>JARFIW010001314.1:4081641-8881641 GCA_036346225.1 Platerodrilus igneus | reverse complement strand
GATCTTATTATCGAATACTTGTTTGTATTCCTCTTTTACCTCACTATCATTAAACTTACCTAGATCCAACCCCTCTCTTTTAGTCTTTCTCAATTCTTTGAATTTTAGATTACACTTCATTTTAACTAAGTTATGAACACTATCTATGTCAGCCCATGGATAACTACGACAGTTTCTAAACCTTTGTTTAACTAAAATATAATCTATTTGGTATCTAGCCCTATCACCTGGCACTTTCCAGGTATATCTTCTTCTAACATATTCGAATAGGGTGTTTACAGTTACTAATCTATGTTCCTGGCAAAATTCAACTTATCTTTCTCCTATTTCGTCTACCATACCCAAATATTCTTACCATTTTTCCCTCACTACCTTCTTCCACTGACGCATTAAAATCGCCCATAACTATTAAGTTCTCATCTCCCTTTACTTTTCTCACTATACTATTTATATCCTCGTATACCCTTTATACTTCCTCATCCTCCTACTGAGTTGTTGGCATGTAAACCTGTACTAAAACAGTGTCTGTGGGTTTCGTACGCTATCTAACCATAATTATTCTATCACTAAATTGTAAGTACTCAGTACTTTACGTCCTAGTCTTTTACCTAACACTATTCCTACCCCTGCCTGTCTATTAGTTGAAGTTTTAATTATTCTATAATTATCTTTCCAAAAGTCAGTACTATCTAGCCATCTCACTTCACTAATACATAAAATGTCCAGCTTTCCTTTTCTCATTTCGACCAATAAATTTGTTAACTTATCTACTCTAAGTAATGAACTTCATTCCAAGTCCCTATCACTAAATCAAACCGTTGTTTTACATTCTTACGATCTTATCGACTCCATATGTCGCTAAACAGTGCAACACTCAAGACTTCTACTGGTACAACTTTTAACAGTAATATAAATTTCGTTTTTAGTGAGGTATCGTGCAATCAAGTACGTGATGCAATTTTATCGTTAAAAAATAGCAGCTGCAGGGATATTTATAATCTAAATAGTGCTTTGATAAAATTTGTAGTAAATATTATCTTACTTCCGTTAACCAAACTAATTAATGAATGTATGAGAAAATCAATTTTTCCCGATAAACTTAAGAAATCAAAAGTCATACCAATATATAAAAAGGGAGACAAAAATTGTATTGAAAACTATAGACCGATATCTATAACCCCTGTATTTTCTAAAATTCTTGAGATTATTATGAAAAATCAAATTACAAATCATTTGGAAACTTGTAAATTGGTGTGTAAACAACAGTTTGGATTCCAAAAAAATGTATCTACATCTGATACTATTGCTAACCTATTAGGTAAGGTTATTTCTGCTTTTAACGAATACCAGTTCCTATTAGTTGATTTTTGTGATATGAGCAAGGCTTTTGACTGTGTAAACCATTCACTATTGATTAACAAATTAACGAAACTTTTCTTTGATCAGAGTAGTACTACATTTATTAAATCTTTTCTTGAGAATAGAAGTCAAAAAGTATATTTAAATGGTAAATTTTCCAAGAATCTTATTGTTGCCAATGATGTTCCTCAAGGATCCATTTTGGGACCAATCCTTTTTATTTGTTTTATTAATGAACTACCTAATCAGTTGAATAATGGAAATGTGATTTTGTATGCGGATGATACAACCTTCTATTATCAGGGTTCTGATATGCAACAACTTTTAATTGAAAGTAAATACACTCAGGATCAGGCATCTAACTGGTTTGTCAATAATAACCTTTGCTTAAATGAGAACAAGACAACCCAATTGTGTTTCACTTTAAAAACAAATGACTATAATACATCAAACTCTGTGAATTTTCTTGGTGTTACTTTGGATAATCTGCTTAGCTGGGACTGTCACTGTAGACGCTTGAGCTCTAATCTTTGCAAAACTCTCTTTTTCATAAGTTCTCTCAGGGACTCTCTATCTTTAAATATATTAAAATCTGTTTATTTTGCCATGTTTCATAGTCATTTAAGTTATGCAATCGAAGTTTGGGGACATTGTTCAGCTGCAAACCGTATTTTCGGATTACAAAGGCGAGTGATCAGAGTCATGGCACACTTAAGCTACAGAGCCGACTGTCGAAAACAGTTTATCGATTTCAACATACTTACCTTTCCTTGTGCTTATATTTTTAGTTGTGTAGTCTGGGTTAAGAAGCATATCAATGATTTTGATGTTCATGCCAGTGTACACCATTGTGATACACGGAACAAAAATAAAATATTGGTCCCATATCACGGAATAAAGAGAAGTAGATATGGTCCCAATTATTATGGATTTAAATATTTTAATGTTTTACACAACAGTGTTCAAACTTTACCATTAGATAAGTTCAAAGAAAAAATTAAACGGTTTCTAATTAGCAATGCTTTTTATACAACTCAAGAATATATTGAAAATGCAATACAATTGGTAGCTTAGAGCAAACTTAGCATCCACACTTTTATCCTTGGGATATAAATTTTTAAGTTATATGTACATGATCATTGCTGTTACACATTATTGTCGGACCATTGATGTTATACACATATGTGTTTCATCAACATCTTAAATGTAATAAATAAATAAATAAATAAATGTTGCACACAAGCGATCTTGTACCCACGCTAAGCCCGTCCCGTGTGTATTCAACAGAACAGGTATCGCCTCTCGAACGTGCATTTCGGGGAGAAGAAAACTTTCATTTTAAGGGTTTATGAGACCACCCCGAATTTAGTTTTAAGTATATCTGTGTCTTTATCATATAGTATTATTTTATCTTAGAATTTTATTTACATTATAACCGCCTTTTATATATTTTACAACAAAATTGTACTTTTCTAAAATCAATCTAAATTTTGTGTCTATTAGATGGATTTGACACACCGAAAAGGTACACCAAAGGTCGATGATTAGTGTGCATTTCAAATCATCAGTCAAACAAGGAGAAGTTCTTTTTCAATTGTGTAATAGTTTATTGCAGCATTATTTAGTGATATGCTACCGGTTTATCATCATTGTTGCATAAAACTGTTGGATTGCTACTTGTGAAGTGTCGGTTTTTAGAATAAACCTACTATTTTGAGAAAATTGGGATATTGCAAAATTGGTGTAGTAATTAGTTTTTGTTAGTGTCAAATGCAGTTTGAGATTCTGGTGTTTATTTAAATGGTGTATTTTTTCTAGTAAGCTTGTTTAAAGGTGCTGGCTGCTATATTAACAAAATCATCCATAAATGATCTGTAGAAATTGGCTGTAGCTACGAATCTTCATTTAATACATTGGGCATTGTTTGATTGTGTAAAATTTTCATACTTTTTATTTTACTGTCAGGTGATGCACCGTTTGCTGAAGTTACGTGGTCTAATTATAAAATTTCTTAAAAAATTACATTTGTTTGGGGTTAACTTTAAATTTACTTTTGTTAAAACTATTATTAAACTTTGGTTGTGTGTACTTAGGTTATTGCCAAACGCTAAGTCATCAAGGTAGATGAAACGTCTGTCAAAAGTTAGTCCTGTCATGGCTATAGTCATAGCTCATGAAAAATCACTTGGACTTACCTTCAATCCCATTGGCAACGTGTGATTGGAAATTGCTGGGTGGTTGTTGTAAACGCAGTATTTTTCCCTACTACTTTTGTCAATCTGAACCTAATGGTATCCTTGAGAAAGATCTAAATGTGAAAAATGTTGCGTTATAGCAAAATTACTTTAAAAAGAGGACAACGTCATTTGACAAGCTGGACACAAATAACTTACCAGTGGCGTAGTATAATACAGTTTACATAGGTTACAATATCATTCTGTATTCAGCATATCAAAAAATGCTCTTTCTGTTACGGCTGGATTTTTCTCTATTTTCGTTTAAGGTAATAAATACATATCGAAAACAAAAAAATTAATACAGTACGAGTTTAGTATTTGGGGAACCATGTTACAAGTAAAAGATAATTAAATACTCCCTGTATGTTTGTTGTGGTTTGTTTAGTATTCTAATTAATCTTCTTTGGGAATTAAACCACTCATAGTTTTTAAAATTATCTTTATTTACGTTTCGATCCATGACCTAGGATCGTTGTCAAAATAATTATGCAGCTAAGAATGCCTCTGAAAAGAGGCTTGTGACCATCTGATATGGATAGTTTTAAGTACAAACACACAACTACAGCTATGTATCATTTTAAAAATTTGTGCCCACGACCTAATCAATCCTTGCATAAAAAAGGGCAGGCGTAATCAACGCCAACTATAGAAAAAGGAGGAGCAGGATCTACCCTATGCTTGGATAAAGGTGCCATTAAAGGATTTAATGACTTGGTATTTGCACGTACAGTTTGACGAGCTAGGTCTCTAGCAGAAACAGACCAAAAGTTTTCAAGGATTGATGCTACTACTAATTGACGATCTTCATGACATAGAATTTTATGTTCATGCGGGAAAATAAGCTTTGTTTACAGATGATGTTTAGGTAAAATTAAAGGACGCTTTTTGTGTAGAGGAACTCAGAGTACTGGACCCTTCCGCCAACTAACTCGTAATAACCATTCTTCGTACAAAAAGAGGTTTAATTTTAGAATTTTATACTTCTTAGGAATAGCTTTATATATTTTTTTTAAGATTTAATTTCATGCGAATAATGCTCTTTCTGAGCAATATCCACCAAAGCACCTAGGGAATATTTGTAGTTCATGATTGAATAAGTCACCAATAATTCTTTTTGAGGTGCATTGGAAATAAAGCAAACGTAATAAGCAATTATTCGTTTAAGTTTTGTCCAAGACAGCGTTTACTATTAAAATAGGAATTTCACAAGTGGGGACTAATAGCACGTTTTCTTTTATGAGTTTTAGCCCAGGGAAACGTTTAAAGCTTCAATTGATGAATCTTCCCCTTCGGTTTCGGGCAGCTGAAGTCAGTCTGGCCCATGCCACCAAAGTGGATTATTCAAAAGAAGTTTTAGAAAAACATCCCTGGATAGTATGTCTGCAAAGTTTTCTTCGCTTGTTACGCGTTTCAATGTAACAAAAACTGGTAGTGGACTGTATTAGAGAAACTCGATTACCTACGAAAATTTGTAGAAGGTACGGATTAGTATTTAACCAATGTAGAACGATAGAAGAATCCGACCGTAAATGAAATGAATGTATCGGTATAATCAAGGAATGTTTGACTTTGTTTGCTAATTGGGAGGTCAATCAAACCAAACTAATGAACCTTCAACCCCACAGTAAAGTATAGAAATACAAAAAAAAGAAATGAATAATAATTAAGATATAAGTAATATACAAATAAAGAAAATGTCATACCTATTCATAAACACGATAGCCTTACCTAATCTATTTACCAACACCACAGTACAGGTGGCGACGAGGTCCAGGAATCTGTTTATCGTAAAAAAGAGAAGAAATGTTTGAATAATAAAACCACCACCAAATGCCTACCAACTATTATATTGGAAGAAATACCGTTCAATTAACCATCCTTATAAATCAACAACCTCATATGATTATCCTAATAGTTACACAATACTAGTAAGCCAACCATAACGTAAGCCAGCAAAGCAATCGTCTTATAAAGATTGGTACTCTTCTAATATTTACCTCAAGCATGTTGTTTAGGATCTAGGTGACTTAACCGCCATACTACGATAGCGATCCAAATATGTTGAAACAGGATGTGAAATTTCCGGCGAAATACAGATAAGCAGGGTCCAAAAGATCATACAACGGCTGGAACCCATAACTCGAAATTAAGCATGGGTTACTGCTATATCCGAAATTCGGAAACCGGGGAGCCAGGCTAAAGACATTAAATATTTTCATTAGCGAAGCAATAAAATATTAATCACTTAACAGTCATGCAGAAAAGTAAAGCAAGATTTTCATTATACAAGAATTTTAATAAGTGCCCGTTCGAAATTATAATACACGTTATACATGAATGCAATTACCAAACAGGACAACCTGTAGTCAATCCACGACGTATAATTATATAATAATTAATATATATATAATTATTATATATTATATATTATAATTAATATTATAATTATTAATGTATATAATTAATAATAATAATTATTTTGACAACGATCCTAGGTCATGGATCGAAACGTAAATAAAGATAATTTTAAAAACTATGAGTGGTTTAATTCCCAAAGAAGATTAAGAAGAATAATAAAAGATAATTAGTAGTTGATTAGTTATTAATTAAACCTGTTGCGTTCCAATGTTGCTTTTAAAATTTACTTGTTAATTCATAAGCCCGTTTTACCATAATTTTGTTAAATCAATTCCGTTTCTACTGTTAAATCCTTCAAGATAATTAATAATAAATACCTTTCTACAAATTTTCATTTTGAACTTATTTATTTCGAAACGACAAGTTTATGCTACAATTAAATAGTTTATACTGTTTTAGGTACCTGTTATTTTGGCATACATTACAACCGCGTATAATGGTTTTTTCTATTGTTCCGATGTAAAGACTTGTTGAAATAAGGTCGCGCACTATCCAATATAACCCGGGTTTTCCAGTTTCAATCGCGCTTCGATAAGCGAGCATTTGCAGTTGAAATTCTTATTTTTGAATCTGTTGAATTTGATTTTACAGCTTGTACGTCGAAATATTTTCTACATTATTCGTAACCGTGTTTCAAAAGCAATACGTTTGTTTTTTATTTGTTCGACAAATAGGTGTCTTGCGTGTATTGGTGTCTCCCCGCACGTACCCATTCTAATCAAATCCTCTTTTTAGCTGGAGACCAAATGGGTTCTTCTTTTATGAGAAGAACTGCTTTTGTCTGTAGACCAACTGCACGTGTCCGTAGACCGTGGCTGCAGTTACGATAGCAGGGTGAATGGATCCTGAATACCGCGGCGTTCCTGTGGTGACTCGCCCCTGGCAGATGGCGAGCTAAGTATCTGGACACCTACAGGTATGCAACTAGTTTTCTTTTGTGTGTCAATGGCATATTCCGTATCAACGTTTGGTGTAGAAACGTGATATCGGAGAACTATTGTTTGTGGCCGCTAATCGATACTAGTGCTCTACAGGTGGAGATCACCAGATGTTAGAAATATCAACTTAGCCGAATAAACCCTCAGCTCAGCTGATGTTTGGTTTACAACTAATTAATTATCATTGTATACTCGAAAAACACAGCATATATTGATCTCGTTAAGAGACTTTGAATTTGAAAATACAGAATCAGTGAAACTTCTGGGAGTATATATGGATAAAGATCTCAAATGTGATTGCCATGTTGATAAATTGTCTAAAAAATTAAATTCGGTCATATATCTTTTGCACAATTTGAAGGAGTCGGTCTCGCTAGGCATAACAATGACAGCATACTTTGCCCTATTCCAATCGCAGTCGTCTTATACTTTGTTAGCTTGGGGACATTCGGCTTTTGCCAAAAGAATTTTTTCTATTCAACGTCGTGCAGTGAGAGTAATTGCAAATTTATCGTATAATGGAGATTGCCGGCATTACTTTAAATCCTTAAAAATTATGACTGCCTTCAATGTATATTTATCAATGTCTTTTGTATATTCATAATAACACTCAGCAATATTTTTCTCTGTATGTTTGTTGTGGTTTGTGTAGCATTTTTCTTAATCTTGTTTAGGAATTAAACCACTCATAGTTTTTAAAATCATGTTTATTTACATTTCGATCCATGACCTAGGATCGTTGTCAAAATAATAAAAACTTCAAGTTTGACATTTATGACATAAATTGAAGGTGACTTTGATTTATTTATTTATTGACAACGATCTTAGGTCATGGATCGAAACTTAAATAAACATGATTTTAAAAACTATGAGTGGTTTAATTTCCAAAGAAGATTAAGAAAAAAGTATTTATCTCATAGTGAATTTCATAATCATAACACCCATAATAAATCTAAAGTTTGTTTGCTGCAGTAAAGACTTCAAAAATCGAGATTTAGTATTAACTATTATTGTATAAAATTCTTCAATCTGCTACCATGTTCACTAAAGCGATTGCCTTTTAAATCTTTCAAAGCTAAACTGAAGATGTTCCTTACTTGCAATGCATTCTACTCCTTAGACGAGTTCCTGCAAGTAAACAAAGAAATTTTTGATGAATTATAGTTGATTTGTTATCGTCATTTTAATGTTTTAACTTCTGTCTGCCAATGTACTGTAATACCTATGTATGTTTCTATTGTTAATTTATGGGAGACTTCTGACGACTGTAAAAATTGTAAAATTTAACACATGAATCTATCTATCTATTTTTAAACATGCTTGTCAAAAGGACGCACACGTTTATTCGCTTTACTAATTAGTTACTTTATAAAAAGTATTAGGTGAAATTTTAAAAACACTTGACAAAACCTTTCGCGGTTTTTATTTGCTATCGATTAATTTTATTTTGTGTAAATACGAGATGCGCCTTCGTATTTAGATTCCTAAATTGTCCGTATAATATAATTGTTGGCTGTAAAATAGTAACGCTTAATTTATTTTCCCTTTGCTTGTTTGTACAGAATCCTTTATTTATTTTTGTGTGTTAATAGATAATCGTGAGCGATGTACTTTATTTTTTTTTGTTTTTTTTTTTGGTATGTAGGCGAATCTCCCCACTCTCGCGTTTGGTAGTTAACCTGGTATTTACTTTTCTTCCAGGTATAGGTACGTAGCCGACCATTTTTATCCTGATATTTGTTTTCCGCCTCCAGATTTGGAAGATCTGAGGTGATTCATCTTTATGAAACAGCCCTATTCGTAATAGTTTTTCAAATGATAATTAAAGTAAACGATATATCACTGTCAAATAGAAACGCTGCTGCAATTAACATGTGAATTAGTTCGATGCACATAAGAATGACAGAGAACTTAACTGCTAAATTTAAGCTGGTGTTTGAAAATAAATGACATGTGGGTAAGAACGTATTCAAATTGAAGTGACACTAATATATAGGATTTGTTTATACTATTGAAATAACACCTTAAATATACATTTACATAATTGGAGAATCTTCATAAAACTACATTTCACAACATTACAATTGAACTGAACTGTTAGGCCGCGTTGTACAAAGCAAGTTGAACGGAGGTTCAAAGTAGAACTCGGTTCAACGATGAAATTGCGTTTTTAGCAACTTTGTTAATATGTTCCCCAACGTGTTATTCCGTTCTGCAAATAATTGAAGTTAATTGGACATTTGAACTGCATTATTATACTAACCATTTGGTAATGTATTAAGGATTTTGTCATTTTCTATCAGATCCTCCACCGCGCAACTCCCGTCTGACTAATGTTCAATTTCAAAGTTGGGCATACTGAAGTTCAAATAATTTGCAATTTATTCATGACATACTGTAGTTTATAATAATTATAGATACCATTTGTATTAAGCGACGTTGAAGGTTGGTTGAAATGCACATCCGATTGTGTTACCGTGTGCTTCGGTACAAGAACGGTACTCGTCTTCGTTCCTATAAATTAATTAGTTTCTTTGTATTGCAGTGATTTAAGGCTGTATCGAGTTGGTAGCCAGAACTGTTAGAAGAACAATCATCATACTATTTTTTTATGCATTTCCAGTCATCTGGCTACCAGTAATTTCAAAGGTTTGTATATTCATACTATCATCTATCACTTTTTTGAATAGACCTCCTCCCGTTCCATAAGAATAACACTTTTCGTTGGCAAATTTATTTTTGCCCGTTTCTTTAAGTTATCATATTTATTTTTTAAAACTTGTGCATCTCGACAATGTGCTGATGAATGTTTATTGAAGTTCGACACACTTTTTTAGCCCATGCTGCCTGTTTTGCCATGATGGTACTAGCATCAGTCTGCTTGCATTCTATTTCCTTAGCATATTTTTTCACCAACTGCATCAAAAGTGCTTGCTCTATTGGAGTAAAATTTGGAGCTCTCTCTACTTTCGTACTTCTTTTATTATTCGTACTTGCACCTACAATATGCGAACTAACAGGTTTCAATAATCAATCTATCATCTATCTACCCTCCTTTGTGTAAAAACTGAGCAGTTTTCAGAACACAATCAATAACAAAGTAATAAAAATAACGAAGAACAATTCAAAACAACAAAAATAACAATTAAGTAATAAACGAATAATAACCAGAATAAATTTGATTGAAACAACTTGAAAGCATAATGCAGCAAGCTTTTTCCAGTATGAGAATTATAACTTTAATCCCTTGATAATTTAAACCCCATTTCGAATGGACCTCTACCTTGCCGAAGTTCTAAATTACTAGAACAGGTGAAATGGCTTGCGTGTTCTAATGAGCTAAAGAGCCAAACTGCAGGTCCAACCAAAGTAGTAGGGTCGTTAGTGAGGAACCAGACTAAAGCAGGTCCCCGAAAGAGGGCAGCGGCTCTTTCGGTACTTAGATTGGCAGAGATCATAGGGGTCGGTATGGCAGTCTAAGACACACTACCGCGATGTGGAAGGCAATGGGAAACCACCACATTAACCTCCCAAGTACACATTATAATTTGAATTAGGGCCGCTATACTTGCGGCCACGTCCCCAATGCTCCACCCGGAGGTACTACATTGTCCCAAGTACACAGCGTATCTAAATTATAATAAAATGATGGCATTCTCTGGGATAAAAGATTCCGGAGTTAAAATAGTCCCCCATTCGGATCTCCGGGAGGGGACTACTTCGGAGGATGCGATCGGAAAGAAAAGAATAAGAGTCGGGAACATTTTGCGAGTCGGAGCGTGGAATGTTAGAACTATGAAGCAAGTGGGTAAGCTAGAGAACCTAAAAATCGAAATGAATAGGTTATCACTAGACATAGTAGGGATCAGCGAAGTTCGGTGGCCAGAGGCGGGGGATTTTTGGAGTGGAGACTTCAGGGTAATTAATACAGGAGCAGAGGAAGGAAATTTGGGTGTGGGGATAGTTATGCGGAAAAAGCTAGGATACTGTGTAGAGAATTACTTACAAAAGAACGAAAGAGTACTCATGGTTAGATTAGAATCTAAACCGGTAAACACAGTAATAATACAAGTATACATGCCCACCTCTAGCTACAGTGACGAAGAGGTAGAAGCCATCTACAAAGATATCGAAGTCATATTAAGACATGTCAAAGGACATGAAAATTTAATAATTACGGGGGATTGTAATGCCGTGGTAGGTGAGGGTAGGGAAGGAGCGGTAGTAGGGTTATTTGGCGTAGGCACGAGAAACGACAGGGGAAATAGGTTGGTAGAATTTTGCAACAAGAACAATTTAATCATCACAAACACATTATTTCAACATCATGCTAGAAGACGATATATGTGGAAGATGCCAGGAGATATAGGAAGATATCAAATAGATTACATTCTTGTTAGACAACGGTTTAGGCATCAAGTAAAAGACTGTAGAAGCTACCTAGAAGCAGATATAGATACTGACCACAACATCGTAATTATGAAGACCGCACTCAAATTTAAGAATGTGAAAAAAGAAACGGAAAAAGGCACTTGGACTTAGAGAAACTAAAAGATACATATATTCAAGAAAGATTTGAAAAAAAGTCAAATGAATTGCTTAAAGATATTGGGAAAATATCTGATACTAAGGAAGTAGAAACAGAATGGAATAACATTAAATCCAGCCTAGACATGGCGGCCAGAGATATTCTGGGGTATACACAAAAAGAAAATAAGAAACCATGGATAACAAAGGATACCCTGAATTTAATAGAAGAAAGACGAAAATACAAAAATAAATCAGACGAAACAGGAAAACAGAGATACAAAGCCATTCGAAAATGCAGGAAAGCTAAAGAACAATGGATTGATGAAAAGTGCAAAGAGGTACAAACGAAGATGGAAATAGGAAAGACAGACGAAGCATACAAATTAATTAGAATGAATTTTAGGGATATAAAACCGTATAGCAAATATATAAGGGATGCACAAGGAAACGTCATCATAGAAAATGTAGACAAAGTGGGTAGATGGCAAGAATATTGTAACGTATTTTTTTTCTAGTTACACCTAGCCCAATAAATTAATAATAAAACAGCTATATTCTAAAGCATTTAATTTGTAAATTATCAGCCAATAAAAATTAAAGTATAATGTTCGTAACAACACATAGATTCTAGAAGATATATATTCTGAAGCTTGTTACCAAGCGCTGTCAAGTTAATAATCGGCACTTTATTTCCAACGTCCAAGAGTGCAAGTCGCTTTTTGTAGACTAGAGATAAAGTCAAGATGGCCCGACTAAAACACGAGGCGTCTAATAGAGTCAAGAAGAAAATTAATTGAGAATATGGAACGATTATAATACATCATTTAAGACAGTTGGTATATATTAATACAATAAATTATACTAATACTTTCTCACCTTAGTGCAATATCTTATGGACATATCTACAACAACAAATTTCAATGTTAAATTATAATAAATTTTCGTCGCAGTAATTTAAGCAAGCAGTTATGGTTTCGTTCTATATAATTAACTACGCAGTATAGCAATGGTTTATTCTACAAAGAATCTTGATACTTCAAACTTACTGATGATTAATACGCTGGAAAAATACAACAGCTTACGTCATGGTTTTTGCACCTGCATTTCATTTGGATACACGTGAGTGTTTGAAACTTTCCATAACTTTGAAACTATAGCAAATTATTATGAAATATCCTACATTAATTATTAGAGTAACGAAAATATAAAGTAGTTTTTTTGAAGTTATTAACAACAACGAATAAGTATCTAGTTTGTCAGTTGTTTGTACACGCATTCAATCAATGTGTTTAAGATATCTAGAATGACAACTTATGTCAGATAAAAAAATAGTATAGATTCTGTTTTATAATCTAGACGCCAGATGCAGTCTTGGTTTAATTTTACATTTTGTTTAAAGACATGCAGGTCATGTAAAAGCTCTTTTATTGGTGTAGAAATTTGCGTGTTTTTTTTAGTAGATTACAGTTAAATTTGAGTATTTGCATTTTATAATCGCTGTTTTTTGATGATCAATCTTTGTTGTAAATGGTCAATGAAGTACTTCAATGATTATGGTAAAAATAAAATCATGTGTTATGAACTAATAATATATTACATGTTTGCTTAAACTAAATCTTATAAAAATGATCCATTTATATATATTTATTTTGAATGTTAAACTTCACTAAAATTCTTTTATGAAAAATATGACAAGAACGTAATCTTATATATTGCAGTCACATGTATATAATCAAACTTCTATATAAATAGAATTCCTTTTGTTTTTTTTGAAAGACGTTTTTATTATTCAACATTTAAATTAGGAAAAAGAAAACTAGAGCAAATCCTCCTTAAGTAAAAAGAGAGAGTAATGAAAATGAATCCCTTTAGTATTATACAGATGTTTAAATTCACTTATTCTATTTTTGGCATATGCTTTTGAGGACGCAAATGGTGTCCATGTTGTGTTTTTGTTTGTTCACAGGTAAAGCTGAGACATCTGTTTGACAACTGGTGGTTGAGGTTTTGGTAAGTGTGTCCGAAAGAGTGAAATTCAAGTTTTATGGCTATGATAGTGGTGTTAAGATAAGGTTTCCGCATTCCCTTATACAAACACAGTTAAATTTTGTTGGCACTTGTATTAAAAAATACGGTGGCGCTTATTAAAGGTATTTTTGGTCAATTATTCACCCATGACCCATGCTCATGATCTACCCAGAGCTAACACTCTACTAGCCGTTTAACCCTTAAGAGTTTTCTTTGTCTAAAGCCGTTTTCCATCCGACATTACCTTGGGCTTGGAATAGAAAGAAGAAATTCTCGACCTAGTGATATCAGATTAAAGTATAGAAAATAGAGAGTTTTGGTATATAGCTGATAGTCACAAGGATAAATAGTAATAAACTTACTTAAAGTTTAAATACTATATATATATATATGTGATCTTATAATTTTTTTTAATATAACAATATATAGGGAATTTATATGCAGGAGAGGAACTAACTGCATTAGAACAGGAAACAGACATTGAAAATGATGACTTGGGATATCCTATACTTAGAGATGAGTTTGAATTAGCATTAAAAAGTCTGAAAAATGGTAAGGCGCCGGGTACAGATAAGGTGCAAGCAGAAACTCTAAATGCCACTGGACAAACAGTAACAGAACGTCTCTTCCAACTTGTAAGCTATATGTATGAGACAGGCGAGATACCCAAAGATTTCAAACGTAGCATCATAGTAACTATACCAAAAAGAAAGGCACAGATAGATGTGAAAATTTTCGAACAATAAGTTTGACAGCACACGTGGCAAAAATATTAACTAGAATTGTGCAAAGACGAATGGAAAAACGAGTTGAAGAAATACTAGAAGACCAATTTGGGTTTAGGCGAAACAGGGGAACACGGAGGCTATTTTAGCTCTGAGAGTGATAATGGAGAAAACAATAGAAAAAGGGGAAAGCATGTATATAGGGTTTGTAGATCTGGAAAAAACATTCGACAATGTAAAATGGAAAAAAATGTTTGAAATACTCAAAAGATTGGAATGAGTTATAGGATAGACGAATAGTACATAGCTTATACAAAGAGCAAACAGCAGTAATAGAATTAGAGCAGGAACGTAGAGAAGTAAACATTAGGAAAGGGGTGAGACAGGGATGTGCCCTATCCCATTGATTTTTAACTTGTACATAGAAGAGGCAATGAATACTGTCAAATACAGGAAGACATTTGGAATTACTATGCACGGACAAAAAATTTATATGCTTAGATTTGCAGATGATATAGCGGTATTAGCGTCTAGCAAGGAAGAGTTAGAAGCTGCTATTAATGAAATGAAAGCGGTTCTAACAGAAAGATACGGTATGAAAATTAACAAAACTAAAACTAAAGTTCTAGTATGCAAAGGTGGGGAAAATAAATCAAAAACAAGAATACAAGTATGTAACACGAACTTACAAGAGGTTAAGGATTTCTGCTACCTAGGAAGCCAAATAACGCAAGATGGGAAAAGCACAAAAGATATAAAACAAAGATTAGCACAAGGTCGTGCTACATTTAACAAGAAATAGCAACTACTGTGCTCAAAGACTACAAACATAGAAACAAGGAAAAAATTGCTTAAGACATATACGGAGCACAACACTGTACAGCTGTGAAGCCTGGACAGTAGGATAAGCGGACAAGAAAAAGACCTTTGAAATGTGGTGCTACAGACGTATGTTGAAGATATCATGGACAGACAAAGTTAAGAACGAAGAGGTACTAAAAATAATAAGGGAAGAAAGAAATATGTGGAAAAAGGTAAAAAATAGGAGAGATAGGATGATAGGCCACATATTACGGCATGAGGGAATAGTGCGGAATATATTAGAAGCAGAGATAGGAAAAAAGAGAAGAGGCAGACCTAGGTTAGACCACTGCACACAGATAGTAAAAGATGTAGGCTACAGGGGTTTCAGGGATGGATAAACTAATAACGAAAAAATAACTGTGCTTAAACATGATGATTATTATAAGTATCTACAAGAAGTGGTTGGGCAATATTCTCGAATAATGTTAAGGGTGTGAAAGGATTTACTGGAAAATTATTATTTCGGCAAATGTCTAAGTATTGAGGGATCTTGGTAGCCACAGGTTGCTTAACCCCGGTCACTGAATCTCGGTGAAATAGGGCATAAAATTAGAAAACAATAGTAGGGGAATGAGCTGTATACACATGCTGTGTAAGAATTTCAGGAAACTATATAGGCTAGCTCAGAATATAAATAAGTGCAGGTACGTGTCCAACCAGTTTTGAGACGGAAAACCTAATGACGAAAAAATAAGCACAGATAAATCTGATGATTAGTATAAACAACTAGTGGTTGGTTGCGAAATATCTGCAACTAATGATGACTGTGCGAAAAGATATATTGGAAAATATATTAAATCGGTAAATGGTTAAGTGTTGGGGGAACTTGGCAGCCACAGGCTGCTTACCTCCCTTCACAACCACTGAAGGTCGGAGAAATAGGGTATATAATTGTAAAACAATAGAAGGTGACCGAACTGCATCTAACAAGAAAGAACAGCGCCTATGAGGGAAGACAACAAACATAGAACAAGAAGAAAATTGTTGAAAGCATATGTGTGGAGCACAGCACAGTATGCCTATGAAATACGGGCAGTCTGAAACGCAGACAGAAAAACGGTAGCAGCCTTTTGAAATACTGTGCTTCAGATGTATGAGGACGATAGCATGGACAGACAAAAATAATAACAAAAAGGTTATAGAAATAGTAGGGGAACAAGGATATCTGGGGAAAAAGATAAGAGAAATAGAAGGGCAGAATACGTTCTAAGGCATTTTTGGGGAATAGTATGGGATATATTACAAGCAGAGATAGGAAACAAGAGGTAGATGTAGACCTAGATCAGATAGTTATAGATGCAGACTGTGCAAATTTCAGGGAAATCTGTAGGTTAGTTCAGAATAGGAAACAATGATGGTACGCGTCTAACCAGTTCCAGGACTGAAGACCTAATGATGATGACTATGTGTTTAAATTTACTAAATGAATTATAACATTCGCCTAATAAACAGTTGAGGTTATGTAAATGATAAATTCTTATTATTTTAGGCGGTAATTACCAGTTTAATTTAAACAAGGTACACAATCTATATAGATATGCCGTTTCTAGATACCAGCGATTGGCGGAATTAAGAATACGGAAATTAAGAATCTCATTAATTGAAGTTGGTTCAACTTTATGAACCGTTAAGTTAAGTAAATTAGGATAATTTTCGTTTCGAACGCCAACATAAATGTCTATGTACTTTAACTTTTTGTTATGTTAATTTGTCTTACGTTACGTTAATTTATGTTATGTTAAGTGAATGAGAACACGGCTTAACACTTTATTTTAATTAAGTAAAATAATTTTAAAAGTTGTCATATTTGAATTTTGTACAGAGATTAGTAGGTATCTGTATAGAGGCTATCATCCAAGCACCATTAAAGAATCCAAATAGATTCGATATTAATAAATTTATAAAATTTCTTTAATTTTTTTAATTAGTTTTTATATACATGTATCGGTGAATTGATAATCTGGTTCTTTCCGTAATAATAGTGCTATATTTATAGTAAAGAAGCTGTACCTGGAAATCGATGTATTTAAGGCAGGGTAATCCTGGAAAAGTCAGGGAATTTTAGTGTTGTTTCAAAGAGGGAACCCTGGCAATTACATTCAAAACCATTTCCCTGGCTTGCAAATGTAGGATCTGCCCTTTTGAACCATATCTTGCATGTTATCTAAAAATACAGGAATTTACAAAAAGTGGTTAAAGTTTACTAAAGTAATTATCTTGTTGTTGGAAGTTAAAATACTGTAGTTTGCAACAATATAATCGACAATAACAATCGAATATTATTAAATACGTAATCAACAATTTATACTTAGTTCTGTAAAGAAGTTTTTTATAGAAAAATGCAAGATATAAGCGATTATAAACACAGGAATTGCAGATGTCAGATGGACAATTGTCAACAATTCAACATACGTCGATGTTCGGCAGTGCAACACGCAAGATGCGCACATATTAGATCCGTATGTAGTGCAGTCTATTCCTAAACTATCGTGAAAGTTTTCCCATTTAAACATTGAATTGAATGATGCCATTACTCTCAGAGTTTATATTATGCCAATGATCAACATATCACCCCTTCCGCATTGGACAGTTCTGATGTAAATTTGTTGCATTACGCATTGATGACATTGTACTCTTCTTCAAAATTTTTTTAATAGGCTCCTTTAATTTCTTATAATCAATAACTACTCTCCCTTTACGAATTCCAGTGTTATCTCCTTTTTGGAACTATTATCAAAGGTGCGGACCATATTACGTGCCAATCAAATTGGCCCTTAAACATGTATTAGTTTAATTTTGATGTGCGGAAGTTTGGCGCCACAATTTCAAAAGACTAGGCGCGTATTTCCGTTACGTCACAGTGCGTCTGCGCCAGATCGCGCGACGCGAGAGGGTTGGACGAATAACTACGCGCCGACGTGTAAAAGACAAAAAGTGGGGACAAGTTTCCTGTGCTCTCTATAACGTGGCTGTTTGCCTTTGATCTTCGAGTGGAGTGGACGCTTAGAGGTATCGTATCGTGCCTTATCTTATCTATGTAGATTTCCTTTGCCTAATTGTCTTGTTTGTCGACCTTTACCATGTTCTCGTCTTTCCCTGCATAGGTAGGTAATCTGTAACCTAGGCGAACCGTACTGCACGACCCTGGATGCTCGATCTCATGACTGCCGTAGCTGGCCGGAGCGCTTGAAGGAACGTTGGCAGGAGTCACCATCTTTAACTACCTCAAAAGGGCCTTTAGTAGCCTGATGGACCTTAGCGAGGCCAACTTTACCTCAACTCCGCGGGACGCCGGATTTCTGAGTGAGTATTCTCTCTGCTAATTTGTTCGTTATTATCATTTATTATTTTAAATTGGTATTAATTTCTGATTATTGCGCAATATAAATTGTGCAGTGGTGACGTCATTGTCAGTTGGCCGCGCAAAATCTGTAAAAAGGGTTAGCGCTACCATCCGCCAGGGGCGTCGCTCGCTTTTTTATATCGCGCTTGCACGATGTATTTATCGACTTTTTAACTGTATTTATTGAATTTTTAAACCGTAAGAACCATCCCTATTGAACCAATCCAAAAATTCCATCTCAAACATTTTATAGATTTGATTTTGAGTTTCAAAATTTTGGCTTTATTGTAAAATTGCATCGCTTCACCAGAACAACTTGAATATAGAGCTTTTGTAACCAAAGTGCTAATTAATCTCAAGGATAGCATAATATCCGTTAGGATGTTAAATATGCGACAAAGAAGTGAATATTAGACATTTTAGTCACAAAATTGCAGATGCTTATAACTGTGAAATACTTTCATTTGTAGAAACAAACACGTCTTTAGTTCGCCAAGAGAAAGTTGTTAAATTAATAAAATTCGATGATATAAATTCCAAAGAAATGAATTCATTACAGCACATTTGTGCAAAATTTGCTATGTCTTTTATGTTGGTCTAGTGGCGTGCAGATGTACTCTGAGGTTTTTGTAACTAATCGCATAATTGCCCAACAGCTCATGTACGTTTGTAACTATATGTATAACCGTTTCATCAATAGGTGATTTGTTCTGATAATTTAATTTCTTACTAATTAACATGCCGTTCATACGGAATTAAATGAACGAAATCAAACACCTGTTGCCAAAACTATAATAGAATTTATGAAAAATCAGGATGTCCTAGAAACGATCATTACGAAAGTGTCGGATGGTTTAATAAAAATATTTGAAGATAAGATAGAAACAGCTGTTTTGGAACAAACAAAGTAAAATTATATTGTAAATAAGTGTAGAATTCCTGGAACAGTACTCCAGGAGAAATAATCTCGTTATCTATGGGCTACCCGAATGCAAACTTGAGAACCTGGAGTACAATGCAATATCATTCTTTAAAGACTATGAAGTTAGACTAGATAAGGAGGCATTGATCGTATTCATCGCATTGGAAAACAGATTGGCGATAAACCCAGGCCGATCTTAATTAAATTCATTAGTTATCAAAATGAATGTTGGTAATTAACGTCAGGAAAAACTTTCTGGTACCCATTTTGTAATCAAAGAAAATCTGTCCAACGAATGTTTAAACATGCTGCAGAAAGTACAAGATAAAGTTGAATAGAAACGCAGGTGGACTAGAGATGGTACTATCTTCTGTAGGTGTGGTGATCGTTATTAGAAACAGCTGAACTTAATGCTGCTCTGTTGAACTACAAATAATTACCTACAGATTGTGATACTTGATATGCTACTGTATCGTAATGTTTATAAAGCCATAATGTGAGAAAAGAATTATTACTCCAAATGGGGTTCTTATATGATGAAATAAATGAATAGAATGACTCAAAATCTCCCAATGTGTCAATTTAATAAAATAAAATAAAATTATTATGGTACAAAAAGTTTTGCTACATGTTTCAGGCTTATAATTCTTAGCCCATCTTTAGGCGCTTGAAAGTACCAAAGAAATATTTTTATATATGAAGTACAAATTAACGATTAGGTTTATAAATCAAACACTAAAATATTGACCTTAAAATTATAGTGTATTACATTTGAAATACTTACTGAGAATAGTTTTAATTTTTGTGTATATGTTTGCTTAATGTTTTATAATGTCTATTTTTGAATTTACAACCTACCATGAGGTCGAACCTCATGATAAAACCAGAAATTTAGAAAATTATGTTAAGCATTATACTGCATCTGCGGCCATCATTTAAAGGAATTTGTATAGGTGTTAATATTAAAAGAAGTAATTTGGATGTAACTAAGATGCCATCAGTGTGGATAATGTTTTGTATTTTGATGGTGATTAAATTTTGATCGAAGTCAGTGATTTCATGAATACATGCGAAGTGAGAAGGTCTTTTAATTTCCAAAATTTCTAGATAGTTTAATTTATTGCCTTTATTGTGTATGTGTAGTATTTCAAAATTGGTATCTGTGAATGTATGGTCGAACCTCATGAGGTTCGACCTCATAGTAGGTTGTAAATTCAAAAATAGACATTATAAAACATTAAGCAAACATATACACAAAAATTAAAACTATTCTCATGTTCGATTTATAAACCTAATCGTTAATTTGTACTTCATATATAAAAATATTTCTTTGGTACTTTCAAGCGCTTGAAGATAGGCTAAGAATTATAAGCCTGAAACATGTAGCGAAACTTTTTGTACCATAATAATTTTATTTTATTAAATTGACACATGGGGAGGATTTTAAGTCATTCTATTCATTTATTTAATGTTTATAAAGTTTACGTTACCATCGTCTCGCAGAGGTGTGCATGCAAATTTCGGTTAATTCATTAACTAGTTCTGCGTTTTTCTAGTTAACTCTAGTGTTTGAATTATTCAAATTTTATAAATCAATAATACGATATTCCCATTAATGTATTTAGCACAAATCAATGTTCCTTCTTTGTTAAATAATTTGTTACGTTTATTTCTCAACATAAATTAAATACCCTATATAGTGTACCTGTTCAGAATAAGCTCACTTTAACACAATTTTAACTCAAATCCATTTTGCTTGTAAAACGAAAATTTATTCGATAAATTAAATAGTCGATACCTTGTTTTAGGTATCCGTTAATTTGTTAAACATTCCGATATTAGTATTAAGTATTAGTATTAAGTCATATTGACTACTGTTTGATAGTATATTATAATTATTTAACTATGCGTTTGAAAAAGAGAATCCAACTAATCCAGAATACATGTTTAAGGTTTTCATTTAATATACATTCATATGAACATGTAACCCCTTATTACGTCAAACTAAATATTCTGAAATTCAATTACAGGTCTGAGCTACTTTTTGCTATATTTATATTTAATATACTTAAGTATCAGTTACCCAGTTATTTATTCAACTTACTCAACAAACGTTTTACAGTTCATTTCTGGGATATGCGCAGCCAAAATAGTCTAAGTATACCTAAACACAAATCTGCTAAATTTAAAGGTTGTTTTGCTTATTGTGTATCTAAAATGTATAAAACGATCCTAGGTTATGGATCGAAACGTTAATAAAGATAATTTTAAAAACTATGAGTGGTTTAATACCCAAAGAAGATTAAGAAGAATACTAAACAAACCACAACAAACATACAGGGAGTATAACAAATATCTAGCCTTATACCAAACTGACTCAAAAATGCTTTTGAATTCCTCTATTAGGAATAGCCTACTTGCCTCTCAAAAAAACAGAACTTAGGTGATAACTTTTTCACCTACTCATGTGTAAAGGGTATGATTGAAAATCATCTTTGATGAATCATGCCCTTTGAATTTGAATAGGATACTAGTAAATGTAGTTATTTAGATGTAATTACATATATTATAAATTATATATTTTATGTTTATATATTAATATTTACAGAAGTTATATTAATATTTACAGTACTTGCAATTTTGTATATTTTATTCAATATTCAATAAATAAATAAATAAAGGTAACGTATAATTGCCTTCTCTTGTGTTTCCCAAGTTTGTCAAAATAATGGATCCTACTATTATTTGATAGCGTGTTTTCCAGTTTGCTAATCGCGTTTTGATAACGCGAGGATTGCAGTTCAAACTCGTGTTATTTGAACCAATTTTTAATTTGATTCTATAGCTTGTGCGTTGAAATATTTTCTACATTACTTGTCCCAGTATTTCAAGTGATGCACGTTTTTTTATTCGACAAGTAGGAGGTATCTTGCGTGTATCGGTGAGTTTTTCCACGCTTACCCATCCTAATCAGATTGTTTTTAGCTCTTATCTGTAGGGCAAATTGGTTCGTTCTTATGTAGACTCAACTGTTCTTTGACTCAGATCAACTGCCGTTGCCTGGAGATCGCTAGTGCCATTATGGTAGCACGGTAAATAGATCCCTACGACGGTGGCGATGCGGTGCTGATTCGCTCCCGAGGACATGCAAGCTAAGTATCCCGACACATACAGGTATGCAATTTATTTTCTTTTGTGTATATCAAGGGCATATTCCTTATCAGCGTTGGGTGTAGTTACGTGATAAGAAACGTGATACTGTAGGACTATTGTTTGTTGCTGCGAATCGATATTATCGCTCTACATGTGTGATGTACCATTGTTAAAAATGTTTAACAAAAGTTCCCACCCGTTAATTCTTTTCTACTGATTAGTTTATTTTACAAAAAGTATTATGTGCAATTTTAAAAACGCTTGACAAAAGCTCTCACATGTTTATTTTCTACTGATTAATTTTATTTTGTGTAAAATACGAGATGCACACTTCGTATCTAAAGTACTAAATTGTTCGTATCACATATTTGTCTGCTTTGAAATAGTAACGCTTAATTTATTTCTTTTGCTTGTTAAGTACAGAATCTTTTATTTATTCTAATTGTAAATAGATAATCGTGGGCGACGTGTTCTTTTTTGGTATGTAGGCAAATTCCCCCACTCTACGCGTCTGGTAGTTAGCCTTGTATTAACATTTCTTCCGGCTACGTCTAGGTACGTAGCAAATTATCTTTTAGTTGATCATTAGAATTTTAATACGATGTTAGTTTTGCTCCATAACTGAGACCTTGCTGCATACTAAGCTCCTAATTCTGCGATTGACATTCTGGGTATACTTTCATACGTGCTGATAGAAATTCAGGGGGCATGGGTTTGGTTGGTTTATATTTAAGAAATAAGATAACATTTAAAGTTATTGGTACTAATGCTGAGGTTGAGCAACTATAGTTATGTCGAAATAAAGTCGAATATATTTGTGCTAAGTGTAATTTATAGACCCCTCAAACAAGCTATAAATACTTTTTGGACGAATCAGAAATACCTATTGCACTGGGTCTGTCAGTCTTTGATACATTTTATTGCTTGTGTGATTTAAATATTAATATCTTAGACTATACCGGCAACTCGGTCTCTTATCTAGGGGACATAATTCAATTGTGTGGTATACAACAGCCTACTAGGATCACAGAAACCACTATGATTTAATATTAACTAACGATAAGTCCACGGAACTCGAGTGCAGAGTATATCACCTTGATATTTCTAATCACTGTTCCTATTTACTGTAGACTTTAACACCTATCGATCTAAAGCTATTTTCTGTAGGTACTGGTCGTATAAATACTTTTATCTTGATGCAGGTGAGGTTCCAATAGATTTCGAAAAAAATATTATTATCCCAATCCCAAAAAAGTCAGGAGCTGATAGGTGTGAGAATTTTAGAACGGTTAGTTTAACTTCAAATGCTTCCAAAATACTAACAATAATAATTAAAAATAGAGTAGAAGCTTTGACTGAGAATTATTTAGGCGAAGACCAATATGGTTTTCGTAAAGACAGAGGGACTAGAGAACCGATACTAATGATTAGGGTAATTATCGAAAAAAGGTTACAAAAAAATAAAAAGACTCATTTCGCATTTGTAGATTTAGAAAAAGCATTTGATAGGGTTAATTGGATTATGTTCAGGGTTTTGCAAAAAATAGGAATCTCTCATAGGGATAGAAAAATTATTTACAGTCTATATAAAAACCAAAGCGTAGTAATTAGATTTGATGAAATAGAAAAGGAAGCTAAGATTAGAAATGGTGTTAGACAGGGTTGTATACTGTCACCCTTGATTTTTAATGTTTATATTGAGGAAGCTTTAAACTTAGCTAGAGAGAGAAAAGAGATGTGTTAGTGTACAGGGACAGAAAATAGACATGTTACGTTTTGCAGATGATATAGCCATTATAGCAGAGTCTAGAAAAGAGTTAGGAGAGTTTTTAAATATTTTAGATGAGATACTACGGAGTAACTATAGTATGAGAATTAACTCAGTAAAGACAAAGATAATGACAAGTGAGTTACAGCCTAGTTCTAAACCAAAATTAAAAATAGGTAATACCGAGTTAGAGGAGGTAGATGAATTTTGCTATTTAGGTAGTATAATTACAAAGGATGGACGTAGCAGGAGGGATATAGTAGCTAGAATAGCTCAAGCAAGAAAAATGTTTTTAAAAAAGAAAAACTTACTAATAGCTAATAGTATTAGTTTAGATAATAGAAAAAGTTTCTTAAAGTCGTACGTATGGAGCGTTCTGCTATACGGTAGTGAGACTTGGACAATTAAAGAAATAGATAAGAAAAAGTTAGAAGCTTTTGAAACTTGGTGTTATAGGAGAATGTTAAAGATTAGTTGGACAGATAGAGTAACAAACGAGGAAGTTTATAGAAGGATAGGTGAGGATCACTGTATATGGAAACAATTGAAGGTCAGGAGAGATAGAATGCTAGGGCACCAGTTAAGACACGAGGGACTATTTAGTAAAGTCTTAGATTATAGACTACCAAATAAAAATAGAGTAGGAAGGCCTAGACAAAGTTATATTAGTCAAATTATTAGAGATGTAGGTTGTGAATGGTATGTAGACCTTTTTAGACTAGCTCAGAATAGAACAGAATTTAGAGCTGCGTCAAACCGACTTTAAGTAAATTCGAAAACAAAAAAAATAAAAATCAGTTAACTAAATGTCACCAGGACATAACTCACAATTAGTTAGCGGTCTGGCATGTTGGTAGCGATTCGTTGCTTAAGCCTTACCATAACATATAATTTAAGAAACGTCACCATGACATAACTCACAATTAGGTAACGGTCTGGCATGTTGGCAGCAATTCGTTGCTTAAGCCTTGCCATAACATATAATTTAACACTTTTCCTTTTTGAAGCGGATAACCAGGTTATTTTTCATTTCCATATAAATGGTAATCATGTAAACATGTTAGATTTCTTTAACAACCATCAGGTTGCTAATATCTATGTAGAGTCAGCTGGATAGGAAAAAGATAGAAGGATATAGGAAGACCTAGACCAAACTATATTAGTCAAATTATTAGAAATTTAGGTTGTGAAGGATATGTAGAGCTTTTTAGATTAGCACATATTAGAAAAGAAGTTAGAGCTGCGTCAAACCGACCTTAAGTAAGGTCGAAAACAAAATGATGATGACACTACGAATAAACACAGTGAATTATGCAAGGCTGAGCTTGTTCTGATGATCAATAATTTCTCGGAATAGAGCGTTGGGTTTGCACTCAACACAAATTGAGTAGTTCCTTGGGTTTAACAACGAAGTGAGTATGTTTGAACACCTTTATCCACATTGTCTTTGTCAAATTTTTATATGCGACCAACAACTCATTCATAATGACGTTTTAATTCTGTGTGGATCAGATAATGCCCTACAGAGTTAAAAGTAATTCATTCCAGTCGAGAGGCAATTAGATCAAAATGCATGCAACACAAATTTATAGTCCGGGAGTCGAGCCCAAAATCAGAGTTATTTATTAGTTGAAAATTGTGAAGCACTTTTTTAGAAAATGTTTGTTGATGTGGTTTCCAAAATCAAAGTCTGCTACTCCTACACCGACTTCCTTAATGTTTGTGACGGTTTGAACTTGACAAGTTTTTAAACAATTTTGACTCATTGGTTGATCGTTAGTTTACTCACCTAACGCAAGTACGAGCTATGGTAATCTGCCACTACAATTCTGCCACCATCAACTGGTAGATCATATAAAATTTTGGATACAAAAGATGACTTATTTATTGATTCTTTAAATTCATTTCACAATTACATAATGACTAATACATAGCAAAAATACATGTCTGCCATTTTAACTTACCGTGCTGACTCAGCAAACGTCATTAAAGATGCAAAATTTGAATAAAAAAACACTTATTAGTTGATTCTAAGAATTTCCATTGACATATTTTGTTGCACACACCGATTTAAAAATGCTAGTCTGTCACATTGTACTCTCAGTTTGTATATACCAGATCCGAAGACACTATAAAATTCTAGGTCGAATTTTGAGTTACCGAGTTGAAAGTTTAAATTTACTTCATGGATACCCCTCAACATGCCAATTCTAAATGTATTTGTCTGCCGCTGTAAAATGTCTGTAGGCGTCGCCGTGGATCAATGTAGTAGGCATAAGACTACAGGATCCCAATGAGAGGTTAAATGGAGGTCCCGTGTGTGTGTTGTCATGCACTTTAAAGATCCCTACCTTGCCTGGAACAGCAAGGGTTCGGCAAAATTCTAAATTTCCAGGCAATAAAAAACTCGCCTCCTGGCCAATGTAGTACCTTCGGGTGGAGCACTGGAAATGTAAATGCAATGTAAAATGTCTTGTGTTTGTGCAGCAGACATTACCAAAACACACAAAATTTAGTTCCAAAATGAATTTATTAGTTGACACTGGATTGATCAGTATCCTATTCAATTATAACCTAGCCATGTAAAAATACAAGTCTGCCTGCCATCTGGATACTGCCGCGTTTTTTCAGCAAGCGCACTACTTTGATGAACGAGTTAAACCTAACGATAATTCAAAATTTGCTAATTTGTAATGCACGAGGTTGTTCATAGAAAACCAATTACGATTAGTCAAACGCAGTTGATAGAACTAAATGAATTCTGCAGCAGCATGTCTTAGGATATGCGTTATAACCAGCATCCCACTTTCGGTGAAGTTTCACAGTTCTGTCGTATAGTCATTTCTATAACGAGCAAAATGGGTTATGTGTTTACTTATTCAGTTGAATATAGCTATTTCGTTTAAAGTATTGTCCTGGTTCGAAATTCTTTGCAAAATAATTAAAATTATTGGTGCCTTCAAAAAGAGAGTAATTCATATACTTGTATTACAGTTAATAAATTCCTCAATAGATGTAAGTGTTGGGGATTATAGATTTTAAGATGTGAAGTTACTTCACGTTTGTGCCAAGAACTAGTTTTGTGGCGGAAGACGCTCATTTTTTGTTGCGTGCTCGTTTCCAGAAATTCATTCGCATTTAAGATATCTGAGGGGTTAGCTCGTGACAGCTGATACCCATTCATTCTTATGTATTTTACTTAAATTTTCAATTATATTCAGTTACAATAAATGTATTCTACGTTCAAGCATTCTTTACAATTTCTATCTTAGCAAGAAACAACTTTTTCAGTTTTATTGTTAAGTTGGTCCTAAACTACATCGAATACACGTACAGCAAATTCGCATAGAAGATGCGCAATTATACAAAGATATCCCAAACAGTAAGCGTATTTACCAATTAATTTCAATTGCCATGAAAATACTTCATTACTAACGTTTTCTTCGTATTATATCGATGATTAAAAGGCGACTTGACTTAAGCGACATTTTCTATGAAAATGAGATAATATACCATTGGAATCCACTAAAAATTTTCTGCGTCGATAGAGCCGTTTTCATCCGATTTGGATGATTTTTTTGTCACTTAATTCTTTTTTATTTAGGACCTCATTTCTAAAAACAACACTTAACCGACAAAAGATTTATTAAATTTTAGTTTGATTTAGGTTATATTCTGTTTTGCTCTAAGTGTGCTTCAATTAACTATCCTTTTTGTTGAAATGCAACGATTGGCATTAAATGCATTTAGCCTTACACATGTCTAACATAAGGATGGACGTTAATGCATATTTACATAAACACAAAAGCTATTAACTAATACCTTAAAACACTTTACTTCAATTTAAAGTTCTTAAGTTATTGCGCTTAAGGTTTTTTTATCTTATCTAATAAATACCTTCTTGGCTGCTTAAACTTGTTGACGTTTTAATTTATTTTTATTTATTTATTTACTTAACGGGAAACCCCTTTTTACCAACACTTACAAATATTTACAACAGCATGTTATAGTAAAAAACAACACAAAACTAAAAACAAAAAGCATAAAAGCACATTCTAAAACATAAACAATTAATCTAAATGAACATTGATCTAATTTCTTGTAAACAACATTTTCCGCAAAGTACTACGAAAATTATTGATCGAAGGGCAGAACCAATCAAGTTGAGGAAACTTATCTGAATAAATTGCACATCGGTTAAGGTATGAATGGTAACCATAATTTGTGGTATGCATATAACGATGTACAAATGCAGTTGGAGTACCTCTGGTGACTCTATTGGGAACGTTGAAGTGTACTTGATGTAGAATTTCAGGACAGCAAATCAGATAGTTTATAATTTTAAATAGAAAGCACAAGTCCAGAAAAAGATGTCTCTGTTGTATACTTAGGAGTTGGAGTTCATTCATCAAGTTGACAGTAGAGTAAGATGAACCGTACATGTTCCATTTGTAAGCAACATACCTTTTGGACTTTCTCGTTTAGCCAATAGGGCGCTTGAAGTAAGTGTATGTGTTGGTACTTGTCGGTTGAGTTACATTTATTTTAGAGCATAAGCTATCCAGGCGTTTAAACTTATTTAAGATATAGGTTATGATGTCGTCGTCGAGCCAACATTTTTTTTGCCTTCTGTATCCCCACCAACTCTATAAATAAGACCGTTCAGCAACTAGTCGTTTTTAGTTGTTGCCCAGACGCCGATGGGGCAACAGCTCGCGTATTCAGACCACCGCCTTCGGGTGTTCAAAGGTGAGCAGTGGAACGGTGACGTCCTGAGGGAGTTCTGCTATGCGGGGTGCCGAGGAATGGGTACACAAGTGAAGTCGTTGAGGATGCACATCCGTCAGTCCTGTTTAGACGAGCTACCTGACGAGGGAGCGGCCTGTGGCGAATAGCCAGTCCTGTTAGGCAAAAACCACAGGCCAGTGGACCCAGGATCCGGAATACTGTGTAGTAGGAGGACAACTAAGGGGAAGATCCGGGAAACTGCTCACTGCACCAAATCAAGAGGATTTCAGGAGCAGGTCTTCTGGAATCCAGACCTACATATATAATATATATATATATATATATATATATATATATATATATATATATTGCTGTGAAACCTACAAAATCCGTGAACTACGCTTCTCGAATCGAGCCTCACGAATTGGGCGTCAAGAATGCTGTGAGACCTACAAAAAGCTATTCATTACCTTAACTGTGTTGGTCCATTGACTTTCTTCTGTTAATCGCCCCGGCTGCTCCTCTAGATAACTTTCATCCTCAATCATAAAAAAAAACAAACACATTCCTATCACACACATCAACGTTAACTCTATTTACATCAATATTCACAATACATTAAGATTTCAAAATTAAAATTCAGCATAAATTTTAATATCAAAAATTTTCAAGATTAAATTTGTTATCATTTTCAAGTGCATCCAGAATTAAAGTCCTTGTAGGATGCCTACTAATTACTATAACAATATATGCAGAGTACAAAGGAGCATCTACCACCCTTTACGTTAATTAACCAGGTTCGTCTAATTGAGCTCAAAGACATACCCTAAATTTTCATCATAATCCAGAACATCAATACTAAATACCCCTTTCTACTTAAACAAGCAAATTTCACCTTAAAATTAAAATATTATTGTTAGTACAATTTCACTACTGTCCATTTTAAATAAACAAATTATAAAGTTATTCAACACACACCAAAATATCCAAGTTCGAACAAAATAGTATAATTTACCTGAAGGTTACTGCACTCGTAGCTTCCATGTACATCGTCCCTTTGTTAATTACACCATTCCAACTGGGTTATATTTATGGCTTCTGATTCTCAACGCTTTAAAATTTTTCTCCATCACCATTTATTTAAAGTTGTTTCAGGGCTTTTCCGGAACTAATCTGTGTATATCTGAACCTTGTTTTGTGGATCCAGACACGTTTATGCACCATTTAAGTATTAATACACCCGAAAAATAACAAAGAACTTCATACTTCTTTCACCAATATACGCCAAAACTGCCTACTTTTGTGTATTTATTTGTCGTTGTAAATTTTACCAATTGGTACAGTGATACTAAACTTTCTTTACCTTGTATCTTCTTTTCTAAGTGCACTAACGTACATTCATTGTAGCACGTAAAGAACAAGCTGTTTTAAATCACAATATTCGAGCAAACTGTTTAAATTATTTAATATTAAAACCGGAAAACTAAAAAGCACTGTTTAACGCGTTCAATCAAGTCGAAGATCTAAGAGAGCTTGTTCATATTCCCCTGGGTATATATAGAGGTTAGCCTGTCTGTCGGTCGAGTCTCCAAAACGGACAATTCTAAAGAATTTCGCCTGCTCTGTTCCCATTCCGCAGCCCGGCATGCGATTTTTACGAATTTTGCACTCGCATCAGTTAAATCTCAGAAATTTCAACACGGCTTGCAACGTCTGGAAATAACTAATTGAACTTTATACAGAAATGTTATTTTTACCTCTCAAATTTTGCCTTTTACTTTCAACCAATCGCAACCCCATGACGTTGCTCTACTCACGCCTTTTTACTATATGTGTCTCGGTCTTGCGCATATTATCTGTCTCTATCTACCCTGTTCTTATTAGTGCAAATTGATATTCTTTATAATCGATTATTTCAGTCCATGTGGACTATCTGGGTTAAATAACCCCGTATCGCGCCCTCCCGTGAATATTAAGCCACGGTTTCTCCAAGATTCTTTGTAACCATTAATTATCTGCAAAATTTATGCAGAATGAGCTTTTTAAAAATACGCAGGTGTTCTGTATTTCGTGCTAAAGCATCCGACCGTTTCCAATATCCGTAGAATCGACATGTTTATCTAAACAAATTAAACTGAAATTGCCTTTTAAAAATACGCAGGAGTGTTCAAACGTAACATTTTAAATACCCTTCTACGATTTGCATTTTATTGGGTTTTTACAAGTTTTATGCTTATTATTAATAATGGTTCAATTAAGTCCAACTAAAATTGACTTCTACCCTTTCATTTTTAGCGAATACAAATTAAATATTAATTATTATGTGTACACTTTGTTTACTACTTGTTACCCAGAAATTAAATCAATTAATGTAAATTTTGCACGTAATTTGTCTTTGTTTCTTTACTAGGAATACTTAAATTACACGTAAAGTTTTCTAATACTGCTTCCTTTTCTATAAAGCGTCTTGTACATGATTTAAATCTCTTATTTTTAATGAAACGAATGAATTTTTATTCTCCACGGTTTTTTTAATAAAGCGTATTATCTAATAAAATTCCTTATACACGGTGATTAAAATTATTTGATGTGATTATTTAATTTTCTACCGTGGTCTAAATATGAGTATTTTCCCCCTATTTGAATACAAATAATCCCACTTATTTGAATTCAAATATAAAATATTTAAACCGCAAACAAAATTTACAAAAAAAAATGCCTATCTCTCTCTACCCTTATCTATCTAACTTACCTACCTTATCCAATCAAAAAATTATTTACACCTGTCCTATATCCCTATCTTATTCCTAACTCTCACCTAATTCTCTAAACTGAAATTATCCCTAACTTCATCCTACTTATCCATCTAATCCTATATATATCCTATATACCTATCCTATTCCTAACTTTTAATTAATCTTCACTATACTTTACTTCCCCCTACCTAATCCTATATACCTATCCTACTCTTACTCTATTCCTAACTCTCCACTAATCTTATATGAAATATCTATACTTAACCTATCTTCTTTTCTTCCTACATTTACTCTTTATTCTCATCCTAAACCTATTTCTAATTATCTCCCATATTTATCCTATACCTAGCTTTATTTTCTATACACACCTACTTCTACTCTTCTATATACACCTATTCTATCCCTATCCTATTTGAATCTAACTCTCTTCTTGACCCTCCAAGTCTTTCTTCTCACCATCCTAATACTCTTCATCCCTATTTCTCCCCCTTCTATATCTATACTTATCATCCCTGTTATCTCACATACAATAAACTTATTATCCTTACTCTTAAATATTACTTCTTCTTCAGTCCCTAAACTTGTCTGTTTCTTATTTATTATTATTTTCTTTTCTGCCGACAAACCAAACGATACTACTTTAAAATTATCGATTTTTCCCTCTACGGAAAATCCTGTGTACCTTCTAGAATGCTTGTGTAATGGAATCCGCCAGAATGAATTCCTCAAATCTACTTTATTAAAAACAAACTTGCCACTTAACCTCATCACAAATAATTCTGCCTTCACCTGCTCCCGATCTGCTGCTGTTGCTTCTACCCCACTAATTCTGCATGTTTTTGTACTAAAGCTTGAACCTCTACTATCCTATCCTCTGGACATCTTATCGTGTTGATCTGTTTACCTTCATCATCTTCTACCTCTACTACATTAATACTAAACCCCGTGTCATCCTCTGTGACTTCATAACTGCCCTTCCATGGCACTACCCTATCCTTAATCCTTATTACCTTCCGTTCCATATCTATCAAAACCCCTAACTTCGTCATACAGTCAACACCTAAAATGCTCTGAAACTTCAGTCCAGGTACAATTACAAACTCCTGTTCACAGCTTAAATCTCCTATATCTATCCTAAGCACCACAACACTATTTACTACAGCAAACTTCTTTTTATTTGGAGCTACTAAATGGCTACGCTTTATAGGCATAATTCTATCACAAACCTTATCCCTAATTTTGCTGACGAATTCCTCCGATATTAAACTCGCCTCTGCCCCTGTATCAAGTAATACTTCTACATTATTCTCAAAAATCTCTATATCAATAATTGGCAAACATAATTTTTCCTCAGTTTCTGGCTCTACTTCCTCCTCAATTTTGAAAAATTCACGTGGATGTTCATATACATTTATACTGAAATCTAGTGGTCTGTCGCGTTCTAAAAATCCTGTCCAGGTCTGTTTTCCCTACTTGGTCCTGGTCTAGCCGTCACCTCAGCGTATGTCCTAGGCGTTTCCACTCGTTCCGTGTCTGTATTAGCAGTCCCCCTCATGTCCGGTGAACTATTCCTTCTGGTAGGTTCCGGTCTCGGTGCAGGTCCCCTTCCTAAACTATTACTTCTAACGTACGGTCGTCGCTGTTCCCAATTCTGTCGCTGGTATCCGTAACTATTCCCCCGTCTAGCATAGTTGTCCCGTCTATTGTCAAACCTAACTGTGTTGATCTGTCTTTCCCTATTATCCCGAGGTCGTCCACTACTTACGTCGTCATACCTCTGCAGGTATTCTAAAAATATTTCTCTGTCCACTATGTTCTGTAGTGCTACGTGTTGTCTTACTTCTACCTCGAAGTGTCGTGATAAATACTTAATAATTTGTCGGTCCGTCAGTGGTGGGTTCAGTTGCTTTGCTATGCTATACTTGCGTATAGCATATTGCTCCCTACTTCCTGAAAATTCTCCCTTAAATTTCCCTGTGATTAAGTCGTCTCGTACCTGGTCTTGTCTGTGGTCACTCCAGTAGTGCTTTAAAAATCTGTCTTCAAAGTCCGTGTAGGTGTCTATGTCCTGTCCTACTAAATTGTACCATGCTTCCGCATTGTCTTTCAATAAAGCATTTATCGTATTCAGTTTAGTCTGTTCGTCAAATAAATTTCCCACTAGATTTCTTACACTATTAATAAAAATTTGTGGATTTACCCTGTTATCGCCATAAAACTTCATGTGTTGGTCCAATGATACTCCACCTGTATAAAATCTGGGACCATCCCCCGTTAAATTTGACATGTTGTATTTGATACTACTAACTTCGCGTTCTACCCTGCCTAACTGATCCCTACATGAGTCTGTCACTTCAGTCATTTTATATTAATCTCTTCTTCACAAAAATGCGTCCGGACCTTAAATGTCCCATTTCCTGTCGAAGACCTGTAATATCACGCTCATTTTGTTCCACCCTATTTTCTACTTCCCCAGTTTCACGGTAAGACTATCTTTAAATTCTGTAAATTCTTTAGTATTTTGTTCAATTTTCCGCTTATCTGCTCTAATTTTTGGTTGGACTCCTCCTAGCTCTATTAGATTCATCGCTTAGCAGTTCTAATTTTCTGTTGGATTCTTCCTAGCTCTATTAGATTCATCGCTTAGCTGTTCTAATTTTCTATTGGATTCTTCCTAGCTAATCGCATTTCCTCTAACATTCTCATCATTAACTCATTTCCTTGATCCCCTGATTCCGTCCTCGACTGATCTCTACTGCCTCCAGCTTCTTCCATTTTCGAATTTTTCTCACACAATGCACTATCGTCACTTCCAATTTCCACTCCTTGACTCCTTAACCACTCTTTTCTCTGCATACGTTCTACTCACTCTCACACACTCTAAAATACTCTTAAATTTATACACACATAAACTCTCTCTCAGAACGCCAGTTTCCTGGAATAAAATCACAAAAATTTTATTTGGAACTCGAGCCTCACTTTTGGGTCGCCAAGAATGCTGTGAAACCTACAAAATCCGTGAACTACGCTTTTCGAATCGAGCCTCACGAATTGGGCGTCAAGAATGCTGTGAGACCTACAAAAAGCTATTCATTACCTTAACTGTGTTGGTCCATTGACTTTCTTCTGTTAATCGCCTCGGCTGCTCCTCTAGATAACTTTCATCCTCAATCATAAAAAAAAACAAACACATTCCTATCACACACATCAACGTTAACTCTATTTACATCAATATTCACAATACATTAAGATTTCAAAATTAAAATTCAGCATAAATTTTAATATCAAAAATTTTCAAGATTAAATTTGTTATCATTTTCAAGTGCATCCAGAATTAAAGTCCTTGTAGGATGCCTACTAATTACTATAACAATATATGCAGAGTACAAAGGAGCATCTACCACCCCTTTACGTTAATTAACCAGGTTCGTCTAATTGAGCTCAAAGACATACCCTAAATTTTCATCATAATCCAGAACATCAATACTAAATACCCTTTCTACTTAAACAAGCAAATTTCACCTTAAAATTAAAATATTATTGTTAGTACAATTTCACTACTGTCCATTTTAAATAAACAAATTATAAAGTTATTCAACACACACCAAAATATCCAAGTTCGAACAAAATAGTATAATTTACCTGAAGGTTACTGCACTCGTAGCTTCCATGTACATCGTCCCTTTGTTAATTACACCATTCCAACTGGGTTATATTTATGGCTTCTGATTCTCAACGCTTTAAAATTTTTCTCCATCACCATTTATTTAAAGTTGTTTCAGGGCTTTTCCGGAACTAATCTGTGTATATCTGAACCTTGTTTTGTGGATCCAGACACGTTTATGCACCATTTAAGTATTAATACCCCCGAAAAATAACAAAGAACTTCATACTTCTTTCACCAATATATGCCAAAACTGCCTACTTTTGTGTATTTATTTGTTGTTGTAAATTTTACCAATTGGTACAGTGATACTAAACTCTCTTTACCTTGTATCTTCTTTTCTAAGTGCACTAACGTACATTCATTGTAGCACGTAAAGAACAAGCTGTTTTAAATCACATAATATTCGAGCAAACTGTTTAAATTATTTAATATTAAAACCGGAAAACTAAAAAGCACTGTTTAACGCGTTCAATCAAGTCGAAGATCTAAGAGAGCTTGTTCATATTCCCCTGGGTATATATAGAGGTTAGCCTGTCTGTCGGTCGAGTCTCCAAAACGGACAATTCTAAAGAATTTCGCCTGCTCTGTTCCCATTCCGCAGCCCGGCATGCGATTTTTACGAATTTTGTACTCGCATCAGTTAAATCTCAGAAATTTCAACACGGCTTGCAACGTCTAGAAATAACTAATTGAACTTTATACAGAAATGTTATTTTTACCTCTCAAATTTTGCCTTTTACTTTCAACCAATCGCAACCCCATGACGTTGCTCTACTCACGCCTTTTTACTATATGTGTCTCGGTCTTGCGCATATTATCTGTCTCTATCTACCCTGTTCTTATTAGTGCAAATTGATATTCTTTATTATCGATTATTTCAGTCCATGTGGACTATCTGGGTTAAATAACCCCGTATCGCGCCTTCCCGTGAATATTAAGCCACGGTTTCTCCAAGATTCTTTGTAACCATTAATTATCTGCAAAATTTACGCAGAATGAGCTTTTTAAAAATACGCAGGTGTTCTGTATTTCGTGCTAAAGCATCCGACCGTTTCCAATATCCGTAGAATCGACATGTTTATCTAAACAAATTAAACTGAAATTGCCTTTTAAAAATACGCAGGAGTGTTCAAACGTAACATTTTAAATACCCTTCTACGATTTGCATTTTATTGGGTTTTTACAAGTTTTATGCTTATTATTAATAATGGTTCAATTAACTCCAACTAAAATTGACTTCTACCCTTTCATTTTTAGCGAATACAAATTAAATATTAATTATTATGTGTACACTTTGTTTACTACTTGTTACCCAGAAACTAAATCAATTAATGTAAATTTTGCACGTAATTTGTCTTTGTTTCTTTACTAGGAATACTTAAATTACACGTAAAGTTTTCTAATACTGCTTCCTTTTCTATAAAGCGTCTTGTATATGATTTAAATCTCTTATTTTTAATGAAACGAATGAATTTTTATTCTCCACGGTTTTTTTTAATAAAGCGTATTATCTAATAAAATTCCTTATACACGGTGATTAAGATTATTTGATGTGATTATTTAATTTTCTACCCTGGTCTAAATATGAGTAATATATATATATATATATATATATATATATATATATATATATTACTCATGATATACCAATTGACGGTACCTAATATTTAAATACAATAGTTTAGTTTGGTACTTAATGATTAGTTGGTGTTAAAGTGTGGTATTATTATATCATACCTATCCCAAGATGTTTTGGCATTATCAGAAATATTTTTGCTAAATGCTACATTTTATTATCCAGTACGTCATTGTTCCTAACGGGTAAAGTTTAGTAAAAGTATTAGATATTGCCAAACTATCAGCTTATGTTCAAAACATCATTTACAACAAATAAAAAGAATTTAAAAACGAACGTTAGTAGCTACATACCATTAACTTGTTTTTACTGCTAAGGCACTTATGCTCACTACAAAATAGTTCAAGCACAACCCAAGTATCATTAACATGCCATATCTCCACAATATACTCTCACAGGGCTTGTTGTTGACTGAAACGACTAGTTCGTACATTTGCTGGTCGCGACGCTCTCAGCGTCGCTATAGTGCCTTGTAACTCCACGAGTTTTTCGGCATGTTGAAATTTCTTCTGGTAAGTTGTGGTTTGTAGTTGATGTTGATGTTCTTATATATATATATATATATATATATATATATTATTTTTAATATATATATATATATATATATATATATATATATATATATATACAAAGACAAGTTATTTGCAGTCCGCAATAGGAAAATTGTATATAATTTGTTTACAGATACATCTTACTTTATATATATATATATATATATATATATATATATATATATATATATATATTTTAAGAACATCAACATCAACTACAAACCACAACTTACCAGAAGAAATTTCAACATGCCGAAAAACTCGTGGAGTTACAAGGCACTATAGCGACGCTGAGAGCGTCGCGACCAGCAAATGTACGAACTAGCCGTTTCAGTCAACAACAAGCCCTGTGAGAGTATATTGTGGAGATATGGCATGTTAATGATACTTGGGTTGTGCTTGAACTATTTTGTAGTGAGCATAAGTGCCTTAGCAGTAAAAACAAGTTAATGGTATGTAGCTACTAACGTTCGTTTTTAAATTCTTTTTATTTGTTGTAAATGATGTTTTGAATATAAGCTGATAGTTTGGCAATATCTAATACTTTTACTAAACTTTACCCGTTAGGAACAATGACGTACTGGATAATAAAATGTGGCATTTAGCAAAAATATTTCTGATAATGCCAAAACATCTTGGGATAGGTATGATATAATAATACCACACTTTAACACCAACTAATCATTAAGTACCAAACTAAACTATTGTATTTAAATATTAGGTACCGTCAATTGGTATATCAAAAGGAGCCGGGGATATTTTAATGCAGATAGTATTTACCTTTTAAGAATTATTTAGATACCTCTCTTTCGGCGCTGCAAAATTATTATTATATACTTAGTGTAGTATTAAAGACATACCTGTCGTAGTTATATTTGTATAAAAATTTATACAAAAAATGAATTTTGTTTAACATTGTACATCAATAATGACAGGAGGCAGTTTTTAAAGCAGAAAATTAAGGAAATGGCAACAGCGTTCAGAAAAACCAAACATGCAGCGTTGTCTTTCATTTGATAATAATGAAAACTCAGGAAACGCAATAATTTATTGCAACGAAGTACTATATAAACCAATTGAATATGGAAGCAACGGTAAAACGGACACAAAAAATATAAGAACCAAAACAATAGAACAAAACTCGCAAGTGAAGGTTTGCCAGACTCAAAGTTTTGATAATACTGTAAATGAAATTGATCCCCACAAAACGTATTGATTAATCCTGCCGAATGTATAAATACAATCAACCACGATAATGCAAAAGGATATTTTATAATAAATAATTAGGTAACAGGAAAAGCTGAAGAACTAGCAACAACAGAGGTTGAAGTAATTCACGAACATCCTACATCACTATCTTTGTATGAAGTGTTAAACACAGATGGACAATTGTTATATATGTTGACCCTACATGTGATTTTCCAACGCTCCCCTGAAGGTACTAGGCCAGGAAGCAAGTTTTTTTACTTGAAATTTTTTTGAATTTTGCCGAACCCTCACCTCCATTTTACCTCTCATCCGAACAAGGGCGTATTTTTGTGAAAAATGCTAACCTAATATTTTTCAAGCGGACCGTGTCAGGATTCGAACCCTGGACCCTTGGGCGTAATAGTCACACACATACCACTACGCCACGGAGCCGCCTTCTACATATGTTGACCGATAAAAATGATTGTATTTCGAAAAGGAAAATATTTTGCCTTTATTCGAATCATTAGAAAACATCCTTGTTACTGACGTACCTTGTGCAAATATAATTAACGATAACTGTATTCCCACTACGTCTGGTAACTTTGGAATGTGTGATCAACAAAGCAAAATCAATAAAACATCAATACGTCATAAAAGGTTCGCAAAAAAAAACCTGTTAAGTTGATTTTGTTTCGGATGAAGAAGATTTTGTTTGGGATTCAAGTTCATGGGAAGGTTCTGAAAATCCGACATCAGCTGATGAACAAGTAGTAGTAAAAAAACAAAAGCGAACATTACAAAATGAAGAAATAGTAGGAGAAATGGAAATGAAACAGAAGATAGAAAAGGAATCACGACAAAAGGGAGTTGAATATATTAAGAAAGATGGTACAGTAATTGTCAAAAAGGAGCTTCGATCAAATTCTTGTAGTGGAAAAAAATGTGATCACAATTGTGATACTATAACTGAAGGAAAAAGAACAAATATATTTGATCATTTTTGGAGTTTATCGTATCAAAGAAGAAAAAATTGAGCAAAAAATGTGAATTAAAACGGAAGCAAGTAAAGAATTCTTATTACAGATCAAACACTTTTGAAAACTTCATCAATGATGAAGAAGGAAGGCGCCAGGTTTGCCAACAGTTCGTATTAAAAACATTAAATGTTTCTCAAAAATATATCTACTACACCTTATCAAATGCACGTTTTGGATCTGCACAATGTGATATGCGGGGTAAAACTGTTCCAGCCAATAAGACTAAAGAGGAAGTTAAAAACCATGTTAAAATCTTTATTCAAAATTTACCAGCTGTTTCATCCCATTATTCCAAAAAGGATAGCAATCGGCTGTACCTTCCTGTAGAATTTAAAAACTTAAAAAATGTATACAGATTATACAGGGAAGACAAAACATCCAAAGGTGTAAATGTTGTTAGTGAAAGTGTATTTCGTGAAATATTCAACAAGGAATTTAACGTAGGTTTTCACATCCCTAAGAAAAACAAATGTTTGAAATGCATCAGATTTGAAACCGAAAAGAGTGCTGAATCAGTGAACTTTAAAACCGAACACATGGAAGAAAAGGCGGCTAGCAAACATAGATTTGAAACACATCGAGAGATGGGAAAACACAATCCATCAGTGCTTTGTGTTTCATTTGGTTTGCAAAAAGTGCTTAATACACCCCACGGCGACAGTATGCTATATTTAATCTTTGTTTTTACCTAAGTCAGTCAAGAGAAGGTTATTGCTTCATTTGGAGTGATTCGGAAGGGAAGCGAGGTGGAAACGAAATAGCTACTATCATAGAAACATACGTCAAAATCGTTGATTCACATGGCTTAATTAATCATTTAATCATGTATTCAGATTCATGTGCCGGGCAGAATAAAAATAAAATAGTTTTATCTGCGGTGCATAACGCATTACAATTATGTGAAAGTATTCAAAGCATACAGATGAATTATCTACTACCTGGTCATGTGGAAATGCCAGTGGATAGTATGCATTCGGCAATAGCAGGTTTGGTAAAACATACAGTTGTATGGGCTCCATCGCAGTGGGCAACAGTATGCCAATTAGCACGGAAAGAAGTAAAGCCCTATAATGTAGAATATTTAGATCACACTGATTTTAAATCCTTTAGCGAGTGTACTGATAAATATTTCAAAAATAACCTAAGCGGCAAAATCAGCAGAATTCGAATTGTGACATTTAAAAGGTCAACACCACAGAAGATGGTTGTTAAATATAGCATGAAACCAGGCTCCATCGCAGAAGATACAGTAATAACAGCACCAAAGGGAAATAAGGCAATTCGTCACCATCAATCATCAAATGCTGTTAGCTATTCTCCATCATAGGTCCTAATGTATTGGAATTGTTAGCAAGCTACCTTAACAATAGGAAACACAGTTAGTATTGTAAGTTGTAAGAGTCTTTAAACATAACAAAAGGTGTTCCACAAAGTTCAATCCTAGGACTATTATTGTACTCGATTTACACTTGTACTTTTCCACAACAATTAACTTTTTGCAACATTCATCTGTACGTGACCGACACGCAAATTTATTACTCGTTTAGAAGTGAGATGTTAATGATGCAGCTCAAAAAATAAATGCTGACCTAGATACTTTGTCAAGATTAGCGCATTGTGAAGCATTTGTAATTATCTATTATATATTTACACATGCTAATATGGCCGCCGATGATATATCGGTTAAACGTGATGTATGATATTATGAATAATATACTGCTATAATAATTTCTAGATCATTATTATAACGAGCATTTCTACAATAAAATACTCCGTTCATGTATTCACAGCGCACTGCCATGCTTTAATTCTAAATCCGACTAAAACTAATGCAATATTACTAGGATAAAATCACGTCGTTTGTTCTGCCTCTTGTAATAGACAATGTACAAATTCTGTTTGTTAAAGTTAAGAACATCGGATTAATTATGGACAGTTCTTTCAGATTTACTAGACATATCTCTAAAAATATTCAAAGTGCGTTTCCAATTTAAAGCTGTTATTTCCGCACAGATCATACTTAAATAAAAAACTAAAATCACATTATGTGATGCGTTAGTACTATCCCACTTTAATTACAGTGCTGTAGTATATGGCCCATGTTTAAATCATGCCACCGTTCAAAGAATACAACGATTGCAAAATACCTGTTTACGGTTCATATACAACATACCTAGAGCTTCACGTATCTCACATAAACTAAAGGATGCGAGTTGGCTAAGCATGAAAAATAGACGGTACCTTCAATTTGTAACGTTTTACCATAAACTCATCACCGAAAAGGTACCGCCGTATTTATATAATAAAATTTTGATTGATTGTACATTAAAACATGTGAATGAAGTTCTAGTAAGAAAGTTGTAACTGTAAAAACTCGTTTTATAGTGATTTAATGTTAGAATTATTATTGACGTATCCTTTTCTAACTAATGTAATTTACTTTTTACTATATATTATGAAAAAAATAGCTTAACAGAAAATTAGGACTCATTTAATATTTTGTCAGGCAAGGAGCATACTTCAATAATTGATTCTAACTAAAATGATATCTGACTTCAGTTAGCCATTACAACTCTTACTTAACCTTTTTTCTATCATACATAAAGTTTTAGTTATATCCACGTAAAGCAATCATCCTTACACAAAAGAACCATTATGACGCCATTAACGCCTTTTAATGTAATTGAAAAATGATGCCATTGGTGATTAAAGCATTTTACCTTACTGTAGTTAGTTGGATGATTGATTTAAGCAATGACTATTTTTGTTAAGATAAGTTTATATTTATAATATATCTTTGTACAACTTATTACATAAACAAAAATGTTTTATTTGATACGGGGTTGATGAAGATTAGTACCCTATTACGGCTTCTAAAATTTTTTTTTCAAAATAAAACTTTAAACAGCTCTCCTGTAAACTTCGATAAAAGTCGCTTAAATCAAATCGCCTTTTAACCCTCGATATAATGTATTTGACAGCCAAAACAGTCATCATATACACAACGGACACTAATTAGATGGAACTCTCATTATTGTAAACGACACTAAATAAGAACATCGACTTAATACAGAGAAAATCAATGTTACGGAGGCCTAGTTATAATAATGAATCAATTTAACTTTGCTTTGGTAGATGCTTCTACTTACCTTTACCTAATTTGTAAAAAATTTACGACAAGCATTTTCAGTATTTTAACAATTGTTTAGAAAAATCTATGTATAATTGGATTGGTGTTTGACAGCTGAAATTAATTATTATTATTTATAAATGTCAAGTATAGTACAATACTAACTATGGTGATTTAAAGTAAGCAAAATGATTGTATTTTAATTTTATTAAGTGGTATGTGAAAATTTGAAGAAAGAAATAGTGTGCTGATATTTATTTTTGTTAAGTATCTAAGGTGATAAAAAAGGTTGTAGATTTGTATTTCTAAAATAAAGCTGTTGTGTTTTTCTGTTGCTTGAATTTATTTTTGTTTAAAAAGGAGTTAAAGAGATGTAAACTTGAACATAAAATAATCAACAAGTGATTATGTTAAAAGCGTATAACATATTGTATAAAAATTAAAAGGTTTGGTACCTGTTCGTCGAATGAGAGTGTTGGTTCAAGTTATATTGGTGATTGGAAGCTATCCAATATGGAAAAGTTCACAGCAAAAGCAGCAGGATTCCACTGGCAGAAAAATTTAACTTCATTTTAAACAATCATCACGAGCAATTGGTATCTCGGTAGAACCCAGCCGCAGTACTAAAGGAGCATTCAACACAAGCATTGGTATCATTTTAAATCATTAATAAGATCTTGAAAGTTTGTATTTCATACCTAAAACAGAAAGCTGGATTGTTGTACTAAAATTTGTAATTTCATTTAGATATACTAACGTTTTTAACCGGAGTACTGCACGTTGTTATGTTCACTTCCGGCAGTAAAACCGTATCCGTTATTTGGTTATTCATTTACATTGATTCCGTTTCTACTCGTAAATCCTCCAACACCTGGTATATTAGACCTTTCTAATAATTTTCAATTCAAATCTAGTTGCTTTGAAACGAAACGTTTATCCTATAAATTAAAAAGTGTATATCCTGCTTTAGGTATCTATGAACTCGTTATGCATTGCGATGGAAATAACGTATTGAACTATCCGATAAAACAATGTTTTCAAGTTTGCTAATCATGTTTGATAACACCAATATTATTTGGAGTTCAGGTAATTTAGTTAAACAAAATTAATATTCACTTTCTTTTCCATATACACGACGAAAACATTCGTCATATTTTTGTTGTTGCTGTTTTCTCCGTGGGAATTTCGCGCATGCAATACAGCGTGGTTAGTAATGATGGTTTTACAAACCTATACTTTTCAGCGATAATAAATTAATTCATCTATAACCATTCCAGCTTCTTCTGGTGGCCCTAAAGCCACGATGGATTGCCGCTCCTTGTTGTGACGGGAGGACCCATGCATGGCGTGATCCCGAGAACATCTGTTTCGCGCTGTCCTTGGAGATGGTGTGACTAGCCTACACCTTAGACATGCTGGTGAGTGTTTCTTCCTTGTTTATGTTGAAACCATATCGATTTAGACTTTACATTTTAAGTTCAGGCATTCACAAAATTAATCCGCATATCTGAAAACTATAGAACTATTTTGCTATTTATTATCCTGCTATGAATGCAGTACTATTTGTTTTAAATAACTGAACAAAAATTTTATGCTACTTATTAATGTGCAAATGATTTAACATGATTACCTTTAGGCGAGATGATGTTTATCAATAATATTGTATTTATACGACAATGTTATGTACTGATACTGTAGGTCTGTGGTTTTTAGAACTGTAATGGTTAATTTTTCTTTGTGTAATTAATATGGGGAGGGCCCTGAAAACTACAGCTCGCCATTTTAAGAAGTAATTCTATTTGTTACTCTTGATATAATTGTATTGTGGTTATTGATTTTGTTTCTTGTTTTCTTTTGGTATACTACGCTGCTATGTCTAGCCAAAATGTTATTTAGAATAATTATCATTAGTACTTAATCGTGTTAATTTCTTTTCTTTATTTTAGGCTTTCCTTTAGATATTTTTTTTTTGTATGGGTAATACCCTTCTTACTCACCGATCGAGCCCGGTCATTCTTTCTTTGTTTTTCTGTGTGTTAGACTACGTCGATGAACATAGCAACGTTGAGAAAGTAGAAGCATCGGATAAAGATTTGAAGAAATTAGTTTCGTTGTAGCCGACACAGCTAAGGTTCCTGGAGATTGATTTTGCAGAGCCAATTCTACACATACTGTTTACTACACATACACACATTATGCAAAAAGGTAGGTTAAGAAGCACGTGGAGTAAAGTATAAAACTGTAATTTGCTGTTATCTAACTGGTGTTTTGCTGGTGTCTTTAAGAGAGGCGTCGCCGTGGATCAATGTAGTAAGCGTAAGACTACGGATCCCAAGGTCCCGGGTTCAAATCCCGACACGGCTGTGACTGCTTGAAAAATGGCAGGTGAGCATTTTTCACAAAAATTACGCCCTCGTTCGGATGAGAGGTTAAATGGAGGTCCCGTGTGTGTGTTGTCACGCACGTTAAAGATCCCTACCTTGCCTGGAATGGCAAGGGTTCGGCAAAATTCTAAATTTCCAGGCAACAAAAAACTCGCCTCCTGGCCAATGTAGTACCTACAGGTGGAGCATTGGTAATGTAAATGAACTGTCTTTAAGAGAGGACGCACCTAATTTTATTTATTTACATTCACGTCTAAGTTTGAATCCCGGTTAGATCTGAATGAACAATTTTTCTAAATCTAATATCGACCTGACTGAGAAAGAGTTTTGTATTTTTATTTAAATCTCGATTTTCAGTAATTACTCAAGATTAACATCGAATTTTTATCATACAAGCTTTTGTAAACCTTCTAGGCATCACGATATCCATGTAGGATTTCTGAAAAGAGGGATTGAGAGTTTGGTTGCCTACATTTAGGCGGTTTTCAAAATAAAATTGATCACCGAGATTTTGAGCTAGCCGGAGTCGAAAAATTATGCACTATTAGTAAAGTACAAATTTAAGGTGTATAAAAATATAGTCGAGGTATATAATAATATAGTATATTGTTAACCAATCTAAAGACTGAATTTGACAAAGGCAGTATCAAAGCCATACTACACAAAGTTAAAAATCTACATTTAAGTGTGCAAGACAAAATAATACTTGATATCAAGCTTAAAGAGCATATTGACGACTACAAAAAATTTGAAGAGATTACAGGGTGCCACTGCACAACTTTGGTTAAGCTATGTGCATTATTATAATATATACCACAATTTCACTCGAAGTATAAGAATGGGTATTACGCCACTTTTTTGAATACATCAGGGTTCATGGATTTCTTTTTTACCATAAACCACCACAACTGCGCCCGATGGTTAGTTGTGTACGCAGATAAACAATTACGTAAAGGAATAATTTCTGTAAGACAAACAACAAAAAACTTTTCGCATACAGCTATAGATCTCACACTAGAGCAGACAATTAATGCTGATGTCAGAAACAAATTAACTGGTATAACATTTTTTTTACTAATTCAATCACGGCGAGACAAAGATAGGCAGTTAACCTTTCACAATGGGCAGAAATAACCAGTCACGTTATGGATTCTGCAGGGCTTACTATGAAAGAATACGTTACAAGCAATTTACTACCATCAAAAATATTATCTGATAATACAATGGTTAACAAGTTTCTTACTACTGTTCAAAGTTTCTTAGATCCTTTTGCAGAGGATTTGGAAAGTGATTCGTTGGTGGACATATGCACAAGAAAATCAACAAAATATCAAACTAAAGAATTTCTTCTTTCCTTGCCATTGGTTGGTAAAGTGCATGAATGGTTTCGTTATGAATGTTCTATGAACTACGTGAAATTTAACCAACCTATCAAAAGAAACAAGCTCCTTTTGCTTTTGAAAGTGTTTGACTAAAAATTGTGAAACGACACTGTAAAGGCACCGAAACAAGAAAGGAATCTATTCCCCCATTTTTGAAGGTTTCATTAGAAAATAGCGTGGATTTGAGAATAGTATTTGCTAATTAACACCCGTACCACTATCATTGTGTTATAGCAACGGAACAAAGTTAACAACTCCAAAAAGTACTTTGTTTCACTACTTGGAAAACGTTTGTGAGCACGATTCCCCACAACATGTTGATGTCATAGTATTAGATGGATCTTACTATTTACATTCAAATTCCCCAGTATCATATGGAGGAATTGCCCACGTTATTTAAAAAAAAACATTGTTCAAATGTTCAGATGAAAAGCAAAACAATCCATGTAGTATTTGATACATATGATTGTCCTATCAAAGATAGTGAAAGGACTTCAAGGGTAGGAATGACTGTAGACCGCTTCACTATTTTTAATATAGGAAGCATTGCAAAAACGTCCAGGTGTAACGATAAAGCTTACTTTAAAGAAGCTATTATGAATTTTTTTACCCAAGAATTGTCAAAAAATGAATATGCTTCTTATTTTGAATTATTTACTTTATTTGTCAACAGGCATCGTTGCTACTACTTTTGTCGCAGCATGCATGGTGTGCAAGAAGCTGATGAAGTTGAAATTTTTTCTAACACGCATGTGGAAACCGACTCAAAAATTGCATTTCTGTTGATAAAAATGACCGACAGAAACATAGTCTTAAAAACTGCGGTCGTCGATGTCTTAGTAATAATATTAGGTAGTCTTCATAATGTAAATGAATGTGTGAATATATGGTTAAAGACAGGTACTGTTTCGAAGAATTCTTCTCGCTGTATCAACATAAAATGGATTGCCAATGTTTTAGGTTCGACACTCTGCAAAGCACTGTTTACGTTCCATGCTTTGACATGTAACTACATATCCAGCTTTTATAGATTGGAAGCAGAAACCATTTAAAATTATACAAAGAAACGAGAATTTTCAAGTTTCTCTAGCACAATTTGACGATAATGCATAAGTTTCAGACGAAGAATTATTAAGCATGGTACATTATCTATTTGACAAAACAAATAACAGACATTGATGAGTTAAGAATGCAAATGTTTTTAGATACATTTAAAAAAATAAGCAATACCAACCACTGTTAAATTTGTTAACTCTTATGTGGACTGGTGTAGTATACTTGATCCGGCGAAGCAAGACTATGACGTCATATGTCGATTACGTTGCCAAATGTTGAAAATGTGTTTTCATTTAAATACACCACTACTTATTGCTACGGTGTACATGAAAGCTTTTAGAGACTACGATCGTGTACCAAACATGCCCTATGTAAGCATATCAAGTAAACATGCATTTCACGGTTCAACAATGATAAGTTTATGAAGAAATACATTATAATAATGAGCTATCAATTAAAGTTACATTAAAAAAAGTTCGTACAATATTCCGACGTGAAAGCACCTACAAAGTTAACAGTTCTGAATTTAGCTAAAGCTATTAAACAACTAGTTGTTTTTAGCAATACGGCAACACCAATATATCCTTACAGTGGTTGGTTAAATAAAAATATTGCTGCAGTTAATGAAAGTATATGAGATGATCAGATCAGGCTTGACAACAGTGGATTGTAATACCAATAGTAAAAATCAGAATGCTCTAAAATGTAATGTTAACGTACTATATCTATTCATACAAATTGGCTTTAGAATTTGTCTGCCTGGATTACTATTTTTGACGTCATAGTCTTGACTGGACGGATGAACTATACAACTGCATCCACCAGCAATATTTCCAGAATATTATGGTTGGACTCTCAGAAATAATACGTACCAAATAAATTGGTTTTGTGGACTAGCACTTCTCGAGTCACTGGAAGAAATAGGATGTAAAGATGACATTATGGACGTATCTGATGAGGAGCAAAATTCAGAAGAGTGCGATTTTTCTGATGATGAATAAATATTTAAAATTTATGAATTTTCATTTTATAATAGTAATGAAAAATTGCAATTGCATGTTTAAATTGGTTGCTCTATTTTGCATTCGTTTTCTTTTGTTTTCATTGCGCATCAATAAAATATAGTGAATAGAACACTGAATCTTCCAAAAATTTATATATGGTGCTCAAAACTAGATGCCAAATTTCACTATTGCAAAAGTTCGGAAACTTACTTTTTTCAAACGGAGTTCGAACCCGGGGCTTTGGGCATAGTGGTCACATGCATACCAACTACGCAACGAAGCAGCCGAGAGAGAATGATAGACAACTAAACATTAATGGTTTAACCTATTGATAAGGTTTTCAGAAAAAATTTCAAAGAAAAAGAACAGGTAACATTCTTGGGAAGGCACCACACCACTACACATATGCACGCATGCCCCCCCAAGTATGCATGCACCTGCACACACATGCATGCAAGTAAAGGAAAAATAGAAAATATACAATAGGGAGATAGGTAATTTGGAACTTCATAGCAACGAAGTAGAAGAAATAAGGGGTGCATTGAGCAAAAGCGATTGAAAAATGGCAGATATCAAAGTTCTATTGAAAAATGTAGTCAGTATTGCAAGTGTTTGAAGCATTAAGTTATAAAATTGGGAATTTTCCAAAAGGAGCAGGGAAATCATAGCAAAATAAAGATGACAGGCTAACTACAGTGGTGCGGGATCGGTATGAGGGACTACTTGCAAGTTAGCATTAAAGTTAATCCTATATCAACATGTTGATAATTAAAAAAATAACTCAGATCTAGACAAATCATCTTCCTACTGCACGCATCCACTGCAATAAGAAAATCAGACAAAAGGTAAAGCAATCAACTTAAATATACCCACACAATAATTTCAAAAACGATAGCTACCACAGATATACAGAAATAATTATGCGATACACAGTTAATAGAGGATAAAGTAGAAAAACTTTCTAATACACTAAAAACAAAAGAGCGACAGCACGTCACCAAGACGTTCAGGAAATAACAGAAAAAATGTACAAATGTCCCTAAGACATAGAAAATGGTCATAACAGAATTTGTAAAATATGATCAAGGTATTTGCGAATGACAACCATCGAATAGAAATTATTCAGTTACAACTGTGGAAATCGACTTTTTACTACTGAGGCATAGGTCATGATCCTATATGTAGCCAAAGCATAAAGCAGCTGTCCGACATCAGCTAGTACAAGTCCTAAAGATGGGAGTAGTTGTTCAAACAGAAGATATGTTAACCACTATAAAAGAATGCAGTGGGTTATATAATAATAATACAAATTATAGCGAAATAAAGGAAAAGAATTTAAAAGAAATGGGATTATTTAACTGTAATGCCAAGGTTTTTTAAAACTTAGGAACAAGAGAACGGTAATTTTGAAATGAACGAGGTATTTACTACATAAAGAGATTAAAAAAATTTAAGGTTCAAGGGTTATATATTTACACATGAAAACAAATTCAAAAGACGAGCTTAATTCAAATAATGGCAGAGGAGACGAAGTATATACTTAATTAAAAGTAAGACAAAAGGTATGACTACCTGTTAGACGAAGTGACAAATGACCTGCTACCCACTATTAACATTAGTTATGGTGGGTAACAGGTCATTTGTTATTTCCATCTTAATTGTCATAGACTAGTTAGCATTAATAAAAATGTTGTCTGACAATGTCATCTTCAGTAAAATATCAGAAATTTGAAAATGTTTCCGATAGTTAGTTAATTATATTCACGTATAGAGGGCGTATGGGAAATGTTTTGTACATAAAAATACACAATGATTCACATATAATTCAAGATTTTTGTTGGTTGTTTTGCAAAGAGAGACGTGCCAATCTGACCAGTTGCAAACACATCGAAACCGGTCATTGACTATTCCTCATAAAATAATCAACAAATTTTTCGTTCGCTATACTTGAACTACTCATCTCTAGACAAAAGTAGATCATCATACCTGTTAGTCGCAATAAAAAGAAAAGATTTTAAATCTTTAATATGTCATAGTACTCTAAATTTAGTATCAAAATAATGTAATGTAAAGTTGATGCAGGGGCTAGATAATATACTTAGATAAGACATAAACAATAGTTGGTTTCATTTTTAATTGTAAAATTTTAAAGGCAAGTTTACATGGAAGTAATTCATATTAGTTATTTAATTTAAAAGATAAAAGCAATCACTAAATATACAGGTAATAGGTTTTTTAAGGAAGGAATTTACAGTATTTTTCCTAATACAACAATTAGATACAAAGAATAATTACTACAGACACTTGGTTAAATTTGTCTACTATTTAGAATGAAATGAAAAGTTGTTTTTTGTATAAACAGAAGGTTCAACCACCTCACCTGTCAATAAGTAAATATGTTTAGAAATGCGGATAACTTAATGTTTTTTTGTTATAAAAACACTTTTATACTTCTTTAAAAAGGTAAGTGATTAAAGGAATTTAATAAACCAATTAAGCCATCAACGATCAATTAGATAAAGGTTCTTCAAGTGAAAAATCTTTTTGAAGATCTACATTCAAGGTTAGAAATTTATTCAGATACGTTAGTAATTAAATTTGTGTTTTTAGGATTAAGTTCTTGACTTTTAGACAACAGTTACAGGCATATAAAGCTTATTTTAAAATAGAAAAAGGCAAAGTCAACTCACCATGTGGTGTGAATGAGGAAATATCCAAACTTAATTTTGCAAAACACTAAATTTGTACTTTAATATGCAAGTTACCACAAAATAGGGAAAACTATGAATAATTAATCACAAAACTAGTACATATTTGTGTATGTTAGATAGTTTTTTAATACACAAATAATGCACATAAAAATTCCATAAGGTAAAAAAAATTAAACATGGCGGTTTTAAGTTGGCATAAAGATAAACTGTAATATCGATAATTTAAATATTGAAAAATGAACCAATTCTTTTTTTTAATACATCGTTTTTAAATTCAATATTTGAAGAGCGAATCTGAGAGAATCTATTATAGACAAACAATCAGTGTATTATAGATGAAAGCCACGTTTCTGGCACCAAAATTATTACAACTAAATGACATTTGCAGGTAAATGTACAGTGTGTCCCAAATTGGATGTATTAAATGGGTAACTTAGTTGTTATTAAAGATACAATAAAACTGTGTGCGCAGTCATGTGCCAACTTTTTGAGATCAATTCAATGGTGAAATCACAAATGAGCGATCTTCTTTTGTTTTCGAGTTATAGCCAAAAATTGATATTTTTTACAATTCTATTAATTCTCATAACTCGTTTGTTTGCAAAAATATCCAAAAATACTGTAGAAGTCTTTTATACGGTTTTTTACGTAGAATACAGTGGCGTACGCAAATATTTAATATTTATAATACTTTTGAGGTTATAACATAAACTTGCATTTCTTTAAATGGAAACCACAATTGGTTGTCACTTTATTTAAAAGCTCTTTTGACAGCTTTTCAAAATATATAGTTTAATATAATTATCTTTTCAAATGGCCGAATTATTCCATGTTTTTAGTATAATAAAATAATTTATTATATTGGTAATAAATAGTTGGTCAAACAAAAGGTAAACAAAAACGACAATTGTTTGTATAACAAACGTCAACAAGCTTCAATCATATCTATTGCACATGCAATAAATTGTATTGTTAGTTTGTAAGTGTTACTAAATGGCAAAATTTGAAAATTACGAAAATACGATATGCTAGTTGCATTTATTGAGTCTGCGAGAATTCCTCTATCAGTAAAAACTTTATATTTTAACAGGTAATTGTGTAACTAATAGCAAATAATATTACTATGTCGTTTGTAAATAATACAGATACCCTGAAAGACAACAACCTAATATTAACATGTTTAAAAGGATAGATAGTAATTTACAACAGTTTGGCTGCTTTGAAAACCTAGAACAAAACAGTATGCAGTTTTTAATTAAGAGCAAACTGCTGTTTCAACCATAGCATGTGGAAACAAACCCAAAAAGATCATGTAGGAAAATTGAAAGGAAATGGATGTTTCTAAATCAGCAGCTTCAAGAATATTGAAGCGTAATAAATATCGACCCTATAAAAATAAAATTATACATAGTTTGTTTCCACGATTTTCAAAATAGAAGGCGATTTTGTCAATGTTATCTTCGTAAATGTGCTGCTACTAACAATTTTGGAAATAACATTATATGGTCTGATGAAGCACTTGCTGGTCGAATGAAAATACCTATCAAACATACGAGCGTCAACAAAGTCGTTATGGTTTGAATATTTGTTGCTACATTGTTGGTGGCAAATTTCAATACTATATTTTGGAAACAATCATTCAGCTTGTCGCTATATTGAAATTTTGTATACCAACTTGCACGAATTACTGGAGGACATGCCTCTCGAAAAAAACAAAAGTGTGGTTCCAACAAGATGGTGCACCCCGCAACGCTATAATTACTCGTGATTATTTAAATAGAAAATATCTCAATAAATGCATGGGATGCGTTTGGACCTGTTCAGTGGCCGCCTAGATCTCCTGACTTGTCGATATTGGACTATTTCTTGTGGAATTTTTGAAAGTGGAAATCTATAAAACCCAGAACCATAGTATTGAAGAGTTGCGAATTCAATTGAAGCTGCATTTCGTAAAGTTAAGGCGGTTTATTTATTAAATTCTATTAAGTCTTTAATAAAACGATGCGAACTTTGTTTAAGAGAGAATGGAGGCCAGTTTGAACAATATCTTTGAATTATCAGTAAATAAAACTATTGTAGTATTCCCATCTGTGTTCTGGTGTTTTATATATATTATGTTTGAGGGTGTGTGTAGGTGAGGGTGTGTGTGGTAGTGTGCGCATGCTGCGTGCATGCGTGGGCACGTGCTTGTGTGTGTGTGTGTTTGTGAGGGTATGAGGTGTGTGAGTATGTGTGTATTTGTGTATCCATATATGGATTATAGACTGTTTAAATGTGGATAGGAAAGTATAATTTTCAATTTAAGATGTAGTTATATTAATTTTGTAATATATGTAGTTATGATATTGTATTCTTCTAGCTTTCAAACTTTGTTGTTTAGAGTGGTGTGGTACAATAATAAACTCTTGTTTTGTGTTTACCTTTTGTTTCATGACCAACTATAAATTACCAATACAATAAATTATTTTATTATACCAAAACATGGAATAAATCGGCCATTTGAAAAATAATTATACTAAACTATATATTTTTGAAAAGCTGTCAAAAGAGCTTTTAAATAAAGCGACAACCGATTGTGGTTTCCATTTAAAAAAATGCAAGTTTATATTATAACCTCAAAAGTATTATAAATATTAAATATTTGCGTACGCCACTGTATTCTACGTAAAAAACCGTATAAAAGACTTCTACGGTATTTTTGGATGTTTTTGCAAACAAACGAGTTATGAGAATTAATAGAATTGTAAAAAATATCAATTTTTGGCTATAACTCGAAAACAAAAGAAGATCGCTCATTTGTGATTTCACCATTGAATTGATCTCGAAAAGTTGGTCCATGACTGCGCACACAGTTTTATTGTATCTTTAATAACAACTAAGTTACCCATTTAATACATCCAATTTGGGACACACTGTACTTTAGTTCACCGAGTTACCATAGAAAGAACAAAGTAACATTATACAAATTTTACCAATAAAAACAAACCAAACAGCTCGATGAATAAATTCATTACCTTAAGTCATACGTAGATAGATCTAATTATGGCATCCTCATATAGGCCATTTTTGCACGGCAAATGCTATGTATTAGTCCTTTTGTACATGTTCGGATTCTATTAAGCTCAATGGCCTATTCTCATCAAAAGTGCAGTGAGGTTTGTTGCTATCCTACAACATTATGCAACACAAAATATATTAAGATACAAGAGAAAGATTCAAAGGTAACTTCACTGCATACCCACACTAATTGCCACTGGTCTGTTCAGTAAGGTATCCCAAGATCTCCCGATGATGGCGCTTGTTTTACACCAACTTGTAAAAACTCCTATAACGCTGTTCTCATTGGTTGACGCATAAAATGCACATTCTTCAAAGTGTGAAACATATTATGTGGCTAAATACATATAATAAATTATTAGTTATTCCTGTAACACTGCATAGCAACCCAAAACCACAATTATAATGCATCATGATCTACTTACCAGCTCAATTACGATGGGAAATATACGTCCAATTTAGGACTGGAAATCCCACATGTTTAATATTAAAATAAGGTTTGTGACGCCAAAAAAAGTGTAACATATGCCTATACGTGAATTAATTCCAATTTAATAGTTTCTTCGTTGAAAATCGCAGTAGTATCCAAACGCTGTCAAATAAATTAAAAGGAATGTACTTATAACACATTTAGTGAAAACAATATAACTATTGACATTTTTATTATTAATTGAAAATTACAAAAACTTTGGAAGTAGCCAATGACGACAATATAAAAAATTTTCAAAAGCAATAATAATAAATTACAATAATTTTGATTGCAGATAAATCATGATAAATAAAGGTGTTGTCGGCACCAAGACATGGTAATATTTAAACAAATTATACATACATAGTAGTAATATAATGGACGTTTAACAATTTTCTTGGAATTTTCATACATTTATTATTTGAGCTAGATAAACTTATTCAACACATAATCTATAAATTCAGTCTTACTTTCATACATGAAAATTGTCAAACATACATTCTGTAAGGGGTGGTACCTAGCATTGCATGGCACATACTTACTTGATTCATTACTAACAAACAAAACATACAATGATATCCTAACATGCTATTGGAATAATTATCAATTGCACTTACATTAATTTATTATATTTTCATGTGCTGGATTATACTGGCACTAAAGGTGTATAGGCCAATAAAATATAAAAAAATAAGCATTCACACAGCCTTACATTCCAAGACATATATACTTATACCCTATTATTGAATAAGTCATTTAAAAAATTAAAAGTTGCATCGTTCAGATATAATCCAACTAGCTTGCTTTGCTTATTTTTAGTTGCAATATTAAGACCTCAAATGATTAGGATCAACGATGTAACTTTGTCAAATAGTCTGCTGAACTAATATCGATAGTGTTTGACCAGTGAACAGCGAAATGTAATTGCTTTGCGGGATATCAACTTCAATATTTTCATTTACAGCTTTGAATAACAAACATTCTTCCAGCTTTGAAACGTGGCCGATATGGTCCTACTCATCTACTGTTGCTAAAAGATAGTTCACGATAATTTACCAAAAATGACTTAGCTAACTTTTTGAGGAAAATTTAAAAATGTTTCTATACGGAATGTCATTCTATACATATACAAAAATTGAACGGACTTCTTACTGTTTTAAATGTGTCTTAGAAACATGATTTAATAAGCACTCTTTTTTTACTAATGATATTCGTTTTCTTGACATATACGTTGATAAAATGTAAAATAGTCCAACACTGAGTCAAGATTGCTAATGCAGTCATCATAACAGATGGAAAAAATAATCACGCCTTATACTTTTGAGTCGTTAAAATAAAGTTATAAGTTAGAAGCTAATTTTTTACAAAACTCATAACAAGCATAGAATACAACAGGGTTATAATATCAAGGGCAGGTGCACATTTCATTGTAATAGCAAAACTGGACATATCAAAAATATCAAATGTCATATTAAAGATGAAACTAAGCTTAGCTGCAATATGAATCATCAGCCCTGGTCATTAGCTAGTTTACTGCGCTGAATATAGTAAAACCTAAATATAAAACATGAGATTTTAAGACCTATGAATTTTAAAGATTGTTTTCAATTGGTGATCAATATATGACAGAGTACATTGGGCAAGACAAACCCATACACGCTCCAGAACACCGAATATTACTAAAAATAATGCATCTGGTAAAAGCAAGATCTACAATAAAGCATTAATGTTTTAAAAAACTAAACGTAATAAAATCATTAAGAAACATAGTTAATATCATAGTGAAGTAAAAAAAAATTGGCAAAACCTGAAAAATATTTTCAAATGGTATTTAATATTGTTAATACCTTATTGCCTCCGCATGATATAGTTATTGAAACACACCCATCTACTAAATTTAGAACGAAGTGGGTCGTTCATTTCATTACATGTTATATTTTTCAGTTCGATGCAATCTTCCCTTATATAAGTGGCATTTTTTAAATAAACTGTTTAAATCGGGCAGTAGAGGGGATTGGCGTAAGCTATACGGATCTTCTCTCTGATAAAATAATACTGAGGGATGTGCTGTTGATCGTATATACATACACTTTCAAAAGAAACAAACATAAGAATGTGCTATTGCATCTATGCCAGTTAGCACCATCATGCGTGTGAACTGTAATTGTTTTATGCCTAATTCTAGTTGTGGTTGTTTGTACCACACATTACGTTAACTGTCTACACATATACTTCAACGTGACTGTCAATTGCTTGCACTATAACCGGATTTGGTGTAGGAATAAACTTATGTTCAAAACAGTTTTTGCCATATTTGTTGGTAGTTTTTCTAATGAAATACCATCTTGATTTCAGTATCCCGTCGAAATTTGAGTTGGATAAGCCAGTGCTTAAATGGCATATAAAGAACAGCAGAACTAAACACCACAGCTAAAAATGGAAAACAAAAACAATTATAAAATTTCATGCAAAACTATTTTAAAACAGTATTCATTATTGTTTTTAGGACAAAGACGTCAGGACTGCTACTACAATGCGTGGGCATTTCAGGCTAATATTGAATATTTGGGTAAAAATTATGTGTGTGTAAAATTGCTAGTTTTAACACCAATAAACATTTCCCGTTTCCAAAAAATCATTGCGATAAATATACATCGAGTTGTAACAACCATTAATCATAAGATCAATGTTCTTCTTGCATTTAAAAGAGTGGGCTTTAAATAAACGAGGTGCTTTCGGTTTACAATACCTTCTTAAAACTTTATCGCCAAACTGAAAAATAACGACGATTTTTTGGACCCATTTAATTTTTGTGTCTTACGCAAAATACAACTATCAAACATCCCATTTTGAAAGAAAGTTTTCAAGTACCGTCTTGTTGTCTGAATGAAATTAGATTGGAATGGGTATTCGATCTATTTTAAACAAACAATAATATTTTATTAAATTGTTCGGTAGTTAATGTTTTCACAGTGTTCATATGCGATACATTGCTTCTAAGAACTAGCTTGAAGTACAAAATCGATAAACTAACCAAACAACACATACTAGATTTTGAATTGACGATGTTATAAATAGGTCTCATTTAGAAATTCGTTTGGACAGTTTCTAATTTACGAACAAGGCAAAGTAAAAGAAAATGGAACTTTAGTGCCAGAAAATTCTGTCTCCTTATCATAAAATTGTTTACATTTTCTATTTGTAGACACGTTTGATTTATATTATATTCCTATTATTAACATGTAATGTAATATATAATTATAATAAACGGCCATTGTTGTCATTTGTGAGTTAAAAAAGCATTTTAAGAATGTTCTGTTTTGGAGTTCCTGACTTTTTAATTCACATTCAAAGTTAGACAATGTTTTCCCATACAATTTTAAGAAACAATATTTTCATTTGTAGGATTCTGAATATGTTTGCAAGTTTTTCTTATAGAAAGGGGAAATGAAATAATTAAACAATTTGTAACAACAAAATTAACATTCTTCTTTACTACTCCAACTCTATTGCTAAGCATAATATATTACGTAAATCGATAGACGTGCTCCACATATTTACAATGTTTTAACACTTTTGAAGTAAGTCAAAATTCCTGTAACGTTTTTACTAATATGTATTTTTAAAATTTACAATTCATATGTTATAACGTTCACTGCGATCCCAGACACATATGCCGGGTATATCACATTACGTTTCAGTGAAAACTAGGGACACATATCTACTACTCGGCAACAAACATAACAATTTAAAAACTAATAATCCTATTTCAAGGTTGTAAATGGTTCTGTGACAATGAAGTTGAACTACATGTCGTTATGCTGTTGAATAACCAAATGTTTGCGACTGGTAATGAAATTAACAAATGCGTTATTGTAACTCTGCGGTACCAGAAATCTTTGATCGGTGTGTGTATTAAGCGAAGTTCGTGTCATTTCTTCAAAATGCTGTGCCGTGGTACAAAAACTACGAGTTAGCATGTTTAGAATATAAGGAAATTTTACCAGATTCTGGTTGAAACATTCACAATGCTGGTAAATATAGTTTATTTTAACAAAATATTTTAGTTTAAATTTGTTATATTTTTTAGGTAACATATCTTATACAAGATCATGAAATTTTATCAGAAAATAGAGTTCCAGCTATCAATCCCTACTGGATTAAAAATGATTTGTAGCTCTAAAATGACTAGATAGATTTTTATTATTACAGCACATTCACCACATAACAAAAATTTAAAAACATCCTATGATCATTTATTTCACGTCAGACCCATTTTGATATACTTAGTGCTAGATTTTAATCAATTTTAGTTTCTGGGAAAGAGGTTGTTGTACACTGTTACCTGTAAGACAAGCAGACCAGTACGAAAATGAATGGCATGCTAACACAGCCGGAGATTGGAAGGGTCCAAAGAATGAAACAACAGGACACACGACCTAATTCGCCTTTTTTTAGAACATGTGTACCTGAAAGGATAATTAAACACATAAACAAAAATATAACTCTAATAAGTAACTTCTACGAATTTAGACAGCAAACAATATTAAATCGCTGGATTAAAGACGAACATCTGAATTCTTCACTCATAACTAATATTAAATATATCTAAGTAACAATCAAACTTACGATGAAAGCAAGATTCCATGGAGAGGGCAAATAAGCATGTGTCAATATAAAGAAAGAATAAAAGTATGAACGCGAAGCTATACAAACTGTAAATGTAAAGATTTATTGCAGAAAAGATACCACCCACACGACAACCCCATTGATTCCCATACACTCAAAGTAGATATGGAACTAATGCAAAATTTCTTAGATAGTTGACGCACTTTATATGTAGATAACTTTTATTCTGGTTAAGAAACTGCAACAAAGAACAACCTTTTATTGTGGAACTTTACATTCTGACTGGAAAGGTATTTCCGAGATTTATAAGCCGTAAAATAAATAAGCATGAAGTTATAGGCATTCATAATAACAATGAAGTTAAAATAATTATGGCACGACAAACAACAAATTCTATTTATATCCAATAAAAAAACAGCATGATACTTACTGGTAAAAGAAAACAGTTTTCTAAGGAAATTCTAAAGCCAAAGTCAGAAAAGGCGTAGATATTAGCAACCAAATGTCTCCATATTATACCACTTTAAGAAAAAGATTAAATGATATAGAAAAATAGCATTCAAAATTGTCTTTTTTTCGGCAATTTTAAACTCTTGCGTAATTTATAATGAAGTTAACAGAAAAGGCCATATCCTTAGGATGTTTCAATTTAAAGAAAAATTAGCATATACTCCGATTGTAGAAAACTAAAATTTCAAAAAGTAATAACTACCCATTCGTCTAAAAATAGTGCACAACATTTGAAGTCGAAGCTAGTCCTGAAAAAAAGTACAAACTGTGTAGGGTGTTACAAACAACTTAGAATCAACTTGTCAAGTCGGAGAAGCAGACGAGAAAGTAACAAGTTTCCTCGTTTTGCGCAGGCTGTGAGAAAAGTACAGAAACATGCCTTTCTTGATTTAACGAAAAACATTCCAACATATACAGAATACAAAACTAAATAAATTTTTTGTATACTCGATAAAGTATCATTTTAATAATTTTTTAAAGTTCTTTATCTCGAATTTAAAATATGCACGTGTAGTCTTAACCCTTCAGTACCCAATGATGCATATATGCATCAAACACATTATTGCTTCACACTGGCAAAGCTTAGATGATTTTTCTCAATAAAGGCTACGTGCATTAATCTATTCATCATACAAACTCACACATAATCTTAATTTTGTACATGGTTTTATTCGATACAGAGTGCTGTCTATGTAAACAAGGTTATGTTCAAAAGTGTTACGTGAGTGCATTTAGAAGCAAATTTTTAATTATTCATAAAAACTTGAACAATAAAACTTTCGGGTGGTATCTTGATACAAGGAGGGTAGGTAAACGTTATTAGTTATAAACAAATTATACATTTCTTCCGCACATTTGCGAATTATTGGGCGGAGCAGTACATACTGCATGAAATGTTGAATAAGAACCAGCACATGCATTTTTTCATACTTTTATCAAGTATTTCATAATTTAGTTCTAGATACCATTGATTTTTAAACATGTGGGAAAAATATATCTAGAAAGCTTGGGCATAGATAAACCCTTTGACTTGATCGATGAAATTCCAACAAGCAGTGAAGATGAACTGGATGATGATAATTACAATTTCAATTATATTGATACGGACAGTGCCCCAGGAAAAATGTATAGAACATATTTAAAAGGTTCTCCAGAAAACAACAACCTCATTATTGACCACTCTGCCGCCGGTAGTTCGAATTCTACAGTCTTCTAATCATCAAAATTCACAGGGAGGAAAATGGGAAATTCAGCGCTTTTGTTCAACCGAAGTGGAACGTGATATGGTGCAAAGGCAATTTGAAGAAAATATCATCAGATTTTAGGCAAATTCAATCTTGCCCAATTCTATCCAAAGACTGAAAACACCATGCCAGTTTTTCAAATATTTCTTTGGCGATGCCTTGATGAAATCATTTGATGAAGAAACTTATATACAGTGTTGCAAAAATCCATTGAAACAATTTTCTTTCTGTAAGGAGTCAAAATATTTAAGAATTTGTATTTTCACAGTTCACCAAATATGAAATTCGTTGGAAAGAAGCAGTTCGTTTACAAATTGTAGAAGACACTATGTCTAGAAATTCATTTGATGCAACTCGGTATATGCTTCGTTTCAATGCAACATGGAAACAAGCGACAAACTACAAAGCTATGACCCGTTATTGGTAGCCTTTCAAGTACATTTTTGTTTGTTCTTACAGAGGAGAAGTTATGTATAGTTGAACAGATTTGTGCTACCAAAGCCAGCCACCATTTAAAAAATTACTTGCCCCTCAAACCACACAAGCGGGGCTATAAATTTCTTAGCAAAGGGTCTGGATTCGCATATAAATTTCAAATTTATACCGTTTCAGAAAATGATTTGATGAAGAGACCTCCTAATGAAACAGACGGGTGCTAGTAGTAACGTTGTTGTTCGTCTAGCATGAGATGTACCTAGAAATGGTTTCTATAAATTATATTTTGACAACTATTATATGGTACTTGCCGTTATATTCTATTTGGAGAAAATCGGCATTCATTCCCTTGGTATTGCCAGAATGCTTTGTATATACCATCATGTAAACTACCAGTAGATCGAGTGCTGAAAAATCGGAGAGGTAAATCAGGGAAATATGTGACAGATTATAATGGAACTGAGATTACCGTTTATTGGAAGGTCAAGACTTTTACTACTGCTCCTTTGCTGGTGAATAACCATTACCTACAGTGAGATGGTTTGATATAAAAAGGAAACCGTTGAGGTACCCTGTCCAGTTAATGTTAAACAATACAACGATCATATGGGCAGGGTAGATTTGCTAGACAATCGTATTGTATCAAGATGCTATCCAGAAAATGGTATGTGGCCTTTTTATCACTTCCTGGAGTCACAATTATAAATGCTTGGCTCCTTTACCAAAAGTGCAATGAAGGAAATAAAACAATGTCACTACTAGACTTTAGAATTGTACTAGCTACAACACTATGTTCAATTGGAGTATCCGTCCCATTAAGCAGTGGAAGACTTGCACTAGCTACAACACTATGTTCAATTGGAATATCAGCTCCATTAAGAAGTGGAAGACCTTATTTACAAAACAAGGTCGAGGCACGAAACACAAGCGCCATACCCCCTCGGGATGTGAGACTTGTCAAAGAGAATAATTTTCCTTATCGAACAGCATATGCTTGAGGTGTAAAAATTCACTATGCAATCGCAAATGTTTGTCATTTGCCAAAAATGCAAAACCGCTCTTTGTTTTAATCAAAATAAGAATAGTTTTGTGGAATTTCATAATAAATAAAAAAAACTTTTAATTTGTAATTCATATATAAAGTTATTTCCACAGACTAGAATGAGTACTTATATATTATCTTTCAGCATTACCGTTATTCACTGATGCATATAAGAATCAAAACAAAAATATTGAGATAGGTTTATGAATTATTTGCATCATTTTTCTGAACATAATTTTCGTGTGATTAGTAAAAAGTCGGTTAAAGTAAAAAATCGGACACTGAAAGGTTAATACTTAAAATAATAAATATGTTCATGTTGGTTAATTAAAGAGAAGCAAATTAATTAATAGACACAATATCTCAAGGGCATTGCTAATTACAAATAATTCATCGCGTTTTAAGGCACATTGTTTAACAACAGCTGGAGGAACCGTTGCCAAAAAGAGAATTGCTGAAAGAACGTGAGAAAATTATAAGTATTTATTAATTTAAAACATACGCAATGCAAAACCATAGACAACTACCAAATATTTTGTCACCACGATGTTCAACTGCTACAGTAAATATGAGAACCTACTAAATTAGAGTAATGAAAGAGACAGACATTATTGGTATAATGCTGCTCAGATTTGACGATCCATAGAAATCTCAATCAAACAAATTTTATTGGACCGTTTTTAGAGTGAAAAATCTTCTGTAAAATAAAATGCAAATAATTATACAGTAAATGCAGAATAGAAGAGCTTAAGGGATTTTTTTCAAAATTGTACCAAGTACATATGGACAGATATAAGTATGAACATAACCGAGTTTTTCTCTCAACTGAATATAAAGCAGAATAAATATAATAGATTCTAATTAAAATCTTTCGCACTTTCTACGTAAGGCGTTTCATTCGTAAAATCGCAAAATTAAAATATCTACTTACATAGTGTTTACACACATATTGAAGATCTACATTCACAGTCTACAATTTTGTAAAGATTACAACATTTTAGTTGTGATTAATATTAAATATGGAATAGCATGAACATTAGTTAAAATTCATGCCGCATCACATAAGGCTCATATTGCAGATGGAGCTTTAGCCGAATTTTAAACGGGGTAAATTTCAAGTAAAAAAATAATAAAATAAGATGAACATTAAGCTACTATTCATCTAATAATTGTAGTCTTGGAACTAGCCGATATTTAACAGTGGCCAAGTAGCAACATAAAAACTTTTGATCGAACAAAATTGGTAGCTACAATTCCATTTCTTTACGTTAGAAAAATCAGAAACTTAAATTGGACAAGTGTATCAAAACACTACTGTAACTTTCACCTAAGCATAAATAATCAATCAATTGGCATTGTTCACTCACGCTGCTAGCGATTTTTTCCCATAAGCCATGCCTATCCCAATGATCTTCATTTACTTTGCTACATGATTACTTTTGCTTCACTAGGAACGTGCTTACTACTTTAGAATAACTTTTGTTGCAAGAAGTACCTTGGCTTAATTGGATACGTGAAGGTGCACATTCAAAAATAGTACTCCATATTGACTTTCTCAGTATTTAATTATCTGATAGAAACTTAGAGTATTATTAATAATATTGTCATCTGTATATTAATATAAAAAATATCAAGCAAAGTAAAGAACAATCTTGCATTCAAAAATACCATGTGAAATTGAGAACCGTTATTTCAAAATTCGTTTGTCCAAAACTAGCAAATATGAGCTTTATATTATTTCTGCACAATTCGGTGCCTTACACATCACGTAGTGTAACAAGTTTTTTCATTTGCTTTCTGCATAAGTAGCAGCACAAAAAAGTTTAGCAAACTTTACAAAACTTGTTTTATTCAATTTGGTAAATACATCGAAACTCGCTTTATTCATACAGTATTTACCCATTTTGAAATGGATGAAAATCATGTGTTATTTTTAATATCTATTTTGCCTGTACTTGTTTTATTTAGTAGTCGTGATTTTGCTTAGTAAGTAGTCTACACGTTTTAATCCCGAGGTTGAGTTTAATTAAATTGCTGATATAAGTACTAGTGTTAGTTCATCTAGTATGCCTGAATATTCTGCTGTGGTTGTTGTTGAAGAAAGTCGTAAGAGAAAGAAACGAAAAGGAACAACAAAAGAATCCATACGTTACACAGAATCTGCAGCAGGTGCACTAGATGTTGAGTATACACATTCTGATGAACCATTATCAATAAAAAGTTGTTCAGTCGCAAAACTGAATCTTGGGGATATTTAAAGTTTGTTCGTATGTTTTTAATTTAAGAATGAACTGCTAAAGCGAAATTTGTGAATTGCTACAAGTTTAGGAAGCTATTGTATTTAAATCACAGTAAAATATCACAGGATATATTTTTGCTTTAGGTATATGGAAGTTAGCATTCCAAAGACAGTTTGCTGCAGTTGTTGCTGTTGAGGGAGGTCCTGAGAGAAACAAATGAAAACGAACAACAAAAGAATCGATATGTTACACAGAATATGCAGTAGGTGCACTAGATGTCGGGTGCACGCGTTCTAACGAACCATTATCAATAAAAAGTCGTTCAGTCGTAAAATTGAACATTGAGGATATTGAAGGCTTTTAATTGAAGAATGCACGGCTTAAATCAAATTTGTATGTTTGTAGAATTTCTGAAGTTTTTGTATTTAAACCAAAAGATACATGTTTGCTGAAGTATATGACAGTTAGCATTCCAAAAAGACTTTCAATTAAATAGAAAATTAGAGGCAATATAAATAATGAGTCTATTGAAATTTGTGCAAAACCTTTCCAATGATTACAGGTAAAATTATTTAAGTTAAGTTGTGTCTTTTCCTTTGATATTTATATTATCGTTATAAGGTGTACCCAGAGATAGACCTGCTCGAACATTTTTGGAAGCGAGTGAATATCCTGTAGAAAATAGAGGAGGTGATAAGACTAAAAAAAAGAGAAAAGCATATTAAAAAATATAAATGTAGAGACAGCCATTATAGCTGAAACAAATGCAACCGTGCATACTTACAAGCAGAATTAAATCTGAGAAAAATGTACGAACGTTTTTGCAGTGAACAAAAGGATACAAAAAAGTTAACATGTTCAGTAAGTAAATTTAAGGAAATTTTCTATTCAAAATTCAATCGTGTCTTTGACTTTCCTCACAGCGATACTTATTTAACATGCAAAGCACTTCTTATTAAACTTAAAATAGAATATAATTTAAAACAAAAAATAATATTAAGAGCGCAGTTAAGACAAAATCCGTGCTAAAAGGTTTTACGACATTATGAAAGAAAAGACGAATTTCATGTGGACGTACTTTATGAAATGCAGCAAAATCAGCTTATACAAATTCCGTGTAATGGTAAATTATACCCCCGTTAACAATAGTAAAGTATCGCTACACACATAATTAGAGACGTAAGCTGGTAAAGGAGCAAACGAAGTGATTTCGGCATTAACAAAAGTATTTGAAAAATGCTTAAAGAATCGAATATACTATGCTTGTTTTCTGATGTACGGCTCATAAAAAATTCTATCATATTGACAGCAGATTTTTATAGAAATCAAAGGTATTTTCAAAAATTTTATAAATTTTCCCCACTCGTGGACATGTCGCGAATAGGGTGTTTGGCAGAATTGAAAAACGCCTGCACAATATTACAGTAAACTTAGTAAACATGAAATCGTCAAATAGTGGAAGCAACGTTAGAAATCACAAAAGTTATTGAAAGCTAAACTTCCTTTTAATATAAATTGCAGGGTCATTGAATACTGCACAGAAAACAGAATGCCCCAGTAAGAGTGAAGCCGACATATGCAGGAGACACTACTGAAGCTCTAAGAAACTGATACTAAAGCTACAAAATAATGCTGAATATATTCCACAAACGAATCATGTCAGTTAGGAAAAGAGTGCAGATATAAAAAAAGGTCGTGAGGTTTATTGAAGCTATAAATGTATATAGGAAATTCTCAAAATAAGAGATGATCAAGGTGGTAGTTAACAATAGTTTAACAAATTCCTTTCAGTGACGAGAATGTATTATTTGAAATAAAAATTGTATAAAGCGAGTTTTGAATATTCTCTGATCTGTGTTTATTCCCTCAAACCTATAAATACCCTTATATTGATTATTAAGAGCTATTTTGGTTAACGCCTTTGCATTTAATTCGAACAATATAAATTTGGTAAACCACTTTAAGGAAGTCCCAAACTAAAATTATCACTTCCTGAAAAATTTGATTTTTAGACGCAAGAAGTTTTGATATAACGGTCCACAATTGTAAGTTTCAGAAGCAGGTGGGGTTCCAACAAAGAAAACTGTACGATTAAATGTTCTGGCACTGAATACGAAAACTAGGGTATGCAAAGATTCTATAAAATATTTTCAAAATACCAATATGACATTCAATTTTAAAGAGGACAAAATCACAAAAATAAATAAACAAACTCCAATTTTATGAGGTTGGTACATTGAATGCAATCAGCTAAACTTTCTATATTGAAAAAACAACTCGTAAACCTTTTATGTGAGCATTCGAGAACATTCCGCTACTACAATTTCTAAAAGAAATTAATACTACATTTGTTAATGAAGAATTCTAACAAACGAACATGATTTTAAAATCGGGAAGTTCAAAGATGGAAAATGTTTAGTTATTCTACGCCAATGGCGTTTAATGTGCATACTAAGTCAAACACAATAATGCAACTAAAGAAAATGGGATAAGTTAATAAGTCTTGCTTACATACTAAGTACAAAATTGCATACCTAAAATTCATACATTATCAACAATAAAGTAGACCAACTGGTTGTATAAAATTGTCACAGTAGTCTACTTTAATATCACACATACAGGAATTTAATAATTATAATACAAACGATTATAATTATTATAACATTGAGAAGACTTCAATAAAAAGCATTTTTATGGAATAAAAAATGTTACGTTTTACTTTTTTGGCAACCTCTGAAGTCTTCTCAAATCACAGATAGCTTCGTTAATCTTAGAACTAGCACACCACACTCTTTTATTGAATTTATTTCACACGTCCACTCACAAGGCACACAAGGCCCTATAAAACTTTCAAAAAAATACCATTCATAAAAGTATATTATTCCAAAAAATTTCCTGAGTATGACTAACTATCTAATAAAAATGATCTATTATAAATAGAATTGGTTTTGTTGAAGCATGAGCTTATTAAACACCACAATAGATATGTGAAAACACTTTTTATTATTTCGACGTAAAGTAACAAAAAATTTCACAGGTTGAGACAGCGAGAATTCATTTTTTCAGTCTTGGTACACATGTCAACGATTAGAGGAGTCATTGCAGATACAACACTCACGACACATACACTATTATTAATATTGTTCATAGAAGTTCATACGCACACATTCGGCACCCCATATGAACATAAAAGGAGACAGTACCATGTCATTTGTCAAGAAAGCCAAACCAAATTAACCAACTAAGTACAAGTGTAATTAGTTAATTATGGCGTGGAATATAAACGTTGTGATGAGAAAACTTAAATATTTTATTCTGCTATTTCCAATAATTGGTATTCCAAGGTGAAAACCGATACCACATGTTCGGCCTTACTTTTCCGCTCGGGTTGAATCTGTAACAGTAAAAAAGTACAGTTTATTTAATGTAAATAGCAAAGTATAATTTTTATTAAAAGTATAAACGTAATTATTAGCATTTGAAAAAACTGAAATCATCACTTGATTTCAAAGTTATCTTGGCAAAAATTTGCATTTGATAATTCTTATAACAGACCTTTAATAAAAAGTACGTACTAACTAAAGCTTTGTTGCGGTATCCCTTACTTTTTGATAATTTTAAGAAATTTAAATCATTATACTAAACCTAGAGATCTAAATTTTAATGAGTGGCGAATAAACGAAAGCCACTTACAAGAAAAAACAAAATAGACACAAATTTCTGAAATTTGTTTAATGCTTACATAAAAGTGTGCAAGGCACGTACTGTTTTAATAATAATTAGTAGAAAATAAATGTATCCTTTTATTGTTCAGGCTTAGGATGTGTATATTCCACCTATAGCACAAATAGGCTGTAATATTGTATGTAAATTAGAACCCAAGTTCCAAGAAGAGTATAGAGTATTATAGTTTTGCCGAGGGAGTTTTTCCAAACCTTGCAGGTTAAGTGCATGTAGTTCGTTGCTCGAGTAAGGAGTGCAGTCATTTTCTTCTTGTATAAGTAAGGGTGAATGAGATAATTTAATTAAAATAACCACCACATGTTATAAATCAAAGTGTTTAGTCAACCCACTGAGGAAGTAAGGTAGGATCGAACCATATATTTTATGATATTTGAAGTGATCAGCTACAAGCTTCGAAGCAAGGTCATATCAGCACCTTAATTACCAACAGTGTTCCACTGTATTTTGTTTACGAATTGCATCTGTTTACATATATGTAATTTTAAATATTTAAATCCAAAGATTGGACGTTTTCCATTGTTTTGCTGTGCCTGTAGAAATATTCGTAAATTGCTAGTTGAAACTTGGTCTATAAGCGTTGAATTAGACTTCACGTCTTATGTTTTAAAATCAGTTGTGTAACGTCACGATAAAAGATAGTAAAACTGACTTGTGCTTAGCTTTCGTCGTGCATATGGTCTCTTCTTAGTATTGATAAACCGATTTGTGTGTTTATTTTAGGATTAATGATCCATACTGGTCAATGGTTAATACCTTAAAACCTGCTATGAAGAATATAGATCTAGTTGATTTTCTGCTGTTTTCTTTATGTTACCGCAACTTAGACTTTACAATGCATTGTATTTGCATATGTGTTCTACTATTTCTACCTGTACTGAATTATTGGACTTTCTCCCTCCTCAGAATAAAACGTCTGAGCTTCATGATTATATTAAAAGTGAGCGAATAGTTGACCCTATTCCGCAACCTCTTAAACTTGATTCTAATCAATCTCTGATTGTAAAGAATGTCTCTTTTGTCACTAAGAATAAGTGCGATCTGAAGGGCCGTTTATTGTGAAAATAATTATAGGATTTATGGATGCTCGAATTTTTAAGCTCTGGATGTAACTCGTCAGTTTTCCTTTATAAAGATATTAGCTCGTTGTTTCAAATGCCTGGAAAATCACACACACAGATGCAAATCCGAATGGAAATGTCAAATATGTGGATTGAGAACTTACCATACCCTACTACTAAAGCTACTGATACTGCATCTTTAGTCGAAATGTCTAATTCTGTTGATGCTCCTAAGGACGTGGTCTTTATGTGTAATGTTTCAAATTCTACTGAAACTTATACTGTACTTTTAGGTACAATACAAGTTCTAGCATCAGCCAATAATGGCAATTTTCAACTGATGCACTGTGATTTTGGATCCCAAATAAACACGATTTTTAATTCTTGCGTATAGCGTTCGGATATTCGATGCACTCACAATTTTCATTCAGTGTGTGGTATTTCTAATGAAGTAATAAAGTCGAAGGGCTGCACTAGCTATTCTGGCCACCAACTTAATTTTCAAGCCTCTGTATTTTCTAGGGTGACGAAATATTTCCGGTTGTGCACTATCTCTTCAAGTGTATGCCAAATTTAAATATCTGCAGCTAACATAAAGATTTTTACAAATTGTTGCCTGCGGATCTTTTATTTGGCGCCGAAATATGTTCACAAGTTCTGTTTTCTGAGCGTGTGGGTCTTATACTGGGATCCCCTTTAGCCATTCAAACAAAGTTTGGTTATGTGCTATTAGGACAAGTTCCTACACTAAATAATTCAGTTAATGTTACCTCATTTTTTTTTAATAATCGTTGCCTGGTATCTCTCTCTTTTCAGAACAATGTTGAGCCTTGGGGACAAATCGTTCGATAGCTTATAAAAGCTATCTCAAGTTAGAAAGTCGTCTGTTGAGGAAATCACCAGATCAACAAAGTTATAATGAATTTCTGCAAAAGTATCTGGCTTTGGGGCACAAGAACATCTCAGAAACTCCTTATTACATGTTATCTCATCGTTCAGTGTATAAACTCACAAGCAGTACTACAAAACTGCAAGTGGTGTTTAATGGTTCCACTCCTGATTCTACAGGAATATCTCTAAGTGAAAGATTACGTCAGGTCCCAAACTACAAAGGCGTCTTCCAGAAATAATTTGCTTTTTTCTGTCCCATACAGTAGCAGTTTGTGCAGACATTCACATTATGTACTGTCAAATTCTATTTCAACATTCCTATTGCAAATAAAAGCAAGTATTTTGACGCCTTTCTACATTGGAAAATGTTCAAGAATATGAACTTATGGTCTATCTCCCTTTCCATTTCTTGCTCAGTGGGTACTTCAATAATTAGTTGGTGATGACTGAAGTCCATACCAGTTGGCAACATTGGCTCTTATGCATCACACCTACATGGATGACGTAATTTCAGACGGAGACTCATTAGAAACCACTAAACAACTTTAACAAGAGTTTATACATCTTCTGGCGTTGTGACAATTCTCGTTGAATAAATGGTACACTAATAAATTAGAAAGATTACAAGATTTTTCCAAAAGTGAACTAGAAGCTCCTTTAATCTTTTCTGATGATGTAACTACGTTTTAAGGCACGTGTACTAAACGTATAGTTCTTGCTTATATAGCCAGGATATTCGATCCGAATGGTTGTCTAATTCTGGTGGTTTTCTCATTAAACAGTTTTTACAGTAGCTTTGGCTTCAAAGCCTGAATTGGGATGATGCACCAGATTCAGTATGGTGTGCGACTTGGGAACAATTCTCTAGAGAATTTTGTAGCTTATCTCAATTAAAAATACCTCAAAAATATCTCAAAGAGGCGATTGTTATCGTTTACTTGGATTTTGCGATGCTTGCAAAAAAGATTATGGTGCTTGTATCTATCTGCATGCTTCTTCAAGCAAGTTACAATCTTGCAACCCTTTGCAAGCAATAGCCAAAGTTGCTCTTTTGAACGACTCTCACCATTTGTTGACATTTATAACTTTGCGGGGCTCCTTTACTGGCCAAGTTAGCTCACTCTCTGATTGCAAGTCAGTTTCCTTACTCTCAACGAAAAATTGTGTTGTTTTGAGACTTCCAAATTGTAATAACTTGGTTAAAAACGTCCTTTTTATTTGCTAGAAACATTTGTGACAAATAGAATTAAGCAAATTAGTGAGTACATATCCCTTTCGCAATGCAATTTATATTACCGGCGAACTCAATTCTGCTGATGTCGGCTCTAGGGACCTTACCACCATACAGTTAATCCACAATCATTTATGGCATGGGCCTCCCAGCTACAATAAGTTGCCGATCCTGGATGATTGAATGATACGAATACGGCATCTAACCCAGCTCGTGATTTTTGCACCTTTATGAGTAGATTTTCATCATTAATCCAGTTGCAATATGTTCTAGCGAATGTGAATCGTATCGTGCATAATTGTCACAAGCCAACGAGGCAATCAGTGGGTCCGCTTTCCTCTAATGAGCTATCCAAACCTTTGCTAGATTGTGTAAACCTGACTGTTTCCTCATGAAATTTCTATTAAAAATGGAAAACCCCTTTCCCTAACATCTGGTAAGTTAACACCTTTTTTCTCGATTCTTGCGGTTTTCTTACGGTGGGTGGACACCTGGAATATTCTCAGTTAACCTATGAACAAAAATATTCCTTGTTATTACCTAAGAGGGCCATATTATGTACCTTTTTGTGTGATCATTATTATCTTCTATCTTTATATTCCAATCCCTGTGACTCAAGCTCTGATTCAACGATAGATTTGAATTTTAGATCTGCGATCCCTAGTTTGTCAGCACGTTTATAAATGTTTGCGGTGCTTTCGATTGATGACCAAACCCTCTCAGCCGATTATGGCGAATTTGCTCTCTTCTCGGGTACAAATAACTCGAGCCTTACCCATCCTGGGGACCGATTTTGCGGGACCATTTTTTAGTAAAATCCACCATCCGCCAAAATGCCCCTTTCATTAATGCTTATTTGTGTGTTTTCGTCTGTGTGTGTACTAAAGTAGTGCATTCGGAGTTGTTTCTGAGTTAAGTATCAAGGCTCTCCTGGTGTTTTACGTCTGGACAATGGGCTACCACTGCTGTGTATTCGGATCGCAGTTGTAACTTTCTGGTTGCTGCTCGTGCTTTGAAAGAGACATATGCTTTTCTCGGAAAAATCTACCCTGGTTTTGTGCCAAATAGATTGACGATTTTATCCACCCTATGGCCCCCATTTTTGCAGTCTATGGGAATCCTGTGTGAAATCAGCAAAGTCCCTGTTGATGATTCGTACTTTGGGTAGTCACCCTCAAACTTTCGAAAGAGTTGGCCATTATATTTGCTCGCATAGAAGCGGTTCTAAATATAACCCCCATTACACTTTTATCCTTCAGATACCGGAGATTGCTGCGACTATCTTTCTCCGGGCCTATTTGGAGCTTACGTGAGCTCCAGTTTCCCGAGGAGGTCAGTTTGCATTCCCACTAGCAGCATTTATGCCTGCGTTGGACTTGTGGATCTTTGAACAGCCTGAATCAAAGGACTACATGAAATCGTCCAGCTGCTCCCCTTGCTGTGGGTGATATTGTTTCTATTTCTGGGGTGAAACTTCTTTGTCTTGGCCCATTGGTCACCTAAAAAAGCTAGTGGTTCGCGTAACTGCTGTTAGAACTCCGAAGAGTCAGTTAATTTGAGCGATCCACAAACTAGTACCTCTTCCTGCGATTCTTCGGGAAAACATAAAAAACTAACTGGGTCAAATCATGACCAAGAGAATAGGAAAAGCAAGGAATAAATTGAATAAATATTTAATGTTGTTTTTTACAATTTTTTCCCATTTCTCTTCCTAGTTTTTCTCTTGGTCATGATTTGACCAAGTTAGTTTTTCTATTTTCCCGAGTATCAGTAAGTAAACCATATTCGACAACTAGGAAGAAAAGCCTAGTCCTTGAATTCCCTTTAATTTTTTTGGGTGTTTTCTCAAATTATTTGGTATCGCTAAAATTAATTCATTTTAAGATGGGTTGCATCTAGACGGCTTCTTGGGAACCCCCACTCAAAATCGACTTTGTCGCGCACCTCGATTTAGTATTGATCTAGCTAATGGTCAGACCGTACCATGATAAAAGATAGCTAGTTCTGATCACGGTCTCGTCCACCTCAACCTCCAACCTTAATTTTCCTATCCACCTACCATTGACCTGTAAAACTTATGGTTTGAATGGTGTTGTGCTACAAGAACCCAATTTTGGGTGTGTTTCGATACTCTTACTCTCTTTACCGTCACTGTGACAGCCCTTTCACCCATATTACAATCCATTACAAACCTCCCCACAGTTACTCCTAAAAACTCCTTAGGGCGGGCAACAACCCCTACTCTAAATACTGTTTCTTGTCGTTTTTCAATAAGTGCCGATGATTTATAGATACAATTAAGCTTTTGTCCTCAGCATTGCAAAACCCCCAAAATGTATTTATTATATTTTATTCAATACTGTGATGGGCGCTGTCATCATAAGTATGCCACTATGTAAAAGGAATCTTACACCAAATTATTTAAATTGTGGTTAATAGGTGTAGTCGCTTTAAAATTATAAATGTAAGTTCTGTCCTCACTATTGCATATCCCCGAAAATGCATCAACTTGAAAACCATTTTTTCTCAAATTCTATGATTGGCTCTTTCACTGTATGTATGGAGTTAAATAGAAAGACTCACTGCAAATAACGTAATTTGACGTATTTCAATAAATGAATTCCCTTTAGAAATAAAAGTTAAGCTGTTGCCCTTGTCATGGCAAATTCTCAAAAATGCACAAACTTTAAAATTTTCTCTCTCAAATACTGTGATGGGCTGGCATCGAATGGATGGTGCTGCTTACTAGGATTCTTATTCTAAATAATGTGTTTTGTAATTTTTCAATGTGCCGCCATTTTAAAAATATAGGTTAAGCTTTTGCCCTCGGCATTGCATATCCCATAGTGCAACCAACCCCAACAATTTTTTCTCTCAAATTCTACGAAGGATCCTGTCATTGCCTTCGAATATATGACACTACGTAGAAGGATTCTTATTCTAAATAACGTATTTCGTCGTTTTTCAATAAGAGTTTTAGTATAAAAAATACAACTTAAGCTTTTGTAAATCCCCGAAAATGCACCAACTCCAAAACCTTTTTCTCAAATTCTGGGATAGGTACGTTCACCATATGTATGGTGTTAAGTAGAAAGACATACTCTAAATAACGTACTTTGATGTTTTTCAATAAATTTCGTCGGTTTAGAAATAAAAGTTGGGCTTTTTCCCTCGTCATGGCAATTCCCCGTAACTGGTCTTCAACATTTCCCCCCTCAAATTTGTGATAGGACCTGTTATTGAATGTATGGCGTTATCTCAGACATATTTTTGATAAATAACGTACCTTCTGGCTTTTCAATAAGTGTCGTGGTTCTAAAAGTATAAGTTAAGCTTCTGTCTTTGCCATTGCAAAACCCCGAAAGTGCACCATCATTGTATAAAAATTATAAGTTATGTTTTTGCCTTCACCAGTGCAAAACCCCGAAAGAGCACCAACTTTTATTTTTTTTTCTCAAATTTTGTGATGTCATCGAATGCATGGCGCTAGGTGTAAAATTTTTGTTCTATATAATGTACTTTATCGTTTTTCATTAAATTTCATCGTTTTAAAAATATAAGTAAAGCGTTTGCCTTCTCCATACAAAAACCACAAAATGCATGAACTTCAATTTTTATTTTTCAAATTCTAAGATGTATGGTGTTATAGATAATTGGGCCACATTATTTGTTCAATTGTTTAAACATCACTAATTATTCAGAATTTTTGTAGATAATGTATGACAATTTTTCCCCAGGCATAATACCAAATCTTAAATTTATGCAGGATGGTGCACCACCACATGTTAGTTGATGTGTTCTTGGTTCGTTAAACCAAACATTTGATTTATGGATTGGGCACCATGGGCCTCAAACGTTGCCTTACCAGATTTCCGGAGTTAAACAAATTCGATTTTTTGTGCGGTTTTAGAAGAGATATTATTTATCAAACTCCTGTTGAAAATACGGCAGATTTTATTAACAGAATTAATTCAGCTGTAAATAAAATTACTCAGGAAATGTTGGACAATGTCATGAGAGGAATCACAACAAGAGCAACTAAATACTATGCTGCCGATGGGGTCTATTTTCAACAATTCAAGTGATAAGCTTCAGGAATTTCATGTTGGCAGTTTTGTGTTTCTTTTAACTAGTTCCCGTAGGCACAGAACCCATTCAATATGTTCATGATGTCTTTTTGAAATGACCCAAGGAAAATCGACACATGTACAAAATTCGCTAATAAAGCAATATCCTGTAATACACAGATAACTTTAATAATTCAATTTGGCTAAGAAATTATCAGATAATAAAACCCATGGTACCGGCAAACTAATATTGTGTAGACAAAAAACACGAGAAATGATTAACTTTGCTAAAATGAAAAAGGGCAAAAATATACAGTATACTAAAAAATAATTATTGGCAAAGAAATATTTTATATTTCTAATACATATAAACAAAACAATTGGGATAGAAATCCTAGAGAATAAACTTTTAGCAGCATTGAAATATTACAAATTTGTGTCGGAAATTGATCGCCACAATTAGATGCTGTCATATTATCTTTTTGATAGAAAAACTTTACATTGCTCAACAAAAACTTTTCATGTCGTAGAAATGTTGGTCAGAAATTCATTTCAATTATATAATAATTTTTCAGGACAAAAATGCCTTTGCTTTTTAGAAATGATGTTGTGAAAGGACTCTTGCCTACAAATCAGAAATTAAAATAAGAACAAAGTTTAATTTGTAAACAAGAAGTTCAAAATTACAATCATATCTAACAATCGTTAACTTACCAGCTGGACGCTGCGACAGTCGCATTTGCCTTCAATTTTCGCAATTCTTTAGTAGCCCATGTAGCGAGTGTTTTGGTACGACTGGTACGGCTGCGTCGTCCTTGAGTTAGCATTTCATTAATTGGTTCTAGCTCTAATAATGCCGACATTGGAGCACCAAAAGCAGTACATAGATCACCTACTAGCCCAGCAGCTACGGCAACTGTTGAATCAGAATGTTCGTTATCTCGTGCAACTACAGTTATAAATTGAACTATAAACGGTACGTGAGTTTCAAGCAATAACACATCAGGATTTGGTACAGCTCCATCTCCTTTTAATCCCTGAATTATTCCAGTATATGCATCGAGTACACCTTCGCGTAATTCATTAAGATAATCAATCATATCAAAATCATTACGATCAACTTGCGCTTGTGATGCTTGAGCTAATGTGGATAGAACAATATCTAAATATTTTTTGAAATGAACTCCGATACTTAAAACTATATCGCCAAATACAGATAAAATTTGTGGTTTAACACTACGATGAACAGAATTATCTCCCAAGTTTTCGAGAAGCAGTGTCATTATTTCATCACAATAAGGCAAAGATTTTAGTTTTAGTGCTCTAAATATGTCTCCAGTTAGACCAACAGCAGTTCCACAAACTTGGTATTCCTGATGATTCTTCAAACCAATGTATAAGAACTGTTTAAAAGCATCCATATATTTGACAAACGACTCTCCGAGAACCTAATAAAATAAAACATCAACTTTAATATAGATATTTCTGTTAATCGGTGGTAGAATTAGTTAAATATTAGTCATCATTACGGATAGTGATAAAAGTATTATAAACGAATATTTAAAATGTAGATAGTGATTAATGCTTAATCACACGCCATAACAGAATCCAGCACCATAAAATTCTCATATGATAAAATTAAAGAACATTTAGCTTGTGCAGTATGTAATATACTAGTTACGCTTTGATGAACCTACTCTTTTCTCCTGTGTGAAATGTAAGACACAAAAAAGACAAGATGTCTTTCAATACGGTTGTAAAATTATAGGAAAATAGAATTCGATTATTTAGTGGGCGTAATGCATTTTTAATAATGTTCGACACCCCTCAAACATTACAAATTGGCGGCGAGAATAAATATGTATTATTATTTTTCAAATCTGAATTTAAAATAGTAGGGATTCGAAATTTTTCAAGCACCTTAACCTTAACATTGAAGAACCACATTTTTACTAATTATTGGAACGATTGTTCGGCATAAAAATGGTTGACAGACATGCAACTGAACAGGTTATAGGGGTTAACTGAGGAATTTGTCAATTACAAGGCTTTAAACAAAGAAGATGATTTACTGAACGATTGCAACAATATTTTAAAGCCAATCTTATAAGAGATGACGAAGAGAAAAGCAAAATTGGTATTCTTTTAACTTTAATTGATGAGAGTATACAAGGCCGCTAAAAATATATGTGATTCAGTTAAACCTAAAGAAATTTGTAAAAAGAAAGGTCATTGCGGAAAGCATGCCGAAATAAAAATCATTGGGGAGAACAGGTGGTTGAAGAGATAGAGATGTTTAATCTTGTGCATGTTTCAGAGAGTCAACCTATTTCTATTGATGCAAAGATTAACGTGAAACAATTTAAAATGGGGCTAGATACAGGAGCAGCTTTATCCTGTATTCCTTTATCATATGTTAATCAGCACTTACCGATAGTACTTTGCCACCAAGTAATATTAGACTTAAAACTTATGATGGTAATTTATTTTATCCCAAAGGGGAAATACAGGTAGAATTGGAAAATTGGGAATGATACCAATTATGTAACGTTTTTAGTGATTTGATAATAGAAGTAGAAATTTATTAGGGAGAGATATTTTGTGCATGTTTTAAACTTGATCTGTCACAGTTTGTAAATTTAAATCAGGTTTCTTTAACTAGTAAGGTAAAGAGTATTATTTCCGAATTTAAAATTTGTTTAAAAATGAACTGGGGTTATAATATAAGGGGAATACGATTATGGAAATGTCTGAGAAACCTATTCCAATTTTTATAAAACCAAAACCAGTACCCTTTGCATTTAAGCAAGCAGTTAACAGGGAATTGGAGAAATAGGTACAAGTTATAACTGCAGTGCAACACTCCGCTTGGGGTACCCCTTTAGTACCGATCCTGAAATTGAATTGTACAGATATTCGTGATATGTGCTAATTATAAGATCACTATCAATAAATATTTGAAGGACGTGAACCATCCTTTGCGCGTATTGAAACTATATTCACTGCTTTGCAAGGTGGAAATTCTCTAGAAGATGTCGTCATAACAGGAAAATCTACAGAGGAACATTTGTGTAATTTACAACTCATATTAACTCGATTGAGAAAGTGAAGATTCTGATTAAATAAAAACAAATGTAGTTTTTCCAAGATATACATTTAGGGACTAGTGCGGAATATACTAGAAGCAGAGATAGGAAAAAAGAGAAGAAGAGGTAGACCTAGGTTAGACTACTGCACACAGATAGTGAAAGATGTAGGCTGTAGGAGTTTCAGGAAATGTAGGCTAGCTCAGAAGAGAAATCAATGGAGGACGCATCCAACCAGTCCCAAGATGGATAAATTAATGACGAAGAAAGTAACTGCACTTAAACATGATATTTATTATAAGCAACTACAAGCATTGGAGTGGCAATATTCGCGAATAATGGTAATTGCGTAAAAGCATTTACTGGAAAACTATTATTTCGGCAAAGGTCTAAGTGTTGGGGGATCTTGGGAGCCACAGGTTGCTTAACCCCCTTCAATAAATCTCAGTGAAAAAGGGCATAATATTAGAAAACAATAGAAGAAACATAATATTTATTATAAGCAACTACAAGCATTGGATGGGCAATATTCTCGAATTATGGTAATTGCGTGAAAGCATTTACTGGAAACCTATTATTTCGGCAAATGTCTAAGTGTTGGGGGATCTTGGCAGCCACAGGTTGCTTAACCCCCTTCAATAAAACTCATGGAAATAGGGCATAATATTAGAAAACAATATAAGGGGAACCGAGCTGTATTGCTGTGTGAGAATTTCAGGAACTATGTAGGTTAGTTTAGAAAAAATAAGTGCAGGTACATGTCCAACCAGTTTTAAGACGGAAACCCAATGACGAAAAATAAGCGCAGATAAATCTGATGATTATTATAAACAACTAGTTGTTTGTTGTGAAATATCTGCAACTAATGTTGACTGTGCGAAAAGATATATTGGAAAAAATATTAAATCAGTAAATGTTCAAGTGCTGGGGGAACTTGGCAGCCACAGGCTGCTTACCCCCTCGCAACCACTGAATGTCGGAAAATAGGGTATATAATTGTAAAACAATAGAAGGTGACCGAACTGCATCAAACAAGAAAGAACAGCGCCTATGGTGAAAGACAAAAAAACATAGAACAAAAAGTTGTTGAAAGCGTATGTGTGGAGCACAGCACAGACAGTATGCCTACGAAATACGAGCAGTCTGAAAAGCAGACAGAAGAACAGTAGCGGCCTTTGAAATGCCGTGCTTCAGATGTTTGAGGATGGACAGACAAAGGTAATAACAAATAGGTTATAGAAACAGTAAGGGAACAAGGACATCTTTGGGAAAAAAATATGAGAAATAGAAGGGCAGAATAGGTTCTAAGGCATTTTAGGGGAATAGCATGGGATATATGACAAGCAGAGATAGGAAAAAGAGGTGGATGTAGACCTAGATCAGATAGCGATAGATGCAGACTGTGCAAATTTCGGGGAAATCTGTAGGTTAGTTCAGAATAGGAAACAATGATGGTACGCGTCTAACCAGTTTCAGGACTGAAGACCCAATGATGATGATACATTTAGGGCACATTACTAGTGCTGACAGATTAAAAAAAGATGAACAAAAAGTTAAGGCAATAATAAAAATGAAAACACCTGAAAACATTGCAGAAATCAAAGCTTTCAGCGGTATAGTAAATTATGACTCGAAATTTACTCCTAATGTACCAAGGTTTTTGAAACCCTTATATACATTATGTGGAAAGGAGTGCAGTTTGTTTGGAATAAAAGCTGTGTAAAATCATTTGAACTAATTAAAAATTGGTTAGCATCTGAAGAAATTCTGGTGCATTACAATCTAGAGTTACCTTTAGCATTAACCTGTGATGTGAGTGCTGTAGCTTTAGGTGCTTCTTTGGTAACACATCTGCTGATGAATCAGTAAGAAAAATCTGTTCCATTTCTCGAATGCTCAATAAGGCAGAAAAAAATTAATCCGTTGTATACAGAGGCACTTTGTATTTATTGGACTGTAAATAAACTATATCAATATATAAAGGATAGATCATTTGAGATTAGGTCGGACAATCGAGTTCTAAAAACTTTGTTTGAGGAGACTAAGCCTTTGCCGCAAATCACAGTGGGAATGATACAAAAATGGTTGCATTTTCTTTCTGAATTTAATTATACTTTTAAGTATATTAAGGGCAACAGCAATGCGAGTGCTGATGCATTATCCAGATTGCCGGACTCACAAAGCAAGACATGCATTAAACAAGAAAAACCGATTATATTAATTTTGTTGAAAACTTCATTACTATTGATTTTAATAAAATTAAAATGCAACTAGATGTGATGCAACATTAGGAATATTGCATAAATTTATTTTAAATGGGTTTCCCAACGAGGAAAATGATTCTAAATTAAAACCATAAGGCGAGATGAGTTATATGTAGACAAAGGGGTTATCACGTGAAGATACTGCGTGCTAATACCTACTAAGTAGAGAGAAGTAATATTAAAGAAATTACATTCCAATCAAGAGAAAATAGTTAAAATAAAGGCAGTTGCCGAATCAATATTTTTGTGGCCAAATCTGGATTCTGACAGAAAGAATTGCAAAAGTTGTTTTGTTGCACTTTTCAACCTGAATCAGTAAATTCTAAATACATGCCATGGGCTAGGTCAACTGGAGAATTTAAAAGAATACATGCCGATTTTCTAGGTCCTTTTATAATAAAACACTTCTAGTCATTACTGATTCTTATTCGGAATGGCCAGAGGTCTATATAATGAATAAAGCTGACAGTCAAGAAACAATTGAAAAATCAAGGAATTGTTTTGCAAGAAATTGGGTTACAAGACGTTTTAATAACGGACAATAGAAGTCAATGTACTTCTTGTAAATTGTCAAAATTTTTATGAATAGAATCAGGCATCTCACTTCTGCTGTAAATCTCCCTGATTCTAATGGTCAAACAGAAAATACAGTAAAAAATGTAAAAATGATGTTCAATAAAGCTATTAAAGATCATTCTAATATAAACGTAAGTTTTCAAACATTGATAAATGGATATTTTAGTCATAGAAATTCGTCTAACGTTTCTACAGGATTAACTCCTAGAAATTTAATGTTTAAATGTAAGATCAAAACTAGATTTGATTTGTTAAAATACAAAAATAGATTTGACACCAATGAGAAATACTATAATAGTAATTGTTACACTGAATTTGCGGTGAGTGAAGTGGGACTACCGACACCCAAATAAGAGATTGTGGATTAAATGTATTATTAAAGAAATTTTAGGTAGTAGAATGTACTTTTGTACAGTGCCAGGGGAAGACATTGTATGGAAAAGGCACTTGGACCAGATTAATACAGAGCCAAAGAGCACAGGAAAATAAGTGACTTTACCAAATGATGTTCTGAAAGGCTTGCAGGTAGATGTCAAACCAGAAGTAAACCTGCCTGCATGAGACTTTCTGAAATATAATGTACCTATGGCACAAACGCCAGAGAAATGTGAAGAGACCAGTGTTGCGAAACAATGTGACGCAATTTCAAATGAAACGTGTGATAACAAGAAAATACGTAACACACTGACAAGTATGGAAGTTAGTGAGATAAATACTAGACCACGAGACTTATAAAACCTCCCCAGCACTTAAATTTATAACGGGGAGTATTGTAATATATTTGTTAAGCTTCGATGAGGCTACTCTTTTCCACATACATGTAAAATGAAATACACAAAAAGGACAAAAGGACTTTTCTAAAATATGCTATCTTTCAATACGGTTGTAAAATAAAAGGAAAATATAATCCGATTATTTCGTGGGCATAATGTGTTTTTATTACATTACATACATTACTCTTTTGTTAACTGTAGTTACAAATTTCATACATAAAAAGAGAAAATGTATAAATACTGCCCTAAATAACACAAATTAATGAATCAGAACATACAATGCAAATATAGTTCAAATGTAAATTTAAATAACATAATAAGCTATATACTAGAAGTGAATTCATTGTGACATGCTTGTTATTACATTGCTATAATCATTTTGATTAAAAGTTATTGTTTTTAAAAATAAACAATATCTCAACTGAGACTGGTGCGAGATAAATAACTAATTACGAATCTTGTAGGGTAAATTAAGCAATTTGACCCGGTAATGCTGGAAAATTGTTGTGCACATTCTATTTGCAATACCATGAACTACACAGCTACTAATGTAATAGTTAATAACTGTCAGCGTTATATAATTATGGCATCTACCTACATGAAAGTTATATAATACGTGCAATGTAGAACTGAAATATATGTACATAACATAGAATTGTAAATAACAGAATAAGAGAACAAGTCAATAAGACAGCAGACTAGAATAATGGCATTGTAATGAATCAAATTAAACCAATGAGACACTAAGCATTCTTGTGTTAATTATTGTCAATGTAGTTCATTTGATTTAATTAGCTTGGGCCAAAAGTCAGATGGAGATTTAATGAAATAGGAAAACATGACGTTCCTGCCATGCCACATTACATGAAGATCCTGCCATCTACTCTACCTCATTACTTGCTAGATCACCTTAGATGCCTGCGAATCAGAAGATTCAATGGTAGACATTATATAATTTTTTCTATAATACTGCCTGAATAGCACCCGTTTGAAATTTGGAATTAAATAAAAATAAGTATGAAGAGAAATTCTTAATAGTATATTTTAAGTGTAACATTTAAACTCATAATAACAGACCTAGAATTAAGAATATTTGTTTTAAATGTTTTATATTATTGATATGAGCAACGCACCACGCAGTCAAAATAAAATGAAATTACTGTGCAAGTCGTGCGAGTAGAAACTAACACAAGGTTTAAGCAACTGTCTTCAATTATCGGACTAATTAATTATAGTAATCGTTTTAATTAAAATAAGTTTCATATACACTCTAGTAAATAAATATACAAAAATGTGTAATAAAAATAGTTTTTGTTTAATGCAATAAACAAATATATTTTCAGAGCTGAATGTAGATACTAAGATTAACAAAATAAGGTTAAACATATAGTATAAAATCAAACATAAATTATAGTCAAATTAAACACAATTAGTTGGTGCAGGTTAAAAAAAGACAATCGAAATTCTTATATTGGCTAATATCCAATACTGACATCTCCAAGACAGTTATACTTAAATAGGCCTTAGATATCAGGAAACCCTTAACTAACAATTTAAACTTAGCAAACTTTCGAATGGTGATTGTTCCTAGCAACAAATTGCAAAATTTTATGGACAGAAAGTTGGATCCATTCATACCTTTTTTGATAAGAAAATGAGAAATGCAGATTTTATCGTGATTTCTGGTGACAACGCATGGCCAACATGTAGGGACATGTTGTTGAATATTACCTTTCTTTTTATAGATGAGGCATTCAAGAATAAGGTAGAGTTAAAATATTTAGCCAAATATCAGTTGATTGTAGATAATCTTGGTAGACCAAGCCAGCAATGATACGTACAGCCTTTCTTTGTAGGTGTATACTACCTGAATCTCCCCATAGTTTATATGACATTGCAATATGCCATTAAGAGACCTCTGAGATCCTGCTTTTCAGAGAGCGAAAGGCATATATTGAACAGGCTAATTTTTTGCAAAGCTGGCCATTCAAGTCCCAGATCTTTTTGTAATCAGAAATTTCTGTTGGACTTTTAGAACTGGGCCTTAAACTGAAAGCCTTAGTGGTGGTTTTGCACATATTGTAACAATTTTTTTGTGTGTAACAAAATTTCTTTACCATTAAGGAAAGTTGAAAAAATGAAAAAAATATCGCTAGAATTTACTTATTTGTACACCTAAATAAGTCTTTAAATTGTTAGTAAATCTTTGGTACCTTGTGGAAAACAACAAATGATCTGTTATTTCCTAGTTTAATTAAATTGCAAGGTTAAACCCCACATTCTGCACCAATAAGAGTATTGAAAATAATTCATCTACCCTAACAGAATTTTTTCTTGATTAGTATTTGCTAGATACAGTTGCATCTAACTTTAATTTAAATTGTTTTCTGTGTAACTAAGAAAAAATTTTTAGTCCAGACCTACCTCTACTCATTGAAGTGATCGCCGAGTTAGCCGTTGACAAAACAGTTTTTAGCCTTTCCATCTAGTAAGCATAAAAAGTTTAACTTTCTTTTTAAAATACATCACTACCACGTGTCGCATGCAATAATGATGATTAAGTACACGTACAATATATAAAACTGTTACAACATTAAGTGTCAAACGGTTGTTAACTAGCCAATTTTCAACCACTATCATTGCAGAGAGCATTTCTCAACTGAGGTTGAGAGTTGAGTGCCACATGGCAACTATAGCATCATCAACATGAAGGAGAATTTTCCCAATAGGAACCATTAGATGAAGATCATTAATGTAGATTAAGAAAAGTAGGGGTTCAAGAATGTTGGGATACTCCAGTATTTATTGGGAGCTCATCAGAGAAGGTACCATTAATGGTAACTCGTTGAGTTCTCTCAGTGAGATATGATTTAATTAAGGCAATGCTTTTATGCTAAATTTATAATAGTTAAGCTTGTCACATAAAATAGAATGAGATAAACAGTCAAATAGTTTGGTTAAATCTAGGAATGCAGCCACTATAAACTCTTTATTCTCAAAACCAAGGATTACATAATTAACAGTCTAAAAAGGCGTCTGTTGCAGACATGCTCCGATGGAAGCCAAATTGGTTTTTACAAAATAAATTGTAATTTTCGAAGTACTCCTCAATTTGAGTATCAAGAATTTTTTCAAACACTTTTCCAAGTACAGGAACTATTGAAATAGGCAGTAGTTGGAAACTGCAGTCTGCTCACCATTTTTAAAAACAGGAATAATTCTAGCTTTTTTAAAGCAAGCGGGGAACACGCATCGAGAATCTACCCAATCTCTAATGCATTTTTATTTATCTGCATTCTTAGAATTGGTCACAACAATCTTACCATTCGATTGATTAATCAGAGACCATATAGTTTTTCCAGAAATATTGGATTTAAGAATTAAAGAGTTAATATATTTTGTTTAGCCCCTCAATGCCGTTTTATATAGATAGCGCTGTTAATTTCCCAATTTTTTTGTGGTAGGATTGTTGAATAACCTGTGTAGGTCTGTAGACCATTCTAAATCCACCCTTAAAGAGTTAAGATAAGAATTATATCAATTATCTGAAGGTAGCTTAGGTATATTACTGATTTTGAATTCCCATTCAGGAAATGCCAACAAGAATGAATCAACAATATTATTTAAAACTATATTCGTCAGAGCATCACAATCGGCAGCAAGATTATCTAAAAACTGCCAGCTCAGAACATTGATTGCTCTTGCGAAACATTGGAGATTACCAAGTCTTTTACATGTGAAGCTACAAAATGCACACTTCATGGATCTATTATAAAAATTTGTAGTACTTGTTTTTTTTAATAAAATTTTTTTTCTGCGACGAGAAAAAAAGTTGACATTTAATGTTTCTTGACAGGTAACAAAATGTCACGTTTTATGAATTTACTTTATTCCACCGGGAAAACAAATTAGTACTTTTTTCCTCGGGCATGTGCAAATAAGTTGGTGCTACTTTCGCTGCTTCTACCAATTCCTGTGGTGTATGAGAAACTTCTGAAACAAAACTGCCCATTTCGGATTTCTGAATATTCAAAACAACCGATATAAACTTAAGTAAGCAATTTTTGAAACGACTCGCAGAATTAAATTGACAGGTATTTGATTACTTTAAAAGTTTCCTTAGCAACGCAAGTCAAACTGTCTCTATAAGTACAACAGACTACTTGTTTGAAAGTTCAAATTTAACATAGATTGTTTTTTTGACTTTAATATATTGTAATATTTTTTTCAATATTAAATCATCGTTTAGCCTGTCACAGAAAAAATAGTGTATTATACACGGTATTTCATCTCCCTCCGTTTTGCGCCGGGAGACAAACACACCTGAGCTAAAATCTAGTACTTTTTTCCTTTGTATAATAAATAACTATATATTTTTTTGTCAATAAAAATTCGTGACAATGTATTTTCTTTGTCTTTGCGAACCACCCCATTCTCCGCATTTGTAATTAGCCTGGTTTTTCTAAATTTGCTATATCTTTTATACGTGACCGAGATTCATGTGAACCCTTATTTCGCGTTCTTCTCGGTTTCTGTCTGATCAGTGTGTTTTAATTTTGCATTTTTCATCATCTTTATTTTCCAGGAGTTTGGTTAACAAATAATATTATTAACATGGATTCTTGATTTCTGGAAATTTTATCAACTTCTTTGGCAATACTTTTAGTAGATGCGCATTTCTTACACAGAAAGTTGTTGTCCAAGTAAATCCTACATTTTCTTAATCCTCATGATGGGTGATGTGTGATTGCAAGCAATGCACTTTAACACTCCATTAACCATTTCATACTGCAAAATTTACAAAAAAGAAACACGAGCAAAATTAAAAGAACTGTCATTTTATGTCAACTTTCTTGATCTGCAAAAAATGCAAATTCTGCAGCAACAGATTGTAAAAGCGCCTGAAATCATTACAGAATTTTTATTGTAAACTACGTACTTCTAAAAGTGTAATAGGTTAGTTTATATTATGAAATTTCGAATAAGCAGTATTAGACTTTAAAAGCTGTAATCTATTGAGGTCAAATTTATTTAATTTAAGATTTAGATGAATGTTTTAAAAAACCAGTCGACAGTTTATCTATTAGAAACAAAAGTAAAACTTGCGAGCATTGAACAGATTCTCTTTTCACGGTTATCAACCAAAGAATTTTTTCTGACAGATTTAAATGAGTAAGATGCCAATAGGGACAAAATTTCAGAAAGTGCTCAGAGAACTAGAATTTTATTAATTATTTGGAGGTGGATTATGAGGGTAGCTTTGCAAAGTATAAGCCGATTGTCAGTACGATTAACTGCAAAAGATTTATAAGATATGGACAAAGACCAACCCAAGTTTCAGCTAAGGGTATAGATATATCAGGTGCCATAGTCAGGCACCAGGACAATCAAAATAATGTAAATAAAGAAACTCCATGAGATGAAAGTTAAAGAAGTGATATCGGATAAAGTAAATTTTTTTTAATTAGAATGTAACGACGCAGCATTAATCAATATCCCGTGGGTAAGTTTTGAGATAGTATCAAACTATATAAGTATGCGTTTGGGCAAGAATGGAAGATGTAAAGCAGTGTTAATTCATTTCAATAAGAATAGTTTTCCATTCAAGGAGCTTCTACTGCAGCTGCAAAAGACAGATGGTGAATTAGGATATTGAAATATTAAATTATGCACATAGGAGAGTATATTTAACCACTGCACAATTAATGAATTCAAGAAGTCAGCGTCGTCAATATTGAGTAAAGTAGGTGTAATATTATATCCAAAACCAATGGATGTAGAAAACAAGGAGCAATCCAGTAATTACTAAAACTTTTTCATGAACACCATAGTTTTGGAGGACATTGAGGTAACAAACGTTTATTAAAGAAAAATTAAAAACCCAGTACAATTGGAAGAAATATCACACAATGTGGAACAGTACACAGCCAAATGTCAAGGATTTCAAACCAATAAAAACAAAACCATCAACATAATAAGACTTGAAGATTTAGTCCTGTTAGCAAGGGAGAATCAGTCAAAATGCCAGTTATTTTAAGGGACTATTCACTATTATCTCATGTAACAAACCTAACTGTACAATCATGAAAAATTTGGGTAAAATTCACACAGTGCATATGCACAGAATAGTTAAGTTTAGGTAAAATGAAACACAATTAATGTATGAAGCATTACCAAGTGTCTAGTTTTAATAAAAGTGTATTAACGTTTTAATTAGGTTAGTAGTTAATGATATTCAATATAATTATAGTAAGCATTTATGAATAAGATGGTTGCACATACTAGTTTATAAAAGAATATGCAACTAATTTATAAATAGAAATGTAATTAATTGTATACAAATTTTTATAAATAATTTAACCATTTAAGCTTTAAGCACCTATTTCAATTTATATTTCTAGACTTGTACTGCAAGGTGAAAGCATCCTGTAGGAAGTTTTCGCCTCTTGCAGAAAGAGGGTGTAGGGTTAATTAAACAATTTAACCCAATAACACTGAAAGATTGTTGAACACATTACATTTGCAATACCATGAACCACAAAGCTACTTAGTTGTAGTTATCATTTGTCAGTGTTAACACATATAACGAGTGAAATGTAAAACAATAGAATATTATTATTGTAATGAATCTATGAAAAACATGTGGGATGCTAAACGTCCTCATATTACATATTATCAACAAATGAAAAATAAGTGTTGTTCAAGTTGATTTAACTAGCTTGAGTCAAAAATCAGATGGTGATCTAATAAACTAGGAAAAACCACATTACATAGCAATCCTGCCAGAATGTTGTGCTGGAAATTTTTTCTACAATGTACTGCACAGCCGTTTGGGAATTGAAATTAAATAAAACAAGTTGAAAATGCAAGGCATTGTCGCAACGAACTTCCAAATGTAGACTTACTTTAAAACAATTTAAAGAAATTAAAATTATTATGTTGTAATAATTATAAGTATTCAAATAAAATACAAAAATTTATAAACAACAAAAGAGACATTTTAATATATTTTATTTTATTGAATAAATATTTTAAAAGCTATATATAAGTTCTCATCAATAAGTTAAGAAATTTTTTTTTTTTTTTATATGAATTTAATTATTTTCGGTAATCAAAATTTAAGTTTAAACAATGTCTATAATATTGGAATAATTTTGCATGAAATGCCATAAATTGTTCAAATATGTGTCGCATATTGATTTTAAACTTATTTAAAATTTTAATTATCCCTGTGGATTTTCCCGGGGGCTCGGCGTCCCCGTGGCCCGATTTTAACTGACATCAAAACTTAAGCTCTGGACACCGAGCTGAATCGATTGATGTATTACACATTGATGTCCGACCATTAAAAAGGCCTCGGACACACAGACAGACACACAGACAAATAGATTTCATAACGAACGAAGTTTGTTGAAAAGTATGGAGAGAAATTCAACAAAGTTATGAACGTTGTGATTAAACTGTAAGTAGTAGATTAGTAAGCAAAAAATACTTTAAGCGAGATATTTTAAACTTGAAATAAGTGGCCTAGAATTAAGGAATAACTGTTTTTGAATTTTTATTTTTTGCCATGAGCATCTCGAAGACAAAACAAGAGGAGATTATTGATCAAGGTATTAATAGTACTACACAAGATTTGAGCGACAGTCTAAAATTATCGGACTACGTAATTAATTATAATAATTGTTTTAATTATAATAAATTTTATAATAAATATAGAAAAATGATCTGCACAAATGCAAATTATGCAGCAACAGATTCAAATTAGGAATATGCGAAAAGGTGAAGTAAAATAAAATGTCCGTACCAGTGTAAAAGTGCATGAAATTGTTAAGCAATCTATTGTAAAGTATGCAAAGCATTTTTAATTCTAAAAGTGTAATAAGTTAGTTGTATTTGGAAAAAGTTTTTAATAAACTATTGAATTCAAGTTTAATTAATGTAAGAAAGAAAAATGCACAAGTTAGATTAAAGCAGTTGTTGAACAGCAACAAATATCTGATCTGCAAACAAATAAAAGTTATTTTGATTTGCTAAGGATAAAACTTGGCAATGAACAGTTAGAAGGTTTTAAAAAGGAGTAGACATTTTATGTATAAAAATTAAAGTGAAACTTTCAAGCACTGCCTAGATTCTCTTTGCACGATTATAACAGAAAATATTTTGTCTGACAAATTTAAATAATTAGTACGATATGTCGCCAATAAAAGCAAAATTTCAGGAATTCTTGATAGAATTAAAGGATTTTATGAATTATTTAAGCCAGACTATAAGGATAACTTGCAAATTATACGTTATTTTTTTTTTGGTAAATTGTCACAAGTAAATAATTTAGAAATTAAGTTTAGGGAATTATAAAATTTCGCAACTGAAAAACAAAAAAAAAATGAATTAGCGCCAGACCAAGAGGGTTTCGTATGGATTTTAAGTCAAAAATAGATCGAAAAATTACAAATATCGAAACTACAATTAAAATATGGAAAGGTTATGGCAACGTTTCTTTAGAAGCCCAAAGTAATAAAACCAAAACAGTCATATCAATGAGCGAAGTGGAATTTTCGATTTCGCGAGTCAACTAGTGCCTTTAAATTTCAACGAGTCAGCAGCTAACATACCTGCATTTGTAGATTCAAGAGAAATGTTACAAATTTCAATAGAAGGAAATAAGAAAAATGCCGCAATATACCTTAGATCCCAATTTAATGGAACGATCAGAGATTTAATTTCAAACAAAGATGATTTCAAAACAATAGTGTTAAAATTGAAAAATGAAATCAAACCGAAAAATGCAGAAACGGTTTATTACAAAGTTATGCAAGTAGGTCAGCACAGAAAATCAAATATCAACATGCCAGTGAATTGAACACGTCAGTATCAGAGCTATGAAGCTTTTACATTTCAGAAAGTATTCTTAGTGGAGTTCATCAGCTACACCTACAAAAAGAATCAAGAGATATCACAGCTTTACAACAGAAAATAGAAGTTATTGTTTCATATTTGCACAACTTGGCCCCAAAATGTCACCATCAGCTTTACAATGATTGATGAATTTAGTATTTGCAGGTATTGAACCACAAAGGGTACTTGTATATATCTATGATCTGATAATAGGAATTTCGAAACATCATTTGGACTCTATACGAATAGTTATTGAGACATGCAAAAAATATAATTTAAAATTGAACCCTAGTAAGTGTACATTTTTCAAGACAAGTTAACTTTTCTAATGTACCAGATAACAAATCAAGGAGATACCTGACACATCAAAATATGCTGTTATTAAAAAATTTTCGACACCAATAAACCACAAAGGAAGTCAAAGATTTGTAGCTTTCTGTAATTTTTATCGTAAATTTATTCCTAATAAATAAGCACATTAAAAAAACGCAATTTTAATTTGAGCAAAGAATGTGCTCATGCATTCATTCACAATTCTCAAACACGCATTATTAAAGTCAACAACATTAAAACTCCCAAGTCCCACCAAAAATTGATGAATATTTATAGCATTTGCATAAAAACCTTTTTCAAAAATGGATATCAAGAAAGTGCAATGGAAAAGGCAATGATAGACATACATGACACTACCGAATATTTGAAACCATATGGCAGGAAATTTACAGTTCTAACAGACCTTACATGTGATTTTCCAATGCTCCACCCGAAGGTACTACATTGGCCAGGAAGCGAGTTTTTTTACATGAAAAATTTGGAATTTTGCCGAACCCTTGCTGTTCCAAACAAGGTAGGGATCTTTAACGTGCACAACAACACTCACACACGGGACCTCCATTTTACCTCTCATCCGAACGTGGGTGTATTTTTGTGAAAAATGCTCGCCTAACATTTTTCAAGCGGGCCGTGTCGGGATTCAAACCTGGGACCTTGAGCGTAGAAGTCACATACATACTACTATGCCATGGAGCCGCCAGTTCTAACAAACCACAGAAGACTAACTTATCTTTTTACAATATACAACTATTCACCAAAACTAGTACGTATGAAGCTAGATTTATTGGTCTATGATATCGAGGTAGATCATATCTCAAGTACAAAAAATGTTATGGCCAACTGATTGTCGTGATTAACTACAAAAAATTAGAAGATATGGGCAACGACAAAAAGAAGTTATCAGAAAAGTTATGGTTGTAACGCGAGCTAAGGCCAGGCACCAATACAATTCAAATAACATAAAGATAGAAATAAAATGGGGCCCAAGACAGATTCACGAGGCACTCCCAAATTTAACATAACTTTTTTCAACATCATATATGTATTTTTTGTTATGATTCTTACGGACTGTGATCTGTTCACAAGATAGAATTTGAACCAGTCATTAACTATACCCCTAAATCCATAAAATTCTAATTTTTGCAGCAGGATTAAGTGATTTACAGAATCAAATGCTTTACTTAGATCAACAAATAAGGCACTCGAGATGCTGTGTCTACTATTTAATGTGATGTACAGATTGTTTATAAAATTATACATAGAAACCAAACTGACCAGAACTAAATATTTTAAATCTGAAAGCATTTTAATAAGTCGTCTTTTTACTAATATTTCAATGACTTTTGAAAAGGAGGACAATAAAGAGGTAGGCCGAAAATTATTTACAGTGAATGTGTCCCCTTTGTATAGTGGGACAACTATTGCACATTTCAGACAAGCTGGGCATATTCCAGAAAGAAAAGATTCATTTATTAGGATCGAGAAGTGACATAATGTCAAGTGGTAACGCAAGCAAGACTTTTGTGAAGATGTTATCATGACCAGCAGTATTTTTATTTTGAATGGAGTGTAAGGCATTTAAAATCTCATGACAATCTGTTGGAAAAAATGTAAAGGAATTGGAGATGCAACTACCATTTTTGTGCAAAAAGTTAATGACAGTTGAAATAGATTCTTTATTATTTTCAGATAATATCGAAGCTGCAGTAGAAAAATGGTTATTCAAAGTATCAGCTATATACTTTTCATTGCAATTTTCAATGTGACTCTTTTATATACTAGATGTGCTTCTACCCGATAATTCATTCATAATTTTCCACGTTTCCGATTGTACGTTTCCAGAATTTGAGATGCGATATGCAAGAAATTGCAATTTTGCCAATTTGACTACTTTTTTAAAAAAATTTTTTTGCAACGAAGATAATATTCTTTGATAAAAGTTGAGTTATGAAAGTGCTTACAGATAGCAAGTAATTATTTTTTGTTTCTTGCAGATATTTTTATACCTTCTGTCAACCAATATTTCTGTTTATTCTTTAAATAACATTTAACTAAGGGGAAGGATTTTGAAAATGCCAATGCAATATTATAAACCAATGATTGAAATTCATAATAGAATATTTTTCAAAACTGATAGGCGTGTTGGAACTGCAATAAATAGCCATGCCACCATGACTTCTTTGCTGTCTGTAGGATATACTAATGAGCTCGTAGTTATCTAACTTGATGTGTTCATTACAGTTTAACCAATGTTCGGTGATGCAGACAAGAAATGGATAATTTAGGTCATCTAACAATATGTGTAGATTATTTACCTTGTTACGTAGACTCGGCATATTACACAGCAGTAATGAAAAACCAACAGACTTTTTATCTATAAAAAAAAAAGAATTTGTAGAAATATTTGATGAAGACATTGATTCATCAGCTTCACTAGTGGTGGAATGTTGTTTTCCCTCTTCCATAGTTACATATATAAGGTTGTTGGTGCAATAATTAACTCGGGGATAGACTCATATATGTGTATTTGGATGATGTATTAATCCTACCAGCGACTTTTGAATCTGTGTCAACTTATCTATATAATTTGTTAAAAATCATATACAAATGAAAAATTTTCCAAGCAAAACTACTTATTCAAAATTTCAACTTCTTGCATAATGCAACTGTCGGTAAACAACTTAGTGGTAAGAATACATGTTTCAAAGTACAAAAATAACTTTTGATGTCTTACCTCTACAAGTGTGGAAACTGCCATTAAAGCATCTTCTTGAACTCCCCCATTTTTACAAGAATTAGAACTAAACATACTAAGAAGTGCAGTCATAATTGCATCTGATATTTGTGGAGCATCTTCAGGTGTAACTTTCCGTAAGACAGATTGTAATGTACCACACAGCAAAGATTGTAAATCATTGTATTGAGCACGGTCAAAATGACTGGAGACATGGTATTCCATTATTTGTAGAACCTGTTGTAACCTCTCTAAAATGACCATTGTTGTTTTTTGTACAGTTACATAACAATCCTTAGGGGAATTTTTCACCATTTCCATTAAAGCTTCATATGCTGCAGGTCTTAAATTAGATAACGCAGCATCAGCACGATCAGTTGTTTCTAATAAACGATGTACAATAAATTCAAAATACTGCGAGAGGCAATATGTGTCAGGCTGACCAGTTTCTTCATTAACTTCAGCTGCTTCATATGCAGCTTCAGATAAACCAGTGAATGCCCAGCATACATTGGCAGCTACCCTTGGTTCGGCTTTTAGACCTGTTACCAAACTTTCCAGCAGTGGTTTAAGGTAAGTCTCGTTTATAGCAGCTTCAGGTATTACATCACATATACGACCAAAGGTCCATGCTGCAGTGTCACGGACAACCACGCTATTATCATACATTAGATTGATAAGAGTTGGCATGGCTTGCTCTACTAATGGTTTTGATGTTATACTTTCAAGCCCGCCTAAAATAGAACCAAATGCCATAAGTGATGCATCTCTAAGACGCCAATTATCTGATTCAATGTGATCTTTAATAAAAGGTAAAACATGAGGAACAATTTCATCTTCACAACAAGTGGAGAGAAGCATTAAGCAAACGCCAGCTGCTTTACAAGGATTCCAATCATCATCATCATCTAATTCTTCTTGCTTTGTTAATTTTTCCACTAAAATTGGAACAATAAATTGCAGAGCACCTTTGGCATAGTGTCGCGAAACACGTGCAGGTGGTTTTCCGATTTCTGCAGCTTCACTATCTTCTATGGATAGATCAACTTCTTCGTCACTAACATTAGACCAGAACTCAATACCCTGTAGGGCAACTGCATCGTTGTCAGATTTCATTGCTTCCAAAGTAATGGGAAAAAGTGCTTGAGCCATATAAGGTTCCATATATTGATAATAAAGCGTTAAAATTTTCACTAAACACTGGAGAGCTGCAACTTTAATTTGAGAATCTTGAGATTGCGTGGCTTCGCAAACAACTTCCATTATAAAATTTCGTTCAGGTTCCTTATCAAAATTTGCTCGTGTAAACTCTAAAGAATTTAATAGAGCCTGTGTTGCAGCTAGACGAACATGATTACTAGGTTCTGTACAGCGCATTCCATGTATAATTGCCGTTAAAATGGCATTTGATTGCGATACTAAAACTTCAGAATCAATTTCTTGACATATATAACCAATTGCTTCCAAAGTAGCTTCCTTTTCCATTTCCGTTGAATTTGCTTGTACTACATTATTAACCAAATTATTAATAAGACCAGGCCACTGTCCTTGAGGTAATTCTGCAACCGCTACATATGCTACACATTGAGCTGCCGATGATGGTCTGCTCGTTTCTGTACCCAATGCACCAACAATCTGTATAAATCCATATATTTAAAAAAATACTTATAGATTAATAGCAGTGCAGTAACACAAAAGCAAAAAAAATAACTGGATGTTGTAACACCAACTAACATCCCAAAATAAATAAGAATTTATAAAATTCTCTTTATATTACGCCATCATGAATGAGAAAAAAATTGAATAAAATTAACCAATCCTAAATATGGTACTATTTTAAAACATAAAGGTAAACACTAATCTAGAGTAATTTAGATCTAACACATTTTAATTATATGAAATTTTAAATTGAGAGGGAACAGAAATGTATATCGGCTCTAGAAAATTCCAAACCAAAAGTACTGTGATATTATGGAATTGAAGGTATATTTGTACACAATATTTATTTATACTATACATTTCCAACAGAATTTCAATTGCATGAACAGATATCAATAACAAAATCGATTTAATTGTTCTAACCTCATGGCATGTGTAAATTAACAAAAGCCACTAGTACTCCGATCGTTGAAACAAGACCCATGACAAAAAGTATAAATATAAGCTGCTAATCAAAACAGGGTAACTTCCAGCAGCAGATCTTGCAGAAGCAACAGCTACCTACCTTCGTCTCTGGGCGAAAAAAGGTGAGCAGTGGAACGGTGATAATTCGAGGAGTTTTCCAGCTATGCAGGGCACAAAGAAATGGAGACACAAGCGAAATTGTTGGGGACACACATCCATTAGTCCTATTTGATGAGCTACCTGATGAGGGAGCGGCTTGTTGCGAATACCCATCCTGTCGGTCGAAAACCACAGGCCGGTGGAACCAAGATTTGGATATCGTATAGTTGGAGAGCAACCAAGAAGAAGATATGGGAAGCTACTCACTCTATCAACCACCTGCAAAAACATCAAATGGAATGACAAAAGCAAAACAACAGATACCAACGAGACAGCCAGAATCGCCAAGATTAACACTGTAGAAGGAAGACAGATCCGAGAGGTCCAGGTTCGTCCAAGTGAAAACAGGGTAAATGTTTAATAAAGTATCACACATTGAACAGGTAAAGACTAGATGTAGACGATGATTAAAAAGACATACGTGACATACTAAATGGTACATTGAAGAATCAGTGCAGTTGAAGAATAAATAACAAATCGCGTAATCGGAATTCGAGCATAGAACCTGGATATTTGAAGGATTTAGAACGGCTTTATTTGAATTGGGGAATATTTAACCTCAGACCTAGTGCAACAGAAAACAAGAAGTCTGTAAATCAAACGAGGAAAACTTGTATATCTAAGAAGTATCATTTTATATGGTCATGTCAAATTATAGGACTGAAAATTAATATAGATTTGGTAAGCGGTGATTGAATTTGTATATAGTTGTGAGCGATATTGAAACTGGGAAATTGCTTTGATAATTAAGTGCTATTTTGTCAGGACATAGGTTTAATAATTTTGTAGTATAAACTGGAAACTTAGGTAACCAAGAGATACAGAGGGCGATGCCCTTTCTATTTATAAGGTAGCTTGTTTATGATTTTGTATTCCAGAAATTATTTAAATATTTTGTTCTAATATGTGTTGAGAATTGTAATAAACGAAAACTGAGAGATTTGGAGTTAATTAATTGTCACCAACTGATATTGACTTTAAGGTATATATTTATGCTAAATAATTTTGACAGTCAGCTACTTATGTTAGAGGAACTGTTAGCTCCTCAAAAATACTTGCTACCCAATGATGTATAAAGTGTAAAAAATTTGAAGAGATTTTAGGAGAGCCATCCCATCTGGCAGAAACCATCCATGCACCACCTCTGTAGCAAACCGGGATTATTGAAGTACAACATTATGGATTGTGATTGTAGAGTTCAACGAACTATAAACTAGGTACCAATAACTAAATATTTATAATATAGTATTAAATAATTATTAACCAATGCATGTCTAAACGAGAGAACTATATGGAAAACAGTAAAAAATAAAAATAGACGGGAAAGGAAAAAGAGAGAGGTAGATCTAGGTTAGACTAGCTCAGAATTGAAATCAATGAAGGTACGCTTCCAACCAGTTCAAAAACTGAAAACCTAATGACGAAAAAAATAATCGTTCTTAAACCTGGTGATTATTATAAGCACCTACAGGTGTTGGTTTTGCAATATTCTCAACTAATGTTAATTGTGTAAAAGGATTTACTGGAAAACTATTAATTCGGCACATGTTCAGGTGTTGGGGGATCTTGGTAGCTGCCTTAAAACCCCTTCCTTTCACATGCTACTGAATATTGGTGAAATAAGATATATTTATTTATTTCCTAATGGGCAAGCCCTTTTTACATAATATTTATTAAATCTAATGAGCACAAATTATTCTATAGTTAGTATTTGTTTTGATTGAGAATAAATATTAAAGATAGTAGTGTTAAATAAATCAAACCAATGAGAATTGTTATTTGCTAGTTTACTTAGCCTAAATGTACTAGAATGTTTAACAAAGTTATATTTTATAGTAGGGCAAACAAAGTAAATATTTTTATTCCGAAGATTTCTACCAGGCACATAGGCATTGTAGTATCCAAGAAGGATACTACAATCAATCTGATTATTAAACAATTTATAAACAATAGAAACAATAGAAGGGGAACCGAGCTGTATCTAACAAGAAAGAGCAGTGGCTATGTTTGAAGACAACAAACATAGAAACAAGGCAAAAATTGTTGAAAGCCTATGTGTGGAGCACAGTACGATGTGGCTATGAAATAGGAATGGACAGTAAGAGAAGCAGACAGGAAAAAGGTAGCAGCACTTTGGAATGTTGTGCTTCAGATTGATAGCATGGATAGGTAAAGTTAATAAAAAGGTTCTAGAAATAGTAGGAGAAGAAAGATATGTGAAAAACAAAAAATAGAAGAATTAGAAGGACAGGGCACGTCCTAAGACATTTGGGGGAATGTGCAGGATATATTACAGGCAGAGATAGAAAAAAAAGGGAGGTAGAGGTATGCCTAGATAAGACTATTGCATGCAGATAGTGAAAGATGCAGGCTATGGGAATTTAAGGGAAATGTGTAGGTTAGCTCAGAATAGGAAACAATGGAAGTACACATCTAAGCAGTTCCAGGACTGAAGACCTAACGATGATGATGATGCATGTCGAAAATTTAAAACACCACACATATTGTTCTTTTGAAATTAAAATTAGTTTAAAGTATAAAGAGATAATAAAAAAGGATTATAATTATACAGAACAACCTGCTTTGAAATTCTAGAACTATAAAAATTATCTAACAAAGGTTTTTTAAAGAATGTTTTAAAAGACAAAATAATTTGAAGCGATTAATAATGTATGTTCCAGGTTTCGACCTTGTTGCAACAGGGTAAATTCCTGATACACATCATAACGCTAGGCAACCCAATGTACTCTGCTCGCGTATCTATATTATATATGATTTAAATTAAACCTAGTTCACTCTTTCGGTGAATCTATTGTGGTTATAATCTAAAGGTATTCGTTACGGAACGAATCAATAGTAGAAGGGAGTCGGGCGTGGCAATTTGATGCTCCACGATCCGATCGGATCCCGAAACTTTTTGAAATAAACTGTTAAGCAATATGGTCAACTAGAAATACCTCATTGCGAAATTAACTTTTGGGTGGAAAAGTGTGCGACACAAATTATAATTGGAAATCAGATTGATTTTTGATACAAGCTAGGGGGTGAGTAGTCTGAGTATATCAATTAAAAAATTTGCTAGAGCATCTACAAAATTTTAGCTCCAATTAGTACTTGATTAATCGATTGCGGAATTATAAGAAAAGGATTGAACGAACCGCATATAAAACTACACACAGGATCTTTAGCAAGAAAACGATCTTTGCTAATAGCAAGAATTAATATTTTACTGAAGATTTAACACTGTAAATGACTTGAAGAAGCTGATGTTCTTTCATACCTATGGTTAAACCCATGGAGTCCGGCGAATCTCCACGTATCTAAGAAAACTATTAGCTGCAGCGGATCTACCACATTTCAGGATGTCTGCAATTTTGGCTGAATTTCATAAAAAGTCGGGTTTATGAACTCCCACAGCGGGGCCTCCAAGGATTCAGTCAGGTTACGTGTATGCGTGGCCGCCAGATGTTTGTTTTCATCGAGACGTAAACTGCAGGTATTTATTGATAACGTTATCTAGTTCAATGACGTTACGATAGTGTCAAGTTCATTTTTGAAGTCTTCAAGGTTATTCATAAATGTAGTTTAACCTAAAATTTTTTTAGTAAACTAATCTTTTAGTAGTCATTTTAAATAAGCAACATTTAAAGCTCATACCATAGTTTCTTTATTAGTAAACATAATTACATATTCTAACCCTAAATTAAAGCAATTCATTAAAGGTTTTATAATAAGTAGATTCTGTTTAGATCTTACATTTGTTAAGAATTTTTGCATGATTGCAGTATTAATATTTAAAGTCAAACCCAAGCACTGCTGTAATTTAAATTTATTAGTACATATGTACACCATGTTTTGGTACAGAGCTCCTTACCATCACCGGTTATTATTTTGTAACATTTAATTGCTACTGCTTGTGTTCAATCAATCCTTTTATGTAAATATTTTGTGTATAGCAATTGTAAATATTTTCCCATTAGGGAATCGTAAATTTTTGTACATATATAAAAACTTGATGATGATTTAATATAGCTTGGTTAACCGACAGCAATCATTTTATTTGGTAGACTGATTGACACTTAAATAAACAAAATTATAACCAATTATTCATTAGTGCTAAGCAAAACAGGTCGAACCAACCCTGAAGATATTGTTGTAAGTATCTCATGTTCTCTGAAGTTTTTAATACTGGTGCGAGTGACCTAGCTGAAGCCAGCTTCAGTTGGCTCACCAGTGTTTTGTTAGCTTGCATCGTATAGTGTTACGGGGACAAAGTCATAAATGACGCACTCTGTCCCTCCAGAAGTACAAATTCAAACTTCTGGTGGACAGCAACGAAATTTTCAAGTCAGGGGAAGTCCGTACAAAATTTTTGGTACAGCGTATTGAAACTATGAATGCCAATTTCAACATCTCCTTACCATGTTTTTTTATCTCAAGAAAGAATTACTGAAAGCCGAATTAGATGGCTTACCAAGGGAATTATCAATGAGTGTGACTCTCCAGAGGTTTTAGTGTCAAATCCTGTGAAACTAATATTATGCATTGACTGCAGACTTTTAAATAAAAATATCTCAGACACATATCCTATGTCAAACATTGACAAATTGTTACATACAACTTAGAGAATTCAGTTTGTCCACTATTGATTTACAATCGGATAACCTGTAGGTACCTATGGCTTCAAAAAACAAAGACAAAACGTGCTTTACTACTCCTTTTGGAATTTTCAGGTGGAATTGGATGCCGTTCGGTTTAAAGCCAACTCCTACAACATTTGTGCATTTAATGGACAGGTTTCACGCAAACTCATGTTTAGACTGATATATGTGTATTTGGACGATGTATTAATCCTACCAGCGACTTTTGAACAGCATACAGATGATACTGCTGCGGTTTTCAAAAGATGAAAATTATTTCAATTGCATGCTCGCCATGGTAAGAGCTATTTCATGTGAAAATTCGTGAAACATCTACATTTAATTACAGCCGAAGGTATTAGCGGGGACGAGAGTAAGCTACCGCTATTAAAGGTGTAGTGTCAACTTTGAGCATAAAACAAGCAAAATCGTTTGTCCAAATGCGTTCGTGGTATCCGAAATTTATACCAGAATTTTTTTGGATATTGAAAATCCACTGACAAAAAATGCTGTTCAGTTTGGGGAAAGTGAACGTGTAGCGTTCGAGACCCTAAAAACGAAAGAACAAGAATTTAACATGATTATACAGAAAACTTGGCATTCGTATTAATTCCAAGTAATTTTTTGTATAGTGTATATAATGCCCTTGTTAACCATAGAACGGTATTGTGTTTGGTATAGCTATTAATGGTATCGACATGTAAATTTTACGTGTGGCGTTTTTAGATTTGAAAAAGTGGAAAAACCAGAACAGAAATTATTATTTTTGATATTAACTATATTATAATTAGTTGCAATAAGGTAAACGAGTTTGCTTTGATGTTCTTCCCAAACTGGTTTTTCCATTTTTGACAATAAGTAGTAGTTAGTTCTTTTTTGAGGTGGGACATATATGACTATAGGTTCTTCGACTCTTTTGATCTTGCTCTTCAGGTCTGTTACTCTGCCGATCCTGTACATCCGGTCAATTTGATTTTCAGCAAGTACCCCAGAAATTATGCTTGTTTGTTGCGATTTTTTTCAAAAAGGCTTATCTTTTATTGTATTAGTTAGGTTCAAGAGATTTTTAAATCTTGCATGGGGTAATCTCGACTATTATTATGCTTAATATACGCTTTATGTGAAAACAACACAAAGCTTTGATTCTCACATAAGTCCAATATTGATTCATTATTTGTGGTTTGGGAAACTGAAAGGATTGCATTTTCCATGCTTAATGTGCAGCTGTACCCACAGATTTGCATCAGAACGTTAACCTATCTCGGAGGGGAGTCAATGGTTCGTGGTAGATAATACGTCGAAAAAGAATACTTTACTACCTACCTTCCTCGAGTGCAGACGTGTTTCGCAGAGTTCTGACAGTCGGCAAAGTGGTGCCTTCCTTTTCGTTCCTTATTCCTCTACTGTTCTACAAAATATCCACGTTTTGTCTATAGGAAAACTACTGCCAACCAAACAACAGGACATCTGGATGCCACCCCGAGATTAAAGATGCTCCAGGATTAAAATAATCACAGGGTAAGTGCTAGTTTTACATTTAAAAGGCATTTGATGCCCCGGGGAATTTAATCCTGTGTAAATTTGAATATATTTTATATTACTTATAGCTGCATATTATGTAATAAAAAGTAAACCTTGGCTAAAATTGTGTCCATGATTGGGTTGGCAAACTTACCAACTGCATTAGTATCTTATGTACCTCGAACATTAAGGTTTTCCTGGACAAAGACTTTCCTCAGTGAGATATTACACTGTGTGAATATACAATAAGAGTTCATGCAAGCCATATTTATCATATTATAGAAGTCTTACATTGGCCATCATTTTGTTTTTGGGTTACACCTCATATTAACACACATTTGAGCCCCTTTTGTAAAGTTGTACAATGAATTATTTCAGGTTTGTGTGTGGTTTCATTTACTGAGCTTGTTAGATGCATAGATGATAATAAAAGCACCCGTTTATTTAGCTTCGTTTTGTAGGTCATCATTAGGGCTTCAGTTCCGGAACGGGTTAGATGTGTATCTCTATTGTCTCCTATTCTGAGCCAACCTACACATTTCCCCGAAACTCCCACAGCCTACATCTTTCACTATCTGTGTGCAATAGTCTAAGCTAGCTCTACCTCTCCTTTTCCTATTCTGTTTCTAACATATGCCGTGCTATTGCCTCATGCCTTAGTATGTAACCTACCGTCCTATCCCTCCTAATTCTTTATCGTTGTCCACATATTACTTTCTTCCTCTGCCATTTCTAGAAACTCTTTGTCTTAACGTTGTCTGTCCATGATATCTTCATCATAAGTCTGTAGCACCACATTTCAAAGATTTCTATCTCTTTCCTGTCTGCTTTTCCTACTTCACGTTTCACGGCCGAACACTGTCATATTTCACACATAAGCTATCAACAATTTTTTCCTCATTTCTATATTTGTTGTCTTCGAACATAAAAGCTGCTTTTTCGTGTTAGATACAGCATAGCCTTAGGCTAATCTTTTTTAAATATCTTTTACACTTTACTCTTTACTATTTTCTAAAAATATACCGTATTTCACTGATTTTCAGTGGTATGCGTGTAGTAATATCTAGTAAGTTGCCGTTAATGTCATTAGTATTGTTTTATAAAATTGTGGAGCTTATTTTATGTTGATTAAAGCTTATTACTTGCATAATTCAAATTCTCAACAATTTAATCAACATAAACTCAAATACAAATGAACAGATAACAAACCTGAGAGGTTTAAAGCCGGCCCCTCTTCTGGAACAGACTTCGAATCCGAATGGGTACATTGGAAAATGACATTCGATAACTTCATAAAAGAATCAAATAAATAAGACTCTACCAAGTAGACTTTAAATGAGATTTTCTAATGTATACGAGCACTTCTCCAGCTGCGTTGCTTATACATTCGCCATGGCCTTGCTCAATAAAAACTTTATAAAACCTAGAAGTGAAATATTTGCAAGATACAAATTAGCAAATAGGAAACTGCAATTAAATGAAAGTGTCGACACATATGTGCAAGACCTAAAACTTCTTCCTAAAGATTGCAAATTTAAAGCAGCTACGGTCAAGTAAAATAAACACAGATTTGTATGGGATGGATGCTATTATTGTCGGTCTATCCTCATCCCCGATACCCGAAAGATTACTTGAAAACATGGCTCTTTAGTCTTGATGATGCCCTCAAAAAGCTCTTACTTTAGAGGTAGCTCAGGTACAAGCTAAGGCTACATACAACCGTCCGTAGCAGTCATAAACCAAACAACCAATTCTGAAGAAAGCGAATCAAGTCGGTAATCGAAAATACCAATACCTTCGGCGTCTTCGTTAAATAAATCGACTGCAGCTATGAAAAATGCTAAAAGAGTGACTCTCGTTAGACTGGATAACCACAATCAGTGCTATTTTTGTGAAAAACAACAAGGCATCCTTGCCGTCTATGCCCCACTGCTGCCAAGCATGGTCATTATGCTAAAGTTTGCAAGAGAAAAACAAGTAACACTGTTGTATTTAGTGTTGTGTGTGCAACAGAAATAGGAACTTGCATAATACCTATTTGTGTAGGAGGGAAGGCTTTAAAAGCCCTTATTGACACAAAAAGTTCTGCTAGCTTTATTAGTAAAGATATAGTCCAGAAATATGTAACACCCAGAACACCATTCCATGAAGGTGTTACTATGGCTTCGTCATCTTTATCAACCGAGATACAAGAGGCTTGCCAGCTGATGTAGGACCTGTCTGAACGCAAGACATTGAAAGCATTGTTTCGAGTCATGGACAACGTTGAACTGATATAATTATCAGTCACGATCTGCCTGAAAAGTATTCCTCTCTCGATGTTCAACTGGGCAGCACTGCATCTCCTTTTAAGATAAGTTGCTCTACGTTAACCAAAGCAAAAATACAACCTGTAAAACTATTCCCTCATCTACCACTCGAATGTAAACCAATAGTATATTGAGAAAGTATATACATGAAGATCAAAAATTTATCATTTCTGAAATAAAAATTTGTTTGATGTTAACATAGCAGATCGCCTTTGCGTGACCACGTCATTCTTACTTCTAGCGGTAATCACAAACAGTGCATGTGCATCAATTACTCACAGATGATTAACAAAATTCACTGCTCTTGATGCTTATGTATTACCCAACTTGAAACAAATCGTTTCAAAGATTTTCTCATACAAAGTGTTCAGTAAAATCGATCTAAAATCTACCTATCATCAAATACCTAAATGCTAAGATAATAATTAGTCTTAGAAGTGGCTGGTAATTTGTACCAGTTCTGCGGCATTCCTTTTAAACTATCTTTGGGTTTCAAAGGGCACCTATCCAGTGCTTACCGCCAATACCTTTTAACAATAATTGACGAATTTTCAAGATTCCCGTTATCTTCTTAAGTAAAAACATTACTACTGGCACTGTTAGTAATTGTCCACCTAAAATTTTTAATATGTTTAGTTTGGAATGCCTTCAATGATACATTCAACCCAAGATATGTCGTTGATGGCATTAGGGCTAAAAACTTTCTTACACTCACAAGGCATTGCTACCAGCCGTTCAGCGAAATACAACTCTCCGTGCAATATCCTAGTGGAACCTCTAAATTGAATGCTGTGGATGACCATCCACTTGGTATTAAAAACAAATGAGTGTGACAAATTTGTGGGAGTCTGTCGTCACGCAAGCTTTTCGCAGTGTCGGGTCTCAATTATGCACTGTCACAAATAGCACACCACATGATCGTATGTTTAACCATCCCAGGAGGTCTTCATGTGGACAATCGATGCCATCGTAAATATGATTCAACTGTTGAAGAAGTGGACCTAATAGAAACTCATCCGAAATACAGCTATATCCGACTACCTGACAGATAAAAGATAAATGTGTCTCACTGCTACTATCACCAGTGGGAAAACAACTGGAGGAGTAGTTATTAACGAAAGAAAGAGAGATTATGTAGCGACACAGGAACCTGGTAAAGACGATTTCCATATATACGACATACTACAGATGCACGATACCGTTCCAGTCTAATTACAGAACAATCCCAATCCTTCGAACAAGAGTGTTCGTCTCATTGAAAGAATCAGGAAACCATCAGAATATCTACGCGATTATCAAAGTTAGTGTGGGAGAATGTAGTAATATTTGAAGTATCTAGTTAGTGGCCGTTAATGGTTAGGATTGTTTCAAAAAAATTGCAATGTTTAGTGTGATTAAAGCTTAAAAAGTTGCACGATTTAAATTCTCAATAACATGAAAGGGCTTAAGTAACCTGGCGGCTTCCAATAGTTTCTAATTACTCCTTTCATACAATCAACATTGGTCGAGAGTATTGCAAAACCAAAACCTGTAGTTGTTTATGATCATAAGGTTTAACACTTACATTTTACATCACTAGGTTTTCAATTCTGGAACTTGTTGGTAACACACCTCCATTCTATTCTGAGACAACCTACACATTTCACTGAAATTCATACAGCCTTTCACTACCTGTGTGCAATAGTCTCATTTAGGTCTTTACCTCTACTTCTCTTTTTCCTTTCTCTGCTTCTAATATATTCTGTACTATTCCTTCATACCTTAGTATATATTCTATCAACTTATCGTTTATATTTTTTACTCTATTCCGCATATTCCCCTACTATTTCCAGAACTCATTTGTTCTTAACTTTGCCCGTCATGATGAATATCATCATAGGTCTGTAGAACCACATTTTGAAGGTTTCTATCTTTATCCTGTCCAATTCGCCTACTGTCTATGTTTCACAGTTGTAGAATCCCGTGATCAGTATTTTGAACATTTTTTCCCCATTTTACATTGTCGAATGTTTTTGCCAGATCTACAAGCCCTATATTACATGCTTTCTCCTTTCTCTATCGTTTTCTCCATTATCACCCTTAGAGCTAAAATGATCTCCAACGTTCCCCTGTTTCGCCTAAATCCAAATCGATCTTCTCCTAGTATTTCTACAGCCCGTTTTTCCATATGTTTTTGTACAATTCAAGTTAATATTTCTGACCTGTGTGCAGTGAAACATACTGTTCAAAAATTTTCTATGTGCACCTTTCTTTTTGTGATTATGAAACGTTTGGAATCTTTGAATATCTCGCCGGTCTCATACAAATAGCTTACAAGTTGAAAGAGATGTTTTGTTACTGCTTTCCAGCAGCTTTTAGAGTTTCTGCTTGCACCTTATCTAAACCGGGCGCCTTACTTTTTTTCACACGATTTAGTGCTAATTCAAAACATCTCTAAATATAGGATATTCAAGTCATCCTACTCAATGTCTGATTCCTGTTCTAGTGCTTCTAGTTCCTGTCCTGCATATAAATTCCCTATATATTCTTGCCATTTGACCACTTTCTTTACTATGATGTTCCTCCCGCGACCCTTATATTTTTCTTCTAAGATTTTATCTCTAAAATTCATTCTAATTTGTATGTTTCATCTGTCTTTCCTATTTCCATCTTAGTTTGTACTTCTTTGCACTTTACATCAATTCATCTTTCTTTAGCGTTCCCGCATTTGTGAATAATTTCTCATTTTATGGCTTTGCATCTTTATTTCCATGCTTTGTCATCCAATAATATCTTGTTCTCTTTTTGTTTACACCTAAGAATATGTCTGGCTTCCATGTCTAAGCCGGATTTAGTGTTATTCTATTGTTTCTACTACCTTAATAGCAGAAAATTTCCTGATGTCTTTCAGCAATTCATTTGGACTTTTCTCAAATTTTCTGTGGACATTTTCATCTTTTAGTTTCTCAACGTCAAACTGCCTTTTCCGTTTCCTTTTTTTTTCCGAATTTAAGAGTGACTTTCATAACTAGTATGTCGTGGTTAGTGTCTATATCTGCTTCTGGGTAGTTTCTAAAGCCTATTACTCGATTCCTAAACCGTTGTCGAACAAGAATGTAATCTATTTGATACCTCCCTGTATCGTGGCATTTTGCACGTGTATCGTCTTCTAGCATGATGTTGAAATTATGTGTTTGTGATGGTTAATTAGTTTTTGTCACACAATTCTACCAACCTATTTCCCATGTCATTTCTAATGCCTAAACCAAATAAACACACTATCGTTCCTTTGCTGCCCACACCTACCACTGTATTAAAATCTTTCGTAATTATTAAATTTTTATGTCCTTTTATGAATCTTAGAATCTCGTCCTCACTGTAGCTAGAACCGGGCACGTATACATGTACTACTGTTACATACCAGTTTAGATTTAAATCTAACCGTGAGTACTTTTTTGTTCTTTTGAAAGTATTTTTCTACAGTGTCCTATTGTTTTCAGCATAACTACATGTTAAGGCGTTTTAAAGCAGCTTTTAGAGTTAACCCTTCAGCATTCCTTATTTCCGCTACCTGTACCCTTCGATTCCTATACAGCGCAAGGTGCGGTATTGAACAGTGACAGTCACGAGAGTGGTGTTCAGACTTTGGTCAAGCCGCAAGTGCACCCGTCGCGTTCGCGTGTGTGAAACAAAGCATTGCACATCATCAATCATTCATTATACAGTCCGCTATAAACATTTTGGAATGGTTCATGACCTATGGTAATGTCATGGTAGCAGATAAAACAGTAAGTGCTAATATTAATTTATTTACGTGCTGTATATCGTACACTACACATCCGAATTGTCCTCTGTCTGAATTACCCATAAGTCAATGCTCTAAAAATCTCCTGCCTCTGGCCACCGACCTTCGGTAATCGTTACGGTAATTAATGCTAGTCTATCCATTTCAATTTTCAAATTCTCTAGCTTGTGTACCTGCTTCATGCTTCTAACATTCCATGCTCCGACTCGCAAGATGTTCCCGGTTCTTCTTTTCTTCTTATTGAACTTGCTCATAAAATCCTCCAAAGTACTCCTCTCCTGGAGATCCAAATGGGGGACTTTTAACTCCGGAATCTTTTACCCAAGAGAATGTCATACAGACACCGATGGTCTCTGTCAGTCTAAGTACTAAAAGAGCTGCTGCCGTCTTTCAAGGACATGTCTTAGTCTGGTTTCTCACTTAAAGACACCACTAATTTGCTTAAACCTATAGTTAGTCTCTTTAGCTCGAGAAACACGCAAGCCATTCTACCCATTCTAGTATTCTAGAACTTCTAAGCGAAGGTCCGTTCAGAACAGGTTTGTGCGATACCAGAGTAATAGTTGCTACTAAATTGAACACTAAGCATTCACTTAACGTTTCTTTGCTATTTTCTATAAACTGTGGTGGAATTTTAACGTTCTTTTCCTCCCAAGCTCCAATTAATGGTAATTTAGAGGGATTTTGAAGTAATTTTTCTGTTAGCAGGATATTCAAAAACCAGCTACCATGGTTGTTTCCGTTGGAACCGTAGAAAGATTAGTCAATGTTTTTACGCAGAACCCTGTCAATAACATTGAAAGTGTTAGTATCTTTTCCGACACGAGAAATGCATCAATAAGGTATTTGGAAGAAGTAACGCAGTAAAATAAATTTAATACCACACTTGGCCGGTTTGCTGGGTAAGTGTATGCGAAATGAGCATCTTCCTCGAAAACCCACCAGCTGCTCATCTATTGTCACGCATGAGCTTGGTTGGTAAGATAGTCTGCATAATTCTATAAATTCGTTCCAAATTTTATATATTTGTGTCAACTTACTTCCCTCCTTTCATTTTAGATAGTTTATCATCAAATCGCAAGCAGGAAGAAAGAAAATGAAATCTCTTTTGGCCCAAAGTGGCTCGATAGAGTGAACACATAATGTAGTATCAAACATTATTTCGGACAAAAGATTATCGTCTTTCAGACCGACGGCAAGTACCGTGTGATCCAAAAGTTAGTTTACCGAGTAAGTGTATTTTCTTAGAAATAATCAATTAATTTAATTTATAATGTAATCCCTCGGCAAACTGACTTTTGGATCACCCAGTATATATAACTACAGTAGGACTTTTAGTTCATCTAGATTTACTTTGGATACAGTTTCAGATTGAGCCTTTGAGTGTTGCCGAGCGATTTTTATATGTTCGTTTGTGCGAACGAGTACTTTATTTAGTAATGAATGTGCCAAAGAAAGTCTGAAATGCATGTAAAGAGTTGATGATGTTTTGCAGTGGTGCAATAGGTCCTGGTTTTATATGGATAACGTTCATGGGAGTTTTACCCAATAAAGCTGATTTTGTTTTCTATTCGTATCCGTTTCTACCATGCGACCCGCATTCAGTAGGAACAAATATGTAGTTGTTGGATTAAGATGAGTTTGCACTTGGAGAACCTGTTATCTGCACTGTCAAAAACTGAAAAAGGAACACCAAATAAATTTTACAAAACAAAATATCACTGCTGGGCTTACATCATCTTGTGAGTTTCATTTAGAAGCGACTTCTCTAACTGGTTTAGTAACTTTTATTTTCTTTTTGCTCCGTAACGTGAAATCATTCTTGTTCATTGTTTTATTTTGGTTATTTTCAAATTCTTGTTCTACATTTGAAGGTACCCATTCCAGATCAGACAGGCTATCTCCAGATTCATCACTTTGTGTAGTAATTTCTTGCAGCAAATTATCTTCCAATTCATTATTATTACTTTCGTAAAACAATGTTTCCAGTTCTTCATTCTATAAGCCTTTTTGGTCATACATTTGATTTCCCAATGCTCCACCCGAAGGTACTACATTGGCCAGGAAGCGAGTTTTTTTTTACCTGGAAATTTTCAATTTTGCCGAACCCTTGCTGTTCCAAGCAAGGTAGGGATCTTTAACGTGCGTAACAACACTCACACACGAGACATCCATTTTACCTCTCATCCAAACGACATATTTTTGTGAAAAATGCTCGCCTAAAGCCTTTTTTGGCCACAATATTTGATCAAAAACTTGATTCTATAACAGAAGCCAAGACAATTACGTACACATACGGTATCGACACGTAAATATTGTGTTGACTGTTAACCAGAAGCTCCTAACAGAAAAACCTCTTAGCACAGACTGTTGCAGCGACTCGATGTACTACGTAATAGATGCTCTGAATCACCACTGTGGTGCTGTCATAGCTTCAAGGCAGCTCAGTTGATCAGATTGGTTCGCATATGGCTGCTGATCCCAAGGTCCCAGGTTCGATTCCCGACGTGGGCCGCTTGAAAAATGTTAGGTGAGCATTTTTCATAAAAATACGCCTTCGTTCGGATGAGAAGTAAAAGGTAGGTCACGATGTGAGTGTTGTCATGCACATTGGAAATCCATACATTGTTTGGAATAGCAAGGATTTAGAAAATTCAAATTTTCCAGCTATAAAAAAACTCGCTTCCTGGCCAGTGATGTAGTTAGTACATTTGGGTGGAGCATTGGAAAATCAAATGTAGGGGCCCAGACCCTCAAAGACGGACGAAATATGAGCGGTTTAACTTATTACACATACATTTTTGATACGATACTGTTCTAGGATTAAGCAAAAAAAAAAAACCTTGTGTAGTTAGGGCTACAAAGATCAATACCAGGGGTGGTTAACGCATGCTAGTTCAAGTATGCCAAACCACTACTACAATCAACCTTTTGAAATATATAAAATCAATGTTCGTCAGCATGAAGTTTATAAATACAAACGTAAATCAACAACTTTAATTAAAATTTTCACTGTTTTTTTACAAATAAACGAGGGATTGTTACAGCAGAACATGGAATAATACCTTTAGATTTACAAGTTTAAACCATTTTCCATGGTGTCACCACCAGAAAGCTTTGCAATAATTCATCCACCTGCCAAAACTGAAATGGGGAATTTTTATCTTTGATGACGACTAAAGAATCAAGTTAAATTGTCAATTGATTTGTTCTCTATTTTTATCGCTGCAGTGCGATCTAATTACAAATGCCTGTTGGAATCGTTGGAAATGATCCAATGTATTATATTTTACAGTGGAGATCTGACAAGTGACAAAATTATAAATCTCCCACACGAAAAGCAAGCACAAGCTAGAGAAGATAATTCAACGGGATCTGTTAAAAGACATGAATTTAATATGGTGTAAAAGTATTCGTAACAATGTAGCGAGAACAATAGTCAGGGATAATAAGCTGCCAATTGATTTCTTGACTTACATAATCAATTATTATTTTACTTTGTTAAGACTTGTAAAAAGTCAATCTGTAATTCATTTTAAAAACCAATAAAATTAAATCCTGCATTTGATCACTAATAGAACAAAAAATTGTTATTCACAGTTTAATAAACATTTGGTTCAGAGATTTCCATAAATGTAACGGACGATTGCTTAAAGAATACGATTATATATATTAAACACCTTTTCTAAAAAAAAACTGTGTAGAATTTTACCATTGTGGTGTTCATATTGTTGTGCAGTAGGGGTTTTAGACAGTGCAGCTTTTGGGAGATTTTAGATTATAAAGATTGACGAGGTTAGGTTAGATTTGGCATGGAGTACGCAGCTTGCATAATTAATCTCGTTTGTTTCTGATCTCATATATAGTGCTTACTGTAAATGCAATAAATATATCTCTTTACAGCAAAGGTGGTTATTTATTACTACAACAATACACTACAGCTGGCGTAGTCGGTAACAGAACCAAGAAGGTATCAAGTTCAATGACCTAGGAGTCAATTACGATTACCACGTGTTACCGTGTAGAATTTTCATTTTTATTACATCAATCATTTACCTAAAAATGGAAGAGGCTACTTCTACCATATTAGTGAATTTAACTCAACAAAGTTAGGCACAAGCTGATTTTGCTACTGCAATATGCAATTTAGGATTGCCATCTGCTACTACATCAGCTGGTACGGGAACTCCTTCTATGCAACCCTTCAAACAAGGTGAAGACTTTGAAGATTTTTTATTCAAATATGAAGCGCTATCAACAGTGTACAATTTCAATGCGGAAAAGAAATGTGTTACTTTTGTAACACTATTACCAGCTCATATTTTTAGTGCACTAAATGACTTCTTACACCCTAAGGTATTCGCAGAAGTTCCATTTAAAGAACTATCTGATTATTTATGCTCATTGCTGAAACCTAAAATGTTAGAAATACCTATCAGGTATAAATTTCTAAATCGTAAACAGCAAGAGGGTAAGAAGGTATCCAATTATTTAGCTGCCTTACGTAAGCTCTCAGTTCCGTGCAGTTATAGTGCAAATGTATTATAGGAAATAATGAGAGATGTGATTGTTAGCGGCCTTCGATGTGAGAAAACGTTACAACGTATATTCGAAGAAGACGATGCAGATTTCACTCGTGTAATAGAAATCTCTGAAAGTATTGAAAGAGCAGCTCTAAGTACTAGTGTTATATTAAATACATTTGTTACTACAGTACACAAAGTATCGAATACATCAAAAAGGGCTAGAAATATAAAAATAATAATAAAAGTAGTGATAACAATACACTTTCCGGTAAGTCAAATCAAACTACTCACATTAAAGGCAATACAAAGTCAACCATTACACGTTATCGTTGTGGTATTTATGGATATAAAGCACCAGATTGTCATAAAACGAATCTTCACTGTAGCAAGTGTAATAGAAAGGGACATGTTAAAGATGTAAGTAAATCTCGAAACTCAATTCACGATTTAGTGGTTGATGAGAATATCCTGGATACAGAGGGAGGAGATTTAACGATAGTGAAGCTAGCGGCCACTATCTACCGGCCGCTAAATATGAATATACCTACCAATCTCCATCACTATAAAACTACGCCTACTGAACTGAACAAGTATTCCTATTGTTCGATTTGTTTATTATATTGACCCAATTATCTTTACGCATTTTAAATCTAAGGGTGATTGAAACTAAATAATTTTAAGATTTCTATATTATTCTTTCATGTATATTTTAAGCAGTTGCTCTTTTAAATTGAAATACACGTAATTTTTTAACTGTGTAAAACCTGCGCTTTTAAAACTTTTTAGGCAGCTAGGATAGGTGTAGTAAAACAACGCATACCTTTTGTAGAAACGTGTTCGCCCCGATATGTTAATTTTTTGGAAGGTGCGTAAGAACACCATAAGAAAATCAAAAATTTTTTTCTTAGCTTGGTAGGCAGATAGTGTAAGTGTACTAAAACAACACATACCTTTTACAGAAACGTGTTCGACCCTGTTCACAATTTTTTCCGAATTTGCTTAGGTATATCTTAAGCAAATTAAAAAATTCATTTCTTAGCTTATGTAAGACCTGCGCTCTTGAAACTTGGTAGTCAGCTAGGGTAGGTGCACTAAAGCAACATATACCTTTTACAGAAACGCGTTCGTCCCTGTTCAAAAATTCTTAAATTTGCTTAAGTTGTCTTAAGACAAATTCGGAAAAATTTAAGAACCGGAGCGAACAAGTTTCTGTAAAAAGTATAGGTTGTTTTAGTACACTTACCCTAGCTGCCTATCAAGTTTCAAGATTGCAGGTCTTACAGAAGATAAGAAAATTTTTTTAAAATTTTCTTATGGCGTCCTTACGCAATTTCCAGAAAAATTGTGAACCGGGGCGAACACGTTTCTGTAAAAAGTATGTGTTATTTTAGTACACCAACCCTAATTGTCTACCATGTTTCAAGAGCGAAGGTTTTATAGAAACCAAGAAATGAATTTTTTAATTTTCTTAAAATGTCTCTACGTAAATTTGGAAAAATTTGTGAACCAGGGCGAACACGTTTGTATAAAAGGTATATTTTGTTTTAGTACACCAACTCTAATTGTGTACAAAGTTTTAAGATCGCAGGTCTTACAGAAGCTAATAAAAATTTTTTTTAATTTTCTTGCGGTGTTCTTATGCAATTTCCAAAAAAAATTTGTGAACCGGGGTGAACACGTTTCTTAAAAGGTATGTTTTGTTTTATTATACCAACTCTAATTGTGTACCAAGTTTCAAGATCGCAAGTCTCACAGAAGCTAATAAAAAAAATGCTTTAATTTTCTTATGGTGTCCTTACGCAATATCCGAAAAAAATAGTGTACCGGGGGCGAACACGTTTCTGTAAAAGGTATGTGTTCTTTCAGTTCAACTACAGTAACTGCCTAGCAAGTTTCAAGACTGCAGGTCTTACAGAAGATAAAAATTTTTTTTTAAATTTGCTTATGGTGTTCTTACACAATATCAAAAAAATTTGTGAACCGGGGTGAACACGTTTCTGTAAAAGGTATGTTTTGTTTTATTATACCAACTCTAATTGTGTACCAAGTTTCAAGATTGCACGTCTTACAGAAGCTAATAAAAAAATTCTTTAATTTTCTTATGGCGTCCTTACGCAATTTCCAAAAAAATTTGTGTACCGGGGTGAACACGTTTCTGTAAAAGGTATGTGTTCTTTCAGTTCAAGTACGGTAATTGCCTAGCAAGCTTCAAGACCGCAGGTCTTACAGAAGCTAATTTTTTTTTTAATTTGCCTGTGGTGTTCTTACACAATTTCCAAAACATTTGTGAACTGGGACGAACACGTTTCTGTGAAAGGTATGTTTTGTTTTATTATACCAACTCTAATTGTGTACCAAGTTTCAAGATCACAGGTCTTAGAGAAACTAATAAACAATTTTTTTAAATTTTCTTATGGTGTCCTTACGCAATTTCCAAAAAAATTTGTGAACCGGGGTGAACGTTTCTGTAAAAGGTATGTGTCCTTTCAGTTCAACTACAGTAGCTGCCTAGTAAGTTTCACGACCGCTGGTCTTACAGAAGCTAAATTTTTTTTTTTTAATTTGCTTATAGTGTTCTTACACAATTGCCAAAAAAATTGTGAACCGGAGCAAACATGTTTCTGTAAAAGGTATGTATTGTTTTAGTACACTTACCCTAGCTGTCTACCCAGTTTCAAGAGTGCAGGTATTACAGAAGTTAAGAAAAAAGATTTTTAATTTGCTTAAGGTGTCCATACGCAAATTCGGAAAAAATTGTGAACCGAGGCGAACACGTTTCTGTAAAAGGTATGTATTGTGTTAGTACACTTAGGCTAGCTACCTACTAAGTTTTAAGAGCGCAGGTCTTACAGAAGATAAGAAAATTACATGTATTTCAATTTAAAAGAGCAACTGCTTAAAATATTCACGTAAGAATAATATAGGAATCTTAAAATTATTTAGTTTCAGCCACCCTTAAATTTAAAATGCGTAAAGATAATTAGGTCAAGAAACATAATTGAACAATAGGAATGCTTGTTCAGTTTAGTAGTCGTGGTTTTGTATTGATGGAGTTTGGTAGGGGTATCCATATTTAGCGGCCGGTAGGTAGTGGCCGCTAGCTTCAATAACGTGGAGATTTACCACTGTACTCGCTTAAGAACCAGAATTCAAATGATCCTTATATGGTTACTGTGCAAATTAATGATAAATCCATTAAAATGGAAATTGATACACGGAGTGCCGTTTCGTTTATAAATTACAAAACCTAAACAATTTCGAATGCATATGTTAAATCCACGCCAATTTTTTTTAAGAATTATGAAGGAAGAACAATATCACCATTGGGAGTTGCGGAAGATGATATAAATTACAAAAATCAATCTGCAAAATTACCACTTTATATCGTAGAAAGGGACTTGCCACCTTTACTAGGTCACGAATGGCTACAATCATTACGTGATTGGCAAGCCATACGACATGTATCGTGCAATAACCATATTGATCTAGCAGTGCTGTTAAATCAATATAAAAAGATTTTTGAACCAATTACAGGATTAGCTAAAAATTTTGAATGCTCCTTAGAACTAGAGCAAGGGGCCTGCCTATTTTTCGAAAATCTAGATCCGTACCTTATGCATTACAAGGCAGGGTTGAAGCAGAACTTAATCGGTTAGTCAAAGATGGTGTATTGCGTAAAGTGGACCATTCAGATTATGCTACTCCTATCGTACCTGTAGTAAAAGCAAATCAATCGGTACGTATCTGTACAGATTACTCACAAACATTAAATCCACAAATTAAGATGCCTCAGCACCCAGTACCACGTGTCGACGAATTATTTGTGAAATTAGCAAGTGGCAAAGTGTTCACAACCTTAGATGTTCGCACAGCATATTTAAGCTTACCGGTATCACCTGCTACTGCTAAGCAAATGACATTAAATACACACAAGGAGTTATTCGAACTCCAAAGATTAATGTATGGCGTTAATGCTGCCCTCGCAATTTGGCAACGATACATTGAATCTGTAGTAGGATAAATTGAAGGGGTTTGTGTATTTTTTGACGACATTCTTATTTGGGGTACTGATGAATCACAACTTATACATAGAATGCAAAAGGTATTTCAAAAGCTGCTAGAAGCGGGGTTACACTTAAACCGTTCTAAATGTTGCTTCAGTGTTCCTGAAGTTTTAGGACACAAAATTTCAGCTGCAGGCTTACATAAGTCATTAGAAAGAATTCAAGCAATTTTGGAAGTAGCACTACCAAAAAATGCTCAGGAAGTAAAAGCATTCTTACAGGCATGATTACATTTTACGCACGTTTTTTTCCTTAACTAGTGACGGTGGCTGAACCACTTTATAGCTTAGAAAGGAAAATGCAGATTTTGATTGGAGTCCACAATGTGATAAAAGTTTCAAAACTTTGAAACGAGAAATAACATCAGACAGAATTCTAGCTCATTATAACCCGGAAATACCGATTACTTTAGCATAAGATGTTAGTTCTGTGGGTATAGGAGCTGTGATTTCGCATACTTATGCTGATGACAGAGAACAGCCCATAGCTTTTGCATCACGTACACTAAGCAAAAGTGAAAAAAACTATTCTTAAGTTCACAAGGAGGCTTTCGCGATCAAATGGGGAGTACAAACTTTTTTTTATTATTTATATGGTAAACGGTTTGTACTGTACACAGACCATAAACCCTTACTGGCCATATTTGGCAAAAACAAGCTTCCAACATTAACCGCAACGAGATTCCTCCATTACGCTTTATTTTTACAACAATTTACACTTGATGTACGATACAGACCATCTAGTGATCACCTAAATGCAGATGCATTATCTGGACTGCCATTATCCTCTGAAGATTTATTCAAAGACGAAATTGAAATATTTCAATTAAAACACATGGAAACATTACCAATTTCAGTCAAAAATATAGCCGACCCTACTGCAAAGGATCCTGAATTATTATCGTTGTTACAAAAATTACGAAGTACAAATGAGGCCGCTTATTTTCTACAATCTGGATGCATACTAATGGGATTACGTGTGTACATTCCAGAAAAATTTCGCAAGCAAATTCTTGATGAATTACACGTAGGGCATTTAGGCTTGCTGAAAATGAAAAATTTGGCTCGCTCTTATGTGTATTGGCCAGGCATCAATGCCAATATCAAACAATTATGCAAAAATTGAATGCAATGTTCAAAATACAAGCACGTCCTATACCTATTAAAACACACTTTTGGGAGTATCCTTCAATGTCATGGGAATGCATACATATCGACTGTTTTTTTGCAAAACATCATAAGCGACAATATTACCGAAAACGCATTTTTCAGCTCTGGCTATGCAGAAAGTGATTGTACAGAACCCTGCAAAAGATTGTACGTGAGTAGGCATCCCAAAATAGGGTAAATCTTATTTTTATATTGTCGAAACGACCAATTTTATAAAAAACAAACCGGCAAAAAAACACAAGCGACAAATTGCAAAAGCAAAATATCGTATGTGACCAGAAAAAACGTTGCTTACGATACGTTACAGGTAGCGATTGCATTTATAGACTCAAACCTTAAGCAAGATTTTACAGATCGTAGAAGTTTGCGAGTTTCAGAGTAGATAAATACATAAAAATGATCACAGACGTCAATACTTTTCGTCAAATTAAATAGTATTGTTATGCAGGGTGGATTATACCGTCAGTAACGGTTTTTTGTTGAGACGGCATTTTACTTTATACTCTCTATAATTATTATGGAATGTGCTTTATTGATGTGCAGTTCTAGCTAAGCTTCCACCTTAAAAATCATCATAATCTGGTAAGTTGAACGATTTATCTGAGATACTAAACAACATAAAGATCTACACGTTTTTATTTGCCTAATAGCACTCATGTGTTAAGGTCTCCCTTATTTTATGGTTATGGAGATGTCACGGAACACGTATTTTAAATCTGGCTCTCAGTCAGTTAGAGAATAATTCTAAATGCATAAAAAAGCAAAAGTTAAAAAAAAGTAGCAGAAAGCGCTACAAAAGAACTAAACGACGATGGAATTAGTGGCAGCTCTGTTCTTGTACCTTCATTTAACAACTACGATTTGCAAGAGGATAATAAAGAGAGCAATTTATTTGATATTGAACGCATTCCTGTATTGCTCGTTAACAAAGACCTTGTCACTGAAATTGACGCTGTTGATAATGCTATCCAAGTTCTCGAAGTTAATGAAAAAAATACCATTTTCAGAAACTAAACACAAAAATAAAGCAAAGCTACCAGTATCAAAAGATTAGTTGATTACGATGATTCATCATCTGATTCTCAATCAAATGATAATCTAAACATAGGTTGTCAGAAAGATAATGCTAGTAGTAATAATAGCTATAAGCAGAAGAAGGTAAAATTTCAAAGATTTGCATAAGATAATTCATTTTTTGATGATCCTAGTTCGTATGATTCTTCTGGTTCATCTTCTACAGCCGAAGGTGTTGTAGAGTTGGAAACGTTTAATATTGGCAAAATAAGAAAACCGAATAAAAGGCTATTGAAACAAAAAGAAAAAAACCTAGGCAACGGTAAGTCTGTTCAACCAAATCCGTGTAGTCATGGCAGATGCCCTAACAATTGCTTGAATAACTTTACCGAACAGCAGCGGCATGACATTTTCGAGTTTTACTGGGGTCTTGGTAGTTTTATGAAGCAAAGAGATTGGTTACTCTTTTGCATAACCGAAGTAGAAATTAGAAGAAGGATAAGTAGTTCGACAAGTAGGAGAACCAAAAGTTTTAAATACTTTGTACCATGGAAGGACAGAGTGATTGAAGTTTATCAGCAGTTTCTCTTACATATTCTCAATATTTCACAAATGACTTTAAGATACACGAAAAACAACTCAATATCTTATAGGAGCGCAAAAGCCGATCAAAGAGGAAAGCACTGTCCTTCAAATAAAACCCCATTTCTTCAAAAACATCAAGTGCATGAGTTTCTTAAAAAACTGCCTGCTGTGCCTTCTCATTACTGTCGAGTTAGCTCCACAAAAAAGTATTTGTCTTCAGAACTAAGAAACGTATCATTTCTATACAAGATATTTGTGCAAGATCAATTAACGGTATACAAGCGAGAAACTATAGTGCCCTTAAAAGTCTTCAGAGACATTTTCAGAAAAGACTTAATCTGGGTTTTCATTTACCTAAAAAAGACAAATGCGCATTGTGTGAGATGAGATGTGACCCCGATTTCAACTGTACAGATGAGTATCAAATATCACTTTACAAAGAACACATTGTTGAAAAGAATATAAGTAAAACGTTATTTCTTAATGACTAAACTAAATCAAAACAAAATGGTCAGTTTATCTGTGCCAGTTTCAACCTACAGAAGGTGCTAAATACCCCACACGAGGATAGTATGCTGCTATATTATTCAAGAAAATACTCGATGTATAATGAAACAGTGTATGAAAGCGGCACAAGAAATGGTTTCTGCTTTATTTGGGGAGAATCTGATGGCAACCGTGGATGCAATGAAATTTGTACTATCGTATATAAATATCTCCAAAAAGTGGACAGTAAAGAAAATATTACAGAAATTGCATTATACTGCGATAGTTGTACAGGACAGAATCGTAATAAGCCTCTGATTATTATGTTGCATAAGTTTTTGGAATTATCACAGAATATACAAAAAATTAAGTTAGTGTTTTTACTTCCTGGTCACACATACATGCCTGTGGATTCCGTCCATGCAACGATTGAACGATTTGTAAGAAAGAGAACTATCTGGGCACCCTCTGAATGGCAGACTCTGATAGGTAATGCCCGAGTTAGTCCCAAACCGCTCAAAGTTATTAAGATGGAGCATACCAACTTTATATCTTGGAAAAATCTAGCTCAGCAATTACTTCCAAATAAAACTACAAAAACCTTAGAAGGCGTCAAATTTCTTATAAGCTCAGTTAGAATTGCAACCTTTCAGAAAGGCCAACTCTATGTTAAAATAAGATATTCCTATCATGAATCATAGAGCGAGTTCACCCTACCTATTTCTCAAAAACGCAAAGGTTAATTTAAAATATTAAGATAGTCACAACCTACTAAAAGTTTTTTTTGCAGCTAGAGCTTTAAAAAGAAAAAGAAACACCACAACTTCAGATCCAACAGTTTATTATACCCTAAACCACTTCTAATTAGCACATTAAAATACAAGAATTTAAAGGAACTATGTGGAAAAAAAATTATTCCAATTCGATTTGCAAAGGAATATGAAAATCTAATACATAGTGGAACTGTAGCGGATGTACTTGCAGAAACAGATGAAGAGGATTAAAAAAAAAGAAGATGAAGTTCAATATTTCTTAGAATTAGTAATATCATTTAATAATTCAGCTTGTCTTTAATAAAATTATTGGTGTTTGAGTAAAATTGATTTTATTTTTGATACATCATTAGAAAATGGAAAAAAAACTGTAAGACTTGTGGTTATTGTGGCACATTAAACTAAAATTTTGAATTCCTACACAACATCGTATGTGCATTGTAAATGACAAATTTCTATTACTTGTGAAATTTCTTCTTACCAGCAAAACAGCTCAAGCACCAAAATTACTGAAAAATGTGACGTTTTGACAACAACAGTACGTATAATAAATGACATGTCCAGATTAATTATATTCAAAATTTCATAAATGTACCATTAGTATTATCAAAAAATACACAAAAAACACGCCTGTAAAATTCATTTAATGGCGCTTACGATGTTTTGTAAAAAATCAGTCGATATAGACTTTGCTGAGTACGCAGGGAGAACCTTTTTATTAGTGGTAGACGCTCATTCAAAATGGCCAGAAATTTTACCAACATCTTCAATGACAGCATTTACTATCATCGATGCGTTAGAAGCTTTATTCGCAAAGTATGAGTACCCTCATGTGCTTATTTCGGACAACCAATCTACCTTCATTGGGATTGAATTTCAAAATTATGTCAAATCAAAAGGGATCAAACATATTACAGGTCCACCCTATAATGCTGCATCAAATGGGCAAGCGGAGCGATATGTATTTACTCTTAAGTAAGCACTCCGGTGCCCATCAAATGAGGAAAATTTACATAGGAATCTTCAAACATTCTTATTTTCTTATCGTCGTGCCCCACGCGCTACGACAAGTGAGAGCCCTGCAGGACTGTTCTTAAAAAGGGAATTGCATTCGCCATTGGCCATGATAATACCAAATATACCAGCAAAAATTACACAAAGGGTCAGGAAACAACGTTACATGTTGATACGTGCCGAAAATCGGCACTAGACATCTTTAGTTTAGTTTTGATGTGCGGGAGTTTCGCGCCTTAAATTTGAAAGACTTGGCGCGCGTATTTCCGTCACGTCAGAAGTGCGTTGGACGAACTTTGCGCCGACGCGTGTGGGGAAAAAAGTGGGAAGTTTCCGGAAGGCGCTTAGGAAGCGGGGGACTTTGCTGCTGAACATCGACCAGAGTGGTTGGGTATCGTATCTTTATCTTTGATTATGTAGATTTCCTTGCCTTATCTTGTTTATCGTTCCTCAACCCGTTCCTGTCATTACCTCTACATAGGTAAAAGAAGATAAATTTGAAAGCAACCTGGTAGCAGCCCACGCCATGCAGTAGCTAGCCGGAGCAGTCCTGTTGGAGGTCGCAGCCACCATCTTTAAATAATTTGGAAAGGGGCCACGAGCAACCCTGGAGGAAGTGATTCCGTAGGAAGCTGGATCTATTCATGTGCGTACCCCGTGTGTGGGATTTTGTTTATAATACCTTTTATGAAATTGGCATATTACGTCATTTACGTGTAATAATTTGCACATTGTGTGACATCATTGACAGATGGGCACGCTAATCTCAACTTTATAGATTGGTGTTACCAACTGCCGTTGTCGCGTATACCGCATCGACGGTAAATATAAGAAGCACGTATAAATGTAAGAATGTTTCAGGATCCTATATTTAATCCGGGACAAAAAATTACAGTAAGGAATTACAGCAACCCGTATAAGAAACAAATTTTTGGTTACATTATTTCGCAAGATGGTGCATTACAATACACGATACAAGTGCAGAATGAATTATGCCGACATCATGTATCTCAAATTCAAGCAATTGGGATGGAAATTCCTATCGTATGAGGCAAAGCACCAGCCATTAATTAATTTGCGAATAACACCCAGCATGGTACATCCTACAAGTCCTGTTGAGAAAACACCTCAACATCAAGGTGCACAGGGCATCGCAGGAGCGGTAGAACCAGTGTCTGAAACGCCTACGCAATCCCATATATTAGAAAATACCAGTGCACAGACAAATGAGTCGACAAAGGAATGGGAAAACGAAGTGACTGGCTATACGATGAGCACACCCAAACTAGGGTCAACCCCAGATACAGAGCTACAAGTAGAATGACCGCATTTAGCGCTGCGAAGAGGATGTCGAGTGATTTGTGCCCCAAGGAAACTCGACATAAACCACAGTGAAATATCGTATTTCTGACATCAAATCCTCCTTAGGAGGAGGAAATGTGGTGTTCATGTTGTTGTGCAGTAGGGGTTTTAGACAGTGTAGCTTTTGGGGGATTTTAGATTATAAGGATCGACGGGGTTAGGTTAGATTTGGCATGGAGTATGCGGCATGCATAATTAATCTCGTTTGTTTCCGATCCCATATATAGTGCTTACTGTAAATGCAATAAATATATCTCTTTACAGCAAAGGTGGTTATTTATTACTACAACAATTACACTACAACCATGAATTACACTTTAGGAAGCGTGGTGACATTAGTATTTGGGTCGTGTGATATCCAATGATACCGATTTGTTTTGTCAAAAGGTGCACTGTGTATTATGAACAACCGTGCGATTTAAGAATCCCAAACACTGTTGGTTGACAATTGGCGATAGGAAACAGTTAGATGCTAGTAATCTAGCTTTATAATGAAGACACAACCATCAATTATGAAACAGTAGTATTTATGATAGTTTTATGCCTATAATTATAGCTACAGTAGCTGGCGATCGTCTAAATACAATCAAAAATTGAATGGTAAAAAGAATACCCTACACAATAATAAACGGTGTCTCAGAATGTTTTTCGTTTTTAGATGTTAAATAAAAAACAACAATATCAATTAAAACTCGTTTTATTTATGGTTTATTTAAAGAGCAATTCTTGAAGTTTATTTATGAAAAACAAACGTTTGCAAATGCGCACCATTCACTTGTTCACACTCATTTAACTTGGAGCAAAAATTTTCAATCACTCGCTGGAGCATCGCTCTTGGAATAGAGTTGATTTCTACAGCGATTCTTTGCTTCAAAACATTCAGGTTGGGTGGCAATGGATTGTAAACTTTACTTTTTAGGTAGCCCCATAGGAAGAAATCAGCAGGCGTTAAATCAGGGCTCCTCAGTGGCCGGCTGAAGTCTCCTTGGCGATTTATCACTCTTCCAGGGAATAAATCGTGAAGAGCAGCTAATGAGTCATTTGTAACATGAGAAGTGGCTCCATCTTGTTGGAAAAAGGTGTTGCGGTTGTAGCCGTTCTGGTTTTGCATTTTTGTAGCCAAAAAAGTCCGGATCATATGGCAATATCGATCAGAATTAAAGACCTGAGTTCAACCTCGGTCATCCTCAAAAAAATAAGGGCCGATAATTCCTTGACTTCATATGGCAGTCCAAACAACAAGTTTTGGAGAGTGCAAAAGTTTCTGATGCAGTTCTAACGGATTCTCGGGAGCCCAGTATCTGCAATATTGTTTATTCACATGACCGTTGATGTGAAAATTCGATTCGTCGGAGAACCAGATGTTATTGAAACTCCTAAAACGAGTTTTCATTGTCATGCAGAATTCGACTCGTTTATCAGGATTATTAGGCTTCATTTCTTGAACAATTACAATTTTATAGGGGTGAAAATGTAAATCTTTCGAAATAATGCGATGAACCGTAGATTTGTTCAAATTAAGAGAAGCTGCGCGCAATCTCAACGACTGTCGTGGGTCGTCCATAACAGACTGGCGAACGCGGTCGACGTTCAAGGTCGTTTTTGATGTCCTTTTGCACCCAGACGATTTGTCCGGCATTGTATTCCCAGTCTCTTCAAATTGGCATTTGGCACATGTCTTAAGCTTGTTAAATTAAAATCTGTCCTGTAGAGACAACGAACAATAGTGTAGGAATCGTTATTTTTATAAAACGCTCGCATGCAAAACGCGCGGTGGTCCCGTGAAACGATTCATGGCTACTAAACTTAATAAGTCGGCCAAGCATTTGAGTTCACTCCCCTCTCCCTGCTACCTGCGGTTGGCGCGTATTGGTCAATTTAAAAACGAAAAACATTCTGAGACACCCTTTATATCAAGATTCATTTATAGAATTGATACTCTAATTTTACTTTAAAGCAAACAAGGTGGGCATAACTACATGGCACTGCCAAAATCTCCAAACGAGGCATGTGTTTTTAAATTACCTTAGACAATATATACAAAAAAATTTGAATGCAACACAAAACTTCACTTGTCACGCGTTAAAGAATTTTGAATACTGTAATTTTTGACACGAAATCCAAATTACATCGATATTTATAACTCCACAACTTTAGTGTCAGTTACCTACTTACAACTTCTTTTGAATAGTGCACATAATTTGATGTTGCCGACCACACAATACGCAAACGAATATACAAATATCGTCAATAGACTCAATAATCCAATTTCCACTATCTATTAATTACTAGCCATTTCTTATTTAAACGTCCAATATTAATATTAAAAGTAAAATCAACAATTTGTAAGCTTTCTTTACTGCACTGCAACATTATCAAAGTTACGACTTACATTTTTCTTGATATAATTACGAATTTCATCCGGAAAGGCCAACCACCGTTGTTGATACGTAAGTTTAATGATGGAATCTTTGGAGGTGAGATGATTTTTAAGCTGAAGACCTGCAGCCATTCGAGCAACAGGACTATTACCTCCATGTCGCAATATATCAGAAAGCGTTTTTATAAATTCTGGTAAATTGGCAGCAGCAGCTTGCTCTAGGAAATTTGATGCTTGCTCTAGTTCTGTTTTATCTATTAAAGTTATTGATAGTTACAGTCATAAAAATTAAATGTGGAACTAACCTGGTGAAACTGTTTTTTCAAGTATTTGAATAAGTTGTATAGTTTCTTGATGCATTTTTGTATATTACGTTGTTGTAATTAAAGTAATCGAATTTATTAATTCAATAAAACCGGCGAATTTTTAACACATGCACGAATATAGAACTTTATTGCCAACTACAGGCAAGGCGAAGGGCGAATATACGTGACGTAATTGCGCGTAGTCGAGTTGGAGTTCTCGGTTTTGAAAATCAATGTGGGCTCGTTTATTTAATCTGTTTTTAAGTACTTTCACAAAATTTGTATTACTAATCGCGATTATTGACATAAAGCAAGTTTAATAACATCGGTGTTACAACTAATCGGAGGCAATAGCTTTTATTACGTTAATAATTACACGTATATATTTATCTGACTACTTGTAAATGACCGTTACTGTAAAAATGTCACGATAGGTTCGAAAGTATCGAATAGTTTTGTTCTATGTTAGTGAACCCAAAATGAGCGTTCGTAAAGTTGCAACAGAACTAATATCTATTGACCAATTAGAGTTAACCTTTCTATATTATTAGTTAATAGCGAACGGACATGTCTATCAGAATGGGGCGACACTTCACACACTGAGCTATGTCGTACTATTAGATCCCTTTTTTGTGCTGATACATAATATTTGTTTTGCCATTTTTAGCTAATACTATTTTTAAAAACCTAAAATATGAGTAGAAGTTTTCAATCGTGTACTACAAATTAAACGTCACATTTGAAATGAGGTTTTTGTATTCGGTCTAAGGGTAAAGGTACGAGTATAACTATATCCTATAATAATAATAATATTTCTAAATAATATTATTTCAAAATTAAAACAAGAACAACGTAAATACAAAGTTCTTTTCTGCAAATAAGAATAGTGTAAGAATTAAATTAATCTTTACGTGGTTACTATACGTTTTACTTTTTTATATAATTTATTGTTAAAGCGCATTAAAGCAAGTGTAAAATTGTCTATGTATTTTGATTAATTTCGCTGGCGTTGATTTTGTCTATTTTGGTATTAGCGTTTGGTTTAGTTCATATTGCGTGTATGCTTAGGCAAATAAATGCTTATCTGAAAGTATAATGCATGAAAACAAGTACTAGTGTGGAAGGTGTTGACGATAGTTGAAGTGGAAATAAAGAAAGGGGACCGTAATTTGTGGTTAATGTTAATAATTAAGTCAAAACATTTAGCCATCTAATTGATTTATTAGAATACTAAAAAGATTTCTTTGGTGGAGCGCACTGAAGAGAGCTCAATGACCGAACCGGTATAAAGTACTTTTAAAAGACAACGGTCAAAATGTATTCATCTATACAGTCGAGTAAATAAGCTCGACGGAGTTACGCTTGGAAGCGAAGTAATAGCTAACGTTCTCACTTTGGAAACAGAGTTGTACGAGTGAGTGAATAACAGTACAGGGTCATCTAATCCACAATGTAGTACCTTCGGGTGGAGCATTGGAAAATCACATGTAAGGTCATCTAATCCCAATAAACCTTGCAATGCGTTAGTGTCAATGTCCATACAATAACAATTCTTTATCACCTATACCTTGTTACATTCCAAATTTGCTAATGTACATTTTTTAAATATGTGAGTGAATTTCCGCGAATATTTTCAAATAAACTTGTTAATTTCCGTCATTCCAAACAGTTGCGTTTGCGCAAAAGAATGCGCAGGCGCGGAGTGAATGGCGCAAGTGTGCGGTGTGCGATACGACGTCATTAGCCACGAGACTTCAAGACGGTAACATCTACCTGTGTCGTGGTGTTTGTCTTTTCTCTTTTTTTAGGATGTAGGATGTTTCCTTTTACCTTATCTTTGTATGCCTTTACCTGTATCTTTCCCGCCCTACCTACGAACGAACGAAAGAGGATGGACAAATAAATCTGGAATCAACAATGGCGTAGCCGACCCACCAGACAACGAGGGCCCTGAGATGTAAAAGAAATACACGTGAGTACTCGTTCACTTATATTGTAAATTTGATCATTGTATCACTTGTAAACGTGTTTGGTATTTGATACAATTTTCCGCGTAATTATGTTATAATAAACGTCTGCGCAATAATTTGAAACGCGGGAAATCGTAAGAACCTGTAAATTTATCAGCTATCCAAAGCGACTATTCAACTTCTAAGATATTATACACAAGTTATCACAAATTTGCAACGAATCGAAAGTAGATTTATTCATAGCAGTAAAGTTGTTTACAGAAAACGCTCTCTTATGGTTCCGTTGCGCTCGAAAGTCTTTAAGAGAAAGAATTCTCTTATGAGTCTCTTGAAAGAAGGTTTTTACCGGTTCATTAAGAGGATTAGATATCGGTGTCAATTAAATTATTTTGTCAAAAGCAAAAACTATCTGTGGTTTTACTCATCGCTTATATGGAAAGCTTAGTTAGTAGGGTTTCAGGGTTAGAAGAGTTAAAATAAAATGTTACCAGACTAATCCCGCAAGTTCTATAAATATAAAGAAAACCTACACACTGGAATTGTTCATAGATTGGTCATTATTCCCAAGATGTAGCGTTGCTATACTCTGTTTCGAATTCCAGATAGTATTGTCTAAACCCATTCCACTAACAAAATAATGGCAAGCCAGATGGGTTGCATATATTTGGTCTTTAGAGTATGCAATAACTAAACCGGCGTGCTATGTGGATTGCCTAAGTGATTTGTGCATAATCGAAGTAAATGAGTTGCTTTTTTAAATGCTATCAGTACTTTTGCAATGTTTAAATAATGTAAAAATATTCTATCAAACTTTGAGCTCAATTAAAATTACAAATCTATCTTTAGAAAGCGCATTAACAACCATTATCAATTATATCTGAACAAAACCAAATTACTAAATTTTGCGTAATATAAATACGATTCACTAACAGCTGGTAATAGATGCATAATAGACTGGCAATTTTAAACCACTATCTCCCTTAATAAGAGAATAGAGTGAGGTGTTTTGATTGTCTGGGATCACCTTGTTAATGCTTCGTAGTAACAGAGATAACATTTATTTATAAGTTAAAATATCGGTATAACTTATTATACATCAACATATCAGGCATGACGCGTCAGAAAATATTTACAAGTCTTTGTTAGCGTAATTAAATTGTAAATGTCTTTAACACTAGAACTGAAAGTACTTTAGTTTGTAAAGTTGCGGAACGCATTTCTATGTTGAAGAATTGGATATTGTGGCTTCATGACATAGACCTGGTATGCAAGTAATCCTGACGCAGATTACGCTAAATGTAATGCAGCACCTCGTGGCGGTGATTGTAGTCGGATTTCTTTAGCATCTACCTTGCGGCTGCTGAATGAAGACGTTGGTGTACGAACCGATTTCTTGGGGAGTCAAAATTAAAGCGCGCTGATGGAAGAATGTGTTCAATCTGGCGTGCTTATTGGCGTCACGTGCTTTAGGAAATGGTCCTGATAGCCGTGATGTCTTCAGAGGTGAATCGGTCCAAGGTACGTAAGGATTCTGTCCTTTATGTTGAGAGAGTTAATCTTATTGTATCTTGGTAGATTCAGTGGTCACAACGAGAGCATCTGAAGGAAAACTCCTAGTGCACAAGAAGCTTGGTGACTTCTGTCTTATACTGTTCTTAAGTTCTTCCCAAGAAGTTTGGTGGCTTTCTGGTTTTCCTAAACAGAGAAGTAATATTCTGTAGCGTTTGGAACTTCTTTTATACCGGGGTTTGCTTGCATTGTGCGTTCGGGCGGTTCTATTTTGTATTAAGGTGTGTTGGCCAAGTCCATTATTAGTTGAAGGGTGTTTTAAGCGAGTGTGCTATTTGTTTGCATGCTGCGTACTCATTGGTCAGTTGTTAGGAGAATGGTTGGTTACATACTTGAACAAGAACAAAAAAACATTTTTCTTAATCTTTCTTGGGTATTAAACCACTCAGAGTTTTTAAAATTGTCTTTATGTACGTTTCGATCCATGACTTAGGATCGTTATCAGTTTTTTTTTTTATTATTTGACAACGATCCTAGGTCATGGATCGAAACGTAAATAAAGACAATTTTAAAAACTCTGAGTGGTTTAATATTCAAGAAAGAAAAATACAAAACAAACCACAACAAACACACAGGGAAAAACATTTTGTAATGGCTTTTTAATTTTTGTTAGTTGCGTTTAAAGAAGACTAAGATACTGGACGCAGTGGCGTCTGAATACGCCACGATTTTGTTCTATTGTCAAAGGAGTTTTTTTTCTATGAGCAAAAATGTTTGGAACGATTTAAGGCGGCTAAACAATTCTGTTGTAACTCTCACATGAGAACAACAGATCCAACGTATGTATGGAAGTGTTGTAGTATTCTTCTGAATACTATGATGCAATCGTTTGACGGATACATTACAGATCTTTGAATTCTAAATGCTGTTACTGTTTACCCCGACACTCTTAATTAATTAATTATTAAGGCTCTTCATAATGGGTATTGTCTCTGCCCAAACTGAAATTACGATACCAACGCCAAACTGATGACTCATCCATAACATTGTCTCCATACACTTTCTTTAGTTGACGAAGAATATCGCAGGGTTTCACATTTCTTGCGTTGACCAATCTAGTCACAGCCCTAATTTCACAACTGGCGGCGTTCTCTATTTTTTTGAACATTATAAACACTCACAGAAAGAACACAGTCAGTACCAACGAGGCGTAACTTTGCACATAGACAGCTGCAATATAACTAAACGGGTTATAACTAGTCCGAATGCTACTCTACTCACCAGCGCTCCACATTGTACAAACGGGTACTACTTTCCGGACGGCCCTCGTAGATAGTTTTTCTAATGTTTAGCGATTAAAGTACTAGCTGTGACACATTATTTTAGAAATACAGATAGGTTGTGACATATCGGTAAGATCGTTCAGGTATTAATCTCGCAGATGACAAATCGCTTCGCAGAAAGCTATATAGCGTTATAAGTCTAAACAAAGGTACGGTAAAGGTATTAGTTCTCGCGTGCTTGCACAGATGGCGGACTAAGCTACACCGAATTTACAAATAAGATAGCATAATTTACTTTTCAAATTAACAGTGTAAATGCTCAGGGTACCTAAATTATTGTATATTAGCAAGTTGGGTAACATAGTTGTTCTTTTATCTTAAGGTTGTACGTCGTGGATGCGGATTGCAATTTCTAGTCAATATTCTTGCAGTAGAGCTCGCTGGTTGTCCACGACTAAAACGTAAATAAGGAACACAGATAGTACAAGGTACGATAAAGAACCTATGTAAGGAAATTGACAGATAAACACTCCATTACATAGTAAATAATGCACGTCAAGAACAAATCATGGCGGCTACTTTTCAACTAGTCAGACCATCACTACACTTCGTGCGCTGTGCTGATTGGTCGGAAAGGCGACATATGTCTATCACAAACCGTGAGAACTATCTTACCCATAAGATTACACGATAATAAGCTATCGTTAAAAAACAACAAAGATAATTTGAACGACCTATTTTTGACTTTAAGACACAAACATGTGTAATATACCTACTTACAATTAATAATTTTCCCAAATCTTTTGCGAAGCGCTTTTTAGGGCGTAACAATGGCATGCTCCTCTATGCAAATAAAATTCTAAATGACGAGTTAGATAACTTGCTCAATGCCAAATACGTTTAGTAAGTGTCGGAAAACATTATTGGTGTAGCGTGGATGGTTCGTAATTCTTTAACAAGGCGGGTTTGGTTGACTTGGCAACAGTTTGAGCGGGTGCTGATGAGCAGCATAGGTATTTCGGATAATTTGTAGATGTATTCGGCGCACGTTATAAATTGTGCCAACCCACTTAGATACATATGACGGCTACACATGTTTTGCTTTATTGTAAAGCTAAAAATTAGATATATTAATTTAAAGTACGGAAATTTGTTTGAAATTCGGAAAAATCCTCGCTGAATACTGCAATTATTGGTGACGCTGTGAAACCTCCGAGTTATTAGCGTTCACACGGGTCTTGACGTTATTTGTTTATCTTTGCAATCGTAAGCGTTGACGTAAGGTAAAATGTAGGTCCAGTGTTTGAGTGTTGTCACGCACGTTAAAGATTGCTCTTGCTTGGAACAGAAAGGGTTTGACAAAATATAAAATTTCCTCCTAAGGAAAGGCTCGCTTCCTGGTCAATGCAGTGCCTATAGGTGGAGCATTGAAAAGTCAATTGTAGGGGGTGATCGAGATCATTATCTGGGCGTCAGTGCCTCGATATAACCGTATGTGTATCTTAAATACCCACGGGGCGTACATTAGAGAATATGGTGAAATGTACCTTATCCTACCTGTACCTTTTCTTAAGCCTTTTCTGGTTACTGTTTTACTGAGAAGATAGACAGTCACCACATCTATCTGATCTGAAAGGGCCTTTTAATAAAAAGAAATTCTCGCCGAGTAAACCTTCCAAACAACCTGCAAATCTAGACTAAAATAGAGTTTTCTTTTCTGGGATTAGAGAAACTCCTTAATATTTACCCTCGACTGGTATTTACAGAATCAATTGACGAGGAGAATGTGGGTGTACCTCTAAAAGTTGCCGGTACCCAATAAAATCGTTATCCCTTCCTTCTTGTAACAAAGTACTTTGGGACCACGGTAAGGTACAACTTCAAGGTACTTGAAGGGGCATAGACCTTGATGATAACGTTTGTCCATAGTCTCAATCTGAACTATCTTCTATTTAGCTATTGTCTCTCCAGCTGTTTCCTATTGGTTATTGCATATGTAACGTATCTCTTTATTTTCGCCTAGTACTGTGGTGAGTCAAGCATGTGTTCACCAACATATAGCTCTAGCAAGGTCCTTTTTCCATGACATATTTGGAACCGAAATACCGTGAACCACATCATAAAGCTCTCCAGATACAATACAAGGATCGCCTCTATATTTACCAATTTCCGCGAGGTAATTGGAAAAACAACCATGGCCACTAAGGGTTTGAGTTAGGTAGTACTCAACCTTTCCATTCCTTTTGTTTGCAATGTTATACTGCCGAGTTCTTCGCTATTCGCGATGGCCACAAGCACAAAGTCGTTTGTAAAGCTAACAAGTTTAGCATTTCTTGGAAGTTTTAGCCTCAGGATACTATGATACATAATATTCCAGAAAATGGGTCCCAAATCAGATCCCCGTGTAACGTCAAAGGTAAACGGCAGTGTATAAAGAACTCTATTGCTCTTTGTGAAAGTCACCGATCTGTCTTGTAGAGAGTACCTAATCACTCTCACCAGATATAGTGATATTCCGAGATGCTTTACTGCCTTTAAAATAGTTCCACACTTTGCGGTGTTAAACGCGTTTTGTGTATCCAACGCCACAAACAGACATAGTTGTCGAGTGCGCTAGGTACCCATAATAGCGTGTTCAGCAAAACTCTCTACTTTCTTTAATGCGTCGAAAGTCGAACGGCCTTTGCACCCTTCCTTTTACAGGTAAGAATGGGTGTACAACAGAGTCTAAATAAAACTCTGGCGGGACTAGCGTCGACCGTTTGTGGCTGCGGTACATTGCAAAAGACTATATCTCAGGGGTTTAGAGAACAAAGTTAAATTTTACCCAGACAAGTTATAAGGATGCAATTTAGAACATGGCAAAAGAAAATACCTTAATTCAACTTATATATTGACGTTTAGTTAATAACATTAATAAAAAAAATGAAATATATACCGTTCTTTTCTTAAAACCAAAGATTCATACGATAAAATCACTAAGTGTAGTTCATTTATCTACACTCTCATAATTTTAAAATTTGTCTCAAACTGTACCAGATAAGATATTAGAAAATCTAAATTTATTATTGTACTTAGACACAATTTCTAGTTAAACGTTCTACGTAAAAGGAAATAATAAATACGCTTTGTTGTATTTAACAATAGTTAAGAGAAATTTAATAAAAAATTTAAATTGCACATAACCTCAATATGCACAAAAAAGTTTCATGAAAGCTTTTCTGTTTACAGATAATATTAAATTAGTTAAGGTAATCGATAAATAAACCTTTGACTATATTCTACATGCTGTATTTTTCAGATAATTGAGATTTAAAATGGAGCGCATGCACGTCGTTCCGTCACAAAAATAAATAAGATAAACTCCTACTCGTATTCCAGATATATGAAAGAAACGTATACATAAGCTTTGAGCTTACGGCTTGTTCAGAACTATAGGATCTTCTTACGGTTTGTTGAGACGAACACCATTGTCAATTATTTTGGTTGTTAACGTCAAACTTCTAATTTGTAAGAGCCAATCCTTCCGTTCCGCAACCATATATTTTGTTAACGAAGCATTTAATTTATTTTAGAAGATAAATAGCGGTAACACGAATTCTTGTACGATAAAAGATAATATTTGTAGGTAGTAAAATTAATACATAGGCTTAGATAGCCTAGCATGCATAAGTAAGTACTCCATCAGAGAATAGTTTACCAGAGAATATGCAACGTTTGCAAAACGCACAACGCAAAACGCAAAACGCAAAACGCAAAACGCAAAACGCAAAACGCAAAACGCAAAACGCAAAACGCAAAACGCAAAATGCAAAATGCAAAACGCAAAACGCACAACGCAAAACGCACAACGTAAAATGCAAAACGCACAAAGCACAACGCAAAACGCAAAACCGTAACACGCAAAACGCAAAAACGCAACACGCAAAACGCAAAACGCAACACGCAAAACGCAGAACGCAGAACGCAAAACGCAAAAACGCAAAAACGCAACACGCAAAACGCAAAACGCAAAAACGCCGGAAATCAGAAACCAAGAAGTACGCATTTCTGTACGTGTCCTGGCCGTCGTCAATCGGAAACCAGGAAGGCCACTACAATCTCAGTGTTACGTGTGTGTGCTTGTGCGTAAGTGTGTGCGTGTATGTGTGTATATTGTCGTGCTGGTGTGTTATAATTATGTTGTCAGAACATTTCCCCAGTAGTAATTTCGAGTTTCGCTACAACATTGGATATATAAACAATATGTTACTGAAGCTAGTGTTAGATTTTTAAAGCAATTACAAATATGGTTTGTATTTTTTGTTTATTTTAGTTAGTTGTATTTTTTGGTTAGATGGTTAGTATTGAGTCCTTATCCTACTAATGTTAGTATTCTAATGCTAATAGGTGTTCTGGGGGAGACTTGTGTTTGAGGTACGTTTGCCGCATTTTTGTCGTTTTCATTATTTTCACTTCATTTTCACTGGTATCACTCCCGGTCGTCAGGATTCACGAGCCTTCTGGTAGATCTTTAGGGGACACATGGTTCCTAATATGTCCTTGGGAGAATGCCGCTTGTTTGTTGTCGGTTCCCATGTGTGTTGGGTGGAATGTGCTTTTGTATTGCACATTCGATGCGTTACGTCAAACTTCTGTGTTTCGTGTGATCTGTGTTTGTGGTATTTGTAATGTGTGGGGTTTGTATGGTGTTTGTGTGTGTCCAGTCAGAGTCCGTTGTAACTACATATACATTCCTGCCTCGTGAGGGTATCAAATTAACAATAAAATAATAGGACATGACCCCTAAACCTAAAGTACCCAAACGTTTCGAAACATTGCCTCGCAAGCTTGCTACAGTCGGTGAGAGGGTGAGGTTCATTAAGCTACAACACACTAAGATATTGTTTTATTAACTGTACAACTAATTAAACCTTAACCTAATGACATATGAGTACAAAATATATACAATATTTGCCGTTATATACAATAGGGCGCCACCGTAAGGGAGGGAAAGGCTTACGGACCTTATCAAGGTATTATCACTCGTTGCAGTTTGTTCTAGAGAATGGGAAAAGATTGTCACAAATACGCACGCAGAAAATTTTAACACTGCACTACTGTGGAGCTTTATAGTCCCCGGCTAGCTAAACACTATATGACTAAGCGAAATTACTGTCTAAATTTCTTAGGACTAGTCAACTTTTTAAGGATATAAGAAACAATTTCGGGCTCAAACACCCAAATACAATAATTAATTATATATACACTATTCTAATAGGGTTACCTACAGTGACCCACGCTCTCAGTTAACAAGAGTGTCTCCAACTAACGGAACATGAAACGACCTTTTCACCGGTCAACTATTACTGTAACGGAACTCGCTCAAGCACAACAAAGATTATTACTACGGGGGTCCTTTACTACTATACCCGACCTGAAAATTGCGTAATCAGGTAGGTTTCGTTGCTAAGCTATTGCGTGAGCCCCCAGGCTACCGTCAAAATAACAATGAAGCGGTGTACCCTGCTGAAGCCTCCCTGTCTGCCTAAATAAGTACACATGGAATAAAATTTCAACGTGTTCAACTTAAGCCCAAATTCAGAGCTTTAATCTGAACGTCGGTATTTTTACAAAACGTCGGCACAATTTAGTTAAACAATTACGGATACATAATTCATAACACAACCCTTGAGTTCATTATTTAAAAAAATACCATACACTCTGTTTTAGTAACTGGGAAAGTACTTACTCAGAATAAAATAAAAAACACACATCACTTTACCTTCAGAAGTACAGAAATAAACCACCTGTCTGTCGGAAGTATCGAAATAAAAAAAGCCCTTTTCATCCCACGTTGAACTCCTTATATACCTTTAAGTTAATTGAAAAATACCCAGTCCAGTTTAGCTCTCATAATCGAAAAGGTTAAGCCTATCATAAATCTTAAATGTTAATTAAAACTAACAATTGCTTTAGGATAACCAAAATCTCCGTCACAAGAAAACTCCGAAACTATAATTTTAGTTAAGTACCCAAACTAATTGAAAGTTATTCAAACATAACTAGGGTCATAGCTACTTGATTGACATCTATTAGTAGATACTACTAATCTGACACGTTAAGTGCCTTCCAAGTAAAGCTTCGTACTTTGGGAATGTTAATTAAATCTTTGGATTATATTTTCCAAGAACCCTGCTCTGGCTACTTGGGAACGGAGTTTTTAAAACCGTTTAAAATCGCAGACATATTCATGCTACAAAACCGTTATCCTAATAATTGGGACGCTAAAATTAAACTAGAAAATAAACCAATTTGAGAAATAATAGAGAGTTATTTTTACATAACCGACTGTACTAAACAGTATGTTACATGAGTTGCCTTTTTAAGTGCTGTCAGTACTCTTGTATTGTTTAAATAATGTAAAAGTATTCTATCAAACTTTGAGCTTAATTAAAATTACAAACCTATCTTAAGAAAGCGCAGTGACAACCATTTTCAATTATTTCTGAACAAAATCAAATTATTAAATTTTCCGTAATATGAATACGATTCTCTAACAGCTAGTAATAAATGCATAATAGACTGGCAATTTTAAATCACTATCTCCTAAATAAAAGAATAGAGTGAGGTGCTTTGATTGTATGGGATCACCTTGTTAATGCTTTGTAGTAACAGAAATAATATTTATTTATAAGTTAAAATATCGATGTAACTTATTATACATCAACATCACAGGCATGACGCGCCAGAAAATATTTACAAAACTTTGTTTGCGTAATTAAATTGTAAATGTCTTTAACACTATAACTGAAAGTACTTTAGTTTGTAAAGTTGCGGAACGCATTTCTATGTTAAAGAATTGGATATTGTGGCTTCATAACATAGACCTGGTTTGCAAGTAATTCTGACGCAAATTACGTTGAATGTAATGCGGCACCTCGCGGCGGTGATTTTAGTCGAATTTCCATAGCATCTACCTTGCAGCTGCTGGACGAAGGTGTAGGTGTACGAACGGATTCCTTGGTGAGTAAAAATTGATGCGCGCTGATGGAGGAATGTTCTCAATCTTGGCGTGCTTGTTGGCGTCACATGCTTTAGGAAATGGCCCTGATAGCCGTGATGGCGTAAAACGCAAAACGCAAAACGCAAACACAAAACGCAAAATGCAAACCGGAAAATGCAAAACGCAAAACGTAAAACGCAAAACGCAAAACGCAAAACGCAAAACGTAAAACAAAACGCAAAACGCAAACACAAAACGCAAAATGCAAACCGGAAAACGCTAAACGGAAAACGCGAAACGCGAAACGCAAAACGCGAAACGCGAAATGCAAAACGTAAAACGCTAAACGCAAAAAGTAAAACGCAAAATGCAAAACGCAAAACGCAAAACGCAAAACGCAAAACGCAAAACGCTAAACGCTAAACGCGAAACGCAAAACGCTAAACGGAAAACGCAAAACGCAAAACGCAAAACACAAAACGCAAATGCAATACGTAAAACGCAAAACGCAAAACGCAAAGCAAAACGCAAAAGTAAAACGCAAAAGTAAAACGCAAAATGCAAAACGCAAACGCACACTATTTTAAGTTCTCTCCAAGAAACTACCCTGAAAAAAGAACCATTAATATAAATTTGCTCTAACCGTCGGAGCTCATTTTATTTCACGGTTTTGTTTGTATTTTACCTTCGGACGGTTTTATTGTGTATTAGGAGGGGTGTCGGACGCACGCATTGTTGTTTAGGAGATGTTTTAAGTTTGCATGTTATTTATTTACATGTTGCATGCTTATTGGTTAGTTAGTTAAAAGTATGGTTGGTTGCAAATAATTATGAGTTCGCATACTTAATTCATAAACAACTCGAACAAACCTGACCGTGACCTAAAGATAACAACAATGTTACAGAATTTACTGCGGGTACTGTATAATTATTAATAAGCAAACATATTCCAGCAGTATTATACTTTTCAGGACCGGACCGGATAAACTTCAAAAGACAAATAATTTTGTTGCTTTTGAGTTATGTGGAAAGTGTTATTTAAAAGGTTGCCTTGTTTTAATGCGTTTTATACACAGTTGAAAATAAAGTACCAACTTATAATACACCCTGTATATTACGATATTACAAAATCACTTTAAAAAAAGTCAAAAGCTTATTGGGCGCGATCAGTCATTTGGCAATAGAAAGTCTTGACGCAAAATTGATTGGAGCTCCTTTTAAAGGCTACAGAACATACTGATATTGGAAGTTATTAAAGACATTTAAAAATAAACAACTTTTACTCATTTTAAGTGGCTGTATTAATAGGGCATTAAATTGGCGTCACGTAAAAGCGTTACGCATCCAATACAAGAAAAAAGGGAAAGCAGCAGACAGCTTGGTGGAATGTGGAGCAAAATAGCACGTTGTACTCAAAACCACGTATATTATGTTATTTCCAGACTTTTACTTATCCTAGGTCAGTTAAATTTATTTTACGTCGTCTGGACGGATAAATCTTGTCGGTTGCACTAGGTCGTTGCCTCATCGATATAATTTACAATTACGCAACCCAAAATAGCTTACTCCATCCTAGAAATCGGAAAAATAGAAATAGTCTTCATGTTTTAAGTGTTTCACCTATTGACATCGCGTTGGCAAGTTGCCCTTACGCTAGGGCGTAGTTGATTAACGCAACTTGATTAGGCGAAGAAGGTGTAAGTTTGGTAGATACGCCACTGATGGTTTCTAAATAAATATTGGTACACATACCCCAATTTTTCAAAATTCTCAGACCGTAACTATCAGGTTGTTCAACCTGCATACTAATTGCCTTCGTATCATTAATCAAGATGAGACAATTACGATTCGTTTGATAGACATTTCCGGAGAAAGACTACATTAAATACATCTTTGTTTACGTTCTTGAAATTACATGTAAACATTGCAATAGTTTTTATTAAGAGTGGAGTTTTTATTGGGTTTAATTCAATTGCCAAGCACGTCAAAGAAGAATTCTGTTGCTAGAACCGGATTAACTCCATAGCAGTCTCGACAAAAATGTAAACCGCAGCCGCACCACGATAAAAATTATTAAAATACGATATTTTTCAAGGCCGTATCTAGAAAAATGTTTGGGGAAAGAAGGAGGAGTATGAATAAGGATCAAGAGGCAGATGCTTTTTTAATTTTTACAATTTTAATATAAATTTACTGATTTAAAAACAGTCTCAAAGAAAGCTCGAAGCTAAGCGAACAAATTTTTTACAAAAGTAAATTTAGCTTGTCACTTGTCATTTTGACGCATATCAAACTCCTTTTAGTATTTAACTTGCTAGTTTAAGCGCCTTATCTAAACATTTACACGACTTCCCGTTGAGAATTGTGTGGTTGAACGTCAGTGGTCATCTGATGATCGTTAGAAAATCAGAATTGATTGTTTGGTGCAAGTGGGGATGTAATATTGTTCTCGTGAGCTTCCCTGGACTGTTTTTACAAACATTTTGCTACGTACAATGACGTAGTCAAACAAAAGAAACAAGAAGGAAGAAAGAAAGAGAATTTGACCGGGCTCAATCGGTGAGTGGGCGGGGCAGAATACCTACACAAATTAAGTCAAGCCTGAAATAAAAGTAAACAAATAACACACTCCTAACCATAATCATACAATTTCTAATTAACAAAAAAATTAAAAATTAATTAGGTACAAAAGCATAATGGTACCACCAAATAAACCATCCGTAATTACAAGTTACACATATTTACAAGATCAACAAAACTTCTCCCTAACATGGAGAGCTGCCGTTTTTAGGTGCCTACCCTTTACGTTATTTCGCAACACAACAAAACCTAAAAAGAACACTAAAACCACAGCTCTTAATGGTTGTAAATAAAAAAGGTACAAATGCCTCATTGGCAGGACAAAATCTTAACTAATAAAAATTTAGCACAAAAACAATTAAAGCACATGGTAACCCAACAGTTATAACGCATCCTCGTATGCCTACGATTACTTACAGTAATCCGTTTAAGGCCACTAAGTGTGGTTACCAAATGGTGTCAATTAGCACATACTTACGCACTCACTCTCGCGTTGCTGCCGTCGGACCGGCTCCTACCGTCTTTACTGACGGGGCGAAGGAGAGGGGCGTGTGACCCCACCTTGGGGTTGTCCTCCCATTACAACAAAGGGCGACCATCTATCGTGACTTTAAGGGCCACCGAAAGAAGCTATAGTAAGTACAAGTAAAATTAATTTATCGATGTCGAAAAGTATAATTTTACTAAACGATAAATACTCACCACGCTGTAAGGCGTGCGCGTAATTTTATAAGGAAAATGAAACGAAGAAAACCAGAACGGATGTTTTCGTCGTATAAATTAAAAAGCAAATGAATATTAATTTCGTTGAACTAATGACCAGAGCTCAACGTAATATTGATGCTAAGGATTAAAACTAAAAACATGGTTTTATCGGATAGTACGCGGCTTCAGTTCGACAAATTTTTTGATGGAAAACACATAAGAATCAATTATCGGATACCTAGAACAAGTTATTGACTAGTTAATTATAGCTTAAATTTTACGTTGAGGAATTCTGAGAAAGAGTATTTATTATTATTTAGGCGGTAGGATTTAACAATATTTAACAAAATTTAACAAATTAACAAATTTAACAAATTTAACAAAATTTAACAAACAGAGAATGCATTAACAAAGGAAAGGGTTATTTTAATTTACCGAATTAATTTTCGTTCTTAAAGCAAAAAGAGGTTTGAATTGAAAATCAATAGACAGCGCCTTTATTATTAATTATGAATTAACGATTTTATTTAACGTAGAAGCGGAATTTATTCGAACCGATAATGAATTAACAAGGGAGAAAAAGGGTAATTAGTTTGTGCTGAAAATAAACGTAATAACCTCAAAGCGTCAGTCCCTTTCCTTCTTTAATAGTCTTGTTTAACTATCTGGTACCTTGTAATAAAAATAATTACTTTACCTAGAAGAAATTAAAGATGAACCTGAACCCCGTTCATCTATCACTTGCATTGGTAGGTCAAAGGCTTAGCTTGGGTACGTTCCCTACAGTAGACGCGAACATGATCGTAGATTTATTGTATACTTGAATAGCTAAGAAATGTATAGGGAAAGGGAGAGCGCCACTACCTCTACACATTAGATGGAACAATGCATCAGGGAGAGGTAGAAACCTTACTCTTAGAACAATAAAACAAACACCCTGAGGACACTCAATAGTAGTTCTCACTAAGAAGGACCTTACTTGAAAAGAAAAGCTGTTATTAGTAAATACAATGGGATCACTATTTGTGACTCAAGATAAGCAAACCATAGTATTGAAGAATTATAATTTACTAACTTTTAATGCGTTGTGTAAGAAATTAAAAAATAATAGAAGTATTTCTATTTTTCAAATAAAACAAAATTTTGATTTTCAATTACGTGTCTCAGTAAAATATTACTGAGATTAGGCCACGCGTTGGGCGCCACAAATTTGCTATGATTCGTTTAGCTGTGGAAAGCCCAAATTAATGTTGTTCGTTACAACGAATTGTATTAATGAGGATGAAATTAATACGTTACTGCGTCCTTTTCCTTTTGCCTGACTAGCTCAATAGAAATTATGCTGTAGAATTTACGAAAACGAAATAAAACAAAAATCTTAAAAAACATATATGCATTCAAAAACATTTTTCTTTCATATAAAAGAATCTTCTACATTTATAGAACAGTTTACAGATTAAGCTCTGTTACACTTCGGTCTAAACTCTAAGGTATACTTTTTAAAGTCCCGGCGGGTAATGTATGAGAGCCACTACGGCAGTTGGTAACAATGATAAATATTTGCAAAATGTTGCGCAATAAGCGGTTACGTCATACTTATGATCAAATTATTATCACATACAAAAAATGTTTATTTTAAATATAAGAGAAAACAAAAAGTACTCACGTAAACTGTAGGACTCCTCACAGCATTACGGCTATTTTGGCGGCAGCTGGGCGTCGTTGAGCATTGTGGGCGTGCGTCATCCTTTTGCCCCCGGTTGAATCCAAATTAATTCGTCTTCTTCTTCCTTGTGTAGAGGTACGACAGGAATACAGGTAAAGGTACGATAACAGGCACAAAAGACAAAGGGAAACCTACATATCTGAAAAAGAAGACAAGAAAACGGCACAAAGATAACCACTAGGCTCGATGTCTGGCTGACTAGTCCCGACGTGTCGGAAATCACCACTTCTGTGTCACTCTGCGTCTGCTCAATCTCAAGCGCCAACGCAACTAACTAAAGTGACGGAAATGCACGCACAAGTCTTTTAAATTATTGGCGCGAAATCACTTACAAATTAGGATCTTATAGAAATGTTTATATGCCGATTTTCGGCATGTAACAGCTCATACAGAAAATTATTTCTAAAGGGTACTTATAAAATAATCCTTACCGAATCTTTGTGAACAATTATAGAATTCTTTTTAATTCATATATGGATGATTTGCCATTCTTCTATCCAGTTTGTGAGTGTAATTGACCAATGACGCTACACAAATAATGTAGTAAAGGTCAAAATGCTTCGAGCTCTGACCTCAAAACTTGCTCAAAATTATTCCCTTAAGAGGTAATAAAATTGAGAACTTATTCTAATTTAAACTACTAATAATTAAACATTATATAAGTTACTGACTAAAATCCATAATTTATACTTGCTATAGTTATTGTGAAATAAAGCTTATCCAAATCTCATTTCCAACAGCATTAAATATTTCCTGGTTCTATTTCAAATCTTCATTTGAAGTTAGAATATCAGTCCCCAAAAGTGCATTATTAATTAATTAAACTCCTCAATTGTGATCGTCTATCAAGATTATTTATATTATTCCGTTAAACCTGCCTTATTCTTCATCAAATTATTACGTTGGATAACATCTATGTTACTTGTGGAACGTCAATGAAGTAGATTTCAAACTACTCAAAACGTATAAGTTTCAAGTAGGAATTTATACCATGCAACTTCGCTTAAATCTTACATGCTCGATGTCGTAAAAAAAATAATTCTGAATGTCAAATACTGAATTGACCGCGAATAAAATCTCAATGTCGCGTTCTAATTTAGTTTCTGTTTATATACCAAAACAAAATCAACACGTCATATTCTAGATCCTTCCGAATCTATTTCGATTATTACACACCCGGGTGATGTAATATTTACGCCGATTTCACGGTTTTAACGAGCTAATTAGTATAAAGCTATGATTTATGATTCTCCTAAAGCGTTGTCTTTTCTTTTCTAATAAACGAAGTCAATGTTCGCCGTCTCCTTCTCTCTGTAAAACCTAAGCTGTTAACCAGCGTTATCTCATCTATTTTATGGTTTTATACTTCAAATTCCTGGTGTATTCTCAAAAGCCATTGCTAGCAACAGCTACTTCAATATTAACTAATCAATTTAATGCTTTCCAAACCTAGAGCTGCAAATAAATCGTCATACTAAAGTTAAAGGCAAATTTATTACTAACTTTAACAAAGTGATCGGTTTCAAAACTAATTAATACTCGTTTTGCCACTTTCTTAGTGCAATTCTTAAATTGCACACTTTCTGTAAGAACTTGAACATTTTTTCAGGATTAAATGAGGAAGCAATGCGCATTAATTTTCATTTAGAGAGAATATTAGTTTTGGACGCATGATAAGAGATTCCATCCACTGTGTTTAAAACGACACACAAATGTTTGTGGTAAAGCGTTTTGACGCATGCATATCACGCAACCGACGATACGTGTAAGTATAACTTGAAACCTTACAATATATCACTGCCAATATTAGGACTCTAGAAGATACGAACTAATTAAATACGATTTAGAAAGTGCAGAAAATGAATTTGTTACAACCTGGACTCCTTGTGCAGCAGATGCCTACAGTCCCAATGTATTGAATGGTTACATTTTACTTTAAATACCTCATTTTATATGTAACAATTTACAATAAATTTTCTAATTTTTTATGTATCTATCGAGGGGTATTTGAGGTTACCTTTAATCAGTTCTTTTATAACAACCAATATGGTGCCTTTCCGATTTTTATCTTTTGCCCAACAACCTCCGATGTAAAAATATGAGGGAAATTATGCATTCATGGTTCAACTCTTGGTTTTTGAAAAAGCTGAGAGTTTTTTCGTTTCATAAATAGCTCATCGCATGCGAGGGCTATTTTTTCAAGGTCCAATCGATCGCAAAATTAAAGTCACACTCAAAATCCGATAACGCTGTGCGCAGATACGTTGCGCAATGTATCTGGTATCACATTATGCACAATTGTCAGATCTGACCGTATCATTTGAGTAAAGACCGCTACACTTTTGGTCACGTCCCCAATGCTCCACCCGAAGATACTAGAGTGGGTTTAAACGCGAATAATTACGTGCTTTATATAAATCTGACTTTAAAATTAGTAATTTGTTAAATATAATTTATAAACTAAAACTAAAGTATTCTATAAGTAACTGTGTCACCTTTGTGAACACGTTTACAAAACTGCCTTCTACCTGAAAATAACATTCTTTTTTGTACGCCATACCATTGTTTACAAACGTGTAACGCCTTGGCATTACGTAAAAAGGACCAGATGCAAAAAGAGGAAAATTAATCTTAAACGGACAAGTAAATTTCATAATTAGCTAATATTAATTAAGCATTTTGTTTAAGAAACTATAATTTTAATTAGGGCAGTTTGTATAATTAAAGTTCCAAAAAATAAATTTTCTTAAAATAAATTGGTACAATTTAATACGATATTGAAAAACGCATTAGTCATTCAATAGGACAAATATCACAACAATATAAACTGTTAAAATAAAAGATTTTATAAATCATACCAACTAATAAGTATATAATGAATGCAGAGCATCATGCAATAAGCTCAGACCACAAAATCAGAAGGCTATTTATGGTGAAATACATATTAGGCCGGTATTTAGGTTTATAGACTATTATATAAACACAAACAGCAAAATCAAATTTTATTGTTATGCATTTCTCACATAAAATTAAGAAAGTTTTTAAACATAGTTCATTAAAATAATTCCATTTAATAATACAACTAAACAATTAAAGCTATAGCTTACAGTGTAGTAATCTTCGTTAGTGAAATTCACGAACATCAGGTTGCAGATATAATGTAATCATTTCAATATAATACAATGTATTCAATGATATTGCTAAAGGCATCTACACGTTATAGTAACTTAAAAAATCATATGACATCATGCTTGTTTCACGTGCGATAGGAATGTTAGACAGAAACAATCCCCACCACACGTATAAAGAGTAAGAAAAAAAACATACATAGGAACGTGGAGAGAGAACACTGAATTAATTAATCGCGAACCAGTAACGTACAGACATGTAAAAAGTTATTACAGGTCAGGGAAGTCAAAGAACCTCATTGTATAGGTAGTAACAATCGAGCGTTCGACGCAGTAATCTATGGATTGTTAACAAAAACCCCAGATCGAATTTTGACAGGGTAGATCCATTCCACTTTGGTAGAAAATTAAAAATAATTTTTTTATAAATGTGGATTCTAGCTGGTGAAATGAATGACCTTAATTAAATTGCCACTATGTTAGAAAGGTTAGTGTAGAAATCTATAAATAGTTCTTTTGTTGTGTTTATGAAACCTATTTGATTGAACAATAAAAGGGTAAAACGTCCACCCGTATTATTGGTTATATTGTTTACTCTATTAGATTTACGAAGCCTGAAGGTTGAAACTAGAGTTAAGCAAGTGGAGGATGTGGTTAAATGATTATATGACGATTTTTATGCAACTGCATTGAATTGGATATAGGCAACGTTGAAACTTTATATTTACCTGTTTTCAGGAGTATTGTTATGAAACTTGTGTAGAAATTTATGTTGTCAACTTTAAAAACTTTATATGTACTTGTGTACAGGAAGAATGATGTAATGCCGAATTAAACATAAATGTAGGTGACGCAGTAAGACGGTACTTTTCTAGATTGAATATATTAATAAATTGTGAAAGAAACTCCATTACACCAGGAGGTTACCGTAATTAAAATTCCCTAGAAGTACTAGTCATCTAGGATATTCTCACTAGATTAGATTAGTTTAGACGAGTGCGGAAAACTTTCAAGTAACATGTTATTGTTAAAGTAGCTTGAAATTGTACCTAGTGAAATGTTAAATTTTTTTTTAGTTTTTGTACTGTTTTCATAGGAACCCACTCTCACATTACTGTAGTTGATCGCTGCACTTTTATTTGTGACGTGATTCCCACCATTCTGGGAAAGTCCAAATTTAAGAATTTAAGGTTTTATTCGCCCGTAACAAGCATTCTGCTCCGACTGGTTATCTGGATCATTAAAGATAAACGGTCAGTTATAGAAACCTATTGTAAGTTTCCTTACACTTATTTTTAGCCAAGGTCCACTTGCCAACTTGTTAACTTTTAACGCTGCTACGTTATTTCAAGAAACATTAGGTAATAAAAAAATTTAGGAAATTTAGTTGGTTAAATGACTTTTTAGAAAGGAAGCGTTCTAGAAGTTTTGGTGGTTTACATTAATAACGTGACTATTTCAAATGTAATATTAAACTAGGATCCAGAAATAAAAAAGCACCTAATATATAGAATACAAACGTCAATGACTATCGGTGTTTTACCTTATTTGTATTCAATTTAGAAAAATTACAGGGTACATCTCGATAAATTACCAAGCATATTTGTACACATTCACACGAGTTCGCAAACAAACCATTGAACCATGGAATTTGACCGGCACCCTACAACCACAATAACCATAAAATCAGCCATAAAAATAAATGCGTTACATGTAAACCGTGGAGGGATAAGAATTCATACAGATAAAACGACATCGACTCCACCACAAAACAGTTTTAGACGCACAATACGTAAGGGAACATAGGGTAATAACCTTAGGACACTGAAACTTATAAAACCGATAAATCATAAAAGAGGGGTAATTTATCTTCAGTTATTCGAGACCAAGCAGTAAAGCAGAGCTTTGAAGTGTATTAACACTGAACCATTGACGTGCGGCTAAGGTTGTAAATCGCATAGTTAAAGTTACGATATTAACAACTTCGGAACTGTTAGTAAACAGTTAGCGGTACGCGAGTAAAAGCGCGAATAAAAGAATATTGTTAATTGTAAAAATGACCAAGTTGGGAGCTTCCATCAAACCTGGAGTTGGAATAATTAATCTACCTGCTGCCATTTCTGTACGTTAAAATTCGACGGAGATAGGTTAAGGACGAACAACAACTGTAAGTTTTTGAATTTTCATTTTCTATCTAAGAAACATTGCTGTTTCGTATCACGTAATTATGATTGGTGGTAATAGTAACGAAACGGCTTAGTGGTTTGGTTAGTTTGCGTGTGACTACTAAGCCTAACGTCCCGGTTTTGATTTACGATACGGGCGGCATGTAAAATGTTAGGCGAGCAGTTTTCACAAATATACGCCCTCGTTCGGATAAGAGGTAAAATGTAGGTCCCATGTGTGAGTGTTTTCACGCACGCTAAAATTCCTATCTTTCTTGGAATAGCAAGGGTTTGGCAAAATTCAAAATTGCCAGATAAAAAATTTACTTTCTGGCCAATGTAATACTTTCGGGTGGGGCGTTGGAAAATCAAAAATATGAGTGATAATGATGTACAAAATTTATTATTAAAAAGGACGATTATGTTAGTGCACGCTTATACGCACATATTGACATATGGAAAAGCTCATTATTGTAGAAGAAAATTAGTACGTGGAAATTAAATTGATCGATTGACAAATTTTAATTGCTTTTTAGCTGCACGCATACTTGGCCAAATAGGGGTAGACCTTAACATTTTTTTTTTATTGTTATTTACAGTGATAATCATGTTTGATAAAATAGTTTAGGTGTACAAGAAGTAAGTTTTCTTTATATGCGTTCATAGTAGCTTAGTAGAAGGAGGTGGAGAGGTTGAAGCAAGGCTTTATCAATCTCGCAGAGGAACCATTAAACCGTCTCATCGAAACATCCATCTTCTAGGCAGGTATTATTTGGAAATATCCAGGTGGGTCGAGACTGGAGGCTTTATTAGACAAAGTTTAAGACCTTTCCAGGTATGTGAGAGTATTTAGTAAAAGTGTTGCAATTTGTATACCCTGAAAGTTATTTGTTTTTTTAGAACCTACCTCGTACTACTGGCAGCTAACCGGTACACTAATTAACTGTTACATCACTTCCTCCACGGTGGAGTAAAATTAATTCGGGTATTTAACGTCTAGTCAGCACGTAACAAATTTGGTATCGCTGTCTTTCAAGGCCGATATCTTCTTCAGTTGTTTGGCACCTCAATGAGTTTGCAATTGTCACCCATCATAACATAGATGGTAGTTGGAGACCCCTCTGGATTTCGTTATACCACGGTTACTTTGTGAGATGCCGTTTTTAGTTAAATACCTTCTCTCTATCATAGTAAAAAACAGTTATCACCTTTAAGATCAATAAACACATTCAATACACCAACGGGGTGGAAATCAAAGGCGAGTTGCCTTTCCTTGATGTTATAGACGTGAAGGACTGCAAGCAATATTTTGACCTTAGATTCGTAAACAAAACCTACCAATGCAAATAGGTACCCGAACTCTTTTCAAATTATTCTTTCAACTATAAGATTAGCACTGGTCATCTCGAACGAAAGATAAATGCTTCTGTGGTGTTTTGGTTGTCAGAGATCACCTTGTTAATGCTTCGTAGTAACAAAGGCAACAAAAATGTTTTACAAAGTATATGCGATGGACCACACAAAGTTATCCACCAGGACGACGAAACGGTCACTATCGGCAAACAGGGCAAGAAAACAACAGTTTCAATCGACAGGACCAAACCAGCATACATGGCGAACCAGCCCTCAGAAATAGTCAGTTGCACTTCTCCGACGACAAATACAAGAACCAACTGACTAATACGCACGCATTATACAAATAAATAGCATACGCGCATAAAACAACCCTCTAACAATAATAGACTCGTTCGACACCATACATATAAAATCGTCCAAAGGTACAAAATGAACAAACCTAGACATAAAAGGAGCTCTAAACACTAGAGCAAATCAGTTGTTGTTGTTATTATTTTAAGAAAGCCACCAAACTTCTTGAAGATAACTTAAAACAGAAGTCACCAAGCTCTTCCTGTACTAATGGCTTTTCTTAGAATTATTTCATCGTGACCATCAAATATAATGGAATAAAGTGAAGTTAATTTTCACAACACTACGGGCAAGTGATGCAACTGCTTTTTAAGTCAATTTGCAAGCACAATTTCAATGAAATCAAATTACTTACGTGGTGGTATTTCGGAAATTCATCTCAGGGTCCCACGATGATTTGCAGGTTGGGTTCAGTTACACCATGTTGAATCAAATTACCATCCGTCTTTCGTAACTTCTGTGGCACTTGTAGGGGAATGAAAGGAATCAAGGCACCAGGTACGATAAATGATAAAGGTAGAAGGAACCTTCACACCTAAAAAAAAAGACATTCCACATAGATAGATATTGGTTCGTCGAGGGCTCGTAATGGCGTCTTTTTTCACCACGCGCGCACTCTGCATCACTTTTGCGCAGACGCGACTTTCAGGGACGACGGAAGTTGCAATTTTTAATTTAAAAAATACGCGGAAATTACCTTATAACTTATAACTAAATCTAAAATGTACATTGCCAATTTTCGCATGTAACACAAGATCCGTTATAAATTGGACCCGGCCTCCAAAGCCACGGACATTAAGAATCTCCTAGAGCACGTGACGCCAATAAGCACGTCAGGATTGGAAACATCCCACTATCAAACTGCTCTGTACGTCAGCGTCCACCCACCAGCCGCTAGGTTCCGAAGCTTATGCTTATCCTTAAGCTTCCATGAGATGTTGCATTGCACTCAGCGTAAGCCGGGTCAGTGTTACTCGCAACCATGGACATTATCTTTACCTACACGACACCAGATTCAGGTATACGTCGTGAAGTCGTAACATAGAAACTGGTTTTTCAACTTTACAAACTAAAGTTCATTTAGTTCTTGCGTTAAAGACATGTACTTTAATTGCGCACATAAAAATATTTGTACGTGTCGTGCCTTTAATATTAATGTATAATAAGTTAATATTAATATTTTAACTTGTAAATAACTATTACTTCTATTACTACCAAGCATTGACATGGCGACCCCAGACAACCGGAACACTATACTCAGTTATATAACTCCATTGATCTTACACTTATTTTTAGCCACGATCAACTTTGTTCTTTACGACAGTTGTTTGCACTCCTGTGGGTTAATATAATATTTTTTAAGGTATGCAGAATCAGACTAACATTTATTCGGACAACAATAAACTATACAAAATAGTTCAAAGATTATTATCATTACATATTGGCTAGCTTACTGAACGCTATTTTGCCTTAGCAAAACCTACCCTATTATTTCCCAAATCAAATTCAGTATAATATTTTCCAATAAAAACTTGACCTAAAATCCACAATGGTCCATTTGGTGGTGGAATATCCAGTTCCGAAAAACCCGAAAGACAATGTGACCTTTTCAATATATAATCTTCTCCTTTCAAATCAAAACGTTTCCCACCAAGCACAATATAGACAGTAGGTAATTTTGGAATTAAAGCACAATCAATTCTGTACTGCCCATGACCAGCTGGAGTAGCACCGATAGCTTTATTAATTTTACTAATTTCTTTTGATGGTCCAGTAATTAAACTTGTGCCGGTATCGGCGATAGCTTGACAACCTTTGCTACAGAAAATATTTGTACGAACTTTAATAGAATCCATTTTGAATTGCCAATAACCCTGTTTGCTTACAGGAAGATACTTGAAAGAACCCGTGTAGTGCGCAGGATCTGAACCACCAAAAATAATCTCGCCTCCTGGTGAAGCTGAAGGATCACGGTTAAGATAAAATGAAAAAACTGGATTAGTGACTACTCCTTGAATTAACATGTTGTAAAACACTGGCACGACACCGTCAACTGATATAGTGTTGTACCCCATTCCTAAAATCCCATCAAAGCCTCCTTCTGCAAATGCTGTACCGTTTTCGTAGGTAATTTCAGCAAAAGTTTGATCTTGAACTACCAGACCAGCGACCGTAACTGTATCGCTTGATAATTGACCGTTGATATTTCCAGAACCGTAGCCGATAGAAAAGTTACGGCCGTTCTCCTTATACGTCGTTGATTCTGAGGAGTCGTACCGATTATGACTCGTGCAAGAATCTTGTTCGCATTTCTCCGAAGGCACCCAAAGATTAGAAGAACCTGTATCAAATATTACCTTGAAGTCTTGAGGTGGTGTACCAATGCTAATGGCTCCATAATATTCCACGTTACGTGAATTTATAAGCGTTTCTACTGGTAAGTCTGCAGTTGCGTATCTCAAGCTTAGGTGATGAAGGTGCGATTCAAATTCTCTCCGTCTCTCAACTTTATAAAGTGGGACCCTTTGGAACGGTACTGCACTCACAGTTGTGAGTAAACTTATAAGTAAAAGGTATGTTACAAACATTTTTAGAAATGTTTCAAGTTGGAATGCAAAAGTTCAGGCCACGTTGCCTATTTATAAGACATTGCAACAATTATAAAAAATTACATAATAGGTTTTTTAAATGTCTATTCAGTTGCGTTTATGGCTGCTCGTTAAAGTTCATTAGCAACTAATTATTGTATTAAAAAGGCATTGAATACGCTTACTCGTTATCGATTTCGATAAGCATTATTATACGAAGTGATACAAAAATCCCCTAAATGAGTATATAATACGATAAATGTGAGGTTAGTTAGGCTGTTATTTACTGTTTTACGAGTTTGGCATTGCTGTTTAAAAAAATATTTGATTGCAATATTGAAATAAGGCTCTTATGTGGCGCCGACGTACAAAAAAATTTCGCTTCCCAGAAGGTGTCGGTATTAAATATATATATCTTTTAATTTTTTTAAACTTGCTACTCCTAGCCTGATGAGCCCCAATTAGGAAGAAACGCGTTGACAGGATGCCCTCGTGGCTGAATTTGAGTCACTTGCCAATAATTCGTTTTTACTTTGTATTAATTTAAGACTCATTAAACCTAGTTTTTTTTTAAATTATAACTTTTGGCTATGAAAAAAGGCAGTTGAGTCGGATCTCCTCCGTGCTGACTGTTGCTAAAAACCTGCGATGTCAGGTGAAACGACACGAAGACTCAAATTATGAGCTAGGTGATGCCGTACTTCCTATAAAGTATCGGTATTAAATATTGTAACTTGCTACTCCTGTCCTGATGAGCCCCAATTAGGACGAAACGCGTCGACAGGATGCCCTCGTGGCTGAATTTCTGTCACTTGCCAATAATTCTTTTTTACTTTGTATTAATTTAAGACTCATTAATCCTACTTTTATTTTAAATTATAACATTTGGCTATGAAAAAAGGCAATTGAGCCGGATCTCCTCCGTGCCGACTGTTGCTAAAAACTTTCGATGTCAGGTGAAACGACACGAAGACTCAAATTGTAAGCTAGGTGATGCCGTACTTCCCATAAAGTGTCGGTATTAAATATTATAACTTGCTACTGCTGTCCTGATGAGCCCCAATTAAGGCGAAACGTGTTGACAGAATGCCTTCGTGGCTGAATTTGAGTCACTTGCCAATAATTCCCTTTTACTTTGTGTATATATATATATATATATATATATATATATATATATATATATATTGTGATATATATGATATTTGAACCTTGACGCACTGAAGTACCACTCAGATATAGACTTCTAGTTCATAAAATGATTGATGAAGGAGATGGTGAGGGCAGTTGCTTGTTAAAGATATGTAAAATAATATTTCAGAGAAATTGGAGTTTTAAGATTTCAAATTAGGTGTTTGATTTTGTAAAGTAAATTTGAAAAGTATGTTCCAATGAAGTGAACTGCTGTGGCTTGTATATCATAAAATTTTGTGTCAATATTTAAAAAAAAAAATTAACTGCCATGTGAATATGTGTATAAAGCTAAGATTTGAAGTCACTTAGTACGTTTTCATTAGATTTAAGTATAAGATGTTAAACTTTCACTTTCATTTGAATATGTACGTAAAGCCTAAAAAATTAAAGTCAATTAGCATGTTTTTATTAGATTTAAGTTGGTTATAAGATGTAGAAATTTATTTACTTTTCAGTATATAGTTGTAAGTCCATTATGTCATTCAAATTCACTTCTTGCAACTTTGTAGACTTCTAACTCATCTAAAAAGAAATTATTTAGCACATGTTAGGATTAAAATATTTAAAACATCAATCAAAATTTATAAATTTTCGGCCAATGACATTTGTGTATTAGTTTACTCCAAATTAGAATTTGACAATAGCAATAAGATTTGTTAATAAAAAGATAGATCATAGAATGTTAGTTGGAAGAGAATTGTAAAGTGTAGGCTGGTTTAATGTTTTGAGAGGGATCTCCAAGGAGATAAGATAAATAAGAAAAAACTAATTTTGAAAAGGAAAAGAGTGTAAAAAAAAGAGCTTTACAAAATATAGAACTAAAAGTACAATCTTTTTTGTAACATTTTACAAATTGTATACCTTTTATGATTATTGTAATCTCCAACATAAAATTCAACGTATGTTAAAATTGTATCTGTGATATTCAAAGTATAAAGGAACTGTTGATATTAAAAAGTGATAAATGCAAGAGTCCTTGTAATGGTCTTACTATTGACCGTTTTTATTTTTGGGAGTGTTTTTGTGTAGACAGACGAGTTTCGGAGTGGTGCTATAAGAAACACTTGGATTGCTGAACCTTTGGTGTCGAGCACGGTGTTGATTTCACGGAGCTAAGATTCCTGATAAGACCAACGGCGATAAATATATCTAAAGATTTTTGGCATACCCTAAACCCTAAAATAAAAAGCGTAAATTCTGTAATTCAAAATTTTAAAACGTACTTATCTACAGGTATTAAGAACCCGCATCTGGTTCGAGTCGTCGCTGTAGGCAGTGGAGCTTCATTGTTCAGTAGCAAGACGTTTCATTGGAATTCAGGTATTAGTTTTTATCAGTGTCATATTTTAAACACTTAACCCGTTATACTCGATTGAAATCTTAATTTATTCACTAATATAAACTGTTTTACTGTGCGTATTTTTCAAGTAATTGTTTACACTGTCACATTTAGAAATTGCTTATGTAGAATTAACTAGAGGTCATTTGACTGGCAGTGTCACGCACATCTGTATATAGTTCAGAACCCACGCTGTATGCAGATATTGATTTATTCACAAAATTTAACCTGAGATAAGAGTTTTCATTGGTCGAGGCGCAGATTTAAAGACCTAATAGAGAAGTTAGTAAATTATTAATTAAAGAAAGGAAATTATAGGTGAATTTAATGCATTGCTAATTTGCCCATATATTATAATATATATATGTATATATCCGTGATGTTTCGCTCTGGAACGTCTTTGGAATCAAACCCCACTGTTGGGCTATATAAATACAGTGATGTTATCTCGAATCTTGCCCTCGTCTGCTCCTAATAATTCCTATTACCTAATTTCCTAAATTAATATTGACACCTACCTGTTACGTCCAAAAACTTCCTCGCAATATCCCCATGCTGAAACCTAAATAGAAATTCGCACCAATCACACACTCAAATATAACTCAATTGACCCAATATATCACACTCTATTTAAATTAGATCCATAGAACGTTTTAAAACACCATAAAGGTCAATAATGTTATAACATAATCATGCAAATTGATAACCTTTTAAACACATATATTTTTATTAAAGTAAGAGGGCGTTCCTCATACCTTACGTTACCCTTTTGTCTTAGCACGAGCTCATAATAAAACTCTACAACTGTGCATATAAATTTCCTGCACTACCAAATATCAATAAGCCTTCTATACCTCTTTACAACATTTGGTTATCTGTAAATTCATTAATTATTCTCAAAAATCAATTTGCTTTTAAAGTCCCATAAATGTCTGTTCATAAAATATCAAATAATAATAAAACACATCAAACTCAAATCCAAATAATCACAAACACCATAAAAATATTCCCCACTCAATGTTATATTCTATTGCCTACTTGGTTTCTATCTTCTAAGTGTGCTGTACCACCTAGCTTCTTGGAGATGCTGCCGTCTAGTAGTTTCCCAGTCTATCATCTAACTCCCTGGTCCAATTACCATATCTGCCATGCATGCCGCTGTTTAAAATTTCCAATCCAAAAATTCCAAGCTCCAAAATTAACTTTTATTATTCACACATCGCTTTTTTCATCACCCAAACAATTTCAAATTATAATACTTCCGTGCATTCCAATATAAACTTAATAAGCTTTGTACTTACATACCACTTTAATGTTTTAATACAAAGATGCTTTATTAGCTTCTACATAAATTTTTATTAAATTGCACTAGTTCACTTGAAAGTAACTACCCCTCTCTGCCAGTGATTATAAAAGTAAAATTCGCCCCCCCCCCTTTCTGTTTTAAATTGGCACGTACGCTTGTATACCCGTTCGTATAATTCTTGAAAATCTTTTTTAACCGCTCGTTGTTTGAGCGAAAACCCCTAACAAAGCTCGGATTCTTGTGAATTTTCATAACGAACATAACAATACTCGGTATATCGCTTAAAACTGTCAATTCGCCGTTCTAATTCACCCTTTACATTTTCGTTTATCTACGCCTCCAACTTGAACAAACATCTACCATCTCCCTTGTATCTATAGCTTTATCTCACACATATGCTTCCACCAGCTAGATCTCTGCACTTCTTGTACAATTCACACAAATCACCTTGCTTGGCTCCATTCTCCCACTTTTTAACAGACTCGTGTTTGCTTTTAAATATCCTTGAAATTATCGATTTTATTTAGGTCTCCCAACTATACCGTCTCCTGAATTAAGTATACGCATCTCTCTTGCACTCAATACATTTTTATTCTGTCTTGGTCATTCCTTGGCTCTTTACTATACTACCTTCAAGATTGAAATCAATATTTTAACCACCAAACCGCGATTACATTAATCGCAACGGCTGTTCTTTTCCAATAACCCATTAAAGTTTGTTTGTTGTCAAGCTGACCGATAAATATTATCTCCCTTCGTTGTTTTTGTTTTAAACGTGTTGGATTTTACGTTTGAAAATAGCAAATTTATTTTAACACCTGCTCCACGCTTTTAGATTGTCATATAACACTTTACTACAAACTTAAATACGTTAGAATGGGTTTAACCCAACTATTATTTATTCTGCCCTATATTCACAAATATTATGTTGCATTATCCTTGCCTAAATTAAATTAACCCTACATTATTATACACTACTTAAGCTAAAAGAATAATTGTGAAAAATATTCCAACTCCCAAACTGAATAAACTTATTTTCTCTTATTCAAAAGCTCTCACCCTATGAGTTTACTTGTGCTCTTACGTATTCCAACGACCCCTTAATTACACGTTACTATATATAGTGAATCAGATGAAATAATAACTTAGACTTTTATGCAAAGCCCAAATGATCATTTCAAATCGAGCTAGTAATTGAAAGATGAAAAATATAAGGTCTTGGACAAGACTTGAACCTGTATCTTGGTTTTGCTTAAAAGTCTAAGTTATTATTTCATCTTATTCACTGTAATACTATAGTATTTATTAACTTACCTTGTGTAATTAACTACCTAAATATTTATATATGTATATATATATATATATATATATATATATATATATATATAAACATGTATAAATTGGACAAGCATTTATTTATTTAGGGACCCGGTATATAAAAATCAATAATTTATTTATTAAGCTTCAGTATAGTTAGATTGGAATAAAAGTTACATGTTATTAATGTAGGTTTAATTTGTATACGCTAATTTAAACAACGTACATTTCTTTAATATCATAAACTAAAGCATTCGTAGAAAGCTACAAGGTTTAGGCTGATAAACAAGTTAAAATGTTCAACGATTTCAAGGAACACAAGCTTGGGGTAGATAAATAATTCTTGCTAAGGCTAGAAAACTTTTAGAAAACAATTCGAAGTATTGTGGTAACGGAAAGACACAAGGTTAACAATAACAGACGACTATTTCAAAAACAGATCGATAAAATTGGGCGATAGAATATCTTTACTATGTAACAGAGTAAGATGAAAAATTAACAAATGAGTAAATGACAAACATTTTAAGCGCATGTCAGACGAGTATATTTTAAATACCAATAAGCAGGACAAAGATGCAACATGTTTGTGAACAGTATCGATTCTTCAAGACGCACGTATATGAAGGGAGAATTAACAGCAAACAACACAGGAATAGTGGGACAATAAAAAAGGACAGAAAACATGTGGCAGACAAAGATATCAAAAGAGTGGAAATAACGTCAACAATTTAGGTAAGAAATTAAGACAAAGATAGAAAAGGTAGTTATGAAAGTGTGACTGCGATAAGAGTATAGACGCGCACATCCGGGGCGTAATCGGATTTGTTTGGGGGTAATAGCAGACGACAGATTTCAAGGAAGACTTAAAACGGTTGAAGTTTTACAGAGCTTTTTGGGGTAAAACAATATTCGAGTGGATGAATTCTACGATTTGAAAGTTCGTTGCATGTTTGTACGGATGAAATTTGTGGAATTGTTGTGGCAGTTGATTTCATTTCATGGAATGTGTAGTGAAAATAAGGGCAACGCGAAGGGGGCTAAGAATATATAAGCACTACCGAAGGTAGATTCGCTCTCTTATTTTTTGATTATAATTTGAATTATTTAGAATCACATCCTAGCTTTCATACCGCGTGACAGTGCAGTCCGTCGGAAAATTATACAAGTATTTTGTTAATGCACAAGTGGGTACAAAATAGATTAAACGGGCTAAACTGGAATAAATAATTATAATAATTAAAGCAGGATGCTAGGTAAGTAAAAGAATTATTGACATTTTGAACGAGGGTTCTGGTGACAAATTAAGTAGAAGAAGAGATGTGGTTTGATTGTTGTACGTGCAGTCTGGTGGAAGGCTTCTTTAGATGTTAATGATTTGGATGAACGTGTATGAGATGGAATTGCAGTCCAACTTGGAAAGCAGCAAGATGGAGTAATCCAGGAACGAGCAGTTTGGTAGAAAGTCATCTACAAAGATGGTGATCTGGACGAACACACTCCAGGTAACGATTTTTTTTATTGAAACTGTTGTGCTAGTGCTTAGCTATTTTAAACTATGAGTAATTTGAGTTATTTATGGTGATAATTTTTATAAACTAAAAAGTAATTTTATGGACACATGTTATGGACAATTTTTCTATTATTAATCTGAGGGTGTAAATACTTGAATAATATGTTATAGATGTAAGAACTAAACGGGTCTTTAGCTTAATTTGGCAATGCAAATAATTTATGCACAGAAAATGAAAAGGTTTATATTGAGCCCTACATAGACCTAGGGGAGTAAATCAAGGGTACAGAATAGGCCCATCTACTGTTAAATAAAAATATGAAATGTAGAGGAGCATAAAACCACGTGGATTTTAGACTGATGTTTTACTATTGAGTAGAAATATGAAATGTTTTAACTTGAACATTAATTGTACATATTGAGATTTTTGAGAATTTATTATTTGTGCTGGTAAAATAAAAGGGTTGTATGCTTTGTGTCAAAAGTTTTTTTTTTATTCTAAAGATGGTTAAAAGAATAAGTAGTTGTGGTGAGTATCCCGGGAAATGCAGTGAGCAGAGCTAAGCTCAACCTAGACATATCATAATCATAGCGTAGACTCAAAATTTTCTCTAAGTGAAAATTGGTGGAGTTTTTTTTTATTTCATTTTCAGCTAGAGTACAGCAACGGACAGAGAGGCCCAACTTCCACAGTTAGTAAAACGATTTAATAGGTAAGTACGTAGCATTTTTATGACAGCCCAAAGTGTGGGGCACGAATTAGCGAGCCGACCAAAAAGGAAAACCACTGCATTTTTATGGACGCCCAACATTGGGGCACGATTTTTAGGGCTTTTTTCCAGGCAAACCTAAGTATTTTTATAGCGTCCAACGTAAAGCACGAAGAAATCACCAAAGTTCTCGAGTAACCACAGCATTTTTATGGCGACCGAACGTAAGGGGCACGATTTATAGAGCTTCTTTCCAGGCAAACCAGAGCAATATATATATATATATATATATATATATATATATATATATATATATTAATTGCCGTGTAGGTCCTTCTGAAAACCATCGAGTTAATTTGTGCCCTACATTTTGGGAGTCATAATTGCCGTGTAGGTCCCCCTGAAAAGTTTTCCTAAAATTTGTGTTGTCACAAATGATCTACACCTACCCTGGAAATCAAGTCCTACCACCTAGACCTGCATTACATATCACCCTATAATGATACCCTCTGAATATGCTTTCCAATTCGGACGCCAAAACCTCCAGCTTCTTGCTCTCTGAAAATAAAACCCTACCATTCAAAAACTGAATAAATTTTGACTGCTAAAAGTAAATCACGCTTTATTGGAACATTAATTCGCAATTCAAAAATTTTAATCTTACATTCTTCATACACCTTGAATGTTTAACAAATATTACCAATTTTTAAATGAAGTCATTTTAAATAAAATAATTTGGAAATTTATCAATTTACATCGATCTTTAGATAAAAATAACTGGGCTATCCCTAAACTTTACTTTAAAACCGCAGGTCTATTACGAGCTCATAGTAAAAACCTTTCTGTAGCTATGTGCTAACAACTGCACTGAAAAATTACCAAAATTCTTTTTACTTTCTACATAAGGCCATTATTACACTTTCATTTCATAGTACCAAATAGTACATAAATATGTTTTCATACAACCCCTTTTCAAAGTAAAATTGTCAAGTAACAAATGTCCTTAGAATACAACAAAATCCACAAATATCACCAAAAAAATCACAATATTCAAAAGTTTTAAAAGGTTGAAATACCTGGATTAAGCACCACCAGCTCTCTATGTTGAAATCATCTCCGATGTGGTCATCCCTCTAGACTCCTCGTTCAAGAATTGCTCCAGGTGGCCTCTCACCATCAGGAACTGCACGCCTCCACTCAGATTTCTCAACTGCTAATGCACTGTACTTCCATGCTCCCGTACATCTGCTACAGGTCCATCAACGTACTCGACTTCTACCAGTGCAAATCAAACGCCTCTAACCATATGAAGTAAAAAGGTATACTTACTTTCCTACAGCTTCGGTTATCAACTGTATTTTAGATATTTACAATTGCAATATTAACGTTGCACCAACTTGTGCATCTTAATTGTAATAAAAATAATTTAAACTCACTTATACACATTTTTTATTGTACAAAGCTTGGTTGAAGATCATAAAGGAAAGAGAGCCCTTACTGCCTGGTCGTTGTTTATATCCGAATTCCACCCCTGAATCGTTACACGCCATCGCTAGGCACACTTTTCTCGGTAAACTTCTCAACCGTTTATCGATTCCACAAACTTCACTCACACCGCAACAAGTAAAAGTCGTTCAGTGCTGCAAAACCAGCCATTATCCTTGAGTTTTCCCCGTAAACTTCGCAACCGTCTCCAACCGTCTCAAAAATCCCAGAATTCTACTTGCAAAACCAGCATTTTAATTCAAACTCTTCATTAAAGATATCTAACGGCTGTCAGCTTCTACGAAATCGCCCGGCAAGTAATTTCCACCCAAGCCTCAAAACACGCCTCTTTCACACGCGCCCCTCCGATCGCCTCATTCTAACTTTCATTCAAACTATGCTGTTCCTTGTCTTGTACCTTTCCCCAGTTTTTAACGTTCGTTATCGATTTTTGTGTATCCTTGTCTTACTTGTGTATTATGTTACTTTACCTTTATCCCCGCTTATTCTCAAGTCTTATCCCAACCAACCAGTCTACATTATTGTCTTTCTTGCTTTTATACATGCAGTCTAGTCGTTCGACTCTGTCTGTATCCTCTACAATATTTTCCATTACCAAACACGTAGCATCTCTCTCGCACTTATTTACTTTTACAAATCTCTTTGTCTCACAGACATTTCAAAGTCAACGACAACTAACCATTTGATATTTTCCATTCTTTGCTGTCTCATTAAAAACACAGTCTGGCCTTTTATACTATTGATCCATTTCTGCATGCAACGCTCACGTCTTATCTACCTTAAACTGGCTGTTTGTTTTCAAACTATCTTTTACCAAGAATTCTAACGTTTGTCGACAAGCTTTTAAACTCAATACCAAGAACGTGTTTACCAAGCTAAACTTTTACTGGAAATATTTTGTTTTTAAACGCTCCCTAATGGTTAACGTATTTATCGACTACACTTTCATATTTACAATGCTAAAACTTTTGAAATTATCGATGTTCCAGCTTTATATTACTTTACATTACGTTATGTATACTAACAAAATAATTAGGCTTTGAATATTCGTTACATAGAAATGCACCTCTTTAATTATCAATTTTTATACTACTTCTGAAAAACTCTACTATCACTATCTGTACATGCTAATTATATGTTTACAGGCACGGACTTGTGTTTCTCATCTTATAATCACCGTGATTAATCTCTAACCTAATACTAACATGAAGTAAAATTAATCGTAAACTTATCTTAACTAATAAATACCTACGTTCTATCTTTAAAATGTTCTACATAATTTCTAGACTGCTATACACATGGTGTATCCTATTAAAATGTCATACTGACTTATTTCCCATCATTTCTAACCTAAAAATCCATGGTATAATCCACCTATTTGAATACAAAGAATACCTACGAAGTCGGTGTATTTGGATTCAAATATAAAGTATATAGATCTCCATTCTTACTAATACTTATCCCTATTCTTAAGATCTATACGAATTATTATCTATACCTAACACTATACACTATACTATTATACTCCCTAAGTCTATTATCCCTAAATTATTTATCCACTATTTACATCTATTTACGTGTGTCGATTCCTCTAACCTCTAGTTCATTTAACTCCATAATATTTATATTCAAACCGGTGTCATCTTCAGTGACATTATAACACTTTCTCCAGGGCAATACCAAGTCTATAATCCTCACTATCCTCCTTTCTATATCAATAATTAATCCCAACTTCATCATATAATGGACACCTAAAATACTCTTAAACTTCAATCCAGGCACGATAACAAACTCCTGTTTACAGCTTAATGTTCCTATCTCTATATTTAACACCACAACGCTATTCACCGCAGCAAACCTCTTTTTATTTGGAGCTACCAAATGACTTTTCGTGATTGGAATAATTCTATCGCAAACTTTTTCCCTAATTTCGCTGACGAATTTCTCCGATACTAAACCCGCCTCTGCTCCCGAATAAAGCACCTCTCCCACATTATAATTAAAAGTTTTTACTTTTACTACTGGCAAACAAATTTTTTCTACTGCTTCTGGTTCTACCACTTCCTCAATTTTTAAAAATTCCCGCGGATTTTCGTATTTATACACTTCAATTTCTAGTGGTTTGTCCTTTTCTAAAAATCTTGCCTGTTTCTATTTTCACTACTGGGCCCTGGTTATCCCTCGACTACCTCAGCATACGTTCGTCGCGTAGATTCTGTGTTTTCTCTTCTTTCAGTGTTCCTAACACTTGAAGTCGCCTGTGTCCTGCTCATCTCCGGTGAGCTGTTCTGTCTCTGCACTCCCGGTTCCGGTGCCACTACTGCTCCTATAAAACGCTCCCCTAGTTTCCCAGTTGTTTCTAAAACTTCTTTTGAAATTTGTCCCACGTCTCTGAAAATTATCCCTCCCCCCCCATTCTCAAATCTAACTAAGTTAACGTTTCTTTCCCTAGCATCCCTAGGTCTGCCTGTACTAACAACATCGTACCTTTGAAAGTATTCCAAAAATGCCTTTCTTTCAATGATGTTTTGCAACGCCACACGTTGCCTAACCTCAACTTCAAAATGTCTCGACAGATATTTATTTATCTGCTGGTCCGTTAACGGTGGTCTCAACTGTTTAGCGATACTATATTTGCGAATCGCATATTGTTTCCCGAATCCCGTAAATTCATTTTTATACTTCCCCGTAATTAAGTCATCTCGCACCTGACCTTGTTTATGATCACTCTAGTAGTGCTTCAAAAATTTCTCCTCGAAATCATTACACGACTCAATATCCTGGCCTACTAAGTTGTACCAGGCTTCAGCATTATCCTTTAATAAAGCTTTTACCGTATTAAGTTTAGCCTGTTCATCAAATAAATTAAAAACTAAATTTCTGACAGTATTTATAAAAGTTTGGGGATTCACCCGATTACCTCCGTAAAATTTCATCTGTTGATCTAATGATATGCTACCTGAAAAGAACATCGGACCATCTCCCGTTAAAGCCGTCATGTTTTGCTTTATTCCGCTGACTACTCTTTCTACACGTCCTAATTGGTCCTTACATGAGTCAGTCACCTCCGTCATCTTTCCATTAATTTCTTCCTCACCGAAAATTCTAACCTCTGACTTTAATTGTCCGAATTCCTGCCTCAGACCGACTATATTTTTTTCATTCCTATCTACCCGTATTTCTATCTCCCCCATTTTTATCGTAAAGCTATTTTTAAACTCAGAAAATTTCCTAGTTGACTTTTCTATTTTCTCTCCTAACGTTTTCCTAACTCCACTTAACGTTTCATTCATCAAATCAAACTTCCTGTTCGATTCTTGGCTCATTTGCTCAACTTTTCTTTTAGACTCTTCACTCGTTTCTCTCATTTGTTCTAATTTTCTATTTGACTCTTTACTCATCCTCTCTAGCATTCTCAAAATTAACTCATTTCTAGGTTCTCCTGACTCGGTCCTCGACTGATCCCTACTACCTCCTGCTTCCTCCATTTTTTGTTTTGTTTTTTCAAAAAGAGCACTATCGTCACTTCCGATTTCAATTCCTTCACTCCTTAGCCACTCCTTTGTTAACATTCGTCCACAACACGCTACTCATACACCAAATAATTCCCACACACTCACTAAAATTAATTTCCAAAAAAATAATTTACAAGCACTTAACTTCTTAATCTCAGGATCGTCAGTTACTTGAAATAAATAATAAAAAAAATCTATCTGAATTCGAGATCACGTTGGGCGCCATAATTGCCGTGCAGGTCCTTCTGGAAACCATCGAGTTAATTCGTACCCCACACTTTGGGCGTCATAATTGCCGTGTAGGTCCCCCTGAAAAGTCTCCCTAAAATTTGTGTTGTCATAAATGATCTACACCTACCTTGGAAATCAAGTCCTACCACTTAGACTTGCATTACATATCACCCTATAATAATACCCTCTGAAGATACTTTCCAATTCGGACGCCAAAACCTCCAGCTTTTTGCTCAGCTTTCACAGGGTTATTCGCCACGGCTGCTCACTTGCTCTCTGAAAATAATACCCCACTATTTAAAAACTGAATAAAATTTGACTGCTAAAAGTACATCACGCATTATTGGAACATTAATTCGCAATTCAAAAATTTTAGTCTTACATTCTTCATACACCTTGGATGTTTAACAAATATTATCAATTTTTAAATGAAGTCATTTTAAATAAAACAATTTGGAAATTTATCAATTTACATCGATTATTAAATAAAAGTAACTGGGCTTATCCCTAAACTTTACTTTAAAACCCCAGATCTATCACGAGCTCATAGTAAAACCTTTCTGTATCTATGTGCTAACTACTGCACTGAAATATTACCAAAAACCCTGTTACTTTGTACAAAAAGCCAATATTACACCTTCATTTCATAATACCAAATAGTACATAAATATGTTTTCATACAACCCCTTCGCAAAGTAAAATTGTAAATTAAAAAATGTTCTTATAATACAACAAAATTTACAAAAATTACCAAATTGTCATAATCACCGAGAAAATAACAATATTCAAAAGTGTTAAAAGGTTGAATTACCTGGATTAAACACCACCAGCTCTCTATGTTGAAATCATCTCCGATGTGGTCATTCCTCTAGACTGCTCGTTCAAGAATTGCTCCAGGTGGCCTCTTACCCTCAGGAACTGCACGCAGCTAATGCACGATACTACCATGCTCACGTACATCTGCTACTGGTCCATCAACATACTCGACCTCTACCAGTGCACACCAAGCGCCTCCAACCATATGAAGTAAAAAGGTCTACTTACTTTTCTACCAGCTTCAGTTATCAACTGTATTTTAGATATTCACAATTGCAATATTAACGTTGCATCAACTTGTGTCGGGATTCGAACCCGGGACCTTGGGCGTAGTAGTCACACATATACCCCTACGTCGCGGAGCCGCTCCCCTTCACATACCACTGAATATCGGCAAAATAAGGTATATAATTGTAAAACAATAGAAGATGACCGAACTGCATCTAACAAGAAAGAAGCGGCTATTTCAAAGACATCAAACATAGAAATAAGAATATAATTGTTCAAAGCATATATGTGGAGAGTAGGGAAATTGGCCGGTTCTGGCACCACCTCCACATCCCTCCACCCATCTCCACATCCCTCCACATCCCTTCAAATTTCTCCACATTCCTCCACATTCCTCCACATCCCTCGACATCCCTTCACCTCCACATTCCTCCGCATCCCTCCACATCCCTCTACCTCCACATCCCTCCACATACTTTCACTTCCACATTCCTCTACATCTCTCCACCTCTACATCTCTCCACATACCTCCACAACCCTCCACCTCCAAATCGCTCCAAATTCCTCCACATGCTTCCACATCCCTCCACATCCCTCCAGCTCCACATCCTGGAAATTCCTCCATATCCCTCCACATCCCTCACACCTCCACATTCCTCCCACCTCCACATTCCTCCACACTTCTCCACATCTCCACTGCACGTGCCTCCGCATAAAACATAGACTTGGTTTAGAAATTTATTAATTGTAATAATTACATCTGGTACGCGTTGTTAGTCAACCAACATTTTGCAGATTACAAAGACAACAAGATATTGGTTGTCCAGCGAACATCACTTGGAGGTAACGCGTACACTCTGCCCACCAGGATAGAAGCAGGAAGGATTTGGAAGAAGGGAAGGTGGAAGAATTATAGAATCTTAAAACTAATATATAGAATAGATTTACAAAATCTATACAAATGTAAACAACTGTCTTAGACCTATATCTTTATGCCTTCATGCATAGGTTAATACACATCCAAGGATGAGGTAACGCTTCTCATCTTCGCTCGATAAACTAAGTTTAATAATAAGCTGCGTGTACAAATGGTGTTTTTTACTCCGGATACATACGCCGGCACGTACTCAATACCACCCAAATAAAGAATTAGATGCTTGGTGACTGTTAACTTCCGCTTCTCTTGTACGCCCAGTTACATTCCTACCCCCCACACCCCTGCCCATGCACGCCCCTATCCTTGCACACCCCTGCGTGTGTGTGTGAGTGGATGTATACGGGAATATGTGATCATATACATTAATCAGTCTAAGCTATTTTATTTAGTCCAAGGAAACTACTATCTTCCAAACCACAATTTATAATCACCTTTATAGGTTTAACATTTTTAACATTTCCCAATGGCTGGTGCTACGTACATGGAAACTTTAATTTCTTTAATTTCTCTAATTTCTTGTTGGATGGAATCATTATTCTCCCACTCACTGCTGCGTAGTTATATGTCCACCAGTTTTGGGGATATATGATTGTTATAGGTCGTAAGACCCCCGGTTTTAAATAAATCGAAAGGTTCTTTACTAGGCAAATATACAATGTTTAGCGAAACCCCTTTGCATGTGGTACCCAAGGGTACGAAACCCGCATTCCTTAGTTCGTCTATGTTATCCGCCATTTTGATAAATACGTTTTTAGAATAACCTTCTAAAAAGTATATGGATTTAGTACCATCCTTTTCCACAAGGATGCCTACATAACTAAAATAGTCTTTCTTAGTAACCACAAATGCATACAGCTTGTAGAACCCGGATGTATCCAAGTCAGTCCATCAGCACATAAAGTAATCTTTTAATTCTTCCTCTTATAAGATGTTCTTTGTCTAACACATTTTGGTATTGTTCGCGTATTGTCGCAGTGTTCTCCATGTAGTCCAAGTTTCGCCTTTTTGCATCCAATTTCTTTAATTCCAGCCGTCTTTTTCTTCCACTTACCGCGTATGGCGTGCATAATGGAGCAATTTCCTTTAGAGTAAACGTATAGAGTTTACTGCCAATATTTACGCGTTGTAATACAACCTCTGGGCGAATGTTTATCAATCCCTACTGCAAAATGGTTATTTCTCTTGGAATTGTGGAATATGGTGTTGCAGATTGTGTAAAATATGTACTACCTGCTTAAATGTAGCACTTGTGTAAGATTTTTATTTTATCTTAGCTGGCTTCCTCCTCTACTATCTCCAAATAATTTACAGGTAAATAGTTAAAACTAAAAGCAGAAAGTACATACTTTATCAATTTTTCCCTTTCCTCTAGTTTTTCGGAAAACTTAAATTGCAAGTCAGCCAATTTCTTTGTATTGCTATTGCCCCAATACACGTACTGTAGTAGGTTATTATACACTGAACAGCAGCTATTTTGTAGCTTGTCCGATAGCTTACTCCACATTTTGACAAGTGGTACCGTGTACATTGGCGCCTTTAGGAAGTATAACTTCCAATAAGGTTAAATAGTCTTTTAAGGGATTATACACCTGTTCCGCACTGACATAGTTTCCAATTGTACAGTTGTATATTGTCGTTTCTAATCGCGTAACACCATGTTCTTTGGCCAAAGTAGACGCAAATGTTTCTCTTAAACGTATATCTGGACAACGTAAAAAATCTAGTATATGATTTCCAAGTTGTTTATTAACACCAGGACTTGTTATCTGACATACAAATTTGTTGTATATCTTAATTCTTGCATTGGTTGTTAGCCATGTTAAACAAAAATCGATTACCACAGTTTTATCGTTGTCAACTATAATATTGCAGTTTTCTTCGTATTCGCCCTTGTAGCAAAAGTTATGGTTTGTAGTTAAATAATTACACATCTCCATCTTGCTAAATATGTCAGCAAAATCTTGGGTTACATCCATATCTGGTAGTTATTCCAATAAAGTTTCCAACTTAACATCTGCTAGTTCCACTTTGTACGGAACACATATAAGATTTTGGAATTTTTTATTAATGCTTTTAAGGCCTTCTTTTCCGATATTTCTTTTACTCCCTGGCCCATCTTGTTAGTACTTTCCAGAGCAAACGGAAGCTTAGCTTTAATACCATGCCTAGCGGAAACAAATCGGTCGAACTTTCTTCGTAGATAGCTGTTACATGCACCACAAATTTGTGTTTTTTAGGATAAACATCTTTTTGTTTTGCAGATGTTTGCTCGGCGTCAGAAAGGCCGCAAATTTTAACCAACATTATATTGTCACAAAATGGTTCTGTAATTGGTGTGTGTGTGTAAATCACCACTTCGCCATGCTCTCGGTTACCTAATTTCGGATACTTTTCCAAGGTTGTGGTGACGTCATATTCTTTTATAAATAAAGAGCAATGTAATACTATTTTAAAATTTTTATTCTGACATTATACATAACATAATTTTAAAATATTTAATACCAAACATGAAGCCATTTAAACTTAATTTTAATACAAAGTTATACACAGAAAACAGTTCTTTCTTTATGTTTGTTTGGAGTGGTTTTAATTTTATATAATTTTATTCGCAGCTTAAAATTTAAATCGACACCCAAGTCCTCTATCTCCTTTTCTAGCCAATAGTTTGATACATAGAGACCGTCTAGGTTTTCGAATTGTAAAATGTACCAAAGTTTGTTTCTATATATAAAGTCTTTGATTCCACGGACAACCAGATCCATTCCTTTGTGTAATTCTTGCAATTTGTGACAATCTTTTAGTCGCGGCTTTCCCACTATATCCTGCATACGTATCTTGTTAACTTGATCGACTTCTTCTTGTCGGTATTGAAAGAAATCCTTCTTTTCCCACTCACTGTTGTGTAGTTGCATGTCCACCACTTTTGGGAATATATGTGTGTTATAGGTTGTAAGACCCTCGGTTTTAAATGACCCGAAAGGTTCTTTACTAAGCAAATATACAATGTTTAGCGGATCCCCTTGGCGTGTCAAACATATGTCAGGCATATCCGCCAAGTGTCCAACGTTCGGACTAAATCTGACTAAGGTCGGATTAATCCGATCTATGTCGAATTTTCATCCGACTTAAGTCGGATGCAATTTCACCCTATGAGGCAATTTCACCCTATAGGGCAATTTCACTCTATGGGGCAATTTCACCCTATGAGGCAATTTCACTCTGAGGTAATTTCACCCTATGAGGCAATTTCACCCTATGAGACAATTTCACCCTATGAAGCAATTTCACTCTATGAGCAATTTTACCCTATGAGACAATTTTACCCTATGAAGCAATTTCACCCTATAAGGCAATTCACTCTAACGTAACATCCTACATATATCCGGACATATGTCGATGCGCAGCCTTACCCAGTACGACCTAGGTCGGATTAAATCCGGCCTAGATCGGATAACAAAACTGTTCCTAAAGAAGAGTGCTACGTACATTGACGTAACCTAAAAAAACCAAGAAAAAGAAAGAAAGGATGACCGGGCTTAATATATATATATATATATATATATATATATATATATATATATATATGTATATATATCTTTCTATTTTTTCTTAAGTTTCTCTTGAATTTATCTATAGGTATAAAACCCCGCCCACTCACCGATTAAGCCCGGTCATCCTTTCTTTCTTTTTCTTGGTTTTTTTTAGGTTACGTCAATGTACGTAGCACTCTTGTTTAGGAACAGTTTTGTTATCTCAGAACTCAGAACAAAACATACAAGGGAAAAAAAGAACTTATAATTAACCAAAATATTTACAGAACACAGTAAAAAAAAATTATTCATGAAAATGGCGAGCCGTAAGTTTTAGGTAATTACCCCCTGACAGTAATTAGAAAAAAAAAGAAAGAACAAACACAACCCTAGAAACCACAGCTCTAGATCATCCTAAATATAAACTTAACCTACATTTACAAATATAATGACAACAACATTTTCAAATGTGCCAGCAACTCCTTGAACCGTTTTTACATTAATAAGTAGTATATTTTTAGTGATTTAGAAATAAATAGTAAAGCATTAATAAAAGAGCAGTAAATACCAATATAGTTCAAAAATTTTCATATAGAAGAATTGAATTTAGAAATGCCATAATTGAACGGTAAAATCCCAGGCGTTCTGGTTCCAAAGTAAGTAGCGAATACAAAAAAAACTCACCCTTGAGTTGCTAACGTCGGGGTTGAGTCAGTAGTTGGTCTACGTCAGCGAGTAGGTAAGCCTACACCCAGGAAGAACGCGTTTGGCCTCGCATTACCAGAAGAAGCGACAGCTCAAGGGATTAACGTGCCCCTCGCAGGTAGCTAGAATAATTACGAACAATAGATTAATTTATTAAAACCGAAAAGTACCGTTTTATAAACCCTAAATACTCACTACGCTATATAATGCGTGCCGGAAATTTGCATAACGAAAAACGGAACGAAGCAAATCAGGACGGATGTTTTCTTGTTGCTATTCGAACAGAAAGTATATATTAAATTTGTTTAGTTAAAGCATCAAAGCTCAACGTAAACTTGTCGTCAAGGAAATCAAACAGGAAAACCCTAATTTATTGAAACAATTTTGCCGAATTATTTAAAAAGGGAAAACACACCAGCATTAATTATTGAATACTTGGAAAGACGCCTATCTAATCATGGCGTAAATTCCACGTTAAGGAATTCTTAAAAAGAATATTTATTTTTCTAACGAGCAGAAAGATTTATCAAGTAAAATATATAGGATGTTTATTATTAATTGAAATACAATTTTAAACACGCGAAAGGGTTATTTTAATTTACGGAATTAATTTTCGTGTTTAACGCCACAGGAATTTAAGTTAAAAATTATGGTATATAAACTAATCAATTTTTCACGAAAATAAACGTAACAAATCCACTCCCCCCCAGCAAAATTAAATGGTCGGGGTCGGAAAGCAAAACAATGGGTGTGGGTAGGTTCAACAAAAAAAAATTCGCTTGGAAACTAAAAGAAAACTCGTTACAAAAAAAACTAACGGAAACACTCCAAAAAAACAAAAAAACTAAAAAGAATTTTCATCCGGCTCGATGGACTAAGAAACGTGACTAAAACCAAAAATGAAAGGGACATAGGAAAAGGAAAAGGAAAGATAACAATCACCGAGGACAAAGATGGAATGGCATCGACACTGAAAAAGTCATCGGAGGACGGATATTTCTTGTGAAGAAACAGTAAGGTCTTCAACCTCAAAAGAAGTAAAGAAACGAGGAAGAAAACCAACAGTACAGCCAGAAGAGGACCCAAAGGTCAAGCTTCAAGTAAACAAAATGAACAACAAGGGAGCACGAAAAGAAGAGAGGAGGAACGCTGGTAAAAAAGAAACGACGTACTCTCAACTGTGGTAACGAAGAATCGCAACAAACGAAAACCGACAAAGAGAAATGCTGACTAGACCTAAAGTCGACTGAGTCGTGATTTCCAAAGAAAGAAAGACGGACTAGAAAGCACCTACCACAGGAGCGGATGGACAAAACACAATCGGTATAAGGACCGACGGCAAAGAAGACCAGCAAAAGGATAGGGAAAGGAAAGTGGAATGAAAGGAACGAGAGAAAAAAAAGAAAAAACCAAAAAAGAATAATACCAACAGTAAGTATAAAACCCAAAACAAAACTAAAATCGTACAAAAGAAAATAAAACAAAAATCCCAGTGTAGTTAGGTATGAGTAGGTGTGGGCGTGTGCGTGCGTGCGTGTGTATGTGTGTGGGCGTGTGTGTGGGGTGGAAGAAGGGCGTGTGTATGTGTTATGCGTGTATACAGTGTGCGTGTGTGTATGTGTTTGACCGCTGTAGTTGCCTTTACGACAGGCAGGTCGTACCATGGGGCTATTCTATTCCCGGACCCACACTGGTAAAGAAAATAAACCCAAGAAGAAAACAAACGAAGGAGAACCAAACAGAAATGAGTGGATGCATGAAGTGTGTGCGTTTATGGAGTGTGTGTGTGTATGTGTGTATGAAGTCTGTATAAGTATATGTTGGACCGCTGTAGTCTCCTTTTACGACAGGCAGGTCGTACCGTGGGGCTATTCTATTCCCGGACTCACACGGGTGAAAGAAAAAAAGGAAACCAAACGAAAAAAAACCCAGTAAAACAGGGAAGTAAACAAAATGGTAAGTCCAAAAATCATGTCCGAAGGAGAGCAAAGTCGTCATCAGAATCGGGGGCACGAGGACTAGATATTGGGCTTAAGGCGTTTACGCCGCCAGAAGGAAAATGAAACCAGATTAAGAACATTAGGGTTTCGCCGAACTATTTCCTCAGGTTCGGAAGGAGCATAGAATAAAGTCTGCCCCTTTTGGGCAGTTTTCTGTCAAATAGGAATAGCAGGGGGTGTAGTAGTTATTATACTAGGTTTAGGAGGTGGCAAGGGTAGTTTAGAAAACTCAAAACGCGTCATAAAAGGACGTTGTTTATTGTTAGAATGGGTGGTAAGAAGGTCAACGGCAGAAAAGGAAACACCATGGGTTGTCAGAATATCCATGGTGGAAAAAGAAGAAGGATTGACTGTACAAGAACCAACCTGACGAAAAGAAACACAAGCGGAGCACACTTTAGTTACGTTGGAGAAAGGGACAAAAGTAGACAAAATTTCATTGACGTTATGTGCAGAACTAGAAGTATCACAGTTAGAAAAGAAAACAGCATTGGTTGTGGAAGTATCCACCTTAGGAAAGGGAGCAGAATCAGGTGGAAGTTCGTCAGCATTAGATAACAGAACATCAGCTAGGATGTCACCAACCTTAGTAAGTAGCATTTTGTCAGCATGAGAAAAATGAGTAAAAGTAGGTAATGAAACAGGATCAGGTAAAGCTTTAACGACAACAGCAACAGACATCACTGTTACGGGTTCCCTAACTTCAACAGGACCTTCTCTATCTGTATTAGAAGTTATTTTCACTTCAACTACGGCTGTGATTGCAGGCACGATAAAAATTTCTTGACCAGAATCATTTAAGAAAGCAAGAACAGGTAAAATTTTGACAAAAAAGGCAGGAGGCATTAAAGATACAGGTCCAAGGACTTCCGGAGGACCTTCGCAGACTGAATTAGAAGTTATGGTCATTTCAGCGACCTTTGTGCTTCCAGACACGACAGAAAATTCTTTGGTAGAATCGTTTAGGAAAGCGGGAACAAACTCTTGAGACGCTAGCTGTAAGTCACTAATTCGAAGCATGGGTTGTAAGCGTGGTGGAGGCACATTTTGGGGTGGGAGTGAATAAGTAAGGCGAGCAAAAGAAGGAGTAGAATAGAAGGCAGAACTAGAAACGGAGGAAATTTTGTTAGAAGCTATATTTGCCGAAGAAGAGTAGGTTTTGATAGTAGGAGCGGGAGGACCTAAATAAAGTATCGAAGAGAACGTAGAATGAGAAGTAGAAGAAGTTAGGCACCTAGAGGTGAGGATAGAATTGGAAGTCTGATTCGCGGAACTATTAGTAGTAGGATGACATTTGGGACAGTTGTGGCGAGTAACTCTCTTATGTCCGCAACCATAACAATGGAGTACTTTTGGACGAGTACAACTGGTTGAAACATTACCAGGTTTGTCGCAATTAAAGCATACGACCTGACGAGTAGGAGTAGAAGTAGGAGGAAGAACAGTAGAACGTACGAAAGAAGTATCGGATCTACTCGTAGGCGTAGGAGAAACCTTAACAACTCGGTCATGTGAAGCAAAAGTATTTTTCTCAATAGTAGTAGCCTTATAAATACACTCCATGTGTTCAAAATGACAAATCAGTAAATTAGACAACGACTTTGTCAGAAAACCTATGCCGAAAACCACGATACCAAAGTAAAGCATCAGCCTCGAATAATTCCACTGCAGACTCAAATAACTGCAATTCGGATACATGGTGAGCTCGTTGGAGTTTTTCGACTCGTTCCAAAAAATCATGTACGATAAGAGTATTTGGATTACAAGAAAATTTCACATTTCACGCCCACACAGGGAGACCGTGGTAGGAAGCCGAAAAAAAAGTCATTTTGAATACGAACAAGAAAAAAATTGGTAGAAAGTAACTAAATAAAGCCTAACCGTAACTCGATAGAAGCCAAAAAAGGGTATTGCGAATACAGGACAATTTAAAACATATCCGACGGATAAACTTTAAAAATACCAATAGAAGCGAAACAGCAAAATACAAATTAGAATAGGCCTGTAGAATAAAGGACGAATCGGAGGAAAAAACTAACTCTAGACTTGATGGGAAGAACAATATGTACAGAGAGGGAAGGAAAGGAAAAGAAAAATCTTGGGCGCCAGCGTTTTCAACGAACTAGGATTATTGGCGAAAACACAAGACCAATAATCTGAAATAAGCCAACCAATAATATTGAACGTAAGAGACGAAACATAAGTAATATCAAGCCGAGAAAATGCGGGTCTGTAGTAACTTAGGCACTAACAATAATAAACAAAAAATCGGAGCAAAAATTAACTAAAACGAACTCGGAGCCAAACTAACTAAAATAAAATCGGAGCCAAAGTTACATGAAACAAAATCGCAGCACAAGAAAATTAACGAAAACCAAATCGCGGAAGAAATTAACTAAATAAAATCGCAGCCGAAATTAATCACAAAAAGAATCGCAGCCGAAATTAATCACAAAAAGAAAAAAACCTATTATCCTTATCAACGAAGTGTAGAATATTCTAAACCTGTTATCATATTACTCATTTTATACGTATGTAACTTCTTTTGTTGATTTTTTCACAAGCATATTATATTAAGCAAATTCAATATTCAAAATAAAAAAATATATAGAAAAACAAAATGTCTTATAACTAAAAAATCTGACCTGGTTTATTTCTTCACATCGACGCTTCCATTTGAATAAAATTTATCTTCCCCCAATTCAGGATTACGTTTAAATTATTGCCATTACCCTATGGACTACCATTATTAATTTATACGCCCCAATTTATTGTCGTTTCATATCAGACATCTTCTTATTATCATTCAATTTTCTCAAACTTCGAATTGTATTATTCTTCCCCAGACTTAGAAATTATATTACTCTATTTTCCCCCGTACTTTAAAATTGTATTACTGTATTTTCCCCTGGACTTCAAAATTGTATTACTGTTCCCCAGACTTCAGAAATGTATTACTGTTTCCCCAGACTTCAGAATTGTATTACTGTTTCCCCAGACTTCAGAGCCCTATTATTTTTATGTTTTAGTTTAAAATAAATTCATTAAAAACGTACTTACGTTTAATCGGCAATTATAATCTTCATATTAGCACTTGTTTTATCTTTCACTTTTAAAATTATTACGTATTACTTTGTTTAATAGCGACGCACTTCGGCCTTTGTTGAGTTCAAAACTGTCTTCGTTATCAGTGTGCCTGCTAATATATTATCCCGTTCCCACTCCGTCCGTGGGTATGGTCTAGAACTTGTCGCTTATTTGTGACCAATCAAATAATTACATTTAAAGCAGTTTCTGATGTAATTCACCACGATTCCCCATAATTGTAACCTACTTGCAGCTGTCTTTCGTTATCAACATGCTGTGTTTTGATAGATCTAATTGCCTTTCCATAAACAACTGATGCAATTAGGCTTTTAATTTTCATATTTACATGTTGTTCACGCAATTTTTAATCTCCTTTCTTATCAAAATGGTTAGATATTTGTACGCATTTATATTAGCTACCTGAAGCTCTATTTCTATCTCCGTATTAATCTAATTGTTTGGAACTCTTTTGAATGCGTGTCTAATTACACTTTATCGTTTACTTATAAACATGCGCGTGCTTCCACTGAAAAATATCATTTCTTGCTTTACCTAAATTCACTAAAACTTTATCTATAGGGTATTAAATATTTACTATTTACCTAATGCATGAATTTCTCATTCCTACGCCAACTATGCGTCCTCCTATGTGTATCTGTGTCGCTTAAAACTATTTATACTTTATATACAGGGTGTTGACTGCTTAGTATTTACAAACTATGTGCATTTCTTAATTCTTTCCTAAATAAATGCAGTTTTCTGCTGCCTATGGTAATTTCTCATTTTTAAATGACCTTTACTATAAAGTGCACCCTTAAACCACCCCTTATCACAGCAATATATATATATATATATATATATATATATATATATTTCGCAATAGAGGTTGATAAACATTTGCCCAGAGGTTGTATGACAACGCGTAAATATTGGCAGTAAACTCTATCCGTTTACGCTAAAGGAAATTGCTTCATTATGCACGCCATACGCGGTAAGTGGAAGAAAAAGACAGCTGGAATTAAAGAAATTGGATGCAAAAAGGCGAAACTTGGACTACATAAAAAATACTGCGACGATACGCGAACAATACCAAGATGTGTTAGACAAAAAACATCTTATAAGAAAAAATGAGGAAGAATTAAAAGATTACTTTATGTGCCGATGGACTGACTTAGATACATATGGGTTCTACAAGCTATATGCATTTGTGGTTACTAAGAAATACTCTTTTAGTTATGTAGGCATCCTTGTGGAAAAGGATGGTACTAAATCCGTATACTTTTTAAAAGGTTATTCTAAAAACGTATTTATCAAAATGGCGGATAACATAGACGAACTAGGGAATGCAGGGTTCGTACCCTTGGGGTAAACCACATGCAAAGGGGTTCCGCTAAACATTGTATATTTGCCTAGTAAAAAACCTTTCGAATTATTTAAAACCGGGAGTCTTACAACCTATAACAATCATATATTCCCAAAACTGGTGGACATGTAACTACGCAGCAGTGAGTGGGAGAATAATGATTCCATCTAATAAGAAATTACAGAAATTGCAGAAATTAAAGAAATTAAAGAAATTAAAGAAATTAAAAAAATTAAAGAAATTAAAGAAATTAAAGAAATTAAAGAAATTAAAGAAATTAAAAAAATTAAAGAAATTAAAGAAATTAAAGAAATTAAAGAAATTAAAGAAATTAAAGAAATTAAAGGAATTAAAGAAATTAAAGAAATTAAAGAAATTAAAGAAATTAAAGAAATTAAAGAAATTAAAGAAATTAAAGAAATTAAAGAAATTAAAGAAATTAAAGAAATTAAAGAAATTAAAGAAATTAAAGAAATTAAAGAAATTAAAGAAATTAAAGAAATTAAAGAAATTAAAGAAATTAAAGAAATTAAAGAAATTAAAGAAATTAAAGAAATTAAAGAAATTAAAGAAATTAAAGAAATTAAAGAAATTAAAGAAATTAAAGAAATTAAAGAAATTAAAGAAATTAAAGAAATTAAAGAAATTAAAGAAATTAAAGAAATTAAAGAAATTAAAGAAATTAAAGAAATTAAAGAAATTAAAGAAATTAAAGAAATTAAAGAAATTAAAGAAATTAAAGAAATTAAAGAAATTAAAGAAATTAAAGAAATTAAAGAAATTAAAGAAATTAAAGAAATTAAAGAAATTAAAGAAATTAAAGAAATTAAAGAAATTAAAGAAATTAAAGAAATTAAAGAAATTAAAGAAATTAAAGAAATTAAAGAAATTAAAGAAATTAAAGAAATTAAAGAAATTAAAGAAATTAAAGAAATTAAAGAAATTAAAGAAATTAAAGAAATTAAAGAAATTAAAGAAATTAAAGAAATTAAAGAAATTAAAGAAATTAAAGAAATTAAAGAAATTAAAGAAATTAAAGAAATTAAAGAAATTAAAGAAATTAAAGAAATTAAAGAAATTAAAGAAATTAAAGAAATTAAAGAAATTAAAGAAATTAAAGAAATTAAAGAAATTAAAGAAATTAAAGAAATTAAAGAAATTAAAGAAATTAAAGAAATTAAAGAAATTAAAGAAATTAAAGAAATTAAAGAAATTAAAGAAATTAAAGAAATTAAAGAAATTAAAGAAATTAAAGAAATTAAAGAAATTAAAGAAATTAAAGAAATTAAAGAAATTAAAGAAATTAAAGAAATTAAAGAAATTAAAGAAATTAAAGAAATTAAAGAAATTAAAGAAATTAAAGAAATTAAAGAAATTAAAGAAATTAAAGAAATTAAAGAAATTAAAGAAATTAAAGAAATTAAAGAAATTAAAGAAATTAAAGAAATTAAAGAAATTAAAGAAATTAAAGAAATTAAAGAAATTAAAGAAATTAAAGAAATTAAAGAAATTAAAGAAATTAAAGAAATTAAAGAAATTAAAGAAATTAAAGAAATTAAAGAAATTAAAGAAATTAAAGAAATTAAAGAAATTAAAGAAATTAAAGAAATTAAAGAAATTAAAGAAATTAAAGAAATTAAAGAAATTAAAGAAATTAAAGAAATTAAAGAAATTAAAGAAATTAAAGAAATTAAAGAAATTAAAGAAATTAAAGAAATTAAAGAAATTAAAGAAATTAAAGAAATTAAAGAAATTAAAGAAATTAAAGAAATTAAAGAAATTAAAGAAATTAAAGAAATTAAAGAAATTAAAGAAATTAAAGAAATTAAAGAAATTAAAGAAATTAAAGAAATTAAAGAAATTAAAGAAATTAAAGAAATTAAAGAAATTAAAGAAATTAAAGAAATTAAAGAAATTAAAGAAATTAAAGAAATTAAAGAAATTAAAGAAATTAAAGAAATTAAAGAAATTAAAGAAATTAAAGAAATTAAAGAAATTAAAGAAATTAAAGAAATTAAAGAAATTAAAGAAATTAAAGAAATTAAAGAAATTAAAGAAATTAAAGAAATTAAAGAAATTAAAGAAATTAAAGAAATTAAAGAAATTAAAGAAATTAAAGAAATTAAAGAAATTAAAGAAATTAAAGAAATTAAAGAAATTAAAGAAATTAAAGAAATTAAAGAAATTAAAGAAATTAAAGAAATTAAAGAAATTAAAGAAATTAAAGAAATTAAAGAAATTAAAGAAATTAAAGAAATTAAAGAAATTAAAGAAATTAAAGAAATTAAAGAAATTAAAGAAATTAAAGAAATTAAAGAAATTAAAGAAATTAAAGAAATTAAAGAAATTAAAGAAATTAAAGAAATTAAAGAAATTAAAGAAATTAAAGAAATTAAAGAAATTAAAGAAATTAAAGAAATTAAAGAAATTAAAGAAATTAAAGAAATTAAAGAAATTAAAGAAATTAAAGAAATTAAAGAAATTAAAGAAATTAAAGAAATTAAAGAAATTAAAGAAATTAAAGAAATTAAAGAAATTAAAGAAATTAAAGAAATTAAAGAAATTAAAGAAATTAAAGAAATTAAAGAAATTAAAGAAATTAAAGAAATTAAAGAAATTAAAGAAATTAAAGAAATTAAAGAAATTAAAGAAATTAAAGAAATTAAAGAAATTAAAGAAATTAAAGAAATTAAAGAAATTAAAGAAATTAAAGAAATTAAAGAAATTAAAGAAATTAAAGAAATTAAAGAAATTAAAGAAATTAAAGAAATTAAAGAAATTAAAGAAATTAAAGAAATTAAAGAAATTAAAGAAATTAAAGAAATTAAAGAAATTAAAGAAATTAAAGAAATTAAAGAAATTAAAGAAATTAAAGAAATTAAAGAAATTAAAGAAATTAAAGAAATTAAAGAAATTAAAGAAATTAAAGAAATTAAAGAAATTAAAGAAATTAAAGAAATTAAAGAAATTAAAGAAATTAAAGAAATTAAAGAAATTAAAGAAATTAAAGAAATTAAAGAAATTAAAGAAATTAAAGAATTAAAGAAATTAAAGAAATTAAAGAAATTAAAGAAATTAAAGAAATTAAAGAAATTAAAGAAATTAAAGAAATTAAAGAAATTAAAGAAATTAAAGAAATTAAAGAAATTAAAGAAATTAAAGAAATTAAAGAAATTAAAGAAATTAAAGAAATTAAAGAAATTAAAGAAATTAAAGAAATTAAAGAAATTAAAGAAATTAAAGAAATTAAAGAAATTAAAGAAATTAAAGAAATTAAAGAAATTAAAGAAATTAAAGAAATTAAAGAAATTAAAGAAATTAAAGAAATTAAAGAAATTAAAGAAATTAAAGAAATTAAAGAAATTAAAGAAATTAAAGAAATTAAAGAAATTAAAGAAATTAAAGAAATTAAAGAAATTAAAGAAATTAAAGAAATTAAAGAAATTAAAGAAATTAAAGAAATTAAAGAAATTAAAGAAATTAAAGAAATTAAAGAAATTAAAGAAATTAAAGAAATTAAAGAAATTAAAGAAATTAAACAAATTAAAGTTTTCATGTACGTAGCACTAGCCATTGGGAAATGGTAAAAATGTTAAACCTATAAAGCTGATTATAAATTGTGGTTTGGAAGATAGTAGTTTCCTTGGACTAAATAAAATAGCTTAGACTGATTAATGTATATGATCACATATTCCCGTATACATCCACTCACACACACACACACGCAGGGGTGCGCATGGATAGGGGTGTGCATGGGCAAGAGTGTGCATAGGCAGAAATGTGACTGGACGTACACGAGGGAAGCGGAAGTTAACAGTCACCAAGCATCTAATTCTTTATTTGGGTGGTATTGAGTACTTGCAGGCATATGTATCCGGAGTAAAAAACACCATTTGTACACGCAGCTTATTAATAAACTTAGTTTATCGAGCCAAGATGAGAAGCGTTACCTCATCCTTGGATGTGCATTAACCTATGCATGGAAGCATAAAGATATAGGTCTAAGTTGTTTATATTTGTATAGATTTTGTAAATCTATTGTATATATTAGTTTTAAGATTCTATAATTTTTAAGTTCTTCTCCCACCTTCCCTTCTTCCAAATCCTTCCTGCTTCTATCCTGGTGGGCAGAGTGTACGCGTTACTTCCAAGTGGTGTTCGCTGGACAACCAATATCTTGTTGCCTTTGTAATCTGCAAAATGTTGGTTGACTAACAACGCGTACCAGATGTAATTATTATAGTTAATAAATTTCTAAACCTAGTCTATGTGTTTTATGCGGAGGTATGTGGAGTGTTGTGGAGGGATGTGGAGGTGGATAGATGTAAAGGGATGTGGAGGGATATGTAGGGATGTGGGGGAGTATGGAGGGATTTGGAGGAGCGTGGAGGGATGTGGAGGTGTGAGGGATGTGGAGGTGTGAGAGATGTGGAGGGATATGGAGGAATTTGTAGGGATGTGGAAAGATGTGGAGGGATGTAAAAGTAGAGAGATGTGAAGACGGAGGGCTGTGGAGGTATGTGGAGTGATGTGGAGGTGGTGGGATGTGGTGGTATGTGGAGGAATGTGGAGGTGGAGGATGTGGAGATATGTGAAGAGATGTGAAAGTGGAGAGATATGGAGGAATGTGTAGGTAGAGGAATGTGGAGGTGGAGGGATGTAAAGGTGGAGGGAGGTAGATGTGGAAGGATGTGGAGGTGGAGAAATGTGGAAGGATGCGGAAGAATGTGGAAGAGGAGGGATGTAGAGGAATGTGGAGGGATGTGGTGGGATGTGGAGGAATGTGGAGGAATATGAAGAAATGGGGAAGGATATGGAGGGATGTGTAGGTGAGTCAAGGGATGTGGAGGTAGTGCCAGAACAGGCCAATTTTCTCTACTGTGGAACAGAGCACAGTACGTCTATGAAATAGGCGCTGTAAGAAAAGCAGACAGAAGAAATAGAAGCTTTCTGGAATGTTGTGCTTCAGATGTATGAGGATCATAGTTGTTGTAACCGCCAAACCGTCATATCTTGCGGAAAAGCTTTAGTTGGGGTTTTTTTAGATGGGTTGGCGCTCAAAGGCTTTATTGTACAGAGAAAGTTTAAAGTAGGTGTAAAAGCATTTAGTAAAATGGTCATCATTTGTGTACCTTAAGAATTTTACATTTGCATTCATCCTACCCACAATGCACCACTGAAAGCTAGCCGGTGCACTTATTAATTGTTACGTCACTTCGCTACGGTAGAGTAAAATTAATTCGGGTATTTAACATCAATTCAACACGCAACAACCTGCTTTATTATTTACCAACCAAATGCAAATTAACAGTATTAAAAGAAAACACATTTTCAAGTGGTAAAGCATATGATATTAAACAAGCATTCTGATTGGCTCGGTGGTCTATTGTCAATTTTGCACGGAAACTCATATAAGGGGTAGTTGGTTTAGTAGTATATGCGTATTTTTAGAAGCTTTTTTAAATATGGTGTAGCTTATATTGTAGTGACAATCAAGGCTCATACGATGGAGAATTCATAGAAGTATGAAATTAGCAAAAATCTCATTTTTAATTAAAACTGGAGATTACTGCTTTTGCTGTGAAGTGCCTCATTTAAGGATGTAGAAATCAAATATTTATTTATATGCAAAATCAGATAAACATTTATTAGGTCTATAACTAAATTTTACAAAACAAGACAAAAATAATATGAAAGCATTTAAAAATTCACTTTAAAGCTATTTAGACTTCGCAAAACCCACCCTATTATTTCCCATGTCAAATTCAGTATAATATCTACCAATAAAAGAATTGCCTAAAATCCACAATGGTCCAGCTGGTGGAGGAATATCCATATCCGAAAAACCCGAAAGACAATTTGATTGTTTTAATACATAATCCTTTGGTTTCATAGCAAAACTTTTTCCACCAAGCACAATATGAATAGTAGGTAATTTTGGAATTAAAGCACAATCAATTGAATAGTCTCCATCGCCAGTAGGAGTAGCACCAAGAATTTTATTAATTTTGCTAATTTCATCTGAGGGCCCCGTTATTAAGCTTGTGCCAGTGTCAGCAATAGCTTGACATCCACCGCTACAGAAAGTTTTTGAACCAAGCTTTACAGAATCCATTTTGAATTGCCAAAATCCTTGCCTTGATACAGGAAGATAAGTAAAATGACCACTGTAATGGGCAGGGTCTGAACCACCAAAAATAATTTCACCTCCAGGTGATGCCGAAGGATCACGATTAAGATAAAAGGAAAAAACTGGATTAGTGACAACTCCTTGAATTAACATATTGTAAAACACTGGCATAACACCGTCCGCTGCTAAATTGCTGTATCCCATTCCTAAAATTCCATCAAAGCCTCCTTCTGCAAATGCTGTGCCATTTTCATTGGTAATTTCAGCAAACGTTTGATTGTGTACTTCCAGACCGGCGACTGTAACCGTATCACTTGATAATTGGCCGCTGATAGTTCCAGAACCGTAAGCGAGAGAGAAGTCTCGGCCGTCTGCCTGATACGTTGATGATTCAGAAGAGTCGTACTGATTATGACTCGTGCAGGAATCTTGTTGGCATTTCTTAGAAGGTACCCACAGGTTAGACGAACCTGTATCGAATATTACAGTAAAGTCTTGAGGTGGTGTACCAATGGTAATGGGGCCATAATATTCTAAGTTACGTGAATTTATAAGGGTTTCTACGGGCAAGTCTTCAGCTGCATATCGCAAGTGTAGTTGATGGAGTTGTGATGCAAATGCTCCCTGTCTCTCGACTTTATAAAGCGGGATTCTTTTGAAAGGTACAGCACTTATACATGCAACTAACCATAACAGTGAAAAGTATGCTAGGAGCATTTTTATTTATGGTTTGGGTTTGAATGTAAAAAGACCTTTTCGCGTTGTTTATTTATAGGGCATTGCAAACAATTATGATAAAAAATTGTTAGGGTAATTTATTTAAATATGTTTGCATCCAATTATGGCTGCTTGTTAAAGTTAATTAACAAATAATTATAGCGTTGACAAATTGCAGAATATACTTGTTCATTATGGGTTCTGATAAGAATTATTAAACGGGGAGTTACAAAAATCCAACGTGGGTACAATTTTCCCAAATTTGATGTTATCTGGACCTTAATTTATTCTTCTGAAACTTTGGCGTTTGATCTTAAAAAAATTAACTGTACGATTAAGGGAATACAACAAAGTTGTTCTATGGTGTGAGGGAAGTGTAGCTTTCATAGAGTCATACCAGACACCAATCAGAATTGTACGAGTGATACAGCAAGTCCTTAATCATTTTGACATTACAACTTCCAAAAATGAGTTGTTTTCTTATCTAAGCAACGCTCTGGGAATACTAAAACTTTGGAAAGGTCACCACTTCCCTGTAAACTACTCTGGTAAAGCTAAAAATTCTGGACTGTCTAAAGATTTCCTCCAGGGCACTTTAATTTTGAGACTTCTGCGGTTCCATGAGTTTGTCAAAAAAACTGGAAATCAACGAGAAACCTTTTTCTTGAACGTCAGATGTTGGAATAAAAATCAAGCAAAGACAGGCACTGTCTTGATGATACAGCAAAGGGTAGATCAACGTCCCACGACATTTGTTGAATAGGGAATTCTGGAATTGGTGACTAATCATGCTTAATCCTTAAATGGTCACTAGAAGAAATGTTTCCCATCTCATTATAGGACATTAATTGTTACTAATACTGCCATCTAGCTTAAGGTAGCACAAACTTAGGATTAATAACGCCCTCTCGCTAGAAGTTCTGTAGTTTGTAAATTATATTCATTTAGTGTAATGTGACTTTGAGTTTAAAAATTGTAGAAAAGTAGTTACAGTTTTGTGATTGTTGTGAAATATTTTTTTGTAAATGTAAACGAATTCTTGTGGGGTAACTTTATAAGATTTTTGATATACCTGCTGTTATAAACATGCTTATTACGGTATAAGTTTAACCTCCTCGCGTCGATTAATCATGCATGCCCTGAACGTAAAGTATTACGCCTACAAATGCAGCTGCACGAATGAGCGTCGTGAGTGAAGCCCACAAGATAACTAAATGGGGCAGGAGCGTACCTGCTTTGTTACTAAACGCTTTTCAGGCCTGAGTCTTCGGCTATGGTTCTTAAATTTTATCATCGCCGAAGTAAACTACCTACGCGGTAGCGAAAATTTGTAGGTAGAGAGAGAAGGTAACGATAAATTGAAAGGAATCACTTCGCCGAACTTGAACTTCACGTACGTCCAAATCTCGACAAACGCCAATAGTAAAAGTCCTCTCATTTAAAAGACCCTCTTTTCATCAACTCTAGTAGCACACCCTTTTTTCGCTTCTCACGCCACATTCTTTTAGCCTGGAAATGCAAACGTATGCGGTGTGAATATCATAAATTAATTTCCTGAAATCCTTGAGAAACTATAATCGTAGAACTATATACGTAAAAACTTAAATTAAAGATAAGAAAAGAAAACTTCTCTATATTGGATTTACAAACCACCTAAATTTAAATATTAATATGAAATATAAAGCCAAAAAGTGACAACAATTGTCTTAAAGCTTAATAAAAAGAAAAAGTCTTTTTTTACGAGAGCTCACATGCACGGAAAACTTGAAATAAATAATAGGCACAGCCGCCACCTGATTTTTGGACCGTCGCAGTACTAGCGATATCAGGAAACGAAAATGAGTAACCATCCGATATTAAAGTTACCTCGTTTTAACGCGCGAAGTTTTTGTTTGCCGTCGCACCGACCACACAAATTTAGTCGGGAGTATGAGACTGAAAAGCTAACATTTAAATTCACTATAAAACTAAAATGAAGTTCATTTTCATATTCGCATATAAATGCATACAAATAATATCTTTTGAGATATTCTCATAAGCTGCACCGTACCCTTTTACAAAAAAATATAGAGGGTAGGTGTACTACAAAGTATGAGATAAATATACTTTGGCGGAGCTAGCATCGGCTTTTAAGGGCTGCTGAGTTTGCAAAAGACTGATCTCAGGAGGAGGAAGGGAAAAATGAGAAATTAAACGTAATTGAAGGCAAGAAACATACTAAACTTTTATATTTAAAGTTCTGCCAACAATTGAACAACAATTTCTGTAACATGTGCACAATTACTAGTCAGAAAATCACAATCTTAATGTGATCTTTTATAAACAATTATACAAAGCTTTTCATAAAGACAAATAAGATAGTTATATTTAATTTTAAGCTATATATTAGAGAAGCTTTTACCACTAGAAAATGTCATGAAATCTTGTATGTTTTTTCTTCTTAATCTTCTTTGGGAATGAAACCACTCATAGTTTTTAAAATCTATTTTATTTACGTTTCGATCCATGACCTAGGATAGTTGTCAAAATAATAAAAACTTCAAGTTTGACATTTATGACATAAATTGAAGGTGACTTTGATTTATTGATGTTCGAAATATTTGGTTTGAGTACACTAAGCAAAATTTTTATAGTTTAAAAGAATGATTGCCTTCAATTTGTGTTGCGACCTGGGATCGACTTTCCTATGGTAGCCAATACGCTTAACGTGAAATCAGCTGATTAATTTTTATAGGTGAATTTTATATAAATTCAATAATTTGGAAAACATTTTTAACATGTTTCTATTTATACAATTGAGAGATTTCTGATTTTATGTCTTATTTTACCGAGATTCAAAACTATGAGTGGTTTCATTCCCAAGGAAGATTAAGAAGAATGATAAACAAACCACAACAAACATACAGGGAGTATTTATCTTGTATGTTCACACAGCTAGGAACTATTTAATAAAAAATATTCATACGTATATTTTAACTATATGTAAGATAAGCAAAAAGGCAAGATAATATTGTGAATACTCACATAGGTAATTTAAATATTAATCAGATAGTAACACAAGATACTGTTGTGAATACACACTTTATAAAAGGTAGGTTAGAATATTACTATTGTTGACGCTAAACGGAATCACAGCAAAAACTCATACCTGAGACAAGAAACATTCCAGTACTCTGTTTCAGTTCCACCTGGCGTTCAGCAGGAAAAGCATTGCCGCTGTCAAACAAAGTCTTCAACTTCTAATTAGACGAACATCTGGTCCACCAAATATTTGCAATGAAAAGCTATTTGATTCCATCAAAAGACATTCCGGCTTCCAGTTGTTTTTTATGTTGCAGAGGTATAAGACATCTGCAGCTCAAGACAAATTCAAAACGTATACGATATGTTGTATTTATATATCAAGTTATATATAGGGGTGAACGATACGGGATTTTGCGTATCGAATATCGCTACATATTCTATATCGATATGTATCGATATATCAAATATCGATACGTAGCGATACATATCGATGCGTATCTGTATGTATCGATGCGTATAGTGCGTATCGATTCGTATCGATACGTATCGATTCGTATCGACTCGTATCGATACGTATCGGTGCGTATCGATATGTATCGATACGTATCAATATTTCACAAATCAGAAAATTACAGTAAACATATTTGTTTATACAACGTAGGTAAATAATTAAATCAAGAGTAAATACAATAATCACTGTATCTAGTTTTATTTTCTAGTACTAGAGTAAACGTATGTATATATATATATATATATATATATATATATATATATTGTTATGCTACTGGTGGAATTATCGAGCCCCTACGTGGGCTGTTATATTAATTATGCTATGTCCCTCTAAATTATTCGCGCTCCATCATTTGGGCGACCATATTATTTATGCTATGGATAAACAAGATTATAATTATCTCCTCCGACGTGGGGCTGTCTTATTAATATTGCTATCAATTCTCTCCAGGAACTTAACTGGATTTTATCTTGAACCAACCTTGTCTACCAATAGCAAAATTTGATACGTTACCGCCTTACTTGTTATCAATTTTGTATTCAATTTATAGCTCCTCCTTGAACTGTTTAAATTATCAAATCACTCTCTTATTAACTTTATCTTATGACCTCGACTAGCATTTATTTGGAATTATAAAATTTAGGTAATTCGATTTTATATAATGAAACCAATAAAATGTACAGCTTTTGTAAATTGTTTGAAATACACTTTTCAATTAGTTAATGTTGTAAATTTTATTTATTAAACATCATATACTGTTTACTCAAAACCCAAAGTCACCAAAAAAAAACCTATTATCTTTATAAAAAAAGAAGTGTGGAGCGTTCTAAACCTCTTATCATATTACTCACTTTATACGTATGCAACTTCTTTTGTTGACTTTTTCACATTCATATTATATTAAGCAAATTCAATAAAAAAATATAGAAAATAGAATGTCTTATAACTAAAATCTGACCTGGTCTATTTTTCTTCGCATTGACGCATCCATTTGAATATAAATTATCTTCCCCCAATGTAGGATTATTACATGCCCATTCAAAATACTGTCTATCCACACGCTTGAACCATTTTATTTAAATTGTTGCCATCACCCTCTAGACTACCATTATTAACTTATGCACCCCAATTTATTGTCAATTCATTTCAGACTTATTACTTCTTATTCTCGTCAATTTCCCCAATTTAGAATTGTATTATCATCATTTATTTTCCTTATTGCATTTATTCTCCACGTACTCGAATATCGTAGTTTATTTTCTCCCCTTACTCGTAGTCTGTTTCCTCCGGACTTAGAAATTGTAGTTGCGTCGCTTAAAACTACTTATACTTTATATACAGGGTGTTGACTGCTTACTATTTATATTTCTCAATTCTTTACTAAATAAGTGCAGTTTTCTGCTGCCTATGGTAATTTCTCATTTTTAAATGACCTTTACTATAAAGCACACCCTTAAACAACCCATTATCACAGCATAATATATATATATATATATATATATATATATATTCGGAATAAAAGTTAATTCCAAGAAATAATAAAATGTGTGTTTAGAGTAAGGTAAACACAAGTATTTTCCCCTTGCGGGTTATCACCTTGCAGCGGTGAGGGGGATTAGTACTTTTTACGCATTTATGTGCAAAGGGGAAGCCAAGATAAACTACATCACCTACACTAACGCACAAATTAAATAATGCACACACATACATCACTTACACACTAACTCTCAACACGCATGAGCCTATGCCCTTTCACTTATCCCTACACAATGCTGTAACTTTCAGCATCTTTTTTCTTTCCTATCTTTTTGTACTTCTGGCCCTTCTTGGCTATTAGGGTATCCGAGAGCACAAAGACCTATCCACTTTCTTCACTTATGACAAGAATATGGTTATGATTTTGACACGGTTGGAACATAAGATTCGCAGAATTTGATGCAAACGCTGACGCCACGGCGTGTAAGGTCGGAGGGGAAAACAAAAAATTGCCCCATTGAAGACCCCAAGCGTCCGTAGGGTCTCCTGCTTTGGCAGGCACCTAGTGGGAGGCCCACGTTGTCGGAGACGTGGGAGTACCGAAACCATCTTGTATGAGAGTAAGATCCTGAGTCCCAGGGGAATGCACGTTACCTCCCATATTTAAGTTAATGATAGACGAGGACACCTAGGAGGATTCTGTTTGGACGTAGAAGAATGGAAACCCCAACAAAACTGCAGGTATAGCAGCCCCCCTCCTACATGTAATTTTTTTTCCAATGCTCCACCCGAAGGTACTACATTGGTCAGGAAGCGAGTTTCTTTTTACCTGAGAAATTTTGAATTTTGCCAAATTCTTGCAGTTCCAAGCAAGGTAGGGATCATTAACGTGCGTGACAACACTTACACGCGGGACCTCCGTTTTAGTTCCCATCCGAGAACGAGGGCGTATTTTTGTAAAAAATGCTCGCCTAACATTTTTCAAGCGGACCATGTCGGGATTCAAACCCGGGACCTTGGCGATAGTATTCACACGCATACCAACTACGCCACGGAGCCGCCTGGTAGAGCAGACCGTTCATTTACATTTCCAATGCTCCACCCGAAGGTACTACATTGGCCAGGAGGCGAGTTGTTTGTTGCCTGGAAATTTAGAATTTTGCCAAACCTTTGCCGTTCCAGGCAAGGTAGGGATCTTTAACGTGCGTAACAACACTCGCACACGGGACCTCCATTTCACCTCTCATCCGAACGAGGGCGTAATTTTTGTGAAAAATGCTCACCTGCCATTTTTCAAGCAGTCGGCCGTGTCGGGATTTGAACCCGGGACTTTGGTATCCGTAGTCTTACGCTTACTACATTGATCCACGGGTAGAGCAGACCGCGGCAATTAAAAAGATCATGCAGAAACTTCTTTAAAAATTTAAAGAACTGGCCGATGGGGTAAAAGAACGTCCAGATACTAGGGAGGACATCAGAAAGTGGTCGTACGACATCCATTCCCTAACGAAACATCTGGACAAAAATCTGAAGGATAGTATTTATAATGAAGACCAGGATCAAAACAAACCCGCGACGCAAACAGACCAGGGGTTAACAGTGGAGGTAGTCGCGCAAACTAACCCTTGGAATCAAATCAAACAAGATGAGCCACTTAATAGTGTGCCAATGATAGTTACATATGATAAATGGCAAAACATCGGTGCAGAAATTGGTCCCCAAATATATACACAAATACGGAAGTCAGTAAAGGTAACTCACTGGACACAAGAGACGATGTGACTAAAGTAGTGCTAGTGGAGCCTAAAGATCCATTCATGAACAAAAGCATCCCGTAATTGTATAAGGAAAGATATCTCGAGCTGGCTCAGTTCACCGGAGACAGCTAGGTAATGGAAAGCATCACCAAAGTAAAGAAGCAAGAACTTTCTAAGAAGCGGATTGTTAAGGCCATATATGATGGAACAGAGACTGGTTGACTTAATACGTTGATGCGTATACAAGAACAGACCACAATGGATGCGTGGGTTGTCATACACCACGTTGATGGTGTTACCGTCGATACCCTCCGCAAAATGACGGAGTGGGTATACCATGGTACCAGAACTACTGTTGCCATCTATAAAACCCCGCAAAGACAGCTAAGTCGAAGACTGAGAGAGTAATAGGAAAAGATACCTTTGCCTTGGTTGTGGAAAAAATGCAGTAGATTATGAGAACGTATTAAGGGAGATCAAGTCGAACCTCAAGAACGAAACAGTAGCTTCCTTAGTTCAAAAGGTCACGAAAACAGGATAGGAAGTTGTTGATTGCTGTGGATAAAAGTGAAGAAGTCATTAACAAGGTTCAAAGCGCCATTGAAAGCATGGACGAGAAAATCCAGACTAGAAGAGCTGGTGTGGGTCAACTAACAGAGGAATCGAGGCAGCGACGGACAAGGAAGAGATTCTAACGGCTATCGAAGAGAAGGTTGGTAATCTTGAAAATAAAAATTGCAAGCTTGGCGAGTTGAGATTTGACCTAAATGGCACCAGAGCGGCGACATTGGTTATAAATAAAGCGGAAGCAAAAAAATAATACGAACCTTAAGATTTGGCCTTGCTGTTTTTACAGCGGAGAAACGCATTAACATAGCTAAATACTATAGATGCTGGAAATATGGTCATGTTGCTGCATCCAGTACGGGACCGGACAGATCAACCACGTGCCGCAGATGCGGTAGGCAGGGGTACCAGGCGAAAGTATATAAAGAGGCAGATCACTGCGCAATATGCGATCGTGTTGGTCACTCTAGTGGTGGAGCGAGGCCTACAGGAAATCTTTGGCGTTGGCGGGACGGACGTCTACAAGGTAGACTGTGATATTACTGAACTACTGTAATAAATCATCTGTGATTTTAGCCTGTAAGTTTTAATTATACTGTGATACTAGTTTATAAGTTTTAAATATCCTGAGATTTTTATCTTTATGGATCTTTACAATCCGCTCATAAATAATCCCCACCGAGGAACAGCTACCAATGACATGGGTGGTGCCATTACGGATTTTATGAGTATACTACAAATTAATTTAAATACAGCAAAAACTTCTAACAATATGTTAGAGGTCACTATAAAGGAAAAAAACATAAATATGGTTATGTGCTCGGAACTAAATGAGAAAGTGTCAAAGAGGTGGTTCAAGGACCTTGTGGAAAGAGCGGCTCCTTTAATAACTAATAGAACAATTTGCTTAGAGGAGAAAGGAAGAGAAAGGGGATTTGTATGAATGATTCTGAGCAACCCGAAAGTGATGATTGTTAGCTGCTACTTCTCTCCGAATCGCAGTATCAATGAATCTACGGAATTTCTATCGGAAGTGGAGAAACGCATACGCCGGGTGGAAGATGGGGTCATAGTTGCAGGAGACTTCAACGCCAAGGCTAGCGAGTGGGAATTGAACCAAACTGATACGAGAAGAGGGATCATGCTAGACTGGCTAGCAGCAAACGACCTGATAATTGGAAATGTGGAAACGAACCTACCTTTAACAGGGCGGGTTCAGAAGAAGTCTTAGATGTTACGCTAGTTACACCCAACATGACTGGAAGATATTGCATAAGGAGACTATGAGCGATCATAAATATATATATGGTATCAACTGGGATACAAAGTAAGAACAAAACAAAAGGCTCATGGGGAAGAGGTACTGGCCAAGCTTCAAAAATAATCCGATATCGGACCAGCTCTCATAGAAGAGGGTAGAGAGTTACGAAGATTTGACGGTATTAAGTAGGATTTGTGATAGGCTGATGCCTAAAATAAGGCCCACAAACGGACACGGGAAGCAAGTCTGCTGGTGGACCACTAAAATCGGAGAACTAAGAAGTGAAGTACTACAAGTCAGAAAAGCTAGTAAAGAAAGAAGAGAAGAAACGAGGAAAAGCCTGCCGACAAGGAGTCCACCTTCAAAGAAAAAAGGAGGCAATTAAAAAACTCGATAAAGAAGCACTAAGCAGAATGTTAGAGGGATCTCTGTGCGGAGATATACAGAGATGTATGGGGCTAGGGATACCAGATAGTTACTAACAAATTGGGAATGAGAGGCGTGGAAAGCATATCCTGGGAGAAAAAACTGGAAATTGTAGCTACTCTGTTCTCATCTGGACCGGAACATAACTGGCAGGGACGGGAGCAGAAAACGGACGAGAAGAGAATCCCCGAAATAACAAAAGACGAGCTGGAGTTAGCTGCCAAGAAGCTAAATTAGGTAAAGCACCGGGACCGGATGGGATCTCGACAGAAGTAGTTCAGCAGGCGGCTGTTGTGCTGCCAGAAAAGGTGGCAAGGGTCTTTGAAACGCTAGTCGAACAGGGCATTTTTTCCAAAGAGTGGAAGAAAGCCAGGGTGGTGCTAATTCATAAAACGGGCAAGCCGTTGAGAGATCCTACTTCCTATAGACATATTAGCTTGCTGAATACTATCGCCAAGATGTTGGAACAAGTGATAGCAGCACGCATAAATATGGAATTGATAAAGAAAGGGGGACTTATCACCAAGACAATATGGGTTTACGAAAGGCAAATCCACTGCGGATGCAGTGGAAGAGATGGTACGAATCGGGAGAACCGCCGTGTCAGGCTCTTGGAGAACAAGAGAGCTGTGTGTTCTAGTAGCAATTGATGTGCGTTACGCCTTGAATTCGGCCATATGGAGTTGTATTATTCAAGCCTTCAAAGATTTTAAAATTTGCAAATACCTAGTAAGGATTGTGACCCATTATTTAAGCGACCGTACTATAATGATAAATGATAATAAAGTACACGAAGCTAAATGGCCGATAAAGGGAAAGGTGCAACAGGGCTCGATTTTCGGCCCCCTACTGTGGAATGTAATGTACGACGCTGTTCTTATGAAAAAATACCCGGAAGGAGTGGAAATTTTAGGGCATGCGGATGACATTTCTCTGGTAGAGGTGGCAAGAGAGAAGGAAGAATTGGAAGAAAAAGTAAACAAGGCAATAAACCAGGTTAGCAATTTCATGAGAACCAGGGGCTTGAGTATAGCACCAGAGAAGACAGAGGCGATCTTGATAACGGGCAAGAAAAGAGTTAGACAAGTGAAGGTTAGGGTCGAAGGAAGAGATAGTTCTTAGGGAAAAGTTAAAGTACCTAGGAATATGGATCGAGTCAGCTATAAGTGTTAGGATACATCTGCAAGAGGTGACTGAACGTGCCATGAAGGTAATAAATAAAATTAGTAGGTTGCTGCCAAATATTGGTGGTGCGAGATCCAGTAAAAGGCTAATCTTGGTCTCGGTCGCTGGTTCGATCGTACTGTATGGCTCCCCATTTTGGGTAGCGAGCAAGCTAACCAAAAAGACACGTAATCTGTTCACTGAATTGAAACGCAAGATGGGGTTGAGGGCGGCCAGCGGTTATAGGACCGTCTCGGTCGAGGCCATTACAGTCATAGCGGAGATAGACCGGCTAGACTTGTTAGCACGGGAGAGGGAGAGTATCAGAAAGTTTGGTACGGAAAAAGACGAGGAAAGGCGGGCGACATAAAGGCTGTGGCAGGAGAGATAGTAAGCCACACCAAAAGCAGCCTGGACAAAAAGGTTGATCTCTAGAATAAAAGAATGAGATTACCACCTCACCCAGATCTTGTTGGGACATGGTTGCTTTGCGGACTATTTGTATAAAGTCCAAAAGTACCAAAGTGACCGGTGCATAATGCGCCGCGAAGGAGACAATGACGAGCACATTATGTTTAAGTGCGCGAGGTGGGCAGCCAAAAAAACCTAGCTCGAAAATGACATAGGGGAAGTTATCAACGCGAACAATCTCGTGACAATAATACTAGATTACGATGACAAATGGGAAAAAATTAGAACGTCTGTCTGAACAATATTAAGTGAAAAAAAATAAAGGGTCTACAGCATACTAATTAAAGGCAATTGAGTACAATAGAACACTGCAAGCATCACAAAGAAATGCTATCGGCGGTACCGTGATGCTGTGTCCAGTATGGTTTCCTGATGGGAGGCCCGGGATGGCGATCAGTTGTTTTTCCGGTCTAACCCGGGCGGCACTCTATACGAATCTAACACTACCTGACGAATAGATCCAACATCACGGCGGGTGTCTTCCTCAGGATAAGGATTCTGGAAGCTGTAAAGCGGAAAGCCAAATTATTGTTGGGGTATCGGAAGATTTCTAACCCTTTATAAAAAAACACAAGTATTTTATAAAGTGCGAAGCACGTAAAAACATTACCAGACTTTGGCCAATTGGTATGGTACACACCTGGCTCTTATCAGGATAGGACAAAATATGATGAGCAGCCAGAACGTTAAGTTAAAAAATTAGCTAATGCTACCGCATTAATGCTTCATAATTCTCTTAAGTCTATTGTTACAATATCAACCGACAAGTTGGTTTTTTGTCCCAATAAATCTTACTTTTGATCATAAATATCAAAGGTTGCGAAGAGCAAATAAATAAGATAAATTATTCGCTTTAAAATAAAGGTAAGATAGAATAACATCTCGGATAGAGAAAACGATTAATACCTAACCATTTATGGGTTAGAGCATTGTTTAGGTACAATAAAATCTCGGAGACAGTTTCGACGAGAAAGATAGGCAACAAATCATTAGCGGCTCGAAACGATAACCAAGTAACGTAAGATTTCTGAAATATTTTTAGGAAAAGATACCTAATCATTTATGGTCATATACTAGTTAGATGAGATAACTTCTCCAAGATAACTTCGAAGAGAAAGATAAGTAACACACTCTTTATGGTTCGAAATATTAATTAGTTGAGATAAAATTTTCAAGGTATTAGCAGAGAGAAATATAAACACTAAACATTAATGATTTAACCTATAAATAAAATAAGATAATGCCATAAAAAAATTGAAAGAGAAAATACAGTAAAACTTAATTTTTGGTTAGGAGGCCTTATACCTGTCAAGGCACACCGCCCCTCCTACAGATATAGTAACAGACAAGGTACTTCTAAGGGGGTAGAGTGATTCCGTAGGAACTTGAAAATGGGGTTTTTACTGATGCCCTCTAAAAGGAGAAGATTTGTGAAGCGTCACTCATTTATACGAACAGCAGGAGGGACTGGATAAGAAAGGAACGCAGTTCCTGCATCCCGCCGTCGATTAAAAGAGGATAGACCCACAGGCCAAATTAGATATCAAAAATACTGAAGGCGGCTTTAACATAAATCTGCGGAAGGCAGTAGCAATACACACCTAGACGGAGGTTTACCACGCTTATGACTTAATGTCGTTAGGCAACAACCCGCTAACTATGCAGCGACTTAGAAAGCAAAAGATAAAGTAGAAGATATAGAAAACATAAATGGGAAGTTTGGAGCTTTTTAGCAGCCAGGTAGAAGAGAGAAGAGGAAGGACTCGTATTGACCAATAGCAATAAAAAAACGGTGGATAGTTAAGCACTATCCGAGCAACTAAAGTATAGTCAGCAGCCCAGAGTGGGGGAACACCACCGCTATATGATGAACGGTTGTCTCGGGACTAAGACACGTATACCAAAGAAAAAAATAAGGTTGAAAACGGAATTACAGGGATAAGAAAAAGTAGAGTTTTAGGATAAGCATGCTAGAGAAAGAGTAGGAATACTCCTATTAAAACAGATTGATCTAAAGACCACCTGTAATGTTGGTTATACCAACACGTCGATACTTAAATACAACTAAGTTCCAAATGAGACCCAAACAGTGTTACGTGCAAACCGAATTTGCACTTTAACATTTTAGGTTAGGTTTAGTTTTCTTGATGTACGGAAGTTTCCCGCCATATTTTCAAATATGCAAGACGCGGGAACATTTTTAAATAGACTGGGCGGGGCTTCCGGTACGTCACAGTAGTGAGTTTGCGCAAGTGTTTTTATCCTTAGAGGGTTAGGACAATACGCGAGAAAGGATGGGGGAGGAGTTCCGCGTCTCTCTCCCTGAAACGGGCTGTCTGCCTAGTGATGTGAAGTGAAACGGACCTTTCTTTTGGGTGTCGTACCGTAACGTATGCTATGTAGAATCCTTTTTTCTAATTACCTTTGTGTTGTCTACCTTTACCTTTTCCCGTCAGACCCTTACATAGGTACAATTTGCGCCACCGAAGGACCTACCGACCTCCACACCCGTAGATGGAGAGCTCCATGCCAACCAACCGCCGCTAGCCGAGGTGTCCCTTAAGAATTTGGTAGCGTCGACGCCATCGTTACACCAGAAGGAGCTGGATGCGTGGTTACAGGCCTACTGAAGGAAAAATACCTGATGTGAGTACCTTTAATTAACTTGCATGCTTTATTTTTGTGCTAGAGTTTGTTTAAATTTGCGTATTATTACGCAATGTCTGACACGTATCAATAATTGGCCTCGCCCTAAATCTGTATAAGAGTTCGCGTTGCCAACCGTTGATAGTGTCTATTATATCACATTCACGTGAAATAAATATCGAACTTTAAATTGTAATTACCGTTGTATCTTAACGTTTATCTTATAAGAATTTGGCGCCCAATGCATGCTTTTCGGTGGTATACTTATGTAAGATGTTAATTAAGGATAATCAGGCTTTTTCATCTAAACCAAACCAAGAATTTTTTTATTTATCTATTTTGCATAAAATATCTGTGAAGCTTTTTAATTTCAGTTGGCAGTTTTGAAATATTCCCCCAAAATATTTTCACAATTGACACATTGCGTTCGTAATTAAATACCGCGACGGTAATAAAAAGTTTTATCTAAAAAACGCCATTCTATTTACCTTAATATAACTAAAAAAAAAATAATATTGTTCATAACTAGTGCCTAAAATATGTCTTGTTTGTCTGAAAACGCGTGTGTAGAACAGCTAATTGTTATATGGATATATATTAACCTCAATGTTTCAAGTAAGTAGAATAATTAAGAAAATTTTTATTTGCATTTTCTAAATACCGTTACTGAATAATTAGTTACTTTGATTACATGCCGTTAAAACACATTTATTACAAAATTATCTACATATACTAAATTAAAATATCTTTGTTTGTTTTTTTTTAACTTTAAAAGCCGTTTTTGAAACTTCAATGCACATCTTTCTATGTTGTATTGTAAAAATTGATTCAATTAACACTATCTCAAATACTTACACAAGAAAATCTTATGCTACAAACAGTAGTGAAAGAAATTGCCTTTATAATATCCTTTATGTAGGATTAAAATTTGAATTTTTATAATTATTAAATAAATAATACATTACATGGTGTATTTCTAAAATAAAAATTTTTTCTGCTAACTTATGAAGAATATATCTCCTTATTAAACAATTATCTTGTTTAGATCCCTTTAAATACAGTTATTACAAGATTATCTATCATAAATATAACTTTGGTTGCTTTCTTAACTTTACAAGACAGGTTTTTTTTGAAACTTTTATGTTACTTTCTAAAAAACTGCACTATAGTTTATCCTTTACATGAAAATTTTGTGTTTAAAAAACACTGAGTGAAGTAAATTGCTTACCTGCGTCCATTTTCAATTTTTTGGAAGGCCTTTCTGTAATTATCTATAGAATATGTATTTAACTGAACATTGATTTCGTTTCCATATACCTTAAATGTGTTTCTTTGGTGTTTTCATAAGATTAAAGCTTTAACAGGCATATTATTTTTATCGGTGACGTTTCTAAACAAGGTTCCTTCCTAAATATCGTATCGTATTACCTTAAAATAAGTGTAACGTGTTTTTACCTTTTAATCTGCGTCAAAATCACATATTTTTTATATCGCGTCTTGAATATTGTATTCATAATGAACGTATCACATTTAAAATCCCTCGAATTGATCTACGAGCTGGAATGTAGGAGTATTATAGCAGCTAGCAACCAGAATGATAGGCGATCTCAACTTAGGGCCATTTTGGCACAGGAAACCAAAGGCATTGATATCTTAAAGAACCCTGTTGGCGACTGGCCACTCAACGTATCAGAAATTAAATTATCTTTAGATGATATATCGAATATAATACATAAAACAGATCCTAGTGCCACTAATATCGAATTAGGGAGATTGACTTCAAGAATAACTCACGTCAAACAGCGAGTTGATTCACTATCTTTATATAACGACGACCAAGCGACTCAAGCTAAACAAAGTTTGTTGTCCGAGGTGTTATTGCTTGAAGGAATTCTTTTAGAAAGACTTAATCCTATTGCAGACGTAGATATATCGTTACCTTTTTCAAATCTTGTGCTTGCCGAACCTAAACCATTAGGAAAACCTATACCTGTATACAAATGGGGTCTCACTTTTGAAGGGTTTGATTCGAAGGTTTCTTTATCATCCTTTCTTGACCGGATTAACGATTTTAAAATTTCTCGCGGGTGTACCGACCAGGACCTATTTATCTCAGCTGGTGATTTGTTCGCAGGCTCAGCATTGATATGGTATAGAAACATACGACACCAAATTTCTACCTGGAATGAATTAGTTGCCTGTTTAAAACGAGACTTCCTACCTTATGGTTACATTAACGACCTTTGGAACGAAATTCGTAACCTAACCCAAGGTCCCGACGAAAATGTCGTTTCTTTTATTACCTCATTAGAAGCTTTATATAGCAGACTTGACAAAAAACCTTCCGAATCAGAAATTATCGATCAATTACTTAGAAATTTGAACCCCTATTTCTCAGAACGGTTGGCATTACAGCCCATATCTTCGCTAGCTCACTTTAAAGACCTATGTCGTTCTCTTCAAGAAGTGAGGTCAAGGATTGACAAGTATCGACCACCACCCGAGAAATTATCTGGTCTTCTAGAACCTGATTTAGCTTGCCAAGTTCGACCTTCCCGTAAACTATCTACCCTTAACGTTCCTCCTACCGTAACTAATAACGCACTTACCTGTTGGAACTGCAAGCGAAGTGGACATAGCTATACTGTCTGCACATACCCTAGAAATATTTTTTGTTATGGTTGTGGTCGCTCAAATATCTACAAATCTAACTGCACCAACTGTAATCCTAACGTATCGGGAAACTCCCGTCGAGATATTTCAAATCAGGGTGTGAATATCTCAAGAAACCAAAATCGCTCTCAACACCAATCATCCAACGGACACAGACGCCAATGAATTCAAATTATAAAACCACTTCTAACGTTGTACCGTCATTAAATTTATCTAATAATAATATCGCTACTATTAATGTACAAAATGCCTTACCTTTAGAGGAATTATGCTATACTACCCCAGCCGAGTGGTCTAAGTGGTTACAAACCGTCAATTCCTTTTATCATAAAAAGACTACCGCTGTTTCACAACTTGTTAAAAAACCCTTCGATAATCGTCCACACTTATCTATCTCAATTGGTTCCTTAAATGTAATTGCTTTACTGGATACAGGTTCTTCATGTTCTCTGATAAATAACGAAGGTTTACATCAATTATCTCAACAAAATATCAAAATTCAAATTATTCCCGAAAAAACTTCCATAAATTTAGCTGACGATAACCAAATACATGTAACCGGTTCCTTAAGTTAAAAATTCGTGTAGAGTCTCTTGAACGTGATATTTTATTTTTGATTGTCCCTACATTAGCTTATCCATTTCTACTGGGCGTTGATTTCTGTAAACTTTTAATTTGTCACTTTACTTTCAGGATTTTTCATGGCAAACCTCCATTAAAACGAACTCCTGTGCATCTGCAGGAATATCTAACAAAATCTCTCTTACTGATTCCCAAGATGTAACTCTTAACGCTACAATCGACAAATTTCGCAAACTTAATACCTCTGAACTTGGTTGCGTTACGACTGCAACACACGTTATCTCTACAGGTGATGCCCTTCCTTTAAGCAACGTCAATATCCCTTATCGCCTGCCTTACAAAAGCATTTACATGCGGAAATAGACAAAATGTTAGTATCTGGTGTTATCTCCTTCAAATTCACCGTGGACCTCTCCGTATTGCTAAATCGGAAAAAGAATGACGAATGGCGTGTCTGTTTTGATGGCAGGAAGCTAAATTCTGTTACTGTTCCAGACGCTTACCCTCTACCTAGAACTGACTCAATTTTGAGCAGGCTTCGTAACGCAAAATTTATCTCATCTATCGACCTAAGACAAGCTTTTATCAGATACCTCTTGACTTATCTTCTCGTCAAAAACTGCTTTTTGTGTCCCAGGCCGAGGTCTTTTCGAATATAAATTTTGCCATTTGGTCTCTGTAACGCTCCACAAACTTTACAACGTACTATGGATCAAACGTTAGGTCCTATCTTACATCAAGAACGTGCCTTTGTGTTTTTAGATGATATCTTAGTTATCTCAAGTTCGTTCGATGAACATATCGCCACATTAGATGAAGTTGCTGAACGTTTAAACGCAGCAGGTTTTAAGATAAACTGGGAAAAGTCTCAATTTTGTCGTTCATCCCTTACATTTCTTGGTTTTATTATCGATGGGACAGGCTTACGAGCAGATCCTGCTAAAGTTGATGCTATTACTAAATTTAAAACACCTAAAACTGTTACCGAAATCAAGCGTTTAATAGGAATGATTAGCTATTATCGCATTTTTCTACCTAACCTTTCAACTATATCCGCACCCATTACTGCTTTAATCAAAAATAAAAAGAAATCCCAAACTATCGAGTGGAATTTAGAATCCCAACAAGCTTTCGAACAAATTAAAACATTAATCACTTCAGCACCTATCTTAATTTCTCCAAATTTCGATGATAAGTTTTTTATACAAACCGATGCCTCACTTACTGGGTTAGGTGCAATGTTGTTTCAGGTAAACAATGGTTTAGAACATCCAATCGCTTATGCGAGCCGTGCCTTAACTTCTGCCGAACAGAAATACTCTGCTACCGAACGGGAACTATTGGGCGTTATCTTTGGCATCGAGAAATTCAGAGGATATGTCGAAGGTACACACTTTACCGTAATCACTGACTGTGCAGCTCTCACGTGGCTTAATAACTTGAAACAACCCGCAGGTCGTTTGGCAAGATGGAACTTGCGTATATCTCAATTTACTTTTGACGTTAGGCATAGGCCTGGCAAATTAAATATCGTACCTGATGCCTTATCTCGAGATGTTGTTTCTTTAAACCTTCCAAATTTAATTCTGGATACCTGGTACCTCAATATGATTAAAAAAGTTTCCGATACCCCTGACAAATTTCCTACCTTTCGTGTAACAAACAATAGACTATATAAATTTGTATCCTCGTCCCCACATAAAATATCGAATATACCTGAATGGAAACTCGTTGTGCCCACTGCAAACCGCAGTGAGGTGCTCAAATTATGTCACGACGATCCCTTAGCTGCACACCTTGGTGTTACAAAAACTCTCGCTAAAATATCTGAATTATATTACTGGCCCACACTTAAGCAATCTGTTTGTCGCTACATAAAAAGCTGCAAAATTTGTGGTTCCCATAAGAGTTCACAAGATGCTCGCCCTGGTTTAATGGGTAACTTTAAGCGTGTATCTTATCCCTTTCAATTAATATCGCTTGACTTATTAGGACCTCTCCCTCGATCGAAAAGAGGCAATCAATATCTTTTAGTCGTTACCGATTGGTTTTCTAAATTTGTTATGGTACAACCCCTACGTAAAGCTACCTCCGCAGCAATAATTAAATTTCTAGAACAGAATGTCTTTCTTATCTTTGGTGTCCCCCAGATTATTCTTTGTGACAATGGTGCACAATTTATCTCTAAAGATTTTCAGAATTTCGTTAAAAGTTACAAAGTACAAAAAATTTGGTTTAACGCAAAATATCATCCCCAAGTAAACCCTACCGAGAGAGTAAATCGAGTGTTAATTACCGCTATCTCTTCCTATATTGATTCACATTATACTACATGGGATGAACATATCTTTAAAATTGCTCAAGCTTTGCGTACATCTAAACACGAAGCAACCCAATTCACTCCGTCTTTTCTTGTTTTTGGAAGATATACCCCAATCGATGGGAGTTACTATGGTTTAGTGCCTGACGATACTAACGTAATTGAATTTGACGATAAAGTACGTTGGGACAAGGACCAACAGTCACTACCTTCTATCTTTAACGACGTTAGAAAAAATTTGTTAAAAGCTTACGAAAAGAGTAAGGACCATTATAACTTACGTAAACGAAATATTTCCTTCGCCTTGGGCGAACAAGTTTGGAAAAAGAACTATGTCTTATCGGATGCATCTAAGAAATTCTCTTCAAAATTAGCCCCTAAATTCATTCTTTGTAAGGTCACTCGTGTCATTAGTCCCTTATCTACGAACTTCAGGATGCTGAAGGAAAACGCCAAGGCAGGTGGCATATTAAAGACCTTAAGCCATTCTCTGCCGACCCAAATGCTACTTAGGTTTTTCATGTTCCATGCCCCTCACCATCTACCTAATATTTTTTGTTCCCACCACTAATTAGTAAACTTTAATTACTTATTCCTTCTCTCATATAGTATATAATTTCTTACACGTTTAACTTTACTTACCTTAATTTAGCTATCTTTTTCTTCTGGTTGACTTTTCCTCGACCATACCGTTACTCATGTATCACTGCATTCTCTACACACCCCCCAATATAACTCTGTCGCTTCATTTAATTAACCCTTGAAATTTTCCTACTACATATTGTTCGGTCTTTAGTATTTCTCTTATATGGTTTAATTGTATGGTAATTGTCGTAACTTTGGTTGAAATAACCCATTGAATTTTTATGACTGGTTTTAGCTGATGTTGAGTGGATGATTTTTTTCTTTGGGCCAACATAGGAGTCATGACCTATGCCATTGTAAGAAATAGTTCATATTCGCAGTTGCAAGAACTAGGATTATCTATTCCGTGTGTTTTTCTTCTGAATTATTGCAGTTGCCCACATTATACTACATCATTACACTATATCTTTATTGGTTTTTCTATTAAATCAACATAACTTATAAACATTTTTTTCGTTGTTTTTTATTGAACTTTGTGGTGAGGTGCTATTACTTCTTATTGTTATCTTATTAAATTCTCGGTTGTTTTAGCATATGGGGACAGTGTATCTGTATCTAACTGCTTATAATTGGACATTTTTGTGTGTTTAGGGTGCTACCGTTTTAAAAAAACTACCTTAAAACAGTTTGTTTTTGTGTGTTTGTATCTGTGAGGATACTTTTAAGTTGTCGTGTCTATCTTTGTCTGATTTTCTTATCGTAGTCAAAGCACTCGTTAGGAAAATTATCGCACTAGTTCTCTTAGGAGCCTAGTGAATGTCAACATATGGCATATCTTGTCTTGTCGGATTATTATCGCAGGTAGTCCTTCAGACTACGCTGTGTTTTATAGGGACAACTCTCTACTTTCTCTCGGACGCTTGTCCAAAAACTATACTTTTTCTTAACCCGCTATCTCCGCTATGCCTTATTCTTCTCTCGGTGGACCTGTTCTTGTCCCGGAACACCCGTCTGCCACATAAGAATGATGTTCCCTCATTCCGAGCTACTGACCACACTTGTTGGTTGAGTAGCGCTTTGCTATCCACCTTTCCCTCTGTCGCTTTTGCTCAATGCGAGCCCTTCCCCTTCTTTCTTCTACCTAGAGGTGCCTCTTATGCACTTCAAAAAACCAACCTCCTTCTTTTACCGTTCCTGTTTCTCTACTACCTTTTCTTTTCTGTTAGTCACCGTGTGGTTGCGCGGGAGGTTTCCACAGACACTTGGACCAGGTCTCTGCGAATCTTTCGTGAGGTCATGCGGTGCCGCTGTCAGTGCGTGGGCTCTGGCAGTGAAGGTATGTATGAGTGTGTGAATGTGTGAGTGAATGTGTATATCTTTATACCGAATGGATATCGGGTGATGGAATCACCGATATCGATCAACGCCGGGTGCAGGAATGCACCCAAAGGTCTTTGCCGGTCCCCCGTGCTGTTCTTACGAACGGACCTGCCTCACAGGTCTCTCTTTTTAGAGGGCACGGGTCAATCCCATTTCAACGGCTCTACTGGAGCCACTCTTTTGTTGTTATCATTGTCTTGGGTAATAACTAGGCCAATATCTTTGTCTTCTTTATTATCTTCGATAATACCTTTAGGTTTAATATCGTTATCTTATTGATTACCTTTAATAATAACTTTAGCTTATTATCGTTATCTTACCGATTACCATTAGTAATAATTTTGGTTTAATTTATCGTTATCTTACCGACTACCGTTAGGAATGACTTCGAGTTATTTCGCGTTATCTTACCGGTTATCTTGAGTAATAACTTCTGTTTAAATTCATGTTACCTACTATCTCTTATAATCACTTTAACTTAATATCGTGTTATCTTATCGAGTATCTCAAAAAATAACTAAAGCTTAATACCGTTATCTTATTCATTACCTTTGAGGATAACAATTTAAGCTAAATATCATTATCTTATCTACTATCTTTAACATCAATTTGAGATCTTATCTTATCTTTTTATCGTCCTAACGTGTGGTATATATGACCAGACGTGGGAATTATTTTTTCTGAAATTTAAGTGAAAAAGCTAACCCGATTTAGAAATGTAATTTGTTAGGTTAGCATATAAGGATTTAGTAGGTGTTACTTTTGGTAAATTTGTGGATTCACAACTGTGTCATGGACAAGTTAAATGTGCATCGGAGGAAACCAAAGTACCAGTAACAAAATTTGCTAGAGTGCAAGGTGACGCACGCACTTTTTTAAATTTGGGCACTTCTTGCCAAAAAAAGAAGAATAGTTTGATGCGACACTCATGTGTGTTTGCATATAAGAACTTTATGTTAGCTTTAGTTAGTTAAGTTTAGATAGGTTTAGATAGGTTAGGCGATTTGTCGCACCCGTGTTAGTTTAAGCAGTGTTTCATGCTCCCCGACAAATTTGTGCTGTCGGTAAGTAGTGTAGTCACAGACTATCGGACTACCTATTCCGTTCCTGGTACTTCGGTAGACGTGTTATCGGTCGAAAAAACCAGGTGGCGCCTTATATGAACATTTTGTAGGTTTTAAGTTAGGGTTTATATAGGGTAATTAGGATTTAGATTTTAAGCTGTTACTGTGCTAACAGACTTTTTCTTTTTTTAAGTTTTTTCTTTTGTGGCTTTGTCGCGATTGTTACGTGCAAACCGAATTTGCACTTTAACATTTTAGGTTAGGTTTAGTTTTCTTGATGTACGGAAGTTTCCGCCATATTTTCAAATATGCAAGACGCGGGAACATTTTAAATAGACTGGGCGGGGCTTCCGGTACGTCACAGTAGTGAGTTTGCGCAAGTGTTTTTATCCTTAGAGGGTTAGGACAATACGCGAGAAAGGATGGGGGAGGAGTTCCGCGTCTCTCGCCCTGAAACGGGCTGTCAGCCTGGTGATGTGAAGTGAAACGGACCTTTCTTTTGGGTGTCGTACCGTAACGTATGCTATGTAGAATCCTTTTTTCTAATTACCTTTGTGTTGTCTACCTTTACCTTTTCCCGTCAGACCCTTACATAGGTACAATTTGCGCCACCGAAGGACCTACCGACCTCCACACCCGTAGATGGAGAGCTCCATGCCAACCAACCGCCGCTAGCCGAGGTGTCCCTTAAGAATTTGGTAGCGTCGACGCCATCGTTACGCCAGAAGGAGCTGGATGCGTGGTTACAGGCCTACTGAAGGAAAAATACCTGATGTGAGTACCTTTAATTAACTTGCATGCTTTATTTTTGTGCTAGAGTTTGTTTAAATTTGCGTATTATTACGCAATGTCTGACACGTATCAATAATTGGCCTCGCCCTAAATCTGTATAAGAGTTCGCGTTGCCAACCGTTGATAGTGTCTATTATATCACATTCACGTGAAATAAATATCGAACTTTAAATTGTAATTACCGTTGTATCTTAACGTTTATCTTATAAGAACAGATCATTGGCATAAGTGCATCTACTGCGATAAAAAAATCAAATAAAGGTAATATTACCTATTTAAATATACCTACACAATAATTTCAAAGACATAACTACAATCGACACAGCAATGTTTGTAGGATATATAATTAATCAGAAATAAAAAATGAGAAAATTTTTAATACAACTCAATAAAGAATAATAATAGAAACGACAAAGGGATAGCTCCTCACCAACATGTTTAAAAAAAAATGTATTAACATTTCTATGATATAAGAAGAACGGATAACGAAAATTGGAAAATGCGATTGAAATATATGTGAAAGAAAACACATCAAATAGAAATTTCTTGTCTTCGCAACTGTGGAATCTGACTTTTTACTACAGAGGGGTGAAGCAGCAACCCGATATCAGCTAGTACAAATCCTAAACATTCACTGGGTTATTCAGGCGAAAAATATGTCAACCACGACAAAAAATATAGTGAGTTATACAATAATAACAAGATAAAATATGACAATTTAAAAGAAATGAAATAATTTGCCTGTAAATGACCAATAGAAAAATTTTTGTAACTAGAAATGAGAGTACTATCTTTTAAAACTAAAAACCATTTATGACATGACAGGCAGGTTTAAGGGTAATATCCATTTAAATGTACGATACGATAAGTCAAAGATTACAAAATAAATTTATGTAGTAGTAAACGATATGAAAGTTTAATGATAAGGTAATATTTACATAATTAAAACTAAGACGACAAGCAGATGTTTTAAAAGTTAAATATAAATAGTAATTAAAACTTACATGTAGTTAAAAAATAGCTATTATTCAGGTAACACAAATTAACACTAATCACTCGCATAAAACTTTGTGAAAATCTAGATGACACAGAAAAACTGCAATTTTAAATAACATATATTAAATTTTAGTAGTTTATCGGGCACGTGCTTCCAACACAAAGAGATCGGTCATGTTTGTTTCAAGGGTATTATGAAATAGTTATATACGATATAAAAGCTAGATGGCGCCTGCGATATATTATAGTGTTAATAACCTTAGAATTAGTGGGCAAAAGAGCTATTACGCCAATTTATAAGATGTTTTTAGCTTTGACGATAAAACTTTGTACGTTTTCAGTTTAGTTATTAGATAGAGCACAAACTTGAATAATATAAATGTCGCAAGCGAAGCCCACAAGATAACAAAACAAGTCAGGAGCTTACCTGGCTAGTTACTAAATGCCTCGCTTCTTGATTTTCAGGTCTGGGTCTTCAGCAGGGGTTTCCAAATTTTATCATCACCGTGTGTTTGATTTTATTACCTTTCTTTAAACAGTTGGTTAATGGTTTGGTTATTTGTGCGTAACTTTTAATGAATTTTCGGTAGTATCCACTGAGTTACAAAAATCATTTTATTTTTTTGTTTGTTTTTGGTAAAGGGTAGTTTAATACGGCATTTGGGTTTGACATAACACCTTGTGGCGTTATAATGTGTCCTAAAGATGCTACTTCTTTTTGCAAGAATTCGCTTTTATCTAATTTTATTTTAAAGTGGACTTTTCTTAAGCGTTCAAAAACTTCTCTTAATCTTTTGATGTTTTCATTGAGTGATGTTGAGTATACAATTATGTCGTCCAGATACACAAGGCATTCTTGTTGTTAATTGTTCTCAAAAAATTATCCATAACCCTCTGAAAAGTGGCGGGTGCGTTCTTTAAGCCAAGGGGTGTACTGAAAGCTGTTTTGGTTGTGTCTTTCTCGTCCATTTCCACTTGGTGGTATCCTGAGGCGAGGTCTAATGACGAAAAATATTGACATTTTCCTAGTTTATTTAATATCTTGGTGAAATTTGGTAGTGGGTACTTATCGTCCACAGTCTTCTCGTTGAGTTTTCTGTAATCGATTACCATTCGGTATTTGCGTTTGCCTGAGGCATCTAGTTTCTTCGGTACAATTAGTACGGGGCCGCTCCATGGTCAATTTGAATGTTGGATGACATCTTGCTTCGATGGATCTGCTACCTGTCTATCTGCTTCTTCTTGACTTGCTTGAGGTAGTCTATATGCTTTGGTAAAAATCTGTTTACCATCTGTTAGTTCAATGCTATGTTTGACTGTGTTGGTGAAAGTTAAAGGTATTCCTTCACAATGGAATATATCTCGGTATTCGAAACATAAGTCCTTTATTGCTCCTTCCTCTTCTGTGTTAATATTGTCATCGAAACGAATGTTCATTAAATTTTCCTTTAATATTTTATCGTGTTCTCTGGGGTTGGAATTACCTTCAGGGTCTTCGTCGATTTCCATTTCACTAAAACTCACTTCTTCCATTTCGATCGGCGTTGTTAAAGATACTCTATGGGGTAATCGTTTAAGTTTAAAATTGTGGTAGTGGCGTAGTTGTCTTTTATGTGTACTAACGCGGTGGGTGTTTCTACTCTTTGTTGAAATGACATGTGATTTATTATACCTATGTCGCCTTTTAAATTTACTAAGATTTTTATTTGTTTTTTTTCCTAGGTTTGATTGTGTACTTTTGAACGATTTGAATGTTGCTGTTTTGAAATTTAATTAGTATTTGTCCGTATTTTGTTCTTAATAATCGATTTTCTATAACGATATTCGCTCCTAGTTTTCTTAAAAGATCCATGCCTATTAATCCGTCGTATTTATCGTTAAATTCAAAAATGCAAAATTTATGTTTCATTTTTACGTTAAAAGTTTTTGGTAAAGGATGTTTGCAAAAAATTGGCGTAGAGTCGTTTTGTATGCTGTTCGGATTTTGAAAGGTTCTCTTTCTACAAAATCTAAATAATGTTTCTGCACGGTTTTGGGGCTAATTAAGGTTTTTGAAGATTCTGTATCGATTAATTTAATTTTCGCGTGAGATATTTCTATATAGGGTAAAATGTGTTGATTAATATTTTTTAGATTTATTACGTCTGATCGTATTTTATTTGGTCCAACTGAAAATTTGAGCACGCATTTTCTTCATCGTTATCTTCGTAATTTTCTGAATGATTTGTTTCATCGTCTCTACTTAGATTCGCATAATTATCAGTGTCTTGATTGTTAAAATCTTCTACTTCTTGGTGAAATAGTTCCTCGGAAGTAAAGTTTCGTTTTTGAGTATAATTGGGTCTAATTTGAGATATTTTAGTGTTCTGTCTGGTGTTACCAGATTAACTGTCCCTAGGGGTTAGTTTGTAATAATTATTGGAGTTGTTATTACTCGTCATAGGTGCGTTTTTGTTAGAATTTACGCCGAATGTTTGCAATGTTTGATTTGCATTCTGATTGAATTTTGGTGTAAATGTGTGTTTTACAAAAGTCGAATTTAATGTTGGTTTTCGAAATTAATTGTTGAAATTTGTATTATTAAATTCTTGGTTGGTTTATTGGTGCGTTAAATGATGTAAATTTAGGCTGTGTTGGCATTTGTTTTGCTGCTTGTATCGTTTTAATTAGTAGGTAATTTTTGTTCGCGCTAGGATTGTAAATCCGGTTTCTGTAATACATCACTTTTTCTTCTTCTACAATTAAATTCATTGCTTCTTTTAAATTTTGGGGGTTTTGAAATCTTATCTTGTTCGATAATCGCTTGGGTCACGCTTTTATATAAGTGCCTAAAGCCACCTCATCGTACATTTTCGTTTTTATTAAATGTACATTTTGATCGGGTTCCTCGAGTTTCAATTTAGTTAGGATTAAGCTTCGCACGTCTTGACGTCGCATAACATATTGGTATGGTGATTGAATAGTTTCCATTCGTAGGTTTATCAAGTCGCTAATAAGACATTTTATATTCCGCTGGTCGCCGAAATACTCTTTAGTAATCGTTTCAATTCTGCAGGTCATCGCGACTTGCAATAAAGGTCAAAATTCTACCTGTTAACTTACTTATGATAAAGCGTAATAGCCATAAATTTCGGTCAACGTCTCCTTGTTTGTAAAAAGATTTCAGGAATATCTCACAAGCAGTAATAAAAATACCTAATAGCGCTTGATTACCATCACACATTGGTATTGAGTCTAAATATAGTTTTAAGTTTTTAAAATTCATCTTTATAAATTTTATTCTCAGTTACTTCAGTCGAATTTGTATTAAAGTTATTTAAAGAATCACTTATTGTTACATATATTGTATGTAATTATAAACATCTGCCATAATTACATCGGTTTCAGACTTGTTTTACAAAATAATTGTTGCAATAATAAATTGTACATAAAATGTGTATAATTATAAACCTTTGTTATATTTGGGTTCAGACTTTTGCGGAGTAAATTTTTTCAGTTATAATAACTTGTGATAATAAATTGTACTAATAAATTGTACTAATAAATTGTACTAATAAATTGTACTAATAAATTGTACTAATAAATTGTACTAATAAATTGTACTAATAAATTGTACTAATAAATTGTACTAATAAATTGTACTAATAAATTGTACATAAATTCTTTCGTTTTAAATCTTACTTGTTAACATCAATATTCAATTGAAAGAATGGTTAGGAAAATGAACTGTAGGTACTCACGATAATTTGATTGCCAGTTCCATCAGCCTTCCTTCTTTATTGGATTCGGTCGATTCTATACTTCGTCCAATTGTTTGGTTTTTTATTTCCAGTGAAGAATTGAAATTCACGATCACCAGCTCTTCGATTTTGGAATTACTAGTGCCCTTTTGGAATTTGTTTCGACTACGCCAGATAGGTTTTGAGCCCTTGGGAGCTTTTTTTTAAAAACATTTATTTCTCAAAAAACTTTTGTATCGATTTTATTCTCAATTATACAATTACAAAAATGACTTCTTTCTGTTACAATCTACTTAAACGTTTATATTCATTAAACTAATTAAGATTGGCAAAATACTTGAAGTTAATAATCAATAATTAAAAATTATGGTGAGTAGCTTGAACCACCAGCAATGTTAAAGTTATGAAGTTCGAGACTGACTGGTCATTAGGTGTTCCTCAGGGTATTTATATAATCCCTGCTTTCACATTATCTTGTGGGAAATGCAGATCTTACCATGTGCTATATCTTGATAACATACAATATCTTACTTCTTAGTAATCTTAATTAAGTCTGCTTTTATTGCAGTTCATTGTGTCCTGCACGTGCAGTATCAGGTTGTGTTTGGAATACAAAGTAGCTGCTTACGTTTTCATGTCTGATATGGACTTTCGTTAACCTTAACTAATGAATCCACTAGACAACAACTTAAAATATTAATGAAGACACGATTTTGTAGAATTTCTATACATGCAGGATTTACAGATCCTGAAGCATATCTTTGATATTGAACAGTAGTGTGAATAAAGAATAAGTTATTCCCCTAAATAGACAATACTAAATGGAATACTGCAATCCCAACTAATAGAGAAACTATTAATTCATATCAAATTGGAATAAGTTTTTGATATTTTGTGAATATTTAAAGGTTCGTCCTTTGTACTTGAATTTGCTATTTGGTTTGTCATACTTTCAAACTACGAGCAGCGACTGGTAAGTAATAATAAAATATATAAATAAATTAAGTAAACTTAACTGCATCGATTATATTTAATATTGTAATTGTGCATTTCGATGAGACACTCGCAGTATGTTATTTATAATCTATCTGTATAATACGCGATCTGATTGCTTGATTTATTATGTGACATGCACAATTTCCAAGACCATTAACGTCTATAAATTTCTAGCTATTTTAAACATTTATGGTAATATAGCTACAAATATATTGAGGGCAGTGGTAAATGTGTGTATAATTAATTTCTCAAAGGTATTTTAATCCCTGTAATAAAAGGGAAAGTCTACACGTGTTAAATATTCGTCAATATTTCAAAAGCGCACTAACAAATGCATTTTTACCTGTTTCTTAAACTGATTGCAAAATGCATATAATGCAAACGTTGTACAAGCTGTTGCAGTTTGTGCAGAACTGGCTGTAAATGCGATTACGTAATCAACTACAAAATGGCAGACATGTTTAAGCACAATTATCTCGTTCAAGTTATCATTTATTCATTGTGATTTAGCCCTTGTTATCGAGTTAATTTATTGTTTAATCAAACTAAGACAACTAATAATACTTTTAATTTTAATATTTAATTGTAGAAATCAGGTTAAGAAACGGATCAAATTCTTATCTCCATGTAACTGCCATAGACATTTGAACGGATTTTGATTTACCAGGCGATCTGCGAGGATGCGCGTGGGAACTTCTCCCAAACAGTGCGTTGGTAGAACATAATAACATACACACGCACCCACCGGTTTTGTTTTATGTTTTTATAACGGTATAAAAATTATACCACATGAGCATATACATATACATATATATATATATATATATATATATATATATATATTGCCGTGCTCTTTGGGACAGTCTCTGGAACCTTTGATTAATTTCGTGCCCACTCCTGGGCCAACATAAAATTTTCAAAAACTGTTTATATAAAAAAAATTCTTACCCTTTATTTTGGACGCCTTCAGATTTCTCTGCTCACCCTGGCTAGCTCAGCAATCGGACTTTTTTGAATACCTAGCTTTAAGTGCATACCTCACACACACACACACACACACACACACACACACACACACCATCAAATGAAATTACCAAAATAATACAACAACCATATCACCTTTTATTTACACATACTAACAGATAAAATATTTACACATAAGTACAAACGATTTGGTACACTTGTTACCAGCTCAATTATTAAAAGCTTTAAAGTCCTTAGTTTTAAATTATATTTTAAACAAATTCTACATATGAGTAGATAGGCCCCACATGCACCCTAGTTTGACTTCCTACTGGTCTATTGTAAGCTCATTATAACCCAGTTTTTGGTAAATGCTTTTTAAACCTTGCATTATTAAAAACAAATTTACAGACCCGTTTACTCCTTACAAACAACCACAATTTATAGCCTGAATAAACCTTTATATACCATCAATAAACGCAATTTTGGTCTATAGGGGCTAAATCCCAACTCACAGTAATTATAAAGGAGCAAATTTTTATTAAGAATGCTTGAAATTGGAAAATGCGCTTTATATCAGTGAAACTGATGCATTTTATGCACATCTTACATTCATTTAGCATCGAATATTTTTATTAATAGGATAGACGCATTTATTCAAGCTGCAAATTGTGTTAATGTAGAAAAAGTCAAGCAAATGTTGAGATTACGTGGAAACCCAAATTCTTAACACAAATGTGTTACGTTCAAAACCCTGCAAATAATTTTTGTGCGTTCATATTTAAAACACCCTAAAATTTCTCAACAAGTTCGATTTCCTACTATTTAAAATTAGTGTTATTTTATAAAATTTCTCAAATAATTACTCGATAAAATAAAATTTTGCCTTATATAAAATCAAACAGCTGCTTAGGAAACGTTACATTACAAAGTAGTTGCAATATTTACTACCACATGCAGTGACTATATTTTAATTAAAAGCTGCACGTAAATGCACAGCTTTTTTCTAAAAGATAAAGCCCCTTACCACCTGCCTACATCTGCTTACAATGGGTTTGTTATCTATAGGGATACTGTTATTCTGCAGCTGTTAAGATGTTTCCAAGTAATAAGATTGCTTTCCTTTGTCTAAAAATTCTTCGATAATTGCGTTATCTGCTTGTTGGCAAGCTGTTACAGTTTGTATTTCGGCAGCTGTTGTCTGGGAATTTTGCACACTTGATTCTTCGGCGATATCTTTGAAAGCCAAATACCTACCCCCATATATGATTCTGTCCTTATAAAATAGAGACCGTGTTTTGAAAGGAAGATTGAATACAACATCTTCTTACCGAAGAGACGTGTTGTAAAGTCGCGCTTTTACAATGCTTTCTGTGTTAGAATGAGTTAAGTTGGTGGTTCCAGCATCCAGCCCATACAGAAATGCAGCCGCATTTTTCATCCACAAGATGATACCAGCACAAAGCCAATAGTTCAAGGTACTGTTTTCGTAATTTTTAATGCTGTTGTGAAGAATAGACTTTTCATTTTCTGTTATTACTTACGATTATTCAGTAAATTATCAACACTACGTTACAGAACTCACATTCACAATGCAGGAGCGACTATGTAATCATTCTATAAATTAAAAATTAGTTAATCAAAGTTTATGTTAGAGTCTGTTTTAAACCGTTTCTTTTGTATTTTTAACGTAAATAACTTACTTATAAATTTAAAAATAGTTGACACTTGATTAATTTAAGTTAGAGTGTATAAGTTTAATGTTACACTACTTCTTGAGGAGTTGTACTTCACAAATGCAGAATGTATAATTTATGTATATTTCTTTTTCTAGAATTACTATACAGTTTATGTTTAATTTTTTTTATGTGTATTTAAGGTGAACCATTAAGTAAGTATCTAAATTCTAAGATGTTGTATTTGCTTACAAATTTTATGATTTTATGTTATGACGCCTTGTTTACCATCACGCTGTAACAAACGATTACGAAAATTATTGGATTTTGTTGTTTTGTAAATAGTTTTTCAAGATTGTATGTTGACAATATAGTTTACTGAGTATTCCAATGTGTTCTTTCTATTTCACCCACGCCCCTTGTGGTGCTGCTGGTTTATTGTGAACTGTGCGGTAGTGATGTGGATTTGAATGCGAATACACTCGCCGGTAAGGTAGGAAACGGGAGAGCGTCGACGAGCTTTAAATAACATATAGAATTAATTAGGTAGTAGCAGCGGTAGACGATACCACAGAAATAAAGCGGTTTGTAGTTTGTACAATCAAATTAAATGTTAAGTTGGCATAGTTTATATAAAACTGTTTTATCCAATTCCAGTTGTAACCTACACCGAGATTGTGAAATTCAGAAAATAAAGTATTGTATGTGTTGAAAATTAATTACTTTACTTGTAGTCTGACGAGGGGATCATCTCATATTGGCGCCCAACGTGGGGCTGGTTTGCGATTAAAATGGTTCAGAAAAACTAGAATTGTCAACTTACATGCGAAACAAAGGTCTAATGGATTAAATAAATGAAGAATGCGAAAGTGGTTTAGTTATTACAATCGACCAATAAAGTCAACAACGCTACAGGTTTGTAAAGAATGTGCATGTGTAAAATTTACGAGTGCCGCACATAAGCGTGCATTTATAGTTCGAAGTTAAAGCTAGGGAACAATAACCTTGAAAGTTTCATAGGGTCATGAACCGGATGTTTAGATAGTTGTAAAGATTAAGGAACTGAATTTGTGCGTGAATGACATTTGGTTGAGTTCATTGAATTATAGGGTTAATTGTGGTGGTTTGACACGCAACAGATGAGAATACGGAAAGCTGAAAACTGTTATAAAAATTAAAATTAGTTTATTAAATAGGTCAATAACATACGCAACCTAACCTCAAATTATTGTTTGTTTATTATTCGATGTTAGAAGTGTGATAGGTTAAAGAGGTTTTGGAAAATTGATAGTAAGGTACGATTGAAGGTAAAATAAAATACTTAAATAAGAGTTGTGGTTTAAAAAAAAACATGAATACCGAGGAATCAGATGAAGCTGCAGGGTTAAATTTGGCTCAATTGCAAACACTTCTTGTACATTTGTCAAAGAATATGATTAGTATGCAAACCAGTATTTCTGAGTTAGCAGAAACAGTCCGCGAAAATGTTGAAAACAAACCAGTTAATGTACAGTTACTACCTAGGGACGTAATAGTACCAAATCCCGAAAGTCAAAATAAGAAATATCTTTCAGCATGGCGTGACTTGGGGGGGTCAGAAATAAGATATCGAGCAGACGGTAAAATGCATCCAATGCAATTCTTAAAAAAAATTGATAAATTATTTAAGAATGCAGGGGTTCCGGAAGTAGATAAGGTAAGTCTGACCATGGGTTGTTTAGTAGGGTCGGCAGCAGAATGGGCTACCGCACGAGAAAATTTATTTAACAATTTTCAAACATTTGAAAAATTATTTCGTGAACGATATTGGGATGTAAATCATCAAAGGGACTTGTATTATAAGTTAAAGTATGGACAGTTCCAAGCAGGTAGTCGGGCAGACTATGTTTTAATATTGGTTACGGAAGCTGACTTCCTAACAGAAAAGGTGGAGGAGAGGATGCTAGTGGAATGGTTGGGAAAACATTTTTCACAAGAGGTACAGCGGGGTATGTTATTGCAGGTTAATAAAGAAATGCATTATTGAGCCAGATGAGCTGTTAAGTGAAAATGAGGAAGAGCCTTTCCAGTTCGATAAAGTAGTACCCATCATTCAAGGGGTGATGCAAGAACAATTGGTTGAAGTTTTATTGGATACGGGTAGTCAAGTATCAGCAATATCTGATACATATTTTAAAACGTTAGGAGATACAGTACCTGTATTGCCTGTGTCTAATATATCAGTAGCAGTCGCTATTGGAGGAAAATTAACTCGAATAAGGGAACAGGTATTGTTGCCCGTAGTATTTAATAATATGGCAGTGGATATCCCTTGTGTGGTAATACCCCATTTAAACCAAAAGGTCATTTTAGGCAGCGATTGGTTAACCCAAGTGAAAGCCGAAATCGATTTTGCCAGTAAAGTGGTTAGGTTAGCAGAATTAGAGAGACGTTTAGACTTTTGTCAGTTAAATTTAATAGAAAATCAGTTACGGATTAATTATATAGAGCGCAAGGAAACGTATCAGAAACATAGATATTCAGATACCGAATTAAAAGCGGCAGCTGAGGCTGCCGAGACCTTTAGTCTGGAAGAGAAAGATAAACTCTACCAGCTATTGAGAACTTATTCCCACGTGTTTTCAGAAACACCGGGGCTTACCACAATATACGAACATACCATTGAAATGAGGGATAAGACACCTTTCTTTAAAAAGTCTTACCCAATTCCGGTAGCTTACAGGACTGAAGTGAAAGGACAAATCGAGGCAATGGTAGCGGACGGTATCATTTCGCCTTGTAAGACTGAATACGTATCACCACTAGTGACGGTTAAAAAGAAAGATGGCACGATTCGCATCTGTCTAGATGCACGCTTTTTAAATGGTAAAATGGAGGGTGATCATATTACACCACCATTACCGGAAGAACTTTTAATGAAATGTAAGCAGGGGCAAATCCAATCTACACTGGATATGACCTCATCATATTGGCAAATTCCTATAAGAGAAAAAGACAGGAAATATACTGGGTTCCTGCACGACGGTATAACGTATTGTTTCAATGTGTTGCCTTTCGGTCTGTCAACGTCAGTTGCGAGTTTTATCCGGTGCATGAAGAGTGTGTTAAAGAGGGAATTTGATGAATTTATTCTAATGTATATTGATGATATTTTAGTTTTCTCCTCCAATCCAGAGGAGCATCTACGGCATTTGGAAGCGATATTCAAAAGATTCCAAGAATGCAACTTAACCATCAAATTGAGAAAATCTCATTTTGACAAGTTAGAAAGTGAATTTCTTGGTCATACAATTTCCAAGAAAGGAATGTGTAAACCCATTACGAATAAAATGTATCCAACAGTTTCCAGTTCCTAAAATATTAAGGAACTGCGACGGTTTTTAGGATTCGTAAACTACGAACGTCGTTTTTGTGAAAGGCTGGCCGAAACGTCGGGCCCATTGCTAGAGTTATTGAAAAAAAATGTTTGTTGGGAGTGGAATGAGTTTTATGACGATGCTTTTAAGCAAGTAAAGGAGTTGTTCTTGAAACTAACGTTTATCGCACATCCGGATTTCAATAAAGAGTTTTTTGTGCAGTCCGATAGCTCTGGACGAGCCATTGCAGCAATTTTGTTTCAGATGGGAAGTGATGGCAAGCAGATTGTTGCATTTACCAGTCGTGTGTTACATGGGGCGGAATTAAACTACAAAATTGCTGAAAAAGAGGCGTTAGCTTTTATTTTCGCACTGAAACAGTGGCGAACCTTTGTGTTAGGTCAACGCCTGACTATCATCACTGACCATAAGGCTTTAACATTCTTGTTAACTATGAAGTTAACAACTGGTAGGTTGGCACGGTGGGCCTTATATGCCCAGGAATTTAATTTTAAAATTATTTATTGTCAAGGAAAAGAGAACGTAATGCCTGACACGTTATCGCGTTGTATTGGATATAACAAAAAAGCAAATGTTCCCCATTGTAATGGTATTACATTGGAGGTATATTGTCAGCATCTGGCAGTAAAATATAAAGAGCTCAAAAAGAATTTTAGAACTATACAGAAGGATCAAATTAAAGAAAAGTGGATAGCTGACAAATTAGCATTATTACAAAATGAGGCGAACAAGGTTCAAAAACGAGGAGGATGGTTTCAACAATATAAGGGCATTTTATTCAGGCAAGATAATGCTGAGTCACCCGGGTGGAAACTCTGTGTACCGCGGACTCAGATAATTGATTTAATTCTGCAGCAACATGTCGAAGGTGGACATTTTGGTTACAAAAAAGTATATGCCCAAATGAAAGATAATTTCTGGTGGCCCAAAATGTATCACAATATCCGTCAGGTTATTCGCACATGTGAAATATGCCAAAGGGCAAAGGTGTGTAAACGTACTGTAGGTACGGTTAACACAGTAACCTCTCAGTATCCAGGAGAACTAATCTGTTTGGACTTAATGGGGCCATTACCGACTTCACGGGGGGGTGTGGCCTATCTTTTGGTTATAGTAGATTCATTTACAAGGTTTGTAAAGTTGTATGCGTTAAAAAAGGCCTCAACGAAGGCAATCTTGAACCGGTTAATTAAGGAATATTTTGATAAAGTCCAAATACCTAAAGCCATTTTAACGGATAATGGAACCCAATTCCGCTCCAAGTTGTGGGCTAAGGAACTTGGCCAGAGGAATATCAAAATGAAGTTTACCTCGGTGTATTTTCCTGAGGGGAACAAAACAGAATGAGTCAACAAGGAAATCGGTCGGTTATTACGTTCATATTGTTTTGATAAGCACACGAATTGGGCTTATTTCATTGAGACGGTGGAAAACCAAGTAAATCGTGCGGTTCATAGTGTGACTGGATTTCCGCCCCTATTATTGCAATTTGGGAAAAGGGCAAGTAGTGGTATTCATCGGGTGATTGAATATCCAAAGCCTATCGGAGATGAATTATCACCACAGCAGGTGTTATATTTAGCGCAAAACCGAATTTTGACTAAAGCGTTAAAACGGAAGCATAAGTTAGAGAAAACAAATGACCCTACAGCATTTAAAATTGGGGAAAAGGTACTAATACGCACCCATGCACTATCGTCAGCTCTTGAGTCGAGCATTGCCAAATTCTTCCTTGTATATGAAGGGCCATATATGGTCAATAAAATAGTGGGTGCAAATTCTTACGAATTAGTTGACACTCGAGGAATTCTTAAGGGCACCCATAATATAAAACATTTGAAGCCTTATTATGCTCCTATAGTTGATTTGGATTCCTTGGTGTTTTCGCATAGTAAGAAACTTAATTAGGAAAAAAGTGTTCGTAGAAATTTAAGAGTGTTTTAGAGGAGTATATTCACAATGTCTCTGCTATGCTGTTATTTTGCTCATTAAGTGTCTAACAATATAAAAAGAAGAAAAAATTAAGTAGCATAAGATTAGGTTGTAAGTTTGTTAAAAGCTTTACATATACTATGTTACACTTTTAAGGGGGGGTGATGTGGTGCTGCTGGTTTATTGTGAACTGTGCGGTAGTGATGTGGATTTGAATGCGAATACACTCGCCGGTAAGGTAGGAAACGGGAGAGCGTCGACGAGCTTTAAATAACATATAGAATTAATTAGGTAGTAGCAGCGGTAGACGATACCACAGAAATAAAGCGGTTTGTAGTTTGTACAATCAAATTAAATGTTAAGTTGGCATAGTTTATATAAAACTGTTTTATCCAATTCCAGTTGTAACCTACACCGAGATTGTGAAATTCAGAAAATAAAGTATTGTATGTGTTGAAAATTAATTACTTTACTTGTAGTCTGACGAGGGGATCATCTCACCCTCTACGACGTTTTTGAGCTAGCGCGAATTCTACCATTCTGTCCCCGTTTTGTAGCGGTATTGGGCGTAAACGATTTCTTTACTTACTCTTACTGTTTTTTTCGTGTTTGCGAGGAATACCGTAACAAATGTACTACTGCTACTAAATAGTTAGCTAGGCTAGTTAATTTCGTTGTATAAAACCAAAATTTGCTATGATAACGGCGATATCAAAACAAATTTGTTATTTACACTCGATAAGATTACAAATTAATAGTAAATTATCATTATTGGAATTTTCGTATGATAATGACGTCGCACTAACGATAATCAAAGCATTCAACAAATAGCCTCATCTGTTTAAAAAGAATGTCACTCATTGACCAGGACGTACGTGGCTTTTACCAAGTTTAGTACGAAGCGTGGAATGAGAATTTTCTGGAACAAATGGCTGTGTGATTGAATTAAACAGTATAAATAAGAATATATTCACTTTGAATGGTACAATTGCTGCATTTTCAGTAAACCAGTAAAGATTTTAAAATAATTAAGCGCTACGAAACAAGTACAAATACAAATATTTTACTTAAAAAGTATAGTTTAAGTGAGTTTGATTTCGCCGATTTAAAGTCGGACCTGAGTAATGCTTTAAGTACGATCCTAAATACGATTTTGAGTACCACTTTAAGATTTTAAAATAGGTTGCAATTAAAGATTTTAAATATTAATACAATTATTTCTTCGATTATTAACGGTTCCACAGCTTTACTGCATCATTTCTCACTGTGCTGCAAGTATTAGTTCTAATCTATTTGATTTAGTTTTGCTGAAATAGAATTTGTTACGAATTGGGGTTTGGATTTAAATTTGGTGTCAGGAATTTTGTTTAGATATCAATCATCAAGCTAGACGCGTGTTGAAAAGCTGTTTAACTGAACATAATTCAAGGCTCCTGTAATTAAGGCAAGATTAGTTTTTAAGGCACTTCATGTTAAAATTTCTTTGATATGACAAAAATTGAATGAGTGCTTTTAAGGTGTTATCAAACCAGGCAAAATATAATTTATAAAATTAGGAAACCAAAAGCAAATAAAACCTATTTGGAATAACCGTCTTCAGTGTAGGGAAAATATTGAAAGCACTAGACTGAGACAAAACAGTTTGGCGCCCTTTAATTATGACAGTTGGAAAGTTTTTCAAGGGAAGTAAATAGAGTAAGGTAGTTTTGCATTTAGTTTATTTCAAATGTTTATTTTCTTCCATTTTCATTATTCTTTATATTTTTATTATTTCTTCCACAGGAACACACTCTCGCACCACTGTAGTTATCCAGTGCACTCTTGAAATTATTATGGGTTCCTCACCCTTAAACGTAACACTCAGTTTACCTGTAACAGCAATAGGTTAGATGTATTTTTGCTTATGGCGGATTTGAGAAATAAATTCAATTGTGTTTATGGTTTTTGCCAGTAGATATCAGTTGAGGTCAAAACAGGTCGTGCTGGATAATAATAACGATGAAACTATTTCTTATTTTTTGTTTAAAAACTAGTATTGCTTCTATTTCTTTTCCTAAATACACGGTGGCATTAGTTTTGTCATTAAATTGATGAGGTGATAAAAGTTGAATGGCTAAACAAAAAACCTATAAAGCAATTTACTCTTGGACCACTTTTTTGATGCCCGACCTAGGTCAACGTTGTAAAATTTTTAGGACTGCTGTTTTGTTATATGTTTATAAGAAATAACATACCTAGGCTAGTGTTATCCTGCATACACACGCACATGAAATGATTTTACAATAGGTGTTCAAAATGACCACCGTACCTGCAAGTTTGTAGTTGGTATAACTTCCGGTCAGCGTATTTTTAAATCAGAATACGCTAAACTACTGAGCGATAGAATTATCTAATTATCTACAATCAATTACAATTATCACAACATTACGTTTAGTTGAATTACCTAAGCAGGTAGTGGAAACTAGTATCAAAATCAAACAGGAGAGATGATACACTTACGTTAATTACAGACTATTTAATGAGAAGTACATTCAACGTAAAGCAGGTTATCATTTTACTGTAAACAGCTGAATTGCAAAAAAACTTAAGACTACGGGGTCAGAAACTCAATATAGTCGACCAAATCAACATCATGCAATATTAATTTTTATAACATCCGTATGTTCAAAAAAGCTTTCAAAATTATTCCGGTAGCAGCTAAAGTGCATTGAGTTATTTCATTTAACAGCTAAAATAGACTCTTTTTCACTAATTTATGTTTGCAGTTCGTTGGTCGACTCTTAAGGATGATGTTATTTGTATTTTATTCGTGAGCTAGTTAACATTGCAGTGGTTTCAAAACATTTTTTATAACTTTTTTTGTGTGTCTGTTTGTAGCTTAACCATTTGTTTTAGACTTCAGGCATATTAACAATTATCGGCCTATACGCCCCCTTTAAATTAATGATATAAAACTAATGTCACCCATACATAGTCTGAAATCTTATTATGTTATTTGATTCTGCAATTTGCAGTATTCAGAAAAGTGTTGTCATGTTATATTCCTCCCCTAAATATTTAATGAGTATCCAATCAATCACATTTAAAAATCAAGATTATATTACAAATTTTTGCGCAAATATCAAAATTGTATCTACTACCCTTCCTGATTTAGTTTAATTTTGGTCTTAACTTAATTGTTCTCCTAGTTAAAATTAATTTATAGCTAGTTTTTTTAAGTAATTGCAGTTCGGTGCATCCCAGGGAATACCATGTAACTTCTACGCACCATGCGGGTTTATCTACTAGTTCCAATTATGCACGTTATTATTTACATAATAACTGAGTTTAGTTACAATTATTAGTTACCATTGTAGCGATTACAGAAGTTATTTGTACTTGCGAGTTAAGTTAATTATACTTACCTTGTAATTAATGTTCTTATATATTACTATCAGGAATCAAACTAGCCTTTAATAAATCCCCGATAAAGATAATACGTATGAAAATGCAAGGTGTTCTATTTTTATTTAATTACCAGCGATAATAATATCGCAAAGCCTTTAAAATTATCACTGTTTGCAAAGCGCACACGATATATCATAATCGCAGCCTTCAAAACAAAACCTAAAAATATATATAATAATTGCTTGAACATTTGTTTAGTGGAAACTAACAAATTGTTTTGATGTGCAAAAAAGCAATTGAAATACACTATGACTATCACCATGTAGTTTATGGCATCAAAATTCGAATACCTATTAACTTCTTTACCCTTTTATCAAACCTAACCTTTTTACGTAGCTACATATACCTTTTGCCTGGGTTCTCATAAATTGTATATTGCTCTACTTCTATTGTTAATTGTATCCAATTTGCATCTCTCTCTCTCTCTCTTGCTGTTCTCTATCGTTTCTCCGTCTCTATCTTCTATCTTTCTCTTGTCTCTTTCTCTCTCTTCTCTCTCTTTCTTCTCTTTCTCTCTTTCTCTCTTTCTCTTCTTTCTCTCTTTCTCTCTTTCTCTTTCTCTCTTTCTCTCTTTCTTCTTCTCTCTTCTCTCTTTCTCTCTTTCTCTCTTCTCTCTTTCTCTCTTTCTCTCTTCTCTCTTTCTCTCTTCTCTTCTCTTTCTCTCTTTCTCTCTTTCTCTCTTTCTCTCTTTCTCTTTCTCTCTTTCTCTCTTTCTCTCTTCTCTTTCTCTCTTCTCTCTTTCTCTCTTTCTCTTTCTCTCTTCTCTTTCTCTCTTCTCTCTTCTCTCTTTCTCTCTTTCTCTCTTTCTCTTTCTCTCTTTCTCTCTTTCTCTCTTTCTCTTTTTCTCTCTGTATCTCTCTCTCTTTCTCACTCTCTCTTTCTCTCCTGAAAATACCTACCCTCAAAACAAAAAAAAACAATTCAACCAATCAATTAAAAAAACAAGATCTCAAAAGTATTTCACAAACAAAGTGAGGTTCCTTGTATTCAACTACATATTTGTTTGTGTACCCCCTCATAATATTTGCATTATGAAAACTATAACTGAAAGTAAATCCTCAAAAACACATCCTATTTACAAAATAAGAACAAATTATTGACAAATTCAGTAATAGTAAAAATGAATATCTATTTTACATAAAAATAAGATCAAGGACAAATATCGTAGGTGAACACCCTTTTAAAATAATGACATGATTAGTAATTAATCAATTCTCAAAACAATGCATATAATATAATCGGAAAATACAAGTTTTACTTTGACAAAATATCGGTCACGCGTTTACGTTACGCTAGATGGAAAGAAAAAGTTTGTTAACCGGATGAAATAAATACGGATGTGCTCTGTATATTATGATTAGGCGGCTCATAGCTCATTTGGAATGCGTATTACTACTGAGCCCAAGACCCTGGGTTCGAATCGATACACGGTCCGCTTGAAACATGTAAGGTGAGCGTTCTTCACAAAGTACATTCGGATGAGAGGTAAAATGTAGGCCTCGTGTATGAGTGTTGTCACCCACCCTAATTTGTTCGGAACAGCAAGGATTCGCCAAAATTCAAAACCTCCGCTGGCTAATGTAGTACTTTGGTGTGGATCATTGCTAAGTCAAATGCAGTGTATATTATGATTTCATGAATTGTGGTGTTAATTAAGCATGACAATTCAATAATTTTTTAGTTCTATAAAGAGATTTCAGGCAATAAATTAAAACGACAAAACAATAGTTATATTTTTGTGTAATACATAGTTGAAAATTGTATAAAGAAAAATAAATTTCAATAATACGTGTTACGAAGTCATATGCAAATATGTAAACAGGAGTAATTATCCGAGATAGTTGTGTAAACAGAATAGTTACAATAGTAAATTTTCATAGCGTAATCATATCATTTTAAGAAAGTTTTTAGAATTATTAAAAAAGTAAACAACAGTGAAATTATTGATATGTTTGTTCCATACTATAATTATGGCAAAACTAGAAAGGATTATCACGTTTTTAGCAGAATCAAGCACAGTTAATGTTACAGGGAACACGTGTAGGTATAATACAAAGTAACTTCCAGACAAGATACTAGTATATTATTCCAATACAGTTAATCACTTAAATACGTACGTTTATTTAGTAACACACACAAACATCAGGTTACAAATGATCTTAACAGAGACAATTAATAGCATAAATACAATGCAAAATGTTTCAAATGGTGCCATTAAGTTTGCCGAAGGCACGAGATAACAATAATCACGTGATGCTAACATGCTAACCTTCAAAGAATGGGAGAAAAAGAACGGGAGCTATACACTACATTTGATTTTCCAATGCTTCGCCCGAAGGTACTACACTGGCCAGAAAACGAGTTTCTTTATATTCAGGCGAGATAAACATCTTTAACGTATGTGACAACACACACACACACATACACACACACACACACACACACACGGGATCAATATTTTACATCTCATCCGAACGAGGGCGTATTTTTATGACAAAATGCTCACGTCGGGATTTGAACTCATACGCATACCCACTAAATCACAGAGCCGCCACAGGAGCTAGACACTACATTTGATTTTGCAATGCTTCACTTGAAGGTACTACATTGGCCAGGAAGTGAGTTTTTACCTGGAAATTTTATCGAAACCTTTTGCTCCAAGCAAAGTAGAGATCTTTAACGTGCTTGACAACACTCATACACGGGACCTACATTTTACGCCTTATCTAAACTAGGGCGTGTTTATATAAAAATGCCCGCTTAACATTTATCAAACGGACCGTGTCGGGATTAGAACACGGGACTTTGGGTTTAGTAGTAACACGCTTACCAACTGAATCACGAAGCCGCCCCACGGGAGGTAGACAGCGGACAATAACAATTGATTGATTATTTGCGAACAGATGATTATAAAGCTCGAAATGTAGTAATACGAGCCCTTATTAAGGCATCTGTTGGGATCAGTATGAAGGCTGGTTAAAAGTTAATGGACTGAACACAGCTATAAGATGCGTCATGGACTTCTCCGAAGGGAAAAATTAAACGGTGCGCGAGTTTTGTATAACTTTGCGTACAGATTTGGCAAGGAATGTCACCCGTGCGCGGGATTATGAATACTTGAATGTACCGAAATGCCATCTGCAAGAATAGTTCAAATAAATGAGGTTAAGAGATCTGTTGTTTGAAGTGACGAAATTGAAGATCTGGAATATTTTAGGCAACTTTAACTTTTTAGAAAATCAATTAAACCGTACGTAAAATAGTAATTTCTATGTTTATACTATTAATTATGTTCTTGTGGATTGCAAGTGTAAATGTTATATTTATGTAATAGAAAACTAATCAAACGTGAAAGTAATTATTTTGTTGGAGGAATACTTAGCGACGGAACTAGATGTTGGTGAAATTTAAGCATAATATTATCGTAAAGAAAAGCCGGAACATTTGAAAATATTAAAAAATATGTGCCGATTGATTTTAAATGTAGGTTTATTGGTGAAATTGAGTACTAGTTAGAGCATGAAAATTTAGTATTTGGACTAGAGAATAGAATAATAAACGGAAATGTTGGTATTTAACCTTTTTGTGTGTACAGCTATTAAAGGCATTTCCAGAAATAAGATTAAAAATGTCATGTATTTCAATTTTGGACACGGGAGAAATGGTGTCATAATTTATCAATGCATTTAATTTAAGTGTTTTTTCATTTGGATTTCTTATATTAATACCTAGCTAGTTTGATGTTAGGATATTAGGCTTTTTTTTAAAGAACGTATATTTGTATTTATATTGTAATTATGTAATGTCAATAGAAGTTAAGTATAAGTTGAATTTTATTTGAAATTGTTTATAAACTAGGCAACCACAGACTTGCATCTTTAAATGAGAAGGTCCCATGTAAGGCTTGCTTTCTATTAACAATAATCAAGTAAAAGTATTAGGTTCATTGTCTAATTTAATTTCATTTCTAGCATAATTTCTTACGGATAGTTTTAAGAAGCTTATATTACCACGAGGTCAGTTTCTTCTAGATAGTTGCAGCGGCTTGATTTACGTGGTTACAATTAATTGGTTTGTGGATGGCAAGAACTTAATTCGATAAACAAGTTTTTTTCAAAGTTCAAAGGAAAGCTGCATAAGAATTCAATTCTTTGTCATTTTGCAATTCCGGAAGATTGCTATAAAAGGTCAGCTTCTTTGGATTTGATTTGTGTTATCTAGTGAACTTTCAATATTTGTTTGCCGATTTAAGTTACGCGATTAGATGAGTGCTTTTTATGTTGCCACCTGCTCGTTTTGAAGCTTAAAAAAAGAATAATCCGAATTTCTACAAAAAGTATCAATGTTATATTTTAAGTAGTTTTAGTAACCTAAACTGGTTTGCGTTGCTCAGGCTAAGTAAATTATTATTGTGATTTAATACCTAAAAATTAAGTACATATTTTTTACCTAAAGCTTAAACTGCTGGTAGTTGTGTTAATAATCGTGTGAGCCTGAATTGTGCAGATCTATATACTGAAAGACCCTGTAATTTATGATGTATAAAAAAGTTATTTTCTTTATGAAAATATTTCACTATAACTAAATTTGTAGCCGATTTCGGAAAATGTTTGCTTTTCTAAACAAAAATTATTAACCATAAAAAAGAGAATATAGTTTATTAAATGAACAAATTTAACTAAATTGACTGATTTATTTTGAACACATGAATACAAATGTAGGCAAACATAATCGAAATTGCTAAACAGATGAGCTATAAATGGTGGCGGGTTGGTTTCCTATCAGTTTTGAAAATAGACATATTTCATTGCAGGAAATGATTTTGTAGGTTGTTTCTTTTGCAATAACAAGGTAGTAAGAGCACGCCTCTTATGTTCTTTTTTTGATCTAACTGCATCGTTTTATTATAGGTGTTTCGCACTGTCTTTTGATAACTGTATACACAGCGAATGCGATATTTTTTCTGAGGCTTTCCAAGTTCTCCCTTAGAGCAAATCGTGTTCTATTATGAGCTTAGAACCTAGTTGCGCTCTATTTAGTGTTGCTCAAATTTGTGTTTTTATTAGATGGCATATGAAGTATAGCATTTGAAGACCCTTGACCATTTCTCATTGCCCTACCCAAGAATAGACCCCTAACTACGTCTGTAGACTGTATTTCCTTTAATAACTTGTTTAGCAAAGGGTTTTCGTAGTTAGTCACGCACCCATATCAGGGTGAAATTAAAAATTTACATTTCGATAGATCATTTAAACACAGCTGATCAATCATGCTTTTTAAGCGGTTATTATTGAAACTGGAGGACCCATGATTTAGTTGATTCGCGTGTGACTACCAAGCCCAAGATCCCAGGTTTGATTCCCGACACGGAGCGAGCATTTGATATACGTCCTCGTTCGGATGAAAAGTAAAACATAGGTCCTGTGTGTATGTGTTGTCACGCACATTAATAATTTTTAACTTGCTTATAACAGCGATGGTACAACAAAATTCAAAATTTCTATTTAAAAAAGACTCGCTTCCTGGTCAATGTAGTACGTTCGGGTGGAGCATTGGAAAATCAAATGTAAGATTATAATTCAATAGACCAACAACTAGCACTGAGCGATGACAAGTTTTAAGTTATTTGAGTACGATAATTTTATAAATTTGGGTTTGCCAGTGGTAAGCTCCCGGACATAAATGTGAGCGCAAAATTCAATAAACTACTGTTACTCAGTGAAGGTGATCCGGTAGTGGATGCTTTTATCAACATTAGTTGGATTCAAAGAATTACTTTGCTGAAATTTCATTGTCGTCTTGTCCGAGGTCTCTCGAGTATTGGAAGGAAAAGCTGTAAGTTGTTTAATTTAAATTACCTGCTATATATTTTAAACTCTTATTTAATATTTAAATGCATACAACCAATTATTCCTATTAAACGGACTTTTACGTTGGTGCATGCTTGAATGAAAAAGATTTATAACCAGGAAAAGCATTACAATTGTAATTACAGAAACTTATACTTAATAAATTTACTTCTTTACACGTAGATTTGGCCATATAGGGTTAATCAAATTAATCAGTTTGCCTTGTTACGATGATATTCATATTCTAATATGGTTTAAGTGAGCGGCTTAAAGTTTTTATTTGTGCATATTTTAGGTTAGTAGTTGCAGGTAAGAGACAAGCGTACACAAGGTTCTACCAACTGGTACTGCAAGAATTTGAAAACTATTTTAGCATCCTCGCGTAGATCACCCGCAATCAATAGAGATACTATAAATTCCAGGTAGGTTGACGGCCAGCATGGTTTTTCTTTTGGACTGAAAGTTCAGAAACCTTTCCAGGTAGGTGCAAGGGTTAAAGTTGTATACTCCTAAAAGATTTCTTTTGTTTTTATAGAAAACACCTCACTACTGAAAGGCAGCTGGTGCATTTTTCTGATACGTTTTCCTGGTAACGTAAATTTCAAAACGTCAATTTCACACGTAACAAACTGACCAAAACAACTTATTAAAATATTTTATTAACGTCTAAGAATAATTAGCGTAGTTAATTATAAGTTAGAAAAAGTTTTAATAACAATCCAAAACATTAACATTTTTAACACGTTATCACTACATAACTTTAATTTTGCTACACAGATTCAGCAAAACCAACTCTATTATTTCCTAAGTCAAATTCAGTGTAGTATTTCCCAATGAATACATCGCCCAAAATCCAGAGTGGGCCATCTTCTGTAGAAATATAAGTTGTCATAAAGCCAGTATAGCAGTGATTTCTACTCTTCATTACATAATCCTTTCCCTCCAATGTGAAATTTGTATCTCCTAGCACGAAGATAACTGGAGGTAGTTTAGAAATTGATTTGCAATCGACTGTGTAGCCCCCGTTACCAGTAAGCTGAGCTCCAATAGCTTTATTAAGCTTTCTAATTTCATCTTCAGGACCAGCTATTAGACTATTTCCAGTATCAGCAAAAGCTTGGCAACCATTAGAACAAAGTATCTCTGAGTTGACATGCAGGGAATCCATTTTGAATTGCCAATAGCCCTTTTTGGTCACGGGAACGTAAGTAAAATTCCCCTTGTAGTAATTGGGATCTGAACCTCCAAAAGTTATTAAACCTCCTGGTGATGACGAAGGATCGCGATTAAGGTAAAATGAAAAAATGGGCTCAGAAACCAGTCCTTGCTCTACCATGCTGTAGAATACAGGAGGTGCTCCGCTTGCAGCAATGGTGTCGTATCCCATTCCTAAAATTCCATCGAACTTACCAGTTATAAATGCTAAGCCGATTTCATTTGTAATTTCTGCAAAGGTTTGTTTTTCTACATTCAGACCAGAAACTGACACTGTATCAATTGACAAATGCCCGGTTACACTTCCAGATCCGTACGATATTCCAAATGGAGTATTATCAGGCTCATACGTGTCCGATTTTCTGGAGTCGTATTTATGGTGGAATAGACAAGCAAGGTTGAGTATAAAACATTTTTTAGAAGGGACCCAAAGATCAGAAGAGCCGGTATCAAATACCACCATGAACTTTTGGGGAGGTGTGCCAATTGTGATCAGACCATAGTATTGTGCATCAACATAATTTCTAAGAGATTCACTTGTTGTATTTTCGGCCTGAAATTGGAAGTATGAATTAGGAAAGTCAGAACCAACTTCCCTTAAAGTGTTTCTTATAGAAGCAACTTTGTATAGCTCAATTGTTTGGAGTGATTTAGTGCGTACAGTTGCTAGAAGACACAAAAACAGAAAATATACGACTAACATTTTCTGTAATATTTTAGACATGTTTGAAACGACTAGAACTACGTTTTCTATTTATACCGCGTTACAATAATTATACAGAGAATCATTATACTATTCTTCGCAATAATGGCCTTGCTATCACTATTTATGATAACTAATTGAAATATACGATAAGGGGTAAATACCTTTGTTAACCTTATGATTATAGTATTTAACTGCCAGGAAATAATTGCAGGAGACTCCCAATTAAGTCCAATACGTAAAACTACCTCATTATTTTTAATTCATGCCAAATAGAAGGCAAACTTTTTCGATCTTTGATTGGTTCCAACTGGATAACTACTGAAGCAGTTGGAGTTGATCAAAACAAATTTACTATACCAAAGCATCCAAATGCCCAAACAAAGCCAACAACACAAGAAGAGAAAAATTTATGGCAGGAGAGCTTTTGGCATGTGCAGATGCTCGTTGGGTTTCTCGATCTTCCTCTTATCAAATGGCATCCTTCAGCGCTTAATCATGAATATGCAGTCACAACAATAATTTCTTTAAATAACAAAGCGTTTACGACATTTCTTTCTTCAAGAGAACGCTCAAAGGATAAAAGATTCCTTGGTCACCAGTAAAAATTTGCACAAATAAAAATTGCTGATAAAACCTTCGTAACAAGGATAAGATCGCATCAAGCGATTGTCTTACAAAAATAGTTCAAAGAGCAGCAATATTAGAAAAATAAAATTTACACGAAAAAATGTTTGTGTTCAGTTAGCTAGAAATAAAGGTAGTATAAATAGATAAGTGCCCAAAGCTGTCAGTTTTGAAAAATTTAGCGCCTAAAAAGTCAAAGGATTATTAGATCAAGTTGAACTTTTGGCCAGCTTCAAAGCAGGTAAAAGGTCTTAAAAATAAGTCATACTTGATAATCAACCAAGCTCTAATTCCAGGTAACCAAACTCGTCAATATTCAACAGTCTTTTGAATATATTTCAATTTACTACGGGACTACTACTAGGTTTTTGTGGGTTTTTACTTTGAGAGCTATCATTTCTACGGTGAAGACACCCACTTATGGTATCGCCACCTTCCTAGTCAGCGCTCTTCAACTGGCTTTCCCTCTTGATGGGCATAATATAAGAGACATCTTCACGTTTGTTAAAAAGTTTAGAAAATTCCATCTGTCCAGGGATCACTCGTTGGATGTCACCACTTTATTTACTAGTATTCCGTTATCCTCAGTCATCACCATCGCTAAAGAGATTGGAACAAGATCAAACCTCAATCTAATGTGCCTGAATAATTGTTTCTTGCTATCGTTAATTTGATTTTCAATAGCTGTTACTTTGTCTTTCATAATAAATAGTATCTCCAACTCTTTGGTATAGCAATGGGATCACCTTTGCCTACTGCCATTGACCCAAATTGTAATGGACAACTTACTGTACTTACTTTTACCACACTTACCTCATGAACCCAACTATAAGACCAGTTTGTTCATATAATTTTTCTATTCGACAAAGAGTTTAATCCAAAAAACAAATAAATGCATGTCGATAAAGTTCATAACATCTACTCTGCCTTATAAAAGATCTTGCACCGCAGGACTTGTCAATCACCTTTTGTGTTCAAACTTTTCGTTTACATTCTAATGTAATTACTCCGGTCACAGGTAGCCTAAGCGGCACCGCAATGTTGTCTACTCTGCCTTATATAATCTGTATCAATTCAAACATTGTTCAAGTAATTAGCATATGATATTCTCATTAAAACTATATATTGCAATAATCGTCATTTTTGAAACGTAACCATTGTGCTATTAGTATATACGTTACACCAGGTTCCCTTTTTGCGTCTTATATCTTCATAAGCTCAAAATCTGCTGTGTTGCTAACTTTAAATTTGTAATTTATTAATATGTATTTATTCTTTTATACTATGCAAGTCAAGTCAATTAATTTTAACCACCGTATAATTTATCAATAATCAAAGTAAGTTGCTTACGTTTTGATGTATATTTTTTGTTAATGTCAATTCTCTTTGTAGCTATTGAGATAGGCAAAAAAATTGTGCTGAAACGTCAAGTTTTAAAAATACTATCACATATTGTTAAGTTAAGTTAAGAGTATAAGTGTGAATTATTTTAAGGGAGATTATGCGCGTGTATTATAAAACTTATAGAATTAGTTATAGATAACAAGTAGTTAGAAATAGAAATAGTAAAATTACTCATATATGCAGAAAAATAACGCAGATTACGAATTTTATATTTTGATTTGAAAGACAATGACGTGATAAGGGGTCACGACAGGTCAGTGACACCCAAATTCTACAAATAAAGCCCACTAAAATATAAAAAATCAAGAAAAATAGAAATTTTTGCAAATTCATGGTTACACCCTGTATAATACAAGCATACGTTTATTCATTGATGTACCAACGGAAAATTAAATTCCCCGTGTGTAAATAATCATCCTGTATGAAATAAGCTTATTGTAAATACATAGCAAATAATGTAAGCTGTATATGTAAAAATAATTAATTTTAAGATACCGTAAAACGCATTAAATACGAATGCAAATCCATCATTTTAAGGTAAATACGAAAGCTATTGGTTTGTAATAAAAAAAAAATTCGTGTATTTAAAACCCCAATTCTAATTTTAATTATGTGTATTAAAAACGTTTTATCGTGAAAGCAAATATTTTCTATAAAAGGCAACCCATTTGCATTAAAAAATCAATTAAAATTTAAATTAATTGCCCTGTGTATAGTATAAAAACATTTTGTATAAAACATGTTCTGGAATAGACGACAGGTTGAAAAGAAATACGCCGATTTCGTATGACCTAATTAATAAAGAAGCGTTTATTCCAAGAAGCAACCGTAACGTTAAGAAACCCCAGAAAATGTAATAAAAATTATTTCTTTCCTTTAACAATTACTGGATTATTATGCAACGCCACAACAACCTTGTCTGTTAAACAAGGACGGACCGCGCACGTCACTAATAAGTAGAATGCGATAACGAGGTAATAAAACGCGACAATTTGAAGGATAATGAGAAATTCTTAGATTATCATGTCAGATAGGTGTGTATTATTGGGAGTAGAATCACGTAAACACTAGTATATTCTAGAAACTAGATAATTTTGTATATAATAGAAAGCGTTTATTAAATAGATTCATTCATAAATTCAATCGCTAAAATGTCACATTGAGAAAAGAGTTGCGAAGCTAGTGTTTTAAAGTATGCAATACGCATACTGTAATTAACATTTACCTGGAACAGCGAATAAAGAAATAAAGTTAAACGTAACCTGCACAGAAATATAAAAATTGATAAATGCAATTATTTTATCTTATTAATATACACTGAAGATGGAAAATGCTTCGACATAACTAGCTATTTAAAATTTTATTAAATAATCAAATCGAGGATGCACATTGGTTTCTAGATGCAGATGTGAATGATATACCTTGTAAGCTGATTTGGATGTTAATTTAAAATAAAAAGATATTTAACTATGAATTGGATAAAAAAGCGCTTTGTGGATTTTGCAGGTATAATTTTTTTAAAAAACATTGTAACTGATATTTGAGTATTTGTCATTTAACATAAGATAGAGTAAGTGCTAATCGTTTTATTATTTGTGAAAGTCTTTACCAGGAAAGATTATGTTCAGGGTTCGAAACACTCTGACTTTTTAATAAATTATCTTTCAAGGATTTTTTAAGTCAAGAAAACCTTACAAGTGTGGAAATCAATACCAGGTAAACTATCCATAACAGAAGAGATTTTAGTTCTGTAAATTGTAAGCAACATAAAAAACATTTTTAAATAAATAAGTTTTATATTTGAAAGAAATGATGTTGTAAATGTTCTATATGCTTCTGTATGAGAGAAAATATTTCATACTGTATAAATGCTTTGTAATACTGCTGTGTTTGATTTCATTTTGAAAACTCTAACATTTCCGTTATATATTTAATAAATTGATAAATGTAACATGGATGTTAACTAATATATGCCACGGCTTTTTGAAACTCAAACTCAGGATTAATTCAATTAAAATTATAATTTGCAAACAGTGTAGGTACAAAACTGTATGCAGATATAATAACCACTGCCAGTCAAAGCACCATCTAGTTATTATATATTATATATATTATATATATTATATATATTATATATATATTATTATATATTATATATATTATATATATTATTATATATTATATATATATATATATATATTATATATAGATCTTTTTAAAATTTTCTACTTGCCTACTCGATACAAAATCTTACAATACTACACTCCTGGATCAACTATCACAAACAGATCTACTAACTCTTTACAAAAACATTTCATTTGGATCACTTGAGTACTATTTTTCGTTGGTTAAATTTTGTTTACCATTTTCATCAATCTTACAATTACTTATTTCTAACACAACAAGCTAAATGAATTATATTTCAGGTATTATAGTTCATATCATTTTCAAGAACAGTAGCATCCATTAAATAGTGAACATAAACGTTAAATAAAATCAACAGAAGCTTATTCAATTGGAATTACTTTTCATTTTTTAAAGAAAATTACTCAAACACCTATTTGGAATCTCAAAAGGTCCATCACACGGAAGTAGCATTCGATATAAATTCAGCAAGTAATTTATTCTACGATCTCGTTTATCATCAGTTTTAAATTAGACATCTCATTAATATGAGTGGTAAATTAGTGCGTCTAACCTTGAACATTACAATATATATATATATATATATATATATATATATATATATATATTATTTAAGGGTATATTAGGTCACAGGTAAGGTATACTTCATGTAAATAATATAAAATTCAAGAAAATCAAACATTTAAGTCATAAAAAGTACATAATTTGCTAATTACGCAAAAAACAAGTAGAAAGCACTCTGTATAAGATCAATAACTGACCACAGTTAATGAAAGAAAGCTCACTTTGTAATAACTTAAACACATTCATCAAAATAAATGATTTTGGAAGCCATTCAATCCGTTTCTAACCATTTAAAACATTCTTAAACGCTAAAGCAAATTCTAATCACCTTGTATGAAATCAATAACAAACTACAGTCAATAATAGGAAGCTCATTCTGCGATAACTTAACCACATTTCGCAAAATAAATAACTCTGGGCGCAACCCAATTTATTTTAAAAACATTTAAAATACTTATAAATTCCAAATAAATACAAATTAGGCATATTTAAACGTAAAACAAATCTCTTTCAAACTCGATTCATTTGCGTGAAGAATGAAAATTAATGGAACGCAATTAATTTGTACCGGTTTGCAATAATCAAACTTTTAAAAAACAAGCATATTTCGTAACGCAATAAGACATAGATATTGGGGAAAAGGCGTACGTGACATTAGAAATATAGAAATCGCCACATTTTAAAAACCCAGTATGGATAAACAAAATATGGAATTATAAGTTTGGTATACGTGCAGAATCAAATGTATTGTTTAACAAATTCCAATACAAAAGCTTGAAATACGTGCAAATTTAAATGTATAGTCTAAGCAACTTTGAATAAAACCCAACAGGTTGAAGATAGCACGTAATGGCAACGCCTCTGCCATGGTCGAATAACAAGATAGCGGACGGTCAACCAATAAAAGCACGTGAAGTGACTTGGTCTATATATTGAACCTAAACTGATAAGATTGATTCATTCCATAAAACGACGCGCGACTGGAGCAATCAAGACAAGCTTATTACGTGAAATCAAAATTGTGTGAAGTCGAAAATGACATAAAGTAATATAGCAAATTAAAGAATTTAAGTGAAATACAGTAGAAGTGCGCGTTAAATTCGTAAAAATAAAACTCTGCAGTTAATATAAAAACGTAGGTTGTACTAGGCCGCCCCTATAATAAGAGGGAGAAGCAGCCGTAAGGGTTAAGTTATTCCGATAGGTAGCGGAGAGTCGAGTTTAAGCGCGCTAGGGTGCGTGTCACGTTATCCTAGCAGGTGTCGAGTGTTTTAGAACTGAGTTTAATTGTGAATTTTGCGTTGAAATTAAATTATAAAGTGATCCGTAAGAGTGTGGCAAAGGATGCTAATGTTTGATGATCAGTTGGATTGTATTTTACAGATAAGTTATAGCGTAGTGTTTGTTCTTTGTTGTTTCTTTAACCGCATTGTAATTACGGTATATGCTGCGAATTTCTATTTAGCTGTGTTTGTTTTCTATGTAGTAATATTAGTTACAAGTCATTAAACTACGTAAATCCATCTACGAGTTATTATTAAATATTCACAGGTTGTAACAGGTAAAACTAAAAAGGATCACGACAATACCGCATGCGAGGGTTGCCGCTAGTCCGGGCCGACATCAAGGGCATCCACTCGTGTCCACGCCTCCGGGAAGGTCTGATCTTTCTGAGGGAGCGTAGTGCATTTTTGGCGCCCAACGTGGGGCGTTTTCTTGTTACACAAATACCTGGAACTGTAAATGATTCGAGTTGTTTACGTAGAATTTAAAAAAGATAACATTGAAGGACATTTATGGAAACGAACAGTACATTTTAATTTCTAATAAGGGTTAACGGTTATTCAACAACCAGGTCCATGTTAATTGTATTTACGGACAATAATTGGTGTTTGGATATTGAGGTATAACATTCCAAGTTGTATTAAGTGTGAGCGGACAATTCAGAGAAATTTATTGAGTTTATTGTGTTAGTTTCGAACAAAAATAAATAGAGTAATTTAGAGCTTAAGAATTAATGATTGCACCGCAAGGTGAAATATGTTTTTGATTGTTGTTGAAATTTAATGTCACATAAGTATAATACGCGTAGTAAAGATCGAAGTAATTTAAAAAAAGCTGATAAAATGGGCGAGCCTGATATCGCAGAGGCGTTGAAACAACTAGTTGCAGCCGTTAATAGTATGAATTGTAACAATGCCAGCCTAAAGGAATCAATTGAACAAATGAACGTAAATATTGCTGCAAATATTAGCAAATTAAGTTTTGATGTAAATCGTGAATCGGTTAAAGAACAGGTAGAAGCTAGCGATGTTGGATATGTTAGGGACGAAGGTGTTGTGCATGTACACCAACCAGAGACCAGGGGCGTCACGTCCGAGGCTTTTGGGTGTCATAATTATATGAGTTTATATAAGGATCTGGGGGGTACGAATTTGTGCTTTGTGCCGGAGGGATCTGTACATCCGGTAACTTTCATTAAAAAACAGGAAACAATATTTTTAGAAGCTGGAGTTCCCGAAAGTAGAAAAGTTCCTTTGACCGTTAGTAATTTACGCAATTCAGCTCAAGATTGGGGTGTATTGAAGGAAGAAAAAGTAAGGAATTTCCAAGAATTTAAAGAGCTATTTTTAAGTCGGTATTGGGGGGTTGACGAAGAGAGGAAACTTTTTCAAAAAATTAAATTTGGGTGTTACGAAAGGGGTCAAGGGCTGATTATTTTTTAAAGTTGGTGAGAGAAGCAAATTTCTTAACTACTCCTCTTGAGGAAGGTGCGCTTATTTCTTTATTAAAAAATCATTTTCCGAGTGAAATTCAACGAGGTATTGTAAATTGCATGCCTAGAACTTTTGATGAAGTAGAAGCTTACTTAAGGGAAATGGACGAAACTTATAATCGGAACCCCAATAATAATAATAATAACAATTCCTACATGAATTGGCGTGGTAGAGGTACGAGTAATGAACAAAATGGGAGCGCTCGTTACAATTTTAGGTCGAATACGTCAAGTTCTGGAGGCGGTAATAGTGCCCGCTCTGAAAATAGGGAAAATAATACTAATAGTAATTACAATAATAATGATAGGGATGAAGGGCGTCGTGAATCTAAAACTGTTAGTAGTCCAGGGTGAAGTCGACCACCGGCTGTGGCCACTTTATTTAATAAAAATGGGGATGAGCTTCTGTTGGAAGCACAAAATAATAATAAGTCGGTTGCTTTGGCATCGACCATTGAAGCGACAGTTGAGACTGTTGTGGTAAAAATATTAGTAGATTCGGGTAGTCAAGTTACCTGCATTTCAAAAGATTTTTTATTAAAGATAATGCAAATTAATAGTGATATTTTACGTTTGCCGTTTACATCAACTATTTTGGTGAGTGCGACGGGCAAGAATTCTATTGTTAAGGATCAATTTTATTTGAATTTTAAATTCAATGATTTCGAATTGGCTTACCCTTGTCTGGTAGTTTCGAATTTAATTCGTGATGTCATCTTCGGATGCGATTTTTTTGCTGATCATCAAATTAAAATCGATTTTTCAAAAAATTGTTTATCGGGTATTTTTGAAGGAAGAGCGATAAGCATAGGGTTTAGTATGGAACCAAAACCTGATGGTCGGTTGACTGTTTGTCAAGTGTCGGAAGAGAAAGATGAGGAAATTCAATTAAAAAAGGAGATAGTGCCGTGTAAGGTGTCTGAAATTAAAGAGGTAGTGGATCGCGCAGAAAACTTTTCTCAAGAAGAAAAAAATAAATTGTACGAGTTGCTGTTGTCACATAGGTCGATATTTTCGAACCAACCAGGACGAACGAATGTTTACTTTCATGAAATTGAGTTGTGGGATGAGTCTCCATTTTTTATCAGATCATACCCGATTCCGTATGCATATAAAGACGAGGTTAGGCGGCAGATAGAGGAGATGGTGGCATGGGACGTAATTGAGGCGAAGCAAACTGAGTATATCAGTCCGTTGGTAGTAGTTAAAAAAAAGGATGGGGCTATAAGGGTTTGTTTGGACGCTCGTTTTTTAAATAAGCGCATGGTGAAGGATCGAGTTATGCCTCCAAATCCTACAGAATTGTGGTATAATTTTTCTAGTGGCCAACGACTGAGTACGCTCGATTTAACGGCGAGTTACTGGCAGATTAAAATTAAGCCGGAACACCAAAAATTTACTGGGTTTTTGTACGAGCGAAATACTTACGTTTTTAAGGTTTTACCGTTCGGTCTAAGTACGTCGGTAGGATCCTTTATAAGAGCATTGGGTATAATTTTAGGACCAGACGTAGAATCATACGTGATTGCGTACGTAGATGATCTCCTTATTTATTCGGAAGGGGCTGAAGAACATTTGACTCACTTAAACAAAATATTCAAAAGGTTTGAAGCTGCTGGCATTACTATAAAATTAAAAAAATCACATTTTGCCAGAAATACAGTTGTGTTCCTTGGGCATATTATCTCAGCTGAAGGTGTGTGTGTTGATCCTGCCCGCGTGGAAGCTATCAATTCATTTCCGGTACCGAGGAATATTAAACATTTACGTGGCTTTTTAGGGGTCGTTAATTATGAGCGTCGTTTTTGTGAGCAGCTTGCTCATTTAGTGGGGCCTTTATTACAGCTTTTGAAAAAAGGAGTTCAATGGCGTTGGGGTTCAGCTCAACAAGAAGCGTTTGAGAAAATTAAGTTGAGGTTTTTAACGATTTCTATGTTGAAGCATCCGTGGTTTGACCGTGCGTTTTTTATCCAAACAGATGCATCTGATGTGGGTTTAGGTGGTTGTTTATTTCAAATAAATGAGCAAACTTCAGAAAAAGATATTGTGGCATTCACCAGTCGGACTCTGCATGGCCCTGAAATTGGTTATTGTGTTACAGAAAAAGAGGCATTAGCCGTATTACATTGTTTGCAGCAGTGGCGGGTATTTGTGCTAGGTCGAGAATTAACTGTGATCACCGATCATAAATCTCTATCGTTTTTAATGTCCTGCAGACTATTAAATTCGCGTTTGACTAGGTGGGTGTTGTATTTTCAAGAATACGCTTTTAATGTTAAATATTGTGCTGGGAAGGAGAATGTTCTGGCGGATGCTCTATCGCGTTATCCAATCAAGGGAAAGGAGAAACTTGAAAAATTTGAGAGTGTGCCGACAGAAATTTGTGCAGTAAAGAAGTCGGAACTATGTAAAGGGGTCCAGTTAGGTATGAAAAATATTGTTGAGGAGCAAGGGAAAGACGAATTCTGTTGTAAAATAATGTCTAGATTATTGAAGGAGGAAGTTCCGAAAAGGTGCGCGGATTGGTTTGTTGTGTATCAGGGAGTTTTATTTAGGCGGGGCTACGAAGGTTCGCCAGAGTTTAAAGTATGTGTGCCTGCTTCCCAAATAAGTATATTGGTTTGGCAAGAACATGTAGATAATGGGCATTTTGGGGCGGAAAAGTGTTTCCAGATGCTGCGTCGTGATTATTATTTTCCGAGGATGAAACATTGCATTCGAAAAATTATTTCAAGCTGCGATTTGTGCCAGAAGGCGAAGAGTTCAATAAGAATTTATGGCGAATATCATAGTGTTTTACCTAAAGCGCCCAACGAAATCGTATGTGTTGATCTCATTGGTCCGCTCCCAGTATCAAGGTCGGGGGCGACTTCTCTATTAGTTATTATTGACGCTTTCAGTAAGTTGGTTACTTTGCACCCTCTTAAACGCGCTAATACAGCTGCGATTCTTCGTTGTTTGGTCAAGAAATATTTTGTCGAGATTGGTAAACCAGGGGTCATTCTTTCCGATAATGGTAGCCAGTTTACGAGCAAAGAGTGGAAAGAGTAGTTGAATTTATTAGGTGTAAAGGTAACTCACACGTCAGTGTACTTCCGCAGGAAACCAGACGGAACGGGTTAATAAAGAAATTGTGCGTATTTTGAGATCATTGTGTTATTCGGCTCATGGGGGGCTTTGATGCTAGATAGAGTAAAGAAATGGATTAATAGGGCAGTCCATGACTCGACGGGGTATAGCCCTTGTGAACTACATTTTGGTGGTCATAGTGATAACTCTAATGTTAAAAACATTATTTTTCCTGCAAGTGACATACCGGGTGTTGGTAGGAATAAAATTATAGCTCTAGCTTATAATAAATTAAAGTCTAAGGCTGAAAAACGTAAATTACGTCATCAAAGGATCCATAAAATTGTATTGATTTTAAGATTGGTGATAAAGTACTGGTTCGTACTCATCCCCAGTCTTCTGCGGAAGACAAGGAGATTAAGAAATTCTTTTTGCTCTATTCCGGGCCTGCTACGATTGTGGCTAGGCGCGGGCCAAATTTTATGAAGTACGGGACGACACTAGGGGTCTCTTGTTGGGTATACAGAATGTTAGGAATTTAAAACCGTATGTTGTACCGTATCAAAATTTAACACTGTAATTATTAAGTATAAGTTCAATTTAATTACAAAAATATGTTTAGCAATTAAGTTTATCTTATAGGGGGGTGATGTACTAGGCCGCCCCTATAATAAGAGGGAGAAGCAGCCGTAAGGGTTAAGTTATTCCGATAGGTAGCGGAGAGTCGAGTTTAAGCGCGCTAGGGTGCGTGTCACGTTATCCTAGCAGGTGTCGAGTGTTTTAGAACTGAGTTTAATTGTGAATTTTGCGTTGAAATTAAATTATAAAGTGATCCGTAAGAGTGTGGCAAAGGATGCTAATGTTTGATGATCAGTTGGATTGTATTTTACAGATAAGTTATAGCGTAGTGTTTGTTCTTTGTTGTTTCTTTAACCGCATTGTAATTACGGTATATGATGCGAATTTCTATTTAGCTGTGTTTGTTTTCTATGTAGTAATATTAGTTACAAGTCATTAAACTACGTAAATCCATCTACGAGTTATTATTAAATATTCACAGGTTGTAACAGGTAAAACTAAAAAGGATCACGACAATACCGCATGCGAGGGTTGCCGCTAGTCCGGGCCGACATCAAGGGTATCCACTCGTGTCCACGCCTCCGGGAAGGTCTGATCTTTCTGAGGGAGCGTAGTGCAAGGTCTAAATTTAATTAATAAGTAAAATCTTTACAATTTATTGATGTGGCAACTAATGAACCAACCAAGGAACTGACTAAAGAAATAACTAAGGAATTTACTAATGAACTCACTATAAAAATAATCTACTAAATAATCTCACTAAACAAAAAATTAAAAAACTCCAAATGAATGGTATAATTCTAGAGGGACAGTTTAATACCTCAGAGCATTGGACACACGTCTACAAGTCATTGGAAAACTGTTCGAACTACTGGATTACACGCCAAGCTAAGAGTCAAGGACTGAAACTAGCAACCGATCTAGGTCAAGTAGCTTCCATATGAATCAACAGATGGATACAAGGCCAGAATTTTAGAATTTATAATATATTCCATTTCTTATATCAAATATTTAATGAGCGTAAAACTTTCATGTAATATAATATAGGTAATTTAGTGTTAAAGGTTATAAGAAATTTTGGTTGATACGTAAAAATTACGTTAAAAGGGAATAGTTCATTGAACGCTTAACGAAGCATTCAATATAAAACATAATTATTTTTGCTGGGTTTAATTGCTTAGAAAGGATTATAATTTTGGTAGTGAACACATGTAACAGGAGTTTTTATTTTAAATTTGATTCAAAAGTTTTGTAAATAGCAAATGACATTACTAAGGATGTAAAATTGTAAATTGAACATTTTCTTAGCTTATTATACAAATTTTGGTGAATTTTGTTTATCTTATTCAAGTATATGACGCGTTAGAGGAGAGTGGGTAAATATTCTTTGTTATCATAACGTCGTTCACCCTGTGCATGTATCACTGAGCTAGTCGGGGCATAAAATTTAACTGTATCGATTTAAAACTATTTTAGATTATTTTAGAGGCATAGAGAGGTGGCGAGCAACAGGCAACTGAGCGTTACATACACCTGGCGGGTAGCGATATCGTAGCGAATATATATATATATATATATATATATATATATACGTGACGTGATGAGGGGTCGCGAGATGTCATTGAAACCTAAACTCTACAAATAAAGTCCACTAAAATAAAGAATCCTAAAAAATAGAAATTTCCGAAAATTCTACACCCTGTATAATACAAGAGTATTTTTATTCATGTGTGTATAAATAATCAACCTGTATGATATAAGCATACTGTAAATAAATAGCAAATAATATAAGACATACATGTAAAAATAACTATTTTTAAGATACCTTAAAACGCAAAACGCAAATGCAAATCGATCATTCTAGAATAAATACAAAAACTGTTCGTTTGTAATAAAAATGCCCTCTCCGTGCATAAAAATAGATAATCTCGTTAACTTAAAACCCCAATTCTAATCTTAATTATGGGTATCAAAAACATGTTTTGCCGTGAAAGCAAACACTTTCTATAAAAATGCAACTAATTTACATTATAAAGTCATTATAGTCTTAAATTAATCATATCAATTGACATTTGTATTACATAAATTCATTTTAAATAAATAATTTTCTGGAATAAACGAGAGGAATTGAGAAAAAATACGTCAATTTAGTATGACTTAATTAATACAGAAACGTTTATTTTGAGAAACGGCCGGAACATTGAAAAACCCGGAAAATGTAATAAAAATTAATAAGAAATATTTATGATCTTTAGCATTCACTGTAGAAAAAGACCGCGAGTGAACGATAATGAGAAAATCCCAGAAAATTACGTCAGAAAGACTTGTATTATTTGAAATAGAATCACGTAAACAATAGTATATTTTATAAAATAGATAACTTTTGTATATAAACGGAAGCATTTATTAAACAGATTTATTCAAAAATTCGATCGCAAAATTGTCACACAGAGAAAAAAATTTCAAAGCTATTGTTTTAAAGTATGCAATACGCATACTGTAATAAATATTTACCATGTAACAGTGAATACAGAAGTTAATTTTAAACGTAAATATGAAAATTGGTAAATGCAATTATTTGATTTTGTAATATACAAAGAAGTTGGGAAATGCTTCTAAATAAAAAGCATTTTATTGAATAATTAACCCGAGGATGCACATTGGTTGCTAAATGAAGATTTAAATAATATGCAAAACTAAGATTTGAACAATTTAAAATAAAGCCAAGAAGCCGAAGATATTTATTTGAAAAAGCGCTTTATGGATCTTTGCAAGTATTACTTTGTTTGTAACTAATATTTTAGTATTTGTCATTTAAATGTAAGTTAGAAAAAATCTTAATCATTTTATTTTTTATAAGGAAGTTATAAGGAAGTTTGTGCTCAGGTTTGAAACACTCTGACCTTTTTAATAAATTATCTGTCAAGGATTTTTTTGCCAAAACAAACCTTATAAGCGTGAGAATCATAACCAGGTGAACTATCCATAAAGGAAGAGATTTAGAATTTAAATCTAACAAACGTAAGAAACATTTTGATAATTAAGTAAATAGGTGCTCGTTAGAAATAATTTGAAATTTGAAAGAAACGATGTTGTAAAAGTTCTATATGCTTTTGTATGAGAGATAATATTTCATACTCTATAAGTGCCTTATGATATTGCTGTGTTTGGTTTCATTTTAAAAACTTCGACAATTCCATTGAACTATCCAGGCAACTTAAAGTTAGGAAGGAAGGTTAGTAAGGAAAGTTAGTCAACAATTTTAAATTCTACAATTTGCTATATCTGTATCAAAGCACTCTTTTAGCGACACATCAAAGCGAGATGTTATCACAGCACTCTGTTAGTGACGCTCCAACGTGCGGCGTTGTCACAGCACTCTTTTGGTGACGCCTCAACGTGCGGCGGTGTCATAGCAATATATATATATATATATATATATTATATATATATATATATATATATATATATATATATGGTAATTTCATTATTATAAATAATAGAAGAACTTCTTGTAATACGAAACAACAATAAAATAAATAAATTATTTTTCAATATATTTTGAATATTGTAAATAAAGAAGAAGATATTAAGAAACTGCTTTGGGACACATAGCTTCTTGACAATCAGAAATTAACTAATTACTTAGGATATGTATAACAATGAAAATCGCACAATAAATTATAGTTAAAACTAGCTTATAACAATATATTATTTATATCTAAAGCATAGACAATTGCGCAAGCTTCCAGCAAAAACCTAATATAGGAACGAAGGGAAAAGTTTGGTAAAAATGCAGCAAACAATGGTCAATCTCAAATCTTAGGTGAAATTTGTTGATACCAAGTACCATCAAAGTATGTTAAAGTTCTCAGACATATCTGTTTCTCATTCCAGTTTCGATAGCCGTTAAGAGTAAAAAATCTTGTGCTAATTGAAAATATTCTATTTAAAAAAATTGCAAAATAGTATAAAAGTTCCTCTTCATCGATTAGAACGACTCACAAATGGTTTAATTTTAGAGTTGTAGAAACACAACTAGTACTCAATGTCCAGTGTGTCTAAAGCTTTCACATCAGAAGCGACTACTAAAATTTATTGTTAAGATCAGAGTGAAAATGCGCTCGATATATGACAGTCTATTGGAAATTCTTGACCTGACTTATGGTTAACGTTTATGAAACAAACGATACCGAAATATACAACTCTAAAGAAAGATTCAGTATCCGATGGTCGGTACTCTACAAGCAACCTGCTGAAACCTGGTCGTGAGTAGAGTTAAACCATATGCTAGTAGTTGTGAGTATACTAAAAACGCATTCGTAGTATAATTAACAAACGTTGGATATTAAAAAGAATCCTCTTAATAGAATTGGCCAAAACTGCAGAACGTTAGTAGCACATTCTGTAATACTTTAGTGCAATATAGAGGTAGAGGTTTTGAAACGCTCCATAATTGTGGACGAGGCATGGATTTACCACTATACTTTGAAATACAAAAAACAATCATAGTCATAGCTCGCTTGCGCCGAAAAAAACCGATGTAGTTATATTAGCTAAAAGAATCTTGTCATAGGAGGCCGTCAGTTACATAAAATAAAACCAATGAAGAGTGAAACAATTGGAATCCTTAAACAGCGCCTTGAAGGAAAGTGACCGTATTTCGTTAAAAAGTTCACTATCTTCTTGTTAGTGCACGTGCAATGGTTCCATATTTTTTTTTAGATTTAGCCATTGGCGACTATTTCCTGATTCCAGTTTGAAGAAGTTGCTCTTGTAGAAAAAATTTTGAACCCGATGAGATTCTACCAAGTTTATATTTTAAAGAGAGAAATCGCATTATTTGAAAGGTACATAAAAATTGGAAAGGTTGAACTTGGTGCATTTGTCTGCAATTAAAATTTAAAATAACCGCATTTTGGCCAAACTTCCCCTTTGGTCTTTATGAATTCCTAACTACTTATACAGACTCAGCAAATCCAACTCTATTATTTTTTAAGTCAAACTCAGTATAGTATTTACCAATAAAAACATCACCTAAAATCCATAGTGGTCCATTAGGTGGAGGAACGTCTGACGCCATGAACCCGGATATGCATTGCCGTCCATATCTCAGTACATAGTCTTTTCCCTCTAATGTAAAATTTGATCCAACTAATACAAAAGTAATTGCGGGTAGTTTGGAAATTGATCTACAATCGACTGCATACTCTCCGTTTGCTACAGGAGTGGCACCAATTGCTTTATTAAGTTTCTTAATTTCTTCAGATGGACCGGTTATTAAACTTGTCCCAGTATCAGCGATAGCTTGACATCCAGCACTACAGAACGTCTGCGATCCTACATGTACCTTATCCATTTCAAACTGCCAGTAACCCATTCTGCTTACAGAAACGTACGTAAAATTGCCTTTATAATAGTCAGGATCGGAACCTCCAAATATTACAAAACCACCAGGTGAAGCCGACGGATCACGATTAAGATAAAATGAAAAAACAGGATTAGCAACTTGTCTTTGCAATATCATATTGTAGAATACTGGCATTGCACCAGTTGATACAATTGTATAATACCCCATGCCTAAAATTCCATCAAACCTACCAGTTACAAACGCCAAACCACTCTCCTCTGTAATTTCGGCAAAGGTCTGGCCAACTACGTTCAAGTCTGCAACTCTTACTGTATCCAATGATAAAAATCCTCGAACACTACCTGACCCGTAAGATATTCCAAAAGGGCGTCCGTTAGCTTGATAGGTGCTGGATCTGGCCGAGTCATATTTGCGGTGCAGCAAACAAGCCAACTGAAATATCGAGCACTGCTTGGAGGGCACCCATAGATCGGAAGAGCCTGTATCAAATATTACCATAAACTCTTGAGGAGGTGTGCCGATGGTAATTAGTCCGTAGTATTGTGTATCTAAATAGTTTTTCAGTGGTGCTCGAGTTATATTTCCGGCTTTAAAACGAAAGTATTCTTCTGGAACTTCTGATCTAGTTTCCTTCAGGGTACTTCTTACAGACGCTATTTTGTATAAGGGAATTGTTTCGAACAGTTTGGCGCGTATAGTAGCTACTAGTAACAAAGACAAAAACAATCTAGTTAACATTTTTGTTAACTTTTCAGGTACGTCTGCAAGAAAAAGAACAGCGTTCTTTATTTATAGTATTGCAGTAATTACATAGACCTATATTATATCAGCTTTTTGCAATTAGAATTATTCAGTATCGTACCTACACAAGTAATTATATTGAAATATGAAGACATGTCTCCTCGTTAACCTATTTGATAGACTCGGAGTGACATCGAATTGTTATCGTTACCTTCAAGTAAGGTCTGGAAATAAATTTGTATTTAAATTTGAAATATTGTGTACAAACCTAATTTAACTTATGCTTATGGCACCAAACGAAGAGAGTTTCCGAATAAATTCGTATTGTTACGAATATTAAAATGATGTGCATGTGCAGAACCAGATTACACTTTTTTCGGTTAGTGTTAAACCGATCCATAAGTGAAAACTTGAACAAACTTCTTAACTTTTCGCAGCTTAGAAGAAAACTAACTAATTTAAAAACATTTTTTAATGTTAAAACCTTAAAAATTACAAAACTAATATCAACTACTTCTATTGTAAAAGTGAAAGGAAAGAAAACAATAATGATCGTAAACAATGCCTAAAATAATACTTAAAACATATCACTAGAAGTTACCTCCTGATCACATTGTAATTTCTCTTAATATCAGTTCATTATCTACCAATATATCAGTGAATTTATAGTCACCGACATTATAACAGATAAATGGAGGACCATTGTCTCAAATTGCCTATTAACGTCTGAACTCTTTATAGCATCAATTAATCTCTATTTTAATAATACTGATTCACTTTTGCTTTGACATTTTACCTACAGACTTTTGGCACTCCTATGGGTTCACCTCATTCACCAGTCATTGAAGAAATTGCAATTAATAATCTTTTCATCATTAATAGGTCTTCAGTCTGGCAATGGTTAGACGCGTACCTTCATTCTTTCTTATTCTAAGCAACTTACAAATTTCCCTGAAATTTCCACAGTCTGCATCTTTCACTATCTGCGTGCAATAGTCTGATCTAGGTCTACCTCTACGTCTTTTTCTTCTATATCTGCTTGTAATATATCCCCCATCAGTCCCCAAAAATGCCTTAGAACGTATCCTGCCCTTTTATTTCTCCTATTTTTTTTTTGTTTTTCACAGATACCATTACTACCCTACTATTTCTATAACCTCTTTGTTATTAACTTTGTCTGTCCTTGCTATCATCCTCATACATATCAAGCACAACATTCCAAAGGACTTCTACCGTTTTTCTGTCTACTTCTCCTACTACCCCTATTTCATAGACGTACTGTGCTGTGCTCCTTTCAACAATTTTCTCCCTGTTCCTGTTTGTTGTCTTTGAACATAGACGCTGCTCTTTCTTGTTAGATGCAGTTCGGTTTCCCTTCTATTGTTTACAAATATATACCATATTTTTCCGGTATTCAGTTGTATGTGAAGGGGGTGTTCCGTGGCGTAGTTGGTATTTGTGTGACTACTACGCCAAAGATCCTAGGTTCAAAACCCGACACGGTCTGCTTGAAAAATGTTAGGCGAGCATTTTTCACAAAAATAGGCCTTCGTTTGGATAAAAGGTAAAATGGAGGTCTCGTGTGTGTATGTTGTCACGCACGTTAAAAATCCCTACCTTGCTTGGAACAGCAAGGGTTCGGCAAAATTCAAAGTTTTTCAGAGAAATAATAACTCGCTTCCTGGCCAATGTAGTAAGTAGTACCTTCGGGTGAAGCATTGGAAAAAAATCACGTATAGGGGGTATGTGAAGGGGGTTAACGAACTTGCGAATATCAAGATCCCTCAAAACTTGAGCATTTTCCAAATTAATAGTTTCCCAATATATCCTTCGGCACATTCAATATTAGTTAAAAATATTTCAAAACAAACACCTGTAGTTGTATATAATAATTATCAGATTTAAGTGCAATTATTTTTTCGTCATTAGAATTTTCGTTTTAAAACTGGTTGAACGCATACCTTCATTTAATCCTATTCTAAGCTAGCCTACACCGTTCCCTGAAATTCCCACAGCTTAGATACAGTTCGGTTCCCCTTCTGTTGTTTTCTATGCCCTATTTCACTGAGATTCAGTGGTATGTGAAGGGGGTTAAACAACCCGCGACTATCAAGCATGCCCCAACACTTGGACATTTGTCGAATTAATAGTTTTTCAATAAATCCTTTCGCACAATTAACATTAGTTGAGAATATTGCAAAACCAATACCTGTAGTTGCTTATCATAATCATCAGGTTTAAGTACCTCTACTTCTCTTTTTTCCTATCTCTGCTTCTAATATATTCCACACTATTCCCCCATGTCTTAGTACGTGGCCTATCATCCTACCTCTCCTATTTTTTACTGTTTTCCACATAGTTCTTTCTTCCCCTACCATTTCTAGTACCTCTTTGTTCTTAACTTTGTCTGTCCATGAGTTCTTCATCATATCTGTAGCACCACATTTCAAAGGCTTCTTCCTTTTTCTTGTCTGGTTTTCCTACTGTCCAGGCTTCACAGCCATACAGTTCTGTGCTCCACATATATGTTTTAAGCAATCCTTTCCTTGTTTCTATGTTTTTGGTCTTTGAACACAGTAGTTACTTTTTCTTGTTAAATGTAGCACGGCCTTGTGCTAATCTTTGTTGGATATCTTTTGTGCTTTTACCATCTTGCGTTATTTGACTTCCTAGGTAGCAGAAATCCTTAACCTCTTGTACGTTCTTGTTACCTATTTGTATTCTTGTTTTTGATTTATTTTCCCCTCTTTTGCATACAAGAACTTTAGTTTTATTTTTGTTAATTTTCATATCATATCTCTCCCTTAGAACTGTTTCCATTTCAATAAGAGCAGCATTTAACTCTTCTTTGCTAGATGCTAATACCGCTATATCATTTGCAAATCTAAGCATATCAATCTTTTGTCCCTGCATTTTAATTCCAAATGTCTTCCTGCATTTGACAGTATTTATTGCCTCTTCTATGTACAAGTTAAAAATTAATAAGGATAAGGCACATCCCTGTCTCACCCTTTTCTTAATATTTACTTCTCTACTTTCTTGCTCTAATTCTATTACCGCCGTTTGCTCTGTGTATAAGCAATGTACTATCTGTCTATCCCTAAAACTCATTCCAATCTTTTGAGTATTTCGAACATTTTTTTCCATTTTACATTGTCGAATGCTTTTTCCAGATCTACAAACCTTATATATACGCTTTCCCCTCCTCTCTATTGTTTTCTCTATTATTACCCTCAGAACTAAAATCCCCTTCCGTGTTCCCCTGTTTCGCCTAAACCCAAATTGATCATCTCCCAGTACTTCTTCGGGTCGTTTTTCCATTCGTCTTTGTACAATTCTATACTCCATTCCAGTTAAGAAGGTACTGAAGAGAAAGATAGGACTGAATTTTAGCGATTCTCATTGGTGGATGGATGAGCCAAGTGTACACAAGTATAAATATCCCGTATGTTTGTGTTGGCTGTTTGAACATTTTTATTATAAGACAGATTGTCAATTGGAATTTTGACATTTGCTATTGGCCTTTCATATTTTCGTTTTTGTTATTTATTGTATTTTGTTATTAGTTTGCTTTTGAAATTTTGCTTGGCTTTATTAATTTGTGTTAATTTCATATTTAGTATCAAAACAGTTCTTGTCAGAGCTATAAAACACCAGTGTCTTCATAATAAGGTAAGCATGTCTCATTAAAGATAAGCATATAATACTAACAATGAATTCTTTTCAGACTTTTATTTAATTATGGATCACCAACCTATTAAAAATCCGAAGGGCAAACATGTTATGAGCGGGCAAAAGCATATTGCCTATAATATATATTTGAAAAATTCCATAAATGCATCCAAAACGCAATCTGTGAAGCAAACTGCGTTAGAAGTGGGTTTAGGTGTTCGATCAATGTGGAATATTGTAAAAGAAATGGAAACTACTGGTACTGCTTCCTCGCCAAAGACTACAAGAGTGCGTACAACAATCTACGACGAACTTGAAGAATTTGAAAGATGTGCGATTCGACGGCATGTTCATGCATTTTACTTTAGAAATGAATTACCAAATTTAGAGAAAGTATTACATGCAATAAACAATGATGACTCTTTACCAAACTTCAGTCGCACATCACTTTATCGGGTAATGATGAAATTGGGTTTTAAATATGGAAAGCGTAGCCGAAAAACAATTTTAATTGAAAAACCTGAAATTGTGTTGTGGCGAAGAAAATATTTAACTGCAGTTAAAAAGTATAGAGCTGAAGGCAAAAGAATTTATTATACTGATGAAACGTGGGTGAATGCTGGACATGTAAAGAACAAGGTATGGCAAGACATCACTGTAAAAACAGCAAGGCAGGCATTAATCGAAGGTTTATCCACTGGTATACGAGATCCCTCTGGCAAGGGCAAGAGATTAATTGTTGCGCACATGGGTAGTGATATGGGATTTGTCAATGGGGCATATTTAAACTTTCAATCTAAAAAAACAGGTAGCGTATTAACACTATAAACAACTTAGGACCCTGAGTTCATAATTATCGTTTTAGGAGATTATCACGAAGACATGAACGGTAAAGCGTTTACAACTTGGTTGAAAGGTGTATTACCTCTTCTTGATAATGATAGTGTAATCGTGCTTGATAATGCTCCTTATCACAGCGTCAAAGCCGATAAGTTTCCAAATCAAAGTTGGCGGAAAGAACAAATTTATAATTGGTTAAACGCAAAACACATAGAAGTTACCAAAGAGCTATTAAAGTTGAATTATTAGCCTTAGTAAAGCAGCACTCTCTAGCTCACCCGGCACCTTATGTTGTTGACGAAATTGTAAAACGCTCTGGCAGAACTGTATTAAGGTTACCCCCATACCACTGCAATCTAAATCCAATTGAGCTGATTTGGGCTCGAGTAAAGCAGCATGTAGCTACCAACAATTCTACTTTTAAAATTAACGACGTGAAGGTGCTTCTGGATGAAGGAATTGCAGCCATAGATAAAGGACATTGGGTTAATTGTATTAGCCATATAATTAAAGAAGAAGAAAGAATGTGGAAATTGGATGGCATTGTCGAAGAACTTGTCGAACAAATTGTAATAAATGTTGGATATGAAAGTACAACAGACGACGAAGATACCTCTGGGGATGATATGGACGTAGATTAAATATAAATTTGTTATATCATTGTTTTGATATTTTGTGATGTGTTTAATTAAAATAGCTTATATATTGTTCTATATTAATATTTTATTTAAACTTTAACCAAACAGGTAGAAAATAAAGTTCAATAATGCTTGATATGTTTTAAAACCGTGTTTCTTGGAAGTATTTATTCAAAAACCTCAATCTTGCAAAAAATATAAATAAAAATCTGTATAAACATCGATGCATTGCTTTAATTTCAATCATTGTTAACAAACTTACAACCTTTCGAAAAAATGAAACTGACAGAATTTTATTAAAGCATTCTATAACTCCAGGTGAATGTTTGTTTCTACCATAATTGTTAAGTAAAGACTAAGGGGCAAATTCATAAAGCACACTTAAGCCACACTCATACTTAAATAATGCTCTATCTTAATTTTTGGTATTCGGAAAAATACTAAAAGTTGAGATGGAACATTGATTAAGTATGAGTGTAACTTATGCTTATGAATTTGCCCTAAGTTTCGTCCGTCTTAAACTTAATGTAGTTCCAAGTCCAATTTTATCTTCTGAATTTTAATACCAAATTACAAATACTCCTTGTTATTATTTAGACAACTATCCTAGGAGAAGGATCGAAACGTCAATAAAGTCCTTTTCAAAAAGCAATGTGGTCTTATTCCTTAAGAAGAACACCAAATTGCAATTACTGAATGCAATAATACTTAAAAATTAACTAATAAAGTCAGCCATTTGCATTGTTATTTTTAAAAAACTATCGTCACAAAATAGTAAATATACAACCGACGCCGGCAACTTTTCAAATACAGCAACTAATAAATTTTTGATCTGTGTAAATCTGACTCAAGCACAAGCGCCATCTACTACCTTCTTAACTGGAATGGAGTATAGTTAATTCTAGTTAATATCTACATATAGCTTACAAGTCGGAAGAGACGTTCTGTTTCTGCTTATCCAGCGGCTTTTAGAGTTTCTGCTTGAACCTTATCTGTAACCGGCGCCTTACCATTTTTCAGACTCTTCAATGCTAATTCAAACTCATTTCTAAGTATAGGATATCCCAGGTCATCATTTTCAATGTCTGATTCCAGTTTTAATGCTGTTAATTCCTCTCCTGAATATAAATTCTCTATATATTCCTGCGATCTTGCTAATTTCTCTACATTTTCTATAATGACGTTTCCTCCCGCATTCCTTATATTTTTGCTATATGGTTTTATATTCCTAAAATTCATTCTAATTAATTTGTAGGCTTCGTCTGTCCTTCCTATTTCCATCTTAGTTTGTACCTCGTTGCACTTTTCATCAATCCATTGTTCTTTAGCTTTCCTACATTTGCGAATATTTTCCCATTTTATGGTTTTGTATCTGTTTTCCTGTTTAGTCTGATATACTTTTGTATTTTCGTCTTTCTTCTATTAAATTTAGGATATCCTTTGTTATCCATGGTTTAAATAAAATTAAATAAAAACCCTTAACCACAAAAAATATTTAAATTACTAGATACGTATTTCGACCACTATGTGGTCATCATCAGTAGGAAACCTCTTAAAAAAAAATATAAAAAAAAACAAAAAAATAATAATAATGATAATAATTAGCTGTTGTTCTGGAACACTTCAGAGGATATTCTCCTCACCACTTAGGCTGAAGTGAATCTTCCCAACCCATAATTTACTATATTGTTGCTTTAAACACTATCGAGGATATTCTCCTCACCCGCAGGCTGGTGTTCTCAACAACAAACAAGTGAATTGTGACATTATAACTTAAATCTACTTAATTTATACTAATTCTAAATCTACTGAAGCGGAACCAATTTAATCTTGCTTTCTCATTGGTTGTTGACCAATAAGGAAAGCAAAGCAGATGGCGCTATTGGCCCTTTATCGGTGTTTAAGAGGGATCCTTTATGTTTAACAATTTTAATTGATTCATAGGCATTTAAGGAGGAAAACGTTGGTACCGCTTTTAACAATTTAACATTTTCTAGTTTAACGGGGTGGCTGGTTTCAAATATATGTTTGGCGACCTGAGACATTTCATATTTACCATATTTGAAGTGAGCAATGTGTTTTTTAAATCTTGTTGTTATATTCCTCTTGGTCTGACCAATATATTTTTGAAAACACCCTGGCCCTGCACAACTAATTTCATAAATCCCCGACTTTTGCAATTTTTCCACCTTGTCTTTTGGATTACCTAGCAAATCTTTAATTTTATTAGTATTAGTGAAAGCAATTTTGTCGTTGATTTACGGATGTTGATCCTATTTTTACACTTTCTAAAAATATTATCTATAATATCAGAAGAGAAACCATTGTAATTCGCTATTTGTTTAATAAGAGCAAATTCCTTATTAAATCTGTTTTTATTTAAAGGAAATTCAATAATCTATTAATTAAAAGTTAAATGAAGCCAACTTATGTTGTATGCTATGATTAGAGGAAGACAAAATAAAGCGATTTACATTGGTTTCTTTTCTATAAATGTCAAATTCTAATTTATTACCATTTCTAATTACTAATGTATCTAAAAGGGTAATTGTCCATTATTCTCTAGTTCATACGTAAATTTTATGCTTTGAAATTTTGAATTCATTTCTTTAAGAAAATCATCAACATTTGATTTAGAAGTGTCAAAACTGCAAAAATATCATCCACGTACCTTAACCATATTCTTGGGAAGTATTTGGAGTTTTCTTTTAACTCGGTTTCAAAACGAGACATAAATAAATTTGCTATGAAAGGTGATAAGCTATTTCCCATTGCTGTGCCTTCATGTTGTTCGTACAACTTGTTGTTGAATTGAAAACAGTTCTGGGACATGCAATGCGAAACAAGCTTGATATAGTCCTCAACTTTATCATCATCAATATCACTATCTATAAGAACATCATTTAAATATGTTAAAGTACGTGGTATTGGAACACTAGGAATAATGAACTGACATCAAATGAAATTAAGATTTCGTTCTCTTCTAATGTGATATTTTTAATTTTATTAATGAACTCTAAAGAGTTTTGTACAGATAAACTATTAAACTTTAAAATCTTAAATTCATTTGACAGCCACCGTGATAAATAGTAAGTCGGTGAGTTGATACCTGAAACTATTGGTCTCATCGATTTATTATTTTGTGAATCTTTGGTAAACAGTAAAGTTTTGGCATTTCGGGATTTGAAATTGTTAATTTTAATTTTAGTGTGGGCGAAATTAGGTTTGGACATTCTTTCAAAACAGACTCTGTTGATTTAATCATTTTATTTAAAGGAACTTCATTTTTACGTTTTTTGACTATTGGTCTGTAAGGACCCTCAGACAGCAAAGTCTCTATTCTATCAACATAGTCTTGTTTATCCAGAATAACCAACCTATTCCCCTTATCAGCCTTTAAACAATAACAATTCTTTTGTCGTAAATCTTTAATAATCAGATGATCTTTCCTTGTTTGTTCTGAGGCATTTCTTGCGCAAGTGCGTAAGTTGTTCGAAAGTTGAATTTTGCACGCGTTTCTAATAAAGGTTTTTGAATTGTCGTCTAATTTTAAAATAGATTTTTCAATGCCAGCAATAATGTCTTCCAAAGGAGTTTTCAAATGATCTACTCCAAATTTTAGGCCTCGATCAAGGAAAGTCAACTCTTCATTGTTAAAGATTTTCGACGATTCGTTAACAACTATTGACTCTAATGGAGGTGAAGTAATTTCCAGTTTTTTAGGAGGTACATTGACATTGTGTTTCTTTAAAAGAAACTTCAACTTAGTGTTTTGACTATTAATTTTGTCTAACAATTTATGATTGTTGACTTCAAAACAATTCTCTGAAATTACTCCATTCCTGAAAACCGGACTCGGATAAATTGCACGTTAGTGCTAGGTGCGATTTATACGTTTCCAGTTCCAATCTACTAAGCTTACTATACAGATATTTGATTTCCAAATTAAGCCATTTATCTTTTGCAAAATTGATTATTGCGTTACTACGTTTACAATTACTGCTGACTTTTACGTTAATGAAATTTGGAAAACTTTGTGGGCTTTACAACTTTTAGAAATCGAATATCTGCTTTACAAAACTAATTTTAAGAGCTAAGCTCCGATACCTATTAAGTTCCGAAGACCGGGAAGTCATAGTTAATAATCTATAGGAACACTGTGGCACGATTTAAATAAAATTAAATAAAAACCCTTAACCACAAAAATATTTAAATTACTAGATACGTATTTCGACCACTATGTGGTCATCATCAGTAGGAAACCTCTTAAAAAAAAATAAAAATAATAATAATAATTAGCTGTTGTTCTGGAACACTTAGGATATTCTCCTCACCACTTAGGCTGAAGTGAACCTTCCCAACCTATAATTTACTATATTGTTGCTTTAAACACTATCGAGGATATTCTCCTCACCCGCAGGCTGGTGTTCTCAACAACAAACAAGTGAATTGTGACATTATAACTTAAATCTACTTAATTTATACTAATTCTAAATCTACTGAAGCGGAACCAATTTAATCTTGCTTTCTCATTGGTTGTTGACCAATAGGGAAAGCAAAGCAGATGGCGCTATTGGCCCTTTATCGGTGTTTAAGAGATTTAATAAGGAATTTGCTCTTATTAAACAAATAGCGAATTACAATGGTTTCTCTTCTGATATTATAGATAATATTTTTAGAAAGTGTAAAAATAGGATCAACATCCGTAAATCAACGACTTTGCAATCAACCACCTCTAACGATAATGTTAAATATGTTAAACTTCCGTTTCACAAAACCACAAAGGGTCTTGATAAAATATTCAAACAGTGTAATTTCAAAATTGCTTTCACTAATACTAATAAAATTAAAGATTTGCTAGGTAATCCAAAAGACAAAGTGGAAAAATTGCAAAAGTCGGGGATTTATGAAATTAGTTGTGCAGGGCCAGGGTGTTTTCAAAAATATATTGGTCAGACCAAGAGGAATATAACAACAAGATTTAAAAAACACATTCTCTCACTTCAAATATGGTAAATATGAAATGTCTCAGGTCGCCAAACATATATTTGAAACCAGCCACCCCGTTAAACTAGAAAATGTTAAATTGTTAAAGGCGGTACCAACGTTTTCCTCCATAAATGCCTATGAATCAATTAAAATTGTTAAACATAAAGGACCCCTCTTAAACACCGATAAAGGGCCAATAGCGCCATCTGCTTTGCTTTCCCTATTGGTCAACAACCAATGAGAAAGCAAGATTAAATTGGTTCCGCTTCAGTAGATTTAGAATTAGTATAAATTAAGTATATTTAAGTTATAATGTCACAATTCACTTGTTTGTTGTTGAGAACACCAGCCTGCGGGTAAGGAGAATATCCTCGATAGTGTTTAAAGCAACAATATAGTAAATTATAGGTTGGGAAGGTTCACTTCAGCCTAAGTGGTGAGGAGAATATCCTCTGAAGTGTTCCAGAACAATAGCTAATTATTATTTTTTTTTTTTAAGAGGTTTCCTACTGATGATGACCACATAGTGGTCGAAATACGTATCTAATAATTTAAATATTTTTTGTGGTTAAGGGTTTTTATTTAATTTTATTTAAATCGTGCCACAGTGTTCCTATAGATTATTATCCATGGTTTTTTATTTTCTTTTTGTGTATACTCGCAGAATATCTCTGGCCGCCATGCCTAAGCTGGATTTAATGTTATTCTATTCCGTTTCTACCTCCTTAATATCAGAAATTTTCTCGATATCTTTCAGCAATTCATTTGACTTTTTTCAAATCTTTCGTGGATATCTTTATCTTTTAGCTATCCAAAGTCAAAGTACCTTTTTCAGTTCCTCTTTTTCCAATTTTTAAATTTAAGTGCGGCCTTCATAATTACGATGTTGTTGTCAATGTCTTTATCTGCTTCCGGGTAGCTTCTACAGTCTTTTACTTGATTTCGGAACCGTTGTCTAACAATAATGTAATCTATTTGATATATTCCTATATCTCCTGGCATCTTCCATGTGTATTGTTGTCTAACATGATGTTGAAACAATGCATTTGTGATGGTTAAGTTGTTCTTGTCGCAAAATTCTACCAGTCTATTTCCCCTGTCATTTCTCGTGCCTAAACCGAATAAACCTACTATCGCCCCTTCCCTACCCTCACCTACCACTGCATAAAAATCCCCTGTAATTATTAAATTTTCATGTTCTTTTACGTATTTTAGTATGTCTTCGATATCTTTGTAGATCGCCTCTACCTCTTCCTTACTGTAGCTAGAGGTGGGCATGTATACTTGTATTATTACTGTATTTACTGGTTTAAACTGAAATCTAACCATGAGTATTCTTTCGTTTTTTTGTAAGTAGTTTTCTACACGTCCTCCTATCTTTTTTCGCATAACTATCCCCACACCCGAATTTCCTTCCTCTAATCCTGTATGAATTAATCTGAAGTCTCCACTCCAAAAATCTTTTGCCTCTGGCCAGCGGACTTTGCTAATTCCTACTATGTCTAGTGCTAACCTATCCATTTCGAGTTTTAGGTTCTTTAGATTACCTACTTGTTTCATACTTCTGACATTCCACGCTCCGATTCACAGAATGTTTATGGATCTTTTTCCATTCTTTCGGATCACATCCCCCGAAGTACTTCCCTTTCGTTGCCACATCGCAGTAGTGTGTCTTAGAATATCATACCGATCCCTATGGCCTCTGCCAATCTAAGTACCGAAAAAGCTGCTGCCCTTTTTCGGGCACCTGTCTTAGTCTGGTTCCTCACTAAAGACCCCAGTAATTTGGTTAAACCTATAGTTCGGCTCTTTAGATCCTTGAAACGGGCAAGCAATTCTACGTGTTCTAGTATTTTAGAACGTCGTCAAAGTGCAGGTCCGTTCAGAATGGACACACATATATATATATATATATATATATATATATAAAATGTCAAAATGGCGTAATTATTTTTTGGGATATTTCCTTCAATTGATGCGTAAATATTAAAAATCCATCTGCATTTATTGTTTACGTTTCGGTTTATTTAAAACCTTAATCATAACCTAACACATTACAAATAGAAACAGTTACAAAGTCAAAAGTACTTACAATAAAAACTTGAATTAAATTATAAAAAGTTTACATGCGATATCGATTTTGAATATATTTTATGTAGCTGTCATTTAATAACTACTAGATACATTTGTGTTTTGGTCTTGAAAGGTATTTTATGTGTGTAACAGAAAACTTTATAACAGAACAGAAGTGAAATTTTGTTTTGTGAATTTTTAAAACTGTATAGATATGTGTATATAGTGTTTAAATTTTGTGTCTTGTTTGTTGTTAATACTGTCATTTAGTTGTTGAATATGAAATGCTTCTAAGAATAGTCTATGTTTATAATTGTTTTCAATTTCTAAAATTTCAACATTGTCGTAGTTCGGTGAGTGGAGTGTGTTCACTACGTGTGTTGTCAATGCACAAAATGTTTTTTTTAATTTAATGTCACTTTTATGTTGGGTGAGCCTATTTTTTAGCCATTGATTAGTTTGCCCTACATATGGTCGATTACAACTACACTGCACTTTATATACTATATTACTGCACATCTTTGTTGGTGTCTTATCTTATCTTATCTTATATTTGATTGGTACAATAAACCAACACATTCAGGTCGATTCATCAATTACTATTCTAATCACTCTTTCAATCATAAAATAAACAGTCTTAGCACTAAAACACCGTATAGAAAAGATTAGCGAAACACAATTTCATAAAATTAACAAAAAAAAATTATAATCAATGTTACTAAATAATGGTTACCCCAAAATTTTTTTAAAAAAGCTACTTTTTACTAATACAATACACACACACAAACAAGACCAACAAAATAGCATTATTTATAAAACTTTACCATATATACAAAGATTAACTCCCTTGCTTGCTAAATTATTAAAACAACCGAATATTGTCATTGCTTTTAAATATGAAAAATGCATAAAAAAGTTATTTTCGAGAGTTAAAGATAAGACACCAACAAAGATGTGCAGTAATATAGTATATAAAGTGCAGTGTAGTTGTAATCGACCATATGTAGGGCAAACTAATCAATGGCTAAAAAATAGGCTCACCCAACATAAAAGTGACATTAAATTAAAAAAAACATTTTGTGCATTGACAACACACGTAGTGAACACACTCCACTCACCGAACTACGACAATGTTGAAATTTTAGAAATTGAAAACAATTATAAACATAGACTATTTTTAGAAGCATTTCATATTCAACAACTAAATGACAGCATTAACAACAAACAAGACACACAAAATTTAAACACTATATACACATATCTATACAGTTTTAAAAAAATTCACAAAAACAAAAATTTCACTTCTGTTCTGTTATAAAGTTTTCTGTTACACACATAAAATACCTTTCAAGACCAAAACACAAATGTATCTAGTAGTTATTAAATGACAGCTACATAAAATATGTTCAAAATCGATATCGCATGTAAAGTTTTTATAATTTAATTCAAGTTTTTATTGTAAGTACTTTTGACTTTGTAACTGTTTCTATTTGTAATGTGTTAGGTTATGATTAAGGTTTTAAATAAACCGAAACGTAAACAATAAATGCAGATGGATTTTTAATATTTACGCATCAATTGAAGGAAATATCCCAAAAAATAATTACGCCATTTTGACATTTTAAACTATCAACTTCAAGTTATCAATTTAAAAGCAAGACATATATATATATATTTTAATGATAAGGTGGTAGTATTTTGGGTATGAAGTCCAAGGAATAAAAGTTGGTTTGAAATTCAAAAGTTTATTTTTATTTTCTTAACGTTTCGGCGATCCTTTTCGCCTTTATCAAAAGAATCTACAAATGGAAGCGTTGTAAATTAAAGCTAACATTGAATATGAATAAATCACTCACCGTATAGAATTCATGATTGTCAAATAATTTTTTTTGAAAATGACATGATTATGTTGACTAACATGATAATTAAAATAAATTCAAATAGAACTTGAAAGAAAATCTCTTAAAATATTGTATGTTAAAAGTCGAGACGATGAGAGTCCGGTATGGTTGAAGATAATGACGTAGGAGTGTTTCATGAATATGAAAACAATATTGGTGTAATCTTCAGATGGAGTAATGTCGTGTTTTGGATTTGAAGTGATTTGAGTTGTATAGGGTGGAATATAATCTGTGTGAGTCTTCTATTTCTTGTTTGTTGTTTAAACATTTTTGTTCTTTATTGATGTGGTAAGATTCTAAAAAGATTCTTGTTTTATAATCGGGCTCTTTGTCTAATATTTCGGCTTCTTCGTATGCAGGAGTATTTGGTAGCTACCTTCGTTTCAAAAATACTTCAAGACGCTTTTCCGCCTGAAGGCTATAACATCAAAGATAGTTTCACTTTCGTAGATAAATTTAAAAACCTTAAACTTACAGAAAATCACGTTCTTCTCTCTCTAGACGTAACATCGTTATTTACGAACATTTCACTAACCTTAATCCTCAATATCATCAAAGAAAATGATCAACCATTGAACCTCACTGCAAGATTTCAATGGATTATTTCCTAAGTACTATTAACTTGATCTTTAACAACACCTATTTCGCTTTTCAAAATTGCTATTATCTCCAGTTGTTCGGCACACCTATGGGCTCCCCTATATCACCTGTCATTGCCCAGATTGTTATGGACTCTCTACTTGACTCTGTACTTCCACGACTACCTTATAAAATGACATTTCTCGTCAAGTACGTCGATGACATCATATGTTCAGCCCCGCCCCAGCATATCGAAGAAACCATAGCCATGTTCAACAGCTTTAATGAACATCTACAATTCACACATGATACAGAAATAAATAGAAGGTTACCTTTCCTCGATACCCTAGTCATCAGAGGACATAACAACTATTTAATCTTTGACTGGTATACCAAACCGACCAATTCTGGTAGATATCTGAATTTCTTATCTAACCATTCATTCAAACATAAAGTCGGCACAGTCAATGCCATGAAACATCGCATCAGAAAATTTCTGACCCACAATTTTTAAACAAAAACAAGAGAATTCTCTTTGATACTTTATTAAATAATGGCTACCCGAAACAACTCTTACGTAAACTCATTTACACCAATACTCTGACGATCAACAACAATCCTAACAACTTATCAACAGAACACAACAACGACAATAACCTAAATACCATTAAATTAATCAATAGTAACCTAATCTACAAGATCGTCTGCAGTTGCCAGACCTGTTACATTGGCCAAACTTCCCAGTGGTTAAGAAGTCGTCTAACCCAACATAGAAGCGACTGTAAACACAATTCCAACAAATGTGCACTTTCTACACATGCAACTAAACATACTCCTGCATACGAAGAAGCCGAAATATTAGACAAAGAGCCCGATTATAAAACAAAAATCTTTTTAGAATCTTACCACATCAATAAAGAACAAAAATGTTTAAACAACAAACAAGATGTAGAAGACTCACACAGATTATATTCCACCCTATACAACTCAAATCACTTCAAATCCAAAACACGACATTACTCCATCTGAAGATTACACAAATATTGTTTTCATATTCATGAAACACTCCTACGTCATTATCTTCAACCATACCGGACTCTCATCGTCTCGACTTTTAACATACAATATTTTAAGAGATTTTCTTTCAAGTTCTATTTGAATTTATTTTAATTATCATGTTAGTCAACATAATCATCTGTCATTTTCAAAAAAAATTATTTGACAATCATGAATTCTATACGGTGAGTGATTTATTCATATTCAATGTTAGCTTTAATTTACAACGCTTCCATTTGTAGATTCTTTTGATAAAGGCGAAAAGGATCGCCGAAACGTTAAGAAAATAAAAATAAACTTTTGAATTTCAAACCAACTTTTATTCCTTGGACCTCATACCCAAAATACTACCACCTTATCATTAAAATATTTATGCTGACCAGTCCATTATTGATAAATATATATATATAGTATTGCAATTAATAAGATGAAATAATAACCTAGACTTTTAAAGTAAAGCCCAAATGATCATTTCAAATCGAGCTAGTAATTGAAAGAAGGAAAATATAAGGCTTTGGACAGGATTTGAACCTGCATCTCAGTTTTGCCGAAACTGTGCGTTTACCAATTACGCTACCGAGGCCGATGGCTATAATTGGGAAATTTAGAAATCCAAATCGTGTACAGTACCATATATAAACCTAACTTTCAATTACGTTTATCATTTTTGTTAATCATATCTAAAATTGTCATATTTTTTAACTTGAGCTTTTATGTACTCTAAAGCTTTTTTTCCTTAAGTACTTTTAACATTCCAATTTAAATATAAAAACATACCTTAGTACCCGTCCGTTTTCACTATATAAATTAATTAATTTGGCGCGTAAATAATTTGCTCCTATTTGTATATACACAGTTGCTAAAATTTTATTGTCTACACCAATTTAACCTCTAAATCCACAACAATATATATATTACCGTGGATCTCGGGTAAGCAATTGCGATACAAAAATATATTCGAAAATTTTATAAAATTATCATATTCGACAATAAACAAAATTTACACAAATTACCTAATCACAAAAAAAAATTGTCCTTACCCGTTTTCCTTTCCTCCTCGGTTGAACGGCCTTCTTCAACTGCTTCCGACTAGCTCATTCGGATCTCCTCTTGGGTATCTAAATTCACTCGCATACTCTAAATCATACACACACTCTAGCAATATAACCTCAAATACAATCAACATACAAGCTTTTATTTATAACTATTTACAAATGAAATACAATAAAGTCCATATTCCATTAATCACGTTACACTTCAGAAAAACCTTATTTCATAATGTCCAGTATTTTATTTTTAAATCATTAAACACAGAAATTGCACACGGACTAAATGGGCATTGAATAATACCTTCGCTAAAATTCCTTCTTTATCATTTATTTATTCATTTTACTCTAAATAAACTCTGGGGTAGGATGAACTCAGAATACCCAGTAATTATGCATTTGCACTTTTTTAAAACAAATAACAAAACAAAGCCATGTACTCTTTACAAAAATTTTATGTTCTGATGGAACGTTTAAAAGCTTTATAGAAACCTTCAACTTTTCAGTTATATACCATAATAAAGTTTTACACGTATTACGTTCAATACGTAATACTAATACACACTACCTTGAAATTTCACTCTAGCATTCTCTTAATATTCACAGTTTATAAAGTCACAATTCAAATCGTTACCTGGAAAGTTATAGTAGATCTCTGCTTTGAGGATGATGCCGTCTATTTCTTCTGTCCGTTCTGCAAGTTGTTTCTAGCGGTTACTAGAAAAACTCCATCTCAATTGAACTGCAAACGCGGCTTCCCTGGTGTAACCAATTCCAAATTCCATTTAAATTATTTCTTCATTTATTTTGAAGCTTCGCACCACATTATTTAAAGCGCAACACGAGTTGTTTATACTTACAGATGATATTTAATTACGAGAATATCACCTTGTAATTAATTTAATTGATTTTGTAATACTTACAACTCGTGATACTGCGATATGTTCTTTTGAGCGGTCAAAACTTAAAGGCCCCCTACTACGTTCTCTAAAATCATTTATACACTTAGGCCGCCACCTCCCGGCCGCCTTTCATCCGAAATCCTCTTGTTAACACCACATATTCTCGCAAATTTGCACTCAACCCTATTCTTACTTCACGAATTTTAATACCTCGTTATAACATTTCTAGAATAATACGCTACACTAAGCTCTTGTTCGTTTCAAACTAGACTAAACATTTCAACCAATCGTAGACCTAGTGACGCTTCACAAATCCCTCCTTTCCTATTGTTGTCTTTTACTTATGCGTTTTATCCGTCCCTTTCTTATCGGGTCTGAGTGGTACAAATCGATATTCTTGACTATCTACTATCTAAACCCACGTGGATTTAACGACGTGACTTTTAAATAAATCGTTTTGTATTTCGTGCTAAAACATTTACCCGTTTCCAATATACGTAGAATCTTGGCTTGTTATCTATACAAATTATAAGAACGTGACATTTAAAAGTTTGCAGGTGTTCGCTCCTAATGAACGTTTAAAATACAATTCTCTGAGCTTCGTTTCATGGTATTTTAACCCTCCTTTTAGCCGTTTGTTACGAACGCGTTTTACCTTGGGTTTTTACAGGCTGTTATGCTTATTATATATCACTAATTGTTCAATTAACTCTAATTAAATTAATAATGAATGGCATTGACTTCTACCATTTAATTTTTAGCAAAGCTATTACATTTTTAATTATTATTTGTACAATTTGATTAATACCCGTTACTTAAAAATTTAATTAATTAATATAAATTTGGCACGTATTTTCGGTTTGTTCCTTTATACAGGGTGTTTTGAAATTGCTGCGTTTATTTTTATTTTTAACATATAAAAACCACTATAATATACATATATATATATATATATATATATATATATATATATATATATATGTAATAAACGTTCTACGTAACGCCACCTCTCTGTGTATTACTTTCAATTTAATTATTATTTTTATTATTTTGCCACGGCTAGCCCTTTTTAATCTACACAGAGTGCACAACGTTACGATAATCAATTTTTTTTCACCCCTTTATGATTACCTGTGTGAATTGATAAAACGAAGTCAATCAACATTCATATAATGAAAGGAAATAATATTTACAATTTCTGAAATTCTTTAAACACACCCTTCAATCAATTAATATCATATTTGTTATTTATCCCAAAATTTATATTTTTTTAGTTTCAATATAAAGTCACCAAAAACTACCTCTTTACAAAAAAATCTGGAACATTTGAGACCTCTTTATGATTTTTTACGTAAGTTTAACGTATGCAATGTTTCTTGTTGACTCTTTACAAGTTTTGGATAAATTGAATAAATTCAGTATTGAAATTTAAATTGAAAAATATCTTAAAATTAAGTAGATCTGACCTATGATCTGCTGATATGTTGTTTCGTGTTGTGAATCAACACCCGCTTGTTGTCTTCAATCGAATACCAATCCTCTGCTTAGTTGAACCAATATTTAAGTACAGTTACCTCCTGTTTCCCAAAAATCACCTCGTGCTTCTTTATTTTATATTTCTCTGCATATGCATTAAATCTCTTCCCTTAAATGCTTTCGACGCAGATTAGAATTGTACCAGAAGCCAATTAGAATTTGATTAGAAGTCAATTCGAATTGTACCAGAATCCGATTAGAATCCAATTAGAATTGTACCAGAAGCGAATTAGAGACCCTATATGATTATAAATATTTAATTTAAATTAACTACCCAATTTCTACTCACGTTATCTGAGAAAAACGGCAAAAACTTTTCATGTATGCTTAACGTAATTGCTGCACAGCACTATTCTCACAATAACATAAATTTGATGTATTCTAAACTTTATTTATTTGACGCGTAGATTTCTGGTTAAAAATGTCGTGACTTCGACGTGCATCAAGTGTGGATTGACTTGTCTTATCACCGGTGGGTGTTAAATAGCATTTTCCTACTACATCTGGGTTGGGTTTCCAAGCAGTTTTGCAGATTGTTTCAACCAACCAGTTTTTGTCTTTAATATTCCCTGTATTTTTAAGCTGTTTCTGATGAAATTATGCTTCAGATTTCCGTGTCATGGTGTTTTTTACTCGAATACATTAGTATATTAAACCATACTAAAATGTTTAGAAAACAAATATATACAATAATATTAAAAAATGAAAATTAGTACAGTATAATTCACATAAACAAAATAATTGTTTCAGGGCACACTCACAATAAATTTACTTAAATTTCCAGGGTCGGTGTACTTTTACCACCGTGTTTATTTCTTTAAAATTATACTTTGTATCATAGATACGTGTAAATTACTATATGTTACAGATAACTTCTTAAACGAATTTATGAATTAATGAAACCTTAACACAACAACTTCTCAAAATAAAATTATTGGATACCAAAAGCTGATTTAAATATTTTCATAAACTCCTTTACTGGAAAACACAAATCTTACGAGCTAAACAAATCTTTGAATTCGGGAGCCTTGAATTAATTCCAAATCAAGTAGTTTTTTAATGCTTTTTAACGTAGAACACAAACTGCTATTCCAAGGATTGATTGTAGCAGAAACAAACCAAATAGGTTTTAACTAATATCAGCAGTGACATTTGAAGGATAACCTTAAATAATACTTAAAGCTTGAAGCTATAATTAAATCATTAATAGAAACCGATTTTATTTAAATCGGCTAAAATCAAACTGAACATCACCTTTAATTATGATTCTTGTACAGTGCCATCAAGCAAATATTAGCCCCGGAAAATATGCGAACTAAAATTTGACAAGAACATATGTAACCAATGAGAAAATTGGATTGCTGCTTTGTACATTCCGTACATATAACTTTAATGATATGAAAATTGATAGTGATGACTGTATTCAGCGTTATTTATCACGCTGTTTATCGAGTTGTATGTAAATTTGATTTAAATATTAAATGGAAATAACTGACTACAAAGTACATTAACGAAACGTATTTGCTGCATAAAGGATTTTAGTTGTGCCTTTATGTTCAAAATAACTGTGTGCACAAAAATCAGTACGATATGATTATTCGCACCATTCGATATCTATTAATTTATCACTTATCGAATTGACCAACCCACAACCCTAAATATATATCGTTCTACCTAGCATTTTGATTGTTTAATTGTTCTGAGTCTTTATGTCTTTTCCATTATTCTTCTATTTTATTCAACTTTATTAATAGTTTTTCAGAACTACATATTTTCCTTGCCAAATTAAAGGATTGTATAAAAACTGTATAAGTATATTGTAAAGTTAAAGTTTTGCATAACCTCACATTACTGAAATTTATAAATTAATTTATGATTTATAACAGATTCTTGTCTTTAGCTAGCTAACAAAAGAGATATATACAATATTCCATACATAATGGACACCCTGTGTGTATATATATATATATATATATATATATAGTTAATAAAATAAAATAACAACTTGACTTTTATGTAGAGCCCAAATGATCATTTCACATCGAGTAGTTGTAAGATGGAAATTAAAAGGTCTTGGACAGGACTTGCGGACTTGCGGACCATGCGTTTTCCAATCACGCCACCGAGACCGATGACGGCAATTGGAAAATTTACAAATCTGAATTGTATACACAACCATACATCAACCTAATTTTCAATTACCTTTGGCATTTTGTAAAGTTTTTGACATATATCAGTTATAGACAGGAAGCAACGCTCAAAATTACGGCTATAAGCCAAGTATTAAATATTTAAATATATTAGTCTACCATGGAAGTAGAAGAGAATAACCAATTACCGTTTTTGGATGTACTAGTGAAGAAAAAGCATAACAAACAACTTAGTCACATGGTCTACAGGAACCAACTCACACGGATAGATACTTAAACGCCAAGTCACATCATCACCAGACACAACTCTACTCTGTTGTAAAAACCATAGTTACACGGTCCCAGAGACTATCTGACGACACAAATAAACAAGAAAAAATGCGAAAGTTAAGAGAAGCACTCCAGAAGAGCGGATACTCAGACCAAACCATTCAGAAGTCACTATCAGCCAGGAAACCCAAATCAGAACCGGAGTCACCACTAACTACAGCATACTTACCATTCATTAAAGGGACAACAGACAATCAGCAGAGTTCTACGAAAATACAAAATAGCTACCACATTCAACGCTCATAGAAAAATTGGTGCAATCCTAAGGAATCCCAACGATCAGATTCTATTAGAAGACTAAGGAGTCTACGAAACACCATGCGCAGACTGCAACAAATCCTACACTGGGCAGACAAACAGAAGAATTAGTATTAGGAAAAAAGAACGTAAAATCGGAATAAAGAAGAACGGAAAAACCTCATCGCTAGCTCAGCACTACAGGTCACAACATCGATTTCAAGAATACTAGAACGCTAGCTAAGATTGAGTACTACACTTCGAGAATAATCCGAGAAGCCATTCAAGTAGAGAAACGCTCATATAGCATCAACACAAGGAATGATTCCCAAAGATTGCCGCAGGGGTGGAAACCAGCAATTACTAGTCTACGTATCGTTAAACAATCAGAATAGAACATTTTGTTAAATCAGCCGTGCAAAACAACTAAACATTACACACCAGGACCAATGACATGGAGCCCCACCAGAAATGAAGCAAGTGCAACGGAGCATGTATTCTAACTAGTATTTATAGCAGGACAAGGGAACACTTCTTCAGTTACTGCTCAACCTACAGAAGCAGAAAATGGCACATGTGATTTTGCCGAAACGTCGCCAAATTCACAGCGGGTCACTTCAGAACCAGCCAGCTATGCGGAATAATAATATATATATATATATATATATATATATATATATGCTATGATAATAGAGTTATTTAGGGGTATATAAGACCACAGGGGAGGTATACTTCATGTGAACATCATAAAAATAAAAAATTCAAACATTTAAATTACAAAAAGTACATAATTCCGTCATTATGCAACAAGTAAATTCCAATCACCTTGTATAAAATTAACAACCAGCCACAGTCAACAAAAGGAAGCTCATTCTGCAATAAATTAAAAACATTAATCAAAATAAATAATTTTGGAACTCATTCAATGTATGTGTAAACATTTAACAACATTCTTAAGTGCCAAAGCAAATACAAATCACCGTGTATAATATAAAAATAAGCTTATAGTGTGACAGCTGAACCACATTTAGTAAAAGAAATAATTCTGGGCGCAACTCAATTCATTTTAGAAACATTTAAATCATTCATAAACTTCAAATAAATACAAATTAGGCATACTTAAACGTGAAACAAATCTGTTTAAAGCTCGATACACTGCGTAAGAAATACAGAGCAATAAAATGCACAAAACAAACTTTTGAAAAACGAGCATATTTCATAACGCAATAAGATATAGATATTGGGGCAAAACGCGTACGTGACGTTACAAATGTAGAAATCGCCACATTTTTGTAAAACCCGACATGAATAACCAAAATATTGAACCATAAGTTTTGGTATACGTGCGGAATTATATGGAAAAATTAATAAATTCCTGTACAAAATTATGTCTACGTGATGTTCTAAGCATAAAATTACAACACTTGTTAACAAATTCCAATAAAAAATTATGTCCACGTGCAAAGTTAAATGCATAGAGCAAGCAATTTTGAATAAACCCAACAGGTTAAGAGATACAAGAAAACGAGCTTGTTCTATATAAGGAACATAAATTAATAAAATGTATTCATTCTTTAACAACGCACGTCTGTACCAGTCTAAACAAATTTTTTTACGTGAATTTGAAATTATCTGAAGTCAAACGTGAATTCAAATAAAAATATAGTAGAAGTACGTAAATTACGAGTTAGTCAAAATCTGTCGTTATTACTAAAAACGTAAGTCTAAATTTAATTAACATAAACATAATCTTTATCATTTATTAATTTAGGGCTCTAAGCAATTATCTATGTAATGTTCTAAGAAACTATTTAGTTAAAGGTCTATGAAATGATCTAATTAATTATCCAAGTGATGATGTTAAATTAAATAAGCAACTAAAAAATCCACTAAAGAATGTCTACAAGTTAGTGGAAAACTAGGAATCACTGGATTTAACAGCCAAGGTAAGAGTCAACGACTGAAACTAGCAATCAATCTGGTTCAACAAGCTTCCGCAGGAGTCAACAGAAAGATACAAGGTCAGAATTTAATTTTATAATTTTTTGAATGTTGCATGTTTTATATTAATAAGCGTAAAACTCACACGTAATATAAGTAACTTTTTGTGTAAAACGTCATCAAAAAACTTTAGTTAATACATAAAAATTACGTTAAAAGGGGAATAGTTTTTTTAAACGTTCAATAAAGCTTTCAATATAAAACATAAATATTTTTGCTGGCTTTATTTGCTAAAAAATTTGGGAGTAAACAAATTTAATAAGAATATTTATTTTCATTTGATTTAAAAGCTAATGATATTACAAGGACGTAGAGTTACAAATTGTACATTTTATTAGCCTATAATACAAAACTGGCGAATTTCCTGTCTTATTCTGGTATATAAAATGTTAAAGAGGTGTGCGTAAATATTCTCTGTTATCATATCGTCGTTCACTGTGTGCAGGGTATAACTGAACTAGTCGGGGCATAAATTTATTGTTTGATTTTAAAATTAATTTAGATATTTTGAAGGCACAAAGAGGTGGCGATCGGGGTATAGCTGGGCGTTAAATACACCGGGAGTTCGGCAATATCGTAGCAACATATATATATTTATTTATTTATAACAAGCACAAATATGTGGATAAGATAATGCTTTTTATTTCTTGGGATGACTGTCGTTCGAACCAAATTAAATATTCATTTGCTGATTTCTAACGTTTCGATTTTATTTAAGATCTTTTTCCAAAAACTAACAGGATACAGTTAATAGGCGGTATTTAAAATATAATATATGGTATTAGGCAACTTGAATATTTACAATTATACAACATTAGTAATCAAAATAACCAATCAGAGCGACTCAATTCCTTTATTTATAAATTCAACTTTTACATCTGAAAGTCACTTATACATTTTTTACAAACTTCCTTAGTTACATACGAATTTTTGTCATTGTCGGAGGTATTTCTGACGACAACTATTTTATTCAAGCTGTGTAATATCATATATTATACTTTAAATACTGCCTATTGACTATGTAATACTTTTAGTCTCTTGATATATATATATATATATACACATATATATATATATATATATATTGTTGTGTATTTAAAGGGGTAAATAGATGTATACAATCTAATTTTAGCAACCATGTATATAGAACAGAGCAAATTATTTACGCGCCAAATTAATTAAATTCATATAGTAATGATGGGCGAGTATTAAGGTATTTTTATATTTAAATAATTGGAATGTTAGAGTTACATAAGGGAAGAAAGCTTTAAGGCATATAGAAGTTCAAGGATACGCATAATTAATCATAATTTTTTTTAATCAAACGCACGAAAGCAATAGGGAAGCGTGTTTGCATAAGAAACTCAATAATGTCTAAGGCAAATATATTCGTTTTAAAAGCCAACGTGCATTTACACAGATACTACGAAGCAGAAATTTAGGCATTGTTATTTTCAAACGGTCGATAATTACAAGAAACACATGTTTGTTAAATGTTACGTTCAGAGAATTTGAGGCGAACGTTAATATAGAATTCCATAGAAATTGTTTTCAACGGTTAATTGGTATAAGGAGCGAGTGGAATGAACAATCGATAATATACAACAGATAGAGACAAATATAGAGCAAGCGTTGAATTGAAAGTCACGTAAGATATACATGTGGAGTTAATGCAGGACGTCAACAATATCGATTTTCTGTAACGCAAGTGGGGTTTGAAAGAGACAACAAACATGAATAGAACAGAGATGAATAGCGGTTAGGCGGAGCATTCTGACGACAGAAAATTTTGTCATTGGTTGAGAGCCAACAGTTTTCGACAGGAACGCGCACGGTAAGGTAGAAATCGAATTCTCTGTAAATAGCACGTAGAACGGGAGAAATTTTGCAGAATTGAGAAACGGTTAGATTCAAAATTTTGAGAAGCCGCTTTGGAAAATAAGCTTTTCTAATAAAACGGGTCCAATAAGGGGTTTGAATAAGAATATAAATACCCGAGCGAAAATATTAAAGCTCTATTCTCTTTTACGTCCATTGAGTTATGAATACGGGTTCAGAGCAAGATTATAGTAAAGCTTTTGGTTAGAATTTGTGTGTGTAAAGTTATATTTAACATCGCATTTAAAAATATAACACTGTAGTAGCGGACCTCAAGTTATTAGCATGACGTACGAGTTAGTGCGTATTTAAATAAAAGGTCTGGCTATTACGATAAAAATATTAAATGAATGCAGGCTATATGGGGAATCAGACCTGGAAATTAATTTTGTATGCGTGCAATATATAGTATGGAATGGTACTATGAGACGAAGCGAATATCTTGCGTGGTAGCGGAGATATCAGAGAGTAGAGATCTGTGGTTCCTGACATCAGAGCAGTAGATGGAAACAACGCCGAGGGGTTCCTGGTAGCCATTTCCTGGGGTAATGAAGAATGAAGGTGCCTCCAGGTAATTAATTTGAAATTTCTGTTGTTATATAAACATTTGTGGATATTTTTGTGTTGTGTGGTTGACTTTTTGGGTGGTATATTTATTGTTTTATGAACTTTTTAAAAAGATATATGTACAGGACAATTTAATAATTTTGGGTATTGAAAAACGGTTTATTTAGAATATATAAAAATTTGTTAAGACTATAAATTGTGTTGTAAAGGGTAAACGGTTCTGTAAATTTTGTTTTAATTTAATGTAAGGTTTAAAAAACATCTAGAAACAAAACTGGGTTATAATGAGCTCACAATAAACCAGTGTAAAGTCAAATTAGGATTACATGTGGGGCCCATCTACTCATATATACTTAAATTTGTTTAAAATCGTTTAAAAATCAAGGACTTTAAAATATTCCATAATTTGAGCTGGTGATTATTGTACCAAATTGTTTGGACACATGTGTAAATATATTTTATCTGTTAATATGTGTAAATAAAAGATTGTATGGTTGTCGTATTAATTTGGTAATTTTATTTGATGGTGTGTGAGTGTATAAAAGGTATGTATGTAAAATTAGATATTTAAGAAGAGGCCGATTGCTGAGCTAGCCAGGGAAGCAGAGGAATTTGAAGGCGTCCTAAAACAAGGGTAAGGAATTTTTTAAATTTTTTTGAAAATTTTAGCTTGTTCATGAGTCCACAGCAATTTTATGACGCCCAAACGATGGGGCACGAATTTTGGTGACTTTCACAGCAATATATATATATTACGATGTAATTTGTTGGTTAAAATTAATTAGATAATTTATTAGACAATTTAGGGTAGGCTGCCGTGTATAAATATTTATATTAAAAGGTTAAAGTAGGTTTTAAAAATGTAGTGTAACAATGTAATTAGTTTACAGTAAAAATTTTTAGAGTTAGTTTTACCTCAGTTTCAGCTTTGCAAATATTCGCGAAGGACTTTCATAATATTTATACTTTAGCGTAAAAATACAATTAATTTTATGTATTTTTCATAAAGGTAAAAGCTTTAGTGCACAGTATAAAGGATGCAGCTTAAATTATAATAGAATCAACGTATAGTAGTTAAAAAACTTCTTCAATCAATAATTTTAAGGATGTAATTCGAAGGAAATTAAAACATTAATTTAGTATCATTTAAGGTGTGTAAATATATTTCTAGGGGATAATTTAGCTTAAAAGCAGGAGGTTTGGTGGAAAGAGATATTTTCGGAGTATATGAAAGTGTATTGAAAACAAACTCGACTGTTACAAAGCCCAGTTCAAATTAATGATTTATTTCAAGGATGTGGAGCGTTGTTAACAAGCTACGAATGGAAGTGGACGTGAAAACAATCAGGGATCGATATAAAACAAGGACAGATGTTGTTCAGCATACGAAAAAGTAATATGGAATTGTCAGGTGTTAGTTTGACTTGGAAACGAACGATGAAACAAGGATATATTCGAGGCTATAAGTAGGAGTGAGATTGTGAATGTTTGTATAAGACAACAATTTAAAGGGGGATAAGAAATAAGGTAGGGAAGCTATAGTCAAGTTATTAAGGATGAACGAGGAAAGCGTATTAGATCGGGTATTTATAAAAGTAAGACAGATGTAGGGAATATTATTTAAGGGTGGTGAATTGTTTCAAGGTCTAATTTAGCGTGCATTTGAGAAACAAAGAAAGGTAATTGGATTTCACAAGTAGAAATGAGACGCGCGAGAGTTTAAGTTTAAGAGAGGGTATATGTGAAGGGGATTCGTAAACGAAGTATGAGATGAAAAATTTTCGTATGTAAGTAGGAGAGAGATGTTGTTAACATGTATCACACGAAGGGCGTGCATTAACTTAGAATATGAAGTCAGTTGAGGCTAGATTCGAGGAATTAAAGTATCCATTGGACGGTTGAGTGTTGTTTTCCCAGTAGTTTTGTGTTTTCGAGTAACAAAATTCCGAGAGTTAGAAGACCGTTGGTATTTGCTTATGAAAATACGAAGAAATATTGAAGGCTAACTCGGGTGTTTTGAGAATGTTGGTTTTGATTAAGAATTTGTTTTGAGAAATGTTGCAACGGTTGAAAAATTTACCAAGAAGCTAGTTTATGTGGGGTGGTGAATTGTGAGAATAAAATAATAGGGGGTTATTTTGGACTGTATAAACATCTGTAGGGGGTGTGAGGCTCTCTTTTTTTCTTCGCTTGTCATCGATGCAAATATAAATAGTAGTCTACATAATTATTAGTATATTGTCAGTGCTTTTAAGAAGCTTTTACACACACACACACAAGTTGGCGTGCTGTAGTACTTGCAGTTTAGAAATTATGAAGTACGTTTATAAAAACAAAAGCGAGGCTTAATCGAAATTATGTAAGTACAGACTTCAGTTTACTTTGGTTGTTGGGGTTTGTAAGGAGTCCAAAGTTGGATTGGAGATTGTATATCCATCGAGTAGTGGTTTGCTGATGGTGGATGGACCAGTAGAGATGTTTGGGTGGTTTGGATGTGCTATCGATTTTAATTCGAGAGATTTGGATAGCTACATGCCGACAAGGATAGTGTGACTCAACTTGAGAGCGCTTCTATAATAGAAAGTCAGAGTCAAGGGCAACATCGTCGATAGTGGATTCCAGATACATGCGGTGTGTTGTTTTCCAGGTAACTGAACTTTATGAAAACATTGTTTTTGAGTTTATTTGATGTGTTTTGACTTTTTGTGCTTTATGCGTGTATTTTATGAATTCCATTGACTAAAGAATGTATTATTGAACTTTATAATGAATTAATTGAAAATATGTGTAGTAGGGATGGTTATTGAAAATAATTATGTAAAGGTTGTTTATGTACAAAGTAAAGGGGACTTTTTGTAATTTAGGTGCGAAAATTTGCACACATGGTTAAAAGGGTTTTATCGTGAGCTTACATTAAGCCAGAGGTTAAAGTCAGGTATGAGGTTAAGCCCAGTTACTTTAAATGGTGTATTTGTAAGATGTGTAAAACTTTATCTAACAATATTTTAAAAATGCATTGATTCCTAATTGCAAAGTTTTGGATAAAGGATTTTTTTGTGTAAATAGAATGTGATGAATTTTTGTAGTTGAATTTCTTGGTGAGAATAGTAGGAAAGTATTTTGCAGATTGCAGCTTAGTTGCAGTTAGGTGAAGTTTTATTTTTAGTAGCCTAGGTAAATTTGCAAGATTTTTGGTGTCCTAACAGTGGAGTTTGAATTAGATTTTCAGCAGAGTAGACGAGGTAAATTTCGAGAATTTTGACGCCCAATTTGTGGGGCACTATTCAACCAGGTAAGATACGTAGAATTAGGTCGTCCTAACAGTGGAGCTCGAATTAGCGATCCAGCCTAATCAATCCAGAGCGACTGCATAACAATATACATTTATTTGAATTTCGATTCTTTCATTGTACAGAAGTGAAGAATTTCAACGTATAGGGGTCTCCTGTAAGTTAATTTTGCGAAATGTTATAGGTATAAAGCACTTCATTTAATCAATATTATGGACGCATGTACCGGATATCAATTTATACTCTTTATTACAGTCATAATAATATTGCATGCCTGAATACTATTAAAAGAATAAGCTTCTGCAATTTTGCATAACTCAGTTACAAGTATTGATGCATACCTGAAACTGCAACACTAATGATAATGGCTGGTACTGGAATATATAATATAATATTCAAAGGACTATTACTAACACGCACGATTTACAATTATAATTATAATCGGTACGACCAAGAGCACAACCAGGAGGCTGGAAAGTGCTCAAAAGCGTGAGTTCTTGCACAGTATTCTATTACACCACATGTACACGTTTATTGGCAAAATTATAGACTTATTTGTGGGAACGTAAACTAAATAATTTTGACAAACAATAAAACTTGTCACTTTTCTTTGTTTGTTATACTGTAAAAATCTGTCTATATTAAACCATATAATAAGGATAGCGCTTTGATATATAGAATTTAAATTACAAGTATTGTTTTATGAACTTTGAAATAGCTTCATCTCTCTTTACTGCTATTCAATTTACATAACTACATATATCTAGAACACTTCCTAATAATTAAGCTGGTTCTAAAATTAAACAAAAATGCATTCGTTTGAGGCAAAATTTTACAAAATGTAATTAAAATACATAATAAAAAGTACAAAGTTTAAGAAAGATATTCTTTTCGAATTATGGCGACCAGAACGTGAAGGCTCGAATTGCAGATAGTGTGTAACTGTTTCAGGAAACTGACGACCCTAAAATTAGGAGCTTTTTTGAAGGTGTGTGAAAGAAGTGTGTAGGCGTGTGTGGGGGTGAAAAGTGTGACGTATGCAGAGAAAAGAGTGGCTTCGAAGTCAAGGGGTGGAAATAGGAAGCAGTGATAGTGCTTTATTTAAGACGACAGAAGCAGAAATGGAGGAAGAAGCAGGAGGTAGTAGGGATCAGTCTAAGACGGAGTCAGGAGAAACAGGAAATGAGTTAATGATGAGAATGTTAGAGGAAATGCGATTAGCTAGGGAGGAATCCAATAGAAAATTAGAATAGCTAAGCGATGAATCTAATAGAGCTAGGAAAGAATCGAATAGAGCTAGGGAAGAATCGAAGAGAGCGGGGGAGGAGTCCAACCGAAAATTAGAGCAGATAAGCGGGAAAATTGAGCAATCTACTAAAGAATTTAAAAATAGTCTTACCGTGAAAATGGGGGAAGTAGAAAGTAGGGTTGATAGGAATGAGAAAAATATTACAGGTCTTCGACAGGAAATGGGACATTTAAGGTCCGAAGTACGTATTTTTTGTAAACAAAAGATAAATATAAAAATGACTGAAGTAACGGACTCATGTAGGGATCAGTTAGGCAGGATAGAACGCGAAGTTAGTAGTATCAAATACAACATGTCAAGTTTAACGGGGGATGGTCCCAGATTCTATACAGGTGGCGTATCATTGGACCAACATATGAAATTTTATGGCGATAACAGGGTAAATCCACAAATTTTTATTAATAGCGTAAGAAATCTAGTGGGAAATTTATGCGACGAACAGACTAAACTAAATACGATAAAGGCTTTATTGAAGGACAATGCGGAAGCATGGTATAATTTAGTAGGACAGGACATAGACACGTATCAAGACTTTGAAAACAAATTTTTACAACATTACTGGAGTGATCACAAACAGGGTCAGATTCGGGACGACTTGATTACAGGAAAATTTAAGGGAGAGTTTGCAGGTTCTAGGGAACAATATGCCATCCGCAAATACAGTGTGGCCAAACAACTTAATCCACCATTGACGGACAGACAAATAATCAAGTACTTATCACGACATTTTGAACTGGAAATCCGACAACACGTGGCCTTACAAAACATCACAGAACGGGAGACATTTTTAGAATATTTACAGAGATATGACGATGTATGTGTAGGACGGACAAGAGAGATACGGGAACGAAACATTAATACGGTTAGGTTTGACAACAGGACACAGAATTATCCGAGACCGAATTGGGAACGACGAGGACAGGAATACAGGAGCAATAGTGCGACTAGGGGACCGACGCCAAGACCTAGTTACACGAGACAGAACAGTTTACCGGAAGTAAACAGGACAGTGACGAGCACGCTGAATAGAGACAGGGACATGGATATTAATACAAGGAGGACGTACGCACAGGTTGTTGAAGGACAACCAGGACCAAGCACGGAAAACAGGACGAGACAGGATTTTTAGAACGCGACAGACCACTAGATTTCTGTGTAAATGTGTATGAACATCCACGTGAATTTTTCAAAATTGAGGAGGAAGTAGAGCCAGAAACTGTAGAAAAATTATGTTTGCCAATTATTAATATAGGAATTTTTGAGAATAATGTAGAAGTATTACTTGATACAGGGGCAGAGGCCAGTTTAATATCGGAGGAATTCGTCAGCAAAATTAGGGATAAAGTTTGTGATAGAATTATGCCTATAAAGCATAGCCATTTAGTAGCTCCAAATAAAAAGAAGTTTGCTGTAGTAAATAGTGTTGTGGTGCTTAGGATAAATATAGGAGGTTTAAGCTGTGAACAGGAGTTTGTAATTGTACCTGGACTGAAGTTTCAGAGCATTTTAGGTGTTGACTGTATGATGCAGTTAGGGGTTTTGATAGATATGGAAAGGAAGGTAGTAAGGAACAAGGATAGGGTAGTGCCATGGAAAGGCAGTTATGAAGTCACAGAGGATGACACGCGGTTGAGTATTAATGTAGTAGAGGTAGAGGATGATGGACTTAAACAGATCAACACAATAAGATGTCCAGAGGATAGGATAGTAGAGGTTCAAGCTTTATTACAAAAACATGCAGAATTAGTGGAGGTAGAAGCAAGGGCAGCATATCGAGAGCAGGTGAAGGCAGAATTAAATAAAGATGCACGAAAAATTAACCAACGGACCAAACCGCAATTCCATTGTCCACCATCCATGGACACACTTTTGACGAGGTTAAGTGGCAAGTTTGTTTTTATTAAATTAGATTCATTCTGGCTGATTCCATTACACAAGGATTCTAGAAGGTACACAGGATTTTCCGTAGAGGGAAAAATCTATAATTTTAAGGTAGTATCGTTTGGTTTGTCCGCAGAAAAGGAAATAATAATAAATGAGAAACAGACAAGTGTAGGGACTGAAGAAGAAGCAATATTTAAGAGTCAGGATAATAGGGATGATAAGTTTATTGTATGTGAGATAATAGAGATGATAACTATAGATATAGAAGGAGGAGAAATAGGGATGAAGAGTATTAGGATGGTGAGAAGAAAGACTTGGAAGATTAAGAAAAGAGTCAGATTTAAATAAGAAATGAAGATTAAATAAACAAAATATAGAGATAAAATAGGTGTATATAGAAGAGTAGAAGTAAGTGTTTATAGAAAATAAAGCTAGGTATAAAATAAATATGGGTATAAACGAGCCTTACAAATAGTTCTATTTACCGCTGGCGTACTTATAGTTACTGTGCATTGATGTGATTTTTATTTAAAATGAATGTATAGTCGAGTAGCCTTACCTTTAGTTACTGTCAAGAAAGTATTTTTTGTTGTTAGAAGCTGTCAATCAGTGGAAAAGATACTTGTAAATTTTAGCGTTTAATAAAGGATTTAACTGAAATATAAATCAACGCTCAAAGTCCTTGTACTAATCCACGGTTTTCTAACATTCTAAAATTTATTATTTATTATTTTCAATGCGCAGAAGTGAACAGCTTTATTGAGAATCGGGTCTGGATATGTAAAAAGTGTCTAGCAGAACAAAAATCACATGAACAGCGTTCACGACTGGATGGTAAAACATCCCGAGCACCATCTATTGCCCAGCTAGAGCTTAGCCGCTTAGAAGAATTAAAACAGATTCAATAAAATTTTGTAAACAAGAAATACGAGCTGTTAAAAGCTGTTTCGGGCTCCGGTAGTGTATCAAAGGCGCATTCCAGCTCGGTCCCGTCGAGCGAACGTAGAGTCCGAATAAGGCAATGGGTTGAGGACACTAGTCATGGACTTGAATTTGAAGAAGGCAGCTCAAACAGTATTAAAAGTGCTCTCACGAGCGTCCCGCCTAATCTTAAAAACTTAAAACGTCGCGACGTTCATTCTTTAAAAGGGCAAAAACAAGAGGTGCTGTCACATTACCAAGGTGTTCTCACCCCCGACAACCTTGTCGCACGACAAATATTACCTAAAGAACTACCAATTTTCGATGGTGTTAGAAGAGAGCTTTGGCCAGTTTTTATAAGTAATTACCGCCAATCAACGATGCGCTGCAATTTTTCTCAAGAAGAAAATCTGCTTAGGTTACAACGCGCCTTAAAGGGTTCCGCTCTTGATAAGGTACGTGGAGTTTTGATCAACCCGGAAACGGTGACTAAAGCGATCGAAACTCTTGAGATGATATATGGTCAACCAGAAGCCATCCTTATGGAGTTACAAAGAAAAATAAAGTCAATCCCTCCAATCAAAGCGGACCAGCTTGACCATTTAGTTCATTATGCCATCGAAGTCCGGAATTTCTGCGCAATGGTAGAAGCAACTGATTTAGGTGGATATCTACAGAATCCCCTTCTTTTACAGGAGTTGGCCGAAAAATTGCCCTCGTATCACAAACTAAATTGATTCCTTGAGTTTGAAAACGAAACAAGCTTAAAAACCTTTAGTGGATGGTTAATGAATTTGGCTAAAGGGGTTTGTAAAGCAACATCTACTACAAGGGGAAATGTAAAAGTTAATTTTCAAGGTTATCATCATTCATTATCAAACATAACAGCCGCTAAAAAAGGAAAGGCGTCGCAGTCATTGAAATCTAACAACACTCTCTGTTATTTCTGTGGGTCGTCGGTCCATAAACTCGAAAGTTGTGAAAAGTTCCTTGGCCTTTCTCCAAACGACCGCAAAGAATACGTTGACACTAATAAGTTATGTTGTAAGTGTCTAAAAAAGCACAATCCAAAATACTGTTGGTCTAAAAAACAGTGCGGCGTTGATTGCTGCATTCTTAGGCACCACTCATGTCTTCACCTATCAGCTATAAACAAACAAGAAAACAAGGTAGGTAACCAACAAAATATGCATACTGGTCTTCAAGAAAAGTCCTTTGAAAGATCATTTAATAACGTCGCTGTGCATTCAGACTATTCAACCACACAACCTATTTTGTTTAGAATTTTACCTGTAATACTGTGCAATAATGGTATACGGGTCGAAACCTATGCGTTTTTAGACGAAGGTTCAAGTTCAACCCTCTTAGAAGAAAGCGTCGCGAGAAAACTAAAGCTACAGGGTCCTACCAGAGAATTATGTCTACGGTGGACTGGTGACGTAACTAGAACGGAAGAGTCTTCGTAAACTGTCTCCTTTGAAATTTGTGATAAAACCACAGATTCCAGGGGTATTTTGTTACTGGAGCCAGAACTGTCCGTGATCTAGATTTGCCACTACAGTCATGGCCAAACGCTACATCCGGGTGTTTCCCTCATCTAGAGGGCTTGCCAATAACCGAATATGAATCTGCAAAACCTACCGTCTTGATCGGTCTTGATAACTATAAGTTATGTATTCCACTCGATAAGAGGGAAGGTAAATGGTTTGAACCCATGGCAACTAAAACACGCCTTGGATGGTCAATTTTTGGGCCACAAAGACGACCAAGACAGGCAGCAGTTTCTAACGTGCATGTTATTTGTGAATGTCGCGAAGAAAACCTGCATGAACTGGTTAAGCAGTATTTCTCACTCGAAAACACAGGTGTTCAGCTTGATTCTAAATTGGAGTCTAAAGAAAACCAAAGATCACGATCTATTTTGTAATCTACCACCAACAAGGTTGATGGCCATTATGAAACTGGGTTGCTTTGGAAGTTTGACAAATTTAAACTACCCGATAGCTATCACATGGCTTTGCGAAGATTGCTGCACCTTGAAAGGAAAATGGAGAAAGATCCGATCCTGGCTGAAAATATATGCACTCAAATAAATAAACATATTCGCAAAGGGTATGTGCGTAAGTTAGACACTAACGAGATCAATACTAATTTTCCGATCTGGTACTTGCCAATTTTTGCTATTAAAAATCCCAACAAGCCAAAAAAATTTCGTCTAGTATGGGATGCGGATGCCACCGTAAACGGTGTATCATTAAATTTAATGCTTCTATCTGGACCTGATCTACTGTCATCACTACCGGCAATCCTGTACCGATTCAGGCAACACAAAATAGCAATATGTGGAGATATAGCCGAAATGTTTCACCAAGTTCGCATAATTGAGCCCGACCAACACGTGCAGAGGTTTTTATGGAGGAACGGGAGGATGACTGTCAAACCAGAGGTATACCTTATGAAAGTGATGACATTTGGGGCAACTTGTGCGCCGAGTTCGGCGCAATTCGTAAAAAATAAGAATGCAGAAACATTTGCTTCCATTTATCCTCGAGCGGTGTACGCCATTCAACAAAATCAGTATGTTGATTTAGGAATAGAATAAGAATAGAATAGGTATATAGGATTAGGTAGGGGGAAGTGATTATATTGAAGATTAGTTAAAGGTTAGGACTAGGATAGGTATATAGGATGTATATAAGATTAGATGGAGAAGTAGGATAAAGTTAGGAATAATTTCAGTTTATAAAATTAGATGAGTTAGGAATAGGATAGGGATATAGGATAGGTGTAAATATTTTTAGGATTGAATATAAGTTAGGTAAGTTAGAAAGATAAGTGTAGAGTGATATAGACAATTTTTTTTGTAAATTTTTTTTGTAGTCTAGATGTTTCGTATTTGAATTCAAATAAGTGGGATTATTTGTATTCAAATAGGGGGGAAATACTCAAATTTAGACCAGGGTAGAAAATTAATTAATTACATCAAATAGTTTTAATCACCCTGTATAAAACAACAAATAGAAATTACGTGCGAAATTTATATTAACTAATTCAATTTTTAAGTAACGGGTATTAAACAAAGTGTACAAATAATAATTAATATTTAATTGGTATTCGCTAAAAATTAAAGGGTAGAAGTCAATGCCATTCATTATTATTTTAATTGGAGTTAATTGAACCATTAGTAATATATAATAAGCATAAAAGCCTGTGAAAATCCAAGGGTTGTAACAAACAGCTAAAAGGAAGATTAAAATACCATAAAACAAAGCTCGGAGAATTATATTAAAACGTTCATTAGGAGCACACACCTGCAAACTTTTAAATGTCAAATTCCAATAAATTTGAATAGATAAACATGCAGCTTCTACGTATATTGGAAACGGTCGGATGTTTTAGCAGGAAATGCTAGATGAGGGGTTATTTTACCCAAGTAGGAATCCACGTGGATTTAAATAGCAGATAGTAAAGAATATCGATTTGTACCACTCAGACCAGGGTAGAAAGGGATGGATAAAACGCGTAAAGCAGAGGCACTGATAATAAAGGCGTGATTTGTGAAGCTTTACTAGGGCTACGATTGGTTGAAATAAGATGCAAACATGAGAGGGGAAAGCATATCAGTTGGTGTGTAAAATTAATTAGTTGTTCTCGGACGTGTTTGTGAGTCGTGTAGAAATTTCTTAGATTTTCAACTTGGACGTGTGAAAATTTAGTAGAATCGCTGTGCCGAGCCGTCGAAAGGAAAACAGAATGCGAAATTTCAAAAAATTGTCCGTTGCGGGACAAATTCGACTTGCAAGCGGGCCACTATATAAACCCGTGTTAATAAGTGTTTGGCTCTCTTAGATTTTTGATTTTATTCAATACTTTAAACAGTTTTGCTCTTTATTTTTATTCGATACTTTAAGTAGAATACGTGGTGATTACGTGCTACAATAAAAGTTATTAGTGCACTTAGAGAAGATACAAGGTAATAAAGTCTAGTTATATTTGCGAGTATTACTGTACCAATTATCCAAATTAGTAACGATAAATAAATAAATAAAAGTAGGCAGTTTTGGGTATAGCGTGAAAGAATTATGAATTTCTTTTCTATTTTTCGGGAGTGAGTAATCAAGTGTTATTCGTAAACGTGATTGGATCCACAAAACAAGATTTAGATATACATAGATGAGTTCCTGAGAAGCCCTGAAACAATTTAGACGAATGGTGGTGTAGAAAAATTTTAAAGGCGACCAGGAATCCTAGGACGTAAACATAACCCAGCTGGAATGGTGAGATGAGCAAGTCCGATGTACATTGAAGCCACGAGTGCAGTAACCTTCAGGTAAATTATGCAATTTTGTTCGATCTTAGATGTTTTGGTGTGTGTTAAATATCTTTATAATTTGTTTGATAAAAATGGACAGTAGTAAATTTGTATAAACAACAAATTTTTAATTTTAAGGTAAAATTTTCTTGTATAAGTAGAAAGGAGTATTTATCAGGGTTTTGTTTTTGATTATGATGAAAACTTGGGTCTGTCTTTGAGCTCAATTAGACTAACCTGTAAAATTAACGTAAAGGGGTGGGAGATGCTCCCTTTTATTCAGACTTAGGTCTGCACATATTGTTAACTAAATTAGTATGCATCCTACAAGGACTCTAATTCTGGATGCAAATTAAAATGATGACAAATTTTAACTTGAAATTTTATGATGCTGAAATTTATGCTGAAATTTAATTTTGAAATTTTAATGTATTATGAATATTGATGTAAATAGAGTTAACGTTGATGTTTGTGGTAGGAATGTGTTTTTTTTTCTTATGAATGAGGATGAAAGTTTTAACTAGGTGAGCAGCCGAGGCGGAAAGAGTAAAGAGGCGATTATCAGAAGAGAATCACAGCAATCTGGACCGCCCAATCTGTGGGGCTCGAATGATCAGCAGAAAGTACCAGTTCTTGTGACCAAAGGCCCATTTCACAGCAATTCTTGACGCCCAATTCGTGAGGCTCGATTCTTAATGCGAGGAAACACAGCAATTTATATATATATATATATATATATATATATATATATATATATATTGTAATGTCAGTAGGAGCTTCAAGGGTTCTAAGGGTTGTTTTGAGTAGAAGGTAGTGTATGCCAAATAAAATAATCCATATATTAGATCCCGTAATTTAAAAATGTGTTTGCCGTACTTTACATACGCTAAAGTATTTGAAATGTTAGTTGAAATGTAAGTGCCAAGATGTAAATTAAAATGACTTGATGACGTGATAAAATACACAGTGCTCAAGGTTTTATACTGAGTTATAATTTAATAGGCCATTGAACGTACATTTGCCAACCGAAAACCGGATGCGTCTATGGTTGTCCACTATTAACCACGCAGATCCAGGTGCATATGTGAATTATTTTGGCTTTTATTTACTAGAATCAACTTTTGGACAAACATGTAATCTCAAAATTATAAGTAATAGCAGTGTCAAATGTGATTGAAGGGTTGTGAAACATTTAGGACCAATGATAGAATATTATGTATAAAATAGGAAACTGTAAAAGACAAGATTTAAGGTATTTGTGACACAAACTCAGTGATAAAATGTTATTGGATGGTTTTATTTTATATAATATGTAATAGAGTAGGCAGAAAAGATTGTAATTATCACCTAGGATAGTAAACAAAGGAATTGATTTCGAATTATTTTTGTGAAAAGACGTGTTTTATGAAACTGCGCTAAATTGTATAAATATTTTTTGGAAGAGTAAATAAATGTTTGAATTGCAAGAGTTTGATTTATAAAGAAGGAGTAAAGAGAAGCATCAGTGTAAAGAATTAATAGCGGCGACGAATAAAAGTGAATATTGGAATTAGTGCGACAGCGAACCGGCGGATAATAAGATTGGATTAGAACGAGATTATATAGGTAGAAAGGCATCGAGTGAGAAACATAAGAGTGAAGAATATAAGGATTGATTTGGATATGGATTTATATGTAGCGGGGCATTGAGTGGTAAACAGGATAGAAGATAGATTTGGATTGAGTGGTTAATAGGAACGAGCATAGATTTGGAACGAGTGAACGAGAGGAGCAGAATTAGAAAGCAGCGTAAGAACAGCAAGCGGAAGTGTACAATTCAAGGAAGAAATTACTACGGAAGAATTAGCGCAGGGGAAGTAGACAAAAAGGGCATTCTAAATTCTAAATTCGGGTTATATTTATTTTAGATTTGGGCGCAGCAAAATTACAGAAAAGTTACCTGGAGGCTAGACGGCAGTTCAAAGTGAGAGTGAAACCTTGTGAAGGCGCATACGGCAAAAGGATTTTGAGCCAGCATTAAGAGAGGCCAGTAACGACGTATAATTCAGGTGAGTACGGTGTATTACAACGTCAAAGTCAGTATTTTGTGGTATTAATTAATTTGGCACAAGGCGACGTAGATCACTTAAAATTTGGCATATACACAAGTAAATTCTAAAACAGGTACTAAAACAAAAGATAGTGCAGTTTGGTTGGGCATTGCACATCTACTTACCACTGAACCCACGGTAAGTAGGTGGATACCCTGAGAAGAAAGAGTTCATATAGTCGAGGCATATTAAAAACAATTTTGATTTAATTAACCAACCAAATGTTGCTAAAATACGTGGAGTGAAATAAGTATTTGCACATCGTATAAAAATCATAAAATTAATTAAAAAAGGCGCGCAACACAAAGAAAGAGTGTGGGGGGCGGCATAAGAATATATATATATATATATATATATATATATATATTTATATATATATTGCCGTGGAATGTGCCTTTAGGTCACAGGAACTGGTACTTTCTAAAAAACATTCGAGCCCCACAGATTGGGCGTCATAAATTTCCGTGGAATTCTCTAATTTAAGCTCCGGACCTCGCCAGTCAAAAAAAAAATTTTCAACAATATAAAATTTTTACAAAAATTTTCTTACCCGGATTCTGCTTCATTAAATTAATTTCTTCAGCAGCTTCCCTGGGTAGCTCAGCTATGCCTCCTCTCGAATACCTAAATTTACTATCATTCTCTTTACCGTTCACACACCATTCCATAAAATCACAAAATAATACAACAATCATACAATATTTATTTACCACTATTTACACATAATAATTTATGGTTATGTATTGTTCGGTGCTCAAGTTACACCTCAATAAATGCTATCTTTGTAAAGTCCTTGTTTTTAAAATTGAAATTTCAAACACATTTAATGCAACAGGAATAAATGGGCCTCAAATAATACCTTATCTTTATTTGTTACTACACACTGGAGTATGGTGACCTCATGATAACCCAGTTTATTAATGTATGCTTTCCACTTTCATACTATGACTACAAACTTAATAAACCCATGTACTCTTAACAATTAAATTTAAATTCATCAAGAAATTTAATAAGCTTTACGTACACCTTTTGTTTTATATTCCAAAATACCAAATAATAGTCAGTTATACGTATCTTTTTCAATACGCTAAATTACCAAAAATAACCATCAAAGTTCACTCACACATCACAAATAATTTCAACAGTTTATATAAAAAAAAACAGCAAATTCAAATGCGTTACCCGGAAAAAGCGTCAAAAGTCCATCTCCGTTGAAGAAGCTCTATATTCCTGAAAAACCTCGGCTTCGTGATTATGCGCGCTTGCTGCCTCCAGCTATTTATAGATGACAACTCCGTTTAAGCTGAGCTGCGTGCTACCAATTAACACCAATTCCAACATGCAAATCCATGTATCTTACACTTGTTTATTATTGCATTATTAATGTACGAGAAAGTTAAATTTCAGTTAAATTTAAATTACACTCTATTATACTCGCGTTACTAACTATAAGGCCACAAATAATCTAATACTATTTCACTAAATGTTACAAATTTTTAATACTCACAAACTTTGTCAGTTGATTATAAACGTTGTTAAGCGATGCAAAATTAAAGAGAACCCTCTTATTTCTCCCAGAGTATTTATATCATAAAACTAGGCCCCCTTGGCCACACTTTACGCGAACTACTTAATCGAAATTAATATTTCTCCAAATTTTGTGTAACCGTTTTAAACTTTTAGAAATACTCCCGCGTCAACACGCTATATCAGACACACTATCACACCCACCTGCCGCGTGTTCGTCTGTTCTAAACCTACCTATTTCGACCAATGATACATTTCAGTGACGTCTTAACTATCCGCCTGTAATATCTCTATTCCTGTCACATGCATATTTGATGTCGCATTCAAACCTTGCTTGAGTTGTAGAAAATCGATATTGCTGCCCGCGTCTTTATGGACTCCACGTGGATCGAATACGTGCCTACTGAAGTGAATGCTTTTATGCCCGTCTCATTCTGTAGCATATCATTGATTGTTCATCCTTTCTGCTCTTTAAGAAACTTTTGTTAGCGTTTTTGCGAAACCACCGACGGTTGAACAATATTTTCCTTGAAGCTCGCCTTGTTATCTTCACAAATAAGCGGAGGATGACCTATCCAACATGCAGGTGTGCTCAATTAATGATCGTTTAAAATAAAAGTTCTCGGAGATTACATTTCACAGTATTTTATACAACCGACGTCTGTTTGTTTGTTAAGCAAGCTTTCGCCTTGGGATTATTAATTTTTCCTGCTCTAATGCATTTTCTGACGTTATAACCCATTGAATTAAACTAAATTAAATTAATTAATAATTTCTATTGGCTTATACAATTGATTTTCTTTATGAACCTATTAAATTTTAATCCCTAATTATAAAACTATGTCAATACTTGTTAATTTAAATTAAATAAATGAAATAAATTTTGCGCGTAAATATTATGTTCCTCTCTCTACACAGGGTGTTTAAAATTGCATTGTTTATACCCAAATTTAACCCTTTAAATCCACTACATAATCCCCCTATTTCAATTCTAGTAAAACTACTCCATGTTTTCTGAATTTAAATATCTACTCTCTAATCTAATTTTACATGCTATTTATACACCTATCTACTCACATAACCCTACCTATGCCTATTTATCCAACCTATCACTACTTATCTACCTATTTCTACACCTATCTCTACTTATTTCTAACTATCTACACTTATCTTTATTTCTAATTACCTATTCACAACTATCGCTATCTTTTACCTAACTATTTCTATCTATTACTAACTCTTTATCCTTTTATTTCAGTCTATTTCCTCTTTTTAGTTCACCCTTTCGTCCTTTATTGACTCTTTAAGTACATTTTTTGTACTTTTCTCTATATCTTTACTTTTCATACTTTTAACCCTACCTACTATCACTATCTATTCCTTATCCTAACTATACATACCTAATTCTATATCTACATCTAACTATCTCCCATATTTATCTATACCTAAATGTATAACCGAACGTTGGCTTTTAAAATGAATAACATTTGCGTTTGAAATTATTGATTTTGTATGCAAGCACGTTCCCTTCTTGCTTCCATGCGTTTGATTAAGAGTTTTTATAATTACTTATGCGTATCCTTGAGTTGTTTATGTACTCTAAAGCTTTTCTTCCCTTATGTAATTTTAACATTCCAATTTAAATATAGAAAAATACCTTAATACCCGTCCGTTTTCACTATATAAATTAATTAATTTGGAGCGTAATTAATTTGCTTCTATTTTTATATACACGGTTGCTAAAATTTTATTGTCTACACTTATCTACCCCTTTAAATCCACAACAATATATACAGGGTGTCCACGTCCTCCGTGAAAGTACTATAACTTTTATGTTATTTAAGATATCAACTTCCGGTTTTTTTTAAACGATAGCCACGGCTAGGCCGCACAATCTAAAAATATTTTCACCTATATACCGGGTGTGCCAATATGGTTTCCAACCCAAAGCTATGTTTTTTTAAATGAAACACCCTAGATTTGATACCATATTCTAAAAGCTCTTTTGATGCTTATCAAAATTATATAGAGGTACTATAGGTCTATAATGGATGGTTTGCCTTTTATGAGTCATTTTATGTCAAAATCATGTCAACTTGGAGAGTTGATTCTTTCACGACATAATTTTTCATATCCTGTTGTATTATTATCGATAGCGCGATGTGCTTGTTTTTTCCTTTTATTGTACAAGGTGAAGCAAAACGCAAAATAAACAAAAAGTCAATTTTTTTAAATGGCACTCGCCATATTGGATTTTGCCATTGAATAGCGTTTTTGTGGAGCTTTCTATTGACATATAATGTTTTATAGGTTACATGAAAAAAAATTCTGAAAAATTGAGAAAACATGTTTTTTATGCAGTTTTGGGACTAGAGAAAACTAAGTAGGCTACTAGCATCAAATCTGACATATCTTGTCAATATTAATTATCTTAAAAATTTTCCGTTTAATTTGTTGATGTCACAATGAATTTCACACGTCAAGAATTAATTAATATGATATACTGTATTGGAGAAGCTGATCGAAACTCTTTATTGGCAATAAAATTGATTACCTTTTGCATTAGTATGCGACGCCACAATAATAGTATATGTGACGCAGCGCGCGTCACGAATAAATGGAATCAGATAACAAGATAATAAAGCTCTACAAATTTGAACGCTAATGAGAATTTCCAAGAAATTAAGTAAGATAGGCGTTTATTATTTAGAATGAAATTGCGCTAATTCTACAACATTCTGAAAACATATAAAATCGCGTACATAAGAAAGCGTTTATTAAAAACGCATCAAATCTGACATATCTTGGTTACCAATAATACTTCCTCATGCCTTAAGGGACCATTGATGTCGATGATCAACAGTTCTTAACCAATGTGGATTTTCGGTTGCATGGTAATGCATATTATGCCTATTGACTGATTTGTTGCTTTTGAACGATGCCTCGTCAGTGAACAAAATGTTCGAAATGTAATAATTTTCGGCAAACACACCGCTCATTCTACTTGAAAATTGTATGCGATTCTCAAAATCATCTCCATATAGTTCTTGATGAAGTTCGATGTGATAAGGGTGGAATGGATGTTTCAATATTATATTGTTTACGCTGATTTTTGAAATATCAGTTACTAGAACGATTTCTCTGGTGCTCAGATTCCGATTTTCTTCTATTATCAGCAAAACTTCTAATTCGGATTCGTCGTCAATTCGTTTTGCTATTATTTCACACTTAGAATATGCAACGTTTCCAGTAGCTTCAAATCTGTCTCGCAGCTTTTCAAAGGTTACAGTTCGTGGCGTTCTCAAGTTTGAATATTTTTGATGATAGATTCAACTTGCCAATAAAGGGTTTCGATCAGCTTCTCCAATACAGTATATCATATTAATTAATTCTTGACGTGTGAAATTCATTGTGACATCAACAAATTAAACGGAAAATTTTTAAGATAATTAATATTGACAAGATATGTCAGATTTGATGCTAGTAGTCTACTTAGTTTTCTCTAGTGCCAAAACTGCATAAAAACATGTTTTCTCAATTTTTCAGAATTTTTTCTCATGTAACCTATAAAACATTATATGTCAATAGAAAGCTCCACAAAAACTCTATTCAATGGCAAAATCCAATATGGCGGGTGCCATTTAAAAAAATTGACTTTTTGTTCGTTTTGCGTTTTGCTTCACCTTGTACAATAAAAGGAAAAAACAAGCACATCGCGCTATCGATAATAATACAACAGGATATGGAAAATTATGTCGTGAAAGAATCAACTCTCCAAGTTCAATAAGAAAACTTCTGCAATTTTTCAAAGTTGACATGATTTTGACATAAAATGACTCATAAAAAGCAAATCGTCCATTGTAGACCTATAGTACCTCTATATAATTTTGATGAGCATCAAAAGAGCTTTTAGAATATGGTATCAAATCTAGGGTATTTCATTTAAAAAAACATAACTTTGGGTTGGAAACCATATTGGCACACCCTGTATATAGGTGAAAATATTTTTAAATTGTGCAGCTTAGCCGTGGCTACCCTTTAAAAAAAACCGGAAGTTGATATCTTGAATAACATAAAAGTTATGGAACTTTCACGGAGGACGTGGACACCCTGTATATATATATATATATATATATATATATATATATATATATATATATATATATATATATTATATTATGTATGGTGATATTAAATAAAATTATGCTTCAAAATGGACTTGACTTTAGTTTTAGGTTCTACAAATAACTACAACTTCACCAACTGTATGCTTAATCGGCTCTATTACTAAGAACACTCAATACTTCACCAATATCATAAGGCCGTATCCTAAAAGGCTGGACCCTGCTGCAAAATATCTCACTTTCACTGGTGCAACTCTTCAATACCACAAGAGATGACCCGATGTATGATTTAATTGGAAATCCTCAGGAATTTTCTTGGTTGTATAACCTTATCACTTATTTTATATAATTCAATTAAAATGCATGCACTTGAAAACATATATATTAATTTTTATAAATTTTACAGGCTCCTCAGGCCAAAAACATCTATATCATATACAAAATTTTTTATCAATCTTAATTCTAAACAACCATCACCTAGGAAAAACAAAAACATTTACATCTAGCCTACTGACTAATAATTATAAGGGATGCATTCAATATTTTATCCTTAACTCTACTTAATTGCTATTTTAGAACAGCTTTGGTATTATTAAATTTCATTTTGACATTTCATAACTTTTTATCACTTTATAATTAAAATATATTAAACTACTTTCATTTCAGGTACATAATGTTTATAAATGGAATAAAGTATCCTGAACAAATTACAATGAATAATTCTACCAACAAAACCTATGCACATTCAGTTGAAGTTACATTAGATACCCTTCATATTGAAACCAGTGAAAAATGCTTTTTTTAAACCTCAAACGCTGCATCACTAGTACATAATATTCTATATCTGCGTCTAACAAGTAATTATTCATCAATCTTTGATTACCGTAGTGTTTTTAAAATTTAGAATAGCATGATAAAAGTGGTAAATTTATGTTTGTATCCTTAGTACTAACAACTATCTTTCTAAACCTTTTGATAATGTCAAATACTAATATATATATATATATATATATATATATATATATATAGACTAATGATGTTAATATTTTTGGAATAATGTCGCTCAAAATAAAAACAGCATACAACGTTAAATGATTTGTAATTTATCGTACGTTTCGGTGCAGAATTCTCACCCTTATTATCAAACTACAGGAAAAGATTATTAACAGTCAGAAATAGCATATAACAGGCAAATACTTACAATTACTTCACAAAAGTTATAATAAAGGCGTAGTTTAAAAAATAACAGGTTAAATACTATATAAAATTAAAACTAAAAACATGGCTGGACTATATACTTTAAATAATGTCACATTTCAACTGATTGACAGATGGAACAAATAAAAAAGCGAGTGTATATAAAAATGTGAAACAACCAATGTTTTATGGTATAAAAATTGCTGTTGAGAAAAGTAATTTAAATAACAAATCGTAATGAATGTAGGGATAAATAAAAATGTTATTGTGATATAAAAGAATACTAAATAATGTCAAGGTGGAATATTTGTTAAAAGAAATAATAATAATAACTGTAGTTAGCTAAATAAACTGAACATTATGATCTGATTATTGATAGAATCGATGAAAATTGAATGGTATGTCAATAATAAATATATAAGAGGATGGAGATAGAGTATAATCAAAGCTAGCAAAAGACACTTTTACTGTAAGAACTTGTAAGATAGTAAAAAGTCAACAAAATATGAAAATTGATTGATGAAAATATAGATTTAAGGACAATAAAAATTGAAATAGTTAATTGTGAATAGAATTTGTATTATAGAAAAATGTAGAACGATTATTTGTTTCGTAGTTGGAAGTAAACAAATATGAATAAACAGCATACAAATTATTGATATCTTCTTTATGGTTTATTGGTTTATTCTGTTGATTAATATGAAATGATTCTAAAAAGAGCCTTTTTTGTAGTTGTTTTCAGTGTCTATAATCTCTACATCATCATAGTTGACCTTATGACGTGTGTTATAAATGTGAAAAGAGAAAGCACAAGATGTCTTCCCTAATTTTGCATCGCTCTTATGTTGTGTAAGACGACTGCGGTGCCATTGTTTTGTTTGACCTACATACGAGGTATTACAACTACAATTAATCTTATATATTAAGTTGCTACGCAGAGCTTTGTTAGTTTATTCTTTTAGTTGGGTAAATAAGCTTCCAATGGACTTTCCTTTAGTATAACAATCTGAGGATGTTTTAAAATTTTTATTAATAATGGTGAAAGGTTTGTAATATACTGTAGTTTTTTATAGATAAAATCTGTTGGTCTATTATGTATGGGTGGTCTGAGTATATTAGAATATAATAATTTGGTTATAAGTGGTCTTGGATAAGCATTGTTGACTAAAATATTTTGTAGTTCGTTTAAATTTTTATCAATGAAACATGGTTCACAAATAGAAACAATGCGGTGTTTAAGACCTAAGATTGTATTGATTTTTTGATGTATGCTATGGTTAAAGTGGTAATTCAAATATCTCCCTGAATTGGTTTGTTTTACATAACCTTATTCTATTGTTTAAACTACTGTAGTATAATTAAAGGTGTAAAAGTAGACTAAAGTATAAATATAGGTATACAAATTGACTAGACTAGAGTGTTGTAAAACCATTCGGGGAGAAGCGATCAAATATCTTAAACTTAAATCCCTAAGTTAGTACTATTTATTTAAATATGTACAACTATAAAGAGAACGCTGCTAAATCCTGGAATATCGAAACTGATTTCTACTCTATTGTAACGTATTTTTTTACGTAGTTACACTTCGCTTATTAATCTAAAATAATACAGCAATAATATAAAAAGATAATTTGTAAATTCCGTACAATAAAAATAATTCATAAAATTTATAATAGCATATAGACCCCTTTACTCTTGAGGTCTAAGTTTCGTTAATAAGCTTTGTCGAGTTGTCATTTCGTGTCACTTTTCTATCAGCGTCTGAACAGGTAAGCTGCTATCAGCGGCATAGGAAGGTCAAGATGGTCGTATTCAGGCACGTGGCCTGTAATACGGTCCGAAAAAGAATTTTAATTGTTTGAACCTTCGTGTCTGAAGGTAGTTCCTAGCGGCTTTAGCGTGATGGTTTTCATTTTTGTGTTCCACCTAGAGCAGTTCAGTTGATTCCTGCAGGCCTAAGGAGATAGAAGCTCCCCCTCATCATTAAAACAGTTGGTATAATCAAGTAAATAAATTTTATTAATATTTTCCTCTTAGTGCAATATCTCGGAAGCAATATCTAGAAAATTTAGTTTGAGATTTGGAATACTAAATTTTATAGAAAGTAATTAAGGAGGAATTGGTTTGGTTAAATAATGTTTTATTCAGAAGAATTCTCATAGTTCCAGCGATAAATTCGTCTGTATTCATGTGTTTCCTGATTGTGCATCGCAGAACGCAGATGTTAATGGAATATCCCACAGCTGAGGTCATAGTTCGATTTCTTTTGGTCGTACTGTACTTCCACACGTAGTGATATTTAGCATTTAATCACATTTATAATTATTTAATCGTAATACGAAAATACAAGGTTGAAGCTTTACCTAGATTAAAGTAACTTAAAAATTATTTAGTGTAAGAAAGCATTCCGTAATAAATTTATAACCTTGCATAAATTTTAAAAATGGTTATGCTGTTTGCTTATCATAATTATTTCACAAACAGATAGCGTTAACTAAACTGAAAAAGTTGTTAGTGAGATATAATGTCAAAAAAATATTCAGCTGTCCAATTTAAATATCACATGTTATTTTACGCTAATTTAAAAATATATTTACTAATTTTGAGGTCATGTACTTTGACTCTTAATCAACGTGATGAATTCTTTTTTATACATATTAAGTAAAACTAACTCTATGTTGAAACATGCTATTTTATCAGAACTTAAGTAATTAAATTTGATTGTGAGGTCAACGTAGTACTACTGATGGCTAAAGATTAAAATATGTAATATGAATTATTAAGAGAGCTCAAACATTTTAGAAAATTTATTATAAAATATTCAATTTAGAGATCTTTATGTTTTTTTGAATACAAAACCTTATTATATTTCTGTTCTATAAAATTAATAGTAGAAAAAGATTATATTAAAACAAATCAAGGAATTTAATCAAATAGAATCCATTTTTGCATAACTCTTTTATTATTCAAAATACAAGTAAAACTTACAGGTCATTCATTATCAGATATTGTGTGTAATGATAACAAATTCCCTGGGTGTATGTTTTTGGAACTTAAATTCTATTATATTATTTTTGGTAAATATTTTTGAGGACACAAACGGTGTCCATGTTGTGCATTTGTTTGTTTACAGGTTAAATCGAGACATCTGTAAGACATCTAGTAATTGAGATTTTGGTAAGTGCTTTACTAAGATGAAATTCAGGTTTTATGGCTATACTAGTGGTGTTGATATAAGGTTTCCGCATTTCCCTAATACAAGCACAGATAATTTTTGTAGGTTGTTGTATTGAAAAATACGGTGGCGCTCATTATTTATATTTTTGGTCATTTGACAACCCATGACCCAAGCTCATGATCTACCCAGAGGTAACACTCTACTAGCCGTTTATGTCTAAAGAGTTTTTCTTTTCCTCAAGCCGTTTTTCATCCAACTTTACCTTGGGCTTTCATTGTTAATAAGAAATTCTCGACCTTGTGATATCAGGTAAGGGTTTAGGAAATATAAGGGTGCAATTTGTTATCTGATATTCACGAAGATAAACTTTTTTTGTTTTCACTATTCTAATAGGGACAATAAATAAGAATAAATGTTACTTAAATTTTGAGTATCTGTTATCTTGTTTAAAGGATTGTTTTTAACGATATAGCAACCATTTCTAAAAATAATCGTTTACGATAATGCTTTTCTCTAAAAACAATTTTGGTATTGGCGTAATCCATTGAATGTCCTGTCTCAATTACGTGAGAAGAAAGAGCACAAGATATAATTCCTCTTTTACAGTCACTCTCATGCGAAGTAAGTCTGGTTGAAAGTCTTCGTATAAGAGTTACTGTCTAACACTTCATACAGCAGAATTCTTCTGTACTATACAATCCATACAGTGCAATCTGGTTCTTTACGGCGAAGAAGACAGCACATGCCAGCAACTCAAGACCAATACCAACTTGTCATTGTTATTAAAAAAAATTTGAAGAAGGGCGACAAAGGTAGCTATAAGCAGAAGTCACCTTTTATTTTTTCTTGTATATATTCTTTGTAAATATTATCTTAAGCATTTTAAACTGTATAAGCTAGAACGGGCCATAGACTTAAGTATAGTTTGGAAACAATAAATGAATAAATAAAATGAATGAACGGACTAATAAGAAATGTTCTTCACATCCATGAACTACCAGTTGTTACGACGCTGGCGCGTTAGATAAAACAAGCGCATTATATGCAATTTAAACTATCTGTAATCTATCTATCTGTAATAACTGGAATATTTTTAAGTAATCGACACTTATTTCAAAATTAATATAGAAATAAAAAACACAAAGAGATAATGAAATTGAAGCCACACCTTGATATGAGCAATGTCCACTATTAAATAATTACAGGCATTACGGTAATAGTACTGTAAGGTTTATGCACGAATGAGCTGATGTTCGCATTTTATAGGAGTACTGTATAAGGTACAAGCCCAAGGAGCAGATGTAATTAAAAAATGAGCTATCACTGAGTTACTTACATGATCTACGTCTTTTATGTAAATATTACTTTCATATATGCATACCAAATGCTTCATTACATTTTTAGTTGCCGATGGTAAAATAATATCTTATATAAATGCAAACAGAAACAAGGATAATGTTAATGATCTTAAATATGTAAATTTGCATTTTCATGTTGCACTATCGATCTGGTCAGCATCTAATTATTAATTTATGTATTGAGATGAGTTGTAGGTACTCTATTTTAGAGATTTCTGTACAGTTAATGCTTTAATAGTACAAATTTTCGGGATTGCTTGCCAGGCAAGGCCTACATGCAAAGAACCCTGACCATCCTGGTATAAAAAGCTTTCTGATATCAATGTTTCTGTTCTTGTTATAATATTCTAGGATTTTTCTCTTCTACTTAAATTGTTATTTAAAATGATGGCAATCTCTGGGATAAAAAATTCCGGAGTTAAAATAGTCTACTACTTCGTAGGATGTGATCAAAAAGTTTAGAAAAAGAGTCGGAAACATTTTGTGAGCCCCAGAGTGGAATGTCAGAAGTATGAAACAAGTAGGTAAGCTAAAGAACTTGATAATTGAAATGGATATGTTTGCATTAGACATAGTAGTGATCAATGAAGTTCGGTAGCCAGAGACGAAGGATTTTTGGAGCGGAGACTTTAGGGTAATTCATACAGGATCAGAAAAGGAAATTCAGATATAAGGATAATTCATCATCATCCTTAAATCTTCAATCCTGGAACTAGTTAGTCGCGTACCCTCATTGTTTCCTATTCTGAACTAATCTACACATATCCCTGCAATTTGCCCAGTGTGCATCTATTACTATCTGCGTGCAAAAGTCTGACCTTGGTTTACCCCTACTTGTAATATATTCTGTACTATTCTCCAAAAATGCCTTAGAACGTATCCTGCCCATCTATTTCTCCATTTTTTTTTGTTTTCCACAGATATCTTTATTCCTCTAATATTTCCGTATCCTATTTGTTATTAACCTTGTCTGTCTAGGCTATCATTCTTATACATTTGAAGCACAATATTCCAGAAGGCTTCTATTTCTTTCTGTATGCTTTTACTACTGCCCCTATTTCATAGACGTACTGTGCTGTGTTCCACACATAAGCTTTGAACAGTTTTCTTCTTGTCTCAATGTTTGTTGTCTTTGAACATATCCGCTGTTCTTTTTTGTTAGATGCAGTTCGGTCACCTTCTATTGTTTTACAGTTATTTCCCCGATGTTAAGTGGTATGTGAAGGGGAGGCGGCTTTGTGGCGTAGTTGGTATGCGTGTCACTACTACGCCTAAGATTCCGGATTCGAATCCCGACACGATCCGCTTGAAAAATGTTAGGCAAGCATTTTTCACAGAAATACGGCCTCGTTTGGATAAGAGGTAAAATGGAGGTCCCGTGTGTGAGTGTTGTCATGCACGTCATGCTTGGAACAGCAAGGGTTCAACAAAATTCAAAATTTTTCAGTTAAAAAAACTCGCTTCCTGGCTGTAATTCTTTGCGGTAAATTTCGAATAGCTCTCTGGTAAAGAAAAGTGGACATGTATACGATAGAAAAAATGATAATTAACAGATGACATATAATTAATGATTTTAACCAGAACAAGCAATTACTCCAAACACTTACCTATTATTTACGAGCGTAGACGCACATTTGTGTTTATGCAGCCGTGCCAACGGAAAAACGATGTATACAAAACTGTAGAATCTGTCCGTCTTACGGGAAACAAAAATCTGCTCTTCTTTTGGCGGGTGTAGCGAATCACATTTATTTCGATAGCGGTTGTTCTGAAGGAAAACAGTTCTTCTAATTGGCGGTTCTACGTAGTACATGTAAACAGTGATGCGGCCTTCAAGAACGATAAATCGATACTCTCTTGCTTCTTGCACATGCGGATATCAAATTTTATTACTCGCTGCACTTGTAGGCACGTGCTTGAAGTAAAACATGGAATTTTAAACTAACAAATTTAAATATACCAAAGCGGACGTAAATAATCAACAAACTCAACAAATTTAGCTGTAAATTATTTACAATATAAACGGAACATACCGCCCACCAAAATGTAAGGCATTTTAAAGAAAAAATAATTATAAGGAGGTGGAAGCGGAATGAAAAAACAAAAAGAAAAAATTTACAAAGAAACAAAAGAAAAAAGAATTGCTTTTTTACATTGAGGACAAAGGGCAGAGCTTTGACACAGGACGCCTCAGTTCGCCATAAGCGGCTATAAATGTGACCACCCGAACATAAAAAAGGTTTGACTTGAGTAACTCGACATGAAGGCAGATTGCCCATAGGAGGTTGCAATGCGACCGGATTGGTTTTCCAGCACGTTAGACAGTGATTCAAAATACGACGGATAGATTGCCTTCCAGAAATAATCCAGAAGTGCTGACTGACGAGGAAAGGGACCATTTGAGCACCCGCGTGGAAGTATTTTAAATGAACGTAAGTAACATATAGATCAGTAAAACGACTTTTGCTAGGTAAAAAACGGGAAATTTACGTTCAAAGGACAAAGGCGCGTGAGCCAGGCGACCTCCGACCCGCAAGATTCCATCACGAATAAAAGGGGATAACTTGCGAAAACTCTTTTTTAAAGGGGATCCGGAATAAATGACCTCAAGCTCGATAGTAAAATAAAATTGTTGAGTGTACGCAAGCAAAGGGATCAGAGCATTGTGCAACTCAGAAGATGACAAAGGTCCGGAATACCTTTCGAGTGGGTGACGTAGATTATGAAATCTATAACCAGCTCTGAACGCTTAACGTTTGCTGACAACGGGGAAGGCAGATAAAGTGAAGGATAGTTGATTTAGCGTGTATGTTAGAAGGAGATGATGAAAACACGTGTTCGAAATATAAGGTTGGAGTAAGTACAAAGTAAAAGAGGTGATTTCGGGGCGTAGGTTGGAGAGAGATAGATGCACTTGTCGCATTAGGGGTGTATTAAATGTTAACCTTGTCAGTTGGTACTTAAATATACACAACGTGATTAGTGAGAGTTGTTTTGAATACGGGGAAACAAGTGGAGTAAGAGTGTGGGTAGAGAACGGTAGTTGGATTTCAAGGAAATGTTTCGAAAAATCGTGGCGGTTGCAGAAATTACAAGGAATTTTGAACGCGCGTTAGAATATTATTGGAAAGCGGTGGCCGCTGGAGTTGTTTGTGTGATGAAATTTTAAGAACTGTGGACGGTTGCAAGTTTTACGTGAAAGTGAATGTTTGTATTAAGGAAAGTTGCAGGAATTGACAGGGTTTTGTGGGGTAAGAGAAACAGGATATAATCCCGAACAGATTGTTGTAGAGCTCTCTTAGTTCTTCTGAATCTCCGAGTTTGAATATCGGAAAGTTTTCACTTAGTCTACAACCAGCTGATGGCTACAAGTATAAAATACGTTAACGAGTAGAATAAAAGTACTTTACGTAAGTAAAAATTGTTTTAATTTTAATTTGCACAAAGTGTTCAAAAGCATATAAATGGAGATGAAGTAGATATCAGTGGTTGGTCAATTTGGTTGTGTATCAACATTTAATGTTATCAGTAGCGGAGCTTGGGAAATTTGGATGCATCTTCAATGTAGTAGATGAGTTGATGTCATGGTTAAATGGTTGCTGTTGGCAGTTATGGTTATTCTAAGTCAAGATGGTGTTCCTGTATGCCGCAGTCTCAGAGGGAATGGTAGCGGTTCTTCTAATTGGCGGTTCTACGTAGAACATGTAAGCAGTGATGCGGCCTTCAAGAACGACAAATTGATACCCTCTTGCTTCGTGTATTTTCCAAGTTAATACAATGTTCTTGCACATGCGGATAGCAAAGTTTATCACTCGCGGCACTTGTAGGCACGTGCTTGAAGTAAAACATGGAATTTTAAACTAACAAATTTAAATATACCAAAGCGGACGTAAATAATCAACAAACTCAACAAATTTAGCTGTAAATTATTTACAATATAAACGGTACATACCGCCCACCAAAATGTAAGGCATTTTAAAGAAAAAATAATTATAAGGGGGTGGGGGCGGAATGAAAAAACAAAAAGAAAAAATTTACAAAGAAACAAAAGAAAAAAAGAATTGCTTTTCTACATTGAGGGCAAAGGGCAGAGCTTTGACACAGGACGCCCCAGTTCGCCATGAGCGGCTATAAATGTGACCACCCGAACATAAAAAAGGTTTGACTTGAGTAACCCGACATGAAGGCAGATTGCCCATAGGAGGTTGCAATGCGACCGGATTAGTTTTCCAGCACGTTAGACAGTGATTCAAAATACGACGGATAGATTGCCTTCCAGAAATAATCCAGAAGTGCTGACTGACGAGGAAAGGGACCATTTGAGCACCCGCGTGGAAGTATTTTAAATGAACGTAAGTAACATATAGATCAGTAAAACGACTTTTGCTAGGTAAAAAACGGGAAATTTACGTTCAAAGGACAAAGGCGCGTGAGCCAGGCGACCTCCGACCCGCAAGATTCCATCACGAATAAAAGGGGATAACTTGCGAAAACTCTTTTTTAAAGGGGATCCGGAATAAATGGCCTCAAGCTCGATAGTAAAATAAAATTGTTGAGTGTACGCAAGCAAAGGGACCAGAGCATTGTGCAACTCAGAAAATGACAAAGGTCCGGAATACCTTTCGAGTGGGTGACGTAGATTATGAAATCTACAACCAGCTCATACATAAAATCAGTTTGTCTGGTGATGACGATAAACGTTTTGTTATCCCCAATAGTACAAATACATATGCGTGGAAGCATAAAGCTATAGATAAGTTTTATTTTACGTAGTTTTAAGTTCTGTTTGTATAGCTGCTTTGTATATAATAGTTGTAAGTTTGTATGTATTAGTTGTAAGGTTTTCTCCAGCTCCCCACTCTTATGAATTTCACCAAAAACAAGGTAATCATGTTTAAAACCTATTTGTAAATAAATGGATACATATCTTTTTACTTTTATTAATAAATATTGGGTTTACATATGGGGTTTGTAGATTTATGTAAATATCGCCATAAGTTAAAGCATCTCCCACTTTGTAAATAAGTTCTAATTATTTTAGAGTAAATTTATCTCTATCAGAATAGGGTGAAAGCGCCTTATAAAGTGAAATTACCTAATAATTGAGACAAATAAGAATTTAATTTGCAAAACGATTGCATTAGGTTTAATTTGATCATCTAGCAGATTTATGTAAATACCGTCATAATTAGCGGGGAGAATTTGCAGATCTGGTGGTCTTGGGGAAGGATGCCGGGGGCCCGGCGGTCCAGATCAGGGTGCCGAGAGCACGATTCATGGCCCCGTAAGCCAAAAAATGATTAGTTGAAGAAAACTATTGTGAAAATTTAAGATGACAATGTTATTTAATACTGTTACCAGATGTGTGATTATTTTTTGCATGTGCGGTGACGGTTGTGGTGTGCAGGGTCTAGCTCCCAGATCGGTGTGCTGAGAGCAAGATCCGTGCCTGGAGCTAAAAAATGCTTAGTTGAAGAAAAATATTGTGCATATTTAAGATGACAATGTTATTTAATAGTGTTACCAGATGTGCGAAAATTTGCTAAATAAGGTTAGATGGCGCTGGCGGTAATGACATATGTGAGGTATGAAAAAAAGAATAACATTGTTAATGAGTTTTCCCATTAAAAACGATTAATGTTAAGGAATTTTCGAATTGAAAGTCGATTAGCGCTAATGGGCTTTTAATGAGAAAACTTATTAAAAAGCAATTAGTGCTAGTGGGTATTTAATGAGAAAACCCATTAAAAGCAATTACTGGTAATGGGTTTTTAATGAGAAAACTCATTAAAAATCAATTAGTGCTAATGGGTTTTTAATGAGAAAACTCATTAAAATGCAATTAGTGTAGATGGGAGGTGGGAGGGTGGTGGAGGTGGGTCCAGCGCCGACTTCCTCTTTCTACTGGTTGTGTGTCAAAGGGTACTGTAAAAAAATTTGAAAAGGAAAGAGAACATACATTAGTGCGCCGGAGATACTGTAGAAAAATTTGTAAAAAGGAAAACTACACGTTGGGCGACAAGGTTTGTTGATGGGACGTTGGGACGCTGGGCGCCACACTGCACCGTCCCCTTGTCCAAGAAGATATAGAGCGTTAGTGTACTACAAAGTATAAGATAGATATACTCTGACTGAACTAGCATGGGCTTTTAAAAGCTGCGGAGTTTGCAAAAGACTGATCTCAGGCGAAGGAAAAGAGAATTAGAAATTAAACGTAAATGAAGGCAAGGAAAAGTACTAAACTTGTATATTGAAGTTCAGTCATCAGCATATGAACAATCATTTCTATAAAACGTAGCGATCAATAATTAGGACATCACAGTCTTAACATACTGTTTTTATTAACATTGATACAAAGTTTTTGTATAAAAAAAGAAGATAGTTATATTTAATTTTAAACTACTTGCTTGAAAACCTTTACATTGAAAATTTTATGAAATCTTGTATGTTCACACAGTTAGGTAATAATCGGTAAAAAATATTCATAAGAATGTTTTAACTGTATGTAATGTAAGCAAAAAAGCAAGATACTGTTGTGAATATTCACATAGGTAATTTAAATATTAGTAAGACAATAAGACAAAATACTGTTGTGAATACACACATAGACAATTTAGATATTTATAAAAAGGAAGGTTAGAATATTACTAACGTTGACGTTAAATGGTTCCAGCTAAACTCATACTTGAGGCAAGCAAACATTCGAGTACTTACTTTGAGTTACACTTGGCGTAGAACAGAAAGAACTGCTGTCAAATGAATCGTCTTCAAAGTGAAGTCTTCAACTTTCTAAATAGATGGTAGTAAAAACGAATTTTGTGAGAAAATTTATTAAGAAATTGACGACGTCGGGTACTTAAGATAGATTTAAAACATAAACCGTATGTTGCACTTATATAGAAATTTATATAAAATTTTCGAATAGAATATTTTTCCGAGTAAAGTTTTGGAGTAGATATTTTGGAATAGATATTTTAGACCCTGCAAAAATCAATTTTGTTACCAATGTATAAAACACATGGATCGATGAAATACATGAAAAATTAATATATTTTTACCTTACCATCTTTAATTTAAAGGACAGGTCCAAATAGGCAAATTTTCATTTTACATGTGGGGTAAGACTCCTATAATATTACTCTTTTTAAAACGTTATGCTTTTAGGTAGAAGATACATGCTATAGTTAACCTCGTGGCAATTTCAAGACAAGCAATATGGATGACGTCCACACTTACAGACAGTCAGGTAATAAAAGCGAACTTTATACGAATCTTTCTGATAACCACAAAACTAAGGGAGGAGAAATATAGAGATGACATTTCTGACATTTCAGATCCACACTACTTGTGTTTTGAAAGAAGACTCAATCAATTAGAAAATTACAGTAAACATTTGTTTATACAACGTAGATAAATAATAAAATCGTAAATCAATATATTAATTTCAATATCTAGTTTTATTTTCTAATACAAGAGTAAACGTAAATACATATTGGGAATTAAAATTAATTCCAAGAAATAATAGAATGTGATTTTTTGGTTGAAGGTAAACACAAATATTTTAAAAAGTGCGAAACACGTGTAACATGGCTAGGCCTTGGTCAATTGGTATGGTACACAACCCCGAAACAAAGAGAAAAAAATGTTGACAGGAATAATTTTTTATAAGGTAAATAATTCCAAGAAAGGAAAAAAAATTATAGATTTGAAATAGTACAAAAAGAAAAAAAATTTAACTTCGAGTGGTGGGTTATCTAATGTGTATCAACCGTCCCAAGGAAGACAAAATCAGCAAGGCAAAATCGGTAAAGTTAAACCATTCGTCAAAGCTTAACAAAAAATTTTTAAAATTGTAATACAGAGAAAGATGTGGGCACTAAGAATGCGCTTGTAATCAAAGAAAAAAATTTGCAAACAAAAATTTGTATTTAGTTTTACCGAATACGTTCACATCTCAAGGTTCATATTATTGTTTAATTTAAGTGCACACAATAATATGGGGCTTATGTTTTGTTATTAGGAAAGGTAGGTGGTAGTCTATTATTAAGATAGGGAGGGGTATAGTTTAGTTTTTTGTTAACATAGGGGGTTAAACTTTAGTTTTTATTAAGCTAGGGGAAATTGGGGAATCGAAACCAATATATTAAGAGGTTTATGATTAAGATAATAATATTTCATAGGTATAAAAAATAGATAAGATATGATAAGATAGATAAGATAATTTGTATTTGCTCAGACAAAAGAACTTGATTTCTGTAGAATATGCTGTCCCATATTCAGGCATTATATCAACGTCTTCAGAGGTTTATAAGACGAACAATAATATTTTCTAGAAATAGGAACATGAAATAGGAACCAAAAAATTTGGAGAAAAATATGTTACTTCATGCTTTGCTCTATATAATTATGAAGAGAATATATTTTTGAAGAGTTTGAGAAAGAAAAATTTATTAAGGGGGAAGTACATTCAAAAAAGTATGCGCTTCCCAGGAATTATTTTTGAAATCTATTGCAAATTCAAAAACTTTTTTGCAAAATTAGTTCAAAAGATAAAGGAATATGTATCATCATCATCATCAAGGTGTGCTCTATAAAATTTACAAAAAGAAAAAAATCATGGGTTGGGCGTTAAAGTATAAACATGCTATAGGAAAATGTATAAAAAGAAAGAAAATCCACTTTAGGCTCCAATGGTGTTTTATTTATCAACATTAAGGTATCGTAGAAAAGTTTAGAAAAAGAAAAAACCACGTTTTACGCGAAAGTGTTGTAGAAGGATTTAGAAAAAAAAAGGAAAGAAAATGACGTTAGGCTCCGATGTATCGAAAAATTTATAAAAATAAAAGAAATCCACGTTAGGCACAAGTGTTATCTTGCAATACCAGAATTATAAATTCAACGTAAGTTGGATTAAGGAAAAGGAGTTGAGTGCCAATGATATCGTAAAAAAATATGTACGTTTGACGGCAAAGTTATTGATGGGCGATAATGGGCGTTGGGCGTTAAAGTATAGTAGTAGAAAAATTGAGAAAAAAACATTCTTTGAACGGCATTGTTGATGTAGAATAATTATAAAAAAGGAAAAACACCTGTTGGGTGTTATTGTTAATGTAAATAATTTTGAAAAAAAGACAGGTTGGGTGTCAAAGGGTACTGAAAAATTTGAAAACGATAGAAAACATACATTGGTGCGCAGGAGGTACTGTAGAAAAATTTGTAAAAAGAAAAACTACACGTTGGATGACAAGGTTTGTTGATGGGACGTTGGGACGTTGGGCGCCACACTGCATTGTCCCCTTGTCCAAGGAGATATAGAGCATAAGTGTACTACAAAGTATAAGATAAATATACTTTGACGGCGCTAGCATCGGCTTTTAAGGACTGCGGAGTTTGAAAAAGACTAATCTCAGGAGAAGGAAGACAAAAAATTAGAAATTAAATGTAAGTGAAGGCAAGAAAAAGTACTAAACTTATATATTGAAGCTCAGTCATCAGCATCTGAACAATTATTTCTATAAAACGTAGCGATCAATAATCAGGACATCACAGTCTTAACATGATGTTTCTATAAACATATATACAAAGTTTTTTATAAAGACAAAGAGGATAGTTATATTTAATTTTAAGCTACTTACTTGAAAACCTTTAAGCATAGAAAATTTTATGAAATCTCGTGTATTCACACAGTTAGGTAATAATCAGTAAAAAATATTCATAAGCATATTTTAGCTGTATGTAAAGTAAACAAAAAGGAAAAATACTATTGTAAATACTCACATAGGTAATTTAGATATGAGTGAGAAAATAAGACAAAATACTGTTGTGAATACACATATAGGCAATTTAGGTAGGTTAAAATATTACTACCGTTGATGTTAATAGGTTCCAATAAAACTTATACTTGAGGTAAGCAAACATTCCAGCAGTTACTTTGAGTTCCACTTGAGGTTCAACAGGAAGAACATCTGCCACTGTTAAACGAGTCACCTTCAAAGTGAAGTCTTCAACTTTCTGAATAGATGGTGGTAAAAACAAACGTTGAGAGAAAATTTATTGAGGACTTGACGACGTCTGGTGCTTAAGATAAATTTTAAACATAAACTGTATATTGCACTTGCATAGAAATTTATATAGACATTTTGAAATAGAATGTTTATCCAAAGTAAAGTTTTGGAGTAGATATTTTGGAAAAGATATTTTAGACCCTGCAAAAATCGATTGTGTTACCAATTTGTAAAACACATGGTTCGATGAAATACATGAAAAATTAATGTATTTCTATTTTACCGTCTTTAATTCAAAAGACAGGTTCAAATAGGCAAAATTTCAATTTATATTGGCGTACGACTCCCATAATATTACTTTTTTTAAAACGTTATGCTTTTAGGTAGAAAATACATGCTATAGTTAACCTCGTGGCAATTTCAAAACAAACCAATATTGATGACGTCCACATTCACAGACAGTCAGGTAATAAAAACGAACTTGATACAAATTTTTTTGACAACCACAAAATTAAGGAAGGAGAAATAGAGAAATGACATTTCTGACATGGGTACAGATCCACACTACTTGTGTTTTGAAAGAAGACTCAACCAATCAAAAAATTACAGTAAACCTATTTATTTGTACAACATAGATAAATAAGATAATCGTAAATAAATATAATAATCTCTGTATATAGTTTTATTTTCTAGTACAAGAGTAATCGTAGATATATATTCGGAATCAAACTTAATTCCAAGAAATATTAAAATTCGTTTTTAGAGTAAAATAAGCACAAGTATTTTATAAAGTGCATTGTAACATGGCTAAGCCTTGGCCAATTGGCATGGTACACCTCTTCTGTTACGGTAATTCGGGCGGGTCGTTCTCAACCAACCCTCGTCATATTCTTTCTGCCCGCTCGTTTAAGTAACATTATTGTTGTGTATTAAATATTTTTCATCAATAAAAATTAAAGATTTCTTTTAGTTTTCAACATTATTTAGTTTTGTTTTATATTTTCTGTGTTTTGTTTTTTGTGAGAGAGGGAGGTAAGAAGAGAATGTCTAAGGCCATAAAGTGGGTCAATCCGGTCCTGGGGCTATGGCTGTGCAAGAAATCTGCAACTCACTGACTGACTACCCTAATGACTCAGTCTAATTCATGGAAAGCAGAAAAGCGAGTTAAAATACGAAACAAATTGTTGAATAGCTCTTTAAGTGCTAATTTTTGCATGATCATATTTATAAATATTTTTCTGCTTTATGAAAGAGTTTTGTATTTACTTACGCACGCCATTGAACACATCATGGTGTCATGCACACATCAGGAAGTGGCAATCATATTAGAAAATGTATTTTGCGGCTTCTAATTACCGTTTCTCGTGTAGGGCCACTTTAGTAGGAATCTCATGCACCTTAATTGTATTTAATACGTAGGTGTTTAATAAATTGGCTTTGTGGGTAGTTCGCTGACAGTATGATCATATAGCACGCAACAATTATTTATTCAAATACTTGTCAAGTCAATTACAAGCACCTGACTATCGAATCTATACAAATCACAAAACCGCATACAACAGTTGTTACATTTTATTTTATGCAAACCTATTTAATTATTCTATTAATATTATAGTGAACTGCCAAGATGTCCGACAACACGAGACCACTCGCTGCGTGTTTCATGTTTGTTGAAGTTTCCATATGTTCTGCAATAATAGCCGTCTTCGAGTTATTATTGTGTTAAAAATTATATCAATCGTTAAAGTAAACCTATTTTTTATTTAGAGGGGTTACTCTATAATTGATACACATACCCTTGGAAGGGATGTTAGAGTTTTACATAAATATGGCTGTTAGTATTTAAATTCAAATGTGTTTTATTTCTTAACCCTTTGACTCTCAAGAAAAAAGTTTATCTGTATGAACAGTAATTACTTAATAATATAAAAAACTTAATTTTTCCTAGATGATTTTTTATACATGAAAAAAGTGGTGGTTACGCCACAAACCACTAAGACTAAGTTTACATTTATTTTAATGATACTGTAGAAAACAATTCAGTAGTTGTCACTTAGACAGGTAAAAGAGTACAATAATTCAAGGCGTGTCGTACAGAGGGCGTAATTGGTTTCACAAGAATTTACCGTCAACATTATTTTGCTGTTCAAATTAACCAAGCAAAATTACTAAGCTTAGCTTAAGTTTTTCTAAATAACTAAATTACGGCAAAGCCAATTAATAAATCCTTGTATTACGGCAAACGCCGCTCAAATTACTACGTATTGCTCCTCTAAATAAGTGCGCTTGGGCTTGGGTCTAATGGGTTACAGCGGCCTCTATTCACCGGTTAGCAGTGAAGTTTGTTGATAATCTACATGTTGGAACAAAAAGATATTGCGAGGTAAGGAAAAACAAAGGATGGCACAGGTAACTTCATTGCACTACAACGCATTCACTAGTCACTTCGACTTTTAGATACGGTAGCCCAGTGTGACTTTACCATCGCACGTTCTCATGCGTCGAAGCAATTACGCGCATCACTTCAAAGCGTGAGAATACATCTATGACGCAAAATGCAATAATAAATTATAATTTATTGCCTAAACAGTGTTGGGAACTCGAAACCACATTTATAATGCGTTATAACCTACTTAATTCTACAGAAAAATGTTTCCTATGATAATTATTAGAATAAATTCGTTGTGTAGCATATGAAGCGTAACACGTTTGTATCATCGAAACACAAGCCCAACTTTGCAAATTGTGCATTGCCATCTTGTGTGATGAGTTTCAACTTTGGCACTGCATAAAGCACACCGCAGGAACAATCACTCTACATTTTGTGGCAGATATGATAACATCATTTTTCTCATTTTCATGTTTTTGCAACGCTGTCAGTTCTCCGCGACATCAAAATGTTTCAATTGCAAAGATTGACTATTACTCCTCATAGAAATTAATATGAACAATAAAATTCCAAAATATACAAAGCCACCAATAAATATAATGTGAAAATCGGAAGTGTAGCCTGACTTGTTAGCTCGGGTCTATACCTTATAACCTTCCTTTATAGGTTTTTGAAGCATATATTGACGTAAAGAGGGAAGACCTCTAAGTTTTATTATTGGTTCATCTAGTGATTGATGTTCATCCTGTGCATAGAGATACCTATATGTTTATAAAAGTGTGTACATTAGCTGTCTGACCTGACCTTCAGAAGGTCATATTTTTTTTGTGCCTTAAGGTTTCCATCGATGATCGTGTTCGCGTCATCGAGTAGTACATTGCCGATATTCTTGCTGCAAACGCCTGTTTGTTGGGCTACGGTACGCAAAAATAATCTTTAGAGGCGTTCGGTTTCTGTGATAGACAGACATTAAGTTTACCTGCTGACTATACCTAGGCGACTGGCCTATCCTAGTTGTACATTCTACGTGTAAATAACTGAAAAAAATATATAATAAAATTACATACAAAAATGATCAAATAAAAAATGGAGTTGCGTAGCTTCTAGTGTTGGAGCGTGTACTTTTGCTTTGCTATCGGTTGATCTGGTGGCTTGGGTAACTTGCGCGTAGGTCTTTGTGAGTGCAGGTACGGAATGTAATGTGTGGATGTCTCTTCTGGGAGGAATGTCCAGTGAAGTGTTTAAAGGTGGTGTATGTTAGTGCCGCGGGTTAGAAAGAGGGGGTTTGGTTGCGACAATGCTATTAAGAAAAAGGTTTAATTTTTGTTGATAAAGTGTTGCTAGAAAATTAAGGTCAGGAGGTGGGGTGTATGAGTTTAAGTTAATGAATGTAATTTGGAGGAGTGATTTACGGGGCATGTGTACACGAGAAGAGTTTCTAGAGTTAGGCATGAACAAGGACATTATAATTTGAATAAAGGCCGCTATGCCTATACTTGTAAACTTAGTACGGGTCAGATCTAACTTACGTCGAAACAATGAAAAAGAATAGAAAGACCTTCCTAAAGAATTTTTCCCGTCAAAATCTGAAGAGGTTTACACAAGTTTTTTTGGATTTACCAATAACGTCACGTTAGTGTCACACGTCCCAAAAAAGAATAAAGCAATTGCGCTTGTTTCATCGATGCATCACACCAACTCTGTTGATGAAGAAAGCGAAAAACTGGAAATAATCATGCACTTTAAAAGGAGGGGTTGTTTCTTTAGATCAAAAGTGTGCAAATTATTCAACTGTACGTCGTACTAGGCGTCAGCCTATGGCTTTGTTTTTTAGAATGCTTGATATAAGTGCTAATAATGCATTTGTTTTATATAGCTTTTATAAAAACGATCCAAGCACTACAAGATTTGATTTCATATCCATTTTGACAGGGCAGTTAGCAACACCGCATATGCAAAGAAGACGAGAACTTCCATTTAACGTATGAACTTCGGGCAAGTATACGCAGAGTACTAGGCATTCGATCAGCAATTCGTCAAGGAGACGCAAAACTGGCGAAGAAAAAACCTGTTGCTTGTGTAATTCGAAGCTAAAAGAGAAACATATTATTTACGCCATAGCTGCAAGAAACCAGTGTGTTTGGATTGCACAAATAAGATTTGCTGTAGCTGCAGCGAAAATATTCAGGGTCAAATAAGCGCCTTGCAATTTTTATGTCCAAATTCGTTTTGTTTTCCAGTTTTGATTTTCAATTATTTTAACCCTGTAACTAAGAGAAATTTGTGGCTTTAGTCTTTTTTCATACCAGTTTTTATATGAGTGATCTTTATTTAGATCTGTTGTAATAGTTCAGTCAAATTGTACCGAAAAATATCGAATGAAAATAAAAATTAGGGTAGTAGCGATTTTTTGATATGTTGTATAGGTTGGCATTGTATTGAAAATTCCAATTTTTGTAACTCGTGAAACCTGAGCGCGCGACACCATCTTGGGCTTGTTCCAGGTTTTCTCAAATAACTCCTAAAATATAGGTATGATGGAAAATTACTAAGGGAGATGTTTGTAACTAGAGTGCGTGTCCAACAATATAAGACCAAAACGAATGTGGTAGCTTTGATACTAACGAGATAGAGCTCTTCAAAATCTGACAATGTTTCTCAAAATGTAAAAATACTTATTTTTCCTCAATTTTTGCTCGATAAAAGGAAATAGTGAGTCCTACCTAATGTGATTGTCCAATGCTCCACCCGAAGGTGCTACATTGGCCAGGAAGCGAGTTTTTTTACCTGAAAAATTTGCAATTTTGCCTATCCCGTGCTTTCCAAAATGGTAGGAATCTTTAACGGCGTGACAACACTCACACAGGGACCTCTATTTTCCTCATCCGAACGAGGGTGTATTTTGTAAAATGCTGCCTAACATTTTCAAGCGGACCGTGTCGGATTGACGACACATACCACTACGACCCACATGCGTCGAAGCAATTACGCGCATCACTTCAAAGCGTGAGAATACATCTATGACGCAAAATGCAATAATAAATTATAATTTATTGCCTAAACAGTGTTGGGAACTCGAAACCACATTTATAATGCGTTATAACCTACTTAATTCTACAGAAAAATGTTTCCTATGATAATTATTAGAATAAATTCGTTGTGTAGCATATGAAGCGTAACACGTTTGTATCATCGAAACACAAGCCCAACTTTGCAAATTGTGCATTGCCATCTTGTGTGATGAGTTTCAACTTTGGCACTGCATAAAGCACACCGCAGGAACAATCACTCTACATTTTGTGGCAGATATGATAACATCATTTTTTCTCATTTTTCATGTTTTTGCAACGCTGTCAGTTCTCCCGCGACATCAAAATGTTTCAATTGCAAAGATTGACTATTACTCCTCATAGAAATTAATATGAACAATAAAATTCCAAAATATACAAAGCCACCAATAAATATAATGTGAAAATCGGAAGTGTAGCCTGACTTGTTAGCTCGGGTCTATACCTTATAACCTTCCTTTATAGGTTTTTGAAGCATATATTGACGTAAAGAGGGAAGACCTCTAAGTTTTATTATTGGTTCATCTAGTGATTGATGTTCATCCTGTGCATAGAGATACCTATATGTTTATAAAAGTGTGTACATTAGCTGTCTGACCTGACCTTCAGAAGGTCATATTTTTTTTGTGCCTTAAGGTTTCCATCGATGATCGTGTTCGCGTCATCGAGTAGTACATTGCCGATATTCTTGCTGCAAACGCCTGTTTGTTGGGCTACGGTACGCAAAAATTAATCTTTAGAGGCGTTCGGTTTCTGTGATAGACAGACATTAAGTTTACCTGCTGACTATACCTAGGCGACTGGCCTATCCTAGTTGTACATTCTACGTGTAAATAACTGAAAAAATATATAATAAAATTACATACAAAAATGATCAAATAAAAAATGGAGTTGCGTAGCTTCTAGTGTTGGAGCGTGTACTTTTGCTTTGCTATCGGTTGATCTGGTGGCTTGGGTAACTTGCGCGTAGGTCTTTGTGAGTGCAGGTACGGAATGTAATGTGTGGATGTCTCTTCTGGGAGGAATGTCCAGTGAAGTGTTTAAAGGTGGTGTATGTTAGTGCCGCGGGTTAGAAAGAGGGGGTTTGGTTGCGACAATGCTATTAAGAAAAAGGTTTAATTTTTGTTGATAAAGTGTTGCTAGAAAATTAAGGTCAGGAGGTGGGGTGTATGAGTTTAAGTTAATATCGGGTTTGAATGTAATTTGGAGGAGTGATTTACGGGGCATGTGTACACGAGAAGAGTTTCTAGAGTTAGGCATGAACAAGGACATTATAATTTGAATAAAGGCCGCTATGCCTATACTTGTAAACTTAGTACGGGTCAGATCTAACTTACGTCGAAACAATGAAAAAGAATAGAAAGACCTTCCTAAAGAATTTTTCCCGTCAAAATCTGAAGAGGTTTACACAAGTTTTTTTGGATTTACCAATAACGTCACGTTAGTGTCACACGTCCCAAAAAAGAATAAAGCAATTGCGCTTGTTTCATCGATGCATCACACCAACTCTGTTGATGAAGAAAGCGAAAAACTGGAAATAATCATGCACTTTAAAAGGAGGGGTTGTTTCTTTAGATCAAAAGTGTGCAAATTATTTAACTGTACGTCGTACTAGGCGTCAGCCTATGGCTTTGTTTTTTAGAATGTTTGATATAAGTGGTAATAATGCATTTGTTTTATATAGCTTTTATAAAGACGATCCAAACACTACAAGATTTGATTTCATATCCATTTTGACAGGGCAGTTAGCAACACCGCATATGCAAAGAAGACGAGGACTTCCATTTAACGTATGAACTTCGGGCTTTAGATGCGAAACACGAGAGAAAGCAATTATACGTTATCGGAATGTTTAACCAATCGACGGATACCTAAAACAAGGTATATTTAATTTATCGAATAAATTTTCGTTTTAAAAGCAAAGTGGATTTGAGATAAAATTATGTTAAAGCGGGCTTATTAGGAACAGGTAAAATAAATAGGATGTTGTTGGAGAATTTAAGAATAGAAACGGAATTTATTCGAATGGGTAATGACGTAACTAGGGGAAAAAGGGGTATTTAATTTATGTTAAAAAGTAAACGTAACAAATCCCTCTCCTCCAGCAAAATTAACAGGTCGGGGTAGGAAAGCCAAAATGCGGGAATGGGCAGGATAAAAACCCAAACAAAACGAAAAGAAAGAATATTCACTTCAAACTATAAGAACATTCTTTACGGAAACAAGAAAGATACAGAAAAAGAAAAAGAAACCCCCAAAATAACAACAAGACCGACCACAACAGATTCCGGAAAAAAAAGAAAAGAAAAATCAAACAAAATCCGGTTCGAAGTCCAATAATAGAAAGAGAGAAGACAAAAAAAAGGAAGGAAAAAACGGGTAATAAGCAATCAAGGAGGACAAAGGTGGAACAGCCTCAGCACTGCGCAGTCGTCAAACGACGGATGTTTCTCAGAAGAAACAGTTAGATTATCAACCTCAAAAGAAGAAAAGGAACGAGGAAGAAAACCAACAGTGCAAACCAAAACAGGACCCAAAGCTAAGTCTCAAGTAAACAAAGGGATAACAAGGGAGAGCAAGAGGAAGAGAGGAAATGATGTGCTACTAACTGCGGTAACTAAAACCGAAGAACCAAGAAAAAGAAATGCTAACTAGTTTTAAAGTCGACTAAGTCGTGGTTTTCGAAGAAAAGAAAAACGGACTAGCAAACACCTACCACAGTAGCGGATGGACGAAACACAACCGGAATAGGGACCGACCGCAAAGAAAACCAGCAACCGAAGAAAGAAGACGAATGTGGAACGAAAGGACTGAGAAAAAAAGAAAAAACCAAAGAGAATAGCACCAAGCACCAAGTACAAAACAAAAAAAAAACTAAGAATCGGACAAAAGAAAATAAAACAGAATCCCAGTGTAGTTATGTTTGAGTAGGTGTGTGCGCGTGCGTGCGTGTGTGTGTAAATGTGTGTGTTTGTGTGGGTGTGTAAAAAGTGTGTGTGTGTGTGTTGTGCGTATATAAAGTGTGCGTGTGTGTATCTGTTGTGTTGGACCGCTGTAGTCGCCTCTTATGATACGCAAGTCGTACCATGGGGCTATTCTATTCCCGGACCCACACGGGTTAAGAAAAAGCAAGAAAGCGAAAGAAAAACTAGCAAAACAGTGAAGTAATGCGAAATCGTAATGTCTAAAAATCAAATTCAAAAAAGAGAAAAGTCGGCATAAGAATCTGGGGCGCGAGGCTAGATATTGGGCTAAAGGCGTTTACGCCGCCAGAAGGAGAACGAAACGAGATCAAGGACATTAGGACTTTGCCAACATACATCTTTCGGTTCGGAAGGAGCATCGAATAATGTCCGCCTCTGTTTGCAGTTTTCTGCCGCACAGGAACAGCAGGGGATGTAGGAGTTGTAGCACGAGATTGAGAAAGTGGTGGCGAGGGTGGAAATAATAGTGGTTGTCGTAATTTATGGAACTCAGAATACGTTATGGAAGGAGATTGTTTGTTTTTAGAATTGGTGGTAAGAAAGTGAACGGTAGAAAATGAAAAAGTATGAGCTATAGCAGAAGTAGTTAAAATTTCAACGACGTTAGATAGAGGACTAAAAGTATCACAGTTAGGAAAGAAAACAGTATTGGTTGTAGGAATATCAACCCTAGGAAAAGGAGCAGAATACGATAACACTTCCACCATATTACATAAAGAAACAGAATCAGGTAGAAGTTCATCAACGTCACAAGAACAAACAGTATCAGGAAGAACTTCGTCTCCAAGAGATTAAAAAGCAGAATCAGGTTGACCTTCGTCAACATTAGATAACAGGACATCAGCTAGGATTTCACCGACCTCAGCTAAAAGAACAGAAGCAAGTAGCATTTTGTCAGCATGAGAAAAATGAGTAAGAGTAGGTATCGTTTCATCAACGTCCGATAAAGAAATAGAATCAAGTAAGACTTCATTACTGTTAGACAACAGAGTAGGAACAGACAAAACTTCAGGCACAATAGGAACTGATTCCTTAACAAAAGTAGATAACGAAACAGGATCAGGTAAAACTTTGACGATGTCAGCAACAGGCATCACAGTTACGGGTTCCCTAATTTCAACAGGACCTTCTCTATCCGTATTAGAAATAATCTTCACTTTAGCTACGTCTGTGATTGCCGGCACTACAGAAATTTCTTGAGTAGAAGCATTTAAGAACGCAGGAACAGGTAAAATTTTGACAAAAACGGGAAGAGCATTTAAGGTACAGGTACGTGGACTTCAAGAGGATCTTTGCAGACTGAATTAGAAGTTATCGTCACTTCAGCGACATTTGTGTTTGCAGACACGGCAGGGATTTCTTGGGTAGAATCGTTTAAGAAAGCGGGAACAAACTCTTGAGAAGCTACCTGCAAGTCACTAATTTGAAGCGTGGGTTGTAATGATGGTGTAGAAACAGTTTGGGATGAGAGCGAATAAGTAGGGCGAGCAGAAGGAGGAGTAGAATAGGAAGTAGAACTAGAGACGGAGGAAATTTTGTTCAAAGCTGTATTCGCCGAAAAAGGGTAGGTTTTGACAGTAGTAGCAGGATGATCTGGATGAGGGACAAAAGAGAACGTAGAGTGAGATGCAGAAGATATTGGGCAACTGAAGGTGAGGACATTATTTGAAGTATGATTCGAAGACCTATTAGTAGTAGGATGACAGTGTGGACGGCTGCGGCGATAAACTCCCTTATATCCGCAACCATAACAATGGAGTACTTTAGGACGAGTACAACGTGTCGAAACATGACCAGGTTTGTCGCAATTAAAGCATACGACCTGACGAGTAGAAGTACAACTAGGTGGAAGAACAGTAGAACGTACGGAAGAGGTCTCGGACCTACCCGTAGGCGTACCAGAAATCTTAACAACTCGGTCATGTAAAGTAAAATTATTTTCCTCAATAGTAGCAGACTTATAAGCAAAATCCCAGGGTTCAAAATGTTGAATCAGTAAATTAAACAACGACTTCCAGTCAGAAATTCTATGCCGATTACCACAATACCAAAGTAACGCTGTAGATTAGAACAAGTCTACTGCAGACTCAAATAACTGCAATTCTGATACATATTGAGTTCGTCGGAGTTCTTCCACCCGTCCCAAAAAATCATGTATGGTAAGAGTGTTAAGTTACTAGAAAATTTTTATATTCTACTCCTACACAGAAAGACCTTGGTGGGAAGTCAAAAAAAAGTCATTTTGAATACGAACAAGAAAGAAATTGGTAGAAAGTAACTAAATAAAAGCTAACCAAAACTTGATAGAAGCCAAAATAAAATTATTGCGAATACAGGGCAATCTAAAACATATCTGACGGATAAACTTCAGGAACCTCAATGGAAGCGAAACAACAAAATAGAAATTAGAATAGGGCTGTAGAATAAAAGAAAAATCGGAGAAAGAAACCAACTCTAGACTTGACGGGGAGAACAAAATGTACCGGGAAGGAAGAAAAAGATTTTTTCTAGAGCGCCAGCGTTTTCAATGGACTAGGATTATTGGCGAAAACACAAGTCCGATAATCTCACATGAGCTAACCAAGGATATTTAGCAGGCACGGAAGAGAACAAAACTAAAATTCAAAAAGAATGAACCCATACAAAAAATAAAAAAAAAGATCCTCATATGAGGAACACCAAAAAGCCAAAAAAAAAAGAAAAAATAAACAATAGGTCGAACGTAAAAAAAGAAAAAACAAGTAGCATCAGGCCGAGAAATGCGGGTAATGTAGGAACTTGGGTATTAACAACAAAAAAATCGGAGCAAAAATTAACTAAAACAAACTCGGAGCAGAAATTAACCAAAACCAAATCGAAGTAACCGTTGACTAAAATAAAATCGGGGCAAAATTACACGAAACTAAATCAGGGCCCACGTTGGGCGCCAGAATTTATGCTACGTACCTAGACGTAGCCGGAAGGCTAACAACCAAACGCGGAGAGTAGGAGGATTTACCTGCATACCAAAAAACAAAAGAAGCACGGCGTCGACGATTATCTATTAACAATAAAAATAAATTAAAATTTTTTTATTCACATAGACAAAAAAAAGTATTAAATTTAAGTTATATTGTAAAGGACAAATTTTGTAATGGATCCACAAAGTGCGCAGTTCGTAGCTAACATGTAATAAAACTCATTGAAAAAAAATAATGCTTGTATTTTCTCAATAGCAAGTGCGTTCAATTAAAGTATTAAATGTAGATTTTCTCAATAGCAAGTGTGTTATCTTAAAGTATTAAATGTAGAACAATTGTAGTAAGAAATAAAGAAATATAACCAAAAGCACTAGCGAAGCTAACTTTTAAACATGTGCACTGGTTTCACAACATCAACCGCTGATAAATAATAATCCTCGATGTGCACAAAAGAAAACGAGTTGCGTACGTTTATGCGTCGGGATGCTTATTTTGCAACCCGTAGGGGGTGAGCCAGCACAGCAACGCCACGGTATTTAGGATCCATTCATCCTGCCACCGTAATTGCAGCAGCGGTCTACAGACAAAAGCAGTTGGTCTACGTCAAAGAACAGTTGGGACTACATAAAGAAAGAACCAATTTGGCCTCCAGCTAAGAGCTAAAACCAGAATCTGATTAGGATAGGTAAGCGCAAGAAAACTCATCGATACACGCAAGATACCTCCTACTTGTTGAACAAAAAAACGTGCGTCGCTCTTGAAGTACTAAGACGAGTAATGTAGAAAATATTTCAACGTACAAGCTGCAGAATCGAATAAAAAATTGGTTCAAATACCACGAGTTCGAACTGTAATCCTTGCGTTATCAAAGCGCGATTAGCAAACTGGAAAACACGCTATCAAATAATAGTAGGATCCATTATTTTGGCAAGTCTTTAGATGGGAAACACAAGAGGAAGCAATTATACGTTATCGGAATGTTTAAAAAATTAACGGATAACTATAACAAGGTATTGACTATTTAATTTATCGAATAAATTTTCGCTTTAAAAGCAAAGTGGATTTGAGTTAAAATTATGTTAAAGCGGGCTTATTAGGAACAGGTAAAATAGATAGGATGTTGTTGGGGCATTTAAGAATAGAAACGAAATTTATTCGAGCGGGTAATGACTTAACCAGGGGAAAAATGGGTATTTAATTTATGTTGAAAAATAAACGTAACAGCCTTCTTTCGTGGTCCTGACTATAATAGGAAAAAGCTTTGGTCTATGTTACACCGTTGACTGATAAATATTATTCATCAGTCAACGATTATACGCAGTTACGTAAGACACAGCACTTAGAAAATTCTTAAACACCTCCAACGAATCCCTTACTGATTGATGGTAGGAGGTGGGAGAAAAAATGGTATAATTGGTTGTGAGGGAGCAATGCGTTAGTAGGATTGGTAAGAGTTATATAGAAAGTAAAAGTTTAATTTGCAATTTGCTACTTGCGTTCTGTCCATAATCAATAAATATTATGAAAAAATAAACCAGTGTATAATACTGCAAGGATTAGTTAAATTTGCATATCCAAGATGCATAACGTTATCCATGTTTCTGGGTGCATCTCTATAAGGTCTTTATTATAGCAACTGCAATCAAAAATTTAACCAGGTACTTTGTTTTGTATTTATCGAAGTAAATTTGCACAAATGACGTAGATTATATCAGTAACTTGCTGATAGCTCTTTTTTAATTGCACTTGCTCCTTGGGCTTGTACCTTATATAGTACTCCTATAAAATACGAACATCAACTCATTGGTGCATAAATCGTACAGTTATATTATTGTAATATCTTTAATTATTTAATAATAGGTTTTGTTCAGTTTCAGGTGCGGCTGCAATTTGATTACTTCTCTTCGTATTCTCCATTTCTATATTAATTTTGAAACAGATGTAGATTATTTGAAAAATCTTTCAACCATTACAGGTAGATTATAGATGGGTTAAATAATAAATAATGGGCTTGCTTTATCGTAACTCAGTAGCGTCGTGACCAAGTCATTTATTTTAATTTATTGGTACCAGAAGACAGTTCACTACTTACTGTACTCGTTTTTGCTTATAATGTTAAAATATAGTGAAAGCTATGGATTTCAGATTTTAAAATTCCTTGCGCGCTATTGTTCTGTGGAATTTATGATAATTGGATGAGGTGTAAATGCGCGAAATATATGGCTTACTTATGAAAATGTGTTGCGAATGTGATACAGTCAGTGGATTCTGTTTTTACACAGTGGTTATGTTCCACAGAAGAGCGTGTATAAAAACCCATGTAGAAATGGAATATACAAAATATGTCAAACAAATGGAAGATTGGTGTTATTATATCGTGTAACAAACTTCTTTTTCTAGGTTTTATAGTCGAATAATACGCATGTTTACTCACAAGCACAGAGAAACGTTAATGTACCAATGAACACTGTGTCTGGCAGAATGTATGAGGCAAAGGAAATGTGTAGGAACCTGGAAATGTGGAGATAGATTGTGAATGGTGCTGAAAGTGGAAGTAAGTAGTAGTCTAGAGCTATACCCTGCATATACCCTCAGAAAGAGGTGCCAGGTTTGGTTACCCTGCAAGAAAGTACAGTGATTGGCGTGTTGTGTTGTTTTCCTATTTATATCAAATCACGAATTCATACTTTGCTTAAAAGCAATCTCCCTGCTGCACCTTACGACTTATACATAAGCCACTAAATAGAGCCCAGAAGATATCAGAAACCTTTGTGATTTTTCTCGATTGATAGCTTTGATATGTTTACATCAGTTCTTAAAGTGCATCCTTGTAGCTGTCTATCAATCTATTATTAAACTAATAACGGTTCCCTTTCGATTTTAGTCATTTTGTCGTGTTTGTTACAATACGTTCTTGATACCCCTATACACACCACAATTTACACTTTCTATTTGGTCCAATACAAGTCTAACAATTCACAGATATTTACAGGGAATCCTTACACTATTCAACTCTCCCCCTAAATACATATGTGGGCTTTGCGTAAATAATCCCTACAGAGTTGCTAGGGTAATCCATACAAACAAGCAAGAAAGCACGAAGAGCGTAGAAAGTACAGAAAGCAGCCCGTACTGAGTACCGCAACAAAAAAGGGAAAAAAAGAACTATAAGAATTTGTAAGAACTTACGGAGCTAGCAGAAACGTCGTAGAGTGGAATGGGCCACACAGAAATAAAAATAGGAAACCTCAGGAAAAGATTTTATTACAAACCTTTAGTTAACAAACATGATATCAAAAACCTCTAATAAAACAACATGATACCAAAACGCACATATACGTAACGTCCTGTTAAAACATGATATAGAAGAAAGCGTTAACTCGCATATAACAAGCTTTATCTAGAATATACATAATATTTAAACAAATATCTATTAGGGATTATTTTCCAGTCACATACAATCTCAAAATATTAATAACAGGCACAAATCTACTTGCATTGTTACGTTTATTTTCAGCATAAATTAATTACCCTATTTCTCCCTTGTTGATTCATTACTCGTTCGAATAAAATCCGTTTCAATTCTTAAATTCTTCAACAACACTCTATATAGTGTACCTGTTCAGTATGAGACCGCTTAACATAATTTTAACTCAAATCCCTTTTGCTTTTAAAACGAAAATTTGTTCGAAAAATTAAATAGTCTATACCTTGCTTTAGGTATCCGGTAATATGTTTAATCTTCCAATAACGTACAATTGCTTTCTCTAGTGTTTCTCATTTAAAGACTTGTCGAAATGATAGATCCGACTATTATTTGATAGCATGTTTTCCAGTTTTGCTAATCGTGCTTAGATAACGCGGTCTGTTCGAACGATAAATCTATTCTCTTAAGCTTCGTGGATTTTTCAGTCAATACTGTTCTTGCACATGCGGAATAAGACATAGTTTTATCACTCGCGGCACTTGTTGGCGCGTGCTTCCGGTAAACCATGCAAATTTTACTAACAAATTTAAATATACCGAGGCGAACGTAAAATAATCAACTAACTCAATGTAAAATGAAAATTTAGCTTTAATTATTTACACTATAAACGGAACCACCAAAATGCAAGGCATTTTAGCGAAAAAATAATTATAAGGCGGAGGGGGGGGGCTGAATGACCAAGCGAAAAAAGCGAATAAAAAAGAAAAAAAAGAAGAATTCCATTTTCTACATTAAAGGTAAAGGGCAGAGCTTTGACACAGGGCGCTTTAGCTCGCCATGATTGGTTTTAAGTGTGACCACTTTAACAACACCATCTGTCCCAGGATGCACAGCCACAACACGGCCGAGGGACCAACGAAAAGAAAGAACATTAACGACCTTAATTAGTACTAAGGTGCCCAAATCAACTTGAGGAGACGGGATGTGCCACTTTAAGCGCTGTTGTAACGAGTATAAGTACTCTTTGGACCAACGGGACCAAAAATCTTGTTGAATTCGCTGGAGCAATTGCCAGCGAGAGAAGTGGTTAAGCGGTAGGTGAGAAGGTGCGGGCTCCTGGATGGCGGTTAAAGGGGCCAAAGTTAAAAAATGACCGGGTGTAAAACAGCTCAAATCATTGGGGTCAGTGCGCATAGGTGTGAGGGGACGTGAGTTCAAGATGGCCTCAAGCTCGATAGCAAAATAAGATTGGTGAGTATACGCAAGCAAAGGAATCAAAGCATTGTGCAACTCAGAAGATGACAAAGGTCCGGAGTACCTTTCGAGTGGGTGACGTAGATTATGACGAAAACGGAGAATCCAAGCAACAATGCGCGTAATAAATGGAAAGGAGGAGTAATTTTCTAGAATTGATTGAATTCAAAAGGATGTTGCGACAGCGGATAAAACAATAGAGCGTTGTTCAGTGAGAACTTCAGGAATATCTAAAGACGGAATATATGGACTATAGTTTTCGAAAAACCAATACAAGGTTGGTGAAGCCGCCCACCATAAAAATATTTACACAAGTCGGTAGGGAGTAAACCACGCGACTTAACATCGGCAGGATTCTCGGTGGAGGGGATATGATGCCAAGAGGCGCGAGACGTGTTTTCCTGAATGTAAGCAACACGATTGACGACGAAAGTCTTCCAACGCTGCGGCGGGGAACGAATCTACGAAAGTACTACCTTGGAGTCAGACCAACAGTAAATTTTATGAAAAGTATGGTTCGAATCAAAGGTTTTGAGGACAAAGATTAATAATTTTGATGCCAATGTGGCGGCCAACAATTCTAGACGGGGTAAAGAGATTGTACGAAGGGGTGCGACTTTAGACTTAGCGCACACTAAGTGAACCTCAACGGCGGAAGGAGTAACAAAGCAAAAATAAACAACAGCACAGTAGCCACGTTTGAAAGCATACACAAAGCAGTGAACTTCGCACGTAGTAAACTGTGGCGAGATAAGCAAGCAGGGTAAAACGAAATCCGAAAGAAGCGGTAACTCATGCAAGTATCTCTTCCACAAACGGAGGAGGTCAGGAGGAGGGGAGCATCCCATTCTAATTTTAACGACCATAAACGTCGAATTAAGTGTTTTACCAGAACAGTAAGAGGGGATGAAAGTCCCATGGGGTCAAAAATACGGGCTAAGTTAGAAAGTAGATTGCGTTTGGTACAGCAGGTACTTAGTGGCTAAACTAGAAAACAAAAATTATCTGAAGTGGGATTCCATTGAAGACCTAAAACTTTTAAGGGTTGAGTATCGGGATCCTCAAAGGAGCGGGGTTGTGCGAATTGATGCGTAGCGGAAAGATCTTTAAACAATTCGGGATGGTTACTTAACCATTTATGAAGTTCGAAACCACCAAGTTTTAAAAGAGCAATTAGTTGATTACGAAGAGCGAGGGTTGATTCAATTGAATCTTCACCAGTAGCGGTGTCATCAATCCAAGTATGGTGGCGAAGTGCGAAAGCGGCTAACGGATAAGAATTCCCTTCGTCCACGGCCAACTGCTGAAGTGTGCGTATGGCAATAAAGGGAGCACAATTGATGCCATACGTATCGGTATTTAATTAAAATCCTGAATGGGCTCCCCAGGGGAGAAGCGCCAAACAAGTCGTTGATAGTTACACTGAGCGGGATTTACAAGAATTTGCCTGTACATCTGACAAATATCAGCAGAGATAACATAAGGATGTAAACAAAATTGTAACAAAATTGCGGTAATATCGGGTTGCAACTTCGGGCCAACAAACAAGTGATCGTTTAAGGACGATCGAGACAAAGTTTTAGCGGATGTGTTGAAGACAACTCGTAATTTCGTACTTACGCTTTCGGGTTTCACAACGCAATGATGCGGAATGTAATAAGAAAAGTCCGAATGAGACCCTATAACAACAGATCGCATATGTTGAGAATCAAGATATTCACGCTTGAACGAAACGTATTGTTCGTAAACACGAGGTTGCTTAGGTAGACGATTTTCTAAAGTAACAAATCGTTGTAAGGCAAGATCACGACTACCTGGAAAAAATGGTTCTTGATCTCTAAACGGCAATGAGACGACATAGCGACCTTGTTCATTGCGGCGAAACGTATCGACAAAATGTTTCTCAACAAGAGTTTCTTCAGGCGTGAAAGGTTGAGCGGCGGGGACAGCTTCGACTTCCCAGAATTTAGCGACAATATCTTCCAATGAGGAAGATGAATCTGTCATACAAAACAAGCTAGTTACTTCAGAAGCGGGCGAGAAAGGTATGTTTCCCATTAAAACATATCCAAAAATGGTATTAATAGCAACAGGTTGATCGCCATCACCCTGGATGCGATCGTCTAATAACACTTGGGGGAAAATATCCGCGCCAAGTAAGAAATCAATGGGTCTAGATTGAGCAAGGAGCGGATCAGCTAGCTTGAGGTTAGCCAGATGATTAAAATGTGGTAAAGAAATATTAGAAGTAGGTAAATTTTCACAAATTTTGGGAAGTACTACAGCTTGAAAATTAATAATCGGAACAGAAATACCTATTGGTTTGAACGAAACGGCGACAGTGCCATGCTGAGCAGCAGAGCACATGGAACCTAAACCACTAAGGGTAAGAGAATGTGGAGTAGTACGAAAACCTAAACGTTTCACACTACTTTGCGAAATAAAAGAAATCATGCTGCCCGAATCGAGTAAACCGCGAAGTTGCTGGAAAGAACCAGAACCATCAGCAATTTCTACTTAAACGGTGGAAAGTAAAACAACTGATGGTTTAAATACTCCCTGTATGTTTGTTGTGGTTTGTTTAGCATTCTTCTTAAGCTTCTTTGGAAATTAAACCACTCATAGTTTTAAAATGATCTTTATTTTCGTTTCGATCCATGACCTAGGATCGTTGTCAAAATAAATAAAAATTATTTTGACAACAATCCTAGGTCATGGATCGAAACGTTAATAAAGATCATTTTAAAAACTCTGAGTGGTTTAATTCCCAAAAAAGCTTAAGAAGAACTGATGGTTTAGCTAAAGAATTAAATAAAACGACATTCGAAGTTGACGGACCACTACAGCTAAACGAAGTCGATAATTCCTCAGAGGCACGAGGTGCGGAAGGCTTCTAGCGGTCTTGAAAAGCGGGAGTAGTGCGCGGTGATTTCTTAGAGGCGGCGGTGTCCGGGCTCAAGCGAGCCTGGTTACTAGCAGCGAAAGCGGGTTTAGATGAAACGCGATCGAAGTGCAATAACGAATGATGACGTTGATTGCATTGACGGCATGAAAAAGTAGACTGGTATTTATTTAAAATGTGAGAATTACTAAGGCAATTAATACAAAGATGTTGATTTTTTGCAAAGTTGTAGTGATCTTGTGACGAAAGTTTAACGAAATCATTACAGCGATAAAGATTGTGATCTTGTTTGCAAAGCGGACATTTATTAACACTAGATTTTGTTTGAACTAACATGGAAACGGCGGATCGAGGCTTAGACGGGTTATTGGAATGAATAATTTTGTTTAAATCAGTTTTATGATTTAGCGACAAATTCGATAAGGATTTACACGTATTTTCCAGATAAGAAATTAACTTTTTATAAGATGGGATAGCGGTCGGATCTTGATGCAATTCAAAACTACGAGCAGTGTGTACATCCAAGCGATTTAAGATCATTTGTACAAGAATAAAATCCCATTGCTCTATAGATTAATCAAATTTTTTAAGCGCCTGTAAATTATCGATAAAAGTATCAACTAATTTTTGCAAACCGACGGGGTTATCGGAATTTAATTTGGGAAATTTATCTATATTTTTCCATAGAGCTGAGGTAATGTGACGAATATTACGATATTTTTTACGAAGTTTTGTGTATGCAAGAGTGTAATTGGCTTATGTAAGGTCGAAGTTTTTAATGGTTAGGAGTGCGGAATCTTTTAGTGCTGATTGAAGATACGAAAATTTATCTACGTCCGACAAATCGTTATTAAGATGAACTAAACTATCAAAACGATCAATAAATCTTTCAAATAAACAACTTTCCCCATCAAACGTAGGCAGCGTCAGCGGGGGGAGTGATACTTTTGACTTTAAAGTATCTAGCGGCGGGGACACATCAGCCCGAGACGAAGATTGGCTGGTAAACAGCTTGAAATAGAGCGCTTTTATTTGAAAGTAGTTTTTATCAAAGCGTTTACGTATAACGTCTTCCATTTCAAATTGTTCATCAGCGCTACCGGCGGAAGAAATTGCACCTACTATCCAATTATGGCGTGTAAGAAAATTTTCTCTATCGGTTTCCAGAGATTCATACTGTGCGCTAAATAAATCTCAAAAGGCGGCTTCGACCGTACATTTTTGAGCGCTTTCAAACATTTCCTCTATCGAATTGATTGCGATATTACGTAGAAAACAAGTACGTTTTAACTTTTCTGCCATGGTTAAATTAAAATGAATACAAAAGCGGATGAAATAAGAACGAAATCTTGACGATTTGTAATAGCCTAGCGGCGATAACACATACGTAAACCTAATTACAAAGTAGATAACAAATGCTTGTAAACAACTCAACGATACAAATTATGCTAATTAAAACTGTCAATACTTTGATGAGCGGTATAGTTAATTATATGAGGATTTAAACCAGAAACCCACCTTGGCCTTTTTCTACTTGGACGAGCTGCAAATTAGGAATGCTCCTTACACTTATCTAGTCGAAAAGGTGCTAAAAAGAGACACAAGAGTCAAGAGTTGTTGATTAAGTGGTATGGATTTAAGGACGTAACGTGGGAAAAGAAACACGGCATAGTTTAATATAAGGAGTTTGTTGGCATTTTTAGGGAAACGTCACCCTGTATACAGTAACTAAATAAAGTACAGGTCACGTGGTGTAAAATGGAATAGGAAGTGTCCTACAAATCAAGAAATGTCGGTGTGAGCTATCTAACTCTATTCCACACCCATTATCTGTAAGAGATAGCTAATGTATATATAATATATCTATCTCTCCTGCACTCACCTTTACTCCATATATAGACAATACCCATGTATTGCTTATGAGCGTAAAGTTCTTCACTTACACATGGGCTCTTATGGGCGGGAGTCTTGACCATCGTTTTGGTTTATTTGTACTACTGGTATTTCTGTCTAAACAGTTCAAACATAATTTTTACATTAAGTTTTTTATATAAATAGTGTTTTTCAGTACTACTGTAATGAAAAATTTGTGCTGGGAAGCATTTAATGCGGTCTTCGATTTGGAGAATTATATTTCCGGGAATGGAGTTTTCAGGAACGCATTTTCCACGTTCATCAGTGGGTTGTTCTCCTTCTAGAAGTAAATTACCTAAACGTCAAACTCTCGAAGCCGTAATTGCATGGATATTAACAAAGATTTTTTTGCAATCCGTTAATCGCCCGAAAGAGAAGTTAAAAAATATTGAAAAGAACATTTCTAAAGCTTCAGCTGTAACAGATTTCTTGGCCTTTTTACCTGTGAAAGGCGACATCCCATTAAGGCTTGCAAATAAGTATCCTGCTCATTCTTTGTTAACAGAGATTTACAACTAAAAGCAAAACACATACTAACACCTCTATTCTAACCTATAAAATATAGGCAACACTTACCCACAGTTTTCTCCTTATTCTTTGGCATCCACCACAACATCTTTATAATTAAGGTATTCTTTATCTTTTAATCTGACCTTTTTTATTTTTTCCCATTTATATAATTTGTTTTTCCTTTTTAATTTTCTGGATAAATGCTTATAATTTTCAGCATCACATCCACTATAAGGAGACATGACTAAAATAAGTGACAGTTTTGCAGTCTGTGCAGAAACAGCACATGTAACTGACTTGTATTATATTTAAATGAACTCACTTATTGTGCTATGTGCTAATTCGACTAAATAGCAACAGACAAGTGCTGTTTCTGATGAAATTGTGCATTTACCTCTCAAGAATGGCTTTCTCCAATAAAGTCAATATGGCTGAAAAAGTGACATGTTGTGGTGCATTTTATTTACGCGCTATATTTTATTTTAGTTTAAATAGTATAAGGTTGTTTTTTTTTAATTAAGAGTTAGGACCTAAGGAAATGTGCATGTGCTTTTAAATATTTAAATTAAAATATCACGGCGGCTGGAAATGGTTCGGTTGAGTTGTGGAGTATCCGGAGAGAATTAAAAGGAGGAAGATGAGCTGGAAGAGGTGAATCAAGTATGAGAAAGTCAGTTGTTTACGGGTTGCTTAGGTATCATGTATTGAAATGGGCCAATTGCTCCTAACAGTTTAATTAAAATATATATGCGTTGATCATTCATTGCAAGGTGCGAACGGTGTTAATAAATACATCAGGTTCAAGGTTCAAGGTTCAAGGTGAAAGAGCGCTGTGTAGAATAAATATTCCTCTTAAGTACTAATTTGAGTGGTAAATGTGTAATTCGTCCTCGTTGTAGTTTCTTACTGTAGTGAAAGCTGCAGCTTTAGTAAACGTTACACTTAACCTAAGGGTATTATGGACTGTTTCACAACAAGTGATTGTTAAGGGGCAACGTACGTTTCTACGAATAACCGGTAACATCGATGGATTTTATCGTATATTTTAAAACACGTATTGGGGAGTTGATCTGGAACGGGGATTGTTTTAGGAAATCAAGTATGGAAAATGTAATATAAAAAATCGGGCTGATTATTTTTTAAGGACGATAAGACAGGCTGCATTTTTATCGAAGGAAGTTGATGAGGAAAATTTAGTAGAATAGTTAGTCAATCATTTTTCGGCAGAAGTTAAGCGAGGGATTTTATTGGCTGGGTTGAAAAAAGTTGATGATTGTTACGTCGTCATTGTACACTTTGGTATTTGTGACAATGAATACTATTTGTGCGGGCATCCTACAGTTTGAGTGAAACATTTTATATACCGGCAGTGAGTGCGTGAAGACAGTCGTACTCGAGCCTTTACAGAAGCAAGTCGCATCAGAACCCTTGCAGAAGACGGTCGTGTGAGAGCTTTTGAAAGCGAGACCATCACCCGGTCGAGCGTGTTTCGGTTCTCCGTCGAAAGCTTTTGTGTGTGAAGTTCATTGCCCACAGCGGCACAGGACTTAAGGTATTTATACACCTCCTTAATTAGTTTGTAGTTGTTTTTAGTTATTACATAACCGCTCCACCATTATCGTTATTGCTACAAAAGCAATTGGTCCTTCATTATAATTTGCATATTTATATCACACATTTATATCAACCTCCTTATCCCCCCCCAATCAATCATTGGTCCTAAAGTCGATCCGAATTCACCAGTCTATGGTATACGCATGTCCTAAATTAAATATTATTTTGCATTCCAGCGAGCTTTTTAATTAAGTAAATATTTTAGCTTTTTAAATTTGTGTTCAAACTCCATATTTAGCGGGTTAGAATATGTACAATATTAGCTACATACTTTCGTTAAATTAAATTAAGCGATTTCGCCGTAATTGAAACCAGCAAGCGTTTTAATTACAAACAAATCCATAATATAAAATTTGTCAGTTTTCAGTTTTAAATTTATTTTAGCGGTATAAAACACAAAGCAACCTGAAAACTATAAATCGCTTTATACTTCTTAAACGAAAAAGGAAAGGGATTTACTCATTTAAAAGCTATTGCACGTTTTTAGTATCAATACAAACCTTTCAGTCGGTTTACGGTAAAATATTGAACATCTGCAAAGGGTAATATAATGTAAAAGCTGCATTCTTCTTGCAAACACGTTAAGCTGCATCTTTCGGCAAATACGTTAAAACCACGTTTCTGTGAGCTTTGAAGTAAAGGCCGACCGTAACCGCTCGGGTTGTTAAGCGGTACATCTTATCTAAACACTTTGTTTGACGAACCGTTAGTCATAAAACGTGATTTATTGGTTTATACGCTGTCTTACCTTTTCGTGCTTTGAACAAACTCATAATATTTTAATATTTCTCAGTGCACATTTAGCTTTACCGTTTTACAACAGTTTATTGTAGATCCTTCAAATAACTGTCAGAATGGCTCCAAAGAAGGCACATGTGGTAGAACTAGAATTACTGAAAACACGTATTTTAGAAATGTTTGAGCTTTGTAATACTATACAAAGTGACCCAACTTTAAAGGCATTGTTCCTTATTCAAACAAGGGGAATACATGACCTTTATTCAAATTTCAGCAAAATTTTAATTGCGGTCTTAGCTTCATGTGACGAGGTAGAATCATTAACTTACAACGCTGTACGGAAAGAAGTAGACTCCGCTTATTTTTGCATACTGCTGCATCTCGAAACGATGCAAGAAATGAAAGCACCACAAATCATCGAAAATGCTCCAAGCAGCACGGTATCAAAATTGGTACCGTTAAAACTCCCAAGTTTTAATAATGAGGTAACCCAATTCCCATCTTTCATCGATTTATTTGACAGTCTGGTCTATAATAACGAGTCGCTGTCCAATATCGAAAAATTAAATCACCTTATTAATTGTTGTAGCGGGGAGTCTTTAAGAATCGTTAAATCTGTACCCATTTCGGGGGATAATTTTATTATTTCCTATAACGCCTTGCGTGAGCGATTTAGCAACCCGCGTTTATTGGCAACTTTGCATTGGAAAGCAATGAAAGACTTTCCACCTTTAAAATCAGAAGACCCTAAGAAACGTAGGGCACTTATTGATTGTTTTCAGAGAACTTGCTGTTCTAACTAACTTAAAGTTTCCCACTGAACATTGGAACTTTATTCTGGTCGATTGTCTTTAGAAAAACTCGATCCGTTCACTAGAAAACGCTTCGAACTCCAATCGGATCCGAAGCAAATACCTAATTTCGAGGATTTGAAATATTTTTAACTCAACAATGTGCAGCGTTGAAACCTTTTCTTCAACCGCACCTGTTTCTTATTCGACGACTGTCCATACATCTCACACATCAGTGCCTAAGAAATCCTCAGCGTTTCAATTTAAACCAAAGGTTTCTTCTAACGTAGTTTCACTGGACACACCAAGTAGCTCCAGTGACTCAAAGAATTCATTTTCGCACCATTGTCCTTCTTGCAAGGGCAATCACTTAATTATAGATGTCAATCGTTTCTAAAGAAAACTCCGACAGAACGTTTCGACATTGTCAAACGCTTACGCCTTTGTTTAAATTGCTTACGAACAGACCATGCGTCCATGCAATGCAAATCTTATAATTCCTGTCGAACTTGCGCCAAGCCGCATCATACCTTGCTACATTTTGAATCGCAACCTGCTTCTAGCCGTTCAGCTGAACCGATCGCTACACATGCATAAAAATGCCAATAGGACGCAGTCAGCCTCTCCTATTCCGGCAAATGTTTTGTCTTCACAGACGAATTCAAATCTTGGGGTTACTGTCTTACTCTCCACTGCTGTCGTGGAAGTTCAAGATCGTTCTGGTAGATACAAACCGATCAGAGTACTCTTAGATCCTGGCTCTCAAGCTAGCTTTATTCGAGACGATTGCGTGAGCAAACTTTGGCTTCCACGCATACGCTCTCAAGTTCCGATTTATGGACTTGGGCAGACAACTTCAGCAGTCAATAGGGGTGCCGTCAGCTGCACCATTCGCTCTATGTTAGACTCTGAAAAATCTCTAGAAGTCACAACTTTTGTGCTTTCGTCAATATCTGGCAAATTACCTAGCGTTGAAGTTCCTAATAATTGGGAACACTTATGCGGCCTGCACTTTGCAGACCCGACCTGGAACTCCCCAGGAACCATTGACATGCTCCTTGGAGCAGATGTTTATCCGTTCATCGTCAATGGCGGTGTTATACATGGCAAATTTCTTCAGCCTGCCGCCATAAATACAATTTTTGGTTGGACTATTATTGGTCCCACAAAAGCTTGCAGTCTGACACTGTCCAAGCATTTTTACTTCTGTAGAAGATCCTATCGACCAGACCCTAAGGCGGTTTTGGGAGATAGAAGAATTACCATCAAGCCTTATACTTCTCCAGAAGAAGAAAAGGCAGATTTGATTTTGAAAACACGTTTTCTCGTGACCCTAGCGGTCGTTTTATTGTTGCGTTACCGTTCAACGATACTTTGCCCGTTTTGATAATTGCTTTGAGATGGCTAAAAAGACTATTTTCGTTGGAGCGCAAATTGCATGCTCAACCGGAGCTACGCGCCCAATACAACAATTTCATGCAGGACTATCTTGATGCGGGTCATATGGCATTACTCGATTCTCCGCCCGTTGGGAACGATAATTATTTTTACCCCATCACCCTGTGTTTAAAGAAGAAGGTCATACTTCTAAAATTCGTGTGGTTTTGACGCCTCTGCAAAGGCTAAAAACAACGTGTCATAATGACACTCAATTGGCTGGACCTAGTCTCCAAAACGACATTTCGTCAATCTTACTGAAATTTCGTACTCATCGTTTCGTTTTACTTGTGATGTTCGCCAAATGTATCGACAAATTTTGGTTACCGAAGAACATCGAAAGTTTCAATTAATTGTTTGGCGGTTCTCCGCAGAAGAACCCATCCATATATATCAGCTTAATACAGTGACCTACGGTATTAAGTCATCGCCTTATTTAGCATTAAAAACTCTTCAGCAATTAGCCATTGACGAAGGCAAAAGGTTTCCGTTAGCCGCTGACGCTATACGGTCAAATCTATATATTGATGATTTCGTCGCCGGTGGAGATTCTATACAATCGGCCCGCGAAATTAAAGATCAACTTGTTCGACTTTTACATTCGGCTGGGTTTGAACTTCGAAAATGGAGTTCTAATTCAGTTTCTATTTTGGAAGGCATTCTGTCAGATTTTTGCCAATATACTTCTCTCGATTTCGATTCGGACGAATCAATAAAAATATTAGGTCTTCAATGGTCACCTACAGAAGATATTTTCTCATTTCGGGTTAAACCATTAAACCCAATATGTACAAAGCGCAACATACTTTCGCAAGTTGCCAGAATATATGATCCATTAGGATTTTTAGCACCACTAACACTTTTTGCAAAACGCCTAATCCAGCATCTGTGGATGTTAGGTTTGAATTGGGATGACATCCCACCAGCAGACATTTCGTCTCAATGGCAGCAGTATCAAGAAGAATTGCCGTTATTATCGTCATTAAAGTTACCACGTTGTTTACCCCCTTCGGATCATTTTACTTGTCATTTGCATGGGTTTTGCGATGCTAGCGAGGTAGGGTATGCAGCGGTAGTGTATTTTCAGTTCATAAATCAAACTACTGGAGAAATAACTGTACAATTTGTAACCGCCAAAACAAAAGTAGCTCCAATTAAGCGCATTTCAATTCCACGTTTGGAATTATGTGCCGCCGTTTTATTAACCGATTTACTTTCTTTTACCATTCGGTCTTATCAAGGCTTGATTGACATCTCCGATGTTTCAGCGTGGAGTGATTCTACGGTCGCTCTCACTTGGATACGTTCTCCACCTTTTCGTTGGAAAACTTTTGTGGCAAACCGTGTTAGCCACATTCAAGAAATCATTGCACCTAGCCGATGGTTTCATATTAAATCTTCGCATAATCCGGCTGATCCTGCATCTCGGGTTTAATGCCAAGCGCGGTTATTTCATGTTCGCTATGGTGGGCGGGGCCTGAATGGCTTCACTACCCTAGTGACTCGTGGCCGCCTCAACCAACATTGTCAACCTCAATTGCTGAGGTAACTACGGAAAAGAAGATCCTAACATTTGTCGCTCAAACAGATCCAAACGTCATTGACATTCTACTAAGTCGTTTTTCATCGTTATATAAAATCCAAGGCATCGTGGCTTATATTTATAAATTTTCTAAACCCATGGCTCAACGTCATACGGGTCCCTTAACAGACATTGAATTACACAATGCTCTCATGATTATCGTCCGGCATGTACAAAATGTTACATTTTCAAAGGAAATAGCTTCGATCAAGGCAAACCGTAAGTTACCTAAAAGCTTGCGAAAACTTTCTCCATTTGTTGATCCACAAAACATCTTAAGAGTAGGTGGGCGCTTGACACATTCTTCGCTTTCCTATTCCGAAAAGTTTCCTGCGTTATTGCCTCAGCGGCACCGATTAACCGAACTTATCATTCTGTCAACTCATGAAAGGTATTGCCATCCTGGTGTTAATACCACAGCGTATTTTATACAACAGAATTTTTGGATCCTTTCTATTAAAAATTCAATCGGAAATTATTTATCATCATGTCATAGATGTTTTCGTACCAAACCGGTCCTGGTAACTCCTTCTATGGGAGACCTAGCGGCAGCACGTATTACCCAGATGAAAACTGCACATGGCACATTAAAACGACCTTTGGTCAAACTAGCGCCGCTACCGGTATTTTAATTTTATTTTATGTTCAGATGTATATACACATTTCGTACATGTATAGTAGTATATTATTTTTACATATTTGCTTATTTACATATATACTTTTATTTTTGCATAGTTGGTAATATCGCTCGCTGTAGTGTACCACCCTATCTTTCGTTACCTGTCTTCCTAGCAAGGTCAAATCCCATGTGATTTCCTTCACCCAACCTACTTCCCTCCTTTTCAAAATTCTATGAATTTGGTGGGCGGTATGTTACGTCGTCATTGAACACTTTGGTATTTGTGACAATGAATAATATTTGTGCGGGCATCCTACAGTATGAGTGAAACATTTTATATACCGGCAGTGAGTGCGTGAAGACAGTCGTACTCGAGCCTTTACAGAAGCAAGTCGCATCAGAACCCTTGCAGAAGACGGTCGTGTGAAAGCTTTTGAAAGCGAGACCATCACCCGGTCGAGCGTGTTTCGGTTCTCCGTCGAAAGCTTTTGTGTGTGAAGTTCATTGCCCACAGCGGCACAGGACTTAAGGTATTTATACACCTCCTTAATTAGTTTGTAGTTGTTTTTAGTTATTACATAACCGCTCCACCATTATCGTTATTGCTACAAAAGCAATTGGTCCTTCATTATAATTTGCATATTTATATCACACATTTATATCAACCTCCTTATCCCCCCCCCAATCAATCAATGATGTTGAGGAATATCTGAGGAAATTAAATTCAACGTTTGAGGAATCGAATAGGTGGGACACGCCGAAATATGCAGAGAAATGGAGAGAGGGGTGTATCAAAGGCGTTATGTGAGGTGTCAGGAGGTTGCTCAGGGAAGAATAAACGGTTATAGCAATTGGAGGCGAGTAAATAATACAGATGCGAACATAACTGGTAATAGTAGCAACGTTGATGATGAAAACAGTCCCGGAACATCTGGGAACGCAGTCAGATTTATTCGCGTGACGGAAAAATTATTGAGCGACTCAGAAGTGAGTGAGATTGACGAAGGAAAGAGTTTAGGGTCACCCTTAATCTCGGTTAGTGTGTTGGGAGAGAAAGTAGATGCGTTGCTGGATTCGGGCAGCCAGTGTTCGGCTGTTGCAGAAACATTCCTTAATAAATTGAGAAAAATTGAAGCTAATTTATCAGTTTTGCTAGTGGCGAATATTGTTGTGTCTGTAGCGGTAGGTGCAACTACTCAAAAGGCGAAGGAACAAGTGTTGTTGCCATTAAGGGTGGAAGATGTAGATTTCGACGTGTCGTGTATTGTAGCAAGGAAACTAAATAAGGATTTAATTTTAGGGTCCGATTGAATACAGAAGGAAAATGTAAAAATTGACTTTGGTAAAATATAAATGAATATTGAAAGCTGTGGGGTAAAAACAAATTTGTTATTAGAGGAATGCGAAGGAGAAAAGGTATCGATAAATTTTATCCTGGAACTGCAGAAGTGGCGACCGATTCGTCATGAATACAACGAACAGGACTTAAAAGAGGCGGCGGATAGGGCCGAGATATTTAATATTGAACAAAAGAACAAATTGTTTGAAATTTTAAAAAAGTTCTCGGGTGTTCTTTCAGAGACGCCAGAGTTGATCAGTGGTTACGATGCTTTTACGGCGCATTTTATTCACCCGACATATTTTATTTTATTTTAAATAGTATAGGGTTGGTTTTTTATTAAAATTAGAACCTAAAGGAAATGCGCATGTGCTTTTAAATATGTAAATAAAAATATCACAGCGGCTGGAACTGGTTCTGTTGAGTTGTAAAGTATCCGGAGTGAATTAAAAAGTGAAAGATGAGCGGTAAGGGTTGAATCGAGTATGAGAAAGTCAGTGGTTTACGGGTTGCTTAGGTAGCATGTGTAGAAATGGGTCAACTGCTCCTAACGGTTTTATTAAAATATATATGCGTTAATCATACATTGCAAGGCGCGAACGGAGTTAATAAATGCATCTCTGCGTTTTTTCTATATCACAAAGCGTACTTTAAAGGTTCAAGGTGAAAGAGCGCTGTGTGGAATAAATGTTCCTCTTAACTACTAATTTGAGTGGTGAATGTGTAATTCGTCCTCGTTGTAGTTTCTTACAGTAGTAAAAGCTGCCACTTCAGTAAACGTTACCCTTATCTTAAGGGGATTATGGAATGTTCCACAACAAGTGATTGTTAAGAGGAAACGTACGTTTTTACGAATAACCGGCTGGTTACGTCCCCAGGAGGGTTTGAAAATCTATCCGACCGCCGCTGTTGCGAAGGACTGCGTAATTTTCGTATGTAAATGTTAGAATTTAAGTGCATGTTTGTCAGCTGATTATTTGTTGATTGATCACGTTTATGTTTTCTTTTAAGTATTTTTCATGTAATTTAGTTTAATATAGCTGAATAAGGTTAATAATGTTGCTCGTTTTATTTTATGGAAATAACAAAGAGTTTTTGTTGGCGTGACCAGCTAGGGTTAGACTTGATATACCTAAATTTAGAAGATCCCTTATTTACTTAATAAGCAAAAGATGCTGTTTCAATACTTACCTGTACTCATTACCCTGAGGTTTCCGTGTTTTGTTATTAATTGGGTGGAGCAATTATTATTATTCTAAAGAAAAAGACATTAGAACCCACCTCCTTAATTAATTTAAATTATGCATCACATTGGCACCCAACTGGCCAGGTACTATTGAAGCAGCAATTGAATAAAAAATATAAACATATAAAGGTAGTTTTAGTGTCAGTAAAGATAGGGTATTTTGAACTTCACAGCATTTTATATTGTGCTACATAAATCGTAATTTTAAATAGAATTTACTGTGCGTTGACGATGTCTCTAACAAAGGGGAAAGTGGGTAAGCGCGGCAAAAAAGGAGCAGAAGAACGCGAAAGATAATTTTCACTTATAAATATTGTAGGTAAATTAGCAGAGAGTATAGCAAAAATGCAATGGAGCATAAATAAGCTAGCGATCACTGTCAACGACAATATCACGAAATCGGCTAGTATGAATTTTCAAGGAGTGGGGGTGGGGTACGGATGAAAATTGTTCGAATATAAGGCATGTGGAAACGGTTGATCGTAACTATATTTCATTATGGTGTGACTTGGGGAAGTCGCAATATTACTTTTACCCCTAGGGGAATTTGCATCCTAAGGCGTTTTGAAGAAGTAAAGAAGTTATCTGAAGATGTTGGTGTCCCCTACGAAAAGCAATTAGATTTGACGGTAAACAGTTTACGTGGAACTGCGAGAGAGTGGTCGGTAACAACGATGGATTTTATCGTACATTTAAAAACAGGTATCGGGGAGTTAATCAGGAAAGGGGATTGTTTTACGAAATCAAGTATGGAAAATGTAATACAAACAATCGGGCTGATTATTTGTTAAGGATGGTGAGACAGGCTGCGTTTTTAGCTTAGGAAGTTGATTAGGAAATTTAGTAGCATGTGTAATTAATATTAATAATTTTTCGGCAGAAGTTAAACGGGGGATTTTATTGACTAGGTCGAAAAAACTTGATGATGTTGAGGAATAGCTGAGGAAATTATATTCAACGTTTGAGGAATCGAATAGGTGGGACACGCCGAAATATGCAGAGAAATGGGGGGAGGGGTGTATCAAAGGCGTTATGTGAGGTGTCAGGAGGTTGCTCAGGGAAGAATGAACGGTAATAGCAATTGGAGGCGAGTAAATAATACAGATGCGAACATAACTGTTAATAGTAGCAACGTTGATGAGGAAAACGGTCCCGGAACATCTGGGAACGCAGTCAGATTTATTCGCGTGCCGGAAGAATTATTGAGCGACTCAGAAGTGAGCGAGATTGACGAAGGATAGAGTTTAGGGGCAGTCTTAATCTCGGATAGTGTGTTGGGAGAAAAAGTAGATGCGTTGCTGGATTCGAGCAGCCAGTGTTCGGCTGTTTCAGAAACATTCCCGTGTTTTGTTATTAATAGAGGTGGAACGATTATTACTATTCTAAAGAAAAAGGCGCTAGAACCCACCCCCATTAATTAATTTAAATTATGTATCACAATGTGCTCTTTCTAAAACGACTGACTATCGTTGGGTCAAGTAAATAGCAGCTCACACTCGCTCGTCGTCCCCCACATAGAATAAAATTCAAAAGGTCCCAATGCAACGTATTGTCCTATATTAGATAAACGTACAGTTTAATTAAGGAAGATATTGACCGGTGATATAGGCCTTTAATCTTAGTGTTATTAAAAAAAGACAATGAACACATTTTGCAAGAGGAGATAACTATGTCGCCCACGATTCTGCAGCTGATGAGTTCTTGGTACAATAAAGGCGTCAAAATGTCTAGTAATAATAGAGCAGTTAGGACAGTTTCCCAGGTGGTTTAAAATAAACATTGCCCAACGGAAGAGAATGTTAAGGTATAAATTGTAGTTTGAACGAGCCTCTCCAGAAGTAAAATTAATGAGGATACTTTTTACTTGGATTGAAAACCATCATTTATGCAATCATAAGTAATTGCGAATACATAATCACAGACCGTATGACACCCAAGGTATTTAATAGTTTTTATTTAGTCTGAAGATTAATATGATATTAACTAAGTAAATGTTCTTCCTCATACGTACACCTCCGCACACTTGTCAAGGAAATATGATCGTCTTATAAGAATGCAATCAAGCCAAGCTTACAACATGTAATTTTAAATATACGCGCTTTATGTACATTGAATTATAAACTTAATTAATTCATAAGCTAACCAGTCAACAAAAGTCAAGTGCTGACAAGTCGTTTGCATTAATGAAGAGAGCTAATGAAGAATTTTTTACTTGAAATTATTCTTTAATTAGGCAGTTCACTTGACAAAGTTTTTGCAATTTTTAACGTAGGGGCGAGTAGAGCAAAATCGACCTGCTGAGCTTAGAACATTCAGGAAAAAAGCTATTTTTAGATATTTCTTTATAAAAATCATCTATAAAGTGTTCAAATATTTCAACGAAGCAATGTAGTTAGTATACAAAACGTACTTAGTTTAGTTTTAAATAAAAATTCTTTTGTTCCAAATCTGGAGGATGTTGGTTTTGTTCTATGGGTGGCGTAAAATCGACAGCCATATAGTGCTATACAAAAATCTTATTATTACTTTTTTTGTAAATATCAAAAACACTTTTGCATAAACCTATAAAGGTGAACCAAATGATAATTTTTTAATGAATAAACAAAAGTAGGTCTAATAATAAAGATCAAAAGATAATTTACGATACATTTTAAAAGCAAAAATCACAAACAAAGTGGTTATCTATGTCCTCGTAATTGGTGACCACTTCGAGGCTCCAGTCATGGCAACAGATACGCTGTATCCACCCCTCATTGTCTTTTGAGTTCGTACACAAGTCGTTGTAAAAAATGCACGCTTCTTCGTCGTTTTCATTGTTTTTGATACCAAATAAGACTAGTAAAGGGAAAAAGAAAATGACTGAAAACGGCAAGACGGAAGACGAAGATGATGCATCAAAACAGTCATTTTCTTTTCCCCTTTACTAGCCTTATTTGGTATCAATAGCAAATTTTCTTCTCCGATAATTTTTGTATCGGGATTATTTTCTGGCTTCTTTTGCCTTTTGTCATCTACTTTCTTCTTAATTTCTAATTCTAATTCTATTTTGTAAGGGAAGCCAAAATAACAGTTCCCATTCAATTTGCCATTGTTTTTTCTTTTGTATACAGTCTACTTTTTTCGGGGGAGGCATCAACATATTGGGGGAAATCATAAATGTATACGGCTCTCCTGCAGCTGTGCTTAAATGCTTTGTTAACGTTCTAGAATTGGAAGATATGAGCTTGTAAGCTACTTGCGGTTGAAGTACAGATCCAAAACTGGAAGATTGGGACTCTGCAACTACTTTTGGTTGAATTTCAGGTCCACAAGTGGAGAGCTGGAGCTTGGCGGCGTTCTTTTAAATATTGTTAGATCCTAATCTGGAGGACAGTGACTCAGCAGCTGCTTCTAGTTGAAGTGCAGGTAAGTAGATGGTTATTGGTTGAATCAGTCCCACATTTCCACCAGCATCCACATTTCCACACACATTCTGGACCAAATAGTTTTCTTCGACTAGTCATTTTATCTTTCGAGATAAATGTACCTTGTTTGGTATCAATCAATATTAGATTTCTCTCAGCTACCTGAATTTCTAGGAATTTTTTAGATAACATCATTTCCCAGGGAGCTACCCCCATTTTAAGAATTTTTTATCAGACTGACTGACTGTTCTTAAAATGTTTTTAGCAATGCAATACATCAAATTAGTCTAGAATTTTACGCAGAATCCGAAACTGCAAATAGATTTGAAATCTGACCAGCCCTTATCGTTTTACACACATACCCTCTAGCGAGCATATATAAGATTATTTTGTGTTTCTTTCGAGATAAATGAACCTTGTTTGGTATCAATTAATATTAGATTTTTCTGAGCTACCTGAATTTTTAGGAATTTTTTAGAATGCATCATCCCGCATATAAAAGATTATTTTTGTTTCTTTTAAGATAAATATATCTTGTTTGGTATCAATTAATATTAGATCTTTCTAGAGGGTGCAAATCTGTAAATAGATTTTAAATAAGGCCACCCCTTACAAAGTTACACTTTTAAACGCTCCAAGCCTTTGAATTTTTGCTCATCTATATTTAACTCTATTTTTAAAACCTTTTTTTTCGCTACCCAAGACATATGCCTTAACCAAACACCTAGGTATTAACACAAAGAAATTAAGCACACAAAAGTTTAGTAATTTATTTTATCCGATTTACAGTTTAATAAACTAATAGAATACAATTTTTACATTGTAAAGTATAACATTATTTTTATTTTCTTCGTGTAGCTGAATCCAAGCAGTTGAAAGTAACCTGTAACAAAAAAGAGATTAATGTGTTGTTTAAAAATAGAGGAAACGTGTTTTTGGCCAATAAGACATATTGTCGTTAATCTAACAATATGTTCTACCGTCCAGCGACACCGCGTGGAGGTAAACACATGTCGCCGGGAGCGAAGGTCTTATATCTTTATGCCCCCATGCGTAGATTGATATGCTTCCGAGGATGACGTAACGCTTGTAATCTTTGTCCGATAAACTAATTTTGTTAATCAATTGCGTGTACAAATCGTGTTTCTTACTCCGGACTGATACCATCGTATTCATGAGGGCATTTCCGTTATTAATATCTACGTCTTTAAAACTATCTACACTAATCCCCGCTATCACATTACGGTTAACACCCTTAATTTTCTCAACAATATCCTTTTCTCCAACAATACAGTAGGACTTAGCCCTACTGCCAACAAATTCTAACACCAAGTCATCGTTGAATTCATCTTTTAATTTCCCTACAACTCTTTTGTTCACTTGTTTTAGCCGGATAGTCACTCGTATCGAAATGTTCAATGTTTGCGTTAATATCACTATACAATTCTTCTGTTTCCACACTGTATACTAGTGAATCCGGTATCCGTATAAAGGAGGTGGATTTGGTTACCATACCACGACCTCATCGTGCCGTAGTGGAACTCATACATAAAGGTTTTAGACAAGTCTAAAACCAAGAAACCTACATAAATTAGCTTGTAGTAAGTAACCGTTACCCGATCCATTTGCACAATAACCAAATCCTCCCCTAGTATAGTACAACTATGGAAATTAGATCTGGCAATTAACTTACCAGCATACAACCAATTGCCAGAAGCATCCCACCGGATCACGATTTTTACATCTACACGTTTGTCCACATTCTCTATGGTCTTCCCGAACACCGCATTGTTCATCAATTTGTAAAAGTCTTTCTCAAGCGTGCTTTTCGCCGACGTCCTTAACCTGGTGTTAAGGTCAATATACGCCTTCAACCATAGAGACTGAGTAAATTTTAAAACCCGGTGGATTGCTTTTAGTTTGAGACCGTATCGCATACACTGTTGTAGATTCCGATAATGGATGGTGTAGTTTTTCTTCTCCAACAGAGTCACTAGCAGTTTAGGTGTCTTTGATTTGAGCGATGGGGGTACAATGTTTTCGGGACAGAAGAGTAGATCGTTGTGGGCATTATGCAAAGATTCGGTATATTTTAGATCCACTTCCAAAATATAACCTTTGTCATTGGTTTCAGGTAAATTCAAAATGTGTTCTTTCAGAAGAGCAATCTTTTTAGCATCCATCCATCTAAAATTGCTAATAGGATAGGTGCTGTCTCATAGCCCACCCATAACGATTAGTAGCATCCAGACACGTTAAGTATTTTGAAGCATCGGTTGGGTTGTAATCCTCCATATACTTGTTATTTGCTCTAGCATAGTTGACTGCACTGTGTGAGACCATAGCAAATTCTTTCTATACAAAAAAATACATGCTGACATCTGTGAGCAAGTCTAATTTTACACCGTTGTATTTCAACATAGCATCAAAACTCAAGCTGGGAGCAATTAGATATTGACATGGGTCAAGATCGTAAGTTTTGAAGCAAACGACTATAAAGTTTTCAAAGACGTCGGCGAGAAGCAGCACATTCATCTTCAAGTACAGATCACTATACTCCCCAAGCGTACGAAGGCCAAACGTATTCCAAACTGTCTGAGCATGTCCGTACTCGGCGAATATAATATCCGTAGAGGTTAGGTCATTATAGAAAGCCTCCTTTGGTGGTAAATTGGAGTCATTCAATACAGATTCGGCTGCTATGTAGTTATATGAAAATACTCCTTTTCTAGTCAGTAGACCAAAATGTTTATCGTCAGGGAAACATTTTTTCATCTCTACAAACTGTCTAGGCTCCAAATTTGTTGCCCACTTATCCACGCTCGATATCATGAAACGCAGAGAATCAATGAATCTTAGCCGAACTGTAGAATTGTCGGTTTCATAATCATCGACCTCATAATCGCGTCTTCTTCTCCATTACCAAATAATCTGGCATACTTCGTAACCGAAATAAAGCGTTCCTTATTATTTGGAATTACTGTAACCCTCTCTTTGTCATATCCCAACTCTTTCACAATAAAATGGGAATTATAACCGCTTAGGTTATGAAACACCACCGGGATGAAATGGGGTACCTTGTATTTTATATTGCACTGTGGGTGTGCAGCGAAGGGAAAGCGGCTGGTCAAGTGGTCGTGATTCTTCACTCGATCATCCCCCAATGGTTTCTTGCAAATTCCACAATCCGGATATGCGTGCAAAAGAAGTTCTTCGAGCGGCGTTAATGGATTCATCGGGATATTTGTTTTTAGAATTTCTCCTATGCGGCGGGCTACTTCCAACTTCTGAATTAGAACCTTTGCAGCTTCAGGTCCTCTGTACAGCTCAAACTTGTTTAATGACTCATCATAGCTACATTTTATGTAATATGCGTAGCTGTACGGCTCGTGCTCCTGGATACTATTGGTGAAAGTAGTTGACGTGCTCGGATTTGCAGTGTTAATTGGTTTTAAGACGCTCTCAAAATCTGTGTATATCACAAACGGCACGGTCATCTGTTTGTGGATGTTTATAAATTTCAATATACTTTTGGCTGTAGTAGATATTATCGTCACGTTACACTCGTGTTTGTATGTTTGCGTAGCTCATTCTCCGTACAAAAATATATCAGACATCCAACACACAACAGTTTGGATCCTCCGTGGGCAGACAACTGAGTTTTAACCAATCCATTTAAATTCTTAATTAAACAAAAATGTTCCTTTTCATCTTCTTGGATATATAACAGGTTTACGTGTCGTGTCCTCTTTGCGTGAAATGTAAAGGTCCCACAATCAATTTCGCTACCTTGCCAAACACGTTGACACTAATATAGTTTTGCAACTCGAATTTTGGAAATTTTTTAAACTCCATAGGAAATTTATACTATTCAAGTCCAATATTTCAGAGTAGTGCGGATAACTAGACACTCTATCAGAGTGCTTATCAGCGGGATGCAAAGCTGCCATAACACACCACGCAAAGCATGCGTTGTCGTGATTTTCTATATTAATAACGACTCTCTTATTTCGAATTCATTTTAATAGTTCCAAGTATGAGGATCCACTTATATGGTTGTACTTGTTTAGATTCACTTCTAGGTATAACACTTTCTTCAGCGTCCAACCTAAAATTTAAGAGTTAAAAACTAGATAAAATCTGTAAATAGATTTTAAATAGGACCACCCTTTACCGTTTTACACTTCTTTGGTTTCAATTAATATTAGATTTTTCTCAGCTACCTGAATTTTTAGGAATTTTTTAGATAGTATAATCCCCCAGGGAGCTACCCTTATTTTAATATTTTTTTACCAGCAGCGGTTTCTAATCACCTATCCTTTTTAACATCTAGGATCCTTTAACCAAACACTTAGAGGTATTAACACATGTAACGACTTTGACATCCACCCGCTTGTCAATTTTTCCACAGTTTTACTAAAAATTTCATTATTCATAAGTTTGAAAAATTCCTAGTCACTACATGGTTACACTCGTGTTCTGTATGTTTGCGTAACTCCTCATCCGAACGAAAATATATTAGACATCCATCGCACAACCGCTTGTGCATGTGTTCCTTAGATAGTTGAGTTTTAACTAATCGATTCAAATCTTTGATTAAACAAATTACTTGATAGGGTGAAATTGCCTTATAGGGTGAAATTGCCTTATAGGGTGATATTATTTTATAAGGTGAAATTGCCTTATAGGGTGAAATTGCCTCCAACCTAGGTCGGATGAAAATTCGACCTAGATTGGATTAATCCGACCTAGGTCGGATTTAGTCCGAATGTCGACATATGTCGGACATATGGCGGACATGGCTGACATATGTTGAACATATGTCGAATATATGTCGGATATATGTAGGATGTATACTGGACGTATGTCGGATATAGTTTTTGATGTATATCAGATGTATGTCATACGGATGCGAGAGGAGAGAGAAGAACAAAGTAGTGTGGTGGGGAGGGTTTAGGTTAGTTTACGTTGTTTGGAGTTAGGTTAGTCGGTGTTGCAGAGTTAGATTAGCAAGTGTTGTCTGGAGTTAGGTTAGGTTAGTTGGACTTGTGTGGACTTAGGTTACATAGAAGGAAAAATTGATAGGTTAGGTCTGCGTCGCGGCATTTGAGTTGGGATATGACAAAGAGAAGGTTATAGTAATTCCAAATAATAAGGAACGCTTTATTTCGTTTATGAAGTATGTCAGATTATTTGGTAATGGAGAAGACGATTATGAGGTCGATGATTATGAAACCGACAATTCTGCAGTTAAACTAAGATTCATTGATTCTCTGCGTTTCATGATGTCGAGCTTGGATAAGTTGGCAAAAAATTTGGAACCTAGACAGTTTGTAGAGATGAAAAATGTTACCCTGACGATAAACATTTTGGTCTACTGACTAGAAAAGGAGTATTCCCATATAACTACGTAACAGACGAATCTTGTGTTGAACGACTCCAATTTACTACCAAAGGAGGCCTTCTATAACGACCTAACCTCTACGGATATTACATTCGCCGAGCACGGACATGCCCAAACACTGAGAATCCTGCTGGTGTCGGATCACGTAGTTTGTTACCTTCTGATTTGTGTCATTATTCTTCCGCTCAACCGCCTGTTTCGTTGGCAATTGACCAGCAAATTCATCAAGATTTCTGGTCTCAGTGGTCGAAGGAGTATTTGCACACGCTCCAACAGCGGTCCAAATAACACAAAACGTCTCCGCAGGTTCAGTTGGATACCTCAACGCTAGTTAAAGCCAAAAACGTTCAACCCCTTAAATGGTTCTTTGGATGTGTTATTGCGGTTCGTCCAGGAGCTGATGGGTTCGTTAGGGTTGTCACTCTTAAAACCGCGCAATGTCCTATTGCTAAGCTATGTTCTTTGCCTTTGCTATAGATTTTCCTTTACTTTTCTTGGTATAATTCTTTTGCTTAGGTTTTGTTTGCGTAAAAATTTCTTGAGATTTTTTATATTAATTAATTTTTTTTCCATTTCGTTTCACCCTTTGTTGTTATTTTCTTTTCAAAAGTGCCGTACAATTTGGTGGACGATATATTCTGTTTGCAATTATAATTAAAATTAACTTTAATTATTGCATAAGGTGTAGCTTGCAGTCAATTCCTCTCCGTCGTGTGTAGAACAATCTATGGTTTCCACCGCGATTAACCAATCTTTAAGTGCTTTATGTTGTGGTGTGTCACGAGAGAGGTAGTAAGACTGGTGTGATCGTTGCTCTGATGCTATGAAAATATTAAAGTTTGAGTTCCGTCAAAGGTCGACAGTTCCTCGTCCTTCTGCTGCCGCTTCAAACTTGAAGTATTATTGATGAGTACTTTAACGTCCCGCTTTTATAAACTCTGTTTATTTACACGTCCACTATCTCCACCGTTTGTTGTTATCGCAGTTAACGCAAGACAGCCCTCTTTGATTATTTTGGCTTCCTAGGCATGTCCTTAAAATATTTCCATTTTCTTCCCGAAACGCCCGGTAGAGGCAACTTTTAATTTATAAAATGGCAGTTGGTTGCCCAAGCAGCAATTCAATAAATAAATAAATAGTGAAACAGGTATCTAGTACCTTAATTAAACGCAGGATTAAAAATTAATACCTGCAGATAAGTATACTTTAATAATTGCGCAGGTGAGATTGTGCTATTTGTGTCTTCTTATGTATACAAGTAAACAACCATATTACACCATTTCTAAAATAATAACAAGGTATATGGCATAAGTTGTTTACGCAAGTTAGTGTGTGTCACAGTAATGCGCACTGCTTATACTTATTTACCCGAATACTAATATAAACACTATACTTTATGATTATCATAATGTTAGAAAATTATGATAATCGCAAAATTTATTGACTTAAGTATCATCCTTGTTAACGCTGAATTTTATAGCAGGTTTTAAAAAATGTTACTATCGTATATGTGTTGTAGATGTTAATGGTTTCTCCTTGTTGGATAGATGCCAAGAAGATACGCATAATACTAGTTTAGATAAATAAATTATTCATAATAAGCAGGACTTTCTGAAACGCATAAATGTAGAGCCGTACTTGACTAAAATAACCGTATCAAATAAGAAGTTTCTATCAGTGGCAATTTTTAATTATGAGCCATGTACGAGCTGCACACCCAACATTTGTGAGAAACTTAAAGATTTCTAGTCAAAAAGCTGCCATCTATCTCATTATCAGGGGTATAAACAAAAATAAATATGTGAAATATTATTATCGCAAACCATTATGATAGAAATTTGAGTAAGCCTTGGTACTTTCAATTTTCGCACTACTAAACTTTCATGCAGAATTGTAAATAAGTTCTTCATTAACGATTTTGGACTATTCTAATTTCGTAATACTTAGGCAACATACTTTACTCCGTGTCCCTTCACTATATGAAATCCTGCATCCATTCATCAAACCATATTTGGTTGTCCATTGATAATACAAGTCCTCTATCAACATTTGCCTTGTATTAAAGTTTGAAAGAAGGCTGTTATCTAAAATTGATAAAGGGATATTAATGGCATTGTTTTACTTTCTTTTGTGTTTGTGAAATGAATACACTATTTTTTAGTAACATTTTCCGAAAAATTTCAAAAGAGCACGAGATAGGTTTTGGGCCTTTGGGCGCTTCTTTTTAAAAACATTTATTTCCCAAAAAACTATGCTATAAATTTTATTCTCAATTATACAATTACAAAAATGACTTTTTTCTGTTACAATCAACCTAAACGTTTATATTCACTAAATTAATTGAAATTGACAAAATACTTGAAGTTAATAATCAATAATTAATAATTAAAAATTATGGTGAGTAGCATGAACCACCAACAATGTTATCAAGTTATCAAGTTCGAGCGAGACTGGTTGGCATGATTTTGATTTAAGTAGTAACCCAAAATTTGGAATTTAGCCTTTCTGTATTGCATGGCTGGATTTGAATGTTTTAATGCCTCTACATTTGTCATACAAAAGGCTCCTTAAAAAATGGCAAGCTCGTGGAACTAAAGATAAACTAATAGTAGTCAGAATAAAACTTGAATACAAAAAGAAATTTAAGATCGTTGTGGTTCGATTGTTGATAACCTTAAACCAGGATTTGAAAACACAAGCGATGGCAACACAGCCAAGTGCTTTTTCCAAAATCCGCAACTAGCTGTTCATATCACAAGTTTAGATTTGGGTTTGATATAAAAGTTGCACATCATAATAATTGTCGTAGCTAGTGGATTTGGTATAGACGTAGAGAGATATCGCACATTCGCTCATGATGCAGCCAGGTATTTTGTCTCGAAGTATTCTTGGTACAATATGCCTTCCATTTTGCACGAGTATCTAATCCATAGACCAGAAAATACATCTTCGGTCCTCTTGCAAATAGGACAATTGACCGAGGAAGCGCAAGAGACCATGAATACAAATTTTAATAGATACAGAGAAAATTTTTCTAGAATATATAGTCGAGTGAAAACTAAAGCTGACATTAAAAAATTGTTTTTAATAAGTTCTGATCATGTGATCACTAGCAAACAAAAAACAGCACACAAAAAATTAAAGAATTTGTCAAGAGAAGCAATAAATTTACATAAAACACAATTCATCAATATATTTAGAAACAAGGAGTATGAGGGTGATGGTAACTTCCTAAAAGTAAGAACTAAAGTAGAATAACCATACTGAAGTAGCGTAACCCTCAACTGAAGTGAACCAATTGTTGAGCTTAATCTAGATTATAAATAGTAAATAATTTGTCAGCATTTTAAATCTTAATTTAAAATAAGTAAAAGTGCTCTAACCCAAGCTTCAGTTTATATTAATTGTAATTTGTAAACAATCACCTAATCACTTGTGCACTATCCTGTAAAAGTAAATTTTTAGCACGACAGTCTGCAATTTATTGTGCCATAACCACGAGTAAGAAAAACTGAAGCACCAAAGAAACAAACAGTCACTAGACTTCAAAGAAGCATAAAAAAGAGAATATTCGTACTTTATCGTACCTTAAGAAGAGTTATCTACCTTCCTCTGGTACCAACGTAGCAGAGCTGGAAGTGAGTACTAACACTTGCCGGCGGACTGGATACTTCAAGGAATCAATTTCACTCGACCAAGTTTAAGTTAAAACTAAAGTAAAACGATGCCTCTTGTAAGAAATAATCTTAATCAACACCGTTCATTTATATTTCCAATGCTCCACCAGTAGGTACTACATTGGCCAGGAGGCGAATTTTTTGTTGCCTGGAAATTTAGAATTTTGCCGAACCCTTGCCGTTCCAGGCAAGGTAGGGATCTTTAACGTGCGTGACAACACACACACGGGACCTCCATTTAACCTCTCATCCGAACGAGGGCGTAATTTTTGTGAAAAATGCTCACTTGCCATTTTTCAAGCAGTCGGCCGTGTCGGGATTTGAACCCGGGACCTTGGGATCCGTAGTCTTACGCTTACTACATTGATCCACGGCGACGCTTCTTAAGCAACACCGCGACTTGATAGAGTCTCATTATGGGAGAGGACGCTGTGTAGAATATAATTAAACTTCTTTCGAATTTCAGTCTGTATTTATAGGGAGATAAAATATCAGGCGAAAACGTGTTTTTTAGAAAGATTTCTCATAGACAAAAATACGACCTGCAATATATTAGCAAATAATTTTTAGAACCACACCTGCAAAGTATTTTTAAGACAACTGTAAAGTATTCCTAGAACACGACTTGCAAGCAAGCTCGAAAGCAACAAGCTTCAATATAACATAACGACTTCCATGAATTTGTTCGCGTGAGAAAACAATGCCTGTTCCTTCTGTTAGGAATGTTTGCAATCAGCTTTTTGGAATGAAGTATATGACAGGTTACCTATTTGTTATAAAAAACCACGGAGGTTTGCTGTTTTGAATTAAACTACCGAGAACCGATAATTAGGGGACAATTTTATTTTCGTAAAACTGAGCCCGTGGATACTTGCGCGATAACGACAAACCGCGTTGATAGAATTTCTTAATACTAGTATTGATAAAAACATTTCCCCACTTTAAAAGACACCCATTAAACGCTTTTATTCGAGATATGCAGGTATTTGTAACGTATTTCAAAGAATTTATAATGCGAGAATTTTTAACCAAAGCAAATTAACATGGAATAAATTCTAGATATTAAACGTTATACTAAACACTTCATGAGTTTTTATAGGACGCTAAAGTAAGCAAATATTTCAAATGAAAGGTAGTCGAAATTGTTAAATCACTTAATGAGTGAGAAGTCGTGTAAGTTAGATATTTTATAGGGCGTTTCTAAATAAATGTAAAAACGAAATAGTTGGAAATTAATATTTGTTACGGTATTCCGTGCAGACAAGAAAGAAAGTGGTAAAGTAAGAAACTCCCCACACCGAATACCGCAACAAAACAGAAGGATAGAATAGGAATCCACAAGAAGTGGATGCCGTGTTAGCTCAAAACTTCGTAGAGTGAGGTAAGTGACACAAAAAGAAAAATTTGAACCATCACTAAGAAATTTATAGATGTACAATCTTAAAATCTAAATAACATATACATACATACATACATACATAATATTTCCAACCCTATATATAGTATAATGTTTGAGGGAGCTACCAAGGGTTCTAAGGGTTGTTTAGTACAAGGTAGTGTATGCCAAGTAAAATAATCCATATATTTGATCACATAATTTAAAAATGTATGTTTGCCGTACTTTACATATGCTAAAGTACAATTCAAAATGGTAGTTGAAATATAAGTGCCAAAAGGTAAATTAAAATGACTAAATGACGTAGTAAGATGCACAGTACTCAAGGGTTTATACCGAGTTTGAATTTTATAGGCCATTGAAAGTACATTTGCCGTCCAAAAACCGGATGCGTCTATGGATGTTCACTATCAACCATGCATCCAGGTTCAAGTGTGATTTATTTTGGCTTTTTATTTTAAATAGAATCAACTTTTGGACAAAATTTGTAAGCTCAAAATTATTAGTTATAACAACGTCAAATGTGATTGAAGGACTGTAAATATTTAGGACCAATACTAGAATTTTATGTGAATTATGAAAGTGTAAAAAGACATGAATTATGGTATGTGCGACACAAACGTAGTGTTTGAATATTATTGGACGATTTTAGTTATGTACTTTATAATTTAGTAGGCAAGAAATGTTATAATGGTCGCCTTGGAAAGAAAACAAAGGGAGATTATTTCGAAATTATTTTGTATAAAGACGTGTTTTTATTGAACTGCGCTAATTTGTGTACGATTTAAAGAGATTATTTCGAAATTTTTTTGTATAAAGACGTGTTTTCATAGAACTGCGCTAATTTGTGTACGATTTAAAGGGAGATTATTTTGAAAAATTTTTGTATAAAGACGTGTTTTTATAGAACTGCGCTAATTTGTGTAACGATTTTAAAAGTAAATAAACGTGTTTGATTTTTGAATAGTTTTTGATTGAATAAAGAAGGGTAAAGAGCAGCAGCGAAAGATAAATAAGCAACGACGACGATAATAAAAAGTGTAAAGATTGGTAATAGCGCGACGGCGAAGCGACGAATACTTGAATAGATTTGGAACGATATTGGGAAAGGCGGAAGGAAAATCGAGTGGTTATACATAGGGACGAAGTTGGATTTGATAGAGATTAAAAGGCGGAAGGACATAGAGTGGTTATATAAGCGACGGCGAAGCGACGAATATTTAAATAGATTTGGGATTGATTTGGATAGCGATTTAAAGGCAGAAGGACATAGGGTGGTTATTTAAAGGAACGAAGATCGATTTGGATAGAGATTTATAGGTAGCAGGACAATCGAGTGGGTATACAAAGGAACGAAGATTGGTTTGGATATAGATTTATAGCGGGGCATTGAGTGATTTGAAACAAGACGGCGATTAGATTTGGATAAAACACGAAAAGGCGGACGGATTAATATAGAACACGAGGAGCGAAATTAGGAGAGCAACAATTGGTAGTGGAGGATTCAAAGCAGAAATTAGGACAAAAGAATTAGCGCAGGGGAAGTAACATAAACGGGTATTCCAAATTCTAAATTAGGGTTATTTATTTCAGATATTGGGGAGCATATAAAATTTAAGAACGACACCTGGAGGCGATACGAAAATTCTATCAGATAGAACAACCGTGTAAAGACGCATACGGCAACGAGGATTTTGAGCCAGCAGTTAGAGAGGCCAAGAACGAAGTATAATCCAGGTGAGTGCTGAAATATCTTAAAACGTCAAAAAAAGTCATAAATTTTTGGTAGTAAATTAATTTGGCACAAGGCAACGTTGATCGTAATAAAAATTTGGCATATACAAAAGTAGATTAAAAAATTTAGTACTAAAACAAAAGAGTGTGCAGTTTGGTTGGGCATTGCACATCTACTTATAACGGAACTCACTATAAGTAGGTGGACACCCTGAGAATTAAGAGCTTAAATAGTCGAGGCATTGTAATAAACAGTTTGATTAAAGAACCAACCAAACGTTGCAAGTACGGGGCGTGCATTAGGTGTGCACATTACATAAAAGGCGCGACAAAAAAGTGTAAAATAAAATAAATAAAGAGAAAAAGAAAAAGAAGAAAGAGTAAATCAGTAAAATATATATATATATATATATATTGTCGTGGAATTATAGGTTAAATAGGTCTAGATTATAAAATTTTAACAATTCTGTATATAGGAAATAGGAACAATTTATTTACGCGCCAAATTAATCATTTTATATAGTGAAGACAGACGGTTATTAACATATTTGGTATTTCTAAATTAGAAGGTTAAAATTGCATAAAGGGAAGAAGCTTTAGGGTACATGAACACTCAAGGATACGCGTAAATCAGTTGTAGTAGTTTGAATCAAGCGCATGGAATCAGAAACGGAGCTTTGAAATATAGAAAATCAATAATTTATACGCATATTTCCATTCAAATAAACGAAAATGTTGGTTATACAATTCCTAAGAACTCGGAATTATTATTTTTAACGAACAAGTTGCTTCGAAGAAACACTTGTTAGTTAAATGTCAAGTTCATAGAACTTGAATGAACGTTGGCACAAAATTCTAGAAAATTGTTTGCAACGGTCGATCTGACAAGCTGCTAAAGATAACAAGTGCTTTGAAGTCTAAGTGAAATAAAAGATCTATAATGTAAAATAGACAGAGATAACGTATAAGAAAACGTTTGTTACAACTCACGTTTAAAATACACAGGAGACTTGAAGGCCAACAACAATATCGATTTTCTGTAGCTTGAGAGGGGTTCTAAAAGAGACGAGAAATATGGGTGGAACGAAGAGAGGTAGCTAAGAGGTGGAGCGTTATAACGGGAGAAAGAAATATCATTGGTATAAGGCTATCAGTTTTGAGAAGCTCGCGTCCGTTGAGGTTATTAAACGAATTTCAGAATAACAGCACGATAATCTCGGAATTTTTTAGACGTTACGATCAAAATTTGGAGAATTGGTTTTAAAAATAAGCTTTTCGATGAAGAGAGGTTCCGTGTGGGGTATTGAAAAGAATAAAATACTCTGAGATATTAAAGCTATCTTGCTCTTAGATCTTATACCGCGCTTAGATCTCTAACGTAATTGCTAATACGTGCTCGTACGTTGTACTAATTATTGTTTATTCGTTGAAGTAGCATACAACATCCTATTGTAAAGTGTGTAAAGCTGTTATTAACGTACCGGAAACGTATTAAAAGTGATTTGCACGAGTGGGTGCTAGAGTTAGCAAAAGATGCTGTTACTACACGATACAATCGAGTGATAGGATGGTGCTTGGGTAAGTGAATCTTAAACCTTAACTAGTATGTGTGAGGTGTAGTAGTATGTAATGTTAAGTTTAGACAAGACAATTATCCAGGTAAAATATTAAAGGTGGTTGCAGAGATTTGGATAGTGAGTGGAGATCAGTTGGATCCAGGCATAATCACAAAGTATATGGACACAACGACGAGGGTTTCTGGTACACATCTTCAGAGGTAACGATGGACGAAGCTTATTCCAGGTAAAGAAAATTAATGTCTTGCTTTTTGCTTAAACATTTGTGCTGATATTTTTGTGTTTGAGTGTTTTGACTTATTGGGGGTGTATTTATTACCATAAAACCTCAACTAAAGGAGTATATGTACAGGACAATTAATATTGATTATTTAAAAATGTTTATTGATGATAGAAAAATGTTGTTGTAAGGAGTAAACGGGTCCTTAGCTTTATTCTAAATAAAAATGCGAGGTTTAAAAGCATTTAGAGTAACTGGGTTATACTGAGCTCAAAATAGACCAGATTAAAAATCAATTGCACGACGGGACCATCTACTCGGCTATAATAAAATTGTTGAGATACATGAAAATCATATAATTTTAAAATATTTAAGGATTGAGATGGTAACAGTTTTATCAAACTGTATGTACCAATGTGTAAATATTTTCTTAATAATGGAAACTTGTTAATATGTGTAAATAAAAAGGTTGTATGTCTTGTTGCATTATTTGAGTAGTAATTTCATTTGACTGTGTTTGTGAGAAAGGAATTTACTTAGGATGGTAGGTATTCAAGAAGAAGCCGATTTTTGAGCTAGCCAGGGTGTGCCGAAGTATTTGGAGGCGTTCCAAAAGGTAGTGAAAGAATTTTATTAATTTTTATTTTCGGAAATTTTTATGACGCCCAATTCGTAGGGTGAAAATTGGTTTAGACAAGAAGAATTTTTGTAAGTTCCACGGCAATTTTATGTTGGCCCAAGCGTGGGGCTTGATTGGTTTTTAGGGAGATCTCGATGGTTAATAACGATCCACTGCAATATATATATATATATATATATATATATATATATATATATATATTGCTGTGGAAGTCGGGCATTAATATCTGGAACTCGCTAAAAATCATTCGAGCCCCAACGTTGGGCCGTCATAAGAATTGCCGTGTATCTCGGGTAAAAGCCTCACCAACAAAAATACATTCAAAATTTTTATTAAATTTTTCAAAATCGTCATAAAATTTCAAAAACAAAAAAAAAATTTCTTACCCCGATTCAAGCTTCTTCGGTTGAATTGCTTTCTTCTACTGCTTCCCTGGCTAACTCAGTTGGGCCTCCTCTTGTATACCTAGATTCACTCCCGTACTTTCTATCGTTCACGCACACTCTCAATAAAACCACAAAATAATACAACAAACATACAATATCTATTTTCCACTATTTACAAATAAAACTTCAAAATTATATACATCTCAGTGGTCAAGTTACACCTCAATAAATTCTATTTTGTAAAGTCCAGAATTTTTAACTAGCAATATCAAACACATTGAATGTAACCTGAGTAAATGGGCCCTGAATAATACCTTATCTTTGTTTCTTTATTTATAATTAATTTCAATTAGGAAACTCTAAAGTATGGTGAGCACATGATAACCCAGTTAATTATGATTAATGTATGCTCTTTACTTGGCATATTCTTATTACAAACACAACAAAAACCCATGTACTCATAACAAAAAAAATGTTTAAATTCCTGAGGAACATTAATCAGCTTTATATACACTTATAGCTTTATAGTTAAATACCACAATAAAAGTTAGTTATACGTATTACTTTCAATACTCCAAATAATGTAAAATACCATTATAGTTCACTCTCACCCATCACAATAACCTTCATAGTTAATCAACAACAACAAATTCTAAAGCGTTAACTGGAATTTCTTAAGATCCCTGCTCCGTTGATGATGATGCCATTAAGTTGTTTTCGTGGTACTGCTCTGCTCTGCTGTCCGCCTCCAGATATTAGTTGTTGAACACCCTCTAAGTAATGCTGCAATGCTGTTCATATACGATACATCCAACTCCAAATCCAATTATTACTCTTCTTTTATTTTAATTTAGATTAATTCACGTTACATAACGTCACTACACAAGCTTGTTAAAAAAATATATGTGGCACCTCAATAAAATTTAGACTCGGCACTATCCGCGTACAAATTGTGAGGCTAACACCGTACTATATAATTTAAAATAATTTTCTATACTTACAAGCTCGTGGTAACTTCGGTACGTAGTCAGAAGCGATCAAAATACTAAGGGCCTTTATTATATTTTCAAAAAGTATTTATACCATTTACAATGCTACCCCTCGGCCTCTTTTCACGCGAAGTCCTTCATTTACAATAATATTTCTTAAAATTTTGGGTTCAACCGTTTTCTAACTCCCTGAAATTTAACGCGTCGTTACGATATTTTCTGAAAAATTAACATTCAATATTCCCGCGTTTGTCTGATGTACAACTAACGATATCGACCAATAGTCTATGCATTGACGTCTTAAAAATCCCGCCTATATTAACGCTATCTCTTTCTTATACATATTCTACGTCTTCTTCTAACCTTGTTTGAATGGTAGAAATCGATATTCCTGTCCATCTGCTATCTATCCCCACGTGGACTTGCATACGTGCTTTAAATAACCCATTATTAGCGTTTAATGCGAAAACATGCGACCGTTTGTACAATAAACCTAGAATCTTGAGTTTTATCTACACAAAATAAGTAGAACCTGACATTTAGAAAACATGCAGGTGTTTAATTAAAGATCGTTTTAAAATAACATTTCTAGGATTTCGCTTTTCGAAGTATTTCATATCTAACGGCTGTTAGTTTGTTAGCAACTCGTTTCACCTTGGTATTATCGATTTTTACACGCTCTTATGCGTTTTAAACGTTATATTCCTTTGAATTCAACTTAATTAAATTAAATAATTATTTCCATTGGCTTATGGAATTTATTTTCTTTACGCACCTATTAAATTCTTAATCCCTAATTATAAAATAATGGTAATACTTGATACTTTAAATTGAATAAAATGAGATAAATTTCGCACGTAAATTTTGGTTGTTTCTTTTATACAGGGTGTTTTGAAATTGCTTTGTTTATATTTAACCCTTTAAAACCACTACAATATATATATATATATATATATATATATTGCTGTGAAACCTACAAAATCCGTGAACTACGCTTTTCGAATTGAGCCTCACGAATTGGGCGTCAAGAATGCTGTGAAACCACCAAAAAGCTATTCATTACCTTAACTGTGTTGGTCCATTGACTTTCTTCTGTTAATCGCCTCGGCTGCTCCTCTAGATAACTTTCATCCTCATACATAAAAAAAACAAACACATTCCTACCACAAACATCAACGTTAACTCTATTTACATCAATATTCACAATACATTAAAATTTCAAAATTAAAATTCAGCATAAATTTTAATATCAGAAAATTTCAAAATTAAATTCATTATCATTTTAATGTGCATCCAGAATTAAAGTCCTTGTAGGATGCCTACTAATTACTATAACAATATATGCAGACCGGAGTCTGAGTACAAAGGAGCATCTACCACCCTTTACGTTAATTAACCAGGTTCGTCTAATTGAGCTCAAAGACATACCCAAATTTTCATCATAATCCAGAACATCAATACTAAATACCCTTTCTACTTAAACAAGCAAATTTCACCTTAAAATTAAAATATTATTGTTAGTACAATTTCACTACTGTCCATTTTAAGTAAATCAATTATAAAGTTATTCAACACACACCAAAATATCAAAGTTCGAACAAAATAGTATAATTTACCTGAAGGTTACTGCACTCGTAGCTTCAATGTACATCGTCCCTTTGTTAATTACACCATTCCAACTGGGTTATATTTACGGCTTCTGATTCTCAACGCTTTTAAAATTTTCTCCATCACGTTTTATTTAAAGTTGTTTCAGGGCTTTTCCGGAACTCATCTGTGTATATCTGAACCTTGTTTTGTGGATCCAGACACGTTTATGCACCATTTAATTATTAATACCCCCGAAAAAATAACAAAGAAATTCATACTTCTTTCACCAATATACGCCAAAACTGCCTACCTTTGTGTATTCATTTGTCATTGTAAATTTTACTAATTGGTACAGTGATACTAACTTTATTACCTTGTATCTTTTTTTTCTAAGTGCACTAACGTACATTCATTGTAGCACGTAAAGAACAAACTGTTTTTTATCACAAAAATATTCGTGCAAACTGTTTAAATTATTTAATCAAAACCGGAAAACTAAAAAGCACTGTTTAACGCGTTGAATCAAGTCGAAGATCTAAGAGAGCTTGTTCATATTCCCCTGGGTATATATATAGAGGTTAGCCTGTCTGTCGGTCGAGTCTCCAAAACGGACAATTCTAAAGAATTTCGCCTGCTATGTTCCCATTCCGCAGCCCGGCATGCGATTTTTACGAATTTTGCACTCGCCCCAGTTAAATCTCAGAAATTTCAACACGGCACGCAACGTCTGGAAATCACTAATTGAATTTTATACAGAAATTTTATTTTTACCTCTCAAATTTTGCCTTTTACTTTCAACCAATCGCAACCCTATGACGTTGCTCTACTCACGCCTTTTACTATATGTGCCTCGGTCTTGCGCATATTATCTGTCTCTATCTACCCTGTTCTTATTAGTGCAAATTGATATTCCTTATTATCGATTATTTTCAGTCCATGTGGACTATCTGGGTTAAATAACCCCGTATCGCGCCTTCCCGTGAATATTAAGCCACGGTTTCTCCAAGATTCTTTGTAACTATTAATTATCTGCAATATTTACGCAGAATGAGCTTTTTAAAAATACGCAGGTGTTTAAACATAATACTAACACTTCTACGATTTGCATTTTATTGGATTTTTACAAGTTTTTATAGATATTATATGTTACTAATGGTTCAATTAACTTCAACTAAAAATTAATACCCTTTAATTTTTAGTGACTCCTAATCAAATATTCAATTATTATCAGTACATTTTGTTTAATACCGGTTACTTAAAATAGAGTTAATTAATATAAATTTTGCACGTAATTTCTCTTTGTTTCTTTACTCAGAATAATTAAATTACACGTTGAGCATTTTTAATACTGCTTCTTTTTATATAAAGCGTCTTGTAAATAATTTAAATCTCTTATTTTTAATGAAAACGAATGAATTTTTATTCTCCACGGTTTTTTAATAAAGCGTACCTCTTCCCAAAGCTTCTACACGGTGATTAAAATTATTTGATGTGATTATTTAATTTTCTACCCTGGTCTAAATATGAGTAATATATATATATATATATATATATATATATATATATATATATATTAGTAGACATAATATATACAGTAATTTTATCTGCTCTATGAAGTGCATTTCCTAAAAGAAATGGCGTAGCCCTATCTGAAATGAACCAAACTCTAACTTACAATTTGGTAAACAAGCTGTTTACGTTAGCATTAATTGTGCCTTTGAAGAAAAGTTACATAATCACCCGCGCACTGTGAAAGTAAATTTGTATTTATGGTTCAATCACGAGTACGAAATACTACAGCCAGCCAAAGCGGTGTCTATCTTGCACAGAAGCATAAAAGAAAAGGAAAATAAAATAAATATACGTTAGAACAAGCTGTCTGCTTCTAGTACCATCGTAAAAGGATTGGAAGTGCGTACTACACTTACTACCGGACTGGATACTTGATGAAATAATTTAACTAGACTGTAGCACTAGATAAAACAGAGCATCTTTGTACCAGGACTTACAGCGTTTCTTTTCAGTAAAAGTACTTTGTATAGAATGATCTTTTCCACAACTCAGGCTCTATTTATGTCGATAGGGAACATCGGGGGAAGTAACGTGTTTACGTTTTAAAACAATTCCCATCAATAGGATGTTACATATTCTGCGAACACCACTTGCTAAATATTTTTCAAACAGCCGCTTTCAAATATTCCTAAAATAATAACCAATTAACTAAAGCACATTATAACGATTGTCGTAACTAGTGCATTTGATATAGACGTAGACAAATATCGTGCATTCGCTCATGAACAGACAGGTATTTTGTCTCGAAGTATCCTTAATACAATATGCCTCCCACTTTGCACAAGTATCTGATTTATGGACTAGAAATTATATCTTCAGCACTCTTGCCCATAGGACAACTGACTTATAAAGCGCAAAGGGCCAGAAATAAAGATTTTAAAAGATACAGACAGAATTTTTCCAGAAAATCTAGTCGAACCAAAACTAATGCTGACATTTGAAATTTTTTTTAATAAGTTCGATTCCTGTGACCACTAGCAAACAAAAGAAAACACAACAAATTAAAAAATTTGCCAAGAGAAACAATAAATTTACGTAAAACGCTATTCAACAATATATTTGAAAACAAAGAGTATGAGGATGATGGTAATACTAAATGTTCGGTCTCTTTGTCGCACGTTGTCGTGGTTAAATTTAAGTTATTTTAAATTTTTAGTTGTAAATCAAATACTAAAGCTGTCATGCCTTTCCCGTTATATCCTGTCGTACAACCTCCTTTGTGCATGTGATAATTAAGTTGAAAGGTAGTCACAGACACTCTCTCATCGATATCGAAGCGAAACGGTTGTTCGTTCGACAAGTGAGTTAGTAAATAGTGCCGCCGAATGTGAATTTATCGATAAACCCCTAAAAAACACAGTGAAAGTGCAAAGGTAAAACGCACTATAAATCGCATACAGTCCACTTAGTTAAAGAGTAGGAACTACACCTTAGAACAATAAAACAACGCGGAGGTAAGTCGATATACAAATTTATAAGACCTCGCGCGTCGGACTATTTAATTAATTAATTAGTTCTTATTCCTTTCGCTCCTTATACTTTAATTTAATAGTTGTCGTAGTTTTGATTATGGTTAAACGTGTTACAAAGACTAACATCGTGCTTGCACATTTAATGGTAGAAACATTTGGTCGTAACGGTAAATTTTACAATATATCCTTTGTCCTTTGTCGCAAAGATTAGTGGTCGTTCGGGTTGCTTTATGTAAACTAAATTTATGAGGGTGATTGTATTTTTAAATTCTTACCTTATTTTTCGTCGTCAAGTTTGAGGAACCACTCGGGTTCATTTAACTCAGTATAACAAAGGGGTTGGTATTTATGTAAAACGCTTTGTCGGTCGAGCACTGTAATTAGTTACATTTGTTCATTAATAATTTAATTTTGTACATTAATTAGTTGTCGTAGCGTATTTGGGTAACGCATTGTTTTTACATTGATTTTTATTGTCCTTCATTAATCATTAATCAGATATGGTTGTATCAATTGATAAAGCTATTCTTAAAGCTAGATTTGTAGTTAAAAGGTTGGATCATATATACAGTAAGATTAATCAACCGGAAAATGTATCGATTGCTTTAATTAGACCATCAATTAAAAGTGTCGAGCAAATTGAAACTCATTTCAAGAGTTTTTGCAAGAATATTTCCTTTGATGAGGAAAGTGAACAATTGGATGAATTTTCGGCTTTTAGGTTAAAATCGATAATTATCTATTAGATATTCGTATAATCGCTGAACAATGTGAATTAGATCGCGTAGAAAATAAGCCGCAGATGAAAATATGAATAATTCTTTGTCGATAAATAGTGGTTTTAGCTTGAAACACCTTTCTGTCCCGCGATTCTCAAGATGCATTTCGGATTTTGACAGTTATCATGCAATTTATAAGCGATTAATTCACGATAATGTCAGTTTATCACCCGCTCAAAAATTTTGCTATTTCGTTGATACATTGGATGAGTCGTCGCGTGCGTTAATAAAACGTTTTGCCATTAAACAATTATGCATACGATAAAGTCTATAAAATCATTACTAATTGTTTTCAGTCCAAGAGGTTATTACTTTCAACATATTTTAATGTTCTCGAAAAATGCCCTAAGGCAAGTTCCTCAGACTAGCACACGGAACTCCGGCAATTAATTAGTTGTTTTGATGAAAATATATTCGCGTTAAAGCAGATGGAAATAGATTTAGTAGACTTCATGAGGTTTAATCTGTTTTTTAGGCGTCGCCGTGGATCAATGTAGTAAGCGTAAGACTACGGATCCCGAGGTCCTGGGTTCGAATCCCGACACGGTCGACTGCTTGAAAAATGGCAGGTGGAGCATTTTCACAAAAATTACGCCCTCGTTCAGGATGAGAGGTTAAATGGAGGTCCCGTGTGTGAGTGTTGTCACGCACGTTAAAGATCTCTACTTTGCCTGGAACGGTAAGGGTTCGGCAAAATTATAAATTTCCAGGCAACAAAAAACTCGTCTCCTGGCCAATGTACTACCTTTGGGTAGAGTATTGGAAAAGTAAATGCACGGTTTAATCTGTTATCAAAAAAATTAGATACAAACATTTTAAAGCGTTTCGAATTAGGAAATATTGATGAGATTCTCTCGTTCAAAGATTTAAGGTCGTACATTGAAAAACAATATAGTGTTGGAAATAAATGACATTGCTTCAGCAACATGCTTAAAATCTCGAGATTCCGCGAAACAAAGGGGAAAAAAAGTTTGTTAGCACTTCGGCTAAAACTTCTTCAGTTGATACCACTAATGATGGTAAAAATTGTAGTTTATGTCAAGCTGTGCATCCTATTTATAGATGTAAGCAGTTTCTCGATAAAACCCCTCAAGAAAGATCTGAGGTGGTAAAGGTTAAAAATCTTTGTACTAAATGTTTAAATGTTTCACATTTGATGAAAAATTGTAAGTTAGATTGGTCGTGTGAAAATGTCAACAGTCGCACAAATCGTTACTTTACTTCGGTAAAGGAGAAAAATCGGTGTCGCCACGCAGACAAACTCATCGTCAAAGGCCAGCGTCTTCTCGAGAGCGGCGCCTAAATTTACTTTTACTAGTAGACCTTGTGAAGACAATCTGTCGTCCGCGGTTGTGCACAAACAACCTGCCACTAGCTTATTAAGTTCGACGTCATTAGAACATACAACCACGTTGTTAGCTACGGCAATGGTGTCGGTGCTTGATTATACTGGAAAATTGCAACCTGTTCGTGTAATTTTAAGTAACGGATCCATGGAAAGTTTTATGATTGAAAGGTGCCGTCAGAAAATAGGTTTAAAGAAACAGAGAGCCAATGTCACTGTTCAAGTGACTTGGCTTGAATTCGTCGTTGGTGTCTGGCGCACTATCGTGTGTAGTCAGCCCCTCGGGAGCAAAGTCTCCAGCATAAAAAATTGATTGTTATATTTGACCTAACATTTGTAATCAATTACCTTCGTCGTCGATAGGGGTCAAGGAATGGTCGCATACTCGAAGTTTGGCTGTCGCTGGTCCTAATTTTAATATTCCCGGTAAGATTGACATGCTACTCGGAGCGGAAATCTTTGCTCAGGTTTTGTTGAACGAGTCTTGTTGGGGTGTCGCTAACGAGCCAGTTGCTATTAAAACAACTTTTGGTTGGGTTTTAACGGGAAAGGTCGTTTCCTCGAATAATTCTATTACGTCGTTGTGTGCTTTCGTTGAGCTTTTAGACAGCGACATTCGTCGATTTTGGGAATTAGAAAATATTCCCTTCAAGAAACACATTTCTCCTGAAGAAGAAAAGTGTGAAAAGGAATTTGTGGGAAATTATAGACGTACCAAGGTTGGTCGTTTTGTAGTATCATTGCCCTTTAAAATTTCTGAACCTCATTTGTGGGTACGAGATCGATTTATATTAAAAGATTTTTGTCATTAGAACGTCGTATGCTAAAAAATCCTGAATTGTATTCGGATTATAAAAAATTTATAGGGGATTATTTGAAAAGCGGTCACATGGTTCAAGTGGAATCGCCTGAAAATTCGTCGGTTCATGAGAAAATGTATTACATTCCCCATCATGCTGTACATAAACGTGATAACACTACCACCAAATTGCGTGTGGTTTTCTATGCTTCGTGTCCGGATCAATCTGGAAATTCGTTAAATGATAGCTTGGCTATTGGCTTTGCTCTGCAAAAGGACATTGCAGTTTTGTTATTGCACTTTCGTGTACATCCTATCGTAATTACAGCTGATATTAAACAAATGTATCGGCAGATTTTGGTTAAAGATACTCATCGTGATTATCAACGTATCATCTGGAGATTTTCTCCGTCAGATACTATTATGGACTTTAAATTAAATACTGTGACTTATGGAGTTTTGTCGTCGCCTTTTTTGGCCTTGCGTACTGTTCAAGAATTGGCAAGGTTAGAATCGATTAATTTTCTTTTCGCGTCATCGGTATTGGCGAGCGATACCTATGTTGATGACTTAGTTACTGGATGCAATTCCTTTGAAGCTGCTAATCAATTAATTGGTGAGTTGAATAGTATTTGCACTAGTGGTGGTTTTCAATTAAGAAAATGGAAGTGATGTCCAAGTTGAAGGAGTTTCCTATCCAGTTCGGAAGCAATTACATTTCAAGATAAAGATAGTGGTTCAATAAAAATTTTGGGCTTTTCGTGGCGCGCTTTTACAGATGTATTTTTATTCAACTTAAACGCCGAAGAGCGCACTTGCACTAAGCGTAATATTTTGTCAGCTATTGCAAAAATTTTTGACCCTCTGGGTTTGATAGCGCCTTTAGTACTGTTTGCTAAATGTTTAGTTCAAGATCTTTGGCTTTTAGGCCTCGGTTGGGACCAAGAGCCGCTACTGGAAGTCGTACAAAAATGGAAACATCTTTTGGGCGAATTGCCAGCGGTTTTGAATATTGAGATTTCGCGTCACATCGTATGTAATAATTTTAAAAAGGTGGAGTTGCATGGAATCTGCGATGCTTCTGAAGCTGGTTATGCAGCTGTCATCTATTTTCGTTCGTTCGATTTAGAAGGTAATATTACCATGTCTTTAGTATGTGCAAAATCGAAGGTTGCTCCTATTAATCGCGTTTCATTGCCCCGTCTCGAATTGTGTGCTACCGTACTCTTGGCAGATTTAGTAGATTTCGTCAAAAATACTTATACAGATAGTTTATCATTTAGTAATAATTTTGCGTGGTCGGATTCTACTGTTGTTTTGCCTTGGATTCGGTTTTCCTCGCATAAGTGGAAGACATTTGTTAGCAATCGTATTTCGCATATTCAAGAACGTATTTCTCCATCTTCATGGTTTCATGTTAAGTCCCAGGATAACCCCGCGTATTGTGCCTCACGTGAACTTTTGACTTCAGAATTGGTTCATCATCCATTATGGTGGACAGGGCCTTCCTGGTTAGTGCGTCGTAGCGAAGAATGGCCAGTAATGTCGCTGCCAAAACTAATCAACTCATCTCAGAAGATGGACGTCGAATATCGTACTCTATCGTTAACAGTCGTTATGTCTGAGAATTTCTTAGATTTGTTGTTGGATAAATTTTCAAAACTGCAGGAAATTTGTAGGATTATTACATGAATTCGTCATTTCATTCGTAATGTTCAATGTCTGGCAGATTTGCGTTCGAAATATTTTGATGGTTTGTCTCTAGCTCAGCAGCAAGAGGCTATACATTGATGCAAAATTTCCAATTTTGCTTCCTCGATCGTATCGGTTGACGAAAATTATTATATTAGATTGTCATGAAAAACATCTACATCCTGGAAATCGAACAACTCAATTTTTATTAACTCAAAATTATTGGATTTTGTCCGCAAAGAGGGCTATTTGGCAATGTTTAAAATCCTGCATTCGTTGTTTTCGTGTAAACCCGGTAATTTTATGCCCCCCCCATTGGGGATTTACCAGCTTCTAGGTTAACTCCAGGTAAGACGAGTTATGTGATCCCCATTTGTTATACATATGAAACTAATAAAGATATTAGGAGATATTAGGAAATATTAGGAAATATTAGGAAAGTGCAACAATGTCATAAAAGACAAATTGCAACAATTTATTACAATTTATTATGATGATTTCAGTTCCCACAAGTGGAAACGCTACAAAGTAGCACAAAGATAAGTGACACTGCAAATGTCAGGTCACAGACGGTCGTCGGAAGTCACGTACCGAGATTACGCAGAATAAGCCTGCAAAATTGTAATTATGAATAGCTTTTAAGATAGCAACTAAGTATTATGAATGGAGTCAAGTGTAGGCGGACATTAGGTCCGCAGGTTCCCACGGAATTGTAAAGAGATAGGGAGATTATAAAAAGGCCGGGAGCTCCACTCCCAGGCTGTTCATCAAACGTTCAGCTTTTGCATTGCAGTTCGTAGATAACTCACTGTACAATTAATTAATAATTTCGACTTAGAATGAATTAATTCAAGATTGTAATTGTTCAAATCTGTATAAACAAATAAATGTGTTAAAGTTCAAACAGTCTTTTTAAAAAGGACCGCTCAAAGCCACGAACCTTAACTGGCGGTTTTACATACGGGAGTCGACTTTGGTGGACCTTTCTCTGTCACGATGAATCGGTGTCGTAGCGCAAAATCGTCGAAAGCGTATATTTGCTTATTTATTTGTTTCAGCACTAAAGTTATCCATTTGGAATTAGTGTCTAACTTGTCGACAGACACTTTCTTGGGTGCTGTACGTTGATTTATTGCTCGAAGAGGCAAATGTATTCAAATCCATTGTGATAATGGCACTAATTTCGTTGGGGCCTCTCGTGAAATCTTTCAATTGATGCGTCATTTGGCAGGCATTGAGGAAATCGAATTTGTGTTTAATCCTCCTGCTGCTCCTCATTTTGGTGAGCTGTGGGAGGCCGGGATTAAATCGGTAAAATCCCATTTGAAAAGAATTATCGTGAACAAATTTTGTCGTTTGAAGAATTCTGGACGGTATTGATTCAAGTCGAAGCGATTCGCAACTCACGTCCACTATGCGCACTGAGTTGCGAACCGCATGACTTTTCGTATTTGACCCCGGGTCATTTTCTGAATGTTGAACCAGTCTCGGTGTTACCAGACCCGGATTTGCTCTCCATAAGCCCCTCTCGTGTGAATCGTTGGCAACTGTTGCAGCAAATGCAACAAGGGTTTTGGAAAAAATGGACTGAATACCTGCACACGTTGCAACAGAAAGGTAAGTGGTTGAGGAATTTCGCTACCCTACCTATTGATTCGCTTGTCTTCTTAAAGGAAGAAAATATCTTCCCCTACAGTGGCGTTTAGGAAGAGTAGCGGATGTTCATCCTGGTAAGGACGGTATCGTTCGGTTAGCTACCGTCAAGACAGCCCAAGGGTTAGTTAAACGTCCTGTAGTGAAACTTTGTTTACTGCTAATTATTTAATATTTAATGGTATGTATACATATATTCACTTATATAAGTTTAGATTTCTTAGTTAATAGCTATAATTATTTTTAAATATAAAATAAGTTAGTTCATACTTATTTTGGTGGGCGGGATGTTTCGTCTCTTTGTCGCACGTTGTCTTGGTTAAATTTAAGTTATTTTAAATTCTTTGTTGTAAATCAAATACTAACGCTGTCATCCTTTGTTCTGTTATATCCTGTCGTAAAACCTCTTTTGTGCATGTGAAAATTAAGTTGAAAAGTGGTAGTCACAGACACTCTCATCGATACCGAAGCGAAACGGTTGTTCGTTCGGTAAGTGAATTAGTCAATAGTGCCGCCGAATATGAATTTATTGATAAACCCCTAAAAACACAGTGAAAGTGCAAAGGTAACACGTACTATAAATCGCATACAGTCCACTTTGTTGAAGAGTAGGAACTACATCTTAGAACAATAAAATAACGCGGAGGTAAGTCGATATACAAATTTATAAGACTCCCCGCGCTTTAGACAGTAAAGACGACAGCTGTGACGATAGTGATTATAATGAAAAAATAGATTCATTTTGATATGATATCCAACACTGCACCTTCTATTTAACTAACATTATATAGTTTTTAACTCTTTTTATCTAAATAATACGACCTTATCAATAATTATCCAATTCAATTTTTTTCTGTATTTTGTTACAATTCCTGTCAGCTTTGGAAAGCTTTCTGCAGAGAATTTCAATAGTCCTTTAGGTGTACGTTGATATGTGTTCTAATAAAGTCTAGCATTTATAAATCTTGCTTGCGTTTCCGTATTTATTGCCAACATTAAAGCTTTTCTGCTCTAGTGTGCGCCGCCCAAATGCAATATCACCACACTAAGATCTTAGAATCGTTGTAATAAGGCCTATTCGTACGTGCACCATTCAATGAATCTTAAAAATTTAAGACACTTGGATATCTTTTGACAAATATACCTATTGAAGACTAATGTCGCTGCAGTATATCTACTAAGCTACTTGATACAAGATAATACCTGTCAGATAAACCATCGTGAATAGTCGTGACAAAGAAATTACTATTTTAAATGAATATGTTATATAGACACGCCTGCTTTGTGTATGAGAGAAAATTGATGTTATGAAAAGTATAGTTATGCAATAAACTGCAATAAATCGATAAAATCGTAACGATCCTGATTCTTGTTTTGCATGATGTGTCGTTTATTTTCATAAAACTGGTGGGAATTGTTACACCTTATGTATTGCAAAAGATTACCAGTACTTAGTTCGAGTAACAGAACATGAATAATAATATACTTTGTGACAAGCTACAAGAGACGTGAATCCACTTACCATCTATTATTGTTTGTTCGAATTACAAATACTGTTAGTAAACTGGACAACGCTCAGCTGCTCATTCTTTACATGGAAATACGAGAATTTAACTAAGCTTTCGTATACTTAATAATACACCTTTGAAAATGACAACTTCTATTACATTATTTTGCAAGTGCTAGAGCCGCCTCTGAGTCATTTGACGCCCGCACCTGAACAGTTCATTTTTTGCCGCTGTACGCACTAATTTTTCTAACCTATTTGTTATCAATTGGATAAATATTTTATAAAATGTGAACTGATTTGAACTAACTTTGAATACCTACAGACCTGGTTAGACTATTATAACAGAAACCACGAAAGAAGTCCTCTACGTCTGTTACGTGCCAAATTGGCCCTTAAACATTGTTTTAGGTTAATATTAAAGTGCGGAAGTTTCGCGCCATAAATTCAAAAGATTCGGGGCGCGTATTTCCGTTACGTCAAACGTGGGTTGAACGAATAACTTCGCGCCGACGCGTAAAAGAAAAAAGTGGGGAAGGGTTTCCGTGACTCTCTTTAACGTGGCTTTTTTGCCTGAATCTTCGAGTGGAGTGGACGTTTGAGGTATCATATCGTGCCTTGTTTTTATCTATGTAGATTCCCTTGCCTAATTATCTTTGTTTGTCGCCCTATACCTGGTTTTTCTGTCCATTCCTTACATAGGTAGTAATGAATTTGTAGCCGTAGGCAGAACCGCTTCCACGCTGGAGCAGCCCACGACCCTAGACGAGCCGGATGTCCATGCTCCGCTAACAACACCGGAGCAGTCACCATCTTTAATCACTCCGGGATGGAGCCCTGATGGACTTTGATAGAGGCCAACTTTAGCTCAACCCCGCAGGACGTTCGGATTTCTGATGTAAGTACTCCATTGTATAATTTGTTTGCCGTATAACGATTGTCTTAAATTTATATTTTTCCGATAATTGCGTCTTAAATTTGTGCATTGCTGACGTCATTGACAGATGGGCGCGCCGAAATCTGTACAAGATTAGCGTTACCAACCGCCCGTGACGTCGCTTATTCCGCGCTTGCGCGATGTATTTATCAACGCTTTTTAAATGTAAGAACTGTCGTTTTTAAATCGTAAGAATTGGCGCCCTTATTAACGTGTGAGGGTTTTCCTTTGTTTTTATGACTATACAATGTATCCACAGTGATTTATAGCTTTTTCACTAAAAATTCAATTATCTAATATCTGTTGACCTTGAAAACTTATATTCGCGTTTTGGAACACGCCACATTCCATAGATGTCAAAACTAGTTGCTATGGTAATTAAAGGTGAATACCGCCATTTTGAAATTAATATTTAGCTGTGTTATAAATTTTTTTTTTAAATATAATGTAAGTTTAATTTTCAATGTGGGATGTGTATATAGGTACCGTATATACCGTGTGGGTATCGGGTGATTGTATCACCGATATCGATTAACGCCGGGTGCAGGGATGCACCCGATTGCCTTTGCCGGTCCCTCGTACTGTTTATTGCAAACGGACCTGCTTCACAAATTGCTCTTTTTAGAGGGTACGAGAAATCCCTATTTAACGGCTCCACGGAGTCACTCTATCTTTACCTTTATTTATTGTCCTTGGTAATGATTAAGTCAATATCTTTGTCTTATTTATTATCTTAGATAATACCCTTAGTTTTAATATCGTTATCTTACCGATTACCTTAAATAATAACTTTAGTTTTAGTATCGTTATCTTACCGACTACCGTAAGTAATAACTTTAGTTAAATTCGCGTTATCTTACCTATTATCTTTAGTAATAACTTTTGTTTATGCATCTAAGAAATTTTCTTCAAAATTAGCCCCTAAATTTATCCTTTGTAAGGTCATTCGTGTCATTAGTCCCCTTATCTACGAACTTCAGGATGCTGAAGGAAAACGCCAGGGCAGGTGGCATATTAAAAACCTTAAGCCATTCTCTGCTGACCCAAATGCTACTTAACTTTTTCACGTTCCATTCCCCTTACGATTTACCTAATATTTTTTGTTCTCACCATCAATTAGTTAACTTTAATTACCTATTCCTTCTCTCATACAGTATATAATCTCTTACACGTTTAACTTTACTTACTTTAAATTAGCTATCTTTTTCTTTTCGGTTGACTTTTCCTTGACCATACCGTTACTTATATATCACTTCATTCTCTACACCCCCAATATAACTCTGTTGTTTCATTTAATTAATTCTCAAACTTTTCCTATAGCATATTATTTGGTTTTTAGTATTTTTCTTACATGGTTTAATTGTGTGGTAATTGTCGTAACTTTGGTTGCAATAACTCATTGAATTTTTATGATTGGTTTTAGCTGATGTTAGAGTAAATGCTTTCTTCTTTGGACTCACATGGGAGACGCGGCCCATGCCATTGTAAGAAATAGTTCATATTCGCAGTTGCAAAAAACTAGGATTGCCTATTCCATGTGTTTTTCTTCTGAATTATTGCAGTCGCCCACATTATACTATATCATTATTTGTTTCTTTTTCTACTAAATCAACATAACTTATTAACATTTTTTTTCTCGTTGTTTTTTATTGAACTTTGTGGTGAGGTGCTATCGCTTATTGATATCTTATTAAATTCTCGGTTGTTTTAGCATATTGGGACACTGTACCTGTATTTAACTGCTTATAATTGGGTATTTTTGTGTTTAGGGTGCTACCGTTTTAAAAAACTACCTTGAAACAGTTTGTTTTTGTGTGAATGTATCTGTAATGATACTTTTAAGTTGTTGTGTCAACTTTTGTCTGATTTTCTTATCGTAGTGGATGCACTCGTTAGGAAAATGATCGTACTAGTTTTCTTGAGAGTCTAGTGAATTTTAAATGTGTATACCTATCTTGTCGGCTATATTGGCTGGTTGAGTAGCGCTTTGCTATCCACCTTTTTCTGTCTCTTTTGCTCAATGCGAGCCCTTCCTCTACTTTCTTCTACTTGGAAGTGCCTCTTATGCATTCCAAATAACCTACCTCCTTCTTTTTTACCGTTCCTGTTTCTCTGCCTTTTCATTTCTGTTAGTCACCGTGTGGTTGCGCGGGAGGTTTTCACAGACACCTGGACCCCGTCTCTGGGAATCTTTCGTGAGGTCATGCGGTGCCGCTGTCAGCGCATGGGCACTGGCAGTGAAGGTATGTATGAGTGTATGAATGTGTGAGTGGATGCGTATATCGTTATATACCGTGTGGGTATCGGGTGATTGTATCACCGATATCGATTAACGCCGGGTGCAGGGATGCACCCGAATGCCTTTGCCGGTCCTTCGTACTGTTTATTGCAAACGGACCTGCTTCACAGGTTGCTCTTTTCAGAGGGTACGAGAAATCCCTATTTAACGGCTCCACGGAGTCACTCTATCTTTACCTTTATCTATTGTCCTTGGTAATGATTAAGTCAATATCTTTGTCTTATTTATTATCTTAGATAATACCCCTAGTTTTAATATCGTTATCTTACCGATTACCTTTAATAATAACTTTAGTTTTAATATCGTTATCTTACCGATTACCTTTAATAATAACTTTAGTTTTAGTATCGTTATCTTACCGACTACCGTAAGTAATAACTTTAGTTAAATTCGCGTTATGTTACCTATTATCTTTAGTAATAACTTTTGTTTAATATCGCGTTACCTTACCTACTATCTCTAATAATAACTTTAGCTTAATATCGCGTTATCTTACCTAGTATCTCAAACAATAACTAAAGCTTAATATCGTTATCTTATCCATTACGTTTGAGGATAACAACTTAAGCTTAATATCGTTATCTTATCTACTATCTTTAACAACAATTTGAGATCTTGTCTTATCTTTTTATCCTCCTAACGTTTGGTATTTATGACCAGACGTGGGAATTATTTTTCTTAAAATTTGAGTGAAAAAGCTAACCTGATATAGAAATGTAATTTGTTAGGTTAGCCATGTAAGGATTTAGTAGGGTGGTACTTTTGGTAAATTTGTTGATTCACAACTATGTCATGGACAAGTTTTAATGTGTATCGTTAGTAAGCCAAAGTACCAGTAACAAAATTGCTAGAGTGTAGAGTGACCCACTCTATGAACATTTTTAAATTTGGGCACTTCTTGCCAACAAAGAACAGTTTTGATGCAACGCTCATGTGTGTTTGCACGTAAAAAATTTAATGTTAGCTTTAGTTTAGATAGGTTAGGCGACTTGTCGCATCCGTTTTAATTTAAGTAGTGTTTCATGCTCCCCGACAAATTTGTGTTGTCGATTATTAGTGTAGTTAAAAACAATGAGGCTACATTTTCCGTTTCCTGGTAATTCGGTAGACGTGTTATCGGTCAAAAAACCAGGTGGCGCCTTACATAAACATTTTGTAGGTTTTAAGTTAGGTTTTATGTAGGGTAGTTAGGATTTAGATTTTAAGCTGTTACTGTGCTAACAAACTTTTTCTTTTTTTAAGTTTTTTCTTTTGTGGTTTTGTTGCGATTGTTACGTGCCAAATTGGCCCTTAAACATTGTTTTAGGTTAATTTTGATGTGCGGAAGTTTCGCGCCATAAATTCAAAAGACTCGGGGCGCGTATTTCCGTTACGTCAAACGTGGGTTGGACGGATAACTTCGCGCCGACGCGTAAAAGAAAAAAGTGGGGAAGGGTTTCCGTGACTTTCTTTAACGTGGCTTTTTTGCCTGAACCTTCGAGTGGAGTGGACGTTTGAGGTATCGTATCGTGCCTTGTTTTTATCTATGTAGATTCCCTTGCCTAATTATCTTTGTTTGTCGCCCTATACCTGGTTTCCTTGTCCATTCCCTACATAGGTAGTGATGAATTTGTAGCCGTAGGCAGAACCGCTTCCACGCCGGAGCAGCCCACGACCCTAGACAAGCCGGATGTCCATGCTCCGCTAACAACACCGGAGCAGTCACCATCTTTAATCACTCCGGGATGGAGCCCTGATGGACTTTGATAGAGGCCAACTTTAGCTCAACCCCGCAGGACGTTCGGATTTCTGATGTAAGTACTCCATTGTATAATTTGTTTGCCGTATAACGATTGCCTTAAATTTATATTTTTCCGATAATTGCGTCTTAAATTTGTGCATTGCTGACGTCATTGACAGATGGGCGCGTTGAAATCTGTACAAGATTAGCGTTACCAACCGCCCATGAGGTCGCTTATTCCGCGCTTGCGCGATGTATTTATCGACGCTTTTTAAATGTAAGAACTGTCGTTTTTAAATCGTAAGACGTCATAGGTGTCTAACTCAATTCAACACATACGTTTAAGATTATTTAAAATCTTAACTAATGTATATGATAACGATAGTAATACGATTTGTACATGTTTTAAGTAAAGAAGTACGTGAACACGTTCATCTGGGAAAACGACAGAGATGAGTATGTGCCGTATGTTTTGAATTATATACTTAACAGACTAACCTTTGGTAAAATTATGCCTTTTCTTTAAAATAAAATATCTTTCTTAGTTTTTTTGTAAATGGAATATAGTTTTTAAAGTTTTAAATGCTTGAGGGGAACTTCCGAATCGGAATATTTACTGGGTATTTATGAATTAGATGCTACATTGACTTAAACTTTTCAACTTAATTCGTACGAATACAAGTGATGACGCAGACGACTTCTTTCATGGTTTCGACTATAGGAGAAGCACCATTCAATATACACAATGTACAAAACTTACCGAATGTTATTAGAAGTAGGCAGGCATTCTTGTTACGTAACTCAATCGTGTTCTTAGATAAGAATTATGATAATCCGCGAGTCGACAGACTTTTTGAAAGAGTTTGTTGTCGTTCAAAGGGGGCGGCGTCTGTAAGCAAGTAGGCTTGGCTTAATAAATTGTTTATTAACAGCAGCAAAATAATCATAAGTTCCAAAATAAGTATATAAAATTAGAGTGAAGTTGATTCTTCTGGCTCTTGGAGTAGTTTGGAAGCCTTCGGTTCTCTTCAGAACTCTTCGAAAGTCTGATGTTTGCGTGTGAACACCAAAATGAACTTGACCGCCTGTATAATGAATGGCCGGATGGCTTGGAGGCGGTCGAAATGGCTTCGGTGATCTTCGGAACTCTTCGGAACTTCTCGTGTTGTCCCAGAGAGTTAATGTTTGAAATTCAAAGTTATTACTTTATAATATTTACAAGTATGGAGGGGTCGGAAGTCTTCGGTTGTCTTCGAGACCTCTCGGAAATTTTGCTATCAAAGTACTCTTCGTGCAAATGCGATTATTATAAAAGATTTCGTTTTATCGGATTCAAATATTCTATGAAGAAAAAGTATTCAAATTTCGGGAAGTCGCGTGTATAATAAATAATGTTAAACATTTTCAGCATAAATTAATTACCTATTTCTCCTTGTTAATTCATTACTCGTTCGAATAAATTCCGTTTCAATTCTTAAATTCTTCAACACCCTATGTAGTGTACCTGTTTAGTATAAGCCCGCTTAACATAATTTTAACTCAAATCACTTTTGCTTTTAAAACGAAAATTTATCCAATAAATTAAATAGTCTATACCTTGTTTTAGGTATCCGGTAATTTGTTAAACATTCCGATAACTTATAATTGCTTCTTATGTGTTTTCCATCTAAACCTTCGTTTAAATAGTGTATTGAACTATCCGATAAAACCGTGTTTTCCAGTTTTAATCGCGCTTCGATAACGCGAGGATTTTGCAGTTCGAATTCGTGTTATTTAAACTATTTTTAAAATTGATTCTGCAGCTTGTGCGTCGAAATATTTTCTACATCATTCGTCATAGTACTTCAAAAGCAATGCACGTTTTTGTTTTGTTCGACAAGTAGGAGGTGTGTTACGTGTATTGGCGAGTTATCCTGCGCTTACCCATCCTAATAAGAGTCTTTTTTTAGCTTTTAGCTGGAGGCTAAATTGGTTCTTTTTTATGTAGGCCCAACTGTTCGTTGACGTAGACCAACTGCTTTTGTTTGTAGACCGCTAGTGCCGTTATGGTAATAGGGTAAATAGATCCCGACGATCGTGGCGTTGCTGGGCTGATTCACCCCAAACAGTTGGCAAGCTAAGTATTCAGACACATACAGGTATACAACTTGTTTTCTTTTGTGTATATCAATGGCATATTCCGTCTCAGCGTTTGGTGTAGTTACATGATAAGAAACGTGACCATGTAGGACTATTGTTTGTTGCTGCAAAGCGATATGTTCGCTCTACAGGTGTGATGTACCATAAAAATGTTTGACAGATACACGCCTTTTTTTTCTACTGATTGGTTTATTTTATAAAGAGTATTAGGTGCAATTTTAAAAACGCTTGACAAAAGCTCTCACATGTTTATTTACTACTGATTAATTTTATTTGTGTAAAATACGAGATGCGCACTTCGTATCTAAAGTACTAAATTGTTCATATCACATAATTCTTTGCTTTGAAATAGTAACGCTTAATTTATTGCTTTTGCTTGTTTGTACAGAATCTTCTATTTATTTTTATTGTTAATAGATAATCGTGGGGGACGTGTTTTTTTTGTGTTTTTTTTGGTATGTAGGTAAATCTTCCCACTCTCCGCGTCTGGTAGTTAGACTGGTATTTACGTTTCTTCCGGCTACGTCTAGGTACGTATCAAACATGCAATCGTATTTGTAGCGAAAGCGCGTATATAATATTTAATTGAAAAATAAGAACGTGTTCATTTAACTTTGAAGAAATTTCATTAATAGTAAGAGTAAATGAACGTCCAAATTATAAGCTATTATATAAGATAAAACAAACAATTAGCGACAGTCATAAACCAAGCACTAAATCTTGAACATAAGATAAGGCGTCGATAAATGAAACTAATTATTAGTTTTTGGCTATTTGAACGTCACGTTCTGCGGATATTACATCACAGGCGTCGCCGTGGATCGATGTAGTAAGCGTAAGACTACAGATCCCAAGGTCCCGGGTTCAAATCCCGATACGGTCGACTGCTTGAAAAATGGCAGGTGAGCATTTTTCACAAAAATTACGCCCTCGTTCGGATGAGAGGTTAAATGGAGGTCCCGTGTGTGAGTGTTGTCACGCACGTTAAAGATCCCTACCTTGCCTGGAACGGCAAGGGTTCGGCAAAATTCTAAATTTCTAGGCAACAAAAAAAAACTCGCCTCCTGGCCAATGTAGTACCTACTGGTGGAGCATTGGAAAAGTAAATGAACGGATATTACATCACACCTACGGAAAAGAACTATCGAATCGTTGGAGTAACAACTAAATCTACCTCGAACATTATATGGACAGATCTGTGGACCTGTGGCGGTGCAGAACTTGATCCTATATAACCAATTAAGGAGAAGTTAATGCTCAGTTGTTCAATACCAATTCTAAATGTTAAAATTCTAGTCGAAAATCTAGCAGTAAAGTATTGTAGCAAACAAACTACATTAATTGTCGGTTTTGAAAGCTTATTGCAATTCTGAAGAAAGTAGATAATTACAATGTTTTAAAATGGAATAAGGAATTAAAATCAATTGAGCTGCAGTATAAATGAAACTGAAGTGGCTTTTAATGGAAAATTCTAGCCATCTAACCACTTTTTCTACATTTTCTATAACCATGTCTCTTTTCGCATCCCTTATGTTTTTGCTATACGGTTTTATATCCCTGAAACTCATTCTTATTATTTTGTATGTTTCGTCTGTCTTTCCTATTTCCATTTTAGTTCGTACCTCTTTGAACTTTTCATCAATCCATTGTTCTTTAGCTTTCCTGCTCGCGAATAATTTCCCATTTTATGGCTTTGTATCTCTGTTTTCCTGTTTTGTCTAGTATGCTTTCGTATTTTGGCATTTCTTCTATTTAATTCGGAATATCCTTTCTTACCCATTGTTTCTTATTTTCTGTCTAAGCTGAATTTAATGTTATTCCATTCTGTTTCTACTTTCTTAGTATAAGAAATTTTCCTATGTTTTCAGCAATTAATTTGACTTTCTCTCATATCTTTCGTGGATATCTTTATCATTTAATTTCTCAAAGTCGAAGTGCTCTTTTTCGTTCTTTTTTTTCAAATTTTTAGATTTAAGTGTATAACGTTCAACCCCACATTCCTTATAAAACCCCAAGTAAATAATTATTACAAAAAACACTTACTCCTGTGATTCTAACCGGGTGCCGAAGTCGTTCTTAGGAGAAGGGTTCTGGCTGCTTAGTGCTGTGCTGATTCTGGTGCGGCTTCGCTGGACGATACGATAAAGGAGAAGTAGGGAGGATGGAAACGAGAAGAACGATTGTTGAAGCACTCACGTCAACATTCACGGCAGGCGATAATGTAGTGTCCCGAGCTATGCTACATTATTCACAGAAAATGTCAATCCATCCAACAGAGATCGACGAACCTTTCTTCGTGTTGGTGGAAATCAAACAGTGTCCAACAGTGTATTCACGGACAGAAATGCAATCGAAATTGCTAAATGTTAACACCTTGCTGTGTCAAAAGCCGCTCAGTCAGTCGGTCTACAAAAACCCACTTGTTGGCGACTTTTGGATTCCTCTATTTTTACTGATAATTTCCGTTGCCTTTATTTTGCAGTTCAACTATCTATGATCGGACAGGGTCACCTACTAATTCGCGATATGTTTAGATGTGCATACCAAAGCAAGCGTGATTCGATAACTGTCTCGCAGGAAGATATCACAACTTTAGTGAATGATCGAGCTCGCACCAGATCCAAAGGATCTCACTCGATTATGCCCACCTCATAAAGGTTGGTGGAATACTATTTACGGGAAAGGTAAACAGATGGTCGTCCTGCATCTTCTCAATTGCTGATTGCAGAACCTCAGCTTGGACTTGGTGATTTTGTCCAAAGGGTTGTTACTGTCGATCATGGCCATGTGAAGGTGCTGTGTGGCTGCCACATATCCACCACTGACAGCTACAGCCACAGTGGAGTTACTCTTACGCTCCTTTTTTCGTGACCTTGCCAGAGGAGCGGTATCATCAGACCTGGTCTTCTTATTGCTTACCACCTTTTAGGTCTTTGCAAGCCTAGGGGTGGAGGTAAATGGTGTGGAAGTGGAGGTTGTGCGAAGGGCAGCAGAATGTGCTAGGGGCGGGTTAACCCCGTCAAACTTCTCTTCGTGTTTTCTGTTCTACCCAATGATCCGCTTCTTACGTGAGCGGTGTTGTTGCCACTTCTCTGACATTACCTTGGATTGGGACTGTTGTTGGTTATGTGGCAGTTTTAGGGAAACATGTAACATGTCTCGAAGATTGACCGGTGATGTGCCCTCTGGATTAACTACACTTGTTCAATCCATCCTAGCATAAAGCTTCATCTTCCTAGCTCTCCACCCACCACGAAGTTCGAATGTGATAACAGAAACTACATCAGGGCTATCGGGAACATATAGTTCTCTTAGAATGGGTTCCGTGCGAGTCCGCATACCACTTTGTGAGGGAACCCATGTAGGATGTGCCGCACGACCGCAGTACCGGTTGCTCGCCTCCCAATTACAAAAACTCACCTAGTCAGCGGTGTGACCCGATGACACAGCCGCTTGATTGATATGGGCTAACCTCGACCCTATGTAAGTGAAATCCGAGTTCAAAGTGTTGTGTTGCCAGACTCCAAGGAAATGATTCTGCCTCAGGTGAGACTCAACCAACAGGATCCCATATCCAACTGTCTCGGGGCGCCTAGCGTAGCACAAATATGAGGTGGCATAGTAAGCACAGCACTTCTAACTAGTCAGCTATTAGAGTTCTAGCCGTATCCATCACGCAGTTTTATTTTTGTTGCTGATTGAAGTAAAAATTTATTTGATTTTAACAATGGATAAAAGTGAGTTTCGAGCAGTGATTGCATACTTGTATTTTTAAAAGGTTAACGGCGAAAGAAATCAAAGCTGAGTTGGATGAAGTTCATGGCACATGTGTTCCTGTGTTTGCAACTGTTTACAATTGGGTGAATGAGTTTAAACGTGGCCGTACATCCACAAAAAGTAAACATCGTTCTGAACGCCCCGTGAAAGTGCCTACCCCGAAATGATTGACAAAATCCACAATATGATTTTAAATGATTGACAAATAAAAGTGCGCGAAATAGTTGAGGCCACAGGCACATTGCAGGCACAGTCGCTTCAACTTTACACGAAAAATTGGCTGCGAAAAAAATCTCGGCAAGATGGGTGCCGCGTTTGCTTGCAGTGTGGTCAATTTTGAGACCGTTTTGGCGCTTTTCTGTTGCAATCCTGAGGTTTTCTAGCGTCGATACATAACTGTCGACGGAACATGGGTACATCACTACACCCCACGGACAAAAAACAGTCAAAATAGTGGATTTTTGAAGGCGAACGGACTCCGAAGCAGACGAAGACGGTGAAATCGGCCGGCAAGGTTTTTTCGACCGTTCTTTGGGATGCACGCGGAATCATCGACATCGATTACTTGGAAAAGGGATAAACGATAACAGGAGAGTATTATGTGTCGTTATTGGACCGGCTTAGCGAAGAAATCAAGGAAAAACGTCCTCATTTGAAACGGAAAAAAATCCTCGTTCATCAAGACAATGCACGGGTGTACATCTGCGCAGTTGCAATTACAACATCTACTGTATTCGCCAGATTTAGCCCCCAGTGACTTTTTCTTATTTTCCAACTTGAAGAAATAGCTTGGCGGACAAAGGTGTACCTCTAACGAAGAGGTCATTGCCCAAACAAACGCCTATTTTGAACAACTTCCGAAATTCTATTTTTTTGAACTGCTTAAAAAATTTGGAAAAACGCTTAGAAAAATGTAAAAAGCTGAATGGAGATTATGTTGAAAAATAAAAAAAATCTACCAAAAAATACGTTTTTTTACTTTTTTCTAAGGACTTATTGCATGACCTTCGTATATAAGGTTTTCCAATAAGAGCGGGTCGATGTTGGCAGCCTGCTGCGGCCATTTTGTTTTTCTGACGCCTGTGTCATCTGCGGTTTATTTTTCCATTACAGATGCCAAATCATAATGGCAAGTTACACGTTTAGGCAGCACGTCCAAATAATAAAACTTTACTATCAAAATAAGTGTTCGTTAGTGCAAACATTACGCGCATTGTGTGCATTTTACGACCGACGCGGTGGCCTTTAAAAGTTGACTCTACAACGTTTTGTGGACTAAATTCAAGACGATTGGTTCGATAAACAATCTACCAAAATCTGTACATCAAAGGAATGCTAGATCGATCAGCCGAGAACATTGCCGCGGTCCGTGAAAGTGTGCAGGAGAACCTCAGACAGCAATTCCTTGTCGTGCACAAGAACTCGGCCTTTCGCAAACTTCAACTTGACGAATTTTGTATCCGGACTTGGGCCTACACGAGTACAAGATCCAATTGATCCAGGAGCTTTGATGACCACAGACAATGCCGTTTGTTCGCTGACTTGGTTTTGGAGCGTTTGTAAGCGGTTCCCAATTATATCCAAAAAATTATGTTGAAAGTGCCAATTTGTGCAACAAAGAATAGCCGTTCTACGCGTAAACGTAAGATAAACTATTAATTGAATTTTATTTTAATATTTAACAATTTAGGGCTCCTAATAAAGATTTAAATGTAGATCAAAAAGTATATCTAAAGATCTAAATGTATCTCTAGATGTCCTATAAATGAAAATCCAAAGATACTTCGAAAATACTTACAAGGAAATAAACGTAAAGATACTAAAAGTTACTCCAGAAATCCGCGGGGAAAAATTCAAGCAACCATTAATCCATCATTCTGGCTAACAAGTGAAGCAGGTCGAACTGTAATAATTAAGGGGTGATGACCACTGATACTCTGAGGCAATTCCAGTGACAAACAAGGAAAACGCAGGTTGGAGATCTTAAATTCTTCATTAGTTAAAGATTGTTTCAATTTTAATATTTGCTATATATTATATATCTGTAATGGTCAACAAAAAGGTCAATTGAGAATTTGAAAAATAGAGAAAGCATCTTTGAACGCTCGAAAGGTACTTAAGAGTAATTACAAAGATATTTTTGCTGGCTTTCAGGAAAATTAAATTTGGTAAGTGTGAATTTTTTATTCAGGGGCTAATTTTTAAAATGATATAAAACTGTACATATTATCAATCATTATACTGTGTAATTTTGGATTGCTTTATTTAAATTATTTTAACGGATAGGTAGTAGAAAGAAAAAGGGGTTAAACAATCTTTATTGTGTGAAGTAGGGTATTCAGTGTTTGATAGATTAAACTAGCCGAGGCAGAACAAATCATAGGAAATTTAAAGGGGTTCACAGCAAAATTAAGGAAGATCCATTCGGAGGAATTACACAGCAATGTTAAACGCCCAATTCGTAGGGGCATTTCACAGCAATATTAATAAGACCCAATCAAGTGGATTTTAAAGCAATAATAATGACACCCAACATTGAGGCTTGAAATCGTAAAGAGAATTACATAGCAAATAATAATTGCGCACCAATCGTGGGGCTACCAACGTGGGATATTTCATATATATTTCATATATATATATATATATATATATATATATATATGTAAATATATATAGCTTGTATAACTTTTTTTTTATTGTAACGACCTTCTTTTTATACGATTGTGTTGAAATTAGCAGGTTTTAGGTCGGCTGGTAATAAAGAAAACTCTTTTTTATGGCCGTTCTCTCTCTCTCTCTCACACACACACACACACACATACACACACACACACATCACACACACACACACACAAAATAAATACTCACAATACACAAAACACCAAACAATATGATACATTCAATATTCACCCTCCTCCTAATATAAACATACACATGAGGACGCTATTATATGTATCATATTAAAAATTAAACCAAAAAAAAAAAATAATTAATATATACACACATGCAAGTTAAACAAAAAGATCAAGATATATATATATAAAAATCATTTAATCAAAATTGACTTTTACTTCTATCAAACCAATATTTTATTTCATCAAATTTTTTATATATACATATTATTTCTTTTTAATTATTAAAGAAAATTGTTCTAAAAATTCTTCAGAATAAGCTAACGTAAATACCCTCACTGTAAGTAGTTATTTTATTCACTTTAGTAGTTTGTTAATAGTTTGTACGTTTTAGTTATTGCCTGTGATCAAGCATAAAAATATATGCGAAAATTTAGGCCATAAAAAAGAGTTTTCTTTATTACCAGCCGACCTAAAACCTGCTAATTTCAACACAATTATATATATATATATATATATATATATATATATATATATATTACTCAAATTTAGACCAGAGTAGAAAATTAATTAAAGACATCAAATAATTTTAATCACCGAGTATAAGGACGCTTTCTATAAAAAGAAGCAGAATTAAAATGCTCAACGTGTATTTAATTTAATTGTTTCAAGTAACAAATAGAAATTACCTGCAAAATTTATATTAATTAATTCAATTTTTAAGTAATGGGTATTAAACAAAGTGTACAAATAATAAATTAATATTTAATTAGGATTCACTAAAAATTAAAGGGTAGAAGTCAATGCCATTCATTATTATTTTAATTGGAGTTAATTGAACGATTATTAAGGTATAATAGGCATAAAACCTTTTAAAAAAACCCAATAATACCAAATATGAGACGCGTTGCTAGCATACAAATATATCTAGAAAGTTAGAATACGTGGAATATTCAAATCGTAGAAGTGTTATTTAAAGTATTACGATTGAACACCTGCGTATGTTTAAATGTCAAAGTTCTGTTTAATTTGAATAGATAAACATGAAAATTTTGCGTATATTGGAAACGGTCGAATGCTTTAACACGAAATACAAAACAGCGTTTATTTAAAAGTCACGTCGTGAGTCCACGTGGATTGAAATAGCCCATAATAAAGAATATCGATTTGTACCACTCAGGCCAAGGTAGAAAAGGAAGGATAAAATGCTTCAAGCAGAGACACTAATAATTAAAGGCGTGATTTGTGTAGCGTCACGAGGGCTACGATTGGTTGTAATAAGATGCAGATATGAGAGGTGTAAACGTAACGATTTCTATACAAAATTAATTAGTTATTTTCGGACGTGTTTGCGACCCGTGTGAAAATTTCTTAGATTTTCAACTGGCGCGTGTGCAAATTTTTAGAATCGCTGTTCCGGACTGTCGAAAAGGGAACATAGTATGCGAAATTCTGAAAACTGGCCGTCGCGGAACAAAACCGACCTACAGGTGAGCTATTATATAAACCCGTGTTTATAGGAGTTTCGCTCTCTTAGATTTTCGATTTGGATTCAATACTTTAAACGGTTTGCTCTTATATTTTGGTGATTATTGAATACTTTAAAACAGTTTGCTCTTTACGTGCTACGATACAAGTTATTATGCATTAGTGCACTTAGAAAAGAAGATACAAGGTAATAAAGTCTAGTTATATTTACGAGTATTACTGTACCAATTATCCAAATTTGCAACAATAAATGAATAAACAAAAGTAGGCAGTTTTGGGGTATAGCGTGAAAGAAGTATGAATTTCGTTGCTATTTTTCGGGGGCGTTAATAAGTAAATGTTATTCGTAATCGTGATTGGATCCACAAAACAAGATTTTGATATACTTAGATGAATCCTGAGAAGCCCTGAAACAATTTTAGATGAATGGTGGTGTAGAAAATTTTAAAAGTGTTCAGAATCAGAAGCCGTAAACATAACCCAGTTGGAATGGTGTGATTAACAAAGGACGATGTACATTGGAGCCACGAGTGCATTAACCTTCAGGTAACTTATGCTTTGTTGTTCGATTTTTGATGTTTTGGTGTGTGTTGAATAACTTTATAATTTGTTTGCTAAAAAATGGACAGTAGTGAATTTGTACAAACAACAAATTTTTAATTTTAAGGTGAAATTTTCTTGTTTAAGTAGAAAGGAGTATTTAGCAGTTTATGTTCTTGATTATGATGAAAATTTGGGTCTGTCTTTGAGCTTAATTAGCCTAACCTCTTTGATTAACGTAAAGGGGTGGGAGATGCTCCCTTTGTACTCAGACTCAGGTCTGCAAATATTGTTAAATTAATTAGTATACATCCTACCAGGACTTCAATTCTGGATGCATATTAAAATGATGACAAATTTAAACTTGAAATTTAATGATACTGATATTTATGCTGAAATTTAATTTTAAAATTTTAATGTATTATGAATATTGATGTAAATAGAGTTAACGTTGATGTTTGTGGTAGGAATGTGTTTGTTTTTTTTATGAATGAGGATGAAAGTTTTAATTAGGTGAGCAGCCGAGGCGGAAAGAGTAAAAAGGCGATTATCAGAAGAGATTCAACAGGGCGAGAATCACAGCAAATCTTGGTGCCAAATTCGAGACGTTCGAATATCTTTTTTTACTATGGTGAGGTTTTTTGGAGGTTTTACAGCATACATGACGGCCCAACGCTGGGGCTCGATTCGAAAACCTTAGTTCACGAATAATGGTGAGGTTGCACAGCAATATATATATATATATATATATATATATATATATATATATATATATGTATACTTGAACATTGTTCTTGTATGTGCTCGTTATCACGTACTCGTTTTAATCTTTGGAAGATGCTCATATGTCATTTTCAGTAATTGACTAAATCTACTTTTATGTACATGTATTTGTTCCTGTTTGTGCTTATTAAGACACATGCTAATCTTCTAAAAAGTTAGTTACAATATTGTATATTAAATGTTAGTATTGTAAATATAAGTTTTTTGTAGCTTTTGTTTATATTGACTTATATATTGCCGTAGTGTGTTTTGCTAGATGCCTTACAATTGATGTTTCAATGCTCTATGCAAAGGTACTACATTGACCAGAAAGCAAGATTTTTTACCTGGAAACTTTGGAATTTTGCCAAACCCTTACTGTTCCAAGCAAGGTAGGGATCTTTAACATGCATGACAACACTCACATGCGGATCTCCATTTTACCTTTCATCCTAACGAGATGCTCCTACATTTGATTTTCCAATGCTCCACCCGAAGGCACTACATTGACCAGGAAGCGAGTTTTTTTTACTTAGAAATTTTGAATTTTACCGAATCTTTGCTGTTACAAGCAAGGTAGGGATCTTTAACGTGCGCGACAACAAACACACGGGACCTCCATTTTACCTCTCATCCGAACAAGGGCGCATTTTTGTGAAAAATGCTCGCCTAACATTTTTCAAGCGGACCGTGTCGGAATTTGAACCCGGGTGATTAGGGAGGGATTAAGGAGATGATATAAATTGATAAAGATATGCTAATTACAGGGAAGGACCAATTGCTTTTTGCAAGCAATAACGATAGCAGTGGAGCGGTTATGTAATAACTACAACTACACCAAACTACTTAATAAAGGGTATAAATACCTTTTATCCTGTGGCGCTGTGGGCAATAACGTTCACACACAAAAGCTTTCGACGGACCACCAGTAACACGCTCGACCGGGTGATGGTGTCGCTTTCAAAAGCTCTCACACGACCGTCTTCTGCAAGGGTTCGAAGGCGACTCTCTTCTGTAAAGGCTCGAGTACGACTGTCACTTCACGCACTCACTGCCGGTATATAATGTTTCACTGACAACTGTAGGATGCACGCACTGACGGTATTTATTGTCACAAAATACCGAATTGTTCGATGATGACGTAACATACCGCCCACCAAATTCATAGAATTTTGAAAAGGAGGGAAGTAGGTTGGGTGAAGGAAATCACATGGGATTTGACCTTGCCAGGAAAACAGGTAACGAAAGATAGGGTGGTGCACTACAGCGAGCGATATTACCAACTATGCAAAATAAAAATATATATGTAAATAAGCAAATATGTAAAATAATATACTACTATACATGTAAAAAATGTGTATATACATCTAAACATAAAATAAAATTAAAATACCGGTAGCGGCGCTAGTTTGACCAAAGGTCGTTTTAATGTGCCATGTGCCGTTTTGATTTCAGCGACACGTATAATACCGTCCGCACCGGGAAAGGTATTAATAATACGACCAAACTTCCATTGAAGTGAAGAAAGCTGGTCGGCCTTGATGAGGACAATAGTGTCCTTTTCAACTTGTCGGACACCTACCTTAGAGTGCCATTTAACCTTTTGGTTCAGAGTATGTAAGTACTCATGGCTCCAGCGAGCCCAAAAATCTTGGTGGAGTTTTTGCAGGAGTTTCCACCTGCTCTTTAATGGTAAAACGTTGGTTGAATGGTCCTCATCTGGTGGTGCAGAAAAAGGCTCCATAGTTAAGAAATGACCTGGTGTTAAGCAACGCAAGTCATTTGGATCCGAACTCAAAGCGCAGAGTGGCCTTGAATTTAGAACAGATTCAATTTGCGTAAGAACTGTGTAAAGTTCCTCAAACGTAAGTTTTTGTTCGCCGATTACGCGAGCTAGGTGTGTCTTTACCGACTTAACACCGCTTTCCCACAAGCCACCGAAGTGAGGGGCGCTAGGTGGATTAAACGACCACTTTATCCTTTCTGAGGTTACTGCACTATGCAGATAACTCGTAAGCTGACGATAGGCACCTACAAAATTAGTACCGCAATCGCTAAATATCTGAGAACAGCGTCCTCGACGTGCTATAAATCGTCGCAAAGCGGCAAGAAACGCGTCTGCCGACAAATCCGAAACAAGTTCAATATGTGCTGCCTTAGTGGCAAAACAAACAAAAATACAAATATAGGCTTTAAGAGTTTTAGAACCTCGCAGGCGGTTAGCCTTTATTAAAAGAGGGCCAGCAAAATCAACACCAACAATACTGAACGGTTTGATTTGGGTAATACGTGCTGCCGGTAGGTCTCCCATAGGAGGAGTTACCAGGACCGGTTTGGTACGAAAACATCTATGACATGATGATAAATAATTTCTAATTGAATTTTTAATAGAAAGGATCCAGAAATTCTGTTGGATAAGATACGCTGTGGTATTAACACCGGGATGGCAATACCTTTCATGAGTTGACCGAATGATAAGTTCGGTTAATCGGTGCCGCTGAGGCAATAACGCAGGAAACTTTTCGAAATAGGAAAGCGAAGAATGTGTCAAGCGCCCACCTACTCTTAAGATATTTTGTGGATCAACAAATGGAGAAAGTTTTCGCAAGCTTTTAGGTAATTTACGGTTTGCCTTGATCGAAGCTATTTCCTTTGAAAATGTAACATTTTGTACATGCCGAACGATAATCATGAGAGCATTGTGTAATTCAATGTCTGTTAAGGGACCCGTATGACGTTGAGCCATGGGTTTAGAAAATCTATAAATGTAAGCCACGATGCCTTGGATTTTATATAACGATGAAAAGCGACTTAGTAAAATGTCAATGACGTTTGGGTCTGTTTGAGCGACAAATGTTAGGATCTTCTTTTCCGTAGTTACCTCAGCAATTGAGGTTGACAATGTTGGTTGAGGCGGCCACGAGTCACTAGGGTACTGAAGCCATTCAGGCCCCGCCCACCATAGCAAACATGAAATAACCGCGCTTGGCATTAATCCCCGAGATGCAGGATCAGCCGGATTATGCGAAGATTTAATATAAAACCATCGGCTAGGTGCAATGATTTCTTGAGTGTGGCTAACACGGTTTGCCACAAAAGTTTTCCAACGAAAAGGTGGAAAACGTATCCAAGTGAGAGCGACCGTAGAATCACTCCGCGCTGAAACATCGGAGATGTCAATCAAGCCTTGATAAGAACGAATGGTAAAAGAAAGTAAATCGGTTAATAAAACGGCGGCACATAATTCCAAACGTGGAATTGAAATGCGCTTAATTGGAGCTACTTTTGTTTTAGCGGTTACAAATTGTACAGTTATTTCTTCAGTAGTTTGATTTATGAACTGGAAATACACTACCGCTGCATACCCTACCTCGCTAGCATCGCAAAACCCATGCAAATGACAAGTAAAAGGATGCGAAGGGGGTAAACAACGTGGTAACTTTAATGACGATAATAACGGCAATTCTTCTTGATACTGCTGCCATTTAGACGAAATGTCTGCTGGTGGGATGTCATCCCAATTTAAACCTAACATCCACAGATGCTGGATTAGGCGTTTTGCAAAAAGTGTTAGTGGTGCTAAAAATCCTAATGGATCATATATTCTGGCAACTTGCGAAAGTATGTTGCGCTTTGTACATATTGGGTTTAATAATTTAACCCGAAATGAGAAAATATCTTCTGTAGGTGACCATTGTAGACCTAATATTTTTATTGATTCGTCAGAATCGAAATCGAGAGAAGTATAATGGCAAAAATCTGACGGAATGCCTTCCAAAATAGAAACTGAATTAGAACTCCATTTTCGAAGTTCAAAACCAGCCAAATGTAAAAGTCGGATAAGTTGATCTTTAATTTCGCGGGCCGATTGTATAGAATCTCCACCGGCGACGAAATCATCAATATATAGATTTGACCGTATAGCCTCAGCGGCTAACGGAAACCTTTGCCTTCGTCAATGGCTAATTGCTGAAGAGTTTTAATGCTAGATAAGGCGATGACTTAATACCATAGGTCACTGTATTAAGCTGATAAGTCTGAATGGGTTCTTCTGCGGAGAACCGCCAAACAATTAACTGAAACCTTCGATGTTCTTCGGTAACCAAAGTTTGTCGATACATTTGGCGAACATCACAAGTAAAAACGAAACGATGAGAGCGAAATTTAAGTAAGATTGACGAAATGTCATTTTGGAGACTAGGTCCAGCCAATTGAGTGTCATTAAGTGACACGTTGTTTTAACCTTTGCAGAGGCGTCAAAACCACACGAATTTTAGAAGTATGACCTTCCTCTTTAAACACAGGGTGATGGGGTAAAAAATAATTATCGTTCCCAACGGGCGGAGAATCGAGTAATGCCATATGACCCGCATCAAGATAGTCCTGCATGAAATTGTTGTATTGGGCGCGTAGCTCCGGTTGAGCATGCAATTTGCGCTCCAACGAAAATAGTCTTTTTTTAGCCATCTCAAAGCAATTATCAAAAACGGGCAAAGTATCGTTGAACGGTAACGCAACAATAAAACGACCGCTAGGGTCACGAGAAAACGTGTTTTCAAAAATCAAATCTGCCTTTTCTTCTTCTGGAGAAGTATAAGGCTTGGATGGCAATTCTTCTATCTCCCAAAACCGCCTTAGGGTCTGGTCGATAGGATCTTCTACAGAAGTAAAAAATGCTTGGACAGTGTCAGACTGCAAGCTTTTTGTGGGACCAATAATAGTCCAACCAAAAATTGTATTTATGGCGGCAGGCTGAAGAAATTTGCCATGTATAACACCGCCATTAACGATGAACGGATAAACATCTGCTCCAAGGAGCATGTCAATGGTTCCTGGGGAGTTCCAGGTCGGGTCTGCAAAGTGCAGGCCGCATAAGTGTTCCCAATTATTAGGAACTTCAACGCTGGGTAATTTGCCAGATATTGACGAAAGCACAAAGGTTGTGACTTCTAGAGATTTTTCAGAGTCTAACATAGAGCGAATGGTGCAGCTAACGGCACCCCTATTGACTGCTGAAGTTGTCTGCCCAAGTCCATAAATCGGAACTTGCGAACGTATGCGTGGAAGCCAAAGTTTGCTCACGCAATCGTCTCGAATAAAGCTAGCTTGAGAGCCAGGGTCTAAGAGTACCCTGATCGATTTGTATCTACCAGACCGGTCTTGAACTTCCACAACAGCAGTGGAGAGTAAGACAGTAACTCCAAGATTTGAATTCGTCTGTGAAGACAAAACATTTGCCGGAATAGGAGAGGCTGACTGCGTCCTATTGGCATTTTATGCATAGGTGTAGCGGTCGGTTCAGCTGAACGGCTAGAAGCAGGTTGCGATTCAAAATGTAGCAAGGTATGATGCGGCTTGGCGCAAGTTCGACAGGAATTATAAGATTTGCATTGCATGGACGCATGGTCTGTTCGTAAGCAATTTAAACAAAGGCGTAAGCGTTTGACAATGTCGAAACGTTCTGTCGGAGTTTTCTTTAGAAACGATTGACATCTGTAAATTAAGTGATTGCCCTTGCAAGAAGGACAATGGTGCGAAAACGAATTCTTTGAGTCACTGGAGCTACTTGGTGTGTCCAGTGAAACTACGTTAGAAGAAACCTTTGGTTTAAATTGAAACGCTGAGGATTTCTTAGGCACTGATTTGTGAGATGTATGGACAGTCGTCGAATAAGAAACAGGTGCGGTTGAAGAAAAGGTTTCCAACTCTGCACATTGTTGGGTTAAAAAATATCTCAAATCCTCGAAATTAGGTATTTGCTTCGGATCCGATTGGAGTTCGAAGCGTTTTCTAGTGAACGGATCGAGTTTTTCTAAAAGCAAATCAACTAGAATAAAGTTCCAATGTTCAGTGGGAAACTTTAAGTTAGTTAGAACAGCAAGGTTCTCTGAAAAACAATCAATAAGTGCCCTAAGTTTCTTAGGGTCTTCTGATTTTAAAGGTGGAAAGTCTTTCATTGCTTTCCAATGCAAAGTTGCCAATAAACGCGGGTTGCTAAATCGCTTACGCAAGGCGTTATAGGAAATAATAAAATTATCCTCCGAAATGGGTACAGATTTAACGATTTTTAAAGACTCCCCGGTACAGCAACTGATAAGATAATTTAATTTTTCGATATTGGACAGCGACGCGTTATTATAGACCAGACTGTCAAATAAATCGATGAAAGATGCAAATTTAGTTACCTCATTATTAAAACTTGGGAGTTTTAACGGTACCAATTTTGATACCGTGCTGCTTGGAGCATTTTCGATGATTTGTGGTGCTTTCATTTCTTGCATCGTTTCGAGATGCAGCAGTATGCAAAAATAAGCGGAGTCTACTTCTTTCCGTACAGCGTTGTAAGTTAATGATTCTACCTCGTCTCATGAAGCTAAGACAGCAATTAAAATTTTGCTGAAATTTGTATAAAGGTCAGTTATTCCCCTTGTTTGAATAAGGAACAACGTTTTTAAACTTGGGTAACTTTGTATAGTGTAACAAAGCTCAAACATTTCTATAATACGTGTTTTCAGTAATTCTAGTTCTACTACATGTGCCTTCTTCGGAGCCATAGTGACTGTTATTGTGAAAGGCCTACAATAAAATGTTGTAAAACGGTACCGCTCAAGATGTACACTGAGAAATATTAAAATATTATGAGTTTGTTCAAAGCACGAAAAGGTAAGACAGTGTATAAACCAATAAATCACGTTTTATGACCATTAGCTTGCAATGTGGGTCTTAAAACGAGACGTCGAAAACCTACCGGTTTGTCAAACAACGCGTGAAGATAAGATTTACAGCTTAACAACCCGGGCGGTTACGGTCGGCCTTTACTTCAAAGCTCACAGAAACGTGATTTTAACGTATTTGCCGAAAGATGCAGCTAAACGTGTTTGCAAGAAGCGTTCAGCTTTTACATTCTATTACCCTTTGCAGATGTTCAATATTTTACCGCAAACCGACTGAAAAGGGTTGCATGTGATAGAAAACGTACAATAGCTTTTAAATACAAAGCAAATCCCTTTTCTTTTTTATTTAAGAAGTATAAAGCGACTATAATTTTCAGGTTGCTTTGTGCTTTATACCGCTAAAATGAATTTAAAACTGAAAACTAACAGATTTGATGCTAAAGTATTTGTATTTAATTTAACGAAAGTATGTAGCTAATATTGTACATATTTTACATGCTAAATATGGAGCTTGAACACAAATTTAAAGCTAAATCATTAATTAATTAAAAAGCTCGCTGGAATGCAAAGTTTAGGATATTTAATTTAGGACATGCGTATACCATAGGACTGATGAATCCGGCTCGAAGGACCAATGATTAGGGGGGGATTAAGGAGACGATATAAATTGATAAAGATATGCTAATTACAGGGAAGGACCAATTGCTTTTTGCAAGCAATAACGATAGCAGTGGAGCGGTTATGTAATAACTACAACTACACCAAACTACTTAATAAACGGTATAAATACCTTTTATCCTGTGCCGCTGGGGGCAATAAACGTTCACACACAAAGAGCTTCCGACGGACCACCAGTAACACGCTCGACCGGGTGATGGTTTCGCTTTCAAAAGCTCTCACACGACCGTCTTCTGCAAGGGTTCGAAGGCGGCTCTCTTCTGTAAAGGCTCGAGTACAACTGTCACTTCGCGCATTCACTGCCGGTATATAATGTTTCACTGACAACTGTAGGATGCACGCACTGACGGTATTTATTGTCACAAAATACCGAATTGTTCGATGATGACGTAACACCGGGACCTTGGGCAACTACCAACTACAACAAACGAGATGCTACCACACGCTTTGTTATTAATATGAAAGAAAACTATCACAATTTGAAAACTTTATTTGAATAATTTAACATAATGAGCATGGGTGGAGCATATGCTGTGATTTAGAAGTCATAGCACTTTTATTAGGAATGCAACTGGGATACACCAAGTACCGCTGTTTCCTCCGCGAATGGGGCAGCAGAACAAAGGATATACACTACTTTGTAAAAGACTAGAAAATGCAAGAAAACCTTGTTGGCGGAGAAAAAAATGTTAGAAATCCTCCTCTCGGTAAGATAAAGAAAATTTTGCTACCACCTCTGCATATAAAATTGCAACTGATGAAAAATGTTGTCAAAGCTTTAAATACATGTGGGGAAGGATTTCCATTTCTGAGAGAAGCTTCTCAGACTAAGTGAGACAAAAATAAAGGACCAAATTTTTATTCGGCTGCAAATTCGTCACATCATAAAGGATAGTGAATTCGATTCAGAGTTGACCGAGATTGAGGCCGCTGCCTGATTACTATTTAAAAAGGTGTGTTCCAATTTCATGGGAAATATAAAAGGAAAAAATTTTGAATCTTTTAATTTCCACATATGGGTTGCAGCATGTCTTTGAAGATTCATTTTCTCCACTAGCATTTGATCCTTTTCTCCGCAAATCTGAGGTCCGTAAGTAACGAACATGGTGAAAGGATTCACTAAGACATGTACTGTGAAAACCGATACCAAGGTAAGTGGTGCCGCACAATGTTAGCAGATTATAGTTCGAACCTAATGTGGGATGCTCCTGAAGTACAATACAAATGACACATGCAAAAGAATTTTGAGATTCGGTACTGACGTGGTATTCATAATGTGTATTAGATCAAATGTAAACATTTCATAATAGAACGTTCCACTATAAAAATATGAATAACTTTTGACTGGAAGGTGATAGAAAAATTCTGTTAACAGACTCGTAATTAGCTGGAAAAGTCCTACAAGAAATAACCATAACACATTAGAAAAAAATAAAATTTGTACTTCACTGTAATCAACTTTATGTAACGTACTATATAACATACGTCATCATTTCGAATCAATTGTATATTACAAATTGCATTAAAACAATTATAAAAACTTAAAGAACATTCAAGGCAACTTTTGACAAGGTTTATATTTTATAGCGATAAATTTTGTAAATTTAAAACGGACTGCAACTTTAAAAGAGACATTAAGAAAAAACTAATGTCAAAAAGAAACGAAGATGGCATTTCAACTATAATTGTTATGGATTCTTTAGAGGTTATATGCAAATCTAATCATTATTTAGATTTTATCGATCCCTCATTAACAAGTGGAATATTTTCAAAAGATTGAGAGACATTAACATTTCCCCTGAAATAAGTTATACAATGTTGACTAATAAATATTGATCAATTAACTGAGTGCCATCTTAGATAAATTTATCGAAGTAAAAGTCAACAAAAATTAATTAGTTATTATAATAGCCATATATATCTAGGACATTTTACACAAGTAGAAGAATAAAAGTTTGTTCTAGCACTACTACTAAAAAACGATTGCCTCTGACGTTGCTAAATGGTGTTCTTTTGGCGAAATAAACCATGCTTTTATTACAACTATAACCATTACAAGAAGTAAGAAAAGTATAATTATTTATTCTATAAACCGATAAAAAATCGTAACAGACAAATGTTTCCAGTTTGAGAATTCATTAGAATTTTCATGCTAATCAGTACTGTTTTTAGTAGTGTAAGCGGCTAAAGAAACAACAGTTTATTAAAAAACAATCTCTAATTTGACACCGCCGCATGCGCTTTTTTTATTAACTAGTTGATTTTTCAGTTCTTCGAGGGAAAGAGATGCATGTGCGATTTTAAATTGTATCCAGTGTCCATCATGATCATCATTAGCCCGTCTATTTTATGATTAGTTTGACGTTATTTTAAAGTTTAAATGCTTATTAACCTTCATCATCATTAAGTCTTCAGTTCTGGAACTGGTTAGACGCGTTTCTTATTCTGAACTAACCTACACATTTCCCTGAAAGTTCACGGTCTGTATCTTTCAGTATCGGTGTGCAGTAGCCTGATCTAGGTCTACATCAGCCTCCATTTTTCCTATATCTGATTGTGATATAACCCATACTATTCCCCAGAAATGTCTTTGGACGTGTATTGCCCTTCTATTCCTTCAATTTTTTGTGTTCCACGGTTGTTTTTATTCCTCTACTATTTCATAACCTCTTTGTTAAACTTTGTCTGTCCATGCTATCACCATCCTACATATGAAACACCACACACCAAAAGGCTTCTACCTTTTCCTGTTGCTACTCCTACTGACCACATTTCATTGCCGTACAGTGATGTGCACCACACATATGTTTTCAACAATTTTTCCTTGTTTCCATGTATGTTGTCTTCGAACATAGCCGCTGTTCTTTCTTGTTGGATACAGCTCGGTTCCCCTTCTATTGTTTTGTAATTATATACTTTCTCACCAATTTTCAGTGGTATGTGAAGGGGGTTAAGCAGCCTGTGGCTACCAAGATCCCTCACCACAGACATTTGCCGAATTGATTGATTTCGAGTATATCCTTACACATAATTAACATTAATTGAGAATATTGCAAAACCAACACCTGTAGTTGCTTATAATAATCATCAGGTTTAAGTACAATTAAGTTTTTTGTCATAAGGTTTTCCGTTTTGGAACTGGTTGGATGCGTATCTCCATTGATTTCTATTCTAAGCTAGCCTACACATTTCCCTGAAATTCCTACAGACTACATCCTTGACTATCTGTGTGCAATAGTCTAACCTAGGTCTACTTCCACCATTCTTTTTTCCTATTTTTGTTTCTAATATACTACGCACTGTTCGTTCATGCCTTAGTATGTGATCTATCTTCCTATTTCTCCTATTGTTTACTGTTGACCACATATTTTTTCTTCCCCTACCATTTCTAGAACCATTTGTTCTTAACTTTGTCTGTCCATGATATTTTCATCATGCGTCTGTAGCAACGCATTTCTTAGGCTTCTATCTTTTTCCTGTCCGCTTCTCCTACTGTCCAAGTTTTACAGTCATACAGTGCCGTGCTCCACACATATCCTTTCATCAAACTTTATTGTTCTTGATCACAGTAATTGCTTTTTCTTGATAAAAGTAGCACGACCTCGTGATAATCTTTGTTTATATTTTTTGCGCTTTTCCCATATTGCGTTATTTCGCTTCCTAGGTACCAAATATTCTTTACATCTTGTAACTTTTTGTTTTCTATTTGTATTTTAGTTTTTGATTTATTTTTCCGTATTTTGTATACTAGTACTTTAGTTTTATTTTTGTTAATTTGCATACCGTATTTCTCCGTTAGAACTGCTGCCATTTCATCAAGAGCTGCTTCTAACTCTTTCTTGTTGATGCTAATACCGCTATATCATCTGCAAATCTAAGCATATGAGTCTTCGCAAAGCAACAGCTCGTGACTTAAAATAACAATTGACGATCAAATTTAAAAATTGATTAAATCCTTTTATTTAATAAACGCTTCCTTATATATGTACATATGAATATGTGTATATATATATGTATATATACAGATTATCTATTTCCAGAATTTTGTAGAATTTTTACAATTCCATTTTAAATAATAAACGCCCATCTTATATAATTTGTTTTGGAAATCCTCATTAGCGTTTAAATTTGTTCGGTTTTATTTCCTCGTTATCTCGCTTCAGTTATTAGTGACGCGCGCTGTTTGTCCTACTTTAACATATATACGATTATTGTGGCGTCGCATACTAATGCAAAAGATAATCAATTTTTATGGGTTATTTTTTAATATTTAAGCCGCCTCTTGGAATAAACGTTTATTTATTAATAAGTTCATACGAAATTGAGGTATTTATCCGAAACTTCTTTCTTAATCTCGGCTATCCCAGAATTCTTTATTTAAAATAAATTTATGTAATCCACAAGGCAATAAATTTAAACTTTATTGCTTTTTAATGCAAAAGGGGTTGCATTTTATAGAAAATATTTACTTTTGTGTTTTAGTACAGAAAATTAGTATTAAAATTGTTTTTTTTTAACACGATTGTAGTTTCTTATGCAAACTATAAAGCTAGTGCTATTTATAGCAAATGAAAAGCATTTTTATCAAAAAACTATCGATAATTAATAAGTGAAAATAAATGGCTTTGTATTTATCTTAAAATCTTCGATTTACGTTCGCTTTGAATACGTTTCAGGGTATCTTAACGATTAATTATTTTTACTATGCTGCTTACATTATTTGTTATGTATTTACAATATACCTATATCAGACAAGATGATTATTTACACACGCGCAATTGCACTTTTCGCTTGTACATCAATGAATAAAGGTATGCTTGTATTATACAGGGCGTAACCATAAATTTATTTTTTTTCGGATTCTTTTATGCCTTGCTGAGATTTATTTCTAGAATTTGGGTTTCAATGACCTCTCGTAATCCCTTATCACGTCAATGTATATGCTTATATATTGTTGAGATATGCGGATGGTCGTCTTTATGCTACTTTTTATTTTTAAACAATTTCCATTTTAAATTTTAAAGATACCGCTTCTTATATGCCTCGACCAGCTTAGTCTAAGTCACACAGAACGCTCGCCGATACGACAACAAAGACTGTTTAATCCCCATTTTACTTTAGTTTCTTTCTATTTGAATGACATAAACGAAACAAACCAAATTTTGTATAATGACTAAGAATATGTACACTTTATGGTTTAATAAATTTGATACTTTGATTTGATATTCACAAAATTAACCCCTGAATCAAAATAATAATATCTATCTTATTATACTCAAATCATTACTCCCCTAAAGCCAGCAAAAATACCGCTGTCTGTTACTAGAAGCACTTTTGAACGTTCAAATGACCTTCTTTCTTTCTACATAAATTTTCAAAAGGCTTGATGACTTCACAAATTAAGTACTTCATTATATAAAAATTGTAAGTGTTAAAGTTTAAATAAAGCCTTATACTAATAAATAATATTTTTATTTCTAACCTGCATTTTCCCTGCTTGGAACTGCCTCTGCATGTGGTTGGTCAGCACCCCTGGATTGTTTAATTTCGCCCAGTATAACCCTTTGTTGATTAATTTTCTTTTCGACTTAAATTCGTTCCTTAAATTCGTTCACCTTTGAGTTTATGTAGATTTACCCAGAGTATATTTAAAATTTATTTAGAATGTACTTAGTAGATATTTAGAGTATATTTAGAGTATCATTAGAGGATAATTAGACTCTCCTTAGAGGGTATTTAGTGCCGTTTTTTACAGTAAACGGCATCTTTTATTATATTTATTGGCACTTGAATTATCACGACATTTAAAAATTCTTTATTCACTTAAATAAATATTTAAATTTTTCTATTTTCACTCGCATGATATTCTGCTTTGAATTGATATAGTTTGTGCCTTGGTCGAAAATATACTAATTGTTTACTAAGTCTGTGTTCTATATAAAGACTCCTCCTTCAACCTGCGCTTATTGGTTTTACTCGCGCATTTTGTTATTTGAGGCGTTGTACTTTGCCTTTATCATTGCAGCCTTCCGACTTTCTAATCATCCAGACTCGTGTTGTAGAGATGTATATATAAACAGTTAAACTATTTTAATAACAAAGATTTAATAATTGTAAGTATAGCAGGAGTTTATTCTAGATTTTGGTTAAATTTTTCTTGTTTAATTTGCATGTGAGACGTTATCATTTAAATTACTTTACAGGAAATTTAGGAAGGTATTAATTCATTTTGCTTCCTTTTTTAGTGCTGCGAAAATCTTTAAGAATATTTTGTAAAAAACATATCAAGAATATATTTATTATTTTGTGAAAATTTTTGTACTGAAAATCCTTAAAGATATTTAAAAGAAAAAAGAAGTTTTTTCGCAGTTTAGTTTCTTCCTTTTCTTTGGACACGTGCTACGTACCATGACGTAGCCGGAAGAAAACGTAAATATACCAGGCTTAACTACCAATGCGGAGAGGTGAGGGGTTCCTAGCAACACAAAAATAATACATCGACAACGATTTTCTATTTACAATAAAATACATAAATATAGAAATTTCTATCGAAACAGCAAAACAAAATTAACTAAGGTAACTATTTAATAAAACAAATTTACTATATGGATAAATTCACTAATTGTTCCACCAAGTGCGCAATTCGTAGCTAACATGCAATAAATCTAATCAGTACCAAAAAGAATAACGTTGATACTTTCGTATAAACGGATGGGTTAATTAAAAAAAAAGCAGTAAATTTAGAAACCTTTCTATTAAGGATTTTACCATACGAAACATTTGTTATAACTCTAATCAGTAAAAAAAAAGAATACTGCTGATACTTTCGTATAAGCAGATGGGTTAAGTACAAAAAGCAAAAGCATTAAAGTTCAAAACTTTTCTAGTAAGGATTTTACTAGAACAAACATTAGCGTATCTAATTTCAAATTGGGTTTATCCCTGGGTATGTTAGAAAAAGAAAACAAGTCACATACATGTGTCGGGATACTTATCTTGTCAGCCCTCGAAAGCGAATTAACACAACATCGCCGTGGTAGTCAGCAACAATCATACTACTACCGTAATTACCACGGCGGTCTACATGCAAAGGCAGTTGATCTACATCAAGGAATAATCAGGCTACGCAACAAGCAATTTAGCCTCCAGCTAAGAGCTAAAAAACAGGAAAATATTACTAATATTAACAACTCAGGAGCGCTTACTGATCCACACCAAATCTACACATTTGATAGAGGAGAAACGTGCATCGCTCTTGGAGTAACAGAACAAATAGTTTTTACACGTGCATCAACGCACAAGCTGCAGAATCGAATGTTGAAATAAGTTCAAAATAACACGAACTCGAAAAGCAAACATCCGCGTTATCGACACGCGATTCAAACTGGAAAACACGGTTTTACCAGAGAATAGTAGGATATATTATTTCGACAAATCTTTATATGGTAAACCCACTATAACGCGAGTATACGTTATCGGAAGGTATAACGCGCTCATGGATACCTACAACAGGATCTTGACTAATTTAAATTTTATCATAAACTTGTCGTATCCAAGCAAATAGATTTAAGTTGAGAAATTATTCCAAAGCGCATTTATTGCAGAAAAATAAAATATACAGGATGTGAGAATAGCAACGTAGTTGATTTAACAAAGTTATCGTAAAGCGGACTTATGAATTAACAAGGAAAATTGCTAAAACAAAATTGAAACGTAACAAATTTTCCCCCCAGCAAAATTAACAGGTCGGGGTATGAAAACAAAAGGACGGGAGCAGGCAGGACCAATCAAAAACTCAAAGAGAAAAAAACCCAAATAAAAAAAGTTCGCTTAAAAACTAAAAGAAAATTCGTTACGAAAGCAGAATAGAAAAAAACCGTAAAAGAAAAAAACATCCCAAACTAAAAAAAAGAAAGAACTCTCGTTTGGTTCAAAGGACCATTAATAGAAGAGGAAAAAAAAGGAAGGAAGGAAGGGAAACAAGCAACGAGGACTAAGATGGAACGGCATGAACACAAAAAAAAAGTCGTCGGAGGACGGATATTTCTAGTAAAGAAACCGGAAAGTTATCAACCTCAAGAGAAGAAAAGGAACGAGGAAGAAAACCAACAGTGTACACCAAAACAGAACCCAAAGTTTGAGCCTCAAGTAAACAAAGAACCAATAAGGGAGAACGAAGGGAAGAGAGGAAGAGTGTTGGTAAAAGAAACGATGTACTATCAACTGTGGTGACCAAGAATGGTAACTGAAGGACCAAAGAAAAGAAATGCTAACTAGTTTTAGAGTCGACTAAGTCGTGGCTTCCAAAGAAAGAAAAACGGACTAGAAAGCACCTACCACAGGAGCGGATGGAGGAAACACAATCAGACCAAGGATCGACAGCAAAGAAGAGCAGCAAAAGGGTAGGGAAAGAAAAGAGGAACGAAAGGAACGAGAAAAAAAGGAGAAAAACCAAAAAGAATAGTACCAAGCACCAAGTACAAAACTAAAAAAAACTAAAACAATCTCAGTGTAGTAATGTATGAGTAGGTGTGAGTGTGTGCGTGCGTGTGTGTATGTGTGTGTGTGGGGGGGAGAGTGTAAAAGTGTGTGTGTGTGCATGTGCTGTGCGTGTATAAAGTGTGCGTGCGTGTGTGTGTTGGACCGCTGTAGTAGCCTCTTACGACAGACAGGTTGTACCATGCGACTATTCTATTCCCGGACCCACACGGATAAGAAAAAGCAGAAAAACGAAAGAAAATCTAGCAAAACGGAAGTAAAACAAATTTGTAACCTCCAAAAATCAAGTCCTAAGGATAGCAAAATCGGCATAAGAATTTGAGGCGCGAGGACTAGATATTGGGCTTAAAACGTTTACGCCGCCAGAAAGAAAATGAAACAAGATCAAAGACATGAGAACTTTGCCGACATACATCTTCCGGTTCTGCATCAGTATAGACAAATTTCTGCTTCTTATGGGCAGTTTTCCGCAAAACAGGGACAACAGGGGGTGTAGTAGTAGTAACACGCGGTGTAGGAGGTGGCAAGGGTAGTTTAGGAAATTCGAAACGAGTTAAGGAAGAAAGTTGTTTGTTGTTAGGGTTGGAGGTAAGGAAGTCAACGGTGGAAAAGGAAACATCGTGGGTTGTCAGAATATCCACGGTAGAAAGAGAAAAGTATTGGATGTACGAGAATCAACCTTACGAAGGGAAACACATGCAGATCACACTTCCGTTACGTGCGATAGAAGAACAGAAGTAAGTAAAATTTGAAAGGCGTTAGATAAAAGACTAGAAATATCACAGTTAGGACAGAAAACAGCATTGGCTGTAGGAATATCAACTCTAGGAAAAGGGGCAGAATCCGATAACACTTCGGCAACATTACACAAAGAAAGCAGAATCAGGTTGACCTTCGTCAACATTAGATAACAGGACATCATCATGGATTTCAGAAACCCTAGCTAAAGGAACAGAAGCAAGTAACATTTTGTCAGCATGAGAAAATGAGTAAGAGTAGGTAACGAAACAGGATCAGGTAAAACTTTGACGACAACAGCAACAGGCATCGCAGCTGCGGGTTCACTAACTTCCAAGGACCTTCTCTATCCGTATTAGGAGTTATCGTCAATTCAGCTACAGCTGTTATTGCAGACACGACAGAAATTTCTTGTGTAGAACATTTTAAGAAAGCAGGAACAGATAAAATTTTGATAGCAACTGCAACAGACATTAAAGATACAGGTTCATGAACTTCGACAGGACCTTCGCTGATTAAATTAGAAATTATCGTCAGTTCAGCGATATGTGTGCTTGTAGACACGACAGGAATTTCTTGAGTAGTATCATTTAAGAAAGCGGGAACAAACTCTTGAGAAGCTAGCTGCAAGTCACTAAGTCGAAGTATGGGTTGTAAGGGTGGTGGAGGCACAGTCTGGGATGAGAGTAAATAAGTAAGGCAAGCAGAAGGAGGAGTAGAATAAGATGTAGAACTAGAAACGGAGGAAATTTTGTTCAAAGCTGTATTTGCCGAAGAAGGGTAGGTTTTGATAGTAGAAGCAGGATGACCCGGATGAAGCACAGAAGAGAACTTAGAGTAAGGAGCAGAAGAAATTAGACATCTAGAGATGAGGGCAGAATTTGAAGGATTATTCGAAAACCTATTAGAAGTAGGATGACAGTATGGACACTTGCGGGGAGAAACTTCTTTATATACACAACCATGGCAATAGAGTACTTGAGGACTAGTACACCGTGTCGAAACATGATCAGGTTTGTCGCAATTAAAGCAGATAACCTGTCGAATAGAAGCATAACTATGAAGAAAGACAGTAGAACGTACGGGAAAAGTATCGGATCTACTCGTAGGCGTCGGAGAAATCTTAACAGCTCGGTTATGTGAAGCAAAAGTATTTTTCTCAATAGTAGTAGACTTATAGGCAAAATCCGGGGGTTCGAAATGATGCATCAGTACATTAGACAACGACTTCCAGTCAGAAAGCCTATGCCGATAACCACGATACCAAAGTAACGCTTTCGACTCAAACAAATCCACTGCAGACTCAAATAACTGCAATTTGGACACAAGGTTAGTTTGTCGGAGTTTTTCGACCTGTCTCAAAAAATCATGTACGGTAAGAGTGTTCGGGGCACCGGAAAATTTTAAATTCCACTCCCACACTAGAAAACCTTAGTAGGAAGCCGAAAAAAAGTCATTTTGAATGCGAACAAGAAAGAAATTGGTAGAAAGTAACTAAATAAAGGCTAGCCGTAACTGGAGCGAAACCTAAACAAAGTATTGCGAATACAGGACAATCTAAAACATATCCAACGGATAAACTTCAGGAACACCAATAGCGAAACAACAAAATAAAAATTAGAATCGGAGGAAAAAAACTAACTCTAGACCTGACGGGGAGAACAAAATATACCGAGAGGGAAGGAAAGAAAAAGAAAAATCATGGGCGCCAGCGTTTTCAATGGACTGGGATTATTGGCGAAAACAAAAGTCCAATAATCTTAAATAAACCCACCAATAATATTGAGCGTAAGGGACGAAACATAAGTAGTATCAGGCCGAGAAAATGCGGGTCATGTAGGAACTTAGGCATTAACAATAAAAAAAAGCAGAGAAAAAATTAGCTAAAACAAACTTGGAGCAGAAATTAATCACAAAGAAAAATCGCGGCCACACGCCAGGGCGTCAGAAATTATGCTACGTACCATGAGGTAGTCGGAAGAAAACGTAAATATACCAAGCTTGAGTACCAATGCGGAGAGGGGAGGGGTTTCTAGCAACACAAAAATAATGCATCGCCAACGATTTTCTATTTACAATAAAAAACATAAATATGGAAATTTCTATCGAAACAGCAAAACAAAATTGACTAAGGTTACTATTTAATAAAACAATTTTACTCTATGGACAAATTCACTAATTGTTCCACGAAGTGCGCAATTCGTAGCTAACATGCAATAAATCTAATCAATACCAAAAAGAATAACGCTGATACTTTCGTATAAGCGGATGGGATAATTGAAAAAAAAACATACGAAGCGTTTGTTATAACTCTAATCAGTAAAAAAAAAGAATCCTGTTGGTACTTTTGTATAAGCAGATGGGTTAAGTACAAAAAGGAAAAGCATTAAAATTCGAAACTTTTCTAGTAAAGATTTTACCAGAACAAACATTAGCGTATCTAATTTCAAATTGGGTTTATCCCTGGGTATGCTAGAAAAGAAAAACAAGTCACATACATGTGTCGGGATACTTATCTTGTCAGCACACGGAAGAGAGTTGACAGCATCACGGCGGTAGTCAGCAACAATCATGCTACTACCGTAATTTCAACGACGGTCTACATGCAAGAACAGTTGATCAACGTCAAGGAATAATCGGGCTACGCAACAAACACTTTAGCCTCCAGCTAAGAGCTAAAAAACAGGCAAATATTACTAATATCAACAACTCAGGAGCGCTTACTGATCCACACCAAATGTACACATTTGATAGAAGAAAAATGTGCATCGCTCTTGGAGTAGCAAAACGAGTAGTTTTTATGCGTGCATCAACGCACAAGCTGCAGAATCAAATGTTGAAATAAGTTCAAAATAACACAAACTCGCAAAACAAACATACGCGTTATCGACACGCGATTTAAACTGGAAAACACGGTTTTACCGGAGAATAGTAGGATATATTATTTCGACAAATCTTTATATGGGAAACCCACTAGAACGTGAATATACGTTATCGGAAGGTATAACGCGCTCACGGGTACAATTTAAATTTTATCATAAACTTGTCGTTTCCAAGCAAATAGATTTAAGTTGAGAAATTATTCGAAAGCGTATTTATTGCAGAAAAATAAAATATACAGGATGTGAGAATAGCAACGTAGTTGATTTAACAAAGTTATCGTAAAGCGGACATTAATTAACAAGAGAAATTTTTAAAACCAAAATTGGAACGTAACACATATTTTTCTAATTAGAGTTTTCTTTCTTTAATGGTTTTTTTCTTATTATGGTTTTAACTAGACGTTTATAGATTGTCAATATTTTCTCGCTTGGTATGCTCTGAAGTCTTGTAAAACCTCGCCGATTGAGCCCGGTCATTCTTTCATTGTCCCTTTCGTTCACGTCTAGGTACGTAGCAAAATATATAATATAAACTGACTTTGAGATTTAATTAACTCGAGTTTCAAACTAACAAGCACAATTTTAACGCTAACAACTAAACAATAAGACTCGGTGTTTACTTTACACCTAGTTATAGTGTCGTATATTAATTGCCAGTATTACAAATGGATGATGTGTTGCTTGTGTATATTTTGACTTATATGTTGCAGTATTGTGTCCTGCAAAATACCAATATCCGCCCTGGTACCATTCTCATGACACACAACTTTTGCATACAAGGTATATGTGCCACATTATAAGCTTGTTAATATACAAATAGAAAATTTCGTCAGTAACTTATTTCTTATTTAATAAGATTTCTAATTTGGATTTAGCAATAATTCCTTAAAAAAACGTAAGTCATAATCATAAATAATTATTAGCCTTTCTTTGGTTTTAGGTAAGGCGGAAATTAAAAATTAACTGGATATATCTTATAGCCATTTTGTCAGGCGGTAACAATACATAACGCGACTAGTTGCAACATTTATAAGAACCACTAAATATGTTTTAATTTGCGGATGAGGAACAGAATAGCTCATTAAATTATGATATGGTTATTTCATTACACCGACAAATAACAGAATTCTTAGCCATGCCGCTAATGACTACCTTATATGTACTAATCACTTGTCTTTCTTTTGTATTGAAGCAATCTCTTGCGTACACAATGATTGGAAGATAGTATCGCCTGAAATTTTTCTCCTTTTAGTATTACTTCTTGTACACATATGTAACCAAAAAAAACCTCTAGGGAGTAATTCACTCTTAAAAAAAACGAGGTAAAATTGGGGGTTCTAAGTAATCTGAAAAACAAGGGCGAAGAGTCAATTTGGATTGAGAGTAGGATGTTTTAAGTGACATCTGTAACGCGGTTTCTTTAACAACGTCGATAACCCTTGATATAAATTCTTTCTAAGAAACAAAGGTTTTAATAAGTTCTTTTTTAATTATCAAGGTGAATAAGTTGAAAAGTGGTTCGTTGGTCATGTTGCTACGCAGAAACGTTTTGATTCGTTTTAGGGTACTTATGTTTCTTTCACAATTAACTTTTTTTTTTCATTACTCTAACCTAATCTTATAGCTTGCTCTCTGATATGCTAAAGCAAGCCTAGTTACCCGTATCTTTTACAATTTTGTGCCCGCTGTGTTTGTTTTTCCCTATTTAACTTATATCTACGTTAGTGTTAGTTATTTATTTATTTATTTTATTTATTTGTTCCAACGTTTCAGTAGTCTGCTAACTAAAATTTAAGCAGACCTAGCTTCCTCACAGAAAGTAACCATGTGTTATGTGTGTATGTGTGTGTGTGTGGGGGGGGGGGTGGTTGTGTGTGATGTTGGTCCGTGTTACGTTCCCCCTCTAGGACCAGGACCATCGGCAGCCGGATAACCCAGTCGTCAAGGAAGAACGCACAACGGACGTTGCCTTGTCAGTCCGGACCATCGGCAGCTGGAAATTCAGATGTTGAAAAGGCATTGGAAGCGTGTGTTTAGGTGTGTGTGTGTTTGTGTGTGTGTGTGTGTGTGTGTGTGTGAGAGAGAGAGAGAGAGAGAGAGAGAGTTGTGTGTATGTGTGTTGTGTGTGATGTTGGTATCCGTGTTACGTTCCCCCTTTAGGACCAGGACCATCGGAAGCCGGATATCCCAATCTTCAAAGAGGAACGCTCGACGGATGTTGCCCTATCAGTCTGGACCATCGGCAACCGGAAATCCAGATGTTGAAGAGGCAATGTAAGTGTGTGAATGGTGTTTTGTGTTTGCACAGTGCATAATAGGTGTTTTGTGTGTTTGTGTGTGTGTGTGTGTGTGTGTGTGTGTGTGTGTGTGTGTGTGTGTGTGTGTGTGTGTGTGTGTGTGTGTGTGTGTGTGTGTAAAGTGTGTTTGAAATGTTAATTTGTGTTTATGTTTGCCCAGGTTACTAAAAAGTTGGATTGAATTAGTATAATTTTGTACATGTTGAAACTTATACTATTAAATATATAAAAAAATTAGGTTCTTTCAGAGGAAAGGATTTGTTTGTTGTATTGTTTGCCTCGGGTATGTGTAAGTTCTTAAAATATAGCGTTTGTTAAAAAGAAAAGAAATTCCCTATTCTAATACTTAAAATTAACTTATACTACTTGGTTATTATTTGTGAGAAACAGGGTTGCTAATATGTAGAAGCATGCAAATTCTACATAATAGGGGGTTGGATCGTTTCAAAGTCGGGTTGATGGTTTGATTTTGTTGCTTCTGGTCGTCAAGAGCAGAACTCTTGGAATTCCAGGAGATCGGTTTCCGATCTCCGGGGCAGAGCCTCGGTCCAAGGAGAGGTGGTACTTTTATGTCTCTGTTCGGGTAGTTTCCTTTGTGTGTTTTATCCGTCACGATAACGTTGGTGGATGAGTGCCGTGGTTTTTTGTGTAAGTGCATTTAAGTGTGGAAAAAGGTTTTCGTTCCAAATCATCTGGTGTAGGGTTTTGTTTAATAATGTTTGTCTATGTTCGTAGAGGTACGGTTGTAACTCATTACACTCGAATACTATATGTTCCGGTGTTCCTATTTCTCCGCACGTGCATATGTTGTTGTCAGCTAAGTTCATGCGTTCTCTGTATGTTGAATAGGGTCCGTGGCCAGTTAGGTAATGAATAAATCCCCGACTGGGCACCAGGTATTAGGCTTTTAGGCGGTCTTTAATATTTGGGATCGTTGCATATACCCTTCTATCGGTTGTGCTTTGATCCCATCTTGTCTGCCATTCTGCAAATATGTAGTTCTTTATTTCCGTCTTGGTCGTGGGCAGTTGGTTTGTGTTTAAGATACGTTGTAGTTGTTGGTTGTCATTGTGTGTAAGATTGTATATTGCAGCTCGCTGTTTCACTACTATGTCCAAGGGCATAGTTCCTATCAGTACATGAAGTGCATCATGTGCGGTAGTCCCATAAGCCCCCGTCAGTCGCAGTAAAACACTTCGTTGTGTACTGTTAATTTTTTGTCTAGGTTTGATTGGGTTAAGGCGATGTCCCCACGCGCTCGCGGCGTATGATACCATAGCACCGAGCACACTGTTGAGATATAGCCTTACGCACCTAAGTGGTATCTTATAAGTCCTTTGGGCCAGCGTTGAAATGTTCTGCATTGCAGAAGTTGCACTTGCACAGACGGTGTTTATATGTGCAGAGTAATACTGTTTTTCGTCTAATGTTAAGCCCAGATATTTTGTGCTTTGTGTTCTACTTATATTTACACCGTCTAGTTTGATGGTGGGGTCCCTTGCCAGGGTTTCCTTCATCACAAGGTATGTATTTTTTGTGGTGTTATGGTCATTTTGTTGGTTTTGCACCATCTTTGTGTATGGGTAAGGGCGATGTTAGCTTTACGTTTGATTTCCCTTCTGGAATTTCCTTCAAACACCAGCAAGTGTCTAGCTTTTCCAGGAGTTCATCCATTACAATATTCCAAAATAGGGACCCGCATATAGACCTTTATTTATATGTTTGGTAATGCTCTCCGTGCCTTGTGGGGTTACATACCTGTCTCTGCAGTAGCTCCTGAAAGAGTGCTATAGTTGTGATGGACAGTTTATGGTCGTAAGTCTTGTAAAAAGTGAAGGCCACCAAAGGTTATTAAATGCGCCTTCTATGTCCACTAATATTAATAGGACGTATTTTTTGTGTGATTGCTTGATGGTTTGTATTACTTGGTTTATGGCGTCTTCAGTTGATTTGTTTTCTGTAAAGCCGTATTGTCTTGGATGTACTCCTGTGATTTGTCTGTGGTCCTGCATTCGTTTACATAATAGTTTTTCATACGTTTTTCCTAGCGTGTTCAAAAGGCATATGGATCGGTAAGAGCCCGGTTGTTTGGGGTCTTTACCTTTCGCTTTAGGGATAATCACGACATTCGCCTGTTTCCAGATGTTCGGAAAACAGCTTGTCGTATGCATTCATTGTACAGTGCTGTTAGCGTCGGTGTTAATTTATCTTGTAGCGCTATGCCAATCTCCGCAAGAATTCCGTCCGGTCCGGGTGCTTTCCTGCTCTTCGATTGGCATAGTGCGTATCTTACTTCGTCTTCTGTGAAAGGTTCTAAGTTGTCGTTTTGTCGGTTCCATGGTCGGTTACCTACGCGGTTTCTGTCGATTACTGCTTGTCGTCTGAGTCGTTGTTCGTTAGTGTCGTCTTGAACGTTGTCATCGGGCAAAAGTGTTTGTAATAGCAGTGTCGCAGTTTCACCCCAGTCTTTTGTGTATGTACCGTCTTGTTTTATTAAAGTTGAATAAGTCATCGGTGGTTTGATTTTACCCTGAGTGATTTTATAGGGTATTCTCCAGGCGTCAGTTTGTGTCTTTCCACGAATAATTCTCATGACCTTTTCTTCATGTCAGTCAGTTCCTTTTGATATATGTTTTTTAATTGTCGATAATTTGTTAGGTGGTATGCTCTCTCAGTCGGTGTTAGGGAGTTTTGGTAGCTTTTTCTCGCTTGCCGTGTTTCCTTTTTTAGGTTTTGTAAGCGTCTTGTCCATTGAATTGTCTTTGTGTGTCGTGTTTTCCGTTGTTTTGGGAGCACTTGCTCTATTGTGCGTCTAATTGTGTTGGTGAGTAGTTTTGTATACTCGTGAACGTTTTTATCTGGTCTTATATCTTGTGGGGGTACAAATGTGTCCCTGAGTTTGTTCCAATTTGCATTTCGTATTTTGTATCGTTGTACATTGGTGAAGTTTTGTGGTGTGTCAAATGGCCTGGTTGTCATGTCAATGTTGAACGTGATTAGGTTGTGGTCTCTAACAGTTTGGTGTTCTAATACCTGCCAGTCTTGTATGTAGTTGTACGCCAGGCCATTTGTCAGTGTAAAGTCTATGTTTGTTCCTGTTCCTGCATGGGTGTTGTATGTGGATGGGTTATTAGGAAGGTTGATTACTTCGAGTTGTAGTTCGTTAATCAAGTTTTCGACTTGTTTTCCGCGTTCGTCCGTGAGGGAACTGTGCCACATCGGAGATTTTCCATTTACGTCTGCCATAATAACTATTGGTTTGTTATTGTAAGTGTGTAATATGTTGCGTATGTTGTTTATGTACGGCTGGGAATCCAGTCTGTACTGGAAGTAGCTTGTTACCAAGATCCACTTTCCAATCTGACCGTTTGAGACCTCCACACATGTGCAGTGTTCTCCGCTATATCGTTGAATTGTCGTGATTGTCAATGTGGGATCAAAAATGACCACTGCCGTTTGTGGGTTTCTACCTGTATGTATTTGTCTTGCCCTGACTGGCATGCTAGGAATCTTCCCATGCACCAGATAAGGTTCCTGTATAAAAAGTGCATGTAATCGTAAGGTTTCAGCTAGTTGTCTCAGCTCTTTCATTACAGTTGCACAGTGCATGGCATTTATTTGGCCAATTCTGATCTTTCCGTCGTCCATTAGGGGTAATAGGTATTTATGCTGCATTCTGGTTGTTGCTTGTGTTTGTGTGAAAATGTTGTGTGTGAGTGTAGGTTTGTATTCCGTTTGTGGGAGGGTTGCTATTTTGTCTGTGGGCATGTTCTCTTCTATTGTTTGTTGAAGATGTTGTCGATACGTGATTGCCCTTGCTTTGTTCCTTTGAATTTGTGAGGGTTGTTTGTGTGTAGTTTGGTTAGGTTTACTGTCCATAGTCGGTTTTTTGTACGAGTCTGTCCATTAACATTTTGTGGGTTGGGCAATCTTTAGGGTTAGAAGCGCACTTTTTGTTACGTTTTAAGCATGGTATGCAAACTGAGTGTTGTCCGTGCTTGGGGCAGTCGGACCTTTTGTGCTTGGAGTCTTCTTCCCCACAGTGTCCACATGTATCGGTGGTGCGTGTGCAATGTTTCGTGACGTGTCCTAAATCGAGACATCGTAGGCATTTGGGTACTACTAAAAAGTCTTTAACTGTAACACAGCGATATTCGATATAGAGTTTCCTTAGATTTACTAATGTATTCCTCACTTTGCCACTTACCGTCGCAACATGATGTTGAGTCGGTTTGTTTTTCGGTCCTGTTTTGAAACTAAGTTGAAAGTCCCTATTAAAATCCTCTCTGTTAATTAGGTGTTCAAGGTTTTGAGTATAAATTAAATCTGTCACATCTTAATCTTTCAGGTACGTTGGTATGTCGCATATAATAACTAAGGGTTTTTTCTTGCGTGTTTTTTTCGCAATTTAAGGTTTGTTTTAGGGTTGCATGGTTTAAAATTTTGTTTGCCTGGGTTTCGTTATTAGTATCTATAATTACTGCTTTGTTGGTTGTTCGCATGTTTTTAATTTTAATTTTGTCTTTCAGCGGATTTACTGTTTTTGAAAAAATTTCTTGAATTTGTCTAGGTGTTTCACCACGTTTTGACGTTATGAACACCATTGTATTTTGGTTCGAGATCGCTTTTGAATTTGCGTCTTGTTTTGGAGCTTTCGTTTTTTGTGTTACAGCACTGGCGTATGTCTGTGTTGGTATTACCGTCACGTTTGCGTACGTGTTTGAAGACATGGTTGGATTAAGCATTGATTGTTGTTTCAGATGGCTGTTTTCTACTTTAGTTTCGATTATCTTGTCTTGTAGTGTTGAAACGTAATTAAAATAGTAAAGCTTTTCTCTCTAACTGGTTAGTCATAAGGCTGTAAAGCCCTTCTTTACTATATTCGCGGTCTAGTCTGGGAATTACCCCAAGGGTGAGCAATGAGTTTGGGCGTGGGTATATGGTGGGCTCGACTACAAACGGGAACAAAAAAAAATAAATGGACGCCACTGCATCTATATAGGCAACAAGCAAAACTAAAGTATCCTACAGGAAGACGCAGAAACCTATAGGATATTATGATTATCAAAAAAACTTACAAACCTCAATATACAATACCTCTGGAAACCTCTGCTCTAGCTTCCGCGATGTCGAACCTGCAAGAAGATGTCACACAGAAAAATAAAATATAAGACACCGTTTGTGCCTTACAACAACAAAATATTTCGATCTTTATAGATCGATTAGCCTGAATTCAAAACTTTAATAACACCTTACCTATGAGAAAATACTCTACTGGAAATTACTTATTTCGTTTCTATTACCTGGTACTGTATCAACTTTTTCCACATTCAAAATTTTGCTGATCTAATTTGATCAATGTTAAGTTCAATAAGTGAAATAAAAAGACAAAGGTATCAATTCAAAGTTTAATGGAAATATGATTCTCTTTTGTTGCAAAAATTACTTGTAAATAAATTTCATTTATCAATATATAAGCTTTAAAACTTTCTTAGAGTGTTCTTCTATAATCAAAATAATCAACATTAAATAAGTTACAGAAGTTTCTGAATATACTTCTCTACATAGAGAGGTATTAGCATTTATAAGTTATTTAATACAGTTTAGTTTCTTAAACATCCATAAAACAGATCTGTTCTGGCTTACAAGATTTTTATCTAAGGAACTTGTTACATAAACAGTTCATATGGTTTAAGCATGAAAATAATACAAGTCAGATCAACATATGTCAAAGCAGCTTAGTTATTCTACTAATTACAACAAATTGCTAGAAAACACCTTTCATCCAAAGGTGGACTTTATACATATTTTATCACCTGACATGTGCATCATAAAAGCACTGTGAATAACAACTTTTAAAGCATCTAAAGATTAAAAAATTTCTCTTATAAAGCAATCTAGTTCCGAATGAAAAATATTTGACTTATTAAATTTTAGGTTATACTTCCAAACTAAATTTTTACGTGGTATATAAGCATAAACACTTTTAGCAAACAAACTTGAAATTTATGTTATATAACGAAGGTTTCCCATGATTTAATAAAGAGTAAATTAGAGCCTTAACCTTAATTAGCACACGAAATTGATTTTCAGCAAAAAGATTTATAAGTACCTGGTAGATTTAGTTCTACAGCTGCGATGTTGACGAACGTAATAGATAAACTCGGCCGCATCGTTTTCCATCTGTTTGATATTCCGAAAGATACAAAACATGCTTGCATTAACCATAATTCCTCGGACGCTTTAAAACAACTAATTTCACAATACTCGACCAAAATCTACTTCCATTGTTTAGCGTGTTCCTCAAATTTTGCACTAATGGATTTCTCACCACGTGTTGTAGCTGTTGCTTTGAGTTGACTGGGCGGCTTACACGAGAGCTCTCCGTGAAGCCTCCACGCGACAACCAAGCAGCCCTACCATTCTTCTAGAGCTATCCTTAGCTCCCACTTACAAGCGGAATTCACCATGTTCGGAAGTGAAGTCTACGTACCCGTGGTTGCTTGCAAGATGGCCGTATTCTCTATTTGCCAACGCTCTTAACCCTCGCGTCATTTTCGCGCAGGCGTTATGTTTAACAAATGTTCTAGTGGACGCCAGAACGCCTGTAATTTATGTAACTCAAGTTACGCCCAAGGTATCCACGACATCGAAAGTATAGGAGTCTCTGTTAAATACTCCTTATAGGTAAAAATAACATAAACGGAAAAAGTTGTTCTTCTTTATAGTACATTAAATTAATTAATGATTACACGCTAAATGACAGATTCGCAAAATAATAACAGTTAGGACTGTTTTTTCTTTATAGATATGAAATGTAACAAAAATTTTGTTACACTGCCTCCGATCAAAAAAGGAAAAAACTTTGAGGTTAATTATATCTTAATATATACATAACCGAGAAGTTTTTTTTTATAGACGAAAACTACCGCCTTAACCAAAAGATAAATACAAAAAAGAAGCATCCTAACTAATTTAAGTAAGGGCAAAGTAAGTTTGCACTTTGACCTCTGAACCGAAAAAGAATTATGAGCGACCTCTTGAATTAAGAAGAGGAAAATGGGGTGCAACTAAATGAGTGTGTAGGTAACTCTGCGTACCACACATCCGTCAGGAGTCAATATCGGTAAGTCATAATCGGTAAAAAGTCATAATCGGTGAAAGTCAAAATATTGTAGTCTAACACTCGAGTTGCAACCAAACGGGGAACTAAAAAACTAACTTACTTTTCAAAATATAACTTGAAATTCAAACAAAAAGCTTGACATGAACTATCGCAAAATAACAACAAAAAGATTTACTTTCCTACTACTACCCTTGACACGATAACCTTACTAATATTAATAGTAAATCAAAACTCACATCTATATACATAAATATCAATAAAGTTCCAACAATGATTATGTATTTGCTGGTCTCAAAAATTCCAGCTCAATACATTCAGCAAAATTTGATTATTACCTCTACCAAAAATAAACTGCTCATCAAGCCAACATTCCATACTCATTGTAGCCTACTAATGAATACTTGGCTTCTACAGCTTATAGCTATTCATAGCCCAATCGCTACTCTTTTCTTTGGGACACTCCAGTCTCAAAAAAAATCCTCAACTCTACTGTGGCCACACCAAACATCTCAAACCAAAGCTACTCAATACTACAATGGCCTCACCAACTAGCTTACTCCGACCTACAACAACAAACAGCACCTACCTTCCTCGCTTACTCTAGACATAACAACACATGACGCGATCAAAATACGTCCACCAACATGAAGCAACAAATATTTGTTTCGCTCCACTACGGGCTACAGCAACAACACGGGCAAAACAACACTTTTGTCTTTCTCGTCTACTACTACTAAATATTCCATTAGTGCACATTTAAAACAACACTAGTTGAGAAACTTTCAATCTCTACCAGCAACGATATACTGGCAAAAGCCTTCAATTCATCATCACCACTCTATCCCATAACCAAATTTATAATATATCCTTTACGACACAAAAACTAAAGACGACCAATCAGTCCTCTGGTACATATTCTGGATCTACGACAGAATAGGGTTTTAGATCCTTGACATGCCACCTGCCTGCTTTTGATCCATCTAGATTAATTAGATCGTACACCACATTCGAGCACTTCTTCTTGACTACACTCAAAATAAATTTTGGAGCCAGTTTAGCAGTAAATTTATTAGCCGCGCTCGACAACACCTTATTGGACCTCCACACTTTATTGCCAACCTCAAAAGAAATGTTCCTCCTCCTTAGATTATATCGATTGCTTGACCTTTGATAAGCTACATGCAACTTCGCACGAACGTCTTCAAATACTTTAAATATACCTTGATGATCTGAAGCATATAATGGGCGACTACCAGGAACGATTTCAACATCAGCTTCAGGAATAAATCCACTACCGTAAAATTTACCGGACATGGGGACGTGTCGGCCAAAAACTAAAAAATTCGGAGTATAACCCGTCGACTCATGCTTAGCAGAATTAATTGCAAATTGAATCTGCGCTAACTCGGTATCCCAGGTATCACGTTCTTCGAGATAGGATCGAATAGCTGTCCCTACCGTCCTATTAATCCTCTCAACAAAATTACATTGTGGCGCATAAACAGCATTATACCATATCTTTTGAATTTCAAACCTATTACATAATGACTTAAAAATTCGACCAGCTAAATTTGAACCATTATCGCAAATAATAAATTGGGGCACACCAAACATTAAAAACACTTTCTGTTCTATAAACTGTTCAATTACATGTGACTTTGCACTGCGTAGAGGATGTAGAATTGTATATTTTGAGAACCAATCTCCTACTACCAACAACCATTTAAATCCTAATTTTGAGCGAGGGAATGGACCCATAAGATCTAGCGCGATAATTTGAAATGGAAACTTGGCCTCTTTCTCCTTTCCCATTAAGCCTAAAGGACCTGCATTAGAAGATTTTTGCGCACCACACACTAAACATGCACGACAAAATTTCAACACATCTAAACTCATCTTGGGCCAATAATAATGTTCTTGGACTCTAGCAATTGTCTTCGAGATCCCAAAATGTCCTGCAACTGAGGGGTCATGACACGATCTAATGACTTCTTCCCTTTGAACTTTCGGTACTAAATATTTCCACTCTACTACATTTGACAACATAGGCAAATTTGATGGGATAAACTTAAAAACAAAATCGTTCTCAACTTTCCATTGAGGGTAATTTTCAGGCGACGCCAAAATTTTCTTACGCAACGACACATACCAATTTTCTAAATTATCAAGCTCGACCTCTATTAAATTTATGATATGATGTTCTGGAATTGCACGACTGAGACAATCGGGATCAACATTAACTTTATTTTTTCTATGAACTTTGCCAACAATAATAACTTTAGACTTAATAAAATTTATATATCAAATTGCTTTCAACCTTCCATTGAGAATAACAATAACTAAATATTTTGGTACACTCTTACACTACTCCTAATCAAACTGTTAAGAAAAACTAAAGTGCTTCACAACGCATCAACTTGCTAGCATGACAAACTCCTCTATGAGCCTCACCTAGACTAATTAACAAAAAATTACATCATAACTAACCTCCAATAAGGCTGACCAAACTGCTAAAGCGACAAACTTACCACGAGTCTCGTTTAGACTAATGTAATGCTGAGCGGCCAACTCTCCACGAGTCCCGTCTAGACTAACATACCGCTATCCGACAAACTACTACGACAAATTTCGCTTAGACTTACAAACCTCTCAACATACTGCGTTGCAATGCGGATATAAATAAAAAATTGCTACCAAAACGAATCAAATCAAAAACGTGCCGATGCACAAGAGCAAATTTTCAAACAATACCTCAACAGCAAAACCAGTGCACGAAATTCTTAAAGCATTATTTCTTAAATCAAGAAATTAAACAAACAACTATTATAACTAATATGAATGGAAGATGAACCTACTATCGATATAGTACATCCAGAATCAAATAAACCTAAACCATCTATATCAAACAACTTTACTATCACATATGGTCGATTATCACCAGATTTTTCAATAAATAACGAATCAGTCTTGGGTTGTGAATTAGTATGACAAAAAAAATTTTTACTACACTGAACCAATCTGACCAATCTTTTTTAACTAAAATAAATTTTCTGCTACCAAATCATAATGGCTGCCTTTTGAGAAGGAATGGCCATTTTAAAAAATTTATTATGACAACCTAAAAGTATTTTATTTCTCGAGCAACTCAATATGACAAAAAAATTTCTTTAATGCGAATCAAACCTGTTGTGACATTCAAATAACTAATGCATAAAAGACTTGAGGTTCCAGACACGATATAAATCCAAAATTTATAACCAAATTAATTTTGAGTTTACCAACTAAACCAACACATTAAGGGATAATGAAATAACTAATTTTTATAAATCAAACATCAACGAATTCGAGCCTCACACGTTGTGCGCCAGTGAAATGTAAATTGGAAATGAAGCTTTTCTCTACTGCACGCCCCACGTTGGGCGCCAGTGAAACGTAATTAATATAGTAAAGCTTTTCTCTCTAACTGGTTAGTCATAAGGCTGTAAAGCCCTTCTTTACTATATTCGCGGTCTAGTCTGGGAATTACCCCAAGGGTGAGCAATGAGTTTGGGCGTGGGTATATGGTGGGCTCGACTACAAACGGGAACAAAAAAAAAATAAATGGACGCCACTGCATCTATATAGGCAACAAGCAAAACTAAAGTATCCTACAGGAAGACGCAGAAACCTATAGGATATTATGATTATCAAAAAAACTTACAAACCTCAATATACAATACCTCTGGAAACCTCTGCTCTAGCTTCCGCGATGTCGAACCTGAAAGAAGATGTCACACAGAAAAATAAAATATAAGACACCGTTTGTGCCTTACAACAACAAAATATTTCGATCTTTATAGATCGATTAGCCTGAATTCAAAACTTTAATAACACCTTACCTATGAGAAAATACTCTACTGAAAATTACTTATTTCGTTTCTATTACCTGGTACTGTATCAACTTTTCCACATTCAAAATTTTGCTGATCTAATTTGATCAATGTTAAGTTCAATAAGTGAAATAAAAAGACAAAGGTATCAATTCAAAGTTTAATGGAAATATGATTCTCTTTTGTTGCAAAAATTACTTGTAAATAAATTTCATTTATCAATATATAAGCTTTAAAACTTTCTTAGAGTGTTCTTCTATAATCAAAATAATCAACATTAAATAAGTTACAGAAGTTTCTGAATATACTTCTCTACATAGAGAGGTATTAGCATTTATAAGTTATTTAATACAGTTTAGTTTCTTAAACATCCATAAAACAGATCTGTTTTGGCTTACAAGTTTTTATCTAAGGAACTTGTTACATAAACAGTTCATATGGTTTAAGCATGAAAATAATACAAGTCAGATCAACATATGTCAAAAGCAGCTTAGTTATTCTACTAATTACAACAAATTGCTAGAAAACACCTTTCATCCAAAGGTGGACTTTATACATATTTTTATCACCTGACATGTGCATCATAAAAGCACTTTGAATAACAACTTTTAAAGCATCTAAAGATTAAAAAAAATTTCTCTTATAAAGCAATCTAGTTCCGAATGAAAAATATTTGACTTATTAAATTTTAGGTTATACTTCCAAACTAAATTTTTACGTGGTATATAAGCATAAACACTTTTAGCAAACAAACTTGAAATTTATGTTATATAACGAAGGTTTCCCATGATTTAATAAAGAGTAAATTAGAGCCTTAACCTTAATTAGCACACGAAATTGATTTTCAGCAAAAAGATTTATAAGTACCTGGTAGATTTAGTTCTACAGCTGCGATGTTGACGAACGTAATAGATGAACTCGGCCGCATCGTTTTCCATCTGTTTGATATTCCGAAAGATACAAAACATGCTTACATTAACCATAATTCCTCGGACGCTTTAAAACAACTAATTTCACAATACTCGACCAAAATCTACTTCCATTGTTTAGCGTGTTCCTCAAATTTTGCACTAATGGATTTCTCACCACGTGTTGTAGCTGTTGCTTTGAGTTGACTGGGCGGCTTACACGAGCTCTCCGTGAAGCCTCCACGCGACAACCAAGCAGCCCTACCATTCTTCTAGAGCTATCCTTAGCTCCCACTTACAAGCGGAATTCATCATGTTCGGAAGTGAAGTCTACGTACCCGTGGTTGCTTGCAAGATGGCCGTATTCTCTGTTGCCAACGCTCTTAACCCTCGCGTCATTTTCGCGCAGGCGTTATGTTTAACAAATGTTCTAGTGGACGCCAGAACGCCTGTAATTTATGTAACTCAAGTTACGCCCAAGGTATCCACGACATCGAAAGTATAGGAGTCTCTGTTAAATACTCCTTATAGGTAAAAATAACATAAACGGAAAAAGTTGTTCTTCTTTATAGTACATTAAATTAATTAATGATTACACGCTAAATGACAGATTCGCAAAATAATAACAGTTAGGACTGTTTTTTCTTTATAGATATGAAATGTAACAAAAATTTTGTTACAGTGTGTTGTTTTGTTGTTTTATGATTTTATGTTTGCCAGTTAATTCGGCTTGTAGATATATTAATTTTATTATTTTATCTCTAAGGGTTTTATGGGCTCCTACGCTTAGACGGTTACTAGGGTCTAGTTCATGGTCAATAAAGTTAAGAAGGTTCGTCCCTAGGTTCTCTAGGTGCTCTAAGATAGACTGTTTCATATCTTCCGGGTTGTTGTGGTTGGGGCTTCCTCTCAATTTTTTGTTCCGTGTTATTTCAGTCGTTGGTGGATGGGTAGAGGATGTTAGTACGACGTTTATTTGACTTTGAAAAGCAGGGTCAAACTGCATTGGTGATGTTGAAGTGGTATGTAGTAAAGGATGTGAGTTTAAGTCAAGATCTGGTGTTGTTTTACCCCCAAGTGAAACCTTGGGGGAATGTTGGGTAGGCATTTTGTACTCTAACTGTCTGATGTGATATTACCTATCATTAAGTTATTTAAATTTAATTAAAAAACAAATGAAATGACAAAAGTCCGTAATATGCACTAAAAGCGTTATACTAAAATCTAATATGCTGGTCGTTGAAAAATGTTGTAGTAATACAATAATACTTCCACTAGAAGGTCATCTTTTTGAAGAATGCGATGGTGTACACTAGTTCAAGTTCAAATACCTATCATTAAGTTATTTAAATTTAATTAAAAACAAATGAAATGACAAAAGTCCGTAATATGCAGTAAAAGCGTACAATAATACTTCCACTAGAAGGTCATCCTTTGAAGAATGCGATGGTGTGTAGTATGTTTTTGTGTCCTTACACGTTTTAAATAAGCGCCCCGGAAATCGCTAAATCTATTTCGGTCAAATTCGATTACGAATTTGGAGTTCACTTATTTACGTTGCACTTTGTGTTTTTTTGTCCTTGTTACTCTTCATAATTTTGCTGTTTACGTAAATGTTGGTAATATTAGTTGTCCTTGTCTCTATTTCCTAGTTCCGCTATTTACGTATACTTAAACAACGCGAATGTTATCTTATTATAAAGCTAATAATATAAAAACCGATAAAAATGCTGATGTTAAATATAAATAGTTTTGTTATTTGTCCTTGGCACTCTTCCTAGTTTTGCTGTTTACTTAAACGTTGGTATGGGGATATTAATATTTATTGTTGCAACGAGGTCACTGCCAGTTGTGAATACGGAAATTAATATTTATTGTTGTCGGAAATTGTTTGTACTTACAGAAGTCCTTATTTATGATCAAAATTTCGGTGTCCAATATTTGATTGTTTTTCCACCACATGCACGCATTAAATATTAGGTTAACTACATCTACACTTAAAATTAAAAGATAGGATAAAATTAGGAGCGCTACATAGCACGTCTCTCATGAACTTTACGCGAGCACTAAAAAACACGTCCGTTCGCTTCAAGTGTTAGTTAACAAAATCTCACTCTACTAAAGTTAGTTGAATACCTTACGTGCGAAGCCCTATGCTATGCTATTTTACCTAATACTACCCTTTACCTAAACCTACACATGCTACCCATTCCCACTATTCTACTTTGCTTCTTGCATAACCTGGACTGTCGGCAGCCGGAAATGAGAGTCATGCATTCAGCCTAAATCTACTGTGCAAGGTACCAGCCATCGGCAGCCGAAAACTAGAACGTTTGCATAGACCCTAACCTGTGTGTGTGTTTTCCCTATCTACTTAAACTAGTTGCCCTACCTACGATCTTAATGCTACTTTTTGCATCTTTCTGGGTCCCCTGACCATCGGCAGCCGGAAATTAGGAGACCCAGTGATCTGCCTAAAACCTATCCGCGCACGGCTCCGGACCATCGGCAGTCGGAAATCGGGGGGTGCCGTGCGCGGAACCTACCCTACTTGTAATTACTAAGCTTTATCTCTAGTTTGTAGAGTCTAGGTGTGTTCTGTGTGTTGAATACAATTGTGTGTCTTGTGTTATCTAAGCCTAATTTACAATTTGATTGTTTTTTACATGTCTTCATTATGTGAGTCTTCTGTTTGTTTTTAATTGTGTGATATATTTTTCTTTCGCTTGATATGAGTATGTTTGTGTTAAGGTGTTTAGTATGTTGTATTTTATTTCATTTTTGATTATTTCCTGAGTTGTAAGTAGTAGAAGTTCTTCTCGATGAAGGTGAGTGTTGTCTTCAACCGTTAGTTGGCATTGTAAGACTGTGTGCTCAGGAGTTCCCACTTTTCCACAGTCGCAGAAATTAGTGTTGGATATGTCGAGTTTATTTTTGTAAGTATGATATGGACCGTGCCCAGTATTGTAGTGTATTAGTCCTTCTGTGGGGTTAAAGTGTCGTAGTTGGAGTAGGTTTTGGATATTTGGAAGGATGTTATATACTCTTCTACCGGTGGGAGACGTGTCCCACCGGTCTTGCCATATCTATATAATTTGTTTTTTAATCTCTTGCTTGTTTTTGCAAGTTGTTCCAAGCAATTTGTTGATGTTGGTGTTGTTTCCATTTCGTAGCCAGTAATAGGCCCTTCGTTTTTTGATTTCAAGATCAAGTAGTAGAATCCCAAATGCTACCACCAGGACGTCATGCGGGGTAGTTCTATAAGCACCCGCAAGTTTGATTAAAATTGCACGTTGTGTACGGTTGATTGTAGTAGTCGGTCGAACCATTTCCAGTCTATGAGCCCATGTGCTTGCAGCATGAGATATTATTGCTGCAAGCACAGTGTTCATGTATAGTGTTACACTATTTAAGGGTATTTTGTTTGTATGTTGTACTATTGTTGATATCTTATACATTATAGCTTTGGCTTTATTACATTGTTTTGTGATATGTTTCGTAAAATTTAGTTTTTCATCTAGGTGCAGGCCTAGATATAGATTTGATTTATTTCTTTTGATTCCAACTGATGGTAAGAGAGTATCGCTTCCTTTTATTAACATATAGGTTGTTTTCTGTTTAGAAATCTGTAATTTATTTAATGTGCACCATTCTTCAACGTATGTAAATACTATTACCTTGTTTGCTGTTTCTACTGTGCTGTTTCCAGTGACGACAATGGAGATATCATCCGCATACGCTGTTATAGATTAGTACCTCCACTACTCCCCCGCCCCTCCTTTCAATATCAAGAAGTTCGTCCATAATAATGTCACAAAAGACTGGTCCACACACCGACCTCTGTGGACAGCCTTTTGTCACACGTTTGGTTACAGTTTCTGTTCCATGAAGATGTACATATCTATCTTGACAATAGCTTTTCATACTATAAAATAAGTCGTCAGCGCATTTTAAGTGTAACCAGAGGTTATTAAACGCTCCGGATATGTCGACAAAGATCACTACCACATATTTGAGGATGTGTTTTGTATGTGCATTAGTATGTTGTTTATCGCATCCTCTGTGGATTTTCCTTTTCGAAACCCAAATTGATTGGGATTCATTCCTGCATTTTCTGTATGTGTAAGCAAGCGCTTACATAAGAGTCGTTCTTGAATTTTGCTTAGGTTATTTAGTAGACAAATTGGTTTATATGATTCTGAGTCTTTTGAGTCTTTGTCTTGTCCTTTTTCGATAATGATTATTTGAGCCTGTTTCCAGGCTCGTGATATGATTTTGTTTTTTAGACAGGTGTTATATAATTTGGTTAATGGTATTACTAATTTGGAAGCGAGGGCTTTAAGCACCTCTGCATGTATGTTGTCTGGTCCTGGAGCTTTATTATTCTTGGAGAAGGTTATCGCTTCTCGTTCTTCGATCTCTGTTGCTGTTGATTGTTGTCATCTTCAAGGTTGTCGTCAGGTAACAATGTATTAAGGAGCATATTCGCTGTTTCTTTCAAGTTTGTGGTTGTGTTTTCGTTTGATACCAAGGTTGAGTATAGAGGTGGGAGCGTTATCTTCCCACTTACAATTTTATAAGGAGATCCCAACTATCTAGCCGCAGATGCGTTTAAACAAATGTATCCCAGCTAGTTTTCTTTAATTCCCATATCTTGGTTTTATAATGTAATTTAGCCTCTCTATATTTTGAAAGGTTATAGGTTTTTTTCTAAATTGGATATAGATCTTTCGTAAGTACGTGGTAGGCGTCGTACTGTAGCTTTAAGTTTGGTTAGGTTATCATTCCAGGGAACGGTTTGTTTTGGTGTTGTTATCGTCGTTTTTGGTATGTTTTTTTACATAGAATGTTTTATAGCTTTGTTAAGTCCGCTACGTGTGCATTTATGTGTAAATCGGTTTTCGTATTTTCTGGTACTAGCAGATCATTAATTAATCCCGCCCAGTTAGCCTCTTTTAGGTTAATTTTGGTGATGTTTGGTTGTGTTTGTTGTTCATGTAGTTTGTTGTCTAGTGATAAGATTTCAAAGTATATAAGGTTATGATCACTTTGTGTTACATTTTTAATAAGTTTCCAGTTTATAATTTTCCCTCGTGCTTTTTTGTTTGTTACTGTTACGTCTATATTGGAACTTGCTCCTGCTCGGCTTTGATATGTATATGGATGTTCTTCGACATTTTCTATATGCAATTGTAGTTGATTAACTAGCTCCTCTACTTGTTCACCTCTGTAATCAGTTTCTCCATTGTACCATAATGGTGATTTGGCATTTAAGTCACTTGATATTAAAAGTAACAGTTGTGCTGCGGCCGGAGCATACAATCCCGACACGGTCCGCTTGAAAAATGTTAGGCGAGCATTTTTCACAAAAATACACCCTTGTTCGGATGAGAGGTAAAATGGAGGTCCCGTGTATGAGTGTTGTTACGCACGTTAAAGATCCATACCTTGTTTGGAACAGCAAGGATTCGGCAAAATTCCAAATTTTCCAGGCCAAAAAACTCGCTTCCTGGCTAAAGTAGTACCTTTGGGTGGAGCATTGGAAAATCACATGTAAGGCCGGAACACACAGAACCAAGTAGAGTAACAAGAGTATCAAGCAACAAATCTTTAAGTTTACTATTTTCTTTTGGAACCGTCCCTACGACACATAAGCCACCTAAAACTCGAACTAATATAGTATGTGTCTGTGATGGTGGTTTACCATTGGGCGTATCTCAGGTGGGAACAGGAGCCTCAGCGTCACCAAACGAGGAATCGTTTGTTGCTATCGGGTTTGGTGACGGAATAAGTCCAGCACTCGTGGTAATCTAGAAAGTTGAGAGGCCTAAGACCACAATTTACAGGGGAGCGACTGTACGTTTGCAAAGTCTAAACCCCGCAACATAACGATTAGGCTAATCCCGCATTACGAGCCGAACCACCAAAACCCTTACCGCTATTGGGCTAATATCGGTTTGGATAGGGTTGTTAGGCCATCTCGTGTTTGTGTTATGCGAGGCAACCCGTGTCGGCTGGATGATGGGATGCTGGTGGTTGAGTCTTACCCGAGGGAGGGTTAGTTCCTCAGGATTTGGCGGCACACTACTTTGGTCCCGATAGCATCTAGACGAAAAGTTGAGACTAACGCATCTCGATCGATCAGCTGTGGCGTCGGGTCAAACCGCCGACTGGGCGAGCTTTTAGAGGTAGGGATGAGCAGTGCATTTGACACGTGTGCTGTGACGAAACGGTATATAGGCTCGTACTCAACCCACCTTTTGACAGCTATATTTTCTTGGTAGTCTTGGTGTCAAGATTCGGCATTTTAGTTTAGGGATTAGCGGTAAGTGTGGAGCTAGGAAGACAAAAATTTTTTTCATAACATGTTTGGATTGTTAATTCGTGATTGATTCATTGGTGCGTTAAATGGTGTAAATTCAGGTTGTGTTGGTATTTGTCTCGTCGCTTGTATTGTTTTAATCGGTGGATAATTTTTATTTGCGTTAGGAATATACGTATATTCTATTTCTGTAGTACACTAAGTTTTCTTCTTCCACAATCATATTCTTCGCGTTTTCTAAATTTTGGGGATGTTGAAATCTTATTTTGTCCGATAGTCGTTCGGGTAACGCGTTGATGTAGGTGTCTAAGGCCATTTCGTCGTACATCCTCGTCTTTATTAAACATATATTTTGGTCGGGTTTTTTACGTTTTAGTTTGGTTAGAATTAAACTTCGTACGTCGTAACATCTTATGCCGAATTCATATGGTGATTGGTTAGCTTACATTCGCAAGTTTATGAAATTTTTAATAAGACATTTGATATTACGTTGGTCTCCGAAATATGCTATTAATATCCGTTTGTAATCGTCCTATTCTGTGAGGGGTCATCGAGACTTGCAATTCATGTTAATGCTCTGCCCGTTAGTTTACTAAGTAGTAGACGTAAAAGCCAGACATTGCGTTCTACATCACCTTGTTTATAAACAGATTTTAAAAATGTTTCGCATGCAGTAATGAAAATACCTAATAAAGCTTGGTTACCGTCGTATAAAGGAATTGAATCCAAGTACAGTTTAATGTTTTCTGATTTCATTGTTTATAAATTAAGAGTTACTTTTCAGTGTAGTTTGTACTAAAGTTATTTAAAGATTTACTTATCGTTACATACGTTGTATGTAAATATAATAACCTTGGTTATAATTACATCGGTTTCAGACTTCTGCTGAATAATTGTTTTATTAAATTGTTGCAATAATTAAGTACATAAAATGTGTTTAATTTAAAACCTTTATAAGAGATTATAAAAGTGATGAGAATCAAGTTTTGCAAATTTTTCTGATTAGTCTGTAATAAAATGGTACAAAGAACTGTGTTATAATTATACACTTTTGTAATAATAAAGCTCAGACTTTTGCTGAGTAAATCGTTTCATTAATAAATTGTGATAAATTGTGCATAAATGAGTATATAAAATGTTTCTTACTAGCTAACATCAATATGCAATGAACAATTTTTAGGATGAACTTATGATACTCACAAAAGTTTGATTGCCAGTTCCATTATAGTCTTTCCTTTTTGTTGGACTTGGTCAATTTTTGTACTTCGTCCAATTGTTTTTTTGCAGATAAAGAATTGGAATTTACGATAACCAGTTCCTCGATTTTTGATTTGCTAGTGCCCTTCTGGAATCCTACAATCCACTACGCCAGAGAGGTTTTAGGCCTTTGGGAGCTTCTTTTTAAAAGTTTTTATTTCCAAAAACACTTCTATCAAATGTATTTTATTTTTAATCGTGTAACTACAAAAAACAACTTATTTTTGAAACAACTTAAACGTTTATATTTACTAAACATTAAGTAATTGAAAAATACTTGAAGTTAATAAATCAATAATTAACAATCAAAAATTACGGCGAGTAGCTTGAACAACCAACAATGTTAAAGTTATGAAGTTCTAAGACTGATTGGCCATCATGGGTTCCAGAGGGTATCTATGCTATTCCTGCTCTTACATTACTTGTGGGAAATGCAGATCTTATGTCCGCTATTTCTTGATACAATACAAACTATTACATTTTAATAATCTTAATTCTAACAATTGGTTTCTTACAGTCTATTGTTTCCTGCACCTGCAGTATTATGTTATGTCTGGAGTACAAAGTAGTCGCTTCCTTTCTCACGTCTGATTAATGAACTTCCATTATCCTTTTGTAACTTGTCCTTCAATTATACAATGTAACAATCTATTTCTTAAAACTTAATGGTTTCATTTAAATATACATATAAATCAATTTGGGGGATATGTAACTCGCACCTTCCCAAAATACCAGCAGGCAGCCACAGATGTCACAGGGATTTTGCATATTGACGTTAACCACTTATTCTGTGTTGAAAATAGTAACAGAAAAGCAAGTAGCGTGGTTAGTGTTCCAAATCCAACAGCGGAACAAACGAAAACCGCCTCGGCATTCCCTCTTGGAACATGGTTTAAATAACGGCGATTTGAGGGGGGGGGGAGTCAAACCAGCCATAACAGCACTTCCGCGTTTTTAAGTTACGAGGAATCGAAAACTACAAATATTACAAGAATATCCAAAACACTAATTACTTGAAATTTCTTATATCTGTGTGTAGCGATAAAGTCAGGTCGCCGTATCAGATATCGTTGTAAATATCAAGCGCAAGAATTAAATTGTGCTTTTACGCAGGTGTGTCAAATAAGGCTAGAAACACCACAACAAAAAAAAATGGGAGAAGTCGTAATCCATATCTAACATTATTTAAAATCGTTAATAAGGTTTTTAGTGGAGTGAACAGAAAAGGTTTTCTCTGTAATATAAAAATTTTATTCAAGATTAAAAATTTTATTTTCGATTTGAACACAAGTACAGTTTGACTGTCTAGGAAGGGGTTTTATATGTTCATACTTATATAGCGCAAGATCTGCATGGAGATTTTCTTCATCGCTTTAGTATTGTAATCTGTTTCGATAAATTGCAGCGTAAGATATCTATAAATACGAATTACCTATTGTTTTCAGTTCACGATTTGCTTCAATAATTCCGCAAATATATGTATGTTAAAGTCATAGCTCTTTTGTTGAAATGTAACTTAGATTTAGATATGGATAAAGAACTGCTAGCAAAAGCTTGTCTTCGATATCATTACCTGAATATGTAGCAATTTAACTAAATGAGAGGCAGCCTAATATAGAACCGAACGCCAGAACAGTTTGCTCGTATACAACTTTTATATAAAAATTTTATTTTCACCGTGTAGACCAGTAGGTGGTTTTTAACAGTTCGACCGCCACATTTCCACACATATCTGGACCAAATAGTTTTCTTCGACTAACCATTTTCGTCTTTTAAGATAAATCTATCTTGTTTGGTATCAATTAATATTAGATTTTTTTCAGCTACCCGAATTTCTAGTATTTTTTTAGTTAGCATCATCCCCCGGGAACCTACGCCAATTTTAAGATTTTTTGCTGGCAGCGATTTCTGACCGTTATTATAAATTTTTTAGCCATGCGACACATCAAATTAGTCTAGAATTTTACGTGGAATCCGAATCTGCAAACAAAAATGGTGTTGGTGGTTATATACAAATAGGTAAAACCCACTATAAAACAATTATAAGCGTCATTTTTCCAGTCAAGACTTGCATATAACCCCAATTAACATAATAAGGAGCTGCTCACGCTCGACCATCGGCATAAAAGGCGAGGGAGCCATGTTCCAGTGCACTAGTCAAAGTAAAATAGGATCACCCCTTACAAAGTTACACCCCTATAAAACCCGAATCTTTCAATTTTTTTTGCTTGTTTATTTAGCGAACATATTAAAGATTATTTTTGTTTCTTTTAAGATAAATATATCTTGTTTAGCTCATCTTCGAGATAAATCTATCTTGTTTGGTATCAATTAATATCAGATTTTTCTCAGCTACCTGAATTTCTTAGGGTTTTTTTTAGATAGCATCATCCTCCAGGGAGCTACCTTCATTTTAAGATTTTTTTGCTGGTAGCGATTTTTGGCCGTCCGCATAAATTTTTTAGCTATGCGAAACATCAAAATAGTCTAAAATTTTACCCAGAATCTGAATACGCAAACAGATTTTAAATAGGACCGCTCCCTACAAAGTTACACTTTAAAGCACCCAAACCTCTAAATTTTTGCTCATCTATGACATATGCTTTAACCAACCATTCCTGAAAATCTAAAACCGTGGGAATTTTAGAAATAAACCCTTTATAAGTTATGTGTTTAATATTTAAAATCATTTTCAAACAGTAATGTACTGTTTTTAGAATATTCAAACACTCGACTTTTAAAATTGTAAACAGAGCAAAAATTTTATCAATTTTCCGGTTTTACATTTTAATTTCTAAACACATGTCATAACATAATTATATAGTTAAGTTAATGCTAAATAGGTACTTGGAAAATACAATTCGTATCTGAACTAATTTCTTGACGATTATGGATTACCCAAATTACATGTGAAAGCGGTGTATAATTCCTTTCTAGTAGCCATCCTTGACTACGTATTTAGGAAAATACAAATTCTATAGTTAAAGCACTAGCAATCAACGACACTTTCTATGAATTATTTTTTTGACTACATGTTTTGAGAAATACAAGAAATATGTGTATAATTTGTTTTAAATACATGACGAGGTCAGTTTTGTAAATTATTTGGAAGTGAAACTCGAATATTCCTACGAGACAATTAATTGTATTTACAAGAATTAAAAATTGTCGTCGGCATTACTGCTCATTTTAAAAAAAATCCCATTCAACTTTCCATACTACTAACCTCATATTTGGTGACGCTAAAAGGAATGCAGTTATCGGCTACACCCCTTTAAACCTAAGAATAAAAAAAAAACAAGATAGTTTAATACGTCTATTAATAATTTTTGCTAATGTTGGCGATACAAATATGTAAAACAAACTTTATCAAGGAATAAAATGTTTTTAATACAATATATACATGTAATGATAACATCTATAAGCCGCTGTGGTAACCAGAGTCTGGCGAATCTGGAATAGCCAAATCTCTAAACATTTGCGCAAGCGATTGTCTTGCAGTCGCATCTATTAAGTATTGGATGGGGTAACATTTCATAATTTCCAACACTGTCAAGTAATTTAAATTGCTGCAATCATTAGACAGAGAAATACTGGCACAGCTCTCTTCCTCTAATAACGTTTGAACCCTTTCTTTGTCCGACGTATTTCCACATATATTTTTTATATCACCTACAAGTTTTTCGTAAAATTCTGGAAAGTTTCTACACCTCAACTCAGCGATTTTAAAACAGATTAATTCTCGCAAATTTAATAGTTTCATGCACTCGTACGCAGGTAGCACAATAACATTCGAATCTTTTGTAATTTCCATATTATATAAATTCTCTTCTTCCAAATTGTTCAACAGCCATATACTTCTATTAAAGGTTGTGATCAGCTGCAATTTGAAATCTTGATCCAATTGTATGTCAATAACATCGTCTCCAGTAGTCAAACCATTTAATCTAACTTGTTTTAAGTCTTGAGCAAATTAGTGAATTAGAAATTCCACTTGAAAAGTACACTTCTTCCAATCGAAGTATGAGAATGTTATCGTAGAATCTGCACACATACCACTACAGCAAATAACTTGGATGACAGGTTGAAAATCACCATATAAATCAAAACCAACTTGTATTATATGGTGGTGAGAATTTGGTGGAAATTCGCCTAACCTATAGGTTGTCTTACCAACTAGTTGGTTGATATTTAATTGTGGTACTCGCACATCACTTGTAACGTCAACACAAGAAAAATTCATCTTTAACTTGTAATTTTGATCAAATTCTACGATACTTTGACGACTGGTGCACTGGAACATGGCTCCCTCGCCTTTTATGCGGATGGTCGAGCGTGCGCAGCTCCTTATTATGTTAATTGGGGTTATACGCAAGTCTTGACTGGAAAAATGACGCTTATAATTGTTTTATAGTGGGTTTTACCTGTTTGTATATAACCACCAACACCATTTTTGTTTACAGATTTGGATTCCACGTAAAATTCTAGACTAATTTGATGTGTCGCATGGCTAAAAAATTTATAAGAAGGGTCAGAAATCGCTGCCAGCAAAAAATCTTAAAATTGGGGTAGCTCCCCGGGGGATGATGCTATCTAAAAAACTCCTAGAAATTCGGGTAGCTAAGAAAAATCTAATATAAATTGTTACCAAACAAGATAGATTTATCTTCAAAGACGAAAATGGTTAGTCGAAGAAAACTATTTAGTCCAAATGCGTGTGGAAATGTGGATGCTGGTGGAAATGTGGCGGTCTAACTGTTAAAAACCACATGCTTAGACCTTAATGATATGATTGTAATACACGATCTTATAGTCGCAGTATGACACCTACGAAACTAATAATTACACTGGCCTACACAAAATTGTTTTTCACAAGAATTAAATTAACTGAACGTTGGAGTTAAACATGCTTTAAGTTTTTTTCCATCAGACAAAGTTTTCTTTGTGGCACAGTTTCCATATTTAAAAAATCAGTTCTTACGCAACACAGCACAATGATAGATATACGCCTTATTGTGACTTGCCTAGAAAGCTTTATATGAAGGTTTTCGGTCATATTTTGCCATCGGGATGTCTCTTTTTTTGATCCAGTTGCAGTCAGTCAGCATTCTGGGACTCCATTTGTTTCGGTGCATCTTTTCGGCAATAGAAATCTGCGGATGAACTGTTTACCATGATCATCAGAGACAACCTCAAAATTTTTAAAGAAGAAGTTTAGGTTGAAATGCAAGAAATGAGTTTTTAAGGACATGATGCGTCTTATTGCTTTGTATGAATTAAAACGATCACTCACTAAGTCATTATAATTTTCTTCTTTGTTATTGCCAAGAAAACGAGAATAGTATATTGCGTACCTGGTAGTAAAAGCAATACATTCCCGGACGATAATCTAAATTGTTGGCCGAGGCGCTAGCCAAGACCAACGAGAATTTACTTTTACTGGGAGGTGCATATACTATTTTTTTTAAAATCACATTGGCATGTGTGTGTGTGGTGATGTATGAGTATGTGAGTGTATGTGTGTGTGTGCGTGTGGGTGTGTGTAAAAGTGTGTGTATGTGTTGGGCGTATGTGTATGTACGTGCGTGTATGTGTTAGAGCGCTTTAGTCGCCTCTTACGACAGGCAGGTCGTACCATGGGGCTATTCTATTCCCGGACCCACACGGGGTGAAAGAAAAAGAAAGAAAGGAGAACCAAGCGGAAATGTGTGTTTGAAACGTGTGTGTGTATGAAGTGTGTGTGTGTGTGCGCGTGCGTGCGTATGTGTATGTGTTGGACGTATGTGTATGTATGTGCGTGTGTGTATGTGTTGGACCGCTTTAGTCGTCTCTTACGACAGGCAGGTCGTACCATGCGGCTATTCTATTCCCGGACCCACACGGGTTAAAGAAAAAGAAAAAGAAAGAAAACGCAGCAAATAGGGAAGTAAATAAAAAGAAAACACAAAGGCCAGAAATCAAAACCTAAAGAGAGCAAAGTCGGCATAAAAATCTGGTGCACGAGGACTAGATATTAGGCTTAAAGCGTTTACGCCGGCAGAAGGAAAACGAAACGAGATCAAGGACATTAAGACTTTGCCGACATATATCCTCAGGTTCGGAAGGAGCATAGAATATTGTCTGCCTCTGTTCGGCAGTTTTCTGTCAAACAGGACAAGCAGGGGGTGTAGGGGGTGAGGGTGGAGATAGTAGTGGTTGCCGAAATTTATGGAACTCAGAACACGTTATGGAAGAAGGTTGTTTGTTTTTAGGATTGGTGGTAAGAAAATCAACGGTAGAAAAGGAAAAAGTATGAGCTGTACGAGAATCAATCTTACGAAAAGAAATACAAGCAGAGCACAATTCAGTTACGTTAGAGAAAGGGACAGAAGCAGATAAAATTACATCGACGTTAGCTAAAAGTCTAGCAGTATCACAGTTAGGACAGAGAATAGCATCGGTTGTAGGAACACCAACCTTAGGAACAGGAGCGGAATCCGATAACACTTCGGTAACATTACCTAAGGAACAGAACCAGGTAGAATTTCGTCAACCTTACAACAACATACAGCTGCAGGGAGAACTTCAACAACAGTAGCTAAAGGAACATCAGCTAGAAGTTCCTTAACCTTAGCTAAAAGAACAGAAGCAAGTAGAAGTTTGTCAGCATTAGATAAAGAAACACAATTGGAAAGAATTTTGTCAACATCAGAAAAATGAGTAAAAACAGGTAGCGTTTCGTCAACGCCCGACAATGGAGTAGAATCAGACAAAACTTCAGCCATAATAGGAACTCGTTCCCTCACAATAGTAGATAACGAAACAAGATCAGGTAAAACTTTGACGACAACAGCAACAGGCATCACAGATACTGGTTCACTAATTTTCACAGAATCTTCTCTATCCGTATTAGAAATTATCTTCACTTCAGTTACTGCTGTGATTGCCGGCACGATAGAAATTTCTCGAGTCAAAGCATTTAAGAAAGCAGGAACAAATAGATTTTTAACAAAAACGGGAAGAGGCATTAAAGATACAGGTTCATGGACTTCAAGATGACCTTTGCAGACTGAATTAGAAGTTATCGTTACTTGAGCGACATTTGTGTTTGCAGACACGTCAGGAATTTCTTGGATAAAATCGTTCAAAAAAGCGGAACAAATTCTTGAGAAGCTAGCTGCAAGTTACTAATTTGAAGCATTGGTTGTAAGGATGGTGGAGGCACAGTTTGGGGTGGAAGTAAAAACGTAGGATCCATTTGATAATCTTTTAATTCGCGAAGTACAGAAGAAATTTGGTTCTTGTTAGTGGTAAGTAGAGGCGTGATAGCCGTAAACATCAATATTACAGTTCAGCGGCTCATATAGCTGAAAAGGGTACGAGGTAATGGTAGTAGGGCGAGCAGAAGGAGGAGTAGAAAAGGATGTAGAACTAGAGACGGAAGAAATTTTGTTCGATGCTATATTTGCCGAAGAAGGGTATGTATTGATAGTAGTAGCAGGATGACCTGGATAAGATATAAAAGAGAACGTAGAGTGAGAAGCAGAAGAAATTAGATACCTTGAGGTGAGGACAGAATTTAAAGGATTATTCGAAGACCTATTAGTAGTAGGATGACAGTGTGGACAGTTGTGGCGAGTAACTTCCTTATATCCGCAACCATAACAATGGAGTACTTTAGGACGAGTACAACGTGTCGAAACATGACCAGGTTTGTCACAATTAAAGCATACGACCTGACGAGTAGAAGTAGAACTAGGAGGAAGAACAGTAGGGCGCACGAAAGAAGTATCGGATCTACGCGTAGGTGTAGGAGAAACCTTAACAAGTCGGTCATGTGAAGCAAAAGTATTTTCCTCAATAGCAGTAGACTTATAAGCAAGACCCGGTTCAGCAGTAATAGTAGGTGGTTCTTGACTAGATGATACGAAATTATCGGCCAGAATCTTTGTCGGTTCTAATTTTAGACATTCGTCCTTTAACTCTTGTAAGAAGCGGACGGTAGGCAAATGGGCTCGATAAAATGGAGCGAGGTTACAAAGCACAATGGACAATTGATCATCCTCCTTAAAAGATCCTTACCACTAGCACAGAGCCGTCATACACGTAAAATGGTAAGTAATACTTTCTGATGCTTCCTGCTGTCTATTGCAAATTTCATCATACTGCCTTGTTGCCATATCAGTCACTTTGAATACGAATGAAAAAGAAATTAGGAGAAAGTAACTAAATAAAGGCTAACCGTAACTCGATAGAAGCCAAAAGAAAATTATTACGAATACAGGGCAATCCAAAACATATCCGACGGATTAACTCCAGGAACACGCATGGAAGCGAAACAACAAAATAGAAGTTAGAATAGGACTGTAGAATAAAAGAAAAATCGGAAGAAAAAACCAACTCTAGACTTGACGAGGAAAACAAAATGTACAGAGAGGCAAGGAAAGAAAAAATTTTGGGCGCCAGCGTTTTCAATGCTCTAGGATTATTGGCGAAAACACAAGTCCAATAATCTGAAATAAGCCAACCAAGGATATTTAGCGATCACGGACGAAAACCAAACTAAAATTTAAGAAGATCGAACCCACACAAGAAATAAAGAAAAGAAATAAATACAAGTTCGAGCGTAAGGGAAGAAAACATAAGTAGTGTCAGGCTGAGAAAAACGGATAACGTAGTAACTTGGGCAGTACAAAAAATTCAGGCCAGAAACAAAACAAAAATTGGGGCAGAAATTAAGCGAAACCAAACCAGAGCGTACATTACCCAAGACAAAATCGGGGCCAAAGTTACACGAAATAAAATCGGAGCCCCACACCAGGGCGTCAAAATTTATGCTACGTACATTTTGTAGCCTAAAAGCTAAAAAAGAAAAAAAGAAATTGACCGGGCTCATACGGTGAGTGGGTGGGGTATAATACATGCAAAAATTAAAGAAAGGCCTGAAAAAAAATTACACACACATAAAAATAATCATACAACCTCTAATTACCAAAAAAAAAATATATTACACCAGAACAGTAGTGCCGATACTTAAAATGGCGAGCTGCCGTTTTCAGGTCCCCCACATTAATTACCAAAAAAAGAACAAGAAGTTACAACCCTAAAAACAACAGCTCTAATTCATTATCTTAAATACAACAATTAAGCGTATAAAAATCATTAGCACTGCAGTGCCTTAATTAACAAAATTTTACAACCAAAAATACAAAAAAGAATACCACCCCTTGTAGATATTAAGTAGTTTGTGTGTTAAGTTGAAAATTAATATCAAAAAAAGGAAACCCTCTTCTTGTAGACATTAAGTAGTTTGGGTGTTAAATTGAAAATTAATATCAGCATATAAGCATAAAAAAGAGAAACCCTCCCCTTGTAGACATTATTACCGTAAGTATACCATTACGGATGTAGTATGGTCACAGTACATAGAATATTGATTATAAGTACCATCTCGCCTAACGATGTTCATGTTCACAACTACCAAGTGTGGGTTTTGAGTCGAACCCAATGAACATGTGGATGTGACCCTTTCCCAAGAGCAGTGCCAACAATAAAACAAAAAAAGAAATCGAGCTAAAGACTCGCCCACGTCCAAGTTGTAGGCTGGTTTCCGTCTCTAAGGACGGAGTGGACCAGCTGTGTGCGGAATCACTCCATGTGCGTGTTCTCTCGTGCCAACAGGAGCGATGGTTCGAACTGATGGTTAGGTCTACCGGAGGAAGCTAGAATAATTACAGGTAAATTAATTTAGAGCCGCCGAAACGTACATGTTTGGAAAACCACAATTACTCACCATGCAGTACTGCGTGCACGATATTCCATAAAAACGGGATCGAAGAATCTAGCAATCACGACGAGTGCTTTTTGAAAATTCAGAAAAAAAGTGAATATTATTTTGTTTAACTAATAACTAGCGTTCAAAGTAATATTGGTGTTATCAAACGAGATTAGAAAGCTTGAAAACACGGTTTTGCCGAATAGTTCAATACCTCATTTCAACAAGTCTCTAGATGGAAATCACATAAGAATCAATTTATACGCTGTCGTATTGTATAACAAGTTAACGGATACCTAAAACAAGGTATTGGCTATTTAATTTTAGCATAAACTTTACGTTTAGAAATAAATAAGTTTAAAATGAAAATTAGTAGGAAGCGTACTTATTGTAAACAGGATGTTGTCGACGTATGAAAGAGTAGAAACGGAATCGATGTAAATGAAATAACCAAATACTGCAGAAAATGAACGTAACAATATATGGTATATATTCGTTAAACAATAGAAGGGGAACCAAATTGCATCTAACAAGAAAAAGCAGCGGCTATGTTCGAAGACAGCAAACGTAGAAAAAAGGAGAAAATTGTTGAAAGCATATGAGTGGAGGACAGCACAGTATGTCTATGAAAGTAGAAGCATTTTGGAATAGTGTGTTTCAGATATATGATGATGATATCATGGACAGACAAAGCTAATAACAAAGAGGTTATAGAAATAATAGGGGAATAAAGATATCTGTGGAAAAAAATAGAAGTGGAAGAGCAGAAAACATTTTAAGGCGTTTTTGGGGAATATTGCGATATATATTACAAGCAGAGTTAAAAAAGAGGTAGAGGTAGACTTAGATCAGACTATTGTACGCAGATAGTGAAAGATGCAGACTGTGAAAATTTCAGGGAAATGTGTAGGTTAGCTCAGAATCGGAAACAGCAAGGGTAGGCGATTTATGTATCCTCCAATTTATGTATGTATAACAAAATAGAAGCTATTAGGAATTATTAGAAATTGTTAAAGAAATTATTAAGTCAAGTGCAACAATGTAATTCAAGGATAATTAAATAAAGGTTATTAACAGTTCATGAAAACGTATGCAATACAATGTATTCCAGACGATAGTGATACTGCAGGTGGCAGGTCACAGACGGTTAAGAAACCGCAATTATTAGAAATTAAGATTGTTACATTGTATAATGAATAGAATTAAGAAATAAGCAGACATGATCTCTGCAAGTTCCCACAGACATGTGAGGGGCAGGAACAACATGAATACCCCGGAAACTCCAAGAGCAGTCAGTCAGTCATAAGTACTTCAGCTTTAACATTGCAGTTTGCTTAGGTTACTCACTCATTATTTTTTGACTTAGAGTAATAATTTAAATTAAGATTGTCAAAATTCCTTGTTAATTTTTGTTTAAATTCAAATAAATTTTGTTACGAAGTTTTTGAAAGAAGTTTTTTAAAAAACCGCTCCCAAGACCCGAAACGTAACTCGAGTCTAACCACTTCTTCAACTGAAGACCTAATGATGATGATGATCACCATAAGGTCTTCAGTCTTGGAACTGGTTGTATGTACACCAGCTCCATTGTTTTCTATTCTGAGCTAAAACACACATTTCCCTGCAAGTCTCACCGTCTATATCTTTCATTATCTGTGCGCAATAGTTCAATCTAGGTATAACTTTACCTCTCTTTTTTCCTTTCTCTGCCTTTAATATATCTCACATTATTTCCTCATGCTTTACAACATGCCCTATCATTTCATCTCTGCTACTTTTTACCGTTTTCTACATTCTTCTTTCTTTCCTTATTATTTCTAAAAGTTCCTCGTTATTAACTCTGCTTGCCCATAATATTCTTCAGCGTATGTCTTTAGCAATATGTTTCAAAAACCTACCTTTTTCCTGTCCGTTTCTTCTACTGTGCACATTTCACAATTGTACAGTACTATGTTTCACACATATGCTTTTAACAGTCTTTTCTTGTTTCTGTTTGTTATCTTTGTACATAGCTGCTGCTTTTTGTTGTTAAAGAAACTCGTTTTCGTGATAATCTTATCTTTTGCTCTCTTTGTCTCTTGCGTTAGTTGACTTCCTAGGTAGCAAGAAACCTTAACCTCTTGTAAATTCTCATTTCCTATTTTTTATTCTGGTTTTTCACTTGTTCTCCCCTCCTTTAAATACTAGTCCTTAGTTTTATTTTCGTCGATTTGCATATCGTATCTCACTGTTAGTACTGCTTCTATTTCATTAAGAGATGCTGCTAACTATCCCCTGCTAGACGCTAATGCCGCTATATTATCTGCATACTTGTTTTAAGAATTTTCAAAGAAGGTTGTTGTACGATATACAGCGCGTAATAAATTAATATTAGCACTTACTGTTTTATCTGTTACCATGACATGTACTATAGGTTATGAACCATTCCAAAAGTGTTTATAGAGGACTGTATTATAATGATGTGCAATGTTTTGTTTCACACACGCACTATGAGAAAACCGCGAACACGCGCCCTTGAATGCGGATGCACTTGCGGCTGACCAAAGTCTTGAACACCACTCTCGTAACTGTCACTGTTCTATACCGCACCTTGCGCTATATATATAAAGGAAGGGTGCAGGTAAGCGGAAACAAAGAATGCTGAAGGGGACCAATAATGTACGATATACAGCGCGTAATAAATGAATATTAGCACTTACTGTTTTATCTGTTACCATGACATGTACAATAGGTCATGGACCATTCTAAAAGTATTTATAGAAGACTGTATAATAATGATGTGCAATGTTTTGTTTCACACACGCACTATGAGAAAACCGCAAACGCGCGCCCTTAAGTGCAAATGCACTTGCAGTTGACCAAAGTCTTGAACACCACTCTCGTGACTGTCACAGTTTCATACCGCACCTTGTGCTATATGTATGAAAGAAAGGGTGCAGGTAAGTGAAAGCAAGGAATGCTGAAGGGGTAACTGTAAAAGCAGCTTTAAAAAACCTTAACATAATCCGGATCGAAGGACCAATAATGTACGATATACAGCGCGTAATAAATTAATATTAGCACTTACTGTTTTATCTGTTACCATGACATGTACAATAGGTCATGAACCATTCTAAAAGTGTTTATAGAGAATTGTATAATAATGATGTGCAATTTTGTGTCACACACGCACTATGAGAAAACCGCGAACACGCGCCCTTGAGTGCGGATGCACTTGCGGCTGACCAAAGTCTTGAACACCACTCTCGTAACTGTCACTGCTCCATACTGCACCTTGCGCTATATATATGAAAGGAAGGGTGCAGGTAAGCGGAAACAAGGAATGCTGAAGGGGTAACTGTAAAAGCAGGTTTAAAACGTCTTAACAGTTGTTTATTTTGAAATTTGAATAAAATGCCTCTTCATATCCTATAGATTTAATATGGCAATTGATCATACTCACATACGGAGTCGAAAATATGGCCACATTTTTTTAAAACGTACCTTTTTAGTATTTTTCTTGAAGTGTTAGTATTTGGTTTAATAGTCAATTTATTAAAAATGAACACTACAACAGTCTAAATCTGGAACTATTTATAGCTTGGCTCAGGGTTAAATACTTCAACAAAGTCATAATAAACGCATTTTTCATTGTCCACCTCGTAAAACTTCTTTGTTGGGTTTCTTTTTATATATTATTAAATAAACGTTATGGCTGTGTCAGTTTTTCACTACAAAACTGGGTTAATCGATTGCCAAAACTGGTTGATTTCACGATACATTTATTGTGTAAGATTTGCAGTTTTCCCCGGATAACTGTAATATCGTAATAAAGTACAGAACAAACCATCGATTGCAACATAATAACGCTATAAAAACGCCTTTACGTCAGTCTCATTTATTATGACAAATCTTTAAGCATTTTTGACAATTAAGAGAATTTCTTCATTACGGCTGCTTGTGAGATTATACAGTAATCTTAATTCGAATAAATGCATATTCATGGATGTTTAAAAATATTCTGGATTGGTATAATTATGACTGTGGGCGCATGAATTGCTAAGTGGTTTCGTAATAGATGTTCAGGTTCTGGTTTGACTAGATGTTGAAGCCAATTTTTATGTTAATTAGTAATCAAAGCAATTAATGCAATGTAAATATATGAGAATAAATCACTCTAAACAAATATATCCAGGTACAATAAATAAAGTCCACTTACTTTCCTTAAGCTGTTAGAAGCTAGACCAAAAGTATGATCTCAGTATGGACATCGTGCTTTCTTGAATCTATAGTCTTCGAATATGTGAAATATAAATTGACTGGGATCGAAATATTACTTGTCTGCTAACGTTTAAACTATATTCAAAAATTAAAAGCTCTAAAATAGTCAACATGTAACGTTGGACGTTACCAGAAATAAAAAATTAAATGAGTAAGGAGGCATTAATCTCGAATGGACAAACTTGTTATTGAAGCAATCGTATAATACTGTTCAAAAACAAGACACAGCAACATCAGCATTTATATCCAAATTATAGACTTCACCACAAATATAATTGTATGATCTCTGTTAAATACACATTGGAACGCAACTCAAGATTGTAAATTATTTTAAACTATAAAAGTGTAAACAATCTAATTATTACTATCAACTTTCATAGTAGATGCATGTCATGTTTTTAAGAAAGCGTTCAGATTAATAGGGAATTCCTTGATATGCGCCCCAAATATGAACTGTAGAAATTTTAATTTAATAAATTTTGTGCAATACGACATAGTTTTAGTAGACATAGTGCAATTACCACAAAAGAGGACCACAGATGTACTTGAATACAATGTAACAAACGAAACACTATGTAAGGAAAATAGATAGGTGGAAGGTTACAGAAATGACTTAACCTTTCCATTGAATACATTATAATGTACCCATTTTATATGGCCTCAGAAAAGTATATATGTAAAGCTAAGTAAAATTATAAATATTTATGGTTCCGGGTTGAGGCTGTGTCATTTTATAAACTTTGGCCGACGTTTTGCCCACTTTTGTAAAGGGCTGCACCAGAACAGAAAAGAAAATGAAATATAAATATAAAATGAAATAGATATAAAAATAATAAAGACAAAAATGATGAAATATTAAGTAAACAAGTTAAAATGTAAAAAATTATAAAAGAGCAGACTCACCAGCCCATTTAAGCCAAAAGGTGTCGTGTGGCAGAGTAACTGGTGAAAGTAGCAAAAGTGGTAGTTTATATAGGGCGAGAACTTGATGCATGAGTGATCATGAGTAATTTTTGCTAATGAATGTCTAAGGTTACTGAAAGTTTTTGTTTTGTTTACAATATCCTCCCCGTAAAAATTTTTGTGATATTGTCTGATACTTTCACGGCCGGAGTCATAATATATTATCGTGTAAGTTATATGTAAAGAGGGATAGATAAGTCAAGAGAGTAATTTTGTAAGGACCTTGTATATAAAAAACAGGAATAAATTATTTACGCTTCAAACTAATTAGCTTTGACCTTAAAACAAGCGTATAAAAGCATACATTTGTAGTAATAAATCGTAATTTTAAAGTTGCATAGTGTGGAAGCTTGGTAGGGCATAAAAACTCAAGGAGAATGTGAGGACAATAAGCTTTAATATTCTAAGGTTGCAAATAGAGCACATCAAATAATAAGGGAAAGCTTTTGTGTACGGAGTATATAAAATCGATAATGTAAACACATATGTTTATTTAACTAACAAAGCGTCCGTTAAAAACAAATCCTAGAAAGTTTACAGGTTAAACAACTTGGAAAAAAACAATTTCAAACTGGCAACCAGTTCATAGAAAGGACGGGCAGACAAATAAACAATTCAAGAAACCATAAGGTACGTTGAAACATATTCTTTAGAAATTTGAGCTAACGACCGAAGCGAAGGTTGAGAAACAGCAGGTTGTTTGAAAACAAAGTGGAGACGGAACATAAATAGCATAGGGTAAAAGAGGATAAAAAATAACAGACGTTGTATAAAACAGTCATTTAAAGCACACGATAAAGCAGCCATTTAAAACACGCGATAAAACAGTCATTGAAAGCACGCGATAATTTGTAGAGGCTAACAACAATATCGATTTTAAGTTGCTATAGTGGGATTTTAACAAAGACAGTAAATATGAGTTAGACGAGGATAACATATTTGGACGATAAACCTACAATGGACGAAATGTTTTTGTTTGGCTGACTGCGATTGGAGTGAGAGATTTTTCTAGGAGTATTGCGACCGTTGTGCCTGCTAATCAGTATTTTCGGATTAAAGCTACGGGGAATGAGAAAATTCTAAGTTTTAAAAAATCGTCGTGTTGTGGATTTTCAAAATCGGTTAAGGTAGAGCTGAATTTCAATGAAAGTAAGGTATAGTAGGTAGGTTGGAACGCTTATAAATACACTAGGAGACGTAGTGAGGCTCTTTTATTTCTTCTCTTAGACCTACATGGTGTAACATATAAGTTAAAAATTTGAAAATCGGTGATAGTGCAGTCCGTTTAATTTAAATTACAAGTGTTTGAAAGCACGAGTAGGTGCTATGTCATAAACGGAGCTGTAAGTAAATACGAATAACGAACAAAAGATGTTACTAAGGTAAGCGAGCCTAGTTATTTTTCGGAACGAGGGTGCTGGTTGTATGGTATATTAAAGCCGATTAACATATTTGGACAATTATATGGGTAGCTGTATTGAAGGCGTCTGCATAGAATTGGATGAACGAGTGGAAATGAGTTTGATGTACATGTAGCAGAGGGAAGTTTGATAGAATGCAACGACGAGGATTTGGTGGACGATATCGTCAGAGGTGATGGTGCAAGAGCATTCACCAGGTGAAGAAATTTGTTTTCTTTTGTTATTGCTTAAACGTTTTGTGCTGGTATTTTGTGTTAGAGTGATTTGACATATTTGGTGAATATTTTATGAACATAAAATCTAATTTCAAGGTTATATGAAAAAGACAATTTGAGTTTATTATTTGAAGGTATAAATACATGACGTATAATTTTGATGTAAAGAGTAAACGGGTCTTTAGAATAGTTTGAAACAAAATGCAATTTATTTATGCATTCAGAGTAACAGGGTTTATACTGAGTTCACCATAGACCAGGGTAAACTTCAATTTAGGGTTTTAAGGTAGGCCCATCTACTTGAACTGTATATAAAGAAGTGTTGAAATAAATTAAATTCATTAAATTTAAAAGGATTTAATGGTTGATATTTTGAAAATTTATGAAGATGTTTATATTCAATTTTGTAAATATTGAACTGGTGTGACGTAGATTCTTTTGATTTGTATGAATAAAAAGATTGTATGTTTCGTTGAATTATTTGATTAATAATTTTTAGTCTAAGTGATAGAGAGTAAGCGTAGAATGGGTAAGTATCTCTGAAGAAGCTGGAAGCAGAACTAGCCGTGGTACGATGATTTAGGGGAGCTTTTCAAAAGATATTGGAATTTTAATTTTTTTTAGAAAATTTTATAACAGCCCAATCAGTAGGGTTTGATTCTAGGGATTGACTCCAGGTAAACTTCACAGTAATTTTGACGGCCCAACGCTGGGGCTCAATTTTAGAGCTTAACCACTGCATTTTTATGGCTCCCAACGGTAGGACTCAAAGGTAATCGCAAAGTTCACTGCAATATATATATATATATATATATATATATATATATATATATATATATATATATATAATATATATATATATATATATATATATATATATTGCTGTGATCCCTTGTATTAACATCGAGCCCCACGTTGGGCGCCAAAGAATGCTGTGAATCCACCAAAATCCGGGTACTCCGCTTTTCGAATCGAGCCCCACTTTTGGGCGTCAAGAATGCTGTGAAACCTACAAAAAGCTATTCATTACCTTAACTGTGTTGGTCCATTGACTTTCTTCCGTTAATCGCCTCGGCTGCTCCTCTAGTTAAACCTTCATCCTCATTCATAAAAAAAAACAAACACATTCCTACCACAAACATCAACGTTAACTCTATTTACATCAATATTCACAATACATTAAAATTTCAAAATTAAAATTCAGCATAAATTTCAGTATCAGAAAATTTCAAGATTTAAATTTATCATTTTAATGTGCATCCAGAATTAAAGTCCTTGTAGGATGCCTACTAATTACTATAACAATATATGCAGACCGGAGTCTGAGTACAAAGGAGCATCTACCACCCCTTTACGTTAATTAACCAGGTTCGTCTAATTGAGCTCAAAGACATACCCAAATTTTCATCATAATCCAGAACATCAATACTAAATACCCCTTTCTACTTAAACAAGCAAATTTCACCTTAAAATTAAAATTTTATTGTTAGTACAATTTCACTACTGTCCATTTTGAGTAAATCAATTATAAAGTTATTCAACACACACAAAAATATCAAAGTTCAAACAAAAAAGTATAATTTACCTGAAGGTTACTGCACTCGTAGCTTCAATGTACATCGTCCCTTTTATTAATCACACCATTCCAACTGGGTTATATTTAAGGCTTCTGATTCTCAACGCTTTTAAAATTTTCTCCATCACTATTCATCTAAAGTTGTTTCAGGGCTTTTCCGGAACTCATCTGTGTATATCTGACCCTTGTTCCGTGGATCCAGACACGTTTTTGAACCATTTAATTATTAACACCCCCGAAAAATAGCAAAGAAATTCATGCGTCTTTCACCAATATACGCCAAAACTGCCTACTTTTGTGTACTCATTCGTCGGTGCAAATTTTGACTAATTAGTACAGTGATACTAACTTTATTACCTTGTATCTTCTTTTCTAAGTGCACTAAAGTACATTCATTGTAGCACGTAAAGAACAAACTGTTTTTTAAATCACCAAAATATACGAGCAAACTGTTTAAATTATTTCATCAAAACCGGAAAACTAAAAATTGAGATTTAACGCATTGAATCAAGTCGCAGATGTAAGAGAGCTTCCTCATATTCACCTCCGTATATATAGCGGTTAGCCTGTCTGTCGGTCTGTTCCCCAAAACGGCCAGTTTCTAGAATTTCGTCATTCTATGTTCCCATTCCGTAGCCTGGCATGCGATTTTTACGAATTTTGCACTCGCCTCAGTTAAATCTCAGAAAATTTCCACACGGCATGCAACGTCTGAGAATACCTAATTAAATTTTATACAGAAATGTTATTTCTACCTCTCAATTTTGCCTTTACTTTCAACCAATCGCAACCCCATGACGTTGCTCTACTCACGCCTTTTTACTATATGTGTCTCGGTCTTGCGCCTATTATCTGTCTCTATCTACCCTGTTCTTATTAGTGCAAATTGATATTCCTTATTATCGATTATTTCAGTCCATGTGGACTATCTGGGTTAAATAACCCCGTATCGCACCTTCTCGTGAATATTAAGCCACGGTTTCTCCAAGATTCTTTGTAACCATTAATTATCTGTAACATTTTCGCCGTACGTGACTTTTAAACTACGCAGGTGTTCAAACATAATATTAATTCTCAGAGCTTGATTTTATTGGGTTTTTACAAGCTTTTATAGATATTATATGTTACTAACGGTTCAATTAACTTCAATTAAAATTAATACCCTTTAAATTTTAGTGAATCCTAACTAAATATTAATTATTATCTGTACGTTTTAATACCGGTTACTTAAAATTGAGTTAATTAATTTTTATAAATTTTGCACGTAATTTCTATTTGTTTCTTTACTAGGAATAATTAAATTATACGTAGAGCTTTTTAATACTGCTTCTTTTGATATAAAGCGTCTTGTACATGATTTAAATCTCTTATTTTTAATGAAACGAATGAATTTTTATGCTTCACGCTTTTATTTAATAACGCGAGTTATGTATCTTTTCCCAAAGCTTCTACACGGTGATTAAAATTATTTGATGTGATTATTTAATTTTCTACCCTGGTCTAAATATGAGTAATATATATATATATATATATATATATATATATATATATAATTGGTAAACGCATGGTTCCGGCAAAACCAGGATACAGGTTCAAGTTCTGTCCAAGACCTTATATTTTCCATCTTTCAATTACTAGCTCGATTTGAAATGATCATTTGGGCTTTGCATAAAAGTCTAAGTTATTATTTCATCTTATTCACTATAATACGATAGTACTTATCAACTTACCTTGTGTAATTAACTACCTAAAATATTTATATATATATATATATATATATATATATATATTTATGGTTCCCGGAACCATAAATATTTATGACTCCGGCCGTGAAAGCATCCTACAATATGACTAAATAAAATTACATGACCATATGGGTACCTTCCCCTTGTTTGATTTCATAAACTCAATGGTAAGATTGTGTAATGACAAAAGTTTTCAGACTAAGAACGTAATACTGAGTTAGAAAACAATACCAAAATTAGACATCTGACAAAACAAATTAATTAATTGTGAACTGATGATACAACAACATTAAAATGTAGAGATACGCGCGAATAGATAAACGCGAACGTAACCGTGGGATTGAAGGGTACTATAATATTAGTTTTATACGATATTGAACGTATAGAAGCTTCAATAATAATTCCCGAATTGCATTCCCGAAGGGAATAGGCAGTGATCGGCATCCAAAAGTGAATACATTTGCAAGGGTAGTTTCATGAACACTCGCACGCGGATATAATGCCGTGAGAATCATTTTAAAATAAAAGGGTTAGGACCGGGTGAGTCATCCTTCCATGAAGTTAGAACTTTGTGACTTGTTTAATGCAAGGAGGTTTTTGTTTTTGGTGAACTAAAAGAATGGTTGCAAACAAAGGTATGAATGATAAAATATTAAGTAGACAAGTTAAAGTGTAAGAAATTATGAAAGAGTTACTTTTGAACCAGCGGACTCACCAGCCCATTTAAACCAAAAGGTGTCGTGTGGCAGAGTAACTAGTGAAAGTAGCAAAAGTGGTAGTTTATATAGGACGAGAACTTGATGCATGAATGATCATGAGTAATTTTTGTTAATGAGTATCTAAGGTTACTGAAGGTTTTTGTTTGGTTTACAATATTCTCTCCGTAAAGGTTTTTGTGATATTATAATGACTCCGACCGTGAAAGCATCCGACAATATCACTAAGTAAAATTACATGACCTTATGAATACTTTGCCCTTGTTTCATTTCATAAACACAATGGTAAGATTGTGTAATGACAAAAATCTCCAGACTAAGAATGTAATACTGAGTGGGAAAAATAATACCAAAATTAGACATCTGATAGAACGAATTAATTAATTGTGAACTGGTGATACAACAACATTAAAATGTAGAAATACGCGCGAATAGATAAACGCGAACGTAACCGTGGGATTCAAGGGTACCATAATATCAGTTTTTATATGAGATTGAACGTACAGAAGCTCCAATAGTAATGTGATTGCATTCCCGAAGGGAATAGGCGGTGATCGGCATCCAAAATCAGAAGCAAGTAGAATTTCGTCAGCATTAGATAAAGAAGAGGAATCAGAAAGAATTTTGTCAACATCAGAACAATGACTAAGAGCAGGCAACGTTTCATCAACGTCCGATAAAGGAGTAGAATCTAGTAAAGCTTTATCAATGTTAGACAACGGAGTAGGAACAGGCAAAATTTCAGCCACACTAGAAACTGATTCCTTGACAATAGCAGATAAAGAAATAGGATCAGGTAACACTTTAACGACTACAGCAACAGGCAGTATAGCTACGGATTCACTAATTTCAACAGGACCTTCTCTGTCCGTATTAGGAGTTATCGTCACTTCAGCTACAGCTGTTATTGCAGGCATAACAGAAATTTCTCGAGTACAACCATTTAAGAAAGCAGGAATAGGTAAAATTTACACAACAACAGCAACAGCAACCAGCAAGATGACCTGGATGAGGTACAGGAGAGAACGTAAAGATAGCAGCAGAAGAAATTTGGCTCTTAGACCTGAGAACAGAATTTGAAGTGTTATTCGAAGACCTGTTAGTAGTAGGTTGACAGTTGGGACAGTTGTGGCCAGTAACTCCCTTTTGCCCGCAACCATAGCAATGGAGTACTTTAGGACGAATACAACGTATCGAAACATTACCAGGTTATTCGCAATTAAAGCATATGACCTGACGTGTAGAAGCAGAACTAGAAAAAGGAGCAGTAGAACGTACGGAAGAAGTATCGGATCTACCCGTAGGCGTAGAATAAACCTTAACAACTCGATCATGTGAAGTAAAGGTATTTTCCCCAATAGTAGCAGACTTATAAACAAGACCCGGATCAGCAGTAACAGTAGGTTGCTTTTGACTAGGTGATACGGATCTGTCGGCCAAAATCGTTGCCGGTCCCAATTTCAGACATTCGTTCTTTAACTCTCGTAAGGAGCGGACGGTAGGCAAATGGGCTCCATAGAATGGAGCGAGGTTACGAAGCACAATGGACAATTGATCATCCTCCTTGAAAGGTCCATACCACTAAAACAGGGCCCTCATACACGTGAAATAATCAGTAATGCTTTCTGAGGGCTCCTGCTGTCTATTGCAGATACCATCAAACAGTATTATCCCTATATCAGTCATTTTGAATACGCATAAAGAAAAGAAATTCAGAGAAGTAACTAAATAAAGGCCAACCGTAACTCGATAAAAGCTCAAAAAAATTATTGCGAATACAAGACAATTTAAAACATATCCGACGGATAAACTTTGAAAACACCAATAGGAGCGTAACAACAAAATAGAAGTTATAAATCGGAATAGGGCGTCAGAGTTTTCAACGGACTAGAATTATTGGCGAAAACACAAGTCTAATAATTCGAGATTAGCCAACTAATGATATTTAGCGATTAAGAAGGAAAACGGAACTAAAATTTAAGAAGATCAAACCCACACAAAAATAAAACAAATCAATCCCCATGTAAGGAACACCAAAGGGCCGAAAAAAATAAATACCATTTCGAAAGTAAAGGAAAGAAAAAAAAGTAGCATAAGGCAGAGAATGCGGGTAATGTCGGAAATTAAGCAGTAACAACAAAAAACCGGAGCAAAGGTTACTCAAAACAAAAACGGAGCCCCACGCCAGAGCGTCAAAATTTATGCTGCGTTATGAAGCGTACGGGTCAGACAGAAATAGAATGGATGCTTAAAGTGAGGACCCGCACGAATCACGATTACAAAACAGAACACAAGGAACGTAAAAATACCAGGCTAACTACCAATGCGAAGAAGGGAGGGGCATTTCCAGGAACACAAAAATACATCTTCATTGCTTTTCTATTTACAATAAAAATTAATTAGGAAAAAAATTTCGGTTTAAATCAACAAAAAAAATAGTTATATTACAAAGAATAAATTTTAAGAATTGACGTACGAAGTGCCCATTTTGTTTAGCATGTAGGATTTATTAGTAAGAGAAAAAAAAGAATTACTGTTTATACTTTATGTTAACATCAGGGTGTTAAAGTAAAAATATTAACGGTACAACAAATTTTAGTAATCTTTTAATAAAGTACTATGGAGCACCAGCAACGCACTAACAACAAAAGTAGAAAAAAAAAGGTGCTCGCGATATATGGAAAGACTATCACAACATACCTCCATGTGCCAAGATACTATCGTGTGCCCATTGCATCCACTGAGGTGAATCAACTAAGCGTCAGGGTGCTTGCGTCCTGATGCAGCGTCACTACGGTCGACAGATTTTGAGTGCTGCGAAAATCACTGCAACAGCGGAACACATACCAGCGCAGTTGGTTTTACATAAAAAGAATAATAGGGCCTACAAATAAAAATTTGGCCTCCAGCTAAAAGCGATGCACCCAAGATCTACACTACTTATCAAAAAAAAAAGTGTATCGCTCTTGAAGCAATATGACGAGTAATGTAGAAAATACATATAAGGACGAACTGCAGCATCAAATTAAAAATTCGTTCAAATAACAAGAATTTGAACTTCAATCCTCGCGTTATCAAATGTGATTAGAAACTTGAAACACGCTTAATCAAATAATACGATACATTATTTTAACTAATCGTTTGGTCGTAGCAGTATAAGAATTAATTGTACGCTATAGCAATGTGTTGCAAGCCTGCGGGCACCGAAAACAAGGTACCGACTATTTAAATTATAGAGTAAACTTTTCATTCGCCGTAAATGGGTTTAAATGCAATTTATTAGGAAGCGTACTTATTGTAGGAAGGTCTAATATACCGGGTGTTGTTGGAGTATTGAAGTAGAATCTACGTGCATGAATAATGTAAGAAAAGGGTAGGTTTTAATTTACAAGTCGTACGTCGCTGAGATATAAAGTACTAAAAATCACTAACGAAGTACTAACTTTCAGCTAAAACGAATTTTTAAATTTAAAACAAACCGGGGCCAGTTATGAAATTAGCCGCAGAAAGTAAGTGGCCCAAAACTTTTTTTATTAGTAGTCGTATTTTGCTGAGATATGAAGCACTAGAGAGCACTAACAAAACTCTAACTTTGGGCTGTAAAAAATTTTTGTAATTGAAGAAAACCTCGGCTAAGTGGGAAGTTCCGCCGAAAATTGGTTAAATTATCATTTTCGGCGAGACATTAGTACTTACAAAGTTGCGGCTAACTTCACGCACGTGATTACTCTATCATATATTCACAATTTTCTTCGTGATTTACTAGTGTTTAACTAGGGACGCAAAACGCCTAAACACACCACCCTCAACCGCGGTCGGTTCGCTATGTTAAATATGATAAACCGTTTAAATAAAAAATGTAGTCAAATTTTCAAGCTCTCTAAGCTCTGTTAACTAGATTTTTAAACCGATACGTAGACAAATGGTATTGTTAGCGCAAAGGCGATGGATCTGGAGTTCTTGATCTATGCTTCATCTTTGAAGCTCAATTTATGGTAAATATAGCCAAAGTACGTTGTACCTGAAATATATCAAACATATTATGGCAGAAAAATAAATAAAGAAATAGCCAAATTCCTACTTAACATTGGCGGACCTTCTAAGAAGGTACAACACCCAATCCAAATTGAGGATGTTGGCCTACTGAAACTAATACGTGTCTAGCCACTTGATAATGAATAAATAATTTTGCCTGGCATGGGGAAAGTAATTCGAGCATAAAAAACGAAAATCAATATAAATTGTTGGTTATTTTGCAAAAAGAAAAATCCGTGACCGGTTTCACTGTTCTTGCAGATCATCAGACGAACGCATCCCTTTTTGCAAAACAATCAAGTTCTGGGATTATACACATATCAAGGTGTATTTATACTACAAACAGTTTCTCATGCGCCTACTATACTCGAATGTAAGCAACTAGCCATCGGTAACTTTTACAAGTCCCAACATGATCAGTATAGATGGAGTTGCCAGACAAAATTTTTAAAAATTTACTCAAAAGACAAGATGAAAAATAAATAAACAAATGACCGAACTCCTACATAATATTGGCGGACCTTCTAAAAAGGTACTACACCCAATGCAAATTGAGGATGTTGGCCTAAAACTAATGTTGGTGGACCTTCTAAAAAAGTACTACACCCAATGCAAATTGAGGATGTTGGCCTACTGAAACTAATGTTTCTAGCTACTTGATAATGAATAATTTTGCCTGACATGTTTATTTATTTATTTTTCATCTTGTCTTTTGATTAAGTGTTTAAAAATTTTGTCTGGCAACTCCATCTATGCCGATCATGTTAGGACTTGTAAAAGTTACCGATGGTTAAGTTGTATACATTCGAGTATAGAGGGCGCATAAGAATCTGTTTGTATTATAAATACACCTTGATTTGTGTATAATCCCAGAAGTTAGTTGGTTGTTTTGCAAAAAGAAATGCATCCGTCTGATGATCTGCAAGAACAGTGAAGCCGGTCACGGATTTTTCTTTTTGCAAAATATCCAACAATTTATATTGATTTTCGTTTTCTATGCTCAAATTACTTTCCCCATGCCAGGCAAAAAAAAATTGATTATATTATAGCAGGTTATAATTTAACTAAATGCACAATTTTGGTTAAAAACAATATCAATTGCAAAACAGTAACACATAAGACTTTGTTTGTCAAGTATAAATCATACTCCTGGTAAATGAAGTTTAATAAAATAATTACGAATACCTTTTATCGTGCAATAGCAATGACGATAATAATATACAATATTTTACTTCAGAAACGAGTTAAAATTAGTCTGTCTGAATAATTATACCTTGTCTATTGTGCTCGTCTGTACACCAGCAATTAAAGTATACAGTTTAATAAAGTACATCGTCTAGCAAGTAGAATATGTTTACGGGTCGTTTACATAACGTAAAATTTAATAAATGGTTGTATGCATACGGCTGGTTGTAATAATTATAAATTGTAATTAGATATTTAACTTGAATTACAAGAGCCATCAGTTCTTAACGTAAAGCTTATGAAGACATGCTATCGCGAGATTTTATTGGCAATATGGAAATAATTGCTATGAAAAATTAGAAACACCAAGCATAGTTACTGTAAATATATTGAATTGAAATTTGTTATTACTTTATCTCACAATAAATGTCAATATTTAAACTTAGGTTGAGAACAACTTTGTTAAGAAAATAAAATTAAAGAACATTTGAAAAATTATATTTATAAAATAATACATGTGGAGTCGATGTAGAGTTGGGTTTAAAACTAAGTAAATCTTGCCATTCTTTATTAGTGATGAGGCGTACTCTTTCATCACCGCATTCCAACCACATACCTGTCTTTGAGATATTTTTAAAAAGATTTTCAACGACTTTTTTTATTTAATTTAGTATCACAGCAACTCCGGTGCTTCTGCTTCCTATCCCGATCTTTTAATTTTACTAGGAAGAAAATTTGTTACGTTCAAAACCCTGCAAGTAACTTTTTCTGCATGAATATTTATTCATTCTACTTCTATTTAAAACACCTTAAAACTCCTCAACAAGCTCGATTTCCTATCTTTCGAAATTAGTGTTAATTTATAAAATTTTTCAAGTAATTACTCTTTATAAAATTTTGCCTTATACAATCAAACAGCTGCTTAAAAAACTCTACATTACACATTCTTCTTAAGTTTCTTTGGGAATTAAACCACTCATAGTTTTTAAAATGATCTTTATTTACGTTTCGATCCATGACCTAGAATCGTTTTGACAACGATTCCCAAAGAAACTTAAGAAGAATGCTAAACAAACCACAACAAACATACAGGGAGTATCTACATTACACAGTCGCTACAAATAAATTCTACCACCTGCTGTGACTATATTGTAGTTACAGTTGCACATAAATGCACAGCTTTCTTTTAAAAGATAAGGCCACTTAATCATATGCTTAGTATATAAACACTTGCAATGGGTTTGTTATCTGTTATTCTACAGATGTGAAGATGTTTCAAAGTAATAAGTTTGTTTTTTTTTGTTTGAAAATCCTTTGTTAATTGCGTTATTTTCTTATTGGAAAACTGTAGCTTTTTGCAGCTGCCGTGTAAGAATTTTGCACATTTGATCCTTTGGCGATATTTTTGAAGGCCAAATATCTACTCCCATACATGGTTCTTCTCTTATAAATAGGACGGTACTTTGGAAGCTAATCATTCCACACCGGGTGGTTTTTTGTAAAAGAGCCCGGCAAAGTCGCGCTATGAAAAATGCGTTCTGTGCTAGTATGAATTAAGGTTGTGGTTCCAGCATCCAGCCCATAAAGAAATGTAGCCGCATTTTTCCATCCATAAGATGATACCAGCAAGAAACCGGTAGCTCAAGGTATAGTTTTCAGTTTTCGTTATTTTTTATGCTGCTGTGAAGAATAGACATTTCACTTGCTGTTCATAATGTTATTACTCATGATTATCTAGTAAATCAGTGAACTATCAACACTACGTTACAAAGCTCACGTTCACAATGCACGAGCGACTATCTAATCTTTCTTCAAGTTAAAACTTAGTCAATTAAAGTTTGTGATAGAGTCGTTTTACTGTTTCTTTTATCTTCTTGCATATATATTAACGTCAAGAACTTGCGCATTAATTTAAAAGTAGTTAACACTTGATTAATTTAAGTTAGGGTGTATAAAGTTAATGTTACACTATTTCTTGATAAGGTGCACTTCACCATGCAGCATGTATTTATAACTTATGTATATTTCTTTTCCTAGAAGTACTGTATAGTTTATGTTTTATTTTCTTTCGTATATATTTAAGGTAAAGCATTAAGTAAGTATCTATATGCTAAGATGTTATATTTACTTATCAATTCTATATTTTTATGTTATGACGCTTTGTTTACCATCACGTTGTAAAGAATTGGTTTCTTTGTTTTTTTTAAACAGCCTTTCAAGATTGTATGTTGATAATATAATTTTACTGAGGTTTCCAATGTGTTCCTTTCGTTTTACCCACGCCACTTAACGACATTTTTGAGCTAGCCCGAATTGTAATTCAATTCTACCATTCTGCCCCGGTTTTGTTGCGATATTCGACGTAAACAATTTCTTTACTGTTTTCTTTCGTGTTTGCGCGGAATACTGTAGCAGTTTCTTCCATTATTTTCTTTTCAATGGCACGAAGAAAATTCAATCCTTGTTTTCCAAAAACTCTCAATGTTTCGATAGCGATTGGAAAGAAAATAATTGTTTTCTAGATGATTGTATTTTTATTTTTGTTTTTCTCCGCATACAAAGCAGCAGTACCTGCTGATAGACTTGTTTATTGTAGAGGTGAAGTTGCCAAGATATCTACGCAAGTAAAATCCCAAATAACTGACTTTCTGTGACTCCAGTGGATGAGTGACATACTATCTGGTCGTTAGCCGTCTCAATGACTTATTCCTAAAGGTTCTAGTATTTAAGGTACTTTTGCTAGATTTAGTTCTCTCTTTATGATGTCATTTACAACGTGATGACATGCTGAACGTCCAACACTAAATATACAACTTATTCCGTGAATTCCTTTTTCTGTAACCATTGAACCTCATTTGTATTTGTGCTTCACCTAAATATTATTTCCTAAACGTAATCCAATAGATGCGAAAAATGTATCTTCATCGAGTAATGTCCTATATATGTCGCTGGGAGAGTATTTAACCAAACACCAGATTCTTTGCCACCAACTGCTTTGAGACAAGTCCTATCCTGTAATTTACTAGCACTTTTCAAGCAGTTGTTTAGCCACAGTTCAATTAGTGGTTGATTCCATTCCCAGGAAAAGTTTTAAGTCTTCTTTCAAACAGTTGTTGGTTTTCTTATGCCATAGCTCCCCACTTGCTAATAATATAGTATTACAAGTTGATTTTTTTGCATAAAATTGAATCTACCAAGTCAGAAACACTGTGTATGGAAAATAAGAACGCGAGAAGTGCAATTGCTGTGGTTTGATGAATTTCCAAACCTTGTTTAGAAACTGGAAGTGAAGCTTGTATCCACTGGTTGTCATGTATTTTATTGTTAGTAATTTCTCTCAAGGTTTTATGCATCTGGTCATCTGTATTTTTTAGATATGCTTCAGCATGCTATGACGGTCAGCATCGAAGTACATATAGCAAATTTTGTTATTACTATTAAAATTTTCAACAAATAAAATTCTACATACGCTGGTAGATCTGCTAAATTTGATCACATGTGGATTAACATTTTAATTTATCTGTAAGAAGACCATCTAAAAGTGACCATTTGGGTTTTTTTCCAATTATAAATCGGGTGATATTGATAACATTTCTTTTATATGTCGTCTTCATGTTTCATGAAAATTTCACAATTGCTAAAAATTGGTTCCAATCCTCCTTTTTTGGATTTAAGAATAATGTTTATTGTGTTATTTCGGATTGAATCACTGTTACCTGCAATTAAACCGTCATCAAGATACCAGGTGTTATATTCAGTTATTTAGCACTAATTTTACTTATCATATCTTGAATCGCAAGACTGAATAGTGCTGGTCCGAGGAGGTCTCCTTCTTGTACACCCCTTTGTGATAGAATTGTGTCTTTCCCAAACAATAAAAATGTAGGATTTTTATAACATTATTCAATAAAACGATATAACTTTGGGATTATTTTGAAAACTTTAAATATTGTGTTTCTATAAACCACGCTAAAAATACTTTTTGTTTTGATTTTAAATTTTCAACATATGGTGTTGCTGAATTTGCTACTGTTTCCTTTTCCTATTCTAGAACATGCTATTTTTGCAACTAATCTTCTATAAAATGTTTCAACTGCGATAGTTCGCATGCCACCATCACTCTTTCTTAAAGCACATAATGATGCATCGTACAAAACTAAAAATATTTCTTTAGGCACTTTTCCGTATAACATTAAATTACAAAGTGCAATTAAAGTTGTTAATAAATGTTGAGCGGTTTTATAAGAACTACACGAAGTTAAATCTCGTACATGTGAAGACCTTAGGTAATCATCTCCTCCGGCTGAACCGTTTTTAAAAAATTTTACTTGCTAATAATACATTTTCATTTTTAAGCTGATGTGTATTTTTACTAAAGATTATTTTTCGTAAGCTACGACTTTATCATTCATTTGATGTTTTTCTATCAATTCCATTAATGTTTTTACATTGTATTCCTCTATCGTATCTGATAAATAAAGCATTTTGACTGCCGAAGTGATATCACCATCTGTAACTTTGGGCAACACTCGTTTGTATAATGACATTTTGCTTTTTGAGTTATTTTCATTTATAGAATATTCAAAAATCTTTTTTTTTATGTTCTGCCGTATAATGGCAGCAATTGCATTCTATTTATTTTTCTAAAACCTACTGTGTTTAAAATTTTATATGAATATAATAAAAAATTTTCCTAGCACTTACAGAATTTTTGGAACGCACTCGTCTAACAAAATTTTTAAATAATTTGCTGATACTTCTGGCAATTTCGAAATTCGTTTAATTATCTTGCTGCTCCTATTTCTCCGGTAGCAATAAATGGAACGGCTTTTTGAATTCTTTTGTCACTGTTTTTAAATTTAATAGTTTTTGCTATGGTTTTATCTTCAGAACGAGTATTTAGCCTCTTTTCTAGGTAGCATTTCTTGATATGAATGTTCAGTCCTCTTCTTTTGAATGTTTTGTTACAAAACCTACATTCTAATCGATTACTATAGTTTTTGTTGATTTCACTAAATACATTTTCCGTATAAGTTTGACTTAAAGGCAAACTGCCACTTAACGACTTGCCACTGTCATTAGACGCAGGTTTGACACATGTAATTTAAACGTGCTCTTTGAGAATTTTAAATATTTTAACAGTGTTATTTATTCATATGTAATTGTTCCGTCATTTTTACATTAAATAGTGGCTTTTCTACTGAATAGTTTTAAGTTTGGAATCAATGCGACAACTGTGACCAGTGGCTCCACTCAACACGCGCAGGAATATCCGACCAAGAAGCCAGGAACCTTAGCCTTCAAAACACCGAATGGGTTTGCGCTTCCTATGTACAAGCAACGATAACACAGCAAACCATCCACAAACATCCCTTCCAATACTTCTCCTTGTCCTTTTTGCAGTCAGTCTTGTACGGAAAGGGGCCTTCGAATCCATATAGGCAAAAAACATAAAGACGAACAACACGTTCAATACAACTAGGGTTTGCAACCAAGGGGGGATGTGAGGCAGCTGTTCACGCAACTAGAACTTTTGTGAAGAGTAATCAAACCACCAAGAAAGTAGTTTTGAAGATTGATTTCAGAAACGCGTTTAATTCAATTAACCGTGATTCAATGCTAAACGCTGTGAAAGCAATGAGCCCTACCATTTTCGCTTTCATTTGGCAAGCTTATTTCAACACTAGCAATCTCTTTTTTGGTGACTCCGTAATCCCATTCATTTCTGGCTGTCAACAAGGGGACCCCGACGGTCCTTATCTATTCTGCATTTCAATTCACCCCTTTATAACAAAAAAGATTTTTGAACTATTTTGTTTCTACCTAGATGACGGCTTGATTGCTGGAGATCCGGAGTCTGTACTTAAAGATTTCGAAGTTTTGGAAATAGGTTTAATCATCAACCCAGCCAAATGCGAATTATATTTTTGTGGAGATATTGATGAAGACATTGCTGCAAAATTTGATATAATTTTTCTGGGAACTAAATTAGTTCGGGAGTTATCATTACTTGGGGCCGCTATCACAAACAATGAAAAATGAAGGAAATTAAGCTTTTATTTTCAAAACTGCTGAAGCTAGATTGTTTATATTTGTTAAGAAATTGCCTTGCCGTACTCAAGATGTCTTACCTTCTGAGGACCACGCCATTTTGGAATTTTGAAAATTTACTCTCAGTTTTCCATAGTCAAATTCAAGGAACACTGGAAAAAATAATTAATTGTCATTTACTCCGTCTCAATTTGCATGTGCCTCTCTTCCTGTTCGATTTGGTGGATTAGGAATTCGACAACTAGCCCAGATCGCGCTGCCGGCTTTCCTTTCATCTGTACATGGCATATTTCGACTTGTCAATTTGATGTTAAATCTTGAGGATACAGACAAGCCCTGAATCACCTTTCATGACGAATGACTCCCGGTATGGAATACTAGAAGCGACAACTGTCTGATTCCTATGACGCCTGCTTTACAAAAAAGTTGGGACACCTACTCATCCGTCTTTTTATGCTACAAACTACACCTTTGTCAGAATTAGGAAAAAGGCCACTTTACTAGCTACCGAGAAACCGGAAGCAAATGCTTGGTTGACAGCTCTTCCTTCACACCCTATAGGTACGCTATTAGACAATAATTCATTCTGAATAGCTATTGGCCTACGACTATGTTTCAAAATATGCAAATCACATATTTGTACGTGAGGAGGTAATGTAACAGAGTCTGGAATTCATGGCCCAAGTTGCTTGAAGAGTATGGGACGTTACTCGAGACACCAGGAACTCAATAATATCATCAGCAGAGCTCTAAATTCCGCAAAAATTCCATGTCATTTGGAACTAATTGGGCTATCCAGAACTGATGGGACAAGGGCCGATGGTATTATCCTAATTCCCCGAGAAAGAGGACAATATCTCGTAAGGGACGCTACTTGCACAGATACTGTTGCTCCTCACTTATCTCACTTAACCAAACTGGCAGGTTCAGCAGCTAAACAAGCAGTTTAAGCGAAAATTCAGAAGTATACTCCTGTCGTCGATTTCAACTACTTTTTCCTCCCTTGAGCTTGTTGGTTGTTCGGACTACTCGCCCTAATTTAAATTCATTTAACAGTAATTTCGACTTGTAAATTCTGTTTAAATAAAAATTGTTACAAGAGTTTTTGAAAGAAGACTTTTTAAAAAGGCAGCTTCCAAGGTCCAAATCGTAACTAGCGTTACAAAAAGAAATTTAATTGCATCCAAAGCAAAGCTGTAAACATTCCCATAAACTATGACAACAAAATTGAACTGAACTGAATTATGATCACTCGGAAATAAGACGTGATTAAGGGATTGACCGCGTAAGATCAGGAAGCGTAAATCGTGACTCAGGATCGATTATGGTGTGAGAACTGCAACGACAGATACACTATATTTCTTGTTTGCTATAAATTACAGCAGCCACTTGTGCTTACTTTACAGGTACCAATTTACGATTCCGTTTTATAAGTTATGTGGGGTAGTATGAAGACATCAAAAGCTCATGGTTAGCAGCATTAGTAGTATATTATGCACTGGAGGTTACACAACTTCTCAAGGAAATTTATGGGATATATAGTAGTAATTTATGTAGATAATAATAGCCCAATGGCAACAAAATTTTAAAAATAGATAATTGTCGAGACATTTAGCGAAAATGGTATGTATACAACGAGAGATGTAATCATCTTGTGTGTGGTATAAAATTACATAATTCAAAAAAATATCATAGTTACCCGGTCTTTTGATTAGTACAAAGTAACTTTTTTTAATAATTGATGAGTGCAACCTCTAAAGAATGCAATTACCATTTCCGTTATATTAGGTTTTGAATGAGTTGTGGGTGCTAAAACCCTGCGGTTTGGGAGAATGTAAATCCCAAAATATACTTAGAACTGTTGAGAAATAGCAATGGGTAGAACTGAAGCACACAAAATGTTAAATTTAAGTGTAGCACGTTCTACCATCGTCGAATAATGAAGTAAACAAACGTTTCAAAACGATCTCGGTAAATAAGCGAGTAAATTAGGCATTATCTTTGCGTTGGAAAACGAAAATGTAAATTCACAATACTTCCGCATACGCACAAAGTAAATAAAGTAAATAAAAATACAAAAATCTAGTGAGTGGAATCGATAAAAATATAACTCATCATTAGGTCTTCAGTCCTGGAACTGATTAGACGCGTACCCTCATTGCTTTCTATTCTGAACTCATCCACACATTTCAGCATCTTCACTATCTGAATGCGAAAGTCTGATCTCGGTCTACCTCTACCTATTTCTTCTTATAGACGAGGGGCGCTACAAGGAAGTAAATGCGAAAAATATGACAACCGCATTTTCTCACTTGATGCATGCTTAGAAAAGCCCAAAGATTAATATTATGGATGATGCATGCCAGTCGATCTTCGGGTCCAATTTTTATATCTTTTGACCCTTCTCATTAGGTATTATAGAAATGGATTGAATGCAGCTGTAGTGCTTTTATATTCATTTTGAACGACAGTTCTGTGGAAATTAGTAATAGTTGGTATTACAGGAAATAACAACAAGGTTAACGTTGAAAATATTGTTTATTATTTAACAAAAATGACTTAGTAAACAAATATAAAAGTACTTAGATAAATCTATTTTTACAATTATCGCTCACACACTTGCACATTAAAATACAAGTCAACCCTGTTTTTTACAGTTGCACGACATTGTTCTACAAATAGAATTGCAATTGTATGGACTTTTTAAGGATTCTGGTATCGATGGTTTAGTCATTTGCCTATAGTACAAGTAGCTATCTTGATTTTCATAGCCAAAATGAATGGGTTTGAATAACGGTTTGAACGCATTTTCCATAAATATGTTTGGGATGAAGCCCTTAAACAATTTAAGTACAATATATCGGATTTGCATATAATTCTCGAAAAATTTAAGTCAAAACCTATATTTCTGGATATCAATTTATACCTAAGTTCATCAGCTGTTAAATTGTGTTTTGAAATAATATAAGTACATAGTTTCTCTACATCTATAAAATGTTCTGCATCTAGAACTTCATTTCCGAAAAATGCTAGAGTGTTTTGAACAAAATTTTGTGATGCAGCCACTAAATCCTGTTTTTTTATTATCCAGCCTACTATATTTGTGTCACAACTGTTACGCGCCGAAATCGGCCGTAAACATTCTTTAGTTTTAGTTTTGATGTGCGGGAGTTTTCGCGCCTTAAATTCAAAAGACTTGGCGTGTATTTCCGTCACGTCGGAGTGCGTTTGCGCCAGATCGCGCGACGCGAGTGTCGGGAGAACAAGAGTGGGTAAGTTTCCGGGAGACTCTGTAACGTGGCTGTTTGCCTTTGAACTTCTTGGAATGCAGAAGTGGTATCAGGTATCGTATCTTATCTCTAGAAAGAAGACAATTTGAAGCAGCCTAGTGCGAACCAGAGTCCATGACCGCGTAGCTAGTCGGAACCATTTGGAAGGACGCTAGGCGTACTCTCCGTAAACTATCTTAAAGGAGGCTCCAGCAATCCTGAAGGACGCTATCATGTGGGACGCCATCCTTGGCGTACTTCGTGGGAAGCTGGACCTATTTATGTGAGTACCTTATTGTCTATACTGCATTTGTAATGTTTATTATGATATTTATTGCGAAATTGCGCAATTAAATTTGCTTATTGTGTGACGTCATTGACAGATGGGCGCGCTAAAATCTGTAACCAAGATAAGGGTTACCATCTGCCGGTGCGTTACGTAATCTCGCGCTTGCGGGATTGTAATTTCAACTTTTAAATTGTAAGACAACCTGTTATAGAATGTAGTGCTGGTAAAATATTACAAATATTTTCGTCGATAGATTGCGTTGCCAAATGACATCCTAGAACGCGTTTTTTAGTATGTCAACTGTCGAAGCATAGTCTTTGACAGCCAATATTTGCAAGCATTTTCCAATAATAAATTCCTAAGATAAATACATTAGTATCAGCACTGAGAATAATAACATTGGCATTGGGTTGAATCATTACTGCATGAAATATATGGCAAGACATTCTCGTATCTGCTTCTAAGTAGTCTGATTTTAATTCAAGCACCTGAGACAATGAAGAACCTTGCAGTTTAAAACGTTGCGTTGGATCATCGAATCCTCCACAAATATACACCTGTTTCTCTTCTGATAATTGTACATATGTCAGGGCACTACTGCAAAGAAATCGTACTAAATTTAATTTATTTTCAGTACTTCCAGAAAAAGATTTACAATCTGTTGGAATTTTTGTTAAATCGCTAAAATGACGATTTTTTTAGAAGATTTACCTTTACTTTGTAAACATGACTCTAAAAATTTTATGGATATCATCATATCGGTCAAATACAATATTGACTCTTTCTACATAGTTTTGTGATAATAAAAGCGTATTCTTGTAAAAAACGCCTCTGCAAATGCACCGAAGGTACTATACCTTTTAAGTTGTATTTGATGTACAAGTGCCATACTACGTACTACATAAATTTTTGGAAAATTTAAGGTCGCCGACAAGAGTTCATTCCACAATGGTAAGTTTCCTCTATTTCAAGAGCCATTACAAACTGTAGAATTCGTCTTTGTCAAAAAGATATTTGGAATAATCTAATATTTCATAGGACACTAATGTCTTCGTGTCAAATTCACGCTAAGAAGCCAGTATAAATAATTGCTAAAAATGTAAAATGTCTTTTGCATCTTGAAACTTGTTGCTGTATGTACCCGTATTTTTTTTCCCGGATTGTCTTCTAAATTATAGAATGGAGTTCTTTTAATAGGGTCAAATATGTTTCTTGTTTTCAAAAGGAATCGTTCAGTTTCGTTTATATTGAGCATGCATTGTGTAGTAAATTGTTTTGCAACTGCACCCGTATAGATATTACGAGGACCACACACCTCATTGACCTTTAATGGATTACATGTACTGAAACACTTGATTATGTTTTGAACGTCTTTTACGTCTTTACTGATCCTTGATTGCGACCACTCACTATCAACATTAGTGAGTAGAATGAATAGCGCTTTTATAAAGATATAAAATCACCCACCTCTGCATTGCTTCTTTATTTTGAGTAATTCCAATTAAGCCTTTGGTTATAGCAGATGAGCGATTCTGAGATTGCTCCAATGCTAAGTCACAGCCCACAGAGTTAAATTTTCCCTGACTTAGTTTAACAAATGGCATTCCTTCTTTCATTTCGTCTACGACTTCCATAGGTAATTTTATCATATCCTGTAAGTAAAGTGTTACTCCTCGGACGTTATGTGCATGATTCATCGCGAATAAGTAAGGTAAGATTTGTCTCGTTAGCAAATGTAGTTCAAAATCACCACTTCTATCTGCCTTTATCGAATTTTAAAGGATTTCCACTATTTGACAGTAATTGTTGATAAATTTGAACATTTCATTTTCAATGTTCATGACGTCTAAGAAATTGGAAAAATTTGACAAGACTTCCTTAATTACACCTATATATTGGTTACATTTTACGATTTAACCTTGATCATCTTTGTCCACTACAGCCTCTCTAATTTCTTGAAGGTACTTATTTAACTTATCCATTTCGTCATTGGAGTATTTTATACCTTCAACAAATTTGATGAACAGTATAATCCTCATCCCTTCGTACGTGAGCTTGTGTGCTAGAATACCTCTATTATATTGGATACCTTTAAGGATTACCATAAACATTTGCTTCAATTGGAATACTATCAAGTCCACTGCCTTTAATAAATTGACCCAAACACTGCAAGAAATTTTTTCGCAAATGAAATGTTCCTAGCTTTATTATTAATCTTTCAAATTCAATACTTGTTAATTGGATATCTTTTGCTATCAGATAAAACGGTTCAATTTCTATTCAATGAGAGGCATATATTGACGAAGTTTTTATTGCGGTGTATACGACTTCTTTTGAAGTTGGTGGCTGCGGAATATTCGGGATAAATCCAATAGTAGATATAGGTAAAGCTTCAGGTACTAGTAATTGTTGAAAGCAGTGTTCGTTCGACCGTTGTTGAATACAGACATAAGAGAACGGGTTTGCAACGAATCGAGATTCAAATTTTTAGTGTGTACATAGTTGTAATCAATCTATTGATAGTGTATACAAACTTTTTGGATATCGAAGGGTAAATTAATATGTTTGTTAACCATCCCCCCGTTCGGGGGATGAGTGCACCTTATCAGAGTCAATAAGTAGAGCAATATCGGTGGTTGTTAATAAAGATATTGAGATGGAAGGATTGGAACAAAGAAATATGGGGAACTCGCTTTATAGTAATCATAATCATTCTAAGGTGTCGTCAAATGATTATTCTAATCTCTCTCCTGTTAATAACAAAGAACAATCTGTGCTGAATGTTAGTGCTCGTAGTAAAGATATCAATACCAGTTTAATATTAAAATACGACTTCGCAGATATCGGGCCTTACATTGTGTATGTGGACTCGATAGATGCTAATATTAAAAATCTTTCTCAAATGTCTGTCGGTAAACTGTTGTTTCGAGGCGACCACAATATTTCAAATAATGTAATTAATATTTAAAAAAATGGCATCAAGAGAGTTTCCATTGAGATGAAAACATTTAAAAGTGCAAATGAGCTTGTATCAGCGGAATTCTTAAAGGAAAATAAACTTCAGGCATATATACCTGTATTTCTTTTACGTCGACTGGGTATAATCCGATCAGTGGATATAGATATCAGTGAAGATGATATAAAATCCTCTCTTTGTCCTATCAAAGGGGAAATCTTTAAAATAATACAGGTTTGAAGGTTGAACAGAAGGATAGTTAACGCCGATAATTCTGTTAATTTTGCTTTTACCACATCTGTTTTACTTACCTTTAGAGGTCAAAAGCTTCCTTCCTATGTTGGTCTATATGGATGTTCTTTAGAAGTAAATCCGTTTATACAAAAAGTGGTGCAATGTTCAAAATGTCTTCGTTATGGCCATGGGGAGAAATTGTGTAAAAGTCGCATAAGATGTTCGGAGTGCGGCGATGACCATTCATTAATCGACTGTAAGTCTGAAGATACTTACTGTATTCATTGTAAAGAGCCTCACTGGTCTAATGATAGAGAAAAGTGCTCATTTTATGGAAAACAAAAGCAGATAAAACAAAAATGGCAGAAGAAAATATTTCATTTAAAGATGCGATGGATAAATTGGAATCAAGCTATGCTCAAATTACAGGTAGTAATATCTCTTCTTCCCCGTCCAGACTACCACTCAATAGACATTCACTTCCATTATATTCGGATAAAGTAATTTAAAATAAGAAAAGAAAAATGCCCAGTAATTTTAATGCTCAGTTAGACTTGAACAGACAACATAAAGAGATTATTTCAGTTCCGAAAGCCCAATCAGGTAATGGAGTTTGCTTAGGCAGGGAAAATGAGATTGAAGAAATACTTAATATAGTTCTGAAATGTCTCACGGATTTGAGTAGTTTAAAAGATTCTTTCGTGGACAAATCTTTCCATGAAAAATTGAAAGCAAAAGTCAAAAATTATATTCTTAAAATGGGGGAATACGCGTTATTCAGTGGAATGCTAGATCCATTTACTCAAACAAAGTCTCATTAGAAAACTTTCTCGGTAATAATAATATTGATGTAGCATTAATATGTGAAACATGACTCAAGCCTCATAATTCAATATCCTTTTCTGGTTACAACGTTTTCAGAAAGGACAGGCCGCAAGGTAGGGGTGGAGGTGTCCTGATATTATTAAAAAATAAATTCCCCTTTACTGCTATTCTTGATCCACCTCAACTAAATGATTTAGAAATAACAGGTATAGAAATCCCCTATTCTGACGGAAAAGCCCTGTTTCTATATTCGGCTTATGTTCCTCCGAACTCAAATTACCAGCAACATGAATGGGAATCATTTTTCGACGACTTTCAGGGCGAGTTTATAATAGCTGGAGATTTCAATCTCCATCATTCAGCCTGGGGATCTATCAATGATAGCCACCCTGGATGTCATATTCTAGACGCAGTAGAAAGCAAAAATTTATTTATAATGAACAATGGATATGCTACTCGTATTAGTTCGCCTACTGAAAATAAATCTGCAGTAGATATTACAATCTGCTCGATTTCTCTAGTCCCATTCGTAAGTAATTGGATGGTAAAAGATATTTCGTTGGGTTCGAATCATCTGCCGATTTCCTTCCATATTATTAGAAATGAGAATAACCCCTGTTTACAGCACACCACAAATCGAAAATTTAACACAAAGAGAGCGGACTGGAAAGCCTTTTCGGAATTTTTAAATCGTTGCCAGAGCCAAGAGTATTCTGGTTACACTGATTTTATAAATACACTATTAGACGCATGCAATTTCGCTATCCCAATTTTCAACAATGTCTATAAGAAAAAGTCTGGAAAAATATGGTGGGATAATGAATGTGAAATTGCCGTCAATAATAAAAAAGTTGCCCTAGCCCAATACAAGAAGTTAGCTAACAAGGAAAACTTTATCAATTACAATAAACACAATGCAATAGCGCGACGTATTATCAAAGAAAAAAAAACTATGTCTTGGAAAAGTTTTTGTTCTTCTCTTAGCAGCAGCTCTTCGATCTCCTCAATTTAGCAAAATATTAAAAAGATCAGAAATATTTCTTCGTCGCCTATTCCCCCGATAGTTCTAGGACAATGGTCCGAGGATTTTCTAAATAGTCTCACTAGAGACTCAACTTTTCGAGAGGAAAATCATGAAAATTCTACTATCGACCCTATTGATCATTCTTTTACTATACACGAACTCAGCAATGCGTTAAAGTCAAATGCCAATACAGCTCCAGTGGAAGATGGTTTTGAGTATATAATACTAGAAAATCTTCCGTTCGCTAGTAAAGTCCAACTTCTAAATATATTTAATGACATATGGAAAACTAGTAAAATTCCTTTAAAATGAAAAAACTATATAATAATTCCTATATTAAAAAGCAAGAAGAACCCGTCTTTTGCCAGCTCATACAGACCAATATCATTGGGATCCTGTATTTTAAAAACATTTGAAAGAATGATCAAATTTAGATTAGAATGGTGGCTCGAAAATAAAAACATTTTTCCTAAATGCCAATTCGGTTTTCGAAAAGGACACTCTATTTATGATAATGTTTGTCATTTAGTCTTAGACATTAACTCCGCTTTCACAATAGGCGAATCGATAATGGCATTTTTTGCAGACATAGAATCTGCCTATGATTATGTATACTTGGGTATATTGGAGGATGAAATAGTATCAATCGGATTATTTTCTAAATTCGCCTCGTTTATAACTAGGTTATACTCTAACAGACGAATTCGCCTCAAAATAGGTAAAAAAATATTAGGACCTAGATATTCCAGCACGGGACTACCCCAGGGGAGCATCCTGTCGCCATTATTATTTACCATTTATTATAATCGACTGGAGAAAATATTCTGTGATTCTAACATAAAAATTCTGCAATTTGCAGATGATATATGCATCTACGTTCAAAACGGAAAAATATCAAACGCCCAAAACAAACTAAAACTTTCAGTGAATAAGTTACAACAATTTTTGTTTGATCATGGACATGAACTCAGTGCAACAAAATCCGTCATATGTACGTTCACTCGGAAAAGAACTGTTCTACCTAATAACATCACTTTTGGTAGGTATACGTTTTCACATAATTCTTCTGTTCGCTTTTTGGGTATAATTTTGGATTAAGAAGCTATCTTGGATCGAACATATCGCATTCCTACTAAACAAGGCTGAAAAGGGGAATCAGTTACTACGGTATGTGTGTCATAATCACTGGGGCGCGGATCAGGCCAGTGCTCTTCAGTTTTATAGATCGTACATTAGATCAATTTTGGATTTTGGCTCCAATTTTTATGGAGATGCTTCTGAAACTTTGCTTGCAAAGTTAGATGTCATTCAACGGAAATCGCTTAAAATATGTTTCGGATTCTTAAAGAGCACCGCAAATGATGTCGTTCTTGCTGAATCACTAGAGTTACCACTCCGATTCCGTCGGGAATTTTTAGCTCGAAAGTTTATTATAAAAAAGGCAAGCCTTTTATCCCCTATTATCCAAAATTTTCTATTTATATATTTATATCTATTTATATTAAGCTTGACACATAAATATTGGATTATTAAAAAGATCCAGTATTAATCTCTAGTTATGTCATTGTTGAACCTATGTTAAAAGAGATAGCTACCGCAAATAAAATTCCTTTCTATTCGTTGGACTTGATCTTGCTAAAGAAGATGGAGAATGTATATATTCCGAGTTATACTACCAACCAAGACCAACAAGAATTTCAATTTTTAATGAACACTCGGTACTTAGATTATCGAAAAATTTTCACCGATGCCTCGCTCTTTGCAGGTAATGTGGGATGTGCCGTGTTTGATCCTTTATTAAAAAAGTATTGCGGCTATCGTCTGAATAGCAAATACTCAATATTTTACCCAGAACTATTTTCATTGTGGAAGGCTTTGGAATACGTATGCTCTAACGCAGAGGAGTTTACTTCAAAGAATGTTCTGATAATTAGCGATAGTCAAAGCTGTCTACTTAGTTTGAAACACGTTAAATTCAACGCACATTTCTCCTACATCCATAAAAACATATTGCAGAGTGCAGAATTACTGATTGCTTTAAGAATCGGGTACATATCAGTGTGAATGCATAATGCTGGATCAGTTTCTATGAGACTTGTAGCTGATTTTGCCAGCGCGTCCACTTTTTCATTACCTAGAATTTTACAATGAGCTTAAGAATTTAATTACGAATCCCCTCTGTTCTAAGGTAGTTACACTGGAGCAGGAAATACGCAGGGAACTCGGTAGGGAAAGTTTACAAATCCATCGAACATGTTCCTCCAAAGCATCTTTGGTTCAGTTCGTTTACGATATCTAATAACATAGGTCTTAAGTATACAGATAGAGACTTCATACGCGTTATATCTCGCTTGAGAAGCGGACATGGGTTATGCCCAGAATATCTACGCAAAATTAAGAAAAAAGAAGATCCTCTCTGTGAGTGTGGTGAAATTGGGTCTGTGAACCATATTATATTCGAATGTACAAATTCTGGCCTTCATCGAGATAAACTGTGTTTGGAAATATCTAAAATCACATCTGCCTACCAACCTTTTCAACTGAATATGGTTCTAGCATTTAATAACATTCAGACTAATTTTGAAATTTACTCATTTATTAGAAGATCCGGTATCTTAATTTAGTCATTATATAATCTACAAAAAAAATAAGGAACTAAATTAGTAATGTGAATTCGTTTTATTACATAATATTTAGTTTTGTAAAACTGCTAGTGAAATGTCAGATAGACGCACCAATTTATATTTAAATAAATAAAAAAAAAAAAATTGTTGAATGGAGTCCACCCTGGTATTGAGTTTTGAAATAATCGGCAGAAGTTGTAATTTGATTTATAATATTCTAGTCTGTATAAAACCCAAAACAAATTATTAAATTGTGAATTTTTTGGTGTGTAGTTTAATAAACATCTACTGTCAACATAATTGGATATTGAAGGCGGTTTAGTTGCTTTAAAATTAACAATTCTTTGAGAGTTGAAGGGCTTTAAATCATAATCACATTGAATTGGTTTTGAGAAAATACTTTGGTTTTCTATCGTTCCTTTCTCTTGATATATCACCATTGCAGTTACATGTGTAGACCCTTGACCGCTAAGCGTTTCCTCATTGAAATCATTGTTATCCATAGCACCATGAAGAAAGTGCGATGGATTTTGTATTATATTGTTAGGTATAAGGATTTTTTGTTTACAATCTTTACATACAATTGACCTAGTAACTTGCATATCAAGTTCTTTTCATCGCTGATACAATGTTCAAACTTATTAAGTATATATAGTAATTAAATGTTTTGCTCTGGTCAAATGATGTTTAGATTGAGCTAACGCTATATGTTTTGCAGTTTGTTTCTCAGTAATAGTAAACTAAATATCAAAGAACGCTGCCATTGTTTTTCGCTAATAATTATCGCCCAACTTTTGATTCTTTGAGCTAAGCAGTGTTTGTGCTTGCATAAAAATCTTCCAATTGGACGGTAATTCATTGATTTTTAATAGCTTTTCGATTAATGTTTCATCACATAAATAGCCACTGCGAATTAATTCAGTTGCTAATAATTCTTTTTGAAGTTTCTTTGCACTTTCAACAATATAGCTTGTAGAATCCATTGTACGGATACGTTCAACCATATTCTCCAGTGGTATGGTGTTTATGAATACTAATGAAGATTTAGATCGATTTGTAGGATATAAAAATAATATTTTTTCACCATACCTATCAATAAGAAATGATTTGACTACGCGACTGTCTATAACTGAATTCTCTATTTCAGTAAGTGTAGCCATCCGTTTAGCTAAGTAAGACATTTCAAAAGACTGAGATGAAAATTTATCTTCTATTTCATCGATTAGTTTATCAAACACATTTTTGAGAATTTGTTGTGGAACTTTACTGGAAGGTCGACCTACTGGATTTCCAGAATGTCTCGGTAAACTTAAATAATCACTGTAACAACTTTTGTGATATCTAACTTCAATGGTAAATAATTCTTACAGTTCTTGACAAATGCTAATTTTTGTTAAAACACTATCTTTTATTATACAATACTTTTTATTTTTGAGGTTAACGAATAATTAAAGTTTTAGTATACAGAAATGTGAAAACAATTAATCTGAAAAGAAAACGAACAAAAATATGTCAATACTACAATTACAATTCATCTCGCCGTGCAGTATCATCATCTTCAGTCTCTTCTTCAACTGGCTCTTCTGCTGCACCATTCTCAACACCACCTGAGTCTACAAACTTAGATAACCCTTCAAAAGTCCTAGGACCATTGTAATCAATAACTTTGTTGTCTTCTTTCTTGTATAGTTTAATTGTAGGGAAGCTTGTAATACGAGTATGTTCGAGTTCATTTGCTGTGGAATCAATTTTAGCAATAACAACATCAACATTACTTTCAAAATGCTCTGCAACTTTTTCATAAATAGGGATCAACTGTTTACAATGACCACACCATGGAGCATAAAATTCTACAAGGACGTCATTGGATTTATCTAATACAACTTCATCGAAATTGCTTGCAACAAGAACACGCACGGGTTGTTTATTCCAATCTTCAGGAAGTTCTTGCCTTAATAAATGTTGTTTAAGCTCACCTTTTAAGAACTTATCTACAAATGTAGTTATGCTTTCAGCATCAAGTTCGGACGATTCAGGTTTGAATTTTGACATTTCTTCCTCAAGTTTAATAATACGTGCAGTGGGAACCTCTTCTTTTTTAATTCCAAAGAATTCTAAAATTCGCTGGTGGTCTTCCTCCTCTACATCGATTGTAACAAACAACATTTTAGATTTGTAAGGTTTGGCGACAGAACGAGCAGCAGATACAATAGCACTGGTTTTGTCATCACTTTTAGATACAAAGATGAGTAAATGGCTCTTAATTTCACCTCCAAAGATCTTAGGTGCCGTTTCATGATTGAATTCTACGAGGTTTGGTAGCGACTCTAATGTAACAAAACTTTTGATGTTCTGTTCAGTATGTTCACCTTCAAAAATGGATTTTCCTTCATCGAACTGTTTAAATAAGACAATAGAATCACATGTAGCTTCATATTCCTTGTAAATTGCTTCGTCAGAAGTGATTCCAAACTGATAATCATCGACAGCATTAGCAACAGATAAATAAGCTTTAGCTTTATCTGAAGTTTGATCTGAGAAGAAACCAACAACTGCAACTTTATTTTCTTCAATAAATTGTTTAGCTTCCTCGACTGTCTTAAGCTCTTTAGCTGCAGGACCAGTTTTCTTTTCAAGCCAAGCTACTATTTGGGCAGCATCACGTCCTCCTGAATAATCAATAGGCTGTCCATTTCTAAAGAATTTAAAGGTAGGATAACCTTTGACATCATATTCCTTAGCAAGATCTTCCTCTTCGGTAGCATCAATTTTACCAAGCTTTATCTTTGACTCTTTGTCTGCTAATTCTTTTGCAGCTTTGGAATATTCTGGTGCAAGGGCTTTACAATGTCCACACCATGGTGCATCGTCATAGCAAGCAGAATTTTTAAAAATTTGATCTATATCAACCAAAAATTCTTCACGAGTATGGTATTTTTTTGGTGCAAGTTATCTCGAATTGACTGTAAATCCATGGGTCGTTGGATAATATTTTGATAGTGTTCGACTAAATTCGCATTAACAGGAAATAAGAATGGTTGTACATCTGGCATATCATGAAGTTCATTTAAGATTTCTTCAAGAATACTAGATAGTATAACAATTGGATCGGTTGTTCGTCTATTGGCAGGTTTATTATGTTTTGTCAGATAATCGCAATGTAGTTCAGAATTAGGCCGATACAGGTTTCTTGCATGCATTGTATCTCTAGGAACTTTCGAAACTAAAGTACTTCGTTTCATTTCTTCAGAATGCATTTCGTAGAATAGAACATATGCTTCTGCTTTTACAAGTGTTTTAGAGGATATACTGCACACCTTGGAATCGTTATATTCATGCCATACAAATGAGTACGGGTGTCGACAGTATGCGATGTAATGGCCTTTCAAAGTAGTGCCACTGTGTTTCGATATTGCATACAGGTTATAATGACAATTTCCAAGATTTGTTTCTGCAGCGTAGTGTCGCATATCTAGACCTTCTAATGGAAAATCTATAGGCGTAGTTAGCTTTCTTTGATATGTACCTGTAGGTGAAAACCGTTTTAAGTGTATCACCAATATTTTAGGAAACCTCTGTATGGACAGTAATTTGATGCATTTTCTCCTTTCTTTGCACTTAAAACATACCGGTTTTTCGTCGTCATCCAATGTTTCAGGCCTAGTAAAATGATCTAGACAAAGCTGTAACGTTAAGCAGCCAGTGTGCTTAGGTATAGCTAGTGATAGATCCCAAAAGACTTCGAAAGTTACAGAAGAATGATTACAGTGTGTGCAACGTACTGTTGATTTTAACTGTCCAGCGAAAATATCAACAATTTTGGAATTGTTACTTCTTAAATATTGCTGCCAGGATTCATTACCTTTGTCAGAGTCACTTAATGGTTCATTTAATTCTGACAATATAGGAATTTGATTGGAGGTAACCTGATTAACGTCTTCATGAATACCATCTAGCAAGTACCGCATAAACTCTTGTGCGTCTTGTTGATAGAAGCCCATAAAATTAGGTGCAAATCGATGAAAGTGTGATTTCAAGTTATTAGTATTTATCACTTTGTCGAAAGTATCTTCAGACCACAGATCTTTTATTACTTGTGCAAAAGATTTAATTAAAGCTCCTTTCATGGTTGAAGTGCTAGTATTGATATGCTTCGAAAACGCATTATGTTTAATATATTCAAGTAATAATTTTGTATTTGAGAGGACTGAACTATACAAGTTTATAAAGCAAGTATTGCCAATATTTTCCAATCCTTTTTTGCCTAAATTTGTAATTGTATTTGAAAAATCATTTAAGTTCTTAAAGTAAGGATCGAATTGTGATGCATTAATTGTATGTTGGAGATGAGTAGATGTATTTGAAGAATGGCTCAATCTGTTAGAGCAATTAGAGTTTTTTGAAATTTCTTCTATTGTAAAAGCGATAAGTGTTTTATTTTCTTCCATGTCAACATTATCTAGCTGTTTCTTAAAGACAGTGCAAGATGATCGAATGTTTTGGTTTTCTAAACTGTAACATTTTGAAGGCAGGTCAAAAATTTCACTTAAATCTTTGGAAGGTGGAATGGTTCCTAATATGGATGCAGCATTACCTCTTTGAATAGCTATGCCAATTCTTTGTAATAAAAATGAAGTGGCTCTTTGATTAAAGGTATTATAATAGATTCGTCTACCAATTTCCTTTATGAATTCCAATCCTTGACTACCTAGAACTCCTAAGGTTTCAATTGAAACCGGGTAAAAGATATAAAGGTCTGATAAAGAGGAATATTTTTTGTTTTTCGCCAGCTTTTGCTGCTGCTCCAGTTTTGTTGGAACAAGCAGTAACATGAGAACTAGCGAGAGTGTTGGTACATGTAAAATCCCACATTACTGCTTTACCGTATTTCCAAGGAATTAAACTAATGCCGTCAGGTATTTTACAGTCTTCTCTGAATAAATATGTAGGTTCCAGAATAGAAGGAACATCGGCAGAGACTAAACCTCGTTTAATTAAATCGTTAACTGCTTTGTGCCTGGAATGTCTTCCTGCACTAAGCCTGCAACTTAATCCATGTATACCTAACTCGTCTGCAGCTGATCCACAAATGCACGAGTGTGGTGTACACAACCGAGTACCAAGCCTGAGTCCTACAGCAATTCTAAACGAATGATTATCTAATAATGTGCCCAGAGATGCTATTGGAAGAGCGAATAACCATGCGCTGGCATATTTTGAAGGAACTGCAAGAATACGAGCCCTATGTGTATTATTGGTAGCTGATTCTAGCAACTTATTGGAAGATATATCCAGCAATGGTATATCCCATTCTTTTTGGACGAGTTTGTTGATTTTAATTTCATTTAAATTTGTTGCAGACTTCCAAAGTTCTTCAGCTTGCAAAAAGAAATTATCAATAGATATATTGCAAATAGCATTAGAAAAGGTTGATCTAATTGTAGGTAAAGATGAATGAAAAGAAGACAGGTAAGCAGGTAGTGAAAGTGAAGTTGAAAGACGGACACCTAATCCGCCTCTGTTTATTGGAAGAGATGCTTGCGACCATTCGAAATGGTTCAGTTTGATATTTTGTAACAATTTTATTTTTGCAGTAGGAGAATCCATTCATTAAACGTACAATGAATAGTAAAATACCTTTATTAATTAAAATAAATATTCAAGTAACAATCAAACTTTTATAGTATTATAATATCAAGGATTATTAGTCGAGTTGTTTCCGAGTTCGGTGTAATTTCACAGCCACTGGCGCGCGCGTGAGAGGTTCGAGAACTAAAATCCGGAACCTCCCACCATACAAGAAAGCAGCGAGCGCACTCGTCGATAGTTAAAAGTAGCGTCAAGATGCATTCTAAGAGAATGGCGAGTGACCTCCGAGTCGCTCTATGTTTGTGAAACACTTCCTGAGTAACGGTTAGTACCTAATCCACATTTTATATATTCGTTGTCATATTAGCTAATTTACAAAATTTATTTAGCGCAACGACCCATTTGAACTCGCAACGACCCATTTGAACTCGCAACGACCCATTTGAAATCCCAACGAGAAATTAGAAAACTGCATGGATAACGTATATATCGCACACCACGTCGAAAATCGCAACTGTAAAATTTGAGACAACATGATCCCTTTGAAGTTACAATTTAGAAAGCTTAATTTGTTGGCTACGCAATGAAAAATTATTTTAGTAAATAAATTTAGACAACGGAAGATTACGTTACAAAGTAATGCTGCCGTGATCCAAGTAAGGAACCCGCTTTGCTCCTACACCTGTGTTAAAGCATGGAAAGCAAGTATAATTAGTTGCTGTTCCGCGCTGCGAGGTAATTTCCATTACATCAAGGGACAACTGCTGCTCTTGGGTTCGTAATAGAATTAAGATTTCCTGAGTACTTTCCTTCTGAAAGTACATTATTTCATTTTGTTTGTTAGACGTACAAAATTGTTATTCAGTTTACCTGTAAATAAGCTGGTTTTCCCCAGTATTAAATTTGCTTTCACTTAGCTTCGTAAATACGTGATCACACGTGGCTTCAACGTAATTTAACAGCTGCTATTACATCACCTGTTTGTTTGTTCACTATTGTCAACAATTGCCCAATGGCTAACACATGTTTAGCATTTTAGTACAACCACTATTGATAACATTAGAGAATATCTTGGTGATTATTTTGACTTCAAACTAAATTTAAGTTTGTTAACCTAAAGAGAAAATTTCGTATATTCATTTGTAAATGACTCACACAGATCTGATTGGGTTATAAAGAAACTCTAGCATTTTTAGTTACATAGAATTATAAAATATTTGAGTAAGGATTAGTTGATAACCTTTACTACCAGTTTTGCAAGTACTTCAAATTTTTATTTTATTTAATTACAATGATACTTTATTTACTGAAACCAAGAAAATTCTTATTAGTAAATTAATATTCTTCATTTAAAGTTTTTTATTCTGATCTAGTCTGATCAGACTTGGTAAACAAAAAGCAATAAGAACCAAAATTTTATGATCCCATTATGCAGAAAATATTCTCTATACTTTTTAGGTATACTTGAGGGACGCAAATAGTGTTCCCATTTCTTATGTGACTTAATTATTATTCTTTCTTACAGGAACAGCGTCTTATTCTGTTAAGACAAGTTTGTGTATCAACGAAGGCGATCTTTTTTTTGGGTCTCCAAGTCCGCCCTTAAAAATTAGCTATGCCCCGAAAATAAATCAATTTGGACTTGGTGGCGCCTGTTTGTTTTTTTGTTAAGTGTAACCCTCCATAGATTTCGACTTACCCCCCCATTGCTCATAGCTCTACCCAAGGAATAGACCCCTAGTTACGTCGGAAGACTTTGTTTTGCTGACCCCCAACTTCTAGAGTCAGATGTAGGTATTAAGAAGAGAGCATTAGTTAAGCTCAATTTAGGAAAGAATGTGACCGTTTGGGGTTAGCGATCAAGAAAATATAATACGTTTCACTAGCGCCCAACGCTTGGGGCTTCGAAATTTGGTTGATCAAAATTTATTTGGGGGCTCGAAATTTGTTTGTTCAACGAGTAATTTGTTGAAATTCGTTCGTTCATAATTTAATTTAGCTCGAAAGTTGTTTGTTCATAATTTGATTTACCTTAAAATTTATTTGTTAAAATTAATTTGCTTCGAAATTTATTTGTTCTAAATTTAATTTGATTCGAAGTTTGTTAGCTCAAAATTTATTTTCCTTTGAAGTCCATTTGTCCAAAAATTATTTTGCTCGAAATTTGTTTGCTTAAGGTTTATTTGACACTTAGATTTGTTTGTTTGCTTTTGATAAAAGATTAGTTGTAACGGTAATCCCCATACACTCAATTCGTTAATTTGGTCAAATTTACTTTTGACTTTAATTCTGTTTTGACCCTTAAATTTTTTGATATTGTTTTGGCAAAAATAATTTTACCAAAAACATTTTTGATTTTTACCTTTAGTAGTACGAATTTGTTTTGATAGCTTTTGTAAGATTCGGATTAGTTAGATTTATCGGTTTGATTCCATTAGGTTGTAGTAACCATGTCGGAAAAATTCCAAATTGTTTGTCTACTTAAAGAAGAATTGGAGTATGAACTAAGAATCAGAGGAGTGGTAAGTGAGAGGCCAGTGTTGGAGAAACGAAAATTTTAGGTAGATTGTTAGCTAAAGAAATAGATAAGCCTGGTTGTTTGGTTGACCTTTCGTGTTATGAAGTAGATTTTGCAACGGAAAGTAAAGAAATTTCAGTTTCAGTCGAGTCAGTTCGTAATATTGTGTCCGAGTTTGAGGGCGACTCATCAGACTCAATTTTTAGAAGAGCTTGTTCAAGGATAAACCACCTTTCGGGACGAGCTAAGCGTATGAAAATCCTTCAATAAATCCCGATGAAGCAATTAAGTTTAGAAATGAGACCGTAGCAACGATATTAACTCTTGAAGCTGAGTTGTACGATAAAATCAATAAAAGTACAGAGTCCACCTATTTAGATCGGTCCGTTGTAGTATCTCCTTTAGTTAGTGCACCTATCCATTCGACTTCGTATGTAACACCTTCAGTACCTATAGGTTCATGGCCTGTAAAATTCTCAGGTGACCCCAAACAACTACATTCATTTTAGATAGAGTTAGTGATTTAGCACAATCTCGTAAGGTATCCGAAGCTGACTTATTTGGATCAGCATGTGAACTTTTGTGGGTGACGCGTTGGTTTGGTTTAGAACAGTGAAAAATTCTTTGCGAGACTGGAACTCCTTGTTAGAACGTTTAAGGAAGATTTTCTACCTGGTTCTTCGGATGATGACATTTGGGAAAAGATCAGAAATCGTCGTCAAGGTAAAGACGAAAGGATTATTTTATTTGTCGCGCATATGCAAACCCTCTTTAGTAGACTGACCAACGAGCCAGCAGAAGTTACTAAAGTTAAAATGATTAGAAGAAATTTGGTTCCTGAATATATTTCGGCACTTGCATTGTCGGACATTCAAGATTTGTCGACCCTAGTAAATTTGTGTAAAAGGTTAGAAGAAGCTTCTTTGATGAAACTAAACTCGGTTTTGGCGTCTTCTAATAAACCTAATAAGATTTGCAACCCTCTAAGCATCCATATGAGAACAAACATCCTGGGTTGAATGAGAAAGTTTATGCTGTTAAGAGTAGGGTGTTTCAGAATAAATTAGTCAATCCTCAAGTAACAGTAGCGGATAAGAGCTCTTTAGAGTCCTCGGTTTGTAATTCCTTTAGTCCCGATAAGAGGAATCATTTTGTTTGTTGGAATTGCTATCGTAGTGGACATTGGTTTAGAGATTGTAGAGCAACAAAAAAAATTTTTTGTTTTGGATGTGGTCGAAAAGGCGTTAAGGCAACGTCATGTCCACATTGTTCAAAAACCAGTAAGGCGGCAGGTACATAGTGGTCGGTATCCTGTTCCGCGTCATAAGGCTACAGTTATGATTTGTAAACAAGAAAAATACTTTAGTAAAGACGAGTGGTCGAGATGGCTTACAGTTGTTAAAAATTTTTGTCAGGACTCTTCGAAGCCTAAGAATAATACTCTGTTCATTGAGAAGCAGTGTGATAATCGACCCTACATTATGGTGAAATTAATAGATAGAGACATTACCGGTCTTCTGGATTCGGGATGCACTACCTCAGTAGTAGGATCCTTAGCACTTTCAATTGTTAGAGAATTAGACTTGAAAATTTTAGTTCAGCAAAACAGGTATCACTACAGCTGATGGTTCAATAAAGTCTGTTGTAGGCTCAGTAGATTTGCCAATTTGTATAGGTAATGATTGCCGCATCCTTAATGCATTAGTGGTTCCGTCCCTACCGCATACATTTATTTTCGGTAGTGACTTTGCAAAATTATTTGGTGTAGTTGCTGACTTTAGAAGTAATAATTGGTTTATCCAAAGCAATGTTGGGAACGACATAGGGTATATAGGTCCGTCTTCCATCCCTTTGAACACTGAAGATTCTTTATGTGGTTTACATGACCTCTCAGATGCTTAAAGTGCGCAAGCACAAGAGTTAATAAATTCATTTAGTGAGATTAGCAGCGACGATAGATTAGGACGAACTCACCTAATCGAATTGGACATAGACACAGGCAATGCCAAACCCTTCCACAAGAAACCATATGTCATGTCACCATATATGGGTAAGATATTGAATGAGGAATTGGACGACATGCTTAGACTTAAAGTTATAGAACCGTGTACTAGTCCGTGGTCCTCTCCAGTTTTGTTGGTTAAGAAGGCAGATGGAGAATATCGCTTCTGTTTTGATGGTAGAACCCTGAACGACTTAACTGTTCATGATTCGTACCCCCTTGCGAACGTAGATAGAATTCTCAATATGTTGAGAGGTGCGAACTACATTTCGTCTCTGGATTTGAGAAAATCGTTTTGGCAAATCCTCTTAGTGAATCGTCTAAGGATAAGACTGCCTTCAGTGTTATCTCACGAGGACAATATAGATTTACATGCATGCCATTTGGGTTGAAGAATGCTGCGCAGACGCAACAGCGTTTAGTAGATGCAATTTTTGGTCCACGTTTTGAACCCCATGTATTTTGCTATTTGGACGACATAATATTATGTTCGTCATCTTTTGAAGATCATCTAAAGTTATTAGTAGAGGTTAAGCAACGTTTAAAAGAAGCTAACCTTACCATAAATATAAGTAAATGTGAATTTTTAAAAACACTTAAATTTTTGGGTTATATAGTAGGTTCGAACTCACTTCGTACAGATCCCGATAAGGTGTCGGCGATGGTTAACTTTCCCGTCCGAAAACCACAACGGAAATTAAAAGGTTTATAGGAATGTGCAGCTGGTACAGGCGCTTTATAAAGAATTTTTCGTCTTTAGTTTCGCCTATTAATGACCTCATTAAAAGTAAGAAAAAAGGTCAAACTGTAAACTGGAGTGCGGAAGCAGAAAATTCATTTGTGCTAATCAAGCAAGCATTAGTTTCTGCACCTCTTCTTTCGCAGCCAGACTACTCGGCACCCTTTATCGTTGAGTGTGACGCAAGCAACACTGGGTTAGGAGCTGTGTTGATTCAGAATGTAAACGGAGAAGAGCGTGTAATTTCGTACGCAAGCAAAACCCTGAGCCGTACTGAGCGCAATTATTCCACCACTGAAAGAGAGTGTTTAGCGGTTATTTTTGCAATTGAGAAATTTCGTCCGTGGGTAGAAGGAGTTCGATTCACCGTTGTCACCGATCATTTTTCGTTACTTTGGTTGAGTAATCTTCAGAATCCAACTGGAAAACTCGCCAGATGGTCAGTTCGATTAAGGCAACACTCATTTGATTTGGTGCATAGAAAAGGAAAGTTCAATATAGTTCCAGATTGTCTTAGTCGTGGTGTTCCTTTAGAAAATCCAGAAGTTAACTTAGTAGAGATTAAACTTGATGCAGTAGACTTGTGGTATGAGTCTTTGAGAAAGAAAATTTTGTTGTCACCGAAAAGCTACCCACAATGGAAAGTAGAAGATGGGTTTATTTATAAGTTTATACCTTCCTTATTACCGCATTCGGCGAATGTTGTAGAGTGGAAATATTTGGTGCCAAAGTCTCAGCGCGTAGATGTCATTAAATCATGTCATGACCCCCCTTCAGCAGGACATTTTGGTTCCTTAAAAACTTTGTCTCGAGTCCAAGAATTGTATTATTGGCCAAAGATGATCTTTGACGTACGTAAATTTTGTAGGAAATGTTTGATTTGTGGTGCTCAAAACCACCCAATAGAGGTCCCCTTGGAATGATGGGAAAGGAGAAAGAAGTTGGACTACCATTCCAAACCATTGCATTAGATTTGATGGGTCCGTTTCCTCGTTCCAAACGCGGACATAAATGGCTCTTAGTTGTTGGTGATTGGTTCTCGAAGTATTCGATTTTGCAACCTTTACGTAGTGCTACCGCACATTTGATCGAGAAGTTTTGGAAGAAAAGGTATTTCTTGTCTACGGAGTACCACAATTTGTTATTTGTGATAATGGTCCACAATTAGTTGGACGTATTTTTAAAGCTTTGTGTGCAAGGTACGAAATTCAAAAATTTGGTATAACGCTGTTTATGCTCCCCAATGCAATTTTGTGGAAAGAATCAATAAGACAGTTGGTACAGCAATCCGTACATACGTAGAAGAACATGATACGTGGGATGTTGAGATATCAAAGATCCAATACGCGATCAACTCAGCAAAACATGAGTCCACCAACTATTCACCAAATTTTTAGTTTTGGTCGTCAGGTACCTTTAAGTGGAAAAGCTTATAAGGATAATTTTATACCTGGTGAGGATGTTGATGTCGTCTCCAGTAGTAGACCTTCTTATGTTTTGGATCGTCAACTTTTGTTTGATATTTTTGGAAATGTCCGTGAAAATTTGCATGTAGCTTATCAACGTTCGTGTAAACGCTACAATCTTCGGAGAAGAGACATTTCATTCCGAGTCGGAGAGTATGTTTGGAGAACTAATAAGGTCCTCTCGAGTGCTAGTGATAAATTTTCCGCTAAGTTAGCTCCTAAGTTCGTTATGAGTAAAATTCGGAAAAAACATTCCAGTTTAGTATATGAGTTAGAAAACGAAGATGGAACAAGAGCAGGGAAATGGCACATAAAGGACTTGAAACCAATTGAAGTATCAGATCCAAATGAAAATGATGATTTTGACGATTAATTCCGGTCCGGTCATCTCTTTGATATTAAGTAATGACGTAGTGGTCTGTTTTGTTTTGTTCCAATTCTTGATCTAGTGTCGGTCCACTAATGTTGAGTATTTTGTTTGAGGAGTGAAATAAGTGGTTTGAGATTTTGTAAGTTTTGTGGGTTGAGGTGTGCCTTGGTGCACGCTGGTCGTTTTGCTCGCGCGTTGCTCGGAGATGTGTTTGGAGGATGTCTTTGACAGATGTCCTTGCAGTGTAGAAGTGGGTGGGCTGTTTGACTATTGGTCCTGATTTCTGCATGTCAAGGTGGAGAGAATGAATTGTTCTTTCCCTTGTTCCTTTTGACCGTTAGAAGTTCTTAGATTTGATAAGGTCAAAGTTGACTTGGTGATTTTCACCGTTTGGTCCATCACTAATGAGATCAGTTGTTCGTTAGCAATTAGTGATAGGATGATCAGTAGGGTGTAGGATTCTACAACCCTAACTGGGTTATTTTGGGTTTGAAATTTGTTAAGTAACCGTATGGTCAGGTTACCTTTGTTTTGATTATCTCTTTGTAATAAAGTGATAATATTTTGTATTTGAATTTGTTAAGTAACCGTATGGTCAGGTTACCTTCGTTTTGATTATCTCTTTGTAATAAAGTGATAATACTTTGTATTTGAATTTGATAAGTAACCTTTTGATTAGGTCACTTTTGTTTTGGTTGTCACCTTGTGATGATGCTTAAATTTAGACCTATTAGTAGGGTATTTCTTTTGATTCTCACCTTATAGTGATGATATTTTGAATGGTAATGCTGTTCTGATGAGGAAGCATTCCTGTTTTTTTTTGTAAATAGAGCTAAATGAGCTCCTGGAAGTGAAGTTTTTTTTGAAATTAGAAGTAAATTGTAAGTGTTTGATTTTAGGTCAGAAATATTAGCCTTATTAGAAGTAGGAATCTCAAGTCAAGAAATTTTGTAAATTTAAATTCTTTTGTCCCGTGGAGTGTTTGACTCTCTAATTTGACCCCCTCCCAATTTTGATTATTACCGATTGTGACTCCCCGATTTTGTCTCCCGATGGACGTTAGGTACACGTAGTTACCAACACACTCTCAATTATAAATGAAGGTCCCCCCCATTTGAGTAAATTTATAAAATTGCATAGTTGGTTAGGAAGATAGGAAAGGCTAGTATTGTTGTAAAAAAATTTTTTGTATTAGTTATATTTGAAGTTTTTTAAGAAAAATTTTTTCTTTTAGGAAAGAGGTAGTGTAACAATTTTATTTTTGCAGTAGGAGAATCCATTCATTAAACGTACAATGAATAGTAAAATACCTTTATTAATTAAAATAAATATTCAAGTAACAATCAAACTTTTATAGTATTATAATATCAAGGATTATTAGTCGAGTTGTTTCCGAGTTCGGTGTAATTTCACAGCCACTGGCGCGCGCGTGAGAGGTTCGAGAACTAAAATCCGGAACCTCCCACCATACAAGAAAGCAGCGAGCGCACTCGTCGATAGTTAAAAGTAGCGTCAAGATGCATTCTAAGAGAATGGCGAGTGACCTCCGAGTCGCTCTATGTTTGTGAAACACTTCCTGAGTAACGGTTAGTACCTAATCCACATTTATATATTCGTTGTCATATTAGCTAATTTACAAAATTTATTTAGCGCAACGACCCATTTGAACTCGCAACGACCCATTTGAACTCGCAACGACCCATTTGAAATCCCAACAAGAAATTAGAAAACTGCATGGATAACGTATATATCGCACACCACGTCGAAAATCGCAACTGTAAAATTTGAGACAACATGATCCCTTTGAAGTTACAATTTAGAAAGCTTAATTTGTTGGCTACGCAATGAAAAATTATTTTAGTAAATAAATTTAGACAACGGAAGATTACGTTACAAAGTAATGCTGCCGTGATCCAAGTAAGGAACCCGCTTTGCTCCTACACCTGTGTTAAAGCATGGAAAGCAAGTATAATTAGTTGCTGTTCCCGCGCTGCGAGGTAATTTCCATTACATCAAGGGACAACTGCTGCTCTTGGGTTCGTAATAGAATTAAGATTTCCTGAGTACTTTCCTTCTGAAAGTACATTATTTCATTTTGTTTGTTAGACGTACAAAATTGTTATTCAGTTTACCTGTAAATAAGCTGGTTTTCCCCAGTATTAAATTTGCTTTCACTTAGCTTCGTAAATACGTGATCACACGTGGCTTCAACGTAATTTAACAGCTGCTATTACATCACCTGTTTGTTTGTTCACTATTGTCAACAATTGCCCAATGGCTAACACATGTTTAGCATTTTAGTACAACCACTATTGATAACATTAGAGAATATCTTGGTGATTATTTTGACTTCAAACTAAATTTAAGTTTGTTAACCTAAAGAGAAAATTTCGTATATTCATTTGTAAATGACTCACACAGATCTGATTGGGTTATAAAGAAACTCTAGCATTTTTAGTTACATAGAATTATAAAATATTTGAGTAAGGATTAGTTGATAACCTTTACTACCAGTTTTGCAAGTACTTCAAATTTTTATTTTTATTTAATTACAATGATACTTTATTTACTGAAACCAAGAAAATTCTTATTAGTAAATTAATATTCTTCATTTAAAGTTTTTTATTCTGATCTAGTCTGATCAGACTTGGTAAACAAAAAGCAATAAGAACCAAAATTTTATGATCCCATTATGCAGAAAATATTCTCTATACTTTTAGGTATACTTGAGGGACGCAAATAGTGTTCCCATTTCTTATGTGACTTAATTATTATTCTTTCTTACAGGAACAGCGTCTTATTCTGTTAAGACAAGTTTGTGTATCAACGAAGGCGATCTTTTTTGGGTCTCCAAGTCCGCCCTTAAAAATAGCTATGCCCCTAAAATAAATCAATTTGGACTTGGTGGCGCCTGTTTGTTTTTGTTAAGTGTAACCCTCCATAGATTTCGACTTACCCCCATTGCTCATAGCTCTACCCAAGGAATAGACCCTAGTTACGTCGGAAGACTTTGTTTTGCTGACCCCAACTTCTAGAGTCAGATGTAGGTATTAAGAAGAGAGCATTAGTTAAGCTCAATTTAGGAAAGAATGTGACCGTTTGGGGTTAGCGATCAAGAAAATATAATACGTTTCAATTTATTACTTCCTCCAAAGTGCATCGTAATAGTTCGTCAAATATCTCAAGAGATTGCATACAAGTCCAAGTTGGGCTACATCTGAGGATGTACATCAATTTAGGAATAGCAAAACAATTCTTAATCAGACAAAATGAGATATGATTTGGAATAGAAGATGACTTTAAACGAGAGCGAATGGAGGACATCAATTCGATTTTTTTATTGATACTTTCATAATTTTCACTATCTTGTTTTATACGTACAGTATTTAAAATTTGTTGGGCCGCTGAAAGTTCTGAGCATAAAAACAGTTACTTATTTTTATTTTTTGTTGTTTGATCACATATCAAACATTTCATTGTTTTATTGGATACTTCAATTTCCTTAATGATTCGCGAACGGCTTGGGTACCTGAAACACCTGGTTCACAACTGGATGTAGATTTTTCTTCCGCTTTATGTAACGCTATTTCACGACGCCTTATTTTCTCTTCACTAATATAGCTAGACAAACAACTTCTGTACCATGAAAAACATTGTATAGTGGACTTCGGATTATAAAGCTCCTTAAACTTTTCACGAATTTCATCGTGCCTTGTATGTGCTGCTTTTTCAATTGTGAGGAATGTTTGTAATTTTGGATGATTTATTAAATCTCCTATCGCATCACAAAGCATCTCGCTCCGTCTCTTTCTCTTTAGATCTGTCAATTGTAACGACATTCACTTTAATGGTATAATTCAAGTTTCAAAAATAAAATTCTATTACGCAAACACGACCAACCCAACTCTATACACCGCGTTTATATGCTGACAGATGCATAAATGTACTGTAAAACCCATGGACGCGATACTATTCTATAGGGCGCTTCCTGAGGGTCAATGCGAGGAAAGGAACCACAATAACCGCTGGCTTCATAAATTTGTATGTTATATGGGGCCTCAGGTATGCGAATCCGAACTTAGTTCCCGGTTGTCATATTTTCCGTACTCAAATACTTCTAGACCTGCACTACTATCTCTTCTTGTAATATAGCCCGTACTATTCCCCAAAAATGCCTTAGAACATATTCTGCCTTTCTATATCTCCTATATATAATTTTTTGTTTTCCACAGATATCTCTATTCGTCTACTATTTCTAAAACCTCTTTGTTATTAACTTTGTCTGTCCATGCTATCATCCTCATACATATGAAGCACAACATTCCAGAAGACTTCTATCTCTTTCTGTCTGCTTTTCCTACTGCCCCTATTTCATAGGCGTACTGTGTTGTGCTTTACATATATGCTACAGCCTATATACAGCTCGATTCCCCTGCTATTGTTTTCTAATTATATGCCTCATTTTTCCGAGATTCACTGGTATGTGAAGGGAGGCGACTCCGTGCTGTAGTTGGTATGCGTGTGACTACTATGCCTAAGGTCCCAGGCTCAAATCCCGACACGGACCGCTTCAAAAATGTTAGGCGAGCATTTTTCACAAAAATACGCCCTCGTTCGGATGAGAGGTAAAATAGAGGTCCCGTGTGTGAGTGTTGTCACGCACGTTAAAGATTCTTACCTTGCTTGGAACAGCAAGGGTTCGGCAAAATTCAAAATTTCCAGGTAAAAAGAGCTCGATTCCTGACCAATGTAGTACCTTCAGGTGGAGCATTAGAAAAAATCAAATGTAAGGTATGTGAAGGGACGGGTTCGAATCCCAACACGGTCCGCTTGAAAAATGTTAGGCGAGTATTTTTCACAAAAATGGATGAGAGGTAAAATGGAGGTCCCGTGTGTGAGTGTTGTCACGCACGTTAAAAATCTATGCCTTGCATGGAACAGCAAGGGTTCGGCAAAATTCCAAATTTTCCAGATAAAAAACTCACTTCCTGGCCAATGTAGTATCTTCGGGTGGAGCATTGGAAAATCACATGTAGGGTATGTGAAGGGGGTTAAGCAACCTGTGGCTGCCAAGGATCCCCCCAACACTTAGACAATTGCCGAATTAATAGTTTTGGCAGTAAACTCCGCACAATTAACATTAGTTGAGAATATTACAAGACCAATACCTGTAGTTGTTTATAATAATCATCATGTTTAAGTACAATTATTTTTTCGTCATTACTTTTTTATCTTGGGACTGGTTGGATGCATACTTTTATTGATTTCTGTTCTGAGCTAGTCTACACATTTTCCCGAAATTTTCACATCCTACATCTTTCACTATCTGTGTGCAATAGTCTAACCTAGGTCTACCTCCACGTCTTTTTTTCCTATCTCTGCTTCTAATATATTTCGCACTACTTCCTCATATCTTAGTATGAGACCTACATCCTATCTCTCCTATTTTTTACTGTTTTTTCGTATCTCTTTTTCCCCTACCATTTCTAACACCTGTTTGTTCTTCACCTTGTCTGACCACGATATCTTCATCATACTTCTGTAGCACCACATTTCTTGTCTGTCTGTCCTACTGTCCAGGCTTCACAGCCATACAGTGCTGTGCTCCATACATATGTTTTAAGCAATCTTTTCCTTGTTTCTATGTTTGTTGTCTCTGAACACAGTAGTTGCTGTTTTCTGTTAAATGTAGCACGACCTTGTGCTAATCTTTGTTTTATATCTTTTGTGCTTTTCCCATCTTGAGTTATTTGGCTTCCTAGGTAGAAGGAATCCTTAACCTCTTGTAAGTTCTCGTTACCTATTTGTATTGTTGTTTTTGATTTATTTTTCCCTCGTTTTCATGCTAGAACTTTAGTTTTATTTTTGTTAATTTTCATATCGCATCTTTCTGTTAGAACTATTTTCATTTCATTAAGAGCAGGTTTTAACTTTTCTTTGTTAGATGTTGATACCGCAATATCATCTGCAAATCTAAGCATATCAATCTTTTGTCCCTGCATAGTAATTCCAAATGTCTTCCTGCATTTGACGGTATTCAATGCCTTTTCAATGTACAAGTTAAAAACTAAGAGGGATGAGGCACATCCCTGTCACACTTCTTTCCTAATATTTACTTCTCTACTTTCCTGCTCTAATTCTATTACCGCTGTTTGTTCTTTGTATAAGCTATGTACTATCCACCTATCCCTAAAACTCATTCCAATCTTTTTGAGTATTTCGAACATTTTTTCCCATTTTACATTGTCAAATAGTTTTTCCAGATCTACTATGTACCCGCTTCCCCCCTTTTCGATTGTTATCACTCTCAGAACTAAAATAGTGGGTTCCAATGTTTCACCTAACCCAAATTGATTTTCTCCTAGTTTTTCTTCAGTTCGTTTTTCCATTCGTCTTTGTACAATTCTGGTTAATATTTTTGGAACGCGTGATGTCAAACTTATTGTTCAAAAATTTTTACATCTATCCGCGCCTCTTTTTTTGGTGTAGTTACTATGATGTTACGTTTGAAATCTTTGGGTATCTCGTCTGTCTCATATATATAGCTTACAAGTTGGAAGAGAGGTTCTGCTACTGCTTGTCCAGTGGCTTTTAGAGTTTCTGCTTGCACCTTATCTGTACCCGGCGCCTTACCATTTTTCAGATCTTTTAATTCTAATTCAAACTCATCTCGAATTATAGGATATCTCAAGTCATCATCTTCGATGTTTGATTCCTGTTCTAATGCTGTTAGTTCCTCTGAAAATGACTAGGCGGATGTTGCAGTCACGTGCGTCACTGGATATCCCCTGTCTGTAAGCTCATCCTTAATATCGTCAGTAGACAAGTTCCTGACAAGTCCCTGTAGATCTACTTTCATTTCTCGTTCGGTTTTAAGTGTGTTGCAGTGAAATTCTATCTTGTTCTTTTTCAGGTAGTCTAGTATAAACCTCAATTCGGCGATATCGTTGGCGTGAATTCGTGCTTTTATTCTTAAATACGTTAGGTGTTTTGTCGTCGTCGTGTCTTGCGGTACTTGATGGTCCTAGGTCTTGTCGTAGGTGTTTGTTAGTGCCGGACACGCTATCTTCTGAGCCGTGATATATACGTGTTTGTCAGATTTCAGCAGCAGCGTCTTGGAGGTGTTATTAGTTATTCGTCTTGTTCGTTTTCTGGGTCTGTCGTTGGTGGCCTTTATCATATCCGTTGCAGTGTCATTTGATTGGTGTTCCATTTTGACGTCGGTGTCGCCTACTTGCTGTTTATTTGCGCGCTTGAAACTCTCCGATATTCCGAAAAAAACTTCCGAAGATATAGCGGTCAGGTCAAACCTGCTGCGGTTGTAATGAAATTGTTTTCTTCCATTGCTGACTAAAACAAAGGTATCTCAAAGAACAACCGATCGACGCACATTAAAAGTCCGAGCCTTTATGTACCCTGCTTTCTTTTAAACAGTTTATTCTGTGTCAGCAAGTGTTTGTTGTACAGCCGTTGAACGATAACGTAGTTAAACGGAAGTGGAAGCGTTGCTTTCAGAGCAATGCGGCCAATTTCGATGCATTCTTGTTACTCTATATCAAAGTGTATGTGTTGGAAACAGAACAAACTCTTAGGAACATCAGAAAGATCCGACAAGAAAACTAACTACTCTAACCTCTGCATTCCTATTGATTAACAAACATATAAACTTTTTCCACATACCGAAACTAAACCCTGCATTCCCATTGGTTAACAACATATTCAAAGTAGCAGTACAGTCCCATAGCCTGCCCGAGCTTGCTTTCGACTTAGATAGAAGACGCATCGTTAGAGCAACTTTGAGCTAAGGTCAAGAAGACCAGTTTCTACGAGCCTCTGCTTTCATCTGTACAGTTACAGGCGCATTTAGAAGGGAAAGTAAATCAATTGAGGAAAGAGCGCGTTACGTTCAAAACTCTGCAAGTACCTTTTTCTGCATACATTTTTAAAACGCCCTAAAATTCCTCAACAAGCTCGATTTCCTGCCATTTGAATTAGTGTTATTTTATAGAATTTCTCAAGTAATTACTCTATACAAAAGTTTGCCTTATAAAATCAAACAGTTGCTTAGGAAACATTACGTTACAAAGTAGTTGTAATATTTCCTAGCACCTGCAGTGATTACATTTTAATTAAAAGCTGCATGTAAATGCACAGCTTTCTTCTAAAGATAAGACTACTTACCACCTGCCTACATCTGCTTACAATGGATTTGTTATCTGGTATTCTGCAACTGTTAAGATGTTACAAAGTAACAAGATTGTTTTCCTTTGTCTAAAAATCTCTTGATAATTGCGTTATCTGCTTGTTGGCAAGCTCTTACAATTTGTATTTCGGCAGCTGTTGTCTGGGAGTTCTGCACACCTGATTTTTTGGCAATATCTTTGAAAGCCCCCAGACATGATTCTGGTCTTATAAAATAAGAACTGTGTTTTGAAACAGGAGATTAAAGACAATATCTTCTTACCGAAGATACATGTGTAAAGTCGCGTTACTGATAGCTTTCTGTGTTAGCATGAGTTGTGTTAGTGGTTCTGGCAGCCAGCCCATAAAAAATGCAGTCGCATTTTTTCAGCCAGATGAGACCAGCACGAAGCCGATTGCTCAAAGTACATTTTCCTGTTTTCGTATTTTTTTATGCTGCTGTGGAGGATAGACATTTTACTTACTGTTACTCATGATTATCCAATGAATTACCAACACCACGTTACCAAACACATTCACAATGCACGAGCGACGATGTAATAATCATTCTTCAAATTAAAAATTAAATATTAAAAGTTTGTGTTAAAGTTCTTTTTACTGTTTCTTTTGTCTTTTTGTATAAACACTAAGGTAAAAAACTTACGCATCAATTTAAAAGTAGTTAATATTTGATTAATTTAAGTTAGGGTTTTTAATTTTAATGTTATACTATTCCTTAAGAGGCGCACTTCACAATGCAGCATGTATAGACAACTTATGTGTATTTTTTTTCCTGAAGTGCTGTATAGTTTGTTTTATTTTTTTAATATGTATTTAAGGTGAACCATTAAGTAAGTACTTAGATTATAAGATGTTATATTTATTTTGCTTACCAATTTTATATGCTTATGCTATGACGCTTTGTTTACTAGCACGTAACAAACAATTACGCAACTTGTTGGATTTTATTGTTTTGTAAATAGTCTTTCGAGATTGGATGTTAACAATATAGTTTTATAGAGGGTTCCAATGTATTCTTTCTATTTCACCCACGCTCTTCTATGACGTTTTTGAGCTAGCCCGAATTCTACCATTTTGTCCCCATTTTGTTACGGTATTCGGCGTAAAACGATTTCTTTGCTTACTTTTACTGTTTTTTTTGTGTTTGCGCGGAATACCGTAACAAGTGCTAAACTCAGGAGCTTAATACCTAATCTACACCACGCGATTGCTTTTCAATAGACTTGCGCTTGCTGACATCACAATAGATGCAGAGATCCAAAAGACCACCACGCCAACCGATCTACCGGAATCACCTTCAGCAGTTCTTTTCAGTATAATAAAGGATAAAACCCAAAGAGCTAACCAGCATAGCACCAACTTAGACCGTAAAGGACATCGGGATCCGTGAAGATCAACAACGATTCTGATGATGATACCATGGACACCACCACCCCCAATATGAAAAACGCCCAACAGGAGGAAGAATAAAATGACATAAAACCAGAGAACAAGCGATTCGGAAAGCCGACTTGATCAGTTACGCCACAGCAACAACCAATTCACCACCGTCAAGCTCATTGATATTTTTAACACTACCAACTTATTTAACAGACCCCGAACATCAATGCAAACGATGCAAGAACATCCCTACAAGCCGGCATCAGAATCCCACCAATTTTTATAGACAACTTTCTAAATTTCGTTCTGCACGCAGAGAATATCAACAACGCACTGAAGAGACCAGTATATATATATCAGGGCAACCGCACGTGAAAACTGCATATATCCAATTGACTCAAGCAAATACAGACTCATACAAAACTACCTTAATAAACAGAACATTTGAGTACCGTACGTATCTACACAATCTTCTCCGAGAGAAAACTAAGAGTTGTTATCAAAGGTCTTACAGACAACATTACGGACAAAGATGTCAACGTTGAACTTCTAGAACGAGGCTGCCCAATTACCTACGTCGCTAAACTCACGAGTAAAAACAAGGAATTTAGCAATATCTTTTTCGTTACACTGAAAAACCAAGAAATAAGCCGAGCCATTTGCGATATACAGACACTTTTATACTGCAGCTGCATACGAGTAATAGCGTACGAATCACTCCTACTACACTACCCTAATGCTTCGCCTGTCAACGCTTTGGCCATTCGGGCGTTAATTGCGGCTATAAACTACGTCGTGTAAAATGCAGCAAAACACAATACGGCGCACAGTGCCAGAAGAAACCAGAAAACACTCCTATATACGCCAACTGCCTCGAGACACACTCAGTGAATTATCGAAAGTGCCAGTTTATCAAGACCTGCTCCGGAAGAAAAACAAAACAATATCCACACCTAAGAGTTCAAAGCACATCCGACACAGGCAGCGACAACGAAGATGGTTGAATAAAAACAAAAAGAAAACGTCACACGGAAGACTGTATAGCACCAACCATAAATCATCCACCAACCATGAATCATTAACCTAAACAAACGCCATCGTCTTCAACAGCACAATCCAAAGAACGAACCTTCAAAACCGGATCGACCACGAAAGACAGCTCCACGAAGAACAAGCATCGAAGTCGCAACCAAAACAAAAGAAGAAGAAGAAATTCAAGTGCCCTTATGATCCAGTACATCTCCAGAATTAAATGCGAAATTTTAGTTAAGATGGATAAAATTGATGAAAATTACAACTTGAAGTAGCCTATTGTAAGCGTGGTGTTTTAGAAAGCTTACCAGGTATTTTTCAATAGGACAAGTTGATGAATTTTTGTATCTACTGTTGTTATGGACCTTTGGAAACTCTCATAAATGGGATAGTTTATACTCATTGGATATTATATGTGTTAGAACGTCCTTGAAAAAATTTACCGATTTAAGGAAATTGGAAATTTTCGCGTTCTTTAGGTCTTAGGGTGTAGAATTTAGGCGGCCCCGTGGCTTACTTGGTTTGCGTACGACTACAAGCCCAAGATCCTGGGTTCAATTCTCGACTCGGGCTGTTTGAAAAATGTTAGGCGAGTATTTTTGACAAAAGTACGCCTTGGTTTGGATGAGAGGTAAAATGAGTGTTGTCACGCACGTTAAAAATCTCTACTTTGCTTGGAATAGCAAAGGCTATGCGAAATTCAAAATTTTTGGATCTTTCTGGTCAGTGTAGTATATCGAGTGGAGCATTGGAAAATCAAATCTAGGTTATAGGAATCGGCAAGCAGCAGGGAGTTAATTTTTCCTTCGTTTTCTGTTCGGTCTAGAATCAGGGTGAATTACTTTCGTCTGTAGGAAGTATGACAACTCACGGGTTTGCATGTAGCTATTTTAGTGCAGTATCTTCTTCCCTTGTTACTCTTTTTGTCGAAACCTTGGAGTATGTTTTAGGTAGAGATCGTGCAAATTCCACTGAACTTTATTTTGTTACTTTCTTGCAACGAGTTTTTTTTTACAGACATTAATCCGGGTTACTTGGGCGTGTGAACCGGCACGTTCAGAGGCAATGTTCCAGGTTTTATAGAATGATGACCCTTACGGAAGTGAGAAAAGTAGTACTTCTTAGTATTCAGGACACGTTGAAACCTGCAACACGTATTATTAATCATGACTCCGGCCGTGAAAACCTCCAACTATGTTATATAATGGTCTAGGTTGTACTTCCTGCTTGTTTAACGATTTTGTCCAAGGTCATATGCAATTGTATAGTTTTCTAATGGGTTAATTTTGCATCTCCACGGTAGACTATTTTTAACAAGCTCCTCTAGACCCCGTTAAAAACTTATATTGGATTACCTTTTCGTCTTAGAAGTATTTTCACTTTCCTTGAGACGTTTATACTTGAATATTGCAGTTTGAAAAAAATATCACGAAACAAGTTATTGTAAAATACAAGTAATTTTAACACAACCCAAATAAATGTTCAAAAAATTCTGAAACATTTCTTGTTCGCCAATTAGTGAAGGACATTAAAATTTTATCGTCAACCTTGCGGTATTAAAAACTGGATGCGGATTATTCTTACAAAGGCTGCAGGTTATTATTATAGTTTTCACACACCTGTTTTATTTTTGTCGGGAAAATTACTTATATAAATTATTTTAACAAGGTTATATCAGAAGGAATGCAACAAAGAAGGCATGCTAAATATTTGTATCATAATTATTGTGTTAAAGCAAATGGATGTGATAAATCACACGTTCTCTGACAGATAAATACAGGACCAGATTAATGAGGTAGAAATATTTTAAATCGTTTTATTTACACTAACAATTTTAACGGTGTTGTGGTAGAATTTCGATACCTCTTTGTATACTACAATTACAAAGATTTAATATGAGACAAGCTATCGAAACTATAAAAATTAATGTTTAAGTTGCCATTTTTATGGCTATTTATTTAAATTTGTACATTATCCATAATCAAACGTTAAAAACTGTCGTAGTTATCCAGGGGCTGACAGATAGCGATCATAACTTGGTTAAAACGAAGTGTAATCTAAAATTCAAAAAATTGAGAAAGACTAGAGAAGACTAGTGAGGTAAAAGAGGAATATAAACAAGTATTAGATAAAATCAAAGAGATAGCTATAGGAGGGAACGTAGAAAATAGATGGAAAGAAATGTTCAGGGTGCTTTCCAAATGGAACAGGAACAATAGCTTCATTAGTCTTCTATCGAGGTTGATTTCGACTCGGAACAAGCACTGATTAAAGTGACTATACAGGAATTGCAAGATTTGTTTGATACTTTTATGGAGATAAATCCTCCCTGCTATTCAAATGCGTTGATTCCCTACTGTTACATATTTAGCGCCGTAGCCGAAAGTTGGCCCCCGAAAAAGCAAACCGGAGAGTACAACGCCAACAATTACTACTTGTTTTAAATGGTCTCTGGAGCCTGTATGAAGACAAAATCAAAAAAATTTAGTGGGGGTACTGCTTCCCCAAGTACACCAGGAACTACCACTAGTCAGATACGTGCTCCTAATGCAGATACTAAAAAACGTCAACCCCTTATGTCTGAATCGGAGACCGAAGGAGTGACTGAGCCGATTGTTCTTACCCAGTCCCATACTGTTACTAAAAGTAACGCAGTTTCCAAACTTGGCCTAGATTTTTCTGGGATTTTCTCGTTCACACAGATGAGATATGTTCTTCTCGAGGAGTTTCCTCCCACCAATTATTTACTTCCTTCTCGAAATTCTGTGAAATCCAACCTTGCTCTTATATGGGGTTAATCGCGACAACGTGCATTCTGGGTCTGACATTGTATGCATACTCAAATATGCTTTTCTACCTCCGGACAACGATGATCGGTTAATGCGCGAAATATATCATAGGACTATGGGTTATGTGATATGTATTCTGAATTTATTTTTTGCCTTTCGGAACTCCTTTCTGAAGAGAAACATATTCGCCTGACCCGGGAAAACTTGACTCCTTTCTATCAAACGTCCTTAGGTCTTACCCCTATTACTTCGATAAGTCAGCTTCTATCCTTGGGCCAACAACTTGAGGCCACCAAAATTTCAGTGGAACTCCTCCTTTTTACAAAACGACAAAATGATTCTAACCTACATTAGTTTATAAAATCGATTCTACTACTTCTTTTTCTACACCTCGTGCTTTTGCTTCTGTACTTGTTCGAACTACACTTATTCATCGAACCAACCTTGGTTCTGTTTCTACGCCAACGATTAAATCAAATATTTCTTCTGTATTTCCTTTTCTCGCTATTCCTGTGTCTATTTCTACTCGTCAAGTCCCCTGTTTCAATTGCGACCAACCTGGACCTATTTCTGCGCGGTGTAGCCGCCTTCAAATACTCCACTGCTACAGTTGCGGGCATAAGGAAGTTACTCGACATAACTGTCCCAACTGTCAGTAGGGTCTTCGGAACGGGTTTTCAGCGCTATCGTTTCATTGGCTCCGGATTCTCCTTTTCCTGGTCTCAACGATCGATCCTGCATTGTCCTAGATTTTTTGTGCGAATATGCATGGCGACGAACACCCATATCTGTCCGTTCAGATTTGTGGACTTTCTTTCACCGGTCTTCTAGACTCCGGAGCCACTCGTAGCATTCTTGGTGGCCCTGGTTGGGACCGTTTACATGCTCTACACCTTCCTCTTTATACTGTCTCTTCTTCTTTCTGTAGCTTAGTATGAATAGCCGTGTTTTCGTACAGTGCTAACATTATTATTGTACAACTAATAAAAGATGCCTTTCACAAGAGATCAGTTGGAAGATATTAACAAACTCATTACTAACACAACAACATCCTTGTGTGCTGATTAGAATTTTATTCAAGCTATCGCAACAGCTGTTTCCGAACTGGTCATAGAAAATTTAAATGAAAAATTGCAATCTCAAGGTCTTAATATCTAATAGTACTTCGTGGTTGATTCAGTCTTCCATGCAGTCTTCCGCTAAAAAAATGTACACAAAAAAATCACAACACCTTCATTCGTTGTCGTAAAACGAATGTTATGTAAACAAGTGATAATCCACCATTTTAAACGTTGTTCTTCACTTCGTGTTCCGTCTGTTATTGTATGACTAAAATTGCTTGGTATCACTGTCATGTTATATCTCACTTTAAGACGTATATATGTTTAAAACAGCAAAAGAACACTTATAGTGTCAATGTCGCATAACATAAACAAAACAATGAAGAAAATATAACTTCGTTTTTAACATGAACGACAACTTCTACTAAAATGTACGCATTCTATATCGCCCAACAAAACTTCTATCAATACCAAACTAGTATATTTTAAATTACTTCACAATAGAATTACATTTTATGCCACAAACTATTTTTAAAATCCAATACTATATGAATGCCAGAAAGAAACCATTTCACACTCGAAGCATACATAATCAAGTTTTCGTGTATGATAAGGAACAAGAGTATAAACATAAACATGCAGATCTTGAATTAGAAAAAAGTAGCAAACGTAAACTCAAATAAGTAAAAACTGTTGTGGAATTAGGGGTTAAATAGGTCCAGACAATAAAATTTTAAACACTGTGTATATAGAAACAGGAGCAAACTATTTACGCTCCGAATTAATTAATTTATATAGTGAAAACGGACGGTTATTAGGGTATTTTTCTATTTTTAAATTGGAATGTTAAAATTGCATAAGGGAAGCTTTAGAGTACATAAAAACTCAAGGATACGCATAAGTAATTATTATAATTTTAGATCAAACGCATGGAAGCAAAAAGGGAGCTTGCATGTATAGAAAATCAATAATTTTAAACGCAAATATTTTAATTTACATAAAAGCCAACGTTCGTTTATACATATACTAAGAATTGTTAAACTAGGAATTGTTATTTTAAATGGTCGGTTGCGTCAAAAAACACCTGTTGTCAAGTTCATGGAATTTAAACGAACGTTAGCACAAAATTCTATAGAAGTTTGTTTGCAACAGTCGATTTGTATAAGCTGCTAAAATACTAAACGCCTTGAAGACGGAGTGGGATAAACGATCGATAATGTAAGACAGACAGAGAAGCAGGTAAAGAAAGCGTTGGGTACATGTCACGTACGAAATACACGGGAAAATGCGAAGGCCAACTACAATATCGATTTTCTGTAACTTAAGAGGGGTTCTAAAGGAGACAACAAATATGTGTGGAACGGAGATAGATAACTGACAGGTAACGCGTCAGAACGGGAGAAAATTCTATCATTGGTCGATGGCGAGCAGTTTTCAAGAAGAAAGCGTTTGTAGAGGGTATCGAACAAAATTCTATGTAACAGCACGACGGACCGGGGATTTTTCAGAAGTTAGAGTTCGTTACGTTCGAAATTTTAAGAAGCAGCTTCGAAAATAAGCTTTTCAAGTGAAATAGGTTCCACAGGGGTATTGAAAATCATATAAATACAGGGAGAAAAATAGTAAAGCTCTCTTTTATTTTAGATCTGAGAACGTGCTTAGATCTGCAACGTAATAATAGTAAATGCTCTTACGGTTATTAATTATTGTTTGTTCAGTAAAGTTACATATAACATCCTGTTTTGAAATTATGAAAGCTGTAGTAACGTACTGCAAAAGGTTGTAAAAGTGATATTGCACGAGTTGGTGCTGTCGTTTAGATATAAGGTTCCGTTACTATAACGACTCGATTAATTAAAGGGATGGTATTTTGGGTAAGCGAAGCCTAAAGCGTATGCATGAAGTATATTTGTTATGTAATGTTACGTTTGAGACAAAGCTAATATCTGGGTAGAAGAATAGAGGTGGTAGCGGAGATTTGGATGGTGGGGATCTGTGAATCCAGGCATCATCAAAGTAGATGAACATAACGACGAGGGTTCCTGGTAACCATCTTCAGTGGTAACGAGGAACGAAGACTTCTCCAGGTAACGAAACTTAAATTCCTGTGTTTGTATAAACATTTCTGTTGATATTTTTGTGTTTGTGTGTTTTGACTTATAGCCGGCGTATTTATTACCATAAAACTTGTTTAAGGAGGTATATGTGCAGGACAATTAATTTTGATTATTAAAAAAGGGTTTATTGATGATATATAAAGGTTAATTCATGCTATAAATTGTTGTTGTAAAGAGTAAACGGGTCTTTAAATTTGTTTTCAATAAAATGCAAGGTTTAAAAAGCATTTACAGAAACTGGGTTATAATGAGTTCAAAATAGACCAGAATAAAGTCAAACTAGGGTTGCATGTGGTGCCCATCTACTAGTATTATATAGAATTTGTTAAAATATATTAAAACCAAGGACTTAAAAGCATTTAATAATTGATCTGGTAACAGTTGGAACAAACTGTTTGTACCAAGGAGTAAATATTTTATTAATAATGGAACTAGTTAATATGTGTAAATAAAAAGGTTGTATGGTTGTTGTATTATTTTGGTAATTTCATTTGACTGTGTGTGTGTGAGAGAGGTGTGTACTTAAAATGGTAGGTATTTAAGAAGAGGCCGATTGCTGAGCTAGCCAGTGTGAGCAGAGAAATACGGAGGCGTTCCAAAAGAAGTGTAAGAAATTTGTAAAAATTTTTTTTGATAATTTTGTTGGCCCAAGGGTGGGCGAGATTTTAAAAGAAGGTTCCACGGCACTTTTATGACGGCCCAAAGCTGGGGCTCGATGTTAAAAGCTTGTTCCTGACTTCCACGGCAATATATATATATATATATATATATATATATATATATATATATTGTGATATTATGTGATATGTATGAGATTTGAACTTTGGCGCACTGAAGTACCACTCAGATATAGACTTCTAGTTCGTAAAATGATTGATGAAGGAGATGGTGAGGGCAGTTACTTGTTAAAGATATTTAAAATGATAATTTAAGAGAAAAGGAAGTTTTAAGATTTCAACTTGGGTGATGGTGATTTCATAAAGTAATTTTGAAAAGTTTGTGCCAATGAAGTGAACTGCTGTTGTTTTTATATCATAAAAATTGTGTTAAAATATTTAAAAGGAAACTTCACTGCCATGTGAATATGTACGTAAAGCTAAAAAGTCAATTAGTATGTTTTTATTAGATTTAAGTTAGTTATAAGATGTAGAAGTTTTATTTACTTTTCAGTATATAGTTGTAAGTCTTATTATATCATTTGAATTTCACTTGTTGTTAGGATTAAAATATCAATTTATAAATTTTCGGCCAATGACATTTGTGTATTAGTTTACTCCAAATTAGAATTTGACAAGAGCAATCAGATCTATTAATAAAAAGTTGGATCATAGAATGTTAGTTGGAAAAGAATTGTAAAAGAGTAGGCTGGTTTAATGTTTTAAGGGGCATCTCCATAGAGAAGTGACAGTTGTTAAATTAATTACAAAAGGGTTGTTGAAATAAAAATTAAGAGAAAAAACTGATTTGAAAAGAACTGAAAAAGAACTTTACAAACTATAGAACAAAAAGTATAATTTTTTTTGGTGACAGTTTACGAATTGTATACTTTTTATTATTGTAATCTCCTACATAAAATTCAACATATGAAAATTGTAATTGTGATATTCAAAGTATAAACGAACTGTTGATATTAAAAAGTGATAAATGCAAGAGTCCTTGTCATTGTCTTATTATTGACCATTGATTTCTGGGAGTAATTTTGTGTAGACAGAGGAGTTCCAAAGTGGTGCTATCAGAACGCTGAAATTGCTGAACTTTTGGTGTCGAACACGGTGTTGATTTCACGGAGCTGAGTTTCCTGATAAGACCAACGACGATAAGTATAAGTGTCTCTAAAGAATTTTTGGCGTACCTAAAACCCTAAAATAAAAGGCGTAAATTCAGTAATACAAATTTTTAAAACGTAATTATCCACAGGTATTAAGAACCCACATCAAGTTCGAATCGTCACTGTAGGCAGTGGAGCTTCATTGTTCAGCAGCAAGACGTTTCATTGGAAGTTCAGGTTGTATTATTATTTTCACTGTCATAATTTAAACACTTAATCCATTATACTCGATTGAAATCTTAAATTATTAACTAATATAAACTGTTTTACTGTGCGTATTTTTCAAGTGATTGTCTACACTGTCACTTTTAGAAATTGCTTTAGTAGAATTAACTAGAGGTCATTTGACTGGCAGTGTCACATACATCTGTCTATGGTTCAGAACTCACGCTGTATGCAGATATAGATTTTTTCACAAAATTAACCTAAGATAAGAGTCTCATTGGTCAAGGCGCAGATTTAAAGACTCAATAGAAAAGTTAACAAATTAATTAAAGAAAGGAAATTATAGGGCAATTTGGTGCATTGCTAATTTGCTCATATATTATAATTATCAATCCGAAAGGGGGGGAGGGATATATTATAATATATATATAAGTTTTGGTGTACGGGGTTATCAATATTATTTCCACAAACGTGTTTAATTCAATTAGTTTTTCTGGTTATCGTATAGACAGACAGATGTCTTAAGGAACATAATGTTTATCTGATTGATTATGTACAAATAGATGTTTACGACGGAAGTTACGATTTGAATACTTTATTATTATGGTATGCCTTCGTGCATGAACAGAACAGAATTGCTTTCCCAAATAAAAATGGGTGTGGTTATGCGATATAGTGTTGTAGTTCTCTCTGAGTGTCATAATGATACGAGTAGGGTTATCGTTGTATGACTATTACTTTCGGTGATACAAATAATGTAACTGACGTCATTCCATATATTAAAAAGCTTTGTTATGCTCTTCGAAGTGTAGTTCCATCCTATGACTTGTCACGATAAAAATTACAAAATATTTCTAACGAAATTCACATATATACTTTAAATGCACTTTGTATCAGTTAGTATATACGTCGACGATCACGGTTTTGAAACTTATAGTAAAATCTGGGCGACAATATGATAGGAGGCGGTGATGTTGGTTTTGCTGAAACCTTAGATAATAGTTCCAGTGTCTTAACATTTTTGAGGGGCCAAGACAGGACGGGTTTTAGTGTCATAGAATTTTTAAAAGGCGAAGACAGGACGTCGAAGTATGTTTATATTTTTCTGTGTACTGATATTTTGGTTATCTTCAAATCAACGCACTTAGCTGGCTTTATCTATTTAGGTCATGATAGAATTTACATGATATTAAATTTTTTCTGGGATAAAAATCAGTTTAGAGCCATGCAATCCTTCTAGGTTATAGAAAATTAGGTAAAATGTTGTTTACCTTTGGTTTCATTGTGTGAGAAACTTTGATAATCAAGTTCTAATTATAACGTATAGTTTAGGTATGTAAATGTATTTACGTGATTATTTACAAGTCACACTGAAATGAACAAATTTGTATAGGAACAATCTGACAAATTTTATTGCTTTCGGTTAACGTTAAAAATATGTTGATGACGGCAGTTTTTATGGTTTGAGTATTAATTATAAAAAATGATTAGCAATTGACTGTCCGCAAGATCTTCGGTATAAAAATTTGGGGTTACATTATTATTTACGTGTGTTGTTATTACATAACTCTTTACTGCTGCTGCGAAATGCATTTCGTCTGGTAGATGGTTGTGTTTCTTTATTGCTGTTTTCTACTATTACATTATTTTTTTAGTCCTTACATATTAAGAGTTGCTTTTAAGAAGTGCTTGTGTACACGATGTAAGTATGTATATTTTTAAATTGTTGTTTCATGAGAATATGAAGTATTTAAGAAATTGTATTAAACAAGTGACTCAAATTCTGCTTGAGGACATCCCTTTTTGGAGGAGATAACCAGGTAATATTTCATTTCCTTATAAATGGAAATCATGTAAACATGTTGGAGTTCTTTAACAACCATCAGGTTGCTAATATCTATGTAGAGCCAGCTAGATAAGAAAAAGATAGAAGAGTATAGGAAGACCTAGACCAAGCTATATTAGTCAAATTATTAGAAATTTAGGTTGTGAAGGGTATGTAGAGCTTTTTAGATTAGCACAGAATAGAAAAGAAGTTAGAGCTGCGTCAAACCGACCTTAAGTAAGATCGAAAACAAAATGATGATGAAACGTTTATGACATTCTGACAGAGAAGTCGCTATATGAGTAGGAGAATGTTACAACTTGGTGCTGGTGGTCGTAGGGCGCCTAAATTCTTAGACACAGTGTGGGTTTTGGAATGTTTTACTTACTATTTATTATCTACAGATCAATACATATTTACAAAAATAAACAATTAAGCTTCAATATATGTACAAGTTAATAAGTCTTCGTCAAATTCCATGGGGCGGTTGGTTGGTGGACTTCGGAAGACGTCATGGCTTGTTGCAGGCGTCGAGTGGCGACGTGACGTAACGTACCATTCGTTGCGGCGTCGGCGTAAGCAGGCTATTATTTAAGCACTGCTGTCTTAATTGTGAATGCAAGACGCAGCGGTAAAGTGATGCAGCGCACCACTCGTTGAGGCGTCGGCGTCGTGATGCAGTGCACCACTCGTGGACGCGTTGGTGTCAGCAGGTTGTGATTTAAGCAATGCTGACTAAGTTGTGGATGTAGGTGTCGAAAATGTGAAAGGCGTCGGCATCGTTCGTTGGTGCGTCAGCGTCGTGATGCAGCGAACCATCCGGAGAGGCGTCGATGTCAGCTAGCTATGATTTAAGCACCGCTGGCTAAGTTGTGGATGTAGGTGTTGAAAATGCCATAGGCTTCGGCGTCAACGGGCTTTGTTTTAATTATTTGTCTAACGTTTTGGTAGCCTGCCATCTGAAAATTAAGGCCGACCGTATCGTGTTGACCCTAACATTTTCTTAAACGTGCTTTGGCGGTGTCTGGGATTTTTATTGCAGGCAACAGCGCGGAGACCTTGTGTGTTCCGAGGAACTCACCCCTTCAACCGGTCTGTCTTGTGACCCAGACTTCGGTTACATCCCTTGCCACGAGGAGGCAGCACTTTCCCACTTTACTGAAGGTATTTTATTTTGTTGTTTAAAATGTTTGTGTTTGGTTTTTGTTGTGTTGTTTGTTTGTTTGTTTATCCAGCCCTTCTTTCGGATCGCGACCATCGGCAGACGGAAATTGCGATCTTTTGTGCAGGCTGGAAAAAGTGAAAAGATGAAAATTTGTTTGTGTACTTAACACCATCGTTGGTGAAAAGTACACACTTTTGATGTATTTGCTACGTTTTCTTGATGTATTTGCTACGTTTGTTGGTATCTGTTTGTGTGCGTTTTATCCAGCTCTTTCCTCGGATCGCGACCATCGGCAACCAGAAATCGCAACCTTTGGTGCGGGCTGAATTAGTTGATGTATTTGCTACATGTGTTTGTTTATGTGTGTTGTGTATATGTGATTGTTTGTGAGTTACATCTCCGATTCCCCCAACCCAAACCGCGACCATCGGCAGCCGGAAATCGCGGGACCTAGTACGGGACCGGAGACGTGGTGTTGGATGGTGCTCATAGAGGTCCTTTGCGGAAAGTGTGGACACTACCGGTGTGTGTTGGTACATTTTTGCGACGTTGAATTGTGTTTTTGTTCGTATTGTGATGTTTCCATAGTCCACTCCCCAAAACCGCGACCATCGGCAGCCAGAAATCGCAATCATGAGGAGAGGACCAGCGAGTGCGAGGGTGGCACCTACGGGACCCCTGAAGAACAAGTAATCCCACCCTGATGGTGCATTTGCTATAGTTTTTGTTGTTTGTGTAATGCATGCTAGGTTGTGCTGGTTGTGCTGGTCTCCCTCCAAAATCCGCAACCATCGGCAGTCTGAAATCGGGGATCCTAGTATTGACTAAGTGTCAGTAGCACTCATAGAGTTCCTATGCGGGACATGTGAGTGTCACCGTTTGAGTGTTCGTCGCAGACCTGTTTTGTGTTTTTTGTTTGTGTTTATACTGGACCTGTTTTCTCGTGTTGGTTGATGTTAGTGGCCGAAACCACTGTTTCCATGGCGCCCCCATGCCCTACTGGACATGTGAGTGCCACCAATGTGGAGTATTTGCTACGTGTTTTTGTTTTGATGACACCCACTATGTGGGTCCTAACTTTAATGTGCAAGTTTTTTTGTTGGGCGTGGCCTCCTTTTTTACTACTTTTTGATCATCTTTATGTTCTGTTTACTGGTAGTATTAAAGGCAATTTCATCCCAAATGGGGACGATATTTTTATTATTGCAGGTGTTTTTTGTTGTTACCCTTTTTTACGCGGGGAGGTTATTGATTCACTTTTTAGGATATTGTTAATAAAAGTTTATAAGGGTTTAATATTTTTTTTCAGAAGAAAAAGCAAAGTTAAATTGCAGAAATTGGCGAAGAATAATTAAACAAAATTTATCCTGCGTTCACGTGCAACAGAGAGATATAATTAATCATAGAAGTTTGTACGCCATCTATTAATGTGTATAATAATTTAAAACTTTGTATGGATATCACAATACATACTGTAACGGTAGCGAGCAAACATTAGGTAGTATAAATGAGTGTTTTAATTTCAGTTAGCTAAAAGAGCTCTTAGCACGAAAAAAGTCTGTAAAATTTAGAAGCTTTGGTAGTGTACACTTAATAACGTTGCTATTTCAACATAATATTAACTTAGGATAAAGAATTAAAATAGGGAAACACCTGGTTTATTAGATAGTGATAAGTATTGGAACTTTACACCCCTTCTTAATAAATTAAGAAAAATTTAAAATTGATACTCGGGAAATATCCGGCGTATTAAAGCTATTTGTACAAATTCCCATAAATTCGAAAAATACAGACCCATAAATATAAAATTGTGCTGGAAAAGCAAATAAATGGTGCAGCTTTCGGTATCTCATGTAAAAGCGCTAAATAATATGACCGTTCACACGAATAGAATGATTTTGTTCTCGAAAATCGAGCAGTTTAGAAGTACCACCCTGTGAGAACGACAGATCGTGCAATAACCGTAGGGCGTCGCAACTTATAAAACCCACGGATAATAAATAATCATCTTCAGTTATTCAAGACCAAATATCGCAGCAGAGCTTCGAATTAGATTGTCACGCAACCGTCGCCGTGCGCGTCAAGATTGTGTATAGGATAGTTAACATGACGGTGTTAAACCTCAGAACTGTAACTGAACAGGTTTCTAAACGCGAGTACAAGCTTGGATATGAAAATACCGTTAAAGGTGAGAGTGGCCTGCTTTGGGAGCTTTTATTTAACACCATGTTGAAGTAATTGTATTTCTTGCAACTATTCCTGCACTGAAAGGTCGATGGAGATTAGTTCAGGACAAATAAAAAACTGCTAGTCTATTAAATGTTTGCTTTTAGCCTTATAAACGGTAAATGCTACGTTATATATAAGAATTGTGATTGGCGCTAATAATAAGAATGTGTAAAACTAAAAGAGTCTGTTATGTTGGTGCACGTTTATTTAAAGCGTAATGTAAATTAAACATACAAATCCTCATATGTATTATGTCGGCAAAATAGTACATAGAAATTACCTTGACTGAATGTCTATCATAGATAATAATAAGTTGTTAATTTTAAACATACACGCGTATTTGGCAAATTACTGCTTGATCTTAGTTTTTGTCTATTGTAATTTTCTGTAATAATCATGTTTCTTTATATAGCTTATGTGTACAAAACGTAGATTTTACAATTTCTGGAGGAGGAGGAGAGAAACGTGCAAGCGAGACTCTTATCAACCTATAACTACAGCGATAATCGCGAATCCGTTTCTCGAAACACCTCCCTTATAGGTAGACTTTATTTGGGGCTTTCTTCAGGTGGGTTGGCGCTCAGAACATTTGTTAGAAAAAGAGTGTAAAAGCGTTTCAAGGTAACTGTAAAAGAATTTATATACTCCTAGAAGTAGTATATTAGCTTTTATAGATACCACACACCACTGAAAGCTAGCCGGTACATTATTTTATTATTAAGTCACTTCGCCCCCTATAGAGTAAAATTAATTCAAATGCGTATCGTCGATTTAGCACGGAAAAATACGGTTAAAAGTACTGTACCTCTGCCCCTGTAGTCGAAGCTGGATTAGCATTTAGCCGATGCACGTGTAAAATAATTATCAAGTTTGCAAATTTAACGTAGCCATTACAGCGCAATAATTTTCATCTTTAACACTAACCTTAAGGAGCAACAGATACTGCAACCATTGGAGTGTCATAAATGTTTAATGATTTCCATTTATAGGCACTGAGTGTTAATTTAAATAGATATTAAGCATAACAGCTCGTAATAAGGTAATCCAGACAATCATTTCTTACTTTTTTCGTAGCCTACTTGCATATTTAACCTATCTACGATACTTAAATTACACTGTATCGCCATTAAAATGGAAAAGTTGCAAATAAAAAAAGTCTAAGTATTTCTACAACGTAAAACAGGTCGTACATTTATCTGTCGGAGAACACATGATTTATTACTTCCGTTTAATATAAAACAATAATTGTAGCACACATATTTAGAATCGTAGTCTTCTCTATTCAATCTTATTAACATTACTTATATATTAAGTGAATTCACTTGCACAAAAAAAATAATAACGATATTACTCCTAGTGTTTATGCATATAATTTTAGTCTCCTTTTTAAGTTGATGAGGTGATTAGTTTTCATGCAAGTTATATTATGCAATTCAACACCTCAATTTGGCAAAGTTGCATATGGTCTTAGAAATCCATAGTGTTGGATAATACACTTTCAATTTGTAACATTTTTCCGAAAAGTTCCTAATCATATTTCACTTTGATAGTATACGTATTGGTAAAATCCACTAATAGGGTTATATTTCCTTTAAGTAATACAAATTTTAGTTTACACGCATTCTTCATCTAAGGAAGTACTGTTGTAGTTCACTATTGAAATCTATATAGTTCATACTCAAACTTATCAAATTCATTAGGATGGTTTTAAAGTTAGGAATGTTGTTACTTTGTATTCTAAATTATTGCAGTTTTATGATTCATTTGTTCCAATTAATAATGTACAACGTGGCGCGTACGACATCATCGTCATGAGACGAAAAATGTTCTCACGTAAAATTATGCCGATCCACGAAATGATAAAGTCCCTCACTTGCTTTACGTTAATGTTTTATAAAGATAATTTTAGATATGCTAAATAGAGAAAAACAACAAAAGCAATTTTAATTTTCGAATGAAAAACGGTACATCTGCTGATCATTTACTGAGGGGTTTTGAAAAAAATAACATTTTACGTTCAGTCCCTGAAATTGAATAATTTGATGCGTAGCTGATGTAAAAAAAATTCATAAACCCGTATTGTTTCCACAGTTAGTTGAATGTATTAGCAAATCCGGCAGCCTTCGGTCAATTGCTTATTCATCATCTTGTAGAATTTTATTAACCGCTTAGCTAAGTATTTTTTCTCACTAAAACCCTACCAAAACTTATAACGAACTTCCTCCGCTCGATAAAACTACGGGTAAATAAATAAACTAAATAAACATTTAGCCCTGGGAGTCCACTAGGGTCGTGGCCGTCTTCTTCATGGGTGGTTTTTTGCTGTTGTTGGTAGCTTTAACGAGCACGTTTTTGTGTGTAATGGCGCTAGCCATCATAATGCTTATGCGAGTGCAACTGATAATTTGGGTGATGCTTTGGCTAATTTATGCACTGTTACATGCTTTTGCTTATTTAAATATTTATTTATATATTTATTTTATATTTTTTTATATATTTATATTATATTTATATTTATTTTAATATTTATATTTTTGCTTGCATGTATTGTTTTGTAGCTTGATTTAATTCGTTTGACGTTCTGTCGCTTATTTTTTGGGCGCAGTAGCTATAGGAAAGAAGAATGTAATTATAATATGTCAAGTTAGGGAACGATAGGGAACGTTAGGGACGAACATAGGATTGACTTAGAATAAAATACTTAGACCAGGAGCACGAATTTGTAATTTTATAGAGTAGGCAAAATAGCTGGATTCACTATTAAAATATTTGACGATTGGTTAGAAAATTTGAATCCATTATTTGTAAATTAGCCAGCTAGATTTGGATAGTTTTAAGACGACCCTTCAGGTCGCACCGTTAAGCAGAGCTGGCAGCTGCTATCTGGTATTTCGGATCCCTCCCCCTTTCATTTTGCTTGTGTTTTGTTGATCGGACAACATTACAAAGTCAACGGTAGGGATACCATTATTTAACCCTATTTTTAGTTTTGTTTCAGTCTGTTAGATTTTTATTTAGAATCGATTAATTTTGAAGTTAGATGTTTAAACCCAATGTAGTACCTTCGGGTGGAGCATTGAAGACGTGACCGCAAGTATAGCGGCCCTTGTTCACATTATAATGTCGTTGGTAGCTTCCTGAAGAAAAAGGTCAATCGCGCTCGTAATGGGTTTTTTGTGATCGGAGCTCGTAGGACTCGTAGGGGCGGTGTCGTAGTAGAGTGTGCAGGTCATAAGGACGCGTGAAAGGTGCTGTTGAAGGTTGGCGGGCACTGCAAAGAACTTGTGGCGAGAACTATCGAGAAAAAGCGTCCACGGGGGTCGAAGCGAGGATAAAGGCAGAAGAGCTGGTTCGGTTGATCGCAAGCCAGAATCTCCGCGTCATTGATTTGATGCTTGAAGATCACCTGTTACGTTCATTTTCGTAAATAATTGTTTAGTTTATATACAATAATTTTTAACTCAAATTCCTTTGGCGTTAAACACAAAAATTAACTCCGTAAATTAAAATAACCTTTTTGCGTGTTTAAAATTGTATTTCAATTAATAATGAATATTCTATATATTTTACTTGATAAATCTTTCTGCTCATTAAAAATAAATATTTTTTCTAAGAATTCTTTAACATGGAATTTACGCCATAATTAGATAGGCGTCTTTCCAAGTATCCAATAATTAATGCTGGTGTATTTTCCCTTTTGAAAGAATTCGGCGAAATTATTTCAATAAATTCGGGTTTTCCTGTTTTATTTCCTTGATGACAAGATTACGTTGAGCTTTGGTGCTTTAACTAAACAAATTTAATATTCACTTTCTGTTGGAATAGCAACACGAAAACATCTGTCCTGTTTGCGCTTTGTTCCGTTATTCGTTAGGCGAATTTCTGGCACGCATTATGGCGTGGTAAGTATTTAGAGTTTGTATAAAACGGTACTTTTCGCTTCAATAAATTAATTTATTGTTTGTAATTATTCTAGCTTCCTGCGGAGGACACGTTAATCCCTTGAGCTGTCGTTTCTTTTAGTAATGGGAGGCCAAACGCGTTTTTCCTGGGCGTAGGCCTATCTACTCGCTGACGTGGACCAGCTACTGACTCAACCCCGACATCAGCAACTTGAGGGCGAGTCCTGTTGTATTCTCTCGCTACTTACTTTGGAACCAGAACGCCTGGGATTTTACCGTTCAAGTATCAGGCATTTCCAAATTTAATTTTTATATACGAAAATTATTGAACTATTTTGGTATTTACTGCTCTTATATTAATGCTTTACTATTTGTTTTTAACTATACTACTTATTAATGTAAAAATGGTTATAGACTTGCTGGCCTGTGTGAAAACGTCGTCATTATGTTTGTAAATATAGGTTAAGTTTATATTTACGATGATCTAGAGCTGTGGTTTTTAGGGTTGCGGTTGGTTCTTTTTTACTAAATAATGTCAGGGAGTAATTACTTAAAAACTACAGCTCGCCATTTTCATGAGTAATTTTTTTTTGAATGTTTGGGGGTTCCTCATAATGTATATGTAAATTGAGGACATTGACTTTTTTGGGTTGGGTTTGGGATTATTGTGTTCTGTAAATATTTTGTTTAATTATAAGTTCTTTTTTCCCTTGCATGTTTTGTTCCGAGTGTGAATGAGTGAGTGTATATAAATTTTCTCTCTATTTATTTCAGGTTTCTTTTTAATTTATCTATGGGTATAAAACCCCGCCCATTTACCGATTGAGCCGGGTCATCCTTTCTTTCTCTTTCTTGTTTTTTTTAGGTTACGTCAATGTACGTAGCGCACCTAAGAGAGAAGTTCAGGTTTGGCGGAAAGGGCCCTAGGGATCCCATCGCCCACGTCGTCTTCGAAGTAACTTCCACACTTCGGAGGCATTGTTTGTTTTTTTCCCGTTTATTTAAAATCTTTAAAAAACAAAGTTTTGTTTACCGGTTTTCTCACCGAATAGTTCTCGTTTTGGTATGTGCATAAAATATTAGCAGCTAAGAAAGTAAAAGCGGATTTCCTTAACAACCTTGTCAGTTGATGTGATATGGTGCCTTGTTCTTTTTCAAACTGTTATTTCAAAATTAATACTGCACCTTAAAAAACGTTTAATGTAGGGTAATTGCGATAATAATGGCCTCCAGATACCACCCGAAAGAACGATCAGTTAAGGTACAAATTATATATATTATAAATAAATTATGCAGAATATAAATTACTATAATTAACGAATATGATCTTATAAATAGGTAAACCTGTGCTAATAACCAAAATATAACTCCACCGCATTTCCTGATGTCTACTGAAACAAGAAAATTTTTTAAAATTAAAATATTTCACCGTATGGGATTTTTCACATCTTTAACTAGATCAGATATCGGTATCGGTTTTTAACTCATAATGCTGCAAAATAATTACAGCAAAATTGTAGTAGCACTGGATTTATAAGCTTAATAATGTGATGTTTTACCACCTAAGGCTTCAAACTCATTTAATGTATAAGAACACCAATTACGGAAGGTAAAAGTCTTGTAGTTGATAGGTTGATGTAGGTAGATAGAAGCTTATAGAAAATTATACTTGATTGAAACTAGTGAGAAAAATGCAAACCTCACACGCTGCTGTAATATTTTATTTAACATTGCAATATTCTGAAGTTAGAAATTAGATAGAAGCCAAGTTCATAGAACAAGTAGGTAGAATGCAAATATCCTAGTTGTATGCCCAAAACGTATCCCAGATATAATGTGTAAAAAGGCCCACTTTTAATGGTTTGGATGCGCTCATACGTCTTTCCTAACATTTGCATCGTGTGACCAATTTCAGAAAGAAAATGTTTAAAGTTTTTTCGGTTGTAGTAAAATATTGAAAAAGCTTCTTTTAGACAGCAATATCCTGTGCTGACTCCAATCCTTATTCTCCAGTCAACATCATCGTCCAAAATATCCTCTCGGAACCCACGTACTTCAGATCGCGCAATCACCATATCGAACAAGCCACACCATGGTGGACCGCGGTACTTACCACTGCAAGACGGATACTTGCACAATTCGGGCACAAACTAAAAGATCAGATGTGAAAACGCTGATGCACCCACAATCGATACCCTCAATAACACCTACACAATAGACAAGAAACGGTACAAAGATCTCATTGACACCACAAAAGTCTTCATGACAACACTACTGTACGAGGACTATCGCAACCGCCCTATGGCATTCGTTCTTGGCAAGATGAATGGTCTATCTCCTCCATTGGCAGGCAAACCTTTGAAATATTCCCTGACGAAGCACATCCCTCTGCACACCCCGTACTCCAGCAGACCCAAAGTCTAATTCCTCACTGACTATTAAAACTTTAGGAGCAAACTATATCAATTTCGTTTAACCCCTAATCTATTCTGCCCCTGTCTGAATCAATCCCACCCAAAAACTTCAATTCATGTTATATACTCCTGCCCTTACACAGCCCCACTACAATCCATCTCTAAAATAGCGATTAACCTACACCAATTCACCCCCTTCCTAATCTAAACTTTCCAGTAACATACCACCTACACGAGTTTTTTCTAAACGAAATACTCCTCATAAAGGCTCTCACGTAAAGAAAGCTTCGACGCTAGCCACACAAATCTAGATAACCACACGAACTGACATTTTCACGACCAGCTACCTCCACACATACCAATACTACCACAATCATACACAATCCTTCATTTACACATGCGCACATACACACGCACACACATATACACACTTCCTCATGTTGAACCAAAAAACCAACGCAGCTCTAAGCCAACTAGTCCAGGACGGCGACAGAGGCTAAGGCACAATCCCCAGCACTAGCTCCAATAGAACATCCTCAAAAGCCAAAGTTATTTGATCTAATTCGGTTATATTAATTAGATGGAATCACTGAGCTGGACTAATGCTCTAGTACACTAAATGTAGCAAATCAAGTAATTCACCCACTTACATATCTCGACAAGAAAACATGCTACATTATCCATGACAAAACACTACTCTACGAGGACCATCGCAACCGCTCCATGACAGAAACAAAATCACACATCCGCACTTTATTTGCTCTTGGCAGGATGAATGGTTTATCTCCTCCACTGGCAGGCATACCTGTCTCAAATAAAGAGTATAGTATAGTATTGTAGCGGGCTACCGCTAACGCGTTTCACTAATTTAGAACAACTATTAACAAAAGCCTTTATTACTCACTATTCACAAGTTTAATTAACAGGTTACGTATATTTTGAACATCCCGTACATTTTTTCCTGTTAATAAGAAATACGCTGTCTAATAATTTTCAACCCAAATCCCTTTAGCGTTAAAAACAAAAATTAATTTAGTAAATTAAAATAACCTTTTTACGTGTTAATTCATTTATCTATTTGTATAAATTCGATTCCTAATGTTACATCCTAGAGCCTAATTAATAATAAATACTCCTTCTAAGAATTCCTCAACGTAAAGTTTATGCTAAAATTAAACAGGCGATAACTGGTTCTAGGTAGCTGATAATTGATTCTTATGTGTTTTCTATTGAAAGCTTCGTCAAATTAAAGCCGCGTAGTATCCCAATAAACTGTGTTTTTCCAGTTTTACGCCTTAACAACAATATTACTTTTGGGTCTGATCCTTAGTTAAACGAAATGAATATTCACTTTCTTCTCGAATAGCAAGACGAAAACATCAATTCTGGTTTTCTCCGTGTCGTTTTCGCTATGAAAATTTCGCGCACGCAATACGGCGTGGTAGGTATTTAGGGTTTTTAGAAAATTGTACTTTTCAACGAAATTAAATTAATTTTTACTTGTAATTGCTCTAGCTCCTTCTGGTCGCACTTAAAGCCACGATGAATTGTCGCCCTGGGTTGTGATGGGAGTACCACCCTAAGGCGCGATCACGCGCACTTCTCCTCTGCCCTGTTATTAGAGACGGCAGCAACTCGAAGGTGAGTGTTGTCTTCACTACTTACGTAAAGACCATATCGGTTTGGATTTTACTGTTTAAACTCATGCATTTCCAAATTTAATTCGTCTATACGAAAATTATTGAACTATTTTAGGTATTTATTGCCTTTATATTAAGACATTATTATTTGTTTTAATAACTAAAAAAAAATGTACGACTTATTAATGTGAAAATGGTTTAAAGACTTTCTCCTTCTTTTCAGACTTTCCTTTACTTGCATATATGTATAATACCCCGCCTACTCGCCGATTAAGCCCGGTCAATTTCTTTTCTGTCCTTGCTTTCAGTTATTTTCTAGAACTACGTCATTGTACGTAACACAGTATGTGCCTTATTTATAGATGTTTTTCAGTCCAGTTAACAATGAAGCACTATCACACTAATGCTATTTGCAAATCTTCTTAAACTAAGTCCTTAACCACAAGTCTATTTAACAACACTAAACACTACTATAATTTATTTATTACACTTTTGTCTATCTATGTACAAGCTAGTGGTACAATATGCACGTTCACATAACACAAATTTATATTTACTTTAGTGCCTTCAAAACGTAATGACCAACTAACTATACACGATATGATTTACATACGACATTTGGATATACACTAACTGATATACACTCATAATCGATTTTATATATACCCTTAGATTAACTAGGTGTTTGCTCGAATGTTCGAGACTTCTGTAGAATAAACTTCGGTTAAGCAGCTTGCGTGTTTGACGGGTTGCCTAATAGTTCGTAACAATATAGTTGTATAAAGGTTTATTGGAGGCTTTCAATGCAGTCAAGTGTGGAACTTCAGTTGCCATGAATGAGATAACTAAGGTCGACTATATAAGCCGTAGAATACCAAAACCATTTTTTTAAAACACTGTTATGCCGCGGATTTTTAGGACCTTTTCCAGAGCGCGGAAAGCTATGATTGTCTCATAACCCTTCAGATTTTTTAGTACCCGTTATTTTATATCGAGATAGCTGGCTTATTCCACTGGAGCCACTATGGGGGGATATTAGTGCCCCGTTTTAATCGTATTACTACGTACCTAGACGTAGCCGCGGAGAGTGGGAGGGGGATTCGCCTACATACCAAAAAAACAAAAAAAAACACGTTGCCCACGATTATCTATTAACAAATAAAAAATAAATAAAGGATTCTGTACAAACAAGCAAAGCGTTACTATTTCAAAACAAACAATTAGGTAATATGAACAAATTAGTACTTTAAATACGAAGAGCGCATCTCGTATTTTACACAAAATAAAATTAATCAGTAGTAAATAAACATGTGAGAGCTTTTGTCAAGCGTTTCTAAGATTGCACCTAATATTTGTTGCAAAAGAAACCAGTCGGTTGGAAAGAATTAAAGTGCGAGAGCTTTTGTCAAACATTCTTAACAACGGTACATCACACATGTAGAGTGATAATATCGATTCGCAGCAACAAGCAATAGTCCTACAGTGTCACGTTTCTTATCACGTAACTACACCAAACGCTGATACGGAGTATGCCATTGGTATACACAAAAAAAACAAGTTGTATACCTATATGTGTCTGGATACCTAGCTTGCAAGCCATCGGGAGTGAGTCAGCACAGCAACGCCACGGTCGTCGAAATCTGTTTAGCTTGCTACCATAACTGCAGCAGCGGTCTACAGACAAAATCAGTTGGTCTACAGACAAAAGCAGTTGGTCTACAGACAAAAACAGTTGGTCTACATAAAGAAAGAACTCATTTGGCCTCTAGCTAAGAGCAAAAAACGTGCATTTCTTTTAAAGTACTGTGACGAATGATGTAGAAAATATTTCAACGCACAAGCGGCAGAATCAAATTAACAAAAGGAGTTCAAATAACACGAGTTCGAACTGCGATTCTCGCGTTATCGAAGCACGATTAGCAAAACTGGAAAACACGCTATCAAATAATAGTAGGATCTATCATTTCAACAAGTCTTTAAATAGGAAACACCATAGAAAGCAATTATTCGTTATCGGAAGGTTTAACAAATTACCGGATACCTAAAACAAGGTGTAGACTATTTAATTTATGGAATAAAATTTTGTTTTTTAAGCAAAAGAAATTTGAGTTAAAATTATGTTAAGCGGGCTTATACTGAACAGGTGCACTATATAGGGTGTTGTTAAAGAAGTTAAGAATTGAAACGGAATTTATTCGAACGAGTAATGAATTAACAAGGGAGAAATAAGATAATTAATTTATGCTGAAAATAAACGTAACAGTCTCATGCCGACTTAGCTCCCGTGGCACTAACTACGTATCAAGTCTGAGCTTAACACTTAACAAGGGTTACATATGCTTTTCCTTCCGTGACAAAATGCATACCAATAGATCTCAAGAAACGTGCTGCAGGCGCTCTGGTTAAAGGAGTAAGAAACAGTAAAATAGCCAATAGTGAAATTAGCAATGGTTGGAGACTGTAGATTACATCAGCTAAAAAGCAATCTATCAATCAAACATAAGATACTGTCATCAACATGTCATCACATATGAACCCTGCATTAAAATCCATGCCATTTTTATATGAATGTAAGAAAAAGTTATATAAATAATTTACTTTGAAGCAGTTCCTTTTTCGCTCTGAAGCCGTATAGGTTCCATATACAGACAGCACAAATCAGTAACTGTTGGTCTATCAATTGCTGAAAGAACTATAAAAAAGGCTAAGGGTAATATATGTCTTATTTAGAGTCTACAAATTTTAGTTTTTATCACTCGTGTGCCCGATGATTATAAATAATTCATGGCTTTAGTTTAGGTCAACTAAGAAATAAATTTCTTCGTGACATATTTGCAACCTATACAAACCCGTCCCTAAATTATGTCGATAGTTAAAAGTTTTAATTCCGGTTAGTCTATTAGGCATTATAATTTTACTAGCCTTTTGATGCTCTAGAAATAGTTTAATTAATACAATTATGTTGATGTCCTTCTCACTAGATTTTATACTTTTTGGCACGGATGGTTTTTTACAAACTAGAGATATATGAATAAATATAAGAACTAGAAATGCTTTTTCTTCTGTACCTTAGCATAGTGTACGAATTTTTAAAAGCACTTTTGTTGGGTTCGAGATGTGCCATACGGGTCCTTGAATTTAAGCTTTAATATACAGGACAAAAATTTGTACAAAAATCAATTTCTTCTGTGGAAATTTTAAACTCGGTGCCAAGCTAATTGAAAAATTGATTTTTATTAATTTTAAATGATTTTAATGCGCTGAAATGTGCTCCAACGGCCCAAATAGTTTAAACAATAGTTAGATGAAGTTAAATATATTAAGGGCCGAAAGTACAGTATTTTCACTAAACTAAGCTTAGTTAAGCTAGTTTAAATATTTAAACTTTAGCCCGGTCGAACGAAATGAACTGGCACAAATAAATACAGCCCATTATCATCCTCTACCAAGGATTCCCGTCACCATAAACAGAACGATCTGCCACGCACTACTAGATACAAAGACATTTTCATGTATGATCAGAAAAGATAGATTACCCACTGGCTCACGGATAGAAACCTATCATACTTCCGCCCATCTAGCTGAGAAAGGGACAAAAATGTCAATCAAAGGCAAATTTTGCACGCCATTCACCCTCGGACACGTGTCGGACGACAAAACCTTCTTGGTAGTAGCAAACCTCGCAGAGGATATCATTCTGGATGAATCTTGGCTTTAACGCCAAAAAGTGGCGATGGATTACGAACAAGGCTCCATACATTTCGGAGCACATAACCGTAAGGCGTTCCACTGGAACCAAACGGTGACGTCTGTTACCGCCAATAAACCACCCACGCTAACTGCCACTTATCAGTTCGCAGCTGAATTCTTACCCAGCAGTCTTCGGGAAGAATTCCAATCAATAGTCAATAGACCGACACAACAAACTACCACAGCAAGCACCAGCCTATTACTACTGGACACCGAAACATGCAGACCACGAGCTAATCACACAACCCTCGTCGGTCTGCCTAATAATATGTAAGGCGCATAACCAGAAAGGACTACCTGTGAACGTATATCCCAAGAACAAGTACCCTTTTAATTACAAATATCCCATTCAGCAGCATACGACCATGGAGAGGTCCGACGCCGAAACAACAATGGTAACGCCTGTTACCGCCAACAGGCCTACCACGTCAACTGCAACTAACCAGAGCGCAGCCGAATTCCTGCTCAGCTCCTACGGGAAGAATTTCAACCAGTGATCGATAGGTCAGCACAAGCAACTACAACGGCCAGCATCAGCCTATTATCACTGGACACCGAAACATGCAGACCACGGGCCAACCACGCAGTTCTCGCCGATCTGCCCAGTTATGTGAAAGGCGTACAACCAGAAAGGCATATCTATGGACGGATGTCCCTAGAAGGGGTACCCTTTCGATCACAATCATCCTACCCATCAACAGGCGAACATAGAGAAGTCCGACGCCGCCGCACAAAACGAAAACGCAAACGCCGCCACAGGCTCAAATATTTTGACAAGGACCCCGCCGTATCCCTACAGCAACCTAGCTACGCTGCACTCTTTAGGGGGGGGGGGGGATTTGTTACCCTATATCAAAGTACACGTGCTGAACACAGAACAAATGCATAGAAAATCAAAATCTCCAACTCATTTTTTGTGCTACCGTAAAACTAGCAAACCTATTGGATACTCATTCCACTAACGTTTTTTAACGTACCCTGCATAGGGGAAAAAAGTATATAAATACGATTGTAAATCCAGCAGAAATCAGTACACTTAGTGCTCATCACAGCCTAAGAAACTCAACTGGCAGTGCTCACTATAGCCTGTTAACACTTCAGCAGTGCTCCCAATAGCCTGCTTATTCTCTGCCAGTAATGCTGCCCAAGGCCGGTCGTTCGGTGCCACATCTGGGGCACGTCGCTATGGTTCAGTACCGTAAACCACGTATAGCAGTGCTTCCCATAGCCTGTTCATTCTCCGCCAGTAACGCTACCCAAGGGCCGGCCGCTCGCCACCGCACCTGGGGCACGTCCTTATAGTTCACAAGTAAATCACGAAGCCTTCTGATGAGTTCCGAAGATCGCCGAAGACTTCTGAACCCCTTAATACTGTATATATGTTCAATGTATAGTTCTAATGTTCATATCATAATTCTTTACACTTACACGTTGTCCCACAAGTAAATCATGAAGCCCTCCGAAGAGTTCCAAAGATCACCGAAGACGTCTGGACCTCTTAAAACTGTATATATTTTCCATCTATCGTTGTTCAAGTTCTTACTTGGCTTCACAAGTAAATTCCAAAGCCTTCCGAAGAGTTCCAAAGACTTCTGAACCTCTTAATACTGTATATATGTTCAATATATAGTTCTTACACTTATTTACACTTACACGTTGTCGCACAAGTAAATCACGAAGCTTTCCGAAGAGTTCCGAAGACGTTTGGACTTCTTAAAACTATATACATTTTCCAACTATCGTTATTTAAGTTCTTACTCAGCCTCACAAGTAAATTCCGAAGCCTTGCGAAAAGTTCCGAAAACTGCCGAAGACTTCTAGACCTCTTCGAACTGTGTATATATTTATTTAATTAGTATTTAAGTTCTTACTTGTTTCCACAAGCAATTACGAAGCCCTCCGAAGAGTTCCGAAGATTACCGAAAACTTCCGAACTGCTTCAATCTGTATACACTGTTCATTTTAGACTATTTTAACTTTCATATCTATGTATTTATGAACTTCTAATTGTTTTTGCTTGTGCATATTAAACATAATAGAGCATGTCTACATACATTGTCTAAGAAGCCAGACGCCGCCGACCAAAACGATAACAATGCCTGTAAACTTAGCCATTGAGCCTTTACTGGGTAGCAGCGACTGCAGTCAGCCGATCCCAAATTTTAACGAGGTTGATACTCCTCACACTTCCCTTTTTTGGATCACAATTATGTATTGTTATATTACTGAACCCTACATAATGGCGTCACAATAGCAAATGGGCTAGCGCACCCCCATATACAAAACTGGAAGGTACGTGACAACTTAACAATAAGCGATCACAACCTCATAACTTTTGACATAAACAAGGATAACATACCATTACATGCGGAAACAGGCAAAAAAGAACTAAAATACAATATACAAAATCCCAACTGCACAACTTCAATCCGCCCCCTGATATCTATCGCAACAACAGAGTACAATGCCCAAGACCTAACAAGAAGAATTTAAGATAATATGAAACAAACATTAGAAACAGTAACACAAACTGCGCCACAAAAATCGCTAAAATGGACCACAGAGGTATAGATACTGAAAAGCAAAGCTCGCAAGACAAAGAGACGCTATCAAGTCGCCCTAACACCGGCAGAAAGAGCCTTCTAGCTGACCAACTACAGACAACGCAAAGCGACATACAAACAAGAGCTATATAACATGAAACGAAAATCCTGGGACACTTTCGTCAAAAAACATTTGCAGACGGATAATTGGGGGGTACCGTACAAGATAGTAACAGGAAAAATTGCACCACCGACAACATACTCGACTTTAACCAAACCCGACGGAACAGAAAACAAAGACTAGATTGAAACCGCGACATTACTACTGCATACACTCCTCCCTGATTACGACTGGGAAGAGGACACACAAGAACAAATACGCAAACGACAAAGAGTCACCGAACAAAACGCGAATGAGAATACACCATGGAATAGAACACAGGACGACGTAACACCTTTCGCTGAGGACGAGATTAGACACGCTATTCGATCAAGTAAAAACAAAAAAGCTCCTGGGCCAGACAGGATCTAGGCAGAAATCGCAAAGGCACTAGACACCAAACTCACACCGAAACTTACTAAACTGTACAACAAATGTCTAAGACAAACAAAGTTTCAAAACTGCTGGAAGCAAGCATACGTAAAATAAACAGAAGAAAATACAAACTATATTCGTAATTGGTTTAAGAAATCTAACACTAGCTTCAGTGTAACATAATGTTTATATTTCCAATGTTGTAGCGCAACTAGAAATTACTTCTGGGGAAATATTCTGGCAACATAATTACAACACATCAGCACGACAATATACACACATACACGCACACGTACAAGCACACACACACAGCAGAGACTGTACGTGGTCTCTCTTGCTTCGGGCTGCCGACGGCCAGGTCATATACAGGAATGCGTACTTCTCGGTTTCTGATTTCCGGCTGCTGGCAGTTGGAAATCGGGAAAGGAAAACAGTTCCAAGAATCTCACCACAGACATAAGCACACGCACACACATACATGAAAACACATACACACACACCATACACACGCATACGCACACGCACACGCACATGCATACACACACTCATATACATAGTGCTGTGATATTTTCGCAGCCCCTACGAAGGGCATCATAAAATGCTGTGATATAACCCTTATATTAGGCCCCACGGTTGGGCATGTCATAAAATGCTGTGTTAACCCCTTTTTATTAATCAAGCACTTGTAAAATGTTAAGTTATAGATCTCTTTGCCTCAACTAGCTGATTCAATTAAATAAAGCAATTCAAAAATACACAATATAATGATTAAATATTTACAACCTTTTTAAAATGTTCCCCTTTTTCAGAATATTTACATACGCCAGATTTAAGAAATTGTGGCCAGCAAAACAAGCTTTTTGTTACATTTAGACACCTTTTGAAACGTTTCAAGATGCCTATTGCCGTTCATAAAGTTATCAAACCCCGGTTTTGTTGATTCGTACATTATTTGAAAAATTATTGAATTAAACAGTTTACAGAAATAAATTATATCAAAATATCTAACCTGGAGTAGTTCAGTAGTTTCTTTGCATCCCCAAAAGTTTTCTTCGCTTTTGAATGTTTAGAGTCGAATTTGGAAATCGACATCAAAACCAAAATACCATCCCAATCGTTATTCAAAATCCCATAAGTTAATCCAATAAAAGGTTTTCCATCTCCGTAATTAACAAAACAGTAATAGAACATTTACCATGTAAATGATTATCAAAATTAATTTAACAGGAGGTAATCTTCAGACTCGTTTCCAAAACAGTCTCTAAATTTGTCTCCAGAGCCGTCTATAATAGATCGGCACAATTTTTACACTTTCATAAAATTGTTTTCACTACATTCGTTTAACTGGTTACGTGTATAATTTAGCACTTCTGAATATAGTGACGGCCCAGTTTCAAATGTATACTCACTCGTTGCTCAATTGTTATCGTATTTATAGGCCTTGCCCCTTTGTTTGCTATTCGTTGATTTTACGTGTTGGGCGACACCGCTTGTCTTATCTCTTGTGTACTTCGAAAATTTTACCAATTGTGTAGTTCAATTACTTGGAAGAACGCTCAAGTTGTCACGTAATTCATTCACATAACATCACATTTAATTCAGAAATCTCAGGAACCTTCGTTCACTAAATCACGTATCATTGTTATTTGCTTATTCTAATCTAAACAGAAATAAATTTGGTGTTTGTTTATTTCCTAGTTAACTTGGATTTTTGAACAAATGTAATACTTTTATGTCACGTACAATCGTTATTCAAATAATGCATAATTTCTGCCTGCGAATATGATGATATATTAACGCACTTGTTGAATATTGATCTAGCCAATTCATATAGGTTTTCCATTGATTTAGTTTTGATGCATTTCGTTACATTTTTAAATCTTATCTTTGCTCGTAGCTATTCTTGGATATGCGTTTAATCGCTTGCACTGTTATATACAGTGTGCGCTCAACTAACAATATGTATAGTGACCTAATTACTCTTATACTGTCTGTAGTTCTGTGCTTTTGTTACTTGGAAGCTCCTTTTGTTTATTCTACGACCCCTATGACTTAACCTACCCCTAAATTAACCTCATAATTATTGCATTAAATACCAGGGACTGTACGTGGTTCCCCTGGTTTCCGGCTGCTGACGGCCAGGACACGTACAGAAATGCGAACTTCTCGGTTTCTGATTTCCGGCTGCCGACGGTCAAAAGCTGGGAAGGAAAGCAGTCCCAAGGACATTACCATAGACAAAAACACACACTCACGCACACACACGTGCGCACAGAGACACACACACACGCACACACACATACACGCATACACATACACACTATGAACTGTACGTGGTCCCCTGATTTCCGACTGCCGACGACCAGGACACGTACAGGAATGCGAACTTCTCGGTTTCTGATCTCCGGCTGCCGACGGTCGAAAACTGGAAAGGAAAGCAGAAGGAAAGCACACACACACACACATACACATACACACCATGAACTGTACGTGGTCTCCCTGGTTTCCGACTGTCGGCGGCCAGGACACGTACAGGAATGCGAATTTCTCGGTTTCTTATTTCCGGCTGCCGACGATCAGAAGCTGGGAGGGAAAGCAGTCCCAAGGACATTACCACAGACAAAAACACACACGCACACCTACACGTGCGTCACGTGCCAGACACTACAGGAACAACACGCACCGCCCACACAAACAAAACACCAACATACACAACAACAAAACACACACACACCACACCCACAAACAACACACACACACACACACAACAAACAATACCAAACCAAATAATATAAGACTAACCACTTAAAGTAAGCAAATAATTCCGTTAGATTTCTAAGGAGTAACAGGTTTGCTGTAATTTTTAGGTAGCGGACTAATTGTAACGTTAGAATAAATAAATAAAAAAAAATATGTTAAATTGTGTTTTCTGGAAAATTGACATCTTTACAGTTAAAATATTTGTGCAATTCACCGTTGATATACATAATCATAAAATTGGTAAAATATAGGCAACTATTGGAGTAATAAAATTATAATCTAAAAAATTTTTTTTACTAACAGCAAATAATTTGTTGATTATTATCAATAGAATCATATCCTAAACAGGCCTACCTTTGAATCAAGTAACATGCCACAACAAATCAAGTGTTAAAATGCTATAATTACATGTATTCTGCGTCTGTTGCAATAATGCACCGACATGCATGTTGGTCATGGTCCATCGAGTTGTGGTTCTGCAGAGGAACAGCTTTCACAGCAACCCTTGCAGTTTTCTCTCTTTAGAATAATAATTATCAGCGAGCACAACAAAGAAGCACTTCTTACGTTTCAGTTCCTGGGTTACAATTCTTCTCAAAGACGCGTGTTAAACGTGATGCACTGGACCTCGCCTGTCCTGTTACACGTTTTAACCCCGATTTAAACTCGTTTCCTAATTATTGCGTGTAAACAAAGTTTTACTTGTCTGATTACGATCGTGTTTAATTTGATTTCAAGGATTTTGGCTGTTTCAAAATTTCAGTAACTGGTATTTCTGCAACGTCTCTCCTTATGTCAATAAATATAGTATACATAAATTAACTAGACCTTGTCAATTATATTTTTATATGATTGGATTTATCCAATTATTAAACAATTTTCGAGTATAAATAGTTTAGATCGTCCTTGATTTGCCTTAATACTAGATGCTAGACGGTTGTTATCCCGTGTTACGAACTAACGATGGCGCTTGCACTCTCAGATAGAACTCGTGGAATTCATTAGAAAATCGTGATTTACATCTTGCCATTCCAATACAATTAAATATAATGATAGTGTCAATAGTATAAGTAGATAGGATACCAGAATGCTGTCTACGAAGATGTCTATGTTGCGTACAGTTATTAATTATCTGATATATTCTTGCATTTTACATTACGAAAACAGGAACTATACTGACCTTTTAGTTTTAAAATGACTTTAACGGAATATTTTTAGTAAAAGCAAAAGGTTTCAGTATGATGAATTTATTATTCCATCAACTGGTGCGTTTTTCTTCATTTCTCTCCAGTAATTTTGCAGATTGTTTAAAAATTGATTAAGACGATAGAGAGGAATACATCTGTCAAGCTGTTCTGTTCTATCTCAATCCGAAATCTTTTTCTGCGGATTTTATGTATTTTGAGATTTTTATCCTAGTCAAACCATTTGCCCTCCAAATTACCGAAACGTCTATCGTTAGACTTTTAAAAAACGAGACGTGATATATTTTTATAAAAAGCTATGCCTGGGTCTGAAGACCTCGTGTAGCTGAACCAGGCTAAAGTATTATAATTTCGTGAGGTAATCATCATCATTACGTCTTCAGTTCTGGAAGTGGTTAGACGCGTTGTTTGCTAATCTGAACTAACCTACACATTTCCCTGGAATTCCCACCACCTACATATTTCACTTCTGTGTGCAATAGTCCAACTTAGGTCTTCTTGTACTGCTCTTTTTTTCTTTGCTTCTAATATATCCCGCACCATTTCCACATACTTTTGAACGTGTCCTATCATCGTATCTCGCATTTTTTTACTGTTTTCCACATATTTCCTCTTCCCTTACTATTTCTAGTGCTCTTTGTTCTTAACTTTGTCTGTCCATGATATCATCATCATACAGCACCATATTTCCTCTCTCCTTCCACTGTCTCTTACATTACCGTCGACGCGGTATATGAGACACAAAAGACAGTTGGTAACGATATTACCAAATGTTAAAATCGACGCTCAAATTTCGATGACGTCACACAATATGCAAATTATTAACGCAACTTTCAAATTTCTAAAATATATTATAAAACCCACGCGGGGTACTTACGTGAATATGTAAAGCTTCCTACGGAATTACTTCCTGGTGGCGGCTCGTGGCTTTCTTCAGGATTTTTTCATGATGGTTCTCGGGTCGTGGATTTTTTACCAGGTTGTATCTAGATTCGTCGTCTTCCTTCTATGTAGGGAACGATAAGGAACGGGTTGAGGAACGACAATCAAAAGGCAAAGGGAATCTACATAATACAAAGATACGATACGATACCAGACCAACTGCTCTTCTTCCACGTTCAAAGGCAAGTCCCTAACCGTCTTGCGGAAATTCCCCACTTTCTTTCCACCACACGCGTCGGCGCGAAATTCATGCAACGCACTTCTGAAGTAACGGAAATACGCGCAACAAGTCTTTTAAATTTATGGCGCGAAATTCCCGCATAGAAAAAGACTGTTAGCCAGTAACATCTTAAAATCTAAGTCCTAACTACCCTACGTAAATCCTAACTTATATCCTACAAAATGTTTATTTGAGGCGCCACCTGGTTTTTTCAACCGATAACACGTCTTCCGAAGTACCAGGAAACGGAATATGTAGCCTCATTGTCCTTGACTACATTTATAATCGACAGCACAAATTTGTCGGGGAGCATGAAACACTACTTAAACTAAAACAAATGCAACAAGTCGCCTAACCTATATACTAAAACTAAAACTAACATTACAGTTTCTTACTTGCAGACGCACATGAGCGATGCATCTAAACTGTTCTTTGTTGGCAAAAAGTGCCCCAATTTAAAATTGTTCAAAAGAGTGAGTTACTCTACACTCTAGCAAATTTTTAATTACTGGTACTCTGGTTTAATAAACAATACACATCAAAACTTGTCCATGACATGCTCGTGAATCAACAAATATAGGTACCAAAAGTACTACCTTACAAAATCCTTACATTGCTAACCCAACAAATTACATTTCTACCATCAGGTTAGCTTTTTCACTTAATATTCAAGAAAAATAATTCCCACGTCTGGTCATAAATACCAAACGTTAGGAAGATAAAAAGATAAAACAAGATCTCAAATTGTTATCGAAGATAATAGATAAGATAACGATATTGAGTTTAAGTTATTATCAACGGTAATAGGTAAGATAACGATGTTAAGCTTTAGTTATTATTAGAGATAATAGGTAAGATAACGCGATATTAAACTAAAGTTATTATTAACGGTAGTCGGTAAAATAACGATATTAAACTAAGGTTATTATCAAAGATAATAAATAAGATAACGATAGAGTGGCTCCGTGGAGCCGTTAAATGGGAATTTCTCGTACCCCCTACAAAGAGCAACCTGTGAAGCAGGCCCGTTTGCAATAAACGGCACGAGGGACCGGCAAAGGCATTTGGGTGCATCCCTGCACCCGGCGTTAATTGATATCGGTGATATAATCACACGACATCCACACGATATATAACGATATATATATATATATATATATATATATATATATATATATAATACGCATGCGCTCACACATTCACACACTCATACATACCTTCACTGTTAGGGCCCATATGCGCTGACAGCGGCACCGCATGACCTCACAAAAGATTCCCAGAGACGTGGTCCAGGTGTCTGTGAAAATCTCCCGCGCAACCACACGGTGACTAACGGAAATGAAAAGGCAGTAGAAATAGGAATGGTAGAAAGAGAGAGATGGGTATTTGGAATGCATAAGAGGCACTTCCAAGTAGAAAAAATAAAGGAAGGGCTCGCATTGAGCTAAAGAGACAGAAAAGGTGGATAGCAAAGCACTACTCAACCAGCCAATGTAGTCAGTAGCCCGGAGTGAGGAAACATCACCCTTATGTGGCAGACGGATGTTCCGGGACGAGAACAGGTCCACCGAAGGAAAGATAAGGCAGAAACGAATACAGCGGGATAAGAAAAAGTAAAGTTTTTGGACAAGCGTCCGAGAGAAGGTAGAGAATTGTCCCTGTTAAAACACAGATCGGTCTGAAGGACCACCTGCGATATTAATCCGACGAGTTAAGGCATATCAAAAGTTAAAAAAAATCACTAGACTCTTAAGAGAACTAGTACAATCATTTTCCTAACGAGTGCATCCACTACGATAAGAAAATCAGACAAAAGTTGACACAACAACTTAAAAGTATTACTACAGATACAATCACACGAAAACCCAACTGTTTCAAGGTAGTTTTTAAAACGGTAACGCCCTAAACACACAAAGATGTTAATTATAAGCAGTTAAATAAAGACACACTGTCCCAATATGCTAAAACAACCGAGAATTTAATAAGTTATCAATAAGAACCAATAGCGCCTCACCACGAAGTTCAATACAAAACAATGATAAAAAATGTTTATAAGTTATGGTGATTTAGTAGTAAAAGAAACAAATAATGGTAGCGGGTAATGTGGGCGACTGTTATAATTCAGAGGAAAAACACATGGAATAGAAAATCCTAGTTTTTTGTAACTGCGAATATGAACTATTTCTTACAATGGTATAGGCCGCGACTCCTATGTGAGCCCAAAGAAGAAAAGCATCCACTCTAACATCAGCTCAAACCAATCATAAAAATTCAATGAGTTATTTCAACCAAAGCTACAACAACTACCGTGCATTTATATTTCCAATGCTCCACCAGAAGGTACTACATTGGCCAGGAGGCAAGTTTTTTGTTGCCTGGAAATTTAGAATTTTGTCGAACCCTTGCCATTCCAGACAAGGTAGGGATCTTTAACGTGCGTGACAACACTCACACACGGGACCTCCATTTAACCTCTCATCCGAACGAGGGCGTAATTTTTGTGAAAAATGCTCACCTGTCATTTATCAAGCAGTCGGCCGTATCGGGATTTGAACCCGGGACCTTGGGATCCGTAGTCTTACGCTTACTACATTGATCCACGGCGACGCCTGCTACAACAACTACCACACAATTAAACGATGTAAGATAAACACTAAAAATCAAATAATATGTTGTAGGAAAAGTTCCAGGATTAATTAAATGAAACGACAGAGTTATATTGGTGGGTGTAGAGAATAAAGCGATATATAAGTAACGGTATGTTCAATGAAAAGTCAACCAAAAGGAAAAAGATAGTAATTTAAGGTAAGTAAGTTAAACCTGTAAAAAGTATATACTGTACAGGAGCGGAAATAAGTAATTAAAGGTAACTAATTGATAGTGGGGGCTAAAAACATTAGATACATTGTCAAGGAAGTAAAACGTGAAAAGCTTTTAGATGTACGTAGGGTTAAACGATTTTAAAGATAATTTTATGCCATCTAATGAGGTTTAAATCGATATGTGAGCAGATCACAGTAATCCAAACTCAATTCACTGATAAAATAGTTGAAAGACAGAAAGATATCTTGTAAAACATATATTTACCAGGATGGGAAGCTCTCGTTTGAGTTCCACCCAAACTAATGAAGAAAAATTTCAACATTATTCTTAAAAAAATGATTTACAAATTGCTAAAACGACAACTTACCAAACAAATTCTTGTCTAGAGTTACGTAAAGCTGAGCGACCGGCCCTTTGATTGATGGGGTCTCGTCTAGACTTATATGCAGCTGGGCGACCAAATTCGACAGTAAATTTCGCTTAATAGATCTTAAAATACTGCGTTCAAATATTGATATATCTAAAAAAATATGCAATCAAGACGAAATCATACTCACTACACAAAAGAAATATTCTACGATACATGTATAAAGAGAACAGTATTCCAAATTGTTCAAATATTCTTTCGATATTGCGGAAACTATCAACAACCATCGTAAATGAGTTTAAATATAAAGCATTTAACGACAATTTCAACATTGCAGTGTTTAAACAAGCAGATATAAAAAAATTCAGTTTAATACAACGTTTTGAAAGGTAAAGGATATGATTAGATAATTTCGTTAACTGTATTTGAAAAAAAATTTTAAAAGGCATTTGTAAGTTAGAAGTGTTTAAATTACTAAGGGAACACTTTTAAAATGGTAAGAGGGCAAGATAGTGTTTAATGAAAGAAATATATTACGGTTAGGTTAATATAACACTTTAAAAGACACTAAAAACACAGTTAATTAGAAAATCTATATTTTAAGATGGAATTTTTGTTTATGCAGGTAATTGTAATTTACAAGTAATTATTTAGGTTATAAAAGACACTCAAAATTATAGAAAGATACATTATATGTGTTATTTAAACGGTATCAGGGCAAAATGGTATTTAAGAAAACAAATACAATAAAATTCTGTTACTCTAACGTTTTAAGACATATACTAAAAGGCCAATTAATTACGGCAAATGTTTTTAAACACAAAGTTTCCTTTAAAAATAATTTGTAAATCATAACCAAATATCTGAATTTTATAGAAAACACTTTTAAAATGTAATCAAAACAAGGCAATATTATCCATGATTTAAAAACACTTTTTAAAGTCCAAAAAAACAAGCAATAGTTATGTTTAATCTAATATAAAATAGATCATTTTCCTAATAAACAATGAATAAGGCATCAATTAATTAATTATTTATATTTAGATGTAGATACGTATGAAATTCGAAAGTAAGGTTATCTTGTTAATAACTACTCCTAAAAAAAACACTTTTAAGACCATTCAAAACAAACTAATCACACATTTAAAACAATTTAAGTTAAAAAGGAACACTACATTTAAAGTTATAGAGAATTAATTAAATTAACAAAACATTTTAAAACATAAGCTATGAATTTCAATAGTCAAAAATGGCGGTTTATATTAAATTACCATAACAGCTGTCATATGTCACTTTAGATAATATAGTAACTTGAGAGGTACCACACTAAATTTTTATGGTTAAAAGATATTAAAAAATAAAAAAAATAATATTTTTTTTAAATGAAAAAGCTATATATATATATATCGTTAATTAATACATTATAAAGTATAGAAACAAAAGAAAAGATTTTCATACAACCAAAAACACGTTGAGGCGTCATTATTATAGTCCCGTCGACGGGGGACATGCGACACAAAAGACAGTTGGTATCGATATCACCAAATGTTGAAATCGACGCTCAAATTTCGATGACGTCACACAATATGCAAATTATTACACGCAATTTTCAAATTTCTAAAATATATTATAAAACCCACGCGGGGTACTTACGCGAATATGTAAAGCTTCCTACGGAATTATTTCCTGATGGCGGTTCGTGGCTTCCTTCAGGATTTTTTCATGATGGTTCTCGGGTCGTGGATTTTCTACCAGGTTGTATCTAGATTGGTCGTCTTCTTTCTATGTAGGGAACGATAAGGAACGGGTTGAGGAACGACAATTAAAAGGCAAAGGGAATCTACATAATACAAAGATACGATACCAGACCAACTGCTCTTCTTCCACGTTCAAAGGCAAGTCCCTAAGCGTCTTGCGGAAAATCCCCACTTTCTTTCCACCACACGCGTCGGCGCGAAATTCGTGCAACGCACTTCTGAAGTAACGGAAATACGCGCTACAAGTCTTTTAACTTTATGGCGCAAAATTCCCGCATATTAAAACTTGATTAAAAAAATGTCTAGTGCTAAAATTTTTGGCACGTAACATGTCCACGTTTTACAGCCATACTGTGCTGCACATATATGCTTTCAACAAGTCTATTCTTGTTTCTGTTTGTTGTCTTTGCACAAAGCATCTGCTTTTTCTTCTTAGATACAGCATAGCCTTGCGCTAATCTTTCTTTAAATCTTGTGCACCTTTCCCTTTCTGTTGTCTTCTAAAAATATACCATATTTCATCGATATTCTGTGGTACGCGGAGGGAGTTATGCAACTTGAAGGCTTTCAAGATTCCCCACTAGTTAGACATTTACCGAATCGATAGTTTTTCATTTGCTTCTTTCGCACATTCAACATTTATTGAAAATTTTATAAACAAAACACCTGTAGTTGATTGGAATAATCATTAAGCTTAAGTACAATTAATTTTGTATTATTACTTTTTCTGTCCTCAAATTGTTTGGACATTATTTCTATTCTGAGCTAACCTACACATTTCCCTGATTTTTCCACAGCTTAAGTCTTTCACTATCTGTGCCCAATAATCTATCTAATCTAGGTTTACCTCTACTTTTGTTCTTTCTATCTCTGCTTCTAATATATTCTGCAGTATTCCCTAATGCCTTAGTATGTGACCTATCATTCAATCTCTTCTACCCTTTACTGTTTTCACATATTTCTTTCTTCTCTTACCATTTCTAGTAGCTCTTTGTTCTTGACATCTTCATCATACGTCTGTATTACCACATTTCAAAGGTTTCTATCTTTTTCCTGTCTGCTTCTCCTAATGTCCACGTTTAATAGCTGTACAGTGCTGTGCTGCAAACATACGCCTTCACCAAACCTTTTCTTGTTTCTATGTTTGTTGTCCTTGAAAATAATAGTTGCTTTTTTCTTGTTAAATGCAGCACGGGCTTATGCAAATCTTTGTACTTTTCCCATCTTGCATTATTTAGCTTCTTAAGTAGCCGAAATCTTTAACCTCTTGAAAATTTTCATTTCTTATATGTACCCCAGTTTTTAACATATTTTCACCTCCTTTACTTACTAGTATTTTAGTTTTATGTTTGTTAATCTTCATACTGTATCTCTCTGTTAGCACTGCTACCATTTCTTTCCCTGCTAGATATGAATAACGCTATATTATCTCCAAATCTAAGAATATCTCCATTTGTCCCTATATCATAATTGCATATGTTTTTCTGCGTTTGACAGTATTTGTTGTCTCTTCGATGTATAAGTTAAAAATTAACGGGGATAAATCACATCTTTGTCTCAGCCCTTTCCTAATATTTACTTCTCTTCGGTTCTGTTCTAATTCTATTACAGCTATTTGCTCGTTGTATAAGCTATGCACTATCCATCTATCCCTAGAACACATTCCAATCTTTTTGAGTACTTTGAACATGTTTTTCCCATTTTACATTATCGAAAGCTTTTTTAGATGTTCTACCCTATATATACGCTTTCTCCTTTTTTTACTGTTTTCTGCATTACCATCCTCGAAGCTAAAATGGCTCCTCACGTTCCATTGTTTCGCCTAAACCCAAATTAATGTTCTCATAGAATCTCTTCGGTCTGTTTTTTCATCCGTCTTTGTACAATTCTAGTTAATATTTTTCACACGTGTGCCGTCAAACTCATTGTTCGAAAATTTTTACATTTATCCGCATCTCTCTTTTTTGGTGTAGTGACTATGGTGTTACGTGTTTGAAATCTTTGGGTATCTCGCCTGTCTCGTGCATATAATTTTCAAGAAAGAAGGAACATTCTGTTCAGTAGCTTTTAGAGTTTCTGCATGCACCTTATCTATACCATGTCTTTTATTATTTTTCTGACTTTTTAATGCTAATTCAAGCCCATCTCAAAGTATGGGATATCCCAATTCATTTTTTTCAATGCCTGATTCCTGTTCTAGTGCTTCTAGCCCCAGTCCTGCACATAAATTCCCTGTATATTCTTGCCAGCTAACCACTTAATATACATTTTCTATAATGATGTTTCCTTCGGCGTCCCTTATATTTTTGATATGCGGTTTTATATCTCAAAAATTCATTCTAATTAGTTTGAATGGTTCCCCGCCTTTCCTATTTCTATCTCAGTTTATACCTCTTTGCACTTTTCATTAATCCATTATTCTTTAGCTTCGAGCATTACAAATAATTTCACATTTTATGGCTTTATATCCTTGTTTCCTGCTTCGTCAGGTCTTGTTTTTGTATTTTCGCCTTTCTTCTATTAAATTCAGAATATCATTTGCTACCCATGGTCTTATTTTCTTTTTGTTTATACCACGTAATTTGGCTGTCATGTCTGAGCTGAATATATTGTTATTCCACTACGTGTCTACTTTCTTAGTATCATAAATTTTCCTGATGTTTTTCAGCAAGTCGTTTGACTTTTACTCCAACCTTTTGTGGATATTTCTCTTTTAGTTTCTCAAAGTTGAAGTACTTTTCTCCGTTTGTTTCTGCAGATTTTCAAATTTAAGCGCAGCTTTCATAATTACTATTTTGTGGTCGATGTCTGTATCGGCTTCTGGGTAGCTTCAACAATCTTTTAATTGATTCTTAAACCGTTGTCGAACAAAAATATATTCAATTTGATATCTCCCAAAGTCTCCTGGTATATTCCACGTGTATCGTTTCCTATCATGATGTTGAAATAATGTCTTTGTGATGGTTAAATTATTTTTGTCGAAAAATTCTACCATTTTATTTCCCCTGCCGTTTCGCGTGCCTAAACCTACTATCGCTTCCTCCCTACCCTACAACTGTACTAAAATCTCTTGTAATTATTAAATTTTTAAGTCTTCGAAATCTTTGTAGATCGCTTCCACTTCTTCCTTAGTGTGGTTAAAGGTAGGCATGTAAACTTGTACTAGTACGGTATTTACCGGCTTATATAGTCTAACCATGAGTACCCTTTCGTTCTTTTGCACGTAGTTTTCCGCATAACTATTTCCACACCTAAATTTGCTTCCTCTGATACTGTATGAATTACGCTAAAGTCTCCGTTTAAAAAGTCTCCCGCTTTTAGCCACCGAACTAATTCCTACTATATCTAATACTGTTACGAGCTACTATTAGGCAACCCGTCAAACACACAACCGCCATAAGCAATGTATATACTACAGAAGCCTAGAATTTTCTAGCATATACTAAAGTATGAATAATCCTTTTAATTCAGGGTATATATATATATATATATATATATATATATATACATATATTACTCATATTTAGACCAGGGTAGAAAATTAAATAATCACATCAAATAATTTTAATCACCGTGTAGAAGCTTTGGGAAAAGGTACGCGTTATTAAAAAATTTCATTTTCAAATTTCATTTCATTCGTTTCATTAAAAATAAAAGATTTAAATCCTTTACAAGACGCTTGCTATAAAAAAGAAAGCAGTATTAAAATGCTCTACGTGTAATTTAATTATTCCGAGTAAAGAAACAAATGGAAATTACGTGCAAAATTTATATTAATTAACTCAATTTTAAGTAACCGGTATTAAACAAAATGTACAGATAATAATTAATATTTGATTAGGAGTCACTAAAAATTAAAGGGTATTATTTTAATTGGAGTTAATTGAACCATTAGTAACATATAATATGTATAAAAGCTAGTAAAAACCCAATAATATTCAGATCGTAGAAGTATTATGTTTGAACACCTGCGTATTTTTAAATGTTTTATGTTCTGCGTAAAATTTGCAGATAACAAATGGTTACAGAGAATGTTGGAGAAACCGTTGCTTAATATTTACGGGAAATGCTAACAAGGTGGGTTATTTCACAGTTCCACGTGGATTAAAAATAGCCGATACTAAAGAATATAGATTTGTACCACTCGGAACAGGGTAGATAGAGACAGATAATATGCGCAAGACAGAGACACATATAGTAAAAGGCGTGAGTTGAGCAACGTCACTAGGTTGCGATTGGTTGAAAATCAGAGGCAAACAGGAGAGGTAAAAATAACATTTCTGTATAAAAATTAATTAGTTATTCCCAGACGTTGCGAGCCGTGTCGAAATTTCTGAGAATTAACTGGTGCGAGTGCAAATTTAATAAGAACCGACGCACAGGCGGTCGAGATGGGAACATAGTATACGAAATTCTAGAAACTGGCCGTTTTGAGGACAAAACCGACAGACAGGCTAACCACTATATATACCCGGGTTAATATGAGTTTCTCTCTCTTAGATTTTCGAGTTGATTCAATGCGTTAAACAGTGCTTTTTAGTTGTCCGATTTTGATTGAATAATTTAAACAGTTTGCTCGTATATTTTGGTGATTTAAAACAGTTTGTTCTTTACGTGCTACAATGAATGTAATTTAGTGCACTTAGAAAAGAAGATACAAGGTAATAAAGTTGAGTATCACTGTACTAATTAGTCAAATTTGCAACGACAAATGAATACACAAAAGTAGGCAGTTTTGGCGTATATTTGTGAAAGAAGTATGAATTTCTTTGCTATTTTTCGGGGGTGGTAATAATTAAATGATTCGTAAACGTGTCTGGATCCACAAAACAAGCTTCAGATATACACAAATGAGTTCCGGAAGAGCACTGAAACAACTTTAGATGAATGGTGGTGTAGAAAATTTTAAAGGCGACCAGCAATACGAGGACCTAAACATAACCCAGTTGGATTGGTGTGATTAACAGAGGACGATATACATTGGGGCAACGAGTGCATTAACCTTCAGGTAACTTATGCTTTGTTGTTCGATTTTTGATGTTTTGGTGTGTGTTGAATAACTTTATAATTGATTTACTTAAAATGGACAGTAGTAAAATTGTACTAACAACAAATTTTTAATTTTAAGGTGAAATCTTCTTGTTTAAGTAGAAAGGGGTATTTAGTATTTATGTTCTGGATTATGAGGAAAATTTGGGTATGTCTTTGAGCTCAATTAGACGAACCTGGTTAATTAACGTAAAGGGGTGGTAGATGCTCCCTTTGTACTCAGACTCAGGTCTGCATATATTGTTATATTAATTAGTAGGCATCCTACAAGGACTTTAATTCTGGATGCACATTAAAATGATAACAAATTTAATCTTGAAATTTTCTGGTACTGAAATTTATGCTGAATTTTAATTTTGAAATTTTAATGTATTGTGAATATTGATGTAAATAGAGTTAACGTTGATGTTTGTGGTAGGAATGTGTTTGTTTTTTTTATGAATGAGGATGAAGGTTTAACTAGGTGAGCAGCCGAGGCGGAAAAGAGTAAAGAGGCGATTAACAGAAGATAGTCAACGGACCAGTTAAGTTAATAGCTTTTTGTAGGTTTCACAGCATTCTTGACGCCCAATTCGTGAGGCTCGATTCTAATACATGGATCACAGCATTCTATATATATTATATTTAAATTTAATTTTTAATTTTTATTTTTATTTATTGATTCTGTGATACACGACTTTTGTCGTCGCCCCTAATTTTAGTATTCAATGAATGATTCCTATATGATGTGTTATAGCAAAGTTTGGTTGGTTATCTATTTAAAACTGTTTACTATATTTTATGCCTCGACTATATGAAACCTTTATCTCAGGGCGTTCACCTATTCACCGTGGGTTCAATCGTGAGTAGATGTGCACTACCCAACCAAACTGCACACTCGTTTGTTTTACCACTTTTTATATGGAATTATTTACTGTATATGCCAAATTTTACTGATCAATGTTGCTTGGTGCCAAATTAATTTATGTATACAATTTCTGACTTATCTGACGTTTTAAGATATTTCACGGTACTCACCTGAATTATACAGCGCTGATGCCTTCTTTAAATGTTGCTGGCTCAAGTTCTTATTCGCCGTACGCGCCTTTACAAGGATTCACAATCACTGATGATCCTGCGTATCGCCTCCAGGTGTTGATATAATTTTGCTGACCCCAAATCTGAAATAATTTACCCTAATTTTAGAATTTTGAATATACCGTTGTATTTACTTCCCCCTGCGTTAATCCTTCTGTGTTCCCTTCGTTTCTGCGTTGAATTTTCCCCTGTACTTTGCTGCTCTCCTGTTTTCTCTCTGCGTGCTCCAAGTGATCCTTTCGCTTTTCCGTACTCAATCCCAAATCTATCCTGCCGTCCTGTTCCAATTCAATCTATGCCCTGCTATATCTTCAATGTCCACTCTATGTCCTACTGCCGTTAATCTTTATCCAAATCACTCCAAAATTATAAATATCGTCGTTGCTTCGCCGTCGCTTTGTATAACCATTCGAATCTCCTACTGCCTTTTAACCAAAATCGTTCCAATTCCAATACCAATCTCGTTCAAATCCAACTAAATATCCGTTACTTTCCCGTCGCACTATAAACACTCTTAATATTCTTCAATTATCGTCGCTTTTATACCTTCACTTTAATAATCATACTATTTAAACTCAAAAACATTTATTTTATTCAAATATTATACAACTTTAACGCAGGTTTGCAAAACACGTCTTTTTACTAAAAGAAATCGAAATAGAATTCCCTTATTTACTTCGCTAGGCAATAAGCACAACAAAACTAGCTTACTTAATCACATTTTGAAATCATAAAACTATCCAATAACAACTTTTCTTTTCTCTAGTGTCACAAATACCTTAACTATAATCTTTACATACAATCCTAATTTCTACTATTGGTCCTAAACACTTCACAATTCTCCAATTATATCTTTGATATTACTATTCACTTATAATTTTGAATTTACAATTCGTCCAAAAGTTGATTCTACTTAAATGAAAAGCCAAAATAATTCACACAAGACCTGGACGCTTGGTTGATTGTAGATATCCGTAGACGCGTCCGGTTTTCCGACGGCAAATGTACTTTCAATGGCTTATAAATTTTCAACTTAGTATAAAACCTTGAGTACCGTGCATTGTATCAACGTCATTAAGTCATCTAGTTTACCTTTTGGCACATACGTTTCAAACTAAAATGGTAAATACTTTAGCATATGTAAAGTACGGCAAAATATAGTTTTTGAATTACTGGATCTTATATATGAATTATGTCGTTTGGCATACACCCTTTTTAACACAAATCTACCCTTAGAAGCCTTGTACCCCCCCTTTTACATAACATTGGCCCCACTGATTTTTAATGAAATTGGAAATTTCGTATGTTTTTTTCTCTTCCCCTGTTGTGCAAAAATTTCTAATTTTTATTTAAAATCACCCCCCCGCATTTTTACATATTAATTATTCAACCCCTATTTGCCTTTCTCTCACGTCTATCTTACTACGCTATATACTAACCTATACTATAAACAAAAAAAAAAAAACTAAACTTTCCGTTGCATAAACTACATAATAAACTATCCTACTAAACCTTCTTCGACTAAGCTACCCGGGCTCACATATGGAGTTTTCGCTGGTTCGATAATACCTTCTTTTAACATTTTCTTTATCTCGGCTTTAACCCTATTTCTTATGGCAAACGGAATTGGATACACCCTTGTATTAAACCCGTTGTCTTCCGTGACCTCCAACTTATGCATATACCGCCTCGCAAATCTTGGCTCTTCATTAAACAAGCCTATATATTTATTAAACAATTCCTCTAGCTTCACCCTAATTTCATTACTCACTTTCCCTATCTGTTCATCATTAATTAATCTCGCAAACATATTACATAATCTCACTTCAAACCGTCCATAATTATCCTCTTTTATTATTCCTAATCCTGTACTATCTATATCATTTCCATTCCTATATTCTGAACTAACCGTAGGCACAACCCATAACCTATCTTTATCAAATATCCTAATTGACCTATCCTTTCCATCTATATTCAACCCAAAATCCTCTATAAAATCCATTCCTACTATGAAATCTAGCTGCAACCCCTTTGTAATTAAAAACTCTGCATCTCCTGCTTCTTTATTCCCTATATATATCGGTACACGGATGACACTATAAATCGTCGTTAGCTTTTTGTTCATCGCTGACCATAAGTTAACCCCATCAATTGTTCCTATTCGTCCCTTTAAAAATTCTTCATGTTTTACTACCACATTCTCATTTACCAGCGACAACTGTGAACCACTATCAACTAAAGCAACATATAAACAATCCCTTAAACTAATATTTATAAACAACAAATTCTTTTTATTAAAGATATAACTATTTAACAATAAATCCCTTATACTATAACACACGTCGACATTTATCCCTAATCGGTCGGTCGTCCAAAAATTCGCGTTTTTTTTTGTTCCTGTGGCGCCTCGTGAATCTGCACCACCTCAATCCTATCTGGGTCCGTTGTCATCGCGCTCGTCGTCATATGCTGGACGTTTACGTCCCTGTCCGTCCGGCTGTTTCCATTGTGTATTCCTCCCCCAGTAGTACGGCCGTCTACCTCGTCGTTGCTGTGCTGATATCTGTTTTGTCCATTGTATTCATTTGCCCTGTGATCCCTATTGTAATACGGTCGTCTATGTCCTTCGTGTCCCCATTGATTCCGATGTCCGTGGTTGAAATTGTCCTGTCTGTAATTAGGTCGGTGTTCGTGGTACGGTTGTCGTCGGCTGTCTTCCCTATAACCCCTGTTTTGCTCCCAATAGTTTGTCCGCGTTTTCGCCTCCAGTGCTGTCGCTAAATCAAAGTTCCTCATTACCCCTAAAAATTCCCTCAACGTCTTGACGTTCTGTACCACTACCACCTTTGTAACTTCCGGTTCCATATGTCCTGCTAGTAGTAGTACAATGTCGTCCTTGCCCAATTTTGGAGTCAAGTGTTGTGCCTGATTAAACTTGTCAATCGCGTATTCTTCGCGTGTGCTGTGAGTCCTGCTGTAATGTCCGGTAATTAAATTCGTCCGTATGTCAGTCTGGTGTGTATTGCTCTAAAATTGTTCTATAAAAAGTCGTCTAATATCAGCGTACGTGTCGTATTGTCGGCGGATGATATTATGCCATTTTTCGGCGTTGCCCGTCAAAGTCGCCCCCACGATCTGTAGTTTTGTTCTCTCATTTTCAGTCCCTACGATTTCGTCTAGTCGGTCTAAAAATCCCATGGGTTGTTCTGTACTTCGTCCCTCAAACTTCGGTAATGCGTCCCGGTTTAATCTAACGTGCTGTCCATAGTCCAGTCCAACGCGCCTTCTTTCTAGTTCGTCCAACTTGTCCTGTATCTGTCTAACTTCCTGTCCGACCCTATTTTCCAATACTGTCGCGTTGTCTATCAGTTTTGCGTCCAGTTGCGTCCTAACGTTTACATTTTCATTTTGTATGGTCTCCAACGTCTGTCCTAAATTTCGGTAGTGCGTCGTATGTCTTTTGTCACATGTCTGTATTTCCGTATTTAGTGTCGAAAACCCGCTAATCATCGTCTCTTCTACAGTATCCACACGTGTCTTAAATTCCGTTCTTAGGTCCGTCCGTGTCACGTTCAAGTCTCCCTGAAACTGTGCCCGTGTGTTCTCCATCTTGTCGTCAATCCTGTCTACTTGTTGTTGTACCTCTGTCCGCATGTCGTCCTTTACAATTTGTATTTGTGTTAGTAGATAGTCCTGCGTGTAGTTCATTTTTGCCGTCAGTTCTGCGTGCGCCGTCCTAAACTCGTTCCTCAGTTCATTGTGTGAATCTGTAATTTGGTTTGTTAACTCTGTCTTTAATTCTGTGTGTGATGTCTTAAACTCCATTTTAAGTTCCGTCTGTGCATCTGTAATTTTGTCAGTTAGTTCCTTTTTTAATTCTGTCTGTGATGTCTTAAACTCCATTTTTAGTTCCGTCTTTAGTTCCGTGTGTGAAGTCGCCATTTGGTTTGTTAAACTTCTTTGCCAACTCATCAGGAATCGCATTATGTCCTGGGTTCCGGCGGCGTCTGATACCTCGACCTCCGGTACCGTCGCCTGGTCCGTGTCCATGCCTGTCACCTCCGGCTCTGTCTGCCTCACGTCCATCTCCTGTATGTCTCCCCCTGCGTCTAACTCTATGTCATGTGTCCCTAATTCCATTTCAACTCCGTATATCCGTCCCGATCTCGTGATCCTTTTCGTGTCCGCGTCCGTCATCTCTGCTTCCTTAGTTTTGACCTCCTTTTCTGCAAAATAATAAAGAAGAACTACGGGCCCCACCTAATCTCAGGATCCCGTATCCTACTATCTTTCACTCTAATACTTTTCTAGCTTTTTTTTCGAGCCCACGTTGGGCGCCATATATATTTAAATTTAATTTTTAATTTTTATTTTTATTTATTGATTCTGTGATACACGACTTTTGTCGTCGCCCCTAATTTTAGTATTCAATGAATGATTCCTATATGATGTGTTTTAGCAAAGTTTGGTTGGTTATCTATTTAAAACTGTTTACTATATTTTATGCCTCGACTATATGAAACCTTTATCTCAGGGCGTTCACCTATTCACCGTGGGTTCAATCGTGAGTAGATGTGCACTACCCAACCAAACTGCACACTCGTTTGTTTTACCACTTTTTATATGGAATTATTTACTGTATATGCCAAATTTTACTGATCAATGTTGCTTGGTGCCAAATTAATTTATGTATACAATTTCTGACTTATCTGACGTTTTAAGATATTTCACGGTACTCACCTGAATTATACAGCGCTGATGCCTTCTTTAAATGTTGCTGGCTCAAGTTCTTATTCGCCGTACGCGCCTTTACAAGGATTCACAATCACTGATGATCCTGCGTATCGCCTCCAGGTGTTGATATAATTTTGCTGACCCCAAATCTGAAATAATTTACCCTAATTTTAGAATTTTGAATATACCGTTGTATTTACTTCCCCTGCGTTAATCCTTCTGTGTTCCCTTCGTTTCTGCGTTGAATTTTCCCTGTACTTTGCTGCTCTCCTGTTTTCTCTCTGCGTGCTCCAAGTGATCCTTTCGCTTTTCCGTACTCAATCCCAAATCTATCCTGCCGTCCTGTTTCAATTCAATCTATGCCCTGCTATATCTTCAATGTCCACTCTATGTCCTACTGCCGTTAATCTTTATCCAAATCACTCCAAAATTATAAATATCGTCGTTGCTTCGCCGTCGCTTTGTATAACCATTCGAATCTCCTACTGCCTTTTAACCAAAATCGTTCCAATTCCAATACCAATCTCGTTCAAATCCAACTAAATATCCGTTATTTTCCCGTCGCATTATAAACACTCTTAATATTCTTCAATTATCGTCGCTTTTATACCTTCACTTTAATAATCATACTATTTAAACTCAAAAACATTTATTTTATTCAAATATTATACAACTTTAACGCAGGTTTGCAAAACACGTCTTTTTACTAAAAGAAATCGAAATAGAATTCCCCTTATTTACTTCGCTAGGCAATAAGCACAACAAAACTAGCTTACTTAATCACATTTTGAAATCATAAAACTATCCAATAACAACTTTTCTTTTCTCTAGTGTCACAAATACCTTAACTATAATCTTTACATACAATCCTAATTTCTACTATTGGTCCTAAACACTTCACAATTCTCCAATTATATCTTTGATATTACTATTCACTTATAATTTTGAATTTACAATTCGTCCAAAAGTTGATTCTACTTAAATGAAAAGCCAAAATAATTCACACAAGACCTGGACGCTTGGTTGATTGTAGATATCCGTAGACGCGTCCGGTTTTCCGACGGCAAATGTACTTTCAATGGCTTATAAATTTTCAACTTAGTATAAAACCTTGAGTACCGTGCATTGTATCAACGTCATTAAGTCATCTTGTTTACCTTTTGGCACATACGTTTCAAACTAAAATGGTAAATACTTTAGCATATGTAAAGTACGGCAAAATATAGTTTTTGAATTACTGGATCTTATATATGAATTATGTCGTTTGGCATACACCCTTTTTAACACAAATCTACCCTTAGAAGCCTTGTACCCCCCCCCTTTACATAACAATATATATATATATATATATATATATATATATAAGACCGCTGATAAATGTAAGAGTTAGTCTATATCAGAATGTCGAATATAAATTGTATCGTGTAAAGTTAAATACTTAAGCTTTTGGAAGTCCAATAGTAAATATAAATTTTGTATTATGTGAAAGTGTATATTGTACAGACAAAAGTGTAATAAATAAATAGTAGTGTTAGTGTTGTTAATAGGCCTATGGTTAAGAAGATATTAGTGTTTATAAATAGCAATAGTGTGATAGTGCTTCATTGTTAATTGGACTGAAAACATCTATAAATAAGGCATATACTGTTAATTAGGTTTGTGAATCGTGAGTAGTAAAGACTTTTATTACTACTTGTTTTAAATTAGTAAAACGCGTTACTAGTAGCCCGCTACAATACTATACTTTTCATTTTAATTTTCAAGTTCTTTTCATGCTTCTAACTTTTCACGCAAGGTGGTTCCGGTCCTTCCTTTCTTCTTATCTAATTTGCCGTTTACATCCTCCGAAGTAGTCCCTTCCCGAAAATCCGAATGGTGGACTATTCTAAATCCGGAATTTTTTACCCCAGAAAATGCCATCAGTTTTTAAGTCATTTTTGGTATCCTCTGTACTTGGAAGGTAATGTCTAGAATGCCGTACCGGCCCATATGGTCTCTGCCACTCAAAGTACCAAGAAAGTCCTCTTTCGGGGACCTGTTTTAGTCTGGTTCTTCACTAAGGACCCCACTAATTTGGTTAAACCTATAGTTCGGCTCTTTAGCTCACTGAAGCACGCAAACCAGTTTAGCCATTCTAGTATTCTAGAGCTCCTTTAAGGTGTAAATCCGTTCTGAACGGCATTAGGTAATAATAAAATAAATATATAAATCAATTAATAAAACAACTTCTGCTATTGTTTTGGCGTTTGGGCTGGTTTGCCATAACCTGTGTCGTCTTCGGTGTACATGATTGTGTGAAGTTGGAATAGGGCTTGTATTTTAATTGTACCGGATGGAATGAGGGCGAATGTGAATTGTTATAGAGATGATTTATCAAAACAGATGAACTATTTTTCATTTCACACAGAATTTAAACTTAAACAACCAAAATGCCCGTTTGACTAGACTCTAACATCTGTAGCTAAACTTTTATTTTAGATATAAATTTAGTTTGTAAATTTAAAATTCCGGTCAGATTTTTGTAATACTAACGACTTTAAATTCTTTGCCAAATTTAATTTTAACACTACTCACTATTCGTTAATTCAATTTCGTATTTGTAAATTTGCTGCCTCCTTAATTCAAAGACCATTTCAATTTCTACTAATTTGAATATAGGGTTTGGTTTCATCTTTATTATTTTAAGTTAGCTCAGTTAGGCAACCAACGTTAATTGTCCTTTGTTTAATTCACAAGTCCATATGCATATATCACACTTTCTGGTTTCCTATCTAGGCACGCGGTTGATAAGAATTTCCTTAATGTTGCTAGTCTAATTGAAATTACGTAAAGTGGTTGTGTTATCTTTGAAAGTAGAAATAAGCTCAAACGTAAATCTATTCTATATGGAATTTCCGGGATTATTCTTCAAAAAGTAAATTTATATATACATTGGCTGAATGAGTTCACTATATTTCTAGTGCAAGTTTTGCGTCGTTTCGTATATGATAAATAAACCCAATCCGGCAGTTACAAATCTATGATGAAAAACGTGCTTTCTCTTTCTACGTGTGTGGTAGGTAATTGAAGATGATGTTTTTTAATATAAATGTTAATAGTTTTAATCCTTTTTGTAATCCATATTTTTTTAATTTTAATGTATATTCTGGGTAATATATTTTACTCCCACATTGCTGTTCTTTGAATAAATTGCTTACTTCGTCGTACTACAGAAATTTCACATTGCCGTTACCACACATTTTGTTTGGCTGCCGATATGTGCAAGCGGCTCCGCGGCGTAAGTAGTATGCGTGTGACTACTATGCTAAAGGTCGCGGGTTCGAATCTTGACACGGTTCGCTTGAAAAATGTTAGGTGAGCATTTTTCACAAAAATACGCCTTCGTTGGATGAGAAATAAATTGTAGGCCCCGTGAGTGAGTGTGTAGTGCCGTTTGATGCTAAAGAAATTATAATGAGATAGGGACTTTACAGTTACTAGAGACAGTCAAAAGTCTACCTAAGTCATCATCGTTAAATGCCAACAAGTACGATTGTTTTTTACCTATGTTACGTGAATTTGCAGCTAATAGGTAAATATTTAGAGATAAAGAGCAGCACTTTATTTTCTACTTGATACTGTCCTTATTAGAGGCAGTTAGTTTGGTTTGGTGTGATAAAGGTTTTATATTGATGGGGAACTGTGTTAATGGATTCTGTAGTTGTAAATAGGCTTGATAATTATTAATCAGTTGTGTTAGTGACTAATTATTGTTATTAATTGCTCGATTGCGCCTAAGTGATTATTTTGTGTACTAGGTTTAGTAGCGGATTTATTTATATTGTAATTTAGACTTGTTATTGTATTTACAATTTGAAATTGGTTTGCGATTGTCGTCCTATTTTTCGTGTATCATCAAATTTAATATACGCCATCTGAATTCGGGATGTAATTGTGTAGTGAAGAATTCAGATGTTCGCTTTTAGACCGGCAATTTAATATTGTTTGCTATCTATTTTCGTGGAAGTTCTGTATTAGAATTATATGTTCATGTGGTTTTGTTTAATTATCCTGTCAGATACATATGGTCTACAAAAGGCGAATTAGATTGTGTGTCCTGCTCTTTAGACCCCTCTCCCACCAATCTCTAACAGTGTTGAGCACGGCTTTTGTTTTCCGTCTCCTTCTTTCCCTTACTTCGTTACTGATTTCTGTTTTTTCTTACTTGGCCGCTCGTCTTACGGATAACAAATATTTTGGCATACCCAACGTAATGCCTCGATTTTTTTGTACACACACTCTTTGAGCCCATTATTTCCGGTGTGTACGTTTTACTGTTCCCTTTTCGTTACATGGAGATTTTCTGTAGATTTTTATTTCACGCCGAATTATCAGAATTGTATTTTCGTCGATAATTTTAGTGCTTCTCCGTAGAGAAGGTTGAAAACTCTGGCGCCCAAATTCTTTTTTACTCTTTCTATTACGTCATATTCTTACTTACTGACATTCCTATTTGCGAGACTTCTGATATTTTCGTTTAGTACTAATGGTTTTTTCGGCATTAATTCTATTGTTTCTTAAGTTGTTCGCTTTGATTTCTTTTTGACGACGCAAACGTCGTAAACCCCATTCTTAGTTCTCGAGTCCAAAATCCATATGATGACACCACCTTACCTTAATATTTGCTTCTCGGATGTTGTACTCATTTCTAAATAGTTTTCACGTTTTTGCTTGCTTTTTCTTTTTCGTTTCACTCCTCACATTCATCCCTGAGTGGGTCCGGATTAGAATATTCTCATGGTATAACCTGCATATTGTAAGAAACGACCAAAAGCTGTCTAACACACTCTAAACACGCATGCGCGCGCGTGCTCAATCATAACCACACTAGGTTTTGTATTTTGTCTTCTTTTTCGGATCTTGTGCTGTTCATTCGTGTTTTTTTTTAGTTTTAACTTTTGGGTCTTTGTTCATTTCGTTCCACATTATTATTCTCTCTTTGCTTTGGCTGGCTTTGCTTACTGTCAGTCTTCGTATTAACTTTGTTTAATTTTCGATAATGTTCATACGGAATGTGATTCCTATACTTTTTGCTTCTTGTTCGGAAACTACGATTTAGTTTAATTTTTTGTATATCTAGATATTCTTGTTTTCGATTTTCTGTTTGTTTTTTTTTGTTACTACAGCTTGAAATACAACCATTTTTTTATCCAGTGTTCTTGACGTTTCCTACACTGAGGCTTGGGTAGTTATTGTCTTGTTTTGATTTCTATTGTTGGTTTTCTTCCTAGTTTGATTTCTTGCTTTTTAATTTTTTACAAGAAACCAGTTTTTACCTGAGGTTTGAAAACTTTACTGTATCATTATTAGAGATATACGTCCGTCGAAGACTATTGCAGAGTTGATGCCATTCCATGTACGTTCTTATTGATTGCCACACCAAACCTTTTCTTTTCCTATAGTTTTCTACATTTTTGACTTTGTCTTGTACTTTGGGACTTCGAACCGGATGATTTTTTTCTTTCTTTCTCTTTTTCGTCGGTTGTTCAGTCTAATAGGACTTTCCTTTCTGTTCGTACTGTTTTGTTTGCTTGGTTCGTTGTTTTGCTTCCTAGCCTGACCTTTTAATTCTCTTCTTATTGGAATCTTTGTCATTCGTAAGTAATAAATTATTCTTTCGTATTGTAATTTTATTATTTTAGATCTGCAGTTGAATCCATTGTTGTTACTTGATGACTATTAGTGTGGGTACGTCTACTGTTTGTGTTTGAGCCGATCTAGATCGGGTTGAAGTCGAGGTCGTAAGTTTTAAGTTGAAGTTGTAAGTCGTAAATTGCAAGTCATAGTTGCAAGTTGCAGTTGGAGTTACGGTAACTTGCTACGATACGTTGTTATGGCATAGTTGTTTGATTTGTGTGTGCGCTGAAACAAATAAGTTGTTCCTGCTGCCTGCTGATGGATTGGTTATTGGTTAGCATGTGCAATTTCATACTAGAACATCGCCACTCTACCTTATTTTGAATTAAGATCTAAGATTAGTGTTTTACCACACAGTTCGGCTATCTATTGAGTTTCTCTTTATTTATTTTAATTATGTTTGCCGTCTATTTGATGCTGTATACAACTAAACCAATATTTTTTGCTATTGTGATTTACTTTTTATTGTATCGTGTAACAATCCACTATAACAGGGGATTTGTTATACAATCTAACACAATTTCTGTTTGTAAAGTTAAAAAATTTTTATTATTTACGAAATTAGACATATATTATACATTCTAAATTACAGCAAAAGAAAAACTTACATTTTATGCCACAGACTGTTTTTAAAATCCAACCCTATAAGAATGCCAGGAAATTCATTTCACACTTGAAGCACGCGTACTCAAGTTTTCGTGTAAGATAAGGAACCAGAACATCAACCGGTAAGAATAAGAATATAGACAACCAACCTAGTGGATTTAATGAAGGACGCCAATAGTTGGTTGCCTATCTAAGCGGTTTTAATTTATAGAAGTATGACAAACGTGAATTAATTGATTAGGATTGAATGATGTTTTTAAAGTTATTAGGCATTAAATTGTTTTAATATGAAATAGAACGTATCAAATACACGAACAAAACAAACCATAAAAAAATCGTTTCTGAAAGTAGAAAGGAAAACTAACAAAGAAAAAAAAAGATATTCATCCGGCTCGAAATCACAATGTACCGCACAAAGCCAAAAATGTAGAGAACTATAGAAAAAGAGAAGGTATTGAATAGTGATTAATGAGGACCAAGTTTGAATGGTATTATCATTGCAAAAGTCGCGAAGAACGACATCTCTAATAAAAAACAATAATGTTTTCAAACCTCAAGAAAAGAATTAGTTTCTCGCGAAAAACCAAAAGTAGAAAGAACACGAGAAAGAAAACCAACAGCAAAAGCCAGGACGCGACAATAACTGTCGAGGCTCAAAGTATGTTAGAGAACGTTTAGAACACAGGATAAAAAATGGATGTACTTGAAGCTGTGGTAACAAAGAATCGTTTCAAACGGACAATGGAAAGAAAGGATAGCTAAATAAACCAAAGAGTCAAGTAAGTCGTATATTCCGAAGAAAAGAAGTAAGGTCTAGTAAGCACACACCATAGGAAGAGGATCGAAAATTAAACAAAGTCAGTACGAAGACTGACAGCAAGAAAAACAGGCTAAAAAAAGAGAAGGGAAAGTGGAAGAAGCAAAACTAAAGTTCAAGAACACTAAAAAAACAGCACAAGCTCTGAAGGAAGAGGAGAAAGACGAAATTAAGTGTTGTAAGGGTTGAGCATACGTGTGTGAGTATTTGAGATTACGTGCGTGTGCGTGTGTGTTGTGTGTGTGTGTGTGCGCGCGCGGAGCGTGCCGAGAGTGTGTTGGACCGCCTTAGTCACCTCTTACGACAGACAAACGGTACCATAGGGCTATTCTAATCCGAACCCATTCGGGGATGAGTACGAAAAAGCGAAACTTAAGAAAAGATAACAAACAATAATGTGTGTGTGTGTGTATGTGTGTACGAAAAGTACGGCTTTAGTCGACTCTTAAGACAGACAGGCCGTATTATGGGTTATTCTAATCCAAACCAACCCGGGGATGGGTACGAGGAGGGAAACGAAAGGAAAAAAAGAAAAATATGAGTGTGTATGTTTGTGAGTACGAAAAGTGTGTTGCGAGTGTGTGTTGGATCGCTTTAGTCGCCTCTTACGACAAGTAAGCCGTACCGTGGGGCTATTCCAATCCGGACCCACTGGTGGATGAGTACGGGCAGCCAAACAAAAGAAAAGAAAACATGTAACAATTTTATTTTTGATAATAAATTCCTCCATAAAATTGCGAGAATAATATAACAATTTTATTAACAACAATAGTAAATTACATTCAACAACAATAGTAATACGTTAAACCCGCATCGTCCTTTGGTATTCTACTTGTGGTTAAATATCTGTGTCATCTACAGCTATTTACAAACACATCTCTGTTTGACGGTCTCCCTCCGGACGCCTCGGCCGCCCGAGCTAGTTTTGTAGTCAGTCGGCCATATGTAGTAGAAGCAATAACATGTACCCTAGATTGCAGGCCGGCAATTTGCGAATCCACTTCAATGAGTGAACACATCTTCGAATAACGGTCGGTAACGTATATAGTTTGTTAACTTGTTTAATTTGAGATAATTTATTTAGCGCGACAACTTACAATGCAACTCTTAGAACACGAAATTTAGAATACAAAATTTAGAAAGCAATTTTTAGAAGACGACACTTGCAATGCAAACTTTTAAGACACACAAGGACAATGTAAAGATGCTACCTTAGTAAGGCGGCGTAATTCAACTTCAGGATTACAACGGCTGCAGAATGTATTGCAACAGGATTTGATTCGACACGTGGGACGAATTCATAGTAGAAGTTGTTTTGGATGAATTTGGTTCACACTACAACGCTGTTATCGTTGCTTGAAATAACGAGGATCTCATCTTTCCTTGCAACAAAGCGACAAATGCAGTTTTGGTTCGTAGATAGCGATAAGTTCTTTTTATGTGTTTCAAACTAGGAACACGTTAATTTGTTTTAATGCGTAAAAGCATGAATATTGTAAAAGTTTTAACTAATTGCTGAGCTGGATTTTCCAGTATTAAAACTAAAGTTTACTGATTTGATGTTTTAAGAAAACAACACGCGTGGTTCATTATGAATCGTCGGTAACGTCAACAGGTGTTACTGACGTCATATATTTTTCTGCTGTGTACTGCTGACAGATGTATTTTTGAAGGCAAGTGCCTCGAACAGCTTTAGTACAAGAGATGTAAACACGTCTATTTTTGTGATCAGCTTTATATAAATTAAAACTTGCATATGTAATTTAGAAAACTTGAATGCTAACATTTTTAGAAGTTATTAATTTGTCATCTGCCTGAACAGATCTGCATAGGTCGGAACCCTATTTGTATAACAAGTTCATATTATACTGTAAAGTATTTGATTGAAAATAATTAAGATAAACATGAAGTTGAAAGCTATAGATTGATACAGTTATTGATTAAATTTTTGTTACAAATCATATTATTTTAAAAGAGGTTCTTTTTATTAAACAATTGGTTCAGGATTAAAGTTTTTTATTTTGATCAAGTATGATCAAATCTAATCACATAAAGCTAACATCCTTATGAGTAGGTCTTTGATGCAAACTTTATATTGGAAATACCTTTTTACTACTTCTTTATGTATTTTTGCTGGACACAAATAGTGTTCCACTCTTTTATGTATTTAACTATTACAATTTCTTACAGGAGCTGCGTCTTATTTTATTAAGACAGGTTCTTGTCAGCGAAGGCGATCTTTTTTTTCTTTGGGTCTCCACGTCCGCCCTTAGAAATATGCCATGCAATTATCATAATTAAGTCAGGACTTGGTGGCGCCTATTTGGTTTAGATTAAGTTTGATCTACAAACAGATTTCGACTTACCCCCCCATTTCTCATAGTTCTGCCCAAGGAATAGACCCCTAGTTATGTCGGAAGACTTCGTTACACTGGCTCACAACGTGGGGCCAGCCTTATAGAAAAAATTAGTTTCACTAGCGCCCATGCGTGAGGCTAGCTATAGATATAAAAAAAAATATAGCTTCAAACACAAATAAAGGTATGTGTGTGTGGAGTACGTGTGTGTGTGTGTGTCTGTGTGGTGTGTGTATAAAGAGTAAGTTGAGAGTGTGCGTAAGCAGAAACATTCTCATATTGTGCGTCAAAATTATGTTACGGTATACCGTACAGACAAGGACGAGTGCAACGGAAGCAACGTAAGTGGTCCTCGCCGATTACCACAAGAGAAAGAGGAACGGAAGAATGCCGTGCTAGCTAAATAATTGTAGAGTGTGGGTGGAGAGAGAGTAAAAAAAACAAACTTCAACACCGATTTGACTCGGAGGATTTTATACAGTAGTTGAAGTTGAAGTGTGTTATATTTTTTTATCTCTGAATAGTTACCTAATTTTCAGTCTTTTTAATTATCGTATTTTGCGGTTGAGTCAGTCTTCAATGCAGTTTTCCCTTACAACCAAATGTTTATATAAAAAAAGAAAGCCGCAACACTTTCATTCCTTGTTATAAAATAAATGTCATGCGTATAAACGTAAGCAAAACAATCACTTTTTTACTATTTTAATCGTTGCTTTCACTTCATGTCACGTCTGTTATTGTAGGATTGAAACTGTTTGGTTATACTGGCCATCATGTCATATCACCCTTAAAGTTACTGTTATGTTTAAAATACCAAACAAACACTTGTTTATGGAAGATCACTAAAATTGTCGGTCTAACATAGGATAAACAACCGATAGAGAAAAATACGACTTTTGTTTTTAAAAGTGAACGACAACTTTTACTATGATATGCAAATTCTATCTCACCCAACTGACTTCTTACAACACTAAGCTAGAATATTTTTAAATTACATCCAAAACCGAATTACATCCATGTTACAAACTGTTTTTATAATTCAACACTGTATGGATGCCAAGAAAACCCATTTCACACTCGAAGACGCTAATCAAATTTTTGTGTAAGATAAGGAATCAGAGTGTAAACATAAACATGCAGACCATAAATTAAATAAAGAACGAGCACAGTTGGTTGTCTATCTACGCGGGCTGAATTTATAGGAATGTAAATTAAAATAAGTAGGAACTGAAAGGGTTTTTAAAGTAACGAGGCAGTACATTTTTAACTATGAAATAAACGTAATAACCCATTGTCACTGGCAACTCAACATCATGACCCTTACACGTCCGATAGTCATGCGCATTTGAGAAAATGTCAGTGAAGGATGTACCATTCCAACTCAATCAGCTATCAACAGCTGGTGCCACTAGAATATGCCATTTATTTGGGAATGTATATTGTATATTTTCGGATTAAGGTAGCTATTGCAATCCAATAGAATTTTTAACACCCGTCCTTCTAGTCACTTTGACTGATATTACATAAATGTAACAATTTCATACGCGAAAAACAGGAACCGTTTCTTTAATTTGTTGTAATGTGCAGAATATATTTTAATAAATATGCAATAACTTGTGATTATAGGTAGACACCAGCAACAATAATATTTTAAATTAATATAAGCACCAATCCTTCTCCAACTTAATTAAAGTGGCAATCAAACCATATCATTTTAACAACGATTAAATTTAATTTTTCTTAAAATACCGAATACAGTAGCCCAAAGCTGGTCCATTGCATGATTATAATTAATAGCACGGCCATCTTGTGTCTTATTTAAGACAAAGAACTAAGGTCATTGTTGCTTGAAATACTGGACTTTACAATTAATCTAAACGGCGCCAATGGCACTATATTCAGAATAATCTAATTAATTGTAAACCTTAATATGGTAAAATTCCAATAAAACCTCTGCAACCCCATAATTAAGTAACATTATTTCCTGATTAGGTAATATAATGTTATAAAACTAGTTTTGTAAGTGATCTGTTGATGGTATTGGAGATTTACAAATGATAACTGCCATTATGTTTACTCAATTATGCGATTCTTAATATTGGGTTTTATGACGAGGACTAGACGGAATCAACACCTTAGACACCAGAAATACTTGCTTTAACTGGAAAATTGCCATTCAATTTAAATTATTGTAAATTGAAGCGCATCCGTTATATTAGTCAACAGTAATTCGCAACACCGTCTGCAACGCAGTTCTTACATTTGACTTTCCAATGCTCTACTCGAAGGTGCTACATTGACCAGAAAGCGAGCTCCTTATTCCTGAAATTTTTGAATTTTGCCGAACCCTTGCTGTTCTAAACGAGGTCGGATCTTTAACGTGCGTGTCAACACCCACACACGAAACCTTCATTTTACCTCTCATCCGAACAAGAACGTATTTTTGTGAAAAATGCTTGCCTAATCTTTGTCAAGCGCTCCGTCTCGGGAATAGCACCCAGGACTTTAGTATGAGCAGTCATGTCTGATCCACGAAGCCTCCCTTACTGTCCTCTGTCCGCCTTTTAATCTACCACCACCACCTATTCTGCTAGCCATTCGGGTGGGCTTGCACTAGTACACTAGATAGGTATGGTTTGGTACAGCACATACTTTTTTCCACCTCCTCTCAGGATTTACTCTCTCTGGTACACTCCACCCAAATGTTACTGGGTAGCTTTCGTATCCACAAACCTTGCGACTCGGCTCGTCCGGGTACACAGGCTTCGTGTATCTAAGTACAGCTGAACTTAACTATTATCTTCCTTACCCACGCTACTTTCCTAACCATTCCTTTCCGCATAGACGTGGGTACGGTACGGCCTACCTGTCGTATGATGCGACTAAACTGGCCACACACACATGTATTAACACACACACACACACCTACATGCCAGTTTCATATCTCAAACGTACAATAAAAGATGCCTAAACCTTCGTATTTCCGTTTCTTGGGGGCGTCCTGGGAGTTTGCATGCGAAGAGGGGTACAGCTTAGAAAGCGAGTGTAGCGTACCTGGGACCTTAGACTGGGATAGAGTCTACCCTATAAACTGCTGCATGATCTTATTACACTTAGCAGTGCTGGGTGGTGCGAAGACTATAACTTGATGGGAGGAGTAAGTGTAGCCTTTGACGAGGCCGCCCCTAGTTTTCCGTCGTGTCTGATGGGACACGGGTGGTTAGCATCAGGAACAGTTGGGTACCCTGGATCACACACAGACTGTTCAAAAACACATCGCTACGTATATACACACGCAAACCCTCTTTTATTATATTTATCTTGCAAGAAAAGGAAGGAACGCAAAAACGCACAAGAACCTCCTTAAGGCCCAAACCTCAAAAACAAACTGATGGGGATAGTGACGAAAGAGACCTATGCGGGATAGTCGTCTTCCTTGTGAGGATAATATCGGAAGGGATTGTAGAGGAAAGTCTTCTCGAGTAAGTGAATATACTAACGTAGTTTGTTTATTTCGAATTTTTCTATTTTCTTTTACTGTTTCTCCCATAGGAACCCACTGTCGCACCATTGTGGATAGTTTAGACACCCTTGGATTGTTACGGAAACCTCATCCTTTCAGGGCAAATCTAAATTTATATTACACAACTCAATTCACTCATAATACTCTACGCAAGCAGTTAAGCTTTATAACTGGGGACATTCTTTTCAGCCACCGTTCTACCACTTAACCCTATTTTCCACTACTCCCCTTTTACTTATTTTACTTTATTCTAGCGGCTTTGAAGACATCCTCCCCAACTGACCCCTTGACAAATACACAGCGCATGTGCTCTATTTTTATTTTAAATGAATACCATAACTACGATAAGATATCGGCTAATAATCTTAGCTAGGCAACTCCGTGACATAGTTGGCATGCGTGTGACTACTATGTCCAAGGTCCCTGGTTCGAATCCCGACACGGTTCGTTTAAAAACTGTCATGCCTCATGCAAGCATTTTTTAAAAAATAGCCATCGTTCGGATGAGAAGTAAAAATGAAGGTCCCGTATGTGACTGTTGTAACGCACGTTAAAGATCGTTACCCTACTTGGAACAGCTAGGGTCCAGCAAAATTCAAAATTTTCCAGGTTAAACAAAACTCGCTTCCTAGCCAATGAAGTACTTTCGGGTGGAGTATTGGAAAATTCAAATGTAGTGATGATCTTAGCTGTCGATGCCGCTTCTTCAAGGAAAAAATTTACGATAACATTCTTAGCCAGATGCAGTTTGGTTGTAATGAGTTGGACTTGTTCTATATAAACTTGAGAAACCCGAGTTATGTCAGTAAAAACTGTAGAGAGAAAAATATTGTTTTGTATGCTTACAAATGCACCTAAACCTTTTTGAATCAGTTAATAAAAGTGTATTTAAAGCAGCAGTTTAGTCTAAAAACGGCATAATGTAATCAGTTTGGCCTGAAATGTATTTTTGCATGAACTCATTTACACCCAAAAAGACACGTTTGTTGCATATCATCTATATGACCTGAAAGCAATCCTACCAATCTACTGATAGGAAAGCCGTTTTAGCAACCCCTTCTAAAAATTAGTTCAAATAGTGCACATGAGAACGACTTCTAATTAATAGAAAACACGCTACAGTAGCACTAACGCGTTTTTAAGTTACGAAGCACAAGTAGTAAGTCAAAGAACAACAAACAGAATAACAAAACTCTAAAACTCATTACCCTCGAACTGCTGGCATCTGTGTAAGTACGATAAAGTCAGGTCGCAGTGTTAGGTATCGATGTAAATATCAAGAAAAAGAATTAAATTGTGATTTAAAGCAGGTTCGTCAAATAAGGTGAAAAATTTTAGTGAAATGGAAATTCACACGTGACGTAGCCGAACGTACCACAAATATTTTTATTGACAGTTAAACAATTAAACTTCATATTAAAATGTCAGCCTAAGTTTACTAAGGGTATAAAATTTAAGGTAAGTGGCGCACACACAGCACATATAAAATATCCGCCCTTGCTGTGAATACTTATGGCGGATTATATTAATGCTTTGCACGCAACTACGAACCTTATCGCTGTTTCAATAACGGTAGTAGTTTCACCTCTTCAATACGAGCGCAATAAAGGGAAATATCTTCAACTAGTTCCTCGACACTATTTTTGTTACCTTTTCTTTGTTGTAAGACTTCTCAGACTGCAACGCATGTATACAGTGAAACCCTATTATTCAAGTGATTCTTATAGCTACCCTATTATTTTATACAAATTGAAATGTTTCTGTTTTGGTGAAAAATTTGTTGTAGGAACACATCCCGTATTTTTATTAAAGCCGTCCCTGCCGATTATTTCTCTTGCTGATTTATTGCTACGAGTGGTTTACTTCCCACCTCACTCTTCGCAAGCAGTTAAGCTGCATAGTTGGGCACGTACTTTCTCCAGCCACGGTTCTGTCATTTAACCCAGTCTTCTCGTAAGTCCTCCTTTTCTTATTTTACAAAATCCTTTAGATTTTCACCACATCCTCCCCAACTGACCCGTTACAAATACATATCACACGTTCACACTATTTATTTTAATTAAATACCAACAACTTTGATAACAATTCTTAGCCAGCTAAAATTCCGTTGTAACAAATAAAGCCTTGTTTTATACGGGTCTGAGAAGTGTAATGTGTTGCATTTAGCAATAAAATAGAGATGGAAGAAGGAAAGTTTAGTTTTGAATAGACAAACTCCTTTTCAAAATATCCTGTATAATTTTAAATTTATGTATAATAGTGTCAAAAACAAGACATGCAATAAAATCACTACTTTCATTAAAATCATAAACTTAAAACCACAAATATAATAGTTTTATCTCTGTGAAATACATATACAAAAACATATACAAAAATGTAAACAGAATATAACTATAAACCTTGGTGGTGAAATTATATATTTTTTCAATAAGTTTTAGATTTATGAAATAATAGTGAACGCACTTAAATACCCCAAATATCAGCTTTAAAAATTTTAGTATATTTCTTGGAATATGATATAGTTTTTAATAGGCATACTTGCAATTACCACAAAAGAAAACCACAGATACACTTTAATACAATATAACAAACCAGACGCTATGCCAGAAAAATACACAATTATAAGACTACGGAGATGACTTAATCTTTTCATCAAATACATTGCAATTTATTTATTTTATATTGTTGCAGACCTTAATCAAATCATATGGTAACACGTACCTTCCACGTGTTCCATTTTCATAAACTCAATAGCAAAGTTGCGCAATGACAAAAAATTCACGAATAAGAACATAATATAGACTGGAGAACAGAATTAGATATCTTACGAAGAATTAATTAATTAGTTGTAAACCGGTAATACATCATCCACCTCAAAGTGCCGATATACATGCGAATAGATTAGTGCATATGTAACCGCGTGATTGAGAGTTGATATAATAAAGCTTTTATATGAGGTTGAATGTACAAAGCTTCAAGAAAAATGTGATTGCATTCCCGAAGGGAATAGGCGACGAGCGCTAGTTAAAAGTGGAATACATCTGCAGATTGTAGGGTAGTTTTATTTACGCGTGTGCGCGGATATAATTTTGCGAAAACTATTGGAAAACAAAGAGGTGGGTAACTTTAACATTGAAATTGGAACTTAGTGGCTTGTATAGTGCAAGGAGGTTTTTGTTTATGGTGAACCGAAGAAATGTTTGAAGTCAAACGCTGGTGTTTTTGGATACTATCGAATTAGGTAGTGAGTATATACTTATGCATTTATGAACTAAAATGCTTATTGGTTGTTATTTATGTAATAAGAAATTAATTTACATCTCCTTTGCGTTGAAGAGATAAAAGAAGCCGACGATTAGAAATTCCATGAAACAAGTGAATCATTTGCATCGCTCCTTTAAAAGGTTAAAAGCTTCGCTTTATATAAATTCTTTGAAATACGTCTCATCACTTGCCTCGTAAATGAAAATTTTTAATGGGTTTGTTATCTACACTTTATTAGAAATTTTCTATCAAGTGGTATTCTATTATCTCGCAAGTGCCCAGCCCATTCGGTGGTACGAACAATATAAGCAGTCGCCTTTGTTGGTAATTTTTGCAAACCGTTATGTTATCTCTTTGTTTGCCAGCCGTGTTTTGCATCTGGAATATACTTTTGCAGGTGCTGTTCAAAGAATTCTTTACATTGGATTGTTCGGAAATACTTTTAAAAGCAAACGCTTTGCCTACCAGGTTGTTCTTTTTTTATAAATAGAGACCGTGCGTTGAAAGCTCTCTGATTCTACACACAGCCCTTTTTCTGTGAAGGAGCACCGTAAGTCGTGTTACTAATTAAGATTTCTCTTTAAATTGTTGTACTTCAGTGGTTACTAAATAAGTTAAACAAAGTCTAGTGCAATAATTTCATCGAATATCTAGTCCGACTGAAAGGTAATGCGCACAATCCGTTATGATACCAAGGGCAGGAAACTACACCCCTTAATGTACAGTTACTCTGTTTTTCTTTTTTCTTGATGCTGCTATGAAAGCTAGCTATTTCTTTTGTTGGTTGATACCCACGTAGGCGCTGTAGTTTTCTTACTCGTGCTTAAATTAACCTACAGACTGCGTGCTAAAAATGTTCTTTCACCTCTCAGTGCACAAGTGATTCTGTAATTATTTTCAAATCACATTCATATAACCTGAAGTTCGCATTAGAGCGATTTTTACTTGTTTTAAAATTAATACTACGAAGTGCTACCTTCAACAACCTTGTTACTAAATTAATAATATAGCTTAAGTTTCATACTTTATTTATTTCAGTTGAGGGTCAGGGTACTAAAGTTTACTGTTACATTTTTCACTTTTAGGAAGTGCCTTCACCGAGCAGGTAAAAATACTGTAAATATTGGCTAATTTTCTTCTTGTATATATTTAAAGCTGAAAACATTGTGTAAGTCTCATTGTATGCATGATTTAGATTTTAAAATTTTTTAAATCGATATTTGCTTAAATGTATAGTGCTAGGTTGTGTTATATGTGAGTTGGCGCTTTTGGTTCCATTATGTTGTAACGAGACGATTACGTAAATGTTTGACGTAACGTTTTGTAAATATTTTTTTATACCATGATTGTTTCACTAGCGGTTTGTATATATTGTATGTTTGTTAACTAACGGCTTATAAAGAAATCAACTTACTGAGGTTTCCAATTTTTCCTTCTGAGTGACCCACCCCACTCTACGACGTTTTGAGTTAGCACGGAGTCCAATCCCTTTTGGAGTTCTATTCTACCTTTCGGTTTTGTTGCGGTATTCAGTGTGGGCGATTTTCTTTACTTTCTTTACTACTTTCTTTTTTGTTTGCACGGAATATCGTAACATATTTTTGTTTATGCTTCGAAAAGAAAAGAATTTAAATTAATAGAAATCTTTAAAATTTACGAGGTTATTATTTTGGGAAAGATAATAATATCTAAAGTAAATTAAAACACTAAGAAATGACTTATATAATACAGGCTTAAACCGGGTCTAAAGTTATGTTATAAGACTTTGTTACAGATCTAAGGCGAGACGTTGCAGTTCAGTGCTGACTTAGGTAATTACTAAGTACTTTATATTTATACAAAGCGTGTTGTATTTTTTTGTGTTGGAGTACAGTGTATAGTGCCGTCCTTTATGTCATCTACTGTTAATACATCCGACCCTACAAGTAAATTTCCATATAGTAATACATCAAAGATCCCATTTCGTGATCATTGCCTCCGCAGACCTAATAAATTCGTTAGCCGTTGTGTCAAATTAGATTTTTTTAATCCTATTGGCCATTTTGAATAGACCTGCACCTTGCCGAAGTTCTTGATTACTAGAACAAGTGAAATGGCTTGCGTGTTCTAATGAGCTAAAGAACCAAACTACAGGTCCAACCAAAGTAGTAGGGTCGTTAGTGAGAAACCAGACTAAGACAGGTCCCCGAAAGAAGGCAGTGGCTCTTTCGGTACTTAGATTGACAGAGACTATAGGGGACGGTATAGCAGTTTAAAACACGCTACCGCGATGTGGAAGGCAACAGGAAACCAACACATTACCCCCCAAGTACACAGCGTATCTAAATTATAATAAAATGATGGCATTCTCTGGGGTAAAAAATTCCGGAGTTAAAATAGTCCTTACATGTGATTTTCCAATGCTCCACCCGAAGGTACTACATTGGCCAGAAAGCGAGTTTTTTTTTTACCTGGAAAATTTGGAATTTTACCGAATCCTTGCTGTTCCAAGCAAGGTAGGGATCTTTAACGTGCGTGACAACACTCACACACGGGACCTCCATTTTACCTCTCATCCGAACAAGGGTGTATTTTTGTGAAAAATGCTCGCCTAACATTTTTCAAGCGGACCGTGTCGGGATACGAACCCGAGATCTTGGGCGTAGTAGTCACACACATACCACTACGCCACGGAGCCGCAGTTAAAATAGTCCAGCATTCGGATCTCCAAGGAGGAACTACTTCGGCGGATGCGATCGGAAAGTCTAGAATAGCAATCGGGAACATTTTGCGAGTCGGAGCGTGGAATGTTAGAATCATGAAGCAAGTAGGTAAGCTAGAGAACCTAAAAATCGAAATGAATAGGTTAGCACTAGACATAGTAGGGATCAGCGAAGTTCGGTGGCCAAAGGCGGGGGATTTTTGGAGTGGAGACTTCAAGGTAATTCATACAGAAGTAAAGGGGGTGGGGATAGTTATACGGAAAAAGATAGGACATTGTGTAGAAAGTGAGAGTACTCATGGTTACATTAGAATCTAAACTGGTATACACAGTAATAATACAAGTATACATGCCCACCTCTAGCTATAGTGACGAAGAGATAGAAACGATCTACAAAGATATCGAAGACATATTAAGATACGTAAAAGGACATGAAAATTTAGTAATTACGAAAGATTTTAATGCAGTGGTAGGTGAAGGTAGGGAAGAAGCAGTAGTAGGTGTATTTGGTTAGGCATAAGAAACGACAAGGGAAATAGGCTGGTAGAATTTTGCGACAAAAACAATTTAATCATCACAAATACATTATTTCAACATCATGCTAGAAGACGATATACGTGGAAGATGCCAGGAGATATAGGAATATATCAAATAGATTACATTCTTGTTAGACAACAGTTTAGGAATCAAGTAAAAAAACCGTAGAAGTTACCCAGAAGCAGATATAAATACTGACCACAACATCGTAATTATGAAGGCCGCACTTAAATTTAAAAATTTGAAAAAAAGAAACGGAAAAAGGCACTTTGACTTAGAGAAACTAAAAGATAAAGATATTCAAGAAAGATTCGAAAAAAGTCAAATTAGTTGCTGAAAGATGTCGGGAAAATATCTGATGCTAAGCGAGTAGAAACAGTATGGAATAACATTTAATCCAGCTTAAACATGGCGGCCAGAGATATTCTGGAGTATACACAAAAAGAAAATAAGAAACCACGGATAACAAAGGATATCCTGAATTTAATAGAAGAAAGACGAAAATACAAAAATAAAACAGTCACAACAGGAAAACAGAGATACAAAGCCATAAAATGAGAAATTCTTCGCAAATGCAGGAAAGCTAAAGAACAATGAATTGATGAAAAGTGCAAAGAGGTACAAACTAAGATGGAAGTGGGAAAGACAGATGAAGCATACAAACTAATTAGAATCAAGATAGGGATATAAAACCATATAGCAAAAATATAAGGGACGCGTGAGGAAACATCATTATAGAAAATGCAGAAAAAATGGGTAGATGGCAAAAAGATATAGGGAATTTATATGCAGGAGAGGAACTAACAGCATTAGAACGGGAATCAGACATTTAAAATGATGACTTGGGATATTCTTTACTTAGAAATGAGTTTGAATTAGCATTAAAGGGTCTGAAAAATGGTAAGGCGCCGGATACAGATAAGGTGCAAGCAGAAACTCTAAAAGCCGCTGGACAAGCAGTAACAGAACGTATCTTTCAACTTGCAAGCTATATGTATGAGACAGGCGAGATACCCAAAGATTTTAAACGTAACATCATAGTAACTATACCAAAAAAGAAAGGTGCGAATAGATGTGAAAATTTTCGAACAATAAGTTTGGCAGCACACGTATCAAAAATATTAACTAGAATTGTACAAAGACGAATGGAAAAACGAGCTGAAGAAATACTAGGAGAAGACCAATTTGGGTTTAGGCGATATAGGGGAACACGGGAGGCTATTTTAGCTCTGAGAGTGATAATGGAGAAAATAATAGAAAAAGGGAAAAACATGTATTTAGGATTTGTAGTTCTGGAAAAAGCATTCGACAATGTAAAATGGGAAAAATGTTCGAAATACTCAAAAAAATTGGAATGAGTTATAGGGATAGACGAATAATACATAGCTTATAGAAAAGCAAATAGCAGTAATAGAATTAGAGCAGGAACGTAGAGAAGTAAACATTATGAAAGTGGTGAGACAGGAATGTGCTCTATCCCCATTAATTTTTACGTTGTACATTGAAGACGCAATGAATACTGTCAAATGCAGGAACACATTTGGAATTATTATGCAGAGACAAAAACTGATATGCTTAGATTTGCCGATGATATAGCGGTATTAGCATCTAGCAAGGAAGAATTAGAAGCTGCTCTTAATGAAATGTAAATAGTTCTAACAAAGAGATACGGTATTAAAATAACAAAATGAAAACTAAAGTACTAGTATGCAAAGGAGGGGAAAATAAGTCAAAAACAAGAATACAAATAGGTAACTAAAAACTTACAAGAGGTTAAGGATTTCTGCTACCTAGGAAGCCAAATAACACAAGATGGGAAAAGTATAAAAGATATAAAACAAATATTAGCACAAGGTCGTGCTACATTTAACAAGAAAAAGCAACTACTGTGCTCAAAGACCACAAACATAGAAACAAGGAAAAGTTTGCTTAAAACATATATGTGGAGCACAGCACTGCACAGGTGTGAAACCTGGACAGTAGGAGAAGCGTACCAGAAAAAGGTAGAAGCTTTTGAAATGTGGTGCTACAGACGTATGATGAAGATATCAGGAACAGACAAAGTTAAGAACGAAGAGGTACTGAAAATAATGTTAATTGTGTGAAAGGATTTACTGGAAAACTATTAATTCGGCAAATGTCTAAGTGTTCGGGGATCTTGGCAGCCACAGGCTGTTTAACCCCCTTCACTGATTCTCAGTGAAATAGGGTATAAAATTAGAAAACAATATAAGGGGAACCGAGCTGTATACAGGCTGTGTGAGGATTTTAAGGAACTGAGTAGGCTAGCTCAGAATATAAATAACTGCAGGTACGTGTCCAACCAGTTTTGAGACGGAAAACCTAATGACGAAAAAATAGGTGCAGATAAAGCTGATGACTATTATAAACAACTACATCAGGTGTTGGTTGTGAAATATCTACAACTACTGTTGACTGTGCGAAAAGATATAGTGGAAAAATATTAAATCGGTAAATGTTCAAGTGCTAGGGGAACTTGGCAGCCACAGGCTGACTACGACCGTGCATTTATATTTCCAATGCTCCACCAGAAGGTACTACATTGGCCAGGAGGCGAGTTTTTTGTTGCCTGAAAATTTAGAATTTTACCGAACCCTTGCCGTTCCAGGCAAGGTAGGGTTCTTTAACGTGCGTGATAACACTCACACACGGGACCTCCATTTAACCTCTCATCCGAACAAGGGCGTAATATTTGTGAAAAATGCTTACCTGTCATTTTTCAAGCAGTCGGCCGTGTCGGGATTTGAATCCAGGACCTTGGGATCCGTAGTCTTACGCTTACTACATTGATCCACAGCGACGCCGCGGCTGACTACGACCACTGAATGTCGAAGATATAGGGTATATAATTGTATAACTATAAAAGGGAATCGAATTGCATCTAACAAGATAGAACAGCGCCTATGTTCAAAGACAACAAACATCGAAACAAGAAGAAAATTGTTGAAAGCATATGTGTGGAGCACAGCACAGTATGCCTATGAAAACGGGCAGTAGGAAAACAGACAGAAAAATGGTAGGAACCTTTTGGAATGCCGTGCTTTAGATGTATGAGGATGATAGCATGGACAGACAAAATTAATATCAAATAGGATATAGAAATAGTGGGAGAACAAGGATATCTGTGGAAGAAATAGAGGAAATAGAAAGGCAGAATACGTTCTAAGGCATTTTTGGGGAATAGTACGGGATATATTACAAGCAGAGATAGGAAAAAGGAAGTAAATTGTTACGTTCATTTTCGTAAATCATTAATTAGTTATATACAATAATTTTTATCTTAAATTCCTTTGGCGTTCAACACAAAAATTAATTCCGTTAATTAAAAAATAACCCTTTCATGTATTAAAATTTGTATGGTAATTAACAATAAATGTTCTATCTATGTCAGTTGATAAATCGTTGTGCTTCATTAGAAAAATTAATATCCTTTCTTAGAATTTCGTCCCGTGGAATTTACGCCTTAATTAGATAGACGACTTTCCAAGTATTTTAATAATTAAATGCTGGCGTGTTTTACCTTGTTAAAAAATTCGGGGAATTTATTTTAATAATACTAGGGTTTTCCTGGTTTATTTCCTTATTTGGTGTTTTAACAAATGTAACAATTCATTTGCTGTTTGAATAGCCACAAGAAAACACGTTCTATTTGGCTTCGTTCGTTATTTTTATGTGAATTTCCGGCACGCATTATTTAGCGTGGTGAGTATATGGAGTTTATATAAAACAATACTTTTTTGGCTGCAATAAATTAATTTATGGTTCCTAATTATTCTAGCTTCCTGCGGGGGACACGTTAATCCCTTGAGCTTCTTCTGGGAATGCGAGGTCAAATGCGCTCCGACTGGACGTAAGACCAGCGACTGGTTCCACCCCCGATGCCAGTAACTCGAGGGTGAGTTCCTTTTTTTTTGTTCTTCTTTATATGTGCTTGTGACTTCGGAACCAGAACGTTCTAAGATGGCATTTCCAAATTTGATTTTTATATATAAAAATTATTGAACTATTTTGGCATTTACTCTCTTTAGTTACTATCTTACTATTTGTTTCTAAATTTCTAAAAATCTACTATGTTTGTAAATTTAGTTTAAGTTTATACTTACGATATTTTAGAGCTGTGGTTTTTAGGGTTGCGTTTGTTTCTCTTTTTTCTCTAGGTACTGTCAGGGGGTAGTTGCCTAAAAGCTACAGCTCGCCATTTTCATGGGTAATTTTTTTAAATGTAATATGGTACATTGACTTTTTTTGGGGTTGGGTTTGGGAGTACTGTTTTTTTGTATATATATATTGTTTTTCATTATAAGTTCTTTCTTTTCCATTGTATGTTTTGTTCGGAGTGTGAATGAGTGAGTGTATATAAATTCTTTTCTATTTATTTCAGGTTCCTTTTAATTTAGCTATAGGTATAAGACCCCGCCCACTCGCCGCCTGAGCCCGGACATACTTACTTTCTTTCTCTTTCTTTTTTTTATGTTACGTCAATGTACGTAGCAAAATGTAGACCTAGATCAGATAGGGATAGCTGCAGACTGTACAAATTTCAGGGAAATGTGTAGGTTATTTCAAAATAGGAAGCAATGATGGTACGCGTTTAATCAGTTCCAGGACTGAAGACCTAATGGAGATGACTCCTATTTCTAACCCTGGGTCATCATTTTAAAAACAGCAAACCTGAACTCCCTTTATTTTCGTTATAGTTTATTTAGGGGTTCATCTATAACTAATCGAAAGAGGTATGCGAAAATATCACAAATGTGGAAATTAAAATTGTTAAATTGACGAAAATAATGTAATTCCATTAATAGAATACATTCTGGTGTTGACGTCAGGAGTTTAAAACTTTGAACATTAGCAGTTTTTGCAGTCCACAAAATCTGAAAAACTGGCATCAAGGTACATGATCTTCCCCTATGTACCTACTCTCGAATTAAGAATGCATTTAGCAACATTTAGAGGTAGATAAAAATATGTACCTCTCCGAACTTAATTTTTCTTTATTGCAACATAAATTTCGAACGTATATATTTTGAACAGTTGCCCAACTTCTTTACTAACTCGGGGCTCATAGAAAGAACAATGCACATACCTCAGCAAACAGTACGCTGCGCCTTCTGAATAAGTCAATTAAAACAAAAAAATTACAGTGGGCGGGTGTTGAAAAATACAGTTATATATATGCAAAACATACCTTACAATTTAGTGAAGAAAGAAGCTACAAAAATCCTTCAAACAAGAATTATTGGTATTGGTGGAATTGACGTAAATCTGAAAATATTACTCTTCATATATCACAATGAATTTAGAAAAAAAAAACATTCCACAAGTTTCTATCGCTGAAATTAGCATAATTGTAGTTATTGATATATCGCCGACTATAATACCGTCAAGTTACATAAAATAAGTTCCGAATTTTATGGTAATGGCTTTCAAATTTATTGTTATTGTAATCAGTGGGTACAATAATTTGTTGCGTGAATAAATAGAAAAAAGTTGCAGGTAACCTTCAGCGTGCGATATCCGGATTTGTTCTAAATTTTAAATTCAATCATATAAAAGATCTCCAAATAGATCTACGGTACCGCACCCAGACTAATAATAATAAATATTTCTTCTTCGATTAGTTTTTAAATGAGGGCTTCTTGATTAGTAGCAGTCAAAACTAATTTGCATTAATCTACAATTGCCTTATCTTTTTACATAACAAATATTTTAATTTTTCATCTATTTTTCTGTGACAAATTATAAAACGTCACTTCGCTGTATATTGAAATAGCGCTCGAGGGGGTTCACCTGGAAACTACATAGTGCAATCTATTGCAATGGTTTGTTTCACGCGTTATGTCGGCTGCACATCCCACCAGTAGAAAACGAATATTAATATAAAAAGCCATCAGCAATAAGAATTTAGCATAATCAGTGTGATATAGGAGTGAATGCTTCGGCGGTACGGCCTTCGTGCATTAAAGACTAAACTATTGACCTGCAATGGCTTGCAACACTTACATTATACGCAACATTTAAGTCCTCTTATTTTTGATCTAGATGACCTAGCTAAATGGTGAAATAATTTCTAAAAAGAATGGATTATGTTATGCATGGAATGAAATTGAAGGTTTAGAAAATAAGCAACCAAGGAGAGAAGCAGACGCTAATTTAGCACAGGTACCATTTTCGGTACTGTTTTTAAGTACGATATTATTTAAATAATTTTAATTGATTTTCTATCTATGCTGCGTTAAAGATACTTTGTAGCAAAACGAAAACGTTTCGATTTGTACAAAATGATATGACAACTACAAATAATTACAAAACTTGCTTTCGATTGAAATTCATTTGTGCTTGATCAAAAAAGCATTCCTGACTCGATTTCACACTGTTACAACACTGTAGGGGGACTGCGGTCACTTTTCTAGTTATTCGTTTAGGTTAATGCGGCGGTTAACTTTGATAACCACAGATGGAGAGATTAGTGGACATGTATACCTAACAAAAGGAATAGCGGAACCTTCAAGTACTTACCTAAGTTATTAGATTTAGCGGTGTTCGAAAAACTAGTAGTAAAAAACGTCAACTTTTGACAGAAGTTTGTTCTAACAAAATCTATAGCGACGCACAACACACTTTAAATTAAATTTTCGCGGTACATCAATAACACAGAGTAGCTTGAAGGCTGAATCGCGACAAATCTAATGACATTTAATGTCCACAGGGCGGATGCGAGTTTACCTATGAGCCAGGCCCGACCCTGGATTATAATTTAGTTGTTTAATATTATATCTTTTTATTGCTTTATATTGCTTTTGCTCGAGTCCTAACATTGGAATTTGTAGGCTTGTTATAGATAATACCTTAGCGTTTAAGTGGGAAAGCCCAGGTTAGCAGTTTTAACGTGGAGGGTTGGTCAGCTGTCCGCATGTGCGCGAAGGTACGAGGTGGTAGTTACATCCAGGGTGTTGAGAAAATAGGACTAGTGTATAAATGTTTAGTTGTAACGATTTGGGATAAAGTAGAGTGCGTTCTACTTTTAGTTTTGAGTTCTAAAGTGTATTCGTGAAAGTCCCGTGTTCAAGAATTAGTAGTGATTTTCAACAAGGGGTCGAGAATTTATAAAAGAAGTAGCGCCATTTGGAATAAGTAAGCAGCGATATTAAAGCAACGCGAATGCAGGTATTTCTACCTTTTTTATAGTTGACAAGTTTGAATCTGCGTTGGTTACGAAGTATTTGTTTATTAAGTAAAGCGTTTGTCTAGAACGTAGACACGCAAATTGACGCGTCATTGTGCTTTTGTTTGTTACCACAACGTAAGCTGTGTTGGAGAGAACGATTGTACATTTTGTTTACAAGATTTTTTGTCGGTTTACTGGGCTCTCGGCGCAAGGCACGTGTTTGGTACAAACGGTTAATTTAGTGAGATGGGAAGTTTACATAGTATTTACTTTTAAGGCTACCTTCTGTAATCGCAGAGTTAATGAATCCTTTCTTGTCAGTGCGATCTTGCGTTAGTAGAAATTAGATATATGAGTTGTTAGGCTATAAATACAAAGCGCGTTTAGTAACTGTTTTGGTTACTTTACCGAAATTAATATTAAGTTTAATTCTAGTGTTAGTTTAGTTGAGAAACATTAGCTGGGTGGCATTGGTTTTTATCTTTGTGTATGTAATCTGTCCTAAATTTGGTTACTGAATTAAAAGTAAATTAAGATGAAGTCGAGTTTGTTTTGGTTGATCCTAAAGAACCCTCAAAGAGAACCCATAAGAAACGAGTTAGCGAACTCCTGAATCTAGTTCACCTGCAAGCTTCATCTTATGTTATAACTAACATTTTTGAAAAGAAAATAATTACCAAGAGTGTGAAGGAGATGTAGAAAAGCTAAACAAAAAGAAAAAATTAAATTAATGCGAAAAAAACAAAGAGACAACACAAAATTACAAACAAGATAAAGGCCAGAGCTTAGCGACAGGGTGCATCAGCTCGCTTTGAGCGGTCTTGGTGGTGACAACGCGAACGACATCATCAGTTCCCGGATGTACCGCCACGACACGTCCAAGGGATCAAGGAAGAGGTGGACAGTTTTTGGCTTTAATTAGCACTAGGTATCTAAAAGAATTGGAGGAGACATTTTGTGCCACTTGGACCGTTGCTGGAGCGTATGCAAATACTCCCTAGACCAACGAGAGCATGAATCTTGATGAATTCGTTGCAGCAATTGCCAATGAGAAAGGCGATTGAGCGGAAGGTCGGAAAGGGCAGGTTCCGGAATAGCGGTTAAATGTGCCAAAGTCAGAAAGTGACATGGTGTAAGCAAGTCAAGTTGGGGTCACTGCTGAAAGGTGTGAGAGAACGCGAGTTTAAGGTAAACTCAATTTGAACAAAAACAGCGGCCAGTTCCTCGTAGGCCAATACTTGTTCACATATGGCACGAAGAAGCAAGGTCTTAACGGACTTCACACCCGCCTCCCACAAACCACCAAAATGAGGCGCAGCGGACGGTATAAACTGCCAAACTGATGGGTGTGAGAGAACGTGAGTTTAAGGTAAACTCAATTTGAACAAAAACAGCGGCCAGTTCCTCGTAGGCCAATACTTGTTCACATATGGCACGAAGAAGCAAGGTCTTAACGGACTTTACACCCGCCTCCCACAAACCACCAAAATGAGGCGCAGCGGACGGTATAAACTGCCAAGAAATATGTTCTTTAGTGATAGCGGACTTTGCAAGAGAAACTAACTGGCGGTGGGTACCGCCAAAATTCATGCCGCAGTCACTGTAGAGATGATCACAATGATCACACCTGGCAATAAACCGGTGTAAAGCGTCCGTTGACAGATCAGAAACTAATTCAAGGTGCAGCGCCTTGGTAGCCATGCAAATAAAGAGACTTAATTACGCTTTTAACAATTTGGCACCCCTTACTCGAAACATGGTAATAAAAGAGGAACCAGCAAAGTCGACGCCCGAACGCAAAAAGGGCTTGACTTGAGTGAATCGACATGCAAGAAAGTTGTCCATAAGAAACTGCGATGCGGTAAGAGCAGTCTTCCAACAAGTCACACACCGACTCAGAACACGACGAATTGACTGCTTACTAGAAACAATCCAAAATTGTTGACGAACGATAAATTCAACCATTTGAACACCCGCGTGGAAATATTTCAAATGGACAAAATTGATATACAAATCCGTAAAGCGACTTTCACTAGGTAAAAGGACGGGAATTTTTTTTTCAGAGGATAAGGGTGTGTGAGACATTATAATGTGAGTAAGGGCCGCTATACTTGCGGCCACGTTTCCAATGCTCCACCCAAAGGTACTACATTGGGTTCAACGCGAAATTTAACATGCTTCAAATGTAATCAAACTTCAAAATTTATCGATTCCAAATAAAAATCTAACCAACTGAAACAAAACTAAAAATTGGGTTTGAGCGTTGACTTTGGAGCGTGTCCGATCAAAAGACACAAGCAAAATAAAACGGGGAGGGATCCGGAATTCCGTATAGCAGCTGACAGTTGTATTACCGGTGCGACCTGAAAGGTCGTCTTAAAACTATCCAAATCTAGCTATCTAATTAAAAAAAAAATGGATTCAAATTTTCTAAGCATTTGCCAAATATTTTAATAGTAAATCCAGCTATTTTCCCTACTCTATAAAATTACAAATTCGTGCTCCCTAGTCTAAGTATTTTATTCTAAGTCAATCCTATATTTGTCCCTAGCGTTTCCTATCGTTCCCTAACTTGACATATTATAATTACATTCTTCTTTCCTATAGATACTGCGCCCAAAAAATAAGCGGCAGAACGTCAAAATTAAATCAAGCTACAAATCACTACATGCAGGCAAAAATATAAATATTAAAATAAATATATAGATATAATATAAGTATATAAATAAACATAAAATAAATATATAAATAAATATCTAAATAAGCAAAAGCATGTAACAGTGCATAAATTAGCAAGAGCATCAACCAAATTATCAGTTGCACTCGCATAAGTATTATGATAGCTAGCGCCACTACACACAAAAAGTGCTCGTTAAATTATTTTAAAATCTTCTTATTAATACAAGTCGATGCTTATGCGAGTATAGCCGCCACAATTTTATTCCTACCTCGTATATGAATTTCTCCTGCACCCGAAGATCTGGTCGTTTTCTTACATCTATTGATATCGTACTGCTAAGGGAAGATGGATGCACTGTTAAAGTCTTGCTGGGTATGCACTAAACGTTCTGGGAGATGCGAGGTTTCACTCTATTTTATTTCTTTATTTATTTTACCGATTTAAATTAATGAGGGTTTTCTGATTTAGTTTGTTATTATTTATTTACGTTTGATTTATTCCCGATACTCCGCGCGTTTAAGGAGAGACAGTGATTATTTCAGTGGTGTGAGGGTTTGTCGTGCATAATAGATTTTTGGTTAATGATTTTTGCTCTTAATTTTTTTTATTAATTTTGTTTTTATATATATTTTGATTTTTTTCTTTTATTTATCAGGTTTTAAATCGTGGGTGCGTGAGACAGCCAGCCACCAACCCGTACGATTCCTTCTCTAATAAAGGGAAACAATTTACAAAAATTCCTTTTTAAAACTGTTCCAGACTGAAGGGCGTCCAGTTCAATTGAAAAATGAGTTTTTAAGTGTACTTAATCAAAGGGATCAAAGCATTGTGTAGCTCGAAAGAGTACAAAGGTCTGGTGTATTTTGACAACGGATGTTGTAGGTTATAGACAAAGCGGAGAATCAAAGCAACAATGCGACTAATGAATTGAAAAGAAGAATTATTTTCCAAAACTATTTCAATCCAAGAAAAGGACGCGACAGCGGTCAGAACAATAGAACGTTTTTCGATGAGAACTTCAGAAGAATTAAAATGCAGTATATGAAATGTATTTTTAGAACAAACGGTATCAGGCAGAGGATACCGCCCATCATAAAGAACACTGACAAAAGTCGCTAGGTAATAAACCACGTGAACCGATATCGGCAGGATTTTCATTGAAGTTAATATGATGGCAAGAAGCAAGAAGTGTTTTCTTGAATATAAGAGACCAGATTTGCGACATACCTCTTCCAGCGCTGTGGTGGAGAACGAATCCCAGAAAGAACCACCATGGACCAACAAAAATTTTTATCAAACGTAAGATGGGAATCAAAGATTTTGAGGTTGAAGATTAATAGTTTTGATGCCAAGGTGGCGGCTAAAAGTTTAAATCTGGGCAAAGAAAGGGTACGAAGAGGAGCAACTTTATATTTTGCACAAACTAAGCGGGCCTCATAGAAGAATAGGTAACAGAAGAAAATAAACCACAGCGCAATAGCCGCGTTCGAAAGCGTCAGCAAAGCAATGAATTTCGTACGTCGAAAAATGTGGCGGAATTAGCAAGCGCGGTAAATTAAAGTCGGAAAGAGGTGGCAATTTATGAAGGTATCTCTCCCATAAACGCAGTATATCGGGGGGAGGGGTAACATCCCATTCTAATTTCAAGGACCACAAACGCTGAATTACATGCTTTACTAAGAAAGTTGGGGGGGGGGTGGAATAAAATTCCTATAAGGTCGAAAGTACGGGCTAAGGTGGAAAGTATGTTGCGATTGTGGTTGAACTAGAAAACAAAAGGTATCTGACGTGGAGTTCCATTGAAGACCTAGAACTTTCACAGGTTGAGTGTCAAGATCCTCAAAGGAGCGAGGTTGTGTGAATTGTTGCGAAACGGAAAGATTTTTGAATAATTCAGATTAATTACTAGACCTCTTATGAATTTCAAAACCACTCAGTTTTATAAGAGCAATTAATTGATTTCGTAAAGCAAGGGTTGACTCAATAGAATCCTTACCAGAAGCAATATCTTCCATATAGGTGTGATTGCGAAAAGTACAAGCGGCCAAAGGAAAGGAGTTCCCTTCGTCCTCGGCCAACTGCACAAGCGTGCGTATCGCAAGAAAAGGAGCGCAATTTACCCCATAGGTAACTCTGTTTAATTGAAAGTCCTGAATAGGCTTCTCAGGAAAAAAACGCCAAACAATTCTTTGATAGTCACAATGAGCGGGATTAACAAGGATTTGTCTATACATTTGACGAATATCTGTAATAATAACATAAGGATGAAGGTGAAATTGTAACAAACTTGCAATAATATCTGGTTGAAGTTTGTCACAACACAATGATGCGGGATGTAATAAACATTGCCAGATAGAGAACCAACTTGAACAGGTTGCATGTGTTTGTAATTTAAATAGTCACGTACTGTTCATAAACTGCGAGCTATTTAATTAGACGATTTTCTAAAGATACCAAACGCTGTAAAGCAAGATCACGACTATCAGGAAACTAAGATTTTGGATCTTTCAAGGGCAGTGAGACGACATATAAAACAACATTCGAAGTCGACGGGCCACTACTGCTAAACGAAGTCAATGTTTCCTCAGAGGCAGGAGGAGCGGAAAGCGTGTAGCGGTCTTGAATAGCGAAACTAATACAAGGTAAAACCTTAGAGGATGCGGGAGCAGAGCTGAAACGAGCCTTGGTACTTGTATGGGAAGCGAGTTTAGACGAAATGTGGTAGAAGTGTAACAAAGAATGATGACGGTGATTACATTGGCGGCAAGAAATAGTAGATCTGCATTTATTCAAAATGTAGGAACTACTAAGACAGTTGATACAAAGTTGATATTTCTTAACAACATTGTAGCGATCCTGAGAAGAAAGTTTAGCGAAATCATTACAACAATAAAGAGTATGGTCTCGGTGACAAAGCGGACATTTAACGACATTATGAATAGTATGTACAAACATGGAAACAGCGGAGCGAAACCTAGCATTGTTGTTAGTATGAACAACTTTGTTTAAATCATATTTATGATTGAGCAACAAATTTGATAAACATTTACAAGTATTTTCCAAGTAAGTAATTAACTCTGTATAGAATGGGATAGAAGAAGGATCCTGATGCAACTCAAATTGCGGGCAATGTGCACATCCAAGCGATATAGGATCATTTGCACCAGGATTAAGGGGTTGCGAGTTATCGCTAAAAGTGTCTACTAATTTTTGCAAATCTGATGGGTGGTTAGAATTCAATTTTGGGGATTTTTCAATATTTTCCCAAAGAGCAGAAGTGATGCGGCGAATATTACGATATTTTTCGCGAATTTTATTATATGCAAGGCAGTAATTTGAGGCGGTATGATCAAAATGTTTAATGGTAAGAAATGCGGAGTTTTTCAAAGCAGACTGGAGGTAGAAAAATTTTCGACGTCGGAGAGGTCTTCATTTTAGTGAACCAGACTATCAAATCCATCAATAAAGGTTTCGAACGTACTGATGTCACCGTCAAATGAAGGAAGAATCAACGGCGGCAGGATCACTTTGGATTCTACACTGTGTGAAACTGCGGATCTACCTTCCACAAAGGAGGCTAAATTGATTGGAAATAACTTAAAATAAAGGGCTTTAACAAGAAAAAAAGTATTGTCAAAGCGCTTTTTGATTGAATCCTCTATTTCAAACTGATTATTTGGGTCTTTAGCAGAAGCGATTTCACCAATAATGAAATTATGTTCTTCAAAAAAGTTTTCCTTAATCGTGTCAATCGACGTGTATTGAGCCCGGAAGAGATATAAAACAATGGATTCAACTACAATCTTGTTAGCGATTTCAAAGATCTTCGAAGGGATTTAATTTGCGTGTTTCTTATAAAATACGCCTTTTTGAGTCTGTTTGCCATAATTAGAAATTACTAAAACGAAAGCGAAGAAATACAAACGGGAAAAATATGCAAAAGCAAAAGGAAACTTTTAATGTATGCACTAATATAAAGCAGACACTTAGTATTGATTACCGCGCTTTATGTGAAAATCCAAATTAGACACTACAAATAGTTTAAAGACCAAATTCAAATATTAATCAACCAAGTCTGTAACTATAAGATAATAACTACCAAGATACATAAATGCTATACCTTGATAAGCGGTATGTAACAACGTAAGGTAATAACAATTTTTGAACTTGCAGGTAATATTCAGATCCGGCGAGAATTGATCATATATGTTAATGCGGCGGTTAACTTCGATAACCACAGGTGGTGATATCAGTGGACTTGTATACTTAACAATAAAAATAGCGGAAACCTTTAAGTACTTACCTAAGTTATTAGATTTATTGGTGTTCGAAAAACTAGTAGTAAAAAACGTCGACCTTTGACAGTAGTTCGTAACTGTCTAACAAAAACCATAGCGACGCACAGCATACTTTAAACTAAGTTTTCGCGGTACATCAATGACACAGAGTAACTTAAAGGCTGAATTGCGACAAATCTAATGGCATTTAATGTCCACAGAGCGGATGCGAGTTTACCTGCAAGCATAATCTTATGTTATAACTAACAGTAAATTAAGTATACATACAAACGGAACAGCTTGTATGTTACATCGACTAATTTCTGCTGCTGTGACTAATTGCCAGCGCCCTACGAAAATAACTACGTCGATGCTAATCTACAATTTTGCGAACCCTTGGTACTCAGGATAGAACAGACATCAGCAACGTATACAACAATACTCATACTCAAACCCACACTTGTTTCCGAAAGTGTCGTCGTTAGGAGTCAAACTCTCATCACTGAGCTAGCTGTGATTCACCTCTATATCACGTTATCTAGCTATAACCGCGTTTCCATTCTACGTTGCACCTGGGACATAATGTTATATCTGATTTTTGTAAATTTTTTGACAGCTGTTAGATGTATTCTGTGCTTGACATACATGGTCAAACGTTTGTAACGTTAATACAATATTTATGCATACATGGGTATACAGGGAAATATTTTTCAATTTTAGTTAGTTTAACAACCGTAATGAAAGAGATAAACTTAGAAATTGTATAGAAGCTTGGATACTTTACGTTTTGTAATTGCACTATTGCATTATATTATTAAAATACATTACCGAAATAAATAGGAAAGCACGTAGGAAATTCTTTCAAAACAAACAATTAAAAAGCGGGACTGACAAACAGCAACACATTTCATTTTACGATTATGGAGTCGAAAATACTCTCATGCATTGCAACGTTACTGAAACCATTATAAATTACTTAACCAGACAAAAGCTCATAAATAGAATAATTTAAATACGCATGAACAAACTCCGACGCAGACTTTAAAATTAAATAGTGACCGTACGAACATTCCAGTACATATTTTTTTAATGTACCGGGACAACGCTTGACCTTAATCGCACAATTTGCGTAGTTCGAACAAATTCAAAATAAATTAGTACAGTATAATATAAATAAGCGCCGCTACCCCTACAACCACGTCTCCAAGCTCCACCCGAAGGAACTGCATTGGGTATAAACGTGAAAATCAACGTGCTTCATATAAATCGGACTTCAAAATTAATTAATTTTGAATAAAATGTATAAACTAAAACTAAAGTTGGGTTTTAAATTATAAATTTCTAGCGTTGACTGATCAAAAAGACACTAGCAAAAAGTGATACGTAATACCGAATAGGAGCGGCTAGCTCTGCTTATCGGCGCGACCTTAAGAGTCGACTTAAAACTATCCAAACACAGCTAACGAATTTTACTAATGGATTCGAATTTCTAAGCATACACCAAATCTATTAATAGCAAATCTAGCTATTTGTTCCTGATTTTTAAATTTACAATATCGTCCTCCCTTTTATTCTAACTTCAGCCTAAATTCGTCCCTAACGTTCCCTAACTGACATGTTCTAATTTTAATCTTCTTTCCTAGAGATACTACGACCAAAACGTCAAACAAAACAAAACAATAATACATATAAATGTACATTGCATGCATTAAATATAAATATCTAAATAAAGCATTAAGCATCTAAAAGTGCATAAATAGCAAAAAGCAACACAAACTATAAGGTGCACTTGCATAGACATTATTTCTGCTAGCGTTATCACACTGAAACGTGCTCGTTATAACTAATTGCAAAATTTATTTATTAATACAAATCAATGCTTATATGAGTACAGCCGCCACAATATTTATAAATTATTCGAATATGAACTTCTCCAGGCTCTAAAGATCTAATTATCTTACTGCTAAGAGAAGAAGGGTATACACAGATAAGGTCCTGGTGGGTATGCACTAAATGTCCTGGTAAAACACAATCACTATCACCTTTAGCCCCTAGGGCGATGCGCGGTTTCATTCTAATTTAGTTTCTCAGTCTCTCAGTTTATGTAAGATAGTGATTAATTTACTGTAACTATCATCATGCATTTGTAAGTGTTTTGCTTTTGGGTTTTATTTTTGTTTTCTATTTCTTATGTTATGATCGCATATTAAGCTATATCGTGCCATAAAATAAATTTATGCCAAGTCTTCTAAACTAAACTATCTCTTACCTCAAAATTGAGCCCCTTTCCCAAAGGTTTACACCTAGTTCTCAGCGTCTAGTCCCGCGACCCTTTCCACAAACTTCTTTAAGGCTACTCGGAACACCTTCTGGTTAGCCACTCCTTGGACTTCTTTCAGGCTTCTGCTACTGTTAGTCGTCGTCTTGCGCTGTCCTCTTGATGTTAAGGGCAATTCCAGCGCAACACCATCCACAAAAGATTTTGACTTCCCCGATCCAACCGTCGTAGACGCAGGCTGTCTTCAACATCGCGCCCTCCTTCTGAGTCTCCAATATCAGGTCCTACATCATCACCTTTCACCTATTCTCTGCAGCGCTACGAGCTTCCGACGCGGATATATGTTAAAATCAAAGTGAGACGCACTTTATTTATCATTTAATTGATCAAATTTTTTCTGAGTTTATTTCACTGTCCAGAGTTTGAAAAGTTTGTGCCGCACAATATTATTATAATACACAATAAAAATCAAAACTCCTAAAAAAAATACAAAAATCCCTATATAAAAACTTACTTGTAGCTGTTAATCCAGGAGACCGGCAAAGCACGTCCGCTCGGTTTAACTGCTAAAGAAAAAAAATGTGAACACTACACTACATATATTTTCCAATGCTCCACTCAAGGGTACTACATTGGCCAGGAAGCGAGTTTTTTTTATCTGAAAAATTTTGAATTTTTCCAAACTCTTGCTGTTCTAAGCAAGGTAGAGATTATTGACTTGCGTGGCAACACACACACACACACACACACACACACACACACACACACACACACACACACACACACACACACACACACACACACACGATAGATCCATTTTACCTCTTATCCAAACGAGGGCTTTTTTTGTGAAAAATGCTCGCAAAACGGACCATGTAGGAATTCAAACCCGGAATCTTAGACATAGTAGTCACACGTATACCACTTACACCACCGAGCCTTTGACAAAAAGGAACTTTGCAAAATTAAGTGTTATATGAATAGAAAGGTGTCCCATGAAAATAAATGTAAAAATGATCTTCCTTAAGAACACCATACCTGAGAACTTCATCTACCAACTATCTAAATGTAATACAACGTTTGAAGAAACGCAAGCAAAGAGTCACCCACTTCAATTACAAGAAATTGACATCTAAAATTAATAACAGAAAGATTACAACATACAAAGCTTGAAAATCCTGTAAAAACATCATTTTCCTGAATCAACACATCATTCTTCATAATTCTAATTTTAAGCACAATTTATATTATAATTTATGTTAAAATTGTTAAACTTAAATTTAAAAGAAGTATAGTTTTTGAACTGCAGAAATAGCAGGATCCCTATTTTCTAGCCTAGGTAGAAAAGTAATATTATTGAAATCTTAGTTAATTAAAAACAAGAATAGTATATTGTTATTGTAGATTGTATTTTTCCACACCATGTTGTTATTAAATTACTATTATGTTAATATTAAGTCAATTAGGGTAAATTTCAAAAGTAGCCTACTACTTTACTTTCACAATGATAGTAAACGACAGGTGACAAAAAAAAATCAATTAGACATTGCTGAACATTAAAACTTACACTACTAAACTTAGTTGCACTGCAGTATTTGTAATAACTTCTTCACTTTTCGATAAATATTTTTTATTTTAGTTTTCGCTTTCGAAAACAAAATTCGTACCGTGGATTCCCTACTACTTTTTGTAATTTGCCTACTTCTGAGCATAGTCTATGGACATCTTTTTAAACTAAAGAAGAATAATAGAAATATTTTATTTTTAAAAAAATTTACTACCTCGTTGCTGTAAAAAACATTTCAGTTTCTACTTATTTAAATTTACGTTTGCTATATTTCTTTAAATTCAATCCACGCAGATAGGCAACAAATTTTACTAATGTTTTATTTAATTCGACGCCTGTATGTTTATGTTTATACTTTCTGGTCTTAGCTATAGATGCATATCTTAAAGGTAGCTATGTCATCAATTTGTTGTTGTTAGCGTTTTTCGAACGATATAGAATGCGTGCATTTTAGTAAAAGTTGTTCACTTTGAAAAACAACAGTCCTATTTTTCCCACTTAAAGTTGATTTAATGTTTAAAACAGTCAACGAGCACTTGTTTCTGGAAAGATCGCTAAAATTGTCTGTGTCGGATAAGATAAACGAAATGATGGACAAAAATATAAAAACAGCTTAAAGTTGGAAAGATGCAGCTTTTGTTTTTAAAAATAAACGACATCTTTTACTAAAATTCACGCATTCTGTATCGCCTAGCAATATTTCTAACTACTCAAAATGTATGGTATATATTCTTCTAGGGTATGAATGTATAGATAAGACTAGAAGTATAAACATAAACATGTAGACCTTGAATTAAATAAGGGTCGAGTAAAGTTGGTTGCCTATCTACGCGCGCTGAATTTATAGAAATGTAGCAAACGTAAATTTAAATAAGTATGAATTAAAATGGTTTTTTTTGGTAGTAATGATGTATATTTGTTTAAATATGGAATATAACGTAACATATTGGTTAAAAGTCAATTCAGTATAACGTTAATTTGCTTACATCGGGTATGTGAGTTCAATTTGGCTCACCTTTGACGTTGTTTGGGGCGCAATGGTATAACGACGAATTAAAAATAGATTCTTTAAATTGAAATATAACAAATGAATTCAAATCCATAAACTTTAAATATTACGCATTTATTACAATTTATGCCATACTTGGTAATTTCAATTATAGCACAGATAAGTAACCTTGGTGCGTATGGGAATTAATCGAGCATTCTAACGGAAACACTAACTCTATTATTTCACAGCAATAAATCTCTTGCAAAATCAATACACGTAATGCATTACTAAACTAAACTGATTTTTAATGAGAAAGTTATAACCTTGCTATACGTCTACATGAACAAAGAAATTTATCATCTGATCTAACAATTACAAACCTCATAAAACACGTTCTTTTACACTTTTTAATTGAACATCTCAGGAAACAACGTCTGACAATTCCACGATGGAATTTAATGCGGAAATGCCGAAGCAACGCCAGTAAAAGGATATTTCATTATTGTCTCCGTGTTTTGAACTCGCTCGAGACAAGATGTAATTGTGAAATCTCATTTCTCTGAAGCTGGAGTGTACAACTATTGATACACCTTATTATAGTCTGTAATAAGGTAACTGAAGCGCTTTTTTAAACTTAGTTGCTAGTTTAAACACAGTTTGATGCATGTAGGAGTGGTTGAACAATAGATGCTTGCAACAATGGATATAATGCGGTTACACGAACAATTTTTGTCTATGAAATTGAGTTGAATGGGAATTTTATTAAAATTCTTATATAAGATATGTTTATGAAATTGTAGATGAAATACCTATTTCTACAGCGCTGGTACTAGCTTTTATAAGAAAAATAAATAAGGGGCAGAAGTGTACAATGCTAAAATTATTATTATCGGATGGGATGAATTTGATTTATGTCGAAAGTCTGGTGCGCTTTGGATATTGGTGTCTCCTCACGCCCGTGACGACTATGTGGTGAATGTGTAAAAACATACAGGCGGCCAAATGAAAGGGCATCAAAACGACTAACTATTTCGACAGGCGCAACGACAAATAACAAACTTGTAATCACACGAAATATTCTATAACAGACAATCATTCAAATAACACGTACTACATTCACAATCGTATTTTTTCAAACAAACGATATCTTACATCTAGGAAAAACAATTTTCTTTTATCATACACTTTAAAGTTGGTGTTCAAAACCACCACAAAAATTCTGCCTTAAGAACAAAATCTTAAATTTAAAATCAAAAAGCAAATTATAACTAGTGGATAATCAGTCGCTTGCACTAAAAGAGGGGTCAAAATCTCTTTTTCCTATATATATATATATATATGTATATTTTTTAAATTAATAGAAAGAATAATAAATAAGTTGTCGTAAAGCTTTCTTTCATTGAAGTCAGCAGTAATTGTTCTATAGAAGCAAGCAATCACACTTATGAAATTTTTGTATTGAAGAAAGATATTATTGGTGTTGAATTCAAAATTTTTTTTGAAGTATAATTTTGACTAGTTGACCTATTTATAATCTATTTATTTGGTGATAAAGTGACTAGGCTCTTATGTTGCCCTAGTTTAAAAATGTTTAGATGTGGTTAAATTTTCAGATAGTATGAAATCGTCGTTCCCATTCCAGATTGCAGAGTCAAAAGTAAGTATTTTTTTTATGTTGCTCGTCTTAAGTTTTTTTTTCTTTCGAAGATTTCCGTAACTGATCTTCGGATAGATTCTTATTATAACATTCGTTAAGCTACGGTGGCGTCCAATAAAATTTCTTTTTTTATCGTATACGATCCTACGACCCTAGCTCATAGCTCTGCCCTAAGTTGAAGAAGCTTAGCTGGCTGGAAGATCTCATCAGAGGGACCTTTTCTCTCAAAGCCATTTAACATCCTTTTACTCTGGGCTTGAACGTTAAACAGGAACCCCTCATAATCTATCTAGGCTCTGCTGTCTATAAGGTAGAGTAGACATACTATTTACCTTTTGAGGAATTTAGTGTGTAACAATGTATATGAAGAAAGCTGACTTGAACAATCCATTCAAAATGTTTAAAGAATGGTAAGTTGATTACAGATAAAACTTTCAGACGGTTCCCCGTGACGTATTACAATACTTCGTTTTTGTAACACGTTTATTTTCTAGGGTTCCCTGATGAAATATAATATAATATAATATAATATAAAATATAATATAAGCTAGAGAAGTTAAAAATTAAATGGATATATTAGCACTAGATATAGTATTTGGTTTAGGCACGAGAAACGACAGAGGAAATAGGTTGGTAGAATTGTGCGATAAAAACAATTTAACCATCACAAACACACTATTTCCAAATCATACTAGAAGACGATACACGTGAAGATGCCAAGGAAGATATCAAATAGATTACATTCTTATTAGACAATGGTTTAGGAATCAAGTAAAAGACGATAGAAACTATCCAGAAACAGATATAGACACTGACCACAACATCGTAATTATGAAGGCCGCTCTTAAATTTAAAAATTTGAAAAAAAGAATTGGAAAAAGGCACTGACTTTGAGAAACTAAAAGATACAGATATTCAAGAAAGATTCGAAAAAAAGTCAAATAAATTGCTTAGACATGACGGTCAAAGATATTCTGGGGTATACACAAAAAGAAAATAAGAAACCATGGATAACAAAAGTATCCTGAATGTAATAGAAGAAAGTGGAAAATATAAAAATACATCAGACCAAACTCGAAAACAGAGATACAAAACCATAAAATGGGAAATTATTCGCAAATACAGGAAACCTAAAGAACAATGGATTGATGAAAACTACAAAGAGGTACAAACTAAGATAAAAATAGGAAAAACAGACGAAGCATGTAAACTTATTAGAATGAATTTTAGGGGACATAAAACCGTAATTCTGATGAAAGCTTACAAAAGTGGGTTCTTTAGGGTAATACGGCGACTTATTGCACCTCGGCTAATAAAGACTCTTCTGCAGGGGTGGATCTTGATTCCTGCAAGTAGGTCGTTAATAACCTGAACAGATCTACAAGTAAATACAGTATAAAAGGCGCCAGAAACTTGATTAAAATGCCGAAAGAACTACGAAACCCCAAGGGTTTCGGATAATATCACACCTAAAGAGCAAAATAACTATAACAACGGTAGCCACCACAATCATATAACTATACTTCAAAAAAATCGAAGATGCATGTACGCCTTACAACCAAACTTACGGAAATTTTATAAAAGGAAATTATATATTTTAAATTAAATAACTAGTACTTAAATGTTAAACAAAATTTTATTATATATATATATAGGATATAGGATTTCCATTTACAAAGCATTCTGTATTTAAATCTTATTATGTACGAAATTTTAGAAAATGCGTCTGATAATTTTAACAGCTTCCCCTTACAATCGGATTTAAACGTATCTGATCAGTTATGTTTAATAGTTTTTTATACAACTGGCAAAACCTACCGAAGTCAGCCACCTTCAAATCAAATTATTCACTCTCACACAAAGGTTGGAACACAAAATTTTAGGTAACTTAACTTAACTATGGACTACTTTAAAATTTTAAAATAATGTGATTTTTCTTTTAGCATGTAAATGATGCTGAATGTCCTTTTTAACACAGATGAAATTCTTTTAATAAATACCGCTAAACAAAATTGCACTCCAAATATATATTAAGATGGTTCAAGTAGCTTAAAATTTATCATCAATTTACCATTAAATGCATTCCAGTTTCATATATGCTTTCAATCAAATTAAAACTTTATCTTGCAGTAATTCATTATTGTTCATTTATTTTCAATTTTTAAAACAATTGTAATTATTTAATTTCCTCAGAAAGGCAGTGAACTTTCAAAGTTGTCAATTGACATAAACTACTCTCAATTGGTGTTATATAGTCGGACCTTCGTGGTACGTAACACGTCTAGAAGTTTCGAGACCACTCTGGCTGTTACTCCTACGTTTTCGTTGGTCGAAATTTAGAGGTCTGTCCTATACGAAGAATTTGAAATTTCTTGAATCATGCAACGTTGTACGGCCTGAGGCTATTAATTAATTCTTTTTATCTACGCGTTATCTTATTTTCAAGATTTATTGCAATAATTCGCTTTAATTGAATACACGTTCAAATTTCTTATTTTTCACGGCTTTAAGATTTATGGACTATGTTAATTATTTTATCTTATACTATAGCTTCATATTTGAAAGTTCATTTACCTTTACTACGATATTAATGGAATTTCCTCGGAGTTTAATGAACACGTCCTTACGTTACTTGTAAAATACCATCCTTTAATCTGCTTTTGATAGCAAAATTTATTGATGAGAAACACTTTCAAAAACATATTTTATGTGCCCAATATGTTATTATTCTTATCAAAAAAACACGATTAAATTGCGTAAACAGAATGAAACTTCTTTAGGCACGGGTTTATGCTTTTATAGTCTAATACCCTGTGTGTTTTTAATAAGTACGTCACTATGAAAATAAAATTCTATATAATTTGAGCTTTTTTAACAAAATTTTTTTAATATTGCTCAAATTCGTAGTGTTGTATGTTTACAAAATGGTGCTGTGTGACCTTTTTTGATGACCCCTTATCACATAAATCTATATATATATATATATATATATATAACGGCTGTAGCCGTTCTTTTAGTGGTTTTCAATTACTAGTTCGATTTGAAATGGTAATTCAACTTTAAAATACAAAGTTGGGTTTTCATTTCATCTTAATAACTATTAATATATATTAAGCATTCATTCGCATTCTAAATGTGGATTATTCTTCTCTCTATTATATATATATATATATATATATATATATATATATATATATAAGTAATGCTGTGTTTTCCTGTATTCGAATCGAACCTCACGAATTGGGTCTCAAAGAGTGCTGTGTTTCCCTGTATTAGAATAGAACCTCACGAGTTGGGCGTCAAGAATGCTGTGTTTCCACCAAAATCCGGGAACTACGGTTTTCGAATCGAGCCTCACGAATTGGGTCTCAAGAATGCTGTGAAACCTACAAAAAGCTATTAACTTAACTGGTCCGTTGACTTTCTTCTGTTCATCGCCTCGGCTGCTCCCCTAGATAAACCTTCATCCTCATTCATAAAAAAAAAAAAACACATTCCTACCACAAACATCAACGTTAACTCTATTTACATCAATATTCACAATACATTAAAATTTCAAAATTAAATATTCAGCATAAATTTCAGTATCAGAAAATTTCAAGATTAAATCTGTTATCATTTTAATGTGCATCCAGAATTAAAGTCCTTGTAGGATGCCTACTAATTACTATAACAATATATGCAGACCTGTGTCTGAGTACAAAGGGAGCATCTACCACCCCTTTACGTTAATTAACCAGGTTCGTCTAATTGAGCTCAAAGACATACCCAAATTTTCATCATAATCCAGAACATAAATACTAAATACCCCTTTCTACTTAAACAAGCAAATTTCACCTTAAAATTAAAATTCTGTTGTTAGTACAATTTCACTACTGTCCATTTTAAGTAAATCAATTATAAAGTTATTCAACACACACCAAAATATCAAAGTTCGAACAAAATAGTATAATTTACCTAAAGGTTACTGCACTTGTAGCTTCAATGTACATCGTCCCTTTAGTTAATCACACCATTCCAACTGGGTTATATTTACGGCTTCTGATTTTCAACGCTTTTAAAATTTTCTCCACCACCATTCATCTAAAGTTGTTTCAGGGCTTTTCCGGAACTCATCTGTGTATATCTGACCCTTGTTTTGTGGATCCAGACACGTTTATGAACCATTTAATTATTAACACCCCCGAAAAATAGCAAAGAAATTTATGCTTCTTTCACCAATATACGCCAAAACTGCCTACTTTTGTGTATTCATTTGTCGTTGCAAATTTTGACTAATTAGTACAGTGATACTAACTTTATTACCTTGTATCTTCTTTTCTAAGTGCACTAAAGTACATTCATTGTAGCACGTAAAGAACAAACTGTTTTAAATCACCAAAATATACGAGCAAACTGTTTAAATTATTTTATCAAACTCGGAAAACTAAAAAGCACTGTTTAACGCATTGAATCAAGTCGAAAATCTAAGAGAGCTTGTTCATATTAACCTGGGTATATATAGCGGTTAGCCCGTCTGTCGGTCTGGTCCCCAAAACGGACAATTCTTCAGAATTTCGCATGCTAGGTTCCCATTCCGCAGCCCGGCATGCGATTTTTACGAAATTTGCACTCGCATCAGTTAAATCTCAGAAATTTCGACACGGCTCGCAACGTCTGGAAATAACTAATTAAATTTTATACAGAAATGTTATTTTTACCTCTCAAGTTTGCCTTTTACTTTCAACCAATCGCAACCCAGTGACGTTGCTCCACTCACGCCTTTTACTATATGTGTCTCGGTCTTGCGCATATTATCTGTCTCTATCTAACCCTGTTCTTATTGGTGCAAATTGATATTCTTTATTATCGATTATTTCAGTCCATGTGGACTGTGAAATAACCCACCTTTAGCATTTCCCGTACCTATTAAGCTACGGTTTCTCCAAGATTCTCTGTAACCATTAATTATCTGCAAAATTTACGCAGAATGAGCTTTTTTAAAAATACACAGGTGTTCAAACATAATACTTCTAAATAACACTTCTACGATTTGCATTTTATTGGATTTTTACAAGTTTTTATAGATATTATATGTTACTAATGGTTCAATTAACTCCAATTAAAATAATACCCTTTAATTTTTAGTTACTCCTAATCAAATATTAATTATTATCTGTACATTTTGTTTAATACCGGTTACTTAAAATTGAGTTAATTAATATAAATTTTGCACGTAATTTCTATTTGTTTCTTTACTAGGAATAATTTAATTACACGTAGAGCTTTTTTAATACTGCTTCCTTTTTTTATAGCAAGCGTCTTGTACATAATTTAACTCCCTTATTTTTAATGAAACGAATGAATTTTTATGCTTCACGGTTTTTTTAATAACGCGTACCTTTTCCCAAAGCTTCTACACGGTGATTAAAATTATTTGATGTGATTATTTAATTTTCTACCCTGGTCTAAATATGAGTAATTATGTAATTATGCTGTGAAACCTCCAAATCCGTGAACTACGCTTTTCGCCTCGGCTGCTCACCTAATTTTATAAATCTCCTCATTCATAAAAATTAAACACATTCCTACCACAAACATCAACGTTAACTCTATTTACATCAATATTCAGAATACATTAAATTTTCAAATTAAATTTCAGCATAAAATTCAGTTTTTAAAAGGAATTTCAAAATTAATTTTATTATCACTTTAACGTGCATCCAGAATTCAAGTCCTTGTTGGATGCCTACTAATTAATATAACAATATAAACAGACCGGAGTCTGAGTACAAAGGGAGCATCTACCACCCCTTTACGTTAATTAACCAGGTTTGTCTAATTGAGCTCAAAGACATACCCAAAGTTTCATCATATTCCCGAACATCAAAACAAAATACCCCTTTTTACTTAAACAAGCAAATTTCATCTTAAAATTAAACTTTTATGGTTAGAACAATTTCACTAATGTCCATTTAAAGTAAATCAATTATAAAGTCATTCAATACACACAAAAATGTCAAACAAAATAGTATAATTTACCTGAAGGTTACTGTCCTCGTCGTTTCAAGGTATCGTTTCTTTAGTTAATCACACCATTCAACAGGATTATAATTACGGCTTCTGATTCTCTACGCTTTTAAAATTTTCTCCATCACCAGTTGTTTCTGGGCTTTTCCGAAACTCATCTATGTATATCTGACCCTTGTTTCGTGGATCCAGACACGTATTTGAACCATTTAATTATTAACACCCCGAAAAATAGCAAATAACTTCATGCTTCTGTCACCAATATACGCCAAAACTGCCTACTTTTGTGTATACATTCGTCGTTGTAAATTTTGCTAATTGGTACAGTGAAACTAAATTTTATTACCTTGTATCTAAGTGCACTGAAGTACATTCATGTTAACACGTAAATAACAAGCTATTTTGAATCACTAAAATATACTAGCAAACTTTAAATTATTTAATCAAACTAAAATGCACGGTTTAACATTTTCAATCAAGTCGCGTATGTACGAGCTTTTAACGCATCGAATCGTCAAAAGTCTCAGAGTCTAAGAGGGCTTGTTTATCTTCATCTCGGTATATATAGCAAAAAGCCTGTCTGTTCGTCGAGTCTCTAAAACGGGTAATTCTAAAGAATTCCTCATTCTATGTTCCCAGTCTGTTGCTCGCACGTCGATTTTTACGAATTTTCACTCGCCCCATTCAAATCTCAGAAAATTTCCACACGGCACGCAAGCATGTCCGAGAAAAACTAATTGATTTTGTACAGAAATTGTTGTTCTACCTCTGATATTTGCATCCTATTTTTAACCAATTGTGACCCCCGTGACGTTGCTTAAATCCCGCCTTCTACAATATGTGTCTTTGCTTGACGCATTTTCTCTTTCCTTCTCTACCGTGTTCTTATTGGTGCAACTTGATATTCTTTATTATCGATTATTTTAGTCCACATGGAGTGTGAAATACCCAGCTTTAGCAATTCTCGTAACTATTATGCGACGTTTTCCCAAGATTCTTTGAAACATTAATTATCTGCAGAATTTACGCCGAATGTGATATTTAAACTACGCAGGTGTTCAAAATAATATTAATTCTCAGAGCTTTATTCCGTGGTATTTTAATCTTGGGTTTTTACAAGTTTCTATAGGTATTATATGTTATTAATGGTTTAATTAACTCCAATTAAAATTGATTTCTATCCTTTTCATTTTTAGCGAATACAACTTAAATATTAATTATTATACGTACACTTTGTTTTACTACCGGTTACTTAAAATAGGGTTAATTAATATAAACTTTGCACGTAATTTCTCTTTGTTTAGAATAATTACATTACACGCAGAGCTTTTCAATACTGCTTCTTTTGATATAAAGCGTCTTATAAATAATTTAAATTTCTTATTTTTACTGAAACAACCGAGTTTATTTATGCTTCATGGTTTTAATAACGCGTATTATTTAATAAAATTCCTTATACACGGTGATTAAAATTATTTGATGTGATTATTTAATTTTCTACCCTGGTCTAAATATGAGTATTTTCCCCCTATTTGAATACAAATAATCCCACTTATTTGAATTCAAATATAAAACATTTAGACAAAAAAAAATTACAAAAAAAAACTGCATATCTCTCTCTACCCTTATCTATCTAACTTACCTACTTTGTCTCCAATCAAAAAAATTATTTACACCTATCCTATATCCCTATCCTATTCCTAACTTTTAACTAATCTTCACTATACTTCACTTCCCCCTACCTAATCCTATATACCTATCCTACTCTTACTCTATTCCTAACTCTCCACTAATTTTATATGAAATATCTACACTTAACCTATCTTATTTTCTTCCTACATTTACTCTTTATTCTCATCCTAAACTTATTTCTAATTATCTCCCATATTTATCCTATACCTAGCTTTATTTTCTATCCTATACTAAATTCACCTATCTCTATCCTTTGTTCATCAAGTTATTTAAATCTAACTCTCTTCTTGACCCTCCAAGTCTTTCTTCTCACCATCCTAATACTCTTCATCCGTATTTCTCCTCCTTTTATATCTATACTTATCATCCCTATTATCTCACATACAATAAACTTATCATCCCTATTATCCTTACTCTTAAATATTACTTCTTCTTCAGTCCCTACACTTGTCTGTTTCTTATTTATTATTGTTTCCCTTTCTTCCGACAAACCAAACGATACTACTTTACAATTATCGATTTTTCCCTCTATGGAAAATCCTATGTACCTTCTAGAATTCTTATGTAATGGAATCCGCCAGAATGAATCCCATAAATCTACTTGATTAAAAATAAACTTGCCACTTAACCTTGTCAAAAATAATTCTGCCTTCACCTGCTCCCGATATGCTGCTGTTGCTTCTACCCCCACTAATTCTGCATGTTTTTGTACTAAAGCTTGAACCTCTACTATCCTATCCTCTGGACATCTTATCGTGTTGATCTGTTTTACTTCATCATCCTCTACCTCTACTACATTAATACTAAACCCAGTGTCATCCTCTGTGACTTCATAACTGCCCTTCCATGGCACTACCCTATCCTTAATCCTTATTACCTTCCGTTCCATATCTATCAAAACCCCTAACTTCATCATACAGTCAACACCTAAAATGCTCTGAAACTTCAGTCCAGGTACAATTACAAACTCCTGTTCACAGCTTAAATCTCCTATATCTATCCTAAGCACCACAACACTATTTACTACAGCAAACTTCTTTTTATTTGAGCTACTAAATGGCTACGTTTTATAGGCATAATTCTATCACAAACCTTATCCCTAATTTTGCTGACGAATTCCTCCGATATTAAACTCGCCTCTGCCCCTGTATCAAGTAATACTTCTACATTATTCTCAAAATTTCTAAATTAATAATTGGCAAACATAATTTTTCCTCAGTTTCTGGCTCTACTTCCTCCTCAATTTTGAAAAATTCACGTGGATGTTCGTATACATTTACACAGAAATCTAGTGGTCTGTCACGTTCTAAAAATCCTGTCTCATCCTGTTTTCAGTGCTTGGTCCTGGTTGTCCTTCTACAACCTGTGCGTACGTCCTCCTCGTGTTAATATTCGTGTCCCTGTCTCTATTCGGCGTGCTGGTCACAGTCCTGTTTACTTCCGGTAAACTGTTCTGTCGCGTGTAACTAGGTCTTGGCGTCGGTCCCCTAGTCGCACTATTGCTCCTGTATTCCTGTCCTCGTCGTTCCCAATTCGGTCGAAAATTTCTGCTGTAGTCAGGCCGTCTCGGATAATTCGGTGTCCTGTTGTCAAACCTAACTGTGTTAACGTTTCGTTCTCGTATCTCTTGTCCGTCCTACATACATCGTCATATCTCTGCAAATACTCTAAAATGTCTCCCGTTCTGTGATGTTTTGTAAGGCCACGTGTTGTCTAATTTCCAGTTCAAAATGTCGTGATAGGTACTTAATAATCTGTCTGTCCGTCAATGGTGGATTCAGTTGTTTGGCCACACTGTACTTGCGGATGGCATATTGCTCCTAGAACCTGCAAACTCTCCCTTAAATTTTCCTGTAATCAAGTCGTCCCTAATCTGATCCTGTTTGTGATCACTCCAGTAATGTTGTAAAATTTGTCTTCAAAGTCCTGATACGTGTCTATGTCCTGTCCTACTAAATTGTACCATGCTTCCGCGTTGTCCTTTAATAAAGCCTTTATCGTATTCAGTTTAGTCTGTTCGTCAAATAAATTTCCCACTAGATTTCTTACACTATTTATAAAAATTTGTGGATTTACCCTGTTATCGCCATAAAACTTCATGTGTTGGTCCAATGATACTCCACCTGTATAAAATCTGGAACCATCCCCGTTAAATTTGACATGTTGTATTTAATACTACTAACTTCACGTTCTACCCTGCCTAACTGATCCCTACATGAGTCCGTTACTTCAGTCATTTTACGTTTATTTCTTCTTCACAGAAAATGCGTACTTCGGACCTTAAATGTCCCATTTCCTGTCGAAGACCTGTAATATCACGTTCATTTTTTCAACCCTATTTTCAACTTCCCCATCTTTACGGTAAGACTATTTTAAATTCTGAAACTTCTTGATTCGTCTTATCTATTTTCTGACTAATTTGTTCAAACTTACGATTCGATTCCTCACTCATTTCTCTAATCTCTTCTAACTTCCTGCTCGATTCTTCCCTAGCTCTATTAGATTCATCGCTTAGCTGTTCTAATTTTCTATTGAACTCCTCCATCGCTCTATTCGATTCTTCCCTAGCTCTATTAGATTCTTCACTCATCCTCTCTAACATTCTCAATATCATCTCGTTTCCTTGATCCCTGATTCCGTCCTCGACTGATCTCTACTGCCTCCAGCATCTTCCATTTTAGAAATTTTCTCACACAATGCACTATCGTCACTTCCAATTTCCACTCCTTGACTCCTTAACCACTCTTTTCTCTGCATACGTTCTAATCACTCACACACACTCTAAAATACTCTTAAATTTATACACACACAAAACTCTCTCTCAGATCGCCAGTTTCCTGGAATAAAATCACAAAATTTTATTTGGAACTCGAGCCTCACTTTTGGGTCGCCAAATTATGCTGTGAAACCTCCAAATCCGTGAACTACGCTTTTCGCCTCGGCTGCTCACCTAATTTTATAAATCTCCTCATTCATAAAAATTAAACACATTCCTACCACAAACATCAACGTTAACTCTATTTACATCAATATTCAGAATACATTAAATTTTCAAATTAAATTTCAGCATAAAATTCAGTTTTTAAAAGGAATTTCAAAATTAGTTTTATTATCACTTTAACGTGCATCCAGAATTCAAGTCCTTGTTGGATGCCTACTAATTAATATAACAATATAAACAGACCGAGTCTGAGTACAAAGGAGCATCTACCACCCTTTACGTTAATTAACCAGGTTTGTCTAATTGAGCTCAAAGACATACCCAAAGTTTCATCATATTCCCGAACATCAAAACAAAATACCCTTTTACTTAAACAAGCAAATTTCATCTTAAAATTAAACTTTTATGGTTAGAACAATTTCACTAATGTCCATTTAAAGTAAATCAATTATAAAGTCATTCAATACACACAAAATGTCAAACAAAATAGTATAATTTACCTGAAGGTTACTGTCCTCGTCGTTTCAAGGTATCGTTTCTTTAGTTAATCACACCATTCAACAGGATTATAATTACGGCTTCTGATTCTCTACGCTTTTAAAATTTTCTCCATCACCAGTTGTTTCTGGGCTTTTCCGGAACTCATCTATGTATATCTGACCCTTGTTTCGTGGATCCAGACACGTATTTGAACCATTTAATTATTAACACCCCCGAAAAATAGCAAATAACTTCATGCTTCTGTCACCAATATACGCCAAAACTGCCTACTTTTTGTGTATACATTCGTCGTTGTAAATTTTGCTAATTGGTACAGTGAAACTAAATTTTATTACCTTGTATCTAAGTGCACTGAAGTACATTCATGTTAACACGTAAATAACAAGCTATTTTGAATCACTAAAATATACTAGCAAACTTTAAATTATTTAATCAAACTAAAATGCACGGTTTAACATTTTCAATCAAGTCGCGTATGTACGAGCTTTTAACGCATCGAATCGTCAAAAGTCTCAGAGTCTAAGAGGGCTTGTTTATCTTCATCTCGGTATATATAGCAAAAAGCCTGTCTGTTCGTCGAGTCTCTAAAACGGGTAATTCTAAAGAATTCCTCATTCTATGTTCCCAGTCTGTTGCTCGCACGTCGATTTTACGAATTTTCACTCGCCCCATTCAAATCTCAGAAAATTTCCACACGGCACGCAAGCATGTCCGAGAAAAACTAATTGATTTTGTACAGAAATTGTTGTTCTACCTCTGATATTTGCATCCTATTTTTAACCAATTGTGACCCCGTGACGTTGCTTAAATCCCGCCTTCTACAATATGTGTCTTTGCTTGACGCATTTTCTTTCCTTCTCTACCGTGTTCTTATTGGTGCAACTTGATATTCTTTATTATCGATTATTTTAGTCCACATGGAGTGTGAAATACCCAGCTTTAGCAATTCTCGTAACTATTATGCGACGTTTTCCCAAGATTCTTTGAAACATTAATTATCTGCAGAATTTACGCCGAATGTGATATTTAAACTACGCAGGTGTTCAAAATAATATTAATTCTCAGAGCTTTATTCCGTGGTATTTTAATCTTGGGTTTTACAAGTTTCTATAGGTATTATATGTTATTAACGGTTTAATTAACTCCAATTAAAATTGATTTCTATCCTTTTCATTTTTAGCGAATACAACTTAAATATTAATTATTATACGTACACTTTGTTTTACTACCGGTTACTTAAAATAGGGTTAATTAATATAAACTTTGCACGTAATTTCTCTTTGTTTAGGAATAATTACATTACACGCAGAGCTTTTCAATACTGCTTCTTTTGATATAAAGCGTCTTATAAATAATTTAAATTTCTTATTTTTACTGAAACAACCGAGTTTATTTATGCTTCATGGTTTTAATAGCGCGTATTATTTAATAAAATTCCTTATACACGGTGATTAAAATTATTTGATGTGATTATTTAATTTTCTACCCTGGTCTAAATATGAGTAATATATATATATATATATATATATATATATATATATATATATATATATACAAATATTTTATGTAGTTAATTACACAAGGTAAGTTGATAAATACTATCGTATTATAGTGAAGAAGATGAAATAATAACTTAGACTTTTATGCAAAGCCCAAATGATCGTTTCAAATCGAGCTAGTAATTGAAAGATGGAAAATATAAGGTCTTGGACAGGACTTAAACCTGTATCCTGGTTTTGCGCAACCATGCGTTTACCAATTACGTACCGAGACGATGACGACAATTGAATTTAACGTACGACGATACATCAACCTAAGTTTTAATTACGTTCGGCATTTTGTCAATCATATCTGACATTGTCAAGTTTTTGAGCGTAGCTTTCTGTCTATAACTGACATAAGTCAAAAACTTGACAATGTCAGATATGATTGACAAAAATTTCGAACGTAATTGAAAGTTTGGTTGATGTATCGTCGTGTACACGATTTAAATTTGTAAATTTCCCAATTGTCGTCATCGGTCTCGGTGGTGTAATTGGTAAACGCATGGTTCTGGCAAAACGAGGATACAGGTTCAAGTCCTGTCCAAGACCTTATATTTTTCATCTTTCAATTACTAGCTCGATTTGAAACGATCATTTGGGCTTTGCAAAAAGTCCAAGTTATTATTTCATCTTATTCACTATATATACATATATATATATATATATATATATATTGCTATGATAATTGCGTTATTTATGGGTATATAGAGTCATAAGGGTCGCACACTACATGTAAATAGTATTAAAAGCTAGAAAACTAAATAATTTTATTATGAAAAGTACGTAATTTGCAAATTATGCAAAAGCAAACATTTAACACACAGTATAAGGATCACATTTAACTTTAATTAATGCAGGAAAGCTCATCCACATTCAGTAAGATAAATTAATCTGCACGTAATCAAACTTATTTTAAATCAGAAAAGCATTCATTAATTCTGAATAAATATGCATTAAAAACATTGAAAGCTAGAAAATCATGATACGAATTCTGTTGAAATTAAACACGCAATAGTGCAAAGAAATAACAAAGCTTTCCCGTAATAAACGCACTTTCAAAACAAATACGTTTTGGAAACGCAGGATGTAAATAAACGCATCTCAATTTACGTCATTATAGAAATTTTGCCTACGTGATTTTTAACATAACGTAAATTTTAAACCTAAAACATTCTCTTGACAAAAAATAAAGCCATAAGTTTGTCTACGTGAGAAGTCGATTTAAAATTTCCTACAACACAAAACAGACGGGTGAAAGTACACCACTATATAGAACTTGAATACTACGTGACTGACAGCATTGTTTCGGCGGGCTATTATCAAATTCATGTCTGAGAAAGCCCAGAACATTGACAATATCCTATAGCATGCCTTAAACTTTGACCGAAGGACGCCGATTACCAATGGTGTCAGATAGAGGCGTTGCTTTATATACCACTCTATCTGAAAAATAAGCAGCCTTCCTTCAACCTGAACACGTTTCACATCAGTTCAAATAAAAAATTTATGCAAAAGTAAAAATGAAAAAATTAAATAATTATATTTTGTGGAAGTTGCGATAGAAACATTTTGAAATTAAAATAATAGTGAAAAATATACGAAAGAAGATTTGCCGTTAACTGTATAACGTAAGTGAAAGCTTATATATAAAAACATAATTTTAATATTTATAATTTAGGGCTCTGGGAAAATCTAGAAAATTCGAGGAACTGGGAAAATTTTGAAAAATCTGGGAAAATCTAGGAAAATCTGGGAAAACTCTAGATTGATACGTAAATTTAAATTTGTAAATAAATCCGAATTTAAATTGATCTAAAATTGCATAAAAATGTTGGTTTTGCATCTACGCATCGGAGCACAAAACGCAGGATTGCTCTAAGCATTGAATGGGGTTTGGCCAAGCGGTACTATAAAATCAACAAGTGAACTCAACTGAAAGCAATCCAGGGGTACTAGTCAACAGCACGCAGTAGCAGATCCAAGAATATGGGAACAAGAAGACACGCAAGGAAAACTACAGGTTAGAACATCATCTTAATAGCATAAGGTATTATTTTCTTTTTTTATTGAACATTTACTATATTTTGTATTATACCATATATTATACATGAAAATTTACGTAAAAGGGAAAAGTCATTGGATGTTCCAGGGTGTTTCCAATAGTGTACAGTGCTATTTCTGTTGACTTTAAACTAATTAAAAAAAGCTATAATTTTTGGGATTAACAAATTGATATTATTATTATTTGATTCAGGAGTTTATTTTGTCGAATAGTGAATGATAAGTAAAGGGTCATCAAAAATCTTTTTATACATGAAAATTTACGTAAAAGGGAAAAGTCATTGGATGTTCCAGGGTGTTTCCAATAGTGTACAGTGCTATTTCTGTTGACTTTAAACTAATTAAAAAAAGCTATAATTTTTGGGATTAACAAATTGATATTATTATTATTTGATTCAGGAGTTTATTTTGTCGAATAGTGAATGATATCAAGCTGTAAAGTGTATACGAAATTGACCAAGATTTGTCGTTAGACAATTTGGTTTGTCTCATTCAAGTAAGAAAGTATTAGATAAAAAGGGGGGTAAATTTTTTGTTATCGTAACGTTGTGCACTTTGTGTCGATTAGACTGAGCTAGTCGAAGCATATTTAAATTTTAGGTTGTTTGAAGACACAGAGCGGTGGCGGGCAGTAGGAAACTGAACGTTAATTATATCGACGTGCAGCGTTATCATAACAATATATTGCTGTGGATTGATTACGTTCTACGGTGACTTTATATTTTTCTGTTGTGAACTACCCGAATAAAACATGCTTTTGAATTTAATTATTTCTTCTAGCTCTCTTCAAATAAAATTAGTATAATCATACATCAGATTTAAAGTTATACGAAATATTTTTTTATAAATAAGCTTTCAAATACTAATTACTACATCCATAACAGCTGTCTCTTACAAACAATATCTAAAATATAACATGTATGAAAAAGAACTTCTCAACACAAATCCTATATACTACAAAAATTAGAGTTCAAAATCTCCACAACAGCTTACAAACAATATCTTAAATATAACATAAAAAAGATATAATTTTTAGATAATCACTCACATATTCTACACAAAACTCATACATTAAAAATAGACTAGAATGATTACTCACAAATCTTATTTTCGTAATTTTCATTTATAAACGACTCATTAGTTAAATCTTTCTTATTATGCACAAAATTTATCAAAATAAGTCATGTGGTTTAATATCTCCCCCCTCTCAAAATAACCGTATTTAAGCATATCTTATATCCGTTACATTTAATTATTTTCTTATATACTGGCGAAGATCTGTATCGTAAGTTGTGAACCATTTTAATTAAATTATTAATCTTTACATACAACGCTCACTCAAAGACGTGCACAAAAATAAATCATAAATAACTACTCTATAAATGTGAGTCCTTTTAGGAATTTACACAAGATATTTTTATTTTATCGTGATAAACCTGTTTGTTGTCATTTTCCAAAACGTAATTATTAATTCATGCCCCAAAATTGTCTTTTGTTTTAAAAATACCATACAAGAAACCATTCCAATCATAGATGCTTTCATTACAATGAATAAACTCTATCTTGCAACAGTTTAACTATTTTTAATTATCTATTTCCCTTTCTGAAACTATTGTAAATACTTTAAATAATTTTATTCCTTCCGAGTACACGAAAACTTTTTAACGTCGGCTACTTAAACAAAAATCGTTTACCTTGTTAACCCTTGGAAATCACTGCATTTAGAGTAAAATATAATAGTAATTACCACAGACATATAATATCAAATTTACTACGGAGTTAAATTCCCCGATGCGACAAAATGCGTCGCTACGTTATTAAGGATATCACTTACCCGCAGTATTTTGTTCCTATTGCAGCGATATCTTTTGCTCGCGGGGAGGAGATGTGGTGGCTTTCAGTTGCTGCGGCATTTGCCTTGCTGTAGCCTTCTTTGACGACGTGCCGATACGATATGGGATAGAAAGATAAGGTGGGAATCATATGGTCGATAAGTCTACGCACTATTCACACGTCAACACTTGAAGGAAGTCGGTGGTTAAGTCCATTCTTTTGATACATTCGCATCCACGAAAATGTCTATCCCTTTCAAGTGGGGTTTAAAATTTTCAGACGCACCTTGGTGGGTACAATGCTATTCAAACCGTGAGAAATGCCATCTTAGCATTCTCTCAGACCACAAAAATATGCCTATATCCGAACTTACCGTGCGAACTACAACTTTGTGTGGTTTTCACGTACGTCGGCATTAAAATGTTAATATCCTAAAATTTCCCAATACCAGATTTTAACTACGTCACTTTTTCCATACGATTCCAGATTTAGTTGAAAGAATTACTCATCTGGAAAATGTAATATTAACAAGAATGGCGTGCTTTATAGTCTAATTAGTATCAAATGGCATGATTTGTGTTTTATTGTAAAACGCGCTGTTTATCCTTGTCTAATGTACAAAGTTATCTGCCACTATCTCCTTCTTTTGTATAGAGTTAAACTCGCGTATATTATTGAGACACGAAAACTATAAAATAATTCTTATCGATTTTATTGCTTTTAATGTTCACGCTCTTAGAATCAAGCATTCATTAATTTAATGGCTTTTAAAAACATTTTTCAGTAAACGTGACGCATTCGATTCTGAATAAAGAAGGTTTTGGATTACTATTTAAAACTCATAAAGTGATATTTTGAACAGTGAATGTAATTGTGTTTTAGATGAAATTGCGTTAAACTAACACTATTCCATGTCATTTACGGCGATTGAAGCGTGTTCTAATGCATCTTTATGGTAATGAAATGAATGGCTTTGTACATGCAATTAGATTCACTTTACGGCTAGTAAAGCGTGTTCTAATGCATCTTTATGCATAAAAAATTTATTTAATATTTTAACTAACAAAGGCATAAAATTGATATTGTTCTTATGCGGATTAAATAGATTTTTGTATTTATGTCTTAAAATGATTATTTACATACGCGGGAAGTGTGTTTTTATGATAACTAAATGAATGGCTTTGTCTTTTAATGGCAAAGAAGTACGCTTGTATTATACAGGGTAGCAACATTAAATATTTGTAAAATTAAACTTTTTTTGTTTACTGCTCTTTGGGTGGGCTTTATTTATAGAATTTGGGTTTCATTGACCTCTCATGATCTCTTTATCACAATATATAGAGACATAGAGAGAGAAGGGGAGGGGTAGAGAAAGAAAGAGTGAGAGAGGAAGGGGAATGGAGAGGGTAGAGAGGATGATAAAAAGGAAGGTAGAGAGGGAGAGAGAAAAGGAGTAGGCTACTGTACTACATGCTTATTAATTGTATGTATAACTGAATACACCGGTCTATAGTGTTATTTTTTTCATTTCTTCAATTGTTTTGTTAGTTATTTTAATTTATTTGTCAGGCTAACGTCCGTTCTTTGTGAATCTATATTTGCTAATCTTTTTTCTTGCAGCCGGGCGAAATGGGTTTGAGTGTTCTTGTGCTCTCCACCCCCTGAGTTTCGACATAGTAACTCGTGGGGGTATTTCTTCCTTACTTTTCGGGTTATTTTGACCCCGTGCATTTTACGTCGAAATAATACTTTCTTAAGACAGACAGGGTGTTTTCTACACTGCCCCCAGTCAGATATTTTACATAGACACTAACACATCAAATGAATGCTCTGGTATATAAAGCAATGGCATAATTTATCGATTGATAAGTGAATCAATAGAAACACGCCCTAAGATGTATGATGTGTCAATTGTTCTATAGAGCACTATTATTCTTTTGTTCTACAGATAAAATGCACATAGATACTAGATACAGGTTGATATGATCTTAAATTACTATTTATTCACTTTCCACTCTATCAACTGACATCATGCCGGTTTCCATAGGGATGCGGTATTAATAATGAATGGCATTGGAATCTTAATTAAGAGATCCGTCTAACAGGAATTGTTTGGTAAGGTTAAATGCATTTGCGGTAAACATTTTACAATGTAAATACGATTAATGGGACATGATGTTTTTGGTACATTTAATATCAATGCTAATAAGATTGCTATCGCTTTATGCAAATTTTACCATTTATTTTGGCACAATTTTTTATTAATGCGAGATGTATATCAAAATTTCTTTCAATTTCAAACAACAAATTTAATCTAAATAACAAATAAGACGCCAATGCAAATACAGGAAATTACTTTAAATTAAGGGGCTGGTTAGGATAACATTTCCTCATCTTTATCTTAAAAAGATGATTATTAAATCTGAATCTTTAAGCTAAAACTTATACAGCCAAACCTTAGTGACTAAATAGAATTAAATTTTTAAAAGCAAAAAATACCCAGATAATAATAAAACGCACAACTATAAAATTTAACAACTTTCAATTGTCAGTCGTTTATAACAATGTCAGATTTTTTGACGATATGTAGGGCATAGACAACAAAATAGGTCACTATCGGATCATCATCACCATTAGGTCCTTAGTCCTAGAACTGGTTAGACGCGTACCCTCATTGTTTCCTATTCTGAACTAACCTACACATGATCTAGTTCAACCTCTACCTCTTTTTTTCCTTATCTCTGCTTGTAATATATTCCGCACTATTCCCTAGAAATTCCTTAGAATGTATCCTGCCTTTCTATTTCTCCTTTTTTTTGGTTATCTCCAAATATTTTTATTCCCCTACTATTTCTACAACTTCTTTGTTATTAACTTTGTCTGCCCATGCTATAATCCTCATACATCTGAAGCACAACATTGCAAAAGGCTTCTACTGTTTTTCTGTCTACTTCTCCTTCTGCTCCTACTTCATAGACTTACTGTGCTGTGTCACACATAGTTATGTTAGTGACTAATTATTGAAACTACTTATTTTGTATACTAGATTCAGTAGCGGCTAGTGGTGCGAGCTGAAATTTGTACAATCAGCATCTATCACTATTTGATCTAGGTCATCCTCTACCTTTTTTTTCCTACGTCTGCTTGTAATATATGCCATACTGTTTCCCAAAAATGCTTTAGAACGTATTCAGCTCCTCAATTTCTCCTATTTTGTTTCCACAGATATCTTTATTCCCCTACTATTTTTATAACCTATTTGTTATTAACTTTGTCTGTCTATCCTCATATTTCTGAAGCACAACATTCCAAAAAGCTGCTACCGTTTTTCTGTCTGCTTTTCCTACTGCCCGTATTTTATAGGCATATTGTGCTGTGCTCCACACATATGCTTTCAACAATTTTCTTTTTGTTTCTATGTTTGTTGTCTTTGATCATAGGCGCTGTTCTTTTTTGTTTTTTGCAGTTCGGTCCCTTTCCATTGTTTTACAACTATATACCCAATATCTCCGACATTCAGTGGTTGTGAAGGAGCAGGCGGCTCCGTGTCGTAGTTGGTATGCATGCGACTACTACGCCCAAGGTCCCGGGTTCGAATCCCGACACGATCCGCTTAAAAAATATTAGACGAGCAATTTTCACAAAAAAAACGCCCTTTTTCGGATGAAAGGAAAAATGCAGGTCCCGCGTGTGTTTGTTGTCACGCACGTTAAAGATCCATACCTTGCTTGGAACAGCAAGGGTTCGGCAAAATTCAAAATTTTTCAGGTAAAAAAAACTCGCTTTCTGGCCAATGTGGTACCTTCGGATGGAGCATTGGAAAATCATTTGTAAACTTGTGAAAGGGGGCGGCTCCGTGGCGTAGTTGGTATGTGTGTGACTACTGCGCCCAAGGTCCCGGGTTCGAATCCCGACACGGTCCGATGGAAAATATTAGGCGATCATTTTTTACAAAAGTACTCCCTCGTTCGGATGAGAGGTAAAATGGAGGTCCCGTGTGTGAATGTTGTCACGCACGTTAAATATCCTACTTAGCTTGGAACGGCAAGTATTAGGCAAAATTCAAAATTTTTCAGGTAAAAATCTCCTTTCCTGGCCAATGTAGTATCTTCGGGTGGAGCATTGAAAAATCACATGTAAGGTTGTGAAGGGAGATAAGTAGCTTGTGGCTGCCAAGTTCCCTCAGCACTTGAACATTTTCCGATTTTTTTCCAATATATCTTTTCGCATAGTCAACATTAGTTGCAGATATTTCATAACCAACACCTGTCGTTGTTTATAATAATCATCGGATTAATCTGCGCGTATTCTTTCGTCATTAGGTTTCCGTCTTAAAGCTGGTTGGACACGTATCTGCACTTATTTATATTTTGAGCTAACCTACACAGTTCCCCGAAATTTTCGCACAACCTATATACAGCTTGGTTCTCCTTCTATTGTTTTTTAATTTTATGCCTTGTGTCACCGAGAATCAGTGAAGGGGGTTAAGCAACCTGTGGCTGCCAAGGTCCCCCATTACTTAGACATTTGCCGAATGCCGAGTTTTCCAGTAAATTCTTTCACACAATTAATATTATTCGAGAATATTGCCCAACCAATACTTGTAGTTGCTTATAATAATCATAATGTTTAAGTACAGTTATTTTTTCATCATTAGTTTATCTATCTTGGGACTGGTTGAATGCGTACCTCCATTGATTTCTATTCTGAGCTAGCCTAGACATTTCCCTGAAATTTCCTGATATTCCTACAGCCTACATCTTTCACCTAGGTTTACCTCTACTCCTCTTTTTCCTATCCCTGCTTCTAATATATTCCGCACTATTCTCTCATGCCGTAGTATGTGGCCTATCATCCTGTCTCTCCTATTTTACCGTTTTCCACATATTTCTCTCTTCCCTTACCATTTTTAGAATCTCTTTGTACCTCTCTGTTCTGTCAATGATATCTTCATCACATTTCAAAGGCTTCTAACTTTTTCTTGTCCGTTTCTCCTACTGACCAGGCTCCACAGCCGTACAATGCTGTGTTCCACACATATGTTTTAAGCAATCCTTTCCTTGTTGCTATGTTTGTTGTTTTTGAACACAGTAGTTGATTTTTCTTGTTAAATGTAGCACGACCTTGTGCTAATCTTTGATTTATATCGTTTGCGCTTTTCCTATTTTGCGTTATTTGGCTTTCTGGGTAGCAAAATTTCTTAACCTGTTGTAAGTTCTTGTTATCTATTTGTATTCTTGTTATTGATTCCTCCTTTGCATACTAGTACTTTAGTTTTATTTTTGTTAATTTTCATATCACTCTGTTAGAACCCTTTCCATTTAATTACGAGCAGCTTCTAACTCTTCCTTGCTAGATGCTAATACCGTTATATCATCTGCAAATCTAAGCATATCAATTTTTTGTCCCTGTATAGTAATTCCAAATGTTCTCCTGCATTTGACAGTATTCAATACCTCTTCAATGTACAAGTTAAAAATTAATAGAAATAGGGTACATCTCTGTCTCACCCCTTTCCTAATGTTTACTTCTCTACGTTCCTGCTCTAATTCTATTACTGCTGTTTGCTCTTTGTATAAGCTATGTACTATTTGTCTATCCCTATAACTCATTCCAATCTTTTTGAGTATTTCGAACATTTTTTTCCATTTTTCATTGTCAAATGCTTTTTCCAGATTTACAAACCCTATATACGCGCTTTCCCCTTTTTTATTGTTTTTTCCAATATCACTCTTAGAGCTAAAATAGCCTCGCCTAAACCCAAATTGATCTTCTCTTAGTATTTCTTCACCTCGTTTTTCCATTCGTCTTTGTAGAATTCTAGTTAATATTTTTGACACGTATGCTGTCAAACTTATTATTCGGAAATTTTTACATCTATCCGCGGCTTCCTTTTTTGGTATAGTTACTATGATGTTACGTTTCAAATCTTTGGGTATCTTGCCTGTCTCATACATATAGCTTTCAAGTTGGAAGAGACGTTCAGTTACTGCTTGCCCAGTGGCTTTTAGAGTTTCTGCTTGCACCTTTTCCTACACAATGCGCCTTACCATTTTTCAGACCCTTTAATGCTAATTCAAACTCATCTCTAAGTATAGGATATCCCAAGTCATTATTTTCAATGTCTGATTCCTGTTCTAATGCTGTTAGTTCCTCTCCTGCATATAAATTCCGTATATTGCCATTGTCATCTATCCATTTTTTCTACATTTTCTAAAATGACGTTTATTCCCGCATCCTTTATATTTTTGCTATACGGTTTTATATCCTTCAAATTGATTCTAATTAATTTGTATGCTTCATCTGTCTTCCATGTTTCTGCCTCAGTTTGTACCTTTTTGCACCTGCTCTTACTCATTTTTTTAATATTGAAGAGATTCTTCTTGATTGTGTTTCTTTACTACTGCTGCCAAAATTCTACTAGCTTCTGTTCTTTTAGCTAAGGTTGATGAAATTTTAGCTAATGTTTCTTTATCTAAGGTTGACGAAGTTCAACTAAATTCTACTCCTCTATCTGATGTTGATAAAATTCTACCTGATGTTCCTTTATGTAATGTGGAGGAAGTTCTTCCTAATGCTGCTCCTTCTGATGAAGTTCTTCCTGATTCTGCTCCTTTCTTTAATGTTGATAAACTTCATTCTACTCCTTTATCTAACATTGACGAAGTTCTACTTGATGCTGTTTGTTCTTGTAAGGTTGATGAAATTCTGCTTGATTCTGTATCTTTATGTAATGTTGCTGAAGTGTTATCGGATTCTACTCCTTTTCCTAAGGTTGATACTCTTACAGCCAATGCTGCTTTCTTTTTTAACGGTGGTACTGCTATTCCTATATAAAACGTCGACCTGCTTCTGTCCTTTTATCTAACGTAGCTGAAGTGTTCTCTGATTGTGTTTTTTTTGTAAGGTTGATTCTCTTACAGCCAATGCTTTTCCTTTATCTATCGTTGATATTCTCATAGTCCACCGCCACTTACTCAACCGCGTGCTACAACTACTACAGCCCCTGCTGTACATGTTTTGCAGAAAACTGCCCATAAGAGGCAAACAATAGTTTATGCTGATTCAGAACACGAAGAGGTATGTTGGCGAAATCCTAATGTTCTTGACCTCATCTTAAGTTCAATATTTAGTCCCTGCGCCCCAGATTCTTTTGCCGATTTTGCTCTCCTTAGGATTTGATTTTTGGACTTGACGATTCCTTTATTTACTTCCCTGTTTTGCTGGGTTTTCTTTGTTTTTTTCTTTCACTCACCGGGTGTGAGTCCGGGAAAAGAATAGTCCCACGGTACGATCTGCCTGTCGTAAGAGGCGACTAAAGCGGTCCAACCTACACACACACGCACATACATTCGCATACATCAACGTACACACACATACACCCCCACATACACACCCGCGCACGCACACACACACCCACACTTACACATTTCTGTTTGGTTCTCCTCTCTTTCGTTCTTTTCTTGTACCCCAACCTCGTGTAGGTCCGGGAATAGAATAGTCTCATGGTAAGTCCTGCCTGTCGTAAGAGGTGGCTAAAGCGGTCCAACACACACACACATACACACACGCACACGCACATACATACGCATACATCTACGCACACACATACACCCCACATATACACCCGCGCACGCACACACACACACCCACACGCACATTTCTGTTTGGTTCTCCTTTCTTTCGTTTTCTTTTTGTACCCCAACCTCGTGTGGGTCTTGGAATAGAATAGTCCCACGGTAAAACCTGCGTGTTGTAAGAGGTGAGTAAAGCGGTGCAACACATACACATACACTTCATACACACACACACATACACACACACATATTTCTGTTTGGTTCTCTTTTCTTTCGTTCTCTTCTTGTACCCCAACCCAATGTGGGTCCGGGATTAAAATAGTCCCACGGTACGACCTACCTGTCGTAAAAGGCGACTTAAGCGGTCCAACACATACACACGCACATACACTTTCGCATAATCATACATAACTACACTGGGATTCTGTTTTGTTTTCTTTTGTGCTATTCTTAGGGATTTTTAATGTGGTTCTTGTACTTGTTGTATGGTGTTGTTCTTTTTCTTTTTTTCCTCGTTCCTTTTGCTCCACATTCCTCTTCCTTTTCCTGTGGCTGGTCTTACTTTCTGTCGGTCTTCCTGCTGACTTGGTTTGATTTTCGATTCACTTCCTGTGGTAGGTGCTTTCTAGTCTATTTTTCCTTTTCTACGGAAACACAACTTAGTCGACTTTAGGCCTAGTTAGCAATTCTTTTCTTCGGTTCTTCGTTTGATGCAATTTTTTGGTACTACAGCTTGAAGTATTTTGGTTTTGTTTTTCTATCCAGCATTCTTGTTGTTCCCGGGTAACTCACAAACGTGTAATTTAGTGGTGTTTATTTTACCTCTAAATTTGCAACAAGTGAACAATTCCTAAAAATTATGAAATTGCACAGGAGGTGGCTTTTGAATTCGGGTCCAGGACGGCAAATTATGTAAATACACCCCTGATTAGATATCTAATATTTTTAAATAACATCAACAACAAAACAAAACACACACACATGTATATATTCATACTTGAGCAACGTGTGGGGCCGCGAATTAGAACAACTTTTACACCTAAGAAAAGAAGAGCCCAATTAAAGATTTAATGCTGATTGATTACTAGTAAACTTCTTGTCGGCGAAGCAACAGAGCGTCTTAAATGGATGACCTGTGTTTGGATTTCACAGTTGAAAGTATATCAATAACTTCTTTAAATTTATTAATTAGTTATAGCTTTCAGAGACCAAATTGCTCGAGGTGGTCATGTAAATAAAATGAAGTTAGAAATATTCTAGCATATCGCACAGAACAAATCCTCCAGTAGGCTTGAAGAAGGTATCCAAACGCTCTTTAAAGAAAAGAAGTGTGAGATGTCCGCAACAGACAATCCCTTTGAATGTTGCATTTTCGCACTTCCAGTAGTCGTTTCATCTTAGCGAATACACAATTTATTAATATATTGACATGTGAAGTGATGGTTGTGTAATAGAAGTGCATGCTAATTAATTGTGTAATTAATGATTTCATTGGCTTGCAATAATTTGTCTTCTTAACTACTAACCTCATAAAGGAAAAAATATAAGTTACTCCACGCTTGTACGTGTCCTTCTTCATTTGCATAAAATATACAGTTAGTTGTTTCGCTTAATTACTATCATTAATCATCATCTTGTTAGTCTTAAGAAAATAGATAAGAGATATAGATTATGCGAATAGCGACCTCTATCGTAAGTAAAAGAACAGAAAATGGTGGGTGAACTGGCAACTACTGAGGTGGATTATTTTTCTTTAATCACTGAAGTGGAATCTCACATACTCCGACTAATAAATAAGGCTAATTAAGGTACAAAAATTTAAATAATTCCCATCCAAATGTTGCACTAGTAAAATTGATGTATTTGGAAGCACATATCACCAATTTTAGCAACAATATACCGAAACGGTGAAATAAATATATTTATTTGTAAACTATTGCACAAAAAAACACATTTTTCTTTTTAAACCATTTCTAAGCTTCAAACAAAAGATAAATTACATAGCTCCTTAAGATTGAAACAGAAGAACAAAAAATATTTTCCTAAGAAAAAATTTGTGCGTGTTACTTACTCTCTTCCTTAGACACAGGTTGAACAGATTTTTTGAAATATCCCAAACAGATCCGACTTCCGGCAGTCAGTGCATACATATTTCTCCTTCCTGCGCAACTTAAATGGACAGAGGAAGCAGTGCTTTTTATTTTACAGGACAATTTTTTCATCGGGGACATATGTAAGCCTGTCCACTATTTGACTAATAAGCCTTTTCACTTCTTTTTTTATTCGATGCCAGTTACATATTCCAAATTAGGTTATATAAGTAATTAAAGAATTTGAAGTTAGATTGTTACATTGTATAATTAATTGAAGGGCAAGTAATAAAAGGTTAATAGAAGTTCATAAACCAGACATGAGAACAGATGTGACTACATTGTATTCCAGACGTAATATGACACTGCAGGTGCAGGTCACAGTAGACAATAAGATTGCAATTATTAGAATTAAGATTGTCACTTTGTATTGTATAAATGAATAAAGAAATAAGCAGACATGAGCTTTGCAGTTCCCACAAACAATGCGAGGGACAGGTACAACATAAATACTTTCGATAGCCCAAAATAGCCAGTCAGTCTTGAGCTTCACAACTTTAACCTTGTTGGTTGTTCAGCTACTCATCCTAATTTCTGTTCATTTAATTCAGTTAATATCAACTTAAAGTAATTTTGATCTTAATACCTTAATGAATATAATGTACTTGTAATTGAAAATTCAACTTGTAAATCTGTATAAATAAAAATCAATACAAAAGTTTTTTGAAGATACTATTTAAAAAGTCGCTCAAAAAGGCCCAAAATCTATCTGGCGCAGTCGTACGGATCCAGAAGGGCACTGGGAAATCCAAATTTGAGGAACTGATGGTCTGGAATATTAATTCTTAATCTGGAAGAACAAACAACAAATTTTGGACAAGGTTCAAAATCGACCAAGCCCAAAGAAAGGAAACATGCAACTGACAATGAAAATTATGTAAGTTTATTTATCCGAATTATTTTCTTTTTTCAATTATTGATATTAGCTAGTAAGCAATGAAAGAATTTTTATATGCACATTTTTGCACCATTTATTATCACATTCTATAGCAACTTATGAATGAAAGAATTCAATTAGTAAAAGTCTGAAAAATTAATTAAAACAAAGGTATATTTATAACGCGAGTCTGTGTACAATGTATTTATTATTGAAACGAATTACTCAACGCAAGTTGGAGAAAAGCGTGCAAAATTATAATGCAATTCTTATACAATTTATTGCACGAAACCATTACTAAAATAAAATTATTCAGAAAACCTGTAATGTCATACGCACTAACTGCGTACAACACAATTCACTCATCAACTAATTTTACACTCCTCGAACAAACACTAGGACACTCAGATTCCCGCAACCTTATTGACATACACTATAACAAAGAAATATACCTACAGTATGCAAAAGATCACAAAGAGAAATTCAAAATAACTTATGATACTGTAAAAAATGAATTAGATAACGATTAAGAACGTATTACGACAACCCGGAATAAGAATACCGATATAAATAAATTTTCAGTAGGACAAACCGTGTATGAGAAAAATTTTAAAAGTAAAAGACACAAAACGGCCCCCAGAAATTTAGACTCGATTAAAATCAAAAAGATTTCAGATGAAAATGTAGTCGTAGTAGACAATGAAAAAATAGTAAAATATATTCATTTAAAAAACCTAAGACACCATGTAACTTTAGATGTACACCCATCACCCTTGCCGTCAACATCCACCCAGGTAGAACGGACGACAATGACATAAAAACTATTGTTAGAAATCAAATATCCTTAACCCAGTCAACCATAATAAAATTCAATGGTACATTAAGTAAATTAGTAAGGAACCAGGAACGTATAACTAACAGAATAATAACCCTGGAACGTAACATGCAAACCACAATGCTAGGAATGCTTAAATTGATAAGATTTAACACGATATTTAATCAAATGATATCAACCTTCAATAAAATTTAACAAATTTTAGCTTGCAGATGCAGGTCATAGTAGACAATAAGATTGCAATTATTAGAATTAAGATTGTTACTTTAAATTGTATAAATAAATAAAGAAATAGGCAGACATGAGCTCTGCAGTTCCTACAAGCAATGTGAGGGGCAGGGACAACATAAATACCCTAGAGAGCTCAAAATGGCCAGTCAGTCTTGAGCTTCACACCTTTAACCTTGTTGGTTGTTCAGCTACTCATCCTAATTTTTGTTCATTTAATTCAGTGAATATCAACTTAGAGTAATTTTGACTTCAATACGTTAATGAATATAATGTCCTTGTAATTAAAAACTCAACTTGTAAATCTCTATAAATAAAAATGAGTTTTTTGAAGATATTTTTTAAAAAGTCGCTCAAAGAAACCCAAAATATATTTGGCGCAGCCGAACGGATGCAAAAGGGCACCAGGAAATCCAAATTAGAGGAACTGGTGGTCTATAATATCAATTCTTAATCTGGAAGAACAAACAACAAATTTTGGACAAGGTACAAGATCGACCAAGCCCAAAGAAAAGAAACAGACGAAACTAGCAATGAAAATTATGTAAGTTCATTTATCCTAACCATTTTTTTTTATTCAATTATTGATACTATCTAGTAAGAGACGAATTTTTTATATGCATTTTTTGCATTATTTATTATTATCACATTTTATAGCAATTTATGAATGGAAGAATTCAATCAGTAAAAGTCTGAAAAATTAATTATAACTGTGGTATATTTATAGCGCGAGTCTGTGTACAATTTATTTATTATTGAAACGAATTACTCAGCACAAGTCAGAAACAACGCGTGCAATATTATAACGCAATCTTATACAATTTATTGCAGGAAAACATTACTGAAATAAAATTATTTAGAAAACCTGAAACTCAATTAATAGCACCTTACAATCTCAGCAAAAATTATAATTATACGTTTAATTCAACTGATGAGACAATTGTCGGAGGCTTTCACGGCCGGAGTCATTATAATTATTTATGGTTTTGGGTTGGGACTTTGTCATTTTATAAATTAAGGTCGACGTTTCGCACACTTTTGTAAGGGGCTTCATCAGGACAATAATAATATTTTTTTTACTTTGCCACAAGACACCTTTTGGCTATGAACGGACTAGTGAGTCTGCTAGTTCAGGAGTAACTCTTCTCTTTACACTTTAACTTGTCTATCTAATATTATCTTTCTTATCATAAAAAAAAATTATTATTGTCCTGATAAAGTTTCTTACAAAAGTGGGCGAAACGTCGACTTTAATTTATAAAATGACACGGTCCCAACCCGGAACCATCAATAATTATAATGATGAGACAATTGCTCAGCAAAATTCATCAAATAATTATAACATTTTGTAATTGCATACGTAAAAGATAAGTGATTGTTTAAATAACTAGATACTAACTTTAATTTGATCATAATTCAAACTCCACAAAAAAGTAATTATAGAATTAAATTTATAACAAGGAGAATATGCGGTTGTGCCTCGACTCAATCCCCGTATACGATGGGAATCAAGGAATTCTAGGTATCTCTATCACCGCCTGGGAGACATTTTTAAAATCTTTTTATAAAAAGGGCGACGTTGACCGCAATGTCATGCTTCTACGCCTAATTCTCAGTAAATTAACAAGCAGAGCTTTAACATTAATTGCAAGTCGCGATGACTTTGAACAGTGGGAGGAGTTCAAACGATTACTTGTAGCGTATTTCGGCCACCAGAGGAACATTAAATATCTTATCCGAGATTTAATAAACCTCCGGATGGAACCCAATCAATCATCTTACCAAGATGTAAGAAGCTTAATCTTAACGAAACTGAAAATCGAAGAACCCGATCAAAATATCCGTTTATTAAAAACGAAAATGTACGACGAAATGGCATTAGATACATATATAAACGCATTACCTGAACGGTTATCAGACAAAATAAGATTCCAACATCCCCAAAACTTAGAAGAAGCGATGAACATGATAGTAGAGGAGGAAAACGTCATATATTACAGAAATAGAATATATAACCCTAATGCAAATAAAAACTACTCATCAATGAAAACAATACAAGCCGCGAAACAAATAACCACACAACCAAAATTTACACCATTTAACGCACTAATGAATCAATCACGAATTAACAACCCAAATTTTAATAACGTAAATTTCCATAACCAATTTAGACAATTTCCAAAGCAAACATTTACTTCAAACTTTACAAAATCCACATTTACACCAAGGTTTAATCAAAACGTAAATCAACCAAGACAAACATTCAGCGTAAACCCCAACAGAAACACACCGATGATAAATAACAATAATAAGCCCAACAGTTACTACAAACCAACTCTTATGGACGCTTCATCTGGTAACACAAGACACAACGCAAAAATATCGCAAATCAAACAAACCAAAAACGAAACTTTACTTTCCAAGAATTATTCTACCAAGAAGTAGAAGGTTTTGATAACCCGGACGTGAATAATGACGCAACTTTAAGTAGAGACGATAAGACAGATTACGAATGCAACAACCCTTACGAAAATTACGAAGAAATAGACGGAGAAAATGCATTCGCAAATTTTCAGTTAGACCGATTCAAATACGACCAAACGCAATTAATTTAAATAACATCAGTCTACACATTTTACCCTACATAGAAATATCTCGCGCAGAACTCAAATTATTAATCGATACCGAAATTTCAAAAACTTTAATTAACCCCCGAACCGTGCAAAAACATTATTCAGATTTTGTAGAAAGAGAACCCTTTAAGATCAGGACAGCCCACAAAACGGCAATACACCAATTTATGGCAAACATACTCCTACCAAAAACTTTCAACGTAAAAATGAAAAAAAATTACATCTTTGAATTCAACGACAAATATGAGGGATTAATCGGTATGAACCTTCTAAGAAAATTAGTCGCAAACATTGATATAAAAACCGATTAATAAGAACTAAACACGGACAAATTCCCGTTAAATTCCAAAATAGTAACATTCAAACCGATCAAAAATACACAGTCGAACCCAGGACGGAAAAACAAATACAAATCTTAGTAAACTTAAAAAACGACGTAGGTAAGTTAGATTGTTACATTGTATAATTAATTGAAGGACAACTAATAAAAGGTTAGTGGAAATTCATAAACCAGACATGGGAACGGATGTGAATACATTGTATTCCAGACGTAATATGACACTGCAGGTGTAGGTCGCAGTAGACAATAAGACTGCAATTATTAGAATTAAAATTGTTACTTTGTATTGTATAAATGAATAAAGAAATAGGAAGACATGAGCTCTGCAGTTCCCACAAACAATGTGAGGGACAGGGACAACATAAATACCCTCGAAAGCCCAAAATGGTCAGTTGGTTTTGAGCTTTGCCATTTTAACCTTATTGGTTGTTTAGCTACTCATCCTAATTTTTGTTCATTTAGTTCAGTGAATATCAACTTAGAGTAATTTTGATCTCAATACGTTAATGAATATAATGTACTTGTAATTAAAAATTCAATTTGTAAATCTGTATAAATAAAATTGACAAGAAGAGTTTTTGAAGATACTTTTTAAAAAGTCGCTCAAAAAGGCCCAAAATCTATCTCGTCTTCTAAGTTTAATTTTGACTACACTTAAATAATTTTATTCTCTTGTCAATGTAATAGCAAGAAATATTGCTAAGTATATTCTGTTATAAGAAAACAAGATTTTGTATTTTTAGATGGTACTACGTTTATCCTGAAATAAAATAAAATACATAAAATAATATTAAAGACAGCAATTTGCGCCTCAAAATAAACTTAATAAATCAGACAGGTTTTGTACATCTATAATTTCTTTTTTTTGTGTAATCGTGCATGGACACTCTACTTATTAAAATTATGCACTTCTAGCTTATATATAATTTTTTGAATCCAGTGATAAGTATGGACAAAATAAATACTATTGCTTAAGTGCTTCTATGAATGTAATTAACCTTGTTAAAGTTTATAAAGAAATTAAGGCTGTTAAGTATTAACACATATATTAACTGAAAAATATTTCTAATTTATTCTGACAGATAATTATTATAAGTTTTCTGAATGTTCAATTAATTTTATATACTTATTTTGTTAATCTTTGTCAATTTAAATAAAAAAGCCTCTAAAGCAAATAGGCACTATAAATATCATTAACATACTTATGAGCTTTTTTGTCATCTTTTCAGTACTGACTAAATGACTCACATGTATACAAAATTAGTTTTGTAATAAAATCTTTTAATTTAGCAATCCTAATCTTTGTTAAAAAGTTGTCATGTGTAATCAAATATATGACTATATTATTCATAATGTAAATTCATAAAGATTTTGTTAGATAAACAATTTTATAAAGCATAATTTTGATGCAAAACCACATTTGACAATTTAGTTTATAATTAAATATTATCACAAAGATGTTAGTTTCTATGGGTTCAAACTACCAAGGTTACGGTTTAAACATGACCTGAACGTCGAATAGATGACTGTCTCAAAAGGGATATCACTTAGCGGCCTTGAATTCAGGGCATGACTGTATACAGACCAGTTAACAAACACATGAAAAAGCAATTGTTTACATTGTTATAACAACGCATCGTAAACTAGAACCATATTGTAAGTTTTCAATGCGTAATCGTTTTATACGCAATTAAATTAACTTCTTCTTACAACCATTAATCAGTTCTAAAGTGGTGCATCCGAATTAAAACAAAATTTCCATGTTGAAACATGAGGAACGTATATATCTTATACGCAGTAAAAATTTAACAGTCTCGCACGACCATTACAGCTTCATTTCTTAAGTGTTGTTTTATTTTCTAGTTCATTATTTCTTTTGTGTTGCGCAAAGGAAAACTAAATAAAATTAGTTTGAATTATTTGGAAATAGAAATTACAAACCATGATGAGTTTCTAAGCATTCAGATCGATGGATTATTCGAAACTAAATTGCGACTCGCAAGTCAGCCTTGGATATAAATTTATCCATATTCACGTTAGAATGATCAAAAGCTGACTAATTCGACTCGTCGATGACAACCTCAGCAAGCAGGTGCGCGAAAGCACGCTATTCGATATCACCTTGAAGATACTTTGTAGAAATTCTAGACAGCTTGTTCGAGTTTAACTATAGCTTTACAATACAAACTGGACATTTATAACTATGCGCTTTATTTACTATATAGTTAGAATAAAGAAGGACAATAATTGGGGTGTATAGAAATTATAACACTTTGTTTTAATTGTAGAAGTACGATTTATGTTGAATTATAAAAGTAAATTTAAAAATTTTGTAACAGAACACATAATTTTTATGCATTATTTTAGAAGAGGAAAAACATACTGTTACACTCTATATCGTTATTCTTTTTTTAATACACAACCCACCGCATACTTTTGTTGTGGTTAACATATCTTCCGTTTGAATAACTCAGCAAATTTTTGAAACTTGTACTAGCTGATATCGGTTTACTGCTTTACCTTTTGGAAAACCATAGGAGCACTACCAATGCCTCTGTGGTAAAAAATAAATTTGTTCAGTTGCAACTAAGAAGAATTTCTATTCAAAGTGTCTATTTTTGCAAATATCTCAATCCTTGTTTTATGAACTTTTTTTATCATTGGGACTTTTGTACGCTTTTTTTCTATTTTTCTTGAATATCTTGGTGCGGCGACGTCGTCGTTTGTTTGTTTGTTTGTTTGTTTATTGTTTGACACTATACCTAAGCCAAAGGCCTATCCTAGTGAATCGATGCATAAATTTTTATTTACAAAATTATAAAATCATAAACAAATTAGCAATATCTACAATTTTTCGATGTAGGTCGGTCTTGCTAATGGAAATTTTGCCCTTATCGCCGGTTTGATCTGAGGTGTAGCCGGTGGTGGAGAATCTGTAGTCAAGTGTAATGTTGTGGGGGTGGGGATGATGGTGTAGAGGCTAGTAGTTTTAGAGAAGGATTTTGGAGGAGATTTGAGCTATTTTAATGTACGGGCGGTTTAGTGATTAGGATTACGTTAAGGAAATGGTCTAATTGGTTCTTCGAGCCGGATGAAAGTTCTTTTTTTTTGGTATGTCTTTCTTTTTTTTTGTTTCTTTTGTTATCGTAACGAATTTTCTTTTAGTTTTTAAGCGAGATCTTTTTTGTTATGTTTGGTTTTTTTGTTTGGTACTGCTCACTACCGTACTTTTGCTTTCCTACCCCGACCTTTTAATTTTGCTGTAGGGGATTTGTCACGTTCATTTTCGGCCGTATTAGGTTATTTCATTTACATCGATTAAGTTTCTACTCTTTTATACGTCGACAACATCCTGTTTACAATAAGTACGCTTTTTACTAATTTTTATTTTAAACTTATTCATTTCGAACCGTAAAGTTTATGCTAAAATTAAATAGTCACTACCTTGTTTTAGGTATCCGTTAACTTGTTATACATCACGACCGCGTATAATTGATTCTTATGTGATTTTCATCTAAAAACTCGTTGAAATGAGGTATTCAACTATTCGATAAAACCGTGTTTTCAAGCTTTCTAATCTCTTTTTTGGTATGTTGATAACGCGAGGATCGAAGCTCGAATTTTTGTTATTTAAACCATTTTCAATTTGATTTTGCAGTTCTCCCTCAGATATATCTTCTAAATTACTTACGTCAAAAGCGATGCATAGGTGAGTTCTTCTGAGTTCTTCTCTTTTTAGCTCTTAACTAGAGGCCAAATTGCTTGTTATGTAGGCCCGATTATTCTTTGACGTAGATCAACTACTCTTGCGTACAGGCCGCTGTTGCAATTACGGTAGCAGCATGGTTGTTGCTGACTACCGCGGCGATGTTGTGCTGATCTGATTCCGATGGATGGCAAGATAAGTATCCAGACACATGTACGTGACCTGTTTTCTTTTGTTAACATACCAAGGGATAAACCCAATTCGCATCGTGCTGACAAACAAAACACGTTTTTTAAAAAACCCACTTTGAAATTAGATACACTAATGTTTCTTATGGTCAAAATCCTTGCTAGAAAGATTTCTAAATTTAATGCTTTTTTTTACTTAACCCATCTGCTTATACGAAAATATCAGCATTATTCTTTTTTTACTGTTAGATTTATTGCATGATAGCTACGAAATGCGCACTTCGTGGAACAATTATTGAATTTGTCCATAGAGAAAAATTCCATTTTTAAATAGTAACTGTATTTAATTTTTTTCTGTTTAGATAGAAATTTTTATTTTTTTTATTATTGTAAATAGAAAATCTTTGGCGATGTATTTTTTTGTGAAACCCCCCTCCGCATTGGTAGTTAGTCCGGTATTCCTATCTGACCCGTACGCTGCATAACGTAGTATAAATTTTAATGCCCTGGCGTGGAGCTCCGTTTTTTTTTTATTAACTTTTGCTCCGAGTTTGTTTTAGTTAACTTTGGCTCCGATTTTGTTTTGGGTAATGTATGTTTTGATTTCGTTTCGGTTAATTTCTGGCCCAATTTTTGTTTTGCTTCTGGCCTGATTTTTTGTACTGCCCAAGTTCCTACGTTTTCCGTTTTCTCGCCTGATACTACTTATGTTTTCTTCTCTTACGCTCGAACTTGTATTTATTTCTCTTCTTTTGGTTCAATCTTCTTAGATTTTAGTTTGGTTTTCGTCCGTGATCGTTAAATATCCTTGATTGGCTTATTTCAGATTATTAGACTTGTGTTTTCGTCAATAATTCTAGTCTATTGAAAACGTTGGCGCCCAAAAATTTTCTTTTCTTCCTTCTCTTTATATTTTGTTCCCCGGTTAAGTCTAGAGTTGGATTTTTTTCCTCCTACTTTTCTTTTATTCTACAGTCCTATCCTGCTTTGTATTTTGTTGTTTCGCTTCTATTGGTGTCGGATATGTCCTGTATTCGCAATAATTTTTTTTTGAGCTTCTGTCGAGTTACGGTTAGCCTTTATTTATTTACTTTCTTTTAATTTCTATTTTTGTTTTGATTCAAAATGACTAGTCATAGGTTGGCGGTGTCTAATATGATCTGTAAGAGACGGCAGAAGTCATCCGAAAGCATTACTAACTATTTTGCGTGTTTGACGGATATGTTTGAGAACTATGGTTCTTTTAGTGAAGATGATCAATTGTCCGTTTTGCTTCGTAACCTTGATCCATTCCATTTTATAGAACCCATTTGCCTTCCGTCCACTCCTTGCAAGAATTAAAGAACGAATGTCTGAAGTTAGAACCGGCAAAGATTCTGGCCGATAATTCCGTAACACCTAGTCACGACCAACATATTGTTACTGCTAAACCGGAATCAGCCTCTGCTATAGTGCCTAAGTCAGTTGCTACTCCTTTTTCGGCTTCCTACCAGGGTCATCCTGTGTGGGAGTGGAATTTGAAATTTTCTGGAGACCCAAACACTTACCGTACATGAGTTTTTGGGACGGGTCGAGGAACTCCCACGAACTCAACATATGTCTGAACTGCAGTTATTTGATTCTGCAGTGGACATGTTCTAATCTACAGCGTTACTTTGGTATCGTGGTAATCAACATAGGTTTTCTGACTGGAAGTTGTTGTCTAATTTTCTGATTCAACATTTTGAACCCTGGGATTTTGCTTTTAAGTCTGCTACTATTGAGGAGAATACTTTTACTTTACATGACCGAGTTGTTAAGATTTCTCCTACGTCGACGGGTAGGTCCGAGACTTCTTCCGTACGTTCTACTGTTCTTCTGCACAGTTCTACTTCTACTCGGTAGGTCGTATGCTTTAATTGCGACAAACCTGGTCATGTTTTGACACGTTGTACTCGTCCTAAATTACTCCATTGTTATGGTTACGGATATAAGGGAGTCACTCGCCACAACTGTCCCAACTGTCATCCTATTACTAATAGGTTTTCAAATAATACTTCAACTTCTGTTCTCAGCCAAACTTCTTCTGCTTCTAATTCTACGTTCTCTTCTTTACCTCATCCAGGTCATCCTGCTACTACTATCAACACCTACTCTTCTTTGGCAAATATAGCTTCGAACCAAATTTCTTCCGTTTCTAGCTCTATATCCAATTCTACTCCTCCTTCTGCTTGCCTTACTTCACCCCAAACTGTGCCTCCACCGCCATTGCAACCCATACTTCGAATTAGTGACTTGCAGCTAGCTTCTCAAGAGTCTGTTCCCGCTTTCTTAAATGATTCTACCCAAGAAATTCCTGTCGTGTCTGCAAGCACCAATGTCGCCGAAGTGACGATAACTTCTAATCCAGTCTGTGAAGGTCCTCTTGAAGTTCATGAACCTGTATTTTTAATGCCTCTTTCCGTTTTTGTCAAAATTTTACCTGTTTATGCTTTCTTAAATGCTTCGACTCAAGAAATTTCTGTTGTGCCGGCAATAACAGTAGTAGTTGAAGTGAAGATAATTTTTAATACGGATAGAGAAGGTCCTGTGGAAGTGAACCAGTACCTGTGATGCATGTTGCTGTTGTCGTCAAAGTTTTACCTGATCCTGTTTCGTTATCTGCTATTGTGAGGTAACGAGTTCCTATTGTGGCTGAAGCTTTGTCCGTTCCTACTTCGTTGTCGGACGTTGACGAAACGCTACCTGCTTTTACTCATTTTTCTGATGTTGACAAAATTCTTTCTGATTGTGTTTCTTTTTCTAATGCTGACAAACTTCTACTTGCTTTTTTTTTTAGCTAAGGCTAACTAACTTCTAACTGATGTTCCTTTATCTACTGTTGTTGAAGTTCTCCTTGATGCTGTTTGTTGTTGTAAGGTTGACGAAATTCTACCTGGTTCTGTTCCTTTAGGTAATGTTACCGAAGTGTTATCGGGTTCTGCTCCTATTCCTAAGGTTGGTGTTCCTACAGTCAATGCTGTTCTCTTTTTTAGCTATGATACTGCTTGTCTTTTATCTAACATTGATGAAATTTTATCTGCTTCTGTCCCTTTCTCTAACGTAACTGAAGTGTGCTCTGCTTGTGTTTCTTTTAGTAAGGTTGATTCTCGTACAGCTCATACTTTTCCTTTTCTACCATTGACTTTCTTCCCACCGATTCTAAAAACTACCTTCTTCCATAACGTGTTCTGAGTTCCATATATTACGACAACCACTACTATCTCCACCATCACCACCACTTTCTCAACCTTGTGCTACAACTTTTACACCCCTGCTGTTCCTGTTTGGCAGAAAACTGCCCAACAGCTCATACTTTTCCTTTTCTACCATTGACTTTCTTCCCACCGATTCTAAAAACTACCTTCTTCCATAACGTGTTCTGAGTTCCATATATTACGACAACCACTACTATCTCCACCATCACCACCACTTTCTCAACCTTGTGCTACAACTTTTACACCCCTGCTGTTCCTGTTTGGCAGAAAACTGCCCAACAGAGGCAGACATTATTTTATGCTCCATCCGAACCCGAAGATGTATGTCGGCGAAGTCCTAATGTCTTCGATCTCGTTTCGTTTTTCTTTTGGCGGTGTAAACGCCTTACGCCTAATATCTAGTCCTCGTGCCTCAGATTCTTATGCCGACTTGGCTCTCGTTAGGTTTTGATTTCTGGACTTTATGTTTTCTATTTATTTACTTCTCTGTCTGCTGGGTTTTCTTTCTTTTTCTTTTTTCTTCTTTCACCTCGTTTGGGCCCGGGAATAGAGTAGCCCCATGGTACGACCTCCTTGTCGTAAGAGACGATTACAGCGGTCCAACACATACACACACGCACACTTTATACACGCACACTTTATACACGCACACTACATACACACACAGTTCATACACACGCACACATACACTCACCTACTCATACATCAACACACACACACATACACACACACGCACGCGCGCACACACACACACACACACACACACTTCTACATAACTACACTGGAATTTTGTTTTATTTTCTTTTGCGCGATTCTTAGGTTTTTTATGTGGCTCTTGTACTGTTGCTTGGTGTTGTACTTTTTGGTTTTTTCTTTTTTTTTCTTCTCGTTCCTTTCGTTTCACATTCCTTGCCGTTTTCCTGTGGCTGGTGTTACTTTCTGTCGTTCTTAGTGCCGACTTGATATATTTTTCGATCCACCTCCTGTGGTACGTGCTTTCTACTCTGTTATCCTTTTCTTCGGAAACCACGACTTAGTCGACTTTAGGACTAGTTGGCTGTTCTTTTCTTTGGTTCATTGTTTGTTGCGATTCTTTGGGTACCACAGCTTGAAATAATTTCATTTTTTGTCTATCCAGCATTGTTGTTGTTCTCGAGCGTACTTGGAGGCTTGAAACTTTTGTTATTTTGGCTGTTACTGTTGGTTTTCTTCCTAGCTTCTTTCCTTTACTGTTGGGTTTCTTGCGAGAAACCAATTTCTTCTCTTGAGGTTCAAAACTTTACTGTTTCTTCTGAGAAACATCTGTCTTTTGACGACTCTGCAGTGTCGATGCCGTTTCATTTTAGTCCTCGTTGTTGGCTTATTACCCGTTTACCCATCAATTTTTTTTGGTCCGTCCAGTACTTTGGTTCTTCGAGCCTGATGAGAGTTTTTTTGGGCGTATCTTTCTTTTTCTTTTGTTTTGTTTTGTTTTTGTAAAAAATTTTCTTTCAGTTTTTAAGCGAATTTTTTTGTTTGTTGTTTTTTTTTTGTTTGGTACTGTCCACTCCCGTACTTTTGCTTTTTTACCCCGACCTTTTAATTTTGCTGGGGGCGGGAAGGATTTGTTACGTTCATTTTTGGCGGTATCTGGTTATTTCATTTACATCGATTCAGTTTCTACTCTTTCATACGTCGACAACATCTTGTTTACAATAAGTACGCTTCCTACTAATTTTCATTTTAAACTTACTTATTTCGAAACGTAAAGTTTATGCTAAAATTAATTAGCCAATACCTTGTTTTAGATATCCGTTAACTTGTTATACATTACGAACGCGTATAATTGATTCTTATGTGATTTCTATCGAAAGACTCGTTGAAATAAGGTATTGGACTATCCGATAAAACTGTGTTTTGAAGTTTTCTAATTTCCTGTTTGGTATGTTGGCAATGTGAGAATCGAAGCTTAAATTCTAGTTATTTAAACAATTTCAATTTGCTTCTGTAGTTCGTCCTTAAATGTATTTTCTAAATTACTTACTTCAAGAGCGATACACGTTTTTTTATAAGAAGTGTAGATCCCGACTACATCGGTTGGTTCTCCTGCGTTATTAATATTAGTAAGACTTTCTTTTTAGCTTCTAGCTGGAGCTCAAATTGCTTGTTATGTAGGCCCGATTATTCTTTGACGTAGATCAACTACTCTTGCATGCAGGCCGCTGTTGCAATTATTATAGCAGCATGGTTGTTGCTGACTACCGCGGCGATGCTATGCTGATCCGCTTCTAATGGCTGGCAAGAATAGTATCCCGACACATGTATGTGACTTGTTTTTTTTTAACATACCAAGGGATAAACCCAATTCGCATCGTTCCGACGAACAAAACACGTTTTTTTAAAAAACCCACTTTGAAATTAGATACGCTAATGTTTCTTATGGTACAAATCTTTGCTAGAAAGTTTTCTAAATTTAATGCTTTTTTTTAACTTAACCTATCTGCTTATACGAAAGTATCGGCATTATTATTTTTTTACTGGTTAGATTTATTGCATGTTAGCTACGAAATGCGCACTTCGTGGAACAATTATTGAATTTGTCCATAGTAACTTTATTTAATTTTGTTTTCTGTTTAGATAGATATTTATATATATTTTATTATTGTGAATAGAAAATCGTTGGCGATGTATTTTTTTGTGCTGCTAGGACCCCCCTCGCATTGGTAGTTAGCCCGTTATTCCTATCTGACCCGTACGCTGCATAACGTAGCAACTTGATCCTAGTATAACTAACTTATTCAAATACAATGTTAGTAAATTTTTGTGAAATCGATTATTCCATCTGTTTGGCACCCGATGACGTAAGTACATTTTAGCTGTCTAATTGACAAGTGACAAACAAAAAAATTGAAGTAAACGCAGTAAACTAAGGTTAGGTTGTGTTGTATTAAAAATAACGTATTCCCAAACTACGTCGTTCAATTTAATGGCTTCTATTGACATAAATCAATAAAGGTAGAATATGCAACAACTGATTGTTCTCTTTCGTTACTTATTATAAATTCTACAACGTATGTCGTTACTAAGCTATTTTGCTTGAAATAGGTGCTACTTATTTATATTCTTTCTTTCTCCTACAATTTAACTACGTCAATTGTATACTTTGAAGTATATCCTGAATTGAAGCCTAAATTGATAAGGAGAATACATTCTTTCGTGATTTCTACTATAATGACTTTATCGATGAATATTTTTCAAAAGTAAATAACAATATCAACAATGTATGATTTTTTAAAATTCTCTCAAGACAGATACTATTAATTAAAATACACTAGGAATGTTTAAACTCGAAAGCAATTGAAATATAAAGAAAACAAATTTGAGATTGCGTCAAGCTATCAAGACAAATGGCATTGTATTTATGTTATTCTTTAAATTTTATCTAAACAAATCAATCTTAAACCAGCATGCAACAAGTGACTTTAGCTGACTTTATCGTCACAAATCTAAATTACTACTCTTTGGTTCAGCAAGTTCGTTATGTGCGTTTCTTTCCTTCGCGCTGCTATATGTAAACGGTAATATACACAGCAGATATAATTCTTTTCATATTAGTTGATAAATCTAGGCGTTGTTCTTAATTTTGTCAATAAATTAAATTTTGCAACATTTAAATAGATGTTTTTTTTTCGAAACAGCAATGCCGAATCGGTAATTTACCGCATTTGGCAATCCATACAACAAGTAGCTGCTTTTGCCTTAATTATACAGTATAAGATTAACCTCGAGGTAAAAATATAATAATTAATCTCGTATAAGTAGCACCAATTTATTTAATAATCCAAGGAACCGTCCATTTTCTCGTACTAATTACAGACACAAGTGAAGATATAAGGTACAGATATATTGTAAAAATGCATCGTTATTCAATCTTTACAAACTACCAAATTCAACAACACAGGATAATTTAGCATAGAAAGCTATATCTAACTGTTCTAAGATTTTCAATCCGCAGACAAGTTAGGTGCAGCTCTCCATGCCAACTGATCCAGATACGTAACTGAATTTGTTTATGATGTTCAAGCCTCGGTCTGCCTTCACCAGTTTTACCCAACACATTTCTTTCTCATATTGTAGCCTTTTTAATCTTTAAACATTTTACGTTGTGTGCGCTAGACGAAATATAAACGTAAAAGGTAAGAAGCCGGGGGTTCCTTAGGAACACAGATAAGCTTTGCTCTTGAGTAGGGTGCAAGGGAGGTTTCGAAAGTAACGAAATTGTTGAAGGTTCTTCCGGACTAACTGAATTTTTAACCCACGCGAGTTATGAATCTCCCAATTTATGTATGTATAACAAAATAGAAGTTATTTGGAATTATTAGAAATTGTTAAAGAAATTACTAAGTCAAGAGCAACAATGTAATTCAAGGGTAATTAAAAAAAGGTTATTAAGAGTTCATGAAAACGGATGCAATACATTGCTATTCCAGACGATAGTGATACTGCAGGTGGCAGCTCACAGACGGTTAAGAAACCGCGATTACTTAGAAATTAAGATTGTTACATTGTATAATGAATAGAATTAAGCAATAAGCAGACATGAGCTATGCAATTCCCACAGACATGTGAGAGGCAAGGACAACATAAATACCCCGGGAGCCCCAGTCAATCAGTCTACAGTATTTCAACTTTAACATTGCAGTTTGTTTAGTCTACTCACAATATTAGTTCAATTACTAATTATTTTTTGATTTAGTTTAATTTTAATCAAGTTTATTAAAATTCCACATTAATATCTGTCTAATAAATAAATTTTGTTGCAAAGTTTTTTGAAGAAGTTCTTAAAAAGACCGCTCCCAATGCCCGAAACGTAACTGGTGCAGCGTACAGATGTCAGAAGATCACAAGGGAACCCAAATTAAAAAAACTGGTGGTCTGGAATTTCAATTCTACATCTGTCAGAACCCAAACAAAGTTGGACGAGATACAAGCATCGATCGAATCCAACCAAACAAAACTTGGACGAAATACAAGCATCGATCAAATCCAAACCAAACCAACGTAGACGAAGTACAAAAATCGACAAAGTCCATAAAAACGACAAGGAAATTAATGTAATTAATTTCTTTACGACCAATTGATTTTTGACAAACTATTTGATATTAGCTAGTAAAGAAAATTTTGGATTATTATTTTATGTATGTACAGATTTTAACTATTATTATTGCAATTTAGGCCATTTTATAAAAATGATTTATGCAACTATTACAAAAAAATTATTTTCAAACTTATTTGAAGAGAATTTATTTTTAAAGCCAGAGAATTTTAATCAAGAAAACTGAAAAGTACAATTGTTACGAATTATTATTAATACAAAACGTAACTGGCGCACGAAAACGATTTTAAATACAAAAATCGAGCATAATTAGAACGCAATTAAAAATTACAATTTTATGTACGAAAAATTCATCACCGAAAGCTTATAAAAACAATTTATTTATAACTTAACCTTCAGCAAAGTCTATAATTAAACACCAATTGTAAAAATTATAGCAACATCTTTGCAATCTATTATTAAAATTAACCCATCACAAATTAAAACAAAGCGTGCAAATCTGTAGCGCAATTCTTACAAAAAACTAAGACCGAAAACTCTCATCATTGTACGAATATATCTAATTATAGTGAAATAATTACCGAATAAGATTCATTCAGAAACGCGTATCGCAACTTTATAAAGTATAATTGCATATTTTCATTACAAAGATATCTAATTATAACAATAGCATTTACGCACTTAATTTGTCACGAGACTAAAAATTAAATTTTTCAGTAGACTAAAACTTACAATTTAAACAATTTATTGTATAAATTATAAAGGCAACATTGAACAAAGCAGTTGACTGAAAACTTGCAACTGTATATTTAAACATCCAAGGTAACGAGACAATACAATTACAGATAAACATTTATGCATTTCAATTAACACCTACGGAAACGGAAATAGCAATTGACTATAACAAGACATTTAATTGAATCGGCAAAACTAAAATAAAATCATAACTGGCGCAAAACATACAAAGTAACGTAATTATTGCAAGAAATTAGTAATCCCATAAAAAAACCTTCCAGAAAGTAAAACTCACGACAAATATAGCATTCGCAAAGTTTAAAATAAACAAATTCAAGGCTACAGCAATTACCAAGACATTACCAAGAACGAATCGCTCAGTTTAATTATAAAACCGTATAACTACAATTCTTTAAATAACCCAAAGCAATCCAAACTAAAAATGAACAAACCAAACTAAAAAGTAACAATACGAATTGTAAAATAAATCTCAATTTATACAAAAACCTAAAATTAATAAAATCGAAAATAAATATTAATTAAAATCGAAAGCAACCCTTAACAATCATGAGTTCTGATATGAAAATTTATTTCAAAAGCATCCCTCAGTTTAACGGAAACCAAGCGCTGTTAGGAAATTTTATTACAGCATGCGAAATATTTTTGAAAACCTTTTACAAACCCAGAGACAACGAAAGAAATGTATTACTTTTCGCCTGATAATAAGTAAACTGACCGGAAAGGCACTAACGCTAATAGCCAGCCGAGACGATTTAGAACTGTGGGAGAACTTTAAACGCATATTAATTGCATATTTTAAAGACGAAAAGAACACAGATGTCTAATACGCAATCTAATAAACCTTAGAATGGAAAATAGCCAATCCCCGTACCAATTCGGAATGAAATGCCAAAAGCCTAATCCTAACAAAATTAAAAATCGAAGAACCCGACCAAACAATCCGCCTATTAAGGACCAAAATATATAATGAAATGGCACTGGACACCTACTTAATTCCAGAACGAATATCAGATAAAATAAGATTCCAACATCTCCAAAATTTAGAAGAAGCCGTCAATATGATAATAGAAGAAGAAAACGTAATGTATTAACAAAACAGACTGTATAACTCTAACGCGAATAAAAGCTATTCACCAATATAAACCATACAAGCCGCAAGACAAACAACCACTCAATCAAAATTCACACCATTTAATGCACAAATAAAGCTACCACTAAGTAATAACTCAAATTTTAATAACACAAATTTTAATAATCGATTCAAACAATTTCCAAGACCAACGTTCAATTCAAATTTTACAAAACCCGCATTTTCACCAAGGTTCCACCAAAATATGAACGAAAAAAGACTAGCATTCAACGCGAACCTTATTAGAAATACACCAATGACAAATAACAATAACAACTTTAACAGTTATTATAAACCAACACCTATGGACACGTCATCTGGTAACACGACATAAAACACAAAAATATCGCAAATCCGACCCAGCCATAATCAAAAACAAAACTTCACCTCCGAAGAATTATTTCACCAAGAAATAGAAGAACCTAACGCTGAATCAAACCAATTAGAAAACTATGAACGCGACAAATCATGCGAAAACTACGAAGAGGACGACGAAGAAAACGCGTGCTCAAATTTTTAGATAGACCGATTAACAAACAACCAAACGTAGTCAACCTAAATAATATCAACCAACAAGTACTACCATACATAGAAATACCTCACGCAGAATTTAAACTACTAATCGAAACAGGATCCTCAAAAACACTGATCAGTCCCCGAACCGTAAAAAACATTATTTGGATTAAACTAAAATATCCCATCAATCGACCTTACACAAATTCGTAGCTAATACACCCTTACCAAAAACATTCAATGTAAAAATAAAACACAAATTTTGTATTTTTGAATTCAACGATAAATACGACGGACTTATAGGAATGGGCCTTCTAAGAAAACTAGGAGCAAATATTGATATAGAAAACCGTTTATTAAGAACAAAACACGGACGGATCCCCATTAAATTTCAAAATACCCAAACCGAACAAAAATATACGATAGAATCCCGAATAGAAGAAAAATAAAAAACCCAGTAAATTCAAAAAACGACGTAATGTAATTCAAGGATAATTAAATAAAGGTTATTAACAGTTCATGAGAACGGATGCAATACATTGTATTCCAGACGATAGTGATACTGCAGGTTGCAGGTCACAGACGGTTAAGAAACCGCGATTACTAGAAATTAAGATTGTTACATTGTATAATGAATAGAATTAGAAAATAAGCAGACATAAACTCTGCAAGTTCCCACGGACATGTGAGGGGCAGGGACAACATAAATAACCCGGGAGCCCCAAGACAGTCAGTCCGTCTACGGTATTTCAGCTTTAACATTGCAGTTTGCTTAGGCTACTCACAATATTAGTTCAATTATTAATTATTTTTCGACTTAGTTTAATTTTAATCAAATTTGTTAAAATTCCACATTAATATCTGTTTAATAGATAAATTTTGTTAGGAAGTTTTTGGAAAAAGTTTTTAAAAAGACCGCTTTCAGACCCGAAAAGTAACTCGTGGGAACAGAAGAGTGGTCGTGGGTTGAGACTATTAAAACAAAGACAAGAAAGGCGGGGGCCACTGCATCTAAAGATAATAGAAAAACCTAAATGGTAAGATGACGAAAGCGGCAAATTTGAAGGAACAAATTTATATATAAAATTATCTCGAACTTTTCACTGAGGGTAAGTATCTGAAGACGACAAAATTTTTTCACGTAGCGTTCAACTTATTAAGATTAACTTCAACTAGATCTATCATGGGGTTTTTATTTACAATTGCGCGATTTAAACAATCAAGGACAATGTGAACTTACCCTTTTGACGAACTAAATCAAACGTATGCTGCCTTAAGCAGACAACCCATCTTACCAACTTTCCAGTAGGATTCTGAATATTATTAAGCAACAGCAAATAAAAATGGTAAGTAACCACTGTAAAACGGGTTCCTTCGACCCATGGACGAAACTTTTCAATAGCAAATATGACAGCAAGACAGTCTTTTTCTACTGAGTAGTTACGTTCTGCATGACTTAGAGATTTACTCGCATAGGAAATAACTCTTTCCTCGCCATCAATATTTTGTATAAGAACCGCACCAAGACCAGTATGACTAGCGTCACATTCTACAATAAAAGGAACCGAATAATCAGGCTGTGATAGCAACGGTTCAGAACTAAACCTTTTTCAATTTGCATAAATGAAGACTCAGCTTCTGAAGTCCAAACAATAGGGTGATCCTTCTTTTTCTTCTACTTTATGAAGTCGTTTATAAGCGAGACAAACGCAGAAAAATTTTTAATAAATCTACGATACCAGCAAAACATTTATAAAAAATGCTCGACTTCTGTAGTCGTTTCCTGATGCGAGAAATTGGCCATTGCTGAAACTTTTTCTGGATCAGTACGAAAAGAACTTGGCCCCTCTATATAACACAAAAATGCACACTCCTTCAAATTAATAGTCAAATTGCTTCATTAAGACACCATTTTACTACACTCCATAATCTTAAATGTTCTTCAAATTACGATGAACACAGAATTACATAATCAAGATAACAGAACACATGATGTTCAAATTGGGGACCAAAAATAGCGTCAACGAGGCGCTGTTGCGTCTGAACAAAATTTCTCAAACCAAACGATGCTGCAACGAAACAGTATTGTCCTCTGCATATTACACAAAATGCAGTTTTACCTTTAGAACTCTCGGACAGGTGAATCTGCCAAAAACTTTTACGAAGGTCATTGCTAGAAACGTAATTTGCACCACTTAACATATTAAGAAGTTTATCCACGTTCGCCATTGGGTAAGCAGCGAGTTGTGTGACTTCATTCAACATTCGTCTTTCAAAACAAAGACGATATTGGATATTCACTAAACGACATCTTTACTAATAAAACGGTTTAATGACTTTCATACGGAGCATGTCATCTATCTCATCATTTAATATTTGATTCATAAAGGGAGACAACAAATGGTTTTTTACGGATTGGTTTCGCGTCTCCTCCCTCGGTATGCATGACGATCTTATTTGTACGACCTAATTTATCATGACTATTAATTTCATAAAAAGACTTAATCACTAACTGAGCATCCAATCTTTGGGCGTCGGAAAGGTCATCTAAACTAAACAAACAATTATCTATATTCAAAGGTATAAAAGACTGACCATACGAGATATTATTTCCAATGTCACCTTCAATATGCCATGAATTATTTCTAAAATTTGCAATCGGTCCATATAACTTGGTAAAATGACTTCCAAAAATGAGTGTGTGAAGTAACGATGGTACAACCATCGCATTAAGAGCACGACACGTCTTTCCAATACAAATAGGTAAATCAACCGAAATTATGGCAAACTTAGCGGAACCATCAACTGTCAGTATTCGTATTTGAAGTAAAAATTTTAATTAATAGAACAGCTAAGGACACAACTACCGGGGTAGTGAATCCAGAATCTAATAAACCAGTAATAGTTTTATCAAACAATTTCACCATGACATATGGACAATTGGCATAATGTTTATCTACAAATAACGAATTCGTTTTTGGCTCTGAGAATATTCGACACAAAATTTTATCCATTTTCAAACCATTCACACCAATTATTTCTACAAAAGAAAATTTTTCTTTAAATATCATTATAGTAACCTTAGGAAACGTAGCAGCTTCCCGACTACCAAGTACCTTCTCCCTTGTTCGTTTTTGAACACGATGGAGGGTAAAGTAACACCTATACGAAAACATTTGAAAGAAAATACTTTTGAGGAGCTCTACAATATGTGAACATGTGACCAGCACATGCACAATTTCAACACACAGATTAATTTAACTTAACTGGGTCTGAAGATGGCTCAGCTATTGAAGAACTAGGATCTTTATTACTGACTGTTTGAAGTCGAGTATGAGATTTGTTTTTAAATAAAGCAAAATTTTTTCAGGTGAAGTCGAACGTTTCTCTACAAATGGAGGTTTAAAATTATTATTTGATGAAGTAGGGTCCGATCATTTTTTTATCTGATTAGCTTCTTCCAATTTCTTACAGAAGTTTACTAAAGTTGCTACGTCCTCAATCTCGGACAAGACAAATTGTAAGATAAACTCAGGCAATACATTTTTTCTAATTAGTCTTACTTTAGTAACTTCTGCAGGGACATTAGATAGTTTACTAAATAAACTCTCTACGTGAGCAACAAACTAAACGATATGTTTATCCATTTTCTGACGACGAGATATTATTAAGTTCCAAATCTCATATTCTGAATAGGCAGGGAGAAATTTTTTTTAAACGATAAACTAAGGAGTCTCAATCTGTCACAGAGCTCCTCACACTACGGAACCGGACAAGTGCGTTACCCACAAATAATTTAACTGATGTATTAAATAAATCTACTTTAGAAACCTTGCGAGATTTTGCAACTTCTATTATCCTATCTAAAAATTGATACAGTTGCTTAGGATCTCCAGCAAACTTCACTAACCAAGAACCAACCAGTATAGGCGGAGAAAGGTATGTCACCGCAGGTACAGGCACATTAACTATAAAAGAAAATGTATTATTCATTTCATTAGGACTTGACCCCGTATATCGCTCAACCTTTTCATATAATTCGGCTTCTAAAGTAGCTACTGTTTCATTCAAGTGACAGCAACCTCGAGATCTACTGGTGGAAGCTTAATTTGTTTCACACAACGAGATACATGCGCGAGTCTTAAAAACAACCTTTTAAAAATCAAATCTGTCGAACTTCCTTCGAATTCAGAAATGAGACTTTTAATAAACTCTACCGTTGAATTTATTTTCTGATATTCTACCGAAAATTCTACATCATACTTAGACAGATCAATTAAACGACCGGGGTTTTTCAGCTTTTTTCGGCAACAAACGGCTTACATTTTTTTCTTTTTCCAAGAATCTGCCTAGTACTGAATACCATACGTATATTTAATGCATAATTAAGTTCCTCTTTGAGTAAATGAACAACTCGGTACTTGTCTGTTATCTTTAGATAATCAGTGCCGCATACGTTAGAGAGACTAAACAACAAATCGGGCTTCGCGTCGCGAGCGCTACCTGTTGCCTCTTTTATTCTTAAACCAATTACGTTGTGAACACTAGACGAAATATATACATAAAATATGAACGTAAAAGGTAAGACGTAGCAAATCCCTTAGGAACGGAAATAAACTTTGCTCTTGATCACGGTGGAAGGGAGGCTTTGAAAGTAACGGAATCGCTGAAGGTTCTTCGGACTAACTAAATTTTTAAGTCACGCGGGGGCATAAGAGTGGTCGTAGGTTAAGACCTTTAAAACAAAGACAAGATGGGTCGTGGGGGCATTTCAACAGCAGGCCTCGCGGAATCAACATCTACCTACCTTCGCCTCCGGGCGAAACAAGGTGAGTAGCTGAATGGTGACAATTCGAGGAAGTTTTCCAGCTATGCGGGGCGCCAAGGAATGGTGACTCAAGCGAAATCTTTGGGAATGCTCATCCGTCAGTCCTGTTCGATGAGCAACCTGACCTTAGAGCGGCTTGTGGCGAATAGCCATCCTGTCGGTCGAAAACCACAGGCCGGAGGATCCAGGATTTGGATATCGTATAGCTGAAGAGCAACCAAGAAAATGATTCGAGAAGCTATTCACTTTATCAACCACCTGTAACAGCCCAGCAGACGACACAGATCACTAGGTGCAAAAACAAACACCTAGAACACACGCGTGATAAATAACGATACACACAAGACAGTAAAAACCACAAGGTTAACGCTGATTACAACACGCGCCCCGAGAGGACCAAGATCAAGCAAGATCAAAGACAAGATAGAGGAGCGCCACTGCATCTAAAGATACTAAAAAACCCAAATTGTAAGATGCAGAAACCTCTAGGTTGTGATGAACTCTAACAGTAACAAGCATCTTGGTTGAATTTGAAAAGGGAGAAACATACAAAACATACAAAAACAATCATCCGGGGTCACTATTTGCGCTCCAAAAATAATATCCAATTAACAGTTTACTCTGGAACTTCTGAAATAAATTTGGAAAAATTAAGTTTGTTTTACTATGTCTTCTTATTGTAAACCTTTAGTTATTAAAAGAAATATTGTCTAGTTTAAATATACAATAAAGTCTTAAAGTTTCTTTTCATAATTCTCATATACACACTTTCATAAAATAAGAAAACATAATTGCATTTTGAGTTTGTTCAAAAGCTATTAATCATAATTATTTATAATAAATTAATTTTCATAAATTTTCTAATTCACAGATCTGGCAAAAATATAGGGCGTGTTATTTGTTTCAACAAATACTCAAAAACAGTTTTCCAGAACAAAAGTTATTTTTATCATGACATGAAATTCACATGAAATTTGTTCCAATAAAATTTTAGATTATATTTCGTAATGTGTTTTAGTACTTTCCTTTAATTAGCTATAGGTGTGATTCTAAACAAACTATAACGCAAACAAAGAGAGGATCTCAGGTTTTCTGTTTTTGAAATTATGGCCTAGGGTTAAAAATGTTAAGAAATGGCCAATAGGAGTAAGAAAACCCAATTTGACAAAATGCCTAACAGACTTTTAAGTCAGCGGAGGTAATGAGCGCGTGGTGGGATCTTTGATGTATTACGAGATGGAAATCTATGCATAGGGTCAAATATGTGAACGATAGATAACCTAAAGCGCGCCACTATACCCTGTCGCATGATTGAGATATTACCGACTTCTTAGAGGCGAGTATAGAAACCTCAAGAGCATAAATCTAGCACAATAAAAATAGAAGGAAATGTTTAAGATATATAGTACTTACCGATTGTTCAAGTGAACACTGTACTTCGACGTGCAATGTACCTAGATGTAGCCGAAAGAAACGTAGAAATACCAGGCTAATTACCAAACGCGGAGAGTGGGGGGATTCACTTAAATACCAAAAAGCACATGGTCAACGATTTTCTATTAACAACAAGAATAAATAAAGGATTATATACATACAAGCAAAAAAAATAAATTAAGAGTTACTATTTAAAAGCAAACAACTATATTATACGGACAATCTAGTAATTTAGATAGGAAGTGAACATCTCGTATTTTACATAAAAAAAAACTAATCAGTAAAGAAAATAAACATGTGGGAGCTTTTGTCAAACATTTTTAAAATTGTGCATAATACCTGTTGAAAAATAAACTAATTAGTGAAGAGAATAAACGTGTGCGTTCTTTTGACAAGTATGTTTTAAAATGGTACATCGCACCTGTAAAGCGATTCTTATATCGATTCGCAGCAACAAACAATAGTCCTACAGTTTCACGTTTCTTGTCACGTAACTACACCAAACGCTGATAAGGAATACTCCCTTGACAAACACAAAAAGAAAACAAGTTATATACGTGCACGTGTCGGAATACTTAGCTTGCACGCCATGGGAGTGAATCAGCACAGCATCGTCACGGTAGTCGGAATCTATTTATCCTGTTACCATAACGACACCAGCAATCCACAGGTAAAAGCAGTTGCTTTGTGGCAAGAAAAAGCCGGGCCTATATAAAAACCAATTTGGCCCACAGCTAAGAGCTAAAAAGAGAATCTTATTAAAATGGGTAAGCGCGGAAGAACTTACCGATGCACTCAAGATACCCCTACTTGTCGAACCAAAAAAACGTGCATCGCTCTTGAAGTACTAGGACGAGTAACGTAGAAAATACCTCAACGCACAAGCTGCAGAATCAAATTAAAAATTCGTTTAACAACAAGAATTTGATCTTCAATCCTCGCGTTATCAAATGTGATTAGAAACTCGAAAAACGCTTATCAAATAATAATATGATCCATTATTTCGACGAATCTTTCGGTGGTAACAGTATAAGAATTTAATTGTGCGCTATAGTAATGTGTAGTCAGCCAGCGGACACCGAAAAAAAGGTACCGACTATTTAAATTATAGAGTAAACTTTTCGTTATAAAGTAAATAGATTTAAGTTGAAAATTATTAAAAAGCGTACTTATTGTAGGAAGGTCTAATATACCGGGTGTTGTTGGAGGATTTGAGCAGAATCTACGTAAATAAATAATAAAATACCAAAAAGGGGTAGGTTTTAACTGACCATCGTATAGTAAACGTAACAAACGTCCAGGCTTGGATCTGTAAAAAACTTTACAGCATAATCTCAGACTCGGCTTCAGCCTATTTTATATGTCACTCTTAAATTTTTTAATTCGCGCCATATCTTATAACTTTCCAAAAATAATAACCTCATAATTCTAAAGGTTTCTATTAACTTAAATTCTTTCTTTTTGTAAAGCATCAACAACGAGATCTACATTTCTTATATAAAAAAATTAATTGTAAGAACATTCCATTGTTTAAATAAAATATTATATTTACATAAGTTATGACCACAGCTGTACTAGATGTATTATGGGTGTGTTATATTAAAGTGCCACGAAGCATTTTTACATAAGCGTCATAACCACATATACATTTGTAAGATAAGCAATTTTAAAATGTGTAAACTAAAATTAGCTATACTAAGAATCCAATCTTGTTCTGTGAACGTTATAAAAGATAAATCTGTATTTTTAATACAATCTCGTAACGAGAATAACAAAATACAACTGATAGATCTTATGACGCTATACCTCATAGAACTAATAAAAATAATGCTACACTTTGATGCAGTGCTATCGGATTCTGCTCTTTTTCTTAAGGGTGATACTCTTACAGCCTGTTTTCTTCCCTAACTGTGATACTTCTAGTCCTTTATATAACATCGATGAAATTTTATATGCTTCTGTCTCTTTATCTACCGTAACTGAAGTGTGCTCTGCTTGTGTTTCTTTTCGTAAGGTTGATTCTCTTACAGCCAATACTTTTTCTTTTTCTACAGTTGATATTCTGACAACCCATGATGTTTCCTTTTCTATCCTCAACTTTCTTTCAACAAATTTTAAAACGAACCACTTTCTTTCATAACGCGTTTTGAGTTTCCTAAACTACTTTCGCCGCCACCTTATCAACCGCGTGCTACAACTACTACACCCCTGCTGTTTTTGTTTTGCAGAAAACTACCCAAAATTGACATAAATTAGTATATGCTGATTCAGAACCTGAAGATCTATGTCGGCGAAATCCTAATGTTCTTGACTTCACTGCGTTTTCCTGCTGGTGGCGCAAACGTCTTAAGCTCAATATCTAGTCCTCGCGCCCCCAAATTTTTATGGTGATTTTGCTTTCCTTAGGACTTGATTTCTGGACTTTAAGAATTTCTTTATTTACTTCCCTGTTTGGCTGGGTTTCCTTTTTTCTTCCATCCGTGTGGGTCCGGGAATAGAATAGCCTTATGGTACGACCTGCCTGTCATAAGAGGCGATTAAAACGGTCCAACATATACACACACACACACACATTTCTTACACACACACACATACACACACACACACACTTCTTACACACACACACACACACACACACACTCACACACTTATACATCAACACACACATACGCACGCACACACATACTCATAGATAACTACACTGGGATTCTGTTTAATTTTTTTGGGTGCGATTCTTTGGGTATTTTGTGGTTCTTGCATTTGTTGCTTGATGTTTGTTCTTTATGGTTTTTTCATTTTTTCCTTCTTCCTTTCGTTTCACATTCCTTTCCTTTTTCCTGTGACTGGTGTTACTTTTTGTCGGTCTTCGTGCTGACTTGGTAAAATTTTTTCGATGCACTTCTTGTGGTATGTGTTTCTAGACCATTTTTCTTTTCTTTGGAAACCACGACTTAGTCGACTTTAGGCCCAGTCAGCAGTTGTTTTTTTCGGTGTTTCGTTTGTGGCGATTCTTGGGTACCACAGCTTAAAGTATTTTGATTTTTTTCTCCATCCAGCATTCTTGTTGTTCTCTGGCTTACCTTTAGGCTTGACACGTTTGGCGATGACCGTTGGTTTTTTTCCTCGCTTCTTTTTGTTACTTTTGGTTTTCTGCAGGAAACCAATCGTCTTTTGAGGTTGAAGACAGTTTTGTTTCTTTGCTGAAGCATCCGTCGTTACACGACTTTGACAGTGTAGACGCCGTTCTATCTTTGCCCTCACTCATTGCTACTACCTACCTATCTTTTCCTGTTGTCTTTTTCACTTTTGGTTTGGTCTGGTATTTTGGTTCTTCGAGCGGGATATCAGACGATTTTTTGTTGGTTTTTTAATTTACTTAAGCGAATTTTTGTTTGTTTGTTTGTTTTTTTTTGTAGTGAGAACTGTACTGTCCACTCCCCCTACTTTTGTTTTCCTACTCTGATTTTTTAATTTTGCTGGGGGGGGGGGATTTCTTACGTTTACTTTACAACGGTAAAATTAAAACGTCCCTTTTTTGTCTTTTATAATTTGTTTACGAAGATTCTGCATCAATCCTCCAACAACACCCGGTATATTAGACCTTCCTACAATAAGTACGCTTCCTAATATTTTGCATTTAAATCTATTTATATTCATTTCAGATTATCGGACTTGTGTTTTTGCCGATAATTCTAGTCCGTTGAAAACGCTGGCGCCCTATTCTTATTCCTAGTGTCTATTTTGTTACTTCACTCCTATTGGTGTTCATGAAGTTTATCCATCGGATATGGTATAAATTGTCCGGTATTCACAAAAAAATTTTTGAGCTTTTATCGAATTACGGTTAGCCCTTATTTAGTTACTTTTTACTATTTTTTTCTCGAATTCAAAATGACTGATTGTGCGATAAAACTGGCTAAGGGTATCTGAAATATACAACAGGATTCATCAGAAAGCATTACTAACTATTTCGCGTGTATGACGGCCCTGTTTCATTGGTATAGTTCTTTCAATGAGAATGATCACTTGTCCATTGCGCTTCGTAACCTGCTCCATTTTATCGAGCCCATTTGCTTACCGACCGTTCCTTACAAACATTAAAGAACAAACGTTTGAAGTTAGAGCCGGAAAAGATTCTGGCTGATAAGCTTGCATCACATGGTCAAGATTAACATACTTTCAATGCTGAACGTATTTTGCTGATCAGTCTGCTACAATTGAAAAAAATACTTTTACTTCACGTGACCGAATTGTTAAAGTTTCTCCTACGCCTACGGGTAGATCAGATACTTCTTTCGTACTTTCTACTGTTCTTATTCCTAGTTCTGCTTCTACTCGTCAGCTGATATGCTTTAATTGCGACAAATTTGGTCATGTTTTGACACGTTGTACTTATCCTCAATTACTTCATTGCTATGATTGCGGACATAAGGAAGTTTCTCGTCGCAAAAGTCCCACTGTCATCCTACTACTAATAGGTCTGCAAATCATACTTCAAATTCTGTTTTCAGTTCTAGGAACCCAATTTCTTCTGCTGCTAACTCTACGTTCTTTTCTGTACCTCATTCAGGTCATCCGTCTTCGACAAATATAGCTTCGAACAAGATTTCTTCCGCCTCTAGTTTTATATTCTTTTATGCACTTCCTTCTGCTCGCCATACTACCAGCACATCCCATCCTTTTCAACCATATGTGTGTCCAAATTACAATATTGATTATTACGGCTATCACGCCCCTACTGACCGAACCTTTATTAACAGGAACTAAATTTCTTTTGCCCGTTGCGATTCAGATGGTGATCAAATGAATCCTACGTATTCACGTCCACCCCAGACTGTGTCTCCACCACCATTGCAGTCCGTACTTCGAATTAGTGATTTACTACTAGCTTCTCAAGGGTTTATTCCTGTTTTCGTAAATAGTTCTCCCAAAGAAATTTCTGTTGTCTGCAATAACAAATGCAGCTGAAGTAACGATAACTTCTAATTCAGTCAAAGAAGGTTTTGTTGAAAGTCAGAAACCTGAATCTTTAATACTTGTTGCTGATGTTGTGAAAATTTTACCTGCTTCTGCTTTCTTAAATGGTTCTACCCATAAAATTTCTGTCGTGTCTGCAATAACAGCTGTAGCTGAAGTGCAGATAACTCCTAATACGGATAGAGAAGGTCCTGTTGAAGATAGCGAACCCGTAGCTATACTGCATGTAGCTGTTGTCGTTAAAGTGTTACCTCATCCTATTTCTTTATCTACTATTGTCAAAGAATCCGTTCCTATGGTGACTAAAGTTTTGTCTGGTCCTACTCCGTTGTCTAACATCGATAAAGTCTTACTTGATTCTATTTCTTTATCGGACGTTGATGAAACGTTACCTGCTCTTACTCATTGTTCTAATGTTGATAAAATTCTTTTAGATTGTGTTTCTTTTTCTAATGCTGACAAAATTTTACTTGCTTTTGTTCTTTTAGCTAAGGTTGGTAAAATTCTAGCTTGTGTCTTTTTTTCTAATGTGGACGAAGTTTTTCTCGATGTTGTTTGTTTTGTAAGGTTGATGAAATTCTGCCTGGTTCTGCTCCTTTCTTTAATGTTGATAAACTTCATTCTACTCCTTATCTAACATTGGCAAAGTTCTACTTGATGCTGTTTGTTCTTGTAAAGTGGACGAAATTCTACCTGATTCTGTTTCTTTATGTAATGTTGCTGAAGTATTGTCAGATTTTGCTTCTTTTTCTGAGGGTGATACTCTTACAGCCAATGCTGTTTCCTTTCCTAACTGTGATACTGCTAGTCCTTTATCTAACATAGATAAAATTTTATCTGCTTCTGTGCCTTTATCTACCGTAACAGAGCACACTCTGCTTGTGTTTCTTTTCGTAAGGTTGACCCTCTTACAGCCAATACTTTTTCTTTTTCTACAGTTGATATTCTGACAACCCATGTTGTTTTCTTTTTACCGTCAACTTTCTTTCAACCAATTCTAAAAACAAACCACTTTCTTCCATAACGCGTTTTTGAGTTGCCTAAACCACCCTCGCCGCCATCTCCTCAACGGCATGCTACAACTATTACACCCCTGCTGTTCCTGTTTTGCAGAAAACTGTTTTGCAGAGTGCTGTTGATTTTACTGTTGTATTGTTTTGTTGTGTTTTTTTTTAAGATTTGTAGTGACCTAAAAACTTCAACTCGCAATTTTAAGTGATGATTTTTTTTCGTTTTCCTGATATACGTATGTTGGGGTTATTGATTTTTTCGTGTTTGGTTATACTGCGCTTTATGTCTCGCTAAAATGTCATGTATAATAGTTATAAGTATTAATTATGTGTGTTCAATTTTTCTGGTACTAACATGTTTTTAATTAGAGGTTTTTTTAATGTTTTGTTGTGAGTTATAAATGAATGTGTGTATTTTTATTTCAGGCCTCTTCTTTATTTTTGGTAACTATAAAACCTCGCCCACTTGCCGATTAAAGACAGGTCATTCTTGTATTGTCCGTCCACGTCGACGGACGTAGCTACTTTTTAACGAGTGATTAAACTTCAAAATAAGGGGTAAAAACAAACTACAAACAGTTTATATACTTGCAATGTCAAATGGGATTTTCCATGTGACCTTTTAGATTTGAAGTTTATAGCAAAACGATATTTGGACAAATGCGGAAAACAAGTTCATATATTTAAGAGCAACCTACGAAGATCAGACTCGGCACAGCTGTTCTTACGGAGACATAAAAATAGACCTTCCAACCGTAACTGTGCACATACTTATGGAAAGCGAGCTAACGTTACTGAAGGTGATCTGGACAGTTTTTCTAACATTACCAAAATGTCTCGTCAATTACGACGTAATAAATTTGACGAACAATCCTTCTGGCAAAAAAATTATTTGCAAACGAGAATCAAAATATTCCGAGCGAATTATAAACGGTACGAATTTGTCCATCAGTATGTACGCTGCGGCTGCAGATGGTACCATGTTACCGCCATAAGTCATTCATCGTGTGTGGGATTAAAGGGCTGAAAGAGTACCATCTAATTCGCATTAAAACCGCTCAAAAAGTGATTGGTTTTATGGGATATGGTCTTTAGATTGGCTTAGGGCTACCGTGGTGAGTTATTTTTGGAATAAGCCAGAAAGAAAATTGACTGAAGGTAACTTACCTTTTCAATTCTGCAGAGAAATTACTAAAGAATGCGAAAGGATAAATTTTAAATTCATATGCTTGTCATAGAACGGCCCATCATGCAGCTTCTGGACGTTGCATTTTATGCCCCCTTGACAAAATATTGACAGAAAATATTAACCATCTAGAAGAGGCAAGGAGGTATACAATTCAGTACACTACCAAAAAATTAATTTTCTGCCCGTCTGCGTTTACTACGGAACAAACTTGATTCCGATAATATAGGCAGGAACAATATAATTTTAGGTTTCATAGAAACTGGCCTGTTTCAACTTGAAACTAATAAACTAAAGGAACGGTTAGTAATTGCTTCTTTAAAAATACAGAGACAATAAAAGCAAATGTGAGCGAGGTCTACATATTTTAAATGAATTGAAAAAGAGGTCAGCTGCGTTAGTAATAATAAAAAGACGTAAACGAGTTACCGTAGAGTCAGGAAAAAGGATAACTACTGCGAACTTTGATATAGCATCGACAAGCGGTGAACAGTAAAGTGCAAAGTGGCAGAAAGACATTACTCCGCGAAATCAACTCTGATTCTTCGATTTCAGATCTGGGTAATTATCAGTCAAATTTAGATCAGGATCATGAAACGTTTAGCAATATAGAGAATTGTTATCCTTTGGAAGAAACGACTGATGTTAAAGTTGATAACTGAACATTAGTTAAATATATTCAAAAGAAAATATGAAAATTCTATGTGGGGCAAATTGAAAAAATAGAAGATGATTTTTATACAACAAAATTTTTAAAAAACCGTCATAGGGAAAAACTACATTTTACAGAAACCGAAAATAATGAAGATAATATCTCTTTATCAACGAACTTCGTTCGTTTATGAAATCTATTTGTCTGTGTGTTTGTCTGTATGTGTGTCCGAGGCCTTTTTAATGGTCGGACATCAATGTGTAATACATCAATCGATTCAGCTCGGTGTCCTGAGCTTAAGTTTTGATGTCAGTTGAAATCGGGCCACGGGGACGCCGTGCCCCCGCGATATTCCGTCGGAAAAATTAAAATTTCAAATAGGTCCAAAATTAATGTGCGATACATATTTGGACTCCCCTAACATAGCTGAGTCGAAATATGGTACCCCCCACAAAATCTGACCACGGATACCCGACCCCCCCGGGAATTAATTTTTATCAAAAATTTCAAATAGGTCCAAAATTAATGTGCGATACATATTTAGAATCCTCTGAAAAAACTGAATCGAAATATGATGCCCCCTTATTTACACACACACACACACACACAAACACACATACATACATACATACATACATACACACACACATATAGCTTTTAAAATATTTATTCAATAAAATAAAATATTGTAACGGGCTACTACTACCGCGTTTCTTTAATTTAAAACAAGTAATAACAAACGTCTTTATTACTTACTGTTCACAAGTCTAATTAACAGTATATGCCTTATTTATAGATGTTTTCAGTCCACTTAACAATGAAGCACTATTACACTAATGAATTTACAAGCACTAATATCTTCTTAAATTAACTCCTTTACCATAGGTTCATTAACAACACTAACACTACTATTTATTTATACACTTCTATTTATTTATGTATACTACAAGCTGTATGCACATTAGACACAGCATATCATTTATGTATATATTCTAAAAACTCAACTACGTTTACTTTACAACGATATAATTTATATTAGACATTCAAGAATAGACTAACTCTTACATTCATAAGCGGCCTTATATATACCCTGCATTAAGATATGACTCATTATCTAGAACTTTGTAGAAGGATTCTCGAATGCTGAAGAATACGCTGTGCCCCGGGCGTTTGTATGTTTGACGGGTTGCCTAATAGTGGATCGCAACACTGCCCCCTCTTTAAAACCGTTACGTCTCGTAACTGTAAATCCATCTTGACGCCAATTCGATGACTGGTGACGGTATCGGCAGCTATCTCCTCTGGTGCATCCACCGCGTCGTTGGAAGTAACAGTCAACACTTTTTCATGGTCTTGGTAGGCAACCGGTTGATAACAACAAACAAGAACCTGGACGTTGGTTCCCTGGAAAACTACTTCTAGCATATTTCGGACTATCCTCCAGTCTAAGCGATCCAGTCCACAGCCCAGCTTGGGCACCGCTAGTCTCGTTACTCCATTTTCCATCATCTGCGCCTTAAGATTTAGCAAAGCCTCCCATAGATGTCCATAACTAGGTCTCTGCCATGAAGAATTTTGGTGACCAGATAGTAAACATAACGATTTTTATCTTGAAGGACCAAAGATTTTCCTACAGTTGGCTGCTGTTGTACTAATTCATCCACACATCCAAACTTTTTCTTGAAAACAACAGCTATTCCCTTGACATTGCCAAATCTTGGGCTACGCAATGTGCAAGGAATACTCTCCTGGTGCTCTAAACAGATCTTGCTGTTTTTCAACAACAACGCCAAATCTCGCCTTAGCGGAACCACCATACGCCGCCATAAAGCTCTCAAAATCTACATTTGGCTCATGATTAATAACTTGCCGAACACCATTATCATTATTCGAGTCTTCCTGGTTGTTGCCGGCGTAGGATGTTAAACGGTCAAAGTGTACCACTTTCGGTTTACCACGAGGGGATCTTCTGATCCGGTACACTACATCATTAATCCTTTTTAACACTTCGTACGGCCCTCCCCATTGTCTTTGTAGTTTTGGCGACAATCCACGTTTTCTTTGTGGATTGTACAACCACGCTAAATCTCCAGGTTGATAACCACCTTCTTGTGCTCTCGTGTCATATTGTGATTTCATTCGATCGCTTGCTGCCTGGATATTCTTTCGTACGTTTTCGTGAATGCTATTTGCTCTTTCACGAAGCTTACTAACGTAATCTTCACCGGCGATCTCTTCTCCAGGTTTAAATCCAAACTGAAGATCACATGGTAGCCGCAGTTCACGTCCTAGCATTACGCAAGCGGGCGAGTATCCTGTGCTGTCGTGTACCGAAGATCGGTACGCCAGTAGGAACAAATGTAAATATTGGTCCCAGTCTCGTTGATGTTCAGAGACAACTTTGGCCAGGTACTTTCCTAACGTCCTGTTCATTCTTTCAACCATTCCATCCGATTGAGGATGAAGTGGCGTGGTTCTAGTTTTCCTGATTCCAAGATGCTTGCAGACGTTTTGAAACAACGCTGATTCGAAGTTCCGACCTTGATCGGAGTGTAATTCCATCGGAACTCCAAAGCGACAAAACAACTCCCTCACTAGTACATCTGCAACGGTCTCGGCTTCTTGGTTAGGTATAGCATATGCCTCCGGCCATTTGGTAAAATAATCCATTGCAACCAAGATGTATTTATTCCTTTCTCTGATTCAGGAAACGGACCAGCTATATCAATGGCTACCCTCTCAAAAGGATTCCCCAAGTTATACTGTCTCATTGGGGCTTTCCGTTTTGTGACCGGGCCATTTGCAGAGGCACACAATTCACATTTCCGGCACCACTCCTTCACATCTTCTTTGCAGTTCACCCAATAGAATCTTTCTCTCACTCTTTCGAGAGTTCTTTTCACGCCAAAGTGCCCTCCGGAAATACCATCGTGCAAGTGCTGCAACACTTCCGGCACTCTGCTTCTCGGCACTATCACTTGAAGTCTCTCAGTGCCATCTTCAAATTCCAGGCGTCGTTTCAAGATTCTATTTTCCATCATCAAGGAGTCCCACTGTGCCCAGTATGCCTTCAGGCTCCTACTTGAAATACTAATTTCTTCCCAAGCTGGCCGTTGTCCTCTATTTTTCCACTCAATAATACGTCCCAATTCGGCGTCATTCTCCTGGTCATCTCGTATTCTTTCGAGTTGCCAAGTATCATCGGTTACCGTCATTCTATGGATGACACTTATTTTCTCTTCCATCTTGGAGCAATGATTGCAGTCCATCGGACAAGGTCTCCTTGATAGAGCGTCTGCATTCCGATGGCTAGTTCCTACACGATGTTCTGTGTCAAAGTCATATTCCCGCAGCCGCTCTATCCACCTTGCCACTTGCCCTTCAGGATTTCGAAACTGTAGTAACCATTTCAGTGCAGCATGGTCTGTTCTCAACAGGAATTTACGGCCGTATAAGTACTTATAAAAGTGCTCTACGGATTTGACGACGGCCAACAGCTCCCTTCTTGTCACACAATAGTTCCTTTCTGGCCGCGACAAGACCTTGCTGAAATACCCAATAACTTTTTCTTGTCCGTCCTGCACTTGAGAAAGAACGCCTCCTATAGCTGTGTTACTGGCATCGGTATCCAACACAAATTTTCCCTCCATCCGTGGATAACTCAAAATTGGTGCTGTAACTAGTAGCCGTTTCAGTTGTTCAAATGCACTGTGGCAGTCGTCATTCCAATCATATTCTTGTCCATCTTCGGTTAATTTTGTTAACGGTTTAGCAATGTTCGCAAACCCAAGTATAAAACGTCGGTAATATGTGCACAATCCTAGAAAACTGCGTAGTTGGTGTATATCTGCTGGTGTAGGCCACTCCTGTACCGTTTTTATTTTGTCAGGGTCAGCTCTTATTCCGGTCTCCGAAACGACATGTCCTAGGTATTTCACCTCTTTTCCAAACAGGTGACACTTCTTGGGGCTCAATGTAAGGTTTGCCCCCCGTAATCTCTGGAATATCTCCTCTAGGTTCTTAAGATGTTCTTCGAAAGACCGACCTAACACTATCACGTCGTCCAGGTACACCAGACATGTCTTCCAGGACAGTCCACGCAGTACCGACTCCATCAATCGTTCAAAAGTAGCAGGAGCATTGCATAATCCAAATGGCATGACCTTGAACTGCCATAATCCCGTTCCAATTGTAAAGGCAGTCTTTTCTTTATCGTTTGGCTCCAAGCCTACCTGCCAGTATCCGCTTTTCAAGTCCAAGGTCGAAAACCATTTAGATCCGGATAGAGTATCTAAGGTGTCATCAATTCTGGGCAAAGGATAGCTGTCTTTCTTTGTCACATTGTTAAGCCGCCGGTAGTCTACACAAAACCTTGTCGACCCGTCCTTTTTCTTGACAAGCACTACCGGGGATGCCCATGGACTATTCGAGGGTTCAATCACTCCCTGTTCTTCCATATCGGTCATAATTTGCTCAGCTTCCTTACGTTTTGCCAAAGGAAGCCGCCTGGGGTGTTGTCTTATCGGTTGCGCATCTCCAGTATTGATCTTGTGTTGGACAACATTCGTCCTTCCTTTCTCACTATCATCCAGTGCAAACACACCTCGATATCGTCCGACCAGTTCTTTTACCTTGCCCAGTTGGTCGCCATTTAATCCTTGACACCAGGGTATCAACATATCCAGCAATTTCTGTGAGCAACCGTTGGTTGGTTTATTTTTCGTGTCGTCCACACAACGTTTAATATGACATACTGGAATGCAACTTACCACAATCATGCCTTTCTTCAGGGTCACTGTATGGGGATTAATGTTCAGCACCCTTACTGGTACCATATTTCGAGACTTTACCAGCGTTCTTCCAATCAGAAGTCCCTCCTGACCCATCCCCGATTCAGTTGCTTCCATTATGCATACTTGTCCTTCCCGGAGCGTACCATCCGGGCGTCCCATTACTATCATCTCCGCCTTCTCGGGTATTTTCATATCGCAAATCATTCGAACTTGCATCGTCTGGTTACTCGTCCCTTGAAATGGAATCTCATCATCATCTATCCGAAGCACATTTTCTTTCATGTTTACATGAAACCCATATTCTCTCATGAGATCCATTCCCAAGATCACTTCTTCTGTAATTTCAGCTACCAACACTCGATGATTAATTAATTTGTCCCCAATTGTCAACATAACGGCAGTCTCTCCGTGAGTACAAATTTTCTCACCACTTGCAGTTCGAAGACACACCGATACAGGTAGCACTTTTCCACGACCAACCAAATCTGGTCTCACAATAGTTTTGTCGCTCCTGTATCCACGAGTAATCGGACACCCTATAATTAATTCTTCCATCGATATAAATGCTGTCCAGACTCCCCATCGACGATGCAGCACGGATGATAATCTCCGGGGCACTACGTTGTGCTGTCGACGTTCGCCCCCTTACGTCGACTTGCTTTAGTTTTCCTGCTGCTCAACCGGTTGTTTTTTTGGTTGAGTACAGCGTCTCTGTATGTGACCAACTTCACCGCAGTTCCAGCATCGCAGACGCCATCGCCGCGGTCGTTGTAGTTCCAGCCTTTCAGCCACACGGTTGACTATTTCATCTATGCTGTTCTGAGCTTGACCAGGTTCCTCTAAGGCAGACCGAACTTTGTGACCCATCCTGTGTGATGTCTGCTTAGCTGCTTCAAATTCAAGCGCATGGGCCAGTGCGTCATCCAACATTTTTGGCCGTGCTAGTCTTAGCGCTTGCTGTATTTCGCCATCCTTAACGCCATCCACAAATGTTTGGACAGCAAGTTGTTCGAGGAAGCTATCTGGTGCCGTTGGGTATGCCAATCTAACTAACCTGGCAATGTCAGCTTCGAATTCTTGCAGGCTTTCACTTGTCTTTTGCGAGCGGTTCTTAACTTGTGCGTGGTAAACCTGTTGAAGGTGAGCATCTCCATATCTCATCTCAAGCTTTGATGTTAAGAGGCCGTAATCATTCTGCTGGTGATCGGGAATCGTTTGTAAGATGTTAAGAGCTTCCCCCCGTAGGGCCACTATTAGAGAGATAGCCTTCTCTTTGTTGCACCAACCGTTGGCTATTGCAGCAGCTTCAAATTGTTTCAAATATGTGGGCCAAGGTGTTTTACCATCGAATGTAGGTGTTTTTACTTTAAATTTAGACAGAGGTGACTCGCTTCTTTCCATGGTTCTTATTTCTGGAATGTTCTGATTAACAACTTGGTCTGGTAATTCAAGTGGTCGCGTTGTTAGTGAAATCACTTGTTCTTGCAGCCTCATCACATCTTCTTCCATTTTACCAATTTATTATCCAACTTTTGCTCAACTGTTTTACCTGTTCAGTGAAATCCTCTTTCAATGCAATGGAACTTTCCATTAATCTTTGTTCTAACGTGGCTGTACTTTCATTCAACTTTTCTTCCATTTTGGCAGCATTTTCACTTAACCTTTCCATTTTCTCAGCGTTTTCAGTAAACTTTTTATCTATTTTTGCAGCATTTTCAGTAAACTTTTCATTTAGTGTCACTTCCAGTTTAGCCGACCTCTCCTCCATTTTCTCAGCATTTTCACTAAGTGTCAATTCTAGTTTAGCCGACCTCTCCTCAATTTTCTCAGCATTTTCGCCAAGTGTCAATTCCATACCGTATTTAAACTCTTTAAGGGTCGATTCCAGTTCAACTGACTTCACTAAGTTTTCACTGAGTGTCACTTGCATTTCGGATTTAAAATCCTTAAGGAAGTTCATTAAAGTTTCTGCTTCCATTTTACTCTGACTTCTTGTCACTGGCATATACAAACTACTCAAATGTCTTTAGACTTAATTAATTACCCAACACAGCCTGACACCAGTGTAAAGGGCTACTACTACCGCGTTTCTTTAATTTAAAACAAGTAATAACAAACGTCTTTATTACTTACTGTTCACAAGTCTAATTAACAGTATATGCCTTATTTATAGATGTTTTCAGTCCACTTAACAATGAAGCACTATTACACTAATGAATTTACAAGCACTAATATCTTCTTAAATTAACTCCTTTACCATAGGTTCATTAACAACACTAACACTACTATTTATTTATACACTTCTATTTATTTATGTATACTACAAGCTGTATGCACATTAGACACAGCATATCATTTATGTATATATTCTAAAAACTCAACTACGTTTACTTTACAACGATATAATTTATATTAGACATTCAAGAATAGACTAACTCTTACATTCATAAGCGGCCTTATATATACCCTGCATTAAGATATGACTCATTATCTAGAACTTTGTAGAAGGATTCTCAAATGCTGAAGAATACGCTGTGCCCCGGGCGTTTGTATGTTTGACGGGTTGCCTAATAGTGGATCGCAACAATATATTAAAATGACTCTTTTGTTGTTTATAAATTTTTGTATTTTATCTGAATACTTATAATTATTACAACATATTAATTTTAATTTCTTTAAATTGTTTTAAAGTAAGTCTACATTTGGAAGTTCGTTGCGACAATGCCTTGCATTTTCAACTTGTTAGATATGATTTCCAGACTATTTCCAGTTCCACACAAACATGGATCAGAAAACTGTTCTTACTATGAGTTTAAGGGAATAGATTTTTCCAACATTCCTTTAGGTTAAGAGCATAAATAGTCTTTTTACAATTTTTTGCAATATCTTTAGTTATACTTACCACGAATGTTAATTGAATTACTTAGATTTTGTTTACAGATATTTGTTCTGTAACATTAAGATTTAAATATTTCGTTTTGTAGTATATTATTTAAGCTATTTTTTACATAAATTTAATACAGGAACACATATACCATTGTTGTTTTTCAATATAATTATATTTTTCTTTAAAGGTTTTTATTTTTTTTTAAATTTTCAAAGAACCAACTATTCCCCAGGTCGTTGTTAAAAAATCTGTAACAAAATTCCCTTTGCTATCCAAGTAGCCTCAAGCGGAGATATTTGGGTGGATTAACAAACAAAAAAAATTACTATTATAATTTTAAGCTCCAAAATATTTTGCAGATGTATTCTAGAGAATTACAAAGCTACTGTAATTTTTTGCAATAATTTTTATGGCATATTTCGGACAAGGCAGCAAAATATTTAAGAAATTTCCAAAAGAATCACTCAAATAGCCCCACTTAACGTTATCTGTTCCTGTAGATGCACTGTTTTCAACAGATTTAATCATCATCATTTTGTTTTCGATCTTACTTAAGGTCGGTTTGACACAGCTCTAACTTCTTTTCTATTCTGTGTTAATCTAAAAAGTTCTAGGTACCCTTTACAACCTAAATTTCTAATAATTTGACTAATATAGCTTGGTCTAGGTCTTCCTATACTCTTCTGTCTTTTTCTTATCTACCTGGCTCTTCATAGATATTAGCAACCTGATGATTGTTAAAGAACTCCAACATGTAAACATGATTCCCAGTTATAAGGAAATAAAATATTACCTGGTTATCCCATCCAAAAAAAGGAAAGTTTTAAATTATATGTTATAGTAAGGCTTGATACATTCCAAATTTGGCAATGTACATTGATATAATGTGTAAATAAATTCCCGCGAATATTTTTAAGTGCACTTGTCAATTTCCGTTGTCCCCGAGTCGCGCCTGCGCTGAGTGAATGGCGCAAGTGCGCGGGGTGTGATAAGACGTGATTAAGCTACGAGACCTGAAGCCAAGAACATCTACCGGTGTTGCGTGTCTGTCTTTTCTCTTTTTAGGATGTAGGTTCCTTTACCTTTACCTTCAGTCGTTCTTCATATTTGGTGTTCCTATCATTTCGCCACGAAGGGAAAAGAGGATGGACGGATAAAATTTGGTGTCAACAATGGCGCAACCTACCCACACAAAAACAACAAGGATCCTGAGATGTTAAGAAATACAAGTGAGTACCCGTTTTATTTATATTGTGCTTAAACTTGGACCATTGTATCACTTTTCAAGGTGTTTGGTAGTTGATACAAATGGCGCGTAATTTGCCGCGTAATTATACGTTATATTAAACAATTGCGCAATAGTAAGAAACGCGGGAAACCGTAAAAGGCTTAAGCAGCAACTCGCTGCTAATATGCCAGACCGCTACCTAATTGTGAGTTATGTCATAAAGACGTTTATTAAGTTATATGTTATGGTAAGCCTTACAAATTTAATATAACTATACATTTTCAAATGTCATTAGCGTACGTACGTATGGCTTATATAGTCGCTGGCATCATTATAAACTATACACAATAGAAGAGGTCCAAAATGCGATAACTGTGGAACACCAAATTTCAAAATAAGTGTTTGTTTATTGTAGCAACATATGGAACCGATTACATAAGTAGGACGCAATAAATGAGCGCAGCGCACCAGAGAAGCTGAAAGGGTCCAACTTGACTAATAATTAATGAACTTTGAATGCGGTCAACACTTCAAAAAAATATAAAAGTTATTAGATCAAGGTATGACAATACATCTTTCTCTTACCTCATAACGCTTAAGAATTTACTAAACATTTCAAAAGCAACATTGCAGTAGGTGTTGAAGTAAAAGATGAACTTTAACAACCCATCAACTTAAAATCCAACATTCTATGGGCTTTTATCAACTCAGGTGGTTTGCAAAGTCTTATAATTTATGAATGCTTTCTTGATAAATGCATCTTACTAGCTGTAGAATTTATGCAAAAATCGGAATTTCTTGCTTTCAAGCTTAGTCTGCTAATTATACATACCGAAGATGATAGTGATAACATATAGTAAGAATTAGAAATATTTTGCACAATATTGAATTAATAAAAATTATAATTTCGGATTCTTAAACCAAATTTTTCTAATCGAGTTTACCTTTACCAAAAAAATTAAAATATAAATTGCTTTTTTTACCGTAAGGACTAAAATTTATCTTCACCAAGGTGTATACCACGGGGTTCTCAGAATTATATTGTTTTACAATAGTGGTAATGAAATTTGATACATCATTATTTGAAATATAGAAAAAAAAACGATTAGCATAAGAGATCTCTTATCTAATCGAATGAACGTGAAACGTATTAACATACAACAATGTAGTATTATTTATTTGTTTCTGCAGTATTATAATCTAGCAGACATATAATCAATAGGTATAGAGCAAACCATCCTCATTCGTTAATATGAATTTCAATATTAAATGTAACCTTTAGCAGATCACGTAAAAGCGTTAACGTAACAGGGTTCGTCGTGTAAGCAAGCGTTGAAGTCTCCGCACTATCTTTATGCTTTTGTTGTGTTTATAATAATTACAATAACTTAGAACAACAGTCGACATAAGTTTCATTTTTGTAGAAACGCCTGCAAATTGATATACTTTATTTTTATGGGGTGACATCTTCAGTTAGGGCTTAATTTGCAGACATATGAAAATTAAGCATGCGACTCTTTTTTAAGTAGTTTCCGTACTTCATAGTTCAATATATAAGAACACTTCAGCTTAGATTAAATCCGGTAAAATATTTTTGGAATACTGTTTGGTGTGCATGGCAAGGGTGGGGGCTAAGTTTACGAACTCAAAAACCTTGGGGAGAACTTTTGGTAGGCAGAAAACCTCGACATTTTCGCACTTTTTCAGTTTCTTGCGTATAACTCCTAAACGACCATCAATACTCATAAGAAACGGACATCATTCCATGCTCATTGTTATATACCATTTCTTTATCATCTCTTTAACATCCTTCTTGCAACCTATCCAGTAAAATTTTGATCGGGTCTTCTCCAAAGTCCTCTTAACGCCAAAGTGGCCTTCTGAGGTATCATTTTGTAGATGTCATAAATCCTTAGATACTTGATTTAGAAACCAACACTTGAAAAGTAATCAGAGATCCATCTGCATTCTAAGGATTGCACCAAGATCCCATTCTCTACTTTCATGGAATCCCACTGCGCTCAGTACTCCTTCTGGGTGCAACTCAATGGTGTAAAATCCTGCCAGAATGGACGTTCCTCTCCGGCGTTTTAACACAAAATGATACGTCGATCGTTGTGATCCTGCTGTTAGGTTCGCAACTGCAGAGACTGCCAACCGTCATTGATGACGGCAGTTCAATAAAGTACATAACATTTCGTTCCTATCCGTGAGCAATGGCTTCAATTTTCGAGGCAAAGACGTCTCAAAAATGCATCCATGTCAAGTTGATTTGTGTTCCGTGTTAAAGTCGCACTCCTGCAGTTTGCACTTTGGAGTTTCTAAACTGTAACAGGCACTTCAGGTCTGCGTGGTCCGCTCTGGTAAAATGTCTTCCTGCACAGGTATTAAAAATGTTCCACATATTTCACCCCAGCCAGCAGTTTCCTTCTTGTAACGCAATAATTCTGTCCCTGTTTCGAGAGTACCTTACTAAAGTATCCAATGAGCCCCTTGCTCGTCTTCTATATGAAATAGTATACTTCGGATGGTGACATTGCTTGCGTCCGTATACGAGATGAATTTATTTCCGACCGACGGTAACTTAAAATCGGAGCAGTTGTTAATAAATGCTTTAGCTGTTGGAATGCGTTTTGGCATCTTGATTTCAAACGTAATCCCGCCTTTTTTAGCCAGCTTGGTCAAGGTCTTGGCAATATTTGCAAATCCGAAAACAAATCTTCTATTAATGGAAGTGTTTGTCTTTTAGTGTCCGCCGTTCTTGTGCCGCGTTACCGTTGTTCGGGTCCGACATAACTCCGTTGCTTGAAACTACGTGCCCTAGGTATTTCACCTCTTCGTCTAGTGGGTACCACTTCTTTGGATTCAGCGTGAGATTAGCTTCTTTTAAAACACTCTTTATAATTTCCGCAAGTGTTCGCGAAACAATTTTCCAATCTGGAGCACGTGGCCAAATATATGAGGCATGTTCTATACGAAATCATCGCGGAATGTTCTCCATTAAACGCTCGAAGGTGACGGGTGCGGTATAGAGTTCAAAATGGCAAGAGTGTAAATTGCCATAGGCCAGTGGCAATAGTGAAAGTAGTTTTTCCTCGATCCTTAGTTCCCATGACTACTTGTCAACAGCCACTTCCTAAATCTAAGGTTGAAAACCTTGGCGAGCCTAAAAGTGTATTTATGAAATACTTAATGCAATGTTTTTTCGGCATGCTGACTGAAGTTCCATATGTAAAATAGAATGATAGGGCTTTCAAGTTATTATGCCTTACATACAGACATAATGAATTTAATATAGTATGAGTAATATTTTAAAGTCATGAGAAAAATGTCTCTTGCAGAAAAGAGCAGAGATGTGTGCGCGTGCGTAGAGTCGCTTCCCTGAAATACGGTCATCTCTGTTGGGATCGCCGACAGTATTTACTGGTTGCAATTCATTTCGATAGGTTTGTTCTGTGTAACTTGGCGTTAGTTACTTGAATTAATTTTACTCTCCAAAAAAAACGTAACAGTTGCACCAGCTACCTGTCAGTGGTGAGAGTTGGTTTCTTTAAAAGCAAATGCAAATTTTTTAGGCATACACAGATTTTAACACTCACTAAATACTCCTACATGTACCAAGGAAAATCATTGAACTCTGTGTGCGCCAAACCAACCGATTTTAGTATCCCTAGAAAAAAGTTGTATCAAGAGACGATTTTAAAGGTTTTTACTGCAATATAGGATAATGGAGCCTCGTGTACACGGTTTCTCTCTTTATACTTATTTTTAAATAATCAGAAATAATAAAAAAGTTCAAGTCTTGTTCAACTAACCTATTTTAATCAAACATGATGGTCACAGTATATAACAAACTCAACAAAACAAGAAACTAAGCTTTTAAATTTATCAACCAAATTGACTGGTACATAAAAATTATGCAAATATAATGGCAACGCCTTGCTATTTAAAAATTTCCTGTTTACAATACGCTTTTAACTAAGCATGAACTAACGTAAAAAGGCCTCACAACAAAATTAGGTTTCATTCGGCTGATTATTAAATATATATATCAGCGTGAAATGTGTAACATGAGGAAAGTATAGATTCGACATCTTACATGATTGTTGATATTGTATAAAGCCCAAACGACCTTGTAGAGCAGAACAAATGAGTTGTAAATACTGCAATAATTTAACTTGGTGTTAAAGGGAAGCGTTCAACAAAGGAACATTTTCACCTGTGTCGGTAGTTTCTAAATTTCGCGCTTACGCTTGGGTTTGGAAACTTGTTTCTCTAACAATTCCGAATTTAACAAGGTCGCTTTAACTACCGGTACCACGTTATATTACAACAAATGTTGCGTAGTTCTGTTCTGCTGTTTGGTCCAAATAACTAAAAATAAAGTCGCCTTCCCTTATGATCCTTTGGTTTATATAGGTTCAAATTTTTTTCTCTCACAAATTGTGTTTTAAGACTGTTCCATTGTTGAGGTTATTGTCTTCCTGCTTATGTCTACGGTTATTTTGTACTCTCACTTTTAAAAGGGATGTGGTTGTTTATGAGCGCAACACATTCTCATATGACTAAATTTATGAGCTTATTACTATTGGGGGAATCTAATATAGGTCATTTTTTTAAATTTGCGTGAGTGCTTAATTATTCCCGTGGTTCACATGTAATGCTTTAATTTTAATAGCGGGATTTATGACTATTGATATTGTATGATGTGTCGTTTAATTTTCATTCTATTATAACCTGACAAAACTGAAGTTAAAGGTGTATTAAGCTACTCATGTTAAAAATATTCTTAGAGCGTCTGATTAAAGGGTATTATTGAGCTATAGATAATCATACTCGTTAAATATTGTATTGAGGAAGATCTACTCCATCTTCGTGGCTATTGCACTTGTGGACCATGGTTCTGTTGCTTCATCAGTGTATTTGTCTTGCTCTTTATTGTATTATTCAGTGATAACGTGATAACATCGATTGGTATGTTATAGCATGTGCGCCGTCTGTTCAAATGAACGGCTGGCGCACATGCTGTTGTATATTTCTTTTAATGCTTTCCTACTTTAACTCATTTCTTTTATGTAGCTGCGCAATATATTCCACCCAGGCATTTACTTCTTCAATGCTTTACAAACGTTTTCCATCCTTGATTTGCATCTACTTGCCACTCGTTCCTTTTAAATTTTGGTTCAGCCTTTGGCATCACACGATTTTGGCGGAATGGTCTTCCTCCTTACTCTTACTTTAGAACTGATTTGGCGAAGACATCGACGTCTTTATTAGCAATGGTCCTTAACTTTAACCGTTTGATTTTGTTACTGCAGATAATTAATTTAAGCATTGCGTCATTTTTATTTTTCAGTTTTTCCTGCGTCTGTCAATGCTTTCTGCGTGACTGTAAAATTCTGGCTAACGCAGATTTAGTTTTTTCATTCTGTGCAAATTTTTTAAAAGAACTTGGTACCACAACGTATAAAGCACACTACTATATTTTGTTTGTTGTTTTTTTCTTAATCTTTGGACAGTTTTGACATTTTTATTTCTTTATTTAGGAACAAATCTATGGTTTCCGACATTTAGAAAGGCAGCGATTTTATGTTCTGGTCTCGTCTTTGAACTTCCCTAGAGGTAGTTTCTAACCGTCGTGTATGCAGTTCAACTGGCAGTTTGGGCAGACGTCTTTACATTACTACGAATGATAAAGTTCACTGGTTTGAACAGATTTCAGGTAAGCAAATGAGAAGGAATCTTCAGGCATACTTCCTTTCCTCTGTTTCTCGTTTACAACCTTTGGAAACTTTCGTTTTAATTTTGGACGAATAGTTATTGCAGACCATTTGTTTGATGCTGGTATGCAAAAGGAATGTTTAATTTTTTTATCAACTCATCGTTCAAATCCTTCTGGCATCTGTAACGATGATGTTTATAATTCATAAACTTCAATACGGTTGAATATACAAATCGCTGGTTTCAGTAGGTGATTGTTAAGAATCGCACTTATTTCGGCCCATTTTAAAGTGTAGTCCGTCATAAATACAACACACATGCTTCCGCTTAAGAACGGCACTGACATCGGTTGGATTAGAGGTTTCATTGGCACAACCTTGTTACTAGTTTCTTCACACTTCTCTAAAGAAGCTATATAGTTTGTTGCCAGAAGCCATTGATTGTAGTATACGTGCAATGTTCTGAAATTTTTCCGATTGTTTTGTCCCAAACAAAATGCCCTTAACCTCCACTATCTTTCATCTCTTTGATGACGTGTGTTTCGATTCATCTTAACCACTTGTCTATAAAAAAAGAAGAATAGAATAATAAAATAAGGCAATTATAAAATAAAATATCTTGTTACGTACAGTTTGGTCCCAATAAATCCAGCCGGAAATCTACAAAGAATCTTAGAGAAGTACCTAACTAAAAGTCTGAATTCAGATAAAGTACGAGAAACCTCAACTGCGCTAACAAAAAAGGTTGCCGACTGGTTCAGTGGGAAAGGTGGTGTAAGCGTTTGAAGAGGGTTCTGGAATGCTATTGGGTGTAAAATATCAGTCTTAATCGCGGCGCATCTTGGACGCCACTTAATGTGGAAATACGGGGATTTCTAGGAAAAAGCCCTAGAAGAAATAACAGAGGGATGCCAAAACCCGAGATCAGGAAAGTGATTCTAGCTTAAAATTTACTTGAAAAATAATCTAGTGCACTAATGCTAACACCAACAGAAAATCCAGCCGGTAATCTACAAAATATCTTAGAGGAGTATCTAACTAAAAATCTGAATTCCGATAAAGTACGGGAAACCTTAACTGCGTTAACAAAAAAGGTTGCCGACTGATTCAGTGGGAAAGGTGGTGTAAGCGTTTGAAGAGGGTTCTGGAATGCTATTGGGTGTAAAATATCAGTATTAACCGGGACGCATCTAGGACGCCACTTAATTTGGAAATACGGGGATTTCTAAAAAAAAGCCCTAAGGAAATAACAGGGGGATGCCAAAACCCGAGATCAGAAAAATGATTCTAGCTTAAAATTCACTTGAAAAATAATCTAGTGCAGTAATGCTAAAACCAACAGAAAATCCAGCCGGTAATCTACAAAATATCTTAAAGAAGTACCTAACTAAAAGTCTGAATTCAGATAAAGTACGAAAAACCTCAACTGCGTTAACAAAAAAGGTTGCCGACTGATTCAGTGGGAAAGGTGGTGTAAGCGTTTGAAGAGGGTTCTGGAATGCTATTGGGTGTAAAATATCAGTATTACCCGGGACGCATCTTGGACGTCACTTAATTTGGAAATACGGGGATTTCTAAAAAAAAGCCCTAAGGAAATAACAGGGGGATGCCAAAACCCGAGATCAGAAAAATGATTCTAGCTTAAAATTCACTTGAAAAATAATCTAGTGCAGTAATGCTAAAACCAACAGAAAATCCAGCCGGTAATCTACAAAATATCTTAAAGAAGTACCTAACTAAAAGTCTGAATTCAGATAAAGTACGAAAAACCTCAACTGCGTTAACAAAAAAGGTTGCCGACTGATTCAGTGGGAAAGGTGGTGTAAGAGTTTGAAGAGGGTTCTGGAATGCTATTGGGTGTAAAATATCAGTATTACCCGGGACGCATCTTGGACGTCACTTAATTTAGAAATACGGGGATTTCTAAAAAAAAGCCCTAAGGAAATAACAGGGGGATGCCAAAACCCGAGATCAGAAAAATGATTCTAGCTTAAAATTCACTTGAAAAATAATCTAGTGCAGTAATGCTAAAACCAACAGAAAATCCAGCCGGTAATCTACAAAATATCTTAAAGAAGTACCTAACTAAAAGTCTGAATTCAGATAAAGTACGAAAACCTCAACTGCGTTAACAAAAAGGTTGCCGACTGATTCAGTGGGAAAGGTGGTGTAAGCGTTTGAAGAGGCTTCTGAAATGCTATCGGGTGTAAAATATCAGTCTTAATCGCGACGCATCTTGGACGCCACTTAATGTGGAAATACGGGGATTTCTAGGAAAAAGCCCTATAAGAAATAACAGAGGGATGCCAAAACCCGAGATCAGGAAAGTGATTATAGCTTAAAATTCACTTGAAAAGTAATCTAGTGCACTAATGTTAAAACCAACAGAAAATCCAGCCGGTAATCTACAAAATATCTTAGAGAAGTACCTAACAAAAATCTGAATTCCGATAAAGTACGAGAAACCTCAACTGCGCTAACAAAAAAGGTTGCCGACTGATTCAGTGGGAAAGGTGGTGTAAGCGTTTGAAGAGGGTTCTGGAATGCTATCGGGTGTAAAATATCAGTCTTAGTCGCAACGCATCTTGGACGCCACTTAATGTGGAAATACGGGGATTTCTAGGAAAAAGCCCTAGAAGAAATAACAGAGGGATGCTAAAACCCGAGATCAGGAAAGTGATTCTAGCTTAAAATTTACTTGAAAAATAATCTAGTGCACTAATGCTAACACCATCAGAAAATCCAGCCGGTAATCTACAAAATATCTTAGAGGAGTACCTAACTAAAAATCTGAATTCCGATAAAGTACGGGAAACCTTAACTGCGTTAACAAAAAAGGTTGCCGACTGATTCAGTGGGAAAGGTGGTGTAAGCGTTTGAAGAGGGTTCTGGAATGCTATTGGGTGTAAAATATCAGTATTAACCGGGACGCATCTTGGACGCCACTTAATTTGGAAATACGGGGATTTCTAAGAAAAAGCCCTAAGGAAATAACAGGGGGATGCCAAAACCCGAGATCAGAAAAATGATTCTAGCTTAAAATTCACTTGAAAAATAATCTAGTGCAGTAATGCTAAAACCAACAGAAAATCCAGCCGGTAATCTACAAAATATCTTAAAGAAGTACCTAACTAAAAGTCTGAATTCAGATAAAGTACGAAAAACCTCAACTGCGTTAACAAAAAAGGTTGCCGACTGATTCAGTGGGAAAGGTGGTGTAAGCGTTTGAAGAGGCTTCTGAAATGCTATCGGGTGTAAAATATCAGTCTTAATCGCGACGCATCTTGGACGCCACTTAATGTGGAAATACGGGGATTTCTAAGAAAAAGCCCTAAGGAAATAACAGGGGGATGCCAAAACCCGAGATCAGAAAAATGATTCTAGCTTAAAATTCACTTGAAAAATAATCTAGTGCAGTAATGCTAAAACCAACAGAAAATCCAGCCGGTAATCTACAAAATATCTTAAAGAAGTACCTAACTAAAAGTCTGAATTCAGATAAAGTACGAAAAACCTCAACTGCGTTAACAAAAAAGGTTGCCGACTGATTCAGTGGGAAAGGTGGTGTAAGCGTTTGAAGAGGCTTCTGAAATGCTATCGGGTGTAAAATATCAGTCTTAATCGCGACGCATCTTGGACGCCACTTAATGTGGAAATACGGGGATTTCTAGGAAAAAGCCCTATAAGAAATAACAGAGGGATGCCAAAACCCGAGATCAGGAAAGTGATTATAGCTTAAAATTCACTTGAAAAGTAATCTAGTGCACTAATGTTAAAACCAACAGAAAATCCAGCCGGTAATCTACAAAATATCTTAGAGAAGTACCTAACAAAAATCTGAATTCCGATAAAGTACGAGAAACTTCAACTGCGCTAACAAAAAAGGTTGCCGACTGATTCAGTGGGAAAGGTGGTGTAAGCGTTTGAAGAGGGTTCTGGAATGCTATCGGGTGTAAAATATCAGTCTTAGTCGCAACGCATCTTGGACGCCACTTAATGTGGAAATACGGGGATTTCTAGGAAAAAGCCCTAGAAGAAATAACAGAGGGATGCTAAAACCCGAGATCAGGAAAGTGATTCTAGCTTAAAATTCACTTGAAAAATAATCTAGTGCATTAATGCTAAAACCAACAGATAATCCAGCCGGTAATCTACAAAATATCTTAGAGAAGTACCTAACTAAAAATCTGAAATCCGATAAAGTACGAGAAACCTCAACTGCGGTAACAAAAAGGTTGCCGACTGATTCGGTGTGAAAGGTGTGCAAGTGTTTGAAAAGAGTTCTGGAATGCTCTCGGGTGTAAAATATCAGTCTTAATCGGGACACATCTTGGTCGGCACATAATTTGGAAATACGAGGATTTCTAAGAAAAAGCCCTAAGGAAATAACAGGGGGATGCCAAAACCCGAGATCTGGAAAGTGATTCTAGCTTAAAATTCACTTGAAAAATAATCTAGTGCACTAATGTTAAAACTAACAGAAAATCCAGCCGGTAATCTACAAAATATCTTAGGGAAGTACCTAACTAAAAGTCTGAATTCAGATTAAGTACGAGAAACCTCAAGTGCGCTAACAAAAAAGGTTGTCGGCTGATTCAGTGGGAAGGTGGTGTAAGCTTTTGAATAGGGTTCTGGAATGCTATCGGGTGTAAAATATCAGTCTTAACCGCGACGCACCTTGGACGCCACTTAATTTAGAAATACGGGGATTTCTAAGAAAAAGCCCTAAGGAAATAACAGGGGATGTCAAAACCCGAGATCAGGAAAATGATTCTAGTTTAAAATTCACTTGAAAAATAATCTAGTGCACTAATGCTAAAACCAACAGAAAATCCAGCCGGTAATCTACAAAATATCTTAGAGAAATACCTAACTATAAGCCTGTATTCCGATAAAGTACGAAAAACCTCAACTGCGCTAACAAAAAAGGTTACCGAGTGGTTCAGTGGGAAAGATGGTGTAAGCGTTTAAAAAGGATTCTGGAATGCTATCGGGTGTAAAATATCAATCTCAATCGGGACGTATCTTGGACGCCACTTAATTTGGAAATACGGGGATTTTTAGGAAAAAGCCTTAGAAGAAATAACAAGGGGATGCCAAAACCCGAAATCAGAAAAGTGATTCTAGCTTAAAATTCACTTGGAAAATGCTCTAGTGCACTAATGCTAAAACTAACCTTAAATTAATCTTAACAGTAAGGATACTAATATACTTATTTAAAAACTGCTAGCTGAAAAAAAGTTTTCCAAAATCAAATGTTGAATTACGAGAATATTAATTTTACCTTTAGATAATTGCAATATATTTAATTATAACGAGACTGGAAGTATTACCTTTACATTAGTTGTAAAAAATGCCAGTATAGGACTATTTATTATTATGTTTTCATCACAAGTACATACAAATATTCTTAAACAAAAAAATACCCCAAGTATATCAAAAACTATTTAGCTTAATAGAAAACGTTTTTGACGAACAAACTGACTTTCTGGATCCTTAAATTAAAAACAAGAATATACTGAGAGTACGTTTATACGTCCATGTAGTTATAATAAAAAAAAATGTTTATGCTTCTCCAGTTACCGTTGAGTATTGTTTCAGAAGTTTTATCATAAATACCTGATAAGTGATTTTTGACTGTAGATAACTCAGAAACACTAGACGCCATTATCTCCTGAACTTAATTCGTTTTTACCAGAGCCAATTGGGATTTCAAAAAAAACTAGATGTTCTGAAATAACATGGTTTATTCAACACGAAGTTTTTCTCTAAAACTAAAAATAACCAACCTGGTAGAATCCGATTCCAAACTTCATTGGCTAATCGCATTAATCAGTTCAATCATGTTGTAGGTATCCAGAAGACCGGTGGTATGCGGTTTTAGCCTAAATAGGACGGCACCAGCTGTTAAGAGCGTCGGTTGCTACCTCCATTAATATGGAAAAAGTTAAGAATGACTCTGGCGGTCTTTGTTGTCACATTTTTCGAGATATGAATAGTTTTAAAAGGGGGGCAGTACAACAGTAACTAAAAAATATATGGAACACTCTGGAAAGTACGCTTTTAACTATTTACTAAAACCGTCTCATATAACGATAAGAAAGCATGATTGACAGGTATCGCAATGCAATAGGAATGCTCTCGTACCGTTTGATGAACCAAATTTTAGATATTTGTCCTTTTTTTCAATCAAAGGGCTATTCTTGCGACAGTTTAGTGTTAGTCTGAATTTCGTCCTAATAAACGTTGAATGTGCAAAAATTAATGTAATGATAAATTCGTCTATATGATATAAATCTGTTGAATAAATAAACTACCAGTAAGATTAGCACTTTGATACAGTTTAATTCCTCGTATACAGAAGTTTAATTAGTGCTTATATAAATAGACTAAGCTAGTGTTAATATAAACAAGACTTTGTGAATACTTGTTATTTTGAAGAATTATTATTAAACCCGTATATTGGCTAACAACCATACCTGTTGACTATAATTTGGTTTTTCGAATGCTAGTAATGTTGCACTACTTATTCATTTTTGTGATTTTACTTTAAGCAATAGTACGCACTTGGTATAACGAGGTCTTTTGTCTTACTAAAATAATGAACTTTATAATTAAGAGGAACAACACTTCTTGTAATTCTAGTTACTAACAAGCTTAAGATTTTGTATAATTCTTAAATCTGAAAGAAATTTACAGGTGGTTGAAAAGGAATTGGAAAGTTCATGAAGGTTTTATACAATGCTACCATGTAAATAATTTTCCAGACATGTAAATTACATTACATTAAAATTAACGTACTTTACAAATCGTTCTTTATAATCGTGTTACTCATGCATGACACACATGATTAAAGCTCTTTGTCATAAAATATTTTAAAGTAACCTGGCATCAGTATTCCAATACTAATCAAAGCACCAACGCTGGAATTCAAATCGTAATAGAAATTTAATGCACAAATCTTCTTTAAACGCATAATAAAGCGAACTGATACGTGTATATATTAAAGCGTGAGAGAAATGCATAAGAGTCAAGAAAACTTGGATATAATTTAGATTTGTCGAGATAAAGTCGGTTGAAGTCACTGGTTGCATGCTGTTTAAGGATTGATTTGCTTAGATAGTAATTAGAGAATAAGGTACATGCAATATCATTTGTAGTGTTGTATTAGATTGGGGTAATTAATTCTGTAGTTTTATATTTAATTGTTTTACAGTTATAATTCCGGTTGAGTAACTTATAAAAATCTTCCTGTCAACCCAAAGGTGCCCTGCTTTGAAAGCATTGGACGTGAACCATTTATAATTGTCTTTTACATATTAACAATCAACGCTTATACCTTAAATATCAATGTGTGTTTATATAAGCGGGTATAAATTACGCTCCGTAGCGTAATCTTCAGCATAAAATCATCACACAAAGATAAACGACTCATTAATGTAACTAGGCGTCATTTAGCTTAACTTACCCTTGACAAAATTTGTTAGCCACCATGTGATTGTAACATCTTCAGATTGACTTGATTGACAGTTTACAAGAGGCTGCAACCGAGAGCTTTATTAAGCTTACAATAGAAACCTTCTGGATGTTATTTGCATAATTGTAGTACGTTTTGGAATAGTCGAAAATTATCGATTATGCATATAGATTGCCGCTCACAGCCATTAGAGATTATTTCTAATTACAGCTTTAATTATAATACTAGTTTTTATTCGAGTTTTGATCTATATAGATGTAATATGAAATTAGTGTGACAGCCATTAGCTGTAAATAGGTTGTGAGTGCTATAGAATTTTACTGTTGCTACGAGTAGTTGAAAACTTTTGAGTAATCAGTTGATAATGAAAACTGTTGTTATTGCTATAGAACTACATTATCTTAAAATTCTGCTAAACCGCCAAACTAAAAACGTATAACACCACCATACAATATAAATAGGTACTTATGATTACAAAACTAAGAGCTGTTTAAAAGAAACATTTAGGTGGGACTCGTGTGTATCGCCAAATTTTACTGTACTGTTTGTAAAATGGACCCTAGAAAAAGCAAAAAAGAAAAAAGGATAAGTTCAGGGTTTTTTCAGCATAACTCACCTGTTTCGTTTATATTATATTTATATTTAATTTACCGCTTGTATTTATTTTGGCATTTGGAATTTGTGAATTATTTACCTCCGCCCGGTATATTCAAATTGTCATTGCATGTATCGTGTGTTACTTCAGACACTGCGCCTGTTCGTAAGTGTAGCGATAACGACAAACTTTGCTGTGTCCTTCACATGTGCAAGAACTTTTTATCACCTGCCATGGAGAAGACAAGAGTCAAGAGTCGACAATCGCTCTTCGTCCTGTACGGTCACATTAAGATTATTCCGTTTTTCGTACGGGCGCAGCCAACAATTGTGCTACGTTTCGCTACTTTTAAAAAGGGTAAGTGTTTAAAATAATTGTTTGTTTATGTATATTATTATTTAGTTTTTTTCGTATATATGTCCACTTTTTCTCTACCACTTAGCTATCGAAATCCCTCCACAAAAAATTACATCACCACTTTACGGAACCTATATTGTCATTTTACTGTCGAAAGGACTAACATCTCTACAACTCACGCTAAAGAGCCAATTCTGTTTGACTCACGTAACTATGCGATTGCTAAAGGCCAATCACACAATTCTCAAATGGAAAGCACGTAACTGTTTAGAGAAAAACGCTTAATTTAAACATAAAGTTACAAGACAGATACATGTAAAGATTAAATACTACAGGGGATTTGAGCGCCTCAAAATGACAACGTTTCTAACATAAAACCTGTTACGTCCTGAATTGACGTTCAGTCTGTAAATCAATTATACTCTACAAGGGCGAAGGAGTATAATAGTAAAATAGTGCACCGGCTAGTTTTTAGTGGAGTGGGGTGGGTTCTACAAAAACAATCGCAAAACTTTTAGGGAAATACAAATTACAACATTTTTAATAACTACTTTTATACTTATCTTGAAAGGTCTTTAAACTCACTTTATCTAATAAGGCTTTTGAGCGACAGCCCACCTGAAAAAATTCTGACTAAGGCCTCTCTAAAAGACAAGTGTTCCGAGAAGCAGTTTAACGGTTTTCACTGCAACTGGTGCCTTAAGTATACGTTTTTCACCTTCTACTAACTTAAAACAAACATAAATAATAACAAAAACGCAGTCTTGTTCACGTAAGCGACATTATCAAACATGAAAATTACCGTAAATAGCAAAAAATCCAAAATCTACTCCAAATATGTGTGTATCTAAAATCAAAGAAACTACTTAAATTTATCAAATATAGACATCCACCCAATTAATTTGTATATATGAATTATGCGGATATAAGTGCGAACTTTCCCATATGAGAATTCCTTTTTTACAATACGCTTTAAATAAGCGTGAACTAACGCAAAAGGTCCTCTTAATAATAAATTTTACCCATTCTTATTATTACAACCAATCACAATTATTAATTATAAAACAGAATGTTTAGTAGGTGAAAAGACAATATTCGATTAGTTACAAGATGCATTGGTTTTTTACAAAGTTTCAAACAACCTTTTAGTGCACGGAAATAGTTGCAGTATGGAATGGAAGCTTTTAACATAGGGTATTATCACATGTAACTGTATTTTTAATTCCGACTTTTAACTCGCGCTTGTGTACTTGTTCACTTATAATCCCGTGGTTTAATATTGTTCATTGAATTATCAAATAATCAACTTCATCTAGCAAGATAATGGTTTCGTCTCAATCGAATTCGAAGCTCTGCTCAGATTTCTGTTCTTTATTAGTTTTTGTCTCAGGATCATTCCATACTATTTTTTGTTCTCACGGGGTAGTGCATCTAGCTGTTCGATTTTCGAGTGAAAGTAATTCTATTTATGTGACCGGTTATCTTGCTCTTACGCTTTTATATTAAATATTGAAAGCAGCACATTTGTGTACGTTCTTAATACATTTTTTATGGCTGTAATTTACGAATATATGAATATTGGAGTCATACACCATGGTTATGGATTCATTGAATCTATGTGAGCTTTAAATTCTCTCCACGGTTTACATGTAATGCACCGGTTTTGTGATTAATGTATTTGTAGGGTGTGCCGGTTTAATTCTGTGATTCAGTGGTTTGTCTTGATCTTGCGTGATTGCTCCAAAATAAACTTTAATATGCCGGTTATTGTGCAAGTGTCTATCTGTATTTTCCTAAGTTTAACCTAAAGAGTATTAGGTCTCGATCGTTATTGCCATATGTATAAACTTTAATTCTTTATCCCATTTTAATACCATATTGGAGTAGTCAAGTTATTTAATTTTGCAGGTTCATTTAACTAACTGAAGCAAATAAAGTTATTTCCATTACCTAATGTTTGCTTAAATCACGCACTTGCGTTATAGATAGACAATTGGCTTACGAATGGTAGATATAACAGTGTCTCTACCCGGCGATCCAAATAGGGTATAAATCCATTTTTGGCATACTGTACAAAGATAACGGTATCAAAGTTGAATAATTTGTAAAGTTGTATCTTTGGGATATCTGTATAGATCTTTACGCAGTTGCTTCTGCTTGCTTTCCGCATACCCAATCGTTGTCCAAACTAGACATTATTTTGCCTTTAGGAACGATTTCTCTTTCATCTTTCCTCTCCTGTAATGACCGGTGGTTCTTGATAAAGGTGGAATCTTCAATGCAAGAACTCTTCGACATGCTGATTGATGTGCTATACCTAATATAGAATAATACTGCCAAGTTCTTACGCTTTAACGCTAGACATATGATGGGTTTAATATACTATGGGTATTATTTTAAAGTCAGGATAAAAATCCCATTTGTAGAAAAAAGCAGAGAGAAAATTAAGGTTCGTGTGCGTAGGGTCGCTTCCCTGAAGTACGCCCATCTTAGTTGAGATCGCAGAGAGTACCTACTGGTTAAAAACCATTTTAATACGTTTGTTACGTGCAGAATAAACGTTAGCTACCTGAATTAAGTTTACTATACAAAAGAGACGTAACAGTAAATTGTACACAAGCTAGTTTTAATTGGTGATGGAAATGTAAATCTTTTTAAGGGCATAGAAATTGTCACACTTTCACTAAATGCTCTTAAACCTATTTGGAAAAGTCTTTGGGCTCCCTAAAAGATAGGTATTCCAAGAGACGATTTTAATAGTTCTTACTGCAGTATAGGTTGATGGAGCTTTGTGTACACGTTTTCCCACTTTCTACTAATTTTAAAATAATCCCAAATATTAAGAAAACTCCAGTTTTGCACACCTAACTTCTATTATCAAACATCTATGTTACAGTATATAACAAGCAAAATAAAACAAAAACAATGCTCTTAAATTTATCAATTATAGGTAACCAACCAAATTAACCGGCACAAATTATGCGTAAATTATGCAAATACAATGGTTTACAATACGCTTTAACTAAGCGTGCGGCAACATATAAAGTTCTTTTAGTAAACATAGGTTTTATTTAACCAATTATTAAACGTATATCAGTATGAAATGTACAACAGGTAGCACGCAAAAATTCAGTGACTTGCAGGTTTGCCGCTTGTTTATACAAATCTCAAGCAACTTTGTAGCGAAGGAAAAAAAGATTGTAGGTAATCCATTAATTATTTCAACTTTGTGTTAAAAGAAAACTTCGAACACAGAGGCATTTTCAACTGTGACGGTAATCTTTAAACTCCACGTTTATGTTCGCGTATAAAAACTTGTTTCTTTTACAATCCCTGCTAAAAACCAAATTATAGTACTACCAACGTTGATTCGACGTCGTTCAAAAACTTAGCAATTGCATTTAGTGCAATCACCCTACGAGTGCCGACAAATCGTGCATATTTTAATGGTCTATTTTACATATATATTACAGAAACATTTACTAATTGAGGCGTAGGACGTGCGTTAACTGACAAATACGCAATTTTTAAAAATCTATTAGCATATGCATAAACACATAGCCAAAACAAATTTGATTTGTTGGTTAAGAATTTGGTAATTAAAGTTTGCTGCGTACCTAGACGTAACCGGAAGAAAAGTAAATACCAGGCTAACTATCAAACGCGGAGAGGGAGGGAGGGGGGATTTGCCCCGATCAAAATTCAAGAAGATCAAACCCACACAAGAAAAAAAACCGATCCTTATATGAGGAACACCAAAGAGCCGAAAGAAAAAGAAAAAATACATAATAGGTCGAACGTAAAGGAAGAAAAACCAAGTAGCATCAGGTCGAAAAATGCGAGTAATGTCGGAAATTAGGCAGTATCAGCCAACAAAAATTGGGCCTTAAATTAAGCGAAACCAAATCGGAGCCAAAGTTGCACGAAACAAAATCGGAACCCAAATTAACGAAAACCAAAATCAAAGTAAACATTACCCCCAAGACAAAATCGGAGCCAAATAAAATTAACTAAAACAAACTCGCAGCCTCACGTTGGGCGCCAGATTTTATGCTACGTACTTAGACGTAGCCGGAAGAAAAGTAAATACCAGGGTAACTATCAAATGCGGAGAGTGTGGGAATTGCCTACATAACAAAAAGAAGAAAAAAACACATCGCCCACGAGTATCTATTAACACAAAAATAAATAAAGGATTCTGTAACATCAAGCAAAATAAATTAAGTGTTATTATTTCACTGCAAACAATTATATTGTATGGACAATTTAGGAATTTAGGTACGAAGTGCGCATCTTGTATTTTACACAAAATAAATTGAATCATTAGTAAATAAACCTGTGAGAGCTTTTGAAAAGCGTTTTTAAAATTTCACCTAATAGTTTTTGTAAGATAAACTAATTAGGAGGAAAGAATTAATGTATGAGAGTTTTTGTCAGACATCTTTTAAATCGTATATAGTACCGTTTGTAAAATAAACCAATCAGTATAAAAGAATAAACGTATGTCTGTCCAACATTTTTAGCAAAGGTACCTCATATCTGAAGAGCGATAATATCGATTAGCAGCAACAAACAATAGTTCTACAATGTCACGTTTCTACACCAAATGTTGATACGGAATATGCTATTAACACACACAAAAGTAAACGAGTTGCATATCTGTAGGTGTCCGGATACTTAGCTTGTAAGTCGTTGAGGGTGAGTGAGCACAGCAACGCCATGGTCGTCAGGATCTATTTACCCTGCCATCATAACTGCAGTAGCGGTCTACAGACAAAACCAGTTGGTCTACAGACAAAAGCAGTTGGTCTACGGACAAAAGCAGTTGGTCTACAGACAAAAGCAGTTGGTCTACAGACAAAAGCCGTTGGTCTACAGACGCAAGCAGTTGGTCTACAGAAAGAAAGAACCCATTTGGCCTTCAGCTAAGAAAGCTAAAAAAAGAATCTGATTAGAAAGGGTACGCGTGGGGAGACTCGCCAATACACGCAAGACACCTACTAGTTGTCGTACAGAAAAATACAAACGTGCATTGCTTTTGAAATACGGTGATAAATAATGTAGAAAATATTTCGACGCACAAGCTAAAAATTTAAACTCAACAATGGTTCAAATAACACGAATTCGAACTGCAAACCCTCGCTTATCGATACGCGGTTGAAACTGAAAAACTCGGGTTTTATCGGATAGTACGTGACCTTATTTCAACAAGTCTTTACAATGGAACAATAGAGAAAACTATTCTACTCGGTCGTAATGTATACCAAGATAACGGGTACCTAAAACATTATATAAACTAGATTTAAGTTGAGGAATTTATTCGAGCGAGTATTGAATTAACCAAGAAAATTTTAAAAGCAAAATTGGAACGTAACAAATTCCCCCCAATAAAATTAACACATCGGGGTAGGAAAATAAAAGTACGGGAGTGTGCAGGACCAAAAAAAGGGAAGAAAATTCAATTAAATACTAAAAAAAATTTGTTACGAAAACAAAACAATAGAACCGAAAAAGAAAATAAAGGAACACCCTAAAATAAAAAAAAGAACTCTCGTCCGGCTCGAAGGGCCAATAACAGAAGAAAGAGAAGAAAGTGAAGAAAGGAAGGGAAGAGGGTTGATACGCAATCAAGAAGGACTAAGGTGGAACGACCTCAGCTCTGCAGAGTTGTCAACGGACGGATGTTTCTCAAATGAAACAGTACGGTTATCAACCTCAAAAGAAGAAAAGGAACAAGAAAGAAAACCAACGGTGCCAACCAAGTAGGACCCAAAAGTCAAGCCACAAGTAAACAAAGGAACAACAAGAGAGAATGGGAGGAAGAGCGCTGGTGAAAGGAAACAATGTACTACTAACTGTGGTGACCAAGAATCTCAACACACGAAGAACCAAAGAAAGAATAGCTAACTAGACCTAAAGTCGACTAAGTAGTGGTTTCCGAAGAAAGAAAAACGGACGAGCAAGCACCTACCACAGAAGCGGATGAACGAAACACAATCGGACTAGGGACTGATAGCAAAGAAGACCAGAAAAAGAATAGGGAGAGGAATGTGGAACAAAAGGAACGAGAAAAAAAACCAAAAAGAATAACACTAAGCACCAAGTACAAAACAAAAAAAAACTAAGAATCGTACAAAAGAAAATAAAACAGAATCCCAGTGTAGTTATGTATACGTTGGTGTGTGCGTGTGTGTGCGTGTGTGTCTATGTGTGTGTGTGGGTGTTGTGCGTGCATAAAGTGTGCGTGTGTGTATGTGTTGTGTTGGACCGGTGTAGTCGCCTCTTACTACCGGCAGCTCGTACCATGGGGTTATTCTATTCCCGGACCTACACGGGTTCAAGGAGTATAAAGAGAAAACGAAAGGGAGAAGAACCAAGTAGAAGTGCGTGTTTATGAAGTGTGTGGGTGTTTGTGTTGGACGTATGTGTGTGTGTGTAGATGCGCGTGTGTGTATGTTTTTGACCGCTTTAGTCGCCTCTTGCGACAGGTAGGTCGTACCATAAGACTATTCTATTCCCGGACCTACACGGGGTAGGAAAAAGAAGAAAACCCAGCAAAATACGGAAGTAAATAAAAAGAAAACTTAAAGTCCAGAAAACAAAACCTAAAAAGAGCAAAGTCGGCATAAGAAGCTGGGGCACGATGGCTAGATATTGGGCTTAAGACGTTTACACCGCCAGAAGGAAAACCAAACGAGATTATGGACACTAGGATTTCGTCGACCAACATTTTCAGGTTCTAAATCAGTATAGAGAACTTTCTGTCTCTTATGGGCAGTTTTCCACAAGACAGGAACAGCTGGGGATGTATCAGTTGTAGCACGCGTTTTAGAAGGTGGGAAAGGTAGTCTAGAAAATTCAAAACGCGTCATAGGAGAAATGGATTTGTTTTTAGAATGTGTTGTAAGAAAGCCAACGGTAGAAAGAGAAAAAGTATTGGCTGACGAGAATCAATCTTACGAAAAGAAACGCAAGCAGAGCATACTTCAATTACGTTAGCTAGAGGGACAGAAGTAGATAGAATGTCAACCATGTTAGATGAAGGACTAGAAGTATCACAGTTATTAACGCAAACAGCATTGGTTGTAGGAGTATCCACCTTAGGAAAAGGATCAGAACCAGGCAGGAGTTCATCAACGTTACAAGAACAAACAGCATCAGGAAGAACTTCATCCACTATAGATGAGAAAGCAGAATCAGGTTGACCTTCGTCAACATTAGATAATAGGACATCAGCTAGGAGCTAGGAGCAAGTAGAATTTTGTTAGCATGAGAAAATGAGTAAGAGTAGGTAACGAAAGAGGATCAGGTAAAACTTTGACGACAACAGCAACAGGCACCACAGCTACGTGTTCACTAACTTCAACAGGACCTTCTCTATCCGTATTAGAAATTGGCTTCACTTCAGTTACGGCTGTGATTGCCGGCACGACAGAAATTTCTTAAGTAGAAGCATTTAAGAAAACAGGAACATACAAAATTTTGACAAAAACGGGAAGAGGCATTAAAAATACAGGTTCATGGACTTCAACAGGACCTTCGCAGACTGAATTAAAAGTTATCGTCACTTCAGCGACATTTGTCCTTGCAGATCCGACAGGATTTCTTGGGCAGAATTATTTGAGAAAGCGGGAACAAACTCTTGAGAAGCTAGCTGCAAGTCACTAAGTCGAAGTATGGGTTACGATGTGGGTGGAGGCACAGTCTGGGGTGGAAGTGAAAAAGTAGCGTTCATTTGAGCGTCTTTTGATTCGCGAAGGACAGAAAAAATTTCTTTTTAGTAGAAGGTCGGTAAGTAGGGGCGTGATAGCCGTAAAAATCAATATAACAGTTCAGCGTCTCGTATGGCTGACAAGGGTAAGAGGTGATGGTAGTAGGGTGAGCAGAAGGAGGGGTAGAAAAGGTTGTAGAATTAGAGATGGAAGAAATTTTGTTGGAAGCTAGATTTGCCGAAGGGGGGTATATTTTGATAGTCGTAGCAGGATGACCTGGATGAGAGACAGAAGATAACATAGAATGAAAAGCAAAAGAAATTAGGCAACCAGAGGTGAGAACAGAATTTGAAGGATTACTCGAAGACTTATTAGTAGTAGGATGACAGTGTGGACAGTTGTGGCGAGTAACTTCCTTAAGTCCGTAACCATAGCAATGGAGTACTTTAAAACGAGTACAACGTGTCGAATCATGACCAGGTTCGTCGCAATTAAAGCATACCACTTGACGAGTAGAAATAGAACTAGGAGGAAGAACAGTAGAACGTACGGAAGAAGTATCGGATCTATCCGTGGGTGTAGGAGAAATCTTAACAACTCGATCATGTAAAGTATAAGTATTTTTCTCAATAGTAGTAGACTTATAAGCAAAATCCGTGGGTTTAAAACGATGAATCAGTAAATTAGACTTCTAGTCAGAAAATCTATGCCGATAACCACGATACCAAAGTAACCCTTTAGTGTCGAACAAATCCACTGCAGACTCATATAACTGCAATTCTGACACATGGTGAGTTCGTTTGGGTTTTTCGACTCGTTTCAAACAATCATGTATGGTGAGAGTGTTTGGGTTACTAGAAAATTTCAAATTCCACTTCCACACTGGGAGGCCTTGGTGGGAAGTCGAAAAAGAAGTCATTTTGAATACGAACAAAAAAGAAATTGGTATAATGTAGCTAAATAAAGGTTAACCGTAACTCGATAGAAACCAAAAGAAAAGTTATTGCGAATACGGGATAATCTAAAACATATCCGACGGTTAAACTTTAGGAACACCAAAAAACGAAACAACAAAATACAAATTAGAATAGGGCTGTAGAATAAAAGAAAAATCGGAGAAAGAAACCTACTCTAGACTTGATGGGAAGAACAAAATGTACCGAGAAGGAAGGAAGAAAAAATTTTGGGCGTCATCGTCTTCAATGGACTAGGATTATTAGCGAAAACAAAAGTCCAATAATCTGACATGAGCTAACCAAGGATATTTAGCACTCACAGAAGAGAACAAAATCAAAATTCAAGAAGATCGAACCCACACAAAAAGTAAAGAAAACCGCTCCTTATATGAGGAACACCAAAAAGCCAAAGAAAAAAAAATACACAATAGGTCGAACGTAAAGGAAGAAAAAACAAGTAGCATCAGGCCGAGAAATGCGGATAATCTCGGAAATTAAGCAGTATCAGCAAACAAAAATTGAGCCAGAAATTAAGCGAAACCAAATCGGACCCAAAGTTACACAAAACAAAATCGGAGCCCAAATTAACGAAAACCAAAATCAAAGCAAACATTACCCAAACAAAATCGGAGCCAAAAAAAATTCGCTAAAACAAACTCGCCACCACGTGGCCGCCAGAATTTATGCTACGTACCTAGACGTAACCGGAAGAAAAGTAAATACCTGGCTAACTGTCAAACGTGGAGAGTGGGGGGATTTGCCTACATAACAAAAAGAAAAAAAAACACATCGCCCACGATTATCTATTAACACATAAAAATAAATAAAAATTCTGTACAAACAAGCAAAAAGAAAATAAATTAAGTGTTATTATTTCACAGCAAACAATTATATTTTATGGACAATTTAGGAATTTAGATACGAAGCTCGTATCTCGTAATTCCCATAAAATAAAATTAATCAGTGGTTAATAAACCTGTGAGAGCATTTGTCAATTTCACTCAATACTTTTTGTAAGATAAACTAATTAGTGGGAAAGAATCAACTTGTGAGAGCTTTTGCCAGGCATCTTTTAAATCGTATATAGTACCGTTTGTAAAATAAACCAATCAGTATAAAAGAATAAGGGTATGTCTGTCCAACATTCTTAACAAAGGTACCTCACACCTGTAGAGCGATAATATCGATTGGCAGCAACAAATAATATTTCTACAATGTCACGTTTCTACACCAAACGTTGATACGGAATATGCCATTGACACACACAAAAGAAAACGAGTTGCATACCTGTAGGTGTCCGAATATTTAGCTTGTAAGCCGTCGCGGGTGTCGGCACAGCAACGCCATGGTCGTCAGGATCTATTCACCCTGCCACCATAACTGCAGTAGCGGTCTACGGACAAAATCAGTTGGTCTACAGACAAAAGCAGTTCGTCTATAGACAAAAGCTGTTGGTCTACGGACAAAAGCAGTTCTGTCCAACATTCTTAACAAAGGTACCTCACACCTGTAGAGCGATAATATCGATTGGCAGCAACAAATAATATTTCTACAATGTCACGTTTCTACACCAAACGTTGATACGGAATATGCCATTGACACACACAAAAGAAAACGAGTTGCATACCTGTAGGTGTCCGAATATTTAGCTTGTAAGCCGTCGCGGGTGTCGGCACAGCAACGCCATGGTCGTCAGGATCTATTCACCCTGCCACCATAACTGCAGTAGCGGTCTACGGACAAAATCAGTTGGTCTACAGACAAAAGCAGTTCGTCTATAGACAAAAGCTGTTGGTCTACGGACAAAAGCAGTTCTGTCCAACATTCTTAACAAAGGTACCTCACACCTGTAGAGCGATAATATCGATTGGCAGCAACAAATAATATTTCTACAATGTCACGTTTCTACACCGAACGTTGATACGGTATATGCCATTGACACACACAAAAGAAAACGAGTTGCATACCTGTAGGTGTCCGAATATTTAGCTTGTAAGCCGTCGAGGGTGTCAGCACAGAAACGCCATGGTCGTCAGGATCTATTTACACTGCCACCATAACTGCAGCAGCGGTCTACGGACAAAAGGAGTTGGTCTACAGACAAAAGCAGTTGATCTGCAGAAAGAAAAAACCCATTTGGATCCCAGCTAAAAAAAGCTAAAAAGAGAATCTAATTAGAATGGGTACGCGCGGGGAGACTTATCAATACACGCAAGACACCTCCTAGTTGTCAAATAGAAAAAAAGCAAACGTGCATTGCTTTTGAAATACGGTGACGAATAATGTAGAAAATATTTCGACGCACAAGCTGCAGAATCAAACTCAACAATGGTTAAATAACACGAATTCAAACTGCAAACCCTCGCTTATCGAAGCGCGATTGTAATTGGAAAATTCCGCGTTTTATCGGATAGTGCGCGACCTTATTTTAATAAGTCTTTACATTGGAACAAAGAGAAAACCATTACACTCGGTCGTAATGTATACTAAGATAACGGGTACCTAAAACAGGATATAAACTATTTAATTGTAGCATAAACTGGTCGTTTCAAATCAACTAGATTTAAGTTGAGGAACTTATTCGAGCGAGTATTGAATTAACCAAGGAAATTTTAAAAGCAAAATTGGAACGTAACAGTTATACTACTACAAACTTTGATCCGACGTCGTTCAAAACTCAACAATTACGGTCAGTAACACAACGTCTAGGGGACGTTATTTTGGGTAGTTAAATACGCCTTCGACCTAATTAATTGGTTAACGACCACCAAACAACTTTTCTGACTTCACTAACTCCTACGTACTATATTAGCCGGATACAATAGTTAACTGAAGGTTTTTCTATATCCTTCAAGTACGTTATTTTAGTGTTGCGTTCATACTGGTATGTCATCATCATTCGGTCTTCAGTCCTGGAACTGGTTAGACGCGTACCATCATAGTTTCCTATTCTGAACTAACCTACAGATTTCCCTGAAATTTGCACAGTCTGCATCTATAACTATCTGATCTAGGTCTACATCTACCTCTTTTTTCCTATCTCTGCTTGTAATATATCCCATACTATTCCCCAAAAATCCCTTAGAACGTATTCTGCCCTTCTATTTCTCTTATATTTATCCCCAGATATCCTTGTTCCCCTACTATTTCGATAACCTATTTGTTATTGTCTTTGTCTGTCCATGCTATCGTCCTCATACATTTGAAGCACAGCATTTCAAAAGGCTGACTGCTGTACTTGGGATATAATGTGGTGGTTTCCCGTTACCTTCCACATCGCGGTGTGTATTCGGTATAAACCGATCACAATTTCTAACACCAACGACGCCAAAGTAAATAACACAGTAGGCGGTTGTCGGTAAAATGTTACAAGAGATATATCGGTGAATGCAACAACTCCGCAGAAGAAGACCCTAATACAAGTTCTAATAAGAAGAAACATGACGGACCTCCAATTATAATCCAAGATTTTTCTTCATTAAATATTCATATCAATAAATAAATCACAAATGAATGTTTGTAAATGCTTTTTCTTTAATTTGTCAAAATGTTGTATATATTGCACAATAACTGCGACCAGCATTTGGCGTTACTTTTACTGCCTGTGCAGTAAATATGATACTAGTGATTTTCGGCAATCATTCAAAGCACACTATTAATATCGATCGGCGAAAAAAGAAACCTAGATAGCATCAACCAAATAAGACACGTATATTTTATCCATGTTACTTTCTGAATTTTATCTGAAGAAATCAATTTTAAACAAGCACGTAACAAATGACTTGAACTGATTTTATCTGTTCAAAACTAAATTACCACTTTGTTATTTACTGAGTTCTCTATGCGCAATTCCTTCACGATTCAATATACTACCTAAACGTAAACACCAGGAAGTATTGTGTTTGCAAAACTCGATGAAAGGAAAGCGATGTACACAATTCTCCCTAAGATTTAAATTTCAGTACGTATCAGGGCATTGAATCTCATTAAACAACGATTGGCAAATCAAGTTTAACTAACCCAACAGAACATCCTGCTTTGAACACATTAAATACCTGTACCAACTAGACATATGCATTTTAAAGACTCCCAATCAAAATAATGTTCTAGCCCAGCACCAGTAACATGTTAATAAATAAATTAACTGTCAGACAATATTCCTTTATTAATTACACGCAGCGAAGGACTAAGTTAAAAACGCCTTTTATTTAATCTCCATAAATCCATAAATCTATTTATTACTGAAACATGTCCTGCAGTAACTTAATAGCGTCAATCTACAACTTTTTATGAATCTCTAGAGCAATGAAGTTTGCGTAATAGAAACCAAGGCGTGATTTGTTATAATTACTTTTAATTGCTCAGAAATATGAAGAATAGCGAAGACATCAACGTGCGTTTAAGCGACTAACCTCGTTTTCCTACTGCGTAATTCGAGGGTTTCTTTTGAGTTTTGTATATAGAGCAAGAATGAAACAGTAAAAAGCTTTTAAAGACTTTATTGTTTTTCGAGATATTTTCTACGAAGATTAATGTGTTTTTGCATGCGCTCGATCCAACACTGGAAGCAGTTATTCCACTCATTTGTTGATATAGTACAAATTGCATTTTTGAAGACAACTGCAACCTTTGACAACGAGTCTGTCCTCTAGTTTCGTAAAGGTATACAAATCGCTGGGACTTAGTTCGGGACTGTACAAAAGATGGTCTAACTGCGTTTAAAATTCAATTGTCTTGCGAGCTGTGTGCAAACTTGCATTATCTTGGTGGAACATGATTCGTTGTTTGGAGTTGGTTTTTCTAAGCTCCGCGATGACTTGTGCAAACAAAAGGTCGTATATCAATCGAGAGCAACAGTTCTTTGATCTTGTAGAGGAATTGCTATTACATGACCTACTTTCGAGACAAATGTTACGACCATTTTTTTAGAGACATTTCGAGAAATGATGACTTTTGTCGGCTTTTTTCACCTTGGAACATCCAAACAGACAATTGGCGTTTATTTTCTGACTCATTTGAGTAAATTCAAAATTCATCACTACTCACGATGTTGTACACGATTCTAAGGTTTCCTGGGTTGAAGCGGTCTACAGTTTTTTGACACCAATTCACCTTAGTTACTTCCTGTTTTTCGGTCAACAGGTGCGGTATCCAACAGGAAATTAATTTTTCACACACAATTCTACATTCAAATTTTTTTAAATCTAACTCTTTAAAACCCCCAATAGGCCGCAATTTTGCGATATGTTGTTACCTTCGAGTTGTCGACTGCTGGGAGGCTGTGCCGATTGGGGTTGATCTTGGGAGCCTGTAGATCAACTTCTCGTACTGTAGCAACTCTTCCTCAACTTTAATCCTTATTAATAATAGTTACAATATATAGATACATATATACGATATATACAATAAATGACGGCGTTGGTGGTTGTCGTGGGCTGCAAAGACAGCGTCCGTGCAGGGGTGGTATCATCCAGGCGCGATGATGTGGAACTGGTCAATGCTGGCGTCAGCGTCAGCGTAGGCGTCGGCGTCGGCGTCGGCGCCGACCTAGCGTTTTTCTCTAACGCTTAGCAGTTCGTCGTGGTGTGCAAAGACAACGTTCGTGCAGGTTGATGTTGGCAGCTTCGGTAAGGTAGACTGCTTGATATTCGAGTCGGCGTCAGCTTGGCGTCTCTCTCTTAATTCTAACACCTCTCCCCGGACTAGTGGAAGCGCCGTCTCGACGAGGTTATTGGTCTCCCCGGGTTAGTAGAAGCGTCGGTTTGACGATGCAGTGTAACTTGTGCTAACAGAAGCGCGGCGATGCTGTTAATGAGTCTCCTCGGGCGAGTGGAAGCGCCGGTTCGACGATGGTTTTGGCCCCCGGGCTGTGGAAGCGCCGGGTTCTGGTTATGTCTCCCTGGATAGTGGAAGCGCCGGATTGACGCTACGATGGATCTCGGGCTAAGGGAAGTGCTGGAAAAGCGAGCATTCCCAATGGCTGCCCCATTCTGGTTCAAATAGAGACAGAGCGTGGTTTCCTTGATTTAATATTTTGATAGTTATTTATATAGGTGCGTATGTCGCGCGCGCCTTTTTATAGGACAGGATTTCGTGATGGTAGGATGGAAACTCCTTCTGATAGGTATAGTTGGGCGAGAGAGGAGTGATTGACGGTGTTGGGCACTGGTGGCTGTTTCTGGGGTGTTGGTTGGTGATTGTTTACGTGGGACTGGGCTTCAGTTCTCCTTCTATCTGCACCCAGTAGATGTTGGGTCCAGACGGTCTAACTACGGTGTGTCGAACCGAGACGTAAAGGTTGGGTGTGTTCGTGCACATGATTACTGGGTGCTAATTGGAGAGGTGGGACGCCACGCTCATATACCTGGTTCGGGGGTTCGGTTCCCAGGCGTAAATCGGTTGGATTCGTTAATTGTGGACCTCTCCCCTGTTGTTAGCCAGGACTCCGCTGCAGTCTTCGCGTCTTAACTGCTCGTAACCCAGAAGAATGGTTCTTGTTGCGTCGTTTTTCTGACTTGTGCAGCTTTTCGTTTGACAACGATTAACGGTAAACTGTAGATAGATGTACTAGGCTTAATTATTCCCTGGGTTAGTATCTGCATGACTTCAGTTTTGATAATCTCCTTCTTGGTGGAAGGGTATCGGTGTGGCGTCGTGCGAAATAGAGTAGGCTGCGTGGTTCGGACGCTGTGCTTGTTCGAGTGTCTCAGTGTATGATATGCCTCTAGTGGGTCTTATAGTGTACGCAGCCTTGAGCGTAGTTTTTGATGGTCTTCTTCTTGGTAAGCCATGTCTGTCTCAGTATAACCACTTCTACTGGGCGGGATACTACCATGAAGTCTTTGATATCGATGACCTGGCCGGTGCAAAAAGGTATAGTCACGACGCCTAGTACATTGGCAGTTCGTTATGCGGTAGTTCCATCCTTTGCTACCTGGAGCCCCTTTGGTACCCGATCTCTTCTAATCAGGCAACAGAACGCTCCGGTATCTAGCAATGCCTGTGGTAGATGAATCCTGGGTAATTGAGCCTTGGCGTATGCGATATCTATGCGATCCGTGTGATTATTGCGGCCGAACGATGTGGTAACGTAGTTCAACCGCTGATTCATTTCTTGACCTTCTTATGGGTCAGCCTATGCGCCAGTGACGTTGTGGGCATATACGGCAACACTGCAGCGGTTCTTCCATACGGTTGTCGTTTGACGACCTCGGAGCTGGTGGTTTGTTGGTATATGTTGTGCGGTTCACCTCTTTGATGTTGGACTCTATGTTGTTTAGGCGAATTACCATGTCCAACATCGTGATCCGCGTGTGGCACTGAATCATGTTCCTAGGTGTTGGAAGGGGTAGATCAGCGAGGAGCTACGGGTCCTGGTTAATATCCCTTTTCAGGCGGCGGGCTTAAAGTGCCTTGGAGCTAAAGTATGCAGCAGCTGATCGGCTGATGTTAGTTTGGTGCAAAATATTTTGCTGTTACCTTGGTCTTGGCGGCAGGGCTATCGTATTCGCTTAGGAACTACTTCCTGTAGTCGGAATAAACAGGTTGTAATGCTTCAAAGGTGGCACACAAGGTGACTGCTAGTCCTTGTAGCTGAGCCGTAGTGGTTGGTAGGTCGACCTTCATGATTCCAACCTCTGCAGGAATTCCGCCAAATCTTTTCTAATTGTATACCAGAAAAGATAGGGAGCTCTGGCACTACTAACATTTTATTAGTGGTGACCATAGTGGTTGTATGTTGTGGTTGGGCGCTATCAGGTTGTTTCAATACTAGAAATGTTGGTGTTCCAGCATTGGTCTCCAGGATAGGTAGTGGCTGGTTAAAGATGATTTGGCTTGCTCCGTCGGATGTGTTCTCTTGTTCAAGAGGATGCTGTCCAGCTGTTTGTTTGCCTTGTGCTGCTCTTCTGCCTGCGTGTATCAGGCGCGACAAAGTTCGGTTCGTCACAGATCACTGTAATCTTGTTGTTGAGAAGGCAGTTGACGTTGGCCGCCATTTGTTACCTTCGAGTGGTCGACTGCTGAGAGTCGGTCCCAATTGGTGTTGGTCTTGAGAACCTGTAGATCAACTTCTCTCACTGTAACAACACTTCCTCAAGTTTAATCCTTATTAATAATATTTACAATATACAGATACGTATATATAATATATACAAGTCGGTGGCCGTCGTGGTTAGCAGGAACAGCGTCCGTGCAGGGATGGTGTCTTGCAGCCTAGGAGATGTGGACTGGCTGATTTTGGCGTAGGGGTCGGCGTCTAGCTGCCGTCTTTATCTAATGATTAGAAATTTGTCGTGGTCTGCAGAGACAGTATCCGTGCAGAGGTTATGTTTGCAGCCTCAATAACGTGGAGTAATTGACATTAGAGACCGCGTCGGCTTGGCGTCTTTTTCTTAATTCTTTCACGTTTCCCCGGGCTAATGTTAGCGCCGGTTTGACGATGAAGTGGATCCCGACCAGGGAAAGCGCCGAGAAGCTGTTTATGCATCTTACAGGCTTAGTGAAAACGCCGGTTTGACGATGGTGTTGGCTCCCGGGCTAGCGGAAGCGACGGGCATTGGATATAAAAGATCCCGGACTAGTAGAAGCGTTGGTTTGACGTTTGATTCTTGGGTTAGGAGAAGCGCCTAAATGCTAGTGTAGACTACTTTTCCCCTACTAGGTTACTGGAAGCGCTAGTCGAGGCCCTTCTTCTATGTAGTGCTGGAGAAAGCAATCCTAGCCATTGGTTGCTTCATTCTGGTTTGAATAAAAGCAGAGCTTTTCTATTGGTTGAGGGGCGTGGTTTTCTTGATTGAGTATTTTTAGCGGTTGTTAAGGAATATGCGTGCGTTATGTCGTGAGCGCCTTGTATAGGAGAGGATTTCGTGATAGTAGGATGGTATCTATGTTACATGTCGATCTTCGTTAACGACCTTGTGCACAGTATCGAAGCTACCCCGATTGCCTGCCTTTTTGGAGCATCTGCTATTGGAAAGTTGCTAAGATTAATCTGTTGACGTTTGAATTCTTTACACCAACGAGAATTTGTTACCTGATGTGGTGCGTCATTGCGGAAAACAGAAACCAACTCGACGAGGCATTCTTGTTGAGATAATTTTTTCGAAAATTATAAACAACTATTGCGCGATAATATTTACGATTTAATTCCTTTCTTCGATTAACCTGTTGACTGACTTTGTTGTAGCTACAACACTAAACGTACCGCATTGAAACTTTGAATTTAGGTGAACTAAAGATGGAAGTTAATTTTTAGTACTGATATGTGACTAATAGCGCTCCCTATGTCCCAAGGTGCAAAACATAAGGTCCATTCCTCGTATAGTCGGTAGCGCGTTTAGCTATGGACTTATGGGCTGTAGCCTTAGGGAACCGGGTATCCAGGGGTCGCTGGGCTGCCAAGGGTGCCGGACCAATAGGGGCGCCTTAACTAAACAATTATAAAAATTTTGTTTAGCAAATTAACCGATGAATCGCTCTGAATGTAATAAATTTTAACCTTTACCTATCTTATAACCAACTTAAAATAAAATTCCATCTAAGTTTAAACGCTATTAACAGTAATTTTCAAAAATACAATTGCACGTATATTAACTTAATCTAATCTTCACTAGACAGGTATTATTAACAGAACTCCTAAAAACATTAATCTGTAACTAATACTACCATTCCATTTTACTAGATTTCTAAATTGTTTTATACGACATTTTAAAATTTCCACTTGCTTGTTAGCGTTTTAAAAGATTTAAGCTTCCTGGAGGAGGCGTAAATTCCTCCAATGGGTAGCGGTGCGGTACAAAAGAAAATAGAGAGTAATAACAAAAACATTGGGGAAAAATGGGTACTTAAAATTAATTCTTCATAAAAAAATATGTGAGTGCGATAAAGGCGGTAGTCGATGAATAATTAAGTTTATAAAAAGTCAACAATAAAAAAAAATCATCAGATTTTGCTGCAGGATTATCTCGGCACGCACTGGTCGCGAATTACATACAAGCGGTAATAGTTTTACTATGCGGTAAAAATAAGGTCACAAACTTTACGTATATACGTTTAGTTGTCGCGAATACTTGCTTGAATAATGGTATAGAATGTATCATGCATATGCTAGTTACACTAGATAAAAAAGCGTTCAAATTGTTGTTGGCCTTGTGTCCATTGCGCACTATCACTTTAAAGTTTTTGATCAACACTAACAATTTGGTGCGAACGATTAATTTAATACAGGACGCCGGTCCACTTCCTTTTTCATGATCTTATTTGTAAATGCAAATAATTAATTCCGTCACTCTGTAAACCAATTACCACATACATTTACAAGTTCGCATGTACATATTTATCAAAGGCAAATTAGCATATTTATCAAAGGTCAGCCAAAATATACAAAAAAAGCTCAGAGCAGTACTCACAATTTAGTCATTTAAGGGTTTCAAGGTTACTCCACTGATTATTAGGTTGCGCATTCCAGTGATTTATTATTCAACATATAGTTGTTAGGTGAAAACCTACTCATCACTCTATACCACCGACGCGATTTGAATTTATATAAAATACGCGCGTTTGAACATCTTGGATAATTTATCAAGCGCAGCTCAAAATAATTCGCCATCGGTTACCTGTCCAAGAGACCCTTAGTCTACACACATCTGCTAACTTTAAACTATATTCTTGTTCTTGTTCTTACTATACTTCCAAACCTAATTGTTATATTACAATTTCCCTCTCTTCTGGTAAAATTCCGAATTCCGTTCTCACACGTTATGCATCTAATGCTTTTATTGGGTCAAGTCAATGTCTTCAGATCGTGCGAACACATTCAATATATGACATTTTATTGTTCTGTGGTTACGGTTTCTTTAGTACAAATATTATTGTAGTGAGTAATGTCCCTAATTTTTACTAGTGGTTTTTCTAATCGAATACGACTAATGTAAAATTCCTACTGTCATTGCTGCTTTATAAAAATGAACTAGGTGATTTTTTGGTTAACAGCTTGTTGATTTACTATCAGATTAAAGTAGAGCCTCTGTAAAGTATAAGTTCACCAAGCGTCTATACCATTTTATAAATATTTTATTGATAAAGCTTCTGAACCAGCTGAAATTAATAAATGCTTTTCTCTATTAACAAATGTATGCTTAATTAACGCGCCAGCGTTACATCGTACTTTTGTAGAAAATGCTCGCCTAACATTTTTTAAGCGGTCTGGTTGGAAATCGAAAACAAAGCTTTGAGATCAGTAGTCACACGCAAACATATCTGATACAAAGACTACTACAGGCTACTGTATCAATGATTTACCAAAAACTCGTAGGCAATTAAAATTTACAATTTGAATGAAATGCTAGCTGATGTTAAGGTGCGGAAAAGATCAAACGTTCAAAACCATTTTCCTCGTGAAATTGGTTAGCTAGGTAAATAAGAAGCAGTTCTTAAAGTAAAATTATATATAATCATTGTTTTAATATATTTTAATGTATTGTTTTGTAACAGATACTGTTTACATAACGACAGATCATGCACGAACTCCATACTTTGACACCAAAATTGTCAGGCACATCAATAGATTGTAAAGATTACTAACTATTTTAATTATTATTAAATTCAAATGTACAGTGAGATTATAATTTTTTACAAATATAGTTTATTCCCAAATAAAATAATAGTTGCATCCTGAACATACGAAATTTAGAAACCTCCTTGTATAGCATTCGCGTTACGTTAGAAACCAGATGGAAAAGGAGGAAATTAATGTTGGACGGGCAGGATAAATATGGACACACTCTGTGTAGTTAGATTTACGAATATAAACGTTAATTAAGCATGTTATTTAAAATTTTGTTTATATAGAAGTAGTTCACATTACAAAATTAAAATGATTTCCTTTAAGTACATTGTAAACGTAATAATATAGAACGATGACTTATTTTAAAACTGCAAATAAAAACATATCCTAATATTACAAGACGTTTCTTATTAAAAGATATTTTACAATAGACAGTTCTCAGACAATAACCTTTTATTCGGCATAGATAAAATGTGCTACATTGTACGACTAGATTCTGACCGCAACTAATAGCGATTACTAGAAGAAGAAAAATGTTATATTATGGCTAAGGTTGGAAAAGTACTAAAAGTAAAAGTTTGAAGTAGCACAGCTACAAGATGTAAATATAGACTTTTCCGCAGGGGTGCGTTTTATTTTTTTAACTATACCTTGCAAAGGCAGGATATATTTTAATCGCGTTACGACCTGGCAAAGGGATCAGAAGCCTAAGAATTTATCCAATAAATATTTTGATTTTGTACTGTTTTAAGATAGATATGTTATCTGGAAAAAATCAAATGCTTGTGTTTCCAAACATTATTGGTTTAGCAATATATTCAAAATTAAACATGAATAAAATATGAATAATAATCTATAGGAACACTGTGGCGCGATTTAAATAAAATTAAATAAAAACCCTTAACCACAAAAAAAAAATATTTAAATTACTAGATACGTATTTCGACCACTATGTGGTCATCATCAGTAGAAAAAAAAAATAGCTGTTGTTCTGGAACACTTCAGAGGATATTCTCCTCACCACTTAGGCTGAAGTGAACCTTTCCAACCTATAATTTACTATATTGTTGCTTTAAACACTATCGAGGATATTCTCCTCACCCGCAGGCTGGTGTTCTCAACAACAAACAAGTGAATTGTGACATTATAACTTAAATCTACTTAATTTATACTAATTCTAAATCCACTGAAGCGGAACCAACTAATCTTGCTTTCTCACTGGTTGTTGACCAATAGGGAAAGCAAAGCAGATGACTCTATTGGCCCTTTATCGGTTTTTAAGAGGGGTCCTTTATGTTTAACAATTTTAATTGATTCATAGGCATTTAAGGAGGAAAACGTTGGTACCGCTTTTAACAATTTAACATTTTCTAGTTTAACGGGGTGGCTGGTTTCAAATATATGTTTGGCGACCTGAGACCTTTCATATTTACCATATTTGAAGTGAACAATGTGTTCTTTAAATCTTGTTGTTATATTCCTCTTGGTCTGACCAATATACTTTTGAAAACACCCTGGCCCTGCACAACTAATTTCATAAATCCCCGACTTTTGCAATTTTTCCACCTTGTCTTTTGGATTACCTAGCAAATCTTTAATTTTATTAGTATTAGTAAAAGCAATTATAAAATTATACTGTTTGAATATTTTATCAAAACCCTTTGTGGTTTTGTGAAACGGAAGTTTAATATATTTAACATTATCGTTAGAGGTGGTTGATTGCAAAGTCGTTGATTTACGGATGTTTATCCTATTTTTGCACTTTCTAAAAATATTATCTATAATATCAGAAGATAAACCATTGTAATTCGCTATTTGTTTAATAAGAGCAAATTCCTTATTAAATCTGTTTTTATTTAAAGGGAAATTCAATAATCTATTAATTAAAAAGTTAAATGAAGCCAACTTATGTTGTATGCTATGATTAGAGGAAGACAAAATAAAGCGATTTACATTGGTTTCTTTTCTATAAATGTCAAATTCTAATTTATTACCATTTCTAATTACTAATGTATCTAAAAGGGTAATTGTCCATTATTCTCTAGTTCATACGTAAATTTTATGCTTTGAAATTTTGAATTCATTTCTTTAAGAAAATCATCAACATTTGATTTAGAAGTGTCAAAAACTGCAAAAATATCATCCACGTACCTTAACTATATTCTTGGGAAGTATTTGGAGTTTTCTTTTAACTCGGTTTCAAAACGAGACATAAATAAATTTGCTATGAAAGGTGATAAGCTATTTCCCATTGCTGTGCCTTCATGTTGTTCGTACAACTTGTTGTTGAATTGAAAACAGTTCTGGGACATGCAATGCGAAACAAGCGATATAGTCCTCAACTTTATCATCATCAATATCACTATCTATAAGAACATCCTTTAAATATGTTAAAGTACGTGGTATTGGAACACTAGGGAATAATGAACTGACATCAAATGAAATTAAGATTTCGTTCTCTTCTAATGTGATATTTTAATTTTATTAATGAACTCTAAAGAGTTTTGTACAGACAAACTATTAAACTTTAAATTCTTAAATTCATTTGACAGCCATCGTGATAAATAGTAAGTCGGTGAGTTGATACCTGAAACTATTGGTCTCATCGATTTATTATTTTGTGAATCTTTAGTAAACAGTAAAGTTTTGGCATTTCAGGATTTGAAATTTTTAATTTTAATTTTAGTGTGGGCGAAATTAGGTTTGGACATTCTTTCAAAACAGACTCTGTTGATTTAATCATTTTATTTAAAGGAACTTCATTTTACGTTTTTGACTATTGGTCTGTAAGGACCCTCCGACAACAAAGTCTCTACTCTATCAACATAGTCTTGTTTATCCAGAATAACCAACCTATTCCCTTATCAGCCTTTAAATAATAACAATTCTTTTGTCGTAAATCTTTAATAATCAGATGATCTTTCCTTGTTTGTTCTGAGGCATTTCTTGCGCAAGTTGTCGTAATAAGTTTGTTCGCAAAAGATTAATGCCAGCAATATTGTCAGCGCGTTTCAATAATAAAGGTTTTGAATTCGATCTAGATATTTTGAAATAGATTTTTCAGCCATTGTCAAAAATGCTTCAAGAGGTGTAAGTAATCTACCAAATTTTAGGGTCTACATCGACATTGTGAACTTTCATTATAAAGAAATTCTTCAACTTAGTGTTACAATTGACTATTAATTTTGTAATAATTTCAGATTGTTGGATTGTACATTAACATTGTGTTTCTTTAAAGAAACTTCAACTTAGTGTTTTGACTATTAATTTTGTCTAACAATTTATGATTGTTGATTGTCAACAATCATAAATTGTTAGACAAAATAAGTCAAAACACTGTTGAAGTTTCTATTAAAGAAACACAATGTCAATGTACCTTCTAAAAACTGGAAATTACTTCACCCATTAGAGTCGATAGTTGTTAACGAATCGTCGAAAATCTTTAATAATGAAGAGTTGACTTTCCTTGATCGAGACCTCAAAATTTGGAGTAGATCATTTGAAAACTCTTTGAAGACATTATTGCTGGCAGTTGAAAATCTGTTTCAAAATTAGACGACAATTCAAAACCTTTATTAGAAACGCGTGCAAAATTCAACTCGAACAACTTGCACTGCGCAAGAAATGCCTCAGAACAAACAAGGAAAGATCATCTGATTATTAAAGATTTACGACAAAAGAATTGTTATTATTTAAAGGCTGATAAGGGAATAGGTTGGTTATTCTGGATAAACAAGACTATGTTGATAGAGTAGAGACTTTGCTGTCTGAGGGTCCTTACAGACCAATAGTCAAAAACGTAAAATGAAGTTCCTTTAAATAAAATGATTAAATCAACAGAGTCTGTTTTGAAAGAATGTCCAAACCTAATTTCGCCCACACTAAAATTAAAATTAACAATTTCAAATCCGAAAGCCAAAACTTTACTGTTTACCAAAGATTCACAAAAATAATAAATCGATGAGACCAATAGTTTCAGGTATCAACTCACCGACTTACTATTTATCACGATGGCTGTCAAATGAATTTAAGAATTTAAAGTTTAATAGTTTGTCTGTACAAAACTCTTTAGAGTTCATTAATAAAATTAAAAATATCACATTAGAAGAGAACGAAATCTTAATTTCATTTGATGTCTGTTCATTATTCCTGTGTTCCAATACCACGTACTTTAACATATTTAAAGGATGTTCTTATAGATAGTGATATTGATGATGATAAAGTTGAGGACTATATCGCTTGTTTCGATTGCATGTCCCAGAACTGTTTTCAATTCAACAACAAGTTGTACGAACAACATGAAGGCACAGCAATGGGAAATAGCTTATCACCTTTCATAGCAAATTTATTTATGTCTCGTTTTGAAACCGAGTTAAGAAAACTCCAAATACTTCCCAAGAATATAGTTAAGGTACGTGGATGATATTTTGCAGTTTTTGACACTTCTAAATCAAATGTTGATGATTTTTTAAAGAAATGAATTCAAAATTTCAAAGCATAAAATTTACGTATGAACTAGAGAATAATGGACAATTACCCTTTTAGATACATTAGTAATTAGAAATGGTAATAAATTAGAATTTGACATTTATAGAAAAGAAACCAATGTAAATCGCTTTATTTTGTCTTCCTCTAATCATAGCATACAACATAAGTTGGCTTTATTTAACTTTTAATTAATAGATTATTGAATTTCGCCTTTAAATAAAAAACAGATTTAATAAGGAATTTGCTCTTATTAAACAAATAGCGAATTACAATGGTTTCTCTTCTGATATTATAGATAATATTTTAGAAAGTGTAAAATAGGATAAACATCCGTAAATCAACGACTTTGCAATCAACCACCTCTAACGATAATGTTAAATATGTTAAACTTCCGTTTCACAAAACCACAAAGGGTCTTGATAAAATATTCAAACAGTATAATTTTATAATTGCTTCTAATACTAATAAAATTAAAGATTTGCTGGGTAATCCAAAAGACAAGGTGGAAATTGCAAAGTCGGGGATTTATGAAATTAGTTGTGCAGGGCCAGGTGTTTTCAAAATATATTGGTCAGGACCAAGAGGAATATAACAACAAGATTTAAAGAACACATTGCTCACTTCAAATATGGTAAATATGAAAGGTCTCAGGTCGCCAAACATATATGTTGAAACCAGCCACCGTTAGACTAGAAATGTTAAATTGTTAAAAGCGGTACCAACGTTTTCCTCCTTAAATGCCTATGAATCAATTAAAATTGTTAAACATAAAGGACCCTTTAAACACCGATAAAGGGCCAATAGAGTCATCTGCTTGCTTTCCTATTGGTCAACAACCAGTGAGAAAGCAAGATTAGTTGTCCGTTCAGTGGATTTAGAATTAGTAAATAGGTTATAATGTCACACCACTTGTTTGTTGTTGAGAACACCAGCCTGCGGGTGAGGAGAATATCCTCGATAGTGTTTAAAGCAACAATATAGTAAATTATAGGTTGGAAAGGTTCACTTCAGCCTAAGTGGTGAGGAGAATATCCTCTGAAGTGTTCCAGAACAACAGCTATTTTTTTTTTTTTCCTATTGATGATGACCACATAGTGTGTGATATTTTTGCATAATCAACCGTCCTTCGTGGAAATGTGAAGACCAGTCAAGACGGTTAATTAAGGCCAGGCAGACTAAACTCAGCGGCGTAGGTCGTGGTTCAAACTCATAACTAAAACCTTGCTTGTACTTACCAATTATGCAATACGAATAAAAATCATCAATATATACATAACCAATTTATAATAAACATGGGCGCCAATCAGCGGAAAGGCACTGATACCTAATAAAAGTAATCATTAAATAACTTCGTAGTTTAGAAAAAGAAATAACATTTTATTATACCATCGACTGTCAGGAAAAGCATATATATAAACAAATAAATAAACAGTCTTGAACTCGAAATGAAATAAGGCCTACAGGGCCCACTATTCCGACATAAAATAAACGTAATTCTATCTAACCTAATTGTTATCTAGGGACGTGCACGTCGTCACATATACCTAATCTTTAGCCTAACTATGATTAACTTAAGACCTTTAATTATATTAACAAAAGCACTTTGAAACACAACTATGCATTACTGTCTTTACAACACGGTATCCGTATGTACAGATTAAATCAAGGATTCCATGGGTTAATACCGCATGCTCTCTTCAATGATTATTTCCGGAACACGCGAAACGTAATTTACTGTCAATATAATTCACAAAAAAACAGACCGGCCTATAGCTCGCAACAACAGCTCCCGCACCCCGTCGTTAGCGTCTATAGGTAGAACGAACATACATTTCCGCGAGCAAAAGTAAACAGCATCAACTGGTCTATAGTAATTAACCTTTACAACACTACAAAAGTTTGACACGTAAATCCGAAAAAGCTTTCTTTACTGAGCTATTAACAAAGGTTAGTTCACGTCTTTATTACGTTCCAATGACCGGTAGTTGAAGCAAAGGAATTTTCTTTTAAATAACCCTAAGCAATAGCACACCGTCGTTAGCGTCTATGTAGAATTAAAAGTAATCTGTTCGGTCTCTTTGTCGCACGTTTGCGTGTTTAATTTTAAGTCGTAAATTTTGTAGTCGTAAATCTAATAGTAAAACTGTCATCCCTTGTTCCCTTATATCCTGCCATAAAAATTCGTTGGGCATGTGTGAATAAGTGGACAGAGTAGTGAACAAACACTTGCTTATGGATATTGAAGCAGAACGGTCGTCGGTTTCTTCGTTCAGTGTACCGTAAGTTAGTCAAGTGCCCCAGACTTTCGTTGTTAAACCCTAAAAAACATAGTGCAAGTGTTACGTAACATATAAACTCAATTCGCATACAGTCCACTTGGTTGAAAGAATAGGAACTGCAGCATAGAAAAACAAAACACCGCGGAGGTAAGTCGATTTATAAATTTATAAGACCCCCCGCGCGTGTACAAAATTGGCCTTCATTGCTGGATCTTTAATTAAATAATTAGTTCCTATTCTTTAAACTCCTTATACTTAAATTTATAAAATTGTCGTAGTTTTTATTATGGTTAAACGTGTTACACAGAAAAGAACATCTTGCTTACACATTTAATGCTAAATACATCTGGTTATAACGGTAGATTTTACAATACATTCCTTATCCTTTGTGGCAAAAATTAGGGTCGTCGTCGTCGGTATCCTTTTATATAAACTATTTATGAGTGTTATTGTGTCCTAGATCTTTACCTTATTTGTCACTTCAAGTTGGAGCAACCATTCGGGTTCATGCAACTTGTATAACAAAGGGTTATTAGTATTTATTTGAAACCTTAAAAGCTTTGTCGGGCAAGCACTGTAGTTAGTTGCACTTTTCTATTAATAATTTAATTTCGTAGATGAATTAGTAATTTAGCGTATTCGAGTTACGCATTGTTTTTATATTAATTTTATTGTCGTTCATTAATCATTAATCAAATATGGTTATATCAATTGATAAAGCTATTCTTGAAGCTAAATTTGTAGTTAAAGGTTGGATCACATTTACAGTAAGATCAACCAATCGGAAGACGTATCGATTGCTTTAATTAGAGCGTCGATTAAAACTGTCGAACAGATTGAAACGCTTTTCAAATCCTTTTGCAAGGATATTTTCTTTGATGAAGAAAGTGAACAATTGGATGAATTTTCGGCGCTTAGGGTGAAAATCGATGATTATCTATTAGATATTCGTATTATCGCTGAACAATGCGAATTAGATCGGGTAGAAAATAAGCCAAAGTTGGAAAATATGAATAATTCTTTTCGTCAAGCTGTGGAATTCGCTTGAAACATCTTTCCGTTCCCGCTTCTCCGGACGAATTTCAGATTTCGAGAGTTACAATGCAATCTATAAGCGGTTGATTCATGATAATGTCAGTTTGTCACCCGTTGAAAAATTTTGCCATCTCGTTGATACATTAGATGAGTCGTCGCGTGCGTTGATAAAACACTTGCCATTAAATGATTATGCATACGTGGAAGCCTATAAAATCATTACTAATCGTTTTCAGTCCAAGAGGTTATTACTTTCAACATATTTTAATGCTCTCGAAAAATGCCCTAAGGTCAGTTCCTCAGACTCGCATGCGGAACTCCGGCAATTAATTAGTTGTTTTGATGAAAATATATTCGCGTTAAGGCAGATGGAAATAGATTTATTAGATTTCATGTTGTTTAATCTGTTATCGAAAAAATTAGATACAAACATTTTAAAGCGTTTCGAATTAGGAAATAGTGACGAAATTCCTTCGTTTAAAGATTTAAGGTCGTACATTGAAAAACAATGTAAGGTGTTGGAAATAAATGACATTGCTTCAGGAACATTTTTAAAAGCTCGAGATTCCGTTAAAGAAAGAGAAAAAGGAAGGTTTGTTAGCACTTCGGCTAAAACTTCTTTAGTTGGTACCACCAATGATGTTAAAAATTGTAGTTTCTGTCAAGCTGTGCATCCTATTTATAGATGTAAGCAGTTTCTCGATAAAACCCCTCAAGAAAGATTTGAGGTGGTAAAGCTTAAAAATCTTTGTATCAAATGCTTAAATACTTCACATTCGATGAAAAATTGTAAGTTAGATTGGTCGTGTAGAACATGTCATCAGTCGCACAATTCGTTGCTTCACTTCGATAAACAAGAAAAATCGGTGTCGCCACGCCGACAAACCCATCGTCAAAGGTCAGCGTCTCCTCGGAGAGCGGCGCCTGACTTACTTCTACTAGTAGACCTAGTGAAGACAATCTGTCGTCGTCGGTTGTGCATAAACAACCTGCCACTAGCTCGTTGATTTCGACGTCATTAGAACACACAACCACGCTGTTAGCTACGGCAATAGTGTCGGTGCTTGATTATACAGGAACATTGCAATCTGTTCGTGTAATATTAGACAACGGATCCATGGAAAGTTTTATGACTGAAAGGTGCCGTCAGAAATTAGGTTTAAGGAAACGGAGAGCCAATGTCACTGTTCAAGGACTTGGCTTGAATTCGTCGTTGGTGTCTGGTGCACTATCGTGTAGTCAGTCCCTCGGGAGCACGGTCTCCAGCATATGGAATTGATTGTTATATTTTACCGAACATTTGTAATCAATTACCTTCGTCGTCGATAGGGGTCAAGGAATGGTCGCATACTCGAGGTTTGGCCTTAGCTGATCCTAATTTTAATGTTCCTGGTAAAATTGACATGCTACTCGGAGCGGAAATCTTTGCTCAGGTTTTGTTGAACGAGTCTCGTTGGGGTGTCGCTAACGAGCCAGTTGCTATTAACACAACCTTTGGTTGGGTTTTAACGGAAAGGTCGTTTCCCGAATAGTTCTATTACGTCGTTGTGTACTTTCGTTGAACCCTTAGACAGTGACATTCGTCGATTTTGGGAATTAGAAAATATTCCTTCAAAAACACATTTCTCCTGAAGAAGAAAGGTGTGAAAATCAATTTGTGGAAGGTTATAGACGTAACAAGGACGGTCGTTTTGTAGTGTCCTTGCCTTTAAAATTTCGGAACCCTCATTTGTGGGTATGAGATCAATTTGTATTAAAAGATTTTTGTCGTTAGAACGTCGTTTGCTAAAAATCCTGAATTGTATTCAGATTATAAAAATTTATGGAGGATTATTTGACAAGCGGTCACATGGTTCAAGTGAAATCGCCTGAAAATTCGTCAGGTTATGAAAAATGTATTACATTCCCCATCATGCTGTACATAAGCGGGATAGCACTACCACCAAATTGCGTGTGGTTTTCGATGCTTCGTGTCAGGATCAATCTGGAAAGTCGTTAAATGATAGCTTGGCTATTGGCCCTGCTTTGCAAAAGGACATTGCAGTTTTGTTATTGCACTTTCGTGTACACCCTATCGTAATTACAGCTGACATTAAACAAATGTATCGGCAGATTTTGGTTAAAGATACTCATCGTGATTATCAACGTATCGTCTGGAGATTTTCTCCGTCAGATCCTATTATGGACTTTAAATTAAATACTGTAATTTATGGAGTTTCGTCGTCGCCTTTTTTGGCCTTGCGTACTGTTCAAGAATTAGCAAGGTTAGAATCAATTAATTTTCCTTTCGCGTCATCCGTATTGGCGAGCGATACCTATGTTGATGACTTAGTCACTGGATGTAATTCGATTGAAGCTGCTAATCAATTAATTGGTGAATTGAATAGTATTTGCTCTAGTGGTGGTTTTCAATTAAGAAAATGGAGTAGTAATTGCCCGGAAGTGATGTCCAACTTGAGGAGTCCCTGTCCAGTTCGGACGCAATTACATTTCAAGATAAAGATAGTGGTTCAATAAAATTTTGGGCCTTTCGTGGCGTGCTCTTACAGATGCATTTTTATACAACTTAGACGTTGAAGAGCGCACTTGCACTAAGCGTAATATTTTGTCGGCTATCGCAAAAATTTTGATCCTCTCGGTTTGATAGCACCTGTAGTACTGTTCGCTAAACGTTTAGTTCAAGATCTTTGGCTATTAGGTCTCGGTGGGACCAAGAGCCTCCATTGAAGTCATACAAAATGGAAACATTTTTGGGTGAATTGCCAGCGGTTTCGAATATTGAGATTTCGCGTCGCATCGTATGTCATAATTTTAAAAGGGTGGAGTTGCATGGATTCTGTGATGCTTCTGAAGCCGGGTATGCAGCTGTCATCTATTTCCGTTCGTTCGATTTAGAAGATAATATTACCATATCATTAGTATGCGCAAAATCGAAGGTTGCTCCTACTAATCGCGTTTCATTGCCCCGTCTCGAATTGTGTGCTGCCGTACTCTTGGCAGATTTAGTAGATTTCGTCAAAATACTTATACAGATATTTTATTATTTAGTAATATTTTCGCGTGGTCAGATTCTACTGTTGTTTTGTCTTGGATTCGGTCTTCCTCGCATAAGTGGAAGACATTCGTTAGCAATCGTATTTCGCATATTCAAGAACGTATTCCTCCATCTTCGTGGTTTCATGTTAAGTCCCAGGATAACCCTGCGGATTGTGCCTCACGTGGACTTTTGGCTTCAGAGTTGGTTCATCATCCATTATGGTGGACAGGACCTTCTTGGTTAGTGCGTCGTAATGAAGAATGGCCAGTAACATCGCTGTCAAAACTTATCGACTCATCTCAGATGGACGTCGAATATCGTACTCTGTCGTTAACAGTCGTTATGTCTGACAATTTCTTAGATATGTTGTTGGATAAATTTTCAAAACTGCAGAAAATTTGTAGGATTATTACATGTATTCGTCATTTCATTCGTAATGTTCAATGTCCAGATTTGCGTTCAAAATATTCTGATGGTTTGTCTCTAGCTCAGCAGCAAGAGGCTATACATTTATTGATTAAAAGAGTTCAAACAAATGTTTTTGCTCAAGACATTGCAAATATTAAAACTGGAAGACTTGTTAGTAAACAACTTCGTAGCCTTAGTCCGTTTCTAGATAGTCGTGATTTGTTGAGGGTGGGCGGTCGCCTACGTAATTCTGACTTGTCGCATGATGCAAAATTTCCAATTTTGCTTCCTCGGTCGCATCGGTTAACTGAGATTATTATATTAGATTGCCATGAAAGACATTTACACCCTGGTAGAGATGGTATCGTTCGGGTAGCTACAGTCAAGACATACCAAGGGTTAGTTAAACGCCCCCTAGTGAAACTATGTTTACTGCCAGGTACTTGATATTTAATGGTATGTACACGTATATTCACTTATATAAGTTTGTCGGTTAGTTTCTTAGTTAATAGCTCTAATTAGTTTTTAAATATAAAATAAGTTAGTTCATACTTATTTTGGTGGGCGGGATGTTCGGTCTCTTTGTCGCACGTTTGCGTGTTTAATTTTAAGTCGTAAATTTTGTAGTCGTAAATCTAATAGTAAAACTGTCATCCCTTGTTCCCTTATATCCTGCCATAAAAATTCGTTGGGCATGTGTGAATAAGTGGACAGAGTAGTGAACAAACACTTGCTTATGGATATTGAAGCAGAACGGTCGTCGGTTTCTTCGTTCAGTGTACCGTAAGTTAGTCAAGTGCCCCAGACTTTCGTTGTTAAACCCTAAAAAACATAGTGCAAGTGTTACGTAACATATAAACTCAATTCGCATACAGTCCACTTGGTTGAAAGAATAGGAACTGCAGCATAGAAAAACAAAACACCGCGGAGGTAAGTCGATTTATAAATTTATAAGACCCCCCGCGCGTGTACATAATCCTTCCCTACAAATTAATAAGACGCTACAAAAAGTGATGCAGAATCGAAATAAAACTCATAGCAAAGGGTTGCTTTGCATTATTAAAAAAATGTCCTTCAAACAAAATAAATACTCACGTGTTCTAAGCACACACATAAACACGTCTTTACCCAAAGACCACACATCAAAAAAAAAAGCCCGGACTCATTGCTGTTTTTTTACATCTGCAACCACATTCCTGCAAAACCCCCAATGAATTCGTCCGGTCCTGCGGCCATAGGCCGCACCATATGTTTAAATACCAGAAACTAAACCCTCTCACTACATTGTAACGTAAATATTATGCGATCCCAGGTACCGTAGACGTAAAACGAAAGCTTTTTAAAATATAGAAGCATTCGCTTGTATGAAATTATTCCAGCACGGTCTATGCAGGCGTTGTAACACGTACATATAATAATTCAACCACGGTTCGTGAAATATACAAGTAATAATTAAATTGTGTCAACTATTAATACTATAATTATTGGTACGCAGTAGCGTAACATTATATAAAAATAATGATAAAATTTATGCTTAACAAGGCGATTGAAAATCGGGTTGTTACAAGTGGTCGAAATACGTATCTAGTAATTTAAATATTTTTTTTGTGGTTAAGGGTTTTTATTTAATTTTATTTAAATAAAATATGAGTTTTTAGTTTTACAACTTATGTACACGTGTATTTTAAATGTAAATGAATTTTAGGTGATGCTGTAGAAAATTAATAGAACGTAAAGGTAGTTACTTTAATGGACTATGAATTAACGACAGAACAGGTTTTGGTTTAATTTAAACATGACATTCGTGAAAGGAAGTTTGGAACATTTTAAAATATCAAGAAATATATGCGTATTGATTTTGGGTTGGTTGGGTTTATTTTGAACGGAAAAGCTGGTTTTGCACTATGTTTTATATGTATCTATATGTATTTATATGTATTTATATGTATTTATATGTATTTATATGTATTAAGACCATTTCAAGAAATGGGATTTAAAATGTCATGTATATCAATAATTAAAGCTGTAGTATCAGTGTTTGATTAATTAATGCTTTTTCTTTAGGATTTCTTTTAGTAATACTTGTATTATAGTAATCCATGCCGACAAAAGAAAAGTAAAGTACAGTAATCAAAGTAACAGTAATCCCGCACCGAGTACCGGAAACAAAAACAAGAGGAATCCAAAAAATTAATGCCACGCAAGCTAAAAACGCCGTAGAGTAGGTTGGGTTACACAGAAAGAAAAAGAAAACCTCAAGAAAGAAATTTATTTAAAAAACCTTAAAAAACAACATGTTATAAAAGGAACCAACTCGCAAAAGAACATTTATCCAGAACATTTCGAAGGATTTACACAGCACACAAGGTCTACTCAAAACAATTAGTACAGTTAACTACCTCAATTTAATTTTTATCTTAAAATAGGAATTAGCAAAACCATTATGATTTGTTCTGGCTCTTGGTTGCTAACGTCCTTTTCTTTAAAAATTAATAGAACAAACAAATAGTTACTTACGTAGTTACAGCAATCAATAAGAACAGGCGATCGGTTGAAACGTATTTTTTTCCGTCGCTAAAAAAATATTATTAGGAAAAAGCTGTCGCGCCTAAAGAATAGTGTATCTTTAAATTTATATAAACAACTTTATAGGATAGTCAATGCTGAACTATTATTTAATAAATACTCAACCAATACAAGTTGTCTCCGTATCATTTCTGACGATCGGAGTGGAGTTAAGTTCAGTTTCACACTGTAACATCTTCAGTGGTACGATGAGTAACCTTATCAACTTACTGAAAAAGAATTGGTCAGATAATACGCTCCGGTTCCATACTGGTTACAGACGACCTAGGCGGTATAATGTGGCGCAGTATACCAAAATCTTTTCCTGGGAAACCAATTGAATCAAATTCAGGCGAAGCAACAGGGTGAAGAGTAACTCTTCACTTCACTTGACCAGTAGCTAGTAGCACATCATTACCTGATCTAGGATATATGTCTATACATAGTATTTAGAGATGGATTGCAGTAACTGAAAGTAATTTAGCACCAATCGTCGTAAATAATTTTTGGTATTGGAAAAATTCCATCTCTTAAAGTAACAGCTTCGAACAAACTAATTTCTGGTTATAATACCATTAGTGAAGTTTAGTAGAATTATTTTTTAATTCGAATCGTTGTAGTTACTAGATAGACTTAAAATAAAAGTTTTACAACGAATGCCTCCAATAATCCACATAAAAATTTGAAAGTTAACAACAACTGATAACAGAAACCCCATTTGATAAAACACGTCGCTAAAATGAATTATATTTCCTAAAAGAAATGCTTTAGCAATCGAAAATTCCGTTCTTGTACGTATTTTCATCTTTTCCGAAGCAAGTGGTTTGATAAATAGATACCATCTTTTAATATTGTATCGAAGGGGTAATTTGCCATATTTAAATTATAATTACATGAAATAATAAAACCTATTGAAAAAATGCATATATTTAAGCTTTGTTGCTGACAACAATAATCTCAGATATAAAGTACCTTAAGTTTTATATTCGAATACTTAATACTATTTTTACAGGATGATGAGTAAATGACCGTTTCGATTGACAAAGGTTGTCGGATTTGCTAATACACGCAAATAACCGTAAAAACAGACCTGGATTATAAACTTTTAAATGAAACTATTCACCAAATTTTAATTACAGGGACAAAACGCAACACCTGGCCGGTTTGATGTTAGAAAACTAGGTTCGTTTAAAGAATGTATATTGGTTTTCATATTGCAAACATGTAATCTTAATAGAAGATAAGTGTAGGTTGATTTGATTTAGACTTGTTTATAATCTAGGTCAAATTAGACGAAATTTCTGAAAGGATATCCAGCAGTCTCAGTCATAGAGTCGTATTTGGAAGAGTCGCTTTATTTTAAAACTTTTTTTGATAAATTTAGTGACTGCTTTATGATATTGTAGAAAAAGGTAAAGCTAACGTGATAAAATTAGGAAACCAAGCGCAAAAAAGACATTCAGAATAAACGTCTACCATGTAGGGAAAATATCGAAAGGGATTGATGAGACAAGACGGTTTGGCGCCCTTTAATTATGACAGTAGAAGAAGCCTTTCAAGGTATTTCACATGTTTATTATTTTATTTTAATAATTTTTCTATACGAACCCAGTTTCCGCACTACTGTAGTTATCTGATGCGCTCTTAAAGTTATTACAGGGACCTCTCTGCCATTCAAGAAAAATCAAAATTTATTACGTAACGCACATTTCACCCGTAACAACCTAGTAAAATTAAAATTAAATAATTACGAATATTGACGAAGTTAAAAGCAGAGCACTAAAATTAGCAAACAGTAAAAAAATTTTATAGCGTTGGATGCCATTTAGAATGAAAGTATGAAACTAAATTGTTATTGTTACATAAAGAAAACGTTTTTTGACCTGGTTCTCAAGTTCCGATAATGTGGATGTGGTCCAATTTGTCAACTTTTTTGCAACACGGGTGCGTACAATTTGGCAGATCGAATTTGCAACAAAGTATTATTTAGATTAATTAACGAAAATTTATAGTGCATTGGAAATAATATCTCAAAAGTAATATAATATTATTAAGCTAGCTCTTCTAGACTAATGGACGACTACATAAAAGAAAAGATTCTTAAAAATCCGGTTGACACCTTTATGTTGCAGTCAATGTTATAAAATTTAAAGAAGATTTCGCTTTCGAAGAAACAGCCCTGGGATCTTTAGAAGCAGGGTAAACATAGTAATAAATTAAAGTTTGCAAATGTCGTTGAACGATGCGGAAGAGTCCAATAAGAGGATTAATACCTCTCAGGTAAACGGTTAATGAGAACGTTTAATGTGCTCAAGATCAAGTAAATTTTTGTTACGGCATGCATCATTAAATTCTACGGACGAAATTTTTGCTTAAAAATAATTTGTTTGTTTCACAAATTCTACTCTTTGCCATTAACTTGTTGTTTGGTTTGGTGCAGCTCTCCAGTCTGTGAATCGTATGAACGATGCTTCATGGTAGAATACCCTTTCTTCTATTTTTCCAATAACTCATTATTTTTTATCGCATGCTACAATTTATTTTCAACTTTTTCTTGAGTACCACATTTTAATATCTTCAATTTTTCATCTCCCTTTTCCTCCATATTCCATACTAACCAAAATACATACAATATATAACGCGTTGCGTTACGCTTGCCATAAATTAAAACCGAAAATAAAATTTTAATTTTGAAGGGACAGAATAAATATTACCACACGCTGCGTAATAGATTTCACGAATAATTAATCTTAATTAAGCATGACATTTCAAATTTTGTTTTTATAAAGGTTATTCAGATAATAAGATTTAAATTATTTTTCCTAAATACATTGTAAAAGTAATAATCCAGCCCGACGACTTAAATTAAAACCGCAAATGAAAACATTTTAATATCACTATTGGAGTGATTAAAACCACTTAAGATGATACTTACAATATTTATGAATGTACTTGAAATTACTTTGGGTGGTACTTAAAAGTCATATAATAATCCGTGTACCAAAAACAATCCAACCAGGCAAATTCAATCAGCTAAGTCGAATTACACTTAATTTCACTTTTAAATATTAAATAATTTTTAATATTATCTAATCCTAGCACTTTATGTATTTTCATACTTTACTGATTCACTAAAAAATCAATAGTTATCCCTACTGTTATTTATAATATTACTTCCGCTTACGAGGCATTTAGTTGCAAAAAATATTCCCATGCCACACCTCATGCTCAACTTGAAGAAATGCACGTACTGCAGGTCCAGTGAGCGATGTGTATTTAAAAAGTACAAAATCTTATTCGTTGAATGTTTTGAATATCGCTAGCCGGAAGTCACTCCGATAAATAAATTACAATAATGTTTATATTCAATTTGTTCTGTATTTACCAAATGTAAATAACAGCATTGTTTTGATAACGTTTTGATCAGCCGCAGGTGTTGGTTTGTACTACGATAAATTTGTTATGCTACGTGACCAATAGAATGTAGTATTCTTAGAATAAGAATTTAAACTTCCCAAATTAACGTTTATGCTATTTTTTCTATATTATTAATATTTGTATAATTTTTCAAAATAAATGCAATTTTTTAGTGTAAATTAATGTTTATTTGTAGTTTAGTAGCGAAAGTATGTCCGGTTACGCTGATGGAAGGGGTTGCACCAGCAATCCCGTAGAGGGACAAAGCTGAGGTGGAAGATCTTACGGAATTGCTGAATCAGGCAAGACAGAAAACAGAGAAGATGCAGGGAAGGAAAATCGAGAAACGTTTCAAGCGAATTAGGAGATGGACGAAATTTCTCCCTGGGGATTTAGTGATTGTAAAAGGATTAAGAGTATCTAATTAGGATAGTAATATATTGTATTGTATTGTATATCGTTATTGTTCAATAGTATTTATACAAATACCCACTGACTCCTGAAGTAACCCTAGCGGGATTTGGACTATAAAGTCAACTCATACACCTAACTAGTTGTTACCTCAAAATTACAAGAAAAATAAAATTTAAAGAAAATTACATACGTACTTTCATGTTATTAACACACTTACAAATATCTTTGCCACACTAACACCCTCATCACAGACACACACCCACACACCTACCGGGCACTTAATCCCAAAACCCAAGCATCGGAATTATAAAAATTACTGCGATATTATAAACTCCGTGTATGTTTTCCGTAACGTAAAAATTGTGGACGACTTTTTTATATTAATAGGAATCAAGTTCCATAGTGTGGAGCCGGATACAAGTAAAGAAGAGTGATACATTTCGGTACGATGATGTTGAATCTCCAACTGGTTATCGTCTCTGATGTTGTAGTGGTTGTTTCAAAGATGTATAAATTTTGAAGTAAGATAGTTTGGGCCGATTCCGCGCAAAAACCTGAACAACATTGTTGCTTGATGTAGTTTTTGCTGGTCGTTTAGTTTTAACCAAGATAACTTTTTAAAATATAGTGAAATATGATCAAATTGCTTAGGATCAAATATAACACGAATGCAACTATTTTGAGCTCTTTGCAGACGCTCGCTACTAGCTAGAGGTAGATTATTATAAACAATATTCCCATAGTCGAAAATTGGTTTCTCACACCTATCAGCTCCTGACTTTTTTGGGATTGGGATAATAATATTTTTTTCGAAATCTATTGGGATCTCACCTGTGTCATATATTACTTTTACTAGTTCAGATAGTCTGTGTAAAGTTTTCTGACTTGCATCTTTTATTAATTCTGCGGGTATATGGTCTATGCCTGACGCTTTATTTAGTTTAAGATCCCTATCAACTCTATCAAATTCCTCTCTTAATATTGAGAACCTTATTTCTACATCCTCTTCTTGGTCGTTCTCTAACTCATCCATATCGTCTCCCTTATATAAATTTTCTAAATATCTTTTCCATCTACCTGCTACCTCAACTTTATTTATTAGAAGCTCATTATTCTCATTTTTAATACCATTATATTTTTTCCTATTTTCCCCAAAAAACTTTTTAACTGCACTGTAAGCCCTGTCTGTCTTACCTAATCTCAAATCATCTTGTATTCCCTTACAATTCTCCTCCATCCATTTATTTCTAGCTTTTCTACACTCATGTACTATCTTATTTCTAACTCTATTATATCTTTGCTTACTTTCACTATCCAATTCTTTGAAAGGTTTAAGTTTTCTTCTATTTTCTATTAAATCTAATATCTATTTTGTTACCCAGAGTTTTCGCGCTTCTACTTTTTTCTTACCTACAGTCTGTGTTGCTGTATCATGTACAGACCTTTTTATTTCTTTCCATCTATTTTATACGTTCCCTCCTATAGCTATCTCTTTGATCTTAGTATCTAATACTTGTTTATATTCTTCTTTTACCTCACTTTCATTAAGCTTACCTAGATCTCATCCCTCTCTTTAATCCTTTCTCGATTTTTTGAATTTTAGCTTACACTTCATTTTAACAAGTTATGATCGCTATCTATATCAGCCCCTGGATAACTACGACAGTTTTTAACTTGGTTACTAAATCTTTGTTTAACTAAAATATAATCTATTTGGTATCTAGCCCTATCATCTGGTGTTTTCCAGGTATATCTTCTTCTAACATGTTGTTCGAATAGGGTGTTTACAGTTACTAATCTATGTTTTTGACAAAAATTAACTAATCTTTCTCCTCTATTATTTCGTCAACCATACCCAAATTTTCCGACCATTTTTCCTTCACTACCTTCTCCCACTGACGCATTGAAATCGCCCATAACTATTAAATTCTCATCTCTCTTTACTTTTCTCACTATACTATTTATATCCTCGTATAGCTTTTCTACTTCTATCACTAAATTGTAAGTACTCTTTAACTTTACGTCCTAATCTTTTACCTAACACTATTCCTACCCCTGCCTGTCCATTAGTTGAAGAAGTTGTAATTATTCTATAACTATCTTTCTAAAAGTCATTACTATCTGGCCATCTCACCTTACTAATACCTAAAATGTCCAGCTTTCGGACGATATTACTGCAAACTGGAAGCTCTGGAAACAGAAGTTTGAATTTTATTTACTTGCCAGCGGGAAGCAGGAAAAAAAAGACAATGTCAAAATTGCCGTATTACTAAATTTACTCGGTGATGAAAGAATTGGAATTTATAATATCTTTGAATTCGCGCACGATGAAGACGGCACAAAATTACCTGTGATTTTAGAAAAGTTTAAGATGCAATAGCACGCCGGTAATAAATCCTATATACCGACACTTTAAGTTTTTAAGCGGGAACAGTTACCGGGTGAAACTATAGACCAGTTTATACCCGCACTAAAGCACTTAGCCAAGAAGTGTGATTTACAGGAAAAATATATTACCATTCGGGATCGTCTTGTTTTGGGCGTTCAGGTTTTCCGTATACAGAAAAAACTTTAACAAGAAAGTGATCTTAAACTTGAAGTTATTAACATCAGTCGCGCATAGAAAATAGCGCTGCAACACTAAAAAAAATTTCCAAGGGAATAGTTTCTGTAAACGCCGTAAATCACAGGAACTTTGTTAAAAATTATTTTAGCACCGCCTCTAGCAACAGGCAGGGACAAAACGTATCAAGATACAATATGGGAAACTCATAGAACTTCCTTGCTGAAAACAATAATTATGCGGATACCTCATAATCAAAATTAGATAATCTTGGAAACTCAAATGTAAATATGGTTAGTGAATTTAGTGACAACTTTTTAGATTCTAGCGGAAGCAACATACAACAAGAAAGAAATAATTTAGTAGTTTGGACTGAATATATAGAGGGTTAGACGGAACATACCACCCACCCAAATGGAAACATTTTAATTTTCATTTACAAGGGGGAGGGGTAAAGTTTGACCACAGGACGCCTAAACTCACCACGCGCTGTTCTAACAGTGTCAACGCGGACAATCCCGTCGGCGCTAGAATGCACGGAGATAAAAAGCCCAAGTGACCACTGAAGAGGAGAAAGAGAATCGGTTTCAATTAGAACTAAGTCTCCCGGTTGAATATTATTTTTGGCTACATGCCATTTGGATTTTACTTGAGGGGTATGCAAGTATTCCCGGGATCAGCGCGCCCGAAAGTTATGGTAGATACGCTGCAATAATTGCCATCGAAACAAACGATTTAAAGGCAGTGCTGTCAGTGTAGGACCAGACGGGGCGGAAAGAGCGGAAAGTAGCTAAAAACGACCCGGAGTTAAACAAATAAAGTCGTTAAGATCATTATTAACTGGGGTCAGAGGGCGCGAATTGAGGACAGCTTCAATTTGAATGAAAACGGTTGACAACTCTTCAAAGTTTAGAACCTGCTCTCTTGCAACACAAAGTAGCAAGATCTTGACGGATTTGACGCCAGCTTCCCAAAGACCCCCAATATGGGGCGAGGAAGATGGGTTACAATGCCAAGTAATTAGTTCTCGGGTAGCTGCGGCTTTAGTAAAGAAAGCCAGTTGGCAATGGGCACTGACAAAGTTTGTTCACACTGACCACGGCGAAACGCGGCCAAAAAGCGTCAGCGGTTAAATCGAAAACTAGCTCTAGGTGAAGAGCCTTGATACACATACAAATAAAAATGCAGAGGTAGGCTTTTAAAATTTGGGCGCCTCGGATTCGGCTCATGGTTATTGTAAACGGGCCGCAAAAATGGTTTAACTTGAGTTATTCTAGCAGATGGAAGATTGCCCATAGGGGACTGAAAAGACCTGGGATGTGTTTTCCAACAAGGAATACAAGAACGAAGTACCCGGCGAATAGATCGCAGAAATTATCCAACATCTTAGGCTTATAAGGAAGTGTGTTCTTTGAATACCTGCGTGATAATATTTGTGATGAATGTACTTAATATACAGATCCTGAAATGGCTCTTACTGGGCAACAAAGCGGGGAATCGTTAATAGTAAGGAACAGGGGTGTAACTTAACGGCCATCTACACAAAGCACGTCATTTAAAAGAAAGGGGGATAATTTTTAGAACCTTTTAGCAAGTGGGGTCCCGGATTGAAGGGCCCTGATCTCAACCGTAAAAAATGCTTGTTGGGTATGTTCAACAAGGCATTCCAAAGCAAGTTCGAACTCATGAGCGGATACAGATCCAGTACGCTTAGTTAAAGGATGTCTGAAATTATTAATAAAGCGGAAGATATAAGCGGTTATACGAACGTCAGAAAGAAAAGGAGACTGATTTTTAAGTAGGGCATCCAATACATTACAGGACAAAGTAGTAGTGAATGTAACGGATCGTTCTTCACTTAGTACCCGTTGCGGTTCCAGAGAACAAGAACGTGGAACATAATTTATTTCGTGAAAATGTACTAAAATGGGTAAAGTAGCCCACCATAGCGAACATTGGAGCAACTGGGCAGGTATCAAAATACGTGACTCAACGTCAGCGGGATTATCGTTAAACGGCACGTGAAGCCACATGGCGTTAGAAGTTTTATCTTGAATATAGGCTACCCTGTTGGGCACGAAAGTCTTTCATCGTTGGGGCGGAGAGGAAATCCATGAATGTACAACCAACGAATCGGACCAACAGTATATTCTATTAAAAGTGAGATGAGAAGAAAACACATTTAGAACAAAATCTACTAATTTAGCAGATAAGGCAGCGGCTAGCAATTCTAACCTTGGCAGGGAAAGGGGTCGCAATGAAGCTACTTTAGATTTCGCACATACTAAATGAACTATAGGTCCTTTAGAACCGTTAAGAAAACGAAAACAAACAACGGTGCAGTAGCTGCGTTCCGAAGCGTCTCCACAACAATGCACCTCACACGAATCTTAGTGAGAAGGGACTAGAAGGCGCGGTAAGAGAAAATCTGCAAGAAGAGGAAGGCTCTCAAAACATCTTTCTCATAAACGGGTATCCCAATCTAGTTTTTGAGTCCAAAGATGTTGGAAAAAATGCTTTATTAAAAAAGAAAGAGGGGAGAAAATTCTGAACGGGTTAAAATGCGGGCTAGATTAGAAAGAATATTACGTTTTGTACAAGGAGTATGTATAGGGTTGACCACGAAATAGAAATTATCTGAAGAGGGGTTCCACTGGAAACCTAAAACTTTTACGGTAGGATCAGAAGGATCCTCAAAGCAATGCGGTTGTAAACACCGATGAGCGGCGAGAAGGCCGTTAAGCAAATTGGGATCATTACTACACCACTTGTGCAGGTTGAAGCCACCTCGTTGTGAAAGGACTACAAGCTGCTCTGTTAAATCCAAGGCGGTTTAAAAAGTATCTCGACTTGTCACTACGTCATCAATATAGGTATGATGACGAAAAGCGAAAGCGGCTAGAGGGAAGGGTCTACCTTCATCATCGGTAAGTTGCAAAAGGGTACGTATGGCAAGAAATGGAGCGCAGTTGATCCCATAAGTAACGGTATTAAGATGAAAATTCTGAATAGGATTATCAGGAGAGAAACGCCACACAATCCGTTGACAATCACGCTGATCGGGTGCAATAATAATTTGCCGATACCGTAGACGAATATCTGCAGTGAGGACGTAGCGATGCAGACGAAATTTTAATAGCAGTGTAGGGAGGTCTCTTTGCAATTTTGGATCAATTAATAAATTTTCATTTAGTGAATCTCCGGAAATACATTGAGCGGAGGCATTAAAAACCACGCTAAACTTAGTGTTAACACTGTTAGGTTTTCAAACACAATGATTAGGTATATAATAAGAATGATCAAAGTGAACCGTATTAGGGATAGGCTGCATGTGTCGAAGATCCATGTATTCTTAAAGAAAACCTTTATATTTTTTGATATACAAGGGGCTGTTTGAGAAGGCGTCGTTCTAAGGAAAGAAATTTTTGTCTTGCTAAATCGCGGCTTCCGGTAAACGTGGAAGCAGCATCCTTAAAGGACAAAGAAACTATAGAACGGCCTTGATCTGTCCGCGTATGAATTTCTTCGAAAATAATTTCAGCTTTCTTTTCCGCTACTGAAAGGATTTCGACCTTGGGAAGTGATTTGATCTCCTAAAATTTGGAAACAATTTTTCTCCAGGGAGGGTATTTGGTCCGTAGAGCAAAGTAAAGATGTTGTTCAACGATCATTTATTAGAATTTGTGGAAATACATCGGCCCCTAGTAATAAATCTATAAGAACGGGTTTTGATAGCTGTGGGTTGGCTAACTGAATGTTATGTAATGGCGGTAACTGGTTGACGTTGACGCAAGTAGTAAGTAGATTTTCACAAATCTTAGGTAGGACTATTGCGTCAATGTTAAAAAAATCATTCATTCTGTTCACTGGTTTAATAAAGACAGAAACAGCACAGTGAGTAGTCACGATCTGCATAGAGCCAAGCCCGTTAATGATAAGAGGTAACGGGGTAGGTTTTAAACGTAAGCGCTTAACATATTGTTGAGTAATAAATGAAGTCATATTACCGGTATTCAACAAGCAGCGAAACTTTTGAAAATTACCTAAACGATCACGAACTTCAATTTGCGCAGTAGACAATAAAACCACCCTTTTTTGGGGATTCGTGTTAAATAATACAACATGGGAATTATTGGTAGCAGAGGAGAAACGACTTACTGGTGGAAATTCGCAGGTGCTCTAAGCGGAGGGAACAGATGGCATACAAATATCTTTTTCGGGGTTATCCGACGAGGCGGTATAAACTCTAGTGGAAACATTACTTTTTGAAAGCAATTCTAATGGTGGATTAAAGTGTAACGAGGTATGATGCCGCTGGCAACAAGTACAACAAGTCCTAATCGATTTACACTTGGTAAAAGTATGCGAACTGCTTAAACAGTTAATGCAAAGTTTGCGTTTTTTTACAAAATTATAGCGGTCGTTAGGCATTTATATTGCGGATGGGCAAGTTTGCAATGCGGGCACTTAGCAACACGATTGGTAGTGCGGACTAACATTGAAGCACTGGGTCGCGAACCTGGTCGGCTCTGCGCGTGCGCAATTTTGTTCATGTCTGATTTGTGATTTAAAGATAAGTTGCTCTGGGATTAACATGTTTTGTCTAGAGATGTAATGACTTCAGTATAAGTAGGAATGGTGGCGGGATCGTGCTTCAACTCAAAACCTCTAGCTGTATGTACGTCCAGTCAATTTAAGAGCATCTAAGTTAAAATAAAGCTCTATTCCTCAACCAGCAGATCAAACTTTTTTAAGTCTTCCAAATTATCGATAAAAACGTCGACTAATTTTTGTAAACCAGAGGGGTTGTCAGAGTGCATTTTGGGAAAGTTGTCCAAATTTGCACAATACGCACTCGTAATTTGGCAGATATTTTCAAATTTACTGTGCAGTTTATTGTACACGAGTGTATAATGACTTTCAATTAAATCAAAATTCTTAATGATGAGTGAAGCGGGACCTTGCAGAAGTGATTTTAAATACGAAAATTTGTCTATTGGCGACAATTCCGGGTTAGTGTGTATGAGGGAGTCATATAAATCAATGAAACCTCTGAACATAAAAATCGCCACCAAAAGAGGGGACCTGCAACGAAGGTAAATTTATTTTTGATTTTGGGCGAGCGTCAGAAACAACAGCGCTAGGTTCTGTTGGTTTATATTCAAAAAGTTTCATTATGATTGACTTGATTAAATAGAAAGAACGATCAAACGCTTTTCTGATTTTATCTTCAACGTTAAACAAATCTTCCGCGTTTTCAACCGTGGCGATCAAGGAGATAATGTAAGTGTGACTTTGATAGAAGGCTTCTTCTAATTTAACCATATGCTCAAAGTGCGATTTAAATAAATTATGATATTCGGCATTAGAAACGGCCGATTGCGCGATTTCTTGTATCTCTTGTAGACTTTGAATCTGCGTGTATTGTAAAAATTTAAACTTTTGAAGTTTCTCTGCCATTTTAAATAATAACTAAAGCACAAATTTTCTTAAAAATTTTATAGAAAATTAGTATTGCAAATACTTTTAAGCTTTATCAATTTAGGCACAAATTAAATAAATGTAAATAGATGTAAATACAAACAAAGTGAACTTTGTATTAAACAAGATAACTAATGGGAATGAATGCAATTTAAGTAATATACTTTTTGTATTATCAAAACAATATGTTTGATCACAAATTTGACCGCGGGTAAATCATTAATAATTATATTTTAAATTATAGTACTAATATCTGCTACTATATAATATCCGACTCGACAAGGATCAAAATTTGAATATTGAGTACATACAAAAATACTCAGGAGAGAAAAGCGGGAGTATAATCAAACAGATATTGAACAAATGCGGCCTTCTATATTTTTACCTGATGTCCAGTTAGAGCGGTGAAGATTCTTGGATCCAGAACACTTATTACTAGACTCGAAAAACAATATAAAGAGGTGAGGTAGTCCTATATGGGGACTGACCTCCGAAACAGAAACTTATTGTCCAAGCGGTGACAATAAACTATGTTAGGCCGCGCAGTCACCAAAGCACATGGCAAACAAGATAGAACATTGAAGGTGATTAAGCGACCGGGTTTATCAAATTTAAATAAAAGAATAGATATTACCATTTACAAATAAACTTATATTTTATAGAAATAATACTAAATGAATATTTAAAGGATTTGACGGAACACGAATCAATGAATTTATCGCGAAGTAAACTTTCTAAAAACCCAATTACTGTGTTCTGATACACTGGGCACAAAATACCAGTAATCGGTCAAGTATATCTAAAATGTAGCTACAAAAACAATAAACAAAACGTTTTATTTTATGTTTTAGAATCCAAAACATTGTGTTTATTTTTGGAACTAAAATCTGTTCAGGAATTGGGAATTATTTCATCTAACGACGATACGCATTGCCATAATATATCTTCGGTTAAGCAAAACAGTAATTTGTAAAATATTATACAAACGAGTGAATTTGTTTTTTCTGGTGTGGGTAAAGTGCATAAATAATTTAATATAGTTTTGTCGAATAATGCTGTACCTCTTATTATTTTATCAGTAGATGCTACTCCATATGGGCAAAGTGCGGTTATACTCCAGGATAATAAACCCATAGAATTTGCTAGCGTTACCTCACGTCAGTGCAACAACGTTATCGTCGTATAGATAAAGAACTTTTAGCAGTTGCATTTGGGTGTGAGCATTTTTAATACAATCTTTACGGCCATCATTTTCACGTTGAAAGCGACCACCGTCCGTTACTAGGAATTTTAAAAAAACCGTTAGACGAACTTACACCGCGAATCCAGCGGCTTGTCATTAAAGTTCTAAACTATTCTTTTACACTGGTTTACGTTCCTGGGAAAAATCTTCAAGTCCCAGACACTCTAATCCGTGATCCTACATAAGAAATTATGAACACTGATTTCTTAGACTCTAATTTAAAAGTTTTTTTCGTTATCACAACCAGACCTGAAAATCAGCTAAGATTGCAACAAGCAATTAATGAAGATTGTTTATTAAGGCAAATTTAACATTTTTTGGAAAATGGCTGGCCCAATCATAAAAATAATGTCCCTTTAGAAGTTCAGAAGTTTTGGCCCAATACAAATGATATTTATTTGCATGAAAATGTTTTATTTTATTAAGGCGACTAACAATTCCAGAAAGTTTAAAAGTAGAATTCCTCAACTTGGTTCATCAATCTCACCAACGTGTAGTTTCCTGCAAAAAATTAGCATCCAATGTCTGTATTACCCGTGGTGGACGTCTGACGTAGAAAAATTGGTTTTATCGTGTAAAATCTGTCAGTGCTATTTGAAATCAAATCCACGAAAACCTCTCACCTGCCAGTAAGTGCTGTATTTGCCTTGGCAAACATTTTGAATCAATTTCAAAAGCCAAACAAAGAAGATTTTCTTGTGATAATCGACTATTTTAGTAAATTTGTTATTGTTAACGAAATACCAAACAAAACGGGGCGCACTGTAATATCAGCTCTAAAATACGTTTTTACATTCAATGGTTTGCCTCAAGAATTAATATCTGATAACGGACCTCCCTTTTGATTCTCATGAATTTATAAATTTTGGAAAATTGTGTGACATAAAATTAACTACCTCTAGCCCATATTACCATCGATCAAATGTATGGTTGAAAGAACTGTGCAAACGGTTAAAGGCCTATTAACCAAATGCTTCCAAGACGGAGAAGATTCTTTTGTATCTATCCTTCAATATAATACTACACCACAACAAACTTATCTGCACTATGTACTTTATTAATGGATGGAATATTAAGGTTAACCCTACCCATTTGCCATGAAGTTCTTCAACTTAAATTCCCTATAAATGGTATAAAAAGCACACTAAAATTTTCTCAGCAAATCCAAAAACAACGTTACGATATTTCAACACATAAACTTAGTGAACTCGCACCTACGCAACCGGTTGTTGTTCAACAGAAAGTTGGTCAGTGGCGTACAGGAAGTGTTTTAAGGAAATTTGGCTCAAACGATTATAATGTCGAGGTACATGGAACCATTTATCGAAGAAACAGGCAACACACTAAACTTTTGCGAATGTGGTTGCTAACACATTTATATAGCAACCAAAATGACGTACAAGCCACTGAACCTACTTTCAGTTAGCCCTTGGTGACTGATGCGTTTAAAAAAGGATTACTAGTTACTAGGAGTAGTAGGGTCAGCAAACCGCCAGAAAGTGACAAATCAAATTGTTTTTTTTAATATTTTTTTTTTGAAAGTAGGGCGTGTGACATATTTGACTATTTCATATTGTTGAAAATGTTTATCTTATCTTTGTCTGCGCGATTGTATTCTCACGCGATAGTTTAGTGTTGCTACGGTCGTGGTATCACACGCGAGCTCTGGAATATAATGCTGTGATAAGGGGTTGTTTAGGGGTGTATTGAATCGCAAGGGTCGCGTAGTAACTGTAAATAGCAATAGGAATCAGAAAACTGCATTTATTTAGCAGGAAAATAAATAATTCGCACATTATGTAAATAGCAAACATTTAACACCCTATATAAGAACCACAATTAACTTTAATCAATGCCAGTAAACGTATCTTTTAATAAGAGAACACGTATTCAGCAGAGAAATAATTATACATGTAATTTTAAAATACGTCAAGAAGCGTTCAATAAGTTCATAAAATAGAAACGCATGAGATAAGATAAAACCTAGCAAATCTTCGTGCAATTACGCTTTGAATAAAGAAGGAATAATAAAGCGCTTTGATAAGGAATGCACTTTCGAAGATAAGTTTTAAATAGAGACATAACGAAAACATCACTAATGTTACATCAGTTATTTTGTTCAATTCTCCAAAAGCTTTATCTACACAAAACAACAGACATAAACTAAAGTAAAGTCCAACAATAACAACAAAACAGGCGGTTAAAGATCGTAAAACAATAGCAAATACCAGCAGAATAGCTTCGTCAGAAATCAGCTTGAAAACTACTAGGAATATCCAAAACAAACATGGTTGATTACAACACTTTGTAAGGCTGTTTGTACAAACCAATCCAAATGTAGATAGCAAAAGCTATATAACGCCCAGAGTTGATAAGAAAGGGTAGGCTCAATTTGAAGCACGTCGAACTTGCAACACTCTGACTCGCATATTTACGCGTCAAATAAATAAATTTTAAATTATATTATTGTGAAAAGTAGTGTTGTATAATAATAGTTGATGACGAAGTACGCTGAAGATATATGAAAAAGCTTTTGCCGTTTTGCAGAAAAAGTAAGTAGAAATTTATTAATTAATTTAAATTAAATGTTTATAATAATGTAGGGCTCTAATTCACGACTTCGAAAGTGTATCTAAGAAACCTACTACTTCTAAAGGGTATCTAAGAAACCTACGAATTCTAAGGATCTAGGTCTGCTATTCAGAACTTCTGAGTGGTATTCAGAAATCCAGTTTGTAATTAAGTGGAGAGGTCTAAAGGGTATCCAGAGAAATATAAAGTAAAGCACAAGGCAAATTTTGGAAATAAGGATTAACAAAACTATTAGCTCAAAGCACGTGAAGGAGTACAAAGTAGAGCATTGGTTTTCGATTGAAGAAAATAAGGGGGTGTTGATCTACAACACGCAACAGCAAATCAGGATATTACAGGTTAGGGCTAATTAGTATAAGGAATCTTTTCAAATTTAATTATAAACACTGAATATATTTTTTCTCAAATTTGCAAGGAGTCAACGAAAATATTTAATACGTTGAAATTTACGTGATAAGGATAAAAGGTCTTGAACGTTCCAGATTTTTTTAGTAAAAGGTGTCGTTTTTGGCGACTTTAAATTAAATTAAAGGGATATAATTTTGGGATAAATGATTCATATAATATTAATTGATTGAAGGGTGTATTTAAGGGATTACAAAATTGTGAAGTGTATATATTATTTTCTTTCATTATACGAACATTGATTGACTTCGTTTTATCAATTCAAACAGGTAAGAATCAAAGGGGTAAATTAATTTAATCATCGTAACGTTGTGCACTCTGTGTAAATCAAACTGGGCTAGCCGTGGCATAATTAAAATTAGAAGATTAGAGAAAAACACAGAGCGGTGGCGTTCAGCAGGAAACTGGACGTTTATTACATCCGGCTGCTCAAGCGTGGGGGAGTACTTCATCAATTAATCTGACGCAACAACGTAGGGCCAGAATATCATAGCAATATATTTTACGTTTATATATCTCTCATGTATGGAATTGTCATTAATAATTACTGTACTTGTATCTTGTGATAAATACAAAACATACGGTCACTAACATTTGTTCGAGTCTTACATGTGCAGTCAAACAGTGCGGACGTATTTCGTGCTCGATATCAGTCTTATCAGTTTTAACAGACAAATACAATATAAAATAACCTTTATATCAAGTTCATTACGAAATAGGACTGTACTATAAAGACAAGTGAAAGTTAACAACGCCGCAATCCGTCGGGGATGGCAATGTAAATAATGGAACACAAAAACGATCCAGTGATCATTTAACTCTACCTATTAATAAAGTTCAAAAACGTTACCTATGGGAACCAAAAACTCTTAACACAAAATCGATATCAATTACTGCAACAACCGGATGAGCCCGAAAACATTAACCAGCAAAGTAATCCAAGCACCGAAATCAAGAAAACTAACAAAATACCACCAATATTTCTTCAAGGGCAGCACAAACATAAGGAAGTCATCAGTGACATAACAAAACTAGCCAGCAGTGAATTCACAACTACATACACAAGTAAGTCGCTAAAAATAAATCTAACATCCGAAAATGACTATAGAGCATTGGCTAAACACTATTTAAACAATAAAATTCCATTCCATACCTATCAAGATCCTGCAAATAAACCACTAACAGCTGCACTAAAAAATGTTCCTCCCTCCCTCGAAGTGGAGGACATTATAAAGGAGCTACAACAATATGAGCTACCTATTAAAAAGATAAACAGGCTATATTACAAAGATAGAACACCAATGCCAGTAGTCATTGTAGAACTAACACACAACGAAAAAGCAGAGGAAATTTTCAAAGTTAACAAGTTAGAAAACTCCATTATCACAGTTGAATCTAGGAGACTAGCCAAATATACGCCCCCATGCCACACAAAAAACTACTGCACACTTAACCCCAAGTGCGTTAAATGCGCAAGGAACCACTATTACACTGAGTGCGACAAGAAACAAGAAGACCCACCAACCTGTATAAATTGCGGTGAGCACCACCCGGCTAACTACAGGAAATGCACCTATCAACAACAATACATGCAAACTGGGAAAAGATCAAGCAGAAATACATACTCAACAGTAAATCAACCTTCACCACCAAACAATCAAACACAAGCACCGCGTAAAACCTATGCAGAACGAACGAAACAGCCCACAACCGAAAACCCAAACACACGTACTATTAACGATATTCTTTCAACCATCCTAAATCTTCTCAAACCATTCATCACTCAAATCAAAAACTTTCTTATAACAAATTTTCTCCCTATCCTCGTCAATGGCCAATAGCTCACAAACCCTTAACAACATTAAAATACTTAATTGGAATGCCAATGGAGTGCAAGCTCAACGCTCACTCTTAATAGCCTTCCTAGCCCGACACAATATTGATATAGCCTGTATCAGTGAAACCCACTTAGCTAACCAAGAAAAATTTAAAATAACCGGTTATCAAATATACAGACAGGACAGACAAGCCAGAGTAGCATCAGCTGGAGTAGCTGTCCTTGTCAAAAATAATATCTCTCATCAACCCGCCGATGTACCTAATACTAAAAACCTAGAAATACTAACAATAGAACTAAATCTTACTAGAAACCAAAAAGTTAATCTCAATAGCGTATACAAACAGCCTAACAAAAAATTATTGGAAGATGATATCCGTACAATCTTTAACACAAACAAGCCAACTTTACTAATTGGTGATCTTAATAGCAAGAACACCGTATGGGGATGCCGCCAAACCAACCCAAATGGCAACAAACTAAACGAAATTGCTGTCAAACATAACATACAAATTCTTGCACCAGACGAATACACATACTATCCGTACAGAAATGATCACAACCCTGACATACTAGATATAATTATGCATAAAAATGTCCAACAGCAAATTCACCAAACAGTCCATATAGAACTGGACTCAGGTCACGTGCCGGTTATAATCTCGCTCCAAGCCGAGCCTATAAAAAATGTTTACAAAACAAGATTAATTAACGGAATAGTCAACTGGAGACGCTTTAAAGATACACTTGATACAAAGCTAACACTTCAACCACTAGCAACCACTACAGATATAGACCAACAGGTCTCACACATAACTGCAGCAATTAGAAACACTATTCAACTCTCAACAATCTCTCGGATCAAAACAAAGCCAAATGTTACTCACACAACTCCTAATTCTATTACTCAATTAATTCATCAAAAGAACAGAGCTAGACGCGAGTGGCAAAGGACCAGAGATCCTACTGCAAAAAATCTCATGAACAATCTATCGCATCGAATCAGACGCGAATTAGATGCACATAGAATTAACCAATACCAGAAATACATACAAGAATTAGAAACACAAGACCCTGGACTATGGAAAACACCCAAAAAAATACTGCATAAAACAGAACCAATTCCTTCACTGCATGTTAATAATGCAAAACTCCACACAGATGAAGAAAAATGTACTGCATTTGCTGAATATCTCGAAACAACATTTGGACCCCAAAAACATCCACAACCTATGTTCTCAAATATAATTCTAAACCATGCAGAATCTCACATGCCACAAATAAATTCTGAAATTTCACCCACGTCACCCAAAGAAATAGCCGCTCTAATAAAAATGCTGCCTATAAAGAAGGCACCAGGCCATGATAAAATAACAAATATAATACTGAAAAACTCGAGCAAAAAATTACACGCCCATCCAGCGACCCTATTCAATGCCTGTCTAAGAATGGAATATTTTCCACAAACTTGGAAGCACTCTCTTGTACTTACGTTTCCAAAGCCTGGCAAAAATCACACATTAGTAACTGGATTCAGACCTATTAACCTTCTTCCCATGATGGGTAAACTTCTGGAAAAGATTATTCAAACCAGACTGTCTGAAGAAATCACAAGTCAAAATATAATTCCAACCTTCCAGTTTGGTTTCAGACAACAACACTCGACTTGCCGAGACCATTGAAAATAGCTTTGAAAAGAAAGAATATGCTGTGACCATGTTCCTTGATCTAGCCCAGGCCTTCGATAGCGTATGGCATTACGGACTAAAGTACAAAATAACTAATCTTAACATACCTGAATATCTCAAAGCCATATTATTCTCATTTCTCGACGATAGAACCTTTCAGATCACCATAAACAACTCGATCTAAACAATCAGAAAAATAGAAACATGAGTTCCTCAAGGGAGTGTCTTGGGACCATTACTTTTTAATATCATCACTCACGACATTCCATCCACACAGGCAGATATCTTCATGTTCGCAGACGATACAGCAATCTTAGCAAGGGGACATGACTTACACAATGCAATAACTAAACTACAACAGGCAACCGACATAGTAATAAATTATTTTAACAAATGAAATCTTACCATTAACAACGATACATGTGTAGCTAAAATCTTTACTCTACGACGTGTAAACAACCCACCAACAATCAACATAAACTACAATACGATAAATTGGAAATCTAACGACGAGTGTGTAAAATACCTAGGAGTATATTTGGACACCAGACTAACCTGGCGAATGCATATTATCAAGAAAGTCAATGAAGGTTACACCAGATTAACACAACTATATCCAATTATAAACAGGAAGTCATCACTAAAAACTAAATGCACAATACTACTTAATAAAGCACTAATTCGCCCCTTAGTAACCTACGCCTGTGTTATCTGGGGAAACTCTTCAGTGACTAATATAAATAAATTACAAGTGCTATAAAATAAAATTCTACGTATAGCAGTCAACGCGTAGTGGTATATTATAAATAAACAACTACACCAAGAACTCGGATTGTCATCAGTGTCAGAATTCATTAAAAAGCTAACAACTAATCACTACAGGAAACTGAAACTATGTCCCAGCACAGAACTTTTTAACCTTGGCCGTCCTAACATCCATACCAGGCTGAAGAGGAAGTTACCACAAGATATTTATCTGTAACTCAACGTACTAAATATTATTATCTGCAACAAATAATTAGTGTCACTCACAATAAATAGCTATGTAATGTTAGGCAACCTATTGCTCTAGATAGGCCCACTAGCTACTAATGTTAAAACTCAGATTACAAATCTGCCTTGTATAACAACTTGTTATTGTTGATCAGGCATTACTAAATTAAAAAAAAAACATTTGTTGTGCTTATATTAATAACACATATTAAAAAAACCTTTTGCTAAATCAAAGACATAACACTAACAACATAGAAACCGTTGAAATAGTGTTTCCTTTTACAAGTCACTCTATACCACTGGAGAGAATTTTTAGAAATATAGAAAAAAATATTAGAACCCAGGAAAGTATATCAATCCAAGTGAATAGAGAAATATTATAGCACATTCTTGGGACGTAATAGAACTTGGCACAGATTGAGTTGTGGAAGATTTTAAAGTCGCTGCTGCAACAGTATTCGAACCAATCACAAATTTGCATTTTAAGATTGCTTAATACAAATGCTTCTTTATACGAAAAGTGATAGAATTAATAATGTCCTTATACGAGGAGAACCTGCGTACAAACACGAGATGAATACCTTTAAATCAATTAGAAAAAAATTGAAATACAGATAATTTTTGCCCCAGTGTCATTAAAAGATATACTGCACACGTGAAACCCGAAAACGCTAGTGATGTAAGGAAGTTGCTAGAAAATCATTTTAGTACAAAATGGGAGCAGAATAAAGAGTTAACCTATGTTAAGAACTCTTTTGAAAGAGGTATTGTTGAAGTAGATTTCGATGAAGAAAATGATTTATGTGGTCTAGTTCAGAATTTTCCTGAGTTCGTTGTTTAAAATTTAATTTAGTAAGTATTGTACATAAGGTTTTTCAAACTAAATAAAAGTATTTAGAAAGTAATGTAGGAGTATTTAAGTTTATAAATTTAGCGGCAAAGCTGAAAATTTTGATTATAGTTATAGCAAAATGAACAATCTCTAATAATTCAATTCAAAGTCGACAATCTCCATTAATTAATTCTCATTTCCTCAGATTTTCTTTATCCCACAAGTTTTTTAGTTTGTTTGAGTGGTAAGAGGCATCAAACCTACACAAATACTCAATCAAGTAATAAAAAATCTTGTATTTCATATATCAAGACAGTTTTTCGCTGTTTACGAAAATTATACTGAATGGGAGATTGTTACATTTGGTATAACATGCCATTCAAGTCTTCGAGTTTTATGTTTCCTTAAGAAGTCGCGCCCTACAGATCAAGAAACACTAAACATTTTTTATGTCATTAAAATTAGTAGCTTCCGTATACCAATAGTACCAGTAGTCTTTACAAAACGTGTTCAACAATTTCCATTACCTCCCAACGATCAGTTCCTGCTTATCTCATTACAAATACAATGTCGAATATGGGAACCATAAATTTTGGTTCACTAAATTTAAATAATACTTTGTTGCTAAACCTACCTGCCAAATTGATACTCACTCAAATGTTGCAAAACTAGTTAACAAATTCAACAACATCCACTGCATCAGATACCAAAGGACTAGGACAAAAATCGTTTTCTCTTACGCAATAAAAGAAGCGTTTTTGTTCTACATGGCAATACATGCTATAAAAAGTTTTAGTTTGTTAATTATAGCATAGCTTGATCTAATCCTGCATATATCAATAGTTATTTAGCTTTGACTTTTATGGAAATGCAGTTAAAATTGTTTTTCTAATTCCTGCCTGCTAAGGACCGGACTATAAATTTACAAACAAGCAATAATAATTAAAAGTTATAGTCGTGCTATAAATTTGCATTTATTAGTAATTAAAATAATTCATTATTTTTTTAATTTAAAGTTGTGTTCTATCGACCGTTTCGTTTGGAAGTAGATATAAATTAAGGAAAGTGTAGTTTTACATACGCTGGTATATTGTAATCTCATCAAGATCTGACCAGTTCCAACTTTGTTGTAATTTACCTCTGAACCTTAGCAAACGTTGGAAGTTTAGAAGACATATATATTTTGAATGCATAATATATTAGCTAAGTTTCTAGCTGTTGTCCCAATAAAAATAATTTTGAAATTCAACCGCGCGCTATTTTAGCACAAGCTATCCTAACATTTCATGTTTTTCAGCTGTAAGCGTACGGTGAAGAAGTTCATCAAAAACGGGTACCGATAAGCCCCTACATGACTGTAACTGATTAACATTGACCCAATATTCAACAACATATTTTTTCAATTAAAAATTCTAACATTTCATAAACATTAAAGGCATTTAATTTTATTCCAACAAACCTGTTCAGTCCCGGATTTTGGCATTCGTTGCTTATCGGTAACACTATTTTTGTATCTATCAATCAAGAGATCTCGCACCGCAGGACCTGTGAATCATCTTTTGTGTTCAAATCTTTCATTTGTTTTCTATTGTCACTATTCTGGTCACAGGTAGACCAAGCGGCGCCACATTACCTTTTTCTTAAAGCTATTCTGTTCCAGAATACTCTCTGATCCGGATGGTAAATCTAACTGTGGTGGTAAGGACAGTCAACACCGTTTCTACAGTTTCCATGTTGATAGAAGTAGCAATCAACACTCTTCATAGCAGGCGCCGTATCACTTAAATTATAACCACATACATATGAACGCCGGTGTTCTGGAAGGGTACCCCTAGAATATTTCTTACCGTCCTCCAGTCCAACCCATCAATACCACAACAGATCTTCGGTATGGTCAACTTCTTGTCTTCAAAAGTGCACCTTGATGGATTTTTATACAAATACGTACAACTTTTTGAATATTTACCAATTATTTGTTAAAGGATTTTCCTCTGCAATTCTAACAAAAAATTATATTCTATGAGTGCTCCTAATTATAATTACAGTGAACAATTTCTAGAGTGTCAATTTATGATACATTTACATAAAATCGATATTTAAAATAAACGACTAACCTTGAGTTATGGATTTTCACTAAACACGCCTTTCAGTTTCAGTTAGACCAGATTATGTTACAGGTACAATATGCGGTACGTTATAAATTTAGACAGGTCCTGATAGGGCGAAAACCCATAATATTTTTAAGGTAAATCGGTTAACTACAGTAGTGTGGGAGTGGGCTCTAGAGAAAGAAATAATTGAAATAATAAAAAAGATATTCATTTAAGATGGCTGAAATGCCAACTGCGTTACAGTATTCACTTACACTGCCAGGCTTTCTCTATTGTCATACGTAAGGGGCGCCAAACCGCCTTGTCTATAAACCTGAACAACACTCATTAAATTTTTGTCATATCAAAGAGATTTTTAAAATAAGGTACTTCTCCCAAATACAACTCCATTACTGGAGTGACTGGAAATCCTTTCATAATTGGTCTGTTTTTACGTAGTCGATAAACGAATGCTAATAATATTCAACCTAAACTCGGCTTCTATTAAGATTATATAACTACATAATTACATCTTTAAAAAACCTAATTTCCTATTACCAAACTAATCCAGGTATTTCTAAAAAAAATCGTAAGAAAAAAAGGCATTAAATCAAATCAATCAATAATTTATTTTTCCCGTTTCCCATATTGAAGTACATGACATTCTAAATCCCGTTTCTGTAAATGCCCTATATGAAAGTATCTCATTGTATTAAAATCTTAATATTGAGCTTTTGTAAAATCGCGTAAAAATGTGTTATTAATGCAATTGTGTGTATTCAACAATCCTACAAATAGATACATGATAACATTTTTAATTGTATTTATGTTTGGTTTGTCTATTCCGATTATTTGTATCTTAGAATTTGTTAGTGTTACTAAATAAGCATCTGTATCTAAGTAATCAACTACACTGTAGTGATATTATATTTTTATCCGGAGCTACTTTGTTTTATAACTATACATGCTTCCATATAACATTAATTTTGCTTAATTATACTAACATTTCGAATATTATGAAACATGCAAATTAATAATTTCACTGATATTTACTTCTTGAATTATTCTAAAAGCTATCTAAAAGTGACATGTCCACGTTATAAAAATTCACTATTGTAGTTATCTGTTTACACAACTACCTTGCGGAATTACTCATGTTTGCATCCTTGCATGCGACTTCACAACACTTATTATTGAAATATATTTTTCCTTTTGCGGTTTTGAAATAATTTAACGACTTGAGTTACGTTCAACTATATATTATACAAAAATATAGCTAGGGTTTTATGGTTTTTAATGTTTTGCCTGAATTTCCTTTATTGAACTAAGAATTTATCGGTGCCATACTTGATGAACACTGCTATTCAGAAAATCATAATATATTGGGTGCATACGTATTTATTGTGTTACGCGTTACAATTATACAAATAATCTCCCAGTTTCCAGTATTGAATTAGATTCTTCCGGTAGATATTTTTAAATTCAGTATTACAAATCCTTATTTTTTGTTTGTATCATGGACTTAGCCTACTGGCTGCACCTAAGTCTTTATTTTGAAATATCCAGGTACACTTATTTTAAAGTATCCAAGTTGCATATAATTTTAAGCCACGTTCGTAATTTAGAATTTTTTTACGTACACTCAATATGATTTGTTAAATTAAGATTTTATTTATTTATTCTGAAACGCGTCCATATTACTAACACAGTAAATAACAATCTCCTAATCCTGTTTACAGATAATTTCGCATTTGTTGCTTCTCCTTGGTGTTTGCGTCCAGTCTCAACCACTCCTTGCTGCAACAGAAATTATTATTAGTATAACAGTAATTAAGAAGTACCTGGAACATTCTGGAAAATAAGCTAATTAGGTTTTCACTAAAGCAGCAATAAAAAAATGATTCACAAGTATCGTAATACAATTATATCTGTTTAGCGATAAGAATGGATGATTGACAAATATCGTAGTGCAATAGGGTTGTTCACAAAAGATTTGACAACTCACATTCTGGATTTCTTTCAATTTTTTTTAATACAGAATTATTGTATATAGGTGCGCACCCGGTTGCGATAGATTAGTATTAATGTAGATTCTGTCCTAACAAACGTTTGATATACATATATTAATGTAAATATAAATTCGTTTGCCTGATATAAATGTGATAGATAAATAAATTATCAGTAAGATTAGAGTTACAATAGTGTTTAATTCGTCGTGTGCAAAAGATTAAATTAATACCTAAAAATAATTAAGCTAGTGTTAATGTAAACAATATTTGTAATTGCAAAGAATAATTATTAGACTTGTATTTATTGAAATTAAAAGCAAACGGACAATTAGAGGATCCGTTACACTGGTATCAAGTGTGTGCAGTAATGAAAAAGACATTAGAGCGATTTTCCTTCGCATGCATGTCACTCATAGTAAACAACAGAAACTAGACAGTAATATTATTTCCTATTGGAAGAACTTTATGTCAGGCCTAGAGGATAACTCTGCAAGCATGGCAGCGAAATTCAACAAAAATTCCAGGAAATTAAATGAACCAGACGGTTGCGAAATTAAAAGAAGGTAACACAAATCTTACAGAAAAATTACAAGAAAATGCGGAGAAAAACGAACGAACGCCACAAACCCTGTAGAAGAACTAAACCAGACGGCCGCCAATTTATAAGCAAATTTTTACAGTGCATTAGACAAGACTGCAAAAGCGGTTAAGCAAAGGTTTAACAGAAAATTACACCCAATTAGGTGAGGAATTTTTACAGGAAACTAAAAAAACTGCGGTAAAGCTAGAAAAACAAAATTTTCTTGCGATTTACAGAAATTGGCAGCACAGTTATAGACAATTCGCAAGAACTAGAAGCGAAAAAGCTTTTAAAGACTTTATGCAAAATGGAAGACGAGATTCTAAGGATGAAGAAACGAATTAAATCGTGAATAAAACAAGCACCAGCTGCTGTGATTCAACAGTACACCTTATAATTTATGAATGTCGTGGAAACAAATCGCCATTGAAGTTCAAAGTAAAAGCACTTACCTTTGATTAAAAGTTGCCTTAACACCTTGAGGTTGCTGCGACTGCAAGCGGCTAGAATAATTGTGAAAGGGCGCGTGATGGTCGCAGTACGGGGTGAAGCTTTGAGTATGCTATAAACTATACCAGACCATGAAACTACGAAGCTTGACATCAAGGGTGGAAATGATATTCGACCGATTTTCACTTCCAACAAGTATACAACACTCAAGGAAAGAACCGTAATCAGAGAACCAACAAAAATTTACAAGAATTCAAAGCAGACATTGTACGCTTTGTACGGCTAGCCTCACCAATGGCACCGGACAGTTTCTTAAAACAAGTGGTAGTACAGACCTTTGTCTATGGAATATAGGTTAGGGAAATTCAGTAAGCATTACGACTGGCCCAACTTAAGACCGTGGGTGATGCGCTGACTCACCTTTGGTGTTTGAAGCGGTAAAGCAAGCACTGCCTCGTGGTATTGGCAAAGTTAGCTGCACTGTAAAAAATCAGAGAGAAAAGAGCATCAAAGAAACGATTCGACGGGTTCTTCGTGATCAGCGACCAAGCGAGAAAGGATCAAAATGTTAGAATTGTGGAGAATTTGGACATATCCAGCGATAGTGCAAACAACTCAAGAACATATCAAGAAAAGCCGGAAAACTAGAGGAGATCGATGATGAATGGCAAAGGTCAACCTGTACGGATTCGGCCCCAAGATTAAGTATTTAGTTGATACCGGTGCCATTAGGATAATTATGAACCCTGCCGTAGTGCCTAGATAAAGTGACACCTACGACGGCGGGTCTTCGGATAATTGCTGGCGAAGACTTTCGGACGCACGAATGGTCAAATGTAAAAATTTACTACACCTTTACTACAAAAGAAAGCCCTGCAATGGTGCCAATCTTCTATCGGGTACCGATAAGCCCCTACATGACTGTAACTGATTAACATTGACTCAATATTTCACAACATATTTTTTTCAATTAAAAATTCTAGCATTTTATAAACATTAAAGGCATTTAATTTTATTCCAACAAACCTGCTCAGCCCCGGATTTTGGCATTCGTTGCTTATCCGTAACACTATTTTTCGCGCTTTCGAACTCTATTGTCCCGGTTGTGACACATGGATACTCCTAAAATTAAGGAACATAATAAATAATATAAAAAATAAACGGTTTCAGCAGTATTAAAAAATGAAAAAATATTGCGTCTAACATAAAGAAATAAATACGACACTTAGTAATTAGTAATAGATGGAGAATGTGTTTTACTCACGATTATTTTTTTATAACATTTACAAAATAAATACTTTAATGAATTATTTAAAGAATCAAACAATCTTATTCTGAACAAACGCCTCAATAATAGTTGCAAACGGGAGCTTGTTAACTAGTTTACTTTCGATATGTAAAGAACATAGAGCGTTTAAACGTTCTTGGGTCATAGACTCTCAATGGAGAGGTTTGGTTAACTTCAGCTAAGAAAATTAATAGTCACCTTACCAAAAATAAACAACAGAATAACAACACTAGGATATAATTCCACAAAATCGTTTTATCGAATCCATCGACACAATTGAATTGCGTTTTCGGACGCAGCTCTTCACCTTCACTCTACAGCTGTAGGCACTCTCCTGAAATACCCCCTCCAAAATCATTTGGGTATGCTTTTAATATAGATGCAATAAGACGTTCAAATACAGTAATGACACCTTCATTTACTTCCAAGGTAAAAAAGTATGGTAATACACAGAATGGTTTCTTAAGAGCAACGTATGCCGCACGTCTTTTTTCAAAATTAGCTTTCAAATTGACAGAATTGCATAGACTACATTGATTCTAAAATTATCAAAACCAGTAAAATAAATAATTTCGTCTAGTTCAAGTTCATCAAATTGTCTTTCGCTTTTTGAATTCTTCTCTCATCTTTTCCATATTTGCAGTCGGTCTCTTCTTGGGCTCTTTCATCAAAACGTTTAAAGTTTTTATCCGTTTTATTCCAAAATCAGTCGGGAAGTTGACAGCTATATTTCGATCGACTTCTACAGTTTGATACCTCTTGCTAATTTTATTTATTTTTTTCAATCGAAAATACCATATAACGATCATTAATGTCACCTCGAGCATTTGTAACACTTTTCTCAGCTTTTTAATTCAGCTTAGTATAAAGAATCTGGCTCAAAGCTTTTGCTTTTGCTTTTGCTTTTGCTTTTGCTTTTGCTTTTGCTTTTGCTTTTGCTTTTGCTTTTGCTTTTGCTTTTGCTTTTGCTTTTGCTTTTGCTTTTGCTTTTGCTTTTGCTTTTGCTTTTGCTTTTGCTCTTGCTCTTGCTCTTGCTCTTGCTCTTGCTCTTGCTCTTGCTCTTGCTCTTGCTCTTGCTCTTGCTCTTGCTCTTGCTCTTGCTCTTGCTCTTGCTCTTGCTCTTGCTCTTGCTCTTGCTCTTGCTCTTGCTCTTGCTCTTGCTCTTGCTCTTGCTCTTGCTCTTGCTCTTGCTCTTGCTCTTGCTCTTGCTCTTGCTCTTGCTCTTGCTCTTGCTCTTGCTCTTTCTCTTGCTCTTGCTCTTGCTCTTGCTCTTGCTCTTGCTCTTGCTCTTGCTCTTGCTCTTGCTCTTGCTCTTGCTCTTGCTCTTGCTCTTGCTCTTGCTCTTGCTCTTGCTCTTGCTCTTGCTCTTGCTCTTGCTCTTGCTCTTGCTCTTGCTCTTGCTCTTGCTCTTGCTCTTGCTCTTGCTCTTGCTCTTGCTCTTGCTCTTGCTCTTGCTCTTGCTTTGCTTTGCTTTGCTTTTCTTTGCTTTGCTTTTCTTTTTTCTTTTCTTTTGCTTTTTCTTTTTGCTTTTGCTTTTTGCTTTTACTTTTGCTTTTGCTTTTTGCTTTTTTTTCTTTTTTGCTTTTGTTTTTTTGTTTTGTTTTGATTTTGTTTTTTTTGTTTTTTTTGTTTTGCTTTTCTTTTCTTTTACTTTTTTTGCTTTTGCTTTTTTACTTTTTTGCTTTTCTTTTTGTTTACTTTTCTTTTGCTTTTCTTTTACTTTCTTTTGCTTTTGCTTTTGCTTTTGCTTTTACTTTTCTTTTGCTTTCTTTTGCTTTTCTTTTACTTTTTTCTTTTACTTTTGCTTTTTGCTTTTTGCTTTTGCTTTTACTTTTACTTTTATTTTACTTTTGCTGCTTTTGACTTTTGCTTTTACTTTTCTTTTACTTTTGCTTTGCTTTTACTTTTACTTTTACTCTTTGCTTTTGCTTTTAGCTTTCTTTGCTTTTCTTTGCTTTTGCTTTTGCTTTGCTTTTGCTTCTTTCTTTGCTTTGCTTCTTTTGCTTTTGCTTTGCTTTTGCTTTTGCTTTTGCTCTTTTGCTTTTGCTCTTTGCTTTGCTCTTTTGCTTTTCTTTGCTTTTGCTTTTCTTTGCTCTTGCTCTTGCTCTTGCTCTTGCTTTGCTCTTGCTCTTGCTCTTGCTCTTGCTCTTGCTCTTGCTCTTGCTCTTGCTCTTGCTCTTGCTCTTGCTCTTGCTCTTGCTCTTGCTCTTGCTCTTGCTCTTGCTCTTGCTCTTGCTCTTGCTCTTGCTCTTGCTCTTGCTCTTGCTCTTGCTCTTGCTCTTGCTGTTGCTCTTCTCTTGCTCTTGCTCTTGCTCTTGCTCCTCTTGCTCTTGCTCTTGCTCTTGCTCTTGCTCTTGCTCTTGCTCTTGCTCTTGCTCTTGCCTTGCTCTTGCTCTTGCTCTTGCTCTTGCTCTTGCTCTTGCTCTTGCTCTTGCTCTTGCTCTTGCTCTTGCTCTTGCTCTTGCTCTTGCTCTTGCTCTTGCTCTTGCTCTTGCTCTTGCTCTTGCTTTTGCTTTTGCTTTTGCTTTTGCTTTTGCTTTTGCTTTTCTTTTTCTTTTCTTTTCTTTTCTTTTGCTTTTCTTTTTCTTTGCTTCTCTTTTCTTTTCTTTTGTTTTGTTTTGTTTTATTTTGTTTTGTTTTGTTTTGCTTTTGCTTTTACTTTTGCTTTTCTTTTGCTTTTGCTTTTCTTTTTTTTTTTCTTTTGCTTTTCTTTTTGCTTTTACTTTTCTTTTCTTTTGCTTTTTTCTTTTACTTTTCTTTTGCTTTTCTTTTCTTTCTTTTCTTTTCTTTTGCTTTACTTTTCTTTTCTTTTCTTTTCTTTTCTTTCTTTTACTTTTTTCTTTTCTTTTTTCTTTTCTTTTGCTTTTCTTTTCTTTTCTTTTCTTTTGCTTTTTGCTTTTGCTTTTGCTTTTACTTTTTGCTTTTGCTTTTACTTTTCTTTTTTCTTTTGCTTTTTCTTTTGCTTTTTCTTTTCTTTTTGCTTTCTTTTCTTTCTTTGCTTTCTCTTTGCTTTTGCTTTTCTTTTCTTTGCTTTTCTTTTGCTTTTCTTTTTTGCTTTTTGCTTTGCTTTTCTTTTCTTTGCTTTTCTTTTGCTTTCTTTGCTTTTGCTTTGCTTTTTCTCTTGCTCTTGCTCTTGCTCTTGCTCTTCTCTTGCTCTTGCTCTTGCTCTTGCTCTTGCTCTTGCTCTTGCTCTTGCTTTGCTCTTGCTCTTGCTCTTGCTCTTGCTCTTGCTCTTGCTCTTGCTCTTGCTCTTGCTCTTGCTCTTGCTCTTGCTCTTGCTCTTGCTCTTGCTCTTGCTCTTGCTCTTGCTCTTGCTCTTGCTCTTGCTCTTGCTCTTGCTCTTGCTATTGCTCTTGCTCTTCTCTTGCTCTTGCTCTTGCTCTTGCTCTTGCTCTTGCTCTTGCTCTTGCTCTTGCTCTTGCTCTTGCTCTTGCTCTTGCTCTTGCTCTTGCTCTTGCTCTTGCTCTTGCTTTTGCTTTTGCTTTTGCTTTTGCTTTTGCTCTTGCTCTTGCTCTTGCTCTTGCTCTTGCTCCTCTTGCTCTTGCTCTTCTCTTGCTCTTGCTTTGCTCTTGCTTTCTTGCTTTGCTTTGCTTTTCTTTTGCTTTTGCTTTCTTTTCTTTTGCTTTTTCTTTTGCTTTCTTTTTGCTTTTGCTTTTGCTTTTCTTTTTTTTGTTTTTTTTGTTTTTATTTTGTTTTTTACTTTTCTTTTTTCTTTTCTTTTCTTTGCTTTTCTTTTCTTTCTTTTCTTTCTTTTCTTTTATTTTTTTTTTTTTTTTTTCTTTTTGCTTTTTACTTTTCTTTTCTTTTTCTTTTCTTTTTCCTTTTCTTTTGCTTTTTCTTTTCTTTTCTTTTACTTTTTCTTTTCTTTTGCTTTTGCTTTTCTTTGCTTTTGCTTTTGCTTTTACTTTGCTTTGCTTTTGCTTTCTTTGCTTTTCTTTTTGCTTTTCTTTTTGCTTTCTTTGCTTTTGCTTTTGCTTTTCTTTGCTTTCTCTTGCTCTTGCTTTGCTCTTGCTCTTGCTCTTGCTCTTGCTCTTGCTCTTGCTCGTGCTCTTGCTCTTGCTCTTGCTCTTGCTCTTGCTCTTGCTCTTGCTGTTGCTTTTGCTCTTGCTCTTGCTCTTGCTCTTGCTCTTGCTCTTGCTCTTGCTCTTGCTCTTGCTCTTGCTCTTGCTCTTGCTCTTGCTCTTGCTCTTGCTCTTGCTCTTGCTCTTGCTCTTGCTCTTGCTCTTGCTCTTGCTCTTGCTCTTGCTCTTGCTCTTGCTCTTGCTCTTGCTCTTGCTCTTGCTCTTGCTCTTGCTCTTGCTCTTGCTCTTCTCTTGCTCTTGCTCTTGCTCTTGCTCTTGCTTTGCTCTTGCTCTTCTTTGCTTTTGCTTTGCTTTGCTTTGCTTTTGCTTTTGCTTTGCTTTTGCTTTTGCTTTGCTTTGCTTTGCTTTGCTCTTCTTTGCTTTCTTTGCTTTTGCTTTTACTTTTTTGCTTTTGCTTTTCTTTTGCTTTTGCTTTCTTTTTGCTTTGCTTTCTTTCTTTTGCTTTTGCTTTTACTTTTCTTTACTTTTGCTTTTGCTTTGCTTTACTTTTGCTTTTTTCTTTTTCTTTCTTTTACTTTTGCTTTTCTTTTCTTTTTCTTTTCTTTTCTTTTCTTTTACTTTTCTTTGCTTTCTCTTTTCTTTTACTTTTGCTTTTCCTTTTACTTTTGCTTTTACTTTTGCTTTTACTTTTCTTTTGCTTTTCTTTTCTTTTGCTTTTCTTTACTTTTCTTTTGCTTTTGCTTTTCTTTGCTTTTACTTTTACTTTTGCTTTTGCTTTTGCTTTTACTTTTGCTTTTGCTTTTACTTTTGCTTTTACTTTTGCTTTTCTTTCTTTGCTTTTACTTTTCTTTTCTTTTCTTTTGCTTTTCTTTTCTTTTCTTTTCTTTTCTTTTGCTTTTGCTTTTACTTTTCTTTTGCTTTTCTTTTTCTTTTACTTTTTCTTTGCTTTTCTTTGCTTTTGCTTTTGCTTTTACTTTTCTTTTGCCTTTTGCTTTTCTTTTTACTTTTGCTTTACTTTTGCTTTTTCTTTTCTTTTACTTTTTTCCTTTGCTTTTCTTTTGCTTTTACTTTTACTTTTACTTTTGCTTTGCTTTTCTTTTACTTTTGCTTTTACTTTTTCTTTTCTTTTGCTTTTCTTTGCTTTTACTTTTCTTTTACTTTTCTTTCTTTGCTTTTCTTTTCTTTTTACTTTTCTTTTTCTTTTTTACTTTCTTTTTGCTTTTCTTTTGCTTTTCATTTTGCTTTTCTTTTCTTTTACTTTTTTACTTTTCTTTTCTTTTGCTTTTACTTTTCTTTCTTTTACTTTTCTTTTCTTTTCTTTTCTTTCTTTTGCTTTTGCTTTTTCTTTGCTTTTACTTTTCTTTTCTTTTCTTTTCTTTTACTTTTTCTTTTCTTTACTTTTGCTTTTCTTTTGCTTTTCTTTTGCTTTTACTTTTCTTTTCTTTTCTTTTCTTTACTTTTTGCTTTTACTTTTACTTTTGCTTTTCTTTTGCTTTTCTTTGCTTTACTTTTCTTTTCTTTTACTTTTGCTTTTCTTTTACTTTTCTTTTACTTTTTTTGCTTTTACTTTTCTTTTCTTTTGCTTTTCTTTTGCTTTTACTTTTACTTTTTTGCTTTTACTTTTCTTTTGCTTTTCTTTTCTTTTGCTTTTCTTTTCTTTTGCTTTTCTTTTGCTTTTGCTTTTGCTTTTCTTTTACTTTTCTTTTGCTTTTACTTTTGCTTTTGCTTTTCTTTTCTTTGCTTTTACTTTTCTTTTGCTTGTGCTTTTACTTTTCTTTTCTTTTCTTTTCTTGCTTTTCTTTTCGAGCATTGGTTAGTGAGGAAATTCATACACAGGATGCCAGATGTAAAATTGCAGTTGGGGTAATATATCTGAACATCAGGTAGTAATAGCAAACATCACTGAAGAAGTTATCTTGGGAATGGATACCCTGAAAAGGTATGTATTCCAAACAATATGAAGGAAAATATCTCGAAAATGAGGAACGTGAAAGTACCGTTTTGCAAAGCAGACGACATGTCTGTTGTAGTTTGTTTGAGGAACGACGTTTTCCTACCCGGAAGGAGAGAAAGTGTGGTGATGAAACGCTTGGATGGTACTCTCCGAGAAAGCTTTGTGCACGCTATTGAACTGATTAGTGATGACGAATCACTCGAAAAAAGTGAGCCTGTGGGAAAGGTTTTGAACAATGCGACGAATGGTTTACCTATTAGGATCTTAAACACCCATGACTACGATATCGTGCTGAAAATGAAAACGGTTGGGTGTGCTCTTCGGTTGTTTACGAGGCGGAATGTGACGGTATTGAAAAAAACCACCTAGCAACAACATTAATAAAACCGTGCCGGCAGCTTGAACGACAACTAGCAAAACTTAGAAACTTGATCTTATTGTACTCGAACTTGTTCGCTTTTTCGAGCATTGGTTAGTGAGGAAATTCATACACACGGGATGCCAGATGTAAAAATTGCAGTTGGGAGTAATATATCTGAACATCAGGTAGTAATAGCAAACATCACTGAAGAAGTTATCTTGGGAATGGATACCCTGAAAAGGTATGTATTCCAAACAATATGAAGGAAAATATCTCGAAAATGAGGAACGTGAAAGTACCGTTTTGCAAAGCAGACGACATGTCTGTTGTAGTTTGTTTGAGGAACGACGTTTTCCTACCCGGAAGGAGAGAAAGTGTGGTGATGAAACGCTTGGATGGTACTCTCCGAGAAAGCTTTGTGCACGCTATTGAACTGATTAGTGATGACGAATCACTCGAAAAAAGTGAGCCTGTGGGAAAGGTTTTGAACAATGCGACGAATGGTTTACCTATTAGGATCTTAAACACCCATGACTACGATATTGTGCTGAAAATGAAAACGGTTGGGTGTGCTCTTCGGTTGTTTACGAGGCGGAATGTGACGGTATTGAAAAAAACCACCTAGCAACAACATTAATAAAACCGTGCCGGCAGCTTGAACGACAACTAGCAAAACTTAGAAACTTGATCTTATTGTACTCGAACTTGTTCGCTGCCGACGGCAGAAAACCGTATAATTTGCGTAAGGAAGGCTATACTTGCGGTCACGACCCCGATGCTCCACCCAAAGGTACTACATTGGCCAGGAAGCAAGTTTTTTTTACTTGAAAATTTTGAATTTTGCCGAACCCTTGCTGTTCCAAGCAAGGTAGGGATCTTTAACGTAACAACACACACACACGATACCTCTATTTTACCTCTCATCCGAACGAGGGCGTATTTGTGTGAAAAATGCTAGCCTTACATTTTTCAAACGAACCGTGTTGGAATTCGAACCCGGGACCTTGGGCGTAGTAGTCACACGCATACGAACTACGCCACGGAGTCGTCTAGATTAAGAAAGACCCTACATTAGATTTTTTAATGCTCCACCCGAAGGTACTACATTGGCCAAGAAACGAGTTTTTCTTACCTAAAAAAATTTTGAATTTTGCCGAACCCTTGCTGTTCCAAACAAGGAAGGGATCTTTAACGTGCGTGACAACACTCACACACGGGACCTCCATTTTACCTCTCATCTAAACGAGGGCGTATTTTTGTGAAAAATCCTCGCCTAACATTTTTCAAGCGGACCGTGTCGGGATTTGAATCCGGGAACGTGGGCGTAGTATTCACATGCATACCAACTACGCCACAGAATGTACTATCTCAGATGAAAGACGGGCAAGAAAGGGTCATCGATTATTTTAGCAAAGTGCTCTCGAGATCGAAATGTAATTATAGCATTACTAGAACAGAACTATTTGAGGTACTGAAATTCGTGGAACACACAAGTACTCCAGCTAGAGAAAATTTTACATGAGAATCGACCACGCTGTACTGAAGTGGCTGTCACCGTTTAGAAACCCCGAAAAGCAAGTCGACCGATGGATAGAAATGCTGTTGGAGTATGACTTCTAAACGGAACACCTTGGTGGTACGAGTCATCGTAATGCAGATGCGCTTTCGAGACGGCCTTGCCCGATTTGTTGCCATTGCTCACTGTTAGAAATTATGTGTGATCTACTTCGTGGGACTACCGTGATTAATGACGATCGGTAACCTCTACAGATGCAAACTGAACAGGAGCATGACAAGACCTAGGTGTCATTCTAGGTTGGAAAGTCATAGGACAACGCCAATCCTGACAGGATACTAGAACGTTGAGTAGCATCCTGAAGTCGTACTTCCCTGTAACTAGAGAATGGGATCATGTTGCGATCTTTGGAGAATGGAGATGAATCCGCGAGTACGCTTCAGGTGACGGTTCCTAAAAGCCGAGTGTTGGAAGTTTTACACCATCTGCATAATGGTACCTCGGGAGAACACTTCGCCGTTAAAAAGACTCTGGGGAAAATCAGGACGAAATTTTCCTACGTAGGCTGCAAGGACAATGTAAAAAGTGGTGCCGCAAGTGTCAGCTGTGCGTATCATTGGGAAACTGTAATGCTCCAAGAGGCAATGCAACGTTGGGAGCCCCTCTGAGAGAATAACACCCGATATTGTGGGTCTATTTCCTGAAACTGATTCCGGAAATAAGTATATATTGGTAGCCATGGACAATTTTGCGAAGCATATGCCATAGCAAACCAAACTGCAATAGTGGTTGACGTGTTGGTGAATGAAATGTTTTGCCGTTTTGGAGTTCCTATGGAGGTGCACGCCAAGTAGGGCAAAAATTTCGAGTCAACATTATTCTAAGAGGTCTGCCGGTTGTTAGGGATGAGGAAGACCTCAAACAACACCCGCAATCGGATAGTGTGGTACAAGGCACGGACCTCACCTTGGGGAAGTACCTTTTTAACGTGGTCCCCCAACATCAGGCAGACCGGGACCAATAATTACATCTATTTTTATTGGCTTATCGGTCTTCGATTCATGAGATCACTCGACAGACATCTGCCTGTGCCATGCTGGAATGCGAGATACGTCTACCGTGTGTTTTTGAGTTAGGTGTAAGCCCCGGGATGACATCATGGACGAATGATGCGTTGAGAAACTCAAATGCAAGATCCCTGGAGTCTATGGTGACGGTAGAAAAAATATTCAAATCACAAGCGATCAAATGAAATCGAGATATGCCATCAGAGCGCAGGAGTCTAGTTTTCAAGAGGGCAACTTTGTCTGGCTATACAACCCCAGAAGGAAGTGCTGGACTATCGTCAAAATTACAAAGACATTGGGAAGGTCCGTACGAAGTTGTAAAAGGGATCAATAACGTGGTGTATAACGTGGTGTATCGAAAAATGAAGAAAAATAGTGGTGCATTTTATCCGATTAGCACTCTATAATAGTTATGACACCGGCAATGTCAAAGAACGGCAAGCAATAAGACCAACAAATAGTTATGCTTGTGAGGATCAGCAAATGTCTTGACCGTGCTGTAAATGGTTTATGTTTCTGTGCAGCGGCACAGGTAAAGTGAGATTTGGGGCCACGAAAGTGATTTAAGGTGACCTATTCCAAGTGCCATCGGAATACTCCCTGGCATATTGCGTAGTGGCGGACGTTGATGTGAACTTACTACAATAGATTTGTTTTCCGGTTTTGCGAATATAGCCAAGCTGCCTGAAGATGAATGGGATTACATATAGCTTGAAGATTGTCAAAATGCGTTTCAACAACTAAGGCATCCATTGACAACAGTTCTTATGTTAAGTTATCCTTGAACGGAAAAAAAATTTATCTAGGTTGCAAACGCTAACAATATCGCCATCGAAAATGTACCACCACAGATGCCAGACGAGCAAGAAAAGGTCATCGATTATTTTAGCGGGGTTCTCTCGAGGCTGTAACAAAATTATTGCGCTACACGAAGGGAACTATTGGCGATGGTGAAATTCGTGGAACTCTTTTATAGGTACCCCTACAAGATAATATTTCACCTGACAGTTGACCACCTTGTCCTGAAGTGGCTATAGTGGCTACAGTTTAGAACCCCCAGATGAATAAAAGGCTGCTGGAACACCGTACTGGTACTAGTCATCATAATGCGGATGCGCTTTCGAGATGTCCTACCCCAAAGATTGCAGCCATTGCTAACGGTTAGAAGCAAGAGGTGATCTACTTGGTCGGGTTACTGTGAACAATAATGATTGGTAGTCTTTACAGATGCAAATGAAACAGGAGAATGGCAAAAAGCTAGGCGTCATTCTGGGTTGAGAAACCAGAGGGCGTTAATCCTACAGGACGGTAGCCCGTTGAGTAGCATCCTGAAGTTGTACTGGGCACATTAGGATTCCGTGTAAATAGAGAACAGGATCTTGGTGCAATCCTTAGTAAATGGAGATGGATTCGTGAGTACGCTTCAGGTGGTGACCCATAAAAGCTGATTATCGGAGATTTTAGGAAATCTGCATAGAGAAACCTCGGGAAGACATTTCAGTTGAAGAAGACTCTGGAGACAGTCCAAGCAAGATTTTACTTGGTAGAAGGCAAGGACAATGTAAGAGAGTAGTGCCGCAAGTGTCAGCTGTGCGTACCATTAGGATACCGTAAGGCTGAAATGAGGCATTATAATGTGGGGAGCCCTTTTGAGAGAGTGGCGATTGATATTATCCGTCCATTTCTTGTGATTAGTGTCAAAAATAAGTACATTTTGGTAGCCATGGACTATTTTGTGAAGTGAACAGAAGCGTGTGCCGTACCAAACCAAGAAGCTGGTAATGAGCTGCTCTGCCGTTTTGGAGTTCCCATGGAATTGCTCGCCGACCAGGGCAGAAATCTCGAAACAACGTTATTTCCAGAGGTTTGTCGGTTACTAAGGATTAGGAAGATTTGAACAACACCATTACACCCGCAATCAAACGGTAATGTAGAGCGCATGAACCGCTCCTTGTCAAAGTACCTTTACAAGATAGTCTCCCAACATTAGGGAGACTAGGATTAATATTTACATTTATTTTTATTGTTCTATCGGTTTTCAGTTATTGAGAGCACTCAACAAACATTATAATGTAATTAAGGGCCGCTATGCTTGCGACCACGTCCTCAATACACCATCCGAAGGTACTACATTGGGTTTAAACGCGAGAAGTGAATGTGCTCCAAATTTAGTCTAACTTCAGGTTAATCAATACTAAATAAAATCTAACAAACTGAAACTAAAAATAGGATTTAAAGAATGGTATCCCTAGCGTGGATTCTGGAGCACTCAACAAACACCTGCATGTGCTGTGATGGAACGCGAGGTACGACTACTATGTGATCTTGAGTTTGGGTGAAAGCCCAGAGATGACATCACCGGAGAGAGCTATGTCGAGAAATTTAAACCCAAAATCCAAAACATCCATAGCAACGATAGGAAAGACATCCAGCCGTAAACGATTGAATGAAACCAAGGTATGACATCAGAGTGCAGGAATCTAGCTTTCAAGAATGCAATCGCGTCTGGTTATACAACCACGCAAGGAGGGGTGGACTGTCGTCAAAATTACAACAACATTGGGAGGGTTCGTACGAAGTTGTGAGTGGGATCAATAGCGTAGTGTATAGAATTCATAAGCTTCCAAAATGAAGAAAAATAGTGGTACATTCTAATCGGTTAGCATACTATGACAATTATGACGCCGGTAATGCCAAAAGAACGTCAAGCAGTGAGACGAACAAAAAGTTATGCTCGTGAGGATGAACAAAAGTCTTGACCGAGCTGTAATTGGTTTATGTCTTTGTACAACGGCACAGGCAAAGCTGGAGTTGCGGTCATGCAAGTGATTAAAACTGATCTATTCGATGTGCCATGGAAATACTACCTGGACGTCGATATGTCCCGAGCACTTGCTTGAAAATTTAGAAATAAATTTGTTTGTTTGAATGCACTTCACCGACAACAGTTCGCAGTTGAAAAACCAAATGGCTAAAGGTCCGACGTCGGGCATCTACTACATGATTACTAAGCAACAGTCTTCTGGTGAATCAGATTATCAGGATCTGTGGAAGGCGTTAACTTCAAAAATCAAATGATTAAAGTTAAAGACAAGAAGTTGGTCATGCCCAGAATTGGTTGTAGGTCCGATAGTTGGACTGGAATGTGGTACGAAATATGCTGTTTAAAAATACAGGAGTTCAGATTTTAGTGTGTGGTTACAATTCAAATGATACGGCACTTGCTAGGAAAGCTACTAAACTCTACTCCTACAAACTAGGAAGCAGCAGAAATGGTTTCAACTGTCTTTGCTGACATAGGAGCTTTCAACGTCCATGGCACAAAGTGTTCTGTGACAGAACAGCTTTAAGAGGATGGCAGTGTAGAGCCGAACAGTCTGGCGTTGACCAAAATAAAAAAAATTGGAATATAAACAAAGGATTTAGATACACAAAAGGTATTGTGTGCACCCTGTGGCGTGAAATCTTCACATAAAGATGATTGTCAGGTCCTGCGCTGAAGGATCCCTTGACTAACAGGTACAAGACTTTTACATTGAAGAGTAATTTTAGTGCTTTGACATTAAATTAATTAAGAAGATAAAATCGTAATCTAAGAAAGTTATACTTGCACTAGTAGCGATTGGTTCGTAAAGTAAATCATTGTGAGAGCTTTTAAAAATTATATTGTAACGACTTGCTAAAAAAATGTGTATGATGAGTGTAGAAAATAAAGAACTGTTGTTATTGCAAATAGAGTTTTCGTTCATTCAATCTTTGTACTGTTTGTTAAAATTCCGTTCTTCTTGATAGTGGTGGTTCCGCAAGCTTTTTTCAGCAACACAGGTTTAGGATCGTTCACGATCTTGACATTTACAAAATTTCAAAGCTAACCTACTATTTGATGCAATGAATTTTTGAAGATAAGGTAACGCCATGGAGCATATCGCTTCCGCTTTAATCCAAAATGGGATCAACTTTTTTATCTCCGTTTCAGGCATTTGGATACAATGTTTAATTTTTTTACTAACTGTTCTTTTTTTATAAAAAGATCCAGTGTTCTTTTTCGCTTTTTTGTAAGGGGGAGATTAACTGATACCGTGCAGTAAAATAGCTTAGTTGGTGCCTTTCTTTTGTAAAGAAGACGCTCAGAATCATAATAAATCAATTAGAAGCACGAATTTTTCTCGCTCCCTTTGTTTTATTTGTTGTTTTTGAGTAGCTAGTAAATTCCGCGCTTTCCTGCAAAAGTTGCGCCCTCATCATTTACAAGTATTTTTAATGCATATTAGATGCGGTTGTTAAAATACAAATCAATAAAGATGCTAGTAAAAAAACATCCAAATGCCATGCTCTTTTCGGAAGATTTATTACTCCAACACAAAACAACCAAGTCTCTTACAAAATGAATTAGAACAAGGCCACTCGGGCAGATAAATATGCTGTTAAATCGCAAGGAGAAAACTCTTCCGATTTATAAATAACCGGTCGATCTGTTTCGGTCCTACCATAATATGTGACTCCTTGATGCAGGTATTTCGCAATTATGTTAATTTTTTGCTGAAATCTGTTTATCTGCAAGACGCACCTATATTATTTAGACCATATTACTTAATTATTCGGTTTCCTAATTGAGAATATCTGTTTACAAAAATAGAGGTCTTGGAAGTAGATGTGTTGAAATGGCTACGCGATGCGTTATGTCATGCGTCTGAGAATGACAATAATTCCAATATGAATTGATAATTTTCTTGATCTTTCTTGATTTGAATTTTTGGATTTGAAAGGTCGGGCATTCTTTTGAATAGAGAAATAGTATTAAATGTTATTTGAAAGATTTCTTAATTATCTGTAATTTATTAGTTTGAGGTAAACGATAACCCTTAGCCCACTCAAATTTGTATCACCCAAAAAATGCAAAATAGCTCTCCCATTTACTGTTCTCCAGTTTTGGAAATTAAGTGCTAAAAAGACTTTCTTTACAATAATAAACATACAGTGGTACCTCGACATACGAGTATAATTCGTTCCGTAACCTTGCCCGTATGTCAAATTGCTCGTATCTCAAAGCAATTTTCTCCATTGAAATTAATTGAAATGACATTAATCCGTTCCACTTCCCAAAAAACCACCTGAGTTGTTTTTGAGTGTTTTTGAATAAGAAAAATGTATTTACAAGAAGAAACATTTATTTATAAATAACAAATACATAATCCATTAAAACATAATTAAAAGAAAAAGTGAAGTGCTTACGGAAGCGCTTAATTTTCGTCACTGGACTTCGCTTTTTTCGTCACGCTTTGCTCATTTTTACCTGCAGATTGTTTAAAAAAACTGTCCAAGGAGGTTTGTTTCTTCCTCCCTTTCAGGATATTGCGGAAATGAGTTAGGCAAGTTTCGTTGAGTAACTCCGATGCACGACCAGTTGCAACTTTTTCGGGGTGATTTTTATCTACGAACTCTACAACTTTCTCCCACATTCCCAAGATCTCCTTTATATCTCTTGTAGAGATAACCTCCCCCATCTCTGGCTCCTTTCAAAACGAATTTTTTGTTGAACCACCGTATGCAGCTGTAAATGTAGGTCGTGTGACTCCTCGGTTGTTAGCTCCTGAGACTGTTCCTCGAGAAGTTCGTTCATATCTCTCTCATCCACCTACAGACCCATGAACTTTCTCGGAGAAGCAATTGTTACGTGCCTAGACGTAGCCGGAAGAAAAGTAAACACCAGGCTAACTACCAACCGCCGAGAGTGAAAGGATTCGCCTACATACTAAAAAAACAAAACAAAAAAGAGTACATCGCCAACGTTTATCTATTAACAAATAAAAAAAATTAAATACATAATTCGGTACAAACAAGAGAACACAATAAAATAAGGGTTATCATTTCAACGACAACAATTATATTATACGGACAGATTGGATAGTGGATCCACGAAGTGCGCATTTCGCGACTAACATGTAATAAAACTCAGCAAAAAAGGAAAGTAATGCTTAAAATTTTTCAATCGCAAGTATGTTAAATTTTGGTATTAAATGTAACTCTACTCCCTAGCAAGTATGTTAAATTTTGAAGTATTAAAGGTAAATTTAGGTTTTAAATGTAAATTTACTCCCTTGCATGTATGTTGAATTTTGAAGTATTACAAGTAAATTTAGGTTTGCCATCTAGTACCGGTGTTAAACTTAAGCATTAAATACAACCCACGTTGTAGCAAGAATTAACGACGTAAATCCATAAGCACCAGCGCAACCAGCTATTCAACGAGTATGGTGGACTGATTTTACACCATCCACCGTTGATAAATAAAAATCCTTGACATGCATAACAGAACGCAAAGTACATACTTCTATGCGCCAGGATACTTAACTTGCCAACCGCCTAGGGGGGGGGAGAGGAAGTCAGCATAACAACGTAGCTACCATCGTAACTACAGCAACTAGTCCACGGCAACGAACAGGTGGGCTACACCCAGAAAGAACGCATTTGGACTCCAGCAAAAAAGCTAATAATAGAATCTGGTTAGATGGGGTAAGCGCGGGAATACTCACCAATACACGCAAGACATCTCTAATTGGCAGAACAACAATAAACGTGCATTGCTTTTAAATTGATAGAACGAGTAATGTAGAACATATTTCGTCGCACGGGCTGCAGAATCAAATTCAGAATAAATTTAAATGACACCAATTCAAAATCCAAACATCCATGTTCTCGAAACGCGATTCAAACTGGAAAACACGGTTTTACCGGAGAATAGTAAGACATATTCTTTCGACAAATCTTTAGGCGGGAAACCCACTAGAACGAAATTATACGTTATCGGAAGGTATTACGCGCTTACGGATACCTAACAGGATATTGACATATTTAATTATAGCATAATAAACTTTACGTTTCAAAGCAAACAGATTTAAATTGAGAAATTATTCGTAAGCGTATTTATTGCAGAAAAATAAAATATACAGGATGTAAACTATTTGATTGTAGCCTAAACTTGTTTTTAAAGCAAAAGGGATTTGAGTTGAAAATTATTGGATCGCGTATTGATTGAATGTACAGGATGTTCAAAATAAGCATAACACAATCTCCTCTACCACTGACACTTCGGGTTCCAATCCTTCAAAGACCCTTTCAACTACAGCTTCAGGTCACAGCTTCCTCTATGCAGAGGTTAAGGTCCTCGTTGTAGCACCCAGCCAGGCTTGATCAATAATTCTTAGGCATATCACGATGTTAAAGTGGTCCTTCCAGAACTCTCGAAAGGTAAGGTTTGTGTTCTCCGTCACCTCAAACCAGCGCCAAAAAATGTGCTTGGTGTACAACTTCTTAAAATTAAAAATCACCTGTTGATCCATGGGTTACAGGATAGAAGTGGTGTTGGGTGGTAGGTAAAGAACCTTTATAAACTTGAACTCTTCGAGTAAATCATCTTCAAGGTTTGTTGGGTTAGCAGGGGCATTGTTAAGCACGAGAAAGGCTTGCATGGGTAGGTTATTTTCCTGTAGATATTTTTTAACATAAGGGCCAAACACAAGGTTTATCCACTCCACAAAGAATTTCCTGGTGACTCACGTTTTCCAATTTGCACTCCACATAACTTGCAGTTTTTCTTTTAAAATCTTATGTGACTTAAAGGCTCTGGGTTTTTCTGAATGGTATCTAGTCTGAGGTGGGAGAAACTGTTAGACGCTGAACACGACACCAACAAGCGCCTGCATGTTGGGGTCGTGTGCAGCGGTGTAGTGTGCGATTCCTCGTATCTCAAATCTTGCTCTCATCTCAAAGCAAAATATCGCTCGCTCGGCGGCTCGTATCTCAAAACACTCGTATATTAAGGCACTTGTATATCGAGGTACCTCTGTTTTGTAAGTAACTGAAATCAATCAAGTTCATCTTAATATACAAGTTTATTAAATAACCAACAGAAACAAACTCTTTTATACGATGATGTTGCAGTAAATAAATTACATGTAAAATTTGTTTTGTTGGTTGAGTACCTTAAACTATACTTTGGCCAAGTCCTATCCTAGTTTGTACATTCTACTTAAGCATAAGTAAATTCCTTGGTAGATGTGCTTGTCCTTTTGATCTTCTTTTCTCCCACAATCTGTTTATCGCCATCTATGGTCTACTTCTTTGGTCTGATTGTAAAGGTGGTGTGTAGTTCTAGGGTACTGTGCTCTGGGTGAGTATGCATTAAGTTGAGATGGTTAGGCTGAGGTGCAATAATGGAGGTGTGTCTGTTGGCGTATGTTCTTGCCGCAGGTTAAATCAGGTGGAAGGTTTAGTGGACAGGATTTCCTTAAGGAAAGTGTTGAGTTTGTTACGTACAGTTTTGGCCTTCGAAAATCTAACTGGTAATTTACAGAGAACCTCGGTAAAGTACTCAGTCAAAATTTCTGTTCCTGTAAAGTTCCGCACATCTCGACTGTACTAACAAAGCTGGTTGTCGACCAACTCAGTGCGACGGCTGGCTTTTGAAGAGGGTCTCAAAACGCTTTCGCGTATGAACTAGGTCTTAATCGAGAACTATCTTGAACGTCACTTAATCTCGTAGTACCGGAGTTTCTAGGGTAAAGTCCCAGAAAGAATAATAAGACGTTGCCAGCATCTGAGATCAGGAAAGTTACTTAGGTTCAAAATTTATATGGGAACTCATTAAATACACTATTGTTAAAAAAACACAAAACAAACGTTAACCATGTAAACACCAATATACATATTTAAAACTGCTGGTTGAAAAGAGGGTTTTTAAAATAAAAACCTTAAATTACCCCAATTTTAATCACGCCTCTAGGTAATTGCGAAATAATTTATTACGACCAAATTGAAACTATTATCTTCACAATAGTAGAGAAAAACACTAATATAAAAAGTCTTTACTTTATCACACAACTATGTTTTAAATACAAGTAGATGATAGACATTCTTAAACAAATATTAAAAATCAAATGTATCAAAAATTACTTAGCGTAATGGAATACGTTTTCGACGAATAAAATTACTATCTAAATCCTTAACCTAATAATAAAGCACGTGAACACGTTTATAAATTTCGTGCAATTAATTAAAAATATTCATTGATTTACAGTAACTGCAGGTTATAGTTTCAGAAATTTTGTATAATAAATAGGTGATGAACAATTTTTTGTTGGATATTACTCGGACACAATCGAAAGCTTTTTATCTCCAGGACATATTTTCTTTTTACCGGATCCTTCTTTGGTTTTAAAAGGTACTAACTGTTCTGATTCAACATGCTTTGATCCAACATAAAGTTGTCGATCTAAGGGAAATAAAAATGTTCATAAAATTAAAAACAACCTACCCAACCCGGTAGTGTAATATCCATACTTCATTGACTACTTGCAATCAGTTCGAAACATAACCTTGAAGATTAACTAATTTACTTAAGTTGAGTGTTAATTGTATGTGTGTTAAAGACGAAATGCCCTATAAGAATTATTTTCCCTCGATACAACAATTCGAGATATTTTTAATAGAATTCGGGGAGACGAATTAAAATTGCAAAGTGAAGTTATTCTGTCGACTTTTTTATCATATATATGTAAAATTAACTTACAGAAACCTTTTACCAGACTCAAAAAAAGAGTTTTTTATTTCTTTTGCATGTGAACGTCTTTATGCCTAAACGATGAGATTAGTCATAAGTGGCATACACTGTTAACCAAAACAAGTCAAGCATAAAAGTATAATAGTTTTATGTAGCCATATACTAAAATCAGCCTTTACTACTTGTTAAGAGGTACAAAATTCTTTTTAGTTTATGCGTGAATAATTTGTCTGTTATTACCAGGTTGTGAAAAATAATTGGCCAATAACTCTTCACTGATAATTTATTAAAAGTCAAAACGCTGCAAACTCTAACTTTAAAATTTGATGCAAACTATTCCTTTCACAAATAATAAAAATAAGAGCTTATTCTAATTTAAATTACAAAATATTCAAATATTCTTATTAATTAACAAAGAAGGAAATCCAAAATTATATACTATTGTGAAAGAGCGTTTATCCAAATTTCCTTTCCATTACCATCAACGGTATTAAATCCTTCCTGGTTCTATTTTAAATTGACTTTCAAATGCCAGTTTACAAGAGTATCCATATTATCTTAAATCTCTAGTTGACGTTAGAACCTCAGTTTGCAAGGTGCATCTTTATTGGTAATTGTAAAACGCCGATGAGATTGATTACATATCATTCAAAACGTAAGTATTTTATTTTGAAAAATAATTTAAATTGCTTTAAATTACACGTTCGGTGAATTAATTCTTTACTCAAAGTTACATGCTAAATGTCAAATATTGTATGCATGCGGAATACTCAACAAATTAATCTTTACTCAGTTTTGCATGGTCAATCTCGTACAAATAAATCAAGAATCAAATCATGAATGTTAATTACTTACGTTTATATACAAAATCATCTCAATACTACATTATACCAGATCCTTTTCGATTTATTTAGAAGCATGAGTCGCTCTGGGCGATGCAATAACACGGTTTTAATGGGTTAATTAGTGTCAATTTACCGTGGTGGATATGATGTATGAGTATCTTACAAGAGTTGTGTATCCTCTTCTACCACACGGAATTAATATTCGGTGACTCCTTCTCTCTTATTGTACTATAGAAGCTATTAAAAGTATTTTTATTAATTTTATTGCATTTTAATGTCCGCACGAGTTCCTGACCCGGCATTTATTCAATAATTAACAACACTTCTTAATAAAAATAACGTATTCGAAAATTCTAGAATAAATATTTTGTTTGAAACTCATAAAGTGAAGTTAAATGTTATCTACACATAATTAACAAGGACTTCTTAAAACTTTGGAAATGCAATAAGATTTGCATTGATTTGTATTAGCAAATATTTTATACACGGAATCTATCTTTGTTTTATGAAAATGCGTTAAAGCTTGCAATTGGTTTCTTAATGAATAATTAGCAGAAGGTATCTCACTCTGCTGAAAAAAATTGATTTAAAAATGGGGCTTTTAAGTTTATATTCGTTTCACGATTTTTTTCACATTCTGCATGGGATTTAATTAAATAAGAGCTTCGTTTACGTTTTGTAATAACGCGAGTGCAATGAATGGCTTTGTATCTTAATGATAATGAAATTCGTTTATATTATACAAGGTGGAAGTATTAAATATTGTGAAATTTCAATTTTTTCCATTTTGTTTATTTGGGTGGTAATTTTTCATAAAATTTAGGTGTCCAATAACTTATATATATGTATGTATATATATATATTTATATATAATTTGTATTGTTAACGACCTTTAGTTTTAATTTAATGATTGTTTGCGGGTTATATATAACCCGCAAACAATCATTAAATATATATATATATATATATATATATTAATAAAGAAGAATAATTCACATTTGGAATGCAAATGAATGCTTAATATATATTAATAGTTATTAAGATGAAATGAAAACCCAACTTTGTATTTAAAGTTGAATTACCATTTCAACTCGAACTAGTAATTGAAAACCACTAAAAGAACGGCTACAGCAGGACTTGAACCTGCAATCTCTGATTTTCCGGATCAGTGCTCTAACCAATTGAGCTATCTAGCTATCATGAATTATGTATATAACTAGATTCAATTTCCTTAAATGCAAGACGTAATTGAAAATCGTTAACAAGAGCCAAGCTTCAGTAGTATTAAGTATAACATCATCTAAACAATTAGGCTAGATCGCTCAATTGGTTAGAGCACTGATCCGGAAAATCAGAGGTTGCAGGTTCAAGTCCTGCTGTAGCCGTTCTTTTAGTGGTTTTCAATTACTAGTTCGATTTGAAATGGTAATTCAACTTTAAATACAAAGTTGGGTTTTCATTTCATCTTAATAACTATTAATATATATTAAGCATTCATTTGCATTCCAAATGTGGATTATTTTTCTCTATTAATAATAATATAATTACATGTTTGTATTATTCTGAACGTTGCAAAAATGGGATAATCAAGTTATTAGTACATGAATTATGTATATAACTAGATTCAATTTCCTTAAATGCAAGACGTAATTGAAAATTGTTAACAAGAGCCAAGCTTCAGTAGTATTAAGTATAACATCATCTAAACAATTAGGCTAGATAGCTCAATTGGTTGGAGCACTGATCCGGAAAATCAGAGGTTGCAGGTTCAAGTCCTGCTGTAGCCGTTCTTTTAGTGGTTTTCAATTACTAGTTCGATTTGAAATGGTAATTCAACTTTAAATACAAAGTTGGGTTTTCATTTCATCTTTATAACTATTTATATATATATATATATATATATATATATATATATATTTATATATTACTCAAATTTAAACCAGGGTAGAAAATTAATTAATTACATCAAATAATTTTAATCACCATGTATAAGGAAGCTTAGAGAAAAAGTACGCGTAATTAAATGCCTAGTGTAAAGATTTAAATCATTCAATTAGAAGGTAGGGTTTGTATAGACGTTTATTAGATAATACGCATTATTAAAAAACCGTCAAGCATAAAAATTTATTCGTTTCATTAAAAATAAGGGATTTAAATTATTCACTAGACGCTTTCTATAAAAAAAAGCAGTATTAAAATGCTCAACTTGTATGTAATTTAATTATTCCAAGTAAAGAAACAAATAGAAAGTACGTGCAAAATTTATATTAATTAATTCAAGTTTTAAGTAACGAGTATTAAACAAATAATAATTAATATTTAATTAGGATTCACTAAAAATTAAAGGATAGAAGTCAATGCCATTCATTATTATTTTAATTGGAGTTAATTGAACGATTATTAAGGTATAATAGGCATAAAAGCTTTTAAAAAACCCAATAATTACCAAATATGAGACGCGTTGCTAGCATACAAATATATCTAGAAAGTTGGAATACGTGGAATATTCAAATCGTAGAAGTGTTATTTAAAATGTTACGATTAAATACCTGCGTATTTTTAAATGTCAAATTCTAATAAATTCGAGCTGATAAACATGAGAATTCTGCGTATATTGCAAACGGTCGGATAAACCGTAGCCTATATTAACATAAGAATCCACGTGGACTGATATAACCGATAGTAAAGAATATCGATTTGTACCACTCAGAACAGGGTAGATAGAGACGGATAATATGCGCAAGACAGAGACACGGATAATTAAAGGCGTGATTTGAGCAACGTCACGAGGGCTACGATTGGTTGTAATAAGATGCAGATATGAGAGGTGTAAACGTAACGATTTCTATACAAAATTAATTAGTTATTCTCGGACGCGTTGCGTGCCGTGTGAAAAATTTCTTAGATTTTCAACTGGACGTGTGCAAATTTAGGAGAATCGCTGTGCCTGACCGTCCAAAGGGAACAGAGAATGCGAAATTCTGAAAACTGGCCGTCGCGGGACTAAACCGACGTGCAGGCGAGCGATTATATAAACCCGTGTTGATAGGAGGGACGCTTTCTTAGATTTTTGATTATTCGATGCTTTAAACAGTGCTCTCTTAGATTTTCGATTTTGATTCAATACTTGAAACAGTTTGTTCTTATATTTTGTGATTATTGAATACTTTAAAACAGTTTGCTCTTTACGTGCTACGATACCAGTTATTATGCACTAGTGCACTTAGAAAAGAAGATACAAGGTAATGAAGTCTAGTTATATTTGCGAGTATTACTGTACCAATTATCCAAATTTGTAACACCAAATGAATAAACAAAAGTAGGCAGTTTTGGGTATAGCGGGAAAGAAGTATGAATTTCAGTGCTATTTTTCGGGAGTGAGTAATCAAATGTTATTAGTAAACGTGATTGGATCTACAAACAAGATTTAGATATACATAGATGCGTTCCTGAGAAGCCCTGAAACTTTTTAAACGAATGGTGTTGTAGATGAATTTTAAAAAGCGTTCAGAATCTGAAGCCGTAAACATAAACCAGCTGGAATGGTGGAATTAGCAAGTCCGATGTACATTGAAGCCACGAGTGCAGTAACCTTCAGGTAAATTATACAATTTTGTTCGAACTTTGATGTTTTGGTGTGTGTTGGATATTTTTATAATTTGTTTGCTAAAAAATGGACAGTAGTGAATTTGTACAAACAACAAATTTTTAATTTTAAGGTGAAATTTTCTTGTTTAAGTAGAAAGGAGTATTTAGCAGTTTATGTTCTTGATTAGGATGAAAATTTGGGTCTGTCTTTGAGCTCAATTAGACTAACCTGTTTATTTAACGTAAAGGGGTGGGAGATGCTCCCTTTGTACTCAGACTTAGGTCTGCACATATTGTTAAATTAATTTGTAGGCATCCTACAAGGACTTTAATTCTGGATGCAAATTAAAATGATGACAAATTTAATCTTGAAATTTTATGATACTGAAATTTATGCTACAATTTAATTTTGAAATTTTAATGTATTATGAATATTGATGTAAATAGAGTTAACGTTGATGTTTGTGGTAGGAATGTGTTTGTTTTTTTATGAATGAGGATGAAAGTTTTAACTAGGTGAGCAACCGAGGCGGAAAGAGTAAAGAGGCAACTATCTGAAGAGATTCAACAGGGCGAGAATCACGGCAAATCTTGGTGCCCAATTCGAGAAGCTCGAATATTTTTTTACTCTGGTGAAGCTTTTTGGTAGGTTTCACAGCAATATATATATATATATATATATATATATTATTGTATAATTACGGGGTCATTGGAATATATAAGGGCACAAGTTAAGTTATAGGTTAATAATCATATGATATTAGAGAATTAATTTATTCAGTTAGGAAATTAGGATAGTTCTAACAATTATTGTAAAGCTTAGGTAGTGTATAAATAATGTAGGATTAATTTAATTAGGTATATTTAGCTAGGAATCATGTAACATAGTATTTATGTAAATATAGGACATAAGAAATAATAATAATGGGGTAAAATTATAGCATCTTTAATTTGTTGTGTAATAGTATACGGGAATACAAAAGCGTTGAGCAGGTGTTAAAATAACACTTTTATTTTTCAAGAGGGTTAAAAGCATAACAAAACAACAAGGGGAGATATATTTTTAAATAAAATTGCTACAAACAAACTTTAATAGCTTATTGAAACAAGAACGACCGTTGGAGTTAACGTAGTCAATTTGTAACAGGGACAAAAATAAAACCACATAAAACTGACGAAGACGCAGTATGTTTGTTAAGATATCGATTTTTAATTCGGGAGTTAGTATAGGATGGAGCCGGAGACAACTATTATGGAGGAACAAAGATAGAACAAAAACAAGCGAGAAACAAAGATCAAATGTAGAGCTGGTATAGTAGAAAACTTGAACGAATGCATTGTAGCGGGGGAACAGAAAATCAATAATTTCAAGGTAATTTATAAGCAGGCAAGCGTCGGTTGAAAGCGGAAGAAAGGAACCAAGAAAGGTGATTGGCGGATATCGATTAAGAAGGGCGGATATTCAGCTGGTGGAGGTATATACGTGAGATAAAGCTATAGATACAAGCGAAATAAAAGGTGTTTTGTTAAAGTTTAAGGCGTGAAACAACTGAATAGTAGAGGCTAATTTTCGGGAAATTAAAAGTGGCGGTTGACCGTTGGAAACAGTTTACCAGGTATTTGTGTGTTTGTGGCTAAAATTCAAGAGAAACCGAGTTACGTTAAAGCTTTTTCGCTGAAAAGCAGGACGGTTAGAAAATAATTTTAAGAATTGGTGGAACGGGTACACAAATGTACGTCCAATTTAGAAACAGGGGGGGGTGAATTCTGGGTTATTTAATTAGTTTCAAAAGGGACCTCGCTTTCTTTTATTTCATCAACTATTCGCGATACATATAGTTACTTACAAGTGAACTAGGGCAGTTTAATCCAAATTTATGTAAAAGTTAATAAAGCGGTTTTTGGTGCAAGTTAAGATTGTTATTGTGGTATTTAGAATGCACAAAATTAATAAAGACTGAAATTATTTGGATTTTGGATGATAAAAAAGAAAAGCAATTTTGGGTATTAAAGTTAAATTTTGGAAATTGGATATTTTTGGTTGTAAATTGGACAAGAAGAGATTTTGAGTAGCGGCATGCATTACAGACATGTTGATTTGACCGGGGAGTTATTGGATGCACTGAGGACTTAGTGAACGGCAGCATCTCTAAGGTTCTAGTTGGTGGACCACATGCAGAAGATAGCTACCAGGTAGGCCATTGTATTGAACTTTGAATGACGAATATTTTCAATAGTGTTTGTGATTATGTTGATTTGTGCTTTGATGTGTTTTATATTATTTGATATTTTATGAACAAAAATTTATAAGACTTAAAATAAATTTGATTCTTGAAGGTCAAGAATAATTAATTAATTTACAGATAACCAGGAGATGTTGTAGAGAAGTACAGAAGGTTTATTAATATTTGGTAGTGCAGTAAATTTGTATGCACATTTATACAGTTTTACCATGAGCTCATGATAAAACAGAGGGTTAACGTAAGGTATGAGGAACGCCCTCTTACTTTAATAAAAATATGTGTTTAAAAGGTTATCGATTTGCATTATTATTGACCATACGAGTGTACACAAAGAAATGGCGTTTTTAAAAATGTAATACTGATCTTATATAAATAGTGTGATATATTTGGTTAATTGAGTTATTTTTGAGTATGTGATTGTAAGGTGTGAATTTTTATTTAGGTTTCAGCATGATGATATTGAACGGGAAGTTTTAGATTTAACAGGTAGGCGTCTGTGGTAATTTTAAGGAATTTTAGTTAGTAGATGAAGGAACCGGAGAGCAACCGAGGGCAAGATTCGTGCGAAGCAACACATAAACTATGGCTTCCAATTCGTAGGGGCTCGATCAGAAGCTTAACTGCACAATAATATATATTGCTATGATGTAGCGCTTTTGGTTTTCAAGCCCCTACGATGGCTGCCATTTTTATTGCTATGAAATGCCCTACGATTGGGCGTACCATTTTTATTGCTGTGACATTTTTATTTGATATGATGTTTTTTATTTAAGCCCCTAATGTTTTACGTTATATTTTATTTCTTTGTTTACCACGACTAGCTCACCGAATGCCCGACTTCTTAATAATAAAAATTTTATTTTAACCTTTAGTTGAATTCAAATAAAGCAGTTCAAGAACACACAATATAATAATTGATAATATGTACAAAGTTGTGTAACCTCAAAATTTTCCCTTGTATAGAATATTTACATTTACCAAATTTATGCTTTCCTGAAAGCTAGCAAAAATATCTTTTAATTACTCTCAAGTATCTTCGAACGTTCTAAGCTGAGTTTCCTTGTTTTCATATTTTTCAAATGACCTTTTTGATGACTCTTACAAATACATAATGTATAGCAAATATTAAATTTGAAACAGTCCTTAAATAATAAAATATTTAAAAATCGCTAACCTGGAATGGTCACTGGAGTTCCCTCTTCGTGTCTGTGGTCTGCATCCATTGTTGTGTCCGCTTTACTTATTGGCCAGAATTATCCACCTTTGATTTCTGGTATTTCTCTTGAATTTTCTTTGAGTACCCTTTTGATCTCACTTTCAGACGTATTTTTAGATTTGTTAGATCTCGACACAAAAGTGATATAAACAAAATGCCGTCCCAATAAAATGGCATCAGCAAAAGCCGTCCCAATAAAAGAAGCCTCAAGAAAAGCCGTCCCAGTAAAAGAAGCCTCAACAAAAAGCCGTCCCAATAAAAGAAGCCCTATTTTGTTAAATATTAGAAATAAATTTAATTAATTGTTTAACCTACGTCTATTTGTAGAACGGCTTATTTTTCGTCGCACAAATTTTTGCACTTTCAAATTTTATTTATTCTGAATATTAACGTTTCACTACTTAATTTCATTACGTAAGTTTCTACGGCATTTGAGCATAGTTGGTGCTTGATTGAATATGAACAAAATGTTTAATCAATTTCTATTGTATTTATAAGCCCTTCCTACCAATCGTTTCCATTGACGTGTTTATCGATTAAGGCCTGTACTTTGCCTTATCTCTGGCATTTTCTCAATTTCCCTGGTTTAATTCTTCGACGAAATGCTCCATCAATCACGTAAGCGTTTTGTATATTACAGCATTTTATTAGGATTTCCGATTATTGCTTTTATTCAGTCACGTATTTATTTAATGTTTAAAAGTTCAAGACTTATCATACAATTGACCCGCCTGGTGTATATTTGTTTGTTACAAAATGTTGGTTTTCTAAACAAATGCATTCTTTTTAGTCACGTATTTAGTGATGTATTAAGATGCGTTTGCATATAGATGCGTTAATATTTTCGACGTAATTATTAAATATTTAGAATGCCAATGTATCTCTGTTTTCCGATAATTTTATTTGCTGCAATTAGTTGTTTCTAAAATCTTATCTTTAATAGTAAATTATACTTAAACATATTATACGACGCACACATTGCTATCCTAATTAAATGGTATCGGATTGTTACTAAAGGAGCTTCTTTCTCATGCATTTAATCAAATATCCTTTTTATACAGTGTCTTCGCAATTGACTTTTTGTAGAATAGACGATTTACTCCTATAATTGATGGAATTATTTGATTTTCTTAAAGTTAAAGTTATTTATATCTATCCTACGACCCCTATGACTTAATCTACCCTTAAACTACTCTTTTATCATAGCAATATATATATATATATATATATATATATATACATATTGATATGATAACGCCGTACTCGGTGTCAATGGACGTTTTCTTACTTAACTCCACCTCTCTGTGTTTTCCTACTTAAATTTAAATCTCACTAATTTATTTTTATGCCACGGCTAGCTTATAATATTCTACACAGAGTGTACAACGTTACGATAATCAATTTTTTCTTCTTCACCCCTTTCTGATTACCTCTTTGTTTGAATTATAGAATGAAGTCAATTAATTTCATATAATGAAAAGAAATATTATGTACAAGTTTTGAAAATTATTAAAATACACCCTTCAATCGATCAATATAATAAGTCTTATTTATCCCAAAATTCATATGCTTTCAATCAATCTAAAGTCACCAAAAACTACCCTTTTATCAAAGAAACCTCGAACGTTCCAGATATCTTCCTAATATTACGTACTTTTAACGTATGCAAAGTTTGTTGCTGACTTTGTTACACTTTTATAAATTAAGTAAATTCAATATCCAAATTTAAATAGAAAAAATGTCTTAAAACTAATTAGATCTGACCTGTTCTGTTCTGCTTAATTAAACCCCTTGGTTTCCATAAATTGCTTCTTTATTTTCTCGCAACTCAAAATTATACCAAAATCGTCGACGCTGCTTTGAAGTATTTTATTAATCCATTTAAAGTATCCTCATATTTGAATTATCCATACATTTGAAATATTATACCATCAATTAGAATTTTCCATGCATTTAAATTATTATACCATCCATTAGGATTTATTATGAACTAATTCGGAATTATTATCATCAACACATTTGAATTATTAACATCACAGTCAAATCAGGATTATACCCCCATTTGGAATTGAGATTATACACCCATTTGGAATTGGGATTATACACCCATTTGGAATTATTATATCTATCCACTTGGATCAGGATTAAACACACATTTGGAATTGAAATTATACACCCATTTGGAATTGGGATTATACACCCATTTGGAATTATTATATCTTTCCACTCGAATCAGGACTATACACACATTTGGAGTTATTATATCTATTCACTCGAATCAGCATTATACACACATTTGGAGCCCTATTATTATATTATTAGTTTAAATAAATTACCCCAAATTCTACTCACGTTAATCGGCAAAAGAAACTTTCATATTTGTAGCACTTGTCACTATCTATTTTCACTATTATATTATCACTTATTGAATTACGCGTAACTTTTAGGTTCAGAGTATCGCAGCTTGTCCTTCTTGAGTTAAAACTGAGCTCTCTTATCATTCTCGCTGTTAATATAGGCTAATCCCACTTGGATGCGGGTTGGGTTTCCAACGAGTCCGTCGCTTATCTTAACCAATAAGGTCTTTGTATATCCTGCACTTGAAGTGGTTTTTTGATGTAATATATTCGTTTCCCATGTAATGTGTTTATTTGACACCTTATTGTACGCTATCTAGACCATCCGTTGTTTGTTTAGATATCGCGTTTTCCATATTATACAAAAATACATGATGTAATTTGAATTTTACTTTCGTCTATTTTTATTTATTCACGCATCTTTAAACTGCATTTTCTTATCAAAAATGTTGATTGTTTCAACGCATTTACACAAAGCTTTGTTAAGTTTTATCTCTTCTCTTCGTATTATATTATAACTAATTAGAACCCTTTTCAATGCGTGTTTAATTATATTTATTATCATTCCTCTAAATACGCGTGTTTTTACTGAAAAAATATCGTTATTTGCATTACTTAAAATTATTAAACCTCTATATACAAATTGTGATAAATCCTTGTTATTTACCTAATGTATGAATTACCTATTTCTATGCTTACTATGCGTCCTATTGTAGTAAGATGTGTTTATTTGGGTCGCTTAAAACTAATTATGCTCTATATACAGGGTGTTACATGCTTACTATTTACGTAATATAAGAATTATTAAATTTTCTACTAAATAAATGCAGTTTTCTGCTTCCTATCGTAATTTATGGTTTCCGCACGACCTTTGCTATACAATACACCCCTAGACAACCCTTTATCACAGCATTATTGTATAATTGATAACTTATTTCTATTTCATTTTTCTTCAAGAGTTACTCCAAACCAAAGCATCTTTTCCATTAGAAGAATAATGAATAATTCCTTTAGTTGAGGATGTACTATATGTTCAATACCTGTTTAGAGATGTGTAATACCTATGTTTATAAGGACAATTAAAACGCGCAAACAACACCTTTAGAAAACTGATAGAGGTATCATTTCTAAATTAATTACTGCTATGATCAATAAGTCTAAACACAGCCTGGAGAAAAAAGTTTATTAATTGATGTAGTGTTAACGTACAGCTTGAATACTAATATAGTGCCAATTAAATCAAGATAACATCATGAAAGTTTAGGAGAGTCATGTAAAGCTAATCAAACCTATAGCATTGACAAAATGTCACACAAATATAGAACTAATTGGTGAATATTTAAAGACAGTAATATCAATCAAGCGATTAATTAGATTAACCTACTTCCAATTTGTTGTCGAGGTATTTATGTAACATTACCATTCGTTTAGGATAAAAGCCATTTTATCGGAAAAAGATGCAATAGACGTCGAGGCATCGAGAAACCAAACCCAGCGACCAGTTTCACATCATATTGCATTCAAGTTCAAAACCTGCTTGCCTGTAAGAACATTCAATTCAAAGTTCCTGAAGACAACGTTACCACCTCAGTACTTTCAATTATTGCGTTAAAAAGTTTCATGTAATTTTTGAGTTCTTGACTTGTGCCTAAACTGGTCATTAAAATTCAGCAAAGTAAAAATACAAGGGCGTTTTGGCAAATAGTACAGTCAGTAAGAAGCTATTTTAAGACTGTTGGATGAATCATGATTTTAGCTAGGGAAGTTTTCGACGATTTCTTGATTTTCCTTATTCTATTTTATTTGTTTATTTATTATTAATACGAGTCATGTCCTTCATGTTTTGCATACTGTGACATAGAGGGCGCCACTAATCAAATGTCAGTACTAAAAATTAACATGCATCTTTAGTTAACCTAAATCCAAAGTTTCAATGTTGTAGCTACAACGAACTGTCAAGGTTAACAAATTAATTGAAAAATGGTATTACTCTGTGAACATTTTTGCCATCCAATGGGAAAATATTTACGACCTAAACAACTAGGATATGCAACCAAAGAAGGTTGTGAAGCCGCTGTACATGCAACGAGGACATTTGTTAATCAAAACTTGGGTTCCAGGCAAAGAGTCCTGAAAATAGACTACGCTAACGCCTTCAATTCAGTTCATCGTGATACAATCCTCACTCAAGTCTGGAAGCTACTACCCAATCTATATCCACTATTTTGGCAAGCTTATGCTTTTAACTCATTCCTATTTTTCGGAGAATGGATCATTACCTCAGCTTCCGGTTGCCAACAAAGTGACCCAGGAGGACCATTGTTGTTTTGTTTGGCAATTCAACCAATCATTCAAGAATTGATGGTCGAATTCACATGTTTTTATCTTGATGATGGCTTGTTAGCTGGAGATGCCACCATTGTCTTATCCGACTTTCGTACTCTAGTCGAAAGATGCAAGAAAATGGGATTACATGTAAATACATCAAAATGTGAACTATACTTTTGTGGAGAAACTAACCATCATATCGTGAATGATTTTCAAGACATTTCCCCTGGAATCAGAATAATTAACGAACTATCATTACTGGGAGCACCGATTATAGAAAATTCGACCGCTGCCATTTTGAACGAAAAAATAGAGGAATTGAAAACATTTTGCATTCAAATTAGAGATCTTTCCAATTATCATGTCGCATACTATCTACTGGGAAACCGCTTTGCTATTCCCAAATTAACTTACATCCTGAGGACGACTCCGACTTGGAAATTTAGCCAAACTTTGGAACATTTGTACTCTACTATCAAAGAGACAATAGAATTTATAATCAACTCCCAACTTTCTTTAAGTCAACACCAACAAGCTTCACTACCAACAAGATTTGGAGGCTTAGGAATTAGACTAAGCAAAGATCTGTCACTGCCTGTATTCCTCTTTTCAGCGTTCAACATATTTAAGTTGGTCAACTCGATGTTAAGTCTTCAACACACAGACCAACCAAATTTGTCATACATTGAAAAAGCAATACATGAGTGGAATAGACAGACCTCAGATTTAGGAATACCATCGGCCCCTTTTCTTCAAAAATCATGGGACACTTTATATCTATGTTTCATGTTAAATACCAATTTGCTATGTTTAACGAACGAAAAGGCTATTAGCTTAGCTTTACAACGACCAGAGTCAAATGCATGGCTAAATGTACTGCCTTCAAGGTCATTGGGTACGTTATTGAACAATAATACTTTCCGAATTGCAGTTTGACTAAGGATTGGATGTAACCTTTGTGAATCCCATTTGTGCATTTGTGGATTGGAAAGTATTATTTAACGGTCATCATGGACTGAGTTGTGGAAAAGGTTGAGGTCGCTATTTACGGCACCTAGAAATAAACTCCATTCTATCCAAGACACTCGTTTCGGCCAAAATTCCTTTTTGTTTGGAACCAATAGGTCTAAGCAGAGATGATGGGAAAAGGGTAGGTGGACGACCTTGATCCCGTGGGAAAAAAGGCCAATGCCTTGTTTGGGATGCTACATGCTCGGATACTCTTGTGTCGTCTCATATTTCACAATCATCAAATCAAGCAGGATACGCAACCAAAACGGTCGCAGCATTCAAAAGAAGAAAATATGTCAATATTATCGATAATAATTTTATTTCTCTTTCTTTCGCGGTGGAAATTTTAGGACTGTGGTGTGAAGACGCTATTCAATTTGTTAATCAATTAGGGAGATTGCTAACATTACATAGTGGAGAACCTCGCTCTCGTCTATACCTCATCCAAAAAATAGAAATAGCAATTCAGAGAGGAAATACAATATCAATTATAGGGACCTTCTCTTCTAGTGAAAAATTGGATGAAGTTTTTTATATTTTAAAACATAGAAACTAGTTTAGTTGTTACGATTTATGTTTAAATTATTGTGAACTGTGAAATGTTGAAAAAAAAATTACTTTACAAAAAAATATCTCAATAAGAATGCCGGGTCGAGTTGGTTTTTGCCTACCGCAAGGAAGCTCTACATCAGTTAACAATTTTTCGTTGATATGGAGAATTCAAACTGGGCGGACTAGTTTTAGCGACATCCAAGAACAGGTGCACCAAAACCAGCAGTCGCTCAGGAAGATGTCGACGCTGTGCGCAAGCTTATCAACGAAAATCGGCATGTGACATATCATGAAAGCATCGTTGGTGAATTCAAAGACATCAATTCAAAGAATTTTGCATGAAGAACTGCGTGTAAAAAACTAGTTCCCGCTGAACACAGCATGCGTACAGGAAGCAGCTAGGGTAAATTGGTGTCAAGAAACTCTAGACCGCTTCAACGCAGGATACTCTAAATACGTGTGCAACATCGTGAATGGTGAGCAATCTTGGATTTACTCGTACAAGCGAGAAAATAAATGTCTTTTTCGGCTTTCCAAGGTGAAGAAAAGCTGACAAAAGCCTTTCGCTCTCAAGGTGTTTCCAAAAAGATGGTCGCAACGTTTGTCTCGAAAGCAGGTCATGTAGTAGCAATTCCCTACAAGATCAAAGAACTTTTGCAGTCGATTGGTATACAACCATTTGTTTGATTTATTTTTGATTTTCGGCTTTCTTCTATTAAACTCAGGATATTTTTTGTTATCCATGGTTTCTTGTTTTTTACTGTGTATAGCCCAGAATATCTCTGGCAGCCATGTCTAAGTTGGATTTAATGTTATTCCATTCTGTTTCTACTTCCTTAGTATCAGATATTTTTCCGGTATCTTTCAGCAATTCATTTGACTTTTTTTCGAATCCTTCTTGAATATCTTTATCTTTTAGTTTCCCAAAGTCAAAGTGCCTTTTTTCGTTTATTTTTTTCAAATTTATAAATTTAACTGTGGCCTTCATAATCACGACGTTGTGGTCAGTGTCTATATCTATTTCTGGATAGTTTCTAGTCTTTTACTTGATTCCTAAACCGTTATCTAAGAAAAATGTAATCTATTTGATATCTTCCTATATCTCCTGGCATCTTCTACGTATATCGTCATCTAGAATGATGTTGAAATAATTAGTTTGTGATGACATTAATCTTGTTGCAAAATTCTACCAACCTATTTCCCTTGTCGTTTCTCGTGCCTAAACCAAATAAACCTATTACCGCTCCTTCCCTACCCTCTCCTGCCACTGCATTAAAATCCCCTGTAATTAATAAAATTTCATGTCCTTTCACGTATTTTAGTATGTCTTCGATATCTTTGTAGATCGTTTCTACTTCTTCGTGACTGTAGATAGAGGTGGGATTTATACTTGTATTATTACTGTGTTTACCGGTTTAGATTCTAATCTATCAATGAGTACTGTTTGGTTCTTTTGTAAGTAATTTTCTACACAGTGTCCTATCTTCTTTCGCATAACTATCCCCACACGCAAATTTTCTTCCTCTGCACCTGTATGAATTACCCTGAAGTCTCCACTACAAAAATCCCCCGCCTCTGGCCACCGAACTTCGTTGATCCCTACTATGTGTAGTGCTAACCTATTTATTTCTTTAGCTTACCTACTTGTTTCATACTTTTAACATTACACGCTCCGACTCGTAAAATTTCCCGACCCTTATTCTGAACTTTCCGATCGCATCCTCAGAAGTAGTTCCTCCCCGGAGATCCGAATGGGGGACTATTTTAACTCCGGAATCCTTTACCCTAGAGAATGCCATCGTGTTTATTATAGTTTAAGTACGCTGTATACTAGGGAGGTAATGTGGTGGTTTCCCGTTGCTTTCCATATCGCGGTAGTGTGTCTTAGACTGTCATACCGACCCCTATGGTCTCTGCCAATCTAAGTAACAAAAGAGCCGCTGCCCTCTTTCGGGAACCCGTTTTAGTCTGGTTCCAAACTAACAACCCTACTACTTTGGCTGGACCTGTAGTTTAGCTCATTAGAACATTCAAGCCATTTCACCTGTTCCAGTAATCTAGAACTTCGGCAAGGTGCAGGTCCATTCGAAATGGGTTATATTTTATAAATAATATTAATAATTAATTATTAATAGACGCTTACAATCGCTAGGTACCATTTTAACAGTCATATTATTGGCGAATATTTAAATATTAATATTTACCGAACTTAACCTAGAATTTAGTACGTAAATTTCAAGAACTTACAATTTTGTTACCTCAGTTAATATTGTGCTTTTATATTTAATACAACACGTGTGATTCCCCGACAAAAGAAATCTAATTATGTACAAAACTACCAACCCACTTTAGACGATCCGCTGTTTCTATGACTTTCAAATTTACGGTTTGCAAAAATAAACCAAGTGGGTTGGAAGCTTTTACCAAAATATAATAGGACGATTAACTAATACCGGGGTGGTCGTTTGTAGGTTTTCAATGATAAATACGGGGAATTGGGTTGGTATAATTTTACAGAATACGATTACTATCCTCGTAGTCTGCCTGCAACATTATCTAAAAAAAATTGTTTTGTGTATTGGAGGCTTTTTGCATAAGAGGGTTCAATTTTAATACACATATTTTATATATTATATATTTATATATATTACTGTGTACGGGTAAGCGTAAACATGGGCAAATAGGACAAGCGTTTATTTATTTAATGACCCTGTACGTAAAAATCAATAATTTATTTGGAAAGCTCCAATTTGGGACAAAATTACATCTTATAATGTAGTTTAATTTGCATACGTCAAGTTAAACAAGGTACATTTATTTAAAAATTATAAATTAAAAGAGTACAAACAAGCTAAATCAGTCAGGGTGTTCAAGGAGTAAAAGCTTATGTAAATAAGTAATTCCTATTAAGACTAAAAACGTTGAAACAACAATTCGGAGTATTATGCTAACGGACAGACTCAAGGTTTATAATAACAGACGACTATTTGAAAAATAGATCGATAAGACTAGGAGACAGAGAATCTTTTGAACGTAACAAAGTGAGATGAAGATAGCAGGTGGGCAAATGACAAACATCTTTCAAGCGCGTGGTAAACAAGTATATTTGTAGAGGCTAATAGAAGGGTGCAGTTGCAACAAGGTTCTGTTACACGATATCGATTTTTCAAATAGGAAGAGAGCATTAACCGTAGACAACATGGTAATAGTGGAACAATAAGAAAGACAAAGACAGGAAAAGGTGTTATAAAAGTAGGACCGCAATAACTATATAGACGCGCACATAATGGGCGTGTTTGGAGGAATAAGAGAGAACAAAATTCATGCTAAATTTAAACGGTTAGAAAAGGTACGTAGTTTTTCGTGGTAAAAGCAATGCGGAGTGGACTAATTCTCGGTTTTTGAAAGTTCGTTAGATGTTTGTACGTGAAATTTTTAGAATTGGGTGGCAGTTTAAAGGTTTTCAAAGAATGGTTAACGAAAATACGTGCTAACTAAGTGGGGCTTAGAATATATAAGAAAAGCGGGAGTTAGATTCGCTTTTATATTTTTCGCTTTTATATTTCGCTCTTATCATCTGACTTCTCGATGATAATTTGAAGAACATCCTAGCTTTAATACCGCGTACAGTGCAATCCGCCAAAAGTTATTACAAGTGTTTATAACGCACAAGTAGGTACAGGGTAATTAAACGGGCTGAATAGATATAAATTATAATAATTAAAAGCTGGATGCTACGTAAGTAGAAGCATTTGTATTTCGAACGAGGGTGCTGGTAGCATCATTAACTAGACAAAAAGGTGTGGTTTGGTTATTGTACGTGCAGTGTGATGGAAGGCGTATGCAGATTGGTAATGATTTGGATAAACGAGTAAGATGGAGTAATGCAGTCTGGTGAAAAGTCCTCTATGGAGGTGGTAATCTGACAGAACACTCCAGGTAACGATTTTGTTTTTGAAGCTGTTGTGTTGGTGCGTAGTTATTTTGATTTATGAGTGATTTGGTTATTATTTTTGTGGTAAAAATTTTTATAAACTAAAATTTAATTTTATGGACACATGTAAAGGACAATTTTCTATTATTAATCTAAGGGTGTAAATACGTGAATAATATGTTATCAATGTAAGAAGTAAACGGGTTTTTGGTATAATTTGAAAATGCAAAATTTTATGCACAAGAAATAACAAGGTTTATACTGAGCTCAACATGGACCGGGGAAGTAAAGTAAGGCCCATCTACTCTTAATAAAATACGAAATGTGGAGGTACATAAAATTTATAGGGATTTTAGATTGATGTTTGCCATTTAAATAGGAGTATGAAATGTTGTAACTGAATATTAACTGTAACTTGAAATTGTGGGAATTGATCTTTTAAGTTAGCAGAATAAAAGGGTTGTATGTTTTTGTCGAAATATTTTTTTAATTTTTTTTTATTATTAACTACAAAGGTTGTTGGAAGAATGAGTAGCAGTGGTGAGTATCTATGAGGACGCAGTGAGCAGAGTTAGCCAATGAATCGAAATTTGGAAAGCATTTTCAGAAGATACTCAACATAGAGTTTTTTTTAGCAAGCATTTTTATGACGCTGAATTAGTAGACCCGATCCAAAAAGGATTCAGTGTAATTGTTTGACAGCCGAACGAAACAGGTGATTTACTGCAATATATATATATATATATATATATATATATATATATATATATTGTCGGGACTGTGTGTTTACCAATTACGCCACCAAGACCGATGACTATAATTGGGAAATTTACAAATTCAAATCCTGTATAGAAAAAACCATACATAAACCTATCTTTCAATTACGTTTAGCATTTTGTCAATCATATTTGACATTGTCAAGTTTTCTTACTTATGTCAGATATAGACAGGAAGCAACGCTCAAAATTACGGCTATAAGCCAACTATTATATATATAAATATTTTAGGTAGCTTTTTACGCAAGTGGATAAAATTCTCTGATAGCATTCCATTCCATATAAGCTGTTCCTTCTTGTTTAAATTTAACTAATTATGTACCTATTTGATGAGAACGTCAGGCTAATATAGTTATTCAATAAAATTATATTAGTTGAATATTAAATGTCTGTAAAATTTTCATATATATTTATTGTATGGCATTTAAAGAAATTAAAAAATGAGTCTGTATATGTTGAATATGTTTTAAAGAAAACCGTATGTTTCAATTAATATACAGCATATTTTAAATCTAAATATATCGGTAAATTATTTGAAAATTATGCAAATGAATGTCCCATCTCATTATGTTTCTAACGACAACAAGTTGTTTGTATGCTAATGTAAAACATACATTAAGCAGCATATAACATTAATTTTGTGTTGTAAGAACAAATTCATATCGAATTTATGTAGCGGCCGGCTTACAATATTTTGACCAATAAATCGCAGGCCTAAGTTACGCAAATCCAAATTCTACTTCACCATTGCAAGAAGATTCATTTCTTTTGACTTAACTAGAACAAAATAAAATACTCGCCTAGGGCCTTCTTCCAAACTCGAAATATGTAACATTTTAGAGCGTCTATAAAGGCGTTTCTTAAACTATGTGCCAGGAAACCCTAAGGTTTCAAGGGGATCACTCAGCCTCAGGAAACTTGCATGTCTCTTTCCATAACATTTAAGAAAATACCTCTAAAAACAAACAAAAAATACTGTCACTACAAAATTTAAAAAATGGAACAACAATTAACTCCTGCGTCCATTTACTAATCTAGATGGAGTCCAATGTCGCGAGTTATGGGAGTTCCGCTGGAACAATTTTTGGTGTTTTACAGCAATCGTGCTGTAAAATTGCTTGGAATAGTGGATATCGGTGATTCCCCGGCCCATTTCTTGATTGATGGGTGAATATAAAAGGATGCTTCGATGTGTGCTTTATAAAATATAATCTGATTCAGCTTTAAAATCTAGAAACTGAATACTTTGTTCTCGTTTTATCTTTTGCTGTTGTTAATATTATCAACGTAAAACCATTTAGACCATATTCCGTCTTAAAAAGTAGCTGTTATTGTATTTTGTCATCAGCAAGTAGCTACAGATGTCAAAAGAACCTGGCGGTCAGATATTAACCAAACATTCCGAGTTGAAGATACCAATAACAAGGCAAGTAACGTCGTTACTGCAACCGACGGGATCACTGTTACTCAAAAATTGACGCGTCGAAATAAATTTCAAATTAAATTATTAAAATTTGTGAAAAGTGGTGTTATATAATTATAGTGGAGATATATGAAAAAGCGTTCACCGTTTGCTGAAAACGTGAGTAGAAATTTGTTAATCAATTTAGATTAAACATTTATCATAATGTAGGGCTCTAAGTGGTATCCAGAGATATCTAAGTGGTATTCACAAAACTCTAAGTGTTATACAGAAAAATCTAAGTTGGGATATCTGAGCTGCATCCGGATCTAAGTAAAGCACGAAATGAATTTTGGAAACAAAGATTAATAATACTGAATAAAATTATTGGTTCAAACTTACGTGAAGGAGTACCAAGAAGAACATTGTTTTAACGAAGCAACTCGATTGAGGATAATAAAGGGGTGTTGATCCACAACACGCAACAGCAGACCAAAGGGGAAAAGCACACACTAGGAAAATCACAGGTCAGGGCTAACTAGTATAAGGAATCATTTCAAATTTTAATTTAAACACTGACTATATTTTTCTATTTTTGTAAGGAGTCAACAAAAATATTTTAATACGTTGATTCGTTTATCAGCTCGTGAGATATTTAAAGACCCGCCTATCATCTGTTATAATTGGTTTACCCAGCTTGTTTTGTTGATTGAGACGTTGGACTTTGTCTTATCGCGCAAGCCTTCGGATTTCCATGTAGTTACCATCTCAATTTACATAAAGGAGGATCCCAAATAAATAGTAATAACATTTAAAGAAAATAAAACTAAGATTAAAAACAGCGTACAATACGGACGAACACAGACTAAGAACTAACGTGTAGCAATTAAAGAAACTCCAACAGCAAAGTAGGTTTGTTTTATAACAGAGTTGATAAATACACCAGGTGATAGATAACAAACAGAAAACTTAACATACAACTATTACAAAGACATTTGTTAATAAATTTTTGATGCTAACAAACAATGGAAATACTAGGTAATTTTAAAATTTTTTTAAAAAGAATTTTTAAAATAAAAAAAATTAAAAAAAATAAAAACAATAAAAGTACAATTTTTTTTTAAAATAAAAAAGTTTAAAATTACCTGGCACTTCCATTGTTTGTCAGCATCAAAATCTATTAACAAATTGTTCACTCCTGTTAAAGACAAAACTCCAAAATCTTTAGTCAGTAACGTTGTCTACAGGATTACTTGTAGTTGTAACAGATCGTATGTTGGCCAAACCCAATGACAGCTGCGTAATCGCCTCACCCAACACCGTAGTGATGCCAAAGTTGGTAAGTCTTTTTGCGCTTTACACTCACACGTCCCCCTAACCCACCACTTTCTTAATTACGAGAAGATTGTTACAAACGGAAACTTTATCTAGATTCTTACTATATTGAACATCAAGTCTACTGTATTAATAACAAACATGATATTCACAATTTATTTACTACTTATGCTTTACTATATAGTTTCAATAGATATATGTTGTCCAATAGTGTTTCTTAGGTTTTATAATTAAATAGATTTTTAAATTTGTTTTACAATTTTTTAGGGATTTGTAATACATCCACATAGCACATTCAGATGTTTGTAATAGTTGTATGTTTAGTTTTCTGTTTGTTATCTATCACCTGGTGTATTTATCAACTCTGTTATAAAACAAACCTACTTTGCTGTTGCAATTTCTTTAATTGCTACACGTTAGTTCTTAGTTGGTGTTCGTCCGTATTGTACTCTGTGTTAATCTTAATTTTATTTTTATCTTAAATGTTATCACTATTTATTTGAGATCCTCCTTCATGTAAAAGCAGTTCATGTATTAATATATATATATATATATATATATATATATATATATATATTGCTATGATAACGCAGCACGCCGATGTAATTAACGTTCAGTTTCCTGTTGACCGCCACCGGTCTCTGTCTATAAACAACCTAAAATTTAAATATGCTTCGACTAGCTCAATCTAATCCACACAGAGTGTACAACGTTACAATAACAAAGAATTTACCTCCCTTTCTATCTAATACTTTCCTACTTGAATGAGAAAAACGAAATTGACCAAGATTTGTATAATGACAAAGAAAAATATATACACTTTACAGCTTAAACTCATTCACTATTTGAAAAATAAACCTTTGAATCAAATAATAATATCTATTTGTTTATCCGCAAAATTATAGCTGTCTTTAGTTAGTTTAAAGCCAGCAAAAATAACGCATACTCTATTGGATACACCCTTGAACGTACAATGACCTTTCCCTTTTACGTACAGTTTCACGTCTAAAAAGATTTTTGATGACCCTTTACATAAATATTCTGGTATAATAAAAAAATATAGAAAATGTTCAATAAAAGAAGAAAATAATGTCTTGTGCTATTTAGATAATGTTCTGACCTGTGGTTTTCCTTGGGTGTCTTTTTGTTCTCCAAATTCTTGGAACTGCTACTGCGTTGCTGTGGACCAGTACCCCTGGATTGCTTTCAGTTGAGTTCACTTGTTGATTTTATAGTACCGCTTGGCCAAACCCCATTCAGTGCTTAAAACAATCCTCTGTTTTGTGCTCCGATGCGTAGATGCAAACCAATAATTTTTATGCAATTTTAGATCGATTTAAATTCGGATTTATTTGCAAATTTAGATTTATCCTAGAATTTTACCAGTTTTATCAGATTTTTATTCGATTTCCCAGATTTCAGCTTTCACGTATTACTTGGAGTTTTGTCTGTCACCTAGAGTTTCATCTATTAGATTTTCACTTGATTTCTTAGAGTTCCCAGATTTCCACTTATTACTTAGAATTTCACTAGATTTCTTAGATTTTCCCAGATTTCAGATTTTCACTTATTACTTGGAGCTTCACTTAGAGTTTCCCAGAGCCCTTTTCTAGTTAACGGCAAAACTTTTCTTGTATGTTTTTCACTATTATTTTAATTTCAAATTTTTCTATCACGACTTCCACGAAATATAATTATTTAATTTTCTGTTTACTTTTACGTAAATTTTTAATTTGAACTAATGTGTAGCGTCCTCAAATTCAAGGAAGACTGCCTGTTTATCAAATTGGAGTGATATATAAAGCAACGCCTCCATCGGACACCATTGGTTATAGCCGTTCGTCGGTCAAAGTATAAGTCATGCTATAGGATATTGTCAACACTCTGGGCTTTCTCAGGTATGATTTTGATAATAGCCCGCCGGAACAATGCTGTCGGTCACGTATTGTAAGAAATGCCGCTAGCCGACATAATGCTTATGCGAGTGCACCTGATAAATTGGACATTGTTTTTTGCTTTTTGTGCACTGTTATATGCTTAATGCTTATTAAATTTCTATTTACATAAATATATTTATTTATATTTACCTTTTATATTCATTTTGCATTTATTTTTGGAGCTTGGTTTATGTTGTCTAACGTTCTGCCGCCATTTTTGGTAGCAGCATTTTTATAGGAACGAAGCTTGTAATTGTGAAGAATGTAATTATAATATAAATCAGTTAGGGAGTGGTAAGAAAAGCTAGGGATGGATTTAGGCTAAAAATAGAATAAATTACTTAGATCAGGGAGGACGAATTTGTAAATTTATAGAGTAGGCAAATTAGCTGGATTCACTATTAAAATATTTGGCGAATGCTTAGAAATTTGAATCCATTTTTAATATTAGTACGCTAGATTTGGATAGTTTTAAGACGACCCTTCAGGTCGCACTGGTAACCAGAGTTGGCGACTGCTATCTGGTACTACGGATCCTTCCCCTTTTACTTTCGCGTGCGTTTTGTTGAACGGACACACTCCAAATTAACGTTAGGGATACCATTATTCAAACCCTACTTTTAGTTTTTGTTTTAGTTTGTTAGATTTTTATTTAGGGTCGATTAATTTTGAAGTTAGATTGGATCTGAAGCACGTTTATATTTTCGCGTTTAAACTCAATGTAGTACCTTCGGGTGGAGCATTGGGGACGTGGCCGCAAGAATAGCGGCCCTTTTCAAATTATAATGTTGGTCACGTAGTAAACCAGTTCTATATAGTGGATTTCTATAATCCTTGTATTTTCGCCCGTTTGTTTTGTTTTGTTGCAGAAAATTTTAATTCTACTTTCCACGTAGACAAACTTATGGCTTTATTTTTGTCAAGATAATGTTTTGGGTTTTGAATTTATTTCACGTTAAAAATCACGTACGCAAAATTTCTATAATGACGTAAGTTGAAATGCGGTTCTTTATATCCTGTAAATGTAATGTAATGTAATCTAAGTAAAACGGCGTAAATCTAAGAGAGACTACGAAAATCTAAGTAAGACGGGGTAAATCTAAGTGCGGTTACGAAAATCTAAGGAAGATTAAAGAAATACTACATTATTGATTGAACGGGGTAAAATTTGGAAACTAAATAAATTGATTGGGAAGAAGTCCGAATGAAAATATTGGCAAAGGCGCACAAAACAGAGCATTGTTTTAAGGATTGAATGGAGCAACTCAACTGAAAGTAATATTGGGGTACTAATCCACAGCACGCAGTAGCAGATCCAGAAAGACGTACAAGGAAAGCTACAGGTCAGAACTACCTAGCATAAGGTATTATATTCTCTTTATTTTTTTTTAACATTGACTATATTTATTATACCTGAATATTTTATGTAAAGAGTCAACAAAAGTTTTTTTTATACGTGAAAAATTTTGTAAAAAGGGGAAAAGTCTTGAACGTTCAAAGAAATCCCAGTAGAGTACAGTGTCATTTTTGCTGGCTTTAAAATAAGGAAAGAGAGCTTTAATTTTTGGGTATAAACAAACTAAAAGTTATTGTTATTTGATTCAGGGATTTATTTTGTCATACAGTAAAGATTGAGCTGTGAAGTGTATATGATTCTTTTCTTTCTCATGATACAAATATTAGTCGACTTTGTTTTTATCATTCAAAGCAGGAAAAGTATTAGAAAAAAGGGGGTAAGTTATTTGATTATCGTAACGTTGTACATTCTGTGTGAACTAAACTGAGCTAGCCGAGGTATATTAAAATTTTAGGATATCAAAAGACACAGAGCGGTGGTGATCAGCAGGAAACTGAAAGTATAATTACATCGGCTGCACGCCGATGTAAACAAACCTGCAAAATACGGCATCAAGGTTATGTGTTTGGTTGATGCGCGAAATTCCTATTGACACAATGCGTATATATACTATGGAAAGGATTCTGATGAATTTGTACTTAGTAAAAGTGAGAGACAATTAAATAAACTATCCCAAAGTGTTATAAGACTTTGCAAACCCATTGGAAAGTCCAATCGTAATACCACAGCAGATAACTACTTTTCTTCCCTAGAACTCGTTGCTGAATTAACAATTAGGAATCTAACTTATTTAGGAACATTGAAAAAATTACAAGCGCGAGATACCACCTGAATTTCAAGCTAATAAGGCTAGGATGTTTGGCACAACACTTTATGGATTTACTAGAAGAAAAACCTTAATTAATTTCATATGTCCCCCCAAAAAAAAAAACTCTCATACTTGTCTTATATGCATCACAGTAAATCTGCAGATCCAGTTTCTAAAAAACCAGAAATAATACAGTTTTCTAATGCTACAAAATTTGGAGTCGATATTTTAGATATGAAATGCGCTAATTCCAGTGCCAATCAGAGAACAAGACGCTGGCTTTTAGCTGTTTGTTATACACTCATCAATATTAGTACTGTAAATAGTTTTATAATTTGTTTGTTTTAAGAAGAATGCTATTATGCCTCGTTTTCAATTTGTGAAACGCTTAGCAATGGAAAGAATTGAACCTCACCTGAAAGCCAACTCAACTCCCTACAACTTCCTCGAGAAATAAGAAAACTTATTGAGCATCTTTTGGGAGAAAGTGTACACTCTCAACTCCAACAGGATAAAAATAGCATCCCATCAGATAAACTGTAGAAAAGAAAAACCTGTGCCATCTGTTCTTCGATAAAACAGAGAAAAACAATATATAAATGCATACATTGTAACAAATTAGTATGCTTGGAATGCAGCAGAAAGGTATGCAGAATGTTCAAAATCTGTTCAATGTTAATAATTATTTTTGATATAGTTTTGTTTTAATGTCATTGTATTTTAACTATTTTGAAAGTGAAAAATAACACATAGTAGTTCATCGGTCTCTCAGATTTCATGTGTCGAATTATGTACAAAAATCTTATGTAGCTAAGGGTAAAAGGTTAAGGTAATTTGGGTTAAAGTGATAAAAATCATGTCTAGTGTGGCTACCGTTTGGTAAAAGAGGTTCTGGGCACCCGGTATTACATATTCATTCACTACTTATTCTTTCTTTCGACGTATTGTCTAAGAGAACTGGTAGGGAAATGATTAAGCATCTCTCTACTCTACGAAATAATTTATACCCGTAAATAAAGTCATTAAACGATAGATTAACAGATTCTGCGTTATTTTTTAATGTGGCAAGAACTTAAACGTGGGCCGCGAACATCCAACGTATAAACATTCTACTGCTTCTGTGCTGGCGTAACTCTCGCGTAACAACTCGCACTGGCCAAGTTATGAAACTATACTTAATTTCCAAGGTAGTAAATTTTAAGTCATTTCAAAGCATTACTGGAAATATGTAGATATATTAAATCATCGGTAAGGCTTCGGTTTAGAAAGACACTTTTTTCTGGGGTCGTATATATATTTCGATTCAGCATGTTCCCTTGAGTCTAACGACATACGACTTTAAGTGCGGAAACGACCCCTTAAAAAGTTGTGAATTTTTAAACTTCGCATGTTAAGTATATGGGAATTTTTTTGAAAAAAAGGAAAAAAGATTTTTGAATAATTTAAATGATTCTAAGCTTAACCCAACCCAACCTAACCTAAACCAACCCAACCTAACCCAACCTAACCTAACCCAACGTAACCTAACCCAATCCAACCTAACCTAACTTAACCTAACCTAAACTAAAAAATTATATGAAATGAATCAAAAATCAGAAATCAAACTTTTAATCGATATGACATAGCAAAACTAACAAAGAGCAAAATATTCAAATGCGCAAATCTCCATATTGGAAGCGAATAGCTTCTAACAAGGCATCGAAGGGATCTCGGTGCTCTTTAGCATTCCAGCGGCGACACAAATACTCGCAGAGATGATCTGCGAAAGATTCCTCAGGAACTTTACGAGCCTTGAAGAAAGCCTTTGCCGGACGCCAGTGTGCTTCTGCACGCTGCGTATTCACTCCTGTTGTTGGATCTAAAAAACTGTTAGAATGAATTTTAAGGGATCGTTTCCGCACTAAAAGTCGTATGTCGTTAGACTCAGGGGAACATCCTGAATTGAAATATATATACGACCCCCGAATAAAAGTGTCTTTCTAAAACAAAGTCAAACCAAATCATCAACCTGAATTAGTCAAATAAATTTTGTAAAGTGGCATTTCTGACCAAATTTACTAAAACTTTCTATATAATAAAATAGAAAATTAGATAGCTTAGAGCTACATTCAGCTAGTTTCAAACACCTTCAGATGATTATTGCAGACAATGCTATTGCGGTAGCAAATAAAAGCACCATCATCAATCACTTCAAAAACCTGTAAATGTAACAGCTCAGAGCCAAAAACATTAATTCAATCATTAACTGTCTAAATATTATACATCATGGAAATCTAAATTTAAATTAATAATTATAGGTTAGAATCTGATAATCAGCCATTTTAAATTTAAATGTATATCCTATATTTGATTTATAAACAAACTTTTATATTTAGTATTCAAAAAGCATATTTTCTTTTATTTATGGCCTTTAATTTATGAATTGTTGTCATTGTGGCAGACACAATTCCATATTGCTAAATAGCTCCTAGAAGGACAAGTTGCCACCGGGCTAATTGATTAAGTGTTTTGAAACGAAGATGCTAAAAGCAGTTCCTGGAACTAATAAACGTCTTCCTACCCCACCGCATCCACATGTCCTAATGCAGGAACCTTTCTCTATCCTTAACAGAATTCCCAACCTTCCACCTAACGCATGCGCACACATTCATCCTAACCCATAAGATCCCAACCTAACCTCAACAACCATAATTGCAGAACCTACCTTGAGGCGACCTTACCTTGTCCCCTTCTCTACCTCCGGAACACATTCAATGAAATCCATTAGAAAACAGACCCAACATTCCTAATCCTATATTATTTTTAATTAGCACGGACATTCACACTTAATTACACCACTTAACACACATATTGACACTCATTGGAGACAAACCCAGCATAATATCAGCAGATGTAAACGCCAAATCTACCCCATAGTATAGCAACACTCCAGACAATAACGGCATATCACTAGAGGATTTTATACATCAACACCACTTGACAATTTATAAAGCCCCATCCCTAACTCCCATATTGGAATCCACCACAAACAAATCCTACATAGACATCACCTGCAGCTCCCAACCAGGTCAGCTCATGGAAAACTTCCCGTATTCCCCAATCCAGTGATCATAACCCGATTACTTTCGCAATTATACCCAACCTCCCACCATACAACCCTAGCATACAACACCCGCAAAGTTAATTGAACTCTATTTGTAGAGACCCTAGCCAATATTATTCGAGAATCCCTAAGCAAACCTATAAAATTACCAATCTAGATATTTTAACCGACGTGCTAATTAAATATATATATATATATATATATATATATATATATATATATATATATATACACACAGCAACCTCCAAAAACATACCCAAAAAACTTCTAACATGACGAATATCACCATGGTAGATTAAAGAACTTACGACAACCAACAAATCACTTCACAAAATTCGACATAGACTAGAAGCCAGGCGGCACAACAGAGACCAGATATACATAAACATGCTAACCAATACCTGCACAATAGACAAGAAAAATTATAAACAGTTAATTATCAACCCCTGGAAACAATACTATAACAACATCATCAACGAACAGGAAACGGACACATAGACGACGTACCGAAAACTTGTCAAATACAAAACACCACAAATTTTAACTACGCCAACAACCCAACTCTTACCACACTGGACAACCTATTAACATCCCTACTAGGCTCTGCAATTCCTACTGCCACACAAAACGTACATAGAGAAGCATAACAAACACTTGATTGCCAACTCTGAAATCCCTGCACTCATCCCTCTTGACAAAACAATCGAAAAGTACCGTACTAGGCTCCCTTGTCAAAAACCTCAACCCCAACAAAGCTTTTGGCGCTGACCATGTCGCCAACCTTATCCTACAAAAATGCTAGCTTCTAGTTGGAGAAACCACCCACATCCTTGTTCACAAACGCCTATCCAAAGGAATTTTTCCTACCTCGTACACATCCGATAGCATAACTTTACTCCTAAAACCCAATAAACGACCCGAAGACCCTATATCGTATAGACCGATTGCCAACCTATCCTCCCTAGGAAATCTCTTTGAACAAGTGATCTTTTTCAAACATAATTCCCACATTCATAATCATTCTCTCCTCTCTTTCAAACAGTACAGGTTCTGTCAAGGACCCAGTGCGGAATGCACCATCCACTTCTTGATTTCAACCGTTCAATCCTCATTCAATAAGTATGTAATAGTTCTTTTAATTGATTTTCAATCCGCCTTTGACGTCCTATGGTTGCCGAAACTCCTAAACCAATTACGTACAGTCAACTTCCCAAGAAATCTCTACTATATTATTAAATCCTTTCTTACATCACGAACAGCTACATTTTCTTTCAACTTCTCCACAGTCTCTAAGTTCCTGTCAGACTGCCCTTAAAGATCCCGTCCATTCCTCACCCTATGGAACCTCTGTATAAATCCCCTCCTAGAACTAAATATCACCAGTATATCAACATATGTCTATGCTGATGATCTGGTATTCTTCATCCATGGCAACTCCTGTGCCTCCTTTGAATCCATTGCCGCCTTCAAGATGCATTCCGTCCAAACTGGGTCCCTCCTAAATAAACAAACACTGCTCCTTTCATATCCAAAATAACCCTCCTCAAAGAAATTTGTGACCTACGACGCAGTCCAAAAGTTCACATGCTTCACACCCCAACCACCTTCTTAACAACAGCTTAATACCTAGTAACTGCACATAGACACACGTCTCAAAACTAACACCCATTTGACTAAACTTTGCACAAGAAAACAAAATCATTATACACAACCTACGTTATTAATTTCCTAAATCCGTGCAACTCACTAACACTACACGCAGACTAATCTTTAACCAAATTATTCTTTCTGTAATCAGATATGCTGCCGACTCCTTGTCCCTACTCACCCCACCCTCCACAAACACAAACTCGATCGAATTATACGAACATTCCTACTCTATCATTCCCGAGAATATAGAACAGCTTTCAAATTCGCACTCCAAATCATCCTGCACGTCCCGCCTATAGAACTAACTCTCTACTCATGTATTTATATCCGAAACCTTAAAAAAACAGACCCATATCCTCACACGACTCAACTCTCTATCCCGATGATTACCGTACACTTCCTAGAACAGAGATCACATTCGTAGTTCACCCATCACTCATCCACTCCTGGCAAGAATCCTGGACCCCATTACAAACCAGTAGATTTACACATGACATCATCCCCAACAACACACATTGTCCTTCACATATAGCGCACTCCCATCCATCGTTCTTTCAATTCCTTACCGGACACGGTTTCTCGAGAGTTAAACTACATCAATTACATTTAATCCCATGTCCCAATTGCACATGAGACGGCCAGACGCCAGAAACACCACTTCATCTCATTTACTTATGTCTCCTCACCCTACTCCAACAATCACACCTTAAATTAATTATCTATTTGTACCTTTTCACCCCCTACCCAATTTCAACTTCCTCGTGACAAATTTCTCACAACAAACCAACAACGTTTTTATCGACATCTTATAAAACAAACACCCTATCCTAACCCTACGGTAAGCACACTGACGTCAACACAATACACACATCTACACAACCTAGCAATGTCCAACAAACACAAGACCTACACACGCAATCCTCCATACACTCACCATCTGCACACCCACAATACCTCGAACGAAGCTAGCAACGACACAAGAAAGGAACCAAGTACCAACTTTAGACCAACCAACAAGCCACGGAAACCATTTATTACTTAATAATGTACAGGTGGTTGGGTCTAGGCTTCTGTACAGCTATAAATAAATGTGCATTATGATGATTATGATGGTGGTGGTGGTGGTGATGGTGATGATAATCGTGATAATGGTATTGGGATTAATCAGTTTGTCCAGTTTAAACAACTATTGTAAACGACATTTTAAGATATTTTTAAAACTTACCTAAATGCACCATTTTCAAAGAGCTTTAGCTTCCCTAGGAAGGATTTTTAGATTAACCCTTAACTCGACACATGGGCCTGTGAGACCACACGTAAAGTTTACCAACTCTCCCCTCCAAAAGTACGCACGCCAACAGCAAGGGTTTAAGTACTTTCAATTGGACCGTTACTGGTGGAATGGCGCGTGCGTAAATACATAAGTTTATAATAATCTACCGGTCTCAAATACCTCATGTGTCGAATTTCATAGTTTTTAGTAGGTCTGTGATACCTTCTGTATCGAATTCTGTAATACTTAAATTCAAAAAGGTATGTTTTCTATAATTGTTTATGCTTATAACACTGCTATGTTTTGTATTATATTACAGTTTTGAACTGTTAAAACCACTTTTAAATATTTTACGCATATTTCATTTCAATAATTTTTATTTTTTCTTCCAGCATGTCTTAACCAGTACCTAGTAAAAGTGTAAATATTGGGGATCTCAATTTTGAGCTAAAAATACGCGAAATGCTCCTTTCAGAAGAAAAAGTTATCTATTTTTCTGATGAATAATTGAGAAATAACGATGAATCAGATGTAGACGATTCAGAAGGTGATTCTGATTACGTTGTAGAAGAAACCACGGAATCTAAGCTTTTTGATTCGGATTTAGGGAGTAACCAGTCTGACGAAGAGAAAAATCTGGAAATAGATGATGAATCTAATGTCCAATTATTTTTCTAACACTTCCTATTTGAATGAGATAAACAATATTAATCAAAAATTATATAATCACCAAAAATATGCAAAATTTGTACCTCAATAATATTATTCGCTTAGTTAAGAAAAGTCTTTAATCAAAGTAACGATATAAATCAATTTGTCCCCAAATTATAACTCCCTTTAATCAGTTTAAAGCCAGCAAAATTAACTCTATATACTACTTGAAGTACGTTGTACGTTCATTGACCTTCTTTCCCTTTTACGTAATTTTCTACGTATCGAAATTTTTGATGACCCTTTACATAAATATCTCAATGCATACAAAAATTAAAATGTCCAAAAAGAAATTAATATCTTAAGCTATTAATGAATTTGATCTCTGACGTGTTGTTTGTCCTTGTCGAACCCCTTGTTGTGAATACGCGTCTCTGCATGCACCCCAATCCTTAAAACTGCCACTGCGTGCTGTTGACCAATGTCCTTGGATTGTTTTCAATTTGTTATTGATTTTGTTTGGTAGTTGCCTATTTAACTGCGTAGAAGAGTTTGGTTAAACTCTAAATTCAATTCTTGGTGAATCATTAGATCAATGCTTATTTTAACGCTTAGATAAGTTCTTAGGTATATTTTCAAATATATTTTCAGATAGACGCTTTAATAAGTTTTTGGAGCCATAAGTTAATAAATATTAAAATTAAGTTTAATTAAAATGTTGGAATTACGTTATTTAACTATTAAACGGCGAATTTCTGTTGTATATTTGCACTGGTACTATTATTGAAATTTTTCAATCGCCAACTTTCACTTAAATTATTATTTAATTTGATATTTGAAGTTCGCGTGTTATCTTGATTCAAAGCAGTGCAGAGCGTGCCTTAGTTGTTGAAAGACTGATTCGTTTATAAGCTCGTGAGCTATTTAAGACCCGCCTATTATCTGTTATAATTGGTTTACCCAGCTTGTTTTGTTAATTGAGACGTTGGACTTTGTCTTATCGCGCAAGCCTACGTATTTCTATGTAGTTACCATCCCAGTTTCTGGTCGCAATGCTTTAGCACATTACGTATTTCTATTTTGTAAAGGAATTTATAACTTTAAATCGCACGTAGCCAACCGCATGTTTTCTTGTTTTGTTTTCCTAATCAGTTTTGTTTTTGTGTTAATTTTACATGAAGATCACGTAGGCAAATTTTATAATGACATAAATTGAATGCGTTTGTTTACTTCCTGCGTTTATGAAATATGTTTGTTTTGAAAAATGTGTTTATTGAGAGCTTTCTTGTTTATTTTCCCTAAGTCAATGCGTTGAATTTGAATAGCATTCATTGCGTGTTTGTCTTACCTTTGGATGTTTCTTATGCGCAGTTATTTAAAGTTTTTGTATGCATTGCTGTTTTAAAATGAATTGGAAAGCGCACAAAATTAGTTATCTTACTGAATGTGATTGAATCTTTGAAGAATGAGGTTTCTTTCATTGATTAAAGATAATTGTGGATTTTATACAGTTTGTTTAATATTTGCTTTTTGCAGAATGGGCGAATTTCGTACTTTTCATGATTAAAATGTTTGGTTTTCTAGACTTTTGGTGTCATTTACATGGAGTGTACAACCCTTGGGCACCCATATAGCCCTAAATAATCATATTATCATAATATATATATATATATATATATATATATATATATATATAGTTAGAGTTAACGACTTCTGGTTTAATACTTTTCAGTTTTTCTTGTATGGGTTATAGGTCTTGTTTAAAAATAATAAAAGAGTACCTTTTATTCCATCTAAATTTTCGAGAATATTTTTACTCTTGGTCACAGATTACTAAAAATTACACGTTGTACAAACATAGTTTTTGCAAATGAATATATACTTGCAATAGTCGAGATTGTGTAATTACTGGCATGTGTAACAGGAAACATTTTTAAAAAGTTATTTCGAACAATTACACAATTGACAGTTTCTGACAAATGACATAAATTAAAACATTTGTATATAAACATGCAAACTAAACTAGAGTAGAACTAAATTTAAATTATAAATATGTTTTATGGTAAATGATCATGAGTGGGATGTACTAGTAAATGACATCTGGTTTGCAGGTGAATATGTTTGTCAATGTGCAGTGTTTCGTATATTGTATATTTATGTAAGTTATGAATGTGTGTCTGGTAAGCTTTGTTTTGTTGTGTAAAGTTGTGTGTGTGTATGTGTGTGCGTGTGTGTTTGTGTGTGGGTACGTGTACGTATGTGCGTGTGTGTATGTTGAGTGTAACTACATTATTTGTCAATAGAACCTGTTTTTTCCCTTCTTTTTTTTATATCTAAAAAAAGAAGAGAAAAAACAACTTAGGTTCTATTGACAAATAATGCAGTTACACTCAACATACACACACGCACATACGTACACGTACCCACACACAAACACACACCAAAAACTCGTTCCGGCGTGTTACTATCAGACGTATACCTGTAAAAGCCCAAAATATCCAAAACATCCTATGGCTGGTTGTATACTTTGAACAAACCGCGCCGATAACCAATAAATTTTTAGATAGAGCGTAGCTTATATAACACGCAAATTTAATAAGCAGACAGTCTTGATTCAAACTGAGTACAATCCATATCACTTATAGTCAAGAATCTACGCAACGAGTGTATATTAAAATTAAATAATCAAATATTTGTGAAAAATAGTGTTAGAAAAATTTTAAATAAATAATAGTAAAAAATACACGAGACAAGTTTCGCCGTTTGCTGGAAAACGTGAGTAAAAGTTTATTAATTAATTAATGTTAAATATTTATAATTTAGAGCTCTAAGAGAGACTACGAAAATCTAAGTAAGACGGGGTAAATCTAAGAGAGACTACGACAATCTAAGTAAGACGGGGTAAATCTAAGTGCGGTTACGAAAATCTAAAGGAGATTAAAAAAATACTACATTATTGATTGAACGGGGTAAAATTTGAAAACTAAATAAATTGATTGAGAGGAAGTCCGATTGAAAATATTGGCAAAGGCGCACAAAACAGAGGATTGTTTTAAGCATTCAATGGAGCAACTCAACTGAAAGTAATATTGGGTTACTAATCCACAGCACGCAGTAGCAGATCCAGAAAGATGCACAAGGAAAGTTACAGGTCAGAACTACCTAGCATAAGGTATTATTTTCTCTTTATTTTTTTTAACATTGACTATATTTATTACACCTGAATATTTTATGTAAAGAGTCAACAAAGGTTTCTTTTATACGTGAAAAATTTCGTAAAAAGGGGAAAAGTCTTGAACGTTCAAAGAATTTCCAGTAGAGGGATAAACAATTTAAAAATTATTGTTATTTGATGCAGGGGTTTATTTTGTCATACAGTAAAACAGATTAAGCTGTGAAGTGCATATGATTTTTTTCTTACTCATTATACAAATATTAGTAGACTTTGTTTTTATCATTCAAAGCAGGAAAAGTATTAGAGAAAAGGAGGTAAATTATTTGATCATTGTAACGTTGTACACTCTGTGTGAACTAAACTGAGCTAGCCGAAGCATATTAAAATTTTAGGATATCAAAAGACACAGAGCGGTGGTGATCAGCAGGAGACTGAAAGTATAATTACATCGGCTGCACGCCGATGTAAACAAACCTGCAAAATACGGCATCAAGGCTATGTGTTTAGTCGATGCGCGAAATTCCTATTGATACAATGCGTATATATAATGTGAAAAGGATTCTGATGAATTTGTACTTAATAAAAGTGAGAGACAATTAAATAAACCATCACAAAGTGTTATAAGACTTTGCAAACCCATTGAAAAGTCCAATCGTAATATCACAGCAGATAACTACTTTTTTTCCCTAGAACTTGTTGCTGAATTATCGAATAGGAATCCAACTTATGTAGCAACATTGAAAAAATTACAAGCGGGAAATACCACCGGAATTTCAAGCTAATAAGGCTAGAATGTTTGGCACAACACTTTATGGATTTACTAAAAGAAAAACCTTAATTTCATATATCCCAAACAAAAAATAAAACTGTCATACTTGCCTCTTCTATGCATCACAGTAATTCCGAACAACCAGTTTCTAAAAAACCAAAAATAATACAGTTTTATACTGCTACAAAATCTGGAGTCGATATTTTGGATATGAAATGCGATAATAACAGTGCCAATTGGAGAACAAGACGCTGGTCTATAGCTGTTTTTTATACACTCATCAATATTAGTACTGTAAATAGTTTTATAATTTGTTTGTTTTAAGAAGAATGCTATTATGCCTCGTTTTTAATTTGTGAAACACTTAGCAATGGAAAGAATTGAACCTCACCTGAAAGACGACTCAACTCCCTACAACTTCCCCGAGAAATAAGAAAACTTATTGAGCCCCATTTAGGAAAACGCGTACACTCTCAACTCCAACAGGATAAAAATAGCATCCTATCAGATAAGCTGCAGAAAAGAAAAACGTGTGACAATTGTTCTTCGATAAAACAGAGAAAAACAATATATAAATTGCATACTTTGTAACAAACTAATATGCTTGGAATGCAGCAGAAAAGTATGTGGAATGTTCAAAAACTGTTCAATGTTAATAATTTTCTTTGATATAGTTTAGTTTTAATTTCATTGTATTTTAATTAGTTTGAAAGTAAAAAATAACACATAGTTGTTCGTCGGTCTCTCAGACTTCATGCGTCGAATTATGTACAAAAAAATCATATGTCGGGTTAAGGGTTAAGGTAATTTGGGTTAAAGTGATAAAAATCATGTCTAGTGTGGCTACCGTTTGGCAGGAGAGGTTCTGGGCACCCGGTATTACATATTCATTCACTACTTATTCTTTCTTTCGACGTATTGTCTAAGAGAACTGGTAGGTAAATGATTAAGCATCTCTCTACTCTACGAAATAATTTATACCCGTAAATAAAGTCATTAAACGATAGATTAATAGATTCTGCGTTATTTTTTAATGTGGCAAGAACTTAAACGTGGGCCGCGAACATCCAACGTATAAACATTCTACTGCTTCTGTGCTGGCGTAACTCTCGCGTAACAACTCGCACTGGCCAAGTTATGAAACTATACTTAATTTCCAAGGTAGTAAATTTTAAGTAATTTCATAGCATCACTGGAAATATGTAAATATAATGGATCATCAACCTGAATTAGTCAAATAAATTTTGTAGAGTGGCATTTTTGACCAAATTTGCTAAAACTTTCTGTATAATAAAATAGAAAATTTGATAGCTTAGAGCTACATCAGCTAGTTTCAAACACCTTCAGATGATTATTGCAGACAATGCTGTTGCGGTAGCAAATAAGAGCACCATCATCAATCACTTCAAAAACCTGTAAATGTAACAGCTCAGAGCCAAAAACATTAATTCAATCATTAACTGTCTAAATATTATACATCATGGAAATCTGAATTTAAATTAATAATTATAGGTTAGCATCTGATAATCAGCCATTTTAGATTTAAATGTATATCATATATTTGATTTATAGACAAACTTTTATATTTAGTATTCAAAAGGCATATTTTCCTTTATTTATGGCTTCTAATTTATGAAATGTTGTCATTGTGGCTGATACAATTCCATATTGCCAAATAGCTCATAGAAGGACAAGTTGCCACCGGGCTACTTGATGATTAAGTGTTTTGAAACGAAGGCGTTAAAAGCAGTTTGAATATATGATACCAGAATAATGTCAGATTAGCACCCAAGTGTTATTAATCTATTAGTAATTGTGAGAAAATTTGAACGTGTAAGAGGTGTACCTATTTTTGGCGATCGCATCGGGATTGACTTCCTTTAATGCTTTGAACAGCTCCATCTAGCCTTAGCGTAGGCTATACGTTTCAAGGTTAGTGTATCGATTTAATGCTGCAACAATAAAAGTCAGGACAAGAAAGTGCGTAACTAATTTTTATTGTTATAGACTTTGGAGGCTCTTTACCCAAGATTTTCTTTCTCTTCTTGCTTTGCTTTCAAACTAAATTGGTTTAGTTGAAAAAATTTGTGAACACCTGTTAAGTGCTAATATGCCCCTTGTGCCCTTGAATGTACTTTACCGTGAAGCGTAACAGAAAGAATTATGCTCGCTAGCTACATTGGCGAGGGGGTGGATTCAATAAAAACAAATGGAATTTTTTGAGGAGTATACAATTTTAAGATGATGGCATTCTCTGGAATAAAAAATTTCGGAGTTAAAATGGTTTCACATTCGGATATCTGAGAGGGGACTATTTTGGAGGATGGGATCGGAAGATTTAGAAAAAGAGTCGGGAACATTCTGAGAGTTGAAACGTGGAATGTCAAAAGTATGAAGCAAGTAGGTAAGTTAGAAAACTTGAACATTGAAATGGATAGGGTTTCGCGAAGTTCGGTGGCCGGAGGCAGGGGGATTTTTGGAGCGGAGACTTTAGAGTAATTCACACAGGATCAGAAGAAGGAAATTTGGGTGTGGGGATAGTTATGGGAAAAAAGATAGGACACTGTCTACAAAACTACCTACAAAAGAAAGAAGGAAAACTCATGGTTATATTGGAATCTAAACCGGTAAATACAGTAATAATACAAGTATATATGCCCACCTCTAGCTACAGCGAGGAAGAGGTAAAAAAATCTACAAACATATAGAAGATATACTAAGATACCCAAAAGGACATACAATTTTAATAATTACGGCAGATTTTAAAGCAGTGGTAGATGAGAGTAGGGAAGGAGTGATAGTAGGTTTATTTGGTTTAAGAACCAGAAACAGAGGAAATAGGTTGGTAGACTTATGCGACAAAAACCATTTAACCATCACAAACACATTATTTCAACATCATCTTAGAACACGATACACGCACAAGATGCCAGGAAATATAGGAAGATATCAAATAGATTACATTCTTGTTAGACAATGGTTTAGGAATCAAGTAAAGAAGCTACCCAGAAGCAGATATACACACTAACCACAACATTGTAATTATGAAGGCCGCTCTTAAATTTAAACATTTGAGAAAATGGAATGGAAAGAGACACTTCGAGTTTGAGAAACTAAAAGGAAATGATATCCACCAAAAATTTTAAAAAAGTCAAATAAATTGCTGAAAGATATCGGAAAAATCTCTGATACTGCGAAGTAGAAACAACATGGAATGATATTAAATTCAGCTTAGACATGGCGGCTAGAGATATTCTGGAGAAACAGAAATAGAAAATAAGAAATCATGGATACTAAAGAAAATCCTGAATTTAATAGAAAAAAGACGAAAATACAAAAACAGACCGAACGAAGCTGGAAAACAGAGATACCAAGCCATGTAATAGGATATTATTCGCAAATGCAGGAAAGCTAAAGAGGAATGAATTGATGAAAAGTGTAAAGAGGTACCAACTAAAATGTAAATAGGAAAGACAGACAACGCTTACAAACTAATTAGAATAAATTTTAGGGATATAAAACCGTATAGCACAAATCTACGAGGCGCGAAAGAAAACATCATTATAGAAAATATAGAAAAAATGGTTAAAAGACAAAAATATATAGGAAATTTATATTCAGAAGAGAAACTAACAGCAGTAAAACAGGAATCAGAGATTAAAAAAGATGATTTGGGATATTCCATACTTTGAGATGAGTTTGAATTAACATTAAAAGGCCTGAAAAATGGTAAGGCACCGGGTATAGATAAGGTGCAAGTAGAAATTCTAAAAGACTCTGGGCAAGCAGTAACAGAACGTTTCTTCCAACTTGTAAGCTATATTTCTGAAACAGGCGGGATACCCAAAGATTTCAAACGTAACATCCTAGTCACTATACTAAAAAAGAGAGGAGCAGATAGATTTTCGAACAATAAGTTTGACAGCATACGTGTCAAAAATATTAACTAAAATTGTACAAGGACGGATGGAAAAACGGGACGAAGAAGTAGTAGGAAAAGATCAATTAGGGTTTAGGCGAAACAGGGTAACACGAGAGCCTACTTTAGCTCTGAGGGTAATAATGGAGAAGACAACAGAAAAAGGAGAAAGCGTGTATACAGAGTTAGAAAATCTGAAAAAACATTCGACACTGTAAAATGGAAAAAGGTATTCGAAATACTCAAACAAATTGGAATGAGTTTTAAGGATAGACGGATAGTACACATCTTATACAAAGAGCAAACAGCGGTAATAGAGTAAGAACGGCAACGTAGAAAATTAGATATTAAGAAAGGAGTGACAAGGGATGTGCCCTATCCAGGTTAATTTTTAACTTGTACATCGGAGAGGCAATGATTACTATCAAATGCAGGAAGACATTTGGTATTGCTATGCAGAGACAAAAATATAGCGGTATTATCATTTGGCAAGAAAGGGTTAGAAGCTGCTCTTAATGAAATGGAAACGGTTCTAACAGAGAGATACGGTACGAAAATTAACAAAAATAAAACTGAACTACTAGTATGCAAAGAATGGGAAAATAAATCAAAAATTAGAATACAAATAGCAAACGAAAACATACAAGAGGTTAAGGGTTTCTGCTATCTAGGAACCCAAATAACGCAGGATGGGAAAGGTGCAAAAGATATAAACAAAGATTAACACAAGGTCGTGCGACATTTAACAAGAAAAACCAACTACTGTGTTCAAAAATAACAAACAAGGAAAAGATTGCTGAAAGCACATGTGTAGAACATAGCACTGTACGGCTGTGAAACTTGAACAATAGGGGAAGTGAACAGGAAAAAGATAGAAGACTTTGAAATGTAGTGCATCAAACGTATTATGAAGATATCATGGACAGACGAAGTTAAGAACAAAGAAGTTCTAAAAATAGTATGAAAAAGAACCAATATGTGGAAAACGGTACAAAATAAGAGAGACACGATGATAGATCACATACTAAGACTTGAGGGAATAGTGCGGAATATATTAGAAGCAAACATAGGGTTTGACTACTGCGCACAGATAGTGAAAGATACACGCTGTGGGTATTTCAGGAAAATATGTAGGCTAGCTTAAAATAGAAGTCAATAGAATACGCGTTCATCCAGTTCCAAGACAGATAACCTTAGGAAGAAAAAAAATAATTGTACGTAAAGTTAATAATTATTATAAACAACTACATCTGTCGATTTTTACAATATTCTCAACTAATGTTAATTGTGCGAAAGAATTTACTGGAAAACTATTAATTCGGCAATTGTCTCTATTGGAGGATCTTGGTAGCCACAGGCTGCTTAACCCCCTTCACATACCACTGAGGAAATCAAGCTGTATCCAGGCAGTTGAAATCTCAGGTAACTGTGTAGACTAGCTCAGAATAGAAATCAGTGCAAATGCGCGTCCAACTAGTTCTAAGACAGAAAACCTAGTGACGAAAAAATAAATGCTCTTAAACCTGATGATTATTATAAACAACTACAGATATTAGTTTTGTAATATTATGAACTAATCTTGATTTCACGAAAAAAATTATTGAAAAGCTATTAATTCGGCAAATGTTCAAGTGTTAGGAGATCTTGGTAGCTACAGGCTGCTCAACTCCCTTCATATACTACTGAATATCGGTAAAAAAGAGTATCTATTTACAAAACAATAGAAGGGGAACCAAACTGTATCTGACAAGGAAGAGCAGGGACTATATTCGAAGACATAAAGCATAGAAACAAGGACAAAAGTTTTGGAAGCATATGTTTGTGAAGCACAGTGCTGTACGCCTATAAAATAAGGACAGCGGGAGAAGCAGACATAGAAAGGAAGAAACCTATTCGAAAGTTATACGTCAGATGTATGATGTTGATAGCATGGACAGACAAAGTTAATAACAAAGACGTTATAGAAATAGTAGGGGATTAAAGATATCTGTGGAAAACAAAACAAAAGGAGAAATATAAGAACATGATACGTTCCAAGGCATTTTTGATGAATAGTACCGGCTATATTATAAGCAGATGTAGGAGAAAACAGAGGTAGAGTTAGACCTAAATCAGACTATTACACGCAGATGGTGCAAGATACAGACTGTGGGAATTTCGGGGAATGTGTAGGTTAGTTCAGAATGGGAAACAATGGAGGTACACGTCTAACCAGTTTCAGGACTAAAAACTTAATGATGATGATAAAATTATAACATGCAATCTATCTGGAATGGAATATCTGAATATTTATTAGTGTGAAATGCTGGGCGCCAACCTCGCCTATAGTTCATTGTTTATCTCGCCCCGCGGGGGTAGTAATTGTTATAAAATTCTTGCAATTAATGTTGGTATAGCCTCGTTTAGACTTTTTTATTTTTTGTATCTTTATCTGCACTAAACATGAAAGAAACTGAATCACATGCTATCCGAATCGAAGGTAAGCCTTTGTTACCAACTCTTCGGCATCAGATCGTGAAGATAAATAACATCTAGTTTTAACAAGATGGCGCGTCAAGTTCCACTATACGGGAAAGGATGCAGTGGTTGCCAACAGTTTTTAATGGGAACAATTTTGCGCTTTAGCGATTTCCAGTGGCGTCTGCTGTTCTTTAATATTTTCACAAAAATACTCCCTCGTTCGGATGAAAAGTAAAATGGAGGTCCCGTGTGTGAGTGTTGTCACGCACGTTAAAGATCCCTACCTTGCTTGGAACAGCAAGGGTTCGGCAAAATTCCAAATTTTTTAGGTAAAAGAAACTCGCTTCTAGGCCAGTGTAGTACCTTCGGGTGGAGCATTGGAAAATCACATGTAGGGTCCTTTAATATTACTGCTGCAGACAATTTTCTTCTCTTCTACAGGTCCAACCAAAGTGGTAGGGTCGTTAATGAGGAACCAAACTAGGACAGGTCCGCGAAAGAAGGCAGCGGCTCTTTTGGTACTTAGATTGGCAGAGACCGTAGGGGTCAGTATGGCAGTGTAAGACACACTACCGCGATGTGGAAGGCAACGGGAAACCACCACATTAAGTCCCAAGTACACAGAGTACTTAAATTGTAATAAACATGATGGCGTTTTCTGGGGTAAAATATTCCGGAGTAAAAATAGTCCCCCATTCGGATCTCCGGGAGGGGACTACTTCGGAGGATGTGATCGGAAAGTTCAGAATAAGAGTAGGGAACATTTTGTGAGTCGGAGCGTGGAACGTTAGATCTATGAAGCAAGTAGGTACGCTAGAGAACCTAAAAATGGAAATGAATAGGTTAGCACTAGACATAGTAGGGATAAGCGAAGTTCGGTGGCCAGAGGCGGGAGATTATTGGAGTGAAGACTTCAGGGTAATTCATACAGGAGCAGAGGAAGGAAATTTGAGTGTGTGGATAGTTATGCGGAAGAAGATAGGATACTGTGTAGAAAATTGCACTCATGGTTAGATTAGAATCTAAACCGGTAAATACAGCAATAATACAAGTATACATGCCCACCTCTAGCTACAGTGACGAAGAGGTAGAAGCGATCTACAAAGATATCGAAGACATATTAAGAAACGTATAAGGACATGAAAATTTAATAATTACGGGGGATTTTAATGCAGTGGTAGGTGAGGGCAGGGAAGGAGCGGTAGTAGGTTTATTTGGTTTAGGCACGAGAAACGACAGGGAAAATAGGCTGGTAGAATTTTGTGACAAAAACAATTTAATCATCACAAACACATTATTTCAACATCATGTAAGAAGACGATGTACGTGGAAGATGCCAGGAGATTATAGGAAGATATCAAATAGATTACATTCCTGTTAGACAACAGTTTAGGAATCAAGTAAAAGACTGTAGAAGCTACCCAGAAGCAGATATCGACACTGACCATGTTACGTAATTCGTGGCAGTCCCTGTTTGGGCGCCAAAGTTATGCTACGTTGGCTCGTAGCCGTGCGTAACACAAAGAAAATCAAAGAAATGACCGGGCTCAATCGGAGATTAGGGGGGGTTGTAGAAAGCAGACCAACATATAATGTACGCGGCTATAAGGAATTAGTAACAATACCTGCAATAAAAAAAAATTAGTCCTGCAAACCTGAAATAAAGAAAAAGCATAGCATGCTGATAAGTCTAAATTATTCAGTACATTGTAGAATGTAAATAAAACTGTTTGGATAATCTATATAATATAATCACGATAAAAGCATTACAAAAATTTTTATTACAAAGTGGGGTAATATTGGGGAGTAGCAGAAACGTTTCCTCACACACCAATTAAACATAAATCAGACAAAGTGTTAAAAAAAAATAAATAGGTAAGACACAATTGATATGAGTAATTCAGTAGTATTGATCTTTCTTTCTTTCTTTCTTTTTTTTTTCTTATGTTTTAAAATATCATGCAAGTCTTTTGTAAAAGGTATCAGAACGACAAAGATATGGTAAAGCAACGGATAGATATTTAAAGTAATAACAAGTAAGAAATAGTTCAACTTACAAAAAGTCCTTCAGTAACGCTTCCTTGCAACGGAAGTGTGAGATTCACGATGTCCTGCACTAACGAAGCACTTCATCCTGGACGGTGAGGGTGTTGATGGAACTTATCACACGTCACACTAATCACACCTACGCATTTCACTGGGGTTAGCAGCAGACACCATCACGCGACGGAACTATGTAGCATTGATAAATTTCTTGTTAATTCTATTTCCTGAGACAATAATTTCGAAATATTTTGTAGCACTAGTTTAATTTCAACTGGGATCAAATGTATATTATTTTCATAAACCTCCAAAAAGCAGTGAGAAACTTCAACCTATACCTTTGTAAACCGGTAATCTGTTATATTTCGCAAATAACGAAATTCGCCCAAGCAATGATCTATTTTAGATTCTTTGGTGTTAGAAAAATGCAGAAACTACAGTATCCACTGTATTTAAATAATCCAAAGTATGCACTAATCTGATAAAACAAAGGGACACTAGACTAGATCGCACACACATTAATCCTAAAGAAAGAATCGGTCAGTTTAGCAAGTTCTACGACTATTATTTCACAAGACAAACAACTAAAACCACAAATTAGTAAAGTACGCGTATCACTAAAGTAAGTCCGTCAAATGTTCCGTAAAACACACGTGTCTCGAGTTTAACAAACTTTACCGCTTTTATTGCCAACAGAAAATCAACTCAAAACATGCCGTGCTTGTTCATGAACAATACGAAAATTAATCCCGCATTAATTCTCACTATTGTCAAAAGCAGAAGGAAGCAGTATTTTCAACGTACTTAATATATCGGAACAAAGAACAAAACTACACTCCTCGTCTGTTTATATCAACCCCTCGCTATTACAACCGCTTATCGTCTCTTATCTAGACTTGTATATCCACATAAGCAACAAAATTTATACGAACAGGCAAGACAAGAACGATGCAATTTATAATTAATTACAGTTGCTTATCATTTTCGATAAGTTGGAAAGTAATTTACGAATAATCCTATTTAAAATTCATTCCTTGCAATTTATTTATTAATGAAAATCAATCTTCAATTAATCTACTTTTAAAGTAATACACACGAGTTAAATTGCATACAAATCTGAAAACTATTCGAAAGTATTTACTTTATACAAACAGCGATCCAAAAACGATGTATTTTAAGAATTGAGTATAGCGTAAAATGTTAAACTATAAAAATGCTCGTTACAACCACAACATCGTAATTATAAAGACCGCACTTAAATTTAAAAATTTGAAAAAAAAACGTAAAAAGGCACTTTGACTTAGAGAAAATAAAAGATAAAGATATTCAAGAAAGATTCGAAAAAAAGTCGAATGAATTGCTGAAGAAATAAGGAAAATATCTGATACTAAGGAAGTAGAAACAAAATGAAATAACATTAATTCCAGCCTAGACATGGCTGCCAGAGATATTCTGGGTTATACTCAAAAAGAAAATAAGAAACCATGACTAACAAAGGATATCCTGAATTTAATAGAAAAAAGAGAAAAATTCAAAAATAAATCAGACGAAATAGGAAAACAGAGATACAAAGAGGCTACTTTTACTCTGAGAGTGATAATGGAGAAAACAATAGAAAAAGGGCATAGCGTGAATATAGAGTGTATAAATCTGAAATGATCTGAAATGATGGTACGTGCCTAACCAGTTCTAGGACTGAAGACCTAATGATGATGAAATCTGAAAAACGCATTCGACAATGTAAAATAGAGAAGAATATTCGAAATACTCAAAAAAATTGAAATGAGTTATAGGGATTGACGAATAGTACATAGCTTTTACAAAAAGCAAACAGCAGTAATAGAATTAGAGCAGGAACGTAGAGAAGTAAACAATAGGAAAGGGATGAGACAGGGATGTGCCCTATCCCCATTAATTTTTAACTTGTACATCTTACGTTTTAAAAATGCGATAATTCTTACAATCAAAAAGTCGATAATTACCGTTAAAGAACGTCGATAAATACAGTTAAAAAGTTCATAACTACATCGCGCAAGCGCAAAATAAGCAACGTCACGGGCGAATGATAGCTCCAGCTTACACAGGCTCTAGCGCGGCCATCTCCCAATGACGTCACCAATGCACAATTTATATTGCGCAATACTTAGGAAATTTACATATTTAAACAATAAATGATAAAAGCGAACAAATTTAACAGATAGAATACTCACATAAGATATCCGGTGTTCGACGGAGTTGCGCTAAGGTAGGCCTCTATTAAAGTCCATCAGACTACTCAAAGCCCTTTTGCGGTAATTAAAGATGGGGACTCCTGCCAACGTTCCTTCAAGCGCTCCGGCCAGCTACGGCAGTCATGAGATCGTTCATCCCGGGGTCGTGCAGTACGGTTCGCCTAGGCTACAGATTACCTACCTATGCAGGGAATGGCGGGAAAAACCAGGTAAAGGGACGACAAACAAAAGATAAGCAAGCAAAGGAATCTACATAGATAAGATAACGATACGTTACCGGAAAACGTCCACTTCACTCGAAGGTACTGGCAAAACAGCCACATTATAGAGAACACAGGAAACTTCTCCCCACTTTTTCGTCTTTTACACGTCGGCGCGAAGTTATTCGTCCAACCCTCTCGCGTCGCGCGATCTGCGCAAACGCACTATGACGTAACGGAAATACGCGCTTAGTCTTTTAAAATTCCGCGCACCGCGTCTTTTGAAATTTATGGCGCGAAACCTCCGCACATCAAACTTAACCTAAAACAATGTTTAAGTGCCAATTGGCACGTAACAATCGCGACAAAGCCACAAAAGAAAAAACTTAAAAAAAGAAAAAGTCTGTTAGCACAGTAACAGCTTAAAATCTAAGACCTAACTACCCTATATAAAACCTAACTTAAAACCTACAAAATGTTTGTATAAGGCGCCACCTGGTTTTTGACCGATAACACGTTTACCGAAGTACCAGGAAACGGAATAGGTAGCCCCACTGTTTTTGACTACACTAATTGTCGACAGCACAAATTTGTCGGGGAGCATGAAACACTACTTAAACTAAAACAGATGCGACAAGTCGCCTAAACCTATCTAACTAGAAGATAGATCGAGAGGTATCTGATAAAAAGCTTGTCTAAGGTCGATAGATGAGATAAATTTTGCGTTTCGAAGCCGGCTTAAAATAGAGTCAGTTCTTGGTAAAGGATAAGCATCAGAAACAGTCACGGAATTCAACTTTCTGTCATCAAAACAGACACGCCATTCGTCATTCTTCTTACGAACTAATAATACAGGAGAGGTCCACGGTGAATTTGAAGGAGAGATAACACCAGATTCTAACATTTTATCTATTTCAGCATGTAAATGCTTTTGTAATGCAGGCGATAACGGATATTGACGTTGCTTAAAAGGGAGAGCATCACCTGTAGAGATAACGTGTGTTGCAGTTGTAACGCAACCAAGTTCAGAGGTATTAAGTTTACGAAATTTGTCGATTGTAGCGTTAAGAGTTACATTTTGGGAATCAGTAAGAGAGATTTTGTTAGATATTCCTGTAGATGCACAGGAATTTGTTTTAAGAGAGGTTTGCCATGAAAAATCCTGGAAATAAAGTGACAGATTAAAAAGTTTACAGAAATCCACACCTAGTAAAAAAGGATAAGCTAATGCAGGAACAATCAAAAATGAAACGTCACGTTCAAATGATTCTACTCGAATTTTTAATTTAAGTGAACCCGTTACATATATTTGATTATCGTCAGCTAAATTTATGGAAGTTTTTTCGGGAATAATTTGAATTTTAATATTTTGTTTAGATAATTGATGTAAACCTTCGTTATTTATAAGGGAGCATGAGGAACCTGTATCCAATAAAGCAATTACATTTAAGGAACCAATTGAGATAGATAAGTGTGGACGATTATCGAAGGGTTTTTTAACAAGTTGTGAGGCAGCAGTCTTTTTATGATAAAAGGAATTGACGGTTTGTAACCACTTAGACCACTCTGATGGAGTAGTATAACATAATTCTTCTAATGAAGGTAAGGCATTTTGTACATTAACAGTAGCGGTATTATTGTTAGATAAATTTAATAACGGTACAGCGTTGGAAGTAGTTTTATGATTTAAATTTATTGACGTCTGGGTCCGTTGAATGATTGGTGTTGAGGACGATTTTGGTTTCTTGTGATATTCACGCCCTGATTTGGAATATCTCGACGGGAGTTTCCCGATACGTTAGGATTACAGTTCGTGCAGTTAGATTTGTAGATATTTGGGCGGCCACAACCATAACAAAAATATTTCTAGGGTATGTGCAGACATTATAGTTATGTCCACTTCTCTTACAGTTCCAACAGGTAAGTGAGTTATTAGTTACGGTAGAAGGAACATTAAGGGTAGATACTTTATGGGAAGCTCGAACTTGGCAAGCTAAATCAGGTTCTAAAAGACCAGATTGTTTTTCTGGGGGCGGGCGGTATTTATCAATTTTTAACTTCACTTCCTGAAGAGAACGACATAGATCTTTAAAGTGGGCTAACGAAGAGATGTGTTGTAATGCCAAACGTTCAGAGAAATACGGGTTTAAATTTCTAAGTAACTGATCGATAATTTCGGATTCTGAAGGTTTTTTGTCGAGTCTGCTATATAAAGCTTCTAATGAGGTAATGAAGGAAACAACATTTTCGTCAGAACCTTTGATTACGTATCTCGTTCCAAAGGTCGGTAATATAACCATGAGGAAGGAAATCTCGTTTTAGGCACGCAACTAACTCCTCCCAGGTAGAAATTTGGTCTCGGATGTTCCTGTACCATATCAACGCGGAGTCTGAAAACAAGTCAGCTGCTGAAACAAATAAATCCTGATCTGTACACTGGCGAGAGATTTTGAAATCATTAATACGGTCAAGAAAGGACGATAGAGAGACTTGCGCGTCAAACCCTTGAAAAGTGAGACCCCATTTGTAAACAGGTATGGATTTTCCTAATGGTTTAGGTTGAGCAAGTACGAGATTTGAAAACGGTAACGATATATCTGCGTCTGCATTTAGATTAAGTCTTTCAAGAACAATTCCTTCAAGTAATAATATTTCGAATAACAAACTTTGTTTAGCTTGGTTTGCTTGCTCATCGTCATATAAGGACAATAATTCTGTACGCTGTTTGACATGAGTTATTCTCGAAGCCAATCGCCTTAGCTCAATATCACTGGGACCAGGATCTGTTCTATTTATTATACCAGATATGACGTCCAAAGAAAGTTTAATTTAAGATAGCGACGCCTTTCATTTCCTGGGCTAAAATAGCTCTAAGTTGTGATCTCCGATCATTTTGGTTATGAGCAGGCGTAATATTCCTGCACTCAATCTCGTAAATTAGCTCGAGAGATTTTAAATGTGAAATATTCATTTTGGATTTTTATTTGAGATACGATATATATGAGATATGCAATACTGACGTAAATCAGAAGGTAAAAAACGATACAGCTACTTCAAGTCAGTACGATAAGATATTTAACGATGAAAACTTGCTATGAACGTCACTCGTATAGAATAATATTCAAATTTTATCACGTTAAGTAACCAAAAAACTAAAGAACACGTTTAAAACTATATGAGGCAAGGTTAGTATTTAACAAAGGAATATATCATTGATAAACTTTAAAAAGGCACTCCAAATTATAAAATACACGCAAGTAATGTATTATTTAACAAAAGCAACAAGAACCCATAGTTTGGCGTTTCATAAAAAGATATTAAAAAGGCAATTTATTTTGTTAGGTGCTTTTAAACACAAGGTTTTCTTGTAAAGGTAATTGAGATATTATTAATTAAATAGGTAAATCACTAATGCACTTTTTTTAAAATGCAACATACAAGACAGTGTATTCAAGTTTCAAAACGGTCTTCTAAAGTTGAAGAAACAAACAAAAGTTATATTTTAATTTAATATAAATAGATAATTTTCGTGATAAACGGTGTTTAAGGGATGCAATTACTTGCTTATATAGTTGGTTGTTTATTCATTTGTGTATAAATAATTCGCTTACCAGTATAATACAGAAGTAAGGTTAAAGGATCGATTCTTCTTTAAATCTTATATATATTATATATATATATATATATATATATATATATATCTAAAAGCAACCTAATTACTCAGCAATACAACTGGAGTCCACAACCAATCACATTGAAAATTTGGAAAACATATTAAAACACATTTTATAATCAAGTTATATTTAATTTCAAAATGGCGGTATTCACCTTTCAATTGCCATAGCAACTGATTTTTGACATCTAAATGGATGCGGCGTGTTCCAAAACACGTATAAGTTTCAAGGTTAACAGATATTTAAATAATTAATTTTTAGTGAAAATGCTTTTTAAATAACATTGGTAATACATTGAATGTTTATAAAAACAAAGGAAAATTCATAGGTTTACCGTTTCCTCGTTAAGGGCGTTGAGGGCGTCATTTCTTACAATTTAAAAATGCGATAATTCTTACAATTAAAAAGTCGATAATTTCCGTTAAAGAACGTCGATAAATACAGTTAAAAGTTCATAACTACATCGCGCAAGCGCAAAATAAGCAACGTCACGGGCGGATGGTAGCTCCAGCTTACACAGGCTTTAGCGCGGCCATCTCCCAATGACGTCACCAATGCACAATTTATGTTGCGCAATACTTCGGAAATTTACATATTTAAACAATAAATGATAAAAGCGAACAAATTTAGCAGATAGAATACTCACATAAGATATCCGGCGTTCGACGGAGTTGCGCTAAGGTAGGCCTCTATTAAAGTCCATCAGGCTACTCAAAGCCCTTTTGCGGTAATTAAAGATGGGGACTCCTACCAACGTTCCTTCAAGCGCTCCGGCCAACTACGGCAGTCATGAGATCGTTCATCCCGGGGTCGTGCAGTACAGTTCGCCTAGGCTACAGATTACCTACCTATGCAGGGAATGGAGGGAAAAACCAGGTAAAGGGACGACAAACAAAAGATAAGCAAGCAAAGGAATCTACATAGATAAGATAACGATACGTTACCGGAAAACGTCCACTTCACTCGAAGGTACTGGCAAAACAGCCACATCATAGAGAACACAGGAAACTTCTCCCCACTTTTTCGTCTTTTACACGTCGGCGCGAAGTTATTCGTCCAACCCTCTCGCGTCGCGCGATCTGCGCAAACGCACTATGACGTAACGGAAATACGCGCCTAGACTTTTAAAATTCCGCGCACCGCGTCTTTTGAAATTTATGGCGCGAAACCTCCGCACATCAAACTTAACCTAAAACAATGTTTAAGTGCCAATTGGCACGTAACATACATTGAAGAGGCAATGAATACTGTCAAATGCTAGAAGACATTTGGAATTAGGTACTATTCTGGGACAAAAAATGGATATGCTTAGATTTGCAGATGATATAGCGGTATTAGCATCTAGTAAGGAAAAGTTAGAAGCTGCTCTTGATGAATGGAAACGGTTCTAACAGAAAGGTGCAGTATGAAAATTAACAAAACTAGCACTAAAGTACTAGTATGCAAAGGAGGGGAAAATATATCAAAAACAAAAATACAAATAGGTAACGAGAACTTACAAGAGGTTAAAGATTCCTGCTACCTAGGAAGCCAAATAACGCAAGATGGGAAAAGCGCAAAAGATATAAAACAAAGATCAGCACAAGATCGTGCTATATTTAACAAGAAAAAGCCACTACTCTGTTCAAAGACAAACAAACATAGAAACAAGGAAAACATTGTTTAAAACATATGTGCAGAGCTCAGCACTGTATGGCTGTAAAGTCTGGACAGTAGGAGAAGGGGACAAGAAAATGGTAGAAGCTTTTTAAATGTGGTGCTACAGACGTATGATAAAGATATCCTAGACAGACAAAGTTAAGAACGAAAAGGTACTAAAAATGGTAGGGGAAGAAAGAAATATGTGGAAAACGGTAAAAAATAGGAGAGATAGGATGATAGGCCACATACTACAGCATGAGGGAATAATGCGGAATATATTAGAAGAAAAAGATGGGTGTTAACAGCTCAACAAAGGTAATGATATTAACGTGTCTTTCAATGAATCTAGTTTCACATAGACGGAAAAGTTTTTTTTACTTCAGTCTGGAACATATAAAGAAATAATATGTTGAAGAGTTTTGCTCTCATTAGGATGATTTTTATAAAAGCTAGCTTTTTCATTGACAGAACAGAGACAGTTACTGACCGAGGCAATTGTCATAGTATGTTGGTACTTAACTTGTGATTTTCCCATGCTTTATCCGAAGGTACTATATTGGCCAGGAAGCGAGTTTTTTTTTACCTGAAAAATTTGGAATTTTGCCGAACCTTTGCTGTTCCAAACAAGGTAGGGATCTTTAACGTGCGTGACAATACTCACACACGGGCCCTCTATTTTACCTCTCATCCGAACGAGGGCGTATTTTTGTGAAAAATGCTCGCCTAACATTTTTCAGGCAGACCGTGTCGGGATTCGAACCCGGGACCTTGGGTGTATTAGTCATACCAACTACGCCACGAAACCGCCTTGTATGTGGTACTGCGAGATTTGATCGATGGCTACTACAATTAACACATCTTCCATTTGGATATATTTGTTTGATTCTAGATTGAACGCCTGCGATGTGTCCGCGAACATAACCTTGTCCAACGCATTCAGTTATGTCAAATCCGAATAATGGGAATAATTCCCAAAAAATCTTCACAAATTACTTGAATTTGCGAATTTCCTCTACATCTTAGTTGTTCTACATAACGACCACAAATGGGTGGTATTTCACTGCTTGAAATATCCATTTTATCGTCGGCAAGTAGACTAAAATAACTTGTTTTATGTATTTTAAAAACCTTTTCTTTGATAACTAAATTTGAACATAACTCAAAATTCTTGTTCTGTATTGCTGGGCTGAAATATGTAGCGTTTCTACGGTTATTAGGAAATTATTTTTCAAATTTTCATCATCAGAATTTGCCCTGAATCGCTAAAGTGCTCAAAATTTCCCATTTTTGTTTCGGGTTTATCCAGTAAAAGATGCCTACTGTTGTAATCACTTCTGAGAGGTAATTCTTTTGTGTACAAAATAAAATCCTTTCAATAATAGGTTTATGGCTGCTTTATTTTTTGCTTTTTTCTGGCCCGTTGAGAATGTATTTCTGACATAATGTACTGGCGTTTTCCAAAATAAACTGCCACTACACATTTTTTGTTGTCTTGTTTTTTATAATGATTAATGAATGTTTCGTTAGCCTTTTTCCAAATCCCTGAATCCACTTCTTAACTGTTTCTCTGGAATTACGTGAACCCCTTTTGTAACACCCTCTTCATAAATCAAATAGCAGGGCTTGCAGTATATGCCATCTTTTTTTAGAGCTTAGTTTCCTTTTTTCAAATAATAATTCAGTACACAGCCATTTGATAACAATTTGGTAATCTTTTTGACACCAATACATACCAAAGATTTCTATTTGTAATATTTCTCATCCGAATCCATCAATGAACAGATTAAAATCACCTGTTCCAAAAGAATTTAAATAGAGTCATAGACACCATTCTTGAAAGTAGCATAATTGTACATTCAGAAAAATCGTCCTTACGTTTAATCGGTTTTGTAAATCATGTTTCAGCATAATTATTTGCAGTTCATTGTACAACTTTCATTGTCCTTTTACGTTTAACTTGACAAGATGATTGCCCAGGCTTAAGAAACTAAATGAATAGACCCAATTACATCAGTTCTAAAATTTTTGTTTAGCCATGGTAGAGTATTATCAATGGCTTGACACGCAATTAAGAAACGCCTGTCAATTAGACATTATTCTGAAGATTTTGATTGAAAAACGAATTATAATGCTGGAATGCACTACATTAATGAGTTATCATCCATCGAAGAATCATATTGTTTAAAGAGCGCGTGACATCAAAAAGACTATGAAACAATAGAGCCATAAAATAAAAATATTCAGTAAGCTTAATAATTCATATAAGGCAAGCGTATATTAACGTTTCAATCGCTACCGCGGCGAGGCATTACGAAACTAGTTTTGTAAAGCAGGTTTTTACCATACAAGCCCAGGTTTTTAAAATATGCTATAAAATGGAAACTTGCGAAATAGAAGAATGCAAAAACGAGCTCATTATACCGTTACAAGTTTGATTGATTTATTTATAGTGCGTATTGCAAATCCGTTAGGAATCCTATAACAAATAGCTAATTTTATTAAAAATTAATTTTTTTAAGATTAGTATTATACAAAACTGCAGGCACTCTAAGTACCTTTGACTCACGAAAGGAACTAAACTTTTTTTTTCTAAACTCTGTATGTATTAATTATTTTAATGAAAAGTTGAGATAGAATAAATTATATAAATACAAATTTAGCAAATATTATTTTACGCAAATTACTTAATTTTTTCACAATGAGTGGCGTTTCTTACATAAAAATCGGTTGGTGTGTCATCCATAACTACTACATATACAAAATAGCCGTAAATTAGAACTAAGTTAACTGAACAGGTGGATGCGAATTAAATGTTTTGTTAACACATTATTCGTATTTATATATATATATATATATATATATATATATATATATATATATATATATATAAGCTGGGACAATCTCTGGATTATTCTATTAAAATTCGTGCCCCACCTGGGCCAACATAGAATTTTCAAAAAAAATTACAAAAAAAATTTCCTTACCCTTTTATTAAGGTCGCTTTCGAATCTCTTCTGCTTCCCTGGCTAGCTCAGCAGTCGGCCTCTTCTTGAATACCTAATTCTACATTCATACCACTTTTCCACTCACACACCATTAAATAAAATTACCAAAATAATTCGACAATTATACAATCTTTTATTTACACCTACAAATAGATAAGATATATTTACACATGTTTCCAAACAGTTAGCTACAATAATTATCGATTCAATCTTGTAAGTTTCAAAGTCCTTAATTTTTATAATAGTTTTCAACAAATTTGATTAAATACGAGTAGATGGGCCCCACATAAATCCCTACATTAACTTCACACTGGAGTATTGTGAGGTCATTATAACCCAGTTTTGTTCGTATATGCTTTTTAGAAACCTTGCATTAATTAAAACAAATTTACAGACCCGTTTACCCTTTACAAGTCAAGTTATATCCTGAATAAAATTTTGATATGTTCTAAATATACCCCTTTTTCAATATTCAACATCAGTAAATTGTCCAGTACATGTATCTTTTACAATAAGTTTCTGCAACCATAAATAAGCCACCAAAAGTCACCCACACAACACAAAATTCCACAAATATTTATAAAACAACAAAAAATTCAATTAAATTACCTGGAATTTTCTTCAGGCTTCCTTCTGGTCGGAGATGATTGCCAGAAAACCCGTCGGCGTTGGTTCCATTCACTGTGCTGCTCGCGGATCTACAGGCCTCTACTATCTGCTACCACCGCAAGCTATGCGCCTCCTCTCACAGTACCATTCCATATATCATGCATACAAACTTGATTACTTGTGGTGCTTACCCCCATATATCATGCATCCATTAAATTATCTTTGTTGTAGTAGCCGGACCTTTTTAATTAATACGCACTACTCGTACTTCACGTTAATAATTAGAGCTCCGCTACTACCATTTTATACTTGCAACAACTATATTTACGGTAACATATCTACACATACATAAAATACTCACAAAAAGCTTTATTAATATCGTAGTCTGAATTGGTATTCGGCACATTATCGATGTAAAGGAAAAGAGAGCCTCAATAATCTAGCTAGGGTATTTACATTCTCCCAAAACCCCCCTAGTGGACGCGCTTCCTTCGAAAACCATATTTTCAAAACGAATTCTACAAATTGTGAATATAACTGACGCTTAATTCCGTAAATTTCTCCCGCCATACTTGTTGTATACTTCGAATTCGCTTTCAATCTTCGCATGTGCATTCGTTTCTAACACTGTTGACTTTCGACCAATGACAGAGTTTTCTGTCGTCACCCAAACTCCTCCTAAACGCTAAGCATCTCAGTTCTGCGCATGTTTGTGGTCTCGTTTCAACCCCACTTGAGTTACAGAAAATCGATATCGTTGACGTCTTATTTCAACTCTACGTGGATGCAGTACGTGATTTTCAATCCCAACGCTTTTATATTTGTCTCTATCTGTTGTATATTACCGATCGTTCACTTCACTCTCTTTTTAAGCTGTTTGTTACCCTAGTTGTTTATCCAAACTGACGGTTGAAAACAATTTCGATGAAATCTTATCTTAACGTACATAAAATTCTGTGAACGTAAACTTTAACAAGCAGTGTTTCTGTTAATTATCGACCGTTTTGAACATAACAATTCTTGGACTTTCTACTTCTTTGTATATAATAAAACTGACATTGGCTTATACAACGAATACATTTGTCTAAGAAATTACTGATTTTCTTACGCAAGCACGTTTCCTTATGCTTATACATGTTTGATTAAAAATAAATTATGGTTAAGTATGCGTATCCTTGAACTTCTATTTGCTTTAAAACTGTTTTTTCTTTATGTAATCCTAACATTCCAATTATTAAATATAAAAATACCTTAATACTCGTCTATTTTCACTAAATGCATTGAAATTAATTTTGCGCGTAAATAATTTGCTCTTTTCTATATACAGGGTTGTTGAAATTTTATTGAATCTATCTATTTACCTTTTTGAATCCACAACAATATATATATATATATATATATATATATATATATTATCGTGTAGCTTACCCCCTGAAAAGGAAGCTCTAAACATTTGTGCCCAACACTTTGGGCGACATAATTCTCTGTAGATTTTCTGAATGGAACGCCCTTAAAAATTGATGTTTGACAAATTTACCTGCACCTGACTGAAAATGACGCTTTACCACTTAGACTTGCAATTCATATCGCCCTATAATAATAGCCTCAAAAGATGCTCTCCAATTCGGACGCCAAACTTCCAGCTTCCTCAGGAATATTCGGCACGGTTGCGCAATTGTCCTCTGAAAATCCTACCCTTCTATTTAAATAAATAAGAATTGACCTACAAAAGTACATCGCGATTTATTTGAATATTCAGTTGCTATTAAAAAATTTCAGTTTTACATTCCTCATACATCTTGAATATTTAACAAATTTTATCAATTTTGAAAGAAGTCATTTTAAATAGAATAATTTGGAAATTTTTTCTAATTACATCAATTATTAACCAAAAGTAACTGGGCTTATCCCCAAATTTTAGTTTAAACCTCCAGGTCTAATACGAGCTCATAGTAAAAACCTTTCTTTACCTATGTGCTGACTACGGCATTGAAATTACCAAAAACCCTTTTACTTTGTACAAAAAGCCAAAATTACACCTTCATTTTATACCACCAAATAGTACAGACGTTTCAAAGTCAATGATCACTAACCATATGCTATCTCCTTCCTTTGCTACCTTATGCAAAATATCGTCCTTCTCTTTATATTATCGATCTGTTTTCGTAACGTGCAACATTTTAGCTAACACAGACCTGCGATTGTTTCTCAACGGTCTTTTTCAAGGAATCTAGTACTTGTTGATAAGCTTTAAACTTGATACAAAATACCTGTTTACAATGCTAAACCTTTCTACAAATATTTTACATGTTCCCGCTCTATTATCACCCTAAGTTACACAAACAAATAAATCTCGCTTTGAATATGCGTTACTAAATAAATACCCTCTTCCATTATCGATTTTTATGCTACAAACATAAAAGCTTTTGTATTAATACGCTATTTCATTCTAAAACCTTAACTACTTTTCTTGTATATTTATGAAACTATGCTTTACGAAATTACGTTTTCTACCTAATTTTAATTAATATTTACAGTGAATTTTACAACTACGTACAATTTCCTAATATTTAATGAAAATTAGTAAATTCTTTTCCTATCTTTCGAAACCACGTTTCAAATTCTACTTGACATGCGTTACTCCGCAATAAATAATTATTTGACCTTTCTAACACCTATTATAACCTATAAAACTACAGTAATATACATATATATATATATATATATATATATATATATATATTGCTATGATATTAGAAGAATTATCATGCCCAGACGTTGGGCTGTTATATTTATTTGCTATGAATACCTCTCTAAATTATCGTGCCCCTACTTTGGGCTGCATTATTTATTTGCTATACTCTAAATGATTGGACCACCATTTTAATATTCACAATTAAGTGTAATTATCTCCTCCTCCAGCTGTTTTCTTAATGTTGCAATCAACTGGACTTTATCTTTAAACAACTTTATTTACCAATGGCAAAATTCGATACGTTACCGCCTTGCGGGTTATCACTTTCCTATTCACCTTGTGGCTCCGCCTTTGTACTATTTAAATCTTATGACCTCGGCTAGCATTTATTTGTAATTATAAAATTCAGTAAATTTAGATTTTATATAATGAAACCAATATGTTATGTACAGCTTTTGAAATTATTCGAAATACACTTTTCAATCAGTTAATTTTATAAATCTCATTTATTAACAATCATTTACTCAAAACCCAAAGTCACCAAAAAAAACTTATTATCTTTACCAACAAAGTGTAGAATATTCTAAACCTGTTATCACATTACTCATTCTATACGTATGCAACCTCTTTTGTTGACTTTTCACAAGCATATCATATTTAGCAAATTCAATATTAAAATTAAAAATTTATATAGAAAAACAAATGTCTTATAACTAAAAATCTGACCTGGTTTTATCTTTTTCACATCGACGCTTCCAATAAAAATGATCTTCCCCAATTCTGGATTCCATTCAAATTATTACACTATGGACTTTTATCATTCTTGCCCCAGACTTAAAAATTGTAGTTTGTTTCACCCCTGTACTTCAAGATTGTATTATTCTTCTTTTCGCCTTGACATTTAAATTGTATTACTGTATTTTTTTCTTAACATCAGAATCCTAGTCTATTTCCTCAGACCTCGAAACCCTATTATTTTTATGTCTTAGTTTACATTAAATTCATTAAAAACCTACTTACGTTTAAACGGCAATTGTAATCTTCATATTTGTACTCATTTTATTTTTCACTTTTATACTTATTACGTATTACTTTGTTTAATGGCAATGCACTTCGGCCTTCATTGAGTTCAAAACTGACTTTCTTATCAAGGTGCTTGCTAATATAATCTCGAATTCCCACTCCATCCGTGGGTTTGGTCTAGAACTCGTCGCTTGTCTCTGACCAATCAAATAATTACATTTTGAGCAGTTTCTGATGCAATGCTCTACGTTTTCCCATAATCACAACCTGCCCGCATCTGTCTTTCAATATCAACATACTGTATTTTGATAGATTACTTGCTTTTCTATAAACAACTGATGCAACCCGACTTTAAATTTCCATGTTTACATGCGATTCACGCAATTTTTAATCATTTCTCTTATCAGAATGGTTAGATCTTTGTACGCCTTTATATTAACTACCTGAAACGCTATTTCTATATCCGTATTAATTTAATCGTCTGGAACTCTTCTTCTTAATGCGTGTCTAATTACACTTTATCATTTATTTCTCAATATACGCGTGCTTCCACTAAAAAATATCCTTATTTGTTTTATCTAAATTAACTAAACTTTATCTACAGGGTATTTAATATTTACTATCTACTTAATACATGTATTTCTCATTCCTACTCCAACTATGCGTCTTCCTATGTTTACCTGCGTCGCCCAAAACTATCTCTACTCTATATACAGGGTGTTGACTACTTACTATCTACAAACTATGTCTATTTCTTAATTATCTCCTTAAATAAGTGTAGTTTTCTGCTGACTATTCTAATTACTCATTCCCGAACGACCTTTACTATAACGTGCACCCTTAAGCAACCCCTTATCACAGCAATATATATATATATATATATGTATATGTATATTACTGTGGTTTTATATATTCTTGTGGTATGATATTCTAGTCCCTCGTTAATGCGCTATAAATCTCCGTTCTAGCCTCACGTTGACCCGTCAGATTTATTTGGATATTTTTCCATTCTAGTCCCACGTTGTCGGCGATAATTAATCTTTTGCTATTCTTGATCCTTTTAACTCGCGCCTCGACGCTGTGTCTGTAAACAACCTAAAATTTTAATATGCCTCGGCTAGCTCCGTCTAATCCACACAGAATGCACAACGTTACGATAACAAAAAATTTACCCCCCATTTTATCTAATACTTTCCTATTTGAATGAGACAAACGAAATTGGCCAAGATTTGTATAATAACAAAGAAAAAATATATATTTACACTTTACAGCTTAATATCATTTACTATTCGACAAAATAAACTCCTGAATCAAAGTATAATAATATCAATTTGTTTATCCCCAAAATTATAGCTCCCTTTAGTTAATTTAATGCCAGCAAAAATGACACTGTACACTATTGGAAACACCCTTGAACGTTCAACGACTTTTCCCTTTTACGTAAATTTTCACGGATGAAAAAGATTTTTGATGACGCTTTACATAAATATTTTGGTATAATAAGAAATATAGTAAATGTTCAAAAAGAGAAAATAATGCCTTATGCTATTTAGATAATGTTCTAACCTGCAGTTTTCCTTGCGTGTCTTTTTGTACTCCCTATCTTCGGATCTGCTACTGCATGCTGTTGATCAGTACCCCTGGATTGCTTTTAGTTGAGTTCACTTGTTGATTTTATAGTACCGCTTGGCCAAACCCCATTCGATGTTTAAAACAATCCTTCGTTATGTGCTCCGATGTGTAGATGCAAACCAATATTTTTATGCAATTTTACATCGATTTAAATTCGAATTTATTTGCAAATCTAGAGTTTTTCCAGATTTTCCCAAATTTTCCCAAATTTCTACTTAGATTTCTACTTAGATTTCAGATTATTATCTAGAACCCTAAATTATAAATATTAAAATTATGTTTAATTAATAAGCTTTCACTTACGTTATCCAGTTAATGGCAATACTTCTCTCGTATATTTTTCACTATTATTTTAATTTCAAAATTTTTCTATCACGACTTTTACGAAATATTATTATTTAATTTTTCCATGTTCATTTTTACATAAATTTTTAATTTAAACTGATGTGCAGCGTGCTCAGGTTGAAGGAAGACTGCTTGTTTATCAAATTTGATTGATGTATATAAAGCAACATCGCCATCTTACACCATTGGTTATCGGCGTCCGTCGGTCAAAGTTTAAGGCATGCGATAGGATATTGTCAATACTCTGGGCTTTCTTAAATATGAATTTGATAATAGCCCATCGATTCAATGCTGCCGGCCACGTAATATTCAAGTTTCATATAGTGGATGTACTTTCACCAGTCTGTTTTGTGTTGTTATCGGAAATTTTAACTCGACTTCTCATGTAGACAAACATATTGCTTTATTTTGGTCAAGATAATGTTTTGGGTTTTGAATTTATTTCATGTTAAAAATCACGTATGCAAAAATTCTATAATGACGTAAATTGAAATACGTTCATTTACATCCTGCGTTTCCGAAACTGACTTGTTTTGAAAGTTGCGATTATTCCGAAAAAGCTTTGTTATTTCTTTGCAGTATTGCGTGTTTAATTTTAACAGAATTCGCATCATGATTTTCTAGCTTTCGATGCTTTTAATGCGTATTTTATAGAATTTATTAATGCTTTTCTGGTTTAAAATAAGTTTGATTGCGTACAGAGTTATTTATCTTACTGAATGTTTAGTTTTCTAGCTTTTAGTACTATTTACATGTAGTGTGCTACCCTTATGACTCTATATAACCTAAATAACCCTATTACCATAGTAATTTAATTACATAAGGTAAGTTTATAAATACTATCGTATTACAGTGAACAAGACGAAATAATAACTTAGACTTTTATGCAAAGCCCAAATGATCATTTCAAATCGAGCTAGTAATTGAAAGGTGGAAAATAAAAGGTCTTGGACAGGACTTGTACCTGTATCCTGGTTTTGCCAAAACCATGCGTTTACCAATTACGCCACCGAGACCGATGACGACAATTGGGAAATTTACAAATTTAAATCGTGTACACAACTATACATAATTGAAAGTTAGGGTTATGTTTTCTCTTCTTTTAGTGTCCCTAACACTTGGAGTCGCCTGTGTCCTTCTCATCTCCGGTGAGCTGTTTTGTCTCTGCACTCTCGGTCTTGGTGTTGGCCCTCTGGTGCAACTACTGCTCCTATAAAACGCTCCCCTAGGTTCCCAGTTGTTCCTAAAATTTATATTGAAATTTGTCCCACATCTCTAAAAATTCTCCCCCCTATTTTCAAATCTAACTAAGTTAACGTTTCTTTCACTAGCATCCCTAGATCTATCTGTACTAACATCATCGTACATTTGAAGGTATTCCAAAAATGCCTCTCTTTCAACGATGTTCTGCAACGCAACATGTTGCCTAACCTCAACTTCAAAATGTCTTGACAGATACTTAAGTATCTGCCGGTCTGTTAAAAGAGGACTCAACTGTTTATCAATGCTATATTTGCGGATCGAATATTGTTCCCTGAATCCCGCAAATTCACTTTTATACTTCCTCGTAATTAAGGCATCTCGCACCTGTTCTTGTTTATGATCACTCCAGTAGTGCTTCAAAAATGTCTCCTCGAAATCATTATACGACTCAATATCCTGGCCAACTAAGTTGAACCAGGCTTCAGCATTATCTTTTAATAAAGCTTTTACTGTATTAAGCTTAACCTGTTCATCAAATAAATTAAAAACTAAGTATCTGACACTATTTATAAAAATTTGGGAATTCACCCTATTATCCCCGTAAAATTTTATCTGTTGATCTAATGATAAGCTACCTGAGAAGAACCTCGGATCATCCTCCGTTAAAACCGCCATGTTCTGCTTTATTCCGCTAACTTCTCTTTCTACGCGTCCTAATTGGTCCCTACATGAGTCAGTCACCTCCGTCATCTTTCAATTGATTTCTTCCTGACAGAAAATTCTAACCTCTGACTTTAATTGATCAAATTCCTGCTTCAAACCAGCTATTTTTTTTCATTCCTATCTATCCTTGTTTCTACTTCCCCCATTTTTAGCATAAAGCTATTTTTAAGCTCCGAAAATTCTTTCTAAATTTTTTCTCCTAGTGTTTCCCTAACTCCACTTAACGTTTCCTTCATCAAATCAAACTTCCTATTCGATTCTTGGCCCATTTATTCTAGTTTCCTGTTTGATTCCTCCCTACCTAATCGCATCTCGTCCAACAGCCTCGTAATTAACTCATTTCCAAGTTCTACTGACTCTGTCTTAGACTGATCCCTACTATCTCCTCTTCCTCCATTTCCTGTCTTGTTTTTTCAAAAAGAGCACTTTCGTCACTTCCGATTTCTACTCCTTCACTTCTTAGCCACTCCTTTCATAACATTCGTCCACATCACACTATTCATACGCTATATAATTCCACAAACTTACTAAAATTAATTACGAAAAAAATATTTACAAACACTAAACTTCCTAATCCCAGGATCGTCAGTTTCTTGAAATAAATAATAAAAAAAATTAATCTGAATTCGAGCCCTCAAGTTCGGGTCGTCATAATTGCTGTGGGTTTTGTCTGGAATAAAGCCCCACGCTTGGGTGCAATAATTGCTACGAGCTCCCCTGTTGGAGAGTCCATTAAAATTTTTGTTGTTATAAATGCTATGGACGTACTCGGCAAATGAAGCTCTACCACCTAGACATGCATTACATATCTCTTAATAACCGTGACTAATTTCTACCCTAATTCTAACATAAAATAAAATTAATCGCTAAGCTTATCTTTAATAATAAATACCTACGTTCTTGATTTAAAATATTCTAAATAATTTATGGACTGCTATATACATGGTGTATCCTATTAAAATGTCTTACTGACCTATCTCCCACCATTTCTAACTTAAAAATCCTAATATATTATATATATATATATATATATATATATATATATATATTACTGTGTACAGATAAGCGTAAACATGGGTAAATAGAACAAGAGTTTATTTATTTAATCACCCTGTACGTAAAAATCAATAATTTATTTGAAAAGCTTCAATTTGAGACAAAATTACATGTTATAATGTAAGTTTAATTTGTATACGTCAAGTTAGACGACGTACATTTATTTAAAAATTATAAATTAAAGCATTCGTAGAAAAGCTACAAAGTAGGAAAGCATAAACAAGCTAAACCAGCAAAGGTTTTCAAGGAATAAAAGCAGGAGTAAATAAAAATTACTATTCAGACTAGAAATGATTGAAACAACAATTCGTAGTATTATGCTAACGGACAGACTCAAGGTTTATAAGAACAGACAAATATTTAAAAACAGATCGATAAGATTAGGCGACAGAGAGTCTTTAGAACGTAATCAAGTGAGATATAAATAACAGATGAGTACATAACAAACATCTTTCAACCGCGTGGTAAACAAGTATATTTGTGGAGGCTAATCGAAGGGCGCAGATGCAACAGGGTTGTGTTACACGATATCGATTTTTTAAATAGGAAGGGAGCTTTAACTGTAGACAACATGGTAATAGTAGAACAATAAGAAAGACAAAGACAGGAAAAATTGTTATAAAAGCAGGACTGCAATAACGATATAGACGCGCACATAAGGGGCGTGCATTGGATTTGATTGGGGGGAATAAGAGAGAACAAAATTCACGGTAAATTTAACGGTTAGAAAACGTACGTAGGTTTTTGTAGTAAAAGCGAGGTGGAGTAGACGATTTCTCGGTTTTTGAAAGTTCGTTACATGTTTGTACGGGAAATTTTTAGAATTTAATGGCAGTTTGAAAGCTTTCAAAGAATGGGTAACGAATATACGTGCAAACTAAGTGGGTCTGAAAATATATAAGGAAGGCTGAAGTTAGATTCGCTCTCTTATATTTTGCTTTTATTATCTGACTTCTCGATGATAATTTGAAGAACATCCTAGCTTTTAATACCGCGGACAGTGCAGTCCGCCAAAAGCGCACAAGCGGGTGCAAAGTAATTAACGGACTAAATTAAAATAAATCATAATAATTAAAAGTAGAAGCATTTATAGTTTGAACGAGGGTGCTGGTAGCACATTAACTAGACGAAGAGGTCTGATTTGGTTATGGTACGTGTAGTCTGACGGAAGGCGACTTCAGTTACACTTGGACAAACGAGTAAGATGGAGCAAGCAGGTTCTAGCAGCCTGGTGAAGAGTCATCTATGGAGGTGGTTCATCTATGGAGGTGGTAATCGAAAAGAACAATCCAGGTAACGATTTTTGTTATTGAAACTGTTGTGTTGGTGCGTAGTTATTTTGATATATGAGTGATTTGGTTATTATTCTTGTGGTAAAAATTTTTATAAACTAATATTAAATTTTAGGGACACATGTAAAGGACGATTTTCCATTATTAATCTGAGGGTGTAAATACTTGAATAATATATTATCAATGTAAGAAATAAACGGGTCTTTGGTATAATTTTAAAATGCAAAATTTTATGCATGGGAAATAACAAGGTTTATACTGAGCTCAAAATAGATCGTAGAAGTAAAGTAAGGGTAGAGGATAGGCCCATCTACTTTTAATAAAATATGAAATGTTAAGGTACATCAAATTTATGAGGATTTTAGATTGATGTTTGGCATTTGAATAGAAGTACGAAATGTTATAACGTGAATATTTACTGTAACTTGAAATTATGAGAATTGATCTTGTATGGTAGCAAAATAAAAGAGTTGTTAGTTTTTGTGGACATATTTTTTTTATTAACTACAAAGGTTATTGGAAGAATGAGTAACAAGGGTGAGTATCTAGAAGGGCGCAGTAAGTAGTGCTAGCCGAGGGTTCGAAATTTGGAAAGCCTCCTCAGAAGATACCCAACGAAAGAGGTGATTAACAGCAATTTATGACACCCAGACACCCAAAGTTAAGGGCACGAGTTAGTGAGCCAATTCTAAGGTAATCGTAGCAATTATTATGTCAATCCAACAGTAGAACCCGTTCAAAAAGGTAACCACTGCATATTTATGGTCACCCAACATTGGGGCATAAGTTTTAAGGCTTCTTCCCAGGAAAACTACAGCAATTTATGAACCCAATTCGTGGAACATAATTCATACCAAAAGGTAACCACAGAAATATATATATATATATATATATATATATATATATATATATATATATTACCGCGTAACTTCGCTCTGGGTCAGTACTGGTACTTTCTCAAAAAACATTCGAGCATTTATTAATTTACCAAAAAGAAAAATTTTCAAAAAACAATTTCTTACCCAGATTCTGCTTCCATCAACTTTGATTTCTTCAACCGTTTCCCTGACTAGCTCAGTTGGGCCTCTTCTTGAATACCTAGATTTACAATCATACTCTTTACTGTTCGCGCACACTCTCAATAAAATCACAAAATTATACAACAATCATACAATATTTATTTACCACTATTTACAAATAATAATTCAAGATTATGTACATTTCGGTGCTCAAGTTACACCTCCATAAATGATATCTTTGTAAAGTCCTTTTTTTAAATTGAAATATCAAACACATTTAATGTAACATGAGTAAATGGGCCCTAAATAATACCTCATTTATATTTTTTTCTAATTACACTCTGGAGTATGGTGAGCTCATGATAATCCAGTTTATTTTTTTTATGTATGCTTTTCACTTTGCATACTCTTACTACAAACACAAAAAAACCCATGTACTCTTAACAATAAAAATTTAAATTCCTGAGGAACGTTAATAAGCTTTACGTACACCTTTAGATTTATATTCAAATACCATAATAAAAGTTATTTATACGTATTCTTTTTAATACGCAAAATAAAGCAAAATACCATCAAAGTCCACTCTCACACATCACAATAATTTCCATAGTTTATAAAAAAACAGCAAATTCTAATGCGATACCTGGAATTTCTTGAAGATCCCTACTCCGTTGACGATGAAGTTAAGTTTCTGCACCCTCGGTCTCGTGGTTCTGCTCTGCTTGCCGCCTCCAGCTATCTATAGATGAACACCATCTAAGTTGTGCTGCATGCTATTCATTCAAGATCCATCCAAATCCAAATCCAAGTATATTACACGTTTTTATTTTTTTGTTACTGCATAACTTACTTTACGTTTACGAGCTTGTTAAAATTTCTGTTGCACCTCAGTTAAATATAAACTCGACACTTTTCGCGTTTCAAACTATGAGGCCAACAATCTAACACTGTACTATTTAATTTATAAATTTTAAATACTTACAAGCTCGTTAGTAGATTTCTGTACGTAGTAAGCGATGCAAATTAACGAAGTCAAAGAGAAACTTAATAACTCACCTCTCGTATTTATACGATTCTAAGTGTAACCTCTCCAAACCTTTCTAACGCGAAACACTTAATTCAACTAATTCGTTTTTCAAATTTTGGTATAACCGTTTTCAAAATTTTTGAAATTTAGCTGGTTGATACGATATTTTCCGAAAAACCCGCATTTAATTTTCCCGTGCTTGTTTGTTTTAAAACTAACTATTTCGACCAATGATACTTTCAGTGACGTCTTGAAAACCCCGCCTATATTAACTCTATTCCACTCTTATGCATATTAGATGTTTCCTTCTACCCTCGCTTGAGTGGTAGAAAATCAATATTACTGTCTGCGTGCTATCTAACCCACGTGGACTGAATACGTGTGTTTTGAAGTGAACTGCTATTATGCCTGTCTCATTCCGAAGCATATCATTGATTCTGCGGTTTAAGGAAACTTTTGGTTAGCATTTATGCGAAACTTCCGACCGTTTGCACGATATACCTTGAATCCTGTCTTTTATCTACACAAATAACGGGAAGTTGACCTTTCAAAGCATGCACCTGTGCCTAATTAACGAACGTTTTAAAACAACATTTCTATAAGTTTGCGTTTCAAGGTATTTTATATTCAACCTCTGTTCGTTTGTTAGTAAAGCTTTTCGCCTTGGTATTATCGATTTTTCATGCTCCTATGCGTATTAGACGTTATAACCCTTTCAATTAAACTCAATTAAATTAATTAATAATTTCCATTGGCTTATACTATTTATTTTCTTTACGAAGCTTTTAAATTTTAATCCCTACTTGTACAAATTATGGTAATACTTGTTACTTTTAATCAACTAAATGAAATAAATTTCGCACGCAAATTATGGTTGTTTCCTCTATACAGGGTGTTTGAAATTGCATTGTTTATACCTAAATTTAACTCTTTAAAACCACTACAATATATATATATATATATTTATATATATTGCTGTGTTATACTCCTGTGAATGCGGGAACTGGGTCCTTTCAACAAAAAATTCTAGTCCCACAGATTGGGCGTCATAAACTGCTGTGATCCTCTTTTCGCCTCGGCTGCTCACCTAATTTTATAAACTTTCTCATTCATAAAATTAAACAACACATTCCTACCACAAACATCAACGTTAACTCTATTTACATCAATATTCAGAATACATTAAATTTTCAAATTAAATTTCAGCATAAAATTCAGTTTTAAAAAGAATTTCAAGATTAATTTTATTATCACTTTAACGTGCATCCAGAGTTAAAGTCCTTGTTGGATGCCTACTAATTAATATAACAATATAAGCAGACCGGAGTCTGAGTATAAAGGGAGCATCTACCACCCCTTTACGTTAATTAACCAGGTTCGTCTAATTGAGCTCAAAGACATACCCAAAGTTTCATCATATTCCCGAACATCAATACTAAATACCCTTTCTACTTAAACAAGCAAATTTCATCTTAAAATTAAAATTTTATGGTTAGTACAATTTCACTAATGTCCATTTAAAGTAAATCAATTATAAAGTTATTCAACACACACAAAATGTCAAACAAAATAGTATAATTTACCTGAAGGTTACTGTCCTCGTAGCTTCAATGTACATCGTCCCTTTAGTTAATCACACCATTCCAACAGGATTATATTTACGGCTTCTAATTCTCAACGCTTTTAAAATTTTCTCCATCACCATTTATTTAAAGTTGTTTCTGGGCTTTTCCGGAACTCATCTGTGTATATCTGACCCTTGTTTCGTGGATCCAGACACGTATTTGAACCATTTAATTATTAACACCCCGAAAAATAGCAGAGAAATTCATGCGTCTTTCACCAATATACGCCAAAACTGCCTACTTTTGTGTATACATTTGTCGTTGTAAATTTTGCTAATTGGTACAGTGATACGAAATTTTATTACCTTGTATCTAAGTGCACTGAAGTACATTCATGTTAGCACGTAAATAACAAACTATTTTGAATCACTAAAATATACGAGCAAAATTTTATATTATTTTATCAAACTAAAATGCACTGTTTAACATCTTGAATCAAGTCGCGGATGTAAGAGCTTTTAACGCATCGAATAGTCAAAAGTCTAAGAGAGCTTGTTTATATTCACCTCAGTATATATAGCAAAAAGCCTGTCTGTCGGTCTGTTCCCCAAAACGGGTAATTCTAAAGAATTTCTCATACCATGTTCCCAGTCCGTCGCTCGCGCGTCGGTTTTACGAATTTTCACTCGCCCCATTTAAAACTCAGAAATTCACACACGGCACGCAAACATGTCCGAGAAAAACTAATTAATTTTGTACAGAAATCGTTGTTTCTACCTCTGATATTTGCATCCTATTTTCAACCAATTGTGACCCTCGTGACGTTGCTTAAATCACGCCTTTTACTATATGTGTCTTTGCTTGACGCATTTTCTCTTTCCTTTTCTAACCTGTTCGTATTGGTGCAAATTGATATTCTTTATTATCGATTATATTTTAGTCCATGTGGACTATCTGGGTTAAATAACCCCGTATCGCACATTCTCGTGAATATTAAGCCCCGGTTTCTCCAAGATTCTTTGAAACCATTTGTTATCTACACAATTTTCGCCGTACGTGATATTTAAACTACGCAGGTGTTCAAAATAATATTAATTCTCAGAGCTTTTTAAATAAACCCTGTTTTGTATTTCGTGCTAAAGCATCTGACCGTTTCCAATATCCTTAGAATCGACATGTTTATCTAAACAAATTAAACTGAAATTGCCTTTTAAAATACGCAGGTGTGTTCAAACATCCTACTTCTAACTAACACTTCTAGGATTTGCTTTTATTGGGTTTTACAAGTTTCTATAGATATTATCTGTTACTAACGATTCAATTAACTTCAATTAAAATTGACTTCTATCCTTTCATTTTTAGCGAATACAAGTTAAATATTAATTATTATGTGTACACTTTGTTTTACTACCGGTTACTTAAAATAGGGTTAATTAATATAAATTTTGCACGTAATTGGTCTTTGTTTCTTTACTTAGGAATAATTAAATTACACGCAGAGCTTTTTAATACTGTTTCTTTTGATATAAAGCGTCTTGTACATGATTTAAATCTCTGATTTTTACTGAAACGACCGAATTTATTTATGCTTCAAGGTTTTAATAAAGCGTATTATTTAATAAAATTCCTTATACACGGTGATTAAAATTATTTGATGTGATTATTTAATTTTCTACCCTGGTCTAAATATGAGTAATATATATATATATATATATATATATATATATATATATATATATAAATAAGATGTATTTGTATACAAACTCTTATGAAAATAATAAGAGCTTATTGACCTATACAAATCGGGCTAATAGTTGTATAGCCATTAACAAAACAATAGCTTTAATACTTTACACGCTTAGTAATGTTGGTGTTTTACCACCCGATGATGGTATTATTTAGTTTTGCCATCGTACAGAGATTCCTTCGAATCTATATCAGTATAATAACTTCGATTACTTCATAGGGTTGTTGGAAACTAATTCGCTCTGAAGAAGCTTAAGGAAGCTGAAACCGGTCGGTCAGTGGATGTTTCCTCCCCTTGTGAAGTAATAAAGCTATTGTTTTGTTAATGGCTATACAACTATTAGCTCGATTTGTATTCGTCAATAAACTCTTATTATTTTCATAAGAGTTTGTTTACAGATACATCTTATTTTATATATTGTTCTACACAATTTCTTATTGCGGACTGCAAATAACTCTTTTATTATATATATTATATATATATATATATATATATATATATATATATATATATATATATATATATATATATATATATATATATATGTGCATATTTACGTAACAATTGAATATATAAAACTTCTCCAGGTTATTGTTAACGTATATAATCTAAGTTAAATTCGTAAATAAACGTCAACATTCTATACCGCCATTAAAAACGCCTACCATTTTTAAATAAAGCTGACTCTGGTCTTTGGTTGCGTACGTAATTATATACCTTGAAGGAGCGCTAAAGCCAAATAATTAAATTTGTATGTACACAGTAGCGTTCAGTTGACGTGCTTCATTATTTTTAATATGCTTCTTGCACAAACAAATTTTATTAACATACACATTATGTCTTAATTTTTAATAAGGAACCAATTAAGATTATATCATTAAGTTTATTATATAGTCGTGAGCGAAGATTTATCGAATAGGAATCAAAAATTTCTCCTTAGCACAACAAGAAAAGTGAATTAAGCTTCTTTTATGTTTTAAACTGACAATTATAAAATTTCTCTTGGCTTAGAAAACATTTACAATTAATTCTGTACCTTATTTCGAGATAATATCACAAAGAAAATTATTTAACTGTAAATGTTTAGTGTGATTTTACTGCTAATCGACTGTATTATTACAAAGCACCGAAGCGTGGAAGATATAGATTCTATGCATGTTAAAGTCATAGGCTTTTCTGAAGACAAATCGCATGGAGTTTAGAATTTATTGGTTTTGTGAAGAAAATAGTTGCTGGAGGTCTTCCTTATATTAAGTTCCCACACTGTAATTTTGTATGTTTTATAGCATCTATGTAGTCGTGACGTAATTGTAAAAAAAGTGGATTGCTGCGGCTCCATGGACTAGTTAGTATCCATATTTATAATCAACTAACGTAATAACTTGGCTTGGTACTTAAATGCATAGAGAGAGTTGAGTTTCAAATATTAATCAACACTTTTGTTCTGAAAATTTTGAGTTCTCATTTTGTGACATCGATACTCGTTCAAAAGATGATAAATTTTTATAATATCCATGCGAAACGATCTCTTCTGTGTGTCTTGTTAGGGACAAAGTGGCTGTTACGTACAAATTTAAAATAAAAGAGCAAACGAGTTGTTAATCCCAGAACTAACTAGGATAAGCTGTAGGTACTTTACACGTTGAAGTATGATAAAATAAGTATATCATTAAAATGTTCAAAGTACCGATTGAGATTCTGCACTCAGCTTTTGGAAAATCAGAGTCCAAGATGGCGAATCCAGGATGGCGGACGAGATTTTTAAAGACTCAACCAATTTACGCCAAATTCGGTACAGGGTGGCTTTTCCAGTTGCCGATGAAGATTCTGCACTCAGTTTTTGGAAATTTAGAGTCTATAATGGCGGACGAGATATCTTAACGGGTTCAAATGAATCAAATAAAAAATTGTATAATTCTAAACATACATACCTACATCAGCAAATTAATGAAGGTGATCATAACAAAGAAATTGAATTTTGCCAAAACACGATGGAAAGGATTGTTCAGTATTTGAAATTTTGGGTTACTATTTATTCAAATAAATCGACATTTAAAGTCAATCACTGCAGAAGAAAATGGTCTCAACGATTCATGAAATAGCTAATAAAATTTCAAATTAATAATTATTGGATAGAACGGAGAGTAACTATTCAGCAGCTAGCTAATATCCTTCATTTAACTCTACTTAATTTCTTCTTTTAAGGCTACTTAAAAATAATCGTGCACGTTGCTAAACCAAAAGATATGGAGTATCTGAGACAAAGAAAAAACAATGGTTGCGCTAATATTAAATCTGATAGTTTAGGAGCGCCATTGAAAATCTTGATGTCCGTCTGCTAGGATTTTGATGGAGAATATTTTGAACCAAGATTGTTAGCCTTACCTTAACTGACCGGGTTTCCTTTCCTTGCCTTAACTGGCCAGGAACCTTCGCCTCGCCTTGACTGATTTTTTCTTAAATAGCCGTGATATTTCCTTGCTTGTATTCGCCAGGATTTTCGCTTTAGGCTTAGGGGTTCCAATTGAATGAATTAAGTTGAGCTTGAAATGTACTTGAATGACAAGGTCAAGGTCAAATCCAAGGCCACCATTGAATAGCCAGGGGGAAAATCCTAAAACATTTGTTTTCATCATTTTTCAAAAAATTTATGTTCCCGTTGCTAAAACAAATTTGACCTTGGAATGACGTTAAAGGTCATAGTTAAGGTCATGATCGAGATTATATTAGAATCTATAATTTCCTGCTCTTCCCAAACCCGCAATAAAAAGTAGGACTTCCCATTTGAAAAAACGTAGTTCACTTTGAAATGACCTTAAAGCACAATGTCAAGGTCAAATTCAAGGTCACCGTTGAATAGCCAGGAAAAAATCCTAAAACATTTGTTCCAATCATTTTTAAAATATTGAATAGTCTCAAAGTTATTCAGTGTTCGGTTGCAAAAACAACAGACTTTAGAGTGACGTTGAAGGTCTTGGTCAAGGTCATATTTGAATGTAAAATTTCTTTCTCTTTTCAAATCCGCAATAAAAGGTGTAGGTTCCTATTTAAAAAAACGTAGTTGAACTTCAAATGACTTGAAGGACAAGGTAGAGGTGGAATTCAAAGTTACCATTCAATCGGGTGTCAAAAATTCTATAACTTTTGTTCGAGACAGTATTTCCGAAAAGGCGTTCTAAGCGAAAAATCTTACCGTTTCCATACCTTTGGAACTTTTTATTCAATTTATGCAATTTAAATGCGCTTTTCCACCAAAAAGATCAATTATTTATAGAGCATTTTACATTTGAACTCGCTGCATTCTTTAGTTGCAAAATGAAAATCTTTTAGAATATGTCCATGTATTTACACGTAATGTATACACACGGCTTTGACAAAAAATGTCGATAAAACTCTTTTTATTATTTAATTAAGACCAACATTTCTTATTTTACATATCAAATTATCTAACACACGATACTTTCGTAATTAATATCTGATAATTACAATTTATTTATGCATTGATGCACATCAACAGACGTTTTCTAAACAAATAAATAGCTACATAACTGGGCTTTTTCTTGTATTTTTTTGAATTTTTACGAGTTTACGTCATAGGATATTTTTGAAATGGTGCAATATGACCTCTCTGTGACCTTTAATTTGTTATAGACTAGGAAGGAATTAGTGTTAGTGAAAAGAAGATACCGCACTTAGGAAGTACTCGTCGGTGGCGATGATAAAGCTGGTGCTTCCACAACTTATAGTAGTATGCCCGAACGACTTAGATAGCTGATAAGACCTGCCTAACTGACGGCGTCGTGGAAATTGTGCTCTGCCGTCCTTAGGTGTGATCGAGTAGTAGATGTTTGGTCAGGATGTCAATCGCTGACGCATGCAAAAATGAGTAATTGTGTACTGTCATGATATCAGGCGGTTTAGTGTCGAAGTTGATATGGATGTGACTACTATGCCCAAAGTCCCGGGTTCGAATTCTAACCCGGTCCGCTTGAAAAATGTTAGGCGAGTATTTTTCCCAAAAGTTCAAAATTTCCAGGTAGAAAGCTCGCTTCCTGAACAATGTAGTACCTTCGGGTGGTGCATGGGAAATTCAAATGTAGCGTCAAGATGTCAATCACTGACGTGAGTGGAGATAACAATCGCCAACGGTGTAAGTGTGTTTCTATTAGGCTAACGATCACTGATTTGTGTAATGGTTGATTTAATTAACTTAGCTTCTACATAGCGTAATACTAGGTGATGCTTGGATATTCTTGGCAAGCGTGTCAATAGACTGGTCTTTGAACTATGATGACAAGTTTTGTATTTCGGGCTTCACTTTGACATAGTCTTTATTGAGCATAAATTTACAATTTTTACTTTTAATCTAATATGATATTTGTGAAATTTTGAATATGAAATATTACTTTTTCAATCTAACTAGCAGGAAAAGATGTGCCCTTAAGATATTTCATCAATACTTAGATCTAACCGAGAGTAAACTGGTTATTTATGCGGTCTTAATAAACATTTTACTTAAGATATATTATTTTACAGATTAACTAAACCAAAACTATTGTCGGTCTGCGGTGCTTCATCTATGCGGTCTCAGCGTAGTCCACTGCTGTTTTGATGATGGGGTTGCCGTGAAGAACAATTCCGCGAAGGCCTTCCATACAGGCACCTTGATGGATTCCATGTACGTTCAGACGTTGACGTCGGAATGGATCTAGTCGTTGTTCATGCATCCTGGTGCGTCGAGTGCCATGCGGAGGTTCTTCGATTATATGGTTTGCAACCTCTTGATGGTTTGATGACGGTTTCGTACATTCTGATTATGTTGGCTACCTTCTCCTGTTGAGTAGCGGGTACATGCTTATCGCATCGTAGTCCACCGCTGTCCTGATGAGGGGGTTGCCGTGATAAATAATTTGGTTAAAAGTCTTCTGTGCTGCCGTCTTGATGAATTTCATATCTAATCGCTCCTCAAGAACCATGGTGCGTCGGCTGCTATGCGAAAGTTATTCGATTGTACAGTTTGCAACCTCTTGATGTGGGACTTGGCTGTGTAGGCCCACGCTACCGATCCATAGGTGAAGGTGGATCTGATAACGGTCTCGTAGAGTCCGATCTTGTTGGCGATGCCGAGCAGCCTTTTCTTATTGAGTATCGGGTACATGTCGGCCGTTGCTGCGTTGGCTCTGGCAGTGCTGTTAACGATGTGGGTTTCCCCAGTGAGTCTGGTCGATGGTAACTCCCAAGTACTTGGCCTGCATGTTCCAGTTGAAGATCACGACGTCCTTGTCTGGTTAGGACTTTTTCCTTTTTGTCAGGAATATTGCGCTGCCGTTGTCCGGGTTGATGTTGATCAGCTATGTTCGAATGAATTTTTTTTCGTTTCGGATGTTACCCTATATCAAAGTACATGCACTGAACATAGAACAAGGGCCTCGAAAATCGGGATCTCCAAATCATTTTTTGTGCTACGCTAAAAGTAGCAAATCTATTGGATGCCCATTCCACTAACCTGTTTTTCAACATACCTTGCATAGGGGAAGAAAGCATACAAATACGATTGCAAATCCAGCAGAATTCAGTACCTTAGTGCTCGCCACAGCCTAAGAACTCACTACAGTTCTCACCATAGCCTGTGAACTACCTCAGCAAGCAGTGCTCCCACAGCCTGCTTAAATTTCCGACTAGTTACGCTGCACCTGGGGCACGTATAACAGTGCTCTCCATAGCCTGCTTAATTCTTGACCCGTTAAGCTGCCTGACGCCGTACCTGGGGCACGTCGCTATAGTTCAGCAAGCAGTGCTCTCCATAGCCTGCTTAATTTGGACTAGTCACGCTGCCCGCCGTCGCAAATGGGGCACGTCGACATAGTTTAGCACAGTAAACCACGTAGTAGCAGTGCTCCTCATAGCCTGGTTAATATCTGACCAGTAATGCTGCCCAGCTCCGTATTTTTATTTTATTAATTTATTTGTTCCAACGTTTCAGTAGTCTGCTACCTGAAATTTAAGCAGACCTGGCTTCCCCACAGAAAGTAACCATCATGTGCTATGTGTGTATGTGTGTGTGGGGGGGGGGGTTGTGTGTATGTGTGTTATGTGTGTGATGTTGGTCCGTGTTACGTTCCCCTTCTAGGACCAGGACCTTCGACAGCCGGAAATCCAGATGTTGAAGAATGTAAGTGTGTGAATGGTGTTTTGTGTTTGCACAGTGCATAAGAGGTGTTTTGTGTGTGTGTGTGTGTGTGCGTGTGTGCGTGTGTGCGTGTGTGCGTGTGTGCGTCTGTGCGTGTGTGTGTGTGTTTTGTGTGCGTGCGTGTGTTCGTGCGTACGTGCGCGCGCGCGTGTGTGTGTGTGTGAAGTGTGTTTGAAATGTTAATTTGTGTTTATGTTTGCCCAGGTTACCAAAAGGTTGGATTGAATTAGTATAATTCTGTACATGTTTGAACTTATACTATTGCATAAAAGGATTTGTTTGCTGTATTATTTGCCTCAGGTTTGTGTAAGTTCTTAAAATTTAGCGTTAGTAAAAAGAAAAGAAATTCTCTATTCTACTACTTAAAATTAACTTATACTACTACTTAAAGTTAACTTATACTACTACTGTTAGTTATTATTTATTAGAGACAGGGTTGCTAAAATATGTAGAAGGATGCAAATTCTACATATTAGGGGGTTAGATCGTTTCAAAGTCGGGTTGATTCTTTAATCTTGTTGCTTCTGATCGTCAAGAGCAGAGCTTTTGGAATTCCAGGAGATCGGTTTCCGGTCTCCGGGGCAGGGCCTCGGTTCGAGGAGAGGTGGTACTTTTATGTCTCTGTCCGGGTAGTTTTGTTTGTGTCTTTTATCCGTCAAGATAACGTTGGTAGATGAGTGCCGTGGTTTTTTGTGTAAGTGCATTTAAGTGTGGAAAGAGGTTTCCATTCCAAATCATGTGGTGTAGGGTCTTGTTTAATAATGTTTGTCTATGTTCGTAGAGATACGGTTGTAAGTCATTACATTCGAATACTATATGTTCCGGTGTTCCTATTTCTCCGCACGTGTATATGTTGTTGTCAGCTAAGTTCATGCGTTCTCTGTATGTTGGATAGGGTCCGTGGCCAGTTAGGTAGTGAATAAATCCCCGACTGGGCACCAGGTATTTGGCTTTTAGGCGCCGTACCTGGGGCGCGCCGCATTAATTCTTTATAACTCAACATTGTCCCACAAGTAGAACACGAAGCTCTCCGAAGAGTACCAAAAACCGCCGAGAACGTCTGGACTTCGTCAAGCCATTAATGCTTTCTAATTATCGTTATTCATGTTCTACTCAGTCTCGCAAGTAAATGCGAAGGCCTTCCGAAGAATTCCTAAGCCTACCGAAGACTTCTGAACTCCTTTAATATTGTATATATGTTCAGTGTACCGTTTCTGTGTACATATCTTAATTTTATATAACTCAACGTTGTTCTACATATAAATCACGAAGCCGCCCGAAGAGTCCCGAAAACCGCCGAAGAGGTCTGGACTCCTTCAAACCATAAATACTTTGTAGGTATCATTATTCACGTTCTACTCAGCCTCGCAAGTAAATCCCGAAGCCTTCCGAATAATTCCGAAGCCTACAGAAGACTTCTGAACTCTCTTAGTATTGTAAATATGTTCAATGTACCGTTCCTGTGTACATATCCTAATTTATTATAACTCAACGTTGTTCCACAAGTAAACCACGAAGCCGGCCGAAGAGTCCCGAAGCTTGCAAAAAGACGTCTGGACCTCTTAAAACTATAAATACTTTCTTATTTTCATTATTCCAGCTCTTACTCAGCCACATAAGTAAAACCCGATGCCTTCCGAAGCCTACCGATGACTTCAAACCCCTTAAAATTGTATATGTGTTCAGTGTATAGTTTTGTGTTCAGATCATAATTCTTTATAACTTCACGTTGTCCCACAAGTAAAACGCGAAGCTCTCCGAATAGTCCCGAACACCGCCAAAAACGTCTGGACCTTTTCAAACTATAAATACTTTTTTATTACCGTTATTCAAGCTCTCACTCAGCCTCAACAAGAAATTCCGAGGCTTTCTGAAGAATTCCGAAGACTACCGAAGACTTTTGGACCTCTTAGAACTGTGTATATATTTGTTTACTTAGTATTTAAGTTCCTACTTGGTTCCACAAGCAACCACAAAGCCTTCCGAAGATAACTGAACACTGCCGATGACTTCCAAAGTGCTTTAAATTGCATAAACTGTTCATTTTGACTTGTACTTGTATATTTGTGTACTTATGAACTTTCTTTTTGCTAGTGAAGATTAAACATAACAGTGCTAAGTCTACATACTTTCAAACGCCGCCCACTCGTACGATAACACGGAGCTGTTTGTATATGTTTTCCCTCTTAAGATTGCAGGTGTAGCTATCGTGATCGGGGGGAAATGGCTGAAGGTTGTTGGAGGATTGTTATCTGATAACACGTTAAATTCATGTAGTTCAAATTAGTTGTGTGCCAGATAGTTTTGCAGATTACCTTCCTTCCTTTATATTTTCTTAATGAGCAACCTTGAAGTAGAATTAGTAACTATCAACGCAAATAGTTTTTGCAAATTGTATACTTATATGAATTCCGTAAGTATTAATCTCTGTATTAAAATTAATTGGTTGTTTCAACTCCCCCAGAAGCAGTTTCAAATTAATGGATAATTTGATTGAGGGCCGAGGATGATATAAGAAAAACGTTTGGAGATATTTATATCTACCTACTACATACAAGTTTAATTCGCAACATTTTCGGCTTTTGTTTCTTTTAGGCTTTGTAGGCTTCCACATCCGCCCTCTGCAATAATAACATATACTCACAAGAATTTGTCAGCAATGTCTAAAAATTCTTTGATCCCACCGGTGTTTTGTTTTCCAATATTCATGCGAATTCTTAAATCTCAGATAGTTAATATAGGTCATGGTATGTAATTAAAAATAACTCAATTATAATGTCCTCGTCTTTGAATGCAATATCGAAAATTGTTTTAAACAACTGTATATTAGTTTGCGTCAATGTCGTTTAAATATTTGGTAATTATCAGTGGACATTTATGTAATTAAGCTTGAAACTTTACAACCTTAAAACGCTTTATTGCCCTGGTTAAATATCGCAGTCACAGCAATCTCATAAATAGTTCCAATTATTGCATGTCTTTCATTAAATTTATGCGTAATCCTCAGATGTGTAGTTTGTGTATCCCACATTTTAGCGCTGTAATTATTTTAAACTTTACTTAATTTTAGAGCTTAACCCTAAAAAAGTGCAGGGGCGTAGTGAGATTCACATGGTTTTATTTGCTCTGGTAAGTTTGCTAAGTATAAGTTTGCTACGCACCTGGACGTAGCTGGAAGAAACGTAAATACCAAGCTAACTACCAGACGCGGAGAGTGGGGGGATTCACCACATACCAAAAAAACAAAAAAAAATCATCGTTCACGATTATCTATTAACAATAAGAATAAATAAAGGATTCTGTACAAAACAAGCAAAAAAAATAAATTAAGCGTTACTACTTCAAAGCAAACAATTATGTGATACGAACAATTTAGTACTTTAGATACGAAGTGCGCATCTCGTATTTTACATAAATAAAACTAATCAGTAGAAAATAAACATGTGAGAGCTTTTGTCAAGCGTTTTTAAAATTGCACATAATACCGTTTGTAAAATAAACTGATCAGTAGAAAAGAATAAGCGTGTGGGAACTTTTGTCAAACATTTTTAACAATGGTACATCACACCTGTAGAGCGATAATATCGATTTGCAGCAACAAACAGTAGTCCTACAGTGTCACGTTTCTTATCACGTAACTACACCAAACACTGATAAAGAATATGCCTTTGATATACACAAAAGAAAACAAGTTGTATACCTGTATGTGTCGGGATACTTAGCTTGCACGCCATCGGGAGTGAATCAGCACCGCATCGCCACGGTTGTTGGGATCTATTTACCCTGTTACTATACGTTACGAGCGATCTACAGGCAACGGCAGGTGATCTGGGTCAAAGAACAGTTGGGTCTGCATAAAGAAGAACCAATTTGTCCTCCAGCTAAGAGCTAAAAACAGATTTGATTAGGACGGGCAAGCGCGGAAAAACTCACCAACACACGCAAGATACCGTCTACTTGTCGAACAAAAAAACGTGCATCGCTCTAAAGTACTGGGACGAGTAGTGTAGAAAATATTTCAACGCACAAGCTGCAGAATCATATTAAAAATTGGTTTAAATAACACGAGTTCGAACTGAAATCCTTGCGTTATCAAAGCGCGAATAGCAAACTAGAAAGCAGCTCTCAAATAATAGTAGGATCCATTATTTCGACCAGTCTTTAGATGGGAAACACAAGAGAAAGCAATTATACGTTATCGGAATGTTTAACAAATTAACGGATATCTAAAACAAGCTATTGACTATTTAATCTATCGAATAAATTTTCGTTTTGAAAGCAAAATGAATTTGAGGTAAAATTATGTTAAAGCGGGCTTATTCTGAACAGGTACACTATATAGGGTATTGTTGGAGAATTTAAGAATAGAAATGGAATTTATTCGAGCGGGTAATGACAACCAGGAGAAACAAGAGTATTTAATTTATGTTGAAAAATAAACGTAACAAGTTGGCTGTCCGATATTTATGCTAACAGTATTTTAAGTTATAAAATTAAGTAAAAGATATACTAGCAGCCAAAAATATAATCGATTCAAGTAAGTTGAAATTAAAACATTTCCGCTATTTTAAGCTTCATCAGTAACATAAAAATTATTTAAAAAAATTTGATATAACTTTAAAGTTATATTCTAAAAAATATAGTTTTCTTGCATAAGTAAGACAATTTTTTTATATTACAATTTGAAAAAGACACGAAATAAGTAAGTGAAAGAAATTATTTGTTTTACCATTGTGGTTTTGTAAAATTAATTTCTTTTTTAAATGGGGATGGAATTAAACCACATCCCAAAACTAATGTTTTATAACGGTTTTAAAAAACGAATTCTTCATAATTATAGGTTTAATTTGACTACATTCAAATATCTTAAAAATATGTAATAGGTTATAAAATAGTAGTTGAAGTGATCCAGCGTGGTTTGTTAAAGATTAGTTATTTTAAGAATTTTGTTGTATAAGCGCATGTCATAAGTACTCAAAGTACTCTTAAGTTGTTTTAAGATAGAGTAAGTTATAGTAATTGTAATAGTAGAATAATCTGGTGATCCTGGCTAGTTCAGTATTAGCTTTTTATATTGGTGATGTTCTTGTGGACTAGTTTATGTTGGATTTATTTTTTTTATTATAATTTTTTTTAATAAAGTATTTGTTTTTCTTTATTTGTTGTATCGTAGTAAGTTATGGTAATTATTTAAATTTTCAGTATCTGTATGATAGTTTATTCCATACGGTGTTTTTATTTCAATGCTTTCTAATAATAGTCCTTTTTTTAATTGGATTCTTTGTGTATGATTTTTGGTGTTTTTAAGTAAAAAAAATAGCAATTATTTACTGCGTGGTTTGATAAAGCTGTATTTGGTTTATTAGGACTTAAAAGCTTTTCTTTAATAGATTGTTGATATTGCGACATCCTTTTTTTAAGCATTGTTTTGTTTGTCTTATGTGGATAGCATTGCATTGATTGCTAATAATTTTATAAACTAGGTTTGAGTTAAATTCTAATTTAGGTTATCTTTTAATTTTGTGAAAATATGTTTTTTAAAGTGTATGTATTTTTGTATATTGTTTTAATTTGTTGTGTATTTAAGGTGTTGGCAATTTTTTCTGACAAATGGAGTAGTTGAAGTAATAAAAGATTGGCTGTATTTGTGATTATTAAATTCTAAACTAAGAAAATTGGGTTGTAAATTTATGAAATCATTTAGATTATTGTTTTTTTTTTTTATAAATAGTTGTTTTTCTTTTGTATATTTCTTTTTTAATGAAGGATAATGGATAATTATTTTTTAATAAGATATTTTTATTTATTTGTATGTTATTATTATGAAATTTAGGATCAGATAGTTTAATGGCACGTTCAACTAAATCATATATAACACTTTTTTTGTAATTAATTGAGGTTGGTGAGTTGTGATTTAGGTATCTATCCCTTTTAAATTTTTTCTAAACCAATTAGTTGTAATTGTTCGATTATTATTTCTGTATAAAGTTAAATCAAGAATATTTATTGATTTATTTGGTTTTTTTCCATTTTAAATTGTAATCAGGGATGATAATTGTTAAAACTTTTAATAATGGATTTTGTATTTTATTTTTGTTAGCAGTTATCAATATATCATCGACATAACGGGTGTAAAAAGATATATTATTTGTATTTTTGTATTTATTTAATATTAATAGTTCAAGTTTCATTAGAACTAAATTTGCGATACTACAGGAAATTGGTGATCCCATAGGTACACCAAAATGTTGATTAAAATGTTAGTTATTATATGAGAAATATGAATTTTGTAGTATAAATTTGGTTATGGTTATAAAATTAGCTTTAGATATGTTTGTGTGATAAGGAATTTCTTCCCAATTATTTGTTATTGCAGTAATGGCTAAATCGATAGGAATGTTAATGTATAATGAGACTACATCGAATGAATAAAGTTCTGTAGGTAATATAAGGCTATCGATCAAGTTTTTGTAGGACCAAGGATCTTTGGTATTGTAAATATGTTTATTGACAACTTTAGTTAATATGTTTGATAAAAATTTTGATAAATTATAAGTTGGACTATAGGAGGCAACAATGGGCGTCGTGCGAAATTTGTTTACGAAGTTTTGTTAAACCGTAAATAGTTGGGAATGTGCTACTGTGTGTGATTAATTTTTATATTTAATGTGTGTTATATAATTGTTGTTTAGTAGTTGTTTGACGAGTAAGTTATTTTGTTGTTGAATATTTTAAAATGGATCTTTGGTTAGCGGTTTATATGTTTCTTTATCATGAATTACTTATTCTTTCATTTTATTATTATTGTCTTCTTTTTTCATAATTACAGTTGTTTGTGTTTTATCTGCTTCTGTTAATATAATATCAGGATATTGGTTTAAGAATTTTTTTTTGTTTTTTCAACGTTTGATAGTAATAGCATATTATATTTTTGGTTTGTATATGGTATTTTATAATTTTTTGAGGAGTTCTTGTAATTTGATAATATACCGAAAATATCAGCTCTTGTTTTTGTTAGTTAGCTGATGCAATTTTTTCAATTTCTGGTTCTATATTAAAAATAAATTGTTCTAGTTGGGCGGTTTTATGATTATATATTTATATATATATATATATATATATATATATATATTACTCATATTTAGACCAGGGTAGATAATTAAATAATCACATCAAATAATTTTAATCACCATGTAGAAGCTTTGGGAAAAGGTACACGTTATTTAAAAAACCGTGAAGCATAAAAATTCATTCGTTTTATTAAAATTAAGAGATTTAAATTATTTATAAGACGCTTTATATAAAAGGAAGCAGTATTAGAAAACTTTACGGGTAATTTAATTATCCCTAGTAAAGAAACAAATAAAAATTACGTGCAAAATTTATATTAACTAACTCTATTTTAAGTAACTGGTATTAAACAAAACGTACAGATAATAATTGTAATTGAAGTTAATTGAACCGTTAGTAACATATAATATCTATAAAAACTTGAAAAACCCAATAAAATACCATGAAATCAAGCTCTGAGAATTAATAGTATGTTTAAACACCTTGCGTATTTTTAAAAAGCTCATTCTGCGTAAATGTTGCAGATAATTAATAGTTACAAAAAATCTTGGAGAAACCGTGGCTTAATATTCACGAGAAGGTGCGATACGGGGTTATTTAACCCAGATAGTCCACATGGACTGAAATAATCGATAATAAGGAATATCAATTTGCACTAATAAGAACAGTGTAGATAGAGACAGATAATATGCGCAAGACCAAGACACATATAGTAAAAAGGCGTGAGTAGAGCAACGTCATGGGGTTGCGATTGGTTGAAAATAAAAGGCAAAATTGAGAGGTAGAAATAACATTTCTGTATAAAATTTAATTAGGTATTTTCAGACGTTGCGTGCCGTGTGGAAATTTTCTGAGATTTAACTGGGGCGAGAGCAAAATTCGTAAAAATCGCATGCCGGGCTGAGGACTGGGAACATAGCAGGCGAAATTCTTTAGAATTGTCCGTTTTGAGGACTCGACCGACAGACAGGCTAACCTCTATATATACCCAGGGGAATATGAACAAGCTCTTAGATCTTCGACTTGATTGAACGCGTTAAACAGTGTTTTTTTAGTTTTCCGGTTTTAATATTAAATAATTTAAACAGTTTGCTCGAATATTATGTGATTTAAAACAGCTTGTTCTTTACGTGCTACAATGAATGTACGTTAGTGCACTTAGAAAAGAAGATACAAGGTAAAGAAAGTTTAGTATCACTGTACCAATTGGTAAAATTTACTACGACAAATAAATACACAAAAGTAGGCAGTTTTGGCGTATATTGGTGAAAGAAGTATGAATTTTTTTGTTATTTTTCGGGGGTGTTAATAATTAAATGGTTCGTAAACATGAATGGATCCACTAAACAAGGTTCAGATATACACAGATGAGTTCCGGAAAAGCACTGAAACAACTTTAAATAAATGGTGATGGAGCAAATTTTTAAAACGTTGAGAATCAGAAGCCGTAAATATAACCCAGTTGGAATGGTGTAATTAACAAAGGGACGATGTACATTGAAGCTACGAGTGCAGTAACCTTCAGGTAAATTATACTATTTTGTTCGAACTTTGATATTTTGGTGTGTGTTGAATAACTTTACAATTTGTTTATTTAAAATGGACAGTAGTGAAATTGTACTAACAATAATATTTTAATTTTAAGGTGAAATTTGCTTGTTTAAGTAGAAAGGGGTATTTAGTATTGATGTTCTGGATTATGATGAAAATATGGGTATGTCTTTGAGCTCAATTAGACGAACCTGGTTAATTAACGTAAAGGGGTGGTAGATGCTCCCTTTGTACTCTGCATATATTGTTATAGTAATTAGTAGGCATCCTACAAGGACTTTAATTCTGGATGCATTCTAAAATGATAACAAATTTAATCTTGAAATTTTCTGATACTGAAATTTATGCTGAATTTTAATTTTGAAATTTTAATGTATTGTGAATATTGATGTAAATAGAGTTAACGTTGATGTTTGTGGTAGGAATGTGTTTGTTTTTTTTTTATGTATGAGGATGAAAGTTATCTAGAGGAGCAGCCGAGGCGATTAACGGAAGAAAATCAACAGACCAGGTAATTCAAGAGGTGTCACAGCATTCTTGACGCCCAATTCGTGAGGCTCGATTATAAAACGTAGTTCACGGATTTTGTAGGTTTCACAGCATTCTCGACGCCCAATCTGTGGGGCTCGATTCGAAAACCGTAGTTCCCGGATTTTGGTGGTTTCACAGCAATATATTGCCGTGGCAGTCGGGTATTAAGCCTTAAACATCAAGCCCCAGCGTTGGACCGTCATAAAAGTGCCGTGGTAGTCGGGACAGTCTCCTAAATCCACTAGCAAAATTTAATAGAAGAAAAACGACAATACAAAAAAAAATCAGACGAAACAGGAAAACAGAAATACAAAGCTATAAAATGGGAAATTATTCGAAACTGCAGGAAAGCTAAAGAAGAATGGTTTGATGAAAAGTGCAAAAAAGGTACAAACGAAGATGGAAATAGGAAAGACAGACGAAGCATACAAATTAATTAGAATGAATTTTAGGGATATAAAACCGTATAGCAAAAATATAAGGGATGCACAAGGAAACGTCATCATAGAAAACGTAGAGAAAGTGGGTAATTGGCAAGAATATATAGGGAATTTATATGCTGGAGAGGAACTAACTGCATTAGAACAGGAATCAGACATTGAAAATGATGACTTGTGATATCCTATACTTCGAGACGAGTTTGAATTAGCATTAAAGAGTTTGAAAAATGGTAAGGCGCCGGGTACAGATAAGGTGCAAGCAGAAACTCTAAAAGCCGCTGGACAAGCAGTAACAGAACGTCTCTTCCAACTTGTAAGCTATATGTATGAGACAGGCGGGATACCCAAAGATTTCAAACGTAACATAATAGTAACTATACCAAAAAAGAAAGGCGCGGATAGATGTGAAAATTTTCGAACAATAAGTTTGACAGCACACGTGTCAAAAATATTAACTAGAATTGTGCACAGACGAATGGAAAAACGGGCGGAAGAAATACTAGAGAAGACCAATTTGGGTTTAGGCGAAACAGGGGAACACGGGAGGCTATTTTAGCTCACATACGATACCCCATTTGCGAGCCAACGCCTTGTTTTCAAAGAACGATTCTATAACAGCATACAATTTTGGTTGCTTGTGATGCTTACCCACGTATATTATGCTTCTATTTATTGATTTTCTAGCCTTATATAGTAGTAGCCAGACCTCTATTAATTTAATATACACTACTCGTATTTCGTGTTAATAAAATATAAGGCCACTACTAATAATTTAAACGTGCTAGCACTTTATTTATTGTATTATGAACATATCTAATACTCCTATAACCAAAAACTCTACTATAATGTTGGTTTACTGTAGTCAAGTAGCATAATAGAGACGAGAAAACAAAGAAGACAAAAAGAGCTTTAATAATTTCCGTTTAGTGTTTATATTAGTTCACAATGCCACCCCCGGACACACTTCACACGAAAAGTTTATTTTCAAATTTCAATTCTACTAATTTTGATACAACCGTGTGGAAAATTCCGGAAATTTACTTCGTCCACGTGCCGTACGTATCCGAAATCGCTCCCACCTGTCGCTTTCGTCTATGTTTGTAAACTGTCGGTTCTTAAACAATGATAATATCCACTGTCGTCACAAAACTCCGCCTGTACTATGTTTATCTCCGTCTGATGCAAGTCTGCTGTCGCATTCAAAACCCCACTTGCGTTATAGAAAATCGATATTGCTGACAGCTCATCTCCACTCCACGTGTATTAGTACGTGCGTTTTCAATATCAATGCTTTTATCCCTGTCTCTATCTGTAGTATATAACTGATCGTGCATCTCCCTTGCTCTTTAAGAACTTTGTTAGCTTGTTTATTCAAACCAAACTGACGGTTGAAAATATTTTCTATGAAATCCTGTCTTAATATGCTCATAAATTCGACGAATGTAACCTTTTTTAAAAACGCAGGTGTTCGTTAATTATCGCCCGTTTACCACAACAATTCTTAGATTTTATATTTCGTCGTATCCGATACAACTGACTTTTGCTTGTTACTAAGAAAACTTTTGCCTTAGATTTATTGATTTTCTTCCCCTAGTGGGTTTTTTTATGCTTTTACGTGTCGAATTAAAATAAATTAAACTTAATTATGCGGATTCTATTTGTTTTAAAACTGTTTTTATTTATGTACCTTTTAACCTTTCAATTATTAATTATAAAAATACGTCAATACTTGTCCGTTTTCCCTAAATGTATTAAATAAATTTTGCGCGTAAATCATTTGTTCTTTTCTCTATACAGGGTGGTTGAAATTTTATTGTTTACCCCAAATTTAACTTTTTGAATCCATAACATATATATATATATATATATATATATATATATATATATATATATATATATTGAATTTTGGTCCATATTGGATTATAGATTTGACTTCAGGTGGAATTTGAATATTTGTGAGACTTTTAATCCACGTTCCTTGAATATTATAATGTATATAATTTGAATATTGGTTTGAATTTTTTTTTATTATTTAGATAGTTTGATTCTAGATTTGAAATTTTTTTGAGTAACTTGTGATGTAATTTAGTTTGAATTTTTTTTAAAAAAGTTGTAGTTGATGTTAAAAAATGTATAATTTCAGGTTGTGGTTGTAGGCCATGTACCTCCACATACAAAGAAAAGGTGTTGGAAGTACAGGACATGATGATGCAAAGTCCAAAGAAATCGGTTCGACAACTAGCTCAACAGGCCCATGTATCCGTTGGTTCTGTTTACGAGATTCTACGGAAGTCACTGCAAATGTGTACGTACAAAATTTCAGTAGTGCATTAACTGAAAGACACAGATTACCCGGCGCGTATGAATTTTTGCAATTGATTTCTGTCATTCCTGCAGGACAATGACGTGAGGATTCTTTACAAAACGTTTTTCGCGGACGAGGCACAGTTGCATCTCTTAGGCTACGTGAATAACAAAAACAGTCGTGTGTGGACTATGAGAATCCGCTTGAATTTAACACTTTACCACTGCATCATCAGAAGGTTGGTGTTTGCCCCGACGTAAATCGTACACGCATCATTGGGTTAACCTATTTTCAGAACAAATCAAAGCAGAACGTCACCGCACCAGCATGCTGGCGCCTGAGGGAAAACGACATTGAGGATGCCTGATTCCACGGATGGGGCGATTGCAGATACCGCCCACCCATCGATGAACTTTTTAGCGGACATCTCCGGCCTCCTCGATCACCCGACTTCACTCCAACAGATTACTTTCTATGGAGTACGTTAAATGCAAAGGCCTATGGAGACAATCTATACACCATACACGAACTGCAAGATGCATTGGCCCATCACATTTAGGATATCACTCTAGATGTTCTTCAAAACGTCTTCAACAACTTGCAGAAACGTATAAACATATGTTTCCAAGTACATTAATAATAATAAACTCCGTTCGTAAAAGTTGGTCATTTGAAATGCACTTCCAATGTCAGACGATTCTTGTGCCTTGTGCGCATCCCGTTGACAGTAGAGCCAGTCTGGCTCGACCACTCGTTGCAGATACAAGCATCATGGAGACCATTAAGGTCCGAGCTAGCAATCTACGGGTGGCCATAAACGTGGCGGCAAAATCAAGTGTTGAATGCACTTTTTTGTTTGTTTCTAATAACGGTAAGCCAGTTAATTAATTTTTAGTGTAAACTAAATGATTTTATTATAGCGCTCACACTCATAATCACCCTCACCTATACCAATTTTTAATTTCACTAATTCACAATTTATAAAGTTACGAACCTGCAAATTCAAATATCATGTTTAATTTCTCAATATACCGTTATTAATCTCGCTGTAACAAAAGCTAAAGAAAAGTCAAAAATTATGCACATTGTTTGTTTTATGGATTGATTTTGTTTGGATTTACTTCGATGGATTGCACAACAAATTGATGAAAATGGTTCCCAGTAATGGTCTAGTATAATTTGCTGTAATTCATTTAATTTGTCATCAATTCAAAAGAAGAAACTCAAGCTTACGCTTTGTAAAACGCAGATGTGGAAAGTTCGCTGACGTCACTTGTTTGTCGAGGAATTGCAGGCTAACACATGTGGTCTCGACAAGGGATTTGTTACAATGGAGTTCAAAGTACAACCAAGTTGCTGAGGTAAGCGTTAGCATAAGGACTTGACCTGGCAATAGCTGTTCTAAATCTTGACAGCGAGACGAATATTTGAAACTTAAATGGTAGCGTTTTTTTATTTGTTTTACAAGGAAGTCGATTATACTTTTGTCGTTTGGATTTCATTATTGTATAAATTATTGCTTACAGTTGATATTACTGCAAAGATTATTAATCTCTTTATTTAATCCGCAAAAATAATTCTTTCAAGTTCAATAACACATAAAGTAATTATGAGAACTAATTTTACTTAGCTTTAAATATATAACACATATTTGTAAATCAAGGTAAACAGATCTGCATATTTTGGGTATTTAAAAATTTTACGGTCATATTTAAATTATTGCTGACATTTTGATCTCTACTACAAATTATCAAAATTCTCATATTTAGATAAATGAGTCTAGAAGATTAGACTAACTTATTGCTGTACATTTTTGTATATAAAATTTTACTACAGAAAAGGATAAATTTAATTAAACAACCATCATATAACTTAATTAAACAACTGTTTTAATTTGGACAAGTGCGTTCAAAAGGTAGAGATAAATGAGTTAAAAGGTAAAAAAAAAGATACCTTATTATAAAAAAATAAGTTTTTGGCAGTAACTCAAAATGAAGTACCAAACAGCGCTTCTCAGAAGTTTAATATCTAAATGTCCTTTTGCTATTTATACTTAAATTTTTTGTATTAATCACTACTCCTTTTCCATATTGTATAAGGTAGCAAGAGTGTATCTCTCGCGTCCTTCGTTATTATAATAACATTGTTTTGTTTCAGATCCTGCGTGTTTGCAGTAAAAGCGATTTTTCCCCCCTGAGGATTTCCAAGTTCTCCCTTAGAGGAACCCGTGCTCTATCTATTCTAGGACTTGGTGGTGCCCCTTTTGCACCCCTATTTTGTATTTTAGAGTCAGCACAAAAAACAATAATTTTGTTGTGAAACCCACGACCACTCCTCATAAGCTCTACCCGAGAAATAGACCCCTTGCTTAGTCGGAAGACTGTCGATTTTCCTTTATTATAAGGGAATCGAATAAATGAGCTATATATAATATAATAACATATATAGCCAGTTTATTTTAATATAATAGTAATATTATAATGCCAGAAACTTTAGAAGAGCTTCAGAGAATACGTAGAACGTAAGCACAGATGCTACAATTAATTAAATAATTTTTAATTGTTTGTTTTTGTAGTTTCAGTGAGTATCATAACTTTCTCGGAGTAATAGGTTATTTGGATTGCACACATGTCGTTATCTTCTAGCCACCCGTACACGATGAATTGTATCCCGAACACATTTATGTGAACATAAGAGGATATCATTCGATTAACACTCAGCTTTTACGTACAATTTTAAGTCTGTATGAAATCACTTCAATTATCTGTTTAGATATGCGACACAAATTTAAAAATAATGAATGCACGTTCCAGATTTCCGGGCAGTACACATGACAACTACATTTGGAACAACAGCCAAGTTCGTAGATACAAGCAGGACTTATATGGCCGTGGTCACAATTCTTTTCAGTTGTTAGATAGAACTGTTTATTTTTTATCATAATTTGTTGTTTGAAATTTAACTAAACAGGCGATTCTGGTTATGGGTTACGTCCATAGCTTTTGAGTTCAATTCCAAATGCTGCTCCCAACACACTAGAAGAAAATTTTAATGTTCATCATCGGAGCACAAAATCACTTATTGAAAGAGAGAGAGAAACAGAGAGATAGAACATGCTTTATTGTCACTGAAGTATTAGTTTATTGACAAAGCGACATAGTATTCAAGCCCGAAAACATAAAAATAAATAAAACCAATCAAATCAAGTCTTTTGGTAATCAAAATAACAGATAAATATTTTAACCGTTCATTCAATAAAATAGACATTCCAGTTAGAAACGTTAATTTGAAATAAAACATTTAACGAGATAATAAATCAGAAATAACAACAATTTAGATAAGATAAGCACATAAAATGTAATAATCAACGTCATTATCGGGAAAAATAAAATGATCCACATGAATGAAAACAGACAGATTTTCTAGTATATGACGTAGTAAAATTTATATTTTATAAACCAATGAAAGAATGCAATCCGGGTTAATTGTGCTTAGTTCACGTCGGTGTCTTACTATTAAGAATGACGATACCAGTTAATGTTTATACCTGGGTACCCCAAGTTAATATCCTGGTTCTACCCGTTACCCGATGCTCAATAATCACCTGTTAACCGATAAATATCCGTTATCCTTTATTCTATAATTATCCGATATCCGAAAATTAATCGACAGAGCACTGAAAAATTATGCAAAACTACAGCTGGGCTTAGGTGTCTGGTCCGCGAGATTGCTTTCACTTGGCTCAAGTTACGAATTTTATCTCTAACACTATCACTTGCTCTCCACCTCGTTATGGTTTTTATACCACTCAGGCCACTGGGTCTCCGCAAGAGATAAGCCTATCACGATTCTGTCCAGAATATTTGGCCAATTACTTGACCATATACGCTGGGAATTCTGCTATCCGCCACCTAGAGACGTACTCAATAAGTACCCAAGTACATGGGTCCGTTTGATATTGCAAAGTTATTCCGAAAATATATTGTTATTTCCGGTTAAACAGTAAGTGGTTATACAAAATCGGGTATAGGTTTATAAAAGGTTAAGGGGGATCCGGTATATGCATTATTAGTTAAATGATGTTAAGATGTCAAGCTACTGTTGAACTTGCCGTGAAATTGTTAGTTTTAAAAAATTTAATAAACTAAATCTCCGGACAAGCCAACCCACAAACCGTTAGAGGTCTGAGTTAATTACGATGGATATTCTGCTACATCATCTGCTATTAAATATAAGACATCTTACTTAAAAACTATGGTGGTCTTGATTTCAATTAGCCCGAAAGTAAATCTCAGAGTATCTGTTTCAGCCTCCTGCTCAGGCTTACGTATTAATTACTTCGTTAAGTCTCTATAATAATTTAATTGACCATATTAGTTCTATCAACCTTTGACATACACCACAGGAGATTCAATCATTTACAGTTCTAAAGTAACGTTTTGCTCTCCTACTGTGAAACTGACCACTATCCAATTTTGCGCGCTATAAATTTTTGGCGTTCTTCATCTTCACTGTTACGTATAGGATAATTACAAAAGTAAACCTTTACCTTTCAACATGAGTTTCCGGCATCATTAGACTTTTTGAATGACTTATTAGGGCGTTTTTAGTGGTTCAGCGTTTTGAAGATGTTTCAATATATTTCATTTGTGCGACAAGTAAGGACGTCAGACATGATACCGCTGCATTTGTATTTGAAGCGTACTTGGAGGACGCTTCAAAACGTAAAGAATCGGCGGGAATGCATCCAATCTGGGAGTTTCTCCCAGAAACACAAGAACTACATGTCTTAACCTAAAAAAGTACGTAAATAACAACATGTAAATTGTACAGAGATTTACTTTAATATTATACAAAATGAATAATTTAATTAAAGTAAAGTTAGGGGAATTTCTAGTAACAGTGAACGAAGAAACGGCACTAAGCTTACAAAGTGTGCAATGTTTATATTATAAAGTTCATATAAAATTAGGCATAATCTTGTTTGTACATCCAACATATGCAAATCTTTATTTGGAAACTGTTAGGAACAGTGTATGTGAGATCTAGCAGATAGTGTGGACATCTTCTAAAGGCCAATCTGACTGATCATAATGCTACCTACCACTGTATTTTAAAAATTGTGCTAAAAGTATGATTGACGACCAGCTTAGAGATAAAAAATCAAGCAAAAATGATCTATGGTTAGAAATTGCAACGAGCATGAAGGAATAAAGGTTTTGTGTTGGAGAATGCCATGCGAGGCGCGAAAAATGCAGGCATATGTTTGGAATTTTATAAACTTCCTATATGAAGTAAATTGATAGTGTAGCGGGCTACTATTAACGCGTTTCAACAATTTAAAACAAGTAATAACAAGCCTTTATTACTCAGTGTTCATAAGTCGAATTAACAGTAAATGCTTTATTTATAGATGTTTTCAGTCCAATTAACAATGAAGCACTATCACACTAATGCTGTTGACAAGCACTAATATCTTCTTAAACTAAATTCTTAACCATAAGGCTTCTCAACAACACTAAAAACTACTAAAAACCCAAAAAAAATCAATTTATAGAACAACAAACAATAATAGATTCAACCAACAAAAAAAAATCGCTTAACGAGAAAAAACAAAAGAAAGCACTCCAAAAGCAAAAAAAAAGAATTTTCATCCGGCTCGAAGTACAAGTATACCGGACTAAATCAAGAAGTTTAAAGGCCATAAGAAAAGGAAAGGTAGAAGGTAACAATCATCGAGGACGAAGATGGAATAGCCTAACACTAAAGAAAAGTCGTCGGAGGACGGATATCTCTAGTAAGGAAACAGTAAAATCCTCAACCCCAAGAAAAGAAATTGGTTTACCGCGAAAAAACCTAAAGTAAAAAAAGGGACGAGGAAGAAAACCAACAGTACAATCCAAAACATAACAATAACTATCAAGCCTCAAAGTAAGTCAGGGAATAACAAGAATCCTGGATATAGAGAAAAAATCAAAATACTTCAAGCTGTGGTACCCAAGAATCGTAACAAACGAAAAACCGAAAAAAGGAACTGCTAACTAGACCTAAAGTCGACTAAATCGTGGTTTCCGAAGAAGAAAAAGAAGGTTTAGAAGCACATACCACAGAAAGTGGACCGAAAAAATTTTTCCAAGTCAGCACGAAGACTGACAGAAAGTAGCACCAGCCACAGAAAGGAGAGGAATGTGGAACGAAAGGAACGAGTAAAAAAAGAGAAAAAACCAAAAAGAATAACACCAAGCAACAAGTACAAAAACCACAAAAAACCATAAAAATTGCACAAAAGAAAATAAAACCTAATCCCAGTGTAGTTGTGTTGAGTATGTGTGTGCATGTACGTGCGTATGTGTATGTGTGTATGTGTGTGTGTGTGTGTGTGTGATGTGTGGGTGTAGGTAAACAGTGTGTGTGTGTGTATGTGTTGAACCGTTTTAGTCGCCTTTTGCGACAGGCAGGTCGTACCATGGGACTATTTTATTCTCGGACCCACACGGGTAAAATAAAAAGAAAGAAAACCTAGCCAAACAGGGAAGTAAATAAAGAATTTTTAAAGTCCAAAAATAAAGTGCCAAGGAAAGCAAAGTCGGCATAAGAAACTGGGGCGCGAGGACCAGATGTTGAGCTTAAAACGTTTGCGCCGCCAACAGGAAAACTCAGTGAAGTCAAGAACATTAGAATTTCACCGACATATATCTTCAGGTTCTGAATCAGCATAGACTAATTTATGTCTCTTTTGGGCAGTTTCCTGCAAAATAGGAACAGCCGGGGTGTAATAGCTGTAGCACGCGGTTGAGGAGGTAACGGCGAGGGTGGTTTACGGAACTCAAAACGCGTTATGGAAGAAAGTGGTTTGTTTTAAGGATTGGTTAAAAGAAAGTTGGCGGTGGACAAGGAAACATCATGGGTTGTCAGAATATCAACTGTAGAAAAAGAAAACTTATTGGCTGTAAGAGAATCAATTTTACCAAAAAAAAACCAAGCAGAGCGCACTTCAGTTACGGTAGATAAAGGGACAGAAGCAGATAAACTTTTATCGATGTTAGATAAAGGACTAGCAGTATCGCAGTTAGGAAAGAAAACAGCATTGTCTGTAAGAGTATCACCCTTAGGAAAAGGAGCAGATTCCGATAACACTTCAGCAACATTACATAAAGAAACAGAATAGGGTAGAATCTCATCTACTTAACAAGAACAAACAGCATCAAGTAGAACTTCGTAAACGTTAGATAAAGGAGTAGAATGAAGTTTATCAACATTAACGAAAGCAGCAGAACCAGTCAGAATTTCATCAACCTTACAAAAATAAACAGCATCAGGAAGAACTTCATCAACATTAGAAAAAGAAACACTTGCTACAATTTCACCAACCTTAGCTAAAAGAACAGAAGTAAATAGAATTTTGTCAGCATTAGATAAAGAAAAACAATCAGAAAGAATATTGTCAACATTAGAACAATGAGTATGAGCAGGTAACGTTTCATCAACGTCCGATTAAGGAGTAGAATCAAGTAAGACTTTATCAATGTTAGACAACAGAGTAAAAACAGGCAAAACTACAGTCACAATAGGAACGGATTCCTTAACAATAGTAGATAAAGACACAGTATCAGGTAAATTGGCGACAACATCCACAGGCATTATAGCTACGGGTTCACTAACTTTAACAAGACCTTCTCTATCCGTATTAGAAGTTATGGTCACTTCAGCTACAGCTGTTATTGTAGACACGACAAAAATTTCTCGAGTAGAACTATTTAAGAAAGCAGGAACAGGTAAAATTTTCACAACAACAGCAAGAGGCATTAAAGATACAGGTTCCTGAATTTCAACAGGACCTTATCTAACTGAATTATAAGTTATCGTCACTTCAGCTGCATTTGTTATTGCGGACACGACAGAAATTGCTTCAGTAGAATTATTTACGAACGCAGTAATAAACTCTTGAGAAGCTAGCTGTAAATTGCTAATTCGAGGTATGTGTTGCAATGGTGGTTGAGGCACAGTCTGGGGTGGAAGTGAATACATAGGATACATTTGATCATCGTTTGAATCGCAATGCAAAGAAGAAATTTGGTTCCTGTTAGTAGAGGTTCGATTAGTAGGGACCTTATAGCCGTAACAATCAATATTATGGTTGAAAATAAATAGGATGTACTGCTAGTATGGCGAGCAGAAGGAGTTGCAGAAAAGGATGTAGAACTAGAGGCGGAAGAAATGTTGTTCGAAGCTAATTTGCCGAAGAATAGTATGTTTGGATAGCAGTAGCAGGATAACCTGGATGAGGGACCGAAGAGAACGTGGAGTTAGCAGCAGAAAAAATTTGGCTTTTAGAGCTGAGAACAGAATTTGAAGTATGATTCGAAGAAAAATTAGTAGTCGATGACATTTGGGACAGTTGTAGCGAGTAACTCCCTATGCCCAAAACCATAGCAATTGAGTACTTTAGGACGAGTACAACGTGTCGAAACATGACCAGGCTTGTCGCAATTAAAGCATATAACCTGACGAGTAGAAGCAGAACTAGGATTTAGAACAGTAGGAAGTACAGAAGAAGTATCTGATATACCCGTAGGCGTAAGAGAAACTTTAACAACTCGGTCATGTGAAATAAAAGTATTTTTTTCAACTGTAGCAGACTTATAAGCAAGATCCGGTTTAGTAGTAACAGTATGTTGACCTTGACTATGTGATACGACATTATCGGCCAGAATCTTTTTGGTTCTAACTTCAGACATTTGTCCTTTAATTCTTGTAAGAAGCGGACGGTAGGCAAATGGGCTCGATAGAATGGAGCGAGGTTACGAAGCACAATGGACAATTTATCCTCCTCTTTGAAAAATCCACGCCACTGAAACAGGGTTGTCATACACGTGAAATGGTCAGTAATGCTTTCAGATGTCTCCTGCTGTCTATTGCAGATACCCTCAAACAGTTTTATTCTCATATCAGTCATTTTGAATACGAATAAAAAAAAAGAAATTGGGAAAAAGTAACTACATAAAGGCTAATCGTAACTTGATAGAAGCTCGAAAAAATAAAAAAAATGTTCGTGAATACAGGACAATTTACACCACGTCCAACGGATTAGCTTTGAGAACACCAATAGGAACGAAATAACAAAAAGAAATTAGGAATAGGAATAGGGCGCCAGCGTTTTCAACGGACTAGAATTTTCGGCGAAAATACAATTCTGATAAGCTGAAATGAGCCAACCAATGATATTTAGCAATCAAGAAAAAAAACAAAATCAAACTTGAAGAATATCGAATCCACACAAGAAATAAAGAAGATCGATCCCCACCTGAAAAACACCAAAGGGCCGAAAGAAAAAGGTAAATACCAGTTCCAACATAAGAGAAGAAAAAAAAATTAGTAGCATCAGGCCGAGAAATGTGGGTAATGTCGGAAACTAGGCAGTAACAACAAAAAAATCGGAGTAAAGATTACCCAAACAAAATCGGAACCAAATTTAAACGAAACAAAATCGTCGTAAGCATAAACTTAACTACATCAAATTGTCCCCAATAAAGAAGTAATCACGTATTGCAATATTAATAATAAATATTCTCTCACACAAAGTTTTTAGAAAACAACGAAAACGACAATTATGCTTGATCGTATAGTTTCAGGAAGAATCAAGTAAAATAGAATCGTTTTCAATAGCAAAAATTAATAATTCAATCTTCGTGTATCACAGCATACCAAAAGGATATTAGAAACTCGACCCAAGTTGTATCAAATAATACAATACACTATTTCAACGAGTCTTTCGGTCGTAGCAGTATAAAGATTAATTGTACGTTAAACTATAGAGTAAACTTTTCAAATTCGTAGAAAATGTGTTTAGATGAAATTATAATAAAAGTTACTTATTGTAGAAAGGTAAAATATACAGGGTGGTGGTTGCGTATTGAAGTGGAATCTATGTGAATGAATAATGTAAGAAAAGGGTAGTATTTAATTTACTGTCGTAAAATGAACGTAATAAATCCCCCCCGCAAAATTAACAGGTCGGGGTAGGAAAACAAAAGTAATACAGCGGACAGTACAGTACTCAGTACAAAAAACAAAAAAAAATCACTTAATAAATTTAAAAACCAAAAAAAAATCAACTGATAAGACAACTTACAATAATAGATACAACCAACAAAAAAAAATCCGCTTAACGAGCAAAGAAAAAGAATTCTCATCCGGCTTGAAGTACAGTACACCGGACTAAATCAAGAAGTTTAAAGAACATACGAAAAGGAAAAGTAAAAGGTAGCAATCAACGAGGACGAAGATGGAATAGCCTAACACTGAAGAAAAGTCGTCGGATGGCGATTGTCTCTAGTAAACAAGCAGTAAAATTTTCAACCTCAAGAAAAGAAATTGGTTTCTCGCGAAAAAACCCAAAGTAAAAAAAGGGAGGTAGAAGAAAATCAACAGTACAATCCAAAGGCCTGATACAACAAGAATACTAGATAGAGAAAAAGCAATCAAAATACTTCAAGCTGTGGTACCCAAGAATCGTAACAAACGAAAAACCGAAGAAAAGAACTGCTAACTAGGCCTAAAGTCAACTAAGTCGTAGTTTCCAAAGAAAAGAAAAAAATGGTTTAGAAGCACATACCACAGGAAGTGGATCGAAAAATTTTTTGCAAGTCAGCACGAAGACCGACAGAAAGTAACACCAGCCACAGAAAAAGGAGAGGAATGTGGAACGAAGGGAACGAGGAAAAAGAAGAAAAAAACCAAAAAGAATAATACCAAGTAACAAGTACAAGAACCACAAAAACCCTAAGAATTGCACAAAAGAAAATAAAACCTAATCCCAGTGTAGTTGTGTATGAGTATGTGTGTGCGTGTGCGTGCGTGTGTGTGTGTGTGTTGATGTATGAGTATGTGAGTGTGATGTGTGGGTGTGTGTATGTGTTGGACCGCTTTAATCGCCTTTTACGACAGGCAGGTCGTACCATGGGGCTCCTCTATTCCCGAATCCACCAAACAAAAATAATGCAACATTACAAAACTAAAACCAACAACTCTAAATCATCATGGCAAATCTACAATTACATATATAATTCAATAGATAAAATGGTCACAGTAAATACAATATTAATACTCAATATCGTCGTAAGCATAAACTTAACTACATCAAATTGTCCCCAATAAAGAAGTCATCACATATTGCAATATTAATAATAAATATTCTCTCACACAAAGACAATCATTCCAAAACTACAAACTTTAGTCATCCATGGAACTTTATACACATGCGGTTTCTACACTTACTTAGGACCCATATAAAAGAATAGGGAACAGACTCACCCGCGTGTCCACGGTGTAGTATTAATCGCACCCTCCCCCAGAGCAGGGCGGAGAAGATGGACTTGGGATCACACAACTCGTGTCTTCCCTCCACAAAAGAAGCAGCAAATGCCTCATCATTCTAGGCCTAGGCAACAGATGGTTCAATCCACCGAAAGGAGCACACAATGTTTTGTGTACGAAAAGTTTTTAGAAAACGACAATTATACTTGATCGTATAATTGCAGGAAGAATCAAATAAAATAACAAGAATTACTAATTCAATCCTCGCGTATCACAACATACCAAAAGGAGATTAGAAACTCGACTTAAGCTTTATCAAATAATACAATACACTATTTCAACGAGTCTTTCGGTCGTAGCAGTATATATATAAGGCGTCGCCGTGGATCAATGTAGTAAGCGGATCCCAAGGTCCTGGGTTCAAATCCCGACACGGTCGACTGCTTGAAAAATGGCAGGTGAGTCTTGTTCACAAAATTACGCCCTCGTTCGGATGAGAGGTTAAATGGAGGTCCCGTGTGTGAGTGCGGTCACGCACGTTAAAGATCCCTACCTTGCCTGGAACGGCAAGGGTTCGGCAAAATTCTAAATTTTCAGGCAACAAAAAACTCCCCTCCCCTTCGGGTGTAGCATTGGGAATGTAAATGAACGGTCGTAGCAGTATGAGGATAGTAATGTGTAGCAAGCCAGCGGACACCGAAAACAAGGTACCGACTATTTAAACTATAGAGTAAACTTTTCAAATTCGTAGCAAATGTGTTTAGATGAAATTATAATACAACGTACTTATTGTAGGAAGGTAAAATATACAGGATGGTGTTTGCGTATTGAAACGGAATTTATGTGAATGAATAATGTAAAGAAAGGGTAGGTTTTACTTTACTGTCGTAAAATGAACGTAACAATCTATAGCTACTGTGCTGAACCTATACGTAAAAAATTAGCTAAAAAGGATACAATGTTTAGTTCTGGGTTAAGTTAATTACTTAATATCCGAATAAAGTCTTAATCACGCGGGTTATTTAATAAACATATCTAAAAACCGTTAGACGTTGAAGTTAATTATGCTACTAAAAATAAGACACCTAACTTAGAAACTATTACGATCGTGATTTCAATTAGCTTTAAAATAAACTTCAGCATATTTGTTTGATCAGTACCAAGCTCCTGCTCAGGATTACGAACTAACTATTTTTTTAAACGCCTTTAACAACTATTTAATTACATCAGCTCCACCTGTATTAGACATATTCCACAGGAGGTCGTATCCTTTACACTTCTAACGTAACTTTTTTCTCTCCTGCTGCGAATTTGACCACGATTTCTCCATAAGAATTCAATTTCCCGCTATAAATTTTTGTGTTCTTCATCTTCGCTAAGTTACGTACAGGATAATTACCAAAATAAACTTTTACCTCTCAAGATGAGAATCGGGCATCATTAAACTTTTTTAAAGATTCGATTTATTAATATGCGGTGTAAACAAAGATGCGGTTACCAAATTAAAGAACCATTGAAAAGTGAAACGGGTAAACACATCAATCTTGATTATATAATAGATTGGGTGAAATAGAGTTTTGATACGCAGGTATTAAATTGCCAATGCATTCTTAAGAGCTCTAAGTACAACAGTTAATTAAAGTGAAGCCTTATTCTTAGTGTGTCTATTAGAATAAAAATTTCATGGTATTGTGTAATGTGCTTATGCATGATCACCGAAAACGCGATGTAGTTAAGAACATTAAGCAAAAAATAAAAAAATAAAATTAATTCTTGCAATCAAGAAGAATGGTACACAACAAGTTGTGTAAGAACCTCGTTCAGTTTATGTTATTGAAATTCATACCGACAATTTAAATCCTGCCATCGATAGTAACTTTTTGATCTTCCTTCAAGTTTATTAAAAATATTTACTTTATTTTAGGTATTAATTCATAATGATAATTTGCTTAGTGAGCAACGCAACCAGTTTAGCTTACTTGAAATATAACATTGATACTTTCTGTGGAAGTTTTAATCGCACTTTAATATAAACAAATATTTTCTGACACCGCAATATGATAAAGGATTGGATTGTTATGCAACTTTCCTTCACTCTCTGAAGATAACTTACTAATTGGATTTATTTCTCGTCATCTACAAACCAATAAATCAAAACGACATAAATCTGGAGGCCATATATGTAGGAGTAGCTTACCTCGTAGCACTGTAGTCTTATTAAAACTTTCTGTAAAAAATTAACGCGAGCTACATATCCCCCAAATTAGAATATACATGTAATCAAATAAAACTATTAAGAAACTTAAGTTAGATGCAACAATGTAATTAAAGGATATATAAAGAAAATGTTAATGAAAGTTCACAAACAAGTTGTGAGAACAGATGTAAATACAATGTATTCCAGACGCAACGTGATACTGCAGGTGCAGGTCACAGTAGGTTATAAAACCGCAATTACTAGAATTTAGATTGTTACTTTGTATTGTATAGAAGAATAAAGAAATAAGCAGACATGAGCTCTGCAGCTCACACGAGCAATGTGAGGGGCAGGGACAACATAAATTCCCTGGAGAGCCCAAAATAGTCACTAAGTCTTGAGCTTCTCAATTTTAACATTGTTGTTAGTTCAGCTACTCGTCGTAATTTAGTTAATTAAAATAGTAACTGTAACTTAGAATATTTTTGATCCACGAACTTGTAATTAAAAATATTGTAATTCAGTTTAAATAAATATTGTGAGAAGAGTTTTGGATGGAACTTTTTAAAAAAGCAGCTCTCAAGGCCCAAATCCTAACTGGCACAGTCGTTTTTATACCAGAAAGGCACTAAAAAGAATCCAAAATCGAGGAAACTGGTGGCTTTGAATTTTGATTCCTAATCTAAGACAAGAACCAACTGAGCAGAACACAAAAATAGACGAAGTCCAAAAGCAAGGAGGAAAAGAATGGAACTGGCAAACAAACTATTGTAAGTAGTAAGTTCATTTTCCTAACCATCAACTAAATATTGATGTTAGCTAGTAAGAAACAAATTTTTATGTACGATTTTTTTTATTACTATTTTTATTGCAATTATTATTTTACCATTTCTGATAAGTATTTACTCAGGAAACTTATATTAAATAAGAGAACTATAAAAAGGCATTTATATGCACAAATTATTACGATAAACAAATTTATTTATTCAGCAAAGTCTGAAACTTTAAATAGAACGCAATTAGCTATACCAGTTTTCTTATAGCAAATAATTACAGAAACAATTCAATACTCATCATATTTTTATGAAAACTCTATAATTTAATACTTCAGCAAGGAAAATTAAGGAAGTATATAATTGTAAAAAACGTTTACGCACTTTATCATTGTAACAAAACGATTTGCTTATCACACCATTAAAATAACACCCTTCAGAAAACCTATATCTTTATAATTAGACATTCAAGTCAACGGAATTGTATAGTTATAAAGAAGCATTTACCCACTTATTAATGCAACACCCACTGAGACTTAAAATGATTTCTATTATGCTGTTATAATTCATCATTTCTATTGCGTATTCTTTTTCGAATTTGGCTGTTCCCATGGATTGTTTCAGTCTGTAATAATTGTCTTTGATTATGTAAAACTTTTGATTTAATTCCATTAAATCGAATTTTTGTGCGAATGTCCAGTAATCTATTGTATTTTGCATACATCCCAATTTTACCGGGGTTGTTTTTTATGTCTTTAACTAATATGTCTTTGTCCGTTCTACCTGGGCGGAGGTTGACGGTAAGGGTGATGGCTGCCCATCTGAAATTACAGAATGTCTAAAATTCTTCAAATGAATGTATTTTATTATCTTGCCGTTGTCTATTACGGCTATATTTTTGTCTGATATTTTTTTGATCTTAGACGGGCCTAAGTTTCTGGGTGCCGTTTTGTGTCTTTTGCTTTGAAAATTTTTCTTGTACACGGTTTGTACTATTGAAAATTTGTTTGTGTCGGTATTCTTATTGCGGGTTGTGGTGATACGTTCTTTGCCGTTATCTAATTTATCTTTTACTTTATCGTAAGTTATTTTTAATTTCTCTTTGTGGTCTTTGGCATATTGTTGATATACTTTTTTGTTATAGTGTATGTCGTAAGGGTTACGGAAATCTGAATGTTCTAATGTTAACTCTAGGGGTGTAGAATTGGTTGATGAGTGGATTGTATTGTTGTACGCGATTAGTGCGTATGACATTAAATTGGTGATGTGTTCCTTCTTGTAAGTTAATCTTAGTAATCTGATTTGTTATAACAGGGTTAAATGTAATCTTTCAATTCATCCGTTCGATTTAGGGTGGTTTTCAGTTATAAAATGAATTGTTATTTTGTGGAGTTCTAAAGCGTTTTGTATCGTTTCATTTTTAAATTCGTTGCCGTTATCCAAAGTTATTGTTTCGGGTGTACCATATCATGTAAAGTATTGTAAAAATTCTTGTGTTACGTCAATGCTATTACTAGAGGTGATGGGTATTGCTTGTCCTATTTTAGTGAATGCATCTACAATGGTTAAAAAGTTTTGTACTTCTACTACTAGGGTGTAGGCATGTAATTTCTGAAAAGGTTTGTCGGGTGTTTTAGTTAACATTAAGGATATTTTTGGGGGTATTCTATCGTATTTTGCCTTGTCGCATAGTTCACATTGGTTTAGAAAATCAGTGGTTAACTTTTTCATATCTTTAAAATAATATCGTCTTGTAAATTGCCTTAATGTTTCACTAATTCCACGATGGTTGGTTTTGCCTTTGTGCCGATTTCTTATTACGTCGTTTATTTCATCAGGTTCGTCTAAGGTTATTAATTTTCTTGTGCATCTGAAGTTCCGGGCCAGAGTTATTAAATTCTGAGAATCGTTTATATAAATGTTCGGTGTTGAAATAAAAGTAAAATCGTTTTTTCTCGGGGTATATTCTTTTAGAATTTTAATTATTTGTTCCTCGTTATAGTCCTTGGTTATTTGAATTTGGTTTATTTTCTTATTTTCTGTTTCTTCTTACGCGATTGGGGTTGATTAAAACTTCGATAATTATAAATTGATTTGGTTTTATATAACTTATATAACGTATATAACTTAAATTCTTTGGTCATGACTGTATCTCCGAAATCTATCCCATCATGTAAGAATAGACGAATTAATTGAGTTCGCTCGACAGGCAAACTCCCCATCAACTGCTGTGAAACGGTTGTCTTGAACCTGTGACACCTGACGCATTTAAGTATAATGCGTTTGATATGTCTTAATCCACCAATAGGCCAAACACGTTGCCGTAAACTATTTAGTATAGATCGCGGACCTGCGTGGCCTAAATACCTCTGTTCATGTTCGATCAGTAACTCACAAACATGACCCTTGATAGGAATAAGAATCGGATGTTTAACATCAAATGATAATGACGCATTTGCCAACCGTCCACCTACTCTTAACAATCCCTTTGAGTCTAGAAATGGATTAAGCAACACAAGAAGACTCTCCCTTGCCAATGACTTGTTTTTCTTTAAACATGAAATTTCTGCTGAAAAATGCTCGATCTGAATAATCTTAAAAATACGATTTAATACGCCATAAGTTTTCATACTATTTCCTTTTGAATTGGCAATGAACCTAAATACAAAGGCTATGCATCGCTGCATTCTAATGAATGACGAAAATCTACGAAATATTGTGGAACTGACCTCAACCTTAGTATGAACATGTGACACCTGTTTCTGTTCTGGCAGCGACCCAATATCTAGGTTGACTTTATGTTCCCAATTCAAATTTCAATCAAGACTCCATAAAAACTGTGAACCTTCCCACCAAACTGTACAGCCTTTCAGATTGTGGGGATCTATCCCAGGCGACATATAATCGTCGGGTTTGACCCAGAAGAAATATGCCTCCACTCTACATTAATGGACAGCTCCTGAATTTCCGATACTCTGTTAGCAACAAACGTCGACCAACGCGATGGTAATGAATGCAACTAAACGAGCACTATCTGTGTCAGTGAACATGAAAGTTTTATCAAATTTAAAATTAATACATGCTACAAGTCTTTCACGCATGCGAGCTAATAATAAAAAACCACAAAGTTCCAATCTGAGCAACGACACCATTTTTAGCGGAGCTACGCTAGACTTTGAACAAACAATGTGACACGAAACCGTTTTGTCTTTATATAAAGCTCTGACATATAGACATGCACCGGATGCTTGCAGGGAAGCATCTGAAAAGCCTATCAATTGTGTATTTATAACCTTTTTTTGAATGAAAATCTATCGTGGAATACTAAGAGCCTTTAAATCTGGTAAATGCTCATAGAACTTTGACCATTCAATTAACAGCTCTTGTGGAACAACATCCTTCCATTTTTTTAAACACCATAATTTTTGTATGATTATTTTTACGACAATAATCACTGGCCCTACAAATCCCATTGGATCAAAAATTTGTGCTATTGTTCCTAAAACTTCACGTTTACTGATTTTTTTTTTCAGTTAAACTTGGCACCGATATCTGAAATGAGTATGAAATGGGATTCCATAAAACATTTAATACCTTGGAAGTTTTCTTTTGTAAAGATAAAGACAATGGCCGATTGTTAGAATTCCATTTGTGTAACATAAACCCTGCGGACTGCAATAATTCTGTTAGTTCCATTTGAAGTTGAACTAATTCTTCGAACGTGTTTGTTTCACCCAATGCGTCATCTACGTACGTTTGTTTTAGTAAAGTCTCTGCGGCTAACGGAAACAAATCTTTGTTTTGGTTAGCTAGTTCCACCAATGTGCTTGTTGCAAGAAATGGTGCGCAGTTTGTACCATATGTGACTGTTTGCAGTTCAATATGACGCAATGGGCTTGATGAATCCTCTCTTCAGGCAATATATTTGCAAGAATTTATCTTGAGAGTTGATTCGTATACTCCTATACATTTTCTATATGTCGCTTGTCAAAACGTACCTAAATGTACGGAACCCTGCAATTATGTCAAACAATTCTGGCTGAACTGGACTGCCTTTAAGCATTATGTTATTGAGACTGAGACCTGATGTAGTTTTTATCGAGCCGTCAAAAATAACGCGAAATTTAGGTGTGAGTTTGTCCTCACGCACTATGCAATGATGTGGAAGGTAATATCTATTTACTGGCATAGAATCCGTTTCCTGAGTTATATCTTTTGCATGACCTAGCTTCAAATACTCATCAATGAATGCTTTATACTCAACCTTTTTTAAGATCCGTACTAATCCTTCGTTCTAGTGAATAAAACCTTTGTGTAGCTTTTGTGACCGAGTCTCCAAGGATCGAAACATCGTACGCCGGTTTGACAGGCAACCTGACTTCAAAAATACCCGAATCTAACCTTTTTGTTGTACTAGAGTACATTTTCTCGTAAAATGTATCTTCAAAAGACATATGTCTTTTATTATTAACTTCTTCCAATTTCCAAAATTGTGGAATCAGCACATCTAAGTCTCTACCTTGAGAGCACGATACGACACTTACATTAGAGAACATATTTTGTGAACTTGGAATACTTCCGCCTACAATCCACCTAAATAAACTGTTTTGTAAGACAAGAAGATTCTCTCCTAACCTTAGAATACCGGTCTGAAGTATATCGAAATACACATCAGCCCATAGTAAAAGATCAATTTCACCAGGAATGTAGAAATTTTTATCTGCCAGTTTTAGATCACTTGGATTGATTAGTTTAGAAATACTGATGAATGCATGGGGCAAAGAACAAGTGATTTTTTTCAAAATACCACAATCCGTATATACCTTTAACTTTGTATTCATTTGTGACTCTATCGTCACCTTAATGACATCTGAAACACGAATACCTTGTTGTCAAATTCCTGACACTTGAATATTAGCAGAATTTATCCTTAACCCTAATTTGTTTGCTGTGTTGGAAGTTATGAATGATCTTTGTGACCCACAATCAAGCAATGCCCTTACTTCGACCTTAAACCCGTTACTTGCAGTTAAATTTACGACTGCTGTAGCCAACAGTATTTGTTTGTATGTATTTGACAATAAGCAAGGTGTCTGTTGAACAGAGCCTGCCTCCCACGAGGTGGTTGTTAGTTACGACAAAATCTCTGAAGCAGTACCATCGTTTTTAAATTACTATCTTCATTATGCCTTAATTGTTCATAACTTACCTTACCTTGACTATAAATTCCTTCCTTTTTGCGGACCTTGTTGTCATGTAGTAGACTGTGATGCCTTCCTTTGCATATCCTACATCCTTGCGATTTTTTGTAACACATTCCCTTCTACGTACTACATCCAAATCTATGAATTTGTTGCACCTATACATTGGATGATAGTTGAAATCACAACATATGCATTTCCCTTTGGTATATATATTTAAATTATACACCGAATGGTAACTAGGTTTTGTAACCCTTTGCTTCTACTCAGGGGTTGCTAACGCTTCCAGAGCCAAACACCTTTTATCTAAAAAGTCAAGTAACTCCTCAAAGGTTGGAAGTTCTTGAGTGTCTCTTTCCAATTCGTACGCCCTATGCGTGTTGAAGTTCAATTTTGATGATGTGATATACGCCAAAATTAGATCCCAATATTTTATTGGTAGTTCTAGAGCAGATAGTGCGTCGTAATTTTGTTTAACCTTAACAATAAATTCTCTAAGAACTAGCCGGGCTATCTATTGTTATTGGAGCCTCAATTATTGCTCTTATATAGCAATTTATTGTGATTAATTTATTGTCGTACCTCTTCTTTAATAAATCGAGAGCAATTTCATAATTTGCATGAGTGATATGCAAATCTTTCACTATGGACAACGGTCCATCCCGTAAAACTGACTTGAGATACAAAAATTTTTGAACGTTGTTTAAATATGCATCTGAATGTATCAAACAGGTAAAAAGTTCTATAAACGATGTATAATCCTCGTATTTCCCGCAAAAAATTGAAATGTGAATATTTGGCAATTTGACCTGAGAGGTGGGGGCTACTGACTGTGCAACTACAGTTGAACTTGTACCTGACGAACATGACCTTGCACCACTGGCATCGCTAGAGCCTACCCTACTTTAAATTATAGTTTTCAATTTACTGTGCAACGAGATATATTGCAGCTCTATTGCCACCCTGTCATTCTCTTCACCAGCCTCATGTTCTTCTAACTGGTCCTGAAATAGTTCATAATCCTCATATGATTTGATTAACATAGACTCTCTAATTACAAATTCATTAATGTGGATTTCTAAATTATTCTAATTCTAATTTATTTGCATTTACATAGTTTTCAATTCCAGTAATTTTGGATTTTATCCTAGCTCGTTTTTGAATCACTATATTTGTATCCGTATTTGACATTTTCAGATATTCTAATAATATATGTAACGTGTAGAAATGTCCTACTCCTTCTAACAAAGTAAATAGTTATTTAACCCTTAAGAAATGTCTTATTTTCTGTACTAGAATACAGTATACAAATAAATAGGTATTTCAATTTGTAGCACCCTAATAGCTAGAGTAACCGACTGTTTTTTTAATCCTTTGACACTTTTATTTCTAAGTGTTACCTTAAGTGTTGCTGATATTAAGTAAAATATTGAAAATTCTAACCTCAATCCTTGATTCTGCACGTTGAATCTTGTAGTTGTAATTCCTTTGTGATTACCATAAACCATAAATACCTTTGGTTGTGAAGATTCCTTGTATCCTTACGCCCGTGCACGTAAAGAGTTCCTTGTATTAATTTCCTGTAAAGCCTCAATCGCTATTTACTGTGCGTTTTGTTCAAAATACCTTGTTTCTAATCAAAATACATCCGGTTCTCGAAGACGACCAATGTGAAGCCATGGAGTCTGGAGCAGACCATGTTTTCTTTTTACCTTTAGTGCTGGTGTAGTTTGTAGAAACTTGTGTAAGAATAACCTTAACAAACCTTCAATAGGACCATTTATTTATTATACAAAACACACAATTACGATTATGACTTTTTTATGACATGACAAATTTTTGACAGCAACTATTGCGCCTACTTTATTTTTATTATATACATTTTTATATAATGCCAAGATGAAATAGTCTGCCATTATCCCTCGTGCACGCAACTACATATACAAACCGTACGTCTTTTTAACGGACAGCAAACTCTATAGCGAACGGCCTCGAGCAGGTAAGCCTTTTATAACCAATATAATTAAACCTAAGAAAATTAAGAGTGCAAAACGATCGCACTAAAGTTTCTAATTACATAACATAAATTAAACCGCACATACCAGGATTGTCGTTGCATAATCAACACATGTTTTAAGCAACCTTTTCCTTGTTTCTATGTTTGTTGTCTTTGAACACAGTAGTTGCTTTTTCTTGTTAAATCCGCACGACTTTGTGCTAATCTTTGTTTTATATCTTTAGCGCTTTTCCCATCTTGCGTTATTTGGCTTCCTAGGTAGCCGAAATCCTTAACCTCTTGTAAGTTCTTGTGACCTATTTGTGTTGTTGTTTTTGATTTATTTTACCCTCCTTTGCATACTAGTACTTTAGTTATATTTTTGTTAATTTTCATACCGTATTACTGTGTTAGAACCGTTTCCATAGTAATTTCATAGTAATTCCATAGTAATTCCAAATGTCTACCTGCCTTTTGACAGTATTCATTGCCTCTTCTGCTTTTTGTATAAGCTATGTACTTTTCGTCTATCCCTAAAACTCATTGCGATCTTTTTGAGTATTTCAAACATTTTTCTCCATTTTACATTGTCGAATGCTTTTTTCAGATCTAAAACCCTATATACACGCTTTCCAATTTTTCTATTGTTTTCTCAATTATCTCTCTCAGAGCCGAAATAGCCTCGCGTGTTCCTCTGTTTCGCCTAAACCCAAATTGATCTTACCCTAGTATTGCTTCAGCTCGTTTTTCTATTTGTTTTTGTACAATTCTAGTTAATATTTTTGACACGTGTGCTGTCAAACTTATTGTTCAAAAATTTTCACATCTATTCGCGCCTTTCTTTTTTGGTTACTATGATGTTACGTTTGAAATTTTGGGTATCTCGCCTGTCTCATACGTATAGCTTACAAGTTGGAAGAGACGTTCTGTTACTGCTTGTCCAGCGGATTTTAGAGTTCCTGCTTGCACCTTATCTGTACCCTGTGCCTTACCATTTTTCAGACCTTTTAATGCTAATTCAAACTCATCTCTAAGTATAGGATATCCCAAGTCATCATTTCCAATGTCTGATTTCTTTTATAATGCTGTTAGTTCCATTTATGCATACAAATTCCCCATATATTCTTGCCATCTACCCACTTTCTCCGCATTTTCTATAATAACGTTTCCTCCCGCGTCCTTTATATTCTTGCTATACGGTTTTATATCCCTAAAATGTATTCCAATTAGTTTGTATGCCTCATCTATCTTTCCCATTTCCATCTTAGTTTGTACCTATTTGCACTTTTAATCAATCCATTGTTCTTTAGCTTTCCAGATTTGCGAAAAATTTCCAATTTTATGGTTTTGTATCTGTTTTACTGTTTCGTTTGATTTATTTTTGTATTTTCGTCTTTCTTCTATTAAATTCAGGATATCTTTTGTTATCCACGGTTTTTTATTTTCTTTTTGTGTATGCCCCAGAATATCTCTGGCTGCCATGTCTAAGCTGGATTTAATGTTATTCCATTCAGTTTCTACTTCCTTAGTATTAGATACTTATCCGGTATCTTTGAACAATTCATTTGACATTTTTTCGAATTTTTCTTGAACGTCTTTATCTTTTAGTTACTCAAACTCAACGTGCCTTTCTCCGTTTCTTTTTTCAAATTTTTAAATTTAAGTGCGGCTTTCATAATTACGATGTTATGATCAGTGTGTATATTTGCTTCTGGGTAACTTCTACAATCTTTTACTTGTCTAACAAGAATGTAATTTATTTGATATCTTCCTTATTCTCCTGACATCTTGCACGTGTATCGTCTTCTAGCATGATGTTGAAATAATGTTTTTGTGATGGTTAAATTGTTCTTGTCGCAAAATTCTACCTGCCTATTTCCCCTGTCGTTCCTCGTGCCTAAACCAAATAAACCTACTACCGCTCCTTCCCTACCCTCACCTATCATTGCATTAAAATCCTCCGTAATTATTAAATTTTCATGTCCTTTTACGAATCTTAGTATGTCTTCGATATCTTTGTAGATAGCTTCTATTGCTTCGTCACTGTAGGTAGGGGTGGGCATGTATAGTTGTATTATTACTGTGTTTACCGGTTTAGATTCTAATATAACCATCAGTACTCTTTCGTTCTTTTGCAAGTAATTTTCTACACAGTGTCCTATCTTTTTCCGCATAACTATCCCCACACCCGAATTTTCTTCCTCTGCTCCTGTATGAATTACCCTGAAGTCTCCACTATCGCATCCTCCGAAGTAGTCCCCTCCCGGAGATCCAAATGGGGGACTATTTTAACTCAGGAGTCTTTTACCTCAAAGAATGCCATAATATTTTTAACAGTTTAAGTACGCTGTGTACTTGGGAGGTAATGTAGTGGTCTTCCGTTGCCTTCCGCAACGCGGTAGTGTGTCTTACACTGTCATACCGAAAGAGCCGCTACCCTCTTTCGGGGACCTGTCTTAGTCTGGTTTCTCACTAACGACCCTACTACTTTGGTTGGACCTGTAGTTTGGCTCTTTAGCTCATTAGAACGCGCAATCCATTTCACCTGTTCTAAAGCTAGAACTTCGGCAAGGTGCAGGTCCATTCGAAATAGATGGATTTACTTGCGGTTATTAAATTTCTAAACGAAATTGAGTAGGGGCTAAGAAACTTTTGCATAGAGGCCCTCTTCTAAAATGCATTTAACATTCTCTTTCACTTGATGTTATTAAAAAGTTTTTAAATACGATTACTGGCTGAAGGCTGGTATTATTATTTTTAAAACGGTTCCGGTAATTGACTAACTGGATGTAGTTTGCTACCTTTTCTATATGTATTGCAGTGTATCTATTAAACTGGTATATGTATAATTTTTAAATAATTCTATCCTATTGCGCATGTAATCTGACAAGAGGTGACAGTTTCCACATTCCTTAAAATAACGCTAGAAATATACAAAATATTGTACGTGAACGGCATTAATAATTCTTAATTTTTTTCATGTCAATAGCTACATTAATAAATTCCGCTTAAGGTATCCAGATTAACATATACGCTATATATTGCATGCATTATGTATTAATCCATCTATTTACTGACATCAATGAAACTGTATGTGGGAATATAGAATGATTCAAGTACGCCATGTTGATGTGGGTGTAATTTTTGGAATATTTATTATGGGTGTGTTAAAAATTATAACAATTGCTTTATGGATTAATAAAAATAAATTAACTAGATTTATGGACGTAATAAACTAACCTATTTGTAACGCTTCTGTTTGTACATAACAATGAATTATAACATCATAAATTTGGATATTATAAACATAATTTTTAATCGATTCGATAGATTTAATTATTCTAGCAACCTCAGTTTCATTGAAGAATGATGTCTGAATGGCATTAACCCATTTTGGTTGTATTTATTGCAAACAAATCTTAAGTAACCTTTTGTGTGATATATGGCTTACATGATCTTAGTATTTTCAGAAGTTGCCAGTCATTTGGACGCAATAAGGACAAACCTTAAGGTTTCGTTTTTTAAAATTGAGTAGCTGAAGCCCATGAGGTATATCTATTAACACACCAACATGATCATTGGGCAGATTTTGCCCTGTATTTAATTAATGCTTAATTTGTCAATAAATATATGGCCTCCTTTGTACGATGATTGCTCAACTTCTTAATTTCTCCTACAATCTAGCTACTTTTAGCTAATTCGGAATTTGTCTACGTTTTCGACTTATCTAACCACTAGACAATTCTCTTTACTTTCATGTTTGTCATTGTCTTTTGAGCAGTTGCAACATTTATTTTAAAATAGTTTAATTTCATATAAGAACTTTTGCACTAGAGGATTAATTTATTATTATTTATTTTGGTAAACAAACTATTCATTACTTAAGGCTTTATTCAGCATACGAAAGTTATGGTATTATGCTAAACCCTTGTTACGTTCATTTCCTTACGTTAGAACTTCCCTACATTCTACTAATTAAGTATCTCCTTTTCGTCAACATTCGCTTTCACGTTTGGAAATATTAACGAATTATACGACCTCCTCATACATTTTTAGAAGTCAATATTTATTATAGGTAATTGACTTCGTTTTTGTAAATAGGCATTATCTCGCATTATGCGGCCATTTTGTTTCAATTTACTTTGATAGGCTTTCCGAAAATCCGGATATAAAGCGAATTCTATTATTCGTTCGTTGAACACCTGATTTTTGTACTACGAAGTAGTGTTAGTATGGGCATATGCTAACAAAGGTTTCAGTAAATGAGGGTTAGTGTTCGAAAGTGGTGGTTGAAGCGCCTCCACAGAATATACAGAATTCCATTTTTTCTAAGAATAATAATTGTGACAGGAGCAATTTCTACCAAGGATAAAGCAGGTTGGCAGTACAGAGCTGAATTACGTCGTAAAATCTCCAATTCTTGTGTTTCTTATAAAAGAACATACAATCATGTAAATAAACCTTGCATTGTGGCTAGGTACAACGCAACGGTTCAGGTAGGACAAATGACTTTGAAGTTTATTTAATCGAGTAGGCGTTTGTTATAATCCACAGTCATACCTTTAGCTATTAATAACTGGAAAACGGCTTGCCAACAAGTTGAGGAAATCCTGGTGTGGGCGAAATATAAGTATTCCTTTTCCCATCAGTAGTTCCAAAGTGCCAATCCTGCAGAACGTGTAATTACAATATTTACCTACCGCGTGAGGGTATCCAATTAACAATAAATAATAAATGACAGGACCTCTAACACTATCGTACCCTCACGTTTCGGGACGTTACCTCGCAAGCTGCAGCAGTCGGTGAAAGGGGGGGTTCATTAAACAAACACACTGAAACGAAATTCCGATTGTTTTATTAAATGGACTACTAACTAAAACTTCAACTAATTACATAGACATAACAAAAATATACAGTAAATAACCTTATTTACAATAGGGCGCCACCATGGGAATTAAACGGCCCATGGACCAATCGCGGTAATAGCTCTCGTCGCACTTTGTTCGTGGGCGATGAACCAAGATTGCAGGACAGAAAATAAGTCACTTCACAGGGGCTAATCTTTTAAAGTCTCCGGCTAGCACAAACACAACTTAACTAAACTTAACTAACAAAACTTATTTTTGAATAGTAATACAGTTCTGGGTGTAAACACCCCAATAACAAAAATTTATTAATGCTACCCTAGTTTACCTAACTTGCATAGTGCGACGACCCTTTCTTTTTCTTTTAAACCACGGGGTCATCAACAACAGGAAAAATACGTCCTTCGCAAGGGTCAAATATTACAGTAACGGAACTCCTGACCGGAGCTTCGCATACTCAGGTAGTCTCGCGGCTTAGTGAGTACAGGCCTCATACAAACGTCGAAACAACAATAAAATAGAAGACCCTTCTAAAGCGATGCGGTCTCTAAAACAATACTTTAACGGGATCAATATACTAGAACTGAGCTTTAACCCGACGTTGTATTGTATGGAAATCGACAGGTACTGTATTTAAACAAATACGGAATTATGATGCATAACACCGCCTTGAGTTCATGTTAAAACCACATATACTAGTTGCTTACTCAGAAAAATAACTAACTTAGAAACATAACGGCACGCACTTGACTTCAGAGAAATAAACACATCACTGAATCTGGCAAATAACAGCCAGCTTTAACCTCTAACGCGTCTGGAAATAAACAACCCCGATTACCACCGGCTGGCATCCTTATATACATTTAAGTTAATTGAAAAATAACCCCTTGCCTAGCTCTCATACTCGACAAGGGATACCCGGTCGTAAATCTTTAAGATTAATTAAACTGCCAATTGCACTAAGATAGCCACACAAGTAGCTCTCGGAACTAATTTTTAGTTGAGTATTCCGCTAATTGAAAAATTTCTTCCGACCACCCTGACATAAATAGGGTCCTAGAACATAATCGACATCTAATCATAGATAGCAACTAATCTGACATGTTTAGTGCCTTTCACGTAAAGTGCCTTTAGAAAAATTAATTAACTTTTGGATTATATCTTCCTGGAGCTTCGCTAGGACGCTACTTGGGTGATCTTGCAGCGGTTTACAATTGCAGAATATTTATGCTACACGACCTTCATTCTAATAATTAGAATGCTAAAATTAAACTAGAAAATAACTATTTTTAGAAATACTAGAACTATTAGAGCGTATTAAAACAGTATGTTACAAACGTATTAACCGTATTCTCAAGACCTTGCGTGCCTCCTATATCCGTGAGAACCAGCGTCACTGGAATGTCAACCTTCCTAAAATATCCTGTGCTATCCGAACGCCGAAACACAAAATTACTGGCTGTATTTCTACCTTTACCTTGTGAACGCCCTACGGCGATTATTTCGGAAAATTACCCGATATAAACAACATATATAGACATGATAATGAGGTCACAGAAGGTCATTGAACATCCAAATTCTATGGGAAAACCCATCTAAAAAGAATAAAATGGGAAAAATTAAAATTTTCGAATATTTAATTTCTTTACCCTGAGTAAAAATATAAGTTTTCCATTAGCACATAAGAAAAAAGCTTTTATTAATTATGTAATTATATCTCGTGTGTTGCATTTATCGCAGAGTGTTAAAAGTCGTGAAAGGAATATAAACTTACAAACCAAATTTCTAAAAATTTCTAAATTAATATATTTTTGCCGAGTATATAAATAGTTACGCTTGGGAGATATCTTAAAATTAGTTTTTATTTTAAAATGTAAATACGCAAACCATTCATCTATAAATAATTATTTTGTAAATACTAAAGCTATCGTCTTTAAGATATGCGCGTTATTTATTGAAAACATAGTACCCTACATTACTGAAAAATAAACTGCATATAATAGTGTCAGCGTAACGCTTTTTTACGGTTATGATAAATTCCGTATGCAAATAGAACATTTAAAACAAAAAACATATTCATTCTTGTTAAAAATACCACTTTATGAATTTTAACCTTTGTTTAAATACCAGAATTTTCGTTATTAATAAACGAATACATGACTTTATTAAGAAATGTTTGAGAGCCCATTATTAGTATTAATGAATAAAGATCTCGATTGACACGACTATTAAAAAGGCATAAAATAGATAAAATAACGCGGTTTAATAGGGTTACGTATTACAGAGAAAATGAAACCGTGCCCATTAACTAGAAAAGAATAGACGACGCTTCGGTAAAATCATATCAAGTGCACTTAATTAGCACATTGAAACGCGAAATCTGTGTAAATATTACATCATTCAGAGTGACTAATGCTTCGAAATACATCTGCAATTGAATCGAACAATGACGTATGGAGACTATTTGTATGTTTATTGTGGTTTGTTTAGCATTTTTCTTAATCTTCTTTGGGAATTAAATCACCTATAGTTTTAAAAATCATCTTTATTTACGTTTTGATCTATGACCTAGGATCGAAACGTAAATAAATATGATTTTAAAAACTATGAGTAGTTTAATTCCCAAAGAAGATTAAGAAAAATAGAGATTATTTGGTATAAAAACCGGAATTAAATTAGAAGGGGTTATTCAGATTCAGATTCTTTTTACGATATCGAACGTGTAAATTTCAACAATTTATAATACATTTTACGATGAGCAATAAGTAACATATAACTTTTCATAATTAAGAGGTATATTTATTTTGTAAGAATACTACGAAAATTGAACGATCTTCGACATAAATATTTCAGATACAAGGGCTACTGCTGAATTTGATCGATTGCAGACTGATATTATAACTTCAAATGGAGATATAAAATGGAACCAGGAAGTATTTAATGCCGTTAGAAATGAGATTTGGGTCAGCGCTATCTGAGAATAATTATAGCAAGTATAAGTTTTGGATTTCTTTATTAATAACTTATAAGAATGTTTAATTATTATTCACTTAAATTTTATTATTTGTGAAGGCGATAATTTCCAACGAATTTTGATGTCAGAGTTTAAAGCATTTTGACCGTTACTAAATTATCTGTGCAACGTCATTGACCAATTCATTTTACAAACGGGGTAATAAAGGATCGGCAAATTATCCACATATAAATTAAAGAGAATCTTGTACCTCACAGGGAAGTTATTTGAGTTTTTGTACTTGTTAACAAGGATTAAGTAAGATTTTTTGTCTAAGTTTAAGCTGTAAACCGTTTTATAAATGTAAGCGATACTTTTGTATAAAAGAAAAATGTTTTTAATGCTTATATTCCTTGAGATTTATGCCTTTCATTTAAAAATATCCGGTCCCATATTTTCAAGAAACTTTTCGCTGTTTACTGTGCTACTCATAACCGTTATAATCTCCGTCGTCGTCTTGCTACTTACTAATTAAGCGGTTTTGTTGGCGACGTAATTTTGCTTCGCCCAAATTTTCCCGTCATTATAACACTAAACTCGCTCCTAAATTCTTTGGTCCCTTTTTATCCGTAAAATTGTTTCTCCCTGGACCTATGAACTCGTCAATTTTTCCAAAAAATTTTTAGGCATAGTTAAATACCAACACGTCTAAAAAATATAACTTTGCAGAAGTCTTAAAGTTGAAAACAAATTGAAACTAATCAACACATATCCTTGAGCAAGCAACAAAAGAACAATTTTTCAATGATATTACTAATTTTAATTTATCACCAAAATAAAGATTCCTAATCGATTTCTTGTTGCGCTACTAGTTGTTGTTTGTCGAAAACTTCTAACGCTACTAGTTGTAGTTTGCCGAATACAAAGACTACTATTGAATGCAAAATTTGGTAGTTTTATGTCATGAGTGATAAGGAGGTCAGGAGAGGTCATTGAAACCCAAAACCTATAAATTAGGCCATCCCACATAGAAGTAAACTGGAATAATTGAAATCTCCGAAGATCTATTATTCCACACTGTATAAAAATATAAGCGTATTGTAAATACAAAGCCATTAAAATGCAAACCAAAGCACAATTCCGTGGTGTGTAATAAAAGTAAATTTAATGAAAAACCAAAGCTCATCAAAAGTAGTAGAAATAACTTAGGTTTAAGCCATTCATTTCATAAAAACACACTTCCCGTGTTTTTAATAGCCCCAGTTGTAAATCAATAATACAACCGTGTGTACTTTATACCTTCTTCAAATTATTCATTTTAAAGCGTATTGTAAATACAAAGTCAGTGTGAAAACGAGTTTCAATCTATAAGATATAAAGCCATTTATTTTCATTTATAGTAAAAATAATACAAATCTTATTGGAATTTGACAAACAAACCCTTATTAAATATATGTGTACACTTTCCATTAAAACGCGTTTATTTAGAGTTATGAAGATAATATGTTTTTGCATTTGCAGAAACCGTTGGAAAGCAATTAAAGCTTTAATTAGCTAAATTGGCTTACGTATAACATTTTAATACACTTTAAAAGTTTTAACTAAATATTAATCCAGAACATTCCTGAATAGTAAAAAAAATGCGTCATCTGTACTACGAACCACTTAAACACCCAAATAATTAATAAATGTTTATTCAAAGAACTCGCGTTATCATTAGAAAGGCAATAAAATACTTTTCGAATTACTATAATTAACGCTGTGAATCAGACAAGGATCGACAGCGCCGTGCTATGCTCGTAAATCATTCAGTCGCGGCGGTTTGACACCAATTAGGCCATTAAAACCATTGAATTCCCGGAAATATCTATTTCTAATTGCAATTTTAAGTTTTTCAACATTATAAGGGCCTGCCACGATGAACAATATTTAAATACCGATAAACTGACTTCTAACCGAAAAAATCGTAAACTGTAAAAACACATGGTTTTAATACCTTATAGCTATGTGCGACTCCAATAACAGCGTTCTAACATCAAGGGTAACACCGCACTGATGTATTCTATCCATATATATATTAGAAACGCGTATCAGCATCATGCGCACTAGCGTAATGGGCGGGTTGATGCGAAAATGCGTGAGTCGCAGTGAAGTGTTACAAGGAAAGAAATTCTCTTGTCACTTGAATCCGGTCCGGTTTATTTTATAAATTATTAGTTATATTGTTGGTTTAGAAAGATTTGAACATGCATAAATACGCTAAGACACCGTCTCGATATTTTATCGTTCTGCTTATTGATTTCTAGTTTTGTTTATGAGTAATCGTTCTTTCTGTTATACAGGAAGTTTATAAAAGAACTCATTGTTTTAAAGTTTTATTTGTACACCGTAAAGTTAAAATAATAGTTATTAAACCTATATTAAAGAGAATCTTCTAAAATTTTTTGGATACCTAATAAAGTTCTATATGTGTACTATTTGTTGCCCTGGCCACGTCTAAACGATAATCAGTTTTTTCCCAAGAATTCAGCAGCATGTCAGGTGTGACGGATGCTACAGCTGCAACAATCCTCTCCCTTCAAATGAGCAATCTCATGGATGTCCTCGGAATAAACAAGGTTTTTTTACATGTCCCCAAAAAAAAAATCTAGTGGAGTCAGATCTGGGCTCTTTGGTGGCCATGCAATCGGGCCACGTCAGGGAAACACAAGTTCAACACATCACAAACACGGTTGCTATAGTGAGGTGGCGCACCGTCTTGCTAAAAGACAATCGGTCCCTTTTCTAGTTTGATATCATCTATCTGTTGGAAAACGTATAGTTCAAGCATTTCACGATAAATATCCCCACTAATTGTCTTCTCTGCGAAGATGAAAGTTCCTACGATACGATCATTCATCCATCCACGCCAAACATTGACATTGGGAAAGTCCCGCTGATGTTCTATGAATTCATGCGGTGACTCACGCCCTAAATCCTACAGTTGAGTCGGTTTTTTCTAACAAGTTCTCATTTTCTTCAATCTTGTTTAAAATGTAGACTGCTAAATCGAATCTTTTCACTTTGTCATTGGGCTTGATTTCATGCAGAAGTTGAATCTTTTACGCACGTAATGTAAGCCTTTTTCGCATCACTTTGTAGACGTAGACTTAAGTATTCCCAACTCCAAACTTCGCCTTGTCAATGACTTTTTAGGGCTACCAATACAAGATGTACGCATCCGTTCCACAATCTGTTCAGAGACTGAAAGCCTACCCGGTGGCTTGATTTTTAAGACACTGCCTGTTTCGCGAAAGTGATTATACCACTGTAGAATAGTTTTATTAGTAGGTGCATCACCGCCACTTTCACGTCGATAATTACGCTGAACTGTGATCACTGAACTCGATTGAATAAACCAAATCACACACTGAGCTTTCTGCTGTGGCGTAGTCATCACTGGCGAGTGGCAACTGCCGGCCGCCAGAAGCAGTAGCACTCTTCCCCCACCACGCTCGCTCCAAGGCCACGCACTACGATCGAATATTAGCAAAACAATCTTGGCAATATACTGAACTCAAGTTCAAAACCCGTTTTTTAATTAATGATTTTTTTAAACCAATGAGTTTTTTATAAGTTCCCTGTATTTTAATGGCTTGTTAGTGGTCTGGTTTCAGTCGCCCCTTCTTTAGCATGGTTTTGGTAAGCTCCTTGTTATTTATCTAGCGGTTACTGTTAAACTGAATTTGAGTACCTTCGTTGGTCAATCGTGCTAGTGACGGTTTGCATTAAATGATAATTCATTTGTCCAAATGTAGTTAGCGATTAGTATAGAAGTCTGCCGCCTAATCTTGCCTTTTCCTATTTTAGTTTCACTCGGTTACCACACTGTGCTTATTCTCTTGTACTATGTCTTTATAACGTCTCACTCTGGATCTTGTTTGTATTCTTCTAGAACAATTTTTTCTTTTGTTAAAAGATCGATGAATGTAGCATTTGTAATTACTCTAGTGGTTACCGTTGAAGTTCTGTTTCATGTACTTCAGACACAAAGGGTGAATGAATAAATCTCTGCTTAATTGCTAACAGGTGATTGAGTTTCCTATGTTAAATATATCACAGCGCCCGAGCTGAACACAAAACAGACTAAAGAATTGCATGTTACAGACCTTGTCTCGTGACAATCCACATCTTACAGAAAAGGCGCGCGACCACAATACCCGTATATATAGCTTAACACGGCTCGCCCCTTTTACGATGACCATAACCCCCAACATAAAAAGCGCGCACGCTGATTGGCTGCGCGTTACCTCACCGGTCTCAAAGTAGAGTATAAAACCAGCCGCATTACGACCACACCGCAGTTGCTGCCCAGACGCCGATGAGGTAACAGCTCACGTATTCCGACCACCGCCTTCGGGCGATCAAAGGTGGGCAGCGGAACGGTGACGTCCTGAGGAAGTTCTCCAGCTATGTGGGGTGCCGAGAAATGGGTACACAAGTGAAGTCGTTCAAGGATGCTCATCCGTCAGTCCTGTATAGACAAGCTACCTGACGATGGAGCGGCCTGTGGCGAGTAGCCAGTCCTGTTAGTCGAAAACCACAGGCCAGTGGACCCAGGATCCGGAATACTGTGTAGTTGGGGGACAACAAAGGGGAAGATCCGGGAAACTGCCCACTGTAGAAAATCAAGAGGATTCCAGGAGCAGGCTTTTGGAATCCAGTCCAACACAATAGTTATTTATTTAAGAACATCAACTGTCAGTAACACGACAAAAACTCAAAAAATTCAAAAAACAAAACATCATCAAGCAAAAAAACTCCAGAGTTATAAGGCATTTTTAACGACGCTGAGAGCGTCGCGTCAAGCTTCTGTAGTGACCACACCGTCACTGGATCCGACCATCTAGCGGTTCTCCTAGCCTAGAGAGGAACAGTCGAGACCTCAGCGCTTTCCCTAGCCTGAGCCGCCATCGACGCCTTGGCGCTTCTCCTAGCCCGGGGTATCGCCGAAGAAGACCTCGGCTCAGCTGTGAGCCCGCGGCAGCACGACAACGCCGACGCCCTTGCACTTCTCCTAGCCCGAGGCCCCATCGAAGAAGACCTCTGCTCTGAGCCGGGGGTAGCACAACGACGCCGATGCTTTGGCGCTTCCCTTACCCAAAGCACGCCCGACACCGACACCACCACGCTGCATGGGCGGCGTTTCGGCGTAGAACCAATACCCGTCCACCCAGACGACTCCAGGAGGTTTTCTGTGAAGATGACGTACCGAGACGCCGCGGACCGACCCACACGAGCAGCTTCTTATTTATGTTCTAGTTTAGCTTGTATTTCACTATATATATTTATGTTCTAGTTTAGCTTGTATTTACCTGTATATATTTATGTTCAAGTTTAGATTGTATTTCCTTGTATATATTTATGTTCTAGTTTAGCTTGTATTTTAGTGTAAATATTTATGTTCTAGTTTAGCTTGTATTTCACTGTATATATTTATGGTCTACTTTAGCTTATATTTTCCTGTATATATTTATGTTCTAATTTAGCTTGTAATCACCTAAGCTTGTAATCACTATGTGTGTATATATATATATATATATATATATATATTGCTATGAATAAACAGGAACTATCGCGCCCCGACAGGATTTTATCGTGAACCGACCTTGTGTCGACCAATAACAAAACTTGATGTGATAACGCCTTTTTTGATATCAATGGCGTATTCTACTTGACTCCTCCTCTCTTTTTAAATTATCAAAGTACACTCCCACTAACTTTTATCTTTTGACCTCGACTAGCTTTTATTTTGAATTATAAAATGAAGGTAATTCAATTCCATATAATGAAAACAAATATTATGTACAGGTTTTTGAAAATTATTAAAATACACTTTTCAATTAATTAATGTTGTAAATCGCATTTATCTCAAAAATCATATGCTTTTTAATCAATCTAAAGTCACCAAAAAAACCTATTGTTTTTATAAAAAGAAGCCTGGAACGTTCAAAACCCCTTAATCATATAACGCACTTTATACGTATGCAAGTTCGTTGTTTTGTTGACTCCGTCACATTAATTTATATTAAATAAGCAAATTCAATATTTAAATTCAAATAAAAAAATTGTTTTAAAACTAAAAATCTAACCTGGTCTGTTTTCTTCGTTATTTCCTTCTCGCAACCAAAATTTTTGACTCCACCAATTCAGAATTATTATATACCCATTCTAAATATTGTCTATCCACACTCTTGAACCATTGTATTTAAATTATTGTCATCACCCTCTGGACTACCATTATTAAACTTAGACTTATGCACCCCAAATTATTGTCGTCTCATTTAAACTTATTACTTCTTCTCACCAGGCTCAGAATTTATTCTCATCAATCTCCCCAGACTTAGAATACCATATATTCTCCCCGGACTCAGAATATCATTTATTCACCCCGGACTCGGAGTTTATTTATTATCCCCGGACTCGAAGCCGTTTAATCGGCAATCGTAATTTTCATCTTCGTCGCACTTAAACAACTTTCACTTTTAAATTATTCTTACGTGTTACAGTTAGGTTCAAAGTGGCGCACCTCGGCCTTTGTTGAGTTGAAAACTGATTTCGTTATCACTGTCGCTGTTAATATATGATTGTTCTCCTACTCCGTCTGTGGGCATGGCTTACAAGCCGGTCGCTAATTTTAACCAATCAAGTCTTTGCATTTAAAGTAGTTTCTGATGTAACATTCTCTGCCTTCAAGTAATTGTTGCTTGCTCGCAGTTGCCTCGTTATCAGACATGCGGTGTTTTGAGAAATATAATCGCTTTACCATGTTGTACACAAACAACTGATGCAATTCGACTTTCAATTTTCATATATGCTTATTATTTATGCAATTTTTAATCACTTTTACTTTTCAAAATGGTTAATTGTTTGTACGCATTTACACTATGCTTCTTAAAGCTTTATTTCTTATCTCCGTATTATCATAACTGATTGGAATTCTTTTGAATGCTTATTTAATTACTTTTATTATGTTTACTTATAAATACGCGTGCTTCCACTGAAAAATATTGTTATTTGTATTACCTAAATTTACTAAAATTTTATATGTAGGGTGTTAAATATTTACTATTTACCTAATGCATGTATTACTCATTTCCATGCTAACTATGCGTCTTCGTGTGTCTATATGCGTTGCTTAAAACTACTTATACTTTATATACAGGGTGTTGACTGCTTCCTATTTACAAATTATCCTAATTACTCAATTCTTTACTAATTAAATGCAGTTTTCTGTTTTCTATTATGATTTCTAAATCCTGCACGGCCTTTGCTATAAAATACACCCTTAAACAACCCCTTATCACGGCAATATATATATTTATATACAGGGTGAGTTTTTAGTGTGGCAACGGTCGATAACTCCGTTATTATAAAAGCTACGTAAACCAAATTTGGAGACATATTAGGCATGCCTAAAGTGCATATTTTAAAAATATTTGGAAGCATACAGGGTGTTTCATAATTCCAGGGCATATTAAAATTATATTTTTTTTAATGGAACGCCTTATATATTATTACATTTTTGAAAAGCCCATAAAAAGAGCTTTAATTTGATATCAAATTGTATCTGTCTATTCCTTTTAGTTTTTGAGAAAGTTTTTAGAAAAAATGACCCCGATTAGATACATTGCCACTGCACTAATACACAACTTATGTTAATTTTCAAGATGCAGAAAATTTTACCATATACCATAGTATATTTGTAAATATCACTTTTTTGAAATTTCTTCCCAGTATACAAGGTGTGTCAGGTTTCGCAAAATGCAATTTTTAAAAAAATTTTTAAATGGCACCCTACCAATTTTATTACTACAATGGATAGTCCATTAAGTGTCCTTTCATTTTTGTTAACCATACCCTATACCTAAATCCATTACTTTCTGAGATATTTTTGATTTTCTTGAAATTTTATGAATATTTTTAATTTACATAACTAAAAATAACTTACTATTGGAGAATATTATAAAACAATTAATACATTTTGATTAACAATCAACTACAGTTATCCAATAACAATTTTCACTAAAGATATAACAACCTACAACAATACGCTATCAACAGAATTCTGCCAGATCAACAATATGCATTTTATAGAAAATGTTCAAGCAGGAAATCAAGCAGGCTTTGAAAAAAATAATTATTACCTGTTAAGTGCCATTTAGGTTTATTAATTGTAGTGTGTTGTCATTTAACAGGATATCTCTCTTGGTATATTCTTGATGCAAGTAGGAAATTTTTCAAACTTGCTCCCAATACCCAAATCATATTTATTTGTACTTCCACTGTAAAATTCATTTTGAAAACTCCTTCAAATATTACATTTAAAACAGAACTGATAATGTGTTAAACGACAACACACTACAATTAATAAACCTAAATGACATTTTGATTGTAATTGTTATTTTTTTCAAAGCCTGCCTGATTTCCTGTTTGAACGTTTTCTATAAAATGCATATTGTTGATCTGGCAAAGTTCTGTTGATAGCAGTAGGAGATGTGGATGGTTCTGGTGCAACGCCGCCACCGCCGCCGCCGCCGCCGCCGCCGCCGCCGCCCTGGACCAAAAAGTTTTCTTCGACTAACCATTTTTCATCTTTCGAGATAAACCTATCATGTTTGGTATCAATTAATATTAGAATTTTTTCAGCTACCCGAATCTCTTTAAATTTTTTAGATAGCTCCATCCCTCAGAGAGCTACCCTGATTTTAAAATTTCTTACCTGTAGCGACTTTCGAGCGTTCTTATAAATTTTTTTAGTCATGCAATACATTAAATTAGTCTAAAATTTTACGCAGAATCCGAATCTGTAAACAGATTTGAAATCGGACAACGCCCTGCAAAGTTATACCCCTTTAAAGCTCTCAAACCTCTACATTTTGCTCTTTGCTTTATAAGCAAAACTAACAAATAGTTTTCTTCGTCTAACCATTTTTCATCTTTCGAGATAAACCTATCATGTTTGGTATCGATTAATATTAGAATTTTCTCAGCTACCCGAATTTCTAGGAATGTTTTAGATAGCATCATCCCCCAGGGAGCTACCCCAATTTTAAGATTTCTTACCAAGACCGATTTCTAACCGTCCGCATAAATTTTTTTTAGTCATGCGATACATTTTGTTAGTCTAGAATTTTATGTAGAATCTGCAAACAGATTTGCAATAGGACCACGCCCTGCAAAATTATACTTTAAGCTCTCAAACCTCTTTAAAATTTTTGCTCATTTATGACATATGCTTTAACCAATACAAAGAAATAAGCACGCAAAATTTTATTAATCATTCCAATGTAATGTGTTTTAAATATGTAAATGGAAAGCGCATTTTGCTGGTATGAAATCTATGGAATTTCTCCTGTAATGAAAGAAGAATGCATTCGTAATTGAAAATGCGTGCTACAACTTTCGCTAGATACCAGCCATGTTAATTAGAAATTTTGTGTATGACATCATTAACTACCTAAATTTCAGAATTAACAAAATGTAATAAACCAGATTAAGTACTGTTCAATAATAATCAGAGTGAAAGTAAATGGGTCTTATTACATATTGAAATCCTAAATTACCTTACGTGACGCGGTAGAAGCATTATAACGCAAATTCCGGAAACTTCAATGTAGTATTAATTCATTTGTAACTCGTAATCCAGCAAATATTCTAGATTCTTAACGGACATGTGAATCACATTTAAAAGCTGTTTATAATTTCTTCTCCAAACAAATGCGGTTATTACAATAGGAAAGTATGCTAAAATGCAAGTCAATTAACAACAATTTAATAGTGTTTACTGACCTACCTTAATTGTTTGTACAAGGAAACACAATAAAATATATACAAATATAGTAACTACCTTATTTATTTATGCCCCATGTGTAGCTTGCTGTACTATTAGGACCAGGGTATGCAGACTTTAAAACCTCCATCTCGCACGCTTTACACGTATGTTGGTTGTTTCGTACAAGACCCTTTAACAACTGGCGGAGCTGAACGTTTACTGCTTAATGACATACCGTGCTGTTTTTCCTTGTGTCGCTGTGAGCTATTCTTGTAAAAGCGATACTGCAAGACCCAGAGCTTAAGTACTTTGCTGCCGACAGATGTATAAGCTTAACCGGGGACGATGTTACACCACGACATTAAATGGTATGCTTGAATATTTTCTTTGGAAACAATCGAAGATTGCCGAAGACACTCGAAGAGTGCACAAACGCGGTCACTAAACCACAATTAATAATCGCCTTTATAGGTTTAACATTTCTACCATTACCAATGACTTTAATTTCTTATTGGATAATCCTTATTCTCCCACGCACTGTTGCGTAGCTGGATGCCCACCCCTTTTGGTGATATATGCTCGTTATAGGTTGTAAGACCCTCGGTTTTACTTAACTACACTTTGTGAGACCCCTTTAGTCTTTTTTAATCGTGTCCTTCTCGCGCACAATACAGTAGGACTTAGCCTTACTACCTACAAATTCTAACACCAAGTCACCGTTAAACTCGTCTTTAAATTTCCCCACAACTTTTTGTTTACATGCGGTAAATTGTGTTTATTATTTGCGGGGTACACCACTTTAAACTTAAAAATAAAAACAGGATAGTTTAATACGTCTATTAATAATTTATGGTAATGTTGGCGGTACAAATATGTAAAAACAAACTTTATCAAGAAAATATAATGTTTTAATAGAATACATACACGTATTGATAACATCTATAAACCGCTGTGGTAACCAGAGTCTGGCGAATCTGGGATAGCCGAATCTCTAAACATTTGCGCAAGCGATTGCCTTGCAGTTGCATCTTTTAAGTACTGAATGGGGAAACATTTAATAAGTTCCAACACTGTCAAGTAATTTAAATTGCTGCAATCATTAGACAGAGAAATACTGGTACTGCTCTCTCCCTCTAATAACGTTTGAACCCTTTCTTCCTCCGTCGTATTTCCACATACTTTTTTTATATCACCAACAAATTTTTCATAAAATTCTGGAAAGTTTCTACACCTTAACTCTACCATTTTATAACAGATCAATTCTCGCAAATTTAATAGCTTGATGCACTCGTACGCAGGTAGCACAATAACATTCCCATCTTTCGTAATCTCCATATTATATGAATTCTCTTTTTCAAAATTGTTCAACAGCCATATACTTCTATTAAAGGCTGTGCTCAGCTGCAATTTGAAATTTTGATCCAATTGTATGTCAACAACATCGTTTCCAGTAGTCAAACCATTTAATCGGACTTGTTTTGAGTCTTGAGCAAATTGGCGAATTTGAAATTCCACTTGAAAAGTACACAATTTCTTCCAATCGAAGTAAGAGAATGTTATCGTAGAATCAGCACACATACCACTACAGCAAATCACTTGGATGACAGGTTGAAGACCACCATATAAATCAAAACCAACTTCTAATATATGGTGGTGATAATTTGAAGGAAATTCGCCTAACCTATAGGTTGACTTACCAACTAGTTGGTTGATATTTAATTGTGGTACTCGCACATCACTTGTAACGTTAACACAAGAAAAATCCATCTTTAATTTATAATTTTAATCCAACTCGACGATACTTTGACGACTAATGCACTGGAACATGGCTCTCGCCTTTTATGCCGATGGTCGAGCGTGCGCAGCTCTTATTATATTAGTTGGTGTTATATGCAAGTCTTGACTGGAAAAGTGACGCGTATAATTGTTTTATAGTGGGTTTTACCTGTATGTATTTAACCACCAACGCCATTTTAGAATTATTAAACAAAATTACTCTTAACAGTATTTTTAATATACCATCGTGTAAGATTTCAATTATTATTGTGTTTTCCTCAGGTTCTCAAATCCCTCGGAAATTTTTTCAAATCGAATGACCCCTTACTGATTTGCAGAATAACCTTTTGCAAGCACCGTATATAATTAATCTTTAATCTATTTCTAAACCGTATCGCTCTGTCTTTTGAGATAAACCCATGATGTAACCTATAAAATTAGTATAGAATTTTCCTGGGAATTGAAATTAATTATCACGTCTTTTAAAATTAGTTCCAACAAAGACCTGTACATATTGTATTAATATTCAAAACCTATCAGCAAAACACCTTTGCATTTTTATTTAGATTTAGCTCGATAATAGAGTTAAACTCCAAAAATATTTATTAGTGGCTAGAATTGTTAAAATTTTCAATTAGTGAATCCTCATGCAAATGATTAAACCAAAAGGTATAATATATATATTAATTCTGCACGATGACCTAGAAAGTGGTTCGATAATCTATTTTAAATGTAGTTCAACATAAGACGTATATTCTAAATAAATTTAGTGAAATGTATGATCATTAGCCTTGCATTGTTTGTCGATGACGTCTGACTATTAATTTAATAAAAGCACTTTCCACAATTCTAGTTAATATACGGAATACACATTCTATAATTTGATTTAAATTGGGTTAATGTAAGGACAAATTATACTTATACTTTCTCTATGTACATAAATACGGAAATGATACCAAAAGTTCATTTTAAGTTTATTTTGTAAAACGTAAAGTCGTTTATAGTGTAATTAATAGTAATACTGAATTTTCAGTCTTTGGTTTAAAATTTCGTGTGAGGACTATCGACAAAGAAGAGTAAGTCTTAGTTTGAATTATGCAAACGTAGAAGAAATTAATATTTACATGTATAATTCAAAACTGTTAATCAATAATTTTTCTAGAATGAACATCTTAAGTATTGCGTGCAGTGTGTGCGAAAATGTTTTACTGGATGTGATGCCATAAGAAAACACAACGAAAGGCACATCGAGATGGTTTATTTCCAGGAGGAACTAAAAATTACAGCCAATGAGTGGGAACAAATTAAGGATTTGGAAAACCAATCGACCACAGCACATAAAGAACGTATAAACGCCGCAATTCAGTTAGAACGAACCAAGTTACTATTTGAAAAACCATACACCATAACAAAATCTTCTTCCAAAATCATAATTGTAGGCCTGGACCCGTTCGACGATTACAAAATAATTTTTAGATTTGTTGACACCATTTCGCAGAGCGTACTTGATGTATCCCTCAACGTATTTAGGAAGTTTATATCAAATCTTCTACACATTATACGCACTATGGAAGTTGGCATGCAAAATCAGATATGCAAATTCGACAACTTGCGTTTTTATTTAAATAAGAATTGTTTAGTGAAGATGATGACATTTGATGGGAATTATATGATATTTACCAAAGGAACTTTAGAGTACTTTTAGGGTATCTCAGATCGTTCTCAACCATGCTAATACTTTAAAAGAACTAACGGAAAAGGGTACTCCTAATATAGATCTGTTTCTGTTAGATGTCGCAATGGAAAGATATAATAGGAATGATGTCCTACAGAATCTCGCACATGATGTAATTAAAAGCAAATACAGTAATAGTGATATTGGGGTCATATTATACGAATTTATAAGAACCTACCCAAGATTGTTTGAAAACAGTATTTGTAAACAAGTTGAGTATATGGAAGAATACAACAGGTTTCCATTCCACGCATTTACGAGCGATGTTTAAATTTTAAGCCGAAGACTGAAAATTTTGTAACACTATTAATTACACTTTTGTTTTCTTATAAGTTTCTAAACTGTTGTATTTCAACTACAGATATTAATAGATGTCAATAAAATTATGTTATAGTTTTAAATAAAACGATTCTGATTAATAATTTTGTAAAACGTTTATAACACCCTTTTAATAAATAATACACATCTTTGTTATAATTCTTTTCATAATTACTTAGATACCCATTTCAGTTAGGTGAACATTTGAAAAATTAAACAATACCAATGTATGCTTTATATTTTAAAACATAAACAAGGTAATATAATCAAAAATAATTTCTAAATTCACATCATTCATTTCTTATGATAACAGTTGTGGTGGTTAAATTTTTATTTTAAAACTTACAATTTAGTATATATTCCATTTGAATATCTGCCAACAGTTTTATAAACCCCATCTCCTCGACTATTTCCATAAAATCATCCAGATCCTCGGGCATTGATAACACTGAAGTACAGTGCTGTATTGCTTCCTCGTATGACTGACACATAAGACATTTTTCTCCTTCTATCGAAAAGCGTTGCCCACATTCTGCTTTTTTTACTCGTAGAGCATTGCGAAATCTTCGAATAACCTCTCCAAAGTCTTTATACATATTTATTATATTGTCTCTTTAAACCGTACAATCAACAAATAATAACTTCTACGCGAACAATCCTTTTATATGAGCTACTCCTATTCGGATATGTACCGATTGCACCCGATTTGTGTACACGTACGAAGCAACAGGTAGGGAATGTATTCTATGAGTTAATCTATTACATTCCTTAACAAAATGCTAAGGACTTTAAAATAATTATAACTCTTGTTAGACCTCTAGTCTCTAGATAAACGTTATTATTTTAGGTTGTGTCACTGTTTTCTAAATCAATTTCCTACATACTTTTTCCTAAACTATGCGTATCAATTGACGGTTATACTTTACTCCATAACCGACTTGTATATATTTTCGTATTCGTCTCTAGCCAACACGTCCGTATAATAAAGATGTACAGGCTCGTCGTCAACTGGTAACTTAATCTTTTTTTAAAAGCTAGCCTTTGTTTTCAACTTTAACGCTTGTTGTAGGTGTGGGAATTTTTTCGGTGATCGATTGCAACTGGGAAGCGGTTATTTGCAAGGGATCAATCAATTGTTTGTGCATCTCTTTGAATTTTTGCTGAGATGTAGCGTCTCCCTTTTTGTACGCTACAAACTTTTTTCGTACAGCATCCTGCATAAGATGAAGACTGCGTTTATTCGCAATAAAATTGTTAACGTCCGTCATCATGAAACTTCGGATGGGAACTAACTGTTTTTTTTGAATAATGTCAAATATTTATATACTCGTCGAAATTCTTCCTATATCGACCATTATCCAAATCAAAATCTTTCACAACAGTTATAAAATTATGTTTTGAGTCACCCCAACACTGTAAACACATTTCTTTAAATTTCGGATATGCCATGTCACCACTTATATGATCCGAAAAGATATGTCTGAGATTGGTTTCATCCTGTTTCCATAATGCGATTACATTGGCGTTATCTCTGAGTCTATGTTTTAAGGCACTAGCGTAAGTTTGACATAGATAGAACGAATCTATTGCTTTATGTCGGCCGAACGAGAAAAATTGAGTGATTTTGCTTTGCTCGTTTGCAGGTATATCATCGAAAACCGCAATTGAATCTTCTTTGGTATCTCTGGGTTCGATCAAATCATCGTAATTTTCAAACTCATGGTACCCAATTTCTTCTTTTAATGGTGTAAAAACGTTTCTTAACAATTCGTATTTCGGTTGATATAAACTTTTCGAAAATACATAGACATTTTGGAATCTGGTCATGTGGTCATATGGTCATGTGGTCATATGGTCATGTGGTCATGTGGTCATATGGTCATGTGGTCATACGGTCACGTGGTTATGTGAGCAGGGAGATTAAATTTGGTATATAAGGAAGTAGTTTTGGGTTGAGCTTAGTTATAGTAAGACATTTTTCGAAAGATGTCGCATTCAAGCAATCAGTGGTGTTCCAAACAATCAATTACAAAAGCAGCAGAGGATATCCTGGATGGCTCGAGTTTCTACGCTGCTAGTAAAAAATATAATATACCTAGAACAACGTTATGCAGATATGTTAAAAGGTTGCAGAACGTGAAGAAATTACATAATTCCAACGATGCATCCAGAGATGCATCCAGAGATGCATCCAGAGATGTTATACCAGAAGTTAAAATACCTATACAGAATTATGATAACTTTGCTATTGCTAGTGCAAGAAAGGATGGTAAACATGGCCCATTGTTCCCGTCTAACATACGAGCTATATTCGTGGGACCATCGAGTTGTGGGAAGACCAACGCTTTAATATCTCTGATCCTGCACGAGAACGGTCTTAGATTCCAAAATGTCTATGTATTTTCGAAAAGTTTATATCAACCGAAATACGAATTGTTAAGAAACGTTTTTACACCATTAAAAGAAGAAATTGGGTACCATGAGTTTGAAAATTACGATGATTTGATCGAACCCAGAGATACCAAAGAAGATTCAATTGCGGTTTTCGATGATATACCTGCAAACGAGCAAAGCAAAATCACTCAATTTTCTCGTTCGGCCGACATAAAGCAATAAATTCGTTCTATCTATGTCAAACTTACGCTAGTGCCTTAAAACATAGACTCAGAGATAACGCCAATGTAATCGCATTATGGAAACAGGATGAAACCAATCTCAGACATATCTTTTCGGATCATATAAGTGGTGACATGGCATATCCGAAATTTAAAGAAATGTGTTTACAGTGTTGGGGTGACTCAAAACATAATTTTATAACTGTTGTGAAAGATTTTGATTTAGATAATGGTCGATATAGGAAGAATTTCGACGAGTATATAAATATTTGACATTATTAAAAAAAAACAGTTAGTTCCCATCCGAAGTTTCATGATGACGGACGTTAACAATTTTATTGCGAATAAACGCAGTCTTCATCTTATGCAGGATGCTGTACGAAAAAAGTTTGTAGCGTACAAAAAGGGAGACGCTACATCTCAGCAAAAATTCAAAGAGATGCACAAACAATTGATTGATCCCTTGCAAATAACCGCTTCCCAGTTGCAATCGATCACCGAAAAAATTCCCACACCTACAACAAGCGTTAAAGTTGAAAACAAAGGCTAGCTTTTAAAAAAAGATTAAGTTACCAGTTGACGACGAGCCTGTACATCTTTATTATACGGACGTGTTGGCTAGAGACGAATACGAAAATATATACAAGTCGGTTATGGAGTAAAGTATAACCGTCAATTGATACGCATAGTTTAGGAAAAAGTATGTAGGAAATTGATTTAGAAAACAGTGACACAACCTAAAATAATAACGTTTATCTAGAGACTAGAGGTCTAACAAGAGTTATAATTATTTTTAAAGTCCTTAGCATTTTGTTAAGGAATGTAATAGATTAATTCATAGAATACATTCCCTACCTGTTGCTTCGTACGTGTACACAAATCGGGTGCAATCGGTACATATCCGAATAGGAGTAGCTCATATAAAAGGATTGTTCGCGTAGAAGTTATTATTTGTTGATTGTACGGTTTAAAGAGACAATATAATAAATATGTATAAAGACTTTGGAGAGGTTATTCGAAGATTTCGCAATGCTCTACGAGTAAAAAAAGCAGAATGTGGGCAACGCTTTTCGATAGAAGGAGAAAATGTCTTATGTGTCAGTCATACGAGGAAGCAATACAGCACTGTACTGCAGTGTTATCAATGCCGAGGATCTGGATGATTTTATGGAAATAGTCGAGGAGATGGGGTTTATAAAACTGTTGGCAGATATTCAAATGGAATATATACTAAATTGTAAGTTTTAAAATAAAAATTTAACCACCACAACTGTTATCATAAGAAATGAATGATGTGAATTTAGAAATTATTTTTGATTATATTACCTTGTTTATGTTTTAAAATATAAAGCATACATTGGTATTGTTTAATTTTCAAATGTTCACGTAACTGAAATGGGTATCTAAGTAATTATGAAAAGAATTATAACAAAGATGTGTATTATTTATTAAAAGGGTGTTATAAACGTTTTACAAAATTATTAATCAGAATCGTTTTATTTAAAACTATAACATAATTTTATTGACATCTATTAATATCTGTAGTTGAAATACAACAGTTTAGAAACTTATAAGAAAACAAAAGTGTAATTAATAGTGTTACAAAATTTTCAGTCTTCGGCTTAAAATTTAAACATCGCTCGTAAATGCGTGGAATGGAAACCTGTTGTATTCTTCCATATACTCAACTTGTTTACAAATACTGTTTTCAAACAATCTTGGGTAGGTTCTTATAAATTCGTATAATATGACCCCAATATCACTATTACTGTATTTGCTTTTAATTACATCATGTGCGAGATTCTGTAGGACATCATTCCTATTATATCTTTCCATTGCGACATCTAACAGAAACAGATCTATATTAGAGTACCCTTTTCCGTTAGTTCTTTTAAAGTATTAGCATGGTTGAGAACGATCTGAGATACCCTAAAAGTACTCTAAAGTTCCTTTGGTAAATATCATATAATTCCCATCAAATGTCATCATCTTCACTAAACAATTCTTATTTAAATAAAACGCAAGTTGTCGAATTTGCATATCTGATTTTGCATGCCAACTTCCATAGTGCGTATAATGTGTGGAAGATTTGATATAAACTTGCTAAATACATCAAGTACGCTCTGCGAAATGGTGTCAACAAATCTAAAAATTATTTTGTAATCGTCGAACGGGTCCAGGCCTACAATTATGATTTTGGAAGAAGATTTTGTTATGGTGTATGGTTTTTCAAATAGTAACTTGGTTCGTTCTAACTGAATTGCGGCGTTTATACGTTCTTTATGCGCTGCGGTCGATTGGTTTTCCAAATCCTTAATTTGTTCCCACTCATTGGCTGTAATTTTTAGTTCCTCCTGGAAATAAACCATCTCGATGTGCCTTTCGTTGTGTTTTTTTATGGCATCACATCCAGTAAAAACATTTTCGCACACACTGCACGCAATACTTAAGATGTTCATTCTAGAAAAATTATTGATTAACAGTTTTGAATTATACATGTAAATATTAATTTCCTCTACGTTTGCATAATTCAAACTAAGACTTACTCTTCTTTGTCGATAGTCCTCACACGAAATTTTAAACCAAAGACTGAAAATTCAGTATTACTATTAATTACACTATAAACGACTTTACGTTTTACAAAATAAACTTAAAATGAACTTTTGGTATCATTTCCCCCGTATTTATGTACATAGAGAAAGTATAAGTATAATTTGTCCTTACATTAACCCAATTTAAATCAAATTATAGAATGTGTATTCCCGTATATTAACTAGAATTGTGGAAAGTGCTTTTATTAAATTAATAGCCAGACGTCATCGACAAACAATGCAAGGCTAATGATCATACATTTCACTAAATTTATTTAGAATATACGTCTTATGTTGAACTACATTTAAAATAGATTATCGAACCACTTTCTAGGTCATCGTGCAGAATTAATATATATATTATACCTTTTGGTTTAATCATTTGCATGAGGATTCACTAATTGAAAATTTTAACAATTCTAGCCACTAATAAATATTTTGAGTTTAACTCTATTATCGAGCTAAATCTAAATAAAAATGCAAAGGTGTTTTGCTGATAGGTTTTTGAATATTAATACAATATGTACAGGTCTTTGTTGGAACTAATTTTAAAAGACGTGATAATTAATTTCAATTCCCCAGGAAAATTCTATACTAATTTTATAGGTTACATCATGGGTTTATCTCAAAAGACAGAGCGATACGGTTTAGAAATAGATTAAAGATTAATTATATACGGTGCTTGCAAAAGGTTATTCTGCAAATCAGTAAGGGGTCATTCGATTTGAAAAAATTTCCGAGGGATTTGAGAACCTGAGGAAAAACACAATAATAATTGAAATCTTACACGATGGTATATTAAAAATACTGTTAAGAGTAATTTTGTTTAATAATTCTAAAAATGGCGTTGGTGGTTAAATACATACAGGTAAAACCCACTATAAAACAATTATACGCGTCACTTTTCCAGTCAAGACTTGCATATAACACCAACTAATATAATAAGGAGCTGCGCACGCTCGACCATCGGCATAAAGGCGAGAGCCATGTTCCAGTGCATTAGTCGTCAAAGTATCGTCGAGTTGGATTAAAATTATAAATTAAAGATGGATTTTTCTTGTGTTGACGTTACAAGTGATGTGCGAGTACCACAATTAAATATCAACCAACTAGTTGGTAAGTCAACCTATAGGTTAGGCGAATTTTCTTCAAATTATCACCACCATATATTAGAAGTTGGTTTTGATTTATATGGTGGTCTTCAACCTGTCATCCAAGTGATTTGCTGTAGTGGTATGTGTGCTGATTCTACGATAACATTCTCTTACTTCGATTGGAAGAAATTGTGTACTTTTCAAGTGGAATTTCAAATTCGCCAATTTGCTCAAGACTCAAAACAAGTCCGATTAAATGGTTTGACTACTGGAAACGATGTTGTTGACATACAATTGGATCAAAATTTCAAATTGCAGCTGAGCACAGCCTTTAATAGAAGTATATGGCTGTTGAACAATTTTGAAAAGAGAATTCATATAATATGGAGATTACGAAAGATGGGAATGTTATTGTGCTACCTGCGTACGAGTGCATCAAGCTATTAAATTTGCGAATTGATCTGTTATAAAATGGTAGAGTTAAGGTGTAGAAACTTTCCAGAATTTTATGAAAAATTTGTTGGTGATATAAAAAGTATGTGGAAATACGACGGAGGAAGAAAGGGTTCAAACGTTATTAGAGGAGAGAGCAGTACCAGTATTTCTCTGTCTAATGATTGCAGCAATTTAAATTACTTGACAGTGTTGGAACTTATTAAATGTTTCCCATTCAGTACTTAAAAGATGCAACTGCAAGGCAATCGCTTGCGCAAATGTTTAGAGATTCGGCTATCCCAGATTCGCCAGACTCTGGTTACCACAGCGGTTTATAGATGTTATCAATACGTGTATGTATTCTATTAAAACATTATATTTTCTTGATAAAATTTGTTTTTACATATTTGTACCGCCAACATTACCATAAATTATTAATAGACGTATTAAACTATCCTGTTTTTATTTTTAAGTTTAAAGTGGTGTACCCGCAAATAATAAACACAATTTACCGCATGTAAACAAAAGTTGTGGGGAAATTTAAAGACGAGTTTAACGGTGACTTGGTGTTAGAATTTGTAGGTAGTAAGGCTAAGTTCTACTGTATTGTGCGCGAGAAGGACACGATTAAAAAAGATTAAAGGGGTCTCACAAAGTGTAGTTAAGTAAAACCGAGGGTCTTACAACCTATAACGAGCATATATCACCAAAAGGGGTGGGCATCCAGCTACGCAACAGTGCGTGGGAGAATAAGGATTATCCAATAAGAAATTAAAGTCATTGGTAATGGTAGAAATGTTAAACCTATAAAGGCGATTATTAATTGTGGTTTAGTGACCGCGTTTGTGCACTCTTCGAGTGTCTTCGGCAATCTTCGATTGTTTCAAAGAAAATATTCAAGCATACCATTTAATGTCGTGGTGTAACATCGTCCCCGGTTAAGCTTATACATCTGTCGGCAGCAAAGTACTTAAGCTCTGGGTCTTGCAGTATCGCTTTTACAAGAATAGCTCACAGCGACACAAGGAAAAACAGCACGGTATGTCATTAAGCAGTAAACGTTCAGCTCCGCCAGTTGTTAAAGGGTCTTGTACGAAACAACCAACATACGTGTAAAGCGTGCGAGATGGAGGTTTTAAAGTCTGCATACCCTGGTCCTAATAGTACAGCAAGCTACACATGGGGCATAAATAAATAAGGTAGTTACTATATTTGTATATATTTTATTGTGTTTCCTTGTACAAACAATTAAGGTAGGTCAGTAAACACTATTAAATTGTTGTTAATTGACTTGCATTTTAGCATACTTTCCTATTGTAATAACCGCATTTGTTTGGAGAAGAAATTATAAACAGCTTTTAAATGTGATTCACATGTCCGTTAAGAATCTAGAATATTTGCTGGATTACGAGTTACAAATGAATTAATACTACATTGGAAGTTTCCGGAATTTGCGTTATAATGCTTCTACCGCGTCACGTAAGGTAATTTAGGATTTCAATATGTAATAAGACCCATTTACTTTCACTCTGATTATTATTGAACAGTACTTAATCTGGTTTATTACATTTTGTTAATTCTGAAATTTAGGTAGTTAATGATGTCATACACAAAATTTCTAATTAACATGGCTGGTATCTAGCGAAAGTTGTAGCACGCATTTTCAATTACGAATGCATTCTTCTTTCATTACAGGAGAAATTCCATAGATTTCATACAAGCAAAATGCGCTTTCCATTTACATATTTAAAACACATTACATTGGAATGATTAATAAAATTTTGCGTGCTTATTTCTTTGTATTGGTTAAAGCATATGTCATAAATGAGCAAAAATTTTAAAAAGGTTTGAGAGCTTAAAGTATAATTTTGCAGGGCGTGGTCCTATTGCAAATCTGTTTGCAGATTCTACATAAAATTCTAGACTAACAAAATGTATCGCATGACTAAAAAAAATTTATGCGGACGGTTAGAAATTGGTCTTGGTAAGAAATCTTAAAATTGGGGTAGCTCCCTGGGGGATGATGCTATCTAAAACATTCCTAGAAATTCGGGTAGCTGAGAAAATTCTAATATTAATCGATACCAAACATGATAGGTTTATCTCGAAAGATGAAAAATGGTTAGACGAAGAAAACTATTTGTTAGTTTTGCTTATAAAGCAAAGAGCAAAATGTAGAGGTTTGAGAGCTTTAAAGGGGTATAACTTTGCAGGGCGTTGTCCGATTTCAAATCTGTTTACAGATTCGGATTCTGCGTAAAATTTTAGACTAATTTAATGTATTGCATGACTAAAAAAATTTATAAGAACGCTCGAAAGTCGCTACAGGTAAGAAATCTTAAAATCAGGGTAGCTCTCTGGGGGATGGAGCTATCTAAAAAATTTAAAGAGATTCGGGTAGCTGAGAAAATTCTAATATTAATTGATACCAAACATGATAGGTTTATCTCGAAAGATGAAAAATGGTTAGTCGAAGAAAACTTTTTGGTCCAGGGCGGCGGCGGCGGCGGCGGCGGCGGCGGCGGCGGCGGCGGCGGCGGCGGCGGCGTTGCACCAGAACCATCCACATCTCCTACTGATAGCGTATTATTGTAGGTTGTTATATCTTTAATGAAAATTGTTATTGGATAAGTGTAGTTAATTGTTAATCAAAATGTATTAATTGTTTTATAATATTCTCCAATAGTAAGTTATTTTTAGTTATGTAAATTAAAAACATTCATAAAATTTCAAGAAAATCAAAAATATCTCAGAAAGTAATGGATTTAGGTATAGGGAATGCTTAACAAAAATGAAAGGACACTTAATGAACTATCCATTGTAGCAATAAAATTGGTAGGGTGCCATTTAAAAAAAAAATTAAAAATTGCATTTTGCGAAACCTGACACACCCTGTATACTGGGAAGAAATTTCAAAAAAGTGATATTTACAAATATACTATGGTATATGGTAAAATTTTCTGCATCTTGAAAATTAACATAACTTGTGTATTAGTGCAGTGGCAATGTATCCAATCGGGGTCATTTTTTCTAAAAACAGTTGAATATCTCAAAAACTAAAAGGAATAGATAAATACAATTTGATATCAAATTAAAGCTCTTTTTATGGGCTTTTCAAATATGTAATAATATATAGGGTGTTTCATTTAAAAAAATATAAGCTTAATATGCCCTGGCGTCATGAAACACCCTGTATGCTTCCAAATATTTTTAAAATGTGCACTTTAGGCATGTCTAATATGCCTACAAATTTGGTTTACGTAGCTTTTATAATAACGGAGTTATCATCGACCGTTGCCACACTAAAAACTCACCCTGTATATATATATATATATATATATATATATATGTTCTAATTAGCTGTAATTACTGTTTATATATATATATTGCTGTGATAAGGGGTTGTTTAAGGGTGTATTATATAGCAATGGTCAAGCAGTAATCATAAATTACGATAGGAAGCAGAAAACTGCATTTATTTAGTAGAAAATTTAATAATTCTTATATTATGTAAATAGTAAGCATTTAGCACCCGGTATATAGAGCTTTAATAATTTTAAGTAATGTAAATAACGATATTTTTCAGTAAAAGTACGCTTATTTATTTAGAGGAATGATAATAAATGTAATTAAACACGCATTCAAAAGGTCTCTAACTAGTTATAATATAATACGAAGAAAAAAAAAACTTAACAAAGCCTTGTGCATGTGCGTAGAAACAATCAACATTTTGATAAGAAAATGCAGTTCAAAGATGCGTAAATAAATAAATATACACGAAAGTAAAATTCAAATTACATCATGTATTTTTGTATAATATGGAAAACGCGATTATTTACTCAAAACAACGTATGGTTTGATAACGAGGTATCTATAAGCAAATAACCATTACCTGGGAAACAAATTTATTACATCAGAAAACCACTTTAAGTGCAGGATATACAAAGACCTTATTGGTTAAGATAGCGACGGACTTGTTGAAACCCGGCCCACATGCAAGTGGGATCAACCCATATATTAACAGCGACAATGATAACGGAGTCAGTTCTAATTAAGCAGGGCAAAGCTACGATACTCTGAACCTAAAAGTCACGCGTAATAATAATTTAATAGTGAAATTAGATTGTGACAAGTAAGTGCGACAAATATGAAAGTTTATTTTGCCGATTAACGTGAGTAGAATTTTGAGTAATTTATGTAAACTAATAATATAATAATAATAGAGCTTCGAGGTTGATACAATGATTCGAATGTGATGTGTGGATAGATGTAATAATTTCGAGGCTAATGACAATAATTCGAGTGAGGTGTAATAATATAATAATTCAAATTTTGGTTGATACAATGATCCAAATGAGTATACGATGTTAATGGTCCAAATAGGTGTTAATAAATTCGAGTGGATAGATATAATAAATCCGAGTGTATGGATAATCTTAGTTGGTTGATAATATTTCAAATGTGTTGATGACAATAATTCTAAATTGATGTTGGTTGATAATGGATGGTATAATAATTTAAATGCATGGAAGATTCTAATTGATGCGTCGACGATTTTGATATAATTTTGAGTTGCGAGAAAATAAAGAAGCAAGAAATAATCTATGGAAATTAAGGGGTTCAATTCAACTGAACGGTAGCAGGTCAGACCTTATTAGTTTTAAGACATTTTTCTATATGAATTTGAATATTGAATTTGCTTAATTAATATAAAAGTGTAACAGAGTCGGCAACAAACTTTGCATACGTTAAAAGTACGTAATATTATAAAGGGGTTTAGAAAGTTCCAAGCTTCTTTGGTAAAAAGAATAGTTTTTGGTGACTTTAGATTGGTTGCAAAGCAGATAAATTTTGAGATAAATAAGACATGATATTGATTGATTGAAGAGTGTATTTCAATAATTTTCAAAACCTGTACATAATATTTCTTTTCATTATATGGAATTAATTAACTTCAATTTATAATTCACACAAAGAGGTAATCATAAAGGGGTAAAAGAAGAGAAAAATTGATCATCGTAACGTTGTGCACTCTGTGTAGAATAATAAAAGCTAGCCGTGGCAGAATAATACAATTAGTGAGATTAGAATTTTATTGGAAAACACAGAGAGGTGGAGTTATAAGTAGAATACGCCATTGACACCGAGTACGGCGTTATCATAACAATATATATATATATATATATATATATATATATATATATATAAAATACTCATATTTAGACCAGGGTAGAAAATTAAATAATCACATCAAATAATTTTAAACACCGTGTATAAGGAATTTCATTAAATAATACGCTTTATTAAAACCGTGAAGCATAAAAATTTATTAGTTTCATTAAACATAAGAGATTTAAATCATGTACAAGACGCTTTATATCAAAAGAAACAGTATTAAAAAGCTCTGCGTGTAATGTAATTATTCCTAAACAAATGGAAATTACGTGCAAAATTTATCTTAATTAACTCTATTTCAAATAACCGGTATTGAACAAAACGTACAGATAATATCTGTAGAAACTTGTAAAAACCCAAGATTATAATATCAGAAAATAAAGCTCTGAGAATTAATATTATTTTGAACACCTGCGTAGTTTAAATATCACATACGGCGTAAATTTTGTAGATAATTAATAGTTTCAAAGAATCTTGGAGAAACCGGGCTTAATATTCACGAGAATGTGCGATACGGGGTTATTAAACCCAGATAACAGTCCACATGGACTAAAATATAATCGATAATAAAGAATATCAATTTGCACCAATACGAACAGGTTTGAAAAGGAAGAGAAAATGCGTCAAGCAAAGACACATATAGTAAAGGCGGGATTTAAGCAACGTCACGAGGGTCACAATTGGTTGAAAATAGGATGCAAATATCAGAGGTAGAAACAACAATTTCTGTACAAAATTAATTAGTTTTTCTCGGACATGCTTGCGTGCCGTGTGTTGAAATTTCTGAGATTTAAATGGGACGAGTGAAAATTCGTAAAATCGACGCGCGAGCGACAGACTGGGAACATAGAATGAGGAATTCTTTAGAATTACCGTTTTGAGGACAAAAGCGACGTGCCGGCTTTTTGCTATATATACCGAGATGAATATAAACAAGCTCTCTTAGACTCTTAGACTTTTGACGATTCGATGCGTTAAAAGCTCTTACATCCGCGACTTGATTGAAGATGTTAAACAGTGCATTTTAGTTTGATAAAATAAATTAAAATTTTGCTCGTATATTTTAGTGATTCAAAATAGTTGGTTATTTACGTGCTAACATGAATGTACTTCAGTGCACTTAGATACAAGGTAATAAAATTTAGTTTCACTGTACCAATTAGCAAAATTTACAACGACAAATGTATACACAAAAGTAGGCAGTTTTGGCGTATATTGGTGAAAGAAGTATGAAGTTATTTGCTATTTTTCGGGGTGTTAATAATTAAATGGTTCAAATACGTGTCTGGATCCACGAAACAATGGTCAGATATACATAGATGAGTTCCGGAAAAGCCCAGAAACAACTGGTGATGGAGAAAATTTTAAAAGCGTTGAGAATTAGAAGCCGTAAATATAATCCTGTTGGAATGGTGTGATTAACTAAAGGGACGATGTACTTTGAAGCTACGAGGACAGTAACCTTCAGGTAAATTATACTATTTTGTTTGACATTTTGTGTGTTGAATAACTTTATAATTGATTTACTTTAAATGGACATTAGTGAAATTGTACTAACCATAAAATTTTAATTTTAAGATGAAATTTGCTTGTTGAAGTAGAAAGGAGTATTTAGTTTTGATGTTCGGTAATATGATGAAAATTTGGGTATGTCTTTGAGCTCAATTAGACGAACCTGGTTAATTAACGTAAAGGGTGGTAGATGCTCCTTTATACTCAGACTCCGGTCTGCTTATATTGTTATATTAATTAGTAGGCATCCAACAAGGACTTTAATTTTGGATGCACATTAAAATGATAATAAAATTAATCTTGAAATTCTTTTAAAACTGAAATTTATGCTGAGGTTAAATTTTGAAATTTTAATGTATTCTGAATATTGATGTAAATAGAGTTAACGTTGATGTTTTGGTAGGAATGTGTTGTTTTTATGAATGAGGAGGTTTATAACATTAGGTGAGCAGCCGAGGCGAAAAGAGGATCACAGCCGTTTATGACGCCCAATCTGTGGGACTAGAATTTTTTTGTTGAAAGGACCCAGTTCCCGCATTCAGAGGGAGGATATCACAGCAAATTTTGGCGCCCAACGTGGGGCTCGAGTTCCAAATAAAATTTTTGTTATTTTATTCCAGGAAACTGGCGATCTGAGAGAGAGAGTTTCTGTGTGTGTATAAATTTAAGAGTATTTTTAGAGTGTGTGTGAGTGATTAGAACGTATGCAGAGAAAAGAGTGGTTAAGGAGTCAAGGAGTGGAAATTGGAAGTAACGATAGTGCATTGGGTGAAAAAAATTCGAAAATGGAAGAAGCTGGAGGCAGTAGAGATCAGTCGAGGACGGAATCAGGGGATCAAGGAAACGAGATGATAATGAGAATGCTAGAGAGGATGAACGAAGAAGCCAATAGAGCTAGGGATGAATCGAATAGAGCGAGAGAGGACTCAAATCGAAAATTTGAACAAATGAGTGAAGAATCGAACAGGAAGTTAGAGGAGATTAGTCAGAAAATAGATAAGACGAATCAAGAAGTTTTAGAATTTAAAAATAGCCTTACCGTGAAAATGGGGGAAGTAGAAAGTAGGGTTGATATAAATGAGAAAAACATTACAGGTCTTCGACAGGAAATGGGACATTTAAGGTCCGAAGTACGCATTTTTTGTGAAGAAGAGATTAATATAAAAATGACTGAAGTGACAGACTCATGTAGGGATCAGTTAGGCAGGGTAGAACGCGAAGTTAGTAGTATCAAATACAACATGTCAAATTTAACGGGGGATGGTCCCAGATTTTCTACAGGTGGAGTATCATTGGACCAACACATGAAGTTTTATGGCGATAACAGGGTAAATCCACAAATTTTTATTAATAGTGTAAGAAATCTAGTGGGAAATTTATTTGACGAACAGACTAAACTAAATACGATAAAGGCTTTATTAAAGGACAATGCGGAGGCATGGTACAATTTAGTAGGACAGGACATAGACACGTATCAGGACTTTGAAAACAAATTTATACAACATTACTGGAGTGATCACAAACAGGATCAGATTAGGGACGACTTGATTACAGGAAAATTTAAGGGAGAGTTTGCAGGTTCTAGGGAGCAATATGCCATCCGCAAATACAGTGTGGCCAAACAACTGAATCCACCATTGACGGACAGACAGATAATCAAGTACCTATCACGACATTTTGAACTGGAAATTAGACAACACGTGGCCTTACAAAACATCACAGAACGGGAGACGTTTTGGAATACTTACAGAGATATGACGATGTATGTGTTGGACGGACAAAGAGATACGAGAACGAAACGTTAACACAGTTAGGTTTGACAACAGGACACCGAATTATCCGAGACGGTCTGACTATAACAGAAATTTTCGACAGAATTGGGAACGACGAGGACAGGAATACAGAAGTAATAGTGCGACTAGGGGACCGACGCCAAGACCTAGTTACACGCTACAGAACAGTTTACCGGAGGTAAACATGACTGTGACCAGCACGCCGAATAGAGACAGGGACACGGATATTAACACGAGGAGGACGTACGCACAGGTTGTAGAAGGACAACCAGGACCAAGCACGGAAAACAGGATGGGACAGGATTTTTAGAACGCGACAGACCACTAGATTTCAGTGTAAAAGTGTATGAACATCCACGTGAATTTTTCAAAATTGAGGAGGAAGTAGAGCCAGAAACTGTAGAAAATTATGTTTGCCAATTATTAATTTAGAAATTTTGAAAATAATGTAGAAGTATTACTTGATACAGGGGCAGAGGCGAGTTTAATATCGGAGGAATTCGTCAGCAAAATTAGGGATAAGGTTTGTGATAGAATTATGCCTATAAAACGTAGCCATTTAGTAGCTCCAAATAAAAGAAGTTTGCTGTAGTAAATAGTGTTGTGGTGCTTAGGATAGATATAGGAGGTTTTAGCTGTGAACAGGAGTTTGTAATTGTACCTGGACTGAAGTTTCAGAGCATCTTAGGTGTTGACTGTATGATGAAGTTAGGGGTTTTGATAGATATGGAAAGGAAGGTAATAAGGATTAAGGATAGGGTAGTGCCATGGAAGGGCAGTTATGAAGTCACAGAGGATGACACGGGTTTAGTATTAATGTAGTAGAGGTAGAGGATGATGAAGGTAAACAGATCAACACAATAAGATGTCCAGAGGATAGGAAAGTAGAGGTTCAAGCTTTAATACAAAACATGCAGAAGTAGTGGGGTAGAAGCAGCATATCAGGAGCAGGTGAAGGCGAAATTAAGTAAAGATGGCAAGTTTGTTTTTAATAAAGTAGATTTAAGGGATTCATTCTGGCGGATTCCATTACACAAAAATTCTAGAAGGTACGTAGGGTTTTCCATAGAGGGAAAAATCGATAATTGTAAAGTAGTATCGTTTGGTTTGTCGGCAGAAAGGGAAACAAGAATAAATGAGAAACAGACAAGTGTAGGGACTGAAGAAGAAGTAATATTTAAGAGTCAGGATAATAGGGATGATAAGTTTATTGTATGTGAGATAATAGAGATGTTAAGTATAGATATAGAAGGGGGAGAAATAGGGATGAAGAGTATTAGGATGGTAAGAAGAATGACATGGAGGGTCAAGAAGAGTTAGATTTAAATAGGATAGGGATAGAATAGGTGTAGATAGAGGTAGAAGTAAGTGTTTATAGAAAATAAAGCTAGGTATAGGATAAATATGGGAGATAATTAGGAATAGGTTTAGGATGAGAATAAAGAGTAAAGGTAGGAAGAAAATAAGATAGGTTAAGTATAGATATTTCATATAAGATTAGTAGAGAGTTAGGAATAAAGTTAGAAATAGGATAGGTATATAGGATTAGGTAGGATGAAGTAAAGTATAGTGAAGATTAGTTAAAAGTTAGGAATAGGATAGGTATATAGGATGTATATAGGATTAGATGGATGAGTAGGATGAAGTTAGGGATAATTTCAGTTTATAGAATTAGGTGAAAGTTAGGAATAGGATAGGGATATAGGGTAGCTGTAAATATATTTTTTTGAATTGGAGACAAAGTAGGTAAGTTAGATAGATAAGGGTAGAGAGAGATAGGCAATTTTTTTTTGTAAATTTGTTTTAGCAGTCTAAATGTTTTATATTTGAATTCAAATAAGTGGGATTATTTGTATTCAAATAGGGGGAAAATACTCATATTTAGACCAGGGTAGAAAATTAAATAATCACATCAAATAATTTTAAACACCGTGTATAAGGAATTTCATTAAATAATACGCTTTATTAAAACCGTGAAGCATAAAAATTTATTAGTTTCATTAAACATAAGAGATTTAAATCATGTACAAGACGCTTTATATCAAAAGAAGCAGTATTAAAAAGCTCTGCGTGTAATGTAATTATTCCTAAACAAATGGAAATTACGTGCAAAATTTATCTTAATTAACTCTATTTCAAATAACCGGTATTGAACAAAACGTACAGATAATATCTATAGAAACTTGTAAAAACCCAAGATTATAATATCAGAAAATAAAGCTCTGAGAATTAATATTATTTTGAACACCTGCGTAGTTTAAATATCACATACGGCGTAAATTTTGTAGATAATTAATAGTTTCAAAGAATCTTGGAGAAACCGGGGCTTAATATTCACGAGAATGTGCGATACGGGGTTATTAAACCCAGATAACAGTCCACATGGACTAAAATATAATCGATAATAAAGAATATCAATTTGCACCAATACGAACAGGTTAGAAAAGGAAAGAGAAAATGCGTCAAGCAAAGACACATATAGTAAAAGGCGGGATTTAAGCAACGTCACGAGGGTCACAATTGGTTGAAAATAGGATGCAAATATCAGAGGTAGAAACAACAATTTCTGTACAAAATTAATTAGTTTTCTCGGACATGCTTGCGTGCCGTGTGTTGAAATTTCTGAGATTTAAATGGGACGAGTGAAAATTCGTAAAATCGACGCGCGAGCGACAGACTGGGAACATAGAATGAGGAATTCTTTAGAATTACCCGTTTTGAGGACAAAAGCGACGTGCCGGCTTTTTGCTATATATACCGAGATGAATATAAACAAGCTCTCTTAGACTCTTAGACTTTTGACGATTCGATGCGTTAAAAGCTCTTACATCCGCGACTTGATTGAAGATGTTAAACAGTGCATTTTAGTTTGATAAAATAAATTAAAATTTTGCTCGTATATTTTAGTGATTCAAAATAGTTGGTTATTTACGTGCTAACATGAATGTACTTCAGTGCACTTAGATACAAGGTAATAAAATTTAGTTTCACTGTACCAATTAGCAAAATTTACAACGACAAATGTATACACAAAAGTAGGCAGTTTTGGCGTATATTGGTGAAAGAAGTATGAAGTTATTTGCTATTTTTCGGGGTGTTAATAATTAAATGGTTCAAATACGTGTCTGGATCCACGAAACAAGGGTCAGATATACATAGATGAGTTCCGGAAAAGCCCAGAAACAACTGGTGATGGAGAAAATTTTAAAAGCGTTGAGAATTAGAAGCCGTAAATATAATCCTGTTGGAATGGTGTGATTAACTAAAGGGACGATGTACTTTGAAGCTACGAGGACAGTAACCTTCAGGTAAATTATACTATTTTGTTTGACATTTTGTGTGTGTTGAATAACTTTATAATTGATTTACTTTAAATGGACATTAGTGAAATTGTACTAACCATAAAATTTTAATTTTAAGATGAAATTTGCTTGTTGAAGTAGAAAGGAGTATTTAGTTTTGATGTTCGGTAATATGATGAAAATTTGGGTATGTCTTTGAGCTCAATTAGACGAACCTGGTTAATTAACGTAAAGGGGTGGTAGATGCTCCTTTATACTCAGACTCCGGTCTGCTTATATTGTTATATTAATTAGTAGGCATCCAACAAGGACTTTAATTTTGGATGCACATTAAAATGATAATAAAATTAATCTTGAAATTCTTTTTAAAACTGAAATTTATGCTGAGTTTAAATTTTGAAATTTTAATGTATTCTGAATATTGATGTAAATAGAGTTAACGTTGATGTTTTTGGTAGGAATGTGTTGTTTTTTTATGAATGAGGAGGTTTATAACATTAGGTGAGCAGCCGAGGCGAAAAGAGGATCACAGCCGTTTATGACGCCCAATCTGTGGGACTAGAATTTTTTTGTTGAAAGGACCCAGTTCCCGCATTCAGAGGGAGGATATCACAGCAAATTATATATTTTATCTACTTCATTCTAACTGTCAAAATAAAATCAAACTTATTGTTATCCAAATATTGTCGCCTAATAATTTTGTTAACAGAAACACACCCGGATAACATGCAGTTGACTATATCAAGTACACGAGCTGAATACAGAGCAATCTAAGAATCGCGAGAAATTCCAACTCATTTTTGTGGTACCCAAAAATCAGCACGCTCATTAGTCAAACTAAATTTGGAGATTCGTTTACACTTGAAAATCGAAATACACAATTCCATTGGTTAAAGACATTATTAACGTTTTTCAACACAGGAAGCATAGAAAATGGAAGTGTATAAATATAATTGCAAATTCTTCGAAAGACATTCGTTAGTGCTCACCATAGCCTAAGGAATCACCCTGCAGTGCTTCGCATGGCCTGTAAAACCTCCAGCGAGCAGGGCTCTCCATAGCCTGTGTAATCTCCTACGATGACGCTGTCCGCCGCCGTACCTAGGGCACGTCACTACAATTCATCAATCAATGGTTAACAAAATACGTATGGACGTTAAACTCCGTTCCATACTTCACTGACAAGTCGTTATTGTGATTGCGTCTGTCAACTCTACCTCCGAAACGACACCCCCGTAGAGTTCAACGGCAACGCACTCGGAGAAACTTACGGCACCGGTACCACAAAGCCGTCCGAAGAGTTCCAAAGACCGCCGAAGACGTCTGGACCTCTGCAAACTGTAAATATTTTCTAATTATCGCTGTCCAAGTTCTTACTGGACCCCGCAAATAAACTCCGAAGCCTTCCGACGAGTTGCGAAGACAACCCTCTATACTTGTATATATTGTCAATTAGTAGTTTTTAATTTCATAATTCTTTGTAGCTTAAAGTTGTCTCCCAAATAAAACCCGAAAACTTCCGAAGAGTCCCGAAGACCACTGAAAACGTCTGGACCTCTCCAAACTGTAAATATTTTCTAACTATCGTTGTTCAAGTTCTGACTGGGTTTCATAAGCAAATTCCAAAGCTTTCCGAAGACTACCGAAGCTTTTCACACCGTCTTTAAACTGTATATACATTCATTTAATAAGTGTTTACGTTTATTTTGGTTCCACAAGCAACCACGAAGCCTTCCGAAGATTACCGAAGACTTCAGAACTGCTTTAAGCTATTAAAATCATTCAATTTTAACGATTTCACTTTTATTTTTATGTATTTATGAAACTCAAACGATAACACCTAATCACTATTACACACTGTTTTTCAGAATAGGTATCACAACTAGAAGCTATCACATCTATTCAAATGAGTTACATTGTTGTTGCCCATTATAGTCAAATGCTAATACGTTGAAAAAAAAATATAAACATGTAAAAACTTGTAAATCAGACAAGCTGAAACCAAGAAACATATTTTTTCGGACAAAGAATAAAAAAATTTATCGTCCCTGACATTAAAACCGCCTAATTTATCACTAAAATAAGGAATCTTAATCGATTTTTCTAACACTACTAGTTGTATCTTACCGAAAACGAGGTACACTGTAGTATGCAAAATTTAGTGGTCTCATGTCATTGGTATAAACAGCACTGCATAAATTTGTTAGAATCCTGTTGACGCCACCAACATTATAATAGACAAACATTTAAAATAAGTTGATTGTTTATTGTATTATATAACCTATCAGACATAAAATATCGATCAGTTATTCGACTAAAATAAAAAGGTCAAACAAGCAAATTATAAGACTACTTTAGGGCAATCTTGATTAGAACTATATGTTCCTGTCTGTCGTCAACACCTACAAGGTTGCGCAACTTTTCCTTTTATTGCCTGTTATAAATAACCACATTATAATGGAGAGATAATACAGAACACATTGGCAAAGGAGAGATTTTATTAATTGACTGCATAAATTTGAGAATGTTAAATGTACCTTATCGGAGAAACAGATGGACCGTTTTAAGGTACCTTGTTAAACTAAAGACCACTGCTAAAGACTTGTTCATTGACGTGTGGTAAATTGACCTAATTGCTTAATGTTGTTTTAAGACATAAGAAACTGTTGCTGTTACAGATTAGCCATCGAAGTATGTTTTCATTTATGGAGTGTCAGTGCTCGATTCGAGTGAAGTACCTATATCGCGACATTAATTCAACACTACAAAATTAAGCTTGTACACAGACATGAAATTTAAGATGTATATTAAAATCCTGTTTCTTAAGAGCAGGCAGAGCTGAGGGTAATGAACGTTACCGCAATCTTCGAGTACTGCACTCTTTTACACAAAAATGATCTCTACACATTTATTAAGGATATCCTCAAGCCTTTTGAAAGATAAGCAAATCAAGTTTTAGCACATTTCAACGGCGTTTTTTTACAGTTTATTTCTGACTGAAAAGTAGACCGAGACAGCACACTAACCATCACGCACCCCAATTTTCCTCGGAATTAACTCCTGCACCGTTTTCCTTAACCTTTTTCCAGGGATAAACAATTCGTATTTGGTCTCGTTTTAAAGAATATTTTCTTGCAATTTGATTCTGCTTCTGATGAATAGACTGAGTTGGAGATAATCAGCAACATCACAATCTTTCCGAACACCAATGTTCTCAGGAATTTAATCCTTAGACATTTATGAAAGATTTTCTTATCTTTTGTTTGAGGGATAAACAAGCCGTGCTTGGCCTCTTTCTAAAAGCATTTTTTGCTATTTGATTCTGTTCCTCACGAGTAGATAAAGCTGACAGTAGCGAGCAGTACTGTAATATTCCCGCATCACGTCTTTTCCGGAAGTAACCCCTACACAGTTATCGAGAATTTTCTTAACCTTTTTCCAGGCATAAACAAATCATATTTAGGCCCTTTTAGAAAAGGATTTTCTTGCAATTTGATTCTCTTTCTGACAAATAGACAGAGTTGAATGTCTACACCGGGAATCCTTCACGATTTAATCTCTACACATTTATCAAGGTTTTCTATTTTTCAGGGATGAGCAAGTCGTATTTTGTCTATTTTGAAGTGGAGAGAGCTGAAAGTAGTGCGTAGCGTTAAATTTTTTCCGTACCCCGATTTTCTCCGGAACAAACCACTGTATATATGTATCGTTTCTTAACTCTTTTTCTGGTTTGAACTCCTTTTAAACGGCACTTTCTTGTAATATGATTCTGTTTCTACGGAGAAGACAAATATAAGTAATGAGCATCAACATAATTACCCATGTCACACTTTTCTCCGAGATTAACTCTTACACATTTATCGAGGAGTTTTATCAAGGTTTTACCAGGGACCAACAAGTCGTGTTTGGGCTCCTTCGAAAGCGTATTTTGAGACGAATTCATTTATGGTTGTAGCTTTAAACTGGAAGTAAGTCTTCGCTCACAAGGCAGATCTGAGGATAATAAACGTCACCAGAATCTTACAAATTTAACCTCGATTTTTGAATTTTTCTTGATAAATAAACAAATCACGTTTTGAACTTTTTTAAAGTACACTTTTTTGCACTTTGATTCTGTTTCTAAATACACTGAAGGTAATGTACAGCCACCCAATATACCTATACCTCACTTTTCTCGGGGATTAACATCTATACATTTATCGAGAATTTTTTCAAAGTTTTCTAGGGATCGACAAATCGTGTTTGACTTAATTGAAAGCGTCCTTTGCGATGACTTTGTTCATGGTAGTAGATTTATACTAGGGGTTACTTTTCAGTCTCGAGCTGAGTGTAATGAATGCTACCGCACCATCCCGGCCCCTCAACTTTATCCAGTATCAACCCCTGTACTATCTAGAATGTTCGAAATATTTGTAGTAATAAACAATTCGTGTCAGGGTTTTCTTAAAGGGCATTTGGTTGCAATTTAATTCAGTTTCTGAACAGTTAACAGACTGAGGATAATGGATGGTTTTACAATCTTTCTGTACCTCACTTTCCTCTGGGAATAACCTTTAAATATTCATCGAGGATCTTCTCAAAGTTTTATCCAGGGATAAACAAGTGCTATTTAAGTAAAACTATCTACGTTGATTACCTTAACTGTACTTCAATTTTACCATTGTTTTTATACCGTCAGCTATCACGTTACGACTACCTTTAAAAATCACGTACCGAAGTATACGTTTTAACTGTTATTGGAGATATCCACAATTTTTGTAAATTTCTTGTAAGTAATTAGTAAACAACATCCAATTGTAACTTTTATATACTGAATTTATAATACATTTATTTTTGTAAAAGAAGAAACCACTACATTATGTTTAGTTAGAGATGTTCTAAACTTATTCAATTTAATTCCTAATTTGCAGAATAAATCTAGAGATTCTTCTTATAATGCCTTTTCCGACGAATAATATGATATGTACTGCACATTTCATAATTTTAGAGCTGCAGAATTTAGCAGTATTAATTATTCACTACTTGTTTAATTATAACAATAGCTGGTCTTGTTCATCAAGCTATTTGTTCCGTAAGAACTGATCACTGACTTTCCAATACTGACAGCTCCTTGCTTGCGTATCTATGTTGTATGTAATTAATTTTATTTACTATACTCAGGCCATTGATCAAATGTAGTCGTATATTCTAAAATGTTCTGTATTAAATAAAATAAAATTGACAATAAAATAACTCAGAAATAGTTTCCTTGACTTGCTGAAATCTTCTGCTGACGTCTTTGTATTGGTCGAGGTCGGTGTGTATGTGTGTGTGCCCGTGCGCGCGTTTGTGTGTGGGTGCGTGCGTGCGTGCGTGTGTGTGTGAAATTCGTAGGGTTCCGGTGCAGACAATTTGCTCTCCTGTTAAGAGGGGGGCATAGTGGTTTGTTGTTAGGACTTTCATGGAGGAAGTCATTCAAAGGTAGGTGAAAATTAGTAACGAGGAAATGTAAGTCAGGTAGTGGGGAGAACGTATAGTGATTTAGCGTTTGTTTAATTTGCTGCAAAGGGGGTTAGAGTGGGACAGCGGTGAAGCTAGTGGTTAGGGGTTTCCGGGGTGTTTTGATAACAAAAACATAGCAGTGAGAGGATTAAATGAAGGGAATGTAATTTTTGTTGAAACTTTCCATGGCCGGGTAGGAATTGAACGGTTGTTATGCTGGAGTGTTAGATGTGAATGGGGATATTGGTAATTGTAGGAAATATTTGGAAGGTAAATATGCTCGTATCAGGGTGGAGCCAGAGTGATTTGATAACCTGGAATAGGGAGTTGTATATGCGAGACTTAATTTCAGTTTTGGGAATAGTACGGTATGTAGCACTAAAAGTGGAACGGAAGACTCGGGTAGCATATAAAAGATACAGGCGCATTATGGAGTAAAGGATGCTTCAAAAAGCGGGCGTGGTAAGTGGACACCAGGAGTCAACATCGCAGCGATTAATGAGGATAATGACGTTATTTAAGATCAATCTTCTTGTGGTTTGGGTTACTTGGTTAGATTTTGACAAGAGTTGTTGTGTTGTACAAGATGCGTTTAGTTTTGTGTCGGATTTTCTGTTGGTGAGTGTGCATTTTTAAACGGGTTTCTAAGCGGATTCCAAGATAGGAAACAGGTTCAGAGAAAGTCGAAAATGTTCCTAAGATGTGAATTTTAAGACTACCGTGGGGTGTACAGAGTAACATTTTCGATTTGGTCGGAAAAACAGGCAGCTCGTTTAAAATAGACTAAGATTGCACATTAAAGTATTAGCTGTGGTTTCTAACTGTAGACGAGAATTACCATTGATCAAGAAGGTGAGGTCATCAGCGTAAAGAAATGTATTTGTATTTGGCATGCTGAGAGCAAGGAGTCGGTTATCGGATAAGTTATACAGAGTTGGTGACAGGACGGAACCTTTCGGAATAGCCTTAGAGTAAGAAAATAGTTGCAGAAACGTAATTGGTGTTTAGCGTGGCTGTATGAAAATATAAGTAGGATTTGACGTTGTTGAAAATATCGGAAGGGAATTGTAGTGATTTTAGTTTACTAAGGACGTTGGGATATATTTATGTAGTGAGAATTGGGAAGATAATGGTTTATCCTATGCCGTGACTTTAAGTGAATACATGTTGGTTACTGGATATCAGGGAGTGGTGGTAGATGTGGAATTGGATTTTCTGTAGGATAATTTTGAAGAGTTTACGAATGGATGGAAGAAGGGCGATTGGTTTATAGGAATACATGTCATTTGGGGGTTTTGCAGATCAGAATTAAAATGATGTTTGCAGCTTTAAGGATTTCAGGATAGGAAGCAGTGGTAATGCACTTGCGGAAGAGAGTGAGGATAGTTGGTCGGATTATTGTCTATGAATTTTTAATTATGCTTTTGGATATGTGATTTGAACATAGAATTTGTAAAGATTTAGCTTGGAAAATACTGTTCTGGGAAGCGAATATCGAAGAAATTATCAGAAGGGGTAAGACAGTAATTTAATATTCGTTGTTGCGAATAGGTTGGTACATTTTGGGGAATAATTGTGTTCAGTAGTAGGGATAGAGTATTTTGAATAGTAAGATTCTGCAAGAAAGTAGAAGTGGTCAGTATGTTAATTGGATAGGATTTAACTAACCTGCGGTATGATTTCTAAGGGTCAGTGGTTAGGTTGTCGATGATTTTTTGCAAATGAAGCTTTTTAGCTCGTAGATTTCCTTTTAAAATTGAGCTGTAGCATGTCTATGTTGAGCGATTAATATTCCGAGCTGATATTTTTCTTCATTGACCCTTCTTCTTAAGCTTGGTATTTTGTGACGTAGGTTGTGGACTTACCTTCTGATGAATAGCAGCGAGGAGTTCCACCAAGTTGCCGTTCGTTTACTTGCCGTCTCTTAGGGATTGTCGTTGTGTCGGCGCGATGAATGGATTGAACTATGCTATTTGCGAGGACATTCGGATTGAAGTTGGAAGGTGGAGGGGTGGTATGTTTCTTTAAGGTTATCCTAGACATTACTATAAGATTTGATAGCTGGCTCTCGTTTCCATAGTTGAGAAGTCTGAGGGTAGAGTAAACGTGTATATCCTTTGAGAATGGGGGCGGTCAAAACGGACACTGTTTGATGGAGAATTAAGTTTTATGTGGCATCTTCAACATTATTATATGATTGAATATTTGGTTCCCGCTTGCGTGGTTGAGAGGTGCGAGAGCAAAATAATTGCGTATATCCTTTATGAAGGAGGGCGGGTCTGAAAAGGATCCGTTTGAAAAAATGCAGTTTTGTGTGGTATCTTCGACACTACTATAGAATTTCATAACTAGCTTTCGCTTCCATAGTTGAAAAGGGAGGGGGTTTGAAGGGGCACCGTTTGACGTAGAATTAAATTTAATGTGGGATTAGCATATTTTTGCGACGGGATGCGGAAAATTTTTCAAGATAAAGAGCTACTTTAAAAATTTAATCGAATAATTAAACCGAGGATGCACATTAATTTCTACATGGAGATTTAAATAATACGGAAATCTTGTAATTTTGAAGGTCAATCTAAAAATAGAAGTAGAAGATACTTAATAATGTTGAGTACGAATTGGATAAGCTTTTTAAATTTTTGCAACTTTTAAAATTTGTTTGTAACTGATATTTGAGTATTTGTCATTTAATTTAAGCTAGAGTAAGTCCTAATCATAAGGTTTTTTTTTGTAAGGATATTTGCCAGGAATGTTTGTGATCAGGGTTCGAGACACTCTAACTTTTTAATAGACAATCTGTCAAGGATTCTTTTTGGCCAAAACAAACCTTACAAGCGTGGAAATAAAAAATGCCAGGTATACTATCCGCAAGGGAAGAAATTTGAGTTCTGTAAATTTGAACGTACATTAAAAAGGAAACATTTTTGATAATTAAGCACTTGTTATGAATAAGATTATGTTTATAAGAAACTATGCTCTAAATGTTCTATACCCTTTAGTATGAGAGAAAATATGTTAGACTGTATAGATGTTTCATGATATTGCTGTGGTTGATTTCATTTTATAAATTTCAGCATTTTCGTTGAGCTAGCCAGGCGAAGAGTTATAAAGGACGGTTAGTGAGTTATTTCAAATTTTACAATTTGCTGTATCTGTATTACAGCAATAACTTAACGACGTATAAAGCCGACCATTGTCGCATCACTTTTTCACCGGCACCTCAACGTTCGGCATTGTCATAGCAATATATATATATATATATATATATATATATATATATATTGCTGTGATCCTGTTTTGTTCTCGGCTGCTCACCTAATTTTATAAACCTCCTCATTCATAAAAAAAAAACAAACACATTCCAACCACAAACATCAACGTTAACTCTATTTACATCAATATTCAGAATACATTAAATTTTCAAATTAAATGTCAGCATAAAATTTAGTTTTAAAATGAATTTCAAGATTAATTTTATTATCATTTTAATGTGCATCCAGAATTAAAGTCCTTGTTGGATGCCTACTAATTAATATAACAATATAAGCAGACCGAGTCTGAGTATAAAGGAGCATTTACCACCCTTTACGTTAATTAACCAGGTTCGTCTAATTGAGCTCAAAGACATACCCAAAGTTTCATCATATTACCGAACATCAAAACTAAATACCCCTTTCTACTTAAACAAGCAAATTTCATCTTAAAATTAAAATTTTATGGTTAGTACAATTTCACTAATGTCCATTTAAAGTAAATCAATTATAAAGTTATTCAACACACACAAAAATGTCAAACAAAATAGTATAATTTACCTGAAGGTTACTGTCCTCGTAGCTTCAAAGTACATCGTCCCTTTAGTTAATCACACCATTCCAACAGGATTATATTTACGGCTTCTAATTCTCAACGCTTTTAAAATTTTCTCCATCACCATTTATTTAGAGCTGTTTCTGGGCTTTTCCGGAACTCATCTGTGTATATCTGACCCTTGTTTCGTGGATCCAGACACGTATTTGAACCATTTAATTATTAACACCCCCGAAAAATAGCAAATAACTTCATACTTCTTTCACCAATATACGCCAAAACTGCCTACTTTTGTGTATACATTTGTCGTTGTAAATTTTGCTAATTGGTACAGTGATACGAAATTTTATTACCTTGTATCTAAGTGCACTGAAGTACATTCATGTTAGCACGTAAATAACAAACTATTTTGAATCACTAAAATATACGAGCAAACTTTAAATTATTTTATCAAACTAAAATGCACTGTTTAACATCTTCAATCAAGTCGCGGATGTAAGAGCTTTTAACGCGTCGAATAGTCAAAAGTCTAAGAGGGCTTGTTTATATTCATCTCGGTATATATAGCAAAAAGCCGGCACGTCGCTTTTGTCCTCAAAACGGGTAATTCTAAAGAATTCCTTATTCTATGTTCCCAGTCCGTCGCTCGCGCGTCGGTTTTTACGAATTTTCACTCGCCCCATTTAAATCTCAGAAATTTCAACACACGGCACGCAAGCATGTCCGAGAAAAACTAATTAATTTTGTACAGAAATTGTTGTTTCTACCTCTGATATTTGCATCCTATTTTCAACCAATTGTGACCCTCGTGACGTTGCTTAAATCCCGCCTTTTACTATATGTGTCTTTGCTTGACGCATTTTCTCTTTCCTTTTCTAACCTGTTCGTATTGGTGCAAATTGATATTCTTTATTATCGATTATATTTTAGTCCATGTGGACTGTTATCTGGGTTTAATAACCCCGTATCGCACATTCTCGTGAATATTAAGTCCCGGTTTCTCCAAGATTCTTTGAAACTATTAATTATCTACAAAATTTACGCCGTATGTGATATTTAAACTACGCAGGTGTTCAAAATAATATTAATTCTCAGAGCTTTTAAATAAACCCTGTTTTGTATTTTGTGCTAAAGCATCTGACCGTTTCCAATATCCTTAGACTCGACATGTTTATCTACACAAATTAAACTGAAATTGCCTTTTAAAAACATCCTACTTCTAACTAACACTTCTAGGATTTGCATTATTGGGTTTTTACAAGTTTCTATAGATATTATCTGTACGTTTTGTTCAATACCGGTTATTTGAAATAGAGTTAATTAAGATAAATTTTGCACGTAATTTCCATTTGTTTCTTTTGATATAAAGCGTCTTATAAATAATTTAAATTTCTTATTTTACTGAAACGACCGAGTTTATTTATGCTTCAAGGTTTTAATAAAGCGTATTATTTAATGAAATTCCTTATACACGGTGATTAAAATTATTTGATGTGATTATTTAATTTTCTACCCTGGTCTAAATATGAGTATTTTCCCCCTATTTGAATACAAATAATCCCACTTATTTGAATTCAAATATAAAACATTTAGACAAAAAATTACAAAAAACTGCCTATCTCTCTCTACCCTTATCTATCTAACTTACCTACTTTGTCTCCAATCGAAAAAATATTTACACCTATCCTATATCCCTATCCTATTCCTAACTTTCACCTAATTCTATAAACTGAAATTATCCCTAACTTAATCCTACTCATACATCTAATCCTATATACATCCTATATACCTATCCTATTCCTAACTTTTAACTAATCTTCACTATACTTTACTTCATCCTACCTAATCCTATATACCTATCCTATTTCTAACTTTATTCCTAACTCTCCACTAATCTTATATGAAATATCTATACTTAACCTATCTTATTTTCTTCCTACCTTTACTCTTTATTCTCATCCTAAACCTATTCCTAATTATCTCCCATATTTATCCTATACCTAGCTTTATTTTCTATCAACACCTACTTCTACTCTTCTATATACACCTATTCTATCCCTATCCTATTTAAATCTAACTCTCTTCTTGACCCTCCATGTCTTTCTTCTTACCATCCTAATACTCTTCATCCCTATTTCTCCTCCTTCTATATCTATACTTAACCTCCCTATTATCTCACATAAAATAAACTTATCATCCCTACTATCCTGACTCTTAAATATTACTTCTTCTTTAGTCCCTACACATGTCTGTTTCTCATTTACTATTATTTTCTTCTCTGCCGACAAACCAAACGATACTACTTTAAAATTCTCGATTTTTCCCTCTATGGAAAATCCTATGTACCTTCTAGAATTCTTATGCAATGGAATCCGCCAGAATGAATTCCTTAAATTTACTTTATTAAAAACAAACTTGCCATCTTTACTTAATTTCGCCTTCACCTGCTCCTGATATGCTGCTTCTACCTCCACTACTTCTGCATGTTTTTGTATTAAAGCTTGAACCTCTACTTTCCTATCCTCTGGACATCTTATTGTGTTGATCTGTTTACTTTCATCATCCTCTATCTCTACTACATTAATACTAAACCCCGTGTCATCCTCTGTGACTTCATAACTGCCCTTCCATGGCACTACCCTATCCTTAATCCTTATTACCTTCCTTTCCATATCTATCAAAACCCTAACTTCATCATACAGTCAACACCTAAAATGCTCTGAAACTTCAGTCCAGGTACAATTACAAACTCCTGTTCACAGCTTAAACCTCCTATATCTATCCTAAGCACCACAACACTATTTACTACAGCAAACTTCTTTTTATTTGGAGCTACTAAATGGCTACGCTTTATAGGCATAATTCTATCACAAACCTTATCCCTAATTTTGCTGACGAATTCCTCCGATATTAAACTCGCCTCTGCCCCTGTATCAAGTAATACTTCTACATTATTCTCAAAAATTTCTAAATTAATAATTGGCAAACATAATTTTTCCTCAGTTTCTGGCTCTACTTCCTCCTCAATTTTGAAAAATTCACGTGGATGTTCATATACATTTACACAGAAATCTAGTGGTCTGTCGCGTTCTAAAATCCTGTCTCATCCTGTTTTCCGTGCTTGGTCCTGGTTGTCCTTCTACAACCTGTGCGTACGTCCTCCTCGTGTTAATATCCGTGTCCCTGTCTCTATTCGGCGTGCTGGTCACAGTCCTGTTTACTTCCGGTAAACTGTTCTGTCGCGTGTAACTAGGTCTTGGCGTCGGTCCCCTAGTCGCACTATTGCTCCTGTATTCCTGTCCTCGTCGTTCCCAATTCGGTCGAAAATTTCTGTTGTAGTCAGGCCGTCTCGGATAATTCGGTGTCCTGTTGTCAAACCTAACTGTGTTAACGTTTCGTTCTCGTATCTCTCTTGTCCGTCCAACACATACATCGTCATATCTCTGTAAGTATTCCAAAAACGTCTCCCGTTCTGTGATGTTTTGTAAGGCCACGTGTTGTCTAATTTCCAGTTCAAAATGTCGTGATAGGTACTTGATTATCTGTCTGTCCGTCAATGGTGGATTCAGTTGTTTGGCCACACTGTATTTGCGGATGGCATATTGCTCCCTAGAACCTGCAAACTCTCCCTTAAATTTTCCTGTAATCAAGTCGTCCCTAATCTGATCCTGTTTGTGATCACCCCAGTAATGTTGTAAAAATTTGTCTTCAAAGTCCTGATACGTGTCTATGTCCTGTCCTACTAAATTGTACCATGCTTCCGCGTTGTCCTCTAATAAAGCCTTTATCGTATTTAGTTTAGTCTGTTCGTCAAATAAATTTCCCACTAGATTTCTTACACTATTAATAAAAATTTGTGGATTTACCCTGTTATCGCCATAAAACTTCATGTGTTGGTCCAATGATACTCCACCTGTATAAAATCTGGGGCCATCCCCCGTTAAATTTGACATGTTGTATTTGATACTACTAACTTCGCGTTCTACCCTGCCTAACTGATCCCTACATGAGTCTGTCACTTCAGTCATTTTTATATTAATTTCTTCTTCACAAAAATGCGTACTTCGGACCTTAAATGACCCATTTCCTGTCGAAGACCTGTAATATCACGCTCATTTTTATCAACCCTATTTTCAACTTCCCCATCTTTACGGTAAGACTATTTTAAATTCTACAACTTCTTGATTCGTCTTATCTATTTTCTGACTAATCTCTTCTAACTTCCTGTTCGATTCTTCACTCATTTGCTCAAATTTTCGATTTGAGTCCTCTCTCGCTCTATTCGATTCAGCACTCATTTCTCTAATCTCCTCAAACTTCCTATTAGCTTCTTCCCTACTCGATCTCATTTCCTCTAGCATTCTCATCATAATCTCGTTTCCTTGATCCCTGATTCCGTCCTCGACTGATCTCTACTGCCTCCAGCTTCTTCCATTTTCGAAATTTTCTCACACAATGCACTATCGTCACTTCCAATTTCCACTCCTTGACTCCTTAACCACTACTTTCTCTGCATACGTTCAAATCACTCACACACACTCTAAAATTACTCTTAAATTTATACACACACAGAACTCTCTCTCTCAGATCGCCAGTTTCCTGGAATAAAATCACAAAAATTTTATTTGGAACTCGAGCCCTCACGTTGTGGTCGCCATAAACTGCTGTGATCCTGTTTTGTTCTCGGCTGCTCACCTAATTTTATAAACCTCCTCATTCATAAAAAAAACAAACACATTCCTACCACAAACATCAACGTTAACTCTATTTACATCAATATTCAGAATACATTAAATTTTCAAATTAAATGTCAGCATAAAATTTAGTTTTAAAATGAATTTCAAGATTAATTTTATTATCATTTTAATGTGCATCCAGAATTAAAGTCCTTGTTGGATGCCTACTAATTAATATAACAATATAAGCAGACCGGAGTCTGAGTATAAAGGAGCATTTACCACCCTTTACGTTAATTAACCAGGTTCGTCTAATTGAGCTCAAAGACATACCCAAAGTTTCATCATATTACCGAACATCAAACTAAATACCCTTTCTACTTAAACAAGCAAATTTCATCTTAAAATTAAAATTTTATGGTTAGTACAATTTCACTAATGTCCATTTAAAGTAAATCAATTATAAAGTTATTCAACACACACAAAATGTCAAACAAAATAGTATAATTTACCTGAAGGTTACTGTCCTCGTAGCTTCAAAGTACATCGTCCCTTTTGTTAATCACACCATTCCAACAGGATTATATTTACGGCTTCTAATTCTCAACGCTTTTAAAATTTTCTCCATCACCATTTATTTAGAGTTGTTTCTGGGCTTTTCCGGAACTCATCTGTGTATATCTGACCCTTGTTTCGTGGATCCAGACACGTATTTGAACCATTTAATTATTAACACCCCCGAAAAATAGCAAATAACTTCATACTTCTTTCACCAATATACGCCAAAACTGCCTACTTTTGTGTATACATTTGTCGTTGTAAATTTTGCTAATTGGTACAGTGATACGAAATTTTATTACCTTGTATCTAAGTGCACTGAAGTACATTCATGTTAGCACGTAAATAACAAACTATTTTGAATCACTAAAATATACGAGCAAACTTTAAATTATTTTATCAAACTAAAATGCACTGTTTAACATCTTCAATCAAGTCGCGGATGTAAGAGCTTTTAACGCGTCGAATAGTCAAAAGTCTAAGAGGGCTTGTTTATATTCATCTCGGTATATATAGCAAAAAGCCGGCACGTCGCTTTTGTCCTCAAAACGGTAATTCTAAAGAATTCCTTATTCTATGTTCCCAGTCCGTCGCTCGCGCGTCGGTTTTACAATTTTCACTCGTCCCATTTAAATCTCAGAAATTTCAACACACGGCACGCAAGCATGTCCGAGAAAAACTAATTAATTTTGTACAGAAATTGTTGTTTCTACCTCTGATATTTGCATCCTATTTTCAACCAATTGTGACCCTCGTGACGTTGCTTAAATCCCGCCTTTTACTATATGTGTCTTTGCTTGACGCATTTCTCTTTCCTTTTCTAACCTGTTCGTATTGGTGCAAATTGATATTCTTTATTATCGATTATATTTTAGTCCATGTGGACTGTTATCTGGGTTTAATAACCCCGTATCGCACATTCTCGTGAATATTAAGCCCCGGTTTCTCCAAGATTCTTTGAAACTATTAATTATCTACAAAATTTACGCCGTATGTGATATTTAAACTACGCAGGTGTTCAAAATAATATTAATTCTCAGAGCTTTTAAATAAACCCTGTTTTGTATTTTGTGCTAAAGCATCTGACCGTTTCCAATATCCTTAGACTCGACATGTTTATCTACACAAATTAAACTGAAATTGCCTTTTAAAAACATCCTACTTCTAACTAACACTTCTAGGATTTGCATTATTGGGTTTTACAAGTTTCTATAGATATTATCTGTACGTTTTGTTCACTACCGGTTATTTGAAATAGAGTTAATTCAGATAAATTTTGCACGTAATTTCCATTTGTTTCTTTTGATATAAAGCGTCTTATAAATAATTTAAATTTCTTATTTTACTGAAACGACCGAGTTTATTTATGCTTCAAGGTTTTAATAAAGCGTATTATTTAATGAAATTCCTTATACACGGTGATTAAAATTATTTGATGTGATTATTTAATTTTCTACCCTGGTCTAAATATGAGTAATATATATATATATATATATATATATATATATATATATATATATATATGATGGCGGTTTTATTTACTTTTGCCATAGTACAGTAATTGTTTCGAAATTATTTCATTATAATAGCTTCGATTACTTCATAGGGTTCTTGGAGACTATTTCACTCTGAGGAGGCTTAATAAAGCCGAAACCGTCGGTCAGTGGATGTTTCCTCCCCTATGAAGTAATAAGCTAATGTTTTGTTAATGGCTATATAACTACCAGCCCGATTTGTATTCGTCAATAGGCTCTATTATTTTCATAGAGTTTGTTTACAGATACATCTTATTTTATATATTGTTTTACACAATTTCTTATTGCGGACTGCAAATAACCGTTCTGTTATTATATATATATATATATATATATATATATATATATATATTATTAAATCTTTTGCTTTACTACTTTACTATGTATTCACTCACTCTTTATTCTATAAATTTTTATTTTATTTTACCCCTTTTTGTCGCGCCTTTTTTTGTAATGTGCACACCTAATGCACGCCCCGTACTTGCAACGTTTGGTTGGTTCTTTAATTAACTATTTATTTCAATGCCTCGACTATTTAAGCTCTTAAATCTCAGGGTGTTCAAACTACTTATAGTGAGTTCTGTTATAAGTAGATGTGCAAAGTCCAACCAACGTGCACACTCTTTTGTTTTAGTACAAAATTTTTACTCTACTTTTATGTATGCCAAAATTATACTACGATCAACGTCGCTTTGTGCCAAATTAAATTACTACCAAAATTATATGACTATTTCTGACGTTTTAAGATATCTCAGCACTCACCTGGTTTATACTTCGTATGTGGCCGCTCTAACTCCTGGCTCAAAATCCTTATCGCCGTATGCGTCTTTACACTGATGTCCTATCTAGTTGAATGGTTGGTACCGCCTCCAGGTGCTGTTCTGAAATTTAGCTGCTCCCCAATACCTGAAATAATTAACCCGAATTTAGAATTTTGAATACCCAGTGCTGTAACTTCCCCTGTGCTAATTTCTGCTTTAATTCTCCACTACCAATTGCTGCTCTCCAAAATTCCGCTCCTCGTGTTCTAAATCAATTCGTCCGCTTCTTCGTATCTGATCCAATTCTACTCGTCGTCCTAATTCAAATTGCTCTATGCCCCGCTACAAATCTATCAATCGCTATCCAAATCCAACTTCTTTCCTTTTTATATTTCTCCACTCGATGTCCTGCTACCTTATATCGCTATCCAAATCCAACTTCTTTCCTTTTTATATTTCTCCACTCGATGTCCTGCTACCTAATATCGCTATCCGAATTCCAACTTCTTTCCTTTATATTACCACTCGAATGCCTGCTACCTTTCTATAAATCGCTATCCAAATCTTACTTCTTTCCTATAAATATTTCCTCTCGATGTCCTACTACAAATCTATAATCGCTATCCAAGTCCAACTTCTTTCCCTTGTACAACCACTCGATGTCCTGCTACCTAATATCGCTATCCAATTCTATATAACTTTCCCTTGTATAACCACTCAATTGCCTGCTACCTTTCCCAATATCGTACCAAATCTAATATAACTTTCCGTCGTTTCGTCGTCGCACTATCACTACTCTTTACACTTATTACTTTCGTCGCTGTTGATTCTTTACGCTTCTTTACCCTTCTTCACTTAATCAAACTCTTTAAAATCAAATACTTTTATTAACTTCTTTTAAATCGTATACAAATTAGCACAGTTTGAAAAACACGTCTTTTTACAAATTAATTTCGAAATGATCTCCCTTTGTTTGCTTTCCAAGGCGACCATTTTAACTTTCTCGCCTACTAAATCTTTAAAATACATAACTAAATCGTCCAATAACATCCTAATATTTCGTTTGTGTCGCACATACCATAGTTCATGTCCTTTTACACTTTCCTTAATTACATAAAATTCTAGTATTTGTCCTAAATATTTACAGTTCACCAATCATATTTGACATTGTTATAACTAATAATTTTGAGTTTACAAATATTGTCCAAAAGTTGATTCTAATTAAAATGCAAAACCAAAATAAATAACACTTAAACCTGGATGCGTGGTTGATAGTAAACGTCCATAGACGCATCCGGTTTTTGGACGGCAAATGTACTTTCAATGGCCTTTAAAATTCAAACTCGGCATAAACCCTTGAGCACTGTACATCTTACTACGTCATTTAGTCATTTTAATATTACCTTTTGGCACTTAATTTCAACTACCATTTTGAATGGTATTTTAGTATATGAAAATATGGCAAACATACATTTTAAGTTTATGTGATCAAATATGTGTATAATTTTGCTTGGCATATACTACCTTGTACTAAACAACCCTTAGAACTCTTGGTAGCTCCCTTATACATAACTATATATATATATATATATATATATATATATATATATATATGAACGACAGATACAAGGGATACCAACATTGAGACGTACAGTAGAATTGCAACCGCGTTCACAAGAGATGGCGACTGATGTTCATGATCCCAACAATGCAACGTTCGCCGAAGCTGATCCACGAATCAGACGTTCAGAGCGCATTCGTAGACGCCCAACTTGGCTAAAAGATTTCGAGTGTAGGTAACAGTCATGGTTACAAAAGGAATTGGGGTATGATCCTTCTTAGGGGGGAAGACTGTAGTGATCCAGGTTCAACTGGATGGATGTTGTTCAAGTAACCATGGTAATAAAATAAGTTATGTCAATGTAAAATATAGAAAAAGAAATATAATTATCCAAACAGTAGGAATTCATTATATTTGTATTCAATTCTATTCATAAGAGTTACAACAATTGTTGTGACTCTTATGAATCTAATTCTGCTTCGACTTTGGCACGTAATGCAAATGGTATACTCCTTTCTTTTATATAAACTGGCTGTGTGTCCTTGCGTAGTGTTATTTTGGCATAATAATTTGGTACACATCCAATTTTTGATTCGAATACCTCTGAATATTGAAATATGATTTGCTCTATAGAAAGACTATCCACTTGATGTGTTGAATTATTTGAATATGCAGTGTTAATATTGTTGTCGATCTTTTGCAAGCTGATTTGAAGGTGGCGTATCCACGTGCGCCCTAGAATTGCCGGACGACCACTAGGTACTATGAACATTTCTTCTATTGAACTAATGTCTTTGTAACAGACACTTACTGTAACCTTTGCTTTAGGAATAAATACATCGTTTGTATATGCACGGAAACAAATTGACGTTTCATTTAATTGTATATTTAACATCTTAAACTTGTCTTCTGGTAATAGTGTAAATCCTGCCCCTGAATCTACTTCAAATTCGACTGGTTTATGGTTCACTTCTACAGTAATAATGTATTTTTGACAATCTTGAATTGGAGCATTAATCGCTTGATGATCATAAATTTCCACTATTTTTAATGCTTCTAAAAGTTTGGAATCGCCTGGACTAATTGAATTAACTCCAAATTGGTTATCATCATTCGCACTAATGTAATTATGTGTTTCGTTATATATATATATATATATATATATATATATATATATATATATACAAGAGAAGATGCTCATTATTACCTGCCTTGTAAAGTAATCTTCGTAAGTTTAAAACGGAATAGTAAGCTTAAATAACGTAACCCTAATTTAAATGAACAGGGCATTCACTTACTCTAATTTAGAATTTAGTCAGTAATTTGTTGACGTTAACATTAATGTAAAAAAAGAAAACAGTAAAAAGTGCTTTAACGCAAACTTTGGTTTAACAAGTTGTAACTTTAAGAATAATTACATAGTAGCTTGTGCATTGTAAACGTGAATTTCCTAACGTATAGTCTGTAATTTATTGGATAATCATGAGTACCAAACTACAGAATCAACCAAAGTATATTTTAAACGTTCATGCGAGTATGCAACCTTGCATACAGTCAAAGGAAGCGTAACATATAACCGGTTGCCTAACTTATAGAAATGAATAGAGATTGGTGTTATTATCGATTCACGATACGAGTAATAAATTAATTGGGGAAACGGTTTTGTTATTTATAAAACTTGGTTCCACACGTGTAATATAACGAAGTAGGATTTCTCAGTACTAACCATTAAAAGCTTTTATATTTTTACAACGCAGTATTTCAACGAATAAACTATTAAAATTTTGTTTGACGATAAACTGGTGGTTTAGAACGTATTTCAGCAAACTTTATAACAAATTTGTTGAACAATAAGCAAATATTCAGGGAATTTAGAAAGTGGTTTTAACTTTTACAAAACAGCAGATTATTATAGAATATATGCCACGTACTACTGTACTCAAGGAATTTTGCATATAGGACGGTTTTAATATGTATTTATTTTAACTGGAAGTAAACAAACTTAATATATAACCGTTTGTAAAATTTGAAATGACATAAAAAGCGTGCAGTCTTTTATACATTTTAAGAGGCGCCTCTTAATACACAAGGTAGTTGGAAATTAATGCAGACATCACTCGCTTTCAGAAAGTTAACGTAACAAATTGCAAATACCAAGAGCAGTAAAAAGGGTCAAAACCTAGAAAAACTGAAGGGGAAAAAGTCTTTGAGACACAATGCGCGTTACTAAAAACTTAAGGATGCTATAGTTCTTAGAAAAAACAACTGAAATGGTATGTTTGGCGCGCAGCACTATACGATTACGAACAATAAACACCAGTCAAACAAGACGTATGAAGATTAAAAGTTATTAAGGGGTGGTGTCATGGAAAATGCTTTAGCAACGAAAAGGTCCTAGAATTGGTTCAGGTATATAAATGTATTACTACAGTAATTAAAAATAAAGAAATAGTTAGATGATGGATTTTGTTTTAAAGCATAAAAAATAGTTAGGACAGTACAAAAGGGCATATTAGGAAAAATATAAAAGACTTGCGTATATAGATTAGATTTAGAAAAGTGTTGGTGAGTTAAAAGTTCCAGAAGGAGTTGGTTTAGTGGAAGATAGTGAACTTTTAAATCAATTAAGGTTTAACTTACGAGCGTACGCGCGGATGTGTGCGTGCGTGCGTGCGTGCGATCGAGCATTTGCATGTGCGTGGATGCGTACGTGCGGGTGTGCTTGCATGTGTGAATGTGGGCGTGTGCGCGTGCATGCGTTCGTACGAGTGCGTGTGAGAGGGAGGGAAAAAGATAGTTTCTTCTGCAAGAATTTGTTAACCATTCATCTTTAAGAAGATCAAACATCTTTAGAAACAATGAACAAAAGCAAGGAAAAGTATTTTTTAATAAGAATGATTTGGAATATTGCAGAATGACGTAAAACCGAATAATAAACGTCTCGTACTATTATCTCTTATCTCTAACCTCAAAACAATTTAATTGCTAGTTAATGTTGGTAAAAATCCATTTCAAACAATGGGTTTAACCAATTCCTCTCAAAAATTTTGTTAGCTGAAGCATCTTAGTATCAAGACAAAAATTTATATAATCTGTAGAGGTTCTCATAGATTTCTAGCCTGCCGAAGAGAAACCGTACCAAACTTCTTCCTATTATTTACTTAAGAGTGTGAAACATCTTATTTAACTTGTAATCAAATCCGCCTTAAGCAATTCTCAAACAAAGTTATAATAAAGATGATTGATTATGATTATGATAAAAATAACGAGGTGATAAAACTCATTATGTTAGGCAAAGATACTTAATTATTATAATAACAAAAATTTGATTATACCCAACAGCTTTGTATCTTCGTAACATGTAGGAAATAGGTTAATTATGGGTCTGCAGCCAAAAATAAAAATACATGTCTTGTGTTAATCCGCAAATTAATTGTTACCTAATATAGAAACGTCTGGGTGATGTTTGTACACATGAAGACTTGTAACAGGTTGCTTACTCTGTAATTCTACTATATTGAATTAATTAAGGCAGAAAAACTTTAATTGTCGATGGTTAATACGCATGAAGTTGTTCTACGAATACGTAATATCTAGCTGAAGTGCATTAAATGCAGTATAAATTATTCATACGACTTTTATTCCTCGATTTGAATTACTTATTTGAAAATGCAAATCAAAGAGATTTTTAAACAAAAACACGTTTTTCGCAAAGATTTACTAGGAATATTTTTAGCCTAAGAGCGTTTGATAATTAATTATAAAAAAATTAGTAACTGTTTAAGTTTTCACTAACAAATTTTAAAATGATATTATTTAAACCTATGGCGCACAGAATAAATAATTCATGCGGTATGGAAACGGATTACATTGGGTTAATGCTGCTTTATACTTTGTAACCCTAACACGTTGCTTAAGCAAACATTAAGCAGTAGACGCGAGTTTATTTAGAAGCTTTAGTAGTTTACATTTAATAAAGTTGCAATTTCAATATAAAATTAAACTGAAATGGAAGAATTAAAATGATAAACTACCTAGTACATTATATACAAACAGTAATAAAGATCGGTACTTTACACTCGTTCGCATTAAATTCGGTAAAGTTTCAGGTAGAAAGTCGAGAAATAACTGGCATATTAAAGTCACTGTACAAATTCTCTCGCATTCCAAGAAATCATTAATCATTGGATAGGATCAATTACATCCCAATTACCTAACAGTAATAAATTACAGCCATAAAAGATGTATTGGGAACGTAAACAAATGACGCAACTATGATATCAGATGTAAAAACGTAGGAATAATACGAATGTTCTCAACAACTAAATGACACTGACCTTGAAAATCGAGCAGTTAAACACACTGCAACGTAAGAACGACAGATTGTGGAATGTCCCAAAGATGTTGAAACATAAAACTGCAGTAGTGCGGGAGTGGATACCTATACATAAATTAGAAAAAATTTTAAGAAAAATAAAAAAATACAAAAATTATAATCAAAAAGGTTTTGGATCAAAAATTCTACATTACGTTAACACACCGTGATAAATAATAAACTACATAGTACATTATATACAAACAGTAATAAAGATCGGTACTTTACACTCGTTCGCATTAAATTCGGTAAAGTTTCAGGTAGAAAGTCGAGAAATAACTGGCATATTAAAGTCAGTGTACAAATTCTCTCGCATTCCAAGAAATCATTAATCATTGGATAGGATCAATTACATCCCAATTACCTAACAGTAATAAATTACAGCCATAAAAGATGTATCGGGAACGTTAAACAAATGACGCAGCTATGATATCAGATGTAAAAGCGTAGGAATAATACGAATGTTCTCATCAACTAAATGACGCTGACCTTGAAAATCGAGCAGTTAAACACACTGCAACGTAAGAACGACAGATTGTGGAATGTCCCAAAGATGTTGAAACATAAAACTGCAGTAGTGCGGGAGTGGATACCTATACATAAATTAGAAAAAATTTTAAGAAAAATAAAAAAATACAAAAATAATAATCAAAAAGGTTTTGGATCAAAAATTCTACATTACGTTAACACACCGTGATAAATAATAAACTACATAGTACATTATATACAAACAGTAATAAAGATCGGTACTTTACACTCGTTCGCATTAAATTCGGTAAAGTTTCAGGTAGACAGTCGAGAAATAACTGGCATATTAAAGTCAGTGTAGAAATTCTCTCGCATTCCACGAAATCATTAATCATTGGATCGAATCAATTACATCCCAATAACCTAACAGTAATAAACAACAGCCATAAAAGATGTATTGGGAACGTAAACAAATGACGCAACTTTGATATCAGATGTAAAAACGTAGAAATAATATGAACTTTCTCATCAACTAAATGACGCTGACCTTGAAAATCGAGCAGTTAAACGCACTGCCACGTGAGAACGACAGATCGTAGAATATCCGAAAGATGTTGAAACATAAAACTGCAGTAGATCGGGAGTGGATACCTATACATAAATTAGAAAAATTTTAAGAAAAATAAAAAAATACAAAAATAATAATCAAAAAGGTTTTGGATCAAAAATTCTACATTACGTTAACACACCCTGAATGGTCTTCTTACTGTCAAAATTGAGGGATGCCAAACGGTCTGATACGCGCAGTTTCTCATTTGAATATTTGCGTACTTACTTAATTAAATTTCACGTTCCATACTTAATTCACGGTCATTCAATTTAAACAGTTGCTTATCCATCACCCCGTCAGATTATATTAAAATATTTAGTTATAATTTAGATACTTTAATTTATCCTATTTAGATACAGCGTCAAATATACGGTGTTCTGTTATCAGCAACGTTTGCTTTCCTAAATATAGCAATGCATTGTGTACGTGTTTCATCAAGGCTATTTTCAATCACGAGTTCCGATCCATTAAATGTGCTGGTTTGCTTATCTTTACACCTTAATTAATATAAATTATGCTATGCATCGGTTTATGTTATCTTACTATAATTTCCATGCGGGGAGTTAGGCAAATCAACTTATGCGCCCTTTGTAGTTTCACGAATTTGGATGTATGTATTTCTTATTTCGTATTCACACACTTTAATGTATATTTGTTGTAGTTTAAAACGCTACAACCGGTTCTACTAGATGAGGTGTTAACTGAGTTCTCCCATTATTAGTTACAGATTCGCTTGTTAAAATAATATAAGTTTTGTTGAGCGTGGTTACCAACAGGCTATCCAAGACGTGTGTAATTCAATTAGTTTTCTGGTTAATACTCCCTGTATGTTTGTTGTGGTTTGTTGTGTATTTTCTTAATCTTTCTTGGGTATTAATCCACTCAGAGTTTCTAAAATTGTCTTTATTTACGTTTCGATGCATGACCTATAATCGTTTTCAAAATAATAAAAATTTTAAGTTTGATATTAATGACACAAATGTCAAACTTAAAATTTTTATTATTTTGACAACGATCCTAAGTCATAGATCGAAACGCAAATAAAGACAATTTCAAAAACTGTGAGTGGATTAATACCCAAGAAAGATTAAGGGAAATAGTTTTCTGGTTCTCTTATCGACAGATGGATGTTTTGAGGAAAATATCAATCATGCTATTTATTATCCACACATGTATGTTTTTGAGGAAAGCTACGATTTTAATGGATTTATTGTTATACAGGTTTTCCATGCGTGAACGGAATAGAATTGCTTTCCGTTTCCAATACGGATGTAAAAATGATTGTTGTTTTAAAGACCTTTTTCGCGATATAGTGTCCGTTTATGTGAGCACACAGGAAACGGTACTATTGTTATCCGAGTGAGTTATTTTTGGGGTCCCGTCGAAACATGTAAATTAAATAAATATTGCGAATGATACAAATTTTATTACAAATTATGAGCTTCTTTCTTTTCTAAAGGGAAAGCATGATGACAATTGTACTTAGCTTCTGAAGTTTGTTAGCAGTGAGATTTACTTCTAAGCTGTCATTGTACACATCGTCGATCATGATTTCGAAGCTTATGGTAGGTACGAAGGTAGGAAGTATGTGTTTAAGGAGTTGAATGACCTCAAGGTTCCGACTTCATAAAGGACGATGCCTTCAGAAAGTGCACATTTTGAATGCATCAATCCCAACAGTGTATCTCTATTAGACTTTTTTTCTGTGTTATGATATTTTTATTTTTTAAGTCAGCTTACACAGTTGTCTTTATTTATGTCACATTTAGAATTTACAGGACACAAATATTTAATTTTTTTGTATATTATAACCATGCAAATATTCTAATTTTTTTAATTAGATAGAAATACGTTGTTTACATTTGGTCAATATATGATAAGGTTTACAGATTCAAGTTGTAGTTAATTATAAAGTATAGAATGAGGTATACAAAAAATGGTTACTTGATTGTTTTCAAGTCGCACAAAGATATACAAAATTTGTGTAGAAACAATAGAGTATATTGTTTTGGTTTAATGTTATGAATGTACTAATGGTGACATTACATTTGATTTTCCAATGCTCCACCCGAAGGTACTACATTGGCCAGGAAGCGAGTTTTTTTTACCTGGAAAATTTTGAATTTTGCCGAATCCTTGCTGTTCCAAGCAAGGTAGGGATCTTTAACGTGCGTGACAACACTCACACACGGGACCTCCATTTTACCTCTCATCCGAACGAGGGTGTATTTTTGCGAAAAATGCTCGCCTAACATTTTTCAAGCGGACCGTGTCGGGATTCGAACCCGGGACCTAGGGCGTAGTAGTCACACACGTACCACTACGCCACGGAGCCGCCTGTTAATGGTGACAGCGTTTATTGCTTGGGTATTAATTAGCATTGACTCTCCATAAAATCTTCGGTGAAAAAATTTAGTTACACTATTGTTTGAATGTGACGTTATTACATAATCCCTTAGCGCTGCTGCAAAATGCATTTTGTCTGGTGATGGTTTTTTTTCTTTATTGCTGTTGCCTATTATATTGTTTTTCTTGGTGTGTAATTATCAGGAGTTACTTTTAAGGAGAGGTTGTGGACATTATGTAAGCGTGTATATATGTATATATATATATATATATTATATATATATATATATATATGTGTGTGTGTGTGTGTGTGTGTATGTGTGTGTGTGTGTGTGGTGTATATGTGTGTGTGTGGTATGTGTGTGTGTGTAAATAAACATTTGATGAATACTTTGAATATAAGGAAAGGAATATTAAGTATTTAAGAAATTATTAAACGAACGACTGAGAGCAATCCATAAAACATATTTCTTTAGTTTTTGTTTTATGAGAATACTAGAATTGAGATTAAAAATTAGTTTGACGTGACTGTGCATTAATTATTTTTGCGAAGATTTTTGTACTGTGTAAATACTCCGGGAAAAATTGAACAAATATTGTTTTCTCCGCAGGTAACATACAGTAACATACATTTCTAGCGCCCAACGTTGCCTCGATTTTTGAAACCTTTTTTTTTCCTTGACGTTTTAATCCGAATTTTTTTGTATACACACCTTTTCGTCCCGATCGTTGCATCCGTTTTATTGTTTCTTATACGTTAGATGGTGATTTTTGGTAGGTTTTACTATACGCCAAATTACCAGAATTGTGTTTTCTCAGGCAATTCGCATTTTAATTGAAAACACTAGCGCCTTATTTTATTAGTATTTCTAGATTCCATTTTGTTACTCCAACCAGTTCTTTCTTTGAAGATTAATTTTTCTTTAATTTCGATATTCTTTACTTGCGTTTATTTGGTTCTTGATACTTGAAGTTTTTAATCAATACTAATAATACAATTACATTCTAGATGGGCATCTAGGTTTGCTTACCGTCCACGCCTTGATTACTTCTTACTACTTACCGCCTTTTTTCAATTGTTGGTTGTTTCCACTAACGCTTGCGTTCGAAGTGTTTTGTTTTAGAAACTCCCATTTTAACTATGCCGATATGTAAGTCCATATTTAATATCAGTTTACAAGCAAACTATTTATTAAGCAAACGAATACTCCCTAGAATGTCATATGCGTAAACTTACAGAATTCAGTGTGTCTCTTAGCGGAACCGGTAATATTGAACAGCATATAAAGTCTGAGAGACGTAAATGTGTCGACCGCGCCACCGCTTCGAGTTCTTCGATGTTAAATTTTACAAAAAATCGGACGAAAATAAAAGTTATTGTAGTAAATGTATTGAGACGTACAGGAATTGAAGAATTAAATGTTGATCATGGTAAATCGAATTTACAACTTTGACGAATACTTCAAACCACTAAAAAAAAACAAATATCTTCTTTTGATACGCTTTTGTCCACCATACGAAAGCATTCAAGTAAAATATTTTTATCTCCAAGATCAACATGAAACTTCTGATATTATAATATATTTTCTTTCCATCTCTGAATAAAGAAGTGCACAAACGTTCGTATACGGTGCACATTTGTGCTCCTTTGATGCACAAACGATTAGCTATAAAAAATCCGGAATATCTGGGGGGAGAAGGTCTGCCGTTTCTATAGACTTTCTACTTTATTTTCTTTGTATCTCCGTATAGAGATGTGCACAAATAATCGTACACTGTGCACATTTGTGCACCTACGATGCACAAACAATTGGCTATAAAAAATCCGGAATTTCTTTCGTGGGGGTTGCCGTTTCTATAGCCCCTCCACTATATTTTCTTCGTATCTCAGTATAGAGATGTGCACAAATGTTCGTATACCATGCACATTTGTGCACCTACAATGCACAGATGATTGGCTATAAAAAAATCAGAAATATTTTCGGTGAGGGGGTTGCCGTTTCCACAGCCCCCCTTTTTTGTTTTCTTCGTATCTTTGTATAGAGAGGTGCACAAACGTTCGTTCTTGTGCACATTTGTGCACCTACGATGCACAAACGAATGGCGTAGAAAAAGTTCAAATTTCGATTGTGGAGGGGCTGTGAAAATTGACTTGGTGCCTTCCGCGATTTAGATCCGCGCTACGCCTAAGGTTCCGAGTTCGAATCCCGACACGGTCCGCTTGAAAAATGTTAGGCGAGCATTTTTCACAAAAATACACCCTCGTTCGGATAAGAGGTAAAATGAAGGTCCCGTGTGTGAGTGTTGTCACGCACGTTAAAGATCCCTACCTTGCTTGGAACAGTAAGGGTTCGGCAGAATTCCAAATTTTCCAGGTAAAAAGAACTCGCTTCCTGCCCAATGTAGTACCTTCGGGTGGAGCATTGGAAAATCACATGTAAGGTTTAGATCCACGGTGGTGTAGTTGATATGTGTGTGACTACTACGCCCAAGGTCCCGGATTCGAATCCCGACACGGTCCGCTTGAAAAATGTTAGGCGAGCATTTTTCACAAAAATACACCCTCGTTCGGATGAGAGGTAAAATGGAGGTTTCGTGTGTGAGTGTTGTCACGCACGTTAAAAATCCCTGCCTTGCTTGGAACAGCAAGGGTTCCCAAAAATCCAAATTTTCCAGGTAAAAAAGAAACTCGCTTCCTGGCCAGTGTAGTACCTCCGGATGGAGCATTGGAAAATTACATGTAAGGTTAGGATCCACGACATCGAGATAAAAATATGGTAAAGGGTCGCCATAACCGGCACCTACCGCGCTGAGTGGTTTTATTTGTCTAACGTAAACTGAAAGTAGATAACCGATGTGGGGGTTTTATGTACTGAATGTAACCGGAAACAACGATTATATCCTCAACTTCTGTTAACAGAGTTTGTCAATGTCTTAGAGCGGTGCATTTTATACACTTTAAGGTGTTCAGCTAATTTACTTGCATCTCACGTTTTGTAAATTTTTGCAAAGCAATTTAAAAATTCTGCATGCATCTTCCAATTGTTGCTACTAATTTCTAATTAAGTTACAATTCTACCTACACTGCGTATCTAAAGGAGCTTGAATATGCTCTGCAACAGTTAAAAGCATCAGAATACATTTGCTTAATTTAAAATTATTTACCATTTATTATCCCACACAGTCTAATTGATGTTGACCAACCCTAAAATACTTGCATTAAGAAACATTTTTATTGTTATAATTTGTACCTAGTCTATTATTAGAATCACATTTTGTACAAACAAACTTCAGCTTTCACTCAATGAAATTGTTATTTTAAATCAATCGAGATTTCATGACCAAATTGGGCAAATAAAGGCTATTGGTTTATTTACACTTTCAGTGATATGGTTAATTAACAAACAATGCTGTATCTGGTTCAGAATTCTTCCGTCAAACACGTTTTCACGTGGGTCATAGCTTCTTTTCACTTGTGACGTGTGACGTAATGACCTTTTTGGTAAGCTTTGTTTTGATTTTTTATTATTCACAGGGTTTGATTCTATTTTCCTGTTAGCTATATTAATATCACTTGCATGCGTAAACGGCCTGATATGGAAACTAAATGATGTAATCAATGCTAAATTTTCATTCAAATCCTCCTCCAAAACATGTATGAATTAAATATACGATCTGGGACTGACATTTGTAGGGTCGTCAGACGTAATCGTTCAACTTTGTTCTTTTCAGCTAAAACACGAAAAAGGATTGTGTTTTAAAACAAAGTTTATAAAATGATTTAGGCGGAGCAACATGTGTTAAGCAATTTTGTTACTAAAGCTCTGATATGCAGAAAATACAAATTTGGAATTTCGGAAGGCTGTCAACAACAATTAGGGGTTATCCTAATAGCTAGGAGGGCAGTTGCTTAACTGACACATTTTCTCTTCTGTTTAAAAAACATTCATCAACAGTTAGACATAATGTAAAATACACAAAACCAAAAACAAAGGGGTTATGAACCTGCTACGTACCTAGACGTAGCCGGAAGAAAAGTAAATACCAGGCTAACTATCAAATGCGGAGAGTGGGGGAATTCACCTACATACCTATGCAACAAAAAAAAAACCGTCGCCACGATTATCTATTAACAAATAAAAATAAATAAAGGATTCTGTACAAACAAGCAAAAGCAATAAATTAAGCGTTACTATTTCAAGGCAAACAATTATGTGATATGAACAATTTAGTACTTTAGATACAAAGTGCGCATCTCGTATTTCACAGAAAATAAAATTACTCAGTAGTAAATAAAACATGTAAGCATTTGTCAAGCGTTTTTAAAATTTCACCTAATACTTTTTGAAAAATAAACTAATCAATAGGAAAGAATTAATCTGTTAGAGCTTTTGGCAAACATTCTTTTTAAATTGTACATAATACCGTTTGTAGAATAAAACAATCAGTAGAAAAGAATAAGCATATGTCTGTCCAACATTTTTAACAAAGGCACCTCACACCTGTAGAGCGACAATATCGATTAGCAGCAACGAACAATAGTTCTACATTGTCACGTAACTACACCAAACGTTGATATGGAATATGCCATTGACACACACAAAGAAAACGAGTTGCATACCTGTAGCTGTCCAGATACTTAGCTTGCAAACCGTCGGGGGTGAGTCAGCACAGCAACGCCATGGTCGTCAGAATCTATTCACCCTGCTACCATAACTGCAGCAGCGGTCTACAGACAAAAGCAGTTGGTCTACAGAAAGAAAGAATCCATTTGGCCTCCAGCTGATTAGAATGGGAACGCGCGGAGAGCATACCAATACACGCAAAACACATCGAATAAATTTTCGTTCTAAAAGCAAAAGGGATTTGAGTTACCAGGGAAATTTCTTAATACAAAATTGGAACGTAACAAATTCTCCTCCAGCAAAATTAACAGATCGGGGTAGGAAAACAAAAGTAATTGGGTAGGATAAAAAAAAACAGAGAAAGAAAAAACCCAAACAAAAACAAAAAAAAAATCGCTTAAAAACTAAAAGGAAATTCGTTACGAAAACCAAACAAAAAAAACAGAAAATGGTGTTACGTTCCAATTTTGCTTTAGCATTTTCCTTGTTAATTCATAAGTCTGCTTTACGATAATTTTATTGAATGTGATGCTACAGTTTGTACGTCGAAGAATTTTCTACATTTATTCGTCACCGTATTTCCAAAGCGATGCACGTGTATCTGTTCGACAACTAGGAGGTGTCTTGAGTGTATTCGCTTTTTGTTAGCTGGAGGCCAAATGGGTTCTTTCTTTATGTAGAACAACTGCTTTTGTCTGTAGACCAACTACTTTTGTCCGTAGACCGCTGCTGCAGTTATGGTAGCAGGATAAATGTATGCTGATGACCATGGCGTTCATGTGTTGACTCACCCCCGACGCCTTGCGTGCTAAGTATCTGGACACCTATAGGTATGCAACTCGTTTTCTTTTGTGTGTTTCAATGGCATATTCCGTATCAACGTTTGGTGTTGAAACGTGATATCGGAGAACTATTGTTTTTGGCCGCTAATCGATACTATCGCTCTACAGGTGCGATTTCACTATTTTTAAAGATGAATGTCAAAAGAACGCACACGTTTATTTGCTTTACTAATTAGTTATTTTACTAAAATTATTAGGTAAAATTTTAAAAACACTTGACAAAAGCTCTTACAGGTTTTATTTGCTACTGATTAATTCAATTTTGTGTAAATACGAGATGCGCACTTCGTATCTAGATTCCTAAATTGTCCGTATAATATAATTGTTTGCTGTAAAATAGTAACGCTTAATTTCTTTTCTTTTTGCTTGTTTGTACAGAATCTTTTATTTATTTTTATGTGTTAAAGATAATCGTGGGCGATGTACGGTATTTACTATTCTTCCGGCTACGTGTAAGTACGTAGCTAAGGAACAAAAGAAACACCCCAAAATTAAAAAAAGAACTCTCGTCCGGCTTAAAGGGCCAATAATAGAAGAGAAAAAAAGAAAGGGAAGTTAGCAACGAGGACTAAGATGGAACGACATTGACACTAAAAAAAACGTCAAATGCCGGATGTTTCCAGTGAAGAAACAGTAAAGTCTTCAACCTCAGGAGAAGAAATTGGTTTCTTGCAAAAAAACTAAAATAAGAAAAGGAACAAGGAAGAAAACCAACAGTACACGCCAAAACATGACCCAAGGGTCAAGTCTCAAGTAAACAACGGGACAACAAGGGAGAACGAGAGGAAGAGAGGAGGAACGCTGGTAAAAGAAAACGGTGTACTACAAACTGTGGTAGCCAAAAATGGTAACCGAAAAACCAAAGAAAAGAAATGCTGACTAGTCCTAAAGTCGACTAAGTCGTGTTTTCCGAAGAAAGAAAAACGGACTAGAAAGCACCTACCACTGTTCAGACAATTTGGAAAAAAGTTTAGTGTTTAAACCCTGGAAACCACATTATGTTTAACACGTTCGCTGCTCATGGCGCTGTTGACCAAATTAACTGGTACCATAGGCTGAAAGTATGGTTATTCATAATGACGTGTAACGCACACGTGTTGTCGTCAGCACTGCACGCATGTTTTTAATATGAAGTACTTAGCGACGCATAGATGTCATCTATAATATATTCTCATGAAATGTATGTTTAGGATTTTATTATCTACAAAGTGTAAAATAAACATAATATACTACAACATACATCCAAAGAAAAGTTCAGATTAGAAGTGGAAGTAATTAGAACTGAACGCAATAGTAAATGTGAAAGAGATAGAGCAAAAATAGTCTATAAAAATAAAACCGTCCATAAGCAAAAGAAAACTAAATCTGCAAATCAATTATATTTGATTTACTTCAAATTGTCGTGAAAGTTTTTGAAGCATGGATTTAAACAGAGTCCAGGCAAATCTGTACATTTTTTACAATAATACATTGAATCTTTACGAAAACCACATTTTGATGGAAGTCGCAAGGCTAAAGTATTCTCCTTTGGTTGGTCTCTATTTTCTTTTGTAGTATTTTCTACCAGCAAAGTTTCAACAAGTGAATGACGAAAATCTAAGAATGACATTTTGGGTCTAGAGAATTTATTATACAGCATGAATGAATTGTATGTCATTACGTCAAAGATATGCATACCAATTTTCTTGCTCGTGATGGTGAGCAACTAACTGTCTGAAGCGAACTATGATTGGTTCATGTCGCTGTACAGCGACACGGACTAAGCAAGGTAATCTATTCAATGTGCTATCGGAATACTGTCTGGCACATTGCATAAGAACGAATCTTGATATGTTCCGAGGACTTGCTCGGGTGTTCAAAAATAAATTTGGTGATCTGGATGAACTTTGCTGACAATAACCAAAGGCTGGAGATACTATACAGCTAAAAACCGACATCGGGGTATTTATTACTTGATGACTAAACAACGGCCTTTTGGGTCCGTGAGAGGCGTTAAAGTACGTCAAGAGTCAGATGATCGAATTTAAAGACACGAAGTTGGTCATACCCAATATCGGTTGTAGGCTTGATGGTTTAGACTGAGGGCGGTACGAAATATTCCAGAGGTACGGAGTCCAGATTTCAGTGTGTGGCTACAATCCAAATGGTATTGCGTCTCCTATGATAAGTGTTGATTGCTACCCTATGAACAGGAAAACTACAGAAAAGGTTTCGACTGTCCTAAACACCAGAGGGACTCTCAACGTTCGGGTGACAGATTGTTCTGGGACAGAACAGCCTTGTGAGGTGGGCAGTGTAGTGTCTGTCGGACTGTCTGTGACCACAAATGTAAAGAAATGTAAGGAAAGGGTTAGAATACATATAAGATGATTGATAGGTCCTGCGGTGCGAGATCTCGTGATTAACAAGTACAAGATTTTGCATTTAAAGAGTACAATATGAAATTTTGAAAATATCAGTTGCATACTCTGGGTAGTTGGTTACAGAGATAAAATGGGTCATGTGTCAGGTGGGTCAGTGGGTCCAAGTGGTCACTTTTTGTTTGGGTCACCAGGTCAATGGGCCAAGTGTATCGACCCAAATTGACCAGGTGACCCAAATGGACCCGGTGACCCAAATTGACCCGGAGACCCAAATTGATCCGGTAACCTAAATTGACCCGGTGGCCGAAATTGATCCAGTAAACCAAATTAATAAAGTGACAGATTGGCTTTCTTTAGGTAAAGCCATAGTTTAGTGAACTTTCAGGTCAGTTTATTAAGTACGTTCACAAAATTATACATAAAGTTATTGGTTCATTTAGGTACTTTATACACGCACTTTAGATTTTAAACAGCAGACCGAAGAAGAGCTGCGTAATTTTATAAGCAACGAAGAACGCACTTATAAAATTTTAATTGGTCTCTTTAATGGCGATAAGGATAATGATGAAGAACGATTTGATCCATTAAAATGGTGGGGTGTTAATAAAAAGAAGTACCCATATTGGTCCGTATCGTATGACTGGTGCTGGCAGTGGTGGTTGGTTGTGCTGGCCCGTTGACGACTGATTGGAACTCCTCCAGGAGGCTGCTAAATCTGGGTAGGAGCCTTGCAGGAAACTGACGAGTTGCGGTTTGTTTGGGTGGTCTACTGGTGGAGACGGGCGTCGTCCTTCTGTTTCAGTGGAATGTCTGGCGGTTGTGTACTCCAAAATGTATGGATCCTCGCTCATGATCCATTACTGCCTCCTGTCGTCGAAGCCAGGATTGCCCCAGCATGATGGCTTCTGCCAAGTTGGCCACCACCAGAAAGGTTTCGTGGTCTGTCACGTTTCCAAGAGTAAATAGCGTACGAAACTTACCCTTGATGGCATCTTTGTCCCTGTTTCGGATAGATGGGCGGAGATATGATAGAGTTCTACCCGTAATCCAGCGGGTAATCGATCTTCCCTGATTATAGATGATGTTACCATTGTGTCAAGCAGTGTGTTCCATGTCGTTCTGTTGATGGTGACGGAAATCCTTGGTAGTGGGTCATCGTGGGTAATGTTCAATCGCGCCAGTTCGTTTCGCCCAGCCGGGCGGTGTGCTGGAGTAGCTCGGCCGGGATGTCGTTTCCCGAGTTTTTGATCGGACAATCTCTGTGCCAATGTCTTTGTGGGCAGAAGCTGCACCTTGGTAGTTGGTCTACCGTGCGTAGGCGTTTGGCAGCTGGTGTGGGGTTGATCGTCTTTGTTGTCGCCTCTTGCACGTTTGCTTCAATTTTCGTTAGGCGGGAGACCATTTTCCATAGCGTTGTGGGCATGTGACACTGCACTGGGTTCCTCGAGGCCGGCAGTAGAAGATCTGTGAACAGCTCTACGTCCTGGTTGATGTCCATTTTTAGGCGACGGACTGTTGCGTCTTAATGCCGAGGAAGGCGGCTATTGACTGCGACGCCGTCTGCTTCTGTCCATAATATTCAAAGGTTATCTTGGCTCTAACGGTTGGACTATCGTATTTGTCCAGAAAGAACCTTTTAAATACGGCGTGGCTGGGTTGGAACATTGCGTATGATTCCTACCATCTGGCTGCTTGGTCTCGGAGTTGAGCGGTGGTTGTAGGTACATCTGCGTCCATTGCTTCAATCTGTTGAAGGAATTCGGTGGGATCCTCTAGCGGGGTACCAGAGAATGTAGGTTTTTCGGTTTCGGAGGCCGCTGTGGCGACGTAGTAAAGGACCTCTACTAGTGCTTTGATGGTGACCATTTTACTGGCTGATTGTTGAGCGCTACTGGGTTGTTGCAGTCCCAGAACTTTTTGATGATTGTATATCCTCCAGGGCTGGAGGCGGCTGTTTGGTGTCCTGCTGGACGTTTGATGTCGTTTGAGTTCTCGTCTCGGGCATGATAATGGTTCTTGCAAGCGCACTGTTTGCAAAATCTTCTGAAAGTCGGCCCAGACACGTTGGACGCCACTTGTTATCGTCGAGATGGGCGGCGTCTGAAAGTATGTATACTTAGCACTGTCATTTTTAATGTTCACAAGCAAAAAAGAAAAAGTTCATAAGTACACAAATATACAAGTAAAAGAGGTCATAATGAACAGTTTATGCACTTTTAAGCACTTCGGAAGTCTTCGGAAATCTTCGGTAATCTTAGGAAGGGGTCGTGGTTGCTCGTGGAATCAAGTAAAAACTTAAATACTAAGTAAACAGATATATACAGAGTTCGGAGAGGTGCAAAGATCTTCAGAAGTCTTCGGACTACTTCGGTAATTTTCGGAAGGCTTTGTGGTTGCTCGTGAAACCAAGTAGGAACTTAAATACTAAGTAAATAAATATATACAGAGGTCTTCGGTAGTCTTCGGACTTCTTCGGACGGCCTAGGAATTTCTTGGTGAAGCCGAGTGAGAGCTTGAAAAATGAAAGTAAGGAAGTATTTATTGTTTGAAGAGGCCCAGACGTCTTCGGGACTTTTCAGAAGGCTTCGTGGTTCACTTGTGGAACAACACGGAGTTATACAGAGTAATGATATACATACAAAAACTATACATTGACTATATACACAATATTGAGAGGTTTGGAAGTCTTCGGAAATTCTCTGGTTTTACTCGTGAGGCTGAGTAAGAGGATTCGCAATCGTATTTATATGCTTTCTTCCCCTATGCAAGGTATGTTGAAAAAAGGTTAGTGGAATGGGTATACAATAGATTCGCTACTTTTAGGGTAGCACAAAAAATGAGCTGGAGATCCCGATTTTCTAGGCCCTTGTTCTATGTTCGGCACGTGTACTTTGATATAGGGTAACAATCTATTATTCATCGATCAGACCCTTTAATTAAATTTCATTTCGTTAACAAATCGTTATACCCACTCCCATGTTTATGCTACCCGAAGACACCTAGAAAGTCAGTTAGTCATTTTGTCCAATTTGGTTTCTTATTTCCACAGGTCACTTTATAGCACTCTTAACCACGGGCCTTATTTTAAACGAGAAACCCGAGCTTCTTTTGCTATCAGGGTAGGGTGGTAAGGGTCCCAACAAATGCAAGGGAGCTGACGTCCTAAAAACAGACGACGTAAAAAAAAATTCGGAAATGTGCTTTGTATTCTGCAAATTTTCTAAAATCGACTTTCTGTGTGAAATTGCAAAAATCCTACTTTCTCGGAACTTTACCATACCACACCCTTCATCTATAATAGGAAACACCAACGCAGGGCAGGCTTTTTAAAATTATCTTTTGTATCGTAGAAATATGTGAGCGTTCAATCGGTTCGAGATATGCTTGCGGCAAGCAACATGCGATAGTTTCTGATGCATATATAACGTAATCAGCGTTTACAGAAGAGTCTTGCTAGGAAATTTGTGCATTGATGGTTTTTGCATACTACATTTACATGTGTACGATTAGACAACATTGTAAACAACCAGTTAATCTGTATTTCCGTGCAATAGTTTTCGTTTTCACCACACACGACGACCCATTGTATTCGGTAATGTTACACTCACGACCTGTTTAATTCTGTTCTGCGTCTAATGTGTAATTTACTGTTATATTTGGAACCTATCTCTGAATGAATAAATAATCTATACTAATGCGTTTTGATTGAATCTTTCAGTAATAGAATAAAGTACTTTCTCCAATGAGTGGGTATTATTACAGACGTCGTGGATGGGATACAGCAATAATTTTAATAATTTACTGGGCAGGTGTTCTACTGTTGTATTTCACTTACATAACGATTTTTAAATAAAAGTAATTAAATATTAATGTTAACTTATAACCCACAAAAGCACTAATTGAAAAAAGTAATCGTGATTGAGGTAGGCCGCCTTTTACTGCACGTTAATATCTTCCACGTTACAGAGAGGATGTACTACAATAAGAATGCAACAGAATCACTTTGCGGTATGTTTATTACCATTGTAGTTAACTCAATCTGATTATCTATTTCTCATAGAACACAGTTCGAACTACAGTGAAAGTAGCTTTCTAGACGCCTTATTTGAAGATTCGTACAATTCGATGCACAAAAAGTGTTTTCCTGTATTATTAGCACATCCCAAATCACGTTTTCATAAGCTATTAGTACCTTTTAATATAAATTAAGTTGTTTTCTAATGTATTATCTTCGCAGTCTTCTGTTATAATTAATACTTGTAAGTATCGGTTTTTAAAAGAAATATAATCTATTGGTAATTTATTGGTAAACGGTAACCAAAATTATTTTTCACATCTTTGTAGAGATTTGTTATAATTAATCTGTAACGCATGATTTTTCTAAAACTTGATACCAAGATGGGAGGGGGTATTTGGCAGTACACACTACTGCAACATAACAGTGTGGATACTTCCTGTATGTTTGTTGTAGTTTGTTTTGTATTTTTCTTAATCTTCTTTGGGAATTAAACCACTCATAGTTTTTAAAATCATCTTTATTTACGTTTCGATCCATGACCTACGATCGTTGTCAAAATAATACAAATTTGACATTTATGACATATTTTGAAGGTGACTTTGATTTATTTATGTCATAAATGTCATACTTGTTACGTTCATTTTTGGCAATAATTTATTTACATAAATTTCTTTTCTCGCATTAAATTCTCCAACAATACCTGCTATATTGTACCTGATCAGATAAGCTCGCTTTACCATAATTTTCATTTCAAATCCCTTGTTAATTCATTATCCGTTCGTATAAATTCCCCGTCTATTGTTAAATCCTTCTGCATAGTTAATAATAACTACTGTTACTAAGAATTTCTCAACGTAAATCTAGTTGTTTTGAAACGACAAGTTTATGCTACAATTAATTAGTCAAGATCCTGTTTAGGTATCCGTCAGCGCGTTATACCTTCCGATAGCGTACAATTGCGTTCTAATGGGTTTTCCATTTGTCGAATTAATATTTCCTACTATTCGCCGGTAAAACCGTGTTTTCAAGTTTCAATCGCGTTTCGATAACGCAAATGTTTGCTTTTCGAGTTCTTTTAAACTTTGATTCTGCAGCATGTGCGTTGATGCACTTTTAAAAACTACTCGTTCTGTTACTCCAAGAGCGATGCACGTTTCTCCTCTATCAAATGTGTAGATTTGGTGTGTATCGGTAAGCGCTCCTTAGTTGTTAATATTAATAAGATTTTTCTCTTTTTAGCTCTTAGCTGGAGGCTAAATTGTTTGTTGCGTAGGCCGATTATTCCATTGATGTAGATCAACTGCCGTTGCAATTACGGTAGTAGCATGGTTGTTGCTGACTACCGCGGTGATGCTGTGTCAATTCGCTTCCGAAGACTGACAAGATAAGTATCCCGACACATGTATGTGACTTGTTTTCCTTTCCTAACATACCCAGGGATAAACCCAATTTGAAATTAGATACGCCAATGTTTCTTCTGGTGAGGTTCTTACTAGAAAAGTTTTGAACTTTAACGTTTTTGCCTTTTGTACTTAACCCCTCTGCTTATACGAGAGTATAAGCAGTATTTTTTTTCTACTGATTAGTTATAACAAATGCTTCGTATGGTAAATTCCTTACTAGAAAGGTTTCTAAATTTAATGTTTTTTTATGTTAAGTTAACCCATCCGCCTATACGAAAATATCAGCGTTATTTTTTTTGATACTGATTAGATTTATTGCATGTTAGCTACGAATTGCGCATAAGTAAATTTGTCCATAGAGTAAAATTGTTTTATTAAATAGTAAACTTAGTTAATTTTGTTTGCTGTTTCGATATAAATTTCTATATTTGTGTTTTTTTTTTATTTTAAATAGAACATCTTTGGCGATGTATTATTTTTGTGTTGCTAGGAACCCCTCTTCTCCCCGCATTGGTAGTTAGCCTGGTATACTTACGTTTTTTCCGGCTACGTCATTGTATGCAGCATATTTTAACAAAATTGTTTGTGGCCCCTTTACCTTTGCCTAAATTAATTTGCGCAGATTTGACCTTCATGCTTTATTTTTTTTTAATTTTTTTTTTATTTATTCTAACATTACAATTAGTCTGTTACCTAAAAATTACAGCAAACTTGTTACTCCTATGAAATCTAACAGAATTATTTGCTACCTTAAGTTCTATTAGTTAGTTTTATATTATTTGCGTTTGGAAATACACGTGTGTGTGTGTGTGTTTGTGTCTGTGCGCGCGTGTGGGTGCGTGTGTGTGTGTTTCTGTCTGTGGTAATGTCCTTGGGACTGCTTTCCTTCCCAGCTTCCGACCGTCGGCAGCCGAAAATCAGAAACCGAGAAGTTCGCATTCCTGTACGTGTCCTGGCCGTCGGCAGTCGGAAACCAGGGGGACCACGTACAGTCCCTTGTGTGTATGTGTGCGTGTGTGTGTTTGTGCCTGTGCGCGCGTGAGGGTGCGTGTGTGTGTTTATGTTGCGGTGTTGTCCTTGGGACTGCTGTCCTTCCCAGCTTCCGACCGTCGGCAGCCGGAAATCAGAAACCGAGAAGTTCGCATTCCTGTACGTGTCCTGGCCGTCGGCAGCCGGAAACCAGGGAAACCACGTACAGTCCCTAGTGTGTATGTGTGCGCGTGTGTGTATATATCTGTGTCGTATGCGTGTGCGTGCAGGTACGTGTACGTGCGTGTTTGTGCGTATTTTGGTGTGTGTATGTGTGTGTTTTGTCGTGCCGGTGTGCTATAATGGTGTGTATGTGTTTATTGTTTTCATGTTTGTGTGTGCGTATGCTTATGTCTGTGGTGAGGTCCTTGAGACTATTTCCCTCTCCCGGTTTCCAACCGCCGGTAGCCGGAAATCAGAAACCGAGAAGTACGCGTTCCTGTACGTGTCCTGCCGTCGGCAGCCGGAAACCCGGAAGGCCACGTACAGTCTCTGTTGTTGTGTGTGTGTCTGTGTGTGTGTGCGTGTGTGTGTGTGTATTTTGTCGTGCTGGTGTGTTGTAATTATGTTGTCAGAATATTTCCCCTGAAGTAATTTTTAGTTGCGCTACAACATTGGAAATATAAACATTACGTTACTCTAGGGTTAGATTTCTTAAAGCAATTACGAATTTGGTTAGTATTTTCTCTTGTTTATTTTAGTTAGTTGTATTTTTTGGTTAGATGGTTAGTATTGAGTCCTTATCCTACTAATGTTAGTATTCTAATGCTAATAAGTGTTCTGGGAGAAACTTGTGTTTGAGGTACGTTTGCCGCACTTTTGTTGTCGGTTCCCATGTGTGTTGGGTGGATTGTGCTTTTGTATTGCACGTTCGATGCGTTACGTCAAACTTCTGTGTTTCGTGTGATGTTTGTGGTATTTGTGATGTGTGGGGTTTGTATGATGTTTGTGTGTGTCTTGTCAGAGTCCGTTTGTGTACCTTTGGTGTAGTATAGTAGTAGTTTGGTGAGTGATTCTGTTTAGGTAAGGAAATATGTTTTCTTTCCAGAGCATATGTCCGAGAGGGGTATGTTCCGTAGGATTGTCCTGTCCATTTCTAGGTCCTGTTGCAGTTCGGTGCAGTGGAACACCAGATGTTCCGGTGTCCCCACCTCACCACATGTGCAGTTGTTGTTGTCTTGGAAGTCGAAGCGGTTCCTGTAGGTTGGATAAGGACCATGCCCTGTGAGAAACAGAATGAGCCCTTGTGAGGGGAGTTTAGCCTGTCTCGGAAGTTTGGAACATGCTTCTCGGAACATCGTGTAATGGCCTACAGTCCATAGTCGATGTTTCTGGTGATGACTGCCTTCAAACGCTGCATCGTGGGGCACTGGCTAGACTTGGCGTCGTGACGCATGTCGACCCTGACACTACCAGCCCTGTCGTTCGACCTCGCATAAACCACGGAGCAAGAAATTGCCCGCCTGCTGTTCTTGAACCAGCTCAGCACAGTTACCGCAATACTGCACCCGCTCCTTACACTCCGCTGACCTGTGCCCGAACTCGTAACAACGACAGCACTGGAGTATTGAGAAATGATACCGTGCCCGGACTCTATGCCACCCCAGGTTGACTGCATCACCAAGAAACACCTCCTAGCCTCCGGCGATACCTCGAAAACAACGCTGGACAACGAATCCTTGGTTCCCTTGCCGCCGAACGGGAACTTCTCCTTCACCTCGTCCTCGAACTTAAGCCTCCTGAAGCGGTAGTTCTGAGCAAGTAACCTATTCGCGAGCTCTTCTTTCTTCATCTCCCTCTCTATCCCAGGGAGTACGATGCGCGTCCTCTTCTACTTAATGGTCTTCGCCGTAAAACCCTGATAATCCCCACCTACCGTCGACTGTAGCCTTCGAGTGTCTTCCCGAGCAGCGCACTCGACCACAACACCACTCCTATTCGTCGATGCTGCCTTACTGACTACTGCTCTTGCGTACGACATCACACCTGGGACCAAGCGACCTCGTGATCCGCCTGCCCTACCACGACCTGCTCAGTGCGCGCCGCTGCGACTGCCATAGACGTATGCTGCCACTATTATTCTTCACCACCACAAGCGGTTATACAAAATGCGTCGACGTTCAATCTATGATACCATGCTCCAACATATTGTTTATTTCCCACTTATCCAGTTTTCTATACGCCGCTGGTATCGGATATACTGTTCCTGCATTTTAATTTTTATTAACCACTTCGACTGCTTTTTCAATTTAAACAATTAGTAATTTATCACCCTGTAGGATTTTTATTAAAATATTAAGTTATAGTTTAAAAATGCTTCAATCTGTTTAATTTAGAACAGCGTATAAATGTGACTTTCAATTATCAGAACATTTGCTTTAGGCAGATTACCTGAGCGTTGTACGTGTTTCCTACAAGGTTACTTACGAACACAAATTTCGATCCAATAAACATTTCCGCTTTGTTGCATTTACACCGTATTGAAGATAAGTTGTTAATTGTTATATTGAATTTGTGTAGTTTTATGCGAAAAATTAGGCAACACACCCTACGGGTGCTGAATATTCCATGAGTTTGATGAACTTTTGTGTTGTTTTGAAGTGCTATGGCTGGTTCTACTAATAAATGTTAACCGGATTTTTCCATTATCGAGTGTAGTTTCGCTTGTTAGAAGAAAACTATAAGTTGTTTGTACGGCTTACATCTCGGATGGTTTCTTTTTAAGAAACAATTTCGTTTGTGTAAAATTAAAAATATGCTATCTCCTGTAATAAGTTAAAAATACAATTTATAAAATGTTTTCAGTAAGACTAAAGTAAAATCGTAAAAATCATGGGATTATTGGATTAGCTTCTCTACTTACCTCCACAGATAGCAATTCTAATACTTAGTAGTGAACACTTAACACAGCTTGGTTGAAGATAAATAAATTCGTGTGATGATATTTTCATATTCAGTCTAGCGGTACTAAAATGAATTTTGCTTCATTTAGAGTTACTACTAATGTAAAATGTTACCCAGCAGACGTCGAATGCAAAAAGTTGTTGTTCCCCAACCGTGAACGATTAGAATCTTCAAGTCCATGCTTTGATAAGATTAAAACAATAACGTCATGCCAAACTATACGGTTTGCTGTTTCTTCTCTACGTCGTTCAGATGATTTCCCTTAGGGAAAATTGGGCCTGGATTTCTTTTTAAATTTTAAATGTTGCTCACCGCGCAACAAAAAATGTTCCGGTGTGGAAATTAAACTTACTTCGCTCAAATCGTCGGAATATGTTAATGTGGCTGTTGTTATTGGTTGAGGAAGAATTATAAAATAAGATTAACAATTACTGTGCCTAAAATTTTTAATAAAAAGGATTTAGGATGACACTATTGTTTAAGTGTGACGTTTTTAACTAATAATTTTTTGTTACAGCTGCTGCGAAATGTGTTTCGACCAGTAAATAGTTTTTTTCCTTTTGTTACTGTTTTCTATTATTATATTAATTTTTTGTGCCTACCTATCAGGAATACTGTTAAGAAGTGCTTGTGGACACTAGGTAAATATATAATGTATATATATATAATATATATATATATATATATATATATATATATATATATAATATATAATATATATATTACTGTGGTTTTCTAGGTTATAAGAGGTATTAGCAAGGTCAAATAATTAGTTATTGCAAGGTAAAACGTGTATATAAGGGTCAAGCAAAGTTTGAGATGTTTTTCCGAAAGATCGGATAATAATTTATCAATTTTTAATAAATATTAGTGTTAATTGTACTGTAAATATTAATTACAATTAGGTAGGAAACTTAATTTCGTAGAGCATAGTTTTATAAATATATGGAAAACGTAAGTCCGTAAAGTATAGTTAAGATTTGTTATGAAATAGCGTATAAATGTGTTAATACGAAATCTTTTATGTTTGTAGCATAAAAATCGATAATTGAAGAGGGTTTAATTATTTAGTAAACGCATATTCAAAGCGTCAGTTATTTATTTGTGTAACTTAAAATATAAAGCTTGAGCACGTTTAATATTTTAAAGAAGATTTAGCATTGTAAACAGGTTCTAGGTATCGAATATAAAACTTGTCAACAAGTATTATAGCTGTTGGAAAAAGACAGTTGAGCAACAAACACAGGCATGTACAAAAAACAGATCGATAATATAAAGAGAAACACTGTATTTTACACGAGGTAGCAAAGAAAAGAAAATAGCATATGTTTAGTGATCATTGACGTTGAAACGTCTGTTAGACAAGAAAATTTAGAAGAAAACAAGCGAAACAAGGACGTGAGGTGTTTTTTGAAGATATTAATTAGAATAGGAATGAGAAATTAGTAGAGGGGTACAAACAGAGTACGATTGTTAAATTAGGTGAACAAAAGCAAAATAGACGGTAGTATTAAGCAGAACAGTGCTTATGAATAGGGGGAATAAGAACAACCAAATATAGCATACAGGTTAGACGAAGATAAGAGAAAGGCACAACCAATGTTGAAAATTAAGGAAAGGAAAATGACAAAAGATGGAAGATTTTAAATGCAGGTTAGAGGGAAATGACAAATGTGCGCGTGCATTAGGGGCGTATTTTGGAGACTACAATAGACGACAGTTATCGGAAGATTTCACGGAAAGCGGCAGCCGTTGACAATTTTAATGAGCATTTCTTCGTAAAGCGCATGTTTGTTATTTAAACTTCTAAGATTTCTGCGACGGTTAAAAAGTTATACATAGAATAACTCAAGGATAATCGTGTGTTTGTGTAATTGAGCGACCGTTTGCTCTTTGTGCTATGTATTGGTTTCTGGAACCGGTGGACGGTTGGAAACGTTACCGAGAAAGTATATTATAGGGTGGTAAGAATAGATTCGAAGAGGTAGTTTGGAGGCTATATAAACACTAAGAAGGTGGTAAAGGTTCTCTTCTCTCTTTTACCTTTGATCGCCAACCAAGTTACTTACAAGTGCAAATATAATTAAGTAAGTTTAGATTTCATTAAAATTTAATAAGCACAAATGGGTGCAAAGATAGATCGCAATTCTGGAGTAAATAAAATTCTGTAAATAATTGAAGCTAAATACAAAATAAGTAGAATTTTACTACTTGTAGTTGGAGGCGCTTTGTGTACTCTGGGTACATGTCGAGTATATGGATGGATCAGTAGCAAATGTACGGGTGCATAGAAGTACCGTGCATTTGTATGGAGGAATCTTGGTAGAAGCGTGCTGTTCCAGATGCTAAGAAACCACCTGCAGTTTAGAGGGGCGAGTACGTTGGAGAAGGTTTCCACGTAGAGCTGGTGGAGCTACAATTCAGGTAACTCAACATTTGTAAAAATTTTGTTTTTTTGTGATTTTGTGGATGATTATGACAATTTGGTGTATTTTATTGTATTATAAGGACATCTTATTTGATAATTTACCTTGAGAAAGGAATATATGAAAACTTTATTTATGAAATATTTTGGTAGTATAAAATGAAGGTGTAATTCTGGCTTTTTGTACAAAGTAAAAGGGTTTTTGGCTTTTGGTAATTTCAGTGCCGTAGTCAACACAAGTAAAGGAAGGTTTTTACTATGAGCTCGTAATTAGACCTGGGGGTTTAAAGTAAAGTTTGGGGATAAGCCCAGTTACTTTTGGTTTATTAGTATTGTAATTAGAAGAATTTCAAAACTAATTTATTTAAAATAATTTCTTTCAAAATTTGATAATATTTTTTTAAATGTTCAAAATATATGAGGAATGTAAACGGAATTTTTAAATAGTTATTGAATGTGCAAATAAATCGTGATGTACTTTTGGCAGTCAACTTTTATTGAAATAGTAGGATAGGATTTTTAGTGGACAAGTGAGCAGCCATAGCGTATATCCCTGAGGAAGCTAGAGGTTTTGGAAAGCATCTTCAGAGGATATTGTTATAGGGTGATACGAAGTGCAAGTCTAGGTGGTAGGGCTTTATTTTCAGGTAGGTGCAAAATTTTGTTATGACACAAAATTTAATTCCGAGCCGTTCCAAGAAAGCTACACAACAATTTGTCTGCCTAACGCTGGGGCTCGATTGGAAAGGAAGCTACTTAACATTTTGTCGCCCAAAGTGTGGGACACAAATTTTTAGGGCTTCCTTCCGATCTCACCAATACTTGCTCAATTAGTAATGGACAATGTTATCGAAACCATAAAACCACAGTTACTCTTCAAACTAGATTTCATCGTAAAATACGTAGATGACATAATTTGCTCTATCCCAAAAGACAAAATCGAAGAAACTACTATAGCATTCAACAATTTCCATCCAAAACTAAGTTTTTTAGATACCATCGTCATTAGAGATTCCAATAATAAACTTATATTTGATTCATACAAAAAACCAACAAATTCAGGCCGCTATCTCAATTTTCACTCAAATCATACTTTCAGACATAAAATAAATACTGCCCTAACTTTAAAAAACAGAATTTCAAAAATTTCCGACCCCATTTTTCTTACGACTAATCTTAAACAACTACAAAAAACTTTACTAAACAATGGATATCCTAAATCTTTAACAAATAAACTAATTTTTCAAACTAAACAAATACATCCAGAGAGACACATAAGAACTGAACTTAACAAATACAATACACTCCCATACATACAACAACTAACACCATATTTAATAAAACTATTAGAAACTCCACAAATAAAAATTTCGACTAAATATGAAAATAGCATTAAGAACATATTTACCAGGACCAAAGATAATATCCCAAAATCACTAAAAAGCAATATCATATACAGCATCCCCTGTAGCTGCAATAAACAATATATAGGACAATCCAGACAGTGGTTGAAGAACAGAATAATACAACATAAAAGTGATCAAAAATTAAACAAAAAATCATGCGCTCTAACTATAAATTTTAATGAATATCAACATCAAGCAGATTTTAACAACACAAAAATATTAGATACAGAAAGTATATACAAAAACAGATTATTTCTAGAAAGTTACCATATCCAAAAACAAATCAATACAATTAATTTTAAAAATGACATAGATAACCTACACAAAAGTTATGCATTTTTATTCTCCTTAAATAAAAAGTAATAAACACAATTTAAACTGATTAAAGCAGTCTAAAATAAACATACACACACACACACACACACACACAAATGCATGCACACATACACACATACATTATAATTTATTTTACATGTATAAATAACACACACCCACGCACGCAAGCACGCACGCACGCACACACACACACACACCACACATGCATACATACAAACACATTAGAACGTAATATACAACTGTATATAAATGATAGTATTTTTATTAATTATAATGTTTCAGTAGATTATCATAATTTTATATAATTTATAAGTAACAACATCTTTAATTTTTAAAACTTTATTTTCTTATTTGTAATTGACACTTCTGTAATTTTTAGTATTAATAACGTAGTTAGTATAACAAAACAAAACCAACACAAATTTCATTCATCACAAAATTTCATAAAAACCAATAGTTTAATAAATGTAAGTATAGATTTAAGAAATTCTCCAAAGATGTTAACTATTTAATTATAGAACTAAGTGTAAGGAAACATACTTTCCAAAACGTCAGTTATTAATAAATGACTTTGGCATATTTTGAATAATTTATGACATTTGGACGAAATAAAACCCAAAATTGAATCTTAATATAATATTAATAACGTCCAGAAACAAAGAATCTATTATATATATATATATATATATATATATATATATTCTCCTACCTAACTATTTATTTATGCTTGTTTACTCCACCCCTCCACCCTTTTATTTTTATTTTTATATAAAAATGTGTGATTATTAACTTTACTACTTTATTTATTTAAACAAAATTTGCTACACGACTTTTGTCGTCGTCCCTATTTTAGTATTCAATAAATGACTTCTATTCGAGGTGCTTTAGCAACGTTTGGTTGGTTATCTATTTTCTGTTTACTATATATTATGCCTCGACTATATGAAACCTTAATCTCAGGGCGTTCACCTACTCACCGTGAGTTCAATCGTGAGTAGATGTGCACTACCCAACCAAACTGCACACTCGTTTGTTTTACCACTTTTTTAATGCACTGATTTACTATATATGCCAAATTTTAACAGATCAAAGTTGCTTGGTGCCAAATTAATTTATGTATACTATTTATGACTTTAATTTTGACGTTTTAAGATATTCACGGTACTTACCTGAATTATACCACGCTGAAGGCCTTCTTTTAACTGCTGGCTCAAGATCGTATACACCGTACGCACCTTCACAAGGATTCTCAATCGTAGTTCACTTGCGTATCGCCTCCAGGTGTTCTTAACCAATTTCGTTGACCCCAAATCTGAAATAATTTTACCCCAATTTAGAATTTAAAAAAAACCGTTGTATCTACTTCCCCTGCGTTAATTCTTCCTCGTAATATTCTGCTCTCCTGTTTCCCTACTTCGTATTCCAACCAATCCTCTCCTTGCTCAATCCAAATCAATCCAGCCGTCCTATTTTAAATCAATCCTTATCCTGCTATTCCTTTAATATCCACACGGTGTCCTTCTGCCTTTAATCTGCTCAAATCACTCCAAAAATTATCAATATCGTCGTTGCCTTCTATATCCACTCAAATCTCCTACTGCCGTTTAACCAAATCTTCCCAAATCCAACACCAATCTTGCTCAAACCTAAATAAATCGTCGCTTTTTCCCGTCGCACTATTAACCACTCCAAATCTTCTTTAATACTCGTTGCCTTTATACTCTCGATGCTTCTTATTACTTTCACTTTGACTAAATTAGACTCCTTAATTTTCAAAAACTTTTATTTCAATAAATATTTGTACAACTTTTAACGCAGGTTTTGTAAAACACGTCTTTATCTGAACATAATCGAAATTAGAATTTTTTTATTTATTTCGCTTAGCGATAAGATCAACAACCTTAGCTTACTTGAATTACAATTCTAAAACATACAATATCCAATAACAATTCATCTTTCCTTTCGTGTCCAAAATACCTTCACTACAGTCTTTATAATATTCTTAATTTCTACTATTGGTCCAAAAACACTTAACAATTCTCCAATAACCTTTTATATTTCTATTCACTTTTAATTTTGATTTTACAATTCGTCCAAAAGTTGATTCTATTAAAAGAAAAACCAAAATAATTTACACACGACCTGGACGCTTTGTTGGTTGCAGATATCCATAAATGCGTTCGGCTTTCCGACGGCAAATGTACTTTCACTGGCTCATAAAATTTCAACTCAGTATAAAACCTTAAGTACCGTGCAGTGTATCAACGTCATAAAGTCATGTTGTCTACCTTTTGGCACATATGTTTCAAACTAAAAATGGTACATACTTTAGCATATGTAAAGTACAGCAAAATATAGTTTTTTAAATTATCAGATCTGATATATTAATCCTATTGTTTGGCATACACCCCTTTTAACACAAATCTACCCTTAGAAGCCTTGTACCCCCTTACATAATAATATATATATATATATATATATATATTACTCATATTTAGACCAGGGTAGAAAATTAATTAATTACATCAAATAATTTTAATCACCGTGTATAAGGAAGCTTTGGGAAAAAGCACGATTATTAAAAAACCGTGGAGCATACAAATTTATTCCTTTCATTAAAAATAAGGGATTTAAATTATTCACTAAACGCTTTCTATAAAAAGAAGCAGAATTAAAATGCTCAACGTGTATTTAATTTAATTGTTCCAAGTAAAGAAACAAATAGAAATTACTTGCAAAATTTATATTAAGTAATTCAATGGGTATTAAATAAAGTGTACAAATAATAAATTAATATTTAATTTGTATTCACTAAAAATTAAAGGGTAGAAGTCAATGCCATTCATTATTATTTTAATTGGAGTTAATTGAACCATTAGTAATATATAGTAAGCATAAAAGCTTTTAAAAACCCAATAATATTCAAATCGTAGAAGTGTTATTTAAAATATTACGATTGAACACCTGCGTATTTTTAAATATCAAAGTTTTAATTAATTTGTTTGGATAAACATGCAGATTCTAGGTATATTGGAAACGGTCGGATGTTTTAACGGGAAGGCTAGATACGGGGTTATTTTACTTACGAGTCCACGTGGATAGTAAAGAATATCGATTTGTACCATTCAGACCAAGGTAGAAAAGGAAGGAGAAAATGCGTCAAGCTGAGACACTAATAATTAAAGGCGTGATTTGTGTAGCGTCACGAGGGTCACGATTGGTTGAAAATAAGAGGGCAAACATGAGAGGTGTAAAAATAACATTTCTGTATAAAATTTAATTAGTTGTTCTCAGACGTTGAGTGCCGTGTGGAAAATTTCTGAGATTTTCAACTGGCGCGTGTGCAAATTTTGTAGAATAGCGTGCCGGGCTGTCGAAAAGGGAAACGAGAATGCGAAATTCTAGAAACTGACCATTATGGGGACAAAACCGACAGACAGGCTAGCCATTATATAAACCCAGACTTTAAACAGTTTCGCTCTCTTAGATTTTTGATTATTCGATGCTTTAAACAGTGCTCTTAGATTTTCGATTTTGATTTAATACTTTAAAATAGTTTGCTCTTTATGTGCTACGATACAAGTTGTTATGCATTAGTGCACTTAGAAAAGAAGATACAAGGTAATAAAGTTTAGTTATATTTGCGAGTATTACTGTACCAAGTATCCAAAGTTGTAACGATAAATGAATAAACAAAAGTATGCAGTTTTGGGGTATAGCGTGAAAAAAGTATGAATTTCTGTGCTTTTTTTCGGGGGTGTTAATAATTAAATGATTAGTAAACATGATTGGATCCACAAAACAAGATTCAGATATACATAAATGAGTTCCTGAAAAGCCCTGAAACAATTTTAGATAAATGGTGGTGTAGATAATTTTTTAAAGGCGACCAGTAATCCGAGGACCTAAACATAACCTAGTTGGGATGGTGAAATTAACAAGGACGATGTACATTGGAGCCACAGGTGCATTAACCTTTAGGTAAATTATACAATTTTGTTCGAATTTTGCTGTTTTGGTGTGTGTTGAATAACTTTATAATTTGTTTGCTAAAAATGGACAGTAGTGAATTTGTACAAACAACCAATTTTTAATTTTAAGGTGAAATTTTCTTGTTTAAGTAGAAAGGAGTATTTAGCTGTTTATGTTCTTGATTATGATGAAAATTTGGGTCTGTCTTTGAGCTCAATTAGACTAACCTGTTTGATTAACGTAAAAGGGTGGGAGATGCTCCCTTTGTACTCAGACTCAGGTCTGCAAATATTGTTAAATTAATTACTAGGCATCCTACAAGGACTTTTATTCTGGATGCAAATTAAAATGATGACAAATTTAATCTTGAAATTTTATGATACTGAAATTTATGCTACAATTTAATTTTGAAATTTTAATGTATTATGAATATTGATGTAAATAGAGTTAACGTTGATGTTTGTGGTAGGAATGTGTTTGTTTTTTTTTATGAATGAGGATGAAAGTTTTTACTAGGTGAGCAGCCGAGGCGGAAAGAGTAAAGAGGCGATTATCAGAAGAGAATCACAGCAAATCGTAGCGTCCAAAAGCGAGGCTCGAGTTCTAAAGAAAATTTTTGTGATTTTATTCCAGGAAACTGGCGAGGCTTTTTGTACATTTACAGCATTTTATGACGCCCAATCTGTGGGGTTCGATTTGAAAACCTTAGCTTAAGATTAATGGTGAGGTTTCACGGCAATATATATATATATATATATATATATATATATATATATATATATATATCATTACTATTTCTAATTTAAGGGTATGTTACATATGTAAAAATTGTGGTAAACATGTGGCTGAAAATAGTTCACTATGTATTGTTTTGTTTAATTTTGTTTTATGTTAATACTAGAATTGGGCTTAAAAATTAGCTTCAGGTAATTAAGGAGTGTATTAATTATTTTTACAAAGATTTTTGTACTGTGCAAATCTTCCGTGGTATGTTTTGGATAAATATTGTTTTCTACGCAGGTTGATTTTATTTCAAACATGTTCCTTTAATTAAAAGTTGTGTAAATAAAATCTTCTTTTGAGGTTTTTCCCTTTCTTTTTAGTGATTCACTCCATTCTCCAACATTTTAGCTGGCATGGCATTCTCTGTATTTTTTTTTGTTGCGGTGCTTCGCGCTAGCTGTGCCTTTGCGTACTTTAATTTCTTTCTTGTTTGCACAGAATACCGTAACAATACCTTAGATTGAAAAGGTACCATATTTATTACCTCCAATTTGTTTATTCTCTTAATAACTTTCGATACTAATGAATGAAATGATGTGTAACGTGTTACTCAATTTTTCAAAAATAACGTGCACTCTAGTAAATGTTTCGCTCTTTCATACTTGGTAATAATTTCCATGCTGATTGTAAAAAATGGTGCATAATACGTTACTTAATTTCGTTTATATAAAGCGCATTTTCAAGATCAAACATTTTAAATAAAACTTAGCTCTTTAGTAGTTGATCATTCAGAGTTGGAATTTAACCTATATGAAGCAAGACGACGTTCCTTTCTCAGTAATATATAAGCTTACTTATTTGTTGTAGTATCGATTTCGGCTAAAGCACCTCTTAAATAAACAACTTACGTGCGTGTTTAATTTTTTATTCGAGGATCCACCCTGCCTAGATAACCACTTTCTGTGAGTGTACTCAATATTTTGCTCCAGCATAGAACCCATATAGATAACATGTTTTTTAAATTCTGTTGTTATAAATAATGGAGTTTCTCAAATTAATATTGGTTAATAACAATATAAAGCCTGTGAATATATGCCAAGCTTTACGTTATTTTACTATTTATAATATTCTACAACCTCAAGCAAGACAAATACTTCATGCTTCATATATAAAGTGCTATACACAATACACACTTCATACTTAAGCAACATTAAAGATCAATAGAATGTGAATAATTGTCAGTTTCACACTTATTGCATATTCTTCTTTACCGAGTCGATCATGCATGATTTTCTATAAAATAAAACAAACCCTTTTCGCTTTCTCCGTTTCTATAACACTATTGTACTCGATGTCTGTCAGCATGAATGATATATTAACAGCGTTTAATGTAATCTTTTGATCTAGCGTCGAAATCGGAACAACGCCTTTCATGTCATATTAAAGTTTAAAATTTATGCGAGAAACGAGTTCTTTATATAAATTCGGTGGCACTCGAATGCGATGATATATCATGGTATCGATCTGTACATAATACAAATTCAATACGTAAATATACGATTGCAAAAGGTGCCGTTAAGACAAAATATTGAATGTTGAGAGCTCCTCTTATGTAGCGTGTAAAGTCTAGAGGATTCATTGTAGATGAAGATATACGATTATGGTAAAATAAAGCTAGAACATCGTGGTTAGTACCTGTTCCTATTCTGAGATAACATCTTTGTGAGTTACTTAAAGTACCACTGCTAACACAGGTCATGGGATTTCTTGTGTTCTCTGTAAGCTCTCTGTTCTGAGATTGTTGATTTCAAATTAGGAGAGAAAGCGCTTCGTGTGATGTATACTCGTAAGAAATGAACAAACTCGTGTTAAACATCGTCAGGTTACGGTAAATACATTGTTTATATATCAGAGGCTTCTGAAAAATTGGGTGCGATAAATTTCTACTTTTAGGCAACGCGCCATTAATAACGTAGTCGATTAAATTGCACTACCATGATAATTCATACATGACCTGGAATTTTAAAATAGTTTTTATTGAAAGCAGATATTAATAAAAAGAATTCAAGACACGCAAATGATTAAATATTTCGTGAAAAGTAAGTTTAATGCCCTTGTTGTAAGTGTTATATCCAATTAAATATCAATTATGCAAGTACAGCTTTATTTCGCATATATACTTTGACAGAAGACGCACTTTAAGTACTGCAACAATGCGACACATCGTCTACCCTTGACCATAACAACACATTCAGCACCACGGGACGTCAAGGATGATTGACAGTTTACAAGAGCGCTCATTTAAAAACTTTATTAAGCTAATAATAGGACTTATCTAGATGTTATTTGCATAATTCTGGCACTTTAGAATAATCTAGAACAATTGAAATATGTATACAAATTGTCCGGTCTGGGATATTTAGTTTTATTAGGGTCTTAATGTATAAAGTCGTATATGAGATAAATTAGTTTTAACATAATGTTAAAATAAATACCTCTAGTACATGATATAAATTATTGTAGCAATCGACATAAATTACCAGTTAGTGCTTCATCACTTACTAATTAAGAAGATACAATTGTAGCTTTAAAGAAGTTAGTATAGCTCTGTTAGTGATGAGCTGGTATAGATTGTCTTGAGTGCATTGGAATTTCATTGTAGCTACGAGTAGTTGACAATGATTTTGCAACTAGTTGATAATAAAGACCTGTTGTTATTAAAAAAAGTTTGTGCTACAATACCATTTGTACATTAGTTTAACTTATAACTAGCTTCTTGAAATTAGAAAATAAAGTTTAAGATAATTTTCAGAATACTAATTTAGATGTACTTGCGCGGAAAGAGAAGAACGTATCCATTAGAGAGGTTTCAGTTATAAAACACACAGTGGGATACATCAGGTTTTAACTTAAAGTACGTTCACTCCTGTAGGTTAGTCACGAAAGAAGATGAGCCGTTTTAAACTCGCGGTAAGTCAGTTGTAGGGAGAAACTTATTTAACGCAAACTGTATTTATAACAACAAAAATTTACTCATCTTCAAAGTGTACATGCATTTTTACCAAATCGTAGTTACAATGGAATTCTAAAAGCTCTCGCAATAATTTATTTCTCAACTAATCGTTAACAGAACAAGTACTACCTTCTTAAAGTACGATGCATTCTTCTTAATTACTTATGATCGAAGCACTAAAATTAACTATCCAACCACTATTTACTAATTTATATTAATTTATATGATCACTACCGCAATTTATATCAACAGATAGCAATTTCTATCAATAGTAATTTATGTCGCATATGTACCACTTCTTATCTCGGATCACAACTATCAATTAGAAATGACCTGCAGAACCTCTTAACGATAATCTATACCTTATCCAATTGCTCTAGAATATTCTAAAACATTCGAAAATTATGTAAATAACGTTCTCAAGATTTCCTATTGTACTTTAAATAGCTCTTAAATGGAAAGTACTTGTAGCAGTCAAACAAATTTATCCGAAAGGCGAAACGTCGCAGAAAACCATCGATCTTCCTTTGTGAACAAAAGCCTCGTTTACGTTCTGATATAATTATTTTGGTCACAAGCAAACTGTTTGGCGCTGCACTGACCCCCCTCCAAGTTGTTCCGTGGCAAAGCTCTCTGTGACCTGGACGCTGGAAGCTCATGTGGCGGTAAGGATAGTCGAAACCGTTTTAGCAATTTCAATGTTGATTTAAGTAGCAATTAACGCTTCTCATAGCAAGCGTCGTATCATTCTTGTTTTCAAATCTGATCATCTGACCCTTGAGGTCCATTTAAACCTTTCACAAATCCTGGTAATCCATTGTGACAGAAGCCTCGTTGTCGGTTGTTTAGTGATATGGTCTTTCCAGTGTCTGGTTGTTGTCGGCGAAGTTGATCCAGACCACGAATAAAATGTACTTGACCAAGGTGAGGTTCATGCGCACTATCATAAAATCCGATTGCAGACGCAACGGTGTTGTTCGGGTTTTTTTTCATCCCCAGTGTTCGGCAAACCTCTTGGAATAGCAATGACCTAAAATTTCTTGCTTCATCGGCGTGCTACTTCATAGGCACTCTAAAATGACAGTAAAGTTCCTTTACCAGCACGTCAGCGACTGTTGCAGCTTTTTCGTTTTGCATTGCATACGTTTCGGTACACTTAGTTAATGGCCAGTAAGATGTACTCATTCCCAGAGTTCTTTTCAGACAATGGAACGGTAATATCAATTACCATCCTCACAAAGAGAATCTACATTGCATTGCCTCATTGGAGTATTACGATTTGTCAAGAGTTCACACAGCTGACACCAGCAGCACCTTCTCTTACATTGTCCTTGCAGCCTATCCAGATAAATCCTGCTCGTACTTTTTCTACAGTCTTCTTAACGCTGAAGTGTCCTCCCAAAGACCCGTTATGCAGATGGCCCACAAATCTCTGGCACCCGGCTTTAAAGAACCACCATCTGAAACGTACTCACGAATCCTTCCCCATGCTTCAATCATGCCAACAGCATCCCATTTTCTACCGTCAGAGAATCCCATTGTGCGAAGTTAGGCTTTAGGGTGCTACTCAACGGGCTAGTGTTCTGCCAGAAGGGATATTCTTCTCTGGCTTTCCAACCCAGAATGACACCTAGATCACTGCCATTATCTTGTTGCATTAGCATTTGTAGAGGCTGTCAATCGTCGTTAATCACAATAGTACAACCAAGACGATCAGACTTTGTTTCTGTTTGTGAGCAACGGCAACAATCTTCGGGATAAAACCGTCTCAAGAGTGCATCTGCATTATGATGACTTGTACGAGCGCGGTGTTCCGTGTGGGGGGGTGTGCTCCTGTAACTTTTCTATCCATCTGGCAACTTGCTATTCGGGGTTTTAAACCGTAACGGCCAACTCAGGGCGGTTAGGTCAGATCTCAAGTAAAATTTTCTCCCTTAGAGGTACTTATAAAAGTATTTTACAAATTTCACACAAAGCAAATGGTTCCCAATTTGTAGCGCAATAATTCCGTTCCGGTTTCGAGAGCACCTTGATAAAGTAACCAATGCCTCTCTCTTGCTCATCTTGCATCTGAAGTAGACAACTTCTGATGGCGACATTGCCTGCGTCTGTATTCAAAATAAATTTGCGTGTTGATCGAGAATAACTTGAGATTGGAGCTGTTTCCAATAAACACCTTAGCTGTTGGAACGCATTTTGGAAAACTTCAGCTTTGTCTAGGGCTTAGCTATATTCGCAAAACCGGAAACGAATCTTCTATAGTAAGTGCACAACTCCAGAAAGCTGCTTTACTGATGTTTGTCTTCTGGCACCAGTCATCCTTTCACGAGTCTGACCTCACTCAGTTGCGTGAATCTACTTGCCCGACGTATTTCTCCTCTTCGCCTAGTAGGTGACACTTCTTTGGATTTCAGATTGACTTTTCTAAGTCTTTGAAACACTTCTCGATTTCCTAAGTGTTCCTCTAACGACTTCCAAATCACGATCACGTCATCCTAACATACCAGACATATTTTCCACCATACCGCACGCAAGAAGTAATCAATTAAACGCTCGAAGGTGGTAGGAGCGTTGCAGAGTCCAAATGGAATTATTATAATTTACCATAGGCCAGTACTAATAATAAAAACAGTCTTTACTCGATCTTTGGGTTCCATATACGCTTGCCTGTAACCAGTCTTCCAAGCCAAGGTCGAAAACAGCCACGACTCTGAAAGTGTTTCTAGAGTGTCGTTGATTTTTAGAAGTGTGTAGCTATTCTTTTTGGTCACGTTCTTCAGTCGTCTGTAGTCTACACAAAATCTCGTCGATCCATGCTTCTGTTTTACAAGCGCATCAGGGAAAAGTACACAATGAAGTACCCGAGGGTTATCAGAGTGCTCAATCACTGCTTACACCTCAATATCTCTAATTATTTTCTCCGTTTCTTCGCGATTGACCAATGAGAGCCTCGGTTGCTGCAGTCTTATTGGACGGGCATCTACTGTATTGATTGCATATTTCCCAATCCACTGCCGTCGACTGCAAATACGTCCTAGTACCTTCGGATCAAGTTCAAGATGTTAGGATGGTTTCGTCAACTGATCCAATAGCTTTGCGGAACATTCCTTGATTGGTGCTTCTTTCTCAACATCTGCACATCCCGCCACGTGAACAACCGAAGAACACCATCCAGTCGTTGTATTTTTCTCAGCGCGAAATAGTGGTCATTGGGGTATAAGATTCAAGCAAGTACAACACTGTTCATCCCTTTGGTGAGTGCCTTCCCCACAAGCATGCACTCTTCGAGGAATTCAATAGCACGTACCAATCCTTTATGGGGAGCACCACTCAAGTGTCTCATCGTCACATTTTCTGTCCTTCTAGGTGGGATAACATCATCCCTCAAACAAACTCGCACAGGCCCATCGAATGCTTTGCAATATGGCACTTCCTCGTTCTCTACTATTAAGATATTTTTCATATTTACTTGGAATCCGTCCTTTTCAAGATATCCATTCCCAAGGTAACGTCTTCGACGATGTTCGTTATTACCATCAGATGGTCAAATTTCTTACTCCTATTTTCACATCAAGTTTTTCAAGTGTTGGAATTTCCTCACCAGCCACGGTTCGAAATCACACCGTTGCGAGTGACACTTTACCACTTTCGCGCACTACATCCGGGTTAACAATTGTCCCAGTAGCTGCGGTATGAACCAAAAATTTCAGAGCACTGTCGTTAAACCGTCCATGTAAATGCTGCCTGCATGTTTAGATCGTGCGATTCGGACTATGCTCCCCGAGTCAAAATTCGTGCAAGCCTAACTTTACTCCCTCCTATCGATCCGTTTTAGTTGTACGGTGTCTCTGCTTCTTTCTTGACCTGTTTACATTTGGACTCTATATGCTCAAACTTACCACAATTTCGGCAACTGGGTCCCTTTCTCGTTAGTCGATGTTCACGAAGTATCCGTCGAATAACCCCCTCTATGCAATCTTGGTCCTGCTCCTTTACGGAGCATTTTACCTTTCCACTACTACGAGGCGAAACTGGTTCTACCGCTTATAATTCCAAAGAATGAGCTAGCGCATCATCTAGGGTTTTTGGTCGAGCCTGCTGAAGATCTCTCAGTCGCGTATCCCGTCCACAAGACCTCACCTCGTAATGCGATTAGCAATACAGTTGCCTTTTGCCATCGTTCCATACGTTAGCTTTTGCGGTAGCCTTGAATTGGCGCGGGTTCGTGGCGTAGTTGGTATGCGTGTGACTACTACGCCCAAGGTCCCGGGTTCGAATCCCGACACGGTCCGCTTGAAAAATGTTAGACGAGCATTTTTCACAAAAATACGTCCTTATTCGGATGAGAGGTAAAATGGAGGTCCCGTGTGTGAGGGTTGTCACGCATGTTCAAGAAAAAAAAACTCGCTTCCTGACCAATGTAGTACCTTCGGGTGGAGCATTAGAAAATCACATGTAGGAGGTAACCTCGAATTGTTTAAAATATGTCTACCATGGTGACAAATGTAGGTGGTTTTACTCTAAACCCCAACGTCAGCTTGAATTACCCGATATTCCTAAATTCTGAAGCATGCTGTTGTATCACCGGCACTGCGGCCTTTGGTGCTTACACCGTAAGAGAATTAATCCGTTCCTCCATTCTCAGTACATTTTTTTTATTTTATACAAGTTTTCTAACTTCTCTGAAAACTTCGCTTTAAGTTTCTGTAAGTCACCGGAAAATTTGACATCCAGGTTTTCGGCGGATTTTGTAGTTTCCTGTATAAACTCCTCTTTCAGTTGGCTGTAATTTTTCAATTAATTTTTGTTCAACCGCTTTTGCATTCATGTTTATTTGTACAATATTCCTGAAAACTGACGGCGATCTTGTTAAGTTTTTCTAAAAGGTTTGCGGCAGTACAGGGTAAGGTGAAAAGTTGTCGGCCTACAATGAAAGACTGCAATTTTCAGTAAAAAAAAAATTTTTTTCGACATAATCCCCCTTAACTTCAACACACTTGGTCCAGCGTTTCTCTAACATCAGTATTCCTTTCTGGAATGAGAGTCTGGAAGGCTGTGAATATATTCGTCTACGTCCCTTTCAACTTCTTCATTGGACATGAGGCGCTTTCCAGAAACAAATTTCTTTAAATTTGAAAACAGATAGAAGTCTGAGGGCGCCAAATCAGGGGAATAAAGGGATGACCGAACAAGGCGTACCCCAAATCCGTCAATTTTTCCATCGTCAACGAACCATTGGCTGCAGATGCGTTGTCTTGGTGAAAGATGATTTATTTCTTCTTGGAACCGGGCCTCTTCTCGCGAATTTTGGTATCCAGCTAGTCAAGAAGGGTGGAGTAATATTGACCTGTAACTGCACTACCTTTTTCAAGGTCATCTATTAACAGGGTCCCTTTCGCATTCCAAAACACGTTGGCCATCACCTTTCCGGCAGATGCGATCGACTTCGCTTTCTTGCACTTTTACGATTGTTTCCGGTGTGGTTGCGGTTTTTGGTCGTCCTTCACGTGGGTCATCTTTGAGAGACGTGCGACCACGTATAAATTCAACTACCCACTTTTTAGCGGTTGACAGGGAAAAGGCAGAGTCTCCGTAAACCTTTTTCAACTTCGGATAAATTTCCTGAGGGGTTAATCCGTCCAAAACGAAAAATTTTATCACCGCACTATATTCAAGTTTATCCATCTTAAGGAAACACGCATAAGACGTCTGCTTGAAAAAATTCGTGTAAACAAACTACTTGAGATAGCAAGTTGAAACTTGTCATACGAAATAATGACATGTGCACGCAGGCGGGAAGCACAAATTTTTGCTGATTGGAACGCAATCTCTGTGTCAGGCCGAGAACTTTCTACCTTACTCTCATACGTTCTTGTTTTTTCGCATTTTCTTCTAATTTTTCTTTTATGCCATACTGAAAATCCTTCATAAACATAAGAGTTTCGCTAACCATTTCCCTTTTTTGACTACGAATAACTTGCATGCAAATAGGAATCGTTCATAGGTATATAATTCCACTACTTGACACCAGTGTAACAAAAATTAATTTGCACAAACAACAGCTCTTTATTTTCAAACTGATTATGCAAGTCTTTTCAACAACTGGCGGTTACAATGGAATTCATTAAAAGCATTCCTCTAAATTACTATCAAAGCACTTCAGTTAACTATCCAAGCACTTACTATTAGTTAATATTATTACTACAATAACATATATCAAGATCAATTTATACCGAAAGTGCACAGAAATTTATATCACATATTCTAAAGCTTTAAACTAAAACTTACCGCAATCAGAGGTTAATCAGAACTACCCTTACTAGCTCTCATTACGATAATTTACATACACAATAAAAAACTTTTAGATTATTTTACAATATACAGGAATTATGCAAATAACATTCTCGAGATTTTCTATTGTACCCTATGTAACTCTTAAATGCAAAACCCTTGTACCACGTAATCAAATTCATCCAAAAGTTGTCACACCGCAGGGAGCTATCAATCATCTTTTGTGTACAAATGCCTTGTTTACGTTCTAATGTGATTATTCTAGTCACATGCATTTGGCGCTACAATGTATTGCACATTATTATTGATGATGATGTTCTAGAATTAGTTGCTAAACATTAGACACTGCTTTCCAAAATCTTAATTTATAGTAACTCTATGTAATTTATAATACGCTTCTTCGCAGTTGTGTTAAGTTTCATCTTGTAGATTAACACTTGTTTCTAGGTCCTGTTCAATGATTATACTGAAAGATCCATTCCTTATATTAGGAAATTCAAAGTTTTTACTGAAAGGAGGGTAAAATATGTATTGTTGCAAGATGGAAACAATTTTCTGAAGAGAGGGATAATACATTATTCCGTTAATAGCCCGTATCCGTTTCAATCCGCTTGGCACATTTTAGAGTTCTCATCTGTAGGTGGGTACAAAGAATACCTACATTTTTGACATGTGCCGATCTTACGATTTTCTACTCTATGCCATTACTCGGACTACCTTCTGGTTCTTTCACCTGGTTCTTCTACATCCAACTTATTCTGTATACATGTTTGTTTTCCTACAACTCATATATTCAAATCGCCTGCTACTGGCACGTCTCAAGAAAAAAAAAACCGCTGACCAAATCATTTCCTGCATTCAGTTACCGAATTTTAAAGCACGATTTAAAAGAGATTCTTCTATGTCTATGTATTAAAATACCGTTTTATTTTTTGTAAATGAATAAAACATTAAGAAAAAATAAATTAGCATTGACGGCACAAAGTAGACGTGCTAATGGGTTAGCAAAAGTGATAAAACACCAGTGGTCTAGCAACCGCAGTTAATTTGCATACAACTTAATATTATCGAGATGACCATTGGAATTAAGGCAACACAGGATCTTTTAAAACAGTGAATGAATTATGAGATGACGTATTTCTGGGTAAGAAAAATTTTTCAAGACCAAGCCGAGTTTGCAAAACAAAATTGTGTAATTGACATTCAGAAAAGAAATTCTATCTGAATGTTGTTCATTATTCATTTTTTCAGAATCCTTCGAGATAGCTACCGCATCCATGTCAAGTTGTTATTTTCCAATAAATAAAAAACTATCACTAAATGAATGTAACAGGGTTCTTATTTTTTATCAAAGGAGAAAAAGTACAATTCGTCTTGGATATAGGGTACAATTGTTATTGACCTTGGCCTGAAGAAAAGGATGTAATTGGGTAAAGTTCAACATTATATCAATATAACTAACGTAGGTCAATTCCTGCAGTGTTACCGATTTTTTAGTCATCAATCGCTTGGTTAGTTTGATGGCACTATCTACGATTACTTGTACTGTGTCAGTTGTTTCATAATATATTCAGGTCAGTGTAATGCACAGCTTTATCCTTGTCAATTAGTCTCCCCAAAATTGCAAATTCGATCTTTTTAGGACCTAAAAAATAACCATTGACGGTGTTATAAGTTGTAATTCAATACCTATAAACCATCCTTTAAACCATCCTTCGCCATGGAATAGTATTGAGAATATTCATGCTTCTCCTTTATACGAGGATGTTGAATTAACATTTCCAATTTTGAGTTTTTCAATAATGGTTGCAACATGTCAATTTGTCGTTGCCTCGCCATGTTACTGAGGTCCCACTTCCTTCCTTATAAAAGTATTTCTTCATCTTAATTTTATATTCATACCGTTTACAATTACAAGTTAGTTTTGACTTGAGTAACATTTCCCTTTAGTATTGTAAAATAATACACTATATACGTTAATCTTTAGTTTTAATTTAATGTTCCTCCTTTTGTATAAATAAAATAAATAATTTTGATCATATGTAGTTTTCTAATTGGTAAACCTCTGAATAATGTCCATAAATGCACAACTGGTATATACCTAAATCTGTCATTTAGGATGGTTTTCTTGTTTGTCTCTCTCTTAAAATGTGTGGTTATCTTCAAACCAGAATAGATTTTCTAGTGTGCATGCCGTTTCCCAATAAAGATGTTCTTTCTAAGGCCAAGATGTCGTACCTGAATACTAGTAAAATGTGAACGGAGAAAGTCTACCTGAATTACCCGTTCAAAATGAGCTTGAATGGGTTCTCTAGTGAAGCGTTCTCTGGTGAAGTGTTCTCTGGTAATATATTCTCTGGTGAAACGCTCTCTGGTGAAACGTTCTCTGGTAAAATATTATCTAGTGAAGCGTTATCTAGTAAAATATTTTCTGCTGGAGTATTTAACTATACATGCTAGACTATCTAAGCCTAATGCATTAATTCTACTACCTGCAAATATTATCTATTATCGTACAAAAATTTTATGTTGCCGTTTATTTACCTTCTAAAATAAATTGAATGTCCGTTAACAAAACGTATAGCTGTGGAACAAAGGTTTGGCTGTTACAAATTTGAAGTTTGAAGTTAACACCAAACTAAATATGGATGGTGTTCGTCTTAACAAGCAGTAAGAAGAAACTAGAACCTTTATAGTTCTGTACAAGCCGGAGCTTAATACTTAAGTAACGTTTCTTTCATGTTTTATGAATACAGGTATGAGTTTTATCTTATTTACTTTTGTGACGGAACTATTTGCATGTCTTACATATTTAATCTCAAATATCTAGAAAAATAATGTAAAATATAAACTCATCCTTTTACTTACCTATTATCTTAACTAATTTAATATTACCTTTGCTTTCTTGGTATAACCTTGCAAGTGTAAACATAGCTTTCATGAAACTTTTTTGTGGATTTTGAGGTTATGTTCAATTTAAATGTTTAATTCAAATTCTCTTAACTAAGTTAAATACACCAAAGCGTATTGATAATTTCTTTTTACTTAAAACGTTAATTTGAAATTGTGTATAAGTACAATAATAACTTTAGATTTTCTAGTATCTTATCTAATAGAGTTTAAGACAATTTTAAAATTATTAGAGAGTAGATATATATATATATACTACACTTAGTGATTTTGTCGCATGAAAATTTGGTTGTAAGAAAATAAGGGTATATATTTTGCTTTTTTTAATGTTATTAACAAAACGTGATACGCTCCCGCGTTTCACATTATTGCGCAATCGTTAATATAACTTAATTACGAGGGAAATTGTATCAAATACCAAACACGTTTAAAAGTGATACAATGTTCACATTTACAATAGAAATGAAAACAATGCACTCACGTGTATTCCTTTTACATCTCAGGGCCGTCTCCTTGTTTTTGGGTTACATCACGCCATTGTTGAGTCCAAATTCTTATTTGTCCATCCTTTTTGGCTCGTACGTAGGTAGGGCGAAAGGATACAGGTAGAGGTACGGTAGAAGGTAAGATAAGAACCTACATCCTAAAAAGAGAAAAGCCAAAAAACCTGACACAGATAGCTGTTCTCGGCTTCGAAGTCTCGTGGCTAATGGCGTCGTATTACACACCGCGCACTTGGGCCATTCACTCCGCGCCTGCGCATTCTTTTGCGCAAACGCAACTGTCCGGGATGGCGGAAATTAACAAGTTTATTTTAAAATATTGGCGGGAATTTACTCACATATTTAACAATGTACATTTTCAAATTTGGAATGTAACTAACGTCAATATATAAGTTTATTAAGGTATTTTCTTTTGTCATGTTCCAAATTGCATCTTTATAACTTGCCTCGGTAAAATTCAACTCTGTTCTCAAAATATCTAAGAGAAAAAACCCCTGAGATATAGCCTTTTGCAATCAACCGCCGCCACAAAAGGTCGATGCTAGTCCCGCCAGAGTTTTGTGTACCCTCTGTTATACACCCATTCCTACCTGTAAAAAGGAAGGGTGCATGGTTAGTGATTCCTTGTCAAATCTAAAATATATCTTATTAAACCTAAAATGCGGGAAAACTACAAAAGAACAATCGGGATTTAAAAATATATTTCAGAAAGCATTATAGATATAATTGTACACGACGTACCACTAGAAAAGGAAAATATTCAAGTTTTTGAGCATAACATTAGAAATATCCAAACGTCTATACGTCCAAACGATAGTCGGTCGAGTTCAGCCATACAACATGCAATTTGTCTTGATCGACAATGTTAACAGCAGTAGTGGTAGGTTCTTGGAGTTCATCCAGTGTGTTGAATGATCGTACATAAACCATCGTTTTAATACACCTCCAAAGAAGAAAGTCGCACGGTGTAATATCGGAAGGCCAGGCGAACAATACCAAATCTTGTTCAGCACATCGACTAATCCAACTGCATTCCTCGTTTAGATACAGGCGTACTTTTATGCCAGTAAGGCGGAGCTCTATCTTGTTGGAATATAACATTGTTAGAATCTTCTGTCACCCGTAAATAACCACAACTGTAACATACCTAGGTAGAATGTTTTGATCACAGTGTTTTCATAGAAAAAAGGTCCATGTACTTTTGTTTTAGATATGACACGAAAGACATTCAATATTTGAGAATTCCTTTCATGTTGCATAGTCATTTGAGGGTTTGCAATACACCGTATGTGAATATTGTGACGGTTCACCTTTCCACCTAAATGAAATGCCGCTTCATAGCTAAATACTAAACGGTTAGCAAATTCGTCCTTAATTGCTACCTTTAACAATAGTTTGCTTTATGTGGTCGTTGGGTGATAAACTGTGCACCATATGCGGTTACAAAACAAAGTAACCGTCAAATTCTTCTTTAAGACTTCCTGCCTTTGTTTATTAAAATATTGTTTCCATTGGACTACACTGAAGAATGTCTGGTTTTATTTCAAATTTTAAGTGATTTTTCATCCGTCGAAGTATATTAAGTTGAACGTACTTTTGTTTTTAATAGAATAAAAATTAATGTTTGACTCGTACCAAGATTATTTATATTAAAGGGAAATTTTTCATTGTATTCTTTAAAATAATTATGCTTCTATGTAACATATTGCGTGCCGTAAATGAATGAATTATAAATTACTCGAAACTTACACGTTGATGTCGCTAAAATGCATGACCCCGTTCTAACTCATTGCCGTCCTATATAACAAATAATCTTAATAAGTCATCGTTCTTTAAAGTTCTCAAAGTATGTCACATCCATGTGGTGCATTTTTCCACCGCGATTTCGCTTTCTTATCAATTTTAATGGGCTGTCAGTATAATTTATAGCGATCCTTAAAATTCTTCCATTCAGTGTTAATGCATTAAAGTCAATCGCTGTTATCTCTTTTCTACGACTTATGTACTATAATTAGAGTTATTAAATGCTTTATCTTATCTAGTAAGATAAGCTCAGTATAGTCCATAAGTTAAACTTATGTTCTAACTAATATGCCAATATTTTTTTCTAAAATATTGTTTAAAACAAGTTATAGCCCGCAAAAATACAAAAGCATCTATTGATTGGAAAACCGGTTTGTAAACATTTATTCTCTCGAAAAATATTAGTTAAAAACAAGTTTTATTGCATTTATGCAGACTCAGAAAACCGTAAGCGGGTTCTGAAGTGTCAAAATACATTCACTTTAAAAATACTAAATAACTTCAACCCTTTTTAAAAATATCATATAATAAACGTAATACACTGCATTTATTTACATGCTTTAAAAGACAAATAGCTCCAGACTCTTCGAAAATCTATTATATGTACGTTGAAAAGCAATATGAATGAACGGCCACATTTACGAAATGCGATAACATCGAGAAAGACAATAAATCAGACAAGATAACAAATTTTAATTGCTAAAGTATTAAAGAAGCTCGTAAAATTATTACAGAGAGAGTGAGAGAGAAAGAGAAAAGAGAGAGAGAGATAAGAAAAATCCCAATTACTCGCTCGATTCATTAATAAAGGACTGTAAAATTTTATGATCGCAATAAATTTCAAGCTGACAATCCATTAAAGATAAGAACACACGAAATTGCGGTTGATTGTTACTTTATGGAATAACTCACACCTCTTAGAATGTAATTGAAATTCGAGAACGATTACGAATTATGATTGTGTTATATAAAAGCCGAAATTTAATTGGGAGCGGACATTTAACATTTGAACATAAGTGTACTGCAATCAGTGTAAGGAGGGAGTATTTATTTGCAGTAATAAAAAAATAAAAATTAATTGAGATGACGCATATGGAATGGGAATAGGAATGGTTTGTTACACGTTATATAAAGCAAGTTGCATGGAAAGTATACTTTGTAAAACAATTTGAACGATGTCGAAGCTTTAATTGAGAATTAAAATCTTGAAGAAAACAACAACAAGCAGATTTAACGGTAAAATAAAATTATGTTGTTTAAAATTTTAAAAAGGACATACCTATTAGTTATTTAATTTATTTGATGAGGTGCTTTGTTTCGTGTGCAAGTTTTTTTTTAAGTTGTATGTACAAGTCAGTAATTTGTGAAATAGTGAAATAATTAAACCTAACTGATGGGATATGTCTGAATCCGAATTTAAAGAGATAGATATTGAATTAACCGACTTTTCTTGAACAACTTTGTACATAATAAGATTTATAAATGTTTATCCTACTTATAAAAGAGAGATTTTTATGACTATTTTGAGTGTAAGTGAATGATTGTCTAGAAGTTATATTTTGATGTTAGATTTAAGATTTTGTTCGTAAGGCGAAGTTGTGATAGTTTTGGACTTTATCATTAATATTTAAGATTTGTATTGAGAGGAGGTTGTTTTCCTAGATTATAAGTGTATGATATTTTTTGTTAGAGAAAAGCTGTTATGGATCTAGTAATTAGTATTTGAAAGATATCAGAATAGGCAAATTTAAAACATTAATCTTTTATTGACAATCATTTAGAGCCTCTGCAGACCACAGCATCTTTATTGACCCCCAACATTAGGGCCATTTCCGTCCACAGTAATTTATTCAAATGAATATAAACGTATGGTTTAAATTCATATATTATTATGTGATCCTTTGATTAAATTTGCAGGTGGGATTAAAAATCCTAGCGCAATCTGTAGAAAAAGAGACACGATCCTGGCGATAAAGTAACCTAGTCAAGATCTTTTGTTTAGTGATAGCAAAGCAAAAGATAAACTGCTTTATCGTGGGTGGCTTGCCCCAAGAGCTAAGAATAAAACAACATTTTTATAATAAGTAATAATTTAGATTATGTTGCAGTAAAATAAAAATGTTACATTTTTATAACCTAAATATCTACTCAATTAACATTAAAATATTGTAGGTTATCTTCATAAAAAATTCTGGTAACTGAAAGTTGTCTGAGAAATGATTAGTGGGTACAAGTGAAATTCAGTTAAATTGTTGCAATAATTTTTAGTTTAAAGTTCTTCTATTATTTTATTGTTAGTTTTCATATAGTGCGTTTCAAATTCTCGCTAAATTATTTAGATGTGTGTAGTTAAATTAATAATCTGCATTGTGCTACCTTAGCTTTGTTGTACTATATAAGAATTTCACGCTATTTATTCACAGAAATATATATTTAAATGGCTTTCAAATTATAGTATTTAAAAATAGTAACGCATAGTAAATCTGACGAAGCAATTTACTTCCATTTACCATTTCTAATGGCTTCCTAATTGAAACCATTAATTGAAATGAACGACTATTGTGACTGTAGAAAGTAACTTCTATTTAAAGTACAGCAACAGCAGCAACTGATTATGCTTATAGAAAATCACAATAAAAAATTCCAGAGTTACTTATCAAAAATTACTTGCTAAAACACCATCCATTACTTTTAAAAAAAAAATTTTATTTCTTTCCCCTACCTATCAACCTGTAATCTATAGAATTATACTACAGGTCGTTGTGCGCGCAATCTAACTTAAAGCTAACATGAAAGATGTTGGCATTTGGTGCCTTACATTCTTAATCTAACTTACGTCTAACTAAATTACGTCGACTAACCTACATGTTTCTTCCAGAGTCCCCGACCATCGGCAGCCGGAAATCGGCTTCCCTGGTTGAAACCTAAAACTAGCTGTAGACATGTCCCCGGCCGTCGGCAGCCGGAAACCAAAATACATGACACAGGTCTTAACCTAAATTACTACACTACCCCAACTTATGCTTACCCTTTGACCCTAACTCAACTTAACCCTCCCCTGTACCCAGGGACTCCGACCATCGGCAGCCGGAAATCGAAGTCCTAGGCGCAGTTTCCGTTCCAAAGGCGTGCCCCGGCCATCGGCAGCCGGAAACCGGGACACAACGCCTCAGGTCCTGGACAAGTCCGTTTGCGCGCCGAGAGGTCGTGTTTGTGTTGTGTTTGTTTGTGTTTGTGTTAGATGTGAGTGTTTATGTGTGTGGTTTGTGGGTGATTGTGTTAGGATTGTGTAGTATGTTTCCTTGCGGTCGTCGAACGCCGCTCCTTCTTCCGCTTGATTTGTTATATGCGCTTCTTCCTTTCATGTGACAATCTTATTTGTTTACTTTTCTCTCTTAATTCTAAGTTCTTAATCTTCTAACTTACTTTCTAATACTTAAGCTATTTTTACCCGCCACCTAGTTACTTAGTAATCTATCTTTTACCCTTTTTTAGGTTGTTTTCTTGTTTGGTTACTCTTGGCGTCAGGAAATATCCCTGGTATACCAGGAGTATTTTCAAAACCTTTGCGCTAAATAGCGGTGTTTGTCAATAGTTACGGTTAGATGTTCCTCAAAGAGGCAATACATCTATTTTTTTCGGCTATAGAGATGTTTTGTGCGAGGAGATTCAGAGCTGTGCAGTCTTCTCTATTTCGTAGTATATTGTATATATTTTTACTTTCTAGTTTTTGCCTAAATTCCCCTGCGTTTTCGACGTACAGGGGGCGTTCTAGTAGTATGTGCTCTGGATCCCCTGTGTGCCCGCATTCACATGTGTTTGTGTTCTTGATTTTAAATTTGGCCCTATACGTATCGTATGGGCCATGCTTTGTTAAGAAGTGTATTAGTCCGCTGGTTGGTTGGATGTGGTTTAGTTCTATTCTCTCCGTTATGTTTGGTAGGAACTGGAATGTTCTTTTTCCCGTCTCGGAAGTGCTCCAGCGTTCTTGCCATAATTCAACGATTCTTGTTCGTATTTCCTTCTTGTTTTTGTATATTTGTCCGAATAGATTGTGTATTTCAGTTTGGTTGTTAGTACGTAGCCAGTAACTGGCTGCCCTGTACATGACTTGGAGATCTAAAAGAACTATGCCCAAGATTACCAGTAGGGCGTCCTGTGGCGTAGTTCTGTATGCTCCTGTTAATCTGATTAAGATCTTCCTTTGAGTTTGATTTAATTTTGTTTTTGGTCGTATTAATTTTATTCTGTGAACCCATATGCTCGCTGCGTATGTGGTTATTACGTACAGGATTGTATTCATATAGATTTTAATATGCCGCAGAAGGAGTCTATAGTCCCTCTGAGCAATGTTGGCTATTGTATGCATAGTTGTCGTTCCTTTATCACATTGTTCTTCGATATGCTTCCAAAAGTTTAATTTCTCATCTAAGAGTATTCCTAAGTATTTGTTTTCAGATGTTCTTTTAACTATGGTATCTTGTATGTGTATTCTTGATCCGGTTTTTAATTGTCCTTTGAAGATGGTGTACGTGGTTTTGGTTGTGAACATTTTTAACTTTAGCTCCAGTGGTTTAGTATTTCTAGTGCTCTATTGGATTTAGTTTGCAATTGAATAAGTGTCTCTCCCTGCACGACAACGGCGATATCGTCCGCGTATGCAGCTACGGACCATGTCTCTGGTGCCTCGCAGAGGGAGTCCAAACTTCATCCACCACAATGTTCCAAAGGTTCGGTCCGCAGACCGAGCCTTGTGGACATCCCTTGGTAATTCTTTTAGAAATAGTCTCATTTTCGCTCTGTACTTTGATGTATCTGTCTTGGCAACAATTCTATATTGTTTTGGACAGCGTTTTTGGGCATTGAATATTTTGTAGGCGTTTATACAGCGCCGACCACCATAGGTTGTTGAATGTCCTCTTTAATGTCTATGAAGATTGCAATTACATATTTACCCGTAGCTGCTTTTATCGCGTTTGTGATGTTATTTATTGCGTCTTCTGTCGATTTCCCTTTTCTGAACCCGAATTGATTTGGATATTCTCCAGTTTCTTCCCTATGTTGTTTCAGTTTTTTTACTATAAGCCTTTCAGAGGTTTGTCCTATGGTGTTTAAAAGGCATATAGGCCTATAGGAGTCCGCTTTCGTTGCATCTTTTTTCGCTTTTTGCAGGATTACAAGGTTTCCCTCTTTCCAAGGCTTTGGAAATTTGCCCTGTCGTAAGCATTCGTTGTATAATGTCATTAGCGGTTTAGTTAGAGGTTCTATTAGGGCCTGTAGGATTTCCGCTTGGATTCCATCTGGACCTGGTGCTCGCTTCTTGTTCCCTTGCAGTATCGTGATTTTCACTTCCTCTTCGTGAAATCTGTTGTTGTGTAGGGGTTGCGTAATCTGTGCCTATTAAAGTTCTTATTCGTGCTTGATATGGCGTATCTTCTTCCAGATTGTCGTCTGGTAGAAGCTCCTCAAGCATAGTTTCGATGGTGTTTCTCCAATTAGTAGTATTAATGTTTTGGTTTTTAACCAGTGTTGAGTAAGTGGGTGGAGGTCTTATTTTTTTTGTTGCTATTTTATATGGTAAGCCCCATATATCCAGTTGTAGATGTTTTTCAACAAACTGTTTTAAAGTTCGCTGTTTTTCATCTTTTAACTTGGTTTTATATGTTGCTTTGACTTCTCTATACCTGTTAAGATTAAATTCTCTTTCGTTACCATCAATTGATCTTTGATAATATTTTCTAAGCCTGCGGGTAGTACTTTTGAGTTGTTGGAGTTTGCTTGACGACTTTAATGGTTTGAGTTTGTCCGGTTTTTTAATTAATGGTATTGCATCTTTCATGGCTTGCTGTATGTTTTTGGTCAGTTTCGCAGCTCGTGTGTGTACTGTGTCCTCTGGTTGTATATTTTTATTTGGTTGGAAATTTTGTATAAACTTTGCCCAGTCGGCTTTCCTCAAAATATATTTAGTTTGGATCTCCATGTTGGGTGTTTGTTGGGTTACATTAGAATTTATTATTTTACATGTTATTATGTTGTGATCACTTAAGGTTAAATGTTTATGTACTTTCCATTCGGTCGCTCGTCCCCAAGCTTTTTCATTTACTAGTGTGATGTCTATATTGGTTTCTGCTCCCGCATGACTATAAGTTGCGGGGTTATTGGGCTCATTAAGCACTTATAGCTGTAGTTCGTTAACTAGCTCCTCAAGTTTTTCGCCTTTTCTATCCGTTTGATTGCTATGCCATAGTAAGGATTTTGCATTAACATCCATTACGAGTAGCGTAGGTGTGTTGTCATATTCTAGTTTTATGTTTTGTATGAAGCTCAGGTAGGGGTCGATAGCATCGGCGTACTGGAAATATAGGCTAGCCATAATCCAGGTGCCAACGCTTCCGGACCCCACCTGTAGGCAAGCACAATGCGTGCTTGTATGTTTATGTATTACTGTAATGGTTAGATTTTTGTTTAATAATATAAGTGCTGCTTTGGCTTGTTGTTCGGCCATTACTATTCTTGCTCCCACCGGCATACCGCGCAATTGATGTCTATAAAGATATGGTTCTTGAATGGCTACAACATCTATGTCCATATCGTCTGCCACCTTTCTTAATTCATATGTGACTGTTTTGTTGTTGTTAGATTTAGCTGAAGAATTTAAAGTTCTTTAGCCATCAGGATGTTTTGTATGTGAGTATGATTGTGGCCATAGTTTAAGGTGGTCATATGTTATTTTCCCGTGTGCCATTACAAATTGCTTATATATCTCGTCTATGTCGAAGGATTCTTCACGTCTTTTAAATATATCTAAGATAATGATGTATAAGACTTCTGGTTCTGTCGGTATTAAACGTCTTTTTAGTGTAATTCTATCCACCGCTTCTATTTGTGATGTTTTGTTTGAATTAGGTGTCATAATGCTGTGGTGAGGAGGACGGGTTCCTCCAGAGCGGATTTTTGCATCGCATTTTCTAGCTGTTTATATATAATGTCTGGTGCTGGGAAGTTACAGTCACTTTCACCTTGCTTCTCGTTTCCATCGTCTTGTAGGTCATCATTTTCGGAAATTTCCGAAATTTCTAATTGTTCTATATCTTCTTCGAGCGTTGAGGTTTCTGGGCGATCCCGTGCTTGTACTGTAGCTAGTACATGCTTTGATTTGGTTCGCTTTAGTTGTTTTATTTGTTTCATTAGAGATTTTTTGTTTTTACTAAATTCTATAGGAGTTATTTCCGGTACTGTTTCCGGAATATTTTCTGGGTCGGTCTGTCTACTTTCCTCTTTTCTTTGACTATTTTGTATGTTTTGTCGATGCTTTTCTGCCCTGAGTCTCTCTCTTTTTATTTGTGATGGTGGTTTTTTCCTGGGTGTTGCAGTTGTTAGTGTTTCGCTTATTTCGTGTTCTGGTATTTTAACTCGACCCATAGTCTGTTTTTTGTATTAGTCGTTCCGGCATCGTTTTATATGTTGCACAGGTCTATGAGTCGCCAGTACATTTCTCGTTTCGTCTTAGGCATAGAATGCATACCCTTGGCGTGTTTAATTTTGGGCAGTTCTGTTTTCTGTGGTTAGAGTCCTTTTCGGTCTCAGTGCCACAGCGTCCGCACGTTTCTTTTTCTTTGGTCCAGTGTTTTGAGACGTGCCCCAAATCCTGACACCTAATGCATTTCGGTACTACTATATAATCTTTTACTGTAAGAGATCTGAAACCTAGATAGATTCTACCTTGTGTTAATAGTCGTTTCCGCATTTGTGGCGAAACCTCCACAACATGGTGTTGGGTGGCTTTGCCTCTTAGACCTGTTTTAAATCTTAGTATGAAGTTCTTTTTAAATGCTTCTAGCGTCATAAAGTCCTCTATGTTTTGTTTATATACAAGTTCGACTAAGTTTTGTTCTGTCAAGTTTGAGGGTACATCATAAATGATGATTTACGGTTGCCTTTTCTTTGGTCGTTCGCATCTTAGTGCTTGTGTAAGCTCTACGTGGTTGCTAAGTTTATCTATGTCTTATGACGTTTCTGTTTCCACAATGAGTACTTTATTTGTGGTTCTCATATGTCTGATTTTGACTTTGTCTACTGCTGGTTTGATTATTCTTGTAAACGTATCTTGCACTTTTTTGCGTCTTCTCCTGTCTTTGAGGTGATAAAAAGAGTGTGTTACCTGATTTCGTAACTCTTTCTATCGTGTATTGTTTCGGTCCCAAGTTTATCGTTGATGTCTTTGTTGTCTGCGTATGATGCAGACAGTATTTGCGCATTAGTTAATGTTTGGTTTTTATAATGTTCCAATTCGTTTTGGTACTTGATATTCTGTTTATTTAGCATATCAATTTGCCCCTTAAGTTGAGCCATGCTTAAGGTGATGTTCGTTATTTTTTCTTTCAATGTGACTTTCCTGTCTTTAGGAACTCTGTTGCCTACATCTAGAGGATATATCTATGTAATTCAGTATGTCGAGGTACGTGCTTTGGATCTTTTCCATTAAGCTTTCTTCCTGTTTTTCGTTAGAGTCTTGTTTCGGGCTATCGTCCACTCTTTTTTTCTTTTTCGAATGGGTTGTCGCACTCTGGGGTTGGTTTGATTCGGGTCTTCTGGGTGTATCGTCTGTATCCATGTTTGTTGCGAAGACGAAGCTTTGTTGACTTCCCGTTCATCACAGCAAGGGGCGGCAATCCATCATGGCTTTAGAGCCACCGGAAGTAGCTAGAATAGTTATAGGCGAATTAATTTATTGTCGCCGAAAAGTATAGTTTTGTAAAACCATCGTTACTGACCACGCTGTATCGTGTGCGCGAAATTTCCACAAGGAAAACGGAACCAACAAAAATATGGCAAATGCTTGCGTCTTGTATATCGAAAAGAAAGTGAACAATAATTTTGTTTCACTAAATAACCAAAGCTCCAAGTAATATTGATGTTATCAAACGTGATTAGCAAACTTGAAGCACGGTTTTATCGGATAGCTTAATACCCTATTTCAACGAGTTTCCGATTGAAACAATAGAAAAAGTACTTCCACTCTATCGCAAGGAATGACAAACAGGGTATTGACTATTTAATTTGTAGCATAAACTTTACGTTTTGAGGCAACTAGATTTGCAATTGAAAATTACTAGAAAGCGGGCATATTATAGGAAGGTCTAATAACCGGGCGTTGTTGCAGGATCTAAATAAATGAATAACGAAGTAAAAGGATGTAGGTTTTTAATTCATCGACAGTAAATGAACATAACAGCACTTTTCTGCGTAATTGCAGATAGTTTAAGTTGTTTATTTGACAATAATCAAATTTACTTTCCAGAATAAAAATAGCAGGTAGACAATAAATCCTGCTATTGCATACTCTCAATCTTGATGATTACACAAGTGGTGTTACATGCCAAATACAGCACTGTAGCATGGTTTAGATTTAATTATAATTTATAAGTAAATTGCCGCGTTTTTTTAAATAAATAACGCCAACTTACGTCGTCCCGGACAGTCACGTCGGCGCATAGTGAATGCGGGGATGTGCGAGTGTGGAAAGCAGGCATTAAGCCACGGGCCCTCAACGAAGTTACTACTATCTGAATGGTGTGTGTTTTATCCTCTTAAAAATAGGTCTGTAGGTTTCCTGTATCTTTACCTTTGTGTACCTGTTACCTTATCTCCTTTCATTACCCTACGAGTGCAACAGAAGTTACGTAAAGGACGGATGACAATTTGAATTCAACATGGCGTAAACCAACCTACTAAATCACCGCTGGACCCTGAGTTTAAGTTCCGAGATGCCACCACGTGAGTAATTTGATTTTACGTAAATTATGCATGTAAATTTGACTTAGATAGCGATTGCATCACTCTTAAAGAGTGGTTGGTATATGTTATAAAATGACGGGAATTATACCGCGTATGAGTGGTTTCCAATGTTTAATTCTAACCTAGTTCCTTGAATCCAGTGAAAGTATCTTGGAGTGCGTCCTTCTATATGACCTATACATAATTAAACTTATACTGTCTTTGACAAATCTTATCTGATATCGCTTCTATCAGTGTTTTAACTGTTGCTCCATATTTCTTACTTCATATAATTAAAAAAAAGTGTAATAGGATAAATATATCGGGTCGTAAAGTAATAGTTAAAACACTGATAAAAACAGTATTAGATAAGATTTCTCAAGGGAAGTATAAGTTTAATTATCTATAGACCATGTAGAAGGATGCACTACAATATATATATATATATATATATATATATTATAATGTCTAAGGGAGCTACTAAGAGTTATAAGGGTTGTTTAGTACAAGGTAGTATATGCCAAACAAAAATAATCCACATATTTGATCACATAAACTTAAAAATGTATGTTTGCCGTATTTTATGTATACTAAAATACCATTCAAATATAGTAGTTGAAATTAAGTGCCAAAAGGCAATTTTAAAATGACTAAGTGACGTAATAAGATGTGCAGTGCTCAAGGGTTTATACAGAGTTTGAATTTTAAAAGGCCTTTGAAAGTACATTTGCCGTCCAAAAGCCGGATGCGTCTATGAATGTTCACTATCAACATGCATCCAGGGTCAAGTGTAATTTATTTTGGTTTCATTTTATGTAGAATCAACTTTTGGACAATATTTGTAAACTCAAAATTATTAGTTATAACAACGTAAAATATGATTGGTGGAATGTAAAGATTTAGGACATATATTAGAATTTAATGTGATTATGAAATTTTATAAAAGACATGAACTTTGGTATGTGCGACACGAACGTAGTTATTTGTTATGAACTTTAAGATGTAGTAGGCTAGTAGAGAGTTAACATGGTCGCCTTTAGAGAGTAAACAAAGGGGATTATTTTCGAACCAATTTTGTAAAAAGACGTGTTTTCATAACTGTGCTAATTTGTATTAAGATATTTAAAAGTAAATAAAAGTAGTTGTTGTAAAAGGAGTTTCAATTGAATAAAGTGGTAAAGAAACAAGCATCGAAAGTATAAAGTGAAAAGTAGTGATTGTGCGACGGTAAATTATTGGATTTGGAGAGTGGTCATATAGATTTGAAGTGATATTAGAGAGCGGTTTAAAAAGTAGCAGGACATCGAGAGTGGATACACATGGAAAGAAGTTGGATATTGGAGAGCGGTTTAAAGATAGCAGGAGCATCGAGCAGAAAGATACAGGAACGAGTAGATTGGGATTAGATACGGAGAAGCGGACGGATTTATAGAGAAAACAAGGATTCGAAACGGAGATTAGCACAAGGGAAGTTGTAGCACTGATTTTTCTAAATTCTAAATTTGGGTTAATCATTTCAGGTATTGGGGAGCAGTTAAAATTCAAGGACACCTGGAAGCGGCACGAAAATTCAAGAACATCATTGTGAAGACGCATACGGTGATAAGGATTTTGAGCCAGCATTCAGGAAGGCATCAACGGAGTATAGACCAGGTGAGTGTTTAAATATATCTTTAATACGTCAAAAATAGTCATACAAATTTTGGTTGTAATTGAATTTGGCACATGGCAACTTTGATCTTATTAGAAAATTTGGCATATACAAAAGTAGAGTATCAATTTTAGTAGTAAAACAAAAGAGTGCACTTTGGTTGGACTTAGCACATCTACTTATAACGGAACCCACTATAAGTAGCTTGAACACCCTGAGATTAAGAGCTTAAATAGTCGAGGCATTGCAATAAATAATTAATTAAAGAACCAACCAAACGGTGCAAGTACGGGGCGTGCATTAGGTGTGCACATTTTAAAAGTTTATAAAATAAAGGGTAGAATATAGGTGGAACTCAAAGTAGGGCGGTTTAATATATGTTTAAACCCAAAAGGGGGGTGGTATAATATAGGTGGCAAACCCAACGTGGGGCTGAAAAAAGGCTAGACTGAGTTGAAATTAGACAGAAATAGTAGTAGGACACGGGAGCCTGAGATTAGGTGGGGCCCGTAGTTAGATATTTTCAGGCATACGAGTTCAAAGACAGGCTGCAGAGATGACGGACCCAGCAATGAAACGGATTACGAGATCGGGACTGATATACGGAATTGAAGCAGAAATCACGACACTAAACGATGAAATTAGGACACAGGACATAGAGCTAGACGCAGGAGGAGACATCCAGGAGACGGAGGCGAGGCAGACAGACCCGGAGGCGTCAGACAAGGACACGGACCAGCCGACGGCACCGGAGGTAAGAGTTGCAGAAACCGCCGGAACCCAGGACCTAATACGACTCATAATGAGTTTGCACGAAAAAGTTGAACAGTCAAATACAAATTTAACGAACAAATTTGAAACTTCAAACACGGAACTGAAGGCGGAACTATCGGACAGAATTGAAACTTCACGCACTGAACAAAAAGAGGCAATTACGCATTTAAATAACAAAATAACGACTTTAACAAACCGAATTGAAGATTCACACACTGAGTTAACCAATAAAATTGTAGATTCACACATCGAACTGAGAAACGAGTTTAGGACGTCACACGCGGAACTAATTAAAAGTTTTTCAGAGTCATGCGCGAAACTAAAACGGATATAACTAACATGACTGCAGAAACACACACGGAACTACAAACGGACGTAACAGACAAAACTGAACAGTCGCGGACAGAGGTAAAGACATCACACACGGAAAAACAAACGGAGTTAACAGACCAGATTGCAGAAACACACACGGAACTACAAACGGACCTAACAGACAAAATCGAAGAGTCGCGGACAGAGGACGAACGAAGGACGGAATTACAAGACAACGCAGACCGCGTAGATGACGAGACTAAAATTACACGGGTACAATTGCAGGGACAGACACAGCACTTGACACCGAAATTGGGCGCGAACGACATGGTATTACTACTCACAGGACAAGTGGTACTAAATGTAAAAACACTACGGAAATTTTTAGGCGTTATGCGAAATTTCGATTTGGCAACGGCACTGGAGGCAAAAACACGGACTAGTTATTGGGATCAAAACCGGGGTTATAGGGATGACAACCGACGACATATGTACCACGAACAGCGACCCAACCATAGACAGGACAATTTCCATCACGAACATCGACCCAGCTACCGACAGGACTATTTTAACCACGGACCCCGAAATCACTGGGGACACGACGGAAACAGGAGACCATACTACAATAGGGAACACCGGGAGAACGACTTACAAAGACAAAACAGGTACCAGCGCGACGACAACGCGGATGACGGTCGAAATACAGGGGGCGGTACACAGAACGGATATAGCCGGACGGACAGGGACGCGAATGTCCACCACATAACGACCAGCGCAAGGTCTCAGGACACGGATCAAATTGAAGTGGTGCAGATACACGAGGCACCCGCAGAAAAAAAAAACGCAAAATTTTAGAAGAATAAATGTATAGGATTAAAGGTCGACGTGGTTTATAGTTTAAGAGACTTGTTGTTAAATAATTATAATTTGAATAAAAAAAACCTTTTGTTCATTAATATTAGTTTAAATGAGTGTTTATATGTTGCTTTAGTTGATAGTGGTTCACAGTTGTCGCTGGTTGATGAGAAGGTGGTGATAAAACATGCTGACTTTTTAAAAGGTAGAATAGAAGCGATTGATGGGGTTAATTTATGGTCGGCTATGAATAAAAAGTTAACAACGATTTATAGGATCATCCGTGTACCGATATTTGTAGGGGATAAAAATGCAGGAGAGGCAGAATTTTTAATTACAAAGGGGTTGCATATAGATTTCATATTAGGAATGGACTTTATAGAGGATTTTGGATTGAATATAGATGGTAAGGATAGGTCGATTCGAATTTTTGATAAAGATAAGTTATGGATGGTGTCTACGGTTAGTGAGGAATATAGGAATGGAGATAATATAGATAAGTCGGGATTAGGAATGGATAGGACAAGTGATTATAGACAGGTTAAAGTACGATTATGTAATATGTTTGTGAGATTAATTAAGGATGAACAGATTGGAAAAGTGAGTAGTGAGATAAAGGCGAAGCTAGAAGAATTATTTAATAAATATGTAGGGTTATTTAATGAAGAGCCAAGATTGGCGAGGCGATATATGCATAAGTTAGAGGTCACGGAAGACAACGGGTTTAATACAAAGGTGTATCCAATTCCGTTTGCTATTAGAAATAGGGTTAAAGCCGAGATTAACAAGATGTTACGAGATGGAATAATATAGCCAGCGAAAACTCAATATGTGAACCCGGTAGTTATTGTTCCTAAACCCAATAAAAGGGATATAAGGATTTGTTTGGATGCGAGAAAGTTGAATTCGATTACGAAACCGCAGTATGAACAACCGCAGGGGTTGGATAATTTGTTGTACAAAGTGTACGAGATGAAGTTTTTCAGTAAATTAGATTTAAAAAATTCATTTTGGTTAATTCCGTTGCATGAAGACAGTAAGAAGTTTACAGGGTTTAGTATTGAAGGAGAAATTTACATGTTTTCTGTAGTTCAGTTTGGGTTAAGTAGTTCTTCAGCAGCACTTGTGAGGGCAATGCAGAAGCTGTTTAACGAGTATGAATGTTTCTGTTCGCACTATGTGGATGATTTGTTGATTTTTTCAAGGAACGAACAAGAACACCTGGAGCATTTAGAAAAGGTGATCCAGAGGCTGGACGAAGGGGGTTTGAAGTTGAACGTGGAGAAATGCGAGTTGTTCAAGAACAAAGTTACATATTTAGGCTTTGAAATCAGTGAGAATGGGATGAAAATTTGTAATAAAAGGTTGGACGAGTTGAAAAAGATTGCTCAACCAAAGAACGTGAGAGGATTACGAGGGTTTTTAGGGGTTCTAAATTATTATAAACGATTTATACCGCGATATTCCGAGTTGTGTGTGCCGTTGGTGAGTTTATTGAAGAAAAATTAAAGATGGAAATGGACTGCTGATCGAGAGAAGGCGTTCCAGGAGTTGAAAAGTGCGTTTTATAAAGAGTTGTCAGTAAAATATCCAAACTTCAAAGACGAATTTATTTTAAGGACGGATGCGTCGAAATATGCGATAGGGGCTGAGTTGGTGCAGATCCAGGACGGAGCTGAGGTACCAATTGTATTCATTTCGAGGGTATTAAAAGACTGCGAAACCAGATATGCGACGGCAGAGAAGGAAATGTTGGCTATAGTATATGCAGTGAAAAAGTTGCGTTTTTATCTGCTAGGTAACAAATTTTTAATAGAATCCGACAACACGGTGGTAACATTTATGAAGAAAAAGGAGTTTCTAAACAACAGGTTGTACAGATGGGCGTTAGTATTACAGGAATACGATTTTGAAATCAAGCACAAACCAGGCAAGGAGAATGTGACGGCGGATTTTCTAAGCAGACCGCAGGTGGAAGAGAATAAAGACGTGAAGGATTGTTTAGTTGCTTTGCAGGAGTTCAGGGATGTTGGTCGGTGGACGAATGCCAAGCTAATGGAAACGCAAAGGCACAGTGAGGTGAGCTCGATCCGCGAGAGATTAACAAGCGAAAATGTGGAGGAGTACCGTGGATTTACCATCGTAGGGCAGTTCGTAGTAAAAAGGATAGGTGAGGCAGAGCTGGTAGTGGTATCCAGAGACGCGGCTGTGGAAATTATAGATGAAATTCATTTAAAATTTGGACATATAGGTATAAGAAAAACATTTTTGGTATTCAGGAGGCGTTTTATGCACGGAACGATATCACGGTGGTTAAAGAAAGGATTAATCGTTGCAAAATTTGTATCTTAGGGAAAGACAAGAACGTGGTGTTGCAGAATGTACCGATGAGTGTGAGCGTGAGCGAACCATTGGAATTGGTGGCTATTGATTACTTAAGCAACCTGATTACGAGTGAACAGGGTATCGGCACATATTAGTAAGGGTGGACGTTTTTCAAAATTTGTTAAATTATTTCCGGCAAGGCGAAGCAACACGGTGCATGCTTTACAGTCGATTAAAGAATTTGGAAGCCAGGTAGGGAGAATGGAAAGGATTTTGGTAGACAACGCAACTTATTTTAACAACCAAAGATTTAGGAACGGGTTAAATCGAGCGCACATTAAGGTGTCATTTAGCAGTATACGGCATCCGAAAGCAAATCCATGCGAACGATATATACGGGAGGTAATAAAATATCTACGGTTAGCAACGCAAGAGCACCATAATAGATGGGTTAGATATCTGCCGCAGATTGAAAATTTCATGAATTGTGTACCGAGTTCAGTTACAAAAACGTGTCCGATAACATTGATTCGGAGGATTATACCAGCAAGGCCATGGAGGGAAGAAGTCGAGGTACAAGACATCACAGAGTTGTTGGGCAGTGTTAGACGTAGGATCGAAAGGATGCAGCGTAGGGATATCGAGCGAAGGTGTAGCAGGATCAAAAAAGGACAACTTTTGAAATAGGAGATATGGTGGTTGTGAAAAGGTTAAGAGTTTCGAAACGCGACAGGAACATTTGCGCGAAGTTGTTGTTTCCTTATGAAGGGCCGTACAAGATTACGCGTATTTTTGCGGAAGGAAATACATTTGAATTAGCTACTATGACAGGGGAATATCGTGGGCGTTTTCATGTGGAAAATCTATTCCCATATAAGGTTGTACAGGAAGAGGGTTTAGTAGAATAGTTGTTATATAGTTCATGCGACGGAAAGTTTAGTTTTGTTTTTGTTTATAAGTTAGGTTAGTATGTAGCATAGTTATACAGACATGTTGAGAATTAAAATAGGGGTTGAATAATTAAAATATGTAGGAATCCGAAAAGGGGTTTGTGTAAAAAGGTGAGAGGGGGTTTGATTTTAAATAAAACAAGAAATTATGCACACCAGGAAAGAGTAAAGCCGACGCAATTTCCAATTTCATTCAAAATCAGTGGGGCCAATATAATGTCTAAGGGAGCTACTAAGAGTTATAAGGGTTGTTTAGTACAAGGTAGTATATGCCAAACAAAATTATCCACATATTTAATCACATAAACTTAAAAATGTATGTTTGCCGTATTTTATGTATACTAAAATACCATTCAAATATAGTAGTTGAAATTAAGTGCCAAAAGGCAATTTTAAAATGACTAAGTGACGTAATAAGATGTGCAGTGCTCAAGGGTTTATACCGAGTTTGAATTTTAAAAGGCCTTTGAAAGTACATTTCCGTCCAAAAGCCGGATGCGTCTATGAATGTTCACTATCAACATGCATCCAGGGTCAAGTGTAATTTATTTTGGTTTCATTTTATGTAGAATCAACTTTTGGACAATATTTGTAAACTCAAAATTATTAGTTATAACAACGTAAAATATGATTGGTGGAATGTAAAGATTTAGGACATATATTAGAATTTAATGTGATTATGAAATTGTATAAAAGACATGAACTTTGGTATGTGCGACACGAACGTAGTTATTTGTTATGAACTTTAAGATGTAGTAGGCTAGTAGAGAGTTAACATGGTCGCTTTAGAGAGTAAACAAAGGGGATTATTTTCGAACCAATTTTGTAAAAAGACGTGTTTTCATAACTGTGCTAATTTGTATTAAGATATTTAAAAGTAAATAAAAGTAGTTGTTGTAAAGGAGTTTCAATTGAATAAAGTGGTAAAGAAACAAGCATCGAAAGTATAAAGTGAAAAGTAGTGATTGTGCGACGGTAAATTATTGGATTTGGAGAGTGGTCATATAGATTTGAAGTGATATTAGAGAGCGGTTTAAAAGTAGCAGGACATCGAGATGGATACACATGGAAAGAAGTTGGATATTGGAGAGCGGTTTAAAGATAGCAGGAGCATCGAGCAGAAAGATACAGGAACGAGTAGATTGGGATTAGATACGGAGAAGCGGACGGATTTATAGAGAAAACAAGGATTCGAAACGGAGATTAGCACAAGGGAAGTTGTAGCACTGATTTTTCTAAATTCTAAATTTGGGTTAATCATTTCAGGTATTGGGGAGCAGTTAAAATTCAAGGACACCTGGAAGCGGCACGAAAATTCAAGAACATCATTGTGAAGACGCATACGGTGATAAGGATTTTGAGCCAGCATTCAGGAAGGCATCAACGGAGTATAGACCAGGTGAGTGTTTAAATATATCTTTAATACGTCAAAAATAGTCATACAAATTTTGGTTGTAATTGAATTTGGCACATGGCAACTTTGATCTTATTAGAAAATTTGGCATATACAAAAGTAGAGTATCAATTTTAGTAGTAAAACAAAAGAGTGCACTTTGGTTGGACTTAGCACATCTACTTATAACGGAACCCACTATAAGTAGCTTGAACACCCTGAGATTAAGAGCTTAAATAGTCGAGGCATTGCAATAAATAATTAATTAAAGAACCAACCAAACGGTGCAAGTACGGGGCGTGCATTAGGTGTGCACATTTTAAAAGTTTATAAAATAAAGGGTAGAATATAGGTGGAACTCAAAGTAGGGCGGTTTAATATATGTTTAAACCCAAAAGGGGGGTGGTATAATAATATATATATATATATTACTCATATTTAGACCAGGGTAGAAAATTAATTAATTAAAGCAAATAATTTTAATCACCGTGTATAGGGAATTTTATTAAAAAAATACGCTTTATTAAAAAACCATGGAGAATAAAAATTCATTCGTTTCATTAAAAATAAGAGATTTAAATTATGTACAAGACGCTTTATATAAAAGGAAGCGGAATTGAAATGCTCAACGTATATTTAAGTCAATTGTTCCAAGAAACAAATAAAAATTACGTGCAAAATTTACATTAATTGATTTAATTTCTGGGTAACAAGTAGTAAACAAAGTGTACACATAATAATTAATATTTAATTTGTATTCGCTAAAAATGAAAGGGTAGAAGTCAATTTTAGTTGGAGTTAATTGAACCATTATTAATAATAAGCATAAAAGCCTGTGAAAATCCAAGATTAAAATACCATGAAATAAAGCTCTGAGAATTAATAGTACGATTGAACACCTGCGTAGTTTTAAAAGTCACGTACGGCGAAAATTTGCAGATAACAAATGGTTTCAGAGAATGTTGGAGAAACCGTCGCTTATATTAACGGGAAGACTAGATACGGGGTTATTTAACCCAGATAACAGTCCATGTGGACTGAAAATAATCGATAGTAAGGAATATCAATTTGCACCACTAAGAACAGGTTAGATAGAGACAGATAATATGCGCGAGACGGAGACACTTATAGTAAAAGGCGTGAGTAGAGCAACGTCATTGGGTTGCGATTGGTTGAAAATAAAAGGCAAAATTGAGAGGTAAAAATAACATTTCTGTATAAAATTTAATTAGTTATTTCCAGACGTTGCGAGCCGTGTCGAAATTTCTGAGATTTAACTGGTGCGAGTGCAGATTTCGTAAAAATCGCATGCCGGGCTGCGGAATGGGAACCTAGCATGCGAAATTCTAGAAACTGGCCGTTTTGGGGACTAGACCGACAGACAGGCTAACCTCTATATATACCCAGGTGAATATGAACAAGCTCTCTGACATCTGCGACTTGATTCAATGCGTTAAACAGTGCTTTTTAGTTTTCCGAGTTTGATAGAATAATTTAAAGTTTGCTCGTATATTTTGGTGATTTAAAACAGTTTGTTCTTTACGTGCTACAATGAATGTACTTTAGTGCACTTAGAAAAGAAGATACAAGGTAATAAAGTTTAGTATCACTGTACCAATTAGTAAAATTTACAACGACAAATGAATACACAAAAGTAGGCAGTTTTGGCGTATATTGGTGAAAGAAGTATGAATCTCTTTGTTATTTTTCGGGGGTATTAAGAATTAAATGATTCGTAAACGTGTCTGGATCCACAAAACAAGCTTCAGATATACACAAATGAGTTCCGGAAAAGCCCTGAAACAACTTTAGATGTATGGTGATGGAGAAAATTTTAAAAGCGTTGAGAATCAGAAGCCGTAAATATAACCCAGTTGGATTGGTGTGATTAACAAAAGGGACGATGTACATTGAAGCTACGAGTGCAGTAACCTTCAGGTAAATTATACTATTTTGTTTGAACTTTGATGTTTTCGTGTGTGTTGAATAACTTTATAATTGATTTACTTAAAATGGACAGTAGTGAAATTGTACTAACAATAAAATTTTAATTTTAAGGGGAAATTTGCTTGTTTAAGTAGAAAGGGGTATTTAGTATTGATGTTCTGGATTATGATGAAAATTTGGGTATGTCTTTGAGCTCAATTAGACGAACCTGGTTAATTAATTAACGTAAAGGGGTGGAAAATGCTCCCTTTGTACTCAGACTCAGGTCTGCATATATTGTTATAGTAATTAGTAGGCATCCTACAAGGACTTTAATTCTGGATGCACATTAAAATGATAACAGATTTAATCTTGAAATTTTCTGATACTGAAATTTATGCTGAATTTTAATTTTGGAAATTTTAAGGTATTGTGAATATTGATGTAAATAGAGTTAACGTTGATGTTTGTGGTAGGAATGTGTTTGTTTTTTTCTATGAATGAGGATGAAGGTTTAACTAGAGGAGCAGCCGAGGCGATTAACAGAAGAAAGTCAATGGACCAGTTCAGTTAAGGTAATGAATAGCTTTTTGTAGGATTCACAGCATTCTTGACGCCCAATTCGTGAGGCTCGATTCAAATACTGGGAAACATAGCAATATATATATATATATATATATATATATATATATATTACTGTGATATTTAGGGGTTATAATAATATTAGTAATTATTTGTACAGTTTAGGTCGTTATTTTAGCATGTAAGACAACAGAGTACGCTTTGAAAATGCTTTTTAAATAGGAAGTGTAGAAGTTAATAATTTGACTAGAATATGTAAGAAGCTAAAAGTTTATTTTTATAATCTTGCAGGTGTAAATATTCGTATAAAGAGTGTATATAAGATAGCAGTTCAAATTTGTGTATAGAATTATTTAAGGGATAAGCGAACATCTAAATTTCATAACAATTTAAACTTTATAGTTAATTATAGCGAATGGAGTGTGTAATTTCAAAAGCGTTAGCATTTGAAACCGCTTCAGTTTTTTGCGTATAGTGTATAAAAACGAAGGTGCAGTAATAGGTGTGGAAAGTTTTAAAGCTGTTTGTCGAAGCTGTTCTAGCAACATATAAATAAAAAACGAATTTACCGTCTTTATTTTCCCGGTAAATATTAAGATAACGTTGAACAAACAACAGCAAATTCCAAGTAGGGTAGGTTATAGCTATAAATTATATTAGATTTATAGTTGAAATGTAGAGATAACTACGTTACAAGTTCAACTTGCCAACGAGAAACAAAGAGGGAGTAGCGGATAAAATAAGTACAAGTGAGATGAGGATAACGTATTAAGTTAATGGAATTATAACAAATAGGGTGAAAATACAAACTGGAGTGAGTACAAAGCAAAACAGAGGTAATGTTGGAGAGAGATAGATGTTACCTTTGTTGCATTAGAGACGAGTTGAATGTTAACTTTGTCAAGCTTACCTTTTAAGATACGCAACGTAATTAGCGACCGATGTTTTAAATACGGGGATAGCAGTCAAGTAGGAGTGGGTTGCGGATGTTAGTTTAGCTTTTCAAGGAATTGTTTTCGAAAAATCATGTCAGTTAGAGAATTTTACAAGGAATTTTGAGCGCACGTTACACAATTACTAGAAAACAGTGGCCGTTGGTGTTTGTTTGTGTTGAGAAATTGAGAAAAGTGAAAATGGTTAAAAAATTTACATGGAAGGGTATGTTTGTATTGACAGACTTTTGTGGGGTGAGGAGCGATATATAAACTCCAGCAGGTTGTAGTGGAGCTCTTTTTAAGTTTTTTTTTTTAAGTTCGCTTTTTAAGTTCTCTTTAAGTGCTCTTATTCCTTCGATTTGAGGTTGATGATATTCAACAATTTTTATAACATAAAGCTTTTCGACCAGCTGATGGCTAAGAAATTAACATACTCTAAGTTGAGTAGTGCGATTTCAACATAATTGCGTCAGCCTGAATGAACCACCTCAAACAGATTCTCATCGATCTTTCTAAATGGTAATGACGTAAAAACCTTAATACTATATAATGCGGGAAATAATTAGAACGGGGATCAATAATCTATTGTCTGTTTATCGGTCAACCACGAATTGTAATTAAATTAAATTACTTTCAAGTTTACCTTAGATGTTTAAAATAGTTGTCAAGAACAATATATTTTCAAGTTATAAGGTGCAATGTTCGACGTCAAAAGTAAAATGGTATGGATATATAAACAACTTAGATGAAAGTAAAATAATATTAGTCTAATTGCGTTAATCAAATAAACTTCTGTATGATATTGGAAATTTAAATAAGAATGAAACTACATGAATTTTCAATGCATTTATTGTTAAAATACTTTTAAGAATAGAATGGCGCGGAAAATAGTAAACGCAAGTATATCTTTGTTTAAATCTTTAATTTTAAGTAAGTTAAATTGCATAAGAGTTTGGCATGTAGATGTCTTCTTATAAGTGAATAATTTTAGATTTTCTTTGAGGTCAATTTGGGTCTAATTTGACCATTTCAAAAAAGTGTTAAATGTATCTGATTAGCCACGCCTATTTTTTACGGAGGTAATAATTTATGCATAGCGTGACGTATATAAGGAAAGGTTTGGAAATATTAATTACAAAGAAAGATTGTATTAACACTACTTATATTTGTATCTAGTAGTTATAAAGTGTGTTTTAGACTTAAGATGTAGTCTGAAATTGTAGATTTTAATGCTTGTATGTTAAGTAATCCTTCCGTATAATTTGTGTTGAAGAATAGTGCTTGGGGGTATAACAATTATAATTATTTCAAGGATTGTTCGTTAGTGAATATTTGATGTTATTATAAATTTGATGCTAGATCTTTGTTATTTCATTTAATCTTAACTAGAAAGACCATACAGGTTTCTTCAGGCAATAGTTCACACCAGTTTTATTGATACCCAACATAAAGGTTAACTTCAATTCATTTTCATAACCGCAGCACTACACAGCACGTTTTGGGGTAGTTAGCACCAATAGTATAGTGCACTTCATGAAAATTACATGAGGGCTCAGAAAACAAGACATTTCTGCGAAGAAAATAAGAAATGCGACAATAATGCTAAAAAGTAAATGACAACGCCCTGTATATAAACCATAATCATAATTAATTTAGTTAATAAAAAGTATTTTAGAGGATTTAATTAAATAAACAAAAAGGACGTGAACGGAAGCCGAAACACAATACGTATAAATAATGCATTATTATTAGAATCCCAGTTAAAACAAGCAGGTTTAAAAATGCGTAAGATAAAAACGCATATAATGTAATACATAAAATCTATTAAGTCTACGTGACTAGAAACCTAAAATCAAACACTTGATAAATTGGGAACAAACACGGCATGGTGATAAACCAGAATTCATTAAATTTATTGTACAAACAATGGTCTACGTGATCTAAAAATGTGAAAATCCAAGAGAACAAATGCAATAACTCAAAATGCTACGTGCCGAAATTAGCGCGTCAATTTCAATATACAGCAAAATTCCATAGAAATATCCAAAACTTTGTATGCAAGAATCACGTACAATAGTGCAAACGCTGAACTATGAGCTTGTCAATAGATTTGTAAACAAATCAGTTTACCATAGTAACACATATTTGAATAGATAATTAGGACGGACAAAAATAGTTTACAATAAGGCGGAATTAAAAACTAGGTCTGAACCATTCACAGATTAAAATAAAACTTTATACATTAAGATATTTTGGTCACATAGATAAAACAACATGATATGAAACCAAATTGGTGTACTTTTTTGAACGTGCCGAAAAATTAATACTGCAAGGAAACTTGACTCGTTAACAAATTGTAGGATTGTTGGAATTCCTCATGATGTATAGAAGATGTAAGTAGGTGTTACTCAGGTTTTGAGTATCGGTATTTTTGTTAAAAGAAAGATCTTCTAACAAAATTGCAACCATTTCAAAGAATAACTTTTTTTGTAGTCTCCAAGAAAAGGCCGATGCTCCAAACCCGAACAGTTTCCTACAGTTTCTTACATCTTCTACAAGATGTGTAGGAGCGCGAGTTGTGACAAAGCTTAGAGCGTGTTTTCCCATGATTATAATAATGAACTATCCTGATTAACGTTAAGCGTTTGGTGTTGTTGTGTAGGTGGTAAACAATGTATTAGGATTGAAACTGGTGCGATGCTTGTTTGTGTGTCGTCAATGCATTGTTAAATACTAAAATTGAAGAAATGTGATGGAACCGTCTCTGCTGTTCCCGTTTTTCTTAAGTATGAGAAAAGAATAGGCTTGAAAATTAATACCTAAATAAGTTAGTAAAAGGCATTGTGTAAGAGAATTATAAAAATTTGTCGAACCAGTTATTGTTCGAAGAAACACTGAAATTGAGCAGTGTTTAAGGAGAATAAAATTGAAGCCTTGAGGCTATTCTATTCCTGGACCCACACGGGTGTTGGGGTACAAGAAGAGAACGAAAGAAAAAGAGAATCCAACAGAAATGTGTGTGTGTATGAAGTGTGTGTGTATGAAGTGTATATGTGTATGTGTTGGACGTATGTGTATGTATGTGCGTGTGTGTGTGTGTGATTGCGTTAGACCGCTTTAGTCGCCTCTTACGACAGGCAGGTAGTGCACCATGAGGCTATTCTATTCCCGGACTCACGCGGGTGCAAGGAGTACAAGGAGAAAACGAAAGAAAGGAGAACCAAGCAGAACTGTGTGTTTATGAAGTGCGTGGGTGTATGTGTGTATATGCAGTGTGTGGGTATAGATAGGGCGCGTATAAAGTGTATGTGTGAATATGTTGGACCGCTGTAGTCGCCTCTTACGACAGGCAGGTCGTACCCTGGGCTATTCTATTCCCGGACCGACACGGGTGAAAGAAAAAGAAAAAATACCCAGCAAAACAGGGAAGTAAATAACGAAATCGTAAAGTTCAAAAATCAAGTCCTAAGGGGAGCAAAGTCGGCATATGGATCTGGGGCGGGAGGACTAGGTACTGAGCTTAAGACGTTTACGCCGCCAGCAAGAAAATGAAACAAGATCAAGGACGGACATTACGACTTCGTCGCCATACGGAAGGAGCATAGACTAATGTCTGCCTTTTTTGGGCAGTTTTTTGCCAAACAGGAACAGCGGGGGTGCAGTAGCTGCAGCGCGAAATTTAGGAGGTGGCAAGGGTAGTTTCGAAAACTCAAAACGCGTCATAGAAGGACGTTGTTTGTTGTTAGGATTGGTGGTAAGAAAGTCAACGGCAGAAAAGGAAACATTATAGGTTGTCCGAATATCAACGGTAGAAAAGAAAAGGGATTGGCTGTAAGCGAATCAACCATACGAAAAGCAACACAAGCAGAACACACTTCGGTTACGTTAAATAAAGAGACAGAAGCAGATAAAATTTTATCGTTGTTAGATCAGGGACTAGCAGTATCACAGTTAGGAAAGAGAAGATCATCGGCTGTAGGAATATCAACCTTAGGAAAAGAAGCAGAATCCGATAACACTTCAACCATATTACATAAAGAAGCAGAACCAGGTAGGAGTTCATCAACGTTACAAGAACAAACAGCATTAGGAAGAACTTCGTCCACAATAGATAACGAAGCGGAATCAAGTTGACCCTCGTCAACAATAGATAATAGGACATCAGCTAGAATTTCACCAACCTTAGTTAAAAGAACAAAAGCAAGTAGAAGTTTGTCGGTACTAGATAAAGAAACACGATCAGAAAGAATTTTGTCAACGTTAGAAAAATTAGTAAGAGGTATCGTTTCATCAACGTCCGATAAAGGAATAGAATCAAGGAAGATTTCATCAGTTAGACAACGGACTAGGAACCGACAAAACTTCAACCACAATGGGAAAGGATTCCTTGACCATAGTAGTAAAAGAAATAAGGTCAGGTAAGCTTTGACGACAGCTGCAACAGGCATTATAGCTACGGGTTCCCTAACTTTAACAAGACCGTCGCTGACTAAATTGAAAGCTATCGTCACTTTAGCTACAGCTGTTGTATGTACGACAGAAATTTCTTGAGTAGAACCATTTAAGAAAGCAGGAACATAAGATTTTAACAGCAACAGTAACAGACATTAAAGATATAGATTCATGAACTTCAACAGGATCCTCTCTGACTGAATTAGAATTTATCGTCACTTCAGCGACATTTGTACTTGCAGACACAACAGAAGTTTCTTGGGTAGACTCATTTAAGAAAGCGGGAACAAACTCTTGAGAAGATAGCTGCAAGTCACTAATCCGACGCATGGGTTGCAATGGTGGCGGAGGCACAGTTTGGGGTGGAAGTGAAGGCGTCGGGCCTAGTTGGTCATCTTTTCAATCGCGAAGAACAGAAGGAATTTGGTTGTTGTTAGTAGAAGTTCGGTAATGAGAGGCGTTATAGCTGTAAAAATCAATATTACAGTTCAAAGACTCATATGGCTGAAAAGGGTGCGAGGTGGTGGTAGTAGGGCGAGCAGAAAGATGTGTAGAAATGATGTAAACTATAGACGGAAGAAATTTTGTTCGAAGGTATATTGGCCGAAAAAGGGTATGTTTTGATAGTAGTGGCAGGAGGACCTGGATGAGGTACATAAGAGAACGTAGAGTTAGCAGTAGAAGAAATTTGGCCCCTAGAGCTAAGAACAGGATTAGAAGTATGATTCGAAGACCTATTAGTAGTAGGATGACAGTATGGACAGTTGCGGCGAGAAACTCCCTTATATCCGCAACCATGGCAATGGAGTACTTGAAGATGAATACAACGTGTCGAAACATGACCAGGTTTATCGCAATTAAAGCATATAACCTGACGAATAGAAGCAGAACTAGGAAGAAGAGCAGTAGAACGTACGGAAGAATTATCTGATGTACCCGTAGGCGTAGGAGAAATCTTAACAATTCGGTCATGTGAAGTAAAAGTATTTTCCTCAATAGTAGCACACTTGTAAGCCAAATACGGGGATTCAAAATGTTGAATCAGTAAATTAAACAAGGACTTCCAGTCAGAAAATCTATGCCGGTTACCACAATACCAAAGTAACGCTTTAGACTCGAACAAGTCTACTGCAGACTCAAATAACTGCAGTTGAGACACATGCTGAGTTTGTTGGAGTTCTTCGAACCATCCCAGAAAATCATGTACGATAAGAGTGTTTGGGTCACCAGAAAATTGCAAATTTCACTCCCACACTGGAAGACCTTGGTAGGAAGCCGAAAAGCGAGTAGCAACTGACTTAGGCACTCTAGCAGGCGCTATTCCGGTTCAGCAGTAAAAGTATGTTGGTCGTAATACGGAATTATCGGCCAGAATCTTTGCCGATTCTAACTTTCGACATTCGTTCTTTAATTCTTGCAAGGAGTGAACGGTAGGCAAATGGGTTCTATAAAATGGATCAAGGTTACGAAGCAAAATGGACAATTGAGCATCTTCACTAAAAGAACCATAGTTCTCGAACAGACCCGTCATACACGCGAAATAGTTAGTAATGCTTTCTGATGACTTCTGCCGTTTCTTACAGATCATATTAAACACCACCAACCTATGATTAGTCATTTTGAATCAGAATAAAAAAGAAATTGGTAGAAAGTAACTAAATAAAGACTAACCGTAACTCGATAGAAACTCAAAAAACAATTATTGCGAATACGCGACAATCTAAAACATATCCGACGGATAAGCTTTAGGAACAATTTTGTCTTAACGACAAAGTCGCTTGAGCTTTGTATTTGATCATAAAAATTTTGTTTTTTTCCTGCCGCATATTTTTGTTGATGTATATTATATAATTGGTTATATAACATTTATTTGTATTGAGACTTTTACGTTGGTGTACGCTTAGTTAAAAGCATAATGTAGACATAATATTTTAATATAGACAAGCACAAAAATTGAATTTGTATAAATTTATGTGTGCCAGTTAAATCGGTTGGCTAACTACAATTGAATAAATTTAAGGTTTCCATTTTGTTTTAGATACACGCATACTTGGTTAATTAGGGCTAAAGTTTACTTTATTTGGTTTGTTGTGTTTGTTAAATACTGTTATATTCATAATCGGATAATACAGAAGAGATAAATAACTGAGTTTTTGAATTATTTGTGTTTATCATAACTTAGTAGGTGAGAAAAAAGTGCTGGATCAACCTGTGTTGCAGATAAAATCATCCATCGTTTAGCGAGACTGAAATCAAATAGTTTGGCGCTCATCGACTTCGTATTAGAAAAGAAAATTTAAAGTCCTTTCCAGGTAGGTGTAAGTAAACGTGTTGAAGTTTGTATACCCCTAAAGATGTTGCATTTACTTTTATATAACCCTCTAGCTAGTTTATTGTTTACTGTTACGTCTCTTTTGTAGGGTAAAATTTAATTCAAGTAACTAGCGTCAATTTAACACAGATCAAGCTGTGGCACAATTTTTAGGAATAAAGAACATCTTACGCGCAATAAACTGCATGAGATGAAGTAAAAGTTTGAGACGACGATATGAATAACATTCATCGAGACGCAGAAATTTGTAAAATTGACAGAATGTAAACTTCTAAATGACAGCAGTCGGTCATATTAAAATGTCAGAACGAAAGCTAGCCTTGTGAATACGTTTTTTATAGTGGGAAAACCCTCTCTTTCTCACAAATAACATAGTATAGGGAAAGATGGTTCAAATTTGTCCATTTTACCTACTTAGAGCACAACATAGCATTATTACAAAACCAAATTTTAATGTTTTGTTACATTTTTTTCGAGAGATCAGAAGCTAAGTGTTTACATTGGATTCAATAACCAGTATTATTACTCTGCGACTGAGCAATTATTTATATTTTGTATTTTTCTACACAGTGTAGAATATAGGACATACATTTTTCAGGTTTATTCATGATAAAAAATATTTTTAAAATGGACTGTTTAAGAAGTTTTTCCATACTGGTCGTTTTGATTCCTGATTGGCAACAATCCTTTTATGGTTATAAATAATTATTAACTTTTAATAAGCGACTATTAAATTCTTTTGCAATAAATTATAAACCATTACTATTAGAGATAATTTGCCAAAAAGGTGTTCCTGGGCAGATTTATTAGCCAAATACCGATATAAATGAGTAAACTACGTTTGCCACAGTGCTTAATTTGTTGCATAATTTGAAAGTTTTTATAGAATTTTGTACAACACCCTGTCATGTTGTAATGGAGGTCTGTGCACCATCTAATAGGTACTAAATTAGTTAAAAAACAAGTGATTAAAAACTTGTAACAGTCTCTTTAACTATACCTTTAGGCTTTATGAATATAAATTTAGAGATTATAGCTTTTTTAAAGTGTTAGATAAACCAACGCACGTTAGTTAATGAACTTGTCACCACACCATGGTGTCCAAATTTAAAAAGATTTCGTTGCGCATAAAATGCGATTTAATGATCCTCCAATTTGAAGCATTTAGGCTTAAGACATGGAAGATATCGGGAAACTACCAAATTACCTTTCAAGCACACAGCATACAAAAAATGTTTTAAAAAATGATATCATCTTCTGCGCTAAAAGATTCCGGAGTTAAAATAGTCCCCCATTCGAATCTCCGCGAATCGATTACTTCGGAGGTTGTGAACGGCAACATCAATAAGAAGAACAAGGATCATCTTGCGAGTTGGAGTGTGGAATGTTAGAAGCAGGATACTGCGTAGGGCTTTAAGTTCGTTATCCGACAAGAATCGCATGAAAAATGTTAGGCGAGCATTTTTCACAAAAATACGCCCTCGTTCGGATGAGAGGTAAAATTTAGGTCGCGTGAGTGAGTGTTATTACACACGTTAAAAATCCCAATCGTGTTTAGAATTGCAAGGGTTTAGCAAAATTCAAAATATTCAAGTAAAAAAAACTTTCTTACTGGCCAATGTAGTATCTTCGGGTGGTCAATTGGAAAAAAATCAAATGTTAGAAGCATAACGCAAAACGGTATTGAAATTTGATAAAATTGAATACAATTAGATACAATTTGATACAATTGGATACAACAGGGATTAGGAAACTTTGATGGTCAGAGGTAGGAAATTTTTGAAGCGGAGCCTTACGGTAATTCATAGAGGATCGGAGGGAGGAAATTCAGGTGTGGGAAAAAATAGGGTATTGTGTAAAAACTATTTACACAAGAACGAATGAGTACTCATGGTGAAATTAGAAGCTAAACCGGTAATTACCGTATTAGTACAAGTTCACTTGCCCACCTCTAGCTATAGTGAGGAAAAGGTAGAAGCGATATACGAGATGTGGAAGACTAAGATTCGTAAAAGTGCATGAAAATTGAATAACTGCAGGAGATTGTAATACAGTGGTGGGCTTATAAAAAACAAGATGCACTCTAAGGAAAACTTGAAAACCCTCAGAGGCAAATATCGCCTTGGCTGTGTAGACACAGTTATCAAAAGCAAATATGTAGCACTTGTAATAAAACAATACAGCTAAAGCAAAGATAGGACGTAAGAAACGTGCTCCTACTACCTCGCTATTGCAAAAAAACTATATATATATATATATATATATATATATATATATATATATATATATATATATTACTAAAATTTAGACCAGGGTAGAAAAATTAATAAACGACATCAAATAATTTTAATCACCGTGTATAAGAAAGCTTTGGGTACTAATACGCTTCATTTAAAGGCATATTGGGTAAATTCGTCATTTACTTCTAAACATAGGGTTTATATTGTATAAATAATGTTAAACACCGTGTATATTAAAGCAGTGGAAAATAGTACGCTTAATTAAAGGCCTGCTGTGTAGATTTAAATCATTTAATTAGAATGTAGGGTTTTTATATAATCATAATCAACGTGTAAAAAGAAGTAATGTAGAATTTCATTAGATAATACGCGTTATTAAAACCGTGGAGCATAAAATTTAATCTTTCCTAGTACTAAAACTATCGAGAAATTATAAAGACATGGGAAAGGCACGCAAAAGACTTCGGCGTATTAGAACTCGGGAACACCTGCAAAGAATAACGATGTATATGAAAGTTGATAAGCTTTAAGCTATATGAGTGCAAGTAAGAAAGCGAGTTTGTGGTATAAAGACAAGCGAGATGGAATGCATTAGCAGTTAAATCAGGGGAAAATGTGAAACAAGCGCACAGGTTTTAGATAGAACGAACAGACTAGATTGGCGATTAAGGTTGAAATAAGATGCAAACATGAGAGGGGAAGCATATCAGTTGGTGTGTAAAATTAATTAGTTGTTCTCGGACGTGTTGCGAGCCGTGTGGAAATTTCTTAGATTTACAACTGGGACGAGTGCAAATTTCAGTAGAATCATTGTGCCGAGACATCGGAAAGGAAAAATAGAATGCGAATTTCTTAAAATCGGCCATCGCAAAACATTACAGAACGTGAGACATTTTTAGAATACTTACAGAGATATGACGATGTGTGGTTAGGACGGACAAGAGAGATACGTGAACGAAACATTAACACGGTTAGGTTTGACAACAGGACACAGAATTTTCAGAGACGGCCTGACTACAATAGGAATTTTCGACCGAATTAGGAACGACGAAGACAGGAATACAGAAGCAATAGTGCGACTAGGGGACCAACGCCAAGACCTAGTTACACGAGACAAAACAGTTTACCGCAAGTAAACAGGACTGTGACGAGCACGCCGAATAGAGACAGGGACACGGATATTAATACGACGAGGACGTATGCACAGGTTGTAGAAGGACAACCAGGACCAAGCACGAAAAACAAGACAAAACAGGATTTTTAGAACGCGACAGACCACTAGATTTCTGTGTAAATGTGTATGAACATCCACGTGAATTTTTCAAAATTGAGGAGGAAGTAGAGCCAGAAACTGTAGAAAAATTATGTTTGCCAATTATTAATATAGAAATTTTTGAGAATAATGTAGAAGTATTACTTGATACAGGGGCAGAGGCGAGTTTAATATCGGAGGAATTCGGCAGCAAAATTAGGGATAAGGTTTGTGATAGAATTATGCCTTTAAAGCGTAGCCATTTAGTAGCTCCAAATAAAAAGAAGTTTGCTGTAGTAAATAGTGTTGTGGTGCTTAGGATAAATATAGGAGGTTTAAGCTGTGAACAGGAGTTTGTAATTGTACCTGGACTGAAGTTTCAGAGCATTTTAGGTGTTGACTGTATGATGAAGTTAGGGGTTTTGATAGATATGAAAAGGAAGGTAGTAGGGATTAAGGATAGGGTAGTGCCATGGAAGGGCAGTTATGAAGTCACAGAGGATGACACTGGGTTGAGTATTAATGTAGTAGAGGTAGAGGATGATGGAGTTAAACAGATCAACACAATAAGATGTCCAGACGATAGGATAGTAGAGGTTCAAGCTTTATTACAAAAACATGCAGAATTAGTGGGGGTAGAAGCAAGAGCAGCATATCGGGAGCAGGTGAAGGCAGAATTAAATAAAGATGCACGAAAAATTAACCAACGGACCAAACCGCAATTCCATTGTCCACCATCCATGGACACACTTTTGACGAGGTTAAGTGGCAAGTTTGTTTTTAGTAAATTAGATTTAAGGAATTCATTCTGGCTGATTCCATTACACAAGGATTCTAGAAGGTACACTGGATTTTCCGTACAGGAAAAAATCTATAATTTTAAGGTAGTATCGTTTGGTTTGTCCGCAGAAAAGGAAATAATAATAAATGAGAAACAGACAAGTGTCGGGACTGAAGAAGAAGCAATATTTAAGAGACAGGATAATAGGGATGAGTTTATTTTATGTGAGATAACAGGGATGATAAGTATAGATATAGAAGGGGGAGAAATAGGGATGAAGAGTATTAGGATGGTGAGAAGAAAGACTTGGAGGATCAAGAAAAGCGTTAGATTTAAATAAGAGATGAAGATTAAATGAACAGGAGAACTAGCACCACAATAGAAATAGGTGTATATAGAAGAGTAGAAGTAAGTGTTTATAGAAAATAAAGCTAGGTATAGGATAAATATGAGAGATAGTTAGAAATAGGTATATAGGATGAGAAGGAAAATTAAATGTAGGAAGAAAATAAGATAGGTGAAGTGTAGATATTTTTTATAAGATTAGTGGAGAGTTAGGAATAGAATAAGAATAGGATAGGTATACAGGATTAGGTAAGTGTAAGTGAGTATAGTGAAGATTGGTTAAAAGTTAGGAATAGGATAGGTATATAGGATGTATATAGGCTTAGATGGATAAGTAGGATGAAGTTAGGGATAATTTCAGTGTATAAAATTAGGTGAGAGTTAGGAATAGGATAGGGATATAAGATAGATGTAAATATTTTTAGGATTGGATATAAGTTAGATAAGTTAGAAAGATAAGTGTATAGGGAGATAGACAATTTTTTTTATAATTTTTTTTTGCAGTCTAGATATTTCATATTTGAATTCAAATAAGTGGGATTACTTGTATTCAAATAGGGGGAAAATACTCAAATTTAGACCAGGGTAGAAAAATTAATAAACGACATCAAATAATTTTAATCACCGTGTATAAGAAAGCTTTGGGTACTAATACGCTTCATTTAAAGGCATATTGGGTAAATTCGTCATTTACTTCTAAACATAGGGTTTATATTGTTTAGATAATGTTAAACACCGTGTATATTAAAGCAGTGGAAAATAGTACGCTTAATTAAAGGCCTGCTGTGTAGATTTAAATCATTTAATTAGAATGTAGGGTTTTTATATAATCATAATCAACGTGTAAAAAGAAGTAATGTAGAATTTCATTAGATAATACGCGTCATTAAAACCGTGGAGCATAAAATTTAATCTTTCCAAGTACTAAAACTATCGAGAAATTATAAAGACATGAGAAAGACAAGCAAAAGACTTTGGCGTATTAGAACTCGGGAACACCTGCAAAGAATAACGATGTATATGATAGTTGATAAGCTTTAAGCTATATGAGTGCAAGTAAGAAAGCGAGTTTGTGGTATAAAGACAAGCGAGATGGAATGCATTAGCAGTTAAATGAGGGGGAAAATGTGAAACAAGCGCACAGGTTTTAGATAGAACGAACAGACTAGATTGGCGATTAAGGTTGATATAAGATGCAAACATGAGAGGGGAAGCATATCAGTTGGTGTGTAAAATTAATTAGTTGTTCTCGGACGTGTTGCGAGCCGTGTGGAAATTTCTTAGATTTACAACTGGGACGAGTGCAAATTTCAGTATAATCATTGTGCCGAGACATCGGAAAGGAAAAATAGAATGCGAATTTCTTAAAATCGGCCATCGCGGGACAAATTCGACTTGCAAGCGAGCCATTATATAAACCCGGGCTAATAGGAGTTTCGCTCTCTTATATTTTTGATTTTATTCGATACTTTAAACAGTTTTGCTCTTTATTTTTTTGATTATTCGATACTTTAAATATAATACGTGGTGATTACGTGCTACAATAAAAGTTATTAGTACACTTAGAGAAGATAAATGAAGGTAACAAAGTCTAGTTATATTTGCGGGTATTACTGTACCAATTATCCAAATTAATAACAATAAATAGATAAATAGAAGTAGGCAGTTTTTGGTATACCGTGAAAGAATTATGAATTTCAGTGCTATGTATCGGGAGTGTTAGTAATCAAATGTTATTCGTAAACGTGATTGGATCCTCAAAACAAGATTTCGATATACTTAGAAGAGTTCCTGAGAAACCCTGAAACCTTTTAGACGAATCGTGGTGTAGAAAAATTTTAAAGGCGGCCAGAAATCCGAAGAAGTAAACATAAACCAGCTGGAATGGTGGGATTAGCAAGTCCGATGTACATTGAAGCCACGAGTGCATTAACCTTCAGGTAAATTATGCATTTTTGTTCGATCTTAGATGTTTTGGTGTGTGTTGAATATCTTTATAATTTGTTTGATAAAGATGGACAGTAGTAAATTTGTATAAACAACAAATTTTTAATTTTAAGGTAAAATTTTCTTGTATAAGTAGAAAGGAGTATTCTTCTTAATCTTCTTTGGGTATTAAACCACTCATAGTTTTTAAAATTATCTTTATTAACGTTTCGATCCATAACCTAGGATCGTTTTCAAAATAATAAAAACTTCAAGTTTGACATTTATGACACAAATTGAAGGTGACTTTGATTTATTGATGTTTGAAATATTTGGTTTGAGTACACTAAGCAAAATTTTTAAAGTTTAAATGAATAATTGCCTTCAATTTGTGTTACGGCCTGGGACCAATTTTTTTTTTTTTTTTTTTTTTTTTAGGTAGCCAATACGCTTAACGTGAAATCAGCTGATTAATTTTTATTGTAAAAATTCAATAACTTGGGAATTGGAAAACATTTTTTAACATGTTTCTATTTATACAATTTAGAGGATGGTTATTAAAGAAGTGTGCAATTGCATTATTAAAAGGTTTAAGTAGTCGTTTTTTTATATTTATTTTGAAGGGGGGCGACCCTATGGCGGGTTTACACTTGTCAGATACCAATACTGTTTAACGAAGATTGTATATGGTTGTGAGGTAACCTTATTGCGGGTTTACACTTGTCAGATACTAATGCTGTTTTACAGGGGTTGTTAATATGTTTCATCATCATCTTCATTGGATCTTCATCTCAAAAACTGGTTGGACACGTACCTGCACTTATTTATATTCTGAGCTAGCTTCCCTTCTATTGTTTTCTAATTTTATGTTTTATTTCACCGAGATTCAGTGAAGGGGGTTAAGCAACCTGTGGCTACCAAGATCCCCCAACACTTAGATATTTGCCGAAATAATGGTTTTCTAGTTAATATGCTTATTGTTATATAATTAGTTACTGTATGTATAAATAGAAATCATGTATGTAGGCTGTATTTCATGTTAATATCGCAATATTATATATTATATATATTATATATTATATAACCTTACATAAAAATAACTGCGTTGCAAACGAATCCGTAACTTTCAGTAAACAATGGATTCCATTACTAAAAGAAATAACAAAAGAAATAACAAATAAAAATCAAATGCCCCCAATATCTAGGTAGCATTGCAAGTTTTTCCTGGGTTTTCCTTGCGATATTAACATGAAATACAGCCTACATACATGATTTCTATTTATACATACAATAACTAATTATATAACAATAAGCATATTAACTAGAAAACCATTATTTCGGCAAATATCTAAGTGTTGGGGGATCTTGGTAGCCACAGGTTGCTTAACCCCCTTCACTGAATCTCGGTGAAATAAAACATAAAATTAGAAAACAATAGAAGGGAAGCTAGCTCAAAATATAAATAAGTGCAGATACGTGTCCAACCAGTTTTTAAGATGAAGATCCAATGAAGATGATGATGAAGCATATTAACAACCCCTGTAAAACAACATTGGTATCTGACAAGTGTAAACCCGCAATAAGGTTACCTCACAACCATATACAATCTTCGTTAAACAGTATTGGTATCTGACAAGTGTAAACCCGCCATAGGGTCGCCTCAGATCCATATACAACCTTCATAGAACAACATTGGTATCTGACAAGTGTAAACCCACCATAAGGTTACCTCAGAACAATGTTAAAATCTACCAAAGAGGTAGCCTAAATCATAATGATTTCCCCTTCAAAATAAATATAAAAAAACGACTACTTAAACCTTTTAATAATGCAATTGCACACTTCTTTAATAACCATCCTCTAAATTGTATAAATAGAAACATGTTAAAAAATTTTTTCCAATTCCCAAGTTATTGAATTTTTACAATAAAAATTAATCAGCTGATTTCACGTTAAGCGTTAAAAAAAAAAAAAAAAAAAAAATCGGTCCCAGGCCGTAACACAAATTGAAGGCAATTATTCATTTAAACTTTAAAAATTTTGCTTAGTGTACTCAAACCAAATATTTCAAACATCAATAAATCAAAGTCACCTTCAATTTGTGTCATAAATGTCAAACTTGAAGTTTTTATTATTTTGAAAACGATCCTAGGTTATGGATCGAAACGTTAATAAAGATAATTTTAAAAACTATGAGTGGTTTAATACCCAAAGAAGATTAAGAAGAATACTAAACAAACCACAACAAACATACAGGGAGTATTTAGAAAGGAGTATTTATCAGGTTTATGTTTTTGATTATGATGAAAATGTGGGTCTGTCTTTGAGCTCAATTAGACTAACCTGTTAAATTAACGTAAAGGGGTGGGAGATGCTCCCTTTTATTCAGACTCAGGTCTGCAAATATTGTTAACTTAATTAGTATGCATCCTACAAGGACTCTAATTCCGGATGCAAATTAAAATGATGACAAATTTGAACTTGAAATTTTATTATGCTGAAATTTATGCTAAAATTTAATTTTGAAATTTTACTGTATTGTGAATATTAGTGTAAATAGAGTTAACGTTGATGTTTGTGGTAGGAATGTGTTTTTTATGAATGAGGATGAAAGTTTTATCTAGGTGAGCTGCCGAGACGGAAGGATCCAAGAGGCGATATTCAGGTAAGAAATCGAATATCAGAGGAGATTTCACCGTAGTAACGAGAATCACAGCAATCTTGGCGCCCAATTCGTGAGGCACGATTCTTATAAGGGATCACAGCAATCTATATAAGTGAAATATAGTTTTAGTGCTATTGCAAAAGAAATAACATAAGTTTTCTTCCTATAATAAAATAGATCTATTATCAAACTACACTATTGGAACTGTAATGAAGGCTACTGTAAGACAAGACTACAAAAAAAGTTTGCCGTTTTAAACATTTACTAACATATTAACCAAGGAGTATTACTGACCAAACTTGATAGGAAATACTGTAAAAGTGATTACTAATCATCATACATATGTCTTCAGTCCTAGACCTAGTTGGAGGCGTACCTCCATTGTTTCCTATTCTGAGCCAACCTACACATTTCCCTGAAATTCCCATTATCTATGTGAAATAGTCTAATCTAGGCCAACATCTACCTATCTTTTTTCCTCTCTCTGCTTCTAATATGTTACGCACTATTCCCTTTTGCTTTAGTAAGTGTCCTATCATCCTATCTCTCCTATACTTTACTGTTTTCCACATCCCCCTATCATTTCAAGAACCTCTTTGTTCGTAACTTTGTCTGTCCATGATATCTTCATCATAAATCTGTAACACCACATTTCAAATGCATCTTCCTTTCTTTTTCCTGTCCGCTCCTCCCACTGTTCACGTTTTACAGCCATACAGTGCTGTGTTCCACACATGCATTCAAGAATCCTTTCCTTGTTTCTATATTGGTTGTCTTTAGACATTTTTCTTGTTTAATGCAGCACAGCGTTGCGCTAAACATTGTTTTATATCTTTTGTGCTTTTCCCATCTTGCGTTATTTAGTTTCCCATGTAGCAGAAATCTTTAACCTGTTATAAGTTCTTGCTTCCAATTTATATTCTAGTATTTGATTAGTTTTCTCCTCTTTTACATATTAATAGTTTAGTCTTATTGTTATTAATTTTCATACCGTAACTCTCTGTTAGAACAGTTTCCATTTTATTAAGAGCTGCTTCTAACTCTACCTTGCTAGATGCTAATACCCCTATATCATATGCAAATCTAAGCGTATCTATCGTTTATCTCTGCATAGTAATTCCAAATGTCTTTCTACATTTAACAGTATTCATCGCCTCTTCGATACAAAAGTTAAAAATTAGTTGGAATAGAGCACATACCTGTCATACCCCTTCCCTAATAGTTCCCTAATATTCACTTTTCAACGTTTCTGCTCTAATTTTATTACAGCTGTTTGTTTTTTGTATAAGCTATGTACTATTCGTCTATCCCTATAACTTATTCCAATCTGTTTGGGTATTTCAAACATGTTCCCCCATTTTACATTGTCGAATGCTTTTTCCAAACCTACAACCCTTTATACACTTTCACTTTTTTCTATTGTTTTCTCCATTAACACCTTTAAAGCTAATATGGCCTCCCGTATCCACCTGTTTTGCCTAAACCCAAATTGATCTTCTCCTGGTATTTCTTCAGCTCGTGTTTCCATTTGTCCTTGACCAATTCTAGTTAATACTTTTGACACGTGTGCTGTCAAACTTTTTGTTCGAAAATTTTCACATCTATCCGCGCCTTTCTTTTTTTGGTATAGTGACTATGGTGTTACGTTTGAAATCTTTGGGTATATTACCTCTTTCATACATATAACTTACAAGTTAAAAAAGACGTTCTGTTACCGCTTTTCCAGAGGTTTTTAGAGTTTCTGCTTGCTTCTTATCTATACCCGATGCCTTATTATATTTTAGACCCTTTAATGCTAATTCAAACTCAACTCTAAGTATATGATACTCCAAGTTGTTCTGTTTAATGCCTGATTCATATTCTAGTGCTTCTAGTTCCTGTTCTGCATATAAATTCCCTATACTCTTGCCATTTAACCAGTTTCTCTACATTTTCTATAATGACGTTTCCTACTGCTCTTCTTATAGCATATCGTCTTGTACCCCTAAAATTCATTTTAATTAGTTTGTATGCTTCACCTGTTTTTCCTATTTCCATCTTAGTTTTACACTTTTCAACAATCCATTGCTCTTTAGCTTTCCTGCATTTGCGAATAATTTTTCATTTTATGGCTTTGTATCTCTATTTTCCTGCTTCGTTAGGTCGGTTTTTGTATTTTCGGTTTCCCTCTATTAAATTAAAAATATCCTTTGTTATCCATGGCTTCCTATTCTCTTTTTGTTTATACCACAGAAAATCTCTGGACACCATATGTAAGCTGGTTTTAATGTTATGGCATTCTTTTTTTACTTCCTTAGTACCATAAATATCCCCGATGTGTTTCAGTAATTCGTTTGACTTTTTCTCAAACTTTTTGTGGATATCTTTATGTTTTAATTTTTCAAAGTCAAAATGCCTTTCTACGTTCCTTTTTTCAAATTTTTAAATGTAAGCACGGCTTTCATAATTACTATGTTGTGGTCAATGTCTATATCTGCTTCTGGGTAGCCCTACAATCTTTTGCTTGATTTTTATGTCTTTGATATCTTTGTAGATCGATTCTACCTCCTAATCACTGCAGCCAAAGGGGATTTATATACTTAATTATTACTATACTTTAGCTTCTAATTTCACCATAAGCACTGTTTTGTTCTTTTGTAAGTAGTTTTCTAGTTTATTTGATAAACGCTCTTTTATATACAAATTTATCTGTTTCCAGAAGCTTACTAGAAAAAATGTGGAACATTATGATGCAAAGTGTATCGGAAAACTAATTAGCGTTTAAAATCGCGGCTATTTAGTACCTAATTATCTAATTCCAGTTATCCGTGACGCTCTCTATATGTCCTGATCTCATATATACTATTATTGTGGTGTCGTATACTAATACTATAATCATAAATTATTTTAATCAGTTATTCCCGGGATTTTGCAGATTTTTCAATGACTCATCCTTTTATGTTTTAGAGAATACTCTATTTAAAATGAATTGCTGTTATCCACGGGGTGATTAACTTAAACTTTAATTGCATCTTAATGCAAAAGGGATTTTAAACACACGTTGATTGTAGTTTCTTAAACAAAAAGCGTAAAGCTAGTACTCTTTTATGCTATTTACGGCAAATCAAATGCATTTTCATCAAAACTGTATTGATAATTAATAGGTAAAATAAATGGCTTTGTATTTTTCTTAAAACGATCGATTTTTACGTTTGAATTTAAGGCGTTTTACGCTATCTTACAATTAGGTATTTTTACATATACGACTTACGTTACTTGCTATTTATTTACAATAGATTTATATCATACAGGGTGATTATTTATACATGCACAATCTGCGTTTTTGCATGGCGTTTTAATGAATAAAATTTCGCTTGTATTTTACAGGGTGTAATCATAAATTTATTTAAATTTTTATTTTCCGGATTATGTTATATTTTAGTGGGATTTATTTTTAGAATTAGGGTTTCACTGACCTCTTGTGACCCCTTATCACGTCAATATATATGATGTAAAAATAACTCGAAATAATATGTTACGTTATATTTCCGAAATCGATTGATTTCCGCATGCTCTATAAAATTTTAACTTTCCACTTATTAAGTGATTTAACAAGTTTGACTAACTTCCAATGGATATGAATACTTATTTAGGCCTCCTAAAGGATTTCATAGTGTTTAGTACAAAGGTAAATACTTGGAATCTATTTTATCATAATTTGCTTTGGTTAAAAACCTCACGTATAAATTTCCTGGAATAAATTAAACCTCCACATCGCTTCGATAAATACTTTTTAAGAGCTTCGCCTTTAAATTCTCTGAAATAAACAAACACCTGCATATCGTTAAAACACTTTTAATGGGTTTGTTATCTACACTCTTACTACGAAATAATAAACGCAATATTTTCGTTATCCCGCAAATGTTTAACTCGTTCAGTTTTACGAGCAATAAATCTGTCCCCTTATTATTTAGTTCTCGTTATTGTAGTTGGAAGTAATAAATCTCTATCGCTTTCTATAACAGATAGGCAACTTGCCATACACTTTACTCCCTAATACTTCAAATCCGGTTACAAACTTACTTAACCATTTGAACATATATCGTTTTCCACACGCTGACAAATTTCTGGAAGTACTTATGTTACCGTTAATTTGATCTTGTCTACATGCCGTATTCTACGAATATTTCACAGCTGTTGTATTGAAAATATTCGCAGATGCGATTTTCTGAATACTTTACATTTTATGATGGGAATTGTTTTGCAACGAAAACACGTTGTTTTCTCTCCCTATAAATGTAGACTGAGCTTTGAAAGCGATTCTATTGTATAAAACGTCACTTCCCGTAAGAAACTCTGTAAGTCGCGGTGTTACTTAAGATGTTTTCTTGTCTTAGTTCAGTGTTACAGTTCAACTTAGTTTCATAGAATATCCAGTCCGGCGGCAAGTGCAAATGCGCACTTCCAGATCCGCTCCGATGGTACCAGAGGCATGTAGCTTTTTTTAAGGTACACTCACTTTGTTGTTTTCTTGATGCTTCTATGAAATCTAGCTACTTCTTTTGGTGGTTGATAACCACGTAAATGGTTTAGTTTTCTTACTCGTGGTTATGACACAATAAATTACAAACTGCTTGCCAAAAATATACCTTCACAGTGCATAAGTGATTACGTGATTATTTTGTAAGCTGCAATTAATATAAACCGAATCTCACGTTAGAGCAATGTTTACTGTTTTAAAATTAATATTACGAAATGCCAACGTCAACAATTTGTTTATTAAATTATAATCTAGATTAAGTTTAACACTTGGTTAATTTTGGTTTAGGGTTAGATTATTACTTTTAGGAAGTGCACTTTAAACAGTAGGTAAACAGCGTTCTAATTCTGTATATACTCTGATTTTTTTTCTTCTTGTATTTATTTAGGGTTAGAAACATTATGTTACTTAGATTTTAAGATTTTATGTGAGTGGGTAATAATTACTAATCTATTTTTACTTAAATGTGTATTTCTATGTTGTTTTATATACGAGTTAACGCTTTTGTGTGCATCACGTTGTAACAGGACGATTACGTAAATGTTCGACTTGGTTCTTGTAAATTTTCCTTTTGGTTCAGTGTGTTAACTAACGGTTTGTAAATAAATCTACTTACTGAGGTTTCAATTTTTCTTTCTTTGTGACTCACCCCACTCTACTACATATTGAGCTATCACGGAATCCATTTCTTTTTTGATTTCTATTCTAATACTTCTGTTTTGATGTCGTATTCGATGTGGGCGATTTTTTTTTACTTACTTCTCGACCTTTTTTGTCTGCACGGAATACTGTTACAAATACATTTTCTACTTTTATACCTTTAAACTCAGCATTATCTAAAATAAACAGTATCTGAAATAGTTGTGATTGTAAAAACAGTGCCTCACAACAACCTTTCTTCTAAATTTAAAATTACAGAACAAATAAGACCTACCTTAAATTGAAGATAAATCAAACCTCAAAGGATTGGATACTCTATCTTTATATTGTCTCATAAAATTTATATGATTTTATAATTTCAGTCAAATTTCCTTTCGGTAAGCTATGTTTCGGAAACTTTGATGTATTTTTCTTTCAGTGAATTTCCTATTGGTATCTTTCCGTTCGGTCAACTTTGAGTCGGTAAACTTTCCTAAACCCCTTGCGAACATATGTTCACATGAACTTTTTTGTGTAAAATATCCTGAGGAAACACCCTCAACTATTAGTATACCATTAAAAGACACCCTATATATTATCTAATAGCTTCATAGTGTATTTCAGTTCTACCATCAACAGGTACTTGTACACGGTAGCTATACCATCAACAATAGCATAATTAGGCAGTGCTTAACAAATCGATACTTATTGCACGAAGAGCTGCCCTAATTTTAAATTGTATAGAAAATCTTTAGTTGTCGAGTTTAAGTAAGAATTCGTTAGTAGGTTCGTATATTCACAGAAGACATAAATAATTAAACGCTTCTGAAGCAACCTTGTGCTACGTTTAGAAAGACATACAATTATTGCATCCTTTATTCAGTTCAACGTATAATTTTGTTGAGCGACGTAATAATAAAGAGTACCAACTTTCTGATAATTTAATCGTTCCTAACCGTTCTGGGGCGTAAATTTGTTGAAACAAATCAATTTATTTTTGCAATATATTAAAACGATATGTTCAGAGATGCAGTCTTGGCTTAAAGCGTCTTTAGAATTTATGACAGAATTTGTAAAAATTATACCGTAAAATTGGGTCAGTTACAATATAGTTCTTTATCAAAGATCTCTGAAACGATTTGGTAAAAAATTTCAAATTTAGAATGGTATCTCTAAGAACAAACATTCTTTCTTGTGTTGGTGAAATTCTTTTGGGGTGCTGTGACTGACTCACCACGTGGAGACATCACATACTCATTAAATCGCAGTTGTAAATGCTCTTCAGCAGAGTTTAAGATGAATAGAAGCGGTTTATATAAAAAAAATTGTTTCTGATTCCTTGAAAAATTTAACGTATCTTTGAAATGTTTCTACTCATATTTCACTTAAATAGTTTCCTTATTAGTAAATCCCACCAAAAGCGTTAGACAATTTCCTGTAAGAAATATAATTTTTAGTACATGAATTCTTGATCTAACCCAGAATTATTCTTGTATTTTATATTGTTCATACTCAAAGATTATTAAATTTATCATGGTTGCTTTTTCTAAAATTCTTACAGTTTTATGATTCATTTGTTTTGATTAATAATGTATACCACTGACGCCCATGACCTCGTTGTCTGAGTATGTAGACGTGCAAAGACCGATTCATGCTGACACAAAATATGAAAAGGTCTCTCTGTTGGTTAATCTTTGAGTGATTTAATTTCAGATATATATATTGCTATGTAGTTTTCTCCCCACATTGTTGCATCATATAAAAAATGATATGATAACGCCGTACTCGGTGTAATAAACGTTCTACTGAACGCCACCGCTCTGTGTTTCTCACTTTAATCTTTTACTTTTATTATTATTATGCCACGGCTAGCCATTTTTAATCTACACAGAGTGTACCACGTTACGGTGATCAATTTTCTTTCACCCCTTTATGATTACTTGTTTGAATTAATAAAACGAAGTCAATCAACATTCATATAATAAAAGGAAATAATATTTACACATTTTGAAATTCTTTAAATACACGCTTCAATCAATTAATATTATATGGATTATTTATCCCAAATTTTATATACTTTTAATTATATGAAGTCACCAAAAACAAAACCCTTTACAAAAAAAAATCTGGAACGTTCGAGACCTCTATATGATTTATTACGTAAGTTTTAACGCATGCAATGTTTCTGTTGACTCTGTACAAGTTTTGGATAAATTGAATAAATTCAGTATTAAAATTTAAATTAAAAAGATTCCTTAAAATTAAGTAGATCTGACCTGTTATCTCCTGATATATTGCTTCGTGTTGTGGATCAATACCCCCTTACTGTCTTCAATCGAATACCAATGCTCTGCTTTGTCAAACCAATATTTCAGTACGGTTACCCCTTGTTTTCCAAAAATCACCTCGTGCTTTATTCTATATTTCTCTGCATACGCCTTAACTTCTTACCTTAAATGCCTTCTGAATTCGTGGGTTACTTAGTATTATGAATTATCCCAGAATTATACCACAATTAAAATTAGAATTGTTTTCGACGCAGATTAGAAGCCCTATATCATTATGAATATTTAATTTAAATTAATTAACCAATTTCTACTCACGTTTTCTGAAAAAAACGGCAAAACTTTTCAATTTTTATACAGCACTATTTTCAGTATATTATAAACTTTATTTATCTGACGCGTAGATTTCTGGTTAAAAGTGATGTGGATTCAACGTGCTTCAAGTGGAAACTAAGCTGCCATATCACCGATGGGTGTTATATAACTTTTCCACTACAAGCAGTCTTGCTGATTGTCGCGACCAACCAGGTTTTGTATTTAATATTTCAAGCTGATTTCTGATAAAACTCATTCGGATTTCCGTGTCATGGTGTTTATTTGCGATCTATGATTGCCTTGTTATTTGTAATCGTGGCCAGACTTTTAACTTACGTCTGTGTTTTGTATAGATAATGCTTTTGGATAATTGTATAAAAATAAATGATGTAACTTTAGTGCTGTTTTCGTTCATGTATTTATTAAAACTGATCTTTGAAAGTGCGTTTTCTTATCAAAGCGCATATTGTTCCTTCTTTATCACAAGCGTAATTGCACGAGAATTTATTAAGTTTTGTCTTATCTTCTGCGTCTTTATTTTATAAACTTGTTAAACATTCTCAACGTAGTTTAAATTACATGTACGATTATTTCTCTGCTGAATGCGCCTTGCTGGCATTGTTTAAAGTTAATAACGGTCTATATACAAGGTGTTAAATGCTTGCTATTTACATAATGTGCGAATTACTTTTTTTCTGCTAAATAAATGCAGTTTTCTGATTTTTATTGCTATTTATAGTTACTACACGACCCTTACTACTCAATACACCCCTCAACAACCCCTTATTACAGCAATATATATATATATATATATATATATATATATATTCTTCTGCCTACTACTTTTACTTTTGCTTGTTTACTCCACCCCTCCACCCTTTTATTTTTATTTTTAATAATATATCTGATTATAAACTTTACTACTTTATTTATTTAAACAAATTTTTGCTACACGACTTTTGTCGTTGTCCCTATTTTAGTATTCAATAAATGACTTCTATTTGAGGTGCTTTAGCAACGTTTGGTTGGTTATCTATTTACTGTTTACTATATATTATGCCTCGACTATATGAAACCTTAATCTCAGGGTGTTCACCTTACTCACCGTGAGTTCAATCGTGAGTAGATGTGCACTACCCAACCAAACTGCACACTCGTTTGTTTTACCACTTTTTTAATGTACTGATTTACTATATATGCCAAATTTTAACAGATCAATGTTGCTTGGTGCCAAATTAATTTATGTATACTATTTATGACTTTAATTTTGACGTTTTAAGATATTCACGGTACTTACCTGAATTATACCGCGCTGAAGGCCTTCTTTTACTGCTGGCTCAAGATCGTATTCACCGTACGCACCTTCACAAGGATTCTCAATCGTGGTTCACTTGTGTATCGCCTCCAGGTGTTCTTAACCAATTTCGTTGACCCCAAATCTGAAATAATTTTACCCCAATTTAGAATTTAAAAACCGTTGTATCTACTTCCCTGCGTTAATTCTTCCTCGTAATCTACTGCTCTCCTGTTTCCTACTTCGTATTCCAATCAATCCTCTCCTTGCTCAATCCAAATCAATCCAGCCGTCCTATTTTAAATCAATCCTTGTCCTGCTATTCCTTTAATATCCACACGATGTCCTTACTGCCTTTAATCTGCTCAAATCACTCCAAAAATTATCAATATCGTCGTTGCCTTTTATATCCACTCAAATCTCCTGCTGCCGTTTAACCAAATCTTCCCAAATCCAACACCAATCTTGCTCAAACCTAAATAATCGTCGCTTTTCCCGTCGCACTAGTAACCACTCTAAATCTTCTTTAATACTCGTTGCCTTTATACTCTCGATGCTTCTTATTACTTTCACTTTACTAAATTAAACTCTTTAATTCACATAAACTTTTATTTCAATAAATATTTGTACAACTTTTAACGCAGGTTTTGTAAAACACGTCTTTATCTGAACATAATCGAAATTAGAATTTTTTTTATTTATTTTGCTTAGCGATAAGATCAACAACCTTAGCTTACTTGAATTACAATTCTAAAACATACAACATCCAATAACAATTCGTCTTTCCTTTCGTGTCCAAAATACCTTCACTACAGTCTTTATAATATTCTTAATTTCTACTATTGGTCCAAAACACTTCACAATTCTCCAATAACCTTTTATATTTCTATTCACTTTTAATTTTGATTTTACAATTCGTCCAAAAGTTGATTCTATTAAAAGAAAAGCCAAAATAATTTAAACACGACCTGGACGCTTTGTTGGTTGCAGATATCCATAAATGCGTTCGGTTTTCCGACGGCAAATGTACTTTCACTGGCTCATAAAATATCAACTCAGTATAAAACCTTAAGTACCGTGCATTGTATCAACGTCATAAAGTCATGTTGTCTACCTTTTGGCACATATGTTTCAAACTAAAATGGTACATACTTTAGCATATGTAAAGTACAGCAAAATATAGTTTTTTTTAATTATTAGATCTGATATATTAATCCTATTGTTTGGCATACACCCCTATTAACACAAATCTACCCTTAGAAGCCTTGTATTCCCCCCCCCCTTACATAATATTGGCCCCACTGATTTTTAATGAAATTGGAAATTTCGTATGTTTTCTCTTCCCTGGTGTGCAAAATTTCTAATTTTTATTTAAAATCACTCTTTCGTTGTTTCATTTCAATTTGGCAACCCCTATTCGCCTTTCTCTCACATCTATCATACTACGCTATTATTCTAACCTATACTATAAACGACAATAACAAAAAACCAAAAACTAAACTTTCCGTTGCATGAACTACATTATAACCTATCCTACTAAACCCTCTTCCTGTACTACTCTATATGGGTATAAATTCTCCAAGTGAAAACGCCCGCGATATCCCCCTGTCATATTATCTAGCTCAAACGTATTTCCTTCAGCAAAAATACGCGTGATCCTGTACGGCCCTTCATAAGGAAACAACAACTTCGCGCAAATGTTTCTGTCGCGGTTTGAAACCCTTAATCGTTTTACTACTACCAGATCCCCTATTCCAAAAGTCGTTCTTTTTTAATTTTCCTACACCTTCGCTCGATGTCCCTACGCTGCATCCTTTCAATTCTACGCCTAGCACTACCTAACAGCTCTGTTATGTCTTGTATCTCGACTTCCTCCCTCCATGGTCTAGCTGGTATAATCCTTCGCATCAATGTTACCGGACATGTTTTCGTAACCGAACTCGGTACGCTATTCATAAAATTTTCTATTTGTGGCAGATATCTAATCCATCTGTTGTGATGCTCCTGTGTCGCCAATCGTAGATATTTTATTACCTCTCGTATATAACGTTCGCATGGATTAGCTTTCGGATGCCGTATGCTGCTAAATGATACTTTAATATTTGCCCTATTTAACCCGTTCCTGAATCTTTGATTGTTGAAATACGTCGCGTTGTCTACCAAAATCCTTTCCATCTTCCCGACCTGGCTTTCAAATTCTCCAATTGACTGCAATGCATGCACCGTGTTACTTTGTCTTGCCGGAAATAATTTGACAAATTTAGAAAAAACGTCTACCATCACCAATATGTGTCGATACCCCAGTTCACTCGTAATCAGGTTGCTTAAGTAATCAATCGCTACTAATTCCAACGGTCCATTTACGCTCACGTTCATTGGCGTATTCTGCAACACCACGTTCTTGTCTTTACCTAGAATACAAATTTCACACCGATTTATCCTTTCTTTAATCACCGTGATATCATTTCTTGCATAAAACGCCTCTCTAAATACCAAAAATGTTTTTCTGATGCCTATATGTCCGAATTTTAAATGAATTTCGTCTATAATTTCAACAGCCACGTCTCTTGATAACACTACCAGCTCTGCATCCCCCTATCCTTTTTACCACAAACTGCCCTACGATGGTAAATCCCCCGGTACTCTTCCATATTTTCTCTCGTTAGTTTCTCGCGTATCGAGCTCACCTCACTGTGCCTCTGCGTCTCTATAAGCTTGGAGTTTGTCCACCGACCAACATCCCTGAACTCCTGCAAAGCAATTAAACACCCCTTTATGTTTTGATTCGATTCCACCTGCGGTCTGCTTAGAAAATCCGCCGTCACATTCTCCTTTCCTGGTTTATGCTTAATTTCAAAGTCGTATTCCTGTAACACCAATGCCCACCTATACAACCTACTGTTTAGAAACTCCTTTTTCTTCATGAACGTTACCACCGTGTTGTCGGATTCTATTAAAAATTTCTTACCTAACAAATAAAAACGCAACTTTTTCACTGCATATACTATGGCCAACATCTCCTTCTCTGCCGTCGCATACCTGGTTTGGCAGTCTTTTAATACTCTGGAAATGAAAACAATTGGTACCTCAGCTCCATCCTGTATCTGCACCAACTCGGCCCCGATTGCATATTTCGACGCATCCGTCCTCAAAATAAAATCGTCTGTAAAATTTTGATATTTTAACTCTAACTCTGTATAAAACGCACCTTTTAAATCCTGGAACGCCTTCTCTCGTTCAGCAGTCCATTTCCATCTCTCTTTTTTCTTTAACAAACTCACCAACGGCACACACAATTCAGAATACCTCGGTATAAACCGTTTGTAATAATTTAGAACCCCTAAAAATCCTCGCAATCCTCTCACATTCTTCGGTTGTGCAATATTTTTCAACTCGTCCAATCTTTTATTGCAAATTTTCATCCCTTGTTCGCTAATTTCAAACCCTAAATACGTAACCTTGCTCTTAAACAACTCGCATTTCTCTACGTTCAGCTTCAAACCCCTTCGTCCAGTCGTTGGATCACCTTTTCTAAATGCTCCAGGTGTTCTTGCTCGTTCCTTGAAAAATCAACAAATCATCCACATAATGCGAACAGAAACATTCATATTCATTAAACAGCTTCTGCATGGCCCTTACAAGTGCTGCTGAAGAACTACTTAAACCAAACGGAACTACAGAAAACATATAAATCTCGCCTTCGATACTAAATCCGTAAACTTTTACTGTCTTCATGCAACGGAATTAACCAAAACGAATTTTTAAATCTAATTTACTGAAAATCTTCATTTCATATACTTTATACAACAAATTATCCAACCCTTGTGGTTGTTCGTACTGCGGTTTCGTAATCGCATTCAACTTCCTCGCATCCAAACAAATCCTTATATCCCTTTTGTTGGGTTTTGGTACAATAACTACTGGGTTCACATATGGAGTTTTCGCTGGTTCGATAATACCCTCTTTTAACATTTTGTCTATCTCTATTTTAACCCTATTTCTTATGGCAAACGGAATTGGATACACCCTTGTATTAAAACCGCTGTCTTCCGTGACCTCCAACTTATGCACATACCGCCTCGCAAATCTTGGCTCTTCATTAAACAAGCCTATATATTTATTAAACAAATCCCCTATCTTCATCTTAATTTCATTACTCACTTTCCCTATCTGTTCATCATTAATTAATCTCGCAAACATATTACATAATCGCAATTCAATCCGTCCATAATTATTCTCTTTAATCATTCCTAATCCTGTACTATCTATATCATTTCCATTCCTATTTTCTGAACTAACCGTAGGCACCACCCATAACCTATCTTTATCAAATATCCTAATTGACCTATCCTTTCCATCTATATTCAACCCAAAATCCTCTATAAAATCCATACCCAATATGAAGTCTAGCTGTAACCCCTTTGTAATTAAAAACTCTGCATCCCCTGCTTCTTTATTTCCTATATATATCGGTACACGGATAACATTATAAATCGTCGTTAGCTTTTTGTTCATCGCTGACCATAAATTAACCCCATCAATTGTTCCTATTCGTCCCTTTAAAAATTCTCCATGTTTGACTACCACACTCTCATTTACCAGCAACAACTGTGAACCACTATCAACTAAAGCAACATATACACAATCCCTTAAACTAATATTTATAAACAACAAATTCTTTTTATTAAAAATGTAACTGTTTAACAATAAATCCCTTATACTATAACACACGTCAATATTTACTCCTAAGCGGTCGGTCGTCCAAAAATTCGCGTTTTTTTTTGTTCCTGTGGCGTCTCGTGAATCTGCACCACCTCAATCCTATCTGGGTCCGTTGTAATTGCGCTCGTCGTCATATGCTGGACGTTTACGTCCCTGTCTGTCCGGCTGTTTCCATTTTGTATTCCGCCCCCAGTCGTCCGGCCGTCACCCTCGTGGTTGCCGTGCTGGTATCTGTTTTGTCCGTTGTACCCATTTTCCCTGTGATCCCTATTGTAATACGGTCGTCTATGTACCTCGTGTCCCCAATGATTCCGATGTCCGTGGTTAAAGTTGTCCTGTCTGTAATTTGGTCTGTTTTCGTGGTACGGTTGTCGTCGGCTGTCTTCCCTATAACCCCTGTTTTGCTCCCAATAGTTCGTCCGCGTTTTCGCCTCCAGTGCTGTCGCTAAATCAAAGTTTCTCATTACCCCTAAGAATTCCCTCAACGTCTTGACATTTTGTACCACTACCACCTTTGTAACTTCCGGTTCCATATGTCCTGCTAGTAGTAGTACAATGTCGTCCTCGCCCAATTTCGGTGTCAAGTGTTGTGCCTGATTAAACTTGTCAATCGCGTATTCTTCGCGTGTGCCGTGAGTCCTGCTGTAATGTCCGGTAATTAAATTCGTCCTTATGTCAGTCTGGTGTGTATTGCTCCAAAATTGTTCTATAAAAAGTCGTCTAAAATCATCGTACGTGTCGTATTGTTTTCGAATGATGTTATGCCATTTTTCGGCGTTGCCCGTCAAAGTCGCCCCCACGATCTGTAGTTTTGTTCTCTCGTTTTCAGTCCCTACGATTTCGTCTAGTCGGTCTAAGAATCCCATGGGCTGTTCTGTCCTACGTCCCTCAAACTTCGGTAATGCGTCCCGGTTTAACCTAACGTGCTGTCCGTAGTCTAGTCCAATGCGCCTCCTTTCTAGGTCTTCCAATTTTTCTTGTATCTGTCTAACGTCATGTCCTACCCTGGTTTCTAATACCGTGACTTTGTCGTCAAGTTTTTCGTCCAGTTGCGTCCTACCGTGCACATTTTCGTTTTGTATTGTCTCTAAAGTTTGTCCTAGATTTCTGTAGTTCGTCATATGTCTTTTGTCGCATGTTTGTATCTCTGTATTTAAATTTGAAAATCCCGCTAATCATCGTTTCTTCCACAGTATCTACCAGTGTCTTAATTTCCGTTCTTAGGTCCGTCCGTGTCGCGTTCAAATCTCCCTGAAAATGTACCCGTGTGTGTTCCAACTTGTCGTCAACCCTGTCTACTTGTTGTTGGACCTCTGTCCGCATGTCGTCCTTTACAATTTGTATTTGTGTTAGTAAATAGTCCTGCGTGTAGTTCATTTTCGCCGTCAGTTCCGCGTGCGCCGCCCTAAACTCGTTCCTTAGTTCCGTATGTGTCTCTGTAATTCTATCTGTCAGTTCTGTTTTAACGGTTCTTAGTTCCGTATGTGTCTCTGTAATTTTGTCTGTCAGTTCCGTATGTGATTCAGTAATTTTGTTTGTCAACTCGTTCTTTAATTCTGTGTGTGATTCTGTAAATTTTTTCGTCAAATTCGTTTGTAGTTCCATGTGTGCATCTTTTTGTTCCCTACGTGATGCATTGAGATCGTCTTTCATACTCATCAGAAATCTCATAATGTCCTGGGTTCCGTCGGCTTCTGCTACCTTCACCTCCGGTACCGTCGCCTGGTCCGGGTCCATGTCTGTCACCTCCATCTCTGTCTGCCTCACGTCCGTCTCCTGTATGTCGCCCCCTGCGTCCAGCTCTATGTCAAGTGTCCCTAGTTCCATTTCAACACCGTATATCCGTCCCGATCTCGTGATCCTTTTCGTGTCCGCGTCCGTCATCTCTATTTCCTAGTTTTGAACTCGTTTTCTGTAAAATAATAAAGAAAAAAAAACTGCGGGACCCACCTAATCTCGGGATCCTGTATTCTACTCTCTTTCACTCTAATACTTATCTAGCCTTTTTCTCGAGCCTCACGTTGGGTTTGCCACCTTCTTCTGCCTACTACTTTTACTTTTGCTTGTTTACTCCACCCCTCCACCCTTTTATTTTTATTTTTAATAATATATCTGATTATAAACTTTACTACTTTATTTATTTAAACAAATTTTTGCTACACGACTTTTGTCGTTGTCCCTATTTTAGTATTCAATAAATGACTTCTATTTGAGGTGCTTTAGCAACGTTTGGTTGGTTATCTATTTACTGTTTACTATATATTATGCCTCGACTATATTAAACCTTAATCTCAGGGTGTTCACCTTACTCACCGTGAGTTCAATCGTGAGTAGATGTGCACTACCCAACCAAACTGCACACTCGTTTGTTTTACCACTTTTTTAATGTACTGATTTACTATATATGCCAAATTTTAACAGATCAATGTTGCTTGGTGCCAAATTAATTTATGTATACTATTTATGACTTTAATTTTGACGTTTTAAGATATTCACGGTACTTACCTGAATTATACCGCGCTGAAGGCCTTCTTTTACTGCTGGCTCAAGATCGTATTCACCGTACGCACCTTCACAAGGATTCTCAATCGTGGTTCACTTGTGTATCGCCTCCAGGTGTTCTTAACCAATTTCGTTGACCCCAAATCTGAAATAATTTTACCCCAATTTAGAATTTAAAAAAAACCGTTGTATCTACTTCCCCTGCGTTAATTCTTCCTCGTAATCTACTGCTCTCCTGTTTCCCTACTTCGTATTCCAATCAATCCTCTCCTTGCTCAATCCAAATCAATCCAGCCGTCCTATTTTAAATCAATCCTTGTCCTGCTATTCCTTTAATATCCACACGATGTCCTTACTGCCTTTAATCTGCTCAAATCACTCCAAAAATTATCAATATCGTCGTTGCCTTTTATATCCACTCAAATCTCCTGCTGCCGTTTAGCCAAATCTTCCCAAATCCAACACCAATCTTGCTCAAACCTAAATAATCGTCGCTTTTCCCGTCGCACTAGTAACCACTCTAAATCTTATTTAATACTCGTTGCCTTTATACTCTCGATGCTTCTTATTACTTTCACTTTACTAAATTAAACTCTTTAATTCACATAAACTTTTATTTCAATAAATATTTGTACAACTTTTAACGCAGGTTTTGTAAAACACGTCTTTATCTGAACATAATCGAAATTAGAATTTTTTTTATTTATTTTGCTTAGCGATAAGATCAACAACCTTAGCTTACTTGAATTACAATTCTAAAACATACAACATCCAATAACAATTCGTCTTTCCTTTCGTGTCCAAAATACCTTCACTACAGTCTTTATAATATTCTTAATTTCTACTATTGGTCCAAAACACTTCACAATTCTCCAATAACCTTTTATATTTCTATTCACTTTTAATTTTGATTTTACAATTCGTCCAAAAGTTGATTCTATTAAAAGAAAAGCCAAAATAATTTACACACGACCTGGACGCTTTGTTGGTTGCAGATATCCATAAATGCGTTCGGTTTTCCGACGGCAAATGTACTTTCACTGGCTCATAAAATATCAACTCAGTATAAAACCTTAAGTACCGTGCATTGTATCAACGTCATAAAGTCATGTTGTCTACCTTTTGGCACATATGTTTCAAACTAAAATGGTACATACTTTAGCATATGTAAAGTACAGCAAAATATAGTTTTTTTTAATTATTAGATCTGATATATTAATCCTATTGTTTGGCATACACCCCTATTAACACAAATCTACCCTTAGAAGCCTTGTACCCCCCCCCCTTACATAATAATATATATATTTTGCCGTAGAACTCACAAAAATTCGTGCCCCATCGTTTGGGCGCCATAAAATTGCCGTGGATCGGGGATTAATGCTCTTAAAATTCTCGCCCCACGAATTGAGCCAACATAAAGTTTTCTGAAAAAAAATATATAAAAAAAAAATTCTTACATTTGTTTTTGAGAACGCCTCCTTATTTCTGCTTACCCTGGCTAGCTCCGCAATCGGCTTCTTCTTGAATACCTATCATTTTAAGTACATTCCTTTCTCAGCCACACAGTCAAATGAAATTACCATTCAAATAATGCAACAGACATACAACCTTTTTATTTACACATATTAACAAGCTTCCATTATTAATAAAATATTTACACCTTGGTACAGACAGTTTGATTAAACTGTTACCACCTCGATCATTAATATTTTAAAGTCAGTGATTTAATATATTTCAACAAATTCTATTTAATATGAGTAGATGGTCAACCCTAGATTGATTTTATTCTGGTCTATTTTGAGCTCATTATAACCCAGTTCCTCTAAATGGTTTTAAACCTTGCATTTTTATTAAAAACAAATTTAAAGACCCGTTTGCTCCTTTACAACGACATTTTATATCATGAATAAACATTTATATATCATCAATAAAAATTTTTAAATAATCAAGATTAATTGTCCTGCACATATACACCAGGAAACGAGTTTTATGGTAATCAATACACCCCCAAAACATCAAAACAGTCAAACACAAAAATATCAACACAAATGTTTATACAAAAAACAGGAAATTAAGTTTCTTTACCTGTAGAAGGCTCCGTCCCTCGTCACCGCTGAAGATGGTTACTAGAAACCTTCGTCGTTGTGTCCATATACCTCGATTCTGCCTGGATCCAGCTGATCCCACCATCCAAATCTCTGCTACCACCTCTATTCTTCTACCCAGATATTTGCCTTGTCCCAAACGTTAACACTCCATACCAAATACACTTCATGCATACAATTCAAGCATTAGGCTTCGCTTACCAAAGTACCATCCTTTCATTCGATAGAGTCGTTGTAGTAACGGCACCTTTTTATCTAGACCTTAGCACCAACTCGTGCAATATAACTTTTACTACTTAAGCGGTACGTTACTACAGCTTTACATATTTTCAACCAGGATGTTGTATGCTACTTTACCGAATACACAATAATTAATACACGTAGGCATATACTATTAATTATGTTGAAGATCTAAGCGCGATCTCAGATCTAAAATGAAAGAGAGCTTCAATATGTTTCGCCGAGTATTTATACGCTTTTCACACCCCTCAAGAAACCTCCCTTCACTGAAAAGCTTATTTTTAAAGACACTTCTACAAATTCTGAACGTAACGTCTGAAAAATTTCAAGATCATTTTAATGTTACCCTGAATTTTGTTTACAACCTTAACGAACGCGCGTTTCTCACAACTGCCTAACCTTAAACTAATGATATCGTTTTCCGTCGTCATAACGATCCACTTCTCAACTATCTTTCTCCGTTCTACCCATATTTATTGTCTCATTTCAAAACCCCTCTCAGCTACAGAAAATCGATATTGTTGTTAGCCTTCATATTTACCCGTGTATATTAGACGTGACTTGTACCCAACGCTTTCTTATACGTTTCTCTGTCTGTCTTACATTATCGATCGTTTATTTCATTTAGTCTTTAAGGCACGTGTTATTGTTAGCAGTTTGTTAAATCGACCGTTGCCACAATTTCATAGAAATTCTGTCTCAACGTATAATTCAGTTCTATGACCCTGACATTTAACCACATGTGTTTCTTCAAAGACACTTGTTATTTAAAATAACAATTCCAAGTTTCTCCCTTCTTAGTATTTGTAAACGAACTTTTGCTTTTATGTAAATGGAAAGATGCGTTTAAAATTATTGATTTTCTATACTTGCAAGCTCTATTTCTGCGTCCATGCGTTTGATATAAAATTATTATAATTACTTATGCGTGTCCTTGAGTTTTTATGTACTCTAAAGCTTCTTCCCTTATGTAATTTTAACATTCCAATTTAAAATTAGAAAAATATCTTGATAACCTTCCGTTTTCACTATATAAACTGATTAATTTAACGCGTAAATAATTTGCTGCTATTTCTATATACACAGTTTATAAAATTTTATTATCTGGACCTATTTAACTTATAATTCCACGACAATATATATATATATATATATATATATATATATATATCAGATAGAGAAAATGGCACAATCGTAACTTCAATTTGCAATCTTAATTCATCCGAAGTTTGCCAAAGATGTCTTGATTTAGTTTATAAAAGGAAGATATATTTCTTATAAAGCACTTCGTAATCAGCATCCAAAAACGACATGTAGCTTTAGTAGACTACTCACCTCAAAGAAAAGGTATCGAGCAGATTGATTGTAATCAATAAAGTTCGGATAATATTCTACCAAGATGGTTGCTTTTAATTACAATGGCACCTTGGTTCCCAAATTGATAACTTTATGTTGGACATAAGCATGCTAAGAACAATCAGGTTCGCAATCACAATAGAAAAATGCTTTTAGTGGTGTCCGGGTTATATATTTTCAGGCAACAATCACTCTGTATGTATTCATGAAAACCTCTGAAACTATAACCTGGAAAAATTTTAACACACATTTTTAATTAAATGCATGAAATTTATAAGTACTTTTTTTGTATTAAGTTAAGAATTTATATTGTAATTTAATTTGTCTAAAACGTCTTCCATTAAGTTAAGTACGTTTTGATATATTTGATTTTTAGTATTTGTTTAAAGATGTCCATCATGTACTCGTAATGAAAAATAATTGTAAAATATAGTTGAAAACGTTATTCAGTAATGGTGTTAAGACCTTTCCTATTGGTGTTTTTCACATGTAAAGATATTAGTTCCAGTTCAGTTATAATAAATTATTTTGCCAGTACCTAGAGGCGTGATTAAAATTAAGATCATCTAAGATTTGATTTTAGAAATCTTTCTTTCAGTTAACAGTTTTAAGTTTTGGTTAACGTTTGTTTTATGTTTAGTTTAACAATAGTGCACTTAATGATTTCTCATGTAAATTTTAGGCCAGAACCACCCTCCTGATCTAAGGTGTTTGACACCCCTCTTGTAGTTCTTTCTAGGGTTTTGTTTTAGAACCGTTGCGAGATTAGGTGGCTTTCAGAATACTTCCCGATTAAGACATATTTCACTCACGAAATCATTACGGAACCATCTTCACACACTTACACCACCCGTCCCACTAAGCAAGTCGGCAACGATTCTTGTTAGTACTGTCGAGGTTTTCGGTAATTTACCAAAACAGTATTTTTAGCGAAGTACTTCACCAAGTTTCTTTTGTGAATTACCGCCTAGATTTTCTGGGGTCAAAACCGTATGTAAAAACAATACAGTACAGCATATGTATTACATTACTTTATTTCAAATGTAACGTTTAATATTCGTATACACTTGTTTAACAAAATTACCGTAATAAATTCTTCTGAAGAAAAACTCATTTTCAAAAGTTTTTGGCTGCATGTAATGCTGTCGCGTTAGTTGAATTAAACGCAATGCATTTGGGCTGTATTTATTACTGAAAGCTTAATAGTATAAAATTTTAGTGAGGGGACACCTTGTGTATAGAAGGTGTTAAGAGCAATTAAGGTGTAGAAAGTAGTGCGGATTACCAAATCCTTTTTCCCATATTATAAATAAACTACGTCATAATACGAAAAAAACTTGGATGACAAGTTGAGGATAATTCTATAAAATTCCATTGGAAACGATTAATTTTAAAAATACATTAGAAAAACAAAAGTAGCTTAAATAATTTAAATTTAAAGTGATATAATTATTCACTATATAATTAACTGTAGCGCGTAATAAACCAGACGAGATTCGTCAGTACAGCCCAGACACGTGTGGACATTCAATTTGACAGTTATGCAAAACCAGCGGCAACTGTGGTTGAAATAAACACCTACACAGCCACGAAACGTGTCAGAATTATAAACATAAAGATGAGATAACGCAAAACAATTATAACACGCCATTGCCAAACAACACAATCTTTATTCTGTGTGTAAATAGAGCATTTAAAAATTCATTTTCGTTAAAAATACCACTTTATACTTTTGTAATAAAAAGAAATAGCTTCCTTTTAAAGAAGTCCATTTGGGGTTAATTCTAGAACAAATTATATCATTTAATCTAAAACGAAAATACCACCTAAATAAATTTGGAGTTTGCGGGAATTCGATCAAGTCATAAATCATTTGTAAACATGTTAGGAATAGCCAATTATTTTTTGTAAGCAAATAAACGCTCCAATATGAAAAACGTGCGCCTACTAGAAATCCATAAACTAGATAAAATAAGCGAGTTTAATTTCTTTACGTATTACAAAGAAGGAGACCGCGCCCATTAACTTAGTGCACTAGAAAAAAATAAACGGCATTCGGTAGAATCATAAATCATATCGACTGCACATAATTAGCACATTAAAACCGTGAAATCCTCGTTAATATTCGGAAAATAACAGGAAAGATCTAGAATATGACGTATTGGTTTCATTTTGATATATAAACCGAAACTGAATTAGAACGATTTCATTTAGTATTCGGCATGCATTTCGTATTTGAAATTCAAGATTAATTCATTTCATGTAACTTTTGAATACACAACGTGTAAGTCCTAGCAATTTATAATTCATTTTACGTTGTGTAATTAGTAAAATTGAACTGGGCATAATTATTTGGTATAATACTACAAAATTGAACGATCTTTGACATAAATAATTCTGATGCCCAAGCTACGACTGAGTTTAATCAATTAGCAATCGACGTACTTTGTAAACTGATATTTTAACTTTAAATGGAGATTTCAAATGAAACCAGGAAGTATTTAATGCCGTTAATGATAATGGAAATGAGCTTTTGATAAAATCTACTTGACAATAACCATCAAAAGTATAAATTTTCGTTCTTTGTTTGTAACTGATAAGAATATTTAAATATTTGTAACATAAGCTGCAATAAGTTCTTAATCTTATATAAAAATTATGTAAAGGAAATAATTACCAGCAAATTTTAAGGTCAGAGTTCAAAGCATTTTAACCTTTACTAAATGATCTGTGCATCGGCTTTGGCCAATCACACTCACGGACGGGGTAATATAGGATTGGCAAATTATCCACTGCAAAATTAACGTGAACTTTTAATAAGTCACAGAGAAGAAGTTTGAGTTCTGTAATCGTTAATAACGATTAAGTAAGGATTATTTTAAGTAATTTTTAGGGATAATTTTCTGTATGAACTTAAGCTGTAAACTGTTTTGTAAATGTAAGAGAGTCTTTTGTATGAAAAAACAATATTTCTTCCGATTTCTGTATTTCATTTCATTTTCGTAAATTCGAAGGTATAATTTCTGTTGAGCTAGCCAGGCAAGGAAAAGGAAGGTAATATAGTAATTTCATATTTCCTATTGCATTCTTATTAATTCTGTTTGTCGTATCTGAGTCACAGCAAAATTAATGGCGCTTCTACTCATCAATATATACATATATTGCTAAGGCAGATAAGGGCTATTTTTGTAGATTAAGGCGTAATTTTAAATAATAATTCAAAATAAAGTCGAATTAATTTTTTTGGAAACACTCAGCATATGAAACTGTGTTTTATGTTATTCAAATGGATGGATATTTTACTGGTATTATTTGTTTATTATTAAGTAAAACTTTCCAACAGGAATAATGCTTAATTTTACTAAAAATTGCATTCATTGTTATTCTAAATCACTATATGCATGTGGGCACGTAATTTTACTTAAAATTTCATTATTCAAGTTGATAAAATTAACATTTGCAGTAACAAGACAAAATATTAGGGTAAATATTGCATTTATGAACATTTATGAGTGTTTATGTGAGAAATAGTGGTATTTCGGCCATTTTCAATAAAGTCGATTTTCGCATTGTTGAATACGCTAAGCCAATCATGTACTTCGTTGTGGACATAAACGCTTAGTGTTGAAGCGGTCTACGTGATTTTTAGTGCAATTGATATTCTTGGAAAATTGCAAAATTCCTAAATAATGCTATAGTGTTAGTATGGGTGAGGGGTGGGGGTATTTATAAATAGAATGTGTTGTTTTTTAAAAAGATTATTCATGATGTTCTAAAGACCAACAACAATATTAAAAGTGATGCAGTGATTCGTAAAACCCGGTGAAAGATATTATAAAGTTTCTACTATTATTTTTAAATAGTATCTTCAATTATTTAATTTTTACTAATTTTGGAAAATTGTAAATAGATCCGACATTTTTAAAGAAAAATTTAATATGGAATTACTTTTAGGGCTTTTCGTTTTAGTGTTAGCTAAAGACTATTCTAATTTTATTAAAGCTATACAATTACGTCTTAACGCAGGTTTTTTATTAATAATTTATATGCGTAAGCGACCCTTATTTATGAATCATTAATATTTGAATTTTGAACTTTGTATTGATAAGTAATATGTTATTGCAGTGTTCTCAATACAAAAGATACCGAAGAGCAAAGGTTGTAGTAGCGGTTAAACTTTGTGCCACTTGTACCGGATTTTATTAGAACAGAATTTACGGAAGGAAACTTTTGGTATTTAAATAATTTTTAATAAAATCAGAAATTTGCTTGTTATTGTATAGTGTTTTGGTATTTAATAATTTTTATAAGATTCTCATTATAAGAGGTAGTAACTTTAGTGTTTAATCAATTTAAAAAGGATCTCATGATGTTTATTCAAAAAATTTATTATTTGTACAACATAAAGCAACTTCCCCTGGTTAGGACGAAAGAGAATATTTTTAAAAGAAAAATGAAAAAGTAACGGCGGTTGTATGGGTATAATAAGAGCAAAGTAAAATAATTTTGTGTAAGTTAAAACTCTAACCTTTTTATTTATTTTTATGTGATTTTATATTGTACAAATTTTCATTTCTTTAATTTTTATTCTTTGTGAATATTTGTGCTTTAAAAATTTTAGAAAAGGTTTAATACGCTAATATATCACCTCAACCTGTGTAATAATTGATGTCGTATCGGGACTTTATTACTTTAAGTAGCCTTAGTTTATCCTTCCGTTCTCTTATCTTATCGCTTCCACGAACTTTATAGACGCTCAGAAGTGTCGTAGATTATTTAGTTTTCGCCAAATTTGGAAAATTGCCTACATTTTTTGAAAAAGCTTAAGTAATTTGGGATTATTTCTAAAGCTTTCCGTTTTAGCGTTAGTGAAATGCTAGTCTGATTTTATTAAAGTTATACAATCACGTCTTGACGCAAGTATTATTATTTATATACTACATCACTCAATATGTCCGTAGGATGATACATAGATGGCGTTGCTATGTAATAATCCATATGATTTGTAGGAAGTACTAACCTTAAAAAGATATCTGTCAAAATTTCATGACAATCCGACGATTAGTTTACAAGTTACAGAGGTTCAAGTGACGATACTTTTGAGTTTTTCAAAAAAATGAATTCCAAGCAATTTCGCGTGTTGATTTCTCATTGCTTTTTGATGGGTAAAAATACCATCGCAGCCAAAGCATGGCTTGATAAGTGCTATCCGGGCTCTGCTCCATCGAGACAAACGGTGGAAAAGTGGTTTGCTGATTTTAAACGTGGCCGTACAGACACTGACGATGCTGAACGCTCTGGAAGGCCAATTGAGGTGGTTACACCGGAAAACATCAAAAAAGTCCACCGAATCGTTTTGGAAAACAGAAAAGTGAAATTGCGTGAGATAGCTGACACCTTGAAGATATCAGAAGGCAGTGTGCACACTATTTTGCATGAACATTTGTCCATGAGAAAGCTGTTCTCAAAGTGGGTGCCGCGTTTGCTCACAGTGGACCAAAAACAACAACGTGTCGATGATTCTGAGAGCTGTTTGGAGCTGTTCAACCGGAATAAAAGGACTTTTGCGTCGGTATGTGACAATGGATGAAACATGGATCCACCACCACACTCCAGAGTCTAATCGGCAGTCAGCTGAGTGGACTGCAGCCGGAGAACCACGTCCAAAGCGACCAAAATTGCAAAAGTCGGCTGGTAAGGTTTTGACGTCTGTATTTTGGGATGCGCACGGAATTTTGTACATTGACTATCTTGAGAAAGGAAGAAGAATCAACAGCGAATACTACATGGCATTATTAGTGCGTTTGAAGGAAGAAATTGCCAAAAAACGGCCACACATGAAGAAGAAAAATTCTTTTCACCAAGACAATGCACCGTGTCACAAGTCGATCGCAACGATGGCCAAATTGCACCAATTGGGCTTCGAATTGCTTCCGCACCCACCGTATTCTCCAGATTTGGCCCCAGCGACTACTACCTGTTCGCAGACCTGAAAAAATGCTCGCCGGAAAAAATTTGGCTCGGATGAAGAGGTGATCGCTGAAACTGAAGCTTATTTTGAGGCCAAAGACGAATTGTTTTACAAAAAAGGTATCGAAATGCTAGAACGGCGTTGGACTGATTGTATCACTCTTGAAGGAATGTATGTTGATGAATAAAATCGAATTTCGCCAAAAAAATGTGTTTTTCTTAGTTATCCTACGGACTTATTGAGTGATGTGTTATATGAGTAAGTGACCCTTATTTAGGAATCGCTAATATTTAAATTTTAGACTTTGTATTGATAGGAGTTAAGTTATTGGAGAGCTGTCGAATCGAGAGTTCTGTCAAGACACCGAAGAGTAAAGGTTAGAATAGCAGTTGAGCTTTGTGCTTCATAACCTAGATTTTATTATAAGAGAGTTTACGAAATTAAACTTTGGATATTTAAATAGTTTTTTAAAAAAACTTGCTTGGTATTGCATAGTGTTTCAGTATTTAATAATTTTGATAAAATTTTCATTGTAAAAAGTCGTAACTTTAGTGTTTAATCATTTTTAAAGCGAATCTCACGATTTTCATTTAGAAAATTTATTATTTGCACAACATAAAGCAACGTACACGGGTTGGAACGAAAAAGAATATTTAAAAAAAAATTAAAGAGCAACGGCGGTTATATGAGTATAGTGAGGGCAAAGTAAAATTATTTTTATTTTAAGTTGAAACTCTAACCTTTTTATTTATTTTTCAAGTGATTTTATACTGTAAAAATTTTAATTTTTGAAATTTTTATTCTTTATAAATATTTGTGCTTTAAAAATTTTAGAAAAATTAATACACTAATATATCAAATATGAAGGGTCTCTTTAATGTTCTACTAACTCAGCTAGTGTAGGAAGTGCTTTCTTGAATTTTGGTTTAATATTTTGTGTACTGCTATGCTGAGAAGCGGTATTTTTTAAGATTCTTAAGGAAATACAGGAGGTGTTATTTCTCTTCGGTAAAACCGCTATATAATCATACATCAGCTTTAAAATAATACGCAATATTCTTTTACAACTAAGCTTTCAAATACTAATTACTACCTCCACATCAGCTTTCTCTTACAAACAATATCTTAAATACAATAGCTATGAAAAGCAATTTCCTCTCAACACAAATCTTACATACTAAAGATAGAGTCCAAAATCTCTGTTTAAAAATAGAATAATCACTCTCCTATTCTACAAATCTTATTCTAGTAGTTATCATTCCTTAATTAAATCTTCCTTAATATGTACAAAATTTATAAAAATTAGTCGAAAAATTTAATATCTTCCCCCTTAAAAAACCCGTATTCATACATATCTGATATCAACTAGGTCTAATTATTTCCCAGTATATTGGCTATAACGTCTACCTTAGACTTTCCAACCCTTCTAATTAAAATATTAACTTTTACACACACTTTAGTCTAAATTCATAAGGCTAGTACCCATAAAAATCTCATCGTACAGTTTACTTAATCAATAGATGTAGGTCCTTTTAAAAATTCACACAAAATATAGTTATTTTACCGTTACAGATCTGCTTGTTGTTGCCTTTTTCCAAAACATAATTATCATTCCATGTTTCAAAAATCGTTGAAATCGTTTTCATACAGATTGGTCCATATACCATATAACAAACTATTTTAATCATGCATGCAGTATTTCAATTAGGACTTAAATTGCGGTAGTTTCAATTAGTTTCTAATTATTTATTTTCCATTTTTAAGAACATTGTACGTACGTCAATTAATCTAGTAACGTTTGTGCATTAGTCAATACTTTCGCTACAAATTCAGTACATGTTAGATAGAACTTTAACCACAAAGCAGGGTGACGTTTAAATCAGAACTGTCTTTTTATTCAATATTAATTGGCCTATACAACGGCGAGATACAGTAACCTCACATTCTAGACGTTCTAGCTTTTTCCTGAACCTTATAATTGGCTTGTTCTTAAAGGTGTGTCATAAAACATTCGAGGATTTACGTACTACTGCCTCAACCTGTGTAATAATTGATGTCGTGTCGGGACTTCATTACTTTAACTAGCCTTAGTTTACACTTACGTTATCTTATCTTACCGCTTTCATAAACTTTATGGTCGCTCAGGGCTATTCACATCATTCGCTGTAACGTTTTATTTTAGCATTTGATTGTTCTAGAACATAGGTCAATTAACACGTTCCTCAGTACTTAGAAACACAATTTTTTCAATTGAAATGCGGTAAATTCTTCTTAGAATATGAGACTGATGTTTAAAATTTAATTGAATGCGCTATCGCAAAATACTAAAATGCGTTTGCTATGAAATAAAAAAATTTTACATGAAAATTAAGATATTCACGCAGCTTCTCGTAAAATTTCCTGTATATTTCTTTTAAGCATATGTATGCCTTTGGACAGGATTAATTACAAATGATTCGATTTGTATGCGTTTGAACGCAAATTCACTATCAATCTATAAAAAGTGAAATCTTTTAATATTCGTTACACATTCTAGCTTTTATTATAAAACGTAAATGAATCTCGCCCAAAAAATGCACGCCTACGCGCAGAACATAGTAAATACCGTTATTCTTATGTTAAGCACGATTCCTTCGTTATTAAATTGTAAACGTTACGGTTTTTATGCATTTCTACTTTTAATACCGGACACTTTAGAAATACAAATATATATCTACATAAATGGCCTTTTTTTGAATTTTCTCGAATTTACTCAAGTTTACGACATCGAATGTTTATCTTATGGTGCAATATGACCCTTCATCACTGTCTAAAAAAAACAAAAAAAACGACAGCAATTGTAGTGGGTTTCGTTTTAGTGAAATTTGCTCTAATTTCGGCTCCAACAATAAAAAAAACTTCACATAAAGTATTTTTCTTCTAATTTTACAAAATCAATTAAAAGCTTTAGTTTTTTCAAAAAAAATAGCGTTGCGGTCGTTTGCCATTGTAGCGTTGCCAAAATACCGTTGCCAAAATACCGAGACAGCTAGTTGCGTGTGATTATTTAAACTAATATTGAGAGACATAACAGATTAAAAATAAAATTAATACAGTTCGTAAGCGCTAAGTTTTAGTACAATAAAGCGTATGCTCTGATAGCCATTGCACTAACAGAAGCAATGCTTACACATCGTGATGCAATCTACTTGTATTAGTTGGACTCTAAAGTCATTCCAGAAAACGGCTTCTGTCGAGCAAAAGCTAAGAGTAAAAGCTGTGCGTATATCTGAAAAGATGCACAAACTATTATAAGAGAAGCCCGTCGATGATCACACAAACGTATTAAAGTTGAGTATGGAAACTGCACTGTTTATGTGCGGCGATTGCTGAGAATTCTAACGATGATTTATTTTAAAACCACAAAGAAGCTTAGAACTAAATGTTGCAAGACGCTACGTATGCGCATCTAAAGATATTTTACAATAGACAGTTGTCGTCCACCCAGACCATCAAGGACGTTCAAATAATGTCATGTTGCAACAACAATACAGACCACGAAAAGGTACGTGACTTATACGTAATTATGGTACGCTAACCTTGTACGTAAGCACAAAAAATGTTACATTGTGGGAACAGAATATTGAACGCGGTCAGCATGCATTACAAGCAGAGAAAAATTATATACTTACTAAGCCTGAAATAGAAAGATAAGTTAAAAGCAACACTGTTTCAAGATATGAATGTAGATTTTACAACAGAGAGAAACACGCGGTGCGCGACTTATTCTTTTGAACCGTGCTTGCAAGCGAAGGGTATGTTTCAATCGCGTAATCATGAATTTAATGTCGTAGCAGCCAGGGAAAGACGGTATGAACTTGTCGTTTCACCCCACAGATATATCGAATTCCATTTTGTATTAAGGAAGCTGCTGTTAGAAACTGTTAGAAAAAAAACAATGAAAAACTGACGTTCCTGGACATCCTTAAATTTCTGCAGGTAAACTGGAAAAAACCTAATAAAGACGCCTTTTTGAAGGAAGTAGAAATACGTTAACTGTTACGTTAAATTTTTGCAATTGATTTATTTCTGCTTTCTTTATATATAAATATTAATCTTTGACTACTTTGTTTATTTTTTTATTAAGAAACGCCTTATAAAATTTCTTGCGTAAACGACTTCGTACTATTGTTGTTATTTCAAGTCATTTGAATTTTCATTTAACAAGTTCAAATACTTTTCAATTGAAATGATTACTTATTCAAGCGCCTTATAAAATATCCTAGGTATTTAGTTACAACGTTAAATATGTGGAATCTATTTTATTTGGTTTGATTAAGCAAGGGTTAAAAATCCTTGCATTGTGGGTTTCTTTGAAATAAGCTTTAAACATCTGCATCTCTCTAAGAAATACGCTTAATGAGTTAGCATGAAATACAGCTATCGCGTTCTGTTATCACACAGGTGTTTATGGACACAGATAGGGAGCAGGAAAGTTGTCCACCTGCTTATCTGTTTCCAGTATTGTAAATCGAAATAATAAATCTATGATTGTCTATAACAAATAGAGCACGCAAGAGGATTGCAGACGTACCTAACAATTTGAAGAGAAATTGTTTTCACACTTCGCGAAAGTCGTCATTTAATTTCTTAATTGCGTTGCTTGTAAGTGGTGTTCTGGGAATACTTTGCTATTATAATTTTGCAGGTGGTATTTCGTCGATGGGAAATATTTTGAAAGAAAAATACTTTACCACATAATGCCTTCTCTACCTCTATATACAGGTTGAACGTCGAAGCAAATCCTATTCTATATGGCGTCCTTTCAGGTGAAGAGACTCCGCAAAGTCGTGGTGTTACTTAAGATGCTTCCTTTTAAAAGGCATTACTTTACTTTAGTGTTTATAAAACCAAACTTAGTCCAGTTCTGCAACTAGTAGTAATATCTTGTCCGTCGACAACTGTTAAGTATGCATTTTCTGATTTGTTATGATGGTACCAGAGGCATGTAACTACTTCTCTTTGGCACACAAACAGACTTAATTTACTTATACTCTGCTCCTTTTTATACTTTTTATGGAACCAAGTTCATTTTTTTTTGTTATACTTGATAACACGCCAGTGCTTTAGTTTTTTTTTACGCGTGATTATGGCACAATAAATTACAGACTGAGGTTCTAAAATTTACATAGAGGTGTTAGTGCACAATGTGATTAAGCGATTGTTTTTAAGTTACGATTAAGATAGACAGAAGCTCGCGTTGAAGCAATTTTATTTACTTTAACTTAAGATTTAGGAAATGCTAACGTCCATTGTTTACGAATTATAATCTAAATTAAATTTAAAACCTGGTTACTTTCTGTTTAGGGTTACGCTGTTACTTTTAGGAAATGCACTTCGGTAAGGGGCAGGTATACAGCTCTATATTATTGTATATATTATGTCTGATTTTCTTCTTGTATTTATTTAAGGCTGGAAACACTGGGCATGTATACATGTGCTTGTTATTGAGATTTGATGTGACTGGGAAATAATCCCTAATTGATATTTGTTTAAGTTTGTATGCATCTCTTTATGTAGCATTATATGCAAGTTGACGTTTTTGTTTATATCATATTTTAACAGTTCGTCGCGTAAATGTTTGTTATGGTTTTTGTAAATAGTCCTTTTGATACCATTTTGTCAATTAACCGTTTGTAAATAAATCCACTTATTACGTTTCCAATTTTTTTTCTATTTGACTGCACGGAATTCAGTAACATAATGTCAAACTGAGATTCAAGTTATAAATGGTTTCCCTTTATTCATAGGAGGTAGAATGCTGGCACATCTGTTTTGTATGATTATTTAAATGTTGATAGGCTAAGGTATCTAGAACTATAGCTTGTTTAGTTTTAAGCATGTTATTGTAAGAAATCGAAATTAGAACATTTTTTTAATAATTAGGATGTGCATGATAATTTTTAAGGTAGGTTATACATGTGGTGTAGTGCCACATAACAAGTGAACAACAACAAGTTGTTGTTTTTAAGAGACTGTGGAATGCGTAAATGAAAAGTTCTATTGTCTCACGTTTTTTTTTATTACTAAGTTGACATTTTCAGAAATGGGATTCAGAGTGTAGCTACCAATATTTGTAAAACTAGGAGAATCGGTATATTAATAATAGTATTAATTTTTCTTTTAAGGTTTAATTTTTTAGTAATACCTGGCCAGTTTGGTGTCAAGAAATTAGAAAGTTTTTATATTCTTGTATGAATTATTTAACGTTAATTGAGATCCAGTTTAAGTCAAACTTTATTTGAACTTTTGTATGAACTAGGTATAAATAAATAAATTTGTAAAATGGTACGCAGTCACACCAGTGATGAAGTCGTATTTGTAAAAGACCCCTTATTTTAAAATTTTCTTTGATGTACTAGAATTTAGTGAACGTTTCAAGGTGTTGTCGAACACGGTAAAGTACAATGTGATAAATTTAGAAAACCAAAAGCAAAGGAAGCCTATTCGAAATAACCGTCTTTTTGTAGAAAGGATATTGAAGGATTTGCTGGGACAAGACGATTTGGCGCCACTTAATTATGACAATTGATAAAGCGTTATTGTGACGTAGCTTTTATATTTCAGCCATTCTAAATATTTATTTTTATCATTTTTATTACTTTTATTTTGTTTTCCATAGGAACCCATTCCCGCACCACTGTAGTTAGCCGTTGCAATTATAAAATTTTATGGGATCTCCGCCACTTCAAGGCAAATCTAAATTCATAAGGTAGCGCTCAATTTACCCATAACATACACTGGAATAGCATGTAATAGAACCTTAGCAAAACTATACGGAAATTGTAAAGGTTTATAGTTTATTAACTTTAATAGCTCTGCTACTAAGCGTCTGTACATCATATATCTGTGCTGTAGGTGTAAATTCCCACGAAATAATGATGGATGATCTTGTCCGACCTTTCGGTCGAAAGAACAAATTCATTCGCTAATTTATTACATTTTAATGATAATAAAAAATACATAGAAATTATGTTTACACAAAATTCTCTAAAAACAAAGTAAATATTTACGAACCCACACAGATCCGAACTTAAACAAATTCGTTTAGTAGGCGTGAGTGATTAGCAAATACCTGCACAGTTCTAAGGGCATATTCTAAGAATTCGACCTTTTCTTATTTAATAAAACGCATAGGAAGTCTATCAGTTTCAAGTAGTGAAGCGATAACATGACAAAGTGCTAATTTGTTTCCATTTCTTAGTCTTCTATAAACGAAATCGTTTTAAGCGATAGCATTACAAATCTCTTAGCCTCAAAATCAAAAACAAAAACAAACAGTGGTTGAAAGAGCTATATATAGCCTACTACTAAAGTATTTTTTTCGAAAACGTCCTCATCCTTCTGAATTTTTTTGAAAAATTAAGCTTAAAAATTGGCAATAGCACTATTTCTACAAAATCAATTTTTTTCTTTTTACTAAGGTTTGGAAGTCACAATGCGGTGTCTTCGGTGTTCAGAAAATCTGCATTCCAAAATTCTTCAAACAGTATTAAATCAAGAACTGTTTTAGCTTAACTTTTCGTATTATTGTGTTACGCACCTTGGCTGCACACAGTTTTCATTTTAATATTAGGTGTACGGGATGCTGTAATATTTTTAAAATACACTAGGGATGGACACGAACCGAAGAAGTTCGAGGTTCGGTTCGAGGTTCGGTTCGATTTTTCGAACCGAACCGAACCGAACCGGGTATTTTATTTTCGAACCGAACCTCGAACCGGACCGGCAAAGTTTTCGAACCGAACCGAACCTAGCTCATGGTTCGGTTCGGTTCGGTTCGAAAGGTTCGATTTTTTTAAATAAACATTTAGTTTAAAAATTTAATTTTCACTAAGAACATGTCAATCTTAATTTCTCCCAAATGCACATTTTAAAAATCTCTAGTCGCAAGCATATAAGAAAGAGAACGATTTTCTAATGTACATGGTCATCGAGTTTTAAGTCATTAGGTAAAAAATGTAATGGGTATTAGTGTTACACATCTACTAAAGTTTATCATCGAGGCACGCTTGTAGATAAAAAAAATTCTAGATTAGTTCGATTTGTTTAATGCTCCTTATTTCAAATTGTTGCTTGTTTATAACTAGTATTAGATATTAAAGGAACTCGAAATGATTTTGAAAATTTGGTTTTAAAAACACGCTTATTTTATTTAACGAACAGAAGTCGTGTCGCAAAACCATCTTAAACATATACAAGCCGATGTCACGGTCTAGAGACTACAGAAGTTTTCAGAATAAACGAAACAATTTAATTCTTAATTAAGTATGTATTACTAATCCATCACTTTGAATTTTTTACTTTTGTATGAAAACGTGCTCTCTATTAATATTAAAAAATGTGACCTTGTAACAAAAACTAATCTCCTTTTCTCATGTACATAATCGCTCAACAAATGGTGTTACAAAACACGGTACCATAACTTTTACTGTTTATTTAGTGTGGCCATTACCACCAACGTCTTTAGAAGTAACCAATATTCTAGAAGAATGACCCCGAACTTTCCCTCAAAACCAAGGGTTGAAATTTATGACTCGTGGCGGCATAAACTTTTCAATCAATGTCGACATAAAATAACACAGTATAATCCAAATAATAAGCAAGATATAATGCCCATGCCATAAATACCGCTATATTTTATTATGAAAAACGTAAACGCTATTTGAGGTAGTTTTACGATTTTTTCTGAGAACCATCTGATATTGTCTTTTAAAAGAAATAATACTTAAATAAATTTACAACATTTTGCCCTAGAATATGGATTTGTATTGATATTTCTAATGGCTATGCAAGGTTTCAATTTTATTTTTATTACTGTTCTATTTGTCCGTTTGGCCGACCAATCGCAAGCCCTATCAGTCGATGTTAGTTTCTTTATTGAAAAAGATTGAAAATTTTTGTTAGTTATCGCCCGGACTTTTGAATTTTGAAGGAAACGACTATTTGGACTTAAAGTAAAAATTTAAATAATGGCAGACTATGACAGTGACGAATGGTTTTAGAACGATATGACGAACTAAAAAACATTGCTATGAACATATCGCAAAACAACAGTTCAAAAATATCTTATACGTTAGACGGATAGACTTCGTTCCGTCTTATGGTGGACACACAGGAAAGACATAGCTAAGGCTTTTTTGAAACAGTAAAAAACTACGGCATTGAATAAAGGATACAAGGCATAACTGTTGACAATGCTTCAGCCAACACTTCATTTATGAAATAATTGAATATACTGCAACCGACATTTGACAGCGTAAACCAGCACTTTAATAGATGCATGGCACATGTTTTAAATCTGGCCCTGCAAAATTTATTCCGTACATTGAACTTAAGCCCTGAACGAACTGATCAAGAAGAAATTGAAGATGAAGATGAATGTAGCTGTGATAGTGACGAAGATGATATTTAACAGTAAAGCCAAACTCAATTGTATCGAGAGGATTCGAATAGTCTTTAAAAAAATTAGAAGATCCTAGCTAATGAGGCAGCGATTTAAAAGCGTTTGTCAGACTGTCAGTGTGTCTACAGAGCTCTCACTGATTCTAGATACTCCTACACGGTGGAATTCCACTTATAATATGTTAGATATAGCTTTTAAGTTAAAGCGAGGACTAATATGCTTGTGCAAAAGTGATTCTACTCTAAAAAATTGAAAACTTAATGAAAGTGAGTGGTTAATCTTAGGGAACATGTGTAATTTTTTAAAATGCTTCAAAGAGTAACTGATAAGTTAGGAGGAGACAGCTACGTTACCTTACTCTCTGTGGTAGTTTGTATTAATATTTTATTGGATAAAATAGAAGAAGAGATAAGACAATTAGATGAAAAAGCAAGCAGATTTACAGTCGATGAGCAGTTGTTGATAGCATACCAGGGTTCAAGAAATAAAATATTAAAACATTATCGTCTTACCAATTGGCTATATTGTGCTGTACTAGTGCTCGACCCTAGACACAAAGGCCGAACCTGCACTCTCCTCTGTCCGAATTTTCTGAAGATTCAGAAGACGATTTTAGCGTCTCTAAACTGTACAAATCCAAAAGAAAGGAAGACAAGGCCGACGAATTAGCAATATATTTAGCATTTAAAAATGTATTTATGTGTATGAGTATACATATATGTATATTAGTACATATACATTTACATAATGTTCAAATATACATATGTATATGTGACACCGCTTATTTACACATGTACGTTTCTCTTTTATTCTAATTCTTTAACAAAATCAACCTTTCCGCCTATTCATTAGAATTCTGTCAAAAATTTTATTTATGTCAAGCCAATATTTTATTTATACTTAAAAATTTTTTATTCAATTCAATTTTATAACATTATATAAAGGAACCTAGTTTAAATTTTATTTATGGAAGCTAATTTTTATTAACCTCAATGTAAGTAACGCTTATTAACACCAGTGTCTTTATTATTATTGTTGTATTACTTTTTTAGTTATTGCCTTTGAGAAAGCATTAAATAAATGCGAAAATTTAGGCCATAAAAAGAGTTTTCTTTTACCCCAGCAGACCTAATACCCACTAACATAATTATAATCAATTATATATATATATATATTTTTTAAAAATGTTGTGGGTTTTAGGTCGGCTGGATTATTTAAGAAAACTCTTTTTTATAAACCTGAGCTTTCGGATTTATTTTAATCCTTTTTCAAAGGTACTACAATAACAGAATTGATAAATAAACATTAAATGATATTGTATACTCACTAAGGCGAGGTTATAATAAATTGGCGATTAACATAAAAAGTTATTTTGGTTATAAATCTTCTAAAATGTATATAACAACTTCAAAATACAACAAGAGGTAAAAGTATTATGTAAATAAAATATTGATAATAAATAAAAGTCAAAAGTTTGATAGAAATTGTTATTAAAAGGCAACCTTAAAAAATGTTTATTATAACTATTCTGTGTATATATCTGCATGTAGCACTGTGAGTGTATGTATGTATGTGTGTGTATGTGGGTGCAGTTTTTTTTTTTGTGTGTGTGTGTGTGGTGTGTGTGTGGTGTGTGTGTGTGTGTGTGTGTGTTGTTTTTTATTATATTTATTTATTTTAATATTATTAAGAGAAATTCATCTTATAGATCCATTGACATATTTGTTGCTGTGTGGTTGTTTTATTTTGATATTTAGAAGATACGTGTAGATACAATTTAAGTTATTAATATCTGTTCTTTTGTTCATAGTATTTTTGCTGGTAGATGTGGCACATTTCTAGAAACTCTCTTTTGATTTTTGTCTTCCATCTGTAATATAATTGGATTGATAAAATCTATTTTATGGTTTTAGTATTTACGTGTATACATAGGGCACAAGCATTTGGTTTTATACGTATATCGCTCTTATGTTGGGTTATTCGTTGCCTAAGGGTTTGTTTGCTTTGTCCTACGTAACACTCATTACAATCTAGACAATTGATTTTATATATGATGTTCCTTTTATTTAAAATAGGAGTTCTATCTTTAATTTTAGAGAAAATGTAATTTAAGGTTAAAGTATTTTTAGAAGTTATTTTTATGTTAAATTTGTTAAATACGTTAGTTAGTTTTGGTGTAAGGTGTTCAATGTATGGAAGAGATTTAAATGTAACTGTACTGTCTATTTGTTTATTATTAAAGATAGAACTCCTATTTTAAATAAAAGGAACATCATATATAAAATCAATTGTCTAGATTGTAATGAGTATTACGTAGGACAAAGCAAACAAACCCTTAGGCAACGAATAACCCAACATAAGAGCGATATACGTATAAAACCAAATGCTTGTGCCCTATGTATACACGTAAATACTAAAAACCATAAAATAGATTTTATCAATCCAATTATATTACAGATGGAAGACAAAAAATCAAAAAGAGAGTTTCTAGAAATGTGCCACATCTACCAGCAAAAAAATACTATGAACAAAAGAACAGATATTAATAACTTAAATTGTATCTACACGTATCTTCTAAATATCAAAAATAAAACAACCACACAGCAACAAATATGTCAATGGATCTATAAGATGAATTTCTCTAATAATATTAAAATAAATAAATATAATAAAAAACAACACACACACACACACACACCACACACACACACACACACACAAAAAAAAACCGCACCCACATACACACACATACATACATACACTCACAGTGCTACATGCAGATATATACACAGAATAGTTATAATAAACATTTTTAAGGTTGCCTTTAATAACAATTTCTATCAAACTTTGACTTTTATTTATTATCAATATTTTATTTACATAATACTTTTACCTCTTGTTGTATTTTGAAGTTGTTATATACATTTTAGAAGATTTATAACCAAAATAACTTTTTATGTTAATCGCCAATTTATTATAACCTCGCCTTAGTGAGTATACAATATCATTTAATGTTTATTTATCAATTCTGTTATTGTAGTACCTTTGAAAAAGGATTAAAATAAATCCGAAAGCTCAGGTTTATAAAAAAGAGTTTTCTTAAATAATCCAGCCGACCTAAAACCCACAACATTTTTAGAAAATTACAATAAATGAGGTCGTTATTAGTAATTCATTATATATATATATATATATATATATATATATATATATATATATATATATATAATAGTAATAAAGTGAAGCAATACAATGATTTTAAATTTTTTCAATGTTTTTATATTAAGTGTTTAAGACAATTTTTGTAAGAATTTATTTAAATACGAACTGTTATATAAGCACAGTTTCTGTATTCCTGTATTGTACGAAGTGTATAAAATTACCTTATCGTTTAATTTTTTATTATAAAGATAAACTGACAATCAGTTTTTTATTTGTACTGTATCAGAAATCAGTAACACCTTATTGTCTTGATACTTTTTTTTTACTAACTAAAATAAAAGTAATCGCAAAGATTGTGTGATATCGTTCTTGCACGGTAAAATAACATTAGTAAAAATCATCAATTATTAACACATTATCAATTTTGGAGGTGGCTTTCACTATTAACCTAATTGTAATTACACTTTGTTAAAGAGAGTACATATTGAAAAATCAAACATGGACAAATAGTATTAATATGATTTATGCTACTGAAATCTAAAGCAAATTAATGTTGGGGTTATTTGAAAGTAGCAACTACTAAATATAAAAACTACATTAAACATTTAAATTGTTGTAGTTGAACGCACTAGTTGTTAGGAATATCAAAATGTCGAACCGGTTCGGTTCGGTTCGAGGTTCGGTTCGTTTTTTTCGAACCGAACCGAACCGGAATATATTTTTTCGAACCGAACCTCGAACCGAACCGGACTAAAAAGTTTTCGAACCGAACCGAACCTAGGGCAAGGTTCGGTTCGGTTCTGTTCGAATCCATCACTAAAATACACACTTCTTTCTATTCCAGTGCAACTACATGCTTAATTCGCGGTTTGCTATTGATTAAAAATCAATTATATACATGCATTAAACATCCTAAAAACATAATTTTCAAAGCTATTTCTTACAAGTTAAATTAGAGGTTAATTATGAACGGAGTTAATATCAACAACCACGTGTATTAGGCGCCATTGTTGTGTTTCAAATTTTATCCGTCCATCCTAAACTCTCGTACGGAAACGATAAGGAACAACCAGGTAGAGGTACACGAAGGTAAGGTAGAAAGAAACCTATACATCTGAAAAGAAAAGGCACACCAAACAGATTGATGTTCTTAGCTTGAAGACTCGTGGTTTAATGCCGCTTCCGATACTGCCCGCACCTGTGCATTCTTTTGCGCAAACGCAACTGTCCGGAATGACGGAAATTGACAAGTTCATTTAAAAATATTCGCGGAAATTTATTTACAAATTAAAAGAATGTACATTGCCAAATTTGGAATGAGACAAGTATTTTTAAAACATCACCGACCAGTTTAAAAATACGAGGGTTTAGTTTTGCTATTACTAAAACAGATAACGTTCCTAAGAGATGCGTATTTCAGTAATATCGCTAGGTGCTTTCCATTGCAGTTTTTAGGAACTTCTTTTTTTAAAATACGGCCAAAATCGACAGTAACCCCATAGTTGTAAGTGGTAATTAAAGGTATGATCACAGGTTATATTAAAAATACAACAACATTTTTAGCTCCAGTGTGCCCAGATGCACAGTTCACCAATTCCAATATATATATATTGTTGTGGATTCAAAGGGATAAATCAGTGTAAAACAATAAAATTTCAACAACCCTGTATATAGAAAAAAGCAAATTATTTACGCGAAAATTTAATTTAATTCATTTAGGGAGAACGGACGAATATTAGAGTATTTTTAAATTTAATAATTGAAATGTTAGGATCACAGGAAAGAAGGAAGCGTCCAGGCAAATAGAAGTTCAAGGATACGCATAATTAACCATAAGTTATTTTAATTCAAGCAAAAGGGAACGTGCTGTGTAAGAAAATCAATAATCCCAAGGCAATAATGGATTCGTTGTAAAAGCTAACGTTAGTTTTATCAAATACGAAGAAGTAGAAAGTCTAGGAATTGTTATGTTCAAAACGCTCGATAATTAACTGAAACACCTGCTTTTTTAAAGGTTACGTTTAACGAAGTCGAGCGTATATTAAGATAGGATTTCATAGAAATTATTTTCATCCGTCATTTTGGTATAAACAACTAAGGTAACAAACACCTTACGTTGCGAAAGAAATGCACAATCGGTTATATACAACGGATAGAGACAGATATAAAGCAAACAAGGAATTAAAATGCATGTACCATATACACGTGGAGTTGAGATAGGGTGTCAACAATATCGATTTTCTGTAACTCAAGTGGGGTTTTGAACGAGACAACAAACATGCTTAGAACAGAGGTAAATAGAACTTAAGCGGAGTTTGTGACGGCAGAGAATTTTTTCATTGGTTGAAAGTAGACAGTTTTTTAAACGTACGCTACGCGACGGTTGAAAGCGAATTCGGGATATACAGCACGTAGGATGGAGCAAATTTTACGAATTTAAAGATGGTTATATTTAAAATTTGTAGAATTCGTTTTGAAAATAAGCTTTTCGAAGGAAGCGCGTCCACTAGGGGGGTTTAAAAAGGATATAAATACCCAACCTAGGTTATTGAGGGTCTCTTCTCTTCTCTTTTCTATTACTTCGATAAAGTGCTGAATACCGATTCAGACCACCATAACAGTAAAGCTTTCTGTGAGTATTTTATGTATGTGATTATGATATCGTAAATATAGTGGTTGCAAGTATAAAACAGTAGTAGCGGACCTCTAATTATTGACGTGAAATACGAGTGGTGTGTATTAAATTAATAAGGGTCCGGCTACTACAACACAAAAATCATTAAATGGAAGCATGTTATATGGGGGTAAGCACCACAAGTAATCGAGTTTGTATGCATGATATATGGAATGGTACTGTGAGACAAGGCGCATAGTTTGCAGAGGAGCAGATGGTAGAGGCCTGTGGATCCGCTGAGTAGCACAGTAAAAGGAGACATTAAGAGGGGTGCTCTGGCACTCATCTCCGACGGGAAGGAAGCCTGAAGAATTTCCAGGTAATTTATATGAAACTTTTGTTGTTTTATAAACATTTGTGATAATTTGTGCTGTGTGGTTGATTTTTTTTTTTGGTGGCATATTTATGGTTGTAGAACCTTATGGTAAAAGATACATGTACTGGACAATTTATTGATGTTGAATATTGAAAAGGGGTGTATTTAAAACATCCAAAATTTTATTCAAGATAAAAATTGAATTGTAAAGGGTAAACGGGTCTGTAAAATTTTGTTTTAATTTATGCAATGTTTAAAAGGCATATACAAACTGAACTGGGTTATAATGAGCTTACCATACTCCAGTGTGAAGTCAATTTAGGGTAACGTGTGGGCTCATCTACTCATATCTCATTGAATTTGTTTAAAAATCGTTAGAAAAATCAAGGACTTTGAAAACCTACTATAATTTGAGTTTTATAATTATTGCATCAAACTGTTTTAACACATGTGAATATAATTTATCTGTTAATAGGTGTAAATAAAAGGTTGTATGGTTGTGGTATTATTTGGTAGTTTTATTGAATGGTGTGCGAGTGTGAAAGAGATATGTCTGTAAATTTAGGTATTCGAGAAGAGGCACAGCTGATCTAGCCAGGGAAGCAGAGGAGTTTAAAGGCGAAATAAAAGGGTAGATAACTTTTTTTTGAAATTTTTGAAGTTTTGAAAATTTTATGTTGACACTGGTGGGGCACGAATTCTAATAGAGAATCCTGAGACCGTCTCGACTTCCACAGCAATATATATATATATATATATATATATATATATATATATATATAAAGTGATAATAATTACGACCTAAATATTTGTAATTCAAAATTGATTTGTGGGTTTGAGGTCTCTGGATTAAGTTGAAAACTCTTTTTTATGGCCTAAATTTTCGAATTTATTTTAAATTCTTGATCACAGGCTATCTAAAATTTTATATACGCTAGATTATAAACCTGCTACATAGATTAAATTTACAAACTTGAGATTAATTGAAAACTAGCATAACAAACATAATAAACATCTTGAAAAAACTTGTAAAACTAACAAAATTAAAAGTTTTTTAAATATAAATTGTAAACATTAAACTTGTTATGCTAGTTTTCAATTAACCTCAAGTTTGTAAGTTTAATCTATGTAGCACGTTTATAATCTAGCGTATATAAAATTTTAGATAGTCTGTGATCAAGAATTTAAAATAAATTCGAAAATTTAGGCCACAAAAAAGAGTTTTCAACTTAATCCAGAGACCTCAAACCCACAAATCAATTTTGAATTATATATATATATATATATATATATATATAAAGTAGAAATGAATTATTGGCAAGTGACTCAAATTCAGCCACGAGAGCATCCTGTCGACGCGTTTCGCCTTAATGGGGACTCATCAGGACAGGAGTAGCAAAGTTGTAATATTTAATACAGACACCTTATGGGAAGTACAGCATCACCTAGCCCTCGTGGTTGAATTTGAGTCACTTGCCAATAATTCATTTCTACTTTGTATTAATTTTAGACTCATTAATCCTACTTTTTTATATATATGTATATATATATATATATATATAAATATATATATATATATAATATATATATATATATATATATATAAGCTTTATGCTTCAGTAAACAACATCCCAATAATTTTTAGGGCTCGCACATATATCGACAGTCAGAAAATAAAAAAAAAAAATTTTTAGATTAAATGGCGGGGGTTAATTCGTTCAAAAGAAAAAAGTTTTAATAAATATATCGTATGAAGCATCATTTGAAAAAGAATTCTAAAAGGCTTCAAAAATATTTTTTTTATAATTTTCGGTCCAGTAGTCTTCATGATATAGCTCAAAATGTGCCAAAAGTAACCGTCCCCCCTTTTCTCCTACATTTCCAAAGCTAAAATTTTGATTTTAATATGGCTAGTAGTTACTGAGTCATAGATTATAGGAAAACTGCAGGTTTTTTAAACACAGTAATAGACAACGTATTTACTAATGTACCAGTACAATGTGGGACAATATATTCATTTTTAGGTTTCCCTACCTTACAAGGTATAATGGAACCTTTATAAGATCACTTTCGTGTAAGCCCGTCCGTCTGTCACAGAGGTTTTTCTCGAAAACTATGTAACGTAGGAATTTGAAATTCGGCACAATGCTAGTTCTTTATGACGCGCACATATATCGACAGTCAGAAAATAGAAAAAAAAACTATTATTAGATTAAAATGGCGGGGGTTAATACGGTCAAAAGAAAAAAGTTTTAATAAATATATCGCGTGAGGTATCATTTGAAAGAGGATTCTAAAAGGCTTTTAAAAATTTTGTTTTTTATAATTTTCGGTCCAGTAGTCTTCATGCTATAGCTCAAAATGTGCCAAAAAAGAACGCCCCCCCCCTGTTCTCCTACATTTCCAAAGGTAAAATTTTGATTTTAATAGGGATAGTAGCCATAGAATCATAGGTTATCGGAAAACTGCAGGTTTTTTGACAGGGTAATAGTTGCGGGGAAAAATTTTTTTAAATACAGTAATAGACCACGTATTTACTAATACTGTACCCGTACAATGTGGGACAATATATTCATTTTTCAGTTATCACAATCATATTTGGATGAGATTTAAATAAATATAAAAAATAAAAATAGCTTAATTTGGTTTATTGATTGCTCACTGTAGTATTGGTACGGAACCCTAATAGTGCGAGCCCGACTCGCTCTTGGCTGACTTTTAATATTAAAAATTGCATATGCGCAATAAGTTACATAGAAATTGCAACGCGTTTTAGACATGAAATTTTTTTGACGTTGTGTAATTGCAGATGTAAATTAATCTGGTTGCATCATCACTACGTACTGTATGTTGGGAAGATAATATTCGATAGTCGACGATGGAAATGAAAGTGGAAGAAAGTAAATAGTAAATTTAGGTAGTTGATATTACATGCTGTAAAATCATTTACAATGTAGCAAAACTAATGGGAAGCTTATCTTGTAGCCATTATAATAAATTAAAATTTAATTGGATGATAAAGTAATTTTTCTTAGTATAAATTGTCATTTATTACTAATAAAATATTTAAATTTGTAGTTTTCCTTTTTCGATATGCCCGATTAAGTCAGACAAATTAATTTACTTTAAAAATTAGGGAAAAATAATGACTGGGTTCTTCGTACTCGTTACGTTTCCAAATTTACGACAGAATAAAGAATTATTACCTAACTAGGATGATATACGAAGCCGCCAAATCCGATCTTTAAAAACGTGTTTTAAATTAAAGATGTCGAATTGCTGTTACAAAGGCAACAACCACTATAACTGCAAATTAATGAATCAAATGCACCTAGATATCAAACCAGCTTCCTAGGGACAAATTATTCTCAACTAAAAAACTATTGCTTAACCCACTAAAGTCGGTAAATCCCCCTTGATATTTTAATAATTTAAGTGGAAGATTTTTGAATACATTCGTAATGTTTCCGTAAACGTTTCATCCTGATAATTAGTTGGCAGTTGAAAAAATAACAACAAAATTAAAAAATTATTTCGTTATTTATGTATGAACAGCTCGATGAAGCACTTTAAAAGTCTTAGGAATAGCGTTATTTCACACTTATTACATGCATAAGTAATAGGATTGCTACATACTTTATAACGATGATATTTATAGGTACTCTTCGCTATTATGTGATCGGTACATTCCTTTCGAAGGTCATTTAAAACGGGTGAGAATTCAAGCGAAAATCGAATACTACCAACCGCATAATTTGAGTAAGGGCCGATACGTTTGCGACAACGTCCCTCAATGCTCAACCCGAACGTACTACAGTGGGTTTAAATGCGAATAATTAAGTGCTACATATAAATCTAACTTCAAAATTAATTAATAGTTAAATATAATTTTCCATTCTGGACGGAACTGCACCTTGAAGAAGTTCAAAAATACTGGAACGGATACAATGGATTGCGTGTTTCAGTGATCTAAAGAACCGAACTATAGGTTTAACCAAATTAGTGGGGTCTTTAGGAACCAGAATAAAACAGGTCCCCGAAAGAGGGCAGCAGCTTTTTCGGTACTTAGAGTGGAAGAGACCATAGGGGTCGGTATGGCATTGTAAGACACACTACTGCGATGTGGAAGGCAACCGGAATCCACCACATTACCTCCCAAGTACACGACGTACATAAATTGTTATTAATGATGATGGCATCCTGTGAGGTAAAAAAACCAGAGTTAAAATAATCCTCCATTCGGATCTCCAGGAGAGGACTACTTCGTGGAATGTAATCAGGAAGTATAAAAAAAGAGTCGTGAAGATTCTGCGAGTCGGAGCGTGGAATGTTAGAAGTATGAAGCAGCGGCTCCGTGGCCTAGTTGGTATGTGTGTGGCTACTACGCCCAAGGTCCCGGGTTCAAATCCCGACACGGTCCGCTTGAAAAATGTTAAGCAAGCATTTTTCACAAAAATACACCCTCGTTCAGATGAGAGGTAGAATGGAAGTCCCGTGTGTGAGTGTTGTCACGCACGATAAATATCCCTACCTAGGTTGGAACAGCAAGGGTTCGGCAAAATTCCAAATTTTCCAGGTAAAAAAACTCGCTTCCTGACCAATGTAGTACCTTCGAGTAGAGCATTGAAAAATCACATGTAGGAGAAGTATGAAGCAAGTAGGTAATCCAGAGAACTTGAAAATTGAAATGGACAGAATAGCACTAGATATATTAGGGATCAGCGAAGTTCGGTGGCCAGAAACGGGGGATTTTAGGAGTGGAGACTTTAGGGTAATTCATACAGGATCATAAGAAGGAAATTCGGGTGTGGGGTTAATTAAAAAACACTGTGTAGAAAACTACTTACAAAAAAAAACGAGAGAGTACTCATGGTTAGATTAGAATCTAAACCGGTAAGTACAGCAATAATACAAGTATACATTCCCACCTCTTGCCACAGTGAGGAAAAAGTAGAAGCGATCTACAAAGATATCGAAAACATACTAAGATACGTAAAAAACATGGAAATTTAATAACTAGGGGGGATTTTAATACAGTGGTAGGTGAGAGTAGAGAAGGAGCGGTAAGAGGTTTATTTGGCTTTGGCACGAGAAGTGACAGGGAAAATAGGGCGGTAGAATTTTGCGACAAGAACAATTTAACCATCATAAACACATTATTTCAACATCATGCTAGAAGATTATACACGTGAAAGATAGCATTAGATATAGGAAAATATCAAACAGATTACATTCTTGTTAGACAACGGTTTAGGAATCAATTAAGAGACTGTAGAAGCTACCCAGAAGCAGATATATAGACACTGACCCCAACATTGTAATTAGGGAAGCCGCTCTTAAATTTAAAAATTTGATAAAAATAAACGGAAAAAGGCACGAAAGATTTAAAAAAAAGTCAAATGAGTTGCTGAAAGATATCGGGAGAATTTCTTATTCAAAAGAAGTAGAAACAGAATCGAATAACATTAAACTCAGCTTAGACATGGCGGCCAGAGGTATTCTGGGATATACACAAAAAAAAACATTAGTCTACGCTCCTTCCGAACCGGAAGATGTATGTCGGCAAAGTCCTAATGTCCTTGATCTTGTTTCATTTTCTTTTTGACGGCGCAAACGTCTGAAACCTAATATCTACTCCTCGCGCCCCAAATTCTTATGCCGATTTTGCTCCCCTTAGGTTTTGATTTCTGAACTTTAAGTTTTCTTTTTATTTTACTTCCCTGTTTTGCTGGGTTTTCTCTTTTCTTCTTTCACCCGTATGGGTCCGGGAGTAGAATGGTCCCACAGTACGACTTGACTGTCGTAAGAGGCGACTACAGCGGTTCAACACATACACACCCACTTTATACACGTGCAAACCATATCCACATACTTCATATAGACAGACATATGCCCACACACTTCATAAACACAGTTCTACTTGGTTCTCCTTTTTTTCGTTTTTTCCTTGTACTGCTTGCACCCGTGTGGATCCGGGAATAAAATAGTCCCAAAGTACGATCTGCCTGGGCGGCTCCATGGCGTAGTTGGTGTGCGTGCGACTACTACGCCCAATGTCCTAGGTTCGAATCCCGACACGGTCCACTTGAAAAATATTAGGCGAGCATTTTTCACAAAAATACACCCTCGTTTGGATGAGAGGTAAAATGGAAGTCCCGTGTGAGTGTTGTCACGCACGTTAAAGATCCCAACCTTGCTTGGAACAGCAAGAGTTCGGCAAAATTTAAAATTTTTTAGGTAAAAAAACTCGCTTCCTGGCCAATGTAGTACCTTCGGGTGGAGCATTGGAAAATCACATGTAAGGTACGACCTGCCTGTCGTAAGAGGCGACTACAGCGGTTCGACGCATACACACACACACACACACACTTCATACACACACACACACTTCGTACACACACACGCACACACACACACACACATTCACTTACTCCTACATCAACACCCACAAACATACACACACGCAAGGCACACGCACACACATACTCATACATAACTACACTGGAATTCGGTTTGATTTTCTTTTGCTACGTTTTTTTTTGTTTTGGTTTGGAAACGGTGTTTGTCTTCTTCCAGCAGTTTTGATACTGCTATAATATGGGATTTTGTTTGCATTAGTTTACTTCTCTGTTACTTTGGATCCACTTTCCTTTCCCTATCATTTTGCTGGTCTTCTTTGTTGTCGGTTACTATACCGATTGTGTTTCGTCCATCCGCTCCTGTGGTAAGGACTTTCTAGTCCGTTTTTCTTTTTTTCGGGAACCACGACTTAGTCGACTTTAGCACTAGTAAGCATTTCTTTTCTTTGGTTCTTCGGTTGTTGCGATTCTTGGTTACCACAGTTTGTAGTACATCGTTTCTTTTACTAGCGCTTTTCCTCTCTTCCTCTCGTTCTCCTTTGTTGTTCCTTTGCATACTTGAGGCTTGACACTTGAGTCCTGTTTTGGCTTGTACTGTTGGTTTTCTTCTTCGTTCCTTTTTTTACTTTGGTTTTTTCGCAAGGAACTAATTTATTCTCTTGAGGTTGAAGACTTTAGTGTTTCTTCTGAGAAACATTCGTCCTTTGACAACTCGTTGATGGCTTATTACTCGTTTTCCCTTCAATTTATGTTTTTTTTGGTTCGTCCAGCACTTTGTTTCTTCGAGCCGAATGAGAGTTCTTTTTTAGGTGGTATTCTTTTTATTTTCGATCCTTTTGTTTTCGTAAACAAATTTTGTTTTAGTTTGTAAGCGATTTTTTTTGTGTTTGGTTTTTTTTTCCGGTACTGCTCACTCCGGCACTTTGGCTTTCCTACCCTGACCTGTTAATTGAGGGGGGGGAGGAGGAAGTGGGAGGATTTGTTACGTTCATTTCCGCCGATGAATTAAAAACCACATCAATTTCGTTTCTACTTTTCCATACGTCAATAACATCCTATATATTTTAGTTTTTATAATAAATACACTCGCGAATAATTATCAATTTCAATCTATCTACTCTAAAACGACGAGTTTACGCTATAAATTCTATAGTTGGCACCTTGTTTTGAGTATCCGTTAACTGGATACACAATTAATCCTTATGCTGCTACGACCGAAAGACTTATTGAAATAGTGTATTCTATTATTTGATAAAGCTTGAGTCGAGTTTTTTAATCACTTTTTTGGTATGTTGATAACGCGAGGATTGAAGCTCGAATTCTTGTTATTTAGAAAAAATTTCAATTTGATTCTGCAGTTCGTCCTCGTATGCATTTTTCTAAACTACTCGTTCTATTACTCCAAGAGCGATGCACGTTTTTTCTTTATAAGAAGTATAGATTTTGGGTGTATCGGTAAGTGCTCCTGAGTTATTAATACTAGTAAGACTCTCTTTCTAGCTCTTAGCTGGAAGCCAAATTGTTTTACGTAGGCCGATTATTCTTCTTACGTAGAACCAACTTTGCTAGTATGTGTTCCGCTGTTGCAGCGCTCCACATCTGTCGATCATGGTGACGCTACATCTGGACCCTAGCACCCTGACGCGTCGCTGACTCACCTCCGTAGATGCAATGAGCACACGATAATAGCTGGCACCTGGAGATATGTTGATTGGTCTTCCTATATGTCCGGAGCACCTCTTTTCTTCATACTTTTGTTACTCGTGAGTCGCTAGTGCACCATAATACTTCACTACATGATTATTAGAATTTGTTCTACATTAAATAATTTTTTTCTACTTTAACACCCTGGTGTAGTGCGCAAGCATAAACAACAGCAAGTCTAAATAGTAATATTTCTTTTTTTTCTTTTATTAATAAATACTAACTGTCAAACGAAATGCGCACTTCGTACGTAAATTTCTAAAATTTGTTCTTTATAATACAACTATTTATTTATTTTTTTGTTGATTCAAACTGAATTTTTTTTTTAATTTTTTTTATTAATGTTTACTGGAAATAAAAAATCGATGACGATGTATTTTTTGTGTTGCTAAGAATCCCCCGCCCCCTCACCGCATTGGTAGTTAGCCCGCTATTTCTACGTTTCTTGCGTTCTGTTTTGTCATCGTGATTCGTACGGGTCCGCACTTTAAATATCCTTTTTATTTCTATCTGACCCGTGCGCTGCACAGCGTAGCAGGATCTTTGTATAAATTATTTAGGTATAATATACATATTGGTGTAATCTAGCTTTAGAAAGTAGGCTATTGTGAATTACTTTTGTGTTTTCGCAGTAACAGTTTTTATACCGTAGGAAAAGGATGTTACATACAATTTCTTACGGTTCGTAATAGATATGTTGCCTTCCCGACCAATTGGAACGGCGAATGAAAAAGGCTGGTGGTTTTACTAGTTGCAGAAACCAGCCGCGGTATTTCTTTCTTATCGTGACCCGCGTATCTATAACTACTTTAGCGGAACAGTGCATCATAGACAATATAGTGAAGTGCTTACCTGTCGATTCCTATACCTGGTACAATTTATTATCGTACATTGTTTTACGCCCAAGTATGCTTTAGGAAAAATCATCGAGCTCCACTACAGATTTATGCGCTAAAATCAGCCAACCGCGCCCAGGCGGTAATCTGAGATTTCGATAAATATTTATTACCCAGCGCACTAATGTGCATTGACTTTGAAAGTTGGTATATCTATAATTAATTTACATTATTAATTTGTAGCGTAAATTATATTGTTTCCTTTTGTAACTTCTATACAATATATTACGCCCTCTGTGCAGGCAAGCGAATAAGTAATTAATACCTTTAGGTTTGATTGTATTACCAAATAAATATCTGTATAAAAGATGATTAACTCTATCTTCACGTACAATTTCAATAATGTACAGTAGTGGAAAGAGTTATTACTTCTTTTGTATTATTTGCTGGAAATCTCATGATCAATTTTGGAAGATGACAAAAACAATAACAATTGGCTAAAGAATGGCAACTTAATGATACACAGTCACCGTATAACCGGTTTGATACAATACGAATAGAGACAATTTGGAATTCTCTGCTAAACAATTTACTCTATTATGTAGAAGAGAAACTATTTATCAGATTAGATTAAAAAATTAACACAATCTGTTTGAAGTATTTAACACAAATATAACTTTCAATTTATTAATAGAATAAGACGTACATCATTTTAATATGCAAAACACCCATATTACATAACGGTATAATTCAGCCTCACATTATTTGTATTAATGTAACATCATAATGTGACTAACTCGCATTAAAAACCATCTGTTGAATATTTTGCTGCAGTTTAAAAATAAATATGTCCGTACATAAAAACTAAATCTTGCTGTCATACGTAGATACTTAATTAATTTAGCAACACAAATAAATAGACTAGTTTGGGCAAACATGTTCAGGAATTGTGTTTTAGCTAATAAGGTTTAAACGATGTGTAAAATTTTGGTTTTTGCCAACTGGAATTTAGGGAGTTCAGTAATGAGTATATCGAGTTACTAGTAAATATTATTTGGTCAAGAGAATCAAGCTAAAACAAAAATATTCCTATATCAAAAGTGTTTTTCAGGGCATTTTCAAGGTATTGCATTTTATTACATTCTTCTATTCGTGGTTATTGAAGGTATTATTTTTCTGTTATTACCAGGGTATGCCAAAACTCCCTCTTTAGTTTTAAACGTCAATAAAAGGTATCAATTTTAAACTAAAAAAATTATTTCTTAAAACCACAGCATTGAAAGTTTCGTCTCGTGTGGTTTTAAAAGGAATATCCAGCAATTGGTGCCTATCACTGTCCAAACACTGCTGCAAACAACCTCTACATATTTACATAATTCTTTCGAGAACTTTTCTCTTGCAAGTTTCTGGGACATTTACAAACATTGCCTTTAACATAACCCCTCAATAAAAACGCAGTTTGCCAAATCTAGTGAACCACAGTTTATGAAATAGCCTCCCTGAGAAAGGTCAAACTTCCGAGGAATATTTTTTCATAGCCGCATGAATGCTTGCCATGTATGGATCGTAGTTCCGACTTGCTGAAACCAGACAACCGGTAAATTAAATTTTGCAAGAGATGAGACAGAAACTTCTGTATGATCCTTACATACCGTTCAGAATTGACGAAAAACGTTCAATTTCCTTCTTAAAAAAAAAGTAACGCCCAACGATCAAAATTTGTGATACTGCGCATCAAACTTATCACCATGCAGAAACTTCTGATGAACCTCTCTCGGGCTTTTCAAGCTCCAATATTTAGGTTCTATTTGTTAAAACAGTCAAACAAAATGGCGATGTGCCTCATGACTGAGGAACATAACCGCACCTTGCGGTAAAGTTTCAATAGGCGGCTCCGTGGTGTAGTTGGTATGTGTGTAACTACTACGCCCAAGGTCCCGGGTTCGAATCCCGACACGGTCTGCTTGAAAAATTTTAGGCGTGCATTTTTCATAAAAATACACCTTCGTTTGGAGAAAGGTAAAGTGGAAGTCCCATGTGTGAGTGTTGTCACTCACGTTATAGATCCATTCCTTGCTTGGAACAGTAAAGGTTCGGCAAAATTCCAAATTTTCCAGGTAAAAAAATTCGCTTCCTGGCCAATGTAGTTCCTTCGTGTAGAGCATTGCAAAAGCGCATGTAAGGTACAGTTTCAATCATGTTTTGAAATGCCGCCGCTCGATTACACCAATTACGACAACTCCTGGATGACGATTATCTTATATTGGTAAAAACGAAGCTCACGATAAAGAATTTTCTGAACAGAGCAAACGAAAAATTTAGACGTAGATCTCGTATAGGAGACTGAGAAGATTAACGTCAGACTGCATTGACGATGTTGGGTGTTAGATTTATTCGAGGTCGTCATGCTGTCTTCTGTTATTCTGCTTTTCGTCCTAACATGTACTTCGGCGTTCCTCATGCTGTTAATTTAGGAACGATGCACACCTCCTCGAATAAGTTTATAGTCTCTCTGCATTGCTCTTTTGCGTATGCCCACTGGTTCAGCATGTTTACAACATTAACGAGTCTTGCTACCTCTGTGACAAATCATTATTAAACGATATCAAAAGGTTTAGCTGTTCCACTTCATCTGATTTAGATGCAAGGTAAGTATTTAGGCACATGAAGGTATGTTACCATGCTTTTTTTGGATATCAAGAGAAGTAGATGGAGGACAGGGTATTTGGACCCATCACACACCACCACCACAAACGTAACTCTGAACCCACCACACACCACCACCACATTATAATTTGAATAAGGGCCGCTATGTCTGCGGCCACGTCCCCAATGCTCCACCCAAAGGTACTACATTAGGGTTAAACGCGAAAATATAAACGTGCTTCAAATGTAATCTAGCTTCAAAATTAATTAATTCTAAATAAAAAACTAACAAACTAAAACAAAAACTAGAAATAGGGTTTAACTAATGGTAACACGACCACCACACCACCCCCACCATAAACGTAATTCTAGACTCACCACACACCACCACCACAACACCCCACCACAAACGTCACTCTAACATTTCAGGGGTGCGTATGCTCAGGGGTGCGCATGAGCAAGGGTGCGCATGTTTTTGGGCGCGCATAGGCAGGGAGAGCATGCTCAGGAATGCGCATGGACAGAAGTGCGCATGCTCAGGGGCGCGCAGAATCAATGGTAGAAATCCACCCTTTTGTGGAACGGGTATAATGCGTGAAACTTTAATCCTTTTTCGACCTACAGCACTTTTCAGGATTCGTTTTCCCACATGAATGCCGACGGCGAGTAATTTTTTCAAATTATCAGATCCCACACGATCAAATGCAGATCGTATTTTTTTAAGAAACCGCCTTTAAAACTTATTTTTTTAAGCCCATCCCCATCTTTCTTTTTGCCTTCATCGCGTTTGTTACAAACCAAGCACCGGTCTTTTCACTAAACTTTGCGTTTTTTGTTTTAACTCGTTCCCAGTCTCCTTTTTCTAGAATTTTATCTGCTTGATGTCTAGCCGGGAGATCGTTGAGGTACTTGGGGTAAGCAATGTTGCGATCTCTACCACATGGTCCATGCACAATCATGCATGTGTTCAGGTTTCTTAAAAAGAATACGATCTGCAATTGATTTTGTGGGGTCTAATAATTTAAAAAAATTACTCGCCGTCGGCATTCATGTGAGAAAACAAATCGTGAAAAGTACTGGAAATAGAAAAAAGATTAAAGTGCCACGCATTATAGCCGTTCCAGAAAAAGGTGGATTTCTACCATTGATTTCGCGATCCCCTGAGCTCACGCACCTTTGCCCATGCGCACCCCTGAGCATGCGCTCGCTTACCCATGCGCACTCCAGAGCATGCGCATTCCTGTCCATGCGCACCCCTAAGCATGCGCACCTCTGAAATGGCGGAGTAACGTTTGTATTGATGGCGGAGTGGTGGTGATGTGTATTGGGTCCAGAGTTACGTTTGTGGTGGGATGGTGCGGTGGTGGTGTGTGGTGGGTCCAAATACCCTGTCCTCCATCTGCTAAGAGATTATTGTTTAACAGCAGTTAATATTGGTGCGCAACAAATGAACTACAAATTAACTTAAGTCACATTACTCCGACCGACGGAGCATGTTTACAAAACTCGCTTCAAAACAGTTTTTCTAGTGTTTCTTGTTGCTTTTAAATTGCTAAAAATTGTTCTAAATGTACTAAATTTAACTTAAAATGCTTGTTTAGAAGGAAACATAAGCATTACCTTTCTTGTTGATTACCGGTCAATTATACAGGTTACAATATGAAATGCCTACTTCGTAAATCAATTATTAAGAATTTTCCGTAGAATATAATTTTTTATAAATAGAAGTTTTTGGTTTATTGTAAATAAAAATTCGACGGCGATGTCCTTTCTTTGTCTTTGGATCCCCTCTCACTCCGTTTTTGTAGTTAGCGCTAAATAGCTTTTGGGCTTTTGGGCGCTTCTTTTTAAAAGGTTTTGTCGCCAAAAACACTTTTACCAAATTTATTTTTAATTGTATAATCATAAAAATGAATTATTTGTGTAACAACAACTTAGACGTTTATTTTCAATAAGCATTAAGTAATTGAAATTGACAAAAATACCTGAAGTTAATAAATCAATAATTAGTAATTAAAAATTACGGTGAGTAGCTTGAACCACCAATAATGTTAAAGTTATTAAGTTCGGGCTTCTCACGGTTTATATTTAATCCCTGCTCTCACATCATCTTGTGGGAAAGTGCAGATCTCACTGTCTGCTACTTCTTGATAAATATACAAGGTCTTATTCTAAGTAATTTTAATTAAGACTGCTTTATTGTAGTTCATTGTTTCTGCACATGCAGTATCAGGTTACGTCTGGAATACAAAGTAGTTGCTTCCTTTCCTATTTTTGATATGAACTCTGTTAAATTTTAATTATAACCTTCATTTAATACAATGTAACATTCTATTTCTAAGACATAATAAATACGTTTAATTTTATATACATTTTAATATGGGGGACATGTAACTCGCGGCATTTCTAAGTTTCTTTTTATCTTTTTATACGTTATCGTGATTCGTGCGGGTTCTTACTTTACACTACTTACGGTTTCTGCCTGAACCGTGCGATTTACTGTAGCAAATTTTGCTAGAACAAATCCTGTGCGCTTTAAATTTCACCACAACTTAATAAACTTTCGAATATATGCGAATCGCAAAAGTGTGTTGCTCATTCATTCACACCATGTTTACGATTAAAGCCCTGTAATACAGAAACTTTCAGTCGCCGTGCATCTAACGATCGCATTTTTCTATTGTTTTGGTTTTGCCTTGCTTTACCTGCCTTAGTAGGAGCTAACATAATTCGGCAAATGTAAATCTTACAACGCGTTTATAATGTCAGACATTCTGCACTGTGGTTCTTTAAAAGACGGAGGCTAATATCTCCAATCTCGCTTGAGGCTAGCTGTGTAATATAACTTAATTTAGCTTATGGTTTTCCATTTTTTTTTGTAAACTCTTTAATAATAAAGTCCGACATACATAAATACATACGGGAAGGTTAATCAGTTAATAGTGCTTACTACATCGAAAGATGAAAAGATTACTAAACGTATGTCTATAATGATGTCTCCTTCCGCGCGCCTTATATTTTTCTTATACGGTTTTATATCCCTAAAATTTATTCTAATTAGTTTGTATTTTCATAAGTCCATTGTTCTTTAGTTTTGCTGTATCTGCGAATAATTTTCCATTTTATGGTTTTGTATCAGCTTTCGTGCTTCGTTTGGTCTTTTTGTATTTTCGTCTTTATTCTATTAAATTCTGGATATCCTTTGTTATCAATGGTTCTTAGTTTCTGTGTGTATGTATACTGCAGAATATCTCTGGCCGCTATGTATAAGCTGAATTACTGTTCCTTTTCTACTTCCTTGGTATCCGAAATTTTCCCGATGTCCTTCAGTAATTCATTTGACTTTTTCCAATTTTTTCCTGGATATCTATGTCTCTTAGTTTCTCAAAGTCAAAGTGTTTTTTTCGTACTTTTTTCAATTTTTTTTAATTTAAGAGCGGTTAATCATAATTCCGATGTTGTGGTCAGTATTTATATCTGCTTTTGGGTAGCCTCTACAGTTTTTTACTTGATTCCTAAATCGTTGTCTAACAAGAATGTAAGGTAATCGATATCTTCGCTTATCTCCTGGCATCTTCTTCGTGCATCGTGTTCTAGCATGATGTTTAAATAATGTGATTGTAATTGTTACATTGCATTTGTCGCAAAATTTTACCAACCTATTTACCCTGTTGTTTCTCGAGCCTAACCCAAAAAACCTACTACCGCTCCTTCACTACCCTCGCCTACGACTGCACTAAAATCCCTCGTAAATATTAAATTTTCTTGTCCTTTTATGCATTTTACTATGTCTTCGATATGTTTGTCAATTGTTCTTACCTCTTCCTCACTATAACTAGAGGTGGGGATGTATACTTGTATTATTACTGTATTTATCCGTTTAGATTCTAATTTAACCATGAGTACTCTTTCGTTCTTTTGCAGGTAGTTTTCTACACAGTGTCCTCTCTTTTTTCGCATAACTATCCCCACGCCCAAGTTTTCTTCATCTGATCCCGTATGAACTATCTTAAAGCCTCCGATCCAAAAATCCCCCGACTCTGGCTACCGAACTTTGCTATTCCCTACCATATCTAATGCTAACCTATCCATTTCAATTTTCAACTTCTCTAGCTTACCTACTTGCTTCATAATTCTGACATTCTACGCTCCGACTCATCAAATGTTTCTGGCTCTTGTTTCAACTTTTCGATCACATCGTCCAAAGTAGTCCGTTCCCGGAGATCTGAATGGAGGACTATTGTAACCCCGGAATCTTTTACCCCAGAGGATGCTATCATCCTAATTAACAATTTAAATACGCTGTGTACTTCGGAGGAATGTGGTGGTTTTCCGTTGCCTTCCACGTCGCAGTAGTGTGTCTTAGGATGTCATACCGACCCCTATGGTCACTGCCATTCTAAGTACCGAAAGAACTGCTGTCCTCCTCCTCGAACCTGTATTAGTCGGTTCCTCACTAAAGACCTCATTAATTTAGTTAGACCTTTAGTTCGGCTCATTAGCTCACTGATACCCGCAAGCCACCTGTTCTAGTAATCTAGAACTTCTGCAGGTCCACTCAGAACGGTTTTTAAAACACGTTTAGATAAATGAAACCTGAATATATGGTATCATTGAGAGCTGTTTAGAGTGACTGGTCTAACTCAAACATACTTTAGGTTTTGAATAATAGAATTCTATTTAGTTGAGTACGTACTTTGTAATAATAGTCTAAGGTTTAACATTTAACAATGCAGTTAAGATGACTTAAACAAGTGTAATACAAATGTAGTATAGTGTTTAAAGTACAGGTACGTATTAGGTCGATACCCCCTCCCTTTGTATACAATTGCAGGCAAAAGTAAACCACCCTCCTTTGTCCGTCTTAAACTGTATGCGTAAATTGTTACAGACGTTCAGTTGTTGTTTATACGTGAAGTGTGTAGTTAATTTATCTTAGTATGAAGATATAACAAACGACTAAAGTAACGCGTAATTAAAATAAAGATAAAGAATCTATAATTGTTAGTATTTTTGATTATAAATACTAAAAGCTTCTGTGCTAATATTGTTTGGATTACATGCATACATTTAAAATGATTAATTTACGAACTTTTCTAAGACAGTTGTAAATTACATTAAACCTAGTACTTCATCATTAACCTTTTCTACTGCTAGTGTATCTTCCTCAAGTTCAAGTAGTGACGACGAAAAGAAAAGTAAAAGTTCTCTTAAAGAGAATAATAATGATACATCAAACAAACCCAATGTAGATGATGGAAAGAAAAAGGAAAGTTTGCATAAGAAGAACAGCGAAGAAGCACTAAAAAAGCTTAATTTGTTACTAACTCAAATGACACAGGTATGATATTATATAGGATGCTAGTATAATTATTATTATGGAATGTCAGTAAAATCCAAAGGCAGGGTGTTCTCCTGTAAGGGTTAATATGATATTTGGAAATGTAGATAATTACAGCACAGCGCTTTCAGCGTTGGCCATCTTCGGTGCCATGTCCCATTGTTTTAGAAGGAATATTCATCAAACTGATTCAATGGATTGGGTTCGTTTGTATTGCTTGGCTGGTGTCACATAAAAGAGGACTGGTTGGGGAATTTGATTGTTTCAATAATTATGGATTGTATCTTGTCTGCGTCGTTGGTGATGTCGACTTCACCAACGACGTAGACAAGATGTACTCCATAATTTGATTGTTTCAGTGATTAAGGATTGCATCTTGTGTGTGTCGTTGGTGAGGTCGACTTCGCCAGCGACGTGGACAGGATGTGGTCCATAATTATTGAAACAATCGAATTTTTTGGCTGGTCTTTTATTATGTAATATTGGCTGAGTGATTTGAGTGAACTCAGTTTGTTGAATTGGTTTGATGAGTGTATTTTTGGAACAATTGAACATGGCACCGAGGATGGCTGACGCTGGGGGCGCTCTGCTATAGTTTTTTGTATTTCTGGATAGTATGTTGATTTTTGCACGAGAGTGCATTGTTTTTGGATTGTATTGAAATAATTTCGTATACACAGCCCGGAAGTTTTCATATTATGTAATGTGTTTGTAAGAAATCAATTAACTTATTTTTTAACACGTAGCGGGTTAAGCAAAGATAGACCAATTACATATTTTAATAAATTCTTCAAATACTTATTAATCCCATAAAACAGCAGTTCAAGAAGAAGAGTGTTGATTTTTAATTGCTTTTATTTAAAAGACATTTTCATTTGAAGGTGAAAATTTTATAAAACTTAATAGCATGAAATGCCCTATAGTAGGGGATAAAGAATACTACTATAGTAAGCCTGCTTATCGTAAAAAGCGATTAAAAGACGCAGCAAGGGGTAGCAGCCTTGCTGGCTAAAACATATTAGAGGAGGGTCGGTTGGTCTCGGGTGATCCTCGAGAATTTACAAGCTTGTTGGGGGTTGACCGTGACGGATACGGCTTTTTGCTAAAATCTTTCAAAACTGCGTTGTGGAAAGATATGGGAGCCTAACACAATATTTCCCAGGTGTGCGTGGCCTAAAACACGAAATAAATATGATGGAGAACTCACAAGTAAAATTCTTGTCCGGAGGTAAAATACTTCCTCATCCGGATCTCCGGGAGGGGGTACTTGGGGCTCGTACAAAACCCACAGACACTGTTTTAGTACAGGTTTACATGCCAACAACTCAGTACGAGGATGAGGAAGTAGAAAAGGTATACGAGGATATAAATAGTATAGTGAGAAAAGTAAAAGGAGATGAGAATTTAATAATTATGGGCGATTTTAATGCATCAGTGGGAGAAGGTAGTGAGGGAAAAATGGTAGGAAAATTTGGGTATGGCAGACGGAATGGTAGAGGAGAAAGATTAGTTAAGTTTTGCCAGAAACATAGATTAGTAACTGTAGACACCCTATTCGAACAACATGTTAGGAGAAGATATACCTGGAAAGCGCCAGGTGATAGGGCTAGATACCAAATAGATTATATTTTAGTTAAACAAAGATTTAGAAACCAAGTTAAAAGCTGTCGTAGTTATCCAGGGGCTGACATAGATAGCGATCATAACTTAGTTAAAATGAAGTGTAAGGTTAAAAGAGAGGGATGGGATCTAGGTAAGCTTAATGATAGTAGGGTAAAAGAGGAATATAAACAAGTATTAGATAATAAGAGCAGAGAGATAGCTGTAGGAGGGAACGTAGAAAATAGATGGAAAGAAATAAAACTGACGGTACATGATACAGCAACACAGACTATAGGTAAGAAAAAAATAGAAGCGAGAAAACCCTGAGTAACAAAGGAGATATTAGATTTAATAGAGAATAGAAGAAAGCTTAAACCTCTCAGAGAAGTGGATAGTGAAAGTAAGCAAAAATATAATACAGTTAGAAATAAGATAATACATGAGTGTAGGAAAGTTAGAAATAAATGGATGGAGGAGAATTGTAAGGGAATACAAGATGATTTGAGAGTAGGTAAGACAGACAAGGCTTACAGGGCAGTTAAAAAGTTTTTTGGGGAAGATAGGAAAAAATATAATGGTATTAGAGACGAGAATAATGAACTTCTAATAAATAAAGTTGAGGTAGCAGATAGATGGAAAAGATATTTAGAAGTTTTATATAAGGGAGACGATATGGATGAGTTAGAGAACGACCAAAAAGAGAATGTAGAAATAGGGTTCTCAAAATTAAGAGAGGAATTTGATAGAGCTGTTCGGATCTTAAACTAAATAAAGCGCCAGGGATAGACGATATTCCCGCGGAATTAATAAAATATGCAAGTCAGAAAACTTTAGACAGATTATATGAACTAGTAAAAGTAATATATGACACAGGTGAGGTTCCAATAGATTTCGAAAAAAATATTATTATCCCAATCCCAAAAAAGTCAGGAGCTGATAGGTGTGAGAATTCTAGAACGGTTAGTTTAACTTCTCATGCTTCTAAAATACTAACAATAATAATTAAAAATAGAGTAGAAGCCTTGACTGAGAATTATTTAGGCGAAGACCAATATGGTTTTCGTAAAGACAGAGGGACTAGAGAACCGATACTAATGATTAGGGTAATTATCGAAAAAGGTTACGAAAAAATAAAAAGACTCATTTCGCGTTTGTAGATTTAGAAAAAGCATTTGATAGGGTTAATTGGAATGTTATGTTCAGGGTTTTGCAAAAAATAGGAATTTCTCATAGGGATAGAAAAATTATTTACAGTCTATATAAAAACCAAAACTTAGTAATTAGATTTGATGAAATAGAAAAGGAAGCTAAGATTAGAAATGGTGTTAGACAGGGTTGTATTCTGTCTCCCTTAATTTTTAATGTTTATATTGAGGAAGCTTTAAACGTAGCTAGAGAGAGAAAAGAGATTGGTATTAGTGTACAGGGACAGAAAATAGACATGTTACGTTTTGCAGATGATATAGCTATTATAGCAGAGTCTAGAAAATAGTTAGGAGAGTTTTTAAATATTTTAGATGAGATACTACAGAGTAACTATAGTATGAGAATTAACTCAGTAAAGACAAAGATAATGACAAGTGAGTTACAGCCTAGTTCTAAACGAAAATTAAAAATAGGTAATACCGAGTTAGAGGAGGTAGATGAATTTTGCTATTTAGGTAGTATAATTACAAAGAATGTCGTACGTATGGAACATTCTACTATACGGTAGTGAGACTTGGACAATTAAAGAAGTAGATAAGAAAAAGATAGAAGATTTGAAACTTGGTGTTATATGAGAATGTTAAAGATTAGTTGGACAGATAGAGTAACAAACGAGGAAGTTTATAGAAGGATAGGTGAAGAACCCTGTATGTGGAAACAATTGAAGGTCAGGATAGAATGATAGGGCACCAGTTAAGACATGAGGGACTATTTAGTAAAGTCTTAGATTATAGACTACCAAATAAAAATAGAGTAGGAAGGCCTAGACAAAGCTATATTAGTCAAATTATTAGAGATTTAGGTTGTGAAGGCTATGTAGACCTTTTTAAACTAGCTCAGAATAGAAAAGAATTTAGAGCTGCGTCAAACCGACTTTAAGTAAGTTCGAAAACAAAACAAAAAAAAAAAAATCAGTTAACTAAATGTCACTATAACATAACTCACAATTAGTTAGCGGTCTGGCATGATGGTAACGTTTCGTTGCTTAAGCGTTACCATAACATATAATTTAATAAACCTCACCATGACATAACTCACAATTAGATAGCGGTCTAGCATGTTGGCAGCGATTCGTTGCTCAAGCCTTACCATACCATATAATTTAACACTTTTCCTTTTTTGAAGCGGATAACCAGGTTATATTTCATTTCCTTATAAATGGTAATCATGTAAACATGTTAGAGTTCTTTAACAACCATCAGGTTGCTAATATCTATGTAGAGCCAGGTGGATATAGGAAGACCAAGACCAAACTATATTAGTCAAATTATTAGAAATTTAGGTTGTGAAGGGTATGTAGAGCTTTTTAGATTAGCACAGAATAGAAAAGAAGTTAGAGCTGCGTCAAACCGACCTTAAGTAAAGTCGAAAACAAAATGATGATGATTGAAAAATAGTAGTGGAATATACAAATGGCGGGAAATATTTAAAAAATAAGAAAATGAACTTAATAAAATATGCAAGAAATTTGACTAAACTGCATGAACTTTTAGACAAATCATAAACTAATTGTTACCGACAATCCTAATCTATGCTCACTTCCAATTCAATACGATTTTAATACTAAATCTTATATTTTCTATTCAGTATGTACGTTACACTTATTTGCAATTTGCAGTTCACAGGCTGCTTTCAATATATAATAAGTTAAATTCCAGGTCCCCCATAAAGAATGCCACTACGGGACTACTCACAGAAATAAATCTTAGTAATCTTTGACCCTCCACAAGGTACTTAATCTTTAAATCGTATCGAGAAATCCAGAAATACCACAATCTCCTAAGGTTTACCTCACGGTGAGAGAAATAAATTTATGGTGTTGTAATAACTTGAAATATTATTCAAAGTATGTAAATTACGAACTACAATGTTCCTTGTTCCGTGTATTTACTCACGACGCGAGATAATCACCACAATTATGTATGTTCTCCACGATGATTGATATCGAATTCAACGTATTAAGATTTATAATCTTTGTGTCAAAATTCAAAGTTAGTAATTATATCACCTAATAGTCCAGTAAAATTGTATTTTTGGCAAAAGAGTTTTGGGGCATTTTTGATATCTTTCATTATATGTTTCTTGGGGTGCTGAATCCAAATATGAGGTTTCCCACCATGACGCACATTGGAAAAAGTGTAAAAAAAATTGTAAAAAACTTTATTTTCTAGCGATTTTTTGAATAGAACTCGAAAACTATAAACTTTTCGTGAAGAACCTTCATTTTCAAAATGAAAGTACATAAAATTTCCTACAAATTTTACTAACTAGGCTTGTTTGTCTCATGAACCCGTTCGGACTCAAGCACCAGCTGAAATCTGGCGTATTTCTGTTGGCTCCTCCAAAAATTTGGCTTTTTGGCAACTTTTTGTTTATAACTCTAAACTATCAACTTTTCGTAAATGTTCTCCACTTACAAAATGAAAGTACATCAAATTTCCTACAAATTTAACTATTTAGGTTTTTTGTCCGGTGAACCGTTCGGACTCAAGCGCCAGCTGAAAACTGGCGTATTTCTGTTGGCTCCTCCAAAAATCTCGTTTTTTGGCAGCTTTTTGTTTATATCTCAAAACTATCCACCTTTCGTAAATAACCTCCACTTACAAAATGAAAGTACATTAAATTTCCTACAAATTTTACTATTTAGGTTTGTTTGTCCGGCGAACCATTCGGGCTTAGGCACCAGTTGAAAATTGGGATATTTCGGCAGTCTCCGCAGAAGCCCACTTTTTCCACTCCAAAACTTTAATATAATATTATTAAACGCTGTCATTTAGTGAATTCTTCCTAGTTTTAAGTTGAATGCAGTGTAGCCTGGGTTTCAACTATCTGTGTTGTACGTCTTTTCATTTCATTTATTCTCTTCCGGCCTCTCCAAATGATTTTATAGCTTAATGGTTACTGATCATAAATATTTCAAGCATGGGATACGAGATCCTCTTCTCTACCTCCACCAAAGGACACACCGGCCATCTGCTCATTTCAGTGCGGCATTGTGATGCGATGGGAATAGTAGAACGACAACAGTAATGTAAAAATATCTTCAAACGTGTGTTTTATTTGTGATGAAGTGCTTGATAATGATGTAGAGAAGATGACAACGGTTTGAAAACGCTTATCGAATCAAGCAAGAACAGAAAGGATGATGAGCAGGTTCAGCTTAGTAAACAAAATATTTCTAAGGTTCAGCGATGTCGTAACTACATTAATGAAAAAAATATTGCCGTTTATTTGAAGAAGATGGAGCAGGGCGGGAAACAAGTTCTACTGCACCTTTCAGTTTCAAGACTCGTTGCTTTATGTGTCGCCTTGTCATAACACCCGAGTTTATAGAACAACGAAGAAAAAGAAAACCAATCGCAAGATTGTGTATCAGGTTCAAGTTTTGAAAGTGAAGGATACCGTTATAAAAGGATCAGAAGGACGCGGTGATAAGTATGGGCAGACCATAATCAAACGTCTTTTGCCTGTCTCACACTTGGTGGTCTCTGATTGTTAGTAACATAGTTTATGCTTGAAAAAACTATACAATCGCCCAAAAAAAAACAAAAATGAGAAAAAGAGGTCCATTTGACAATGATGTTGAAGCAGCAATGAAAAGTGTCTACACTTATTTTGAGAATAATGACGGAAAGTGCCAGTTTCCGCTCGAGGAATTGATGGACCTAATCAAGGGTGATTGTCGTTCCGACAAAAAGCAGTCAAAGTTTTTCTACCCAACAAATATGGAAGCGATATAACATTTACCTTTTCTTCAAACAAGAAACAGTTAGCGTGTTTCAAAAACACGCGATACAAAATTTTGAATAGTACTTGATACTAGCAAGTGTTAAAAATAATCACGAAGAAAAACTCTGGATTGTTAAGGTGGCTGCTACAATTATTGTTGAGGATATCCTGAGTCAGGTTTATGAGACCGAACAGGCCCCCCTCCCACCTGATAAATTTTTGCAATGAAATAAGGAACTGATTCCTGAAACCCTCCGTACATTTGTGGAAACAATTGTACTACACAAAAAACGTGGGGACCACGATATGTGGAAGAAGAAGAGCACATCGATGGTTCAGGCTTGCAGCAGCAGTGACGCCCAGATCATTCGCCTCATCAATTCTCATATGGATGGTAGTGTTTCTGTACAAAAAATACGGCTCAGGGAAATTGATCGATATACTTGCATCATTGAGGTTCGTCTTATGCACAAGCTATTTAGACCTGAAATCAGCAATCAACGGCAATCTGGTGGCAGTTAACCAGTCGTGCTTTTCACAGCAGGTGTATGTTATCGTTGACTTTAACGAACATTTAATCAAAGGATACAATACCTTTCACGTCATGGGTGGCATTTCCTCTATTACACCAAAGCATACAATAGCGCCCAGTAAATTCCTCGTCTGAAAGTGACACCCCGACTTGAGGTTTCTGGAAGTTATGGAGCTGTTCAACTGATCCACTTTGAAAATACAACACCTGAAGATTTAGCTAAAATCAAGATAAAAGATCTCAATGACATGTATATACCAACTGAAAATGTGATTCCATCTGTGCATGATCTTATGTGCTTGTATGGAAAAGGCAAAAACATTCCTGGTCTCTCCTAATGAAATGGATTTCTGGAAGATGTCACAAGAGATATCCCATTTGAACTAGCGTTTGTTAGTTACCAGCCATTTATCGATGCTCCTCCCAGTGATTATGATACTATATTTACAGCATTGTTGACCAGAGTAGTGAAGACTAAATCCTTACACTAAGTTACCTGTCTGGTGACATTTGACCAACCCCTGTATCTCAAGACACGAGTCATTCTTACTAGCCGCCCGAATGATCCTGCTCTGTCAAAAGTTGTTATAATGCTCAATGGGCTCAATTAGTTACATTATACAAGGTAGAAGATTGACTGAACTTTTCAATAACATATATGCATCGAATGCAACTGAAAGGTCACTCCTACACAAAGGCAGTACGAGCTCATATTTGGCTCACTGAACTTTGAACAAAATAGTGATTCAGTCAATGGCCCTGTAACTGACAAAAGTGGATCAACTGGAGGAAATCTTGTTCAACATGGACAGAACAATGATTCTTTCTACTGATATGAAGGAGTTTGTTAAACATGTGCAAGAGAAATTCAAAGCTAAGCTTTAATTGTTGGCAGAACGTGGCCCTACTACTAAGCTCTAGGTTATATTTTTTGTAATGGTGACTTTGAATAAGCTCTTCGTTGAAGCAGCAACTGGGATCTTTACGAAATGCTCCATCTTTTCAAACTAGTGGTCATATTTTGTATGCCAAATGCAGCCATATTTACCTGCAAGATATACATAACTTGAAAACTGTAATGCCATCAACAAAATACAAGCGTTTCAGCATCCAAGGATGTTTCGCCATTCATAGGAGCAAGAAGTCGCGGTGTGGCACCTGGAGTGATATGGCAATTGAACAAACTCTAATAAAGTCAATGAAGACAAGTGATGGTCTCACTCATGACCGTGGAGTAACTGTAAGCGTAGTAACAAGCTGGACACAAAGGATGATAGCACTGCATAACGTGAACAAGAGATTCAGCACTTTAAGGAAGTAGAACTCGCAATATCAGAACAACACGTTGACAGCAGAGATACTATGCAAAAGCGAAACAATATGGACGCACATAAGTTATGAATTGGCTCCACGAGCATCTTCCTCTCATAGAGACCGCTGACCTAATGTCACTAAGTACAGGTGATATTGCAGAGAGGATCAACTTGTCCAAGGAGATGGGCATGAAAGGCATACAGTGCATTGTTGGTGGTGATTTCAAACTAAACAGTTCAAACGAGGCGAAAGAGTGCAGTTTCTTGCGATAATGAACAGCTTTATTCACCTAGGGAACAGGACTGTAGTCATCAATCCAACTAAATTTTTTTAACGAATCACCATTGTGAGACATTTAGATGGAGAGCTGCGAGAATTTTTGCATTATGAACTTAATCCCTACCCTCTCTTTCTCTCTCTCTCTCTCTCTCTCTCTCTCTCTCTCTCTCACTCACTCTTTCAGAAAGAGAGAACGCTTGTACAAAACTTTCGCATCGACTGAACAGGCAGACTTGAACGATACAAAATATGTTATCGACAGAGGGTTGCCAAAACCAGATTGATAAGTGTCAAAGGGAAAATGATCTTGCAAGTAGACCGTGACCTGATCGGCTGCAATATATTCAAGTGGCTTTGACAAAGTGGGTAGGTTACTGATTGGGCGGAAATTACTAGGAGTAGAAGAAAATGCGTCTTGGGTAAAGAACAAACAAAAGCCTCCTTTTGAATATTAGGAAAAGTGTTAGTGCGAAAGGAAGTACTCACGGTGGAAGTGAAGCTAACTAGAAATGAAGAGACCATATGGTTTAACATACGAGATCAAATGTTATTGGATTCAGAGTCATTAACTTAATGCGAAAACAAAACTTCAAGGAAATTAAATCTATGAACACGTATGGAATCCGGAAGATTAACGATTGCTTCACGAACGAGGGTGAGACCTAATGATGGGCATTGAGCAAGAAAATTATTTAGAATATATAAACAAAGGTTACCAGGGGCACCATAATTTGTCTTTCCGATCCCTAAGGATTTAATTTTTTCCACGTCCTAGATGTGTTTGGTTTTGACGATATATAATAAAAATGACACAATTTAACATTTCTAGTAAACTGTTTTGTTTAATTCCTGAAGTATTTATAACGCATCCACTTCTGTTCTAGTTCGCTCAAAGTAAAAATGAACAGTATCTCTAAGACATCAGAGCCTTTATTTGTTTGGTCATCCACCGGGACTTTGACCTATTGACTTTGGCGGTTCTGTACGGGGCGTAGTTAATAAAAGCATCGAACCTTTCCACTTTCTCATTTACCGTGTGAAGGTTGTCGATTTCATTCCACGGTAAAGGATTTAAGAGCCTCAAGAAAAACATTCTTAGTTACGGTATGTTTTAAAAGTAGAAACAAATTTAAGAAATTTAGTACAATATGAAACAAACAAAAAATCATGTTTTGAGATTCCTACAATAGGGATTTGGACAAAATTAAGGACCCTATTTATGTTACGCAAATGTAATCAATTGTGGTACGTGATTCATGAGACAATGTATAAGAAGAGGTGTTGGATTAATAGGTATTATGCTTTATTTTCAAACTAATTGTAAATCCTTTTCAGCAACTCTTAGTTAAAATGGAATTCTAGAAACTCTCACAACAATTTTTTACTAGCTAATCTACGATGCCGACTTCTTAATTACTATCGAAGCACTACAATTAACTATTCTCATACTAATTATTAATTTATATACAAAGCACTATAATTAATTTATATCGAAACTAAAACATATTGTAATCAAAGCTTCATCCATTACTCATTTCAAAGTTTCAATTAGAACTGACTTTCAATATTTATGGTGGCAATTTATATACATTTCTTTTGTACTAGCTAATTCAAAAACACACCGGAAATTATACACATAACATTCTCGAGACTTCCTATTGTAATCTAAATAACTTTTAAATGCAAAACCCTTGTAGCTGTCAATCAAGTCCATCCGCAAGATATGGCATCGAAAAGACCATCAATCATCTTTTGTGTACGAAACGCTTTGTTTACGTTCTAATCTAATTATGCTGGTCAGGTGCAGATCATTCGGTGCTACAATAGTTTTCAGATATCAAACATTACTTGTATCGTGTAGAAGATTGGCATTCCATTCTTAAAGAAGTATTATTTCTGAATAGGAAGACAATAGATCAAACAGTATCTCCTCAATATCAGTGAGGTGACTAATATATGGCGAACGTCAAGTGGAAAATATATTAACCAAGCCTCCAATACCGCAATGCAATGTACATGTAAAGAAGAAAAGATTATGGTTACACCCTTCGTAACGAAAAACGTTTTGATTCTGAACTTTTGCAAACGAAACTTCGTAATTCTTGATAATGTTTTTAAAACCCACTGTATGCGTTGACGCAATGTCTGCAGATAGTACCGGAAACACAACGATTTAGCAGCAGTGCCAATGCAGATAAGAAAAATCGCTTTGTTGCTATAATTGTAAACAGTGCCTTCGCACGATGCAACTTTTCTCTGTTTTTGCGAATCCGTAAGATTGTGTGACACACATTATCCTCAAATCTTAAACAAAAGTTGCCGAATCGTCTATTAATGTTCAAGTCGTCTATAATCATTTGAAGTATCTTAGCCAATCTCGTGCTACAAGTTCACGAACTTTTAAAAACACATCTGCATTTTAAGCTTCTGTTAACGTTACCTTATACATACCGCACACAGTTTTCAGTTGGTGTTGCCCTCCCCATGTACTTGAAGTACAACAATAAAGTTGGTCCTATAGAATGGCCATTAAGTTTACATCGGTCGTATGGCGGGTTCGTTATGCTGCCTTCCTTGCATTAGTTTCGACCTTCCTCAATCAGCCACCCGATTTTGCAGGTGAACTTTAAGATGTAGGACCAGGAAGTGCTACTTATTCTGGCCGGATTAGGCCAGAAGTCTCCCCGCATGTATCCTTGTTTTGGATCCATCTGCGAAGATGAAGATCTCCGCTAGGACAACGTTTTAAGGGTTGGTATAGGCTCTGCAGGATTTATAGAATATCATACCTGGAACAATTTAATCTACCAGTCCACCGAAGAGTGGCATAATGCGCACCGCCACTGGTAGGACCTCTAGATGTCTTTTCCCGTAACCCTTATCAATCCACAGGCCCCTGAACATCGACCATTTCTTCCACATGAAGATCTAGAAGAGTGAGGCCAATGAGCGGTGCCGTGGTGTAGTTGGTATGCGCGTGATTACTACGCCCAAGGTCCCGGGTTCGAATCCCGACGGGTCCGCTTGAAAAATGTTAGGCGATCATTTTCCACAAAAATACGCACTTGTTCGGATGAGAGGCAAAATGGAGGTCCCGTGTATGAGTATTGTCACGCACGTTAAAGATCCCTACCTAGCTTGGAACAGCAAGGGTTCGGCAAAATTCAAAACTTTTTAGGTAAAAAGAAACTCGCTTCCTGGTCAATGCAGTACCTCTGGGTGGAGCATTGGAAAATCACACGTTAGGAGTGAGGCCAAAGGCTTCTAATACTGCAGTAGGTGTAAATTGTATTAAGGTCGCAATACTTAGACAGGTCGGTCTCTAAATATGTATAATGTCCTTAGCCGTGTAAGCCAGTCTGGTTCTGGGCCTCAAGACCACGACGCTGTAGCAAAGCATTGATCTATTTAATGCAGTGTATAGTCACAGAACAACCTTTGGTGGGGGATCTCAAAGTTTGCCTATGGCACGCCTGCACTGCCATAATAATGTTTTGGCTTTTATAGTTTTTACTTGAAGGTGCTTTGCCCAACTCAGCTAATTGTCAAGTACGATTAAAAAATACTTAACCTCTTATGAAGGAGGTAGTGGGAATTGAAAGAATAATTACCATTCCCTTCGTTTTATTTGTGAAAAACACTAGTTTCGTTTTGTTTGTGTTGAATGTCAAAGAATTTCCCGCGCATCAACGTTCGGTTAATTTTAGTGCTGTGTGCAAAGGGTTGTACAACACTTGATCAAATTTGCCGATGACCGGTATGAATATGTCGTCTACAGATTCCATCATGTAAAAACTTGCCTCGTTGAGATGTTGGAAAAAGGTGTCGATTACAAGATTCCATAACAGTGGAAACAAAGCTCTGCCCTAAAGACAGCCTCTACTTACCGTTCCAATTATCGAGATTTAAGACTAGCATGTACACAACGGTATCGCAAGAACTGCATGATTAACTGCCGAAAAGTGTCCTCCGCCCCCGTGCTGAACGCACAATCGATATCAGTAAAAACGCCCAAATCTTTCATGTTGCTGAGCGTTTTCTTAATCCATCCCACCACGGCGTAGAGGGCAGACTCCGTGGATCTCCCTGGTATGTAAGCATATTGACTTGAGTGAAGTGGAGAAGTCTCTATTATCTTCTCCCTCATATAGTTGTCGCACAATCGTTCCAAGACCGTTAGCAGAAAGGACGATCTGATTTGGACTGGGAGTAGTCTTTCTGGTCTGATTTCGAAATGAGACCCCTTTACCCTCTCCAACGTCTGGGGATATATCAGAATGCAATACAGTCCTTGAAGAGTTACTCAAGGAACGGAAGCAGTTGTTCTAAATCTCATTGTAGTAAGGCAGGGAAGATGCCGTCCAGTTAAAACATTTAAAGGGCCGGAGAGTTAATCTAACCCATTTAACTTTCTGTTCGTCTGCCACCAATTCAATACTGCCTGAGCTGAGAAAGAGTGATCCGTCTTGAGTGTAAGTAGTGGAGATGCATTTCTTGGGATGAGTAGTTCTGCTGTTCATTTCTCGTTGTTAGTGTATGTTCCATCCGAAAGTTTCAGGCAGCATAGTCGATAGCGGGATCTTTGGACAAGATTATGCTGATTCGAGAGGTTTCCTTCGTTGACCCTACCGAATTACAGAAGGTCTGTCTGCCGTCTTCTGATTTTTGCTTTGTATAAGTCTCAAGTGGAAAATGTTTGGCGAACAACCAACTGTGCCGTGGTTTGGTTCGTCACTGGGCTAGTCTTTCCCCAACAAGAGCCTGCGCTGCCAAACAAACCTTTATCCTTTTCTGTTTAGCCCCACTGATGCGCTTTTACTGTGAGCACTGTTGTTGCCGTTTTTAAATTTAGTTAAATTTCTACCGAAACGGTTCGATTGATGAAACAAGTTTATTGTGATGAGTATTTATCCCGTAGCAGAGTCCACGAGTGATATACGCTCTAACAATTACGATTATGTTTGACAACCGAAATTTATGATAACCGAAGAAGCCACCAAAACTATGCGTGAATTCATCAAAGAGCAGCAAAAATCTAACGAAAATGAAACTTAACTCCAAAACATCAATTGATCGCATTTTGACCAAAAATTTAGACCTATTAAATGTGTGTTTACGTTAATCCGCACAAATTGACTGCTGATCAAAAATTAAGCAGAATTCAACATTCAAAGGGTTGAAACGTATTTTTGTGTTGGGCGCCAGTGCACAAAAATTTTCCGCTTCCTGCACAAAGAATCAAAGAAAGGGCCATCTTCCGACCTAGCTAGGGGTCTATTCCTGGGTAAAGCAATAAGAAATGGGGGGTAAGTTGAATTTTGTTTTCAAACAAAATCTAAACAAAGTGAAATAGGCGCCACCAAGTCCTGAAAAAATTACGATAAGAGCAAAGCACAATTCTAAGGGCGGTCGTAGAAACCCAAAGATAAAACGATCGCCTTCGTTAACAAAAACCTGTCTTATAAAAATAAGACGCAGCTCCTGTAAGAAATTACAAAGATTAAATAAAGAAAAAGTAGAACACCATTTGTGTCCTATAAAAGTATTACAAATAAAAAAATATATCAAGGTTTAGCTAATTGTTTACTGAAGTAAAAAACTTTTAAAAAAATCATAACTTTTTACATGTAGAAAAAATTTTCAACAATAACATTTATAACAAAGTCAAAATTTTGTCTTTTTAAAGCAAAAGACTGCTCTCTAAACATAAGCTTATTTTAAATATTTGATCAAAATAATTTGTAACCACAATGCATTGAACTAACATTTCTATCCTGGGCAGATCTTATCAGGTAGATTACAGTATCATAATTATTACGCAGCGTGTATTTAAATTTTTATACTTAGTTTTTATAACTTATCTGTGAATCATAGCTAATTTCAAGATTGAAGAATGTTTAATTTGAATTTTAGGAAAGCTGCACAAAACATCTGCTTTCATGGCAAACATCTGTCAAATGTTGCTACATCACAAAAAAGTTTAACGTCGAAAATATACCTTGAAATTTATCTGAAGTTCAAATGGAACAAAACTACAATTATATAAACCTAACCTGACAAAATTTTTTTTACGGTTTGTAAAACCAGTTCAACAATAATCGAAAGTGAAACAGATCATATGTTCATAAACATGATAGCAAATTTCGTGTTTTTTTTTTATAACCGTCTGTTTATCAAAGACAAACGACATTCTAAACACGTGCAAAAATTTCTTAAACTTAATAACGAACCAAACTGCATCTGATATTCCTAGATAAATCCGGACAGAAATTCCATCAGTTCCAAACAATCCTATAAGCCATTTCAAACTTAGGAAGCCGTAATCATTCCTTGCACAGAACCATACAACTTACAAAACTAAATCTTCACTTGTTCTTTTCTATTGTTTTTCGTAGGCGCGCTAAATAAATGAAACAAAATTAAATTGGGTTCGTAAAATGTATAAATTACAAACCGTTAGTAGAAGTTACTGAAATTTATTCAAGTCTACCATGCCTTGACCGCTCACACAAATATTTCAATCGAATGTCGCAAGCCTCTAGCCGGGAAAACATTTTGATGGATTGATAGCTAAGGTGCGACTAACGAACCAAACTAGAACCGAATCATAGCGACGATTCACAGACTCGCGGTTAAAGATGGGGAAATACGAAAGCAACAGCTAGAGATGCTCGACAAAATAACTTTAAGTCACAGATATTTTACTATAAGAAGATTATTAAAACGAAGCGTTCCATTATGTACTATATGGAACATTATTAGAGAATAAGGCACGCTTGGCGCATTATCCTCGTAATTCAATGCGAATAATTACTGATCAAATTAAACATGCTACAGGGTGTCATCAAGGTGTCAAAAGAGAACCGAGCCTTCCTATACAACATAGTGACTAGTGACGAAATGTAGCATTTTCAATACGATCCAGAAACTAAGCGTCAAAGTGTAGTATGGAAACTTCAGATGAGCCTATAATAAAAAAAGTCGTTAGGAAGAGTCAAAAGTGGAGTCAATGTTGATTTGTTTCTACGATTCGAAGAGAATAATTTATAAGGAATTTTTTCCACCTGGCGAGACGGTTTCATCTTGGTGCTTTGAAGAATTTGCTGCGGCTTGTCGTCGTATTCGGCCAGAATATCGTAAAGAAGGAGATCGATCGATATTTGTGATTGATTTTTTTTACCAAATATCACATTTTAACTATCAACCATTTTAAACATCTGCTTATTGTGAGAATTGCATTTAGCGATGAAAAGAAAGCGTTATACCGACGTGGAGGTCATCCAAAACGCTTGCAGACATTCTCAAACATATCTCTCAGACGACCTAAAACACTCGTTCGACATGCATTTTGATCGTACAAATCTCCATATAGAGTCTCAAAACGACTATTTTGAATGAAATAAATGAGTTTTGCCAAAGTTCTTATTTTGAAAAGTCTAGTTTACTTCGAAACACTGTTTGACTACCTTTGTTAGTTTCTCTTTACCTACAATGTATAAGATTTCGTCCCCGGTATTGTACAACGTTGGCAAAATGCGTATCATACCTCTGGTTATTTCACGAATTCTCATATTGTATTGTTGGCTACAATATTAAAAAACCCACAGATTGGTTTGGGAAAACGTCATATTACGGCGGGGGCATTTTGCGTGTGTATCTAGAAAGATATATGACAAAAATTTTGGCATTAATAAGCCCAAGTTTAAAGAGACACAATTTACGCAAACCACCCCACAAAAATATTTTAACCCAAATATAGGTCATAGAACGTCAGTGATGTTTGTAATTGCGTACTCTTTTACGAACCCAGTATTAAATAATAATGCATGAGGCATTTCTGTAAACTGAACGCTTTGATTGTAGTGGAGACCCGAAATTTATAATGGTTGGAAGCGTCACATCTGTGACGTAATGACGTGGGTGCTGAAAAAGCAACACGGGTTGTCAAATGAACTTTCTAATACTGCAAAACGTCCAGGTATCTACAACGTATCCTTAGGGACGCAATCTGAAGTACAACAAGACCTATGTGGGTTTTTTATATAAAATACAATGGGGAAGTTTCTCAAAGATATAGCAGCGCCTACACGTGCAATTAGTTTATGCACGAGTGCCATCAATCGCTAGCGTGGAAGATTGCCATAAATACAGTTTATTTTTATTCCACTTTGCTTTTATTGACGTCATTGATTGAAACGTACAACGGCTAAAAATGAAAACAAAACTGTGAAGGGCTTGAAACTTCTCAAAGTATGACAGGAACGGTATACGTTTTCATCAGCCAATAGTTTTTTCTTCAAATCAATTCACAGGTTTGTTGATTAGATGTAAATGTTTTTGAAAACATTTAGTCCGAAGAGTATTTGCAGTTAGTTTGCAAGGGAGATAATCGATTACCTATATTGAGAGGGAGAGAATGACCTAGAAACTGAAACGGAGCAATCGATAAGCCACTGGCCTTGTTTTTGAGCATCCGTAAACGCATTTTAAATAAGATTTAAGGGATCGTGTGTAAGATTTTGTTGCGTTGTACTTTTCAACTTTTTTTATTTTTAATTATATATTAATTTCTAGTAGTCGATAGAACTAATAATACGTATTCCGGGTTTGAACTGTCACCTTAAATACTAATGAAGTATACGCATTGTTATTAGGATGAAGCCTACAACAATCTGTAACACGTTCGCGTTAGTTTAGATACCAACAAAGTAACAAATTTAAATTCAATTTTGAACGGACAAAATAAATGCAAACGTATCCTGTATATTTAAATTTTATGAATAGTTAATGTTATTTAAATGTCATTTCAATTTTTGGTTTCTATAAAGATTGCAAACCTATAACTACAACAGCGCGGAATAATCCAGGATAATGACTTATTTAAAAACCGCAACTGAAAACCTAATTACGAAGACGCAATTTATGCGCTGTTCATAGAAAGATAAATACTCCCTGTATGTTTGTTGTGGTTTGTTTTGTATTTTTCTTAATTTTTCTTGAGTATTAAACCGCTCAGAGTTTTTAAATTTTCTCGATCCGTGACCTAAGATCGTTGTCAAAATAATAAAAAAATTTAAGTTTGACGTTTATGACACAAATTGAAAGTGACTTTAATTTATTAATCTTTGATTTGAATACATTAGGTAAAATTTTAAAGTTTAGAAGAATGAGTACTTTCAATTTGTTGTGGGAGAACATGTCAATGGCAACAGTAATTTTGTTATAACGCTATCGCGTTATTGTAAGTAAGTGTACTTTATTGATTGAAAGCTTCTAGAATAATTTACTGTTAGATAGCCGTGGAATTATTAATACTTATGCCAATATTTATATTCTCTTATAATTACACCGTATTTGAGGAAAACCTCTCAAAACAGTTAATTTTAAAAGTTTATTGAAACAAATGTAGTTATTGTTTAAATTGTAACCGGACAGAATAAAATTAACTTTGTTGCAATATAACTAAACCGCCTATAGATAGCAGGTGAGCTAAGTAAAATTTATAAAAGTAAGATAATATTGCAAGCGGTGTAACCAGACAGTAAAACAATGTTAATTCGTACAATGTAACACGAATGTTACAAACATATGAAACATCAAACAACATAATAGACGTGCGGTTATTATGAACGAGCACAGACAGACATGTGGGTAATAAGTGAACTTGCATGGAAAGCTTGATAAATGAAACGAATGAGGAAATTAAGAAGGCAGAGCTTAACATTCAGCGAAAAACAGATTCATTTTGCATTAAGCGAGCAGAAAGCTCGTTGTAATTCGTTTATGGGGATAAACGAAGGAAACACACTGGTTATGAGATTAGCAAAGTTATTTTAGCATGGTGAATACGAGGAATTGGAAAGTCGACACCGGCGCCGACAAACGAAGGCAATTGGTTGGACATGTATTGCAACATACAACTTTGTTGGAAATTTATTAACCATAACGTAGCTAATCGCGATCATTGCTTGATGGAGGTTCTTCAAGAATAAATAAAGCAGCAACACAAACTATAAGTGATTTTATTTAATATCTTGTATGTGGTAGGATATGCACAACCTATTCTGAAACTAGGCTATGGTGAAATATTGAACCGACCATTAAAATTTTAGGTTATGGTGATTACTTTACTGTATTATATATAAAAGCTGGACACAGAAATGTAATCGGAAAACTTGAAGATCTGACTAAATTGCTATAGTTGGTTAGATTGATATGATAAATCTAAATTTATGTTTAATTAGGGACATTACTGTGCAAATAAATGTTTTCAGAAATTGTTTGTACATATTTCTTCAAATAATGTAATAGCGCTTTCGTTGTAATAAAAATTGGATGAAGCAGCGAGGAAAGTATTGGGATAATTTTGTAAAAGGAGCTCCATAGCACCCAGGAGGCCAATACAAAAGGGTATCCGCTCGGAAAGCTTTTCTCCCAGCGGAGCATTACCTAGACAGGATGAATTAGCGCCTACTAATTATAACATTAGGTAAAGCCTTTCAAGGTCAGTGGTTATTGTAAGGTAGTATGTATAATTTCAACTACTCTTCTTTACCTTTGGCAATTTATGTTTTCCTGCACTACTGTAGCTAGTCGGTGCACCCTTAAATTTGTTACCGGATTCTCGCTTCTTCTGTGCAATTTAAAATTATCAATCTAACTAATCCTTCAGCGGTAACGAATATTTTTGAACGCTTTGACTTTCACCGACAACTTAGCCTAGGGCAAAGGAGAAGTTATAAGATAAATCAATTCTGAATCAGGAGACAGACGTGCCTATTAACATTGGCAAACTAGCGGTTGTAAGACAAACGGATATGTACCTTTCAACTAAGTGACTTTGCAACACTGCAAAACATTGATAAACAGACGTCACTTAGCTTGATACAATAACCAATTCTCTTCGTGTAAAACCTACAGTTTTGGCGCTAGAAAGTCTAGCTGGTAATCTACATAAAAACGCGGTTGAAGTATCCAGCTAAAATTCTGTTTCGAGAAAGTACCAAATCCTCGACTGTACTAACAAGAATGGTTGTTGACTAACTCGGTGGGAGGGTGGTATAAATGTTTAAAAAAGTCTCGAAATGCTATCGTATGTGAAATCTCTCTTAATTGAGAAGTAGCTTGAACGTCCTCTAATCTCGAAGTACAGTGGTTTCTAGGGAAAAGCACCAGAAAGAAGAGCAAGATGATGTCAAAACCTGAAATCAGAAAATTGATTTTGGCCTAAAATTCACATGAGAAATCACCAAGCACTGTATTATTAAAATAAACAGAATACAAACGTTAACCATGGGAACACAAATATACCTATTTAAAACTGCTAGCTGATAGGAAGGTTTCTAATATCAAATGCCAAGTTACCTAAATTTTAATCACGCCTCTAAATAATTGCAAAATAATATATTGCAGCAAAACTGGAACTGTTATGTTCACATTAGTTGTAAAAACACCAATATAAGTCTTTACTCCATTACACGATTATGTTTTAAACTTTATTTGAAAACTATGTTTTCATTACAAGTACATGATAGACATAAAAATTAAAAATCAAATATATCAAAAATGTATTTAGCTTATTGAAAAACGTTTTCGGCAAACAAAGTTACTATCTAAATTCTTAACCTAATAACAAGAGCGCACTGTGGGTACCTTTATAAATTTTATGCAATTAATTAAAAATATTCGTGAGTTTACGGTAACTGCAGGCTACATTTTCAGAAACTTTAATCATAAATAGCTGATAACTCGGATACCGCTAAAAACCTTTATTTCCTAAACGTATTTTGTTTACCAGATCATCCTTTGGCTTTGAAAGAAAAGCATGATATTTTAAATCAACATACTTTTATCTCATACAAAGTTGTCAATTTAATGCGAACCAAGCTGCCCCTAAAATTAAAAGCAATCAACCCGATAAGGAATTATCAAACTTCAATGACTAACTGCTTTAATCAGTTTAATACATTATTCACGGTAAACTAACCTACCCAAGTTGCATTCTATTTTTTTGTATGATAAAGACGAAGTACCTATAATCAAAATTTTCCTTCTCTAAAACAATTCAAGATATCTGTGACAGAATTCCGACAGATGAGTTAAGATTACAATTTGAAATCACTCTGTGCCGTTTTTTCTATATCTATATGTCATGATATTTTACTTAAAACCTTTTTATATACTCAAAGAAAGAGACTTCCCCTTTTTTAGGCAGCACAGTTTTGCATTTGAGCGGCTTCGTGCACAGACGCTGAAGTCATAGGCGCCAGCGTAATACATTATTAATCAAAACAGATGAATCATAAAAGCGCAATAATTTTAGAATACAAAGACGTTGCTGATATCATTTCTATTCTTTAAAACCACCATTAGGAACTGACAAGCTTTGAGTATGTACAATATAAAATGGAGAAATAATCCTTCCTTAGATTCCAAATGCATGTAACCTAAAAATCATATATCTTAAAGGAAATGACATTACTCTATTGGTGGGACTTACTAATACAGAAACTATTAAAATGAAATAAATTATAAACATTTAAATAGAACGTTACGATTCCTTTTCAGACACCAATTCGATTTAAATAAGCGTGCGAGTCTGCACGTTACGAAATAGTGACCACTTACGATACGACAACGTGTTCTAAACGTTGAACTTTAATTTTTAACCACGAAAGATTTATAATAATATCGTCAATTAAATTGTCATATTAAATTCGTTAAAAAATAATCAATCAAAGGTTTTTGTATATTTTACTTAGAAAATTTAGCTAATGGCATATAAAGTCAGATTTCTGTTAAAAATTAAAAACAATTCTCTATCCGTTACTTTACGACCGCTATGACTTAATCTACCCTTAAACTACCCTCTTATCATAGCAATATATATATATATATATATATATATATATATATAACAATTAGTTAAAAGTGACGACCAGCAGTGTATAACAATTAATAATAACAGGTTATTTGGTCTTCTAGTAATAAAACTCTTATTTGTTTTTACCTAACAAATAAGAGTTTTATTACTAGAAGACCAAATAACTATTAATTAATTTATATATATATATATATATATATATATATATATATATGAATCAAATTCAGCCACGAGGGCAAACTTACTTCTCATTTAAATTATATCTTTTGGCAATGGAAAAGGCAGTTGAGCCGGATCTCCTCCGTGCCGACTGTTGTTAAAACCTGCGATGTTAGGTGAAACAATACGAAGACACAAATTGTGAGCTAGGTGATGCTGTACTTTCCATAAGGTGTCTGTATTAAATATTACAACTTTGCTACTCCTGTTCTGATGAACCCCAATTAGGACGAAACGCGTCGACAGGATGCCCTCGTGGTTGAATTTGAGTCACTTGTCATTATTCCTTTTTCACTTTATATACATATATATATATATATATATACATTGCGGTGACGGCTCTGTGAGTTGGGGTTTGCCCAAATTATTGCTGTGACTTAAGCACAGTAATGGGAAATTTTTTTTTCTTTGCCTGGCTAGCTCAACGGAAATTATACAGTGGAATTTACAAAATGAAATGACACACAGTAATCCCAAGAAATATCTATGGAATCAAAAACATTATTCTTTCATACAAAAAAATATAGAACAGTTTACAGCTTAAATTCATACAGAAATTAATGCTTACGTGTTACCTAATTACTAAAATATTCCTTACCTTATATTTGTTAAAAAGTACAAAAACCTCATTAATTTATAGCTGGTTAATTTGCATATCTCTTATTACCACGTTCCTGAAATGTGTCTGGTTAAAAACCCTTCACGAATAATTTATTAAAGCTTAAAATGATTCAAACTTTGACTTAAAAATTTGATGCAAACTATCCGCTTACAAAAAGAAATAGATGACTAAGACTTATTCCAGCTTACAAATATTTGAATATTTTTATCAATTACAAACAAAGAATCTAAAATTTACACTTGCAATTTCCACGATCATATAGCTCTTATTAAAATCTCACTGCTAACGCAATTGACAGTATTAAAAGCTTCCCATTTCCATCGTAAATTTCCGTCAATTTATTAGTGTGTAAAAGTGCATCTTCTATTTTTAATTATTTAGCTTTAGAGTAGCTCTTAGTATCAAAGATCGTTCAATCTTCATAGAACTTTTACAAAACAAATGATGCTTCATCAAACGATTGCATTTGATAACACCTGTGTTTGAAGCTATTCAAACGTATACGTTAAATGTTATATATTGTTTGCTTTAAGGAAAATATACGGATCCTGAATCATGAGAAAAAATCAAACGCGAATGAATCTTCAATGATAATCACTCCTGTTTATATACAAAATAATCTTCATACGTCACTATTCCAGGTTTTTCCTGATCCGCGTAGAAAATTAGTTTCGACCGATGTAAGAATTTACAAGAATTTCACGGTTTTAACGATCCAATTAGTGTCAAACTATGATTTATGTATATAGTAAAATATGCCGTTTATCCTCGTCTAATGGTCGCACCTCATTCTATCGTATTGAAATGCGTAAGGTTATAATATAATTCGTATCTATCTCGGTTGAATTTTATTTTAAATTAATGTTGGCGCGTTCCTTGAAAGGACGTTTATTCATAATACATTTTTTAGTAATTGATGACGTGTTTAAAAAATCAAAAAAATGTTTTGTTTGAAACTCTTCTAATGAGTTTCATTACATAATGAAGACTCACAATTGCGTTCCCTACGCTTTGCATCTTAATAAAGTACAGGTTTTAAGGTATCTTTAACAAGAATGAATATATTAATCTACCCGCCGGAGCATGCTTTTTATTTATATCTTAAAATTAATTTGCATTCTAATAAAAGCCCAGATTTCAGTAATTAAATAATTAATTAAAGCTTCAATTGCTTTCTTTATTGTTTGCAAATGCAATATCATTGATATAGTTTTTACGCGAATGTATTAAATGGCTTTTTGTATTTATATCTTAATGATTGAAACTCTTATTTAGTAAGTAATCTTCAAGAATTAAAATAAATTGATTTAAAATTGGGGCTTTTTAAAGTTTATATCCGTTTTATGATTTTTTCACAGTCCGTCATAAATGTAATACTCGGAAATTATATCACCTAATTAATAAGGGCTTTGTCTTTTAATGGCAAAGAAGTACGCTTATATTATACAGAATGAAACAATTAAATTTACGGAAGTTTCAATTTTTTCCGTTTACTTCTTTTTGGGTGGGTTTTATTTATAGAATTTTAATTTCAATGACCTCTCGTGACCTCCTTATCACATCAATATATATATTGCTGCGACAACACTTCACGTTGGGCGTTACTACAAGAATGATATGACAACACCTCGCGTTGGGCGTCACTAAAAAAGTGCTGTAATACAGATACAGCAAATTGTAAATTTGAAATTAGTGACTTACTTTCCTTTCTAAATTTTCTTTGCCTGGCTAGCTCAACAGAGATTATGGAATTTACCAAATTAAATCAAACAGTAATATCATAAAACATCTATACAGTCAAAAATATTTTTTTCATACAAAGTACTTTATAAAACGATTCACAGTTCTAGTCTATACAGAAACTAATCAAAATTCTACCTAATATTTGATAGCGAATCACAAATAGGCGGATAATCTACTCTTTCTTTATTCCCAATTTTGTAAGTCTGTTTGGCCAAAAACGCTTCACAGATTTGCTTTATTAAAGGATCAAACTGTTTCAAATTTTGACCTAAAATTCTTTGCAGATCATCCGCTTCACAATTAAGAAAAATGTGAACTTATTCTAAATTAAAATACAAAATATTGAAATATTATCAGTTAACAAACAAGGAAATCTAAAACTTTATACTTATGAGTATGTTAAAGAACGCTTATCCAAATCTTCTTTTCATTATCCTCAACGGTATTAAATACTTTCTGGTTTTATTTTAAATTGACGTTTAAATTCCAGTTTGCAAAATCATCCATATTTGCTTGAATTTCTTTTTAGAACAACAGTTATCAATAGTACATCTTCCTTCTAGATTCAACCGTAATATTTTAAAAATAAATACTACTCTTATTTATGCAGAATTGCGTTTTAAGAATTACTTATTTATTTACAGGTATATCTTAAATATTAAATGCTGTATGCATACTGCATACTATAAAACAACTTTTCTCAAAGTAACATTTTTGCGACTTCATGAATTGAATCGAATAATGGAACTATTTAATAAAGTTTTCGTTTACACACGATTACACACATATATGATGCAAGATTTCTGGTAATTCCAAAGATTATTACCGCAATAGCGTCGAATCGCCGCCTGCTGTTTGTCCTTCCTAACATAACCAGGTTAATGCTAGCGTTGCATTTTTTCACTAATACGTAAGGCTATTAAACCGCGTTGTTATCGATTTTACAACATTTTTACTAGATTTTAATGTTCTCGTCCTCAGAATCGAGCATTCATTGATTTAATGAATTTTAAAAACATTTCCTGATAAACAATGACGTATTCGCTTTGAATTACTCCCAAAATTCAAGAACATGTTTATTTAAAATGTTATAAGGAAGTCAATTTATATGATTGATTAAAGCTTTGTCATTTTTAGTAATTGATGTTATTTACACACATGGCTTGTTTTCGTTTCATACGCGGCTGCATTATTGATATAAAATTGGGGTTTTAAATACGCGGGAAGTATGTTTTGCTTTGTTTCTTAATGACTATGTATTTACAATATGCTTATATTATACAGAGTGATTTTTTACACGCACGGAATTGTGTTTTCGCTTTGCACTTTTAATGGTTAAAAAGTACCCTTGTATTATACAGGGTGGAAAAATAAATCTTCGAAAACTTTTATTCTTTCCGAATTCTTTTATATTTTGGAGGGCTTTATTTTTAGAATTTGCGTTTTAGTGACCTCTCGTGACCCCCTTATCACGTTACTATATATGTATATATTTATATATATATATATATATATATATATTATTAGTATAAGACTCATTAAACCTACTTTTCTTTTATTTATATATATATATATATATACTGCTGTTTTTGTATAAAAAATGCTCACTCTTTTATTCAATTTGCGGTAAATCAGCCGACAAATTATTATTATCATAAACCCAAATCTATTGTTATATGCTTCAGCCAAAAATTTATTCGATTACGTAGTCTATGAACTACATGTTTAAGTTCTATTTCAATCGCTTTAATAACTGACTGTAAATGCGTAACTTGCATATATTATAGTGACAAACCCAGGAACTAATTTCAAAATGTAATCTGAAATGAATAATAATTCCTTTGCGAGTTGTTTGTTGTTTATGTAGTACTAAGTGTAGTCACGTTTCAAGTAGCTGTGGCACCGGAAAACGAACTACAATACTCGAAGAGATCAAGATTGTTGCTATCTTATTACACAGGTTAATATAGGTTTTCAATTTTGTACATCTTTGCGCACATGGTTGAATTTAGTAGTTCACTCAATTCAACAGGGCGTCATTACTACAAAGTTAACGCCATGCATAATGTCTAACTTGCATAAATCTATTATAAAATTTCGTGGAAACACATCATACAATGTTCGGAAGTTTAATATTGGTAAACAAGTTTAATGCGTTGATATCGAAATTGATTATTTTTGATTTACTTTCGGTAATTAAAAAATGCACTGTAAAATAACTGAAATAACAAATAGAATTTATAATTATTGCAATGCACATTAATGAGAAAGTATTCAAGTAAAAGTGATTTCCTCGCTTTTAGGGATTTCAGCATTTCCTCAAATACGGCATACGCTAACTAAAGCGTTTATGGGCAATTCTAGTTCTGATATTTTTTCAATATCAGAAGCAATTCTCAGTAAATTTTGGAACTGCTACTTTTTATATAAAATACTCCTTTCACTGCCTAACATAACAAATCAATACGGTCTTAAAATTGAAGTAGTATTACGTATTTTGGAGTATTTATTAAAGCGTCACTAAAATTGAGTGTTTAGGAGGCCAGCATTATTACGTCAGGATTATACGCACTGGCATGCCTTCGCCCACAAACTGTTATATTGAAGAGTATGCTAAGAGTGAGTCGGCGGTGTACCAGGTTTAATTTCAATACTGAAAGATTGAAAGTGGCTTGCGCTCCAATGGGTTTTAGTAAATAGAAACCACTCAAAAATTACTTGACTGGTAAGAATTTGTTTGCAAAACTGGAATATATACAAACTTAGGCGATAAAACATGTTGGAAAGCAAAGCTTCCATTTTAGTAGCAAACATTTGCAGAAAACAACTGTTTAGTATGAGTCAGGGTGCCTGAAAGAATAAGCAAAGCGACATAAATTTAGGGTGATTAAAGTTTTTGTATTTTAGTAAGCTTCAGTAAATATGTTAGTGCGAAAACAACTTTCTACAACCATAACTTACCAAACTTTAATTTTTTGAAAATATTTTTAATAAGGTGTTTTTCAGTTTATATTTATGTCTCTATAAAAGTATATAAAGCTTCGAAAAAAATTATTATTTTTGAGATCATGAATCTCTCGATAAAAATTAGTACTTTTTCCGCTAAATAAAATGTATCGGCGATTTAAATAATGAAACTTTTGAATCGGGGAGACGAGTAGTTAGTTGATGTTTAGATGTGCGTGGATACAGGTGGCTATTCCAGCTGTCTATGCCGAGGGTGTATCAGGTTTATTAATTATTATGTATGATAGTTGGATGTTCACATACCTCTAGTATAAAAGCTTTGATATTTACTCAGTATATATCAATTGCAGATATTTGCTAGTTGTGTTGTAGAAATATATCCAGTTATGTAAAGCGTTTCGGGTATTGAAGACGCTTTTGTAGCATAATTCAAAGTGTTGACGATATTGTTAGTGTAAACCGCGAGTAAAGTGAAAGATTTTTGTGGTGGAGCCACCCGGCCCACCGGCAGGTATTTATACGCTTGCATCTACAAGAATTTCTAGAACGTAAGTGTTGACCTTTATTTTAATCTGATAATATGTATAAATCTGCGCGCTAGCACGTGCTGTAATCGGTTCGCATTAAGGGGTGTTTAATTGGGTGTATTATAAAACATAATAAACATTGTTAAGTTTGCGGTACGACGTGTGAAGTAAGTTCAGTTTGTATTTCAATAGTTAATAATAAATGTTATATTGCCCTCGGCTTGTCGTTGTATATTTGCTAACCTGAACCCCTGACAACAATTAAGAGTATCACGTCTTTTTTCGTGCTTGACACAGATTGACATCTACAAGTCGCTTGACAAGCAGTAACAGAACGTCTCTTCCAACTTGTGAGCTATATGTACGAGACAGGCGAGATACCCAAAGATTTCAAACGTAACATCATATTTACCATACCAAAAAGAAAGGCGCAGATAGAAGTTAAAATTTTCGAACAATAGGTTTGACAGCACACGTGTCAAAAATATTAACCAGAATTGTACAAAGACGAATGGAAAAACGAGCTGAAGAAATACCAGAAGAAGACGAATTTGGGTTTAGGCGAAACAGAAGAACACGGAAGGCTATTTTAGCTCTGAAAGCGATAATGGAGAAAACAATAGAAAAAGAGGAAAGCTTGTATTTAGGGTTTGTAAATCTGGAAAAAGCATTCGACAGTGTAAAATGGAAGAAAATGTTCGAAATACTCAAAAGATTGGAATGACCTATAGGGATAGACGAATAGTACGTAGCTTATACAAAGAGCAAACAGCAATAATAGAATTAGAGCAGGAACGTAGATTAGGAAAGGGGTGAGACAGGGATGTGCCCTATTCCCATTAATTTTTAACTTGTACATTGAAGAGGCAAAGAATACTGTCAAATGCAGGAAGACATTTGGAATTACTATGCAGGGACAAAAAATTGATATGTTTAAATTTGCAGATGATATAGCACTATTAGCATCTAGCAAGGAAGAGTTAGAAGCTGCTCTTAATGAAATGGAAACTGTTCTAGCAGAGAGATACGGTATGAAAATTAACAAAACTAAAACTAAAGTACTAGGTTGCAAAAGAGGAGAAAATAAATCAAAAACAAGAATACAAATATGTAACACGAACTTACAAGAGGTTAAGGATTTCTGCTACCTAGAAAGCCAAATAACGCAAAATGGGAAAAGCACAAAAGATATAAAACAAAGATTAGCACAAAGTCGTGCTACATCTAACAAGAAAAAGCAGCTAATGTGTTCAAACACACCAAACATAGAAACAAGGAAAAGATAGCTTAAAACATATGTGTGGAGCACGGCACTGTACGGTTGTGAAGCCTGGACAGTAGGAGAAGCGGACAAGAAAAAGGTAGAAGCCTTTGAAATGTGGTGCTACAGACGTATGATGAAGATATCATGGACAGACAAAGTTAAGAACAAAGAGGTACTAAAAATGGTAGGGGAAGAAAGAAATATGTGGAAAACAGTAAAAAATAGGAAAGATAAAATGATAAGCCGTATACTACGGCATGAGGGAATAGTGCGGAATATATTAGAAGCAGAGATAGGAAGAAAGAGAAGAAGAGGTAGACCTAGGTTAGACTATTGCACACAAATAGTAAAAGATGTAGGCTGTAGGAGCTTCGAGGAAATGTGTAGGCTAGCTCAGAATAAAAATCAATGGAGGTACGCATCCAACGAGTCCCAAAATGGATAAATTAATGACGAACAAAGTAACTGTACTAAAAGATGATGATTATTTTAAGCAACTACAAGTATTGGTTGAGCAATATTCACGAATAATGTTAAATGCGTGAAAGGATTTACAGAAAAACTATTATTTCGACTAACGTCTAAGTGTTGGGGGATCTTGTCAGCCACACGCTGCTTAACCCCCTTCACTTACCTCGGTGAAGTAGGGCATAAAATTAGAAAACAATAGAAGGGGAACCAAGCTGTATACATGCTGTGTGAGAATTTTAGGGAACTGTGTAGGCTAGCTCAGAATATAAATAAGTGCAGGTACGTGTCCAACCAGTTTTGAGACAGAAACCTAATAACGAAAAAATAAGAGCAGACAAATCTGATGATTATTATAAACAACCACGGGTGTTGGTTGTGAAATATCTAATGTTGACTGTGTGAAAAGATATATTGAAAAAAATATTAAATCGGTAAATATTTAAGTGCTGGGGAAACTTGGCAGCCACCGGCTGTATACCCCACTTCACAACCGTGCATTTACATTTCCAATGCTCCACCCGAAGGTACTACATTGGCCAGGAGACGAGTTTTTTTATGCCTGAAAATTTAGAATTTTGCCGGACCCTTGCCGTTCCAGGCAAGGTAGGGATCTTTAAAGTGCGTGACAACACTCCCACACGAGACCTCCATTTAACCTTTCATCCGAACGAGGGCGGAATTTTTGTGAAAAATGCTCACCTGCCATTTTTCAAGCAGTCGGCCGTGTCGGAATTCGAACCTTGGAATCCGCAGTCTTACGCTTACTACATTGATCCACGGCGACGCCCCCAACCGGTACAACCTTACATGTGATTTTCCAATGCTCCACCCAAAGGTACTACATTTGCCAGGAAGCGAGTTTTTTTTTACCTGGCAAATTTTGAATTTTGCCAAACCCTTGCTGTTCCAAGCAAGGTAGGGATCTTTAGCGTGCGTGACAACGCTCACACACGGGACCTCCATTTTACCTCTCGTCCGAACGAGGGTGTATTTTTGTGAAAAATGCTCGCCTAATATTTTTCAGGCGGACCGTGTGGGGATTTTAACGCGGGACCTTGGGCCTGGTAGTAACACACATACCACTATGCCACGGAGCCGCCACCCCCCTTCACAACCACTGAAAGTCTGAGAAATAGGGTATATAATTGTAAAACAATAGAAGGGGACCGAACTGCATTTAACAAGAAAGAACAGCGCCTATGATGAAAGACAACAAACATAGAACAAGAAGAAAATTGTTAAAAACATATGTGTGGAGCACAGCACAGTATGCATATGAAATACCGGTAGTCTGAAAAGCAGACAAAAAAACGGTAGCAGCCTTTTGAAATGCTGTGCTTCATATGTATGAGGATAGACAGACAAAGTTAATAACAAATAAGTTATAGAAATAGTAAGGAAACAAGGATATCTGTGGAAAAAAATAGGAGAAATATAAGGGCAGAATACGTTCTAATGCATTTTTGGGGAATAGTACGGGATATATTACAAGCAGAGATTGGAAAACAAGAGGTAGTTGTAGACCTAAATCAGGTAATAGATGCAGATTGTGCAAATTTCAGGGAAATCCGTAGGTTAGCGCAGAATAGGTAACATTGATGGTACGCGTCTAACCAGTTCCAGAACTGAAGACCTAGTGATGATGATGATGTGAATTTTTTACCAAAATATAGAATAATCTATAATACCAAGTTTTCATGATTTTAAATTGAACTTTGTAAAATTATCACTGTAGACCACCCACCCCTGTGTAAAGTCCTATATTATTGGGTTTTGTATTTTCGCCTTAATTTTGTTTTATGCAATTTGGAATTGAAAATATTCAGAGGCACAAACTATCAGTCGTTTAAAACACAAAAATCCCAATAAATCTAAGATAATGCACAATTCTGTCCTTTAAGAAAATTATATTTTTTTAATAATCTAAGGATCAATATATTTTGGTATATTTATGTATATCAAATTTTTATTTTCCTGGATTATGTAAGCGCCTGCACAAGCTTTAGTTAAAACTCGCTTAAGTATTTAGAGTGTTAGGAAAACTTACATCATGTTTTCAAGAGATATTTCCTCTTAAACCATTTTAGGTTAAGGGAGCACGTAATTATGTACATCCTCGGTATGAAAATAGAAAGTGATATTATTAGCGCAATAATTTCAGTTAATAGTCTGTGATAAATTACATTACTTACTAGTAGATATCCTTTTTTAAAGGAACTACATTAAAATTTGACACTGTAATTTTAAGTCAATTTCATACCCATAAATTTAAGAAAGCTTCTACTTGCTGCTCATAAAAATATAAATAGAATTTTAATAATTAACCACCAAGTTGTACTCAAGTAATTATAAATCGTACAGGTGACATGAATACGCAGGGAAATCAATAATGTATAAGGGGGCGAATTGTACTAACGGATGTTACGTCACTAATCGACGTCATAACAATGACGTCGCGGGTGCAAAGGGATGTTTTACGGTACACCGTAACGGTGGATCAATACGTGACGTCGTTGCAGTAATGACGTAAGGCATATTTGAAATAGCGGGTTTTATAATGGGTAGGTTAAGGCAGCGCGATATAGAGTGCCGATGAAAGTGAGGCTGTGCAGACGTGTGTGTTTAACAGACTAAGACACTACTCCAAGACGTTCGTTGCCAATAATTTAAAGCATTAAACATCGTATCGTTCGGATTAACTGTTATAAATTTGTAGTAAAAGTGGCTGTGGTTTTGTGTTTTGTGTATGAGGATTCTTAATTGTTTCGTCGTGGATTCTCCTTACCATTCGGAAGGCTCGCGCTCTAAGACAACTACTCCTGAGCCTTTCGAGTTCCAGGAGTCACCAGGTGAATTTTAGAAAATGCATTGCTGGATATTGTTGTTAGATGTTCCTCGATTATTTTAGTTTGTGCTTGTTTATTAGTTGCATGCGAATTATAAACTTTGTACATTGTAGAAAGGACACCTGGTTGTAAAAACTGTGTTTTTGTTGTACAATGCCATCTTTGCGTCATGCGGTCCGGTCCGTCGCCGCAAGAATACGGACTACATTATTATAACCCAGAGCAAACAGATTCCAACAATAATTCGCCTACTTACAACTATTTACGGAATAAACGTATGTAGTAAATTTTTGTACGCTACTACTAACGCTTTTTACTAACAATAATTATAAAAATTATTTCTCTGGAGGCATATAAATATCGCTACATATTTCTAAGCGAAATATCCCCTAAACGCATTAGTAATTTACAGGGAGTTTGCATAAAATTTTTCCCTACTCATGAATCTAATGCTCAGCAATATCTACTAGAATTCTGTCAAATTCTTCGCAAAAAATAGGACAGAAAATTTTTAAAATATATATCCTTAAAAATTATAATAAATTATTACTTTATGCAAAAAATCTACACACATTTTGTAACTAATAAAATCCCTGTACGATTTACTATACAAACAAGTTTCTCATGTTTTGAAAATGGTTTGATTCGGTAGTTTTTTAAAACGTTTGTACTCAATGTTTTCAAAAACCGCTGATCAACTTTTGTGATTTATCCTGAAGATTTTTAAATTTTCGTCCGAGTGTCTGGGTACTACTAAAATGAGAAGCAGGTTTTTTCACTCCATACCTGGATCGCTAACATCAAATTTATGCAGATGTCGTTTATTTTTGTCATTTTTTACAAAACCTGTGACAAAGGTATACACTTTGTTCGAGAAATGGGTTTTAAAAATTTATTTTGGTTCGGCAACGCGTAATAATTTTATCAAAACAATTCGATGCGTTATTGAGCATTCGAAACATGATTGTAAATAACAAATTTATTGCTATTGTCATTTCTGTAAAATCATTGATAACGCACGCCATGGATGTGCTTTAAAATTTTCGGCCCGTTGGAACATTTTGATTATGATTCGTGATTATTAAATTTATTCCGTTACTCTCTAATTATTTTTACTATTTCTGGAAAATCATCGAGCACGAAGAGCCATCCAGGTCTATGTATGTTTCTAAAATTGTTCAAATATAGTTCAACAAGGCTCAACATAATATCATAAAAAAATAGCCGTGCGTTTGTATTTTGAACCAAAATCGTGAATGTTAAATTTATTCAGTTATTCCTTGCCTATTTTTGTCATTTCAGCAAAATTATTGACAACGCAGCGCCAAATTTAATTCTGGACGTGTTTTTAATATTTTCCAGGTATAGTTCATATAGGCGCAGAAATATAAAAACGTCTCCGCGCGCTAGAACATTTTGAATTCGATTCGCGAATATTAAATTTATTCCGTTACTCCTTCATTACATTTGATATCTCTGGAAAATGATTGTTCACGAAGAGCATACAGATCTAGGTATGCTTTTAAAATATTCCAAATACAGTTCATCAAGGAGTTGTAATATTATAAAGATACACCGTAAGTTCCTAGTATTTAAACCAATTTCGTGAATTGATCCTTATCTATTTTTGTCGTTTTTGCAAAATTATTGATAACGCAACGCCATATTTAATTCTGGACGTGCTTCTATAAATCTTCAGGTATAGTTCATAGAAGCGCAGAAATATCATAGAAACGTCTCGCACGCTAGAACATTTTGAATTTGATCCGCGAATATTAAATTTATTCCGTTAATACTTAATCATTTTTGCTATCTCTGGAAACTGATTGAGCACGAAAAGCCAAACAGATCTAGTTCTGCTTTTAAAATTTTCAAATATAGTTCATCAAAGTGCAGTAATATCATAAAAATATCGCCTTACCTTAGAACTTTCCGAACAAAAATCGTGAATGTTAAATTAATTCAGTTATTCCTTATTAATTTTTGTCATTTTTGCAAAATTATTGACAACACAACGTCTAATTTAATTCTGGAAGTGCTTTTAAAAGTTTAGAGGTATAGTTCATTTAGACGTAGCAAAATTCTGAAACTTCTACTCCGGGTGTTTGAACATGCTGAACCCGATTTCTGAATATCATATCTTTTTTCAGTCATTTCTTGTTTGTTTTTGTAACTTCTGCAAAATCATTAAAAACACGGCACCATATAGTTTAATTTAGATATTATTTTAAAATCTTCGAAGTATAAATCAAAGGGCGCAGAAATAACATAACAACATTTCAGCGCGAATTCGGTTCCGAATATTAAATTTATTCCGTTACTCCTTAATTATTTTTGCAATTTTTGGAAAATGATTGAATACGAAGAGCCATACAAATCTAGGTATGCTTTCAAAATATAGTTCATCAAAGAGTACTGTTTGAACCAAATTCGTGAAGGTTGAATTTCAGTTATTACTTATTTATTTTTGTCATTTTTGCAAAATTATTGACAACGCAATGTCCTATTTATTTCTGCAGTGCTTTTAAATTTTCACAGGTATAGTTCGTGTATTCATAGCAATATTATAAAACTTCACCGCATATTAGAGCATCTGAACTTGATTTCTGAATATCATATTTTTTCAGTCATTCCTTGTTTGTTTTTGGAATTTTTGCAAAATCATTGAGACCGCAGCGCTATACAGTTTAATTTGGATACTATTTTAAAGTCTTCGAAGTATAGATAATCCAGGCTCAGAAATATCATAAAAACGTCTCAGCGCGATAAAACATTTTGAATTCGATTGGCGAATATTAAATTTTTTCCGTTACTCCTTAATTATTTTTGATGTATCTGTAAAATTATTGGGCACGAAGAGCCATACAGATCTAGGTATGCTTTTAAAGAACCCCGGTTGTCAGGAATTATGGATTCTAAGGTCTTAAACACATGTAAATAATATAATGTACGGCTAGTATGGGCTCTGGCCTAGGTATAGTCCACAATAAAGTAATTTATCTATCTATCTATCTATCTATGCTTTTAAAATTTTTCAAATATACTACATCACTCAATAAGTCCGTAGGATGATACATAGATGGCGTTGCTATGTAATAATCCATATGATTTGTAGGAAGTACTAACCTTAAAAAGATATCTGTCAAAATTTCATGACAATCCGACGATTAGTCTACAAGTTACAGAGGTTCAAGTGACGATACTTTTGAGTTTTTAAAAAAAATGAATTCCAAGCAATTTCGCGTGTTGATTAATCATTGCTTTTTGATGGGTAAAATACCATCGCAGCCAAAGCATGGCTTGATAAGTGTTATCCGGGCTCTGCTCCATCGAGACAAACGGTGGAGAAGTGGTTTGCTGATTTTAAACGTGGCCGTACAGACACTGACGATGCTGAACGCTCTGGAAGGCCAATTGAGGTGGTACACCGGAAAACATCAAAAAAGTCCACCGAATCGTTTTGGAAAACAGAAAAGTGAAATTGCGTGAGATAGCTGACACCTTGAAGATATCAGAAGGCAGTGTGCACACTATTTTGCATGAACATTTGTCCATGAGAAAGCTGTTCTCAAAGTGGGTGCCGCGTTTACTCACAGTGGACCAAAAACAACAACGTGTCGATGATTCTGAGAGCTGTTTGGAGCTGTTCAACCGGAATAAAAAGGACTTTTTGCGTCGGTATGTGACAATGGATGAAACATGGATCCACCACCACACTCCAGAGTCTTATCGGCAGTCAGCTGAGTGGACTGCAGCCGGAGAACCACGTCCAAAGCGACCAAAATCGCAAAAGTCGGCTGGTAAGGTTTTGGCGTCTGTATTTTGGGATGCGCACGGAATTTTGTACATCGACTATCTTGAGAAAGGAAGAAGAATCAACAGCGAATACTACATGGCATTATTAGTGCGTTTGAAGGAAGAAATTGCCAAAAAACGGCCACACATGAAGAAGAAAAAAATTCTCTTTCACCAAGACAATGCACCGTGTCACAAGTCGATCGCAACGATGGCCAAATTGCACCAATTGGGCTTCGAATTGCTTCCGCACCCACTGTATTCTCCAGATTTGGCCCCCAGCGACTACTACCTGTTCGCAGACCTGAAAAAAATGCTCGCCGGAAAAAAATTTGGCTCGGATGAAAAGGTGATCGCTGAAACTGAAGCTTATTTTGAGGCCAAAGACGAATTGTTTTACAAAAAAGGTATCGAAATGCTAGAACGGCGTTGGACTGATTGTATCACTCTTGAAGGAATGTATGTTGATGAATAAAATCGAATTTCGCCAAAAAAAAGTGTTTTTCTTAGTTATCCTACGGACTTATTGAGTGATGTGTTAGTTCATCGGGGCGCAGTAGTATCGTAAAGAGGTCGCCGTGCGTTAGTACTTTTTGAACTAAAATCCTGAATGTTAAATTTTCACAGTTATTCCTTTTCTATTTTTGTCATTTTTGCAAAATTATTGACAACACAATGTCCGATTTAATTCTGCAAATGCTTTTAAAATTTTACAGGTATAGTTCGTCCATTAGTAGCAATATTATAAAACTTCTTTGCCGCATGTCAGAACATGCTGAACCTGATTCCGTAATATCATATCTTTTTTCAGTCACTCCTTGTTTATTTTTGTAATTTCTGCAAAATCATTGAGAACGCAGCACCATACAGTTTAATTTAGATATTATTTTAAAGTCTTTGATATAGATCATCCATGCGTAAAGATGTCATAAAAACGTCTACGTCCGCTAAAACATTTTGAATATGATTCGTGAATATTAAATTTATTCCGTTACTCCTTAATTATTTTTGTTGTATCTGGAAAATCATTGAGCACGAAGAGGCATACAGATCTAGGTATGCTTTTAAAATTTTCCAAATATAGTTCATCAGGGCGCAGTAGTATCGTAAAGATGTCGCCGTGCATTGGTACTTTTTGAACAAAAATCTTGAATGTTAAATTTATTCAATTATTTCTTATCAATTTTTGTCATTTTTGCAAAATTATTGACAACGCAGCGTCATATTTATTTCTGCAAGTGCTTTTAAAATTTGACAGGTATAGTTCGTCTATTCGTAGCAATACTATAAAACTTCTCCGTATGTTAGAACATGCTGAACCTGATTCCTGAATATCATTTTTTTTTCACTCCTCGTTTGTTTTTGTAATTTCAGCAAAATCATAGAGAACGCATCGCCATACAATTTAATTTCGATATTATTTTAAAATCTTCGACGTATAGATCATCCAGGCGCTGAAATATCATACAAACGTTTCCATGCGCAATGTAACATTTTGAATGTGATTTGTAAATATTATAGTATATTACATTACTAGTGTAGAAAGTGACCCATTTTACACGAGTGGGAGAGTTGTAGCCCGAGGCGTTAGCCGAGTGCGACAATCCCACGAGTGTGAAAGGGCACTTTCGATACGAGTACTGTACACGATTTTTCCGACGACCACAACTAATGAAAAAAATTAGGAAAGATGTTTTAAAGATATTTTAAAGAAACGTACTCTGTTGTTCTTTCCCTTAAACACATTGCCTTGATTCAAGGTCGTGCGATCGTTTAGTGGTTATGTCGAACAAGCTCTGCATTGTGTTTTGGCATTGAGCATGTTGAGTCGTTTAGTAAATTAATGTGCTAATATTTCATTCATCAGACACTCTAGAGTTGAAAATTATTTCAACACTACAGTGATGTTTACTTTAGCACTCTAGAGCGATAGTTACTTTCGCACTCTAGAGTGATATTTACTTTCGCACCCTAGAGTGATATGTCACTTTCTAAATAAATAAGTACTGTGCACTCTGTTGTTTTCATACGTGGTTGTCGGAAAAATTTACTACGTTACTCTGTAATTATTTTTGCTGTATCTGGAAAATCATTGAGCAGTAAAAGCCATACAGATCTAGGTATATTTTCAAAATTTTCCAAATATAGTTCATCAGGGGGCAGTAGTATCGTGAAGATGTCGCCGTGCGTTAGTACTTTTTGAACTAAAACTTTGAATGCTAAACTTATTTAGTAATTCCTTATCTATTTTTGTAATTCTTTTAAAATTATTAACAACACGTCATACTTGATTCTACAAGTGCTTTTAAAATTTTACAGGTACAGTTCGTCTATTCGTAACAATATTGTAAAACTTCTTCTTCGCATGTAAGAACATGCCGAACCTGATTCCTAAATATCATATTTTTTCAGTCACTCGTTTGTTTTTGTAATTTCTGCAAAATCGTTAAGAACGCCCAGGCGCAGAAATATCATGAAAACGTCTTCGCGCACTATAACATTTTGAATATGATTCGCGAATATTGAATTTATGTTACTCCTTAATTATTTTTGCTATCTGTGAAAAATGATTGAGCACGAAAACCCATGCAGATCTAGGTATGCTTTTAAAATGTTCCAAGTATAGTTCATCAAAACGCAGTGATATCCTAAAGATATCACCGTGCTTTAGTACTTTTTGAACCAAAAATCGTGAATGTTAAATTTATTCAGCTATTACTTATCTCTTTTTGTCATTTCTGCAAAATGATTGACAACGCAATGCCATTTTCAACGAACTTCGTTCGTTTATGAAATCGATTTGTCGTCCGTCTGTCTGTCCGTCTGTCCGTCCGAGGCCTTTCTAATGGTCGGACATCAATGTGTGATACATCAATCGATTCAGCTCGGTGTCCTGAGCTTAAGTTTTGATGTCAGTTGAAATCGGGCCACGGGGACGCCGTGTCCCCGCGATATTCCGTCGGGAAAATTAAAATTTCAAATAGGTCCAAAATTAATGTGCGATACATATTTGGACTCCCCTAACATAGCTGAGTCGAAATATGGTACCCCCCACAAAATCTGACCACGGATACCCGACCCCCGGGAATTAATTTTATTTTATCTGAATACTTATAATTATTACAACATAATAATTTTAATTTCTTTAAATTGTTTTAAAGTAAGTCTACATTTGGAAGTTCGTTGCGACAATGCCTTGCATTTTCAACTTGTTAATTCTGAACGTGCTTTTAAAATTTTCAGAAGCGCAGAAATATCATAATTCATAACAATGTCTTCGCGCGGTAGAACATTTTGAGTAAGATTCGCGAATAATAAATTTATTCCGTTACTCCTTAATTATATTTGCTATTTCTGGAAAATGATTGAGCACGAAGAGCCATGCACATATAGGTATGCTTTTAAAATTTTCAAAGTATAGTTCATCAAAGCGCAGTAATATCATAACGATATCGCCGTGGGTTAGTACTTTTTGAAGCAAAACCGTGACTGTTCAATTTATTAGTTGTTCCTTATCTATTTTTGTCATTTCTGCAAAATCATTGATAGCGCGACGCCATGTATTTAATTCTGGATGAGCTTTACAATTTTCCAGGTATACTTTGTGATGCAAAAATTTTATAAAATATCTCCGCGCGCTGGAACGTTTTGAATATGATTCGCAAATATTAAATTTATTCCTCTACTTCTTAATTATTCTGCTATTTCTGGAAAGTCGTTGAGCACGAAGAGACATACAGGTCTAGGTATGCTTTTAAAATTTTCCAAATATTGTTCATTAAGGCGAAGTAATATGATAAAGATATCGCCGTGCGTTAGTGCTTTTTGAACGAAAATTGTGAATTTTAAATTTATTAGTTATTGCTTAATAATTTTTGTCATTTTTGCAAAATTATTGACAACGCAACGCCATATTTAATTGTGGACGTACTTTTAAAATTTTCCTAGTACAGTTCATATTATCAACATCATTAAGTCTTCAGTCTTGAAACTGTTAGACGCGTACCTGTATTGTTTCCTATTCTGAGCTAGCCTACACATTTCCCTGAAATTTCCACAATCTGCATTTTTCACTATGTCCGTGCAATAGTCTGATCTTATCCTGCTTTTCTATTTCTCCTATTTTTTTCGTTTTCCACAGATATTATTATTCCCCTACTATTTCTATAACCTCTTTGTTATTAACTTTGTTTATCCATGCCATCGTCATCACACATCTGAAGCATAACATTCCAAAAGGCTTCTTTTTTTTCCTGTCTGCTTCTCCTACTATCCCTATTTCATATATGCCGCACATATATGCTTTTAGCAATTTTTCTTTCTTTCTGTTTGTTGTCTTCGATAATAGCCGTTGCTTTTTCTTGTTAAATACATCTTGGTTTCCCTTCTATTGTCTATTGTCTATTGTCTATTGTCTTGTATATATACCCTATTTCACCGATATTTAATGGTATGCAAAGGGGGTTAAGCAGCTTGTGTCTACTAAGATCTCCAAAATCTTGAATGTTAATTTATTCAGATATTCCATATCTATTTTTGTCATTTTTCCAAATATTGACAACACAACGTCACACTTAATTCTGCAAGTGCTTCTATAATTTTACAGGTATAATTCGTCTATTCGTATTATAAAACTTCTTCTCCGTATGTTAGAACATGCTGAACCTGATTCTTGGATATCATATTTTTTCAGTCACTTCTCGTTTGTTTTGGTAATTTCTGCAAAATCATTGAGAACGCAGCGCCATACAGTTTAATTTAGATATTATTTTAAATTCTTCGAAGTATAGATCATCCAGGCGCAGAAATATCATACAAACGTCTTCATGCACTATAACTTTTTGAATATGATTTGTGAATATTATAGTATATTACAATAATAGTGTAGAAAATGACCCATTTTACACGAGTGGGAGAGTTGTCGCACGAGCGTCAGTCGAGTGCGACAATCCCACGAGTGTGAAATGGCACTTTCGACACAAGTACTATACGCGATTTTTCCGACGACCACAACTAATGCAACAAAATTAGGAAAGATATTTTTAAGATATTTTAAAGAAACGTACACTGTTGCTCTTTTACTTAAACACCTTGCCTTGATGCAAGGTCGTGTGATCGTTTAGTGGTTATGTCGAACAAGCTCTACATCGTGTTTTTGACATTGGGCATGTTGAGTCGTCTAGTTAACTAATGTACTAATATATCGTTCGTCATACACTCTAGAATTGAAAATTATTTCAACACTACAGTGATGTTTACTTTTGCACTTTAGAGTGATATTTACTTTCGCACCCTAGGGTGATATACGTCACTTTCTAAATAAATAAGTACTGTGCACTCTGTTGTTTTCACCCGTGGTCGTCGGAAAAATTTATTCCGTTACTCCTTAATTATTTTTGCTATATCTGGAAAATTATAGTGCACGAAGAGCCATACAGATCTAGGTATGCTTTAAAATTTTTCCAAACATAGTTCATCAAGACGCAGTAATATTATAAAAATATCGCCGTACGTTCCTACCATTTTAACCAATTTCCTTAATGTTAAATTTATTTAGTTGTTCTATATTTATTTTTGTCATTTTTGCAAAATTGTTGACAACGCAACGCCGTATTTAATTCTGGACGTGCTTTTAAAATTCTTCAGGTATAGTTCATAGTGCAGAAATATCATAGAAACGTCTCCGCACGCTAGAAAATTTTGAATTCGATTCGCGAATATTACATTTATTCCCATAATCCTTAATCATTTTTTCTATTTCTGGAAAATGATCGAGCACGATGAGCCATACAGGTCTAGGTCTGCTATTAAAATTGTCCAAATATAGGTTACAAAGCGCAGTAATATCATAAAAATATCGCCTTGCGTTAGTACTCTCTGAACAAAAATCGTGAATGTTAAATTTACTCGGTTATTCCTTATCTATTTTTGTCATTTTTGCAAAATTTTTGACAACACAACGTCATATTTAATTCTGGAAGTGCTTTTAAACGTTTACAGATATAGTTCATCTAGACGTAGCAAAATTATGAAACCTCTTCTCCGCGTGTTAGAATATGCTGAACCTGATTCCTGAATATCATATCTTTTTTTTCAGTCACTTCTCGTTTGTTTTTGTAGCTTTCGCAAAATCATTGAAAACACGGCACTATACAGTTTAATTTAGATATTATTTTAAAATCTTCGAAGTATAAATCAACCAGGCGCAAAGCTGTCCTAAAAATGTCTCAGCGCTATAGAACATTTTGAATTACGCAGCGCTATACAGTTTAATTTAGATATTGTTTTAAGGTGTTCGAAGTATAAATCAACCACGCGCAAAAATATCATAAAAACGTCTCAGCGCTAATGATGGACACGAACCGAACAGGTTCGAGGTTCGGTTTATTTTCGAACCGAACCTCGAACCGGACCGGCAAATTTTTCGAACCGAACCGAACCTAGCTCAAGCTTCGGTCCGGTTCGGTTCGAAAGGTTCGATTTTTAAATTAAAATTTAGTTTAAAAATTTTATTTTCACTAAAAACATGTCAGTCTTAATTTCCACAAATGCACATTTTAAAAATCTCTAGTGGCAAGCATATGAGGAATAGAACAATTTTCTAATGTACATGGTCATCGAGTTTTAGGCCAATAGGTAAAAATGTAATAGGTATTAGTGTTACATATCTAATAAATTTTGTCATCGAGGCAAGTTTCAAATTGTTGTTTGTTTATAACTAGTATTAGATATTAAAGAACCTCGAAATGATTTTGAAAATTTAGTTTTAAAAACAAGCTTAATTTTATTTAATGAACAGAAGTGATGTTGAAAACCGTCTTAAACATATACAAGCTAACGTCACGGTCTACAGACTACAGAAGTTTTCAGAATAAACGAAACAATTTAATTCTTAATTAAGTATGTATTGCTAATCCATCATTTTGAAATTTTACTTTTGTATGAAAAGCAGCTCTCTATTAATATTTAAAAATGTGACCTTGTAGCAAAAACTAATTTCCTTTTTCTTTTGTACATAATCGCTCAACAAATGGCGTTGTGAAACGCACGCTGCCATAATATTTACGGTTTATTTAATGTGGCTATTACTACCGTTTTAGAAGTAGCCGATACTCCAGAAGAATGACCCCGAACTTTCTCTCAAATCCAAGGGTTGAAGTTTATGACTCATGGCGGCATAAACTTTTCAATCAATGCCGACATAAAATAACACAGTATAATACAAATAATAAACAGAAAATGCCCGTGCCATAAATACTGTTATATTTTATTATGAAAAAGGTAAACGCTGTTTGAGGTAGATTTACGATTTTTTCCGAGAACCATCTGATATTGTCTTTTAAAAAAAATAAAAATAAAGATAACCTGACAAACAGCTTTTTGTTTGTACTGTATAAGAAATCAGCAACACTTTATTGTCTTGATACTCTTTTTATACTAACTAAAACTAAAATAAAAGTAATCGAAAAGATCGTGTGATATCGTTCTTGCATGGTAAAATGACATTAGTAAAACTCATCAATTATTAACACATTCTAAATTTTAAAGGTGGCTTTCACTATTAACCTAATTGTAATTACACTTTGTTAAAGTGAGTACATATTGAAAAATCAAACATGGACAAATAGTATTAATATGATTTATGCTACTAAAATCTAAAGCAAATTAATGTTGGGTTTATTTGAAAGTAGCAACTACTAAATATAAAAACTACATTAAACATTTAAATTCTTGTAGTTGAACGCACTAGTTGTTTAAAATTTAAAAATTTCAAAAACCGATTCGGTTCGGTTCAAGGTTCGGTTCGTTTTTTTCGAACCGAACCGAACCGGAATATATTTTTTCGAACCGAACCGGAATAAAAAGTTTTCGAACCGAACCGAACCTAGGGCAAGGTTCGGTTCGGTTCGGTTCGAATCCATCACTACGTCAGCGCTATAGAACATTTTGAATTCGATTCGCGAATATTGAATTTATTTCGTTACTCCTTAATTATTTCTGGAAAATGATTAAGCAGGATGAGGCATACAGGTCTAGGCATGTTTTTAAAATTTGCTAAATATAGTTAATCAAAGAGCAGTAATATCATGCAAATATCGCCTTGCGTTAGTACTTTCCGAACAAAAATCGTGAATGTTAAATTTATTCAGTTATTACTTATCTATTTTTGTTATTTTTGCAAAATTTTCGACAACACAATGTCCTATTTAATTCTGCAAGTGCTTTTAAAATTTTACAGGTATAGTTCGTTTATTCGTAACAATATTATAATACTTCTTCGCTTGTTAGGATATGCTGAACTTGATTTCTGAATATCATATTTTTTCAGTCACTCCACGTTTGTTTTTGTAATTTCTGCAAAATCGTTGAGACCGAGGTCCCATACAGTTTTAATTTAAATATTATTTTTAAAACACTTGCAGAATTAAATTGGACATTGTGTTGTCAAAAATTTTGCATCTTTACAATACTACTGCACCCTGTTGAACTATATTTTGGAAAATTTTAAAAGCATACCTAGATCTGTATGGCTCATCATGATCAATCATCTTCCAAAAATAGAAAACATGATTATGGATTAAATTGAATATTCGCAAGTCGAATTCAAAATGTTCTAGCTCGCGCAGATGTTTTTATGATATTTCTGCGCCTGGATGATCTGTACTTTGAAGACTTTAAAATAATATCTAAATTAAAGTGTATGCGCTGCATTCTCAACGATTTTGCAGATATTACAAAAACAAACAAGAAGTGACTGAAAAATATGATATTCAGAAATCAGGTTCGGCATGTTCTAACATGCGGATAAGAAGTTTTATAATAATGCTACGAATAGACGAACTATACCTGTAAAATGTTAAAAGCACCTGCAGAATTAAATAGGACATTGTGTTGTCAATAACTTTGCAAAAATTAAAAAAAATGGATAAGTAATAAATGAACAAATTCAACATTCACGAGTTTGATTCCAAAAGCACTAACGTACGACGATGTCTATAGTCTAAATCATGAAACAATGAATTCACGTCATAGGTTTCTGAATTAAAAAACGACATACTTTTAAAGGATCTATCAGAATATACTTAATGCATAGAATTTGAAAGTATGTCGGTTTTTTAATTCAGCAACCTATGACGTGCATTCATTCTTTCATGATTTAGACTATATATAATATTACTGCGGTTTGATGAACTATATTTGGAAAATTTTAAAAGCATACCTAGATCTGTTTGGCTCATCGTGATCAATCATTTTCCAAAAATAGCAAAAATGGTTAAGGATAAACGGATTAAATATAATATTCGCGACTCGAATTCAAAATGTTTTAATTCACATATATGCTTTTATGATATCTCTGTGACTGGATGATCTATACTTTGAAGACTTTAAAATAATATCTAAATTAAAGTGTATGCGCTGCGTTCTCAACGATTTTGCAGTAATTACAAAAACAAACGAGGAGTGACTGAAAAAATATGATATTCAGATATCAGGTTTAGCTAGTTCTAACATACGGAGAAGTTTCATAATATTGCTACGAATAAACGAATTTTAAAAGCACTTGCAGAATTAAATAGATCATTGGGTTGTCAATAATTTTGCTAAAGTGACAAAAATAGATAAGAAATAACTGAATAAATTTGACATTCAAAATTTTGCTTCAAAAGGTACTAACGCACGACGACATCTTTACGATACTACTGCACCCTGATGAATTATATTTGGAAAATGTTGAAAGCATACCTAGATTTTTGGAAAATTATTGAGCACGATGAGCCATACAGATCTAGGTATGCTTTTATAATTTCACAAATATAGTTCATGAGGGCACAGTAGTATCGTAAAAACGTTGCCGTGCGTTAGTACTTTTGAACCAAAATCTTGATTGTTAAATTTTTTCAGTTATTCCTTATCTTTTTTTGTCATTTTTGCAAAATTATTGACATCACAACGTCATGTTTATTTCTGCAAGTGATTTTAAAATTTTACAGGTATAGTTCGTCTATTCGTAGTAATATTACAAAACGTTTTCTCCGCATGTTAAAACATGCTGAACCTGATTCCTGAATATCATATTTTTTCAGTCACTCCTCGTTTGATTTTGAAACTTTTGCAAAATCATTGAAAACGTCGCACCATACAGTTTAATTTAGATATTGTTTTAAAATCTTCGAAGTATAAATCAACCAAGCTCTGAAATATCATAAAAACGTCTTAGTGCGATAGAACATTTTGATTTCGATTCGCGAATATTAAATTTATTCCGTAACTTCTTGATTATTTTTGCTATTTTTGGAAAATGATTGAATACGAAGAGCCATACAGATCTAGGTGTGCTTTCAAAATTTTCCAAATATAGGTCATCAAAGAGCAGTAATATCATAAAGATATCGCCGTACGTTAGTACTTTTTTAACCAAATTCGTGAGTGTTGAACTTATTCAGTTATCACTTATCTATTTTTGTCATTTTTGCAAAGTATTTAATTCTGCAAGTGGTTTTAAAATTTTGCAGGTATAATTCGTCTATTCGTTGCAATATTATAAAACTTCTTCTCCGCATGCTAGAACATGCTGAACCTGATTTCTAAATATCATATTTTTCAGTTACTCCTTGTTTGTTTTTATAATTTCTGCAAAATCATTGAGAACGCAGCGCCATACAGTTTAATTTAGATATTATTTTAAAATCTTAGAAGTATAGATCATCCAGGCGCAGAAATATCATAAAAACGTCTAAGCGGGCTGAAACATTTTGAATTCGATTGACGAATATTAGACTTAATCCATTAATACTTAATCATTTTTGCTATCTTTGGAAAATGATTGTGCATGATGAACCATGCAGATCTATGTCTGTTTTTAAAATTTTCCAAATATAGTTCATCAAGTGCAGTAATATCATAAAAATATCGCCTAGCGTTAGTACTTTCCGAACAAAATCATGAATGTTAAACTAATTCAGTTATTCCGTATTAATTTTTGTTATTTTTGCGGAATTATTGACAACACAACGATATATTTAATTCTGGAAGTGCTTTTAAAAGTTTACAGGTATAGTTCATCTAGACGTAGCAAAATTATGAAACCTCTTCTTCGCATGTTAGAACATGCTGAACCTTATTCTTGAATATCATAATTATCTGTTATTCAGTCACTCCTCGTTTGTTTTTTTTTGTAAAATCATCGAAAACGCGGCACCATACAGTTTAATTTAGATTTTGTTTAATTTAACGCGTGAGGATTCTTATAATTTTATGCATCAACTTACCTCCGCGTTATTCTATTGTTCCAAGTGTGTCGTTCCTGCTCTTGATTGAAGTGGACTGTATGGCAATTTATTGAACGTGTTACGTACGCACTATCACTGTTTTTTAAGGGTTTATCGATAAATTCACATTCGGCGACACTAATTACTTAGTTCACTTTACCGAACCAACACAACCGATCGTCTTCGATTTCCATGAGCAAGTGTCTGTCACTACCCTTTTTCAACTTAATTTCACAAGCACAAAGGATGTTTTATGACAGGATATATGACAGGATATAGCTACGAATTTACAATTACTTAAAATTAACCACGAAAACGTGCGACAAAGAGACCAAACATATTATTTTAAAATCTTCGAAGTATAAACCAACCAGGCGCAAAAATATCATAAAAATGTCTCAACGCTATAGAACATTTTGAATTCGATTTGCGAATATTGAATTTATTCCGTTACTTCTTAATTATTTTTGCTGTATTTGGAAAATCATTGAGCACGAAGCGCCATACAGATCTAGGTATGCTTTTAAAGTTTTCCAAATATAGTTCACCAGGGTGCAGTAGTATCGTAAAGATGTCATCGTGCGTTGGTACTTTTTGAACCAAACTCGTGAATGTTGAATTTATTCAGTTATTCCTTATCTATTTTTGTCATTTTTGCCAAATTATTGACAACACAATGTCCTATTTAATTCTGCAGGTGCTTTTAAAATTTTACAAGTATAGTACGTCTATTCGTAGCAATATTATAAAACTTCTTCTCCGCATGTTAAAAGATGCTGAATCTGATTTCTGAATATCATATTTTTTCAGTCACTCTTCGTTTGTTTTTGTAATTTTTTGCAAAATCGTTGAGAACGCAGGGACTTACAGTTTAATTTTGATATTATTTTAAAGTCTTCGCACTATAGATCATCCAGGCGCAGAAATAACATGAAAACGTCTTCGCGCACTGTAACATTTTGAATATGATTCGCGAATATTAAATTTATTCCGTTACTCCTTAATTATTTTTGCTATCTCTGGAAAACGATTGAGCACGAAAAGCCATACAGATCTAGATATGCTTTTAAAATGTTAGACGTATAGTTTATCAAAGCGCAGTTATATCATAAAGATATCGTCGTGCGTTAGTACTTTTTGAACCAAAAATCGTGAATGTTAAATTTATTCAGTTATTCCTTATCTATTTTTGTCATTTCTGCAAAATTATTGACAACGCAATGTCATATTTAATTCTGAACGTGCTTTTAAAATTTTCCAGAGCGCAAAAATATCATAAAAACGTCTCCGCGCGGTAGAACATTTTGAGTAAGATTCGTGAATAATAAATTTATTCCGTTACTCCTTAATTATTTTTGCTATTTCTGGAAAATGATGAGCACGAAGAGCCATACACATCTAGAGATCTTTTAAAATTTTCAAAGTATAGTTCATCAAAGCGCAGTAATATCATAACGATATAGCTGTGGGTTAGTAGTTTTTGAACCAAAACCGTGAATTTTAAATTTATTAGTTGTTCCTTATCTATTTTTGTCATTTCTGCAAAACCATTGATAGCGCGACGCCCTGTATTTGATTCTGGACGAGCTTTAAAGTTTTCCAGGTATAGTTTGTGATGCAAAAATTTTATAAAATGTCTCCGCGCGCTGGAACGTTTTGAATATGATTCGCAAATATTACATTTGTTCCGCTACTTGTTAATTATTCTGCTATTTCTGGAAAATATTTGAACACGAGGAGCTATACAGATCTAGATATGCTTTTAAAATTTTCCAAATATTGTTCATCAAGGTGCAGATATATGATAAAAATATCGCCGTGAGTTAGTATTTTTTGAACCAAAATTATGAATGTTAAATTTATTAGTTATTCCTTAATAATTTTTGTCATTTTTGCAAAATTATTGACAACGCAACGTCATATTTAATTCTGCACGTGCTTTTAAAATTTTCCAGGTATAGTTCATGAAACTGTTTAGACGCGTACCTCCATTGTTTCCTAGCTCCAGCTAGCCTACACATTTCCGTAAAATTCCCACATCTTTCACTATCTGCGTGCAATAGTCTGCTCTAACCCTACATCTATCTCTCTTTTTTTTATATCTGATTGTAATTCCCCAAGAATGTCTTAGAACGTATCCTGCCCTTCCATTTCCTCTATTTTTCGTTTTCCGCAGATATTTTTACTCCCCCACTATTTCTATAACCTCTTTGTTATTAACTTTGTCTGTCCATGCTATCATCATCACACATCTGAAGCATAACATTCCAAAAGGCTTCTTCTTTTTCCTGTCTGCTTCTCCTACTGTCCTTATTTCATAGACGTACAGTGCTGTGCTCCACACATATATGCTTTAAACAATTTTTTTCTTGTTTCTGTTTGTTGTCTTCGATAATAGCCGTTGCTTTTCTTGTTAAATACATCTCGGTTCCCCTTCTAATGTCTTGTAAATATATACCCTATTTCACCGATATTTAGTGGTATGCAAAGGCGGAAATACAAAAGAAGGTAAGCCGAAGCTGCGAAGCAGAGATACATAGTCATAAAATGGTAAATTATTCGCAGATACAGAAATGCTAAAGAACAATAGACTGAAGAAAACTGCATAAAGTTACAAACTAAGATAGAGATAAGAAAGACAGACAAAGCATTCAAACCAATTAAAGTGAATTTGAAGTATGTAAACTCCTATAGCAAAATATAAGGATAGCGGGAGAAGACATCATTATAGAAAACGCAGAGAAACGGGATAGGTGGCAAAAATATATATAGGGAATTTATATGAAGGACGGGAACTAGAAGCACTAGATCAAGAATCAGACATTCAAAAGGATGGCTTGGGATATCCTACACTTAAAGATGAGTTGGAACCACCTTGAAGAAGCAATTTCTATATTTGAAAACAACAAACATGAAAACAAGGAAAAATTGCTGACAGCATATGTGTGGAGCACAGAAAAAGGAAACCTTTGAAATGTGGTGCTCGAGACATATGTTGAAGATATCGTAGACAGACAAGGTTAAGTACAAGAAGGTACAAGAAATGCAAGGGGAAGAAAGAAATATGCGCAAAACAGTAAAAAATTGGATAGATTGGTTAATCGGACAAGTTCTAAAGCATGAAGCAATAGTGCGGGATATATTAGAAGCGGGGAAGGGAAAAAATGGAGGTAAAGGTAGACCTAGATTAGACTGTTGCACACAGATAGTGAAAGATATAGTCTATGAGAATTTCAAGAAAATGTGTAGGCTGGGAATAGTAATCATTGGAGATACGCATCCAACTAGTTCCATGACTGAAAACATAACGATGAAGATGTAAGCATACTAATGTATATGGTTAATAAAAGATTTACTTAGCCGCTGCTTATCAACCTTTGTCAATTTTGCAACATTCTTGACAAATTTTTGAACTGCGTTCTAAAATTTTCTTCTGAGGTTCGCTTCGGCAATAGAATAATGTAGTAGCACATTTTCGACTTATTAGGGGATATTGAACCCTTTGTAAATATGCCAATAATGCAGGCAAACTGTGCAAATTTCAGGGAAATGTGTATGTTAGTTCAGAATAGAAAACAATGAGGATACGCGTCTAACCAGTTCCAGGACTGAAGACCTAATGATGATGATGCAGGCATTTATGTATTTTCTTTAAATTCATGAACAAACGTATGAAGTCTGTTTTAAAATTCCTAGAACTTCTAGGCGTAAAATAAGCTAGACACCCATTTTCAATATTTGAAATATATTCAATCCGTAATGTGTTGAAATTAATTTACTTCTTTTCAACTAATTTCCTTTATTTTCCAAAATCGTTTATTTTGCACCTAGCACTGAATTTACAATTAAAAGTAGGCTAGGCACTAAAAAAAGGTACTGGAAAATAATAATCACCATCCAACACGTTTTGAAAACACGGCATTTGTCTAATCTTTCCGCAGATACTATTTTCAAATATTCCAATCCCTCTACTCCAACTTCTTTAAAATAATTTCCGAAAGTCTTTTTTGAGAATTTATTTAAAACTCACATCATTTATACTGTTTACGTACAGTAGAAACATGCTAAAAAGGAACCATCCCCAGTTACCACGTACACAAATATTTTGAAGGCTGCATGTCAGACAAGTTTTTCCAAGTTTAACGATTTTCCATGGAATTCCAATAAACAAAACACTCTTTTACGAGTAAAAATGATATTACCATACGAATTTCGATTTACCCAGAATGGGTGGGAACTCCGTAACAATTTTAAGGGTGCAACGACTAATTAGGTCGCGCAGGAGTGGTTTCCTTTGAAAAATGATAAAAAAAGGTGTAAGGTGGCCGAAATTCAAAACTACTATACAAGTACAACTCGCCTTGAAAGTCTTTACTATTTGTGAAAATTAGGGGGTGCCAAACCGTCTTAACCCATCAATTCCTTGGATAGGTTCGCTACACCGAAGACGGTTGTTTCGGACAGGTCTCTTTGCTTTCGGTTTTTCTATATTCTTGTCACCTCTTCTTTTACCTTTCTTAGTCGTCACTTTTAAATACTTATTAGCCTTTTCTCAAATTAAAACAATTTTTCAAAATAACGGCATCTCCCAAATATGACTTTATCACCTGAGTAGTTGAATCCTTTCACAATGATCACCTTTACCTATTTTATTAATAACTCTAAATAAATCTCAAAATTAACAGTAAATTTCAAACATGTAATTGCACGTACATTGATTTTAAAAAAACCTAGTCTACTTTCATATGGGCAGGTACTATTAACAAAACTCCTTGAGAAAAAAAACATAATTTCTAAATAATACTATCATTCCATTGTTCTAGTTTCCTGGATTGCTTTATACAAAATTTTTATATCTCATTTATTTGTAAATGCTTTTAACAAAAGTACCTAGAAAAACAGCTGATTACCAACTTCTACTTTCGCCATTCTAACGTCCAATAGAAATACTAAATTCTCACAAATACATCAACTAGCAATACATCCTACAAATAAAGCTTAAATTAATATGCACATCTTTCTAAACGTTTCAAAAGGTTCAACCTCTCTTTCCGATAATATTAGGCCTATATTTAAATCAAACTATTTCCGCCACTGAACGAACTAATTACAATTTATTTTTATAATTTTTCATGTGCATATTTATCAAGAATAAATAAAAAAGAACTCAGCCAGAACTCGCAGTCACAAAATTCACTTCTGGTTATTTAAATTAATTAAGTACAACCAAAAACCCTAATAATTCACCCATTTGCTAATTACCGACAAGACAGATTACCCCCACCTATTGAAATTGCAGCGTTTGCTGAAAGAGTGAAAACCCATTTATCACCTTTGTATGCATTAATTCCCTTTTACCAATGCTCGACTGACGAGAATATCAATTTCCCGAATCTATGTGCGGGAGTTTCCTTGCCTGATTATCCATAAAAGTTCAAAACATTTCGCCGTTGGCTAGCTTGTCGAAGAGGCCGGCTTATGGTCTTCCGTCTACTCTCTGCTGCTACTTTACCGTTTCGTCTTTTTTAACTTCTACTAATTCCTAACTTAATTGTCATATCCCACTTTTTCTTTCTTTCATAAATGCCGCTCTCATATTTTGTGCATCTAAAACTGCTTTTTGGATCGGGTTCAATGTCATTCATTAGTTGGTATGAACGCATTAATTTTATGACGTTTTATGATTTTGTGGTTTCTTGAACCCTATTTGAATTTATGCAAGTATTATTGTGTAAGGGTAATGTCCTTGATTTCCTCTTTAGTTTCTCGCTCCTAAACCATACCCGCACACTATTACTTCCTCTCTAACTTAAGCTACAACTTTATTCTAATCTCATACATCTCGCAGTACCCTTCCTCTAGCTCCATTGTATTTGATCATACATTTTTTCATTTTTCTCATGCTTATGGGTTGTTGTGGACATGTTGGTTTGATGCTGTTTGACTCTTACTAACCTGATGGGCAGTTTTTACTTTTTTTATGTTTTTCATTATCTGAACCTGAGTAGATGACCCTAAATTCTCCTGACCAAAAGCCCCCAACTTCAAGTTTAATTTTAAACTAACCATTTCTAACTTCAAACTCTCTAACTTGTTTGCCCTGATGATTCTTTGAACGCTTTACACTCCAATTCATAGAATATTATTCATCTTTTGCGGCTTGTTCCTTTTTCTATTTTCACTATCTTTTCTAGTGACCTTCTCATCAAAAGCTGCCATGCTTCTTGTTATTTTTGAAACTACGTTTTCTGGGAAAATAAATCGGTCATAGTTTTTCATGGTTTTCCACCAAGAAATCTTTTAAGAGATATTAAATGTAAGAAATGGACAGATATTCCAGATAGTCGCCTCTTACGACAAGCAAGACATCCCAAGGCTATCCACCCCGGTCCCAGACGTGCAAACTGTACTCTAATAAACAAAGAACATAAAACAAATATATACAAAAATTAAATATGCTGTACCGCAACGTATAATTTTTGAAAATTTATGTTGATCAGAAACGTTTAAGATAGGAAAAAATAATAAGTATATGCATACTCTGATACAGCAGGAAAGAATTTAATTTATATTCAATAGGAGTATTCGGTACTACCGCTTGAAAGTTGTAACACCCAAAATATAAATTCTAAGTTATGTAATAGCTGACCTCGACTTTGTTTGGGTAGCTGTGTTATAAAAGTGGTTTTAATGCAAAATAGTTATTTTAAAAGCTTTAAGATGTTATGTAGTTTAATCACCTAGTCGTTGGATAATTAATTACGCTGATCAAATTTAAATAAGACACATCAGATACCCACCTGTTATATTTAGACCATTAGCATTCTTCATATATAGCTCGCCTCATATTAATGGACCTATCATGAAATTGTGAAAAACGATCAAGATAAATATTCTTACTAAATATTCTCACTAAAACTTCATACTCCTTTCCATGTGTTTGCAAATAGTACAAGAAGACCATCCTTCAAAATACCATCGAAGCCTTCTATTAACAAACATCTAGTCTACTTGTTGCAAATGGAATTTCTGTAATTAAGGTGCATTTAGACAAGGTTTTCTAAAATGATTCAAATACCTATATTTAGAACGGAGCACTCCCACGAAGTCACAGATGCAATATTTAACCAATCGACCTTGCATGTGTAGGAGTCACATTTGGAAGACGACCGACGCGATAGAAGGTTTTGCTACCGAACTCTTTATGGAGTAGAAGCAACAGCTGCAACAATTTCATTCTACCAAGGCTAAGTGCATGGGTTGCAACTGCAAGCGAGTTGCTCCAAAACTGAACATTCATCAGAAAATTTGGGAGGACTGATTTTTTAATATTTGATCCTGAGGTGCTGTAAAAACAATTTTTACTTTTTTTAATTTAAGAAATACTTTTATATATGGATAAACGTTTGAAAAGTACCATGGTAAGTCAGAAAGGTCACACGTGTACTATTTTCAATGCGTATTGATACTTACCCCGCCCTAACCAGCAACTAATGGTGTTCTACTAACAGTTCATGTTTGATGTAAAGAATAAACTCTATTTAGTAAATTGGTTTAAAGCATTTTTTTTCATTTTTAAAGTACAAAGTCTGCTACTATACGTCAAAGATAATACCGAGCAGACGATCTCTGTGAATGCGCTGGCAGATGTTCACTCTTTCAACAAAGTTTTTTAACAGATTTTGGCTTGGGGTTGGCTCTATTTCAGTGATGTAGCGTTGGATTGTATTCTATAGGTCTGGAACTGTTTGAAGATTGTTCTTGTAGACCTAACTCTTCAACTGCCTCTAAAGAAAAAAATATATTGAGGTAAATCGCACAGTCTTGCCAGCCAATTCTGGTTTCTAAACCTAAAAATTACTCGAACTTGAAAGTGACTCTGCAGTAATTGCATAACCTCTCTTGTGTAGTAGATCGCATGTCTAGTTGGAAGTAAACAAACATCCCCCACATCAACGGTATCTGGTGGGGTAAGAATAACGCAAACAACAAAGAACTTACTGGTTAGATATTCTAGTACCTTCTGGCAAATTGGGATGTGGACATGAAGCCCCAACCAGATATGGTACGGAATATGGTGCTGTTCCCGAACTAGCAGCAGGGTAGATCGTGGGCGTTGGTAACACACTAAGAAAGAGTAATAATGAGGGCGCCAATTGCAGTTAATTGGACCCACAGGCACCACAAATAAAACTGACAAACAGGGCAGCTTCTGCAATTAAGCCCACTTGTGAATAGATTCACCAGTAAAAGACCCCATCAATAATAAAGCTAACTTCGCTAAATAATAACTGTATTTGCAATAAATTAGCTGAGAATATACACACAGGTTCTGATCTAGTATAACACTGTTCAAGAGATAACCATCCAAGTACATAAGTATGATCTTTCCCTAACTTAAACATCTTTATTTACCAACAGATGAAACCTCTTTAATTATCGCGCTTGAATGTTTAAAATAAATTAGAATGGATAACTCCAGGAATGTGCACGTTTCTTTTGGGTATTGGTAAAAGTTCAAATACTAGTAGGTTTCTAATGCTAATCATAAAATGCACTTTAACAAAAAGTCTGAGTGCCTGAAGGATATGCCTCTAAAATTACTTTCTGCCAAAGCTAATAATTTAAGGTAAACAATCCTCCGAAAATTTTTTTAATAATTTATAACCCTTAATATCTTGTTTATCAGATGTTACATCCCCATGTCGCGCGTTCAGAGCCACTTCCACAGTTGGCAACACGGATACTATCCACGTTCACATTATTGCACAACAAAGATATTACGACATAATCACGTGTCAAATTGTATCACATGCCAAATATGTTTACAATGATACAAGTTGCACTTTAAAAAGATAAAAGGTACTCACTTAAAAATGTGAAACGCTTCACGATTTTGCGGCCATCCTTGCGCAGGGGTCATGCTGATTTTCATGTATCTCGTTTGGGTTGTGGGTTGCGTTATGCCATCGTTGAAATCAGATTTACCGTCTTCCCTCTTCTTCGTTCGTAGGCAGGACGAAGGAATAAAGGTAGGGAACGATAGAAGGTAAAGATACGATAGAGGAACCTACATTCTGAAAAGACAAAAAAGACACAGGCAAACGTCACTGTTTGACGTCTCGTTGGCTAATAATGTCGTGTCACACACCGCGCACTTGCGCCATCACCCCGCGTCTGCGCATTCTTTTGCGCAAACGCAACTGTCTGAAATGACGGAAATTTAACAAGTTTATTTGAAATAATGGCGGGAATTTAGTCGCATATTTAAAAATGTACAATGCCAATTTTGGCATGTAACACAGAATGAACACTTTTGTTCAACAAACATATAAAATAATTCTAACCCGGCCGAAACTGATTTCATATCGGGTATTATGAAACAAAAAAAATAGACACAACTTCATGATTCGTAGAATCACTCACACTGTCTGTCTGGGCGAATCTCCCACAACTAACTACCTTAGATAGTACGGCTATCGCGATAGCCGTAGAAACATGGATCTCCTCAGAGCCCTCAATCAAGATTCCATAAATAAAAGCCTGGACACAGCCAGGGCAAAATTTTTGACCGATGCAAAAACCCTTGTACGCACAAAAATTAATTAAGTCCTTCGCCCAAGTATCTACTTACGCTTGTAAGCAGGTTCACCACAGAAAGTACTTCAGGAAGTAGATTAACTAACACCACCGCAGTTCCTCCGTAATCTGCATACAATGTAGATTCATAACTTTGTGCTACTAGCTTGGAATTCAGCCAACGGTGTCGTTTGACAAAATGGACCATTCCACGTTTTCTGCTGAAATACTTCAACACTGGTCCGCAGATTCCAAAAAGAATCGAGGACAGCCTTGCAAACGTATTTATATCAACTGATGCGACTACACAAAGGACTACTCGTGGTCACAATCTATCTATCTCCAACTTAGTCTACGGTGTCGAATAATGGTTTTACAAATACCCTTGTAGAATAAAAGGCTATGCGTTTTCCCTTTGGACAATGCATAATCAATGCCAGAATTATCTACAACATCTTATATGAAAATAAATTACATTGACATAATGTCAACCTACGACATTGCTCCATCAGCAATCTCCCTATGGAAATTGGAAGGCTACTATTTTATCAGGTGCGTCCCCATTATACAATATGGAAAGAATTCCAACTGATCTAGCTATAAAATAATAAATTATTTAAAATAGTTGAGCTATCTAACCTAAATTGAAACGGTAAGAACTGAACCGTTACAGTGGGTGCCAAAAAGTTGATTATGATTTCACAATAACGAACACCATGGAACGTGGCTGTCTCATATGCGTGATTTTTAAAAAATATTGCTTAGTCGCCTATCGGGACCAAAATCTGTACCAAACTGTCACTTTTTGAAATGAATGGGTAGCATACGATTATTCTACTTTTAAAATTCGGTAATTTTGTTTATAACGTAGTCACCTCCGAAAATGAATAGAAAATTATTTTGCGATGAAAATGAATGTGATCTCGTTTCATTTCCAGCGTCCTTTTAGCAAACTGTCTTCGTGCAGCTTCAATTCTGCGCCAATTGGATCTCGTGTTACGTAGAGATCCTTATGAAAAAAATTATTGAAGGGTTACTAGTGGAACGACTTGTCATTGAGGACGTTATCGTATAGAGGTGACACACTTTCCTAAATTTTTTCACTACATCGCGATTACACTTGACTGTGTGGCAAATAGCATCTACCAAAATGAGAAAGTAATGTTCCATGTTTCTTGTTTAATTATTAATAAATTCACAAAAATTAATAACAATAATACTAACAATATTAGGCAAATGTCTAAGTTTTGTTTGATTTTGGTAGCCGTCAGGCTGCTTGACTCTCTTAGCGTACCACTTGTAACGTGCATTTTTGGTAGTTTAACATTTTACGCTCCCTTTCTGTTATCGTACTTAAAAATACATCGTTTCTTTGGGATCGCTGTTTGTATAAAGTAAATACTTTCGAATAGTTTTCAGATTTGTATGCAATTTAACTGGTGTGTATTAATTCAAGATAGATAAATTGAAGATTGATTCTCATTAATAAATACATTCCAAGGAATGAATGTTAAACAGCTTGTAATTAATTATAGATTGCATCGTTCTTGTCTTGCCGTAAATATAAATTTTGTTCCTTAGGTGGATATACAAGTCTAGATAAGAGACGATAAGCGGTTGCAATAACGACGAATTGAGATAAACAGACGAGGAGTAGAGTTTTGTTCTTTGTTCCGATATATTAAGTACGTTAAAAATACTGCTTCTTTCTGCTTTTGACAATAGTGAGAATTAATGCGGGATTAATTTTCGTATTGTTCCTGAACAAACACGGCATGTTTTTAGTTGATTTTCTGTTGGAAATAAAAGCGGTAAAGCTTGTTAAACTCGAGGGACGTGTTTTACGGAACATTTGACGGACGGTTTTATTGCTTACGCGTGCTTACTAATTGTTTTTAGTTGTTTTTCTTGTGAGACAAATGCTTTAAGGAACATTTGACGGACCTACTTTAGTGATACGCGTACTTTACTAATTTGTGGTTTTAGTTGTTTGTCTTGTGAAATAATAGTCGTAGAACTTGCTAAACTGACCGATTCTTTCTTTAGGATTAATGTGTGTGCGATCTAGTCTAGTGTCCCTTTGTTTTATCAGATTAGTACGTACTTTGGATTATTTAAATACAGTGGATACTGTAGTTTCTGCATATTTCTAACACCAAAAAATCTAAAATAGATCATTGCTTGCGCGAATTTCGTTATTTGCGAAATACAACAGATTACCGGTTTACAAAGGTATTGGTTGAAGTTTCTCACTGCTTTTTGGAGGTTTATGAAAATAATATACATTTGATCCCAGTTGAAATTAAACTAGTGCTACAGAATATTTCGAAATTATTGTCTCAGGAAATAGAATTAACAAGAAATTTATCAATGCTACATAGTTCCGTCGCGTGATGGTGTCTCCTGCTAACCCCAGTGAGATGCGTAGGTGTGATTAGTGTGACGTGTGATAAGTTCCATCAACACCCTCACAGTCAAGGGTGAAGTGCTTCGTTACTGCAGGACATCGTGAATCTCACACTTCCGTTGCAAGGAAGCGTTGCTGAAGGACTTTTGTAAGTTGAACTATTTCCTACTTGTTATTACTTTAAATATCTATCCGTTGCTTTGCCATATCTTTGTCGTTCTGATACCTTTTACAAAAGACTTGCATGATATTTTAAAACATAAGAAAAAAAAAAGAAAGAAAGAAAGAAAGATCAATACTACTGAATTACTCATATCAATTGTGTCTTACCTATTTATTTTTTTTTTAACATTTTGTCTGATTTATGTTTAATTGGTGTGTGATGAAACGTTTCTGCTACTCCCCAATATTACCTCACTTTGTACTAAACATTTTTCTGTATTGCTTTTACCGTTGTTATATTATATAGAATATCCAAACAGTTTCTTTTTTTACATTCTACAAAGTACCGAATAATTTAGACTTTTCATTGCTGCTATGCTTATTCTTTTTTTTTCAGAATTGCTTGACTATTTTTCTTGCAGGTATTATCACTAACTCCTCACAGCCGCGTACATTGTATGTTGGTCTGCTTTCTACAACCCCCCCTAATCTCCGATTGAGCCCGGTCATTTCTTTGATTTTTCTTTGTGTTACGCGCGGCTATGAGACAACGTAACATAAATTTGGCGCCCAACGTGGATGCCACGATTACCGTAACACACTGAACATCGGTAAAATATGGTATATATTTAGAAAACAATAGGAATGGAACCGCGCTATAAGAAAGAGTAGTGGCTATGTTCGAAGACAATAAACTTAGAAACAATGAAAAAATTGTTGAAAGCATATGTATGCAGCACAGCACTGTTCGACTTTGTAATGGGAACAGTAGGAGAAGCAAAAAGAATATAGGCAAACTTTTGGAAAGTGATGTTTCAGAGGTTGGATGATGATAACATGGGCAAACAAAGCTATGAACAAAGAGGTTTTACAAATAGTAGGGGAAGTAAGATATCAGTGGAAAACGAAAAAAAAAGGCGAAATAGACGGATACATACAACACGCTCTAAGGAATTGTCGAATGGTGCGGGTATATTACAAGCACAGATAGGCAATAAGATAGGTCGAAGTAGACATAGACCTAGATTACACTTTTGCACGCAGATAGCGAAAGGTGTAGACTGTGGGAATTTCGGGGAAATGTGTAAGTTAGCTCCCAATAGGAAACAATGGCAGTTTGCGTCCACCAGTTTTAGAACTGAAAACCTAATGATGATGACGACATCAAGATCAACTGAATAAAATATGTATTCGTATAAAAAACATAATAATTGTTTTGTAAATTTCATTTATGAACAAAACAAAAAATTATAATAAGCATGCCTATAGTGTGTACATAAGGAAATCTCCTTGTTCCAACTTTTTAGAAAATTTCGGTTCAATATTACTGATCTAATTTGAATCCGGTCTCGCTCTTTGCTTAAACAAAAATTTCAGAGATTAAATTCAATAAGCCTGAAGTATTAAACGTTTAGTTTAGCAAAAAAAATTATATTTACATTACATGATTACGGAAAAACTATTTAATGGTCTCTTTTAAATCTATGACCAAATCCTTTATCTTTCAATTATAAACAGAATTAACATCGATTCAAATATACAGGTCATATCTGTCTTTATTAGAAATTTACATGCGAGTTTTTTAAAGTAAAATTATTACTTCGAATTTTAATTACCCAAATGTTTTGTATTGTAAAAAACTAGCTAGTACAAAGTTGCCTTTAACAACTATAGCAAGATGTTTAAGAATCAAATTTTCAACATAAGGAAACAAAAGTGGTCAATTATCATATGATTGTTCTCTAGAAGCAAATACTAAAAGATCAGTACATATAATAAGGTTTTTATTATAATTCTGGTTTTAGAACATTTTAAATAATTGTGTATTAAGAATGTTTATAAGATTTTCGAAAACAAATGTTCTACCAAAAGAAATTTCTAGTGATAATAGGACGTATGCAGATGTTTTTGATTCGACAAAAGAAACAAGGTAACAGATTTGACTTACTCGTCTATTAAAAAACCTTTTCTTTTTTAAACACACCTGAAACAGGTAAAGTCTTCGTGTTCCACGAACATCAAGGCTTTGAGATGAGCTTTATAAGAATAAAACGTAGAATTTTAAACCTTGTTCATAATTTTCAACATGCAAATACACTAATTTTATAATTTTTTTTAAATATTATGTCGGATCCTGTTATCACAAGTACGTAGGTAGGTAAAAACATTTTCACTAAACAACCCACATTACTGATTTTCGATAAATGACGTTGTGTTAAAAATATAATTTTCTCTAGATGATTACACTTGCATGATGCATGATTAGCTAAACCTACTATGTAGTTAATACATAATTATGTAAAACTTCTGCAATTTAAACGTTATTTCTATAAATGTTAATTCTTAAATTATGTAAAACTTTAATAATATAAAACCATTACAACGTTATTTCTAAAGATGTTGATGCTTAAATGCGCTGTAAAGAGATATTAAATAAAATCTTGTATTAATTTTATACGAACTAGTGATTGGATTGGAGAATTAGATTTTCTGTATGATATTTATCTTATCCACCAAAAATTTTTAAAGAAATTTGCAAGTCGTGCTTTAAAATTAAAAAGGTCATCTTAACCCGTCTGATACTTGAACACCATTGGTTTTGTTACGTCTAGCTGATTCATGTGACTATAAGAAACTTACGCTGAACCAGTTTTAGAAATCGTAAGAAATATAGCTCATAACGTTAGAACGTTATATATTGCATAGTATCAAACCCTACTTGTGTTTATTTTATCAGCAAACGTCAATATTAATATAGTATGCTGATAGACCGTAATATTGCATAATAGAGTAGGAGTTTTGAAAATGTTACAATATCTAGTGAATAACGTTTGCAGTAGTAGATTTGAAGCTTGATTTACATTACCCTTATAAAAATCTGAGATTACGCAATAATTCAAATAAAAAGCTTAAGCGACCCCCTCCCTCCTTTTCCTTGCCGTATATTTGAAACTTTGGGATATCATAATGATGGATTTCGTTTCAAAATAGGTATTAGAGGTTTGTGATCTGTTTGAATCATAAAGGTAGCTCTAATTAAATAATCTTCCAGCTTTTCACAAAACTACCATATAGCTAGAGCTTTCTTTGTGATTTGTGTATATACTTTCCGAGTGCGTTAAGGTTCTGGTTATAAATGCAACAAGCCAGGCCGTTTAACACTTTGTTTGTATTTTTGTAACAGTTTGCCACTTACTCTAAAGGAAGGTACATCAACAGCCATGTTTGTTTTCTGTCTTGGATTAAAATTTGTAATACTTTTTGTTCTGTACTGGACGATTATTTTGTATGATCTACTATTAATCTATTAACTCAATTTATACAAAGTGGGTTAAAGCACAGATATTCCAGATTTAATAACAGCTTTTGCCAACGAGAAAGCAAAAAAGGATAATTTATTCATATCAAAATGCAATTATAGTACAGCCAGGTTTTTTCAGATTTTCCGTCTAAGTATTTTATTAATTTTCGCGTCATCGAGAATTTCTACATGGTATTTAACTTTCCTCATTTACTTCTCTATAATTATCATCTAAGAGATGAGAAAAAGAGAACGTTGCCGGTGTATTCTAAATAATGCACCCTAATTCTTTACGTTTTTACAAAATTCAAAAGGTTGTCCAAATAGAAATAATTTTTAAAAAGGTAAATGGTATTCGAATGTCTTTATCTTAGATAATTTATGAGAAAATCGACAAACTTTTATGATTAAGAATATTCATAAGTTTTGCTTTTAATTACTGGTGTGGAGACTGTAACCGTACCTAAATTAACGTTCTACTTTTCCGCTTTAATGATTTTTTAATAACCGCCCACGTTTAGATATTTAAAAATTGATATGCTTATTTAGCGCGGTACTTATATAATGATCAATATATACAATTTTAAACCAGGCACGTTTTAAAATTGAAAACGCTCTACATTCTCCGTTTCCACATCTCATAAATTCTTGATCAATTTTAAACACAAAGAACTCTTCAAATTTGCAGGTTTTTGGGTTTGTCTTGATGTCATTAACGCATTCCGTATATAATGTGGTAATTTAATAATAATAATAATTGTAAGAGGTGTTCCAACCCGTAACGTAGGCAGTCTTTACTTCTTTGAGTTCATTATTAAATCGAGTATACACAGGTGCATTAAAGTAATAAGAGCAAGAATCTGCTCTAAATTATATATAATTGACGTAAGTACGTACCTTTCGCTTTTAATGTTTTTACCCACAGCTTTACAAAACACTACAAAATTACTCCATTAATTATTTGGATTAATAAACGAGACGCGCGTTTATAAATTTAATTGGAAAATTTAAACTTTTTCTATCAATGTACAGTGCTTACTGCTCGTCTAGTTCAATGTCTTAATTTGTATAGATCTGATGAAAAATGAATTAATTGTATAAAGTTGGATTGCAGCGACAAGGCAGTTTACGCTAGTAGATATACTACAAACCTACGAGGTCGAAATCGACAACTGTTACATCTATCTTCCTATAAGAAAATCTTAAGGTTCATTTTGCATTTTGATCAACTATAGAAAACTCCATGTGAGGTCCATTCTCGTCATATCCTGTATCTGTGGGAAAATTAGTTCCCGTTTCCCTACACCAATGATTAGCCCTAACATGTATCGATCCAAAATTTCCACGGGCAATTTGAGATCGTTAAATAGTATTCTTAGTGTTTCTGAATCCCACTCCATCGTAAAACACTCTTGGAAATCATATTTCTCGAATAATAAATCCTACACATTATAATCTCTAAAATTTATTTTACCCGCATTGTCTTTTGAAATCAATGTACAATGTTCATGTACATTAATTGCTAATATGATTGATCCTTGTCTTATCAAACAAATATTTTATACGTAGATTATCTACAGACCAAAGTCTTGTTTTAACCTTGCTTTCCCAATGAATACCCCAATAGCAAGGTCGATTTCCTTGTTCGACACTTGTTATACTGCAATTACGGACAGTTGATATTTTCTTATCGCGGAGAGAGAATGTCTAAAATTTCCTTCTCAGCGGCCGACTAGCTTTTTTAATACAGACTTCTGGCATGGTTTTGTAATGGAATGTTTCACTGGTAGTGGTTCGTCGGAGAAACTATAGTATTTATTTGATTTATGGTAAGTAAAACTTGTCTGAATTTATATAAAAAAATTTTCTTCGTATCTACGAGAGTACTAACAAAGAACTACGATTGTACTTAAGAAAGTGTTTAAAATGCACTAAGAAAATACCAAGAATTGTGCTTAAGATTGCGATAAAAATGAGAGTTTGGTATGTATAACCGAAGTATTTACTTTATGATGATTCAAATTATTAACAAGATTATAATTCCACCTTCTCTCAATTAACAAATTCGTTTGAGAAGCCGTCCGTGCTTAAAGTTTTTTGGACGTTGCATAGGGTTTCCATCTTGTGTTGTGGTGCTGCTTTACACCAGTCTATGTTTATTTTTTTGTGATAAAAGTAACTTTATAGTGAGTTATTAAATTATTTAGTTAGCTAATTGATTAACTCTAGATATATGAGCAGCTAAAAGTTTTCGGTAGTCGATCATAGTAAAGATTTTTAAAACTTTTCTAAATATTATTTAAATTCCAACTTTAGAATATTTTAGATATTGCATTTTTAAGAATTGAAAGTTATTATTGAAGTGAGAAATTTAATTAAGCTATAGTGCTTATTTTCAAATTACAGTTAAAGCGCTTGAATGTCATACAACATGAAACATCTGTGGCATCTGTGCTTCAATTTCATAAAACAAAAATATTTTGTTTTAAGTAATTTCTCATACTTTGAATGTAAATAAAAATATTATGAACTAAATTGAGAAGAAACTAAATTAAAAGAAAATTATTACAGTTCTTGAAGTTATACATTATAACACTTACTAAATTAAAAGTTTTGGTAAGTAAGTCCACTCATTTAGAAATCTCTTGTACATTATTTGAGAAAGAAGCAAACTGGACGGTTTAGTAAAGTATCTGTATCTTGGGTAATATAGTATTTGAGCAAATTCGACTCGATAGAGCATGGTTTGCATTCAAATTGTTAGTATTATGCTACAAGATCAATCAAGACGTTCTGAAGCAGCTCATATGCAGACGATGAGTAAGTAGTTTAGTTAAAAAATTTTGTTAAAAACTTCGTTCCTGTAGATGTTAGTAGTTTTTGAAGACTTCTATACCCACCTTTAAGTGTTATTTAGATATCCACCATACGACAGAGTGCAGTGACGCCCATTATTTCATCTATAGTTCATTGATTAAACTCTTTATATAAATTTTATTTTGTTTGCAAATCGTCATTCCCCCCTCGTAATCTTATTCTTATCGCATACCTAGAGAGTAGGCCGTTTTGCTAAAATAGGTTTCTTTTTTCCACATGCCACTTTCTAACCCTTCTAACCACAGGTCTTATATTAGAACAGGAAACTTGGACTTCTTTTGTCATCGCTTTCCACTAGCCTATGTAAATTTTCATATATTTGGTTTTTTTGTATAAAAATATCTATATCTACTTGTAATAATAACATAATTGCGTAATAGTCCCATATTGGCGTTTCTCACAGCTAATGTAAAGATAATAGTTCCAGTTTTGTTCTAATGAAATATATTGCAATTACCTAGAAAGTAATTTAACATTTGATTTTGGAAATCTTCTTTTTTGTTAGTAGTTTTTAAATAGGTATGTTGATGTCCTTATTGTTAACGTTTATTTTATGTTGGTTTCAGCACTAGTGTACTGGATTATTCTTCGTGTGAATTTCAGGCCAGACTCACTTCCTTGATTCGGGTTTTGAAAGGTCTTGTTGTTTCTTCTGAGTGCTTTCTCTAAAAATCCTCATATTTTTAGATTAGGTGACGTCCAAAATTATTCCTGACTAGGACTTGTATTTCCCACACGATTACATTATGGGACCCTGTTCAAACACTTACATCATCCATCCCACTGAGCTAGTCGGCAATCATTCTTGTTGGCACAGTCGAGGTTTAAGGTTCTTTATGCAAACACTCAATTTTTAAAGAAGTAGTTTACCGAGATTCCCTGTGGATTACCGACTAAATTTCCTAAGGCCAAAACAGTGCATAACACGCTTTATAAAAATCTGGTATTGTTAATTGCAATTTGAAGGTACAAGAGAATTATACTGGATCGAACATGCGAAGAGAAATTAAGTCTACAATAAACAATTTTGAATGTAAATCCAAGGACTATGTCTATTGTTTGTGCTGCCATAGTTTATACCTTCTACCAAATGATGCTGTTAAAATTATATACCTTGATTTACTAGTCTATAACAAACATAGAACTCACGTTGACGAACATTCAACGCAATTTGATATCAAAAATTCTATTATTATTTTGACTTGCATGATATTCAAGCCATTTATTACAGCCACTTAGGTTAGCAGTACTTAAATTGTTCAATGGTGATTGGGGTTAGCAATTATGCAAATGGCAGCGTAGCAATATTAGCACAATACCAAAATTATATTTTCTGCATTAGTTGGGAAAACACGACAGAACAAGCGACAGTAAAAAGTGGTTCTACTAAAGCTAGAATGTATTTATATGAGATTGAGGAAGATACCTTTGAAAAACCTATTCGGATAGACTAGGAATATAGGAAAAAAGTAAAAACATCTAATCAATTCCGAAGTTGTTCAAAATTTGTCAAGGTCAGCTTCCGCCGGTAGAGAGGGCAAATGTATTAAATAAAGAGGTTAATCCAACTGAAGGCACAGATATAACTCAAGATACTAAAGAAATTTTTCGGGGTATTACTGTTTAGTGAAGCCAAACTACCGCTCACATGTGAAAAGAAAGTATAGCTGAAGGGGTTGAGGATGCATCAAAATTACATTTATTTGAAAAATCTAAGAAAGTGAGAAAAAATTACGTTGACAAAAACAGAAGCGACGAATCTGATCAAGAGATCATTGGACCATGATTTGTTCAATGAAATCAACGTTGTTAGGTAATGGAGATTAGCAAAATGTTAGTTTACTTTGCATTATAAGGTTTGTTTCCCAAAGAAAACTCTAAATTTGTATTGAAATAATCTTAGAACCGTGCGAAAATGACTTTGAAGCAAAATTTTTGGAAAGTTAAAGAGGATAACAAATTTTCTTGATAGGGCCAGGATTTTTCAATTATGGTAGAGGGCGAGATCGAATGTATGTTGCCCAAAATTCAGACTGTTCATAGGTGAAAGATTTTGTTTAGTTGTTATAATTTATATCAGAATCTAAAATATACTACCAGTGACAACCGATGTTTAATATTTTTTCGTAAACGGTTTCCAATATCTTTAAAAAAAGTATTGCAAATTAACCGACGTGAGTTCAGTCTGTATATATCAGGCCTTTTCCACACACCCCAATAAATAATACAAATTTTTTAAGGATGGAGGTGATGGTGCTTAAAGGCGTGTTCCAATAACAAATTCATTTTTAGTTTTGCCATTTCGTTCAAGGTAATCGTCAGGCGTTCATATCATGTTAGATATGACCATTTACAAAATTAGGCACTGGTCCTCACAAACCGTAAATGTATGAAGATGTATGAGCATGATAGCATGGACAGACAAAGTTAATAACAAATAGGCTATAGAAATAGTAGGGGAATAAAAATATCTGTGGAAAAAAAGGAGAAATAGAAGCCAGAATACGTTCTAAGGCATTTGGGGGAATGGTATGCGATATACTACAAGCAGAGATTAGAAAAACGGAGGTAGATGTAGACCTAGATCAGATAGTGATAGATGCAGACTGTGTAAATTTCAGGGAAATGTTTAGGTTACTTCAGAATAGGAAACAATGAGGGTACGCGTCTAACCAGTTTTAGGACTGAAGACCTAATGACGATGAAAGAAAGAAATTTCACACAGGCAATACACAGGCAATAGATAAACGCGGTACAACACAGATGGCAAAAACATAAACACTAATCAAAACCAGGAATTAAAAAAGCACAAAAAGTAGGGTAGAATGAAATACGTAATTTTTTACAATTTCCATTGTTTTGGCACCATCCGGCAGTTGTGGGGAAAAGCTTAGCCCAAATCATAACCAGCAAATTCTATTTCAAGGTTACCTATCAAGATACACATCTATTTGTAGGTGGTTTGTGATAGTAATTTACATTACACGCTGCGAAGGTGCACTTTTAAGAGACAGGTGTTTTTAAATGGCCGAGGCGAAGCGTAAGCGAAGACGAAGCTATTTAAAACTTTGAGCAACTGAAAGGGCTTTCGCAGCATGTAATGTATTAAACTTTTCATTCTGCCCTCGATATTTAACTACTCTAAAAGAATAAATTACAATAAAATGAAATGAATTAATAAATTATTAGAAGGTGGCTTGCTGTCAACAATACCTCGATAACTCTTCTGTTTACAAACTTCATTTTCTGACATTTGTCAATCACCTTTATAATTTTTTAGTTTTACTTTTTGTCCTAAGACCAAAAGCTTTTCATAGTTAGCAACCACCTAGAAACCCGTTATATTTTTGCTTTTCATTCGCTCCTCTTCGAAAGTTTTCATAGCTAGCAACCGCCTAGCAAACCGATCACTTAGCATGTTTTACTTTTGCTTTCAATTCTCTTATCAAGACAGAAAATTACTCTATCGGAGAGGGGAGAATAAAAAGTAAAAATATAATGGGTTGCTAGGTGGACGTTCGCTATGAAAAACTTTCGGGCCCAGGACAAAACGTAAATAGTATATTACATACTAAGGGACGTGAGTAGGATTTACAGAGACGAGACGTATGCAACCCAAGCGAAGCGAGGGCTGTAAAATGTCGGGGCACCGTAAATACCTTACGTACCGCGGTTTGGATATTATTTTTTTTTCTTACCTCCAAATTCAAAATCATTAAAAAATGCCCTTAAAGTAAGTTTAAAATTCAAAAAAGAATAGAGGATTATTTAATGTAGGCTTAGACCCGTAACCATGGATTTGTAGCCATGGTTTCTTTTATTTGGATAACAATTACTTACGTCCCACGGGAAGTAAGTAAAAATGTACGTTCCGCTTCACAGCCATCCTAGTACATGCAACTTTCGGAAGGTCGTCTTGTTGACGTAGTAAAAGCTATAGATTTTTTTTTATAAAAGGCAATATTTCTACTGAAGTTAATAACAATAATTAAACTGAAACCGCAACTCTACTTAAATTAACATTGAACTCTGCTATGGAAACGTAAAAATCTCAGTTTCAACCATTTACCGTTCTCCAGCTATGAAAGTCACAAATTTCCTTAATGACTTGGATATCCATTCTGAACGGACCTGCACCTTGAAGAAGTTCTAAAATACTAGAACGGGTAGAATGGCTTGCGTGTTTCAGTGAGCTAAAGAGTCAAAAATGTACAAACGATCTACAAAGATATCGAAGACATACTAAGATTTGTAAAAGGACATGAAAATTTTAATGCAGTAGTGGGCGAAGGTAGAATTTTGCGACAAAAACAATTTAACCATCACAAAACACATTATTTTAACATCATGCTAGAAAACGATACACGTGGAAAATGACAGGAGATATAGGGAGATATCAAATAGATTACATTATTGTTCGACAACGGTTTAGAAATCAAGTAAGGAGCTCTAGAAGCTACTCAGAAGCAGATATAGATACTGACCACAGCGTAATTACGAAACCTGTGTTTAAATATAAAAATTTGAGAAAAGGAACGAAAAAGGCACTTTGAATTTGATAAACTAAAAGATATAGATATCCACAAAAAATTTGAGAAAAAATCAAACGAATTACTGAATGACATTGGGAAAATTTCTGATACAAAGAAAGTAGAAACAGAAGGGAATAACATTAAATCCAACTTAGCTATGACGACCAGTGATATCCTGGGTATAAACAACAAGAAAATAAGAAGTCGTGGGTAATAAAGGATATTCAAAATTTAATAAAAGATAGGCGAAAATACAAAAACAGAACAGACAAAGCAGGAAATGCATAAAATGGGAAATTATTCACATGTGCAGAATAACTAAAGAACAATAGATTGATGAAAAGTGCAAAGAAGTACACACTAAGATGGAAACAGGAAAAACAGACGAAGCATACAAAATAATTAGAATGAATTTTAGGAATATAAAACGCTACAGCAAAAACTTAACGAGCGTGGGAGAAAATGTCATTATAGAAAATATATAAGAGAGTGGTTAGATGGCAAGAGAATATAGGGAATTTATATGCAGGACGAGAACTATAAGCACTAGAACACGAGTCAGACATTAAAAAGGACACCTTGCGATATCCTATACTTAAAGATGAGTTTGAATTAGCGCTAAAGGGTCTGAAAAATAATAAGGCACCGAGTAGAGATAGGGTACAAGAAAGATGTTGGACAAGTAATAACAGAACGTATCTTCCAACTTGTAAGTTATATGTATCAGACAGGTGATATACCCAAAGATGTCAAACGTAAGTACCATAGTAGTACCATAGTCACTATACCAAAAATCAAAAGTGCGGATAGATGTGAAAACTTTCGACCAATAAGTTTGACACCACATGTGTCAAAAATATTAACTAGAATTGTACAAAGATGGATGGAAAATCGGGCTGAAGAAATACTAGGAGAAGATCAATTTGGGTTTGGGCGAAACAGGTGAATACAGGAGATCATTTTAGCTTTAATGGTGTTAATGGAAAAAACAATAGAAAAAGGAAAAAGCATGTATATAGGGATTGTAGATTAGGAAAAATCATTAGACAATGTAAAATGGGAGAAAATGTTCGAAATACTAAAAAAGATTAAAATGAGTTATAGAGATAGACGAATTGCACATAGCTTATACAAAGAGCAAGCAGCGGTAATAGAATTAGAACAGGAACGCAGAGAAGTAAATATTAGGAAAGGGGTGAAACAGGGATGTGCCCTATCTCCATTAATTTTAACTTATACATTGAACAGGCAATGGATACTGTCAAATGCAGAAAGACGTTTGGAATTACTATACAGGGACAAACGATTGATATGCTTGAATTTGCAATTTTTGTGTTCTATAATTCTATTTTTGTGTAAAAAGAAGCCAATAAAATAGTAACAGGATTTTTAATTAATGTTTATCGAGAGAAAAGGTTTGTTACATACCTTTTAGTTCTAAACAGGTTTGTTTTGTATTTGCAGTAACTTGAACAGGTTAACTAAAATCCACCCAGACAGCTGGAAATGATGACGTCCTACACATCAGTGACGTTACTGTAGTGGATTTTAGAAGCATGTTAAATCCACTCTGTATGACTTTAGCATAAGCGGTTCAAATCCTGTACGTAACCTTCTTGTTTCAATTACTATCAAGCTGGTTAAAGGACTAATAGAAAAATTTTTCATAAAAGAATGTTCGAAACAATCTACACACAACAGGTTGTTTTCATAACTTGACAGCGTCAGCAACAGTGTTTACATTTCTCTGCTCTATTTGCAAAGCAATTGGGGTGAGAAGTGCATTTACACACAAAAAGTAGAGCAATCAGCATCGTATATCAATTAAAAACAGTGGTATGATATTACATCACATTGAATTAATAAAGTAATAGAATTAAAAAGTATAGAAATGGATTTAACTATTTTTAGCAACTAACTTAACCAGCTCCTAAAAACCCGTAGCCAATTCGTCTGAAATACTTCCTTTGTGATGATGCATAAGCATAATATATTAAGATGCCAAATTTGTAACTCCACGAGACTTAAAATCATATGTTTTCTATGCCAAGTACATCAAATTTGTCACATGAATGAACCTTGTAAAAATAAATTCCCACTTCGTTTTTATAAATACAGTTTCAGATAGCAATCTAAAAAAGAACGTCACGTGTCACCCTTCTCACTTCAAATCGTTGTAAAATTCAGCTGAAAGAGATATCGAACACCACTTCAAAATACGGAAGCAAGGACGAAAGCAAAAGCGAATATATTCATGACGTCAGAATATTCGATAAGAATAGAGCGTCGCGACGCCTCCTATATAATGACCCCTGACGTCATACTGGCGTCATTTACACTCCCGCACATATTATCCATGCGGTTTTGTGACGTTATTCGTACTACATCGATTGATGACGTCATTAGTTTTATATCCTCTTTGCTCTTATCTACTTGAAAGTTTAGAAATGTTTGTACGCGTCTCGTATTGCGCTAGCGTCGAGGTCAATGGGAAAGTTTTGTGCTAGTTCCTCACTTGTACTTGAAATAGATCGTTTGTGTGTCCCTTTAAGTCCTTAAGCGTATTCAGCTGATCGGATAGGAAAACGTCTTTAGGGTTTATTTAAGCAGGTATGTTTTTAATTAGTTTAATTAATTAGTGAGTAATTAATAATTTCTAAATTCTGTAGCTGTTTAAACTTGAAGCGATTGCTTCTAAAGCTTAATAAGCTTCTCTTTAAATTTCTTAAGACGTTAATAATCGATACAAAAGCAGTCGTTCCGCTTTTGCTATACAAGTAATTACCAAATGCAAAATTGAGTTTAAAACTTTAAAATTTTGGAGTTGGGTAATGCATGTATAAGTGGTAATTAATTTAAGGGGTTACTAACTTCCAAGGTCAACGACAATAAAAAGCTCGCGTGATACGCTAGCACTATTTATATGCATGCCGTATACACTATTAACCCTGAGGGATATGAGATGTTACTACAAAAAATAGCTTTACTTCAGAATTTTTTCTATTAGTAATTCATCATGTGTCTGAGTTCAGACCGTTCATTTCGTAAGGGTACCACTCATCATCAAGATACGGCGTTGAACATCACTTCTGTACGGACATACCGACACAGTCACACCCGCAAAGGTTAAAGGAAGGTTTTACTGGACGAGCAGACTCACAGACCTAATTAAACTAAAAGGTATACTGTGACCGAATAACTAAGGAAGGATAGGAAAGTTACTGGTATAAACACCTTTAGCATAGAAAACAATTACTCCTGTAACGCTAGAGTGAAAACTGTAGCTTGCAATTAGGTCCACTTAGTCCACTTTCCATAAAGAAAAATGTAAGTTGCCATCACCACTGTTGATGTGACTGTGTGAAGTAGTGGGCACCTCATTCTTAGCACCGCGCGTTATAACAATAGTTCTATTGGCACCCACAAAAATTCTACAGTTTCTAATGAGTTATATCAATAGTTGCGCCAAATTAGTTAGAGTCGCAATTTTAAAACATGAGGTGCAAATTCCTGTAGCACTGCAACATCTGGAAAAAGCACTTTCAATCTCAAGATCTTATAGACACAGAATAGTTCTATATTTCTTGATACACTTTAGCAAAAGTTCTGGCCTCTAACTATTTTCAAACAATTTTTTTAACTTTGCGACAGCACCACAAGAGTACAGAATCCGTTTACAGGATTTTTATCCTAGTTGATTCTGCCCGCTCAGGACGCGTCTAGTAGTTAACGTTAACCTTGTGGTTTGTGCTGTCTGTATCGTTATTTATCGTGCGAGTGCTCTAGGTGTTTGTTTTCCCACCTAGTGATCTGGACAGGATTTTTCAACCTTCTTTTCGATATATATCTATAGTTCTACAAGGGTTCGGACAACATAGTTGGGTTTGATCGATAGTCTCGACCCCGTTGCGCTTTTTTAAAAAGCTTCATTTTTTATTGTATTATTTAGGTTCGGGAAATTTTTTAATCTTGGCGAGGAATTCTCTAGTATTAGTATGTTTAAAAAGCGTTACGTGAAAACCGCACAAAGATTTGGTGCTCACATCAGTCTAGACATTGATTTATGGTTTGTGGTTTGGGAAGTTGCAAGGATTGCATTTCCCATGCTTAACGTGAGGCTGTGTCCGCCAATTTGCGTCAGAACATTGACCTATCTGGGAGCGTAGGCGATGGTTCGTGGACGCTAATACGTCGAAATAAGCAAACTTTACTACGGGCTTTCCCCGAGTGTAGACGTGTTTTCGTTGAGTTTGGAGGGTCAACGAAGTGGTTCATTCCCTTTCGTACCTTTTCCTCTACCGTTCTTCAAAATATAGGCGTTCGGCAATAGGAAAGCTACTGCCAACCAAACAATGGGACACTTTATTTTATTTTCCAATGTTTCGCCCGAAGGTACTACATTGGCCAAGAAACCACTTTTTCTTTTACCTAAAAATTTTGAATTTTGCCGAACCCTTACTATTCCAAGCAAGATAGGGATCTTTAACGTGCGTGACAACACACACACAGACGCGCGCACGCGCGCGCAGGATTCTCATTCTAACGAGGGCGTATATTTGTGAAAAATGCTCGCCTAACATTTTTCAAGCATACCTGTCGGAATTCGAACCCGAGACCTTAGGCATAATAATCACATGCATAGCAACTACGCCACGTAGCCGCCTAAAACAAGGGGACATCTGAACATTATAATGTAATTAAGGGCCGCTATGCTTGCGATCACGTCCCCAATGCTCCACCCGAAGGTACTACATTGGGTTGGGACATCTGAACACCACGCCGAGATTAAAGGCGGACATTGATTAGGATTACCACGGGGTAAGTGCTGACCTTAGAATTATAAAAGCATTTTACGCCCGGGTGAATGTATTCCCTTGTTAATTCGAATATCTTGTATATTATGTAGAAAAAGGAACAGTAAAGTTAACGTTACAACCGTTTTCTATTTTTTTAACATTTTCGAAACTTAACTTCAACACCGCACTACAAGAGTTAAGTAGCATTATGTCGCATTTTTCAACCCACTTTTTGGTATTTCTGACGACATTGATGGATTTCATCTCTAGTTTTGACCTCTTTTCATATTTCTAACATTTTCGACACTTAACTTCAGTACCGAAAGAGTGCAGCAGCTTTTTCGGTACTTAGAGTGCCAGAGACCATAGGGGTCGGTATGACAATCTAAGACACATTACTTCGATGTGGAAAGCAACGGGAAACCACTACATTACCTCCCAAGTACACAGCGTACTTAAATTGAAATACACATGATGACATTCTCTGGGGTAAAAAAAAGATTTAGGAGTTAAAAAGTCCCCCATTCGGATCTCCTGGAGGGGGACTACTTCGGAAGATGCGATCGGAAAGTCCAGAATAAGAGTAGGGAAATTGTAAGTAAACATGATGGCAACCTCTAGGGTAAAAAATTCCGGAAATAAAATAGTCCCCCATTCGAATCTCCGGGAGCGGACTACTTCGAGGGATGTGATCCGAAAGTATAGAAAAAGATCCGTGAACATTCTACGAGTCGGAGCGTGGAATGTCAGAAGTATGAAACAAGTAGCTAAGCTAGAGAACCTGAAACTCGAAATGGATAGGTTAGCACTAGACATAGCAGGAATCAGCGAAGTCCGCTGGCCAGAGGCGAGGGATTTTTGGTGTGGAGACTTCAGGGTAATTCATACAAGATCAGAGGAAGAAAATTCAGGTGTGCAGATAGTTATGCGAAAAAAGATAGGACGACGTGTAGAAAACTACTTGCAAAAGAACGAAAAAGTACTCATGGTTAGATTTGAATCTCAACCAGTAACTACAGTAATAATACAAGTATACTTACCCACCTCTAACTACAGTGAGGAAGAGGCAGAGGAGATCTACAAAGATATCGAAGACATACCAAGATACGTAAAAGGACATGAAAATTTAATAATTACGGGAATTTTAATGCAGTGGTAGGGAAGGAGCGATAGTAGGGGGGTTATTTAGTCTAGGCACGAGAAATGACAGACAAAATGGGCTGGTAGAATTTTGCGACAAGAACAACATAACCATCTTAAATACATTATTTCAACATCATGCTAGAAGTCGATACACGTGGAAAATGCCAGGAGATATAGGTAGATATCAAATAGATTACGTTATTGTTAGACAACGGTTTAGAAATCAAGTAAAAGACTGTAGAAGCTACCCGGAATCAGATATAGACACTGACCACAACATCGTAATTATGAAGGCCGCACTTAAATTTAAAAATCTGAAAAAGAGGAACGGAAAAAGGCCCTTTGACTTTGAGAAGGTAAAAGATAAAGATATTGAAGAAAGATTCGGAAAAAGTCAAATGAATTGCTGAAAGATATCGGGAAAATTTCTGATACTAAGGAAGTAGAAACAGAATGGAATAACATTAAATCCAGCTTAGACATGGCGGTCGGGGATATTCTGGAGTATACACAAAAGAAAATAAGAAACCATGGATAACAAAAGGTATCCTGAATTTAATAGAAGAAAATACAAAAATAGATCAGACGAAACAGGAAATCAGAGATACAAAGCCATAAAATGGGAAATTATTCGCAAATGCAGGAAAGCTAAAGAACAATGGATTGTTGAAAAGTGCAAAGAGGTACAAACTAAGATGGAAATAGAATAGACAGACGAAGCATAGAATTTAATTACAATGAATTTTGGGGATATAAGACCAAATAGCAAACATATAAGGGACGCAGGAGGAAACATCATTATAGAAAATATAAAGAAAGTAGCTAGATGGCAGGAATATATAGGGAATATATATTCAGGAGAGAAACTAACAGCATTATAACAGGAATCCGACATTGAAAATGATGACCTGGGATACCCTATACTTAGAGATGAGTTTGAATTAGCATTAAAGAGTGTGAAAAATGGTAAGGCGCCGGGTATACAGATAAGGTGCAAGCACAAACTCTAATAGCCGCTGGACAAGCAGTAACAGAACGTCTCTTCCGACTTGTAAGCTATATGTATGAGACAGGCGAGATACCCAAAGATTTCAAAAATAACATCATAGTAACTATACGAACAAAAAAGAGGCGCGGATAGATGTGACAATTTTTAAACAATAAGTTTGACAGCACACGTTTCAAAAATATGAACTAGAATTGTACAAAGACGAATGGAAAAACGACCTGAAGAAATACTGAGAGAAGATCATTTTGGGTGTAGACGAAACAGGGAAACACGGGAGGCTATTTTAGCTATAAGGGTGATAATGGAGAAAACAATAGACAAGGAGGAAAGCGTATATATAGGGTTTGTAGATTTGGAAAAAGCATTCGACAATGTAAAATGGAAAAAAATGTTCGAAATACTCAAAAAGATTGGAATGAGTTTTAGGGATAGACGGATAGTACATTGCTTATACAAAGAGCAAACAGCTGTAATAGAATTAGTGCAAGAAAGTAGAGAAAAAGGTGAGACAGGGATGTGCTTTATCCTCATTAATTTTAACTTGTACATAGAAAAGGCGATGAACACTATTAAATAAATGCAGGAAGACATTTGGAATTAATATGCAGAGATAAACGATTGATATGTTTAAATTTGCAGATGATATAACGGTATTAACATCTAGCAAGGAAGAGTTAGAATCTGCTGTTAATGAAATTGAAACCGCTGTAACAGAGTGATACGGTATGAAAATTAACAAAAATAAACTAAGGTTCTAGTATACAAAAGACGGGAAAATAAATCAAAAATAAGGATACAAATAGGTAATGAGAACTTACAAGAGGTTAAGGATTTCTGCTACCTAGGAAGTCAAATAACGCAAGATGGGAAAGCACAAAAGATATAAAACAAAGATTAGCACAAGGTCGTGCTACATTTAACAAGAAAAAGCAACTACTGTGTTCAAAATTCAGAAACATAGAAACAAGGAAAAGATTGCTTAAAACATATGTGTGGAGCACAGCACTGTATGGTTGTGAAGCCTGGACAGTAGGAGAAGCAGACAAGAAAAAGGTGCTACAGACGTATGATGAAGATATCATGGACAGACAAAGTTAAGAACAAAGAGGTGCTAGAAATGGTAAGGGAAGAAAGAAATATGTGGAAAACAGTAAAAAATAGGAGAGATAGGATGATAGGCCACATACTAAGACATGAGGCAATAGTGCAGAGATAGGAAAAAGAGAAGTAGAGGTAGACCTAGGTTAGACTACTGCACACACATAGTGAAAGATGTAGGCTGTGAGAATTTCAGGAAAATGTGTAGGCTAGCTTAGAATAGAAATCAATGCAGGTACGCTTCCAACCAGTCGCAAGTTAGAAAAACCAATGATACAAATAATAACTGTACTTAAACACGATGATTATTATAAACAACTGCAGATATTGGTTTTGCAATACTTTCAACTAATGTTAATTGTGCGAAAGGATTTATCGGAAAACTATTAATACGGCAAATGTCTTAGTGTTGGGGGATCCTTGGCAGCCACAGGCTGCTTAACCCCCTTCACATACCGTGCATTTACATTTCCAATGCTCCGCCCAAAGGTACTACATTGGCCAGGAAGCGAGGTTTTTTTACCTGGAAAATTTAGAATTTTGCTGAACCCTTGCTGTTCCAAGCAAGGTAGGGATCTTTAACGTGCGTGACAACACTCACACACGCAACCCCCATTCTACCTCTCATCCGAACGAGGGTGTATTTTTGTGAAAAATGCTCGTCTAACATTTTTCAAGCGGACCGTATCGGGATTTGAACCGGGGGACCTTGGGCGTAGTAGTCACACATATACCACTACGCCACGGAGTAATAACTGTAAAATAATAGGTGACCGAACTGCATCAAACAAGAACAACAGCTATGTGCAAAGACAACGAACATAGATACAAGAAAAAAACTATTCAAAGCATAGTGTGAAGCACAGCACAGTACATCTATGAAATAGTGGCAGTAGCAAAAGCAGACAGAAAGTGATAGAAGGCTTCTGGAATGTTGTGCTTCAGATGTATGAGGATGGTAGCATGGACAGACAAAGTTAATAAGAAATAGGTTGTAGAAATAGTAGAGGAATAAAGATATCTGCGGAAAATGAAAAAATAGAAGAAATAGAAAGACAGGATACGTTCTAAGGAATTTCTGGGGAATAGTACGGGATAAATTACAAGCAGAGATGAGAAAAGAGAGTTAGAGGTAAACTGAGATCAGAGTTTCGCACACAGTTGGTTCATACTAGGAAATAATGAGGGTACGCGTTCAACTAGTTCTAGGACTGAAGACCTAATAATGATGAACTTCAGTACTGCACTACTAGAGTTAAGTGCCGTTTTGCCGCATTTTTTACCCACTTTTTGGTATATTCCCAAACTTCTACTTAGTTCTGGCGACATAGGTGAGTTTTATGGATAATTCCAACCTTTTCATATTTCTTTCAGTTTCGAAACTTAATTTCAGCATTGCATCACATGAGTAAAATACCAGTATGCCACATATACTCCTTTGTGTATTCCTATAGTTCTACATTAGTTCTGACAAGATAAGTGGATTACGTCGATAGTTGCGGTCAATTATCATATTTTTAACATTTTTGAAAGATAATTTCAGCACTGCCTACACGAGTAAAGCAGCAGTGTGCCGCATTTTCAACTTACGTTTTGGTATATTTCTATAGTTCTACAATTGTTCTGACAACATAAGCGGATTACGTCGATAGCTCTGGCCTCTTCATATTTTTAACGTTTTTGAAAGGTAATTTCAGCACTGCATTACATGAGTAAAGAACCAGTATGCCGCATTTTTAACCGACTTTTTGGTATCTTCTCATAGTTTTGAATTGTTCTGACGGCATATGTCTGTTACATCGGCAGTTCTGACCTCTATTCGTATTTTTCACTATTTCTAATTGTAGCTTCAACACAGTACCGCTGGAATAAAGTACCAGTACGTCGTATTTAGCAATCCACTCTTTGGAATATTCCTAGAGCTATCCAATAGTTCTGACGATATAAATGGGTACCTTACTCTTGTGTTACCGTGCTGAAGTCAAATTTCGTACATGTTAGAAGTATGAAAAAAACAAGAACAATCGGTGGAACCCACTTATGTCGTCAAAACTTTAGGAATATACGAAAACGTAGGTTGAAAAATGCGGCGTACTGGTACTTTACTCTTGTGGTGCGGTGCTGAAGTTACGTTTCGAAATCATTAAAAATATGAAAAGATCGCGAACTATCGATAAAACACTACTAAGTTGTTAGAATTATTGTAGAGGTATAACAGTATTCCAAAAAGTAGGTTAAAAAATTAGGTATACTCTTGTAGTGCGGTGTTGAAGTTAAGCTACGAATTTGTTAAAAACAAAAAAAGAGGCCGAAATGTCGTCAGAAGTATTTTAGTATTATATAAATATACCAAAAAGTAGGTTGAAGATGCAGCATACTGGTACTTTACTCTTTTCGTGTGGTGCAGGGGTTAAGTTTCGAAATTGTTAAAAATAAGAAAAGAGACCGGAACTATCAACGTATCCAACCTATGTTGTTAAAACTTTTGTAGGACTATAGTAATGTACCAAAAAATAGGTGGAAAATGCGACATAGTGGTACTTTACTTTTGTGGCGCGGTGTTAATGCTATGCTTCGAAAATATTAAAAATATGAAAAAGGACCGGAACTATCAATGAAACCCACGTAAGTCGTCAGAACTATTGTACAACTATACGAATATCCAAAAAGTACGTTAAAAATGCGACATACTAGTACTTTACTCTTGTGGGACGGTACTAAAGTTAAGTCTTAAAATTAATACAAATATGTAAATATGCCACAACTATTGATGATACCTACCTAAGACGTAAGAAATGTGTAACTATAAGAATATAACAAAAAGTAGATAAAAAGTACGGCTAACTGCTACTTTACCCTTTGCTTCAATTTTTCCGTTGCCCATATTGAATTACATGACATTATAAATCCCATTGTCTAAACATTTCCTTAATAACAAACATAAGAAACAATTAAATACAAAGTTTTACGCTTCAACTCGCACTAAATTTCACCACTAAAACTTACATTTAAAATTCGCATATACATTATTAAAAAGTATAAACATAAAAGCTTCTACATTACTCATTGTTTAATTTCCAAATATATCTTTAAGTTACCGGATGTCCAAAACCCATCAGCATTCCCATTTTCTTTCCTTCAGCTAGCATATCTTTCCTTCCAACTAATACATCTTGTTATTTAACTACCATAGTTTTCTTAACACACACAAAAAAAGTTTCAAATTATTGAAGAGGTTAACTCCCCACATTTTAACTCCTTTTTAACCAATCGTAACGACGTTAATTCTACTAGCCCTAAAATTGAAATGTACTCTATGTACTTTATGCACTCTATGTACTGTATGTATTCTATGTACTCGATATACTCTATTTACTCTATGTATCCGATATACTCTATGTACTCTATGTAGTCTATCTATGTACCCTATGTACTCTATATACTCTGTGTACTTTGTGTATTCTACCCGTATAAGCGTAGTTAAAGGAATAAGTCGCGCGCCACGTATTTTTTTCTGCGGAAATTTATATTCTTCCTTTTATTACTTTCTCGTACGATACATTTTGAGCTTTTTAATTACTTGCTCGGGAATAATTAATTCTTTTCCAAAGAGTGTATGACTACTGTCATTTCTTTCACGCTTCGTACCTTCAAGGGGGGTGTGACTTTAAATAGTTTACTTACGTTAACGTCACGTACTTAACGTTACCTCGTGTTTTCAGCAATTTAAATAAATACATTGAAAGATTTTACATTGTATTGTATAATATGATTAACTTATCTGCAACCTGATATTTGTGAGCCTTACTAAATAAGCATATGTGTTTTTAAGCACGTTCAAATATGTATTACATAAAAATAAAACTATTCTTTTGTAATTTTAAGTTTATCACCCGAGTGCCCTTTAATAGAACTAAAAATTTATTGAAATGTCAGGCCTAAAAACACTACTATTGATGAAATCAGAATATGCAGGTACATTTATATTAATTTCGTCCGTTTAAGATTAATTTTCTACTTTTCCATTCAGTTTCCTTTTAACGTACCTCCAACGCGTTGCAACTTAGTGCCTGAATCGCAACACAGGAATTAAGCATTCCACAGCGGGTAAGCTGATAGTTGCTTTTGTGAGGCTGTGCTGGCGCTAAGATTATAAATGTCTAGAAATGAAACGCATCCAGTACCGTTGAGGGGTCATAAATCATTAGAATTTTTGTAATTGGGATCTACCATATTACTTGTCATTTAAATGGTTATAATATAGTCCCTCACGTACTCGTATAGGTATTGCTAAAATAAATCCTAAAGAAGAAACATTGAATTACGCTGTATCACTAAAGAAGCCTAAAAAACAAAATAAAGTTCACGAAAAATAGTTTATTTCAAATCTTTCCGTTTTCCATATGAATCATGTGTCATTATAAATCTCAGTTTGATTGGCAATGTATTTAATAACACATAGAAAACAACTTTTTCGTTTTACTCTTTCATTTCCAAAAATACTCAGTTTTTATACTTTTACTAACATTTAATTTCACCAATAAAACTTTCATTTTAGATTTAATATGTACAATTTCATCACTAATTAGTCTAATCAAAATAATTATTTTTACTTAATTAATTTATTATTACCAAAATACATACTATTATTGCCTAATATTGTTTTTAAAACGTTACATAAAAGCTCATAATAGTACTCATTTTTTAATTCTAGGATTTTCAATAACACCGAGGTTTGCTTCCTTAAATTCTAAAAATAGACAACTTCCTTGTACTAAACAAACCACACAGTTCCAATTTAATAAAGTGGTGACTCACCCTATTGTTTTCAAACGGTTATCACGACATTATATTCGCGCGCCGCACGTTTATAAAACTACCCTGTAACTTGTAAATGTATTTCGTGTCTACATGTCGATCGCCGAGTACTTCTTCCCTTCGGGAATGCGATCAAATTTTTTTGGAGCTTCTGCACTTTCAGTCGCGTGTTTAAACAAACATTATATCAGAGCCTCATATAAAACTAACATTATATTAATCCTCAACGCCCCTCCCTTCTATTTGCACGTAATATACATTTTGATGTTGATTTATTGCCGGTTCCTAAATAACTGATTAATAAGTAAATTTCCGTTGAATATCTAACCACATCCGACGGAAATTGAATCGGTTATTTGGGAACCGGCAATAAATCAACATTAAAATGATTGAGAGAGGGGTTAAAGATTGATATAACGTTAGTTTCATATGAGTGTTGGATATAATATTCGTTTAAAAGTGAGATCCAATCCGGAGATTTTGCTACTGAATTCATCAAATGAAATGCGGAGCGGAACTTGCGTGTTATCGTGTGATTTATATAGATGTGCAATTGTGTTTACTTGTTTCTCATTCATAAACATTACTTTCTTTGTCTCAATACCAACTTGTAAAGTGCTAAGCTAGTAGAACATAATTGGCTTTATAATGTCTGCTGAAAATTATTCAATAAGCACAGTCATAGAAGTTCATCACTAAATGCAAAAATAATTTACGAAGGCTTACAAGTAAAATATTGTACATTATACGCCAGGTAAAGGTTTTGATCGCCAGTAAAAACCTACTTACCTGGTTAATAATATAAAATGTCATTCTCAATTTATAACAATATAAAATGAATACATTGTAATGTATTGAATGAAAAGATTAAATTATTTGCAATTAAATATCTGCATTTTCTTCTGTCTGAATTCGGGTCTTTACATTGTATTATATCATGTCTGCAGTTTTCTTTGTGGTAATTGCAACTATTCCTGTTAAGATTGTCACATCGCATAGAATTAATTCAACTAAAAGCTCATATGTCGGATATATTTTAATAAATTTACTGTTATTTACTTGATTTTAAAGCCTTCTTAAGAAAATGGCATGTTTTCAAAATGTTTTGTTTACATTTTTGTGGTTTAAAGTAATTTACAATCCTGAACTGAGTTTCAATATGTATTTAACATCCATAAAGCAATTATTTTTGTGGTTTTTAAGTTTATGATTTCAATAAAACTACCAATTTTTCTATAATGTTCTAGTTTAGAAATTTTGCAGGGTGTTTTAATAATAATTTTGTCTGTTCAAGATTAATTCTACCTTATACATTTAATTTATATATCTAGCGTAATGCAGCGCATTACAAATTGTTTGAAACTTTGCAATTTGTAAACTATAAGCTATAACTGGTTGACGAGTTCTAATACCAACACAACTAGTCGTGTTTTTTTCCTAATTGTTAGTATACAAATACTTATTTCTAGCGTGATGCCAATTTACAGTTTAGAACAAACTAATTTGTATAAAAGTAATTACCAAACGATTTTTAGAACAACAATTTTACTTATATAAATCCTTGTACACGACATACAACATTCGAGATTAATTACTTGAACATTCTCATGGCTTAAGAAATATTTCCACAGTCTATCATCATTGATACCGTAGACAGAAACGCAAACATACCCAAATATTAGTAATTTGGTATCCCTTGAAGCTATTTTTAATATAGCAAGAAAGTTTAATGGTCTTGAGAAGTTAGCTGAAGAATGCAATATTCTCTGCTATTCCTATCAAAGCACAATAACTCGCCTTTCATAAATTGCAGCATATATACTTCCTTCATGTTCCTAATTAAATTTTCCTTGCAGTGACCTAGACGTGCTTAATTATAATTTTCATTTAAGGCAACTATAGTTTAATCAAATCTCAGTATGGCTTAATTACACATTTTGATTTGTTGAACGAAAATTAATAGCTATATATATATATATATATATATATATATATATATATATATTTTGCATAAAGTAAAATTTACGTTTTTACATACCATAAATTATTATTTCAAGTACAACTAGTTTAAAAATGGTATAAAATCACAATTTTAAACCAGCAACGTTTCGATATACTTATAGCTAAACTCCAACCTTACACTATAGCATGCATGTGGTAGCAATATCTCAGTTTGTTATTTGCATTTTACCCTGATAGACCTCCAGAAGAGTTCTCTACTCAGGTTAATACATTGTTGATAATTTTGCATTTTCTCATCGATAACCAGTTCGACATTAGAGAGTTATTGCAAACTCATTTCAAGCAGATCTTATTAAAAGAATCTTTAAATCAAGTATTATGTATTAAAATTTTGCATCCAATTTTAGGGAGTGTTTTTGCAAATGTTCTTCCCTTCATTCTTTATTTTGTTATAATATGTTTATTGTTATATCTAAGTTATGTTTTAAAAAATTTAATATCTCTTGTGATACAAAAGGCTTGATGAATAAATGCGTAAAAATCCATTTAATAAATATGAAGCGCATTTTCCTATTAGCCATAGACGCATCCGCGTGTATTTTTAAGATTAATGCTGTTTTTCTCTGTTTGATGTAATGAAAATAAAAAAGTGTTGGTGATTTTCTTTATAGACAGCATTAATTTAATTAATAAAGAGAGCACTTTTGTATAAACAGCCGTTGTAAAAGTTGGCGCTTTCATAATTTGTTGTTGAAAATCTGCATTGAATCCCCGTTGCAGCAAGATGATGTCTTTTCTCATCAATATATATATATATATATATATATATATATATATATATATATATATAGCTATGATACCACCGCACGCCGATGTGATTAATATTCAGTCTCCTGTTAAACGCCACCGCTCTGTCTTTAAATAACCTCAACTTTAAATTTTAAGCATACCTCTTTTTATATGCCTCGACTAGCTCAGTTTAATTTACACAAAGCGCACGACGATACGATAACAAAGAAAGTTTAACCTCCCTTTTAACCTAGGTCCTTTATACTTGAACAATATAAACGAAACAAATCAAAATTTGTATAATGACCAAGAATATATACACTTTACAGTTTAATAACTTTGATAATTTGATTTGCTATTCATAAATTTACCCATGAATCAAAATAATAATATCAAACTGATTATGCCCAAATCATAACTCTCTTAAAGTCAGCAAGAATAGCACTGTATACTACTGGAAGTGCCTCTTGAACGTTCAAACGACCTTCTTTATCTTTATGTAAATTTTTAAAAGGTTTTTGATGACTCTTTACAAATTAAATACTTTAATATATGCAAAAATGTAAATATTAAAAATTGAAATAAAGCCTTGTGCTAATAAAAATATACTTATTTCTGACCTGATTTTTCCTTGCTTGTTTCCAATTCTTAGAACTGCCTCTGCATGTGATTGACCAGCATTCCTGGATTGTTTCCACTTAAACTCTCTTGTTTACTGCATAGTACAGCTCGACCAGTCTAACCCTTAGTTTGATTAATTTCTCCTTCAATGCTCACGTGCTTATGTAGCCCCCTGCCTAATTATATATCTTCGCTAGAGCAATTATTTAAATCCGTTTCTTAGAGTCATTTAAATTCGTTCACCAGAGCGATTACTTAGAATTCATACGTTACTTAGATTCGATCGCCAGAGTATTTACTTAGAGTCCTAAATTATTAAATATTAAAATTAAGTTTAATTAATAATTCTAACTTACGTTTTCCAAAGTTAACGGTAACTTTTATTGTAGATCGGCACTAGAATTATTTTTGAAAAATTTTTCTATCTCGACTTTCACTAAATAATTACTTAATTTCTACTATTTTCACTCCGCGTGATATTATACTTTGAACTGTTATAGATTGTGCCTTGGTCGAAGAAAGACTGATTGTTTACCAAGTCCGTGTTCTATATAGAGCCTCCTCCCTTCACCTGTATCATTGGTTTTCCGAGCGTACTTTGTTAATTGAGGCGTTGTACTTTGCCTTATCTTGCAGCCTTCGGATTTTCTATAACGTTATCATTACAACTCGTGTCGAAGTGATGCATTTCCTCACGTAGGCATCTAATTTGTATAGTGTATTCCTCTGAATATTCAACTTTGAACTTTCTTCAAGTCACGTCCGCTTGTTTATATTTGTATTTATTAAAATTTTTTTGTTTAATTTATCACGTAACCAAACGTCTGTTTTGTTGTTTAGTACTCCAAAATCTGTTGGATTTTATATGAATTTATGATGTACAGATCACGTAGTCAAATTTTTATGATGACGTATTTGAATGCATGCGTTTATTTATTTTATGCGTTACTGTTTTGAAGGGAATTTTTAATAGCTAGTATGTCAGGTTATTGCCTTTCACTAATTACGTATTTATTTCAATAAAACTCGTTGCCTTTAAAATGTTGTTCCTGCGTATTTATTTTCAATTTTATGCTTGTATATTTAATTTAGAATGCATTATATGACGTACAAGTTATTCATCTTACTAAATATGATTTTATTTTTAAAAAGTGAGCTTCCTTTCATAAATTAAAGTTAGTTGTGATTTATGTACAGTGTGCTCGATATTAGCTTTTTGCATAATGTCGAGTAACTTCCATTTTATGATTAAATTGTTTAATTTTCTAAACTTTAGTGATATTCACAAGTATCGTACGACCCTTGTGGCTCAATATACCCCTAAATTGCCCAATTATCATAGCAATATATATATATATATATATATATATATATATATATATATATATATATGTATATAGACAAGTTATTTGCTGTCCGCAATAAGGAATATGTGAAGAACAAAATAAAAAATAAGATGTATCTGTAAATAAACTCTTATGAAAACAATTAGAGCTTATTCACATATACAAATCGGGCTAATAGTTGTATAGCCATTAACAAAACAATAGCTTTCTTCCCTTTGTGAAGTAATAAAGCTATTGTTTTATTAATGGTACGCTCGCGGTGGACGCCACTAAAAGAGTGATGTACTAAGCTCTCGCGTTGTGGCGTCACCAAAACGGTGATGTGGGAAGCCCCGCTTTGGAACGTCACTAAGAGAGTGATATGATAATAGCCGCACGTTGATGCACTGCTAAAAGAGTGCTAAAAGAGTGCAAATTGTAAAACTTAAAATTGTTCACATACCGTCCTTTCTAGCTTTGCCTGCATCAAGGCGACTCTTCTTCAGATATAATTTAATTTTATCTAAATTTTTGTTTTCACCATCCACAACTTCAGCTGAACATTCTGATTGATCGGAATTTTGAACCAGTAAATCCGTTTCTTCTTGGTGACGGTTACTCATAGTAACTTTTGGAACATTCATTGTTTTTGAATGCACGCCTTTTCCAATCTTATCAAAATTGTGACTTAATAGAGCTTCGGCATCACATATAGCACCATCTTTATCCGAATGATTTCCATCGTTAGGAAAATGTAGCACAAGTTCAATTGCGCTAGTTTTGTTGAGCTAAACGGTCTTCTTCTTCTATATTTTCTAAAATACGCATCGATTCCTCAGCATCATTTGTGTCGTTAAGGTTATATCTTTTCTTTGTAGCCATCTAAAAAATGCTCAAAACTAAAATTACTAGCAAAAGGCAAAAATCAAGCAATAGTGCTAGAAAACCGAATGTTTTACTCATATAACGCTAACCAGTTCTCTTGTTTATTAATGCAATCTCGTTTGAAATCACTAACTGTCCAACGTATTTTAAAACATGCGGCCTGTATAAACTCCTTTGGTGCTATTGCATAACACAAGTTGTCATTTAATCTGCTTACCTGTTAAATTACTCGTTTTACTAAAATGAAAATCAAAAATTTTTTTGGAAAAGTTAACCGGCGCCAATAAAATCAAAATTTTTTGCAATACTAACACAGAGCAGGTGATCTGAAACACACACAAAGGGTAAGTTAAATTTGAGTTGGTAAATCAGAAATGTTTTCTGGAGTGTTAGACCTCTAGTGAACAAATTACACAACTAAACGGGCGATAAATTGCCTACTCAGGACTAGATGGCACTAAGCATAAGAAAGCACTGCAACTGATGTATAATACAATGAGCATTAATGGGTTAACCCCCTTCACATGCCCTACATGTGATTTTCCAATGCTCCACTCGAAGGTACTACATTGACGCGAGTTTTTTTTACCTGGTAAATTTGGAATTTTGCCGAACCCTTGCTGTTTCAAGCAAGGGAGGGATCTTTAACGTGCGTGAAAACACACACACGCACACACAGGACCTCCCTTTTACCTCTCATCTAAACGAGGGCGTATATTTGTGAAAAATGCTCGCCTAACATTTCTCAAGCAAACCGTGTCGGGATTTGAACCCGGGCGTAATAGTCACACGCATACTAACTACATCACGGAACCGCCTGCCCCCCTCTCCCTCACATACCCCCGAATATCGGTGAAACTTGGTATATATTCAGAAAACCATAGAAGTGGAACCGAGCTGTATCTAACAAGAAAGTTTGGAAACAGCAAACATAGGAAAAAATTGTTGATAGCGTATGTGTTGTGCACAGCACTGTACGGCTGTGGTACAGTAGGAGAAGCAGACAGGAAAAAGTAAAAGTATTTTGGAATGCTGTGCTTCAGATGTATGACGATGATAGCATGAACAGACAAAGTTAATAACAAAGAGGTTCTAGAAATAGTAGGGGAAGAAAGATATCTGGGGGAAACAAAAGAAAATAGGAAAAATAGAAGAGCAGGATACGTTTTAAAGCATTTGGGGATAATGCGGGATATATTACAAGCAGAGAAAGAAAAAAAAGAGGTAGAGGTAGATTTAGATCTGGCTATTGCAGACATATAGTGAAAGATGTAGGCTGTGGAAATTTCAGGAAAATGTGTAAGTTAGCTCAACATAGGAAACAATGGAGGTACGCGTCTAACCAGTTCTAGGACTGAGACCTAATGATGATGAGTTATAGAAATAAGCTCACATGAATTCAGCGCTGCATATGCTTCGCATAATGTTACAACTTTATACCCAATATGAACAATGTCATCTTAAGTATAACAAAATTCTCATTAATAAAAGTCATAATTAGTATTGACATTGATATGGGAACATGCATTATATACATGCATTTGTGTATTTTAAGTCAACTCATTAATTTAATCTAATACAATTTTATGGGAATTAAATTTTTACTCATTACTTCTACTAAAATTTTTCCGGCGCTCCAGAGGTTATTACAATTTAGAAGCGTCATTATTACAGTTTAGGCGGCTAGCTCTAATGTCGTTATATAACCTATACAGACCACGTTTTTACCGAATGATGCAATCGCAATGTCTATGTCAATATACATGCACATTTAGGTAATGTTCAAATTACTTACGTGATATGTATATCTCGCAATCTCTCATCTAAGGATACACCACGTGGAATGATTTTCGTAGTTCGCCGGGATGAACATCAAATTATTATCCGTTGGTGATCTTCTTATTGCTTCTTGTAGGGGATTGGAAGGAAATAGGTAGTGGGTACGATAAGGTAAGGGGAGATAAAAGGAAACTACATACCTTCTTTCAAAAACTACATCGCACTTCCACACTTGTTGCTTCGTCTATGTCAAGTTACTTCATCCACTTCCTCGACTTGCGCACTTCCGCATTCCTTCTGCGCAGACTCGACTGTCACCAACGGGGGAGGTTAGCGTATCATTTCAAAAAATACGCGGCAATTAACCTATGAAGTATCTCTAACCTAAAACATGATACATGACCAGTTTGGCATGTAACAAGGTTGAATAAAAAAATAATAGAAATATTTCTCACACGGGTATAAAAAGGTTCGCCATCGCTGTTTTAGATAGTCCTGCAAAACTAAATGTTCTTTGTACATCCTCTGAAGGCGCGTCTAAACACCCGAAACAGGTACGTTCAAAACTAAAATTGGCTGTTTTGGAAAGTACCATTAGACATCTTCAATGGACCGTTTCAAACCTGATGTCTTTTGGACAGTCTATGTTGGTCGGTCCAGACCTACCACTCTTACATGCCCTATGGAGATCCAGTTTAGAGGAACTGCACCTCCTACTAATGTCATACTTCTTAAGTTTAAATATAGGCTACCTTTGGATATCAATGGACGTCTTAAAGATGTCCATTCAATGTCTTAGTATTTTCTGGGGAAACAAAAGAATTTGGTTAGATTTGCCTTGGCATTTAGGAACTCGGTTGCAAGAAAACGAATATACCTAAATTATCCATTATAGTTTAGTTGCTTGTGATCTACCTTTATTAATTAAAAAGCCATAAATGGTAGTTTTATATTTATGCTTGATGCTATGATTTATAATCGCTTTTATGTCTAAGCATATTAGCTGCTCTAAAACAATTACAAGGCGAAATAAGTAATGTGTTAGTAAGTCGCAACTGCGTATAAAATTACGCAATTATAATAACTAAGTTAATACTGAACAAAGATCCGGGAAACTAGATTAAATCTGTTAGCCAGTATATCGCTTTATACCGTCGCATATTAAACAAAGCGTAATATTCGCACCATATATCAAAGACAAAGATACTTCTCCACCCTTGCAATTTATCATTTAATTTCAATAACCAGTTTTACAGATATTTTATAATCTATTTATACTAATGGATCTGTTTTACAGCTAAATAGCTCCGTTACCAATTTTTAAATACATCACTGTCACACTCTATTCATAAGGAGTTCGCGTAGTGTTTCTAAAAAGCATAATGAGTTCCACAGTGTGGGTGGCCATAAATAATGCACTGAATAATTAGCGAACAAAATCATGGTGTTGTAAGATTTACCTGAAAAATTAGTAGTTGCATAGTGTACAAGTAATTTAAGAGTTAAGTACATGCATGAGGTGTAAGAGAAGGTGTTAGTCATGGTTTGATATTGTGCGTTAATTTGGAAGAACGATGTTCCTTTGTGCAAGTAAGATCTCCTAACCACAACCATGTACAATCTTTTTGAATAATATTGCACGAAAGCTTCTTATATCAACAGTTTTTTCTTAGCTGATTACAAATCTGTTTACTCCTAGGTACATTGAAATTGCAATTTGCTAAGGACAATTTATTTCAAAGCTCATTTCCTAAAAACGTCAACACTTTCTTCCTCTAATGAAACGAAATTTAAAATTTACCCTTGAAGGGTTCGTGGCTAACTACAAAATCCCTTTCCTAAAACAAGTTTGTTACGTTTGTTTTTCAACATAAGTTAAATACCCTTTTTCCCTTGTTAAGTCATTACCCGCTCGAATAAATTCCATTTCTATTTTTAAATTCTCCAACAATACCCTATGTAGTGTACCTGTTCAGAATAAACCCGCTTTAACATAATTTTAACTCAAATTCATTTTGCTTTTAAAACGAAAATTTATTCGATAAATTAAATAGTCAATATCTTGTTTTAGGTATCCGTTAATTTGTTAAACATTTCGATAACGTATAATTGCTTTCTCTTGTGTTTTCCATCTAGACTTGTCAAAATAATGGATCCTACTTTTATTTGATAGCGTGTTTTCCAGTTTGCTGGTCGCGCTTTGATAGCGCGAGGAGTGCAGTTCGAACTCGTGTTATTTGAACCAATTTGTAATTTGATTCTGCAGCTTGTGCGTGAAATATTTTCTACATTACTCGTCCCACTACTTAAAGAGCGATGCACGTTTTTTGTTCGACAAGTAGAAGGTATCTTGCATGTATCGCTCTTAGCTGGAGGCCAAAATGATTCTTTAAGTAGGCGTAACTGTTCTTTGCCACAGTTCAACTGCCGTTACCTGTAGATCGCTAGTGCCGTTATGGTAACAGGGTAAATAGATCCCGACGGCCGTGGCGATGCGGTGCTGATTTACTCCCGATGGCGTGCAAGCTAGGTATCCCGACACATACAGGTATACAACTTGTTTTCTTTTGTGTATATAAAGGGCATTTCCTGATCAGCGTTTGGTGTAGTTACGTGACAATGTAGGACTATTATTTGTTGCTGCGAATCGATATTATCGCTCTACAGGTGTTATGTACAATTTAAAAAAATGTCTGACAAAAGCTCTCACACGTTAATTCTTTTCTACTGATTTGTTTATTTTACAATAGGTATGTGCGATTGTAAAAACGCTTGACAAAATCCCTCACATGTTAATTTTCTACTGATTTGTTTTGTTTTGTATAAAATACGAGATGCGCACTTCCTATCTAAAGTACTAAATTGTTCGTTTCACATAATTGTTTGCTTTGAAATATTAACGCTTAATTTATTTCTTTGGCTTGGTTGTACAGAATCCTTTACTTATTTTTATTGTTAATAGATAATCGTGGCCGATGGGCTCTTTTTTTTTTTTTGGTATGTATGTGAATTCCCCACTCTCCACGTTTGGTAGTTAGCCTGGTATTTACGTTTCTTCCGGCTACGTCTAGGTACGTAGCAAGTTGTTAAAGGAGAGGCGGTCTTCCGAAGTAGCTAGTGGTTTATTCGTAGGTAGAGCAATGAAAGATCGTCGTGGGTCCTCAAAAACTTTACTTCTTTCAAAAATCTATGGAAATTAAAATTAGAAAACTCTAAAGAGGGCGCCACCAAGTCCGTAGCTCATAAAAACAAAATGTGCTCTATGGGTCAACTTGGAAACCCTCAGAGAAAAATATCGCATTCGCTGTGTGAACACGATTATCAAGAAAGAGTGAATAGCACCTGTAGTAAAACAATATAGTTAAAGCAAAGAAAAGGCATAAGAAGCGTACTTCTACTACCTTGCTATTACAAAAGAAATAACATATAACATCATTTCCTGTAATAAAATATAACTATTATTAAGCCACACTATTGAAGCTACCGTAATATGGGGTGAATATGATCACCTTTTAAGTTTAACAATGATTTTCAAGCAAATGTCTTAAGTATATAATTATTTTAAAATGGTATCTTTTGAGTCTAAATTCTTATTTTCCAACACACATATTGTTATATCCTTCTTAATCACCAGTAATGAATTAATTTTTTTAAGTGTTGTGATCTTATTGGTTCGACAGTTAGGGTGAGTAGGATCACACACAACAAATACAAAACTTTAACCTAAAAATCCATACTTTGAACCACAGAGATTTCTTTAAAATAGGTCAATGAAAATATTTAAAATAGTGTAATGAATCATAAGTTTAAATGTGTACATAATAAGTTTCTTAAGTGTATTCATTCTAAATTTTAAAAAGTACTAATTCTAAATACTATATACTTTCTAAAATATAGGTTTCTTAAGTGCACGTAAGCATATATAAGTTTTTAATATTAAACTTATAGTATTGGAATAAAAATAAAAATGGACAGAAAGAATAGAACTAAAAAAAGCATCTTTAAACTATTCAAGATAGGTCGCATCAACAATGAATCGATGCTGTCCTCTATGAATTTTGGCTGACACCACTAGACTTTCAACCTATTGCTGACTTACCACAGAATGATCTTTGATGTCAGGAAATATAAAAAATACATTCTTTTTTGCCGATCTGTTTTTGCAAACATTTGATAGCGATTTCATCGTCAGTAATATTTTGAACGAGTGCAAAAAACCTGAGGCCACGTCTGTTTCTTGTAAATCTTCTTAAATTTGTTTGGTTTAACTTCATATGGATTGAACGCGTAAGCAGGCTGATGTCCAGAAATGTGTTTAACATTAAGGTGGTAAATAGAACAGGCAGCATCAACGACAGTGTCAGTTACATCTTCACATTTACTTTCAGTTCCATACGCACCTTTTTCAGCTTCATCTGTAACTTCACCTTCATGGATACTTTCCAGTTGCATAGTGGCACTTTTACCTGGTTCCACCATAATCTTGATCTTTTTGTCCGATTTGATTTTGTTTCATCTGTCCCTCTTAATTCTTTTAAAAATTTGATCACAAATTGAGGTATAGCTTGAAACTTGCCTCTCAAACAGAGTTCCTTTACGTTATTGAGATAGAGTGAATATGCTTCTGTACAATCCTTTAATGCAATAATGTTTAGTAAAAATATAAAAAAAAAACAATGAAATAAACTCGTCTAACTACATTACTAAATCGACCCTACACTACTAAAGAAAATTAATTATAGTTCCTCGAAATAGTAGATATTAATTATCATTGTCCTTAAATAAACTAAGTCCGAATATCTAAACGTAACATGAGTGACCTGTACTAAAATATATTAGACCTATAACCAGTTCATTTCTTTCTTTTCAAACCTTGAACTCCCTGGAATGTTAAAAGCTCGAGTATGCATACGACCCAGCGTGCTAAATGTCTACTTCACACAAGCCCCAAGTATCTATGAGTCTGGTTAAGTAACCTTAATTATTCGAACGACGTCGACATGCACTTACCACAATGAAAACATTAATTAGGATCGATCCTACCTTATATCGTAGACAAACTGTCCTTTGGGGATGATTTCAGCAAGCTTTACCATTAGACTGCATTGTTAAACACCATTCCGTTTGAATTATTCACAACGCACTAGCTTACTTTTTAGACGTACTTCAACTCACTACCATACAAACCGAACGAAATGCTTCGTCGTCTCTTCATAACTAATCCGACAACACTTGCAGAACTTTTGGGACTTAATTAAAAACAGGTTACCACCACTGTCCTACAAATATCTTATACTAACTTATAACCCAGTGACGGGACGTCATACTAAATAAGAATGGTTCAAACTAATATGAAAACTTCTGGCGCGGCACAACCTTTATTTAATGCATGTTACCTCTTCAGATAGCACCCCTTCTATTACTTCTGATGGTTTAAATGGTGATATCCCACATTTCTTAAATTCTGTCTTTACGTTTTCAGAAGGTTTTATCTGTATATCACGTAAAAGTTGAGATAAAAGTCATGGAAATACATCCTTAGCGACACCTCTTTCTCGTTTCCCAAGGCTCAGTTTCCAATTTGTTAATATTTTTCTCCAGCTCTGTTTTAGTGGCCTAAAAAAGGCCACATTAAGTGGATGTGTGAGGTGTGTTTAGTTTGCGGACAAGAATACCATTCTAATTCCGTTTTCTTCACATAAACTAACGGAATCCACAGATAGGTGCGAAGATAGGTTGTCCCAATCAGAACTTTTGTTCCCGTAAATTTAGAAAAAAATGGAATTATTACTGTCTCAATCCAGTCATTAAAGCGTTCACTATAAAACAACCTGACAAACTTTTATGGAAACGTGTTTCATTTGAAGCATTCTCCATCCATGTATTATATATGTGTTTTGCCTTGTATACAATATATGTACTCAACAGATCTTTGCTAGCAGCAGTTACAAACATGATTGAAGCTGCGGATTTAGTTATTGTTCATTACTCTTTCAGGATATTTACAACCCACTTTTACAATGACTTTGTGACGAGCAGGATCATCGACAAAGTTTGTTTCATCAAAGTTCACAATATGAGTTTCCGACACACCATCGATTTTTAACTCTCCAAAATATTCTTGAAGAATTCCACAACAAACTGCAACACGAACTCTTTCTATATTTTGTGCAGTCTCAAAAAACTGACTGTAGATGCATTATCTGAAAAATTATTTTTGAAAGTCTTTATTATTTTTCTTCGTTGGTCAATAAAACTTTTAATAAAAAGAAAACGTCATACTGTCAAAAGTATAACCTCAATCAGCACAATCCCAAGAAACACCTATGCATTCAAAAACATTTTTCTTTCATACAAAAGAATCTCTGACATTTATAAAACGCTAAGCTAATAGATAAAATTATTTCTAAAATTTACTTTTTCATTAAATTTAATCCTTACCTAATCTTTGTTAAAAGTTATAGGATTTAAATCTCATTTTAATTTGGTTGTGTATAATTTACCTATCTTTTATTACTTTGTTTGTAAGTGTGATTGGCTGATGACGCTGCACAGACAATTTATTAAAAGTCAAAATACTTAGAACTCCAACCTCAAAATTTGCTGGAAATTACCCGCTTCACAATTTATGAAAAAGAGAACTTATTCTAATTTAAGTTACAAATATTTAAATATTCTTATCAGTTACAAACTAGGAAATCCAAAATTTATACTTTGGAAAATAGCGTTTATCAAAAACATTATTTTCATTATCAAAAACCGTATTAAATACTTCTTGATTCCATTTAAAATCTCGTGGATTAAATTCAGTAGTAGCTCCTATGTCCGGAGTACTTATGTCGAAGATCGTTTAATTTTCGCAGTATTCTTACAAAATAATTATTGTAGCGTACTACCACTACCGCGTTTTACTAAGTTAAAACAAGTAATAACAAGAGTCTTTATTACTCACTGTACACAAGGCTAATTAACAGTATATGCTTTATTTGTAGATGTTTTTAGTCCAATTAACAATGAAGCACTATCACACTAATGAATTTACAAGCACTGATATCGTCTTAAACTAACTTCTTAACCATAGGTCCATTAACAACATTAATTAACAACTATAATTTATTACACTTTTGTCTATTTATGTATTCTACTATTTAACCTTACACGATATAATTTATATTCGACATTCTGATATGGACTAACTCTATACTTTATCATCGGTCTTATTTATACCGTGAATTAAAAAGGATGACTCATCCTCCAGTAATTGCCAGAAGCTTATCGGTCCATAGAGAATATACAGTGCCTGCGGCGCTTGTGTGTTTGACAGGTTGCCTAATAGTAGCTCGCAACATTATGTTCCATATTTATGCAAAGTTCTACGTTACTTATTCCATATCGTAAAATTTACACGTTTGAAGAATTAATTTTTACTCGAAGTTACATGTTTGATGTCTTGTAATGAATGAATGTCGAATATAGAACCTGGAATGAATCCGTTCTAATTTAATTCCGGTTTATATATAAAAATTCTCACCGCGTTATTTTTTTCCAATTCATTCTAGTGTATTCTCGAAAATTAGTCACGGTTTATGTAAGAATTTACATCGATTTCGCACTTTAACGATCAAATTAGGTTCAAGTTATTGCGGTTTGTTATGATATATGTCTATCGTAAAACGTCGTCTATCCTTATCTAACGCACCAAATTAATGTGATGTTTTCTTCATCCTTATTTTAGTACATAAAGCTATTAAAATAGTTCTTATCTATTTTATGGCATTTTAATAGCCGCGCGAGTTCCTAGAATTGAAGAGTTTATTCATTTACGGAAAATAATTGGCGTTTACAACATTTCTTTGTAACGTGACGCATTCATTTATTCATAAAGATAATTCTGGAAGTTTTACGTTTAGTTAAAACCCTTAAAATGAATTTAAATGTTATTGCTACGCGCGGAATTTATATTTGCCTTATAAATGCGTTAAACTGACTTTATTTTATGTAATGAGGCTTGTTCTAGCGAATATTTTATACACGGAAATTTTATTTAGTAGTTTTAAAAGTTCATGCGACTTATTTTCACACGGATTCTTAATTAATGAGGGTTTCTTTCTTATGCTTTGTAGAAACAATAAGACTTGTTCTAGCAAATATTTTACACATGGAAAATTAATTACATTATTAATAAACGCTTCTTTTTACATGCTAATGAAATACGCTTATATTATACAGGGTCGAGAAACTAAATATTGGGAAATTTAAATTTTTTTCGTTTTTTCTTTTTGTGTGGTAATTTTCATAGAATTTGGCGTTCAATGTCTTCTCGTGACCTATTGATCACATATACATACAATAATTCAGTATTTAAGGAAAATACAGAGAAATCTAGAATGTGAGTCATCAAATCTTTCGATAACAACCCTGTTGTGTTGCGGTACTCATTAATAGTCCATTCTTATCGCTACGACTATATTGTGACACCTATCCATAATCTTTTGTTATCGCGATACAAAAAAAAACAGTATTATTGAAAATTATATAAATACGGTTTTCAGAGGAAAGTCGCTTAACAACCGACGTTAAAGTGTTTATTGATACTCAGGCGTACATAGATTATTTGAAGTATTTACATTGGGCTTAAATAGGAAAATGGATAACTAAAAATAATTAAAATTACCTCAAGATAGTCTTCTTAATTGAAATAAGGCATATATGGTTGGAAGGGTTTGTTATATGTTATATGGATCAATTTGGATGAACAAGCCTACCTTTAAAGCGATTTACATGACTTTGGAACATGGATTGATAATTATGTTCTGAAAAACTCGACAAGCAGCTCTGTTACGATAAAATAAATATATCTTATTTAAATTTTCTGTGTGCAAATCTTTTGAATTTAAGAATAAGAGCGCTGTGTAAAAGTCAAGATAATTTAATTTTCAACGGGTTGGCACACCTACAATACAGGTTTTTGCCATTATGTAGTATAATTATTGAACCTACCTAATTTCAAATAAGCTGAATACGGTTTTAAAGGAGAGGATACTAAATTACATGACTTACTAAGGGAAATTTTGTGGCACACCTACAATACAGGTTTTTGCCATTATGTAGTATGATTATTGAACCTACCTAAATTCAAATAAACTGAATACGGTTTTAAAGGAAAGGATACTAAATTACATGACTTACTAAGGGAAATTTTGTACATATTAAGAAAGATTTAATAATGGAGTTCTTTGTAAATGATAATTACGGGATTAAGATTTGTGTAGAATAAGTGAGTGATCATCCTAGTTTTAAAAAGATTCTGGACTCTATGATATGTGTTGAAAGGAAGTTATCTCTTTGAAGATAACTTCTAGTTAAATTTATTTTTTGTAATCCACAAACAAATAAACTGAAACTGCGTAAACCAGGACGTCATATATATCTAGGAGGAATAGACCTTGTCACATAATAATTTTCAAACCATTCGTGAAAAGGCGCTGTAAATAAAATCAAACTTAATACTTTTACCTGAGTGCCGTTAATAGAGAAAACAGAGCTTACATGAGACCATCTAAAGGTGCATATCTAAAATGGCGATAGCAAACTGCACACTTGATCCCTTCCAAAACCCATCTTTCTTGTTTCAAAAACCGAAAGCGAATGTCGTCCTATTTGACCAACTAACGAAACGACCTTTCGTTGCTTGTTAATTGAACAGAGCTCAAACAACCATACGATTAAGCATGAGCCTTTATTATTTATTTTAAATAACACTCGACCTGCTAATTGGATAATACTGAATAGTAATTAATATTAAGAAATCAACCACCGAAACAAATAATTAGTACACTAAGTGCAACAAAGCAAAGAATCTACGTGTTTATAAATTTTGGCAAAAAAATAAATTACACTAATTAACGCTCGAAGCACTAGTAGTTTGTATTCATTTTTAATTGCTAACTGTTAATTTCGAATTTATGTTGCTTACTAGCTCAAATAATTTGTATCACATAAAAGTAGTTATTTTAACACTTTATCTTATTTATTTGATATCACGACTTCATAACTTAACCCAAACTCAAATCGAACTGGCTGACCTCCCAAAATGCGCGTCTTTATATACTTAATTCAATTACTCTAAACTGTTCCAAAGAGATTTATTTAAATTAGTCTTTGTAAGCCTTAGTAGGTTTGTAATTTAGTATCCTCCCCTTTAAAACCATATTCAACTTATCTAAATTTAGGTAGGTTCTAATCACCCTGTACAATGGAGCAAACCTATATCGTAGGATTGCCAACCCTTTTAAAATTAAATTATCTTGACTTTTACACACCACTTTTATACTTAAATTTATGAGATTTGCACACAGAAAATTTAAACAAAATATATTTATTTTACTGTTACAGAGCTGCTTGTTGTTAATTTTTTCCAGAACGTAATTACCAAACTATGCTCTAAATTTAAATCGCTTTAAAGGTAGGGCTGTTTATACAAATTAATCTGTATAACATATAACAAACCATTCCAACCATATATGCATTATTTCAATTAAAAAGACTTGAGGTGATCTTAATTATTTTTAATTATCTATCTTGAGCCCATTGTAAGTACCTCAGATAATCTACGCGCGCCTGAGTATCAATTAGCACTATAACATCGGTTGTTAAGTAACACTTCGTTTAAAACTATATTGGGCACTACCCAAGTACGTTTTCTATACAAATAAATATCTATATAATTGGACTTTTTCTTGAATTTTCTCGAGTTTACGACGTTGGATATTTTTCTGTGATACAGTACCACCTGTCGATGAACTTTAATTAAACTTCATTCTTTGATATATATATATATATATATATTGATGTGAGCACCATACCGGGTACACACCACACTCCAAAACCAGAGAAAAAAGAAATTTGTCAAATGCCCTATTACTCTAAATGCGAAAATCCGTGATATGGTAATTTTTATTTATGTTGCATAACAGTATCTTTAAATAGTACATATTACGTAAGTAAAAATCTGTGAATATCCTTCTAACTAAAAAGCACTCGATACCATTTAAAATGCGTCCTGTGGTTCTGAAAGTACTCCTCTTTAAAATATTATATAAAGCACGTTCAGTTCATTTTCATGGCAAGATTGAAAGGTATCAGATGTCACTACATTTCACTAAAAAGCAATACAAAGCATGCAAGTCGTGTAATTTATTTTTCTAGATTATTTGTAAACTCTAGATTCATTCACAAAGTAGCAAAGCAAGGTATCAATCAAGATAACGGATAAGCATTTTAATGTTCATTCAATGTAGATCCTAATTAGGAATTATAGTAAGACGTTTAACTATCTAATAAATAAAATAGATAACAAACAATGATGGCCCTTAATCAATATAACAGATAAGCATTTGGACTTTCATTTTGTAAAGGTCCGAATTAAAAACTATAACATGAAATTAGACATTTAGCGATGTAATAAATCAAAGATAACAGCAATTCAAATAAGATAATGTCCTAATTAAGTATCATCGCGAGCTCGTTTCCGGGAAAGTTGCATCAGGCGCGTGAGTAGAAACAGACTGAAATTTCTGGATTTTAATGACAGAAAATTGTACTATATAAACCGATCAAAAAGGGCCATAAAGTCAATTATTAATTGAGCTCGCATCTGTATCTTATGATACATTTACTATATATCGCGCAATAAATTATAATGAGTTCTTAAAACTATAAATGTATAATAATCGACGTTGTAAGAAATAAGATTTTAAAGTAGATACGTGAACCGATGAATGGTAATAAATTGTGGCCAGATAATTCTTAATTTAAACGGAAGAGCGTGATATGGAGTTTAAATGTAATGAATGGCAAAGTAATTGAATAACACTGATATAGATATGGGAAAGAATGCTTGAAGTATAATTAATTACAGGATTTGGAGCTGCACACAAGCTTATGATATAATAAGGGAAAAACACAATCAACAAGTTAATTGTAAATCATTGTTTTAAAAATTTTTGAAAAACGTTTTTGCTTCTTTTATTTATCTGAGTAACTTAGATTACATAAGAATCTGGTGGTAAATTTTTGTAAATGGATTATTTAAATTATTCATGAGGTCGAAGTTCGATTAAATTTGACAATTATAAAGGGATTTATTGCATGTATCTGATCAGCTACGTTTGACTTCGAGGTAAGAATGATTATGAATAATTATCCATTTACGTTTCTAAAAATGTGTAAATAGTGTAAGAATTTGTGAAATACTAATTACACAGAAAGATTTTGTGGACTCTATTTTAGTATCTAGTAATTATAAAAATATTTTTTTAGGCTTAAGATTTACTGACGATATTGGACATTATTTGTAGATTTTAATGTGTGTATATAAATATTTCTTTTATAATGTGTATTAAAGAAAGATGTATGTGGATATAGCAATTGTTAATGAATATTTGAAGTCATCATAAGTTTGATGTTGAATTCTCGTTGTTTCATTTCGGCTGTACTAGCAAGCTAATCGGACATCTTCAGGCTGTAATTCAAAGCATTTTTATTGACGCCCAATCTAGGGGTTTATTTTATTTCCTTTTTTTAAACGCTACAAGTCACAGCACTTCCAACGTCGGGCCACATCAGCTTCAGAGCACATTTGTATATATATATATATATATATATATATATTGCTGTGATTAGCCTCACGTTGGCGCGTCGCTAGAATTGCTGTAATACTGCCTCGCATTGGCCGTGCATAGCCCAAATTAATACTAAAACTTAGGTACAGTAGATTGTATTAAAAAGCATACACTAGAAAATATGTAATTACCATCTTACCTTCCTTTTCCTTGCCTGACTAGCTCAACAGAAATTATAGTGTGGAATTTACGAAAATGAAATGAAACACAGCAATTCCAAGAAACATTTATGCATTCAAAAACACTTCTTGCATACAAAAAGATCTCTGACATTTATAAAACGCTAAGCTAATACATAAAGTTACTCCTAAAATTTACTTTTTTATTAAAATAACCCTTACCTAACCTTTGTTAAAAGTTACAGGATTCAAATCTCTTCTCTGAGGGTTACAAAAATTTACTTTAAGTTGGTTGTGTATAATTTACCTATCTTTTATGACCTCGTTTGTGAGTGTAGTTGACTGATGACGCTGCACAGATAATTTATTAAAGGTCAAAATGCTTCGAACTCCGACCTTAAAATTTGCTAGAAATTATTCGCTTCACAATTTATGAAATTGAGAACTTATTGTGATTTAAGTTACAAATAGCTAAATATTCTTATCATTTACAAACAATGAAATCTAAAATTTATACTTGTGAAAATAGCGCTTATCAAAAACCTTATTTCCATCATCAAAAACGGTATTAAATACTTCCTGATTCCATTTAAAATCTCATCGATTAAATTCAGTAGTAGCTTCTGTGTCCGGACTACTTATGTCAAAGATTGTTTAATTTTCGCAGTATTCTTGCAAAATATTTATGTTCCATATTTATGCAAAGTTCTACGTTACTTATTCCATATCGTAAAATTTACACGTTCGAAGAATTAATTTTTACTCAAAGTTACATGTTTGATGTCTTGTAATGAATGAATGTCAAATATCGAATCTGGAACGAATCCGTTCTAATTTAGTTTCGGTTTATATATAAAAATTCTCACTGCGTTATTTTTTTCCAATTAATTCTAGTGTATTCTCGAAAATTAGTCTTGGTTTATGTAAGAATTTACATCGATTTCGCGCTTTAACGATCTAATTAGGTTTAAGTTAGTGCGGTTTGTTATGATTTATGTCTATCGTAAACGTCGTCTATCCTTATCTAACGCACCAAGTTAATGTGATGTTTTCTTCTTCCTTATTTTAGTACATAAAACTATTAAAATAGTTCTTATTTATTTTATGGCATTTTAATAGCCGCGCGAGTTCCTTGAATCGGAGAGTTTATTCATTTACGGAAAATAATTGGCTTTTACGACCTTTCTTAGTAACGTAACGCATTCATTGCTTAATAATGGAAATTCTGGAAGTTTACGTTTAGTTTAAACCTCTTAAAATGAATTTGAATGTTATGTCTACGCGCGGAATTTATATTTGCCTTACAAATGCGTTAAACTGACCTTATTTTATGTAATGAAGCTTGTTCTAGCGAATATTTTATACACGGAAAATCTATTTAGTAGTTTTAAAAGTTCATGCGACTAATTTTCACACGGATTCTTAATCAATGCGGGTTTTTTTCGTATGCTTTGTAGAAACAATAAGACTTGTTTCTAGCAAATATTTTTACATGGAAAATTAATTACATTATTAATAAACGCTTTTTTACATGCTAATTAAATACCCTTATATTATACAGGTTGAGAAACTAAATATTGGGAAATTTTAATTTTTTCCGTTTCTTTTTTTCGTGTGGTAATTTTTATAGAATTTGGCGTTCAATGTCTTCTCGTGACCTATTGATCACATATACATACAATAATCCAGTATTTAAGGAAAATACAAAGAAATCTAACATGTGAGTCATCAAATCTTTCGATTACAACCCTGTTGTGTTGCGGTACTCATTAATAGCCCATTCTTATCGCTACGACTATATTGTGACACCTATCTATAATCTTTTGTTATCGCGATACAAAAAACAGTATTATTGAAAATTATATAAATACGGTTTTCAGAGGAAAGTCGCTTAACAACCGACGTTAAAGTGTTTATTGATACTCAGGCGTACATAGATTATTTGAAGTACTTACATTGGGCTCAAATAGGAAAATGGATAACTAAAAATAATTAAAATTACCTCAAGATAAAGTCTTCTTAATTGAAATAAGGCATATATGGTTGGAATGGTTTGTTATATGTTATATGGATCAATTTGGATGAGCAAGCCTACCTTTAAAGCGATTTACATGATTTTGGAGCATAGATTGATAATTATGTTCTGAAAAACTCGACAAGCAGCTCTGTTACGATAAAATAAATATATCTTATTTAAATTTTCTGTGTGCAAATCTTTTGAATTTAAGAATAAGAGCCCTGTGTAAAAGTCAAGATAATTTAATTTTCAACGGGTTGGCACACCTACAATACAGGTTTTTGTCATTATGTAGTATGATTATTGAACCTACCTAAATTCAAATAAACTGAATACGGTTTTAAAGGTGAGGATACTAAATTACATGACTTACTAAGGGAAATTTTGTGGCACACCTACAATACAGGTTTTTGCCATTATGTAGTATGATTATTGAACCTACCTAAATTCAAATAAACTGAATATGGTTTTAAAGGGGAGGATACTAAATTACATGACTAACTAAGGGAAATTTTGTACATATTAAGAAAGATTTAATAATGGAGTTTTTTGTAAATGATAATAACGAGATTAAGATTTGTGTAGAATAAGTGAGTGATCATCCTAGTTTTAAAAAGATTCTGGACTCTATGATATGTGTTGAAAGGAAGTTAATATCATTAATTCTGTAATTGAGATATTGTTTCAAGATAAAGCTCTTGTAGATGTATTAATTTGTAATTGAAAGATTGTTTGTAAGTTGATATTTCGTATTATTATAGATCTGATGTATGTTTATAATAGTTTTATTAATTGGTGAACGATCAAAAATAATTAGACAACAGGCCGATCCACGATGTTCAATCATATCGACCTACAGCAACTCCGTTGCGATAAATCAGTCTAGTTTGAATTCCGTTCCAATAAACGTTCGATGTACATAAAATAATGCAAATATAAATTCGCTTATGTGATGTAAATGTGTTAGATGAATACCAGTAAGATTAGTGCTTTAATCGTCTTTAATTCATGGTATTTAACAGTTTAAATTAGTGCTTACAAATAGTGATTAATGTAAACAAGACTCTTTAAATACTTATGATTGCGATGAATAATTATTGGACATGTATTTATTGGAAATAAATACGAAAATACAATTAGAAAATTCGTTGCACTATATAACATTTTGCATTTTGCTTCGAGTAAAAACCGGCTTTTGTCAACTATCTAACACATCTTGCTTAAGCACCTCAAATGTTTGCTAATTACGCTAATTTCTGTTTACGACTATACTTGAAAACTAGACAAAGTGTAAATAGAACCGGTGCATAACAGTTTAACAGTCGTATAAAAATAAAATTTCAAATCGCGTTAAATATTCGGTTTAAGCTTGCACTAAATATTATGCAAATTTAAGAAAGGATTAACACATACTTTCTCGCATTTTTTGTACTAGGAAATTATCGCATTCTGTTTTATTCTTTCTCAACGTCTTAAGCTAATTATTATATTAGATTTAATGCTTCGAGATTTCTAAACTGGCTTAAATAAATATTGACATACATTGACTGCTTCTATTCGTATTCATTTCCTTGATTAACCAAAAGGACCTCTTTATGGCAATGGTCAGTTGATTTTGCGACAAGCGCTACCGGTACTTTACATAAGAAATTTAATGGTAGAAAATTAATAAGAATTTAAGTTTCTAGACTTGATTAGTACAATATTTAAAAGTATAGCATTTTTTAAAAATTCAATAGTAATTAATTTTTATTTACATACTTCAATGCTCGAATAAATGTGGCTTCTTTTCTTTCATTAAACTTTATCAATTTTACAATGACTGACAACGGAGCTTGCAGTGTTTCCTTATTACTATTAATGGTTCTTGCTATTTACAGAGCGCAACAAGCTTCATGTTGTCGTTTGACTAACCACCGATATTTATATCAGATTGGTTTCAAGGTCGTGTTTTAATTTTTTGGACCAAGACAATTTCGAGTAATTTTGCATAATCGACAATTTATGCATATCTTACTACTTGTAAATTTGACAGATAATAGGTACAATAATTCGTAGCGCGGTTCTACAGAGGGGGTGGTAATATTGCACAGATTTTTAATACAAAAAGAATAATAATATATGCAATGAAATGGCTTACCTTTAATTGCTTAGGTAGTTTAGTTAAAGTATAGTCAAATTACTAGATCCTTGTGTTTCCGAACGTACGTCTGAATCGGATGGATACAGTGTCCGTCATTCAGCAAATTCCAGTGAGTTTGTTGATTACCTACAACATTAAAACAGATAACACACATAAAATATTAAGAGATAACGAAGGCAAAGGATGACATAGGTAACTTCACTGCATTACACGCCCTAACTAGTCACTTTATCTAGTCGGTAAGGTAAACCCGCGTCGCGCAAACTGCACCGTGATGCCTCCTTTCGGATGGATATTTGTATTAATACGGAATAAGCGAACAAAGAAGCGGCGTTTTATAATTAACTTTTGCTTTTCTAGCATACGAAAAGTACTCAAGTACTCAATATTAAAATTTCTAATTTTTTGAGAATAAATTTTGTTCTGTAAAAATGAAGACGTGAGTTTTGCAGTTTTTCTTAAACTCGGTGAATGCAAAGGTCGCAGCATATGGTTTGTGTTTTAGCGAAAAGAACAAATTTGGGAATTTTAGAACCCAAAAATACAAAACAAATTTCCTTTTTTTAAACTTAAAATATGTCTATGGGAAACTGTACTTTTCTATTTAATCCACGTATATTTAAAATTTTTGTTTTATCAAAATTGTTGCAATCAAGCGCTGGTTTCTGATTTTAGTTTGTTAATTTTGACAAGTGTCAATCGCTTTAGACCGCTAAACTAATTGAAATTACGTATTTTAATGATTTGTTGGACCAATTGGTTTTAAAATCATTGTTAATTACATTTCGTATTTACTAGAAGCAGATGGCGGTAAATTCTTAATTCGTAAAATCGAAATCCAGTATTATCTCGGCTGCTCCTTCTGGAGTACAGCTTTCACGTAATACTGATCCTTTCACGTTTCCCGTTTTGGATACTAGTCAAAAAAACGCATTTAAATCCACACGAAAGATATTTTTTACAACGACCGCAGAGAAAATGCATGTTTTTGTATTTTTGGTTTCAAGGCTAATTCTATGCAAAAGCCCCTATTCCAAAACCGCTTCAGAATTTGGCGCCCAACTAGATGCTCAACCTATACTATTCTCAAACTCTCTCTATCTTCAGAGAGAAGCATCCTCATCAAGATTTATAGTGTTTGAATATTTAAACCCCTCTTTGTAACGAATGTTGTCCTTTTTCATGTGTATTTTTATTATTTACTGTTTTCAATATTCGTTCTTTATTGCATTCATCTTGATCTTGGTGCTATGTTTTGTAAGGTTTTTTTGTTACCGAAACGCAAACAATATGTATTGAATGCAACCTCAATCAATCCATTTTGCTACGAGGTGAGAATTTGTAATAGCTTTTCATACGAGTTTGATTATCATATTAACTTTCCGCTCCACGTTATCGATCAACTTCCTCAAATAATAGCTTGGCAACGTTTAAGTACTTCAATAAATTATAAAATCATAAAATCATCATACACACAACAAAGAACTTCTTCATTATTTATATCTTTTATTGAGTGAGTATCCGCCTACGTTCAGCACGAGCCACGTATTGATTTAGAACGTCATTCTCTAATCCACAGTGACGTATTGTTTCGTATGGTTTATATTAAGCGTTCACTAGACAGATGCTTTGAAGGGTTGGCGGGATCACTACGTGGGCTTTCGACGTAATTGTGAAAATTTGTTTTCTATAATTAATTGAAGTTGTTATGCTTTCAATAAAAAAAACAAAACATCCGAACGTAATCGCACTATAAATAAACAGCTTATGGAAAGAGGCGGTATGACGTTGAACGCCTTTGAGTTAGTTATTTAGGGGTTATGTTTTTATCGAGGTCAGAGAAATAATTCATAATAATAGAATTATATAGTCTGTTTGATGAAGAATGTTGTGTTTGTTGTTAAAAGGTGTCTTTGTTGTACCTGTATACCTCTAACCCCTTGCATCTTTGAGGTTAGCCCACAAAACCTTTTCGCACAAGGACACATGTAAAACTGCGTTAATACCCGTTCATATAGCTTTTCACCGAAGATTGGCTACGTATACAAATCTGATAAATAGACCACTTTTATTAGAAGCGTTAAAAGCGTATAACTGCCGGACTTAGCAATCCATGAATCTTACCCCTTTTAGACATGAAAAAGCCAATGCCAATGCAAGAGCAACTCATGGTTGGAGAGGGTTCTGCGTCAGTTTCATGAGTTGTTCATTTTTAATAATCGATGATCATAAAAACTTAATCATTTTAGACAGCTGCAAAGCCAACAGGTCCGAGTTACCGTAGGAAACATGGTTAGAGAAAGTTCAGCTTTGATTTCACACGCTGTACGTTTTTAAAAATTCATCCTCAATGAAAATGGCAAAAGATCTACAAAATTAATAAAAAAATAACCGATTACCTACCTAACACTGGCGGACCTTCTAAGAAAGTACTGCACCCAATGCTAAATGAGAAGGTTAGTCAACGGTCACTAATACGTTCCAGCTAAATAGTAATGAATAATTTTATCTTGCATAATTTGTGAAGAAGTTAATTGGTTATTTTGCAAAGACAAATGCGCCAGTCTGACGAGCTGCAACAACAGCGAAACAGGTCGTTGACTTTTCTCTTTACAAAATAGCCAAGAATTTAAATTAATTTTGAATTACAATACTCGAGTTACTTTACCAGTGCCAGACAAAATTATTCATTACAAAAAAGTCTATAATTCTATATCAAGTTTTTGTGACATCTGCTAATGAAAGCTAAACTGAAAAAACTAGAAATCAGTCAGATCGTTCAAATATTTAAAGCACTTAGCTCAGTTGCAAGGATTTGAAGGTTTCTTAGGATTCCACACGTTGAAGGTTTATGCGATATAGCTGCAAAGGTGACAGCTGCACCTAGAGCGCTTGCGGTCATCTTACAATTGTAGTATATTTTTCTCTCGTTGATATTTATCCTTGTGCATTAGTTTTAGAGGAAATATTGAAGTCATTAAAAGAAATGTCAAATGATAATGAAATTGTGTTCGTACGAGTCAAAAAGTTTTAAAGCAATATTTTTATTTTAAAGATATGGTTTGTTTTGCATCCTGCTACGAAAAGACATAATGTGTCCATAAAAATCCTAATGCATTATAAACAGACTACCTGAATAAATCGCAAAACAGTTAATTTGTGGTTTTAACTTAGTGAACTTTCAAAGTTACGTTGTGTCCGTGCTCCAACACATTTATAGAACAACTGTTGCGCATGATTTTGACTTACGAGTAACTAATTTTTGATGCATTATTATTTCGATCTTGAATTCATGATTTAAAAAACCATAGTTGTGAAAATTAATCCTACAAAATGTGGGGTATTTTTTTCGGAATTTATCGGCCAAGAAATTTGTAATTTCAATCACCGTCACTCAGAGACTCAAGCTTCCTACTGGAAAAGTTGGATTTACCAATATTTGAAGGAATAGGCAGCCAAATTCAAACAAAAATTGACAAAGGAAAACTTTCCATTTACAAACTGCAGTATCTGGACATCCACATAAGCTAATTCCTACTTAAAAATTGTATTTTCGTCCCCAAGCTACCACACTTCCTAAGAACAGGTACTTTATGGTCATTTTTCGAAATTATGAAAAAAATGGATAACTACATGAAATCCTGTTTGGAGTCCATTGTTAATACTCAAATGAATCTGCCAATGGAACTCTTGCTTTTTGTCTATTTTACGCGGCAGTTTGGGAATTAAAAAGATCTCCGACTTCATCCTTTATTATACTAACAGTTTGGGCGTCACTTGTTACGTACCACTTTGAGCGCAATTATTAAATAAATATTAAGATTCGAATAATGCAATTCTTTGTACAAATCATAAAAGTATAACACTCACCATTCAATCCTTGGTGACAAACTCATCGCATGACTTTCTAGTGGGGTCCGATTTCGTACACATTTTCTTTCACGTGGTGCTGGCCGATACTCGTTGTTTTGCCGTAAAGGAAAGGTAAGAAGGGATGAACGATAAATAGTACGACATAGAACGCACTCACGAGAACAACTCTCCGACAAAACAACTGCGTTTCGTCAAATCCCGAACTCAAGTGATCACTCTTTGGTTCGCGTAAATCACCTCCAGTGTTTCAACACTACATTTATCACTCTCGGGATTGGCTCATTCACATTGGCTAATATCTTAAAACCAATTTCAGAAAAGAAAAAGAAAAGAAAGAAAGTAGTCCATGCTGATATACATAAAACTAAATTCAAAGAGTGATCCTGAAGAACCGTTTTCTTGTGCACAAAATGAAGGTTCGAGAAACGATATCCGTTCTGTTGAATGCACAAACGACTGGCTTACCGTGGGTACAGGATCGCATAGGCCCCAGGTGTGGAGTCGATAAGATATGCTAAAGGCAAACAAATTAACGAAAGAACTGTCCCCGCTTAAGGCAAGTACAGAAGCGACGCATAGCTGAAGACGAGGTCGCACAATATGACCAAGTGCCGTAAATTGCCTGGTCGCCAGAAAAGAAAAGGTAGATAGATTGGGAAAGGGTATTAAAAAGAGCAGTTGGATGTCATAGAAGCCTCCAATGCGAATAAAAAAGAAGAAGGACTCGCAATGAGCAAAAGATAGTAGACAGGTAATAGAAAAATCTACTCAACTCACCTAAACGGAGTCCAGTAACCCGGAGTGGTGAAACACCACTCTTATGTGAGAGGCGGAACTTAAGAAAGAATACGGAGGAAAAACACACAGCGGGATATAAAAAAATTAAGTTTCTGGACAAGCGTCCAACAGAGGAGGGAGAAATTTCCCCAAGTAAGTAGTATAAGAATTCTGAAAAGTCCTCTTCCTAGCAAAAGAAACAAAAACAAAGCACACGCTCTGCTATTCTTAAAAGTAAACATACTCAATCCAAAATCATCAAAAATCGATACGAGGAAGATGTATATGGTAAATTCATACGACCATGATCAAGAAATGTGTAAAGAAGCGACAGCGTATCACCCTTGTATTAGACAAATGGAGAAAAATGCAATAAAATTTCTACACAGTTACGGTTGGGGAGTTATAGGTAAAAACTCGAGAATGGAAACTCTAGAAATAAAAATTTCAAAATTTAATAAAAATTAGATATGTTTAGTCTACGGAAATTTACATAAAGGGTACGTATACCTTAATAGAAAAATTTTTATTTAACAAAGGCAAATTAGAAATAAATTTAAGTAATTTATAAAAAAAATCTTAAAATAAATACCTTTATACAGAACTAATTACGAAAATAAATTATTTATAGGCTGCATCTAAAATACAAGAATCGAACGCGATAGTAGGTTCAAAATTTTAAAGCTTCATCTTTAGGTAAACGTAAACTACATTAAAGGATTCGCAAAGAACCATAATTCTAAGTCATTAACTATCTTAAAATTTTTGTTGGCTTTTTATCAAAATAAAAAAATTTTCACAACAAGGGCCTTTCCCAAATATGACTTTATGACTAGGGTAACTAGAAATTCTTTCACCATAATCATTTTTACTTATCTTATAAATAACTCCAAATGAAATTCCATCTAAGTGTAAACTCTATTAACTATAAATTTTGAAAATATAGTTGCACACACATTGACCTTAAAAAAAGCAAACCTAATCTACCTCCACTGGCTGGGTATTGTTAACAGAACTTCTTTAAAAATCCTTAATTCGTGAATCATACTACCATTCTATTACTCTAGTTTCCTAAATTACTTTATATAACACTTTATATCCCATTTATTTGAAAACACCCTTAACAATAATGCATAGAAAAGCAGCGCAACCAACTTCCGCTTTAGTCATTCTAATGTCCACTAAAAATGCTAAATTTCCACAAAGAAATGTAGTAGCAAATACATACTACAATTAAAGTTTTCATTTAAATTAACATGCACATCTTTCTTAGCCTTTTAATAGTTTTGAACTTAATTTCCAAAAATATTATGCTTATATGTTAACAAACTAATTCTGTCGCTATGCGGACCAACTACAATTTATATTTACAAGTTGACATGTTCATATTTATCTAGCGTAAACAAAAAACCCAGAAAGGCTCAAACAGTGGTCACAGTGGTCAAAATCTAATAATTTCCACTGATTCACCATTTACTTCCTCGGCACGTTAGGTCCACCATTCCAGCTAGTAATTTCCAACATTTAGTTGTAGAGTGAAAACCTCCTTATCACTCTTTGATGCACTATCGACGCAATCTAAATCCCACGCTTCACATGCGTGCTTGAACTTCCTGATCTAATTACCCAGCAAAGCTTAAACTAATTCGACATCGGCCGCGTATCAAGAAGTCCCACGGCCTATAGATCCACTGTCGTTCTTAACTCACTAATTCTGAATTTAATCGTTATATCCCAGTTTTCTCTTTTCTTTAAATTCCGTTCTGACACTTTTTGCGTCTAAAACTGTTCTTATGTGCGGGTTCGTCATCAGTTCGTGTGATCGCGTTAATTTTATGACACTTATGATTCTGCAGTATCTTGAACCGTATATAGATGTATACAAATATCATTGTGGACAGTTTTTATTACTGGTTGTATAAAAATGTAGTAGGTGTCCTAATTTAATATTCTATTGAAATAGCCTTGTTTAAACATAAAGAACCCAAGTTTTTATACATTTTTTAGAGTTCTTCGTAGCTAAAAGCTTATTGAATAACTAAGAAATATAAATACTTTCCTATTTACGAATGTTTGCTTAATTAACGCTATAGCGAAACCTAGTTCTAGATCAGTTGACATAATACAGCGTCTTCATATCCTGAGAGTATAAATAAATGATAATGGTATTAAACGTAACCGATTAAATTATATTATACAATTTTTAGTAAGAAAAAACGGTGCCACTAATGCCTAAAAACCGCAATACCTAATTATATATAATGAACTCCTCAGACCGATTTCTGTTTTGTGCGCATAATGACGTTGTGTTCTTCTAAAGTGAAATATCTCTACCAATGGGCGATCACCACCCTAGGGCCGTTATTATTATAATGCTACTCTCATCGAATAGCTCCTCAGAACTGTCATTAATCAAACAAATGTTATTCGACCATTTTATAGGCAAGAATTTTATTATAATAAATATTTATGTGCGCAGTATGAAAGTCTTCATAGTCTCAGCTTCGAATAAATCATAAATTAGCTTATTTATTAGAGGATTATATTATTTACAAAATCCTTGATAATAAGATGATTTAAGAATCTAATATATGTACATATGATCATATATTGGGTAATCGTAGGGCTTAATATATAATAAATATGTATAAAACTGCAATATACGACGTCCTTGGTAACACCTAAAAGATCTAATGAATTATATGTAAACGGTTTATCACCTTTTGAATATTAATTTTAGTTTAAAGTAGCTTCTGGTTTTCAGAGGTACGAATCATCATTTACCTACAAAACTAATGACTTCTCCTTGCTGTGAATACTGATAAAGGCGATGATTTTATTTGAGAAGATGGGTCTTGTACACAAAAATAATCACAAATATTTGTTAATAAACAAAAGAATGGCGGGAGTATATTTTCGACTTATTCGAAGAGACCCACACCAACTGTAAATTAAAAAAAAATTTAAGCTGTGTGGACAATGCCATCTCTAAACTCTAGGGAAATAGTTCTCTAGATTCTAACCTAACAACTGTATACTCCACGCATCCTTAATCAGCACCATTAAAAGTGTTCTGGGTGTCTGGGGTTACCTTGTCAATGCTACGTAGTTTTATTTACAAGTTAAAATGTTAATATGAACCTAATTTACCTTAGCATTAAAGGCGTTACATACGGGAAATATTTACAAGTTATTGTGTGTTGAATTAAATTGCAAACGTCTTTAACACTAGAACTGAAATCACTTTAGTGTGTAAAGTTGCAGAACGAGTTTCTATGTTGCAACTTCACGACGGTGGTGTTAAGTGAAGATGTCCATGGTTGTAAAAGTAACCCTGAAGCGGGCTACGCTGAATGCAATACGGCACCTCGTGGCGGTGATTGCAGTAGGATTTCCAAAGCTTCGATACTTAGCGGCTAGTGGGATAACGCTGGCGTAGTGGTTATCTTGGTTGATGGTGTCACATGCTCTAAGAGGTGGTTCTGATGACTGTGGCTTAGGAAGTGGATTGGTTCCAAACTGTGTTACGGCGGTAGCCTGTGCATAGTGTTGAGAAAGATCACTTCATTTTATCTCGTTTGATTAGATGTCACAATGAGATAATCTGAAGGAAACGCGAGGAGCTTGATGACTTTCGTCTTACACTATTCTCAAGTTTTCTCCAAGAAGATCGGTGGCTTTCTTAAGGAGAGGACAACAAGATGTGATTTTCTCTAGCGCCAGGAAGGTTTTTTATACCGAGGTTTTTATATTCAAACGGTTCTATTTTGTATTAAGAGGGGTGTTCCAAAAGTTAAAGACTTATTAGCTGTGTACACGAAATTTTCCTAATAAATTTTAAACACAAGAAGTATTTTCGTGTAAAAATATCATAATAGTTTGTTACATTTTTGCGTGCTTCTTTACATTACCGTCGACGCGGTATACGCGACGCGACGGCAGTTGGTAACACCAATCTATAAAGTGAAGATTAGCGCGCCCATCAGTCAATGACGTCACACAATATGCAAACTATTACACGTAAATGACGTAATATGCCAACAAAATCCCACACACGGGGTACTCACATGAATAGGTCCAGCTTCCTACGGAATCACTTCCTTCAGGGTTGCTCGTGGCCTCTTTCCAAATTATTTAAAAATGGTGGCTGCGACCTCCATCAGGACTGCTCCGGCTAGCTACTGCAGGGCGTGGGCTGCTACTAGGTTGTGTCATTATCTTCTTTCTATATGTAGGGAAATGGCAGGAACAGGTTTATAGGGACGACAATCAAAAGGCAGAGGGAATCTACATAATAAAAGAAAAAGATACGATACCCAACCACTCTGGTCGATGTTCAGCAGCAAAGTTTCCTGTTTCCTAAGCGTCTTCCAAAAACTTCCCTACTTTTTCTGCTCCCACACGCGCCGGCGCGAAGTTCGTCCAACGCACTTCTGACGTGACGGAAATACACGCACCAAGTCTTTCAAATTTAAGGCGCGAAATTCCCGCACATCAAAACTAAACTAAAAAGATGTCTAATGCCAAATTTTGGCACGTAACAATCGCGACAAAGCCATAAAAGAAAATACTTAAAAAAGAAAAAGACTGTTAGCACAGTAACATCTTAAAATCTAAATCCTAACTACCCTACATAAACCCTAACTTAAATCCTACAAAATGTTTATTTAAGGTGCCACGTGGTTTTTTCGACCGATAACACGTCTTCCGAATTACCAGGAAACGGAATATGTAGCCCATTGTCTTCGACTACATTAATAATCGACAGCACAAATTTGTCGGGGAGCATGAAACACTACTTAAATTAAAACAAATGCGACAAGTCGCTTAACCTATATTCTAAAACTAAAATTAAAGTTTCTTACGTGCAGACGCACATAAGCGTTGCATCTAAACTGTATCATTGTTGGCAAAAAGTGCCCAAATTTAAAAATGTTCAAAAGAGTGAGTCACTCTACACTCTAGCAAATTTTTGTTACTGGTACTTTGGTTTAAATAACGATACACATCAAAACTTGTCCATGACATGGTTGTGAATCAATAAATTTACCAAACGTACAACCTTACTGAATCCTTACATTGCTAACCTAACAAATTACATTTCTACATCAGGTTAGCTTTTTCAATTAATATCAAGAAAAAATAATTCCCACGTCTGGTCATAAATACCAAACGTTAGGAAGATAAAAAGATAAAACAAGATCTCAAATTGTTGTTGAAGATAATAGATAAGATAACGATATTGAGCTTAAGTTATCATCAAAGGTAATAGGTAAGATAACGATATTCAGCTTTAGTTATTATTTGAGATAGTAGGTAAGGTAACGCGATATTAAGCTAAAGTTATTACTAAAGATAATCGGTAAGATAACGATATTCAACTAAAATTATTATTAGAGGTAATTGGTAAGATAACGATATTAAACTAAGGGAATTATCAAAGATAATAAATAAGATAAAGATATTAACTTAAGTTATTATCAAAAACAATAGATAAGATAACGATAGAGTGACTCCGTGGAGCCGTTAAATGGGAATTTCTCGTACCCTCTAAAAAGAGCAACCTGTGAAGCAGGCCCGTTTGCAATAAACGGCACAAGGGACCGGCAAAGGCATTTGGGTGCATCCTTGCACCTGACGTTAATTGATATCGGTGATATAATCACCCGATATCCACACGATATAGAACGATATATATACATATATATATATATATATATATATATATACATATACGTATATATATATATACTCATGCACTCACACTTTCACACACTCATACATACCTTCACTGTCAGCGCCAATATGCGCTGACAGCGGCACCGCATGTCCTCACGAAAGATTCCCAGAAACGTGGTCCGGGTGCCTGTGAAAACCTCCCGCGCAACCACACGGTGACTGACGGAAATCAAAAGGCGGTAGAAATAGGAACGGTAGAAAGAGGGAGGTGGGTATTTGGAATGCATAAGAAGTACTTCCAGGTAGAAAAAAATAGAGGAAGGGCTCACATTGAGCTAAAGAAACAGAAAAGGTGAATAGCAAAGCGCTACTCAACCAGCCAATATAGTCAGTAGCCCGGAGTGAGGGAACATCACTCTTATGTGGCAGACGGGTGTTCCGAGACGAGAACAGGTCCACTAAAGGAAAGATAAGGCAGAAATGGAGACAGTAGGATACGAAAAAGTAGAGTTTTTGGACAAGCGTCCGAGAGAAGGTAGAGAATTGTCCCTATTTAAACACAGATCGGTCTGAAGGACCACCTGCGATATTAATCCGACAAGATAAGGTATATCATACGTTTAAAAAAATTCACTAGACTCTTAAGAGAACTAGTACGATCATTTTCCTAACGAGTGCATCTACTACGATAAGAAAATCTGACAAAAGTTGACACAACATCTTAAAAGTATCATTACAGATACAATCACATGAAAACCCAACTGTTTCAAGGTAGTTTTTTAAAACGGTAACGCCCTAAACACACAAAGATGCCTAATTATAAGCAGTTAAATACAGACACACTGTCCCAATATGCTAAACAACCGAGAATTTAATAAGATAACATAGGAAGCGATAGCGCCTCACCACAAAGTTCAACAAAAAATAATGGAAAAAAAATGTTTATAAGTTATGGTGATTTAGTAGGAAAAGAAACAAATAATGGTATAGTATAATGTGGGCGACTGTAATAATTCAGAGGAAAAACACATGGAATAGAAAATCCTAGTTTTTTGCAACTGCGAATATGAACTATTTCTTACAATGGCATAGGCCGCGTCTCCTATGTGAGTCCAAAGAAGAAAGCATCCATTCTAAACATCAGCTAAAACCAATCATAAAAATTCAATGAGTTATTACAACCAAAGTTACGACAATTACCACACAATTAAACGATGTAAGAAAAATACTAAAAACCAAATAATATGCCGTAGGAAAAGTTCAAGGATTAATTAAATGAAACGACAGGGTTATATTGGAGGGTGTAGATAAAATGATATATAAGTAACGGTATGGTCAAGAAAAAGTCAACCAAAAGGAAAAAGATAGCTAATTTAAGGTAAGTAAATTAAACGTGTAAAAGGTATATACTGTACGAGAGAGGAAATAAGTAATTAAAGTTAACTAATTGATAGTGGCGGCTAAAAACATTAGATATATTGTCAAGGAAGTAAAACGTGAAAAGCTTTTAGATGTACGTAGGGTTGAACGATTTTAAAGATAATTTTATGTCATTTAATGAGGTTTAAATCGATATATGAAGAGATAACAGTAATCCAAACTCGATTCACTGATAAAATTGTTGAAGAAGAGAAAGATATCTTGTAAAACATATATTTACCAGGATGGGAAGCTCTCGTTTGAGTTCCACCCAAACTAATAAAGAAAAATTTCAACATCATTCTTTAAAAAAATGTTTATTACAGCGTTTTGAAAGGTAAAAGAAATGATTAGATAATTTCGTTAATTATATTTGAAGGCAAAATCTTCTTTAAAAAGGCATCTATAGGTTACAGCTGTTCAAATTACCAAGGAAACACATTTAAAACTGTATCAGAGCAAGATAATGTTTAAGAAAAGAAATATATCACGGTTAGGCTAATATAACACTAAAAACACACTAAAAACTCAAGTTAATTAGAAAATCTATATTTGGAGATGAAGTTTTGTTATATATAAGTAATTGTGAATTATACTTAATGATTTCGGTTATAAAAAGACACTCAAAATTATAAAAAGATACATTATATGTGTTATTTAACAAATACAATAAGATTCCGCTACTCTAACGTTTCAAAAGATATTCTAAAAGTTCAATTCATTACGTTAAATGTTTTTAAACACAAGCTTCCTTTAAAAGTAATTTGTAAATCATAATTAAATAGCTAGATTACTAAAAGTAACTTTTAAAATGTTAACAAACAAGACAGTGTTTATTTACGATTCAAAAAACACTTTTTAAAGTCCAAAAAGAAGTCGTAGATATGTTTAATCTAATATAAAATAGATAATTTCCGTAATAAACAATTAATAAGACATAAATCAATTAATTACTTATGTTTATTTATATGTACTCACGTGTGTAGTTTAAAGTAAGGTTAAGCTGTTAAGAATCACTCCTAAAAAAACTTGTAGTTCTATTCAAAACAACTAATCACACATTTAAAATAATTCCAGTTATGGAGGACGCTACATTTAAAGTTACAAAAAATTAATTAAATTAACACAACATTTTAAAGACAAAAGCTATACATTTCAATAGCTCAAAATGGCCGTTTACATTTAGTTACTATAACAACTGTTTTGACATCTTAGGAATTTAGTGAGTTCCAAAATACCAACATAAATTTTTAGGGTCAATAGATATTAGAAAATTAGATAATTTATTTTTTTTTAAGTAAAGAAGCTATATAGATAACGATAATTAACACATTATATAGTGATAAAAGAAATATTACAACCTAAAAACATGTTGAAGGCGCCAATTGGTACATTTTCGCGTGCTTCTTTACATAATGTCGACGCGGTATACGCGACGCAACGGCAGTTGCTAACACCAATCTATAAAGTGGAGATTAGCGCGCCCATCTGTCAATGACGTCACACAATATGCAAATTATTACACGTAAATGACGTAATATGCCAATTTCATAAAAGGTATTATAAACAAAATCCCACACACGGGGTACTCACATGAATAGGTCCAGCTTCCTACGGAATCACTTCCTTCAGGGTTGCTCGTGGCCCCTTTCCAAATTATTTAAAAATGGTGGCTGCGACCTCCATCAGGACTGCTCCGGCTAGCTACTGCAGTGCGTGGGCTGCTACCAGGTTGTGTCATTATCGTCTTTCTATATGTAGGAAAATGGCAGGAACAGGTTTATAGGGACGACAATCAAAACGCAGAGGGAATCTACATAATAAAAGAAAAAGATACGATGTTCAGCAGCAAAGTTCCCCGTTTCCTAAGCGTCTTCCGGAAACTTCCCCACTTTTTCTGCTACCACACGCGTCGGCGCGAAGTTCTTCCAACGCACTTCTGACGTGACGGAAATACACGCGCCAAGTCTTTCAAATTTAAGGCGCGAAATTCCCGAACATCAAAACTAAACTAAAAAGATGTCTAGTTCCAAATTTTGGCACGTAACAAGTTAAAATATATGAATTACAGCAGAGCGCTTTCGGCGTTAGCTATCTTTGGTGCCATGTCAAGTTATTTAAAAAATGTATTCCATCAAACTAATTTACTAACAAGATAACATTTAGACTATTAAACTAATATCACATACGAAAAGACTAGTTTATAAATTGATTTTACCAATAAATATGAATTACATCTTGTCTAAATCGTTGATGAAGTTGACTTCATCAAGCTCACATTTTGTCCCCCTCCAATAGCGCTGCATAGGTTGAACAATATTCTAATATATCTTCCTCTTTCTTAGTAGAAGAGTTTGTGCTGCTCTGGGTGAAAGCATGTCTATCGAATGTGAAGAAGGATATAGTTATGCTAAATATTGATCCTCTGGTCCCTACGTATCAAGTTTTTTCCATTATTTAATACCCCTGGCTCAATAGCTAGCCTCACATCGTACACCTCTTCTGTTGCCACTCCTCCTCCCTGCATCGCGCTCCGAATGTTGAAAAACATTGGAATATATCGAAAGGGTAGCTTCACTAACTTAACGCGACCTATCCTTCACTTCTTTCTTGCAACGTTTGTACTATTCTGGGTGAAAGCAGAGCCCTAAAATGTGGAGGAGGTAACTACTAGAACTGCATTTACTAAATATTGATCCTCTGAACCCTAGACAACCGCCTTTCCCATGCCAAGCAAATCTGAAAATGGATTAGAAGGATTTGTAGTTGCAATTTTGCATACTAAGAAGAGGAAATTTTCGGCGATGAAACGCTTCAGTTGGCTTGACTATGATTGAGTTAACGCGTGAGGGTTGAATTGTGCTGTTATCTGAGCTGCGTGATAGAATTTTTGTTACGTAAACCTTAGAAGTTACGTCAGGTCTCGTACATTTAGACATGCCAAGTGCTTTCCATTATTTAAAACTTTTTGCTCAATTGTCAGTGTAACCCCTCCCCTACCTTCCACCTTCCACCATGGAGCGCGATCCAAATGTTGGAAAACATTGGAGTGCATACAAAGGGTAGTTTCACTAATTTAATTGTGGCATATCCTTCTCTTTCTTCTAGCGGAGTTTGTACCATTCTGGGTAAAAGCAAACCACTAATATGTGGAGGGTGTAGCTACTACAAGTGTATTTACTAAACATCGATCCTCTGAACCCTACACAACCGCCATTCCTATGGCAATCGAATCTGAAAATGGAAGTGATTGTAGTTGCAACTTTGCTTATTTAGGTAGTGGAAATTTTGTGCGTGGGAAAGCTTCAGTTGGTTTGGCTATGGTTGATTTAACCGTTAAGCGTTGTATTGTACCGGCATCTGACCTGTGAGACAAAATTTTTGCTACGTAAGCCTGAGAAGGAGCGCTAGGTCCTGTAACCTTATACGTGGCAAGTGTTTTTCATGGTTTAGAACCTTTTGCTCAGTACTGAGCCTCATAACCCCTCACCCATTTCATTTCCCCACCCCAAAGAGCGTGATTCAAAAGTTGAAAAACACTGGAACATACAGAAAGATTAACTTCACTGACTTAGTTGTAGCCTATCCTTCCCTTTTTCTAGCGGAGTTTGTACCATTCTATGTTAAAGCCGACTACACATATGTGGAGAAGATAGTTACTAAAACGGCATTTGTTAAATTTATTCTGTGAACCCCACACAAACGCTTTTCTTATGCCCATCAAATCTGAAAATGGATTAGAGGAGTTTGTAGTTGCAATTTTGCATACTAGAAGGAGGAAATTTTATACGTGGAAAAGTTTTAATTGGCTTGGTTATGATTGACTCATCGCTTAGGGATTGAATTGTACCGTCACGTGAGCTACGTGACAAAATTTTTGCTGCGTAAACTTTAGAAGGAACGCTACGCTACGTCTTCTAGATTTATACGTGTAAAGTGCTTTTCAATCATTTGAAAACTCTTGCTCGATAGCCAGTCTCACATTTTCGCTTCCCCCACCCTCTCCCCAAATACTGATCCTAAGGTTGAAAACTGGAATATATAGAAAGGGTAGCTTCATTAACTTAGTTGTGGCCTATCCTTCTCTTTTTCTAGCGGAGTTTGTACTTTCTGGGTGGCAGTAGACACCCAAAGTGTGGAGAAGGTAGCTACTAGAGCCTCATTTACTAAATATCGATCCTCTTGACCTTACACAAACGCCTTTCCTATACCTGCCTAATATGAGAATAAATTGGAAGTGATTGTAGTTACAACTTTGCATACTTAAGAAAAGAAAGTGGAAAAGCTTTGGTTGGCTTGGTTATGATCGACTTCGCTGTTAAGAGTTGCATAGTACCGTTATCTGACCTGTAGGACAAAAATTTTCTACGTAAGCCTTAGAAGGGGCGCTACGTCTTATAGGTTTAAACGTGTGAAGTACTTACCATTATTTAGAACCACTTGCTAAATAGTCAGCCTCAACCTCCCACCTCCCCTTCCGTTTCCCCACCTCCAAGGAGCGTGATTCAAAAATTTAAAACATTGGAATACGTAGAAAGGTAGCTTCACTAACTTAATTGTAAACTATTTTTCTCTTTCTTCTAGCAAAGTTTGTAAGTAGATAAGTTAGGTCACCACGAGCGCAAAAAGTGCCAGTGTTACAAGTATTTTCTTATGGAGATATTGTGAGTTCCAAAGGTCATTAACCCGCGTATCATATACATATATGTTACTCAATTAATAAATATAAACAGAAATTCCTTTGCAAAGAGCAGGAGGTGGAAGTGGTAGTGTAGGTGGAAGTGGTACGTGGAAGTGGACGTGGTGGTGTGTAGGTGAAGGATGTGTGTGGATTCATAGGTAGTATTTAGAGGTGATGTGTGGAGATGGAGGTAAAAGTGGTGTAGCGTGTTGGAAGTTGTGTGTGGAGGTGTAAGTGGTGTGTGGAGATGGACATGTGTGTAGATGGAGGTTGTGTGTGGAGTTCGAGGTGGTATGTGGTAGTGTATATGAGACGCTCCGCTCGTGCCTCGACCAGACGCAACCCAATGCGCTTCGGTCGTGCCCTGGAGCACACCCAAGTGATGAAGTGGGCGTGACAATTAAAGGTTCAACGAGCAATAGTAGCTATTTCCAACTATTAGCAATCAATATTGCCAATATCGGTAACCAAATTATTGTTGCATAAATTTCTGCCAACAACCTCAATCCAAATCACTCGTTCATTGGTTTCACTTTATTCCCAAAAAGTTGAGGAACGTTAATCACTTTAGGGAAGCTCATGTATACCGTTGTGGCTACTGCCAAATATTAAATTAGTTAAGAAAGATGCTCCGTTATACATATACATTATAGAACAAGAGCCGACGGTTGCCAAAGACACCCGAAGCAAGTAGGAGGAAAAAACTAAAGTGAGAGTTAAATCCGAAAGAACGTAAGTGTATATGGAAAAACTACGGCACGCATACTTTTTAGAATCAACCAAAAGTTGCCCAGAACACCGTAAACATAGTCCGCGACGCCATTAGCGCTGCCTACCCCAGCCACGGCGCGTACCCTGGCATAACCCGGTGCGTTCTTTGACAAATGCCAAATACGGGTTTCATTTCGGCATGCCAACGTATTTCGGAAGTATAATTTCCCATTCTCCAACAGAAGTTATTTTAATGGACAAGCAGCGGAAGATTATATACAACCTAAACCCATCTGAAACCAACAATAATACTACCTGGTGTATAAAAAATGGCTTTAATTGCGTGGGCTTAATAGCTTGAGAACAATCTACCAGTTGGGTTACTTGCTACGAAGGCGGAACGAGCTGGCTGCTTATTACGAGGATACTTAGCCACACCCAACCCCACCTGTTTGGTATCCAAGTGCCAACTTGTTCTCGCAGTCTCCCCATGTTTCTGCACTATTTCCGGGTTTATCCGGTTATTGTGGCGCAGTTGTCATAAAACTTAGCCTATGGCATCCATTTCTGTACCAAAGGTAATTTACTTAAAGCTAGTAGTTGAGCCCAGCTTTTGTGATATTGCAATAATATTAAGCTATTCTCCGATTTGCGTTCAGATCTATATCTGACAGCGGGCGCTAGTGGCAAAGTTCCCCCAACGCCAAATACCCTGTAGGAGGTCTTAAAAATGGGAAGGTTTGTTACAATATACACCCAAGTGTGTTAGCAGTCTTTATGACTGTGGCACTCGGTCCATAGCGACATTGGATGCCAAAATGTTTCCTTAGAAACCCATCAACACTGGGCAACTTAATTTTAATACCGATCACCATAAAATCCGTTGAATTATGCCTTCCTGTAATGGCTATAAATTACTCGACGGTTCACATTCGTCCTTTACCATTATTAATATAGCGGTAAAAAGCAATTTATTTACGCATATAAAGAAAAGTGTCTATTTTCAGTAGGTGTAAACATGACGATTAGTTAATCTATAACACCATCTTGCACCCAAATAATATTCTAATAATATATAAATGGGACAATACTTTTAAAAATTCCTCTTGGGAATATTTTCAGTCTAAACCGATTATTCTATATCGATTGCTAATGGTCCACACACAACCTGCACCTACACAAATCTCCATTTCCACCTCCACACACAACTTCCAACACGCTACAGCTCCCCGCGATTTCCAACTACATATTCACACATCGCTTCTAAATACTACCTATAACTTCACACACAACCTCCACCTACACACCCCCACCTCCACCTATACACACCGCTTCCACTTCTACCCCTACCTTCCTCCTTCTCCATCTCCGGTTCTTTGCAAAGGAATTATAGTTAACATTTATTAATTGAGTAACATATATGTATGGAAGCATTCGATAATGGAAAATGGAAAAAATGTTTGAAATACTCAAAAAGATTGGAATGAATTATAGGGATAGACGAATAGTACGTACCTTATACTAAGAGCAAACAGCAGTAATAGAATTAAAGCAGGAACGTAGAGAAGTAAACATTAGGAAAGGGGTGAGACAGGGATGTGCCTTATCCCCATTAAATTTTAACTTATACATTGAAGAGGCAATGAATACTGTCAAATGCAGGAAGACATTTGGAATTACTATGCGGGGACAAAAATTTGATATGCTTAGATTTGCAGATGATATAGCAGCATTAGCATCTAGCAAGATATACGGTATGAAAATTAACAAAAATAAAACTAAAGAACTAGTATGCAAAAGAGGGGAAAATAAATCAAAAACAAGAATACAGATAGGTAACCAGAACTTACAAGAGGTTTAGTATTTCTGCCACCTAGGAACAAAAATAACGCAAAATGGGAAAAGCGTAAAAGATATAAAACAAAGATTAGCACAAGGTCGGGCTACATTTAACAAGAAAAAGCAACTACTGTGTTCAAAGACAACAAACAGAAACACTGAAAATATTGCTTAAAACATATGTGGAGCATAGCACTGTAAGGCTGTTAAGCCTTGGGAGTAGGAGAAGCGGACAAGAAAAAGGTAGAAGCCTTTGAAATGTGGTGCTAGAGACGTATGATAAAGATATCATGGACAGACAAAGTTAAGAACAAATGGTAGAGGAAGAAACAAATATGTGGAAAACGATAAAAGAATAGGAGGGATAGGATGATAGGTCACATACTACAGCATGAGGGAATGGTGCGGAATATATTAGAGGCAAAGGTAGGAAAAAAGAGAAATAGAGGTAAACCTAGGTTAGACTATTGCACACAGATCGTGAAAGATATAGGCTGTGGGAATTTCAGGGAAATGTGTAGGCTAGCTCAAAATAGAAGTCAATGAAGGTACGCATCCAACCAGTCTCAAAATGGATAAACTAATGTCAAAAAAAATAACTGTACTTAAACATGATGATTATTATAAGCAACTACAGGTATTGATTGTGCAACATTCTCGAATAATGTTAATTATGGGAAAGGATTTACTGGAAAACTATTAATTCTATTAATTAATGTCTAAATGTTGGGGGATCTTGGCAGCAACAGGTTGCTTAACCCCGTTTACATACTGCTGAATCACGGTGAAATAGGGCATATAATTAGAAAACAATAGAAGGTTAGCAGGTTAACAATAGAAACAACCGAAGTTAGCTCAGAATATAAATAAGTGGAAGTACGTGCCCAACCAGTTTTAATACGGAAAACCTAAGGACGAAAAAATAAGCGCAGATACATCTGATGATTATTGTAAACACTACACGTATGGGTTGTGAATCTGCAACTAATGTTGACTGTGCGAAAAGTTATATTGGAAAAAATATTAAATCGGCAAATGTTCAAGTGTTGAGGGAACTTGGCAGCCACAGGCTGCTACCTCCTTCAAAACCTTACATGTGATTTTCTAATGCTCCACCCGAAGGTACTACATTGGCCATGAAGCGATTTTTTTTTACCTGGAAAATTTAAAATTTTGCCGAACCCTTGCTGTTCCAAGCAAGGTCGGGATTTTTAACGTGCGTGACAACACTCACACACGGGACCTCCATTTTACCTCTCATCCGAACGAGGGTGTATTTTTGTGAAAAATGCTCGCCTAACATTTTGCGAGCGGATCGTGGCGGGATCCCCCACTCACAACCACTGAATGTTGGAGAAATGGGGTATATAATTGCAAAACAAAAGAAGGTGACCGAACTGCATTTAACAAGAAAGAACAGCGCCTATGATCAAAGATAACAAACATAGAAACAACAAGAAAATTGTTGAAAGCATATGTGTGGATCACAGCACAGTTTGTCTTTGAAATACGGGCAGTAGAAAAGTAGACAGAAAAACGGCAGCAGCCTTTTGGAGTGTTGTGCTTCAGATGTATGAGGATGATAACATGGACAGACAAAGTTAATAACAAATAGGTTATAGAAATAGTAGGGGAACAAGGATATCTGTGGAGAAAAATAGGAGAAATAGAAGAGCAGAATTGATTCTAAAGCATTTTGGGGAATAGTAAGGGATATATTACAAGCAGAGATAGGAAAATGGAGGTAGATGTAGATTTAGATCAGATAGTGATAGATGCAAACTGTGCAAATTTCAGGGAAATATGTAGGTTAGTTCAGAATAGGAAACAATGAAGGTACGCGTCTAACCAGTTCCAGGACTGAACACCTAATGATGATGTTATATGTATGGGTCACGCGAGGCGAATGACCATTGGAACTCACATAAATGATTTCTTAGAACTTAAATTTTTCCATAAGAAAATACATGTAGAAATGACACTTTTGCGCTCGTGGTGACCTAGCTTATATGCTTTTGTAGTATTCTGGGTAAAAGAAAACCTTTCAAATATGGAGGAGGTAGTCACTATCTGCAATTGCTCAAAGTTTATTCTTTGGGTCTTACACAAACGCCTTCCCGATGTCAAGCGAATCTAAGAATGGATTTGAAGTGATTGTAGTTGCAACTCTGCATATTTATAAAGAGGAGGTGAAAAACTCCAGTTGGTTTGGCTGTGATCGACTTAACCGTTAAGGGTTGATAGTACCGCCACCTAACCTGTGGAACAAACTTTTTGCTGCGCAACCCTTTGAAGAAACGCTATGCCTTGTAGATTTATACGTATCAAGTGCTTTTCATTATTTGGAACCTCTTGCTCAACAGTTGGCCCTTTTTATAGAAACCTCAGGGCTAGTTAAGCGTTATATTCCTTGCCAAGTACCTCACAATTTTAACATACTAAAAAATATCTTAACAAGGACTTCAATTTCTTGATCCGGTTTGCGTTGATTTAATAAAATTACCGTAAACGCTAATGCGTTACTTCCATTTAAATGCAAAATAACATGTGTGACCCATAACAATGCAGAAATCGAAAGAATCTCGTCATCTTGTCGCACCCACAACCCAATCAAATTTATTGATAATAACTTAAACGTCAAGGCTAATTAGAATCCGTTGTATATTTTTCCACAATTTAGCAATCAGATTAACTACGTCTGAAACCTCTTTCTGGTTTATTAGAAACATGTTAGGGAGCGCTTCAGAAACCAAACTTGTCAAGTTCATGGACAGATTCGTTACACGGTCGCTCCACTTTGCATAACTTAGTCTGCAGTATTGCTTTATGCATTATTATGTGCCTAAATATAAAGCACTACCCGGAAAAGTCTGTCATTCCGAAGAATTCGTAATTCCACAAGGTCGTTTTACCATGTTAAACAAAACAGTTGGTCATCTATAAGTAATGCATTTACATGCGGAAGCCACTGCTTGGATTATGTTTATAAAAATAAATATTAATGGAAAGTAAATTTAAATTTAAAACATGAATAGAAAATTAAGTCAATTAAATTCTTAGTGTTATGCTTATTTTATATTTATACCACGGGTGTGAATAAGATACCAAATTTGTTAGTTGTTCTAGTTAGTTTGTATTCAAAGATAGTTAGGTATGTGCATTTGATGCTAAAACATCTTCAAAAGGTGATAAATAATTAATAGACTGCACGGCAGCTTAAGGTACATGCGTTTAGTTAACATAATCGTAGTTTTCCATTAGTGCTACTGCATTATCCAACAGCTTTATGAACCTAAAGTGCAATCATTCGCATGCACGTACACTATGCTTGACAGTTATTATCAACAATTATACGATTTGTTAGGTTGTGTATTGTACGTTATACTGCTCTAAACAATGTAGGAGTTACGACAAAGAGATTTCACTAACAAAGATTTATTATAGCCGGTCGCAAGGTGTCCCTAAGATATTTATTTGTCACCTGAAGGGGTGAAACAGCCTTAACTTTTTCCTACTTATGCATTTCAAACTTTACAGGTTTGTTGTTAGTAAAAATTTCTCACCTATTGCAGTTTATCTTTTTTTCGGACAATAGTTTACGTAACCGGTTATGAAAAGAGGACAAATTTTATTTGACGAACAAAACTGAGAAGGCTTTGCGAAATACACGATATCACAGACGGTATATTATGAGCTAGAAATAATAACACATCATCATCATTAGGTCTTCAGTCCTGGAACTGGTTAGACGCGTACCCTCATTGTTTTCTATTCTGAACTAACATACACATTTCCCTAAAATTTCCACAGTCTGCATCTATCACTATCTGATCTAAGTCTACATCTACCTCATTTCTCCTATCTCTGCTTATAAATATATCCCATACTATTCCCCAAAAATGCCCTTCTATTTTTCCTATTTTTTCAACAGATTTCTTTGTTCCCCTATTTCTATAACCTATTTGTTATTAACTTTGTTTGTTCATCCTCATACATCTAAAACACAGCTGCTACCGTTTTTCTGTCTGCTTTTTCTACTTCCCGTATTTCATAAGCATACTGTGCTCCACTCATATGCTTTCCACAATTTTCTTCTTGTTTCTGTTTGTTCTCTTTCATCATAGGCGCTGTTCTTTTTTGTTAGATGCAGTTCGGTCCCCTTCTATTGTTTTACAATTATATACCCTATTTCTCCAACATTCAGTGGTTGTGAAGGGGGTGGCGGCTCCGTGGCTTAGTTGGTATGTGTGTGACTACTACGCCCAAGGTCCCGGGTTCGAATCCCGACACGGTTCGCTTGAAAAATGATAGGCGAGCATTTTTCACAAAATACACCCTCGTTCGAATGAGAGGTAAACTGGAGGTCCCGTGTGTGTGTTGTCATGCACGTTAAAAATCCCTTGCTTGTAACAGCAAGGGTTGGGCAAAATTCCAAATTTTCCAGGCCAATGCAGTACTTTCGGGTGGAGCATTAGAAAATCACATGTAAGGTTGTGTAAGCAGCCTGTGGTTGTCAAGTTCCCCCAGCATTTGAACATTTGCCGATTTAATATTTTTCCAATATATCATTTCGCACAGTCAACATTAGTTGCAGATATTTCACAACCAACATCTGTAGTTGTATATAATAATCATGAGATTTATCTGCGCATATTTTTTCGTCATTGGGTTTGCCGTCTCAAAACTAGTTGGACATGTACCTGCACTTATTTATATTCTGAGCTAACCTACACAATTCCCTGAAATTCTCACACAGCCTATATACAGTTCGGATCCCCTTCTATTGTTTTCTAATTTTATGCCCTATTTCACCGAAATTCAGTGAAGGGGGTTAAGCAGCCTGTGGCTGCCAAGATCCCCAACACTTAGACATTTGCCGAATTAATAGTTTTCCAGTAAATAATTTAACACAATTAACATTATTCGAGAATATTCCCCAACCAATACTTGTAGTTGCTTATAATAATTATGTTCAAGTACAGTTACTTTTTTCGTCATTAGTTTATTCATCTTGGAACTGGTTGGATGCGTACCTCCATTGATTTCTATTCTGAGCTAACCTACACATTTCCCTGAAATTCGTACAGCCTACATTTTTCACTATTTGTGTGCAATAGTCCTAACCTAGGTCTACCTCCACTTCTCTGTTTTCCTATCTCTGCGTCTAATATATTCCGCATTATTTCCTCATGCCGTAGTATGTGGCTTATCATTGTATCTCTCTTATTTTTTACCGTTTTCCACATATTTCTTTCTTCGTCTACCATTTTTAGTACCTCTTTGTTCTTAAGTTTATCTGTCCATGATATCTTCATCATTCGTCTGTAGCACCACATTTCAAAGGCTTCTCCTTTATTTGTCCGCTTCTTCTACTGTCCGGGCTTCGCAGCCATACAGTGCTCTGCTTCACACATATGTGTTAAGTAATATTTTCCTTGTTTCTATGTTTGTTGTCTTTGAACACAGTAGTTGCTTTTTCTTGTTAAATGTAGCACGAGCTTGTGCTAATCTTTGTTTTATATCTTTAGCGCTTTTCCCATCTTGCGTTATTTGACTTTCTAGGTAGCAGAAATTCTTAACCTCTTGTGAGTTCTTGTTATTTAGTATTCTTGTTTTTGATTTATTTTCCTCTTTTTGACATACTAGTACTTTAGTTTTATTTTTGTTAATTTTCGTACCGTATCTCTCTGTTAGAAGCGTTTCCATTTCATTAAGAACAGGTTCTAACTCTTCTTTGCTAGATGCTAATACCGTTCATTTGCATTCCCAATGCTCCACCTGAAGGTACTACATTGGCCAGGAGGCGAGTTTTTTGTTGCCTGGAAATTTAGAATTTTGCCGAACCCTTGTCGTTCCAGGCAAGGTAGGGATCTTTAACGTGCGTGACAACACTCACACACGGGACCTCCATTTAACCTCATCCGAACAAGGGCGTAATTTTTGTGAAAAATGCTCACCTGCCATTTTTCAAGCAGTCGGCCGTGTCGGGATTTGAACCCGGGACCTTGGGATCCGTAGTCTTACGCTTACTACATTGATCCACGGCGACGCCTAGATGCTAATACCGCTATATCTTCAAAAAATATTGTAAAGAATATCTTTTATATATATATATATATATATATATATATATATGAGAAAAAGGTTATAAAGGTTATTTATATGAAGGTAGTGTATGCCAAAGAAAGCCAAATATCAGATCCCGTAACTGAAAATTTATGTTTGCCGTACTTTACAAACGTTAAAGTATTTGAAATATTAGTCAAAATATAAGTGCCAAAACGTAAAAACAATGACTTGATGACGTGAGAAAGCACAGTATTCAAGGATTTACACTGAGTTGTATGTTTAATAAGCCATAGAATGTACATTTGCTAATCGAGAAACCGGATGCGTCTGTAGAAATTACACTATTTACCACACAGATCCAGGTTTATACGTGTAACATTTCGGCATTTATTTTAGTAGAATCAACCTTTGGAAATACCTGTAATATCAAAATTATAAGTGTAAAACATTGTCAAATATGATTGAAGGGTGATGCAGTATTAGGGACCAATGATTGAACATTTAGATATAAAATAGGAAAGTGCAAAAGAACGATTATAAGGTATTAGTGACACGAACTTGTTGGGACGATTTTATTGGATGGAATTTGTATAAAATGTATTAAAGAGTAGGCATATTTTAATTGTAATAATCACCTAGGAAAAGATAAACAAGAGGTCGATTTATAAATATTTTGGTACTAAGACGTTTCTTTGTAAACTGCGCTAAATTTTGAACATTATAAAGAATTAATAAATGAATTTGAAAGTTTAAGAGTTTGATTGATATATAAAGAAGAGTACGGATAAGCGAGAGTAATAATAATTAATAGTAATGACGAAGTGAAAAGTGCAAGAGTGGGTTAGAGTAACAGTGGAAAAGGCGGAATAAATAGTTGGATATTGGAACGAGATTGTTAAAAGCAGAAAGGTATTGGATAGGATTTACGAGATTAAAGGCGATATTAATGGAATAGATTTGGATATGGTATTATGGATAGAATGGTAATTAGAAGAAAGCAGTGATTTGGAAAGAGCGGATTCAGAAAAGGAAAGCATTGGAGTAGCAGGAGGATTAATACGAGTAAAGAAGATTCAACATCAGGAAAATTAGCGCAGGGGAAGTTACATTAAAAGGTAGTCAAAATTCTAAATTTGGTCATATTTATTTTAGATTTGGGGATAACAAAATTAATTTAAAGAAACCTGGAGTCTGGACAGCAGATCTTTCATAGTGATAGTGCCACGCATTGTAAAGACGCATGCGGCGAGTGAGATTTTTGAGCAAGTTTTCAAAGAGGCCGACGACGAAGTGTAAAATAGGTGAGTACTGTGTGTTTTGAACGTCAAAGTCATACATTGGTAATATTAATTAATTTGGCACAAGGCTACGTGGATCTTATATAAAAATTTGGCATATACAAGTGTAAAAGATTATAGGTACAAAAATAAAGGTAGTGCTGTTTGGTTGGTGCATTGCACATCTACTTACCACTGAACCCACGGTAAGTAGGTGGATACCCTGGGAAGACGAGTTTTCAAATAGTCGAGGCATATTAACACAGTTTTGTTTTATAAACCAACCAAACGTAGATAAAGCACGTATCATAAAATAAATATTTCATATCATATAAAATAAAATTAAATAATAAAAAGCGGGGGTGGAGCATAAGAATATATATATATATATATTATATATATATATATATATATATACAGGGTGAGTTTTTAGTGTGGCAACGGTCGATAACTCCGTTATTATAAAAGCTACGTAAACCAAATTTGGAGGCATATTAGGCATGCCTAAAGTGCACATTTTAAAAATATTTTGAAGCATACAGGGTGTTTTATAATTCCAGGGCATATTAAACTTATATTTTTTTAAATGGAACACCCTATATATTATTACATTTTTGAAAACCCCTTAAAAAGAGCTTTAATTTGATATTAAATTGTATCTGTCTATTCCTTTTAGTTTTTGAGATATTCAACTGTTTTACAAAATGACCCCGATTAGATACATTGCCACTGCACTAACACACAACTTATGTTAATTTTTAAGATTCAGAAAATTTTATCATATACCATAGTATATTTGTAAATATCACTTTTTTGAAATTTCTTCACAGTACACAGGGTGTGGCAGGTTTCGCAAAATGCAATTTAAAAAATTTTTTTTAAATGGCACCCTACCAATTTTATTGCTACAATGGATAGTTCATTAAGCGTACTTCCATTTTTGTTAAGCATTCCCTATACCTAAATCCATTACTTTCTGGGATATTTTTGATTTTCTTGAAATTTTATGAATCTTTTTGATTTACATAACTAAAAATAACTTACTATTGGAGAATATTATAAAACAATTAATACATTTTGATTAACAATCAACTACAGTTATCCAATAACAATTTTCACTAAAGATATAACAACCTACAATAATACGCTATCAACAGAATTCTGCCAGATCAACAATATGCATTTTATAGAAAATGTTTAAGCAGGAAATCAGGCAGGCTTTGAAAAAAATAACTATTACATGTATAGTAGCATTTAGGTTTATTAATTGTAGTGTGTTGTCATTTAACAGGATATCTCTCTTGGTATATTCTTGATGCAAGTAGGAAATTTTTTAAACTTGCTCCAATACCCAAATCATATTTATTTGTTCTTCCACTGTAAAATTCATTTTGAAAACTCCTTCAAAGATTACATTTAAAACAGAACTGATAATGTGTTAAATGACAACACACTACAATTAATAAACCTAAATGACATTTTGATTGTAATTGTTATTTTTTTCAAAGCCTGCCTGATTTCCTGTTTGAACATTTTCTATAAAATACATATTGTTGATCTGGCAGAATTCTGTTGATAGCGTATTATTGTAGGTTGTTATATCTTTAGTGAAAATTGTTATTGGATAACTGTAGTTGATTGTTAATCAAAATGTATTAATTGTTTTATAATATTCTCCAATAGTAAGTTATTTTTAGTTATGTAAATCAAAAAGATTCATAAAATTTCAAGAAAATCAAAAATATCCCAGAAAGTAATGGATTTAGGTATAGGGAATGCTTAACAAAAATGGAAGTACGCTTAATGAACTATCCATTGTAGCAATAAAATTGGTAGGGTGCCATTTAAAAAAAATTTTTAAAATTGCATTTTGCGAAACCTGCCACACCCTGTATTCTGTGAAGAAATTTCAAAAAAGTGATATTTACAAATATACTATGGTATATGGTAAAATTTTCTGAATCTTGAAAATTAACATAAGTTGTGTATTAGTGCAGTGGCAATGTATCTAATCGAGGTCATTTTTTGTAAAAACAGTTGAATATCTCAAAAACTAAAAGGAATAGACAGATACAATTTTATATCAAATTAAAGCTCCTTTTATGGGCTTTTCAAAAATGTAATAATATATAGGGTGTTCCATTTAAAAAAATATAAGTTTAATATGCCCTGGAATTATGAAACACTCTGTATGCTTCAAATATTTTTAAATGTGCACTTTAGGCATGCCTAATATCCTCCAAATTTGGTTTACGTAGCTTTATAATAACGGAGTTATCGACCGTTGCCACTAAAACTCACCCTGTATATATATATATATATATATATATATATACAGGACTTGAACCTGTATCCTGGTTTTGCCGGAACCATGCGTTTATCAATTACGCCACCGAGACCGATGACACAATTGGAAATTTACAAATTTAAATCGTGTACACGACGATACATCAACCTAACTTTCAATTACGTCCGGCATTTTTGTCAGTCATATCTGACATTGTCAATTTTTGACTTATGCCGAACGTAATTGAAAGTTAGGTTGATGTATCGTCGTACACGATTTAAATTTGTAAATTTCCCAATTGTGTCATCATTCTCGGTGGCGTAATTGGTAAACGCATGGTTCCGGCAAAACCAGGCTATAGGTTCAAGTCCTGTCTAAGACCTTATATTTTCCATCTTTCAATTACTATCTCGATTTGAAATGATCATTTGGGCTTTGCATAAAAGTCTAAGTTATTATTTCATCTTATTCACTATATATATATATATATATATATATATATATATATATATATATATATAGAATATATATAGAAAGAAGGAAAATATAAGGCCTTGGACAGGATTTGAACCTGCATCTTAGTTTTGCCGGAACTGTGCGTTTACCAATTACGCTACCGAGGCCTGTCCAAGGCCTTATATTTTCTTTCTTTCAATTACTAGCTCGATTTGAAATGATCATTTGGGCTTTACTTTAAAAGTCTAGGTCATTATTTCATCTTATTAATTGCAATACGTTAGTATTTATCAACTTACCTTGTGTAAAAAACTACTTATAATATTTATATATTAATACTTGGCTTATAGCCGTGATTTTAAGCGTTGCTTCCTGTCTATATCTGACATAAGTCAAAAACTTGACAATTTCATATATGATTGACAAAAATGCTAAACGTAATTGAAAGTTAGGTTTATATATGGTACTGTACACAATTTGGATTTGTAAATTTCCCAATTATAGCCATCGGCCTCGGTAGCGTAATTGCTAACGCACAGTTCCGGCAAAACTTAGATGCAGGTTCAAATCCTGTCCAAGGCCTTATATTTTCCTTCTTTCAATTACCAGCTCGATTTGAAATGATCATTTGGGCTTTACTTAAAAAGTCTAGGTTATTATTTCATCTTATTAATTGCAATACGTTAGTATTTATCAACTTACCTTGTGTAAAAAACTATTTATAATATTTATATATATATATATATATATATATATATATATATATATTACTCATATTTAGACCAGGGTAGAAAATTAAATAATCACATCAAATAATTTTAATCACCGTGTAGAAGCTTTGGGAAAAAGTACGCTTTATTAAAACCATGAAGCATAAATAAATTCGGTCGTTTCAGTAAAAATCAGAGATTTAAATCATGTACAAGACGCTTTATATCAAAAGAAACAGTATTAAAAGCTCTGCGTGTAATTTAATTATTCCTAAGAAAGAAACAAATGGAAATTACGGGCAAGATTTATATTAATTAACCCTATTTTAAGTAACCGGTATTAAACAAAGTATACACATAATAATTAACATTTAATTTGTATTCGCTAAAAATGAAAGGATAGAAGTCAATTTTAGTTGGAGTTAATTAAACCATTATTAATAATAAGCATAAAAGTCTGTGAAAATCCAAGATTATAATACCAGAAAATAAAGCTCTGAGAATTAATATTATGTTTGAACACCTGCGTAGTTTAAATTTCATGTACGGCAAAATTTTGTAGATAACAAATGGTTTCAAAGAATCTTGGAGAAATCGTGGCTTAATATTCACGAGAAGGTGCGATACGGGGTTATTTAACCCAGATAGTCCACATGGACTGAAATAATCGATAATAAAGAATATCAATTTGCACTAATAAGAACAGGGTAGATAGAGACAGATAATATGCACAAGACCGAGGCACATATAGTAAAAGGCGTGATTTAAGCAACGTCACGAGGGTCACAATTGGTTGAAAATAGGATGCAAATATCAGAGGTAGAAACAACGATTTCTGTATAAAATTTAATTAGTTATTCTCGGACATGTTTGCGTGCCGTGTGGAAATTTTCTGAGATTTAACTGGGGCGAGAGCAAAATTCGTAAAAACCGACGCGCGGGCTACGGACTGGGAACAGAGCATGCGAAATTCTATAAACTGGCCGTTTTGAGGACTCGACCGACAGACAGGCTAACCTCTATATATACCCAGGGGAATATGAACAAGCTCTCTTAGATCTTCGACTTGATTGAACGCGTTAAACAGTGCTTTTTAGTTTTCCGGTTTTAATATTAAATAATTTAAACAGTTTGCTCGAATATTATGTGATTTAAAACAGCTTGTTCTATACGTGCTACAATGAATGTACGTTAGTGCACTTAGAAAAGAAGATACAAGGTAAAGAAGGTTTAGTATCACTGTACCAATTGGTAAAATTTACTACGACAAATAAATACACAAAAGTAGGCAGTTTTGGCGTATATTGGTGAAAGAAGTATGAATTTCTTGGTTATTTTTCGGGGGTGTTAATAATTAAATGGTTCGTAAACATGACTGGATCCACTAAACAAGGTTCAGATATACACAGATGAGTTCCGGAAAAGCCCTGAAACAACTTTAAATAAATGGTGATGGAGCAAATTTTTAAAACGTTGAGAATCAGAAGCCGTAAATATAACCCAGTTGGAATGGTGTGATTAACGAAAGGGACGATGTACATTGAAGCTACGAGTGCAAGTAACCTTCAGGTAAATTATACTATTTTGTTTGAACTTTGATATTTTTGTGTGTGTTGAATAACTTTATAATTGATTTACTCAAAATGGACAGTAGTGAAATTGTACTAACAATAAAATTTTAATTTTAATGTGAAATTTGCTTGTTTAAGTTGAAAGGGGTATTTAGTATTGATGTTCTGGATTATGATGAAAATTTGGGTATGTCTTTGAGCTCAATTAGACGAACCTGGTTAATTAACGTAAAGGGGTGGTAGATGCTCCCTTTGTACTCTGCATATATTGTTATAGTAATTAGTAGGCATCCTACAAGGACTTTAATTCTGGATGCACTTTAAAATGATAATAAATTTAATTTTGAAATTCTCTGATATTAAAATTTATGCTGAATTTTAATTTTGAAATTTTAATGTATTGTGAATATTGATGTAAATAGAGTTAACGTTGATGTTTGTGGTAGGAATGTGTTTGTTTTTTTATGTATGAGGATGAAAGTTATCTAGAGGAGCAGCCGAGGCGATTAACAGAAGAAAATCAACAGACCAGGTAATTCAAGAGGATTCACAGCAATATAGGCGACCACAACGTGAGGGCTCGAATTCCAGATAGTGTTTAACTATTCCATGAAACTGGCGATCTGAGAGAGAGAGTTTCTGTGTGTGTATAAATTTAAGAGTATTTTAGAGTGTGTGAGAGTGATTAGAACGTATGCAGAGAAAGGAGTGGTTAAGGAGTCAAGGAGTGGAAATTGGAAGTGACGATAGTGCATTGTGTGGGAAAAATTCGAAAATGGAAGAAGCAGGAGGCAGTAGAGATCAGTCAATGGACCAACACAGTTAAGGTAATGAATAGCTTTTTGTAGGTTTCACAGCATTCTTTGGCATCCAATTCGTAGGGGCTCGATTCGAAAAGCGGAGTACCCGGATTTAAGAAGGATTCACAGCATATATATATATATATATATATATATATATATATATATATATATACTCCTTTATGATTACCTGTTTGAATTGATAAAACAAAGTCAATCAACATTCATATAATGAAAAAAATATATTTACACTTCACAATGTTTTGAAATTCTTTAAATACACCCTTCGATCAATTAATGTTATATGGATTATTTATCCCAAAATTTATATGTTTTTAATTCAAAATAAGGTCATCAAAAACTACACTTTTAAAAAATAATCTGGAACGTTCGAGACCTTATTATGATTTCTTTCGTTAGTTTAAACGTATGCAATGTTTCTGTTGACTCTTTATATACTGACAAGTATTAGATAGATTTAATAGATTCAGTATTAAAATTTAAATTGAAAGATTCCTTAAAATTAAGTAGGTCTGACCTGCAATCTCCTGATATGTTGTTTCGTGTTGTGGATCAACACCCCCTTGTTATCCTCAATTGAAACCAATGCTCTGCTTTGTTGAACCAATATTTCAGTACGGTTACTCCTTGTTTCCAAAATCACCTTGTGCTTTTTCTATATTTCTCTGTATCTGCTTTGAATCTCTTCCGTTAAATACCACTTGAAATTCCAGACTTCAGATCATAAATTAGCAGCGTATTAGAATTGAATTGTCCCAGAATTGAACCAGAATTGTTCCATTATCAGAATTACTTTCGACGCTGATTAGCATTTCAATTGTCCCATAATTAGAATTGTCTCCGACGCAAATTAGCATTGAATTCGACGTGGATTAGAATTATCTTTCGACGTGGATTAGAATTTGTTTCCGACGCGTATTAGCAGCCCTATATCATTATGAATATTTAATTTAAATCAATTACCCAATTTCTACTAAAGTTTTCTAAAAAAAACTACAAAAACTCTTCATGTATTCTTAGCGCAGCACTATTTTCACTATACTAGAAATTTTATTTAACTGACGCGTGAATATCTGATTAAAAGTTTGCAAATTCGACCTGCTTCAAGTTTAGACTGAGCTGCCTTATCACCGGTGAGTGTTGTATGGCTTTTTCCACTACATTTGGATTGATTTTCCAGTCAGTCTTGCAGATTGTATCAACCAACCAGGTTTGTCTTTAATAATTCTAGTATTTATGATGAAACTAGTTCGGATTTTCATATCATGTTTGTTATGTACTTCTTATCCTGACCGAATTTTTAACTTACGTCTGTTGTTTTGTGTAGATAGCGCCTTTTGGATAATTGTACAAAATAAATTATGTAACTCTAATGCTGTTTTCGTTCATGTATTTATTCATCTTTGAAAGTGCGTTTTCTTATCAAAGCGTTTATCGTTCCAGCGTAATTGCATGAAGCTTTGTTAGGTTTTATCTACTCTTCTGCGTATTTGTTTTACAACTTGTTAAACACTTCCCAACGTAGTTTAATTACGTGTACGATTATTTCTCTACTGAATACGCGTTCTATTATTGGAAGATATGCTTACTGGCATTGATTAAAGTTAATTGCGGTCTATATACAGGGTGTTAAATGCTTGCTATTTACATAATGTACGAATTACTTATTTTTCTGCTAAATAAATGCAGTTTTTTGATTCCCATTGCTATTTACAGTTATTACACGACCCTTACTACTCAATACACCCCTAAACAACCCCTAATCACAGCATTATATATATATTGCTATGCTATCGCTGTACATCGATGTATTTAACGCTCAGTTATTTGCTGTTCTCTACCGCTGTGATCCTAAATAATCTAGAATAAATTTTAAATTTCACAGAATTAGATTTATGCCTCGACTAGCTCAGTTCAACCCTACACAGATGCACGACTATACGATAACAGAAAAATTTTACCTCCCTTTCCTCTAACACTTCCTATTTGAATGAGAGAAACGAAATTAATCAAAATTTATATAATAACCAAAAATATGTATAATCTGTAGCTCTATAGTATTATTCGCTTAATTATGAAAAGCCCTAAATCAAAGTAACAATATAAATCGACTTGTCCCCAACTTATAACTCTCTTTAAACCCGTTTAAAGCCAACAAAAATAACTCTGTATACTACTTGAAGCACGTTGAACGTTCAATGACCTTTTTTCTTTTTACGTAATTTTCTACGTATAAAAAAGTTTTTGATGACTATTTACATAAATATCTCAATGTATACAAAATTAAAATGTTCAAAAAAAAAATTAGTATCTTTAGCTATTAATGAATTTTATCTCTGACCTGTTATTTGACCTTGTTGAATTCCTTGTTTTGAGTACGCGTCCCCGCATGCACCTCAACGCTTAGAACTCCCACTGCGTGCTGTTTGACCAGTAACCTTGGATAGTTTTCAGTTAGTTTTTCTTATTGATTTTGTTTGGTAGTGCAGCTTGGTTAAACTCCCAGTTTAACACTTAGTCATTTATTTAGTTGAATTTAGTTCAACCCTTCGTTTAATGCTCAATTCAATTTTCAGATAGGCGCTTAAATAAATTCTCAGATAGATTTTCAGATCGATTCTCTGATAGATGCTTAGAGCCCTAAGTTATGTAATTCTTAAAATTATGTTTAATTAAAATTTTGAACTTACGTTTTAAAGCCAGCAAAAATAACTCTGTATTATTTTGGAAGCCCCGTTGAACGTTCAATGGCCCTTCGTAATTTCTACGTATCAATCAAAATTTTTGATGACCCTTACAGAAATATCTAAGTACATGCAAGTTTTAAATGTTAAAAAAAAAGTTTTATACTATTAATTTACTATGATTTCTTACCTGGTATTTTTTGTGTTTTCCTGCTTCGAATGTGTAGCTCTACGTACACCCCTAACTTTTAACCTTCCACTACGTGCTGTTGACCAGTGACCTTGGGTTGCTTTCAGCTTACCGTCCTGATTTAGAGTTTCTTCTTTATTATATCTGTTACTCGTTGTATTGGACTTTCACGTTAGTTTTATTATTGAATTTGTTTTGTGAATTGTTTATTGAATCGTTTTGTAAATCCCTCAGTATATTTTTCGTAGATTTCTCAGAGAGTTTCTTAGTGCCGTCGTATGTCGACGGCAAACTGGTATATTTGAACGTGCACTTGTACTTAAAATTTTTAATTATTAACTTTCACTTAAAATCGTGGTTAAATTTTACACTTAAACTTTGTGTAGTATTTTTGTTCAAACTAATACAGTTTGTGCTTCAGTTATTGAGAGACTGGCCATTAAAAGCTTGGTGTAATATATAAGGCAAGCCCTTCCACTTACTGTCATCGGCTGACTGTGCAATCTTTGTTGTTTGAGCATGGTAGAGGCGTTACACTTGGCTTATCATGAAAACCTTTGGATTTTCCATAAGGTTACCTATCCTAAATTTTGTTGCAATGCTCCCCAAACACGTAGACATCAAAGCTTTACATTATGGAGTTCGTTGGCTATGGTACTTTGTACCGTTTAATATCATGTTTTCGTATTTTGTATAGGAAATTATTAGCTATTCCATTTAATCTGGCACGTACGCCAAAACGTGTTTTCCTCATATACTGGATCTTATTCGTATTTGTCGAGTTTACTTTTTAAAAGATCACGTAGGCAAATTTTATAATGGGATTCTTTAACAGATAACGTAAATTAGATGCGTTTTTATTACTTCTTACGTTCTGAAATATGTTTGTTTTGCAAGAACTGTTTGTTGTAATCACGCATGATTATTTTCTTACATTAATGCGTCGAGTTTAAAAAATTCGTTTCATGTTTGTTTGACTTTAGATACTTCTAATTTGTATTTATTTAAAGTTTCTGAATGTATTCTTGTTTCTAAAATGATCGGATTGCGGCTAGAGTTTATTCTACTAAATGTGGTTTAGTTATTAAAGAATGAGCTTCCTCTCATTGACTAAAGTTAGTTGTAGATTTTATACAGTGTGTTTGATATTTGCTTTTTACATAATTAACGAATTGTGTACTTTATATAATTCAAATGTTTAGTTTCCTTGACTTTAGTGTTGTTTACATGAAGTATATTACGTTTGTGACCCTATATACCCCTAAATAACCCTATCATTATAGCAATATATATACGAATATATATTAAAACTTAACATAATGTAATGTTATTATAGACTAATGAAGAATAATTATTATGAGCCAAAGAAAGATAGCAAGTGTCTGTACGTGGGGGTGGCGAAGCTGTTAGTTTTACGACTTATGGTGGTACGTTTGAACTAAGGTGACAACACCTGGCTGGGTGATGGCGTCGTCGAGGTAGTGCTTTGTACGTCCAGGTGTAAGCGAGTAGTAGATGTTTGATCAGAAAGTCAATCACTGACGTGTAAAAATAAAGTCACTGCGTGCCGTTCATTTCGTCTGCAGTTGGAAATGGACGGATTGCTTTCCAGTCGTTACTAAGTCGCCAACGCGGAATTGAAGAGCGTTAGTACTGTCTTCCGTAGCTGGTTCGTGGTTTAGGATCGGCTTTTGGTTTATGTTCCCACGCCTTGGTTGTTTTTATCTTAAGACCGCTTCACTATGAACAGTGTCGGTAGTTGCATTTGTCTCAACTATCGCGATGGGGTGAAATGTAGCTCGAGGTGCGAGGTTTGGTTCTGCCGAGTTGGGGAATTTTCTCGACCTCTGTGGCGGTGATCTCTCCTTGAAAAGAAAACCGATTGATCGGCAATCAGGGCAGCGTATGTGATGCCATCCTGCTAATGGGCCCTGTGTTGGCTGTGCTTATCGGATTTGGAGACCCTTTGATGACTTCTGTGGATTCGGTAACAAGGTCGGTGAATGAAGAAACCAATTTGTGTGGAAACTGGTGTTCGATTTAGTTCTGACGCACATCAAACGTGGGTACTGTTTGACGTGGCCGGTTCTAGTGTAACGTACGGTATTAGTCGGTTGCAAAGTAAAAAGAATCTCTGTAGTATTCCACAGTTTCCTTTTGGCAACTCCGCCAGAGTTGCGCAAAAATAACATCTTATGTTAGACTGCAGGCGACAGTAACTGTCTCTGTAACCTATCTTTCAACCTTCTGTATCTTTTTTTTTGCGTTATTTCCATATTTTTCTACCTAATTTTTCATTTCACTGGGTGTATCCCCAGAAACTTTTTAGAGTTGGACTTTGGGATCGGGGAATTAGCGAGGAGCACGATAGCAGCTTTGCCCATTGTCATCGCGACAGTTTCTCCTGTTAGGGGTACTGTGGGTCTTAATGCTAGGCGCTCCAGGCGACTTTCTTTAAATTGAAAGGAATACTTTTTTAATATAAGGGAAAGTACTAAAAATTAAGATAAGAGAATGGTGATGTTGAGGGTCGATTTGCTAATGAACTTTCTACAATTGTGAAGTATGCCTAGAGGGTTGACACATTATTCGACTGAGAGATGTAGCTTGCCAATTTCTCATTGGAAAATATTCTATCTATCCAACACCAAGGTTGACGTGCCATGATCCCTGTAAATCCTCTATTCTCTAGAGAAATACAGTAGATCGATTCACGTCCCTTTGTTTTCGGTGGCATTTACAAAGTTAGGTAAAGAGTCGATACATTTTTTATTCTTAAGATTAATGGATGTTTGGAACCGTATTATATAAGCTAGGTCGTTTGCAGTTTACAAAGAGGTTATTCAACAATAATTTTAAAGTAAAATACTGAAATAAACAAGGAAGTATTCGGTACATTTGTTTACAATCAACAATAAAAAGGACTTTACGTGATGAATATCAAATTAAAAAACACATACATATTTTTCCATGACTAATATTCTACAAACGGGTATTTAAAAACATTCTCACGCATAGCAATAGATGGAAGCCTTAAAACGTTACCAAATTTAATTCGTAGGGACTATCAATAGAACATATACGGTATTAAATAGACAGTGAAAATACCATACATATTATTCCAATGCACAGAAAAAGCCTTGACATTAACCGCAAGTTTAGATCAAATCGTACAAGCCCTGTGAACAGAGGAAATTCAAAATCCCGTAAAATAGTGTTTATAAATGTCGGCATAGAATAATGGAACGGACATTTATTCAGATATATTCAGATTTATTCAAATCTGTAAATACAAACTTTTAGCTTCAGTCGAGTAACAAGCACGATCGTCGGACGGATGAACCAGCTTACAGTAGTTCGCGTAGTTATCGCTTAAACTTTCGAGTTTGTAGAAACAAGCCGCAAACGCGAAAGTAATTACAGATTTAAATACCGACACATTCTGAAACTTTCTGTAGTGAATACTTTGCATCAACAGAAGTTGGGTATATGGATTACTGATACTCAAGTTTGTCCCGCACCGAAAGTATTGACTGAACCTTGTATTCCAATCGAAAGCGGTATGTGATAGCATTATAGCTTTCTACCTGCTTCATATTCTGTTAACGTATTATGTACATATGTTACATATTATGTACATATAATTTATTAGGATTCAGACTTTTAAGTTGGTATATGCTTAGTAAAAGCGTAATGTAATAGAAGTAAGCACCACAATTGTATTCATAGAAATTTACATATTCCAGTCAAATCTGTTGGATAATTATACTTCAATAAATTTAAGGTATTCCTTTTTTTTTAGATAAACGCAATTTAGCCAATTAGGGTAGCATTTATGTAGGTTGTGTTTGTTCAATATGGAAATATTCGTGTTTTAATATATATTAAATGAACAAGGTGGAGTTTTATTATTATTTGTGCCCAGTATAAATCAGTAGGTAGAAAGGAAAATGCGTTCACAGGGTTCTATCAACTTGCATAGCAGAAATATGTTTTTAACCAGCTTTTAGACCACCCACTGTCGGTCGCGACTAAGCTCCAGGTGAGTTGGACCGAAAGTTCAGAAACCTTTTCAGGTACGTGAACGTTTCAAAGTTTTGCAGTTATGTTCGTAGAAATCACCCCTCGTCACTTCTAGCTAGCTGGTGAAATTTCAACGGTCCTTAGCGTCAATATAACACGTGCAACGTTTCTGTAGACTTAGGTATCGGAAGTTATAGACCTGCTTTGAGTTTTATGCTATCGGTGGATCTTCGTGCTACTATTGTAGATTTGCTATAATCGAGAACCATATATAATGTAGCACTATCGCAAAAGCGTCTAAAAATGAAAATGATAAAACGCATTAGGCACCAATGATATGGCTGACAGTTACAAGGGTTGAATACAAACGGAAGATGCGAGAATGGTCTGTCGACTCGGAATTTCTATAAAGATATTGAAGGCATGTGGTAGTTACAATGTTTTGTCTTAATCCGCGTGTGATTTAAAATCGTTTGTTTAATTCTTATAATAAATACCGGTGGTATTTATGTAAATTATGATGTAGCATTTAGTGCTTGTGTAAATAAATAATTTAATGCGCCTCAATCCAATTCCATGTACACTCTTGGATTAGTAATAAGTACAGTGTACTCATGTACAAGTGTACTAATAAAACAGCTGCTGCTAATATTAATTTATTTACCAAATACAAGGACGCGTAGGATTAAATTTACTAACATTCGACGGTGTGTAAATAAGTAACAAAATACATAGTCTTTAAAATTATAGAACGGTTGCATATGCTTCAACTTGAGTAAGCAAATATATGGTGTCTTCAAATTTCGTATACCTATCTTAAAACCACAACGTTAATCAAAACGGACGTGCACGTTACAGATACCCTAAATTGATTTTGACGTTAAAGTAAGAATTGTTAACTCGATAATATTTGTTGCTCAATAAACCACAACGTCTTCTATTTCAGTTTTTGTAAACATGTATCATTAATATAGTAATTTCAGCGAGTATTGTCACCTGACATGAACAAAAACTGCGAAGTTTTGAACGGTTTAATAGTACTTATTTTGTAGACGTCCGTGAAAAACGAGATTTCTTAAATAGACTTACTGCTTATACTAGAAAATAGATTGAAGATAATTTGTTATTTGTGTAGTATTCGTTTCAAATCGAGTTTATCCTAGTGCGATATGAGTATTTAAAATATAATAATGTTCTTGTATTGTATATTGTCGTACAAGTCGATATGATTCAAAATCAACTATTAAAATATATTATACACAAAAGAGGTCCTTAAATTATCCTTGTGGGGCACCAATTTTGCAATATCTAACAAGTGTTTACAGCATTTGAATAGTTATTGTTGCTATGACACTGCAAACAGAATTGCTAGTTTGTGTTTGGAAACATTTTTTCGTAAATAAGAGAACTAAAAACAAACATTGTTTTACCAATCGATTATAGTAGCCACTTTTAACCTAACTTGATGACTAATGACAAAGTTTAACTCAATATTTGCTTTTCTAATTTTGTAACAAAGAATAAGTTTGTTTCAAAAATTCTTTTAAAGTTTATAACGTCTTACAAACTTGAATTATTTCTACATTTTAGTTGGGAGATATTCCCTTCATTATTTTTCCTAGAAAAAACTTATATGATCAAAGTTTTAGTAGTATTCTTGATTTCCCGAATAGGTTCTCGCAAAAATACAAATATATAGAACTAGTCGTTTTTTATTTTAAATGGCAGTAGGACAGTACAATGTTTCAGATATTGAACGCGATTAAAATATGTACATTGAAGTGAAATTCCTCTTCTTTTTTTGGGTGTGAGTCGGATACCCCAATTTTGACGTTGGGCGTCAGTAAAGGGATTTTTATTTGATAAGACTTTATTCGTAAAGCTATCACTTCCAATAGACTTACGAGCTTCACAATATTCAGGACTTAGTCTGGGAATTATCCCCAGAGTGAGCAATGTGAATAGGCGTGGATGTAAAGTAAACTCAACTATAAACAGGAATCGAAAAGGGGGAAGATTGAGCGCCACTGCGCCACTGCACGATAAATATCTAAAGTAACCTATGAGAAGATGTAGAAACCCACAGGCTATAGTGACTATCTAAAAAAATATACAAGTCAAACAAAACTACATTTCTGGAAACCTCTCGAAAGTAACTGCTTCAACTCCTGTTGCGATGACCCTGAATGAAAATGGTACATAATAAATTTTAATCTAAAGACACAATTTGCGTCTTACAAAAAAAATACAACAATACTCATGAAATGAACACTCTAAAAGTGTTATACCTAAAAATGGGTTTAAAAAATCTTTTCATCACTTCTATAACATAACTCTGCTTGGGAATCCCTCAAGTTTCATTATTCAAATTTTATCTTCTCGAGTGGTAACGTCATTAATTTAAATACTCGTAAATAAAAGGCTTAGTGCTTTGAACCAAAATATAATTTAAAGTAATTCTTTTCTTTCTCTCCAGTATATGTTAGCAAAATCTCAAGTATATTACTCAAAAGCAAAATCATTTTTTCATATGGAATAAGGATTCATAACTTTCCTCTTTAAATATGAAATTTTGATATTTAGAACTATTTTCAAGAACAAAAAAAAATTTAATAACACCAATTGACAGATCTGTTAGATTGGTTCACAATAAGCTTCAATTAAATGTCGCACGTAATATTTGGTACAGAAAAAGTATTCGAAATCAGATAGATTAAATAAATTAAAATAATTTAGTTTGACATGGTACAGGAATAACACAGTAAATCTACTAATTATCAGACATAGTATAAATAGATAAGGTTTGTTAGAGTTAGACTTTATAAACTTTTTTATAAAGGCCACTTCGACACCAAACAAGAAAATGAATTTGATATACAACTATTGGAACATGATTATTCTTACGATCTTTTATACTACATCCTAAATACAAAATTTATACTTTCATCAAATGCAATATCTCAAGCAACTGTACAAGAATTTCCAAAAGGTTATAATCTTGATATTAAAGCTTCAACCATAACCAACACAAACGAATTGAAACATTCACCGGGAATGGCTTTCTGTATTCATCAGGATTGTAAATACCTGAATTTCGTACGTATAATAAAAACTTCAACTCCATAAAAAGTTTCCCAACCAAGCGCTTACGTCATGTTTTTCTACTAAATAAACATTATGTGAACGACCTCCAATTGTTCTTATTACTAAAGTTTATTCGTAATCCACCGATGCGCGTTAATGGATTTCTATGGCCGGTGACCACGTTGTCGCTTCACTCTTCGTGCTCGCCTGGACGAAATCCAAGGAAACTTCTATCACAGGCCCCCTCCAGAATGACCGTGAACCCACCATCGACCTAGATGGCTATTCTTAGACTCCAGCTGGCACGTAAAAGTGCCAACATCTTCTTCTGCTCTTAACAACTGCTATACTCAAACAAAATGGCCGAGTTCCCTTTTCGATACTGTCAATCTAAACGAACACTTCGTGACACTTTGCGCAAGCGCTATATTAACTCAGTAATTCTAAAAGTGGATGCAGACCGCCTACGAATTAAGTAACACAAGTGACTGGCTTATAAAATAATGTTAAGACGTCTTGTTCTTGTGACAATTTTAAAATATTTATTATAATTGAATTCATTCTTACGATAAATCCAAGGCTAATTAAATGCTAATAACATTCACTTCTATTATGAAATTGTTTATTCTGAGGTTGTTATGCAAAATAAAAGGATCAGATACCACAGAGTTGTAACAAATAGACGCGACTTTAAAATTTGATACCATAGAATTTATATTTGTTACACTACACTTCCAATTAAAGGTCGTAGTAGCTCAATCGGTTAGCGCGTCCAAGTACAAGTTGGAAGACTATGTTCGAATCCTGTCTAAGACTATATTTTCCATCTTTTAATTATGCTTTCGGTTTGAAATAAATATTGGGCTTTACATAAAAACTTTAGTTGCGACTTCATCTTATTAACTGATATTGTAGTCTTGTAATGATAAAATGAGTCTTGCAAAACTGCCTTATAAAATGAAATTATTTAGACCTCTACGTGAAGTCTAATGATCCTTTGAAATCGAGAGTAATAAAAAAAGAAAGGTTGGACAATCTATTTTAGCTTAATTTTGGTCTTAACGTTACGTTTTCAAGAATCTTCTTGACTTGCTGTACTTAAAAAAATATTCCTGTTCTACTGGACGGCGACAGTCAAATTAAACATGAAAACGGGGTGAACTCTGCATCAAATCAGGTATTTTTGTTTTTTTGATATGTTGTTTGTAATGTAAAGGCAATGTTAAATCCAAGTTTTCGACTCGGTAGACAACCAGGAGTAAATGAAAACCAACCAACCTTACAACCACGTTGCATAATTCAATATCGGAGCAGTTCTCAATGGTTGGTCAAAGGTTACAATGCTAGTTTTCTGCCCATGAATTCGACATTTCTCAAAGGCGAGCCGGAGAGTTGTTAGAATTGGTGTCATACTGTGATGGTGGGTGGTTGATGAATGTAAGGCAAAAAAGCTTCGATATTTCAAACGGTTTGACTTGTGTAGCTTCCTCCATGTAACCATTTCATCCACTGATAGGCAACTTTTTGTATTTTACCTAGCAGCCATAACTGATCTGAATGGAGTGGCAAAATATCTTCAGGCGGGGGATGAATGACGTTTACGTTTTCTACCTCAAGTGACGTTAAGCGCTGATTGTTATCATGGTTTAAGGTTTCTAGCTCAATAGGAGGATTTTTTCTACTATTTGAGCAGCCGTGATATTTGTTTTGAGACGGGGTAACCTTATTTCAGGACATACCGAATGAAATGGAGTAACAACCATTAAACCTCCCATTGCGTGGAAGGTTCCTAACCCATCCAATGTATTAACATTAAAATCGGCATTGTCGAAAGCAAATTGCAGGAAGTATGATGGCTCCAGGCTTTGTCTGATTGCAGAATGGCCGAGGTTTCAAGCAGTAAGGTATTAAAGTAGGATGCTGCAAATCCAAGGGTAGATATCAAATCAATCAGATGTCTTGATTCAAATTTATGATAAAGATAAACACTGATGCCATGCAATATTGAGGAAAAGAATTACCGTGTCCTCACTGCTGTCATTATTGCATGTGCAAGAGCAACGCACTTTTGCTATGTGCATCTAGGTAAGACCGCCTGTCTTTAAGAATAACTGTTTCCAGCATTAGTCGCAAAGACTCAGGGATTACAGTATTTACATCGTCGAAAAACAAAACTGAGGAGGAAACTGAAGCTGTATGAACAGGTTGTGTACAAATATTTTCTCGTATTACATCAGCAGCTACCTTAACCACACGCGTTCCATCTTGTTGAAGTTATGAATTTTGATCATTGTACCAAGCCGATATGTCCGGTATTTTTGAAACAAACAACAGTTTTTTTCGAAGCAATTTCGGCAATTCTAATATCCTCTCCATACTTCTTAAACAAACGATTTTTTATTGTTCGGTTATCTGGTTTTTCCCCCTTCTATCTGGTTAACTAGCTTATCCAGAGAAAACTGACATTCTTCTGAATTCTCTTGGAGATGTGCAAAAATTTGTTCCATAGCATCGTCAATCGTGGTGTGCTTGCGACCTTCCCTCTTCACATTTTCTTGTGTTGGGGGCAAATAGATTTTTGTTTGGCAAAATAGGTGATATCTTACGTCTACTGCTTTTAAGTTAGATTTATCAGAAATACCTGCTTTCATTTTTAAGGCCTACTCATCACCTTGCTTTCCTGCTGCTCTCAACATTTTTCACCAAGATCAACTTTTTACACAATAATGGCGTTATTTTTTTTTGCTGCGTTTTTTCTCTTTGCGGCCTCGATGAACTGTTCTGTGATTCTATCGCCACATCTCTGATAAACTTTTTATCCGTCAATCTTGTATATCTTGCATTTTTGTTTTACATCTGTTTCTCCACGGCAGACTGCTGCGGCTATCAACTCGGGGTTATTGTACCTTTTCTGGCAAGCAGTATGCGCAGAAATTTCGTTCACACGTTTCAACAAACGCTCGTTTTCTCTTTTTTTCAACGAAATACTTAATGCCAGAAAGTTTTGTATCAATTTCGCCGTTAGTATCACCACTTCACCCTCATTTAAATTCCCGCCACAAATAAAACGCAAATTTACAGAAGTCCCGGACTTCGACATTCTTAAATAAATTAGTATAATTGGCCACCCTCGTAGTAGTCGACCATACAAACACTTTGAAACTCAATCTGAAAGAACTTCGGGTGTGTGGTCTTCAAAGGTTGAGGAGGGGAGGCACGCACTATGAACCTCGAAGTAAAAAATCAATTTTTTTGGCGACTTTTCAAAATTTTTGTATAGCAACCTTATTCGGTACCACCTTGCCAGCTAGGGTCGACAGAAATGCAAAAATTGCTCCGCCCACCACCCCTGTATACATTTTTTCCTTTCCACGTCTGTAAATAAAAATACAAATAATCTCGTTTTTTGCTCAAGTGGTTGAGGAGGGTCACTTTGGAGTCCCCCGAGACCCCAAGGGAGTCAACTGAGACGGGGAGAGAAGGTTTTCAAGTTTCCAAGCAAACGCTGGACCTTCAGCAACGCGAATGGTACAAAAAATGAAATTTTTCTAAAAATCGTGTAACTTGAAAAATTTGTCGAACTTTGAAAAGCTGTATCTCCGAAACTGACAATCCTATGAAAACCGTTCTGACCTCAAATTATTGGAAATTTAACCTACTTTTAAAATTAAAATAACAATCTTTGATGAAAAACGAGTCCTTCCTGGTCAAAATTAACCAAAACTTAAAAAAGATTAAAATTTTTGAGTTTTTAAATTTTTTGTGAATGATCCAGTTGCCTGCCGAGGTTGTAAACTTGGATTTAGTATTGCTTTTACATTGCAAACAACATATCAAAAAAACAAAAATACCTGATTTGATACAATGTTTAATTTTGCTACGTACCTAGACGTAGTCAGAAGAAAAGTAAATACCAGACTAACTACCAAATGCGGAGAGTGGGCGGATTCACTTACATACCAAAAAAAAACAAAAAAAAGCACGTCGCCCACGATTATCTATTCACAATAAAAATAAATTAAAATTTCTTGATTCACATGGACAAAGAAAAGTATTAAATTTAAGTTATATTGAAAGGACAAATTTTATAATGGATCCACGAAGAGCGCATTTCGTAACTAACGTGTAATAAAACTTATCGAAGAAAAAGTAATGCTTAGATTTTCTCAATAGCGTGTTGGATTAAAGTATTCAATGTAGATTTTCTCAATAGCACGTGTGTTAAATTAAAGTATTAAGTGTAGGTTTTCTCCATAGCAAGTGGGTTAAATTAAAGTATTAAATGTATACCAAGTTCTAGTAAGAATTAAAGAAATATAACCAAAATCACTAACGTAGCTAACTTTTAAACATGTATGGTGAACTGGTTTCACAACATCAACCTTACATGTGATTTTCCAATAATCCACCCGAAGGTACTACATTGGCCAGGAAGCAAGTTTTTTACCTGGAAAATTTGGAATTTTGCCGTACCGTGACAACACTCACACACAGGACCTCCATTTTAGCTCTCATCCGAACGAGGGTGTATTTTTGTGAAAAATGTTCGCCTGTTTTTCAAGCGGCCCGTGTCGGGATACGAACCCGGGACCTTGGGCGTAGTAGTCACACACATACCACTACGCCACGGAGCCGCCTCACAACATCAACCGCTGATAAATAATAATCCTCGATGTGCATAAAAGAAAACGAGTCACATACCTTTATGCGTCGGGATGCTAATCTTGCAGTCCATCGGGGGTGTCAGCACAGCAACGCCACTATATTCAGGATCCATGCACCCTGTCACCGTAACTGCAGCAGCCGTCTACAGACAAAAGCACTTGGTCTACGTCAACGAACAGTTGGACCTACATAAAGAAAGAACCAAGTTGGCCTCCAGCTAAGAGCGATGCACGCAAGATACCTCCTACTTGTCGAACAAAAAAACGTGCATTACTGTAGAAAATATTTTAACGCACAAGCTGAAGAATCAAATTAAAAATTGGTTCAAATAACACGAGTTCGAACTGCAATCCTCGCGTTATCAAAGAGCGATTAGTAAACTGAAAACACGCTATCAACTAATAGTAGGATCCATTATTTTGGCAAGTCGTTAGATGGGAAACACAAGAGAAAGCAATTATACGTTATCGGAATGTTTAACAAATTAACGGATACCTAAAATAAGATATTCACTATTTAATTTATCGAATACATTTTTGTTTTAGAATGAATAGATTTGAAAGAAATGGTATAATTGCGCGTACTATTGTAACGAGATAAAAATACTGGATGAGGTTTTGAATAGAAACAGAAGCTAGGTGAATGAAAAACAAATTGCCACAAAAAAGGACGTATTTGAATCTATCGTCGAAGATAAACGTAACAATGTTTGATATGACTGAACTACGATGTTTATTGAAGATTTTGATTTGAGACTTCTTGTTTTGTAGATTATGCATAAATGGATTTTAATCGTTTGTTCCAAGTAGTAACTTTGTGGAGAAAGAGAACATTTATAGTGAAACGTAAAAACCAAATATGCGCAACAAAATTTACTTCAAGATGCAGAAAAACAAACGTGAAGAAGAACAAAACTAGTTAAACCTTTTAAAAAATTGATCGGATGGATAACGCTAATGATCCCAAGAAACTGCAAAACCTTAAACACTTAAATAGGTTTCGTGACGATGTAAGATTATATTCCAATAAGGAAGTTACAAATCTAACACTTATTTTATTAAATCTTATATAATTACCCAATTAATTCGATAACAGATGAAACGTGAACATTTTATAGAATATAATATCATCACAGTCGTGAATCTTTTTTACTTTATTATTTGATGAGTCTTTCGATGCACTTAGTACGTGTACTTGCCATGGTCATCTTCCACCCATACGACTTGTTATCGAAGGCTTGAAGCTCTGAACTTGCAGGTTGATCGTGTCCATCACGCTGTGCGTTGCTTGATGTGGATACACAGGACAAGTATTAATGGGCACGCATTAATTTTACGGTTGCAAGTCGCACTTTTCTTACTTCTCATCTAGTTTTGTTCTTTTGGCTTTGTAAAATTGCGCGCACCAAAAGCTGTACATGTACTTCACTAAATAAATAATGGTAATGTAGAACAATCCAGAAACTTTTACAAGTTGATATGACGTCAACATAAATTTTATCGTTTAACTTGATGTAGACGCCAAATAGTTAGTCTCATAATAAAGGAAAAATTTATACACTATAGGAACCCTAAATGACAACTTGAAACTCAGAAGAAGAAAATCCTGTTGTTACGGTAATCCGTGTGGAAAACAAAGACAGTTGTAAAGTAAAGATTTAGTCAGCATTGAGTACCGCAATAAAAACAAGGGGAAACCAAAAAATTAATACCGTGCTAGTTAAAAACGTTCGTAGAGTGGGGTGGTTCACACAGAAAGAAAAAGAAAACCTCAAGAAAGAAGTCTATTTACAAACCATTAAGAAATCAATATGTTAATAAAGGGAAATCAACTCGTATAGAACAAAACATTTATCTAAAATATCCCGGAGAACTTACATAGCGTAAAAACCTTTTTCACAAAAATAATTAATATCCTTCTTTGATTACTTTAACCTAATTTTCTACATTAATCCTAGTAATTATATAAAATAGAAATTAAAAAAGTCTTACCAACCCTATACTTACACATAGTCCACAAATAATGCTCGACAAGTAATTAAAAAAAATAATAATGGTAAATTAGAATCAGCCTCGGTACGCATCGAAATGCATTTTTCTGTGTGGCTGACAAAAAATATTAACAAGCGCCACACTTTACACAGTGTATTCTAAATTTTTGTATAGTTGGAAAATACCAGAACTAGGAAAAGCCTTCTTCATTAGTATATTCCGCCAGTTTGAGTGAAGTAAGTTTAACTTCTACACCGCGATATCTCAATTTGTGCGATGAGCAACTGGAAAAACTTAATCAAAAAACCCTGACACAATTTTTCCTTATGTAGGTCATCAAAGCGACGCAGACAAGAAAAAGGAATTCTTACAGATTGACTGGACATTCCGTCGCGACCCCACACTGGTTATAGTCGACATCTGCGGGATCATATGACACAAGATGCCAAAACGTTTTGCTGGCCTATGTTATATGTCTATACATATTATGACGAGATGAATTGAAGTAGTTGAAAGTAATTTAGTGCGAATCGGCGTAAATAATTTCGTTATTCAAAAAATTTCATCTCTCAAAGTAACCGCTTCGTACAAACTAACTTCAGTATTCGATATTATAAAGCTATCAGTGAATTTTCATAGAAATATCTCTTAATTCGGATCGTTGTAGTCGATGGATCTTAAATAAAAGTTTGACAACGAATGAATCGAATATTCCACATTAGAAGCTCAAAGCCAACAACTGATAACGGAAAACCCATTTGATAAAACACGTCGCTACATAAATGTAATATTTCCGGAAAAAAAGCTTTAAAAATAAAAACCACGTTTTAAAGCGTATTAAAGAAACACATATATTTAACCTTTCAGAAACACCATACAATCTTTGAAAACAAATATTTGACGAATAACAATGCTTTCTAAACTTATTAAGCAAACACATATTGCAAGCTTTTTTAACCTTTGATAACCAAAATTAATTTCCATTCTTTGTAATATTAAAACCCTAGGTTTGGCACGTTATCATAGTAGAATAGATTCAAAATATTTAACTTTGTAACGGAATATTTAATAAGATTCTATAGGATGTTAAACAAATAATCGTTTAAATTTCAAGGGAGTCGGACTTGCTAATGCACGCAAAATTGCCGTAGAAACAGTACTGGATATGCAATTTTAAGTTAGCTATGCGCCAAATTATTTAATTACAGCGACGGAACGTAACAAATTTTACCTCCCAGCAAAATTAAAAGGTCGGGGTAAGCAGCAGAAGCAGTGGACGAGGCAGAGCATTAACAGGACAAACCAAAAGAAAATTTGTTACAGAAAGCTAGAGGAAAATCAGAATTATGAATTTTATCCGGCTTGAAGGATCAATATACACTAATAGAATGAACCAAAAAAATATTCGTTTCAGAAAAACCAAGAAAACAAAAAAAAAGTTGTATCCTCTTCTTTTCGAAGAGAGCTCGATTAATGTATTTATCCAATGCACTAGGTCCAAATCTGTATCGTAGTTCTCTAATAGCTTCCAGCTCGACTGTCTGTAAGAAGACCTATCTGTTTTAGATCCAAAGTCGGGTCAGAACGACACTGATCCCTGTTCTCTACTCATCGATTGTTCATTTATTTTCAATAGCGTTAAGTCGCGTATTCTGCGACCCGAAGCTAGCAATAAAATTAGAGCCAATCTTTTAGACACCTAGAATATACTACGTCTGTCCACATCGTGGGATTTCATCCAGAGAATGAGTTTATTTACGTCCCAGATAACCTTGTTAATTGAAATTGGGCTGGTAATTTCAATAGCTTTAACTATTTTTTTAACTAGTGGATGGCCCGATATCTGTTCGCTTTTGGTAGGGTCCGCTAGCGTGGCTATTATGGATTTGTGCGTCTTGATGGTGGCTGGCGAAAATCCATTAGCGGTATGCAAGTAAGCCAGATATTGAGCGACTGACTTTGGTTCGGGGTTTACTGCTAGTATGCCCTGTTGCTTTGTTCATGCAACCCATCTTCACCAAGGAGAAACGTATGTTCTAAGAAAGGATTTTTGCCATGAGCTTTCGAGCAAATCTCTATCCACCCTCGACCAATCGTTAATCAAGCCGGTCCACCCCGTACCTTCCAGGCCTCCAAGCGTAACTTCTGTGCGTGGTGTAAGGGCTTTCGAGTCCGCGCATCTATTAGGGATTGTTTGAGGTTTGCTAGTTGAAAGGGGGGTGTCAGTGTACGTGCTTTCAGGTCACCTTTCCAAAAAACCTTGTCCCAATTTGGTACTATCCTTATAGAAATACCTTTTGCTGAATTTAGGTAGTTTAATACTCTCGGTGTTAGACCGGGGGGGGGGGCGGAAACATCCATGCTAGCTGGTATACGCATGCCCTGCTGAAGGCATTCATAAATTCGGCCTGATGGTCCGTCACATCTATTGACACATATCACAGCACTACTCTCGAAGCTCTGCTTGCAAAAAGATCTATCTGCAGTATATCCCATCTCTTGAAAATTTGACGTGTTATGCTCGGGAGTAAGTACCAATCTGGCAAGGGTTTACTCCCCGATAGGCTGTCCGCTTTACTGTTGTACACTCCTGGCATATATTTAGCTATCAAGGTTATTCCCCAAGCCTGTGCCAACTCGAGCACAGTGTACGTCAACTCCAACATTTTCAAAGATCTCATTCCCCCTTGGTTCTTGAAAGAGGCTACTACCGTACTGTTGTCGGATTGAAGTAATGCGGTCTTTCCATTCATGGAGCGCACGTTCTGCTTTATTACCATGTAAACTACAAACATCTCTTTATGGTCTGGGCCTGGAAAATAGAGGACTTCATTTCTAAATTCCTCACCCACCATTGACATTCCGCAAGCACTTTTGTATAAATCTTGTGATTCAAGAACGGCCTGTTTTCTGGAAGCGCCCGACTTGCGCGCAGCAAGTATCTCGAATGCAGCCCAGAGGAATAGCAAAGGCTGCGAAAATTATTTTGCCTAGCAGACTTTTTGCTATCTTCCAATTCCAGTACTGTTGGCTCGAATCTGTGCTAGGTTTCTCCTTATAGAATTAACCTTCTTTGAAGGCAACGCCACCGTGTTTAGTTCTGTGTTCCAGTTGATTCCCAAATAGTTCAAACTTCGGCGGGGTAACAATATTGTATGTGTGTGACTACTACGCCCAAGGTCTCGGGTTCGAATTCCGGCACAGTTCGCTTGAAAAATGTTAGGCAACCATTTTTCACAAAAAAAACGCCCTCGTTCAGATGAGAGGTAAAATGGAGGTCCTGTGTGTGAGTATTGTCACGCACGTTAAAGATCCCTACCTTGCTTGGAACAGCAAGCATTCGGAAAAATTCCAAATTTTACAGGTAAAAACTCGCATCCTGGCCAATGTAGTACCTTCGGATGGAGCATTGGAAATCACATGTAAGGGATAAAAATATTGACTTTTCCTTGTTCACACACCACCTCAAGGTTTCTAGAAACAATATCGCTTCTTTTGTTTGGACATAAAGACTGTCTGAGTTTTGGTATTTGCCAGTAAAAAGTCGTCTAGGTATACGACTATTTTCATGCCATTGCGAAGTTGAGCTGCTACCAATTTGAAATTCTTGAAAATTCGAGAGGCGCGGTTGAGAGGCCAAACGGTAGACATATTGTTACTGCGACAGGTTCACCCGACAGTGTGTTGATTGGTTGTATTTGTTGTGTCATTAACTGTTATTCAATTGAGAAAAAGAATCTAGGAGTTTTCGAATTGACATATTTCAAAATAATTTAATGTATGTAATTTATATTTCTTATACTGAAAAACCAGGGTTTATTTGCATGTACACAAATTTAAAGCAGCGACACTGTGTATTAGAACAAACTGCAAGTAACTGTTCAATAAAAAACGTAGTTCCTGCTCTTAAATTTTATTAACACGTTGAGGTCCGGTACTCGCCTCAACACATATCATGTGGTATATTTCGTGCCTGTGTACTATGGCAAGAAACCTTCGGTATCTCTCCTTTATTGGGATGTGATAGTAAACTCGCGAGATATCTATCTTGGTCATGAAGTCGTTGTTTTGGAGAAATGAAGGAATTTTTGATGGTTCTTAAGCCGAAAATCACATGGGCATAAAAACTGGTTTAAACGTTTCAGGTTGAGAATTTGTCTTTTTTTTCGTCCGATTTTGGGACTGAGAACATCCGAGATAAGAACTCCGTGGAGAAGTGGGATTTCCTCAGAATTCCCCGTTTGATCCTGTTGCGCATTTCCAAATCCATGTTCAGATGCGTGTTTTTGTTTTGCATTTTGTGTTTTACAAAAGCTGTTAAGGGCTGTTTTTTGACAAACGGTATTGAAAAGCCGCTGAGGTGGCCAAAATTTTTCGTGGAGCTCTAATGGCTTCCCATTGCACTCGGTAATACCTCAACTAAACGCTGTTATTGTTTTGTCAGTATTTCGTTAGTCTTTTCTCCAATCAATCGGGTTTGTGCGTATAACCACGCTTTCTGGAAACTGAATTTCTGTGTGGCTGATCTTTTCTGGCAGAGAACGCCACTGTTTTTCTAGAGGGGCGTCTTGACTGAAATACTGCCCTATTTGGCCTCGATTGACCCCTAGACGAATTGTGTGTTGACATAGCAAAAGTGGAAATTCTTTTGTGAGGGGTACGAAAGGAATCTCCGTAGTGTCTGGTCAATTCCGCCCGAGGTTCTTCTGTAAATAGATAAGTAGAAAATGGCTGTATTGCTTCCTTCTTTGTTCTATTACCTCTACCCTTCGGCCACACACATATTATAAAACATCATCCGAAAGCATCCTGAAAACCGCTTTTGGTCCAACTAACAGGCTATGAATATCCTTCTTAATTATCGGGTATTTCTCAATTAAGGTTTTTATTGATTCCGCAAATGCCTCCCTCTGAAGTATGGGGCCATGAAGAATGATTCCCAAGACCGTGTCAGTCTTCACCATCTGCTTTTGAGAAGTCGCTTCTGTGGACAGCATATGACTAAGTTGGCTGTTCACTTTTAACGCACTAAAAACTGATGAAGCTTGTAATTTCTTTTGAACATCCGCATACCTTATCTTCTTGAATGACGGTTTTCCTATTCTGAGGCATTCTATGCCCTGTGATTTTACGTGCGGTTTAGGTGGTGGAATCAGTGGTTTCTGTTCTCTTGTTTTTGAATTAAAGTCCATATCCATCAACTCATTTTCAGATGCTTCACCGTCTACCAAGTCCAACAGCGGAGGGATATTTTCACGCTCCTCATCATAATCGGAAGAGTCGTCATTCAATTCGAATTTATCCCTACGTGTATTCTCATTTGTGGAACCAAAGGTATTCACGAAGGATTTAAACACAATATTTTACAACTGTGAAAAGTGGACAGTAGGAGAAACGGTCAGAAAAAAGATAGAAGCATTAGAGGTGTGGTGCTACAGACGTATGATGAAGATATCATGGCAGACAAACTTAAGAAGGATATTAAAGTTACTTTAAACCCCCACCTTCAAATTGATGATCACCCATTACCGATCATTGACTGTTTATTAGCTCAATATCGGTAGGTACAAAAATTTCAAAAATCGACTGGATTATAGCTTATTTACGTTTAAAAGTGAAGAGTGAAATAAAACCTTTATTTACTTTAAATATCCATAAGAAATTATACCGCTTAAACAGATTAATATTTGGACTTGCAGGTACCCTCGTCATTTGGCAATGCCTGATGGAGCAGGGTATTCCTGGCGTCGCAGTATTTTAGATGACATTAAAACTACAGAGGATATCATAGAAACACACCTACAAAGATTTGAGGAAGTTCTAATAATATTAAAGTAACACAATTTACAAGTTAATTTTACGAGATGAATTTTTAAATGATAAGATTTAATATTGGGGGTTGAAAGTCCATAAAAATTCTATTACAAAAATACAAAATAAAGTGGATGCAGTTTGTAATTCACTAAAAGGATGATTTATTCCAGTAATTTTGAAATCAGCGCTCGAAGCATTTTGACCTATCCAAAATTTTCTGCCCAGCGTCGTTGGCCAGCAATACTGACAAACTGCGTAATTTAAAGATAGGTAAATAATTCCGAGAATTTTAAAGAGAATTTTTGAAACTCATATATGACATTTTTGTGTTCTGTACTTATTAACAATCAGATCAGATCAGATGAAGATTGTTTTAAAACATAAATAGTCATTAGGAAAATTTTCTTTCTAAACTTAAGCTGTAAATTGTTTTTTAAGCGTTATTTATATCTGTGTACGTAAGATAATACGAGGGCGGTCAGATAGGTGCTTAACCTCACCGCCCGATGGCGCCACTATCGCAAGAGAAATTTCCTATCGCGTAGTACATTCTCGTAGACGGCTACTGTCGAAATTTCAGTCGAATCGGACTCGTAGTTTTGTTTTGACCGCGTGTGGAAGCGGGCGTGTACGCGGATTTTAGAAAAATGGAAAAAGAGCAATATCGGTCGGTGATTCGATTCTTGTTTTTGGAAGGGAAGTCGAGCAGTGACATCAAAGAGCGCTTGGATGCGATGGCGACCGTCAAAAATTGGTTTAGCGAGTTTCAACATGGACGCACGTCGGTTTTTGATGAGCCACGCCCAGGTGCCCTGAAGACAGCTACCACGGAGGATAACGTGACAAAAATCTACAATCTCGTATTGGCAAACTGTCGATTGAAGGTACACGATATAGCTGAGACATTAGGCACCTTAAAACCGCGTGGGTCATATCCTGCATGAAATTTTAGGCATGAGAAAGCTGTTGGCACGATGGGTGCCACGTTTGTTCACTCCGGACAACAAGCGCAACCGCCCTTCACGGCCAAATTGGTCGAATTGGACTACTAACTGCTGCCCCATTCACCGTATTGTCCAGATTTGATCACGTACGACTTCTTTTTGTTTCCAACTTGAAAAAGTCACAAGCCGGGCAGAAATTTGAATCGAATAAGATCATCGCCGCTGGGGAGGCTTACTTTGCAGACCTCGAGAAAACGAATTTTTCAGAAGGGTTAAAGAAATTGGAGTATCGCTGGGTCAAGTGTATCGAACTAAAAGGAGACTATGTTGCGAAATAAATCGCCACTTTTCCACAGTTTTTGTTTTTCTTTTGTAGGCTAAGTACTTATTGGACCACCCTCGTCTGTAAAAAAGAAAGATGTATTTGAATGCATAAGAGATTGGTCATAAATGTTACTTGAAAATTTTGTTTCATTTCTATTTAATAAATTCATAACAAGGAAAAGGACACGGTAAAATACAAATTTCATATTTTCTATTGCATCCTCATTAATACAATTCGGCTGTACTCATATCGCAGCATCTTTTATGGCTTCCAACGATTGAAATCACAGCAATGTATATTACTGTGACCCGCCTATGGGTAGTGGAATACAAATTATGCTGTGACTTGGATATAGCCAAATTGAATCAATGATGATGCAATAGAAAATACAAAATTACTATTTTGCCATTTCCTTTTCGTTACCTGGCTAGTTTAGCAGAAAATATGTTGTGAATTTTATCAAAACAAATGAAGCATAGAAATTGCAAAAAACATCTATGAACAGTCCTCTAAGAATTTAGAAACATGTTTCCTTTATACACATTATTTAAAAAATCTCCTACATTCAATATAAACAACGCTTATAAAACAATTTACAGCTTAAGCTTAAGCAGAAAATTTTATTTTATGATTCCTTACGTATTAAAATAATACCCTCCTAATCCTTGTTAACAATTACAGAACTCAAACATCTCCTATGTGAAGTACAAAATTCTCTTTAAAGTTTCGGAATAATTTACCTATCCATTTAGTACTCCATTTGTCAGTGTAATTGACCAACGACGCTAGACAGTAACTTAGTAAAGGTCAAAATTCTTGACAAATAAATTTTATAAACTTAAAATCCTTTCCAGCTTAATTTACTATTAGGTTACAGAAACAAAACAAAATTATACTCGCATTGATTTTCTCAAAACTTTTTTATAGTGCTCATAGAAATATCATTTTCATTGTAATTAACGACACTGATTACTTTCTGGTTCTATTTCAAATCTCCATTTTGATTCAGTCGTAAGGTAGAAATATCAGCTTGCAAAGTGTATTTACTTTTAATAGATTAAAAATTAACAATTTCTCTTGAACCAAGATTATTTATGTCAAAGATTGTTTAATTTTTGTAGGATTCTTCAAAATAATTATACTTCAGAATTATGCAAAGTTCTGTTACTTGTGGAACGCCGACAAAATAGATATCAAATTACTCGAAACGTATAAGTTGCATGTCGTAAAATAAATTAAAGAATTAATCTTTACTCGAAACTTACATGTTGCTTGACGTTATCATGAATGAATGACTGAATCTTAACTACTTCCGTTTTATATACTAAAATTCTATATACGTCATTTTTTTTATTCTATCCTAAATCATGTTTCCGAAGATTAGTCACGGAGATGTAACAATTACGCCGATTTTGCATTTTATGAGCTATTTGTGTAAACTTATCGTGGTCGCAACACCTTCCATTCTTTTCTAATGCACGAAGTCAATGATTCTGTACTACGTAGAGCTATTAAAACGCTTATTTTATTTTTATAGTTTTTCCGGTAGTCGCGCGTTCTATAAGTTGAAAATAATTAGCTTAAACAATGTCTTTTAGAACATAGTAAATGACGTATTCTTTTATTAAATAACGTAGACATTTGAAAATTCTGGAATTAATTCGAAGCTTCTTTGAAAAAAAAGATGTTTTATTTAAAACTCATAAAGTAGTATTTTAACGAGAATGAATGCATTACTTTTGTTTTAAATGATATATCTACACACGGAAAATATGCTTTGCTTTAACGAGCATGCAACGAAAACTTATCATTGCAAAGTCTAAAATAATTATTTTCACATTTGTATTCGCATTTTATATTCGTTTCACGATCTTTCCATTCTGCAATAAATTCAATACAACTTTCATTGTTCAGAAGAAAAATATTTTCACACGCATTAGTGAAGAAATACTAAATTATTCCTTAAGATAAGGTTTCGTTGCTTTAAATGGTATGTGTTTTTACAGGGAATTTTATTTTCTGTGCTAATGGAAAACGCTTATGTGTTTATACACGGTGAATAAATTAAATTTAGAGAAATTTTACTTTTCTCCGTTTTTCTTTCGTTTGGGATGTTTTTCTTAAAGAATTTGGCGTTCAATGACCTCTCGTGAGCTCATTATCACGTCAATATCTAAATGGCAGCAGGCTTATAGGGCAGTAGCTTTGTTACAAAACTTATAACTACGCAAGTTTTCTTTAAAATTTACATAGGTGTTCTTCAAGTTGGCAGCAAAAACAAACGTAGCAACGTTAATTGTTTCCAGTAAAATCATTTTATTTTTATCGGAAGTAGTTTTTCGAGATTAGTCCTAGTTCTAGTGCCTTCCCGTCTTCTATGGTCTTCGCTTTTCTGACGGGTTTTTCCAACTTATACAATATTGCATGTGGTCTGAATTGTACACCGCCGCCTTCCGTTCTAAGTCCAGCGACAATGAGAAAAACTTGCGGGAATTGGTGGATTTTTATCTCGTGTCTGTCGCATTTAGAGTGCTTAATCTTAATCTTTAGCTTTATTATTATTATAACTATTCACAGGTCAAAGGCCCAACCTAGTTGTACATTCAAAATTACGAAATATATTTTCAAAATTAATAAATTTTATAAAATCTTTGGGTGGAATGCGGTTGCTGGGATTGGGGCTTCGTGCTCTAACTCTTGTCGTTGCTGCGTTAATGTTGTTATGTATGTAGGGTGTTGTGAGTTCGGATACTATGTGCGAGTGTGGATGAAGTTTAAATTTAGAGTGTGTGTGTGTGTGTATGTGTATGTGTGTGTGTGTGTGTGTGTGTGTGTGTGTGTATGCGCATGTGTGTGTGTATGTGTGTGTGTGTGTGTAATATTTTCAGTGAGTGCTTGGGAGTTGTGTGTTTCTGAGTTAATGCCGCGGATAAGAGGTTTGTTGATCAAGATTTCAGTAAGGAATTGGTTCAGTTCGTGTGGATGATCATAAGATAGGAAGTATAAATTTGGTAGCGGAGTGTACGGATCGAGGTTGAGTGAAATTTCAAAGTTGGATTGGATAGTGGTGGTGAGTGGGCAAGAGTATATAAGATAGATAGGAGTTTCCAAGGAATGATTATCGCAGGACAGTGTGGTGATGGGGTTAAGTGCAATTCATAATGTTTGTTGCAAAAGAATCTGTGTCCGGTAAGGAATTAAATGGTAGATGGGTTGGAGAGGGGACTGTGTATAGGGATACCTGTGATATTTGAGAAGATATCGTAGGTATATTTACCAGTTTATGAGAGGGACCATAATTTTTGCAAGGAATGGATTAAAGAGCGCTGTATAAGAGATTTAATTTCAGTCTTGGGGAGGATATGGTACTTGTCGGGGAGTAAAGTTTTGTCGTGCAGGGTGATGGACTGGTTCTTCTAAAGGTTTCGGATTTGAATGCAGGAGTTGAAGGTAAATTCAATGGGGGGAATTTGTAGTAGGGTGTAAAGTGCAGAGGTAGAAACGGTTCTGTAGGCTCGTGAGTAGTAGAGAAGGAAAGGTCTAACGATCCTACTAAGTTTTCGTCTTGCAGAGAGAGGAGTTAGTGGGAACGAGGAGTGTCTACGGCATATCGGAGTATGGAGATTATAATTTGATTGAGTCTACGTGTGGGATACGTAACATGGACTGATTTAGGAAGCGAGTGATGGAGATTTTAAAGAATTATCTTTGTTTTGGTACATAGCTTAATTAGGTGTATGTTGGTTTTACGACGGGTGTTAATATGAAGGCTTAGGTATGGTGCTGACAGGAAAAAGTGATGGTAAAGAGAGGAATTAGTGGGAACCAGGAGTCTACGGCATATCGAAGTATGGGAATTATAATTTGGTTGAGGATAAGTCTACGTGTGCGATTCGTAAGATGGACGGATTTAGGAAGCGAGTGATGCAGATTTCATAGGATGATCTTTGTTTTGGTACGGAGCTTGATTATGTGTGTGTTGGTTTTAAGACGAGTGTCAATATGGAGCCCTAAGTATGGTGCTGACAGGGAGAAGGTGATGGTAGAGAGAAGAGTTAGTGGGAACCAAGAGTTTACGGCATATCGGAGTATGGGGATTATAAGTTGATTGAGGATAAGTCTACGTGTGGGATTTGTAAGATGGACTAATTTAAGGAGCAAGTGATGGAGATTTTGTAGGATGATCTTTGTTTTGGTACGGATCTTAATTAGGTGTGTGTTGGTTTTAAGACGGTTGTCAATATAGAGGCTTAGGTATCGTATTAATGGGGAGAAGATGATGGGAGTGTTCAAAATGTAGACTTTGGGGCTAAGTCAAAGATCTAGGGATTCTTTGAGAAGGAACATGTTGGATTTGGTTGGGGAAAGCGGTTGTTTGTTTAGGGTAGACCAGGATTCTACAGAGTTCATTAAGTGAGCAGCTGTGGATTCTAAGGATGCGCGGGGTTACCATGGATTACGAAAGCAATGTCATCGGCATATGCAGAAGTGGATGTATTAGGGTTGTTTACGTCTAGGAGTGGGTTGATTAACAGGTTGTAGAGGCTGCGTAATAGGCGGAATCCTTGGGGACATCTTTGGGTTAAAAGTTTGGAGATAGAATAAAAGTTGGAAGATGGTATGACTGTTCTGGACGTGAGGTAAGACTTTATAAGTGGTAGAGGTTAATAGAGAATTTTGCAAGTTGGAGTAGGTTTAGGAGGTTAGGCCACCACAGGACGAATGCTGAGTGGAAATCTAGGAATAAGATTATAACATATGTGCAGTTTGTGATAATATTCAGTTAATTTGTCGAATGTCAAAAGTAGAAGCAGTTATGACTTCTTAAACAGTCCACTAAATGAAACCGATAAATTTTAAAAATATAATTGATTAATACGGAAGTAAAAATGACCTGAATTTTAAAAAAATTACGGTGTCTTTCTTGAAGGCAAATGATGTAAAGCTGTTAGGTAATTTGCAAAAGTACAAAAATATTGGGTCAAAACCAACAGTATTTAAAGCGTTAAAGATTGAATCTTTTTGATAGTATTAATGATCCAAGAAACACCCTAACGCCCTAAAGCTTAAACCTATTTCGTGACTGTCAGAGATATTATTTCCGTAAAGAATACATATCCAACACTTATTTCATTAAATTCTATATAATTAGCTAATTAGTTCGATAATAGATGAAACGTGAACGCCTATACAAATAATCGTGACTCCTCTTTTCGGTATCGTTATTGATAAATTGTGTTTCTATACAGTAAACTATATAAAATTAAGTAGTTTGCCACGTAGACTTTTTTTCTCGCTTTTAAAACTTGTCGCTGAAAGCCTGAAGCTCTGAACATCCAAGTTTATTACACCTATCATGCTGTGATGTTTCTTCATGGTCTGTACAAGACACGTACTAATGGACAAACATTATTTCTGCTGTTGCTGGTCATAATTTTCTTTACTACCTCACACGACATGTTTTGAAATCCCTTTCGTTCTTGTCGATAGATAAAATGATAAAAATGTGTCACAAAGTGGCAATAAAGCAGTTAGCTAGCTCCTTATACATGATGCTACTCACTTAATGAAGAATACTAATTTGCAAGAAACTGGAAAAGATGTTGGGTATACCATGATGGATATTGCGACAATACTTAATTTGCATTATTAGGTTCATGAATATTTATAATAAGCAATAACGTATAATTTTACTAGATAACACTAACAATTAAAAAATTTGTTATAATACAAAGAAAAAGCACCGATTTGCAACGTATATCATTCGGTCTTCGTGCATACGTACATACGTTTTGCTCTAGAAATTCATAATTAACCAAGGAGAAAAAATCTTGCTTGTTCTTGTATCCAATTACATAGAATGGCTATTTCTACGGATTATAAGTTATACCTCAATTTCATCACAAATAAACGCTTAATAAAGAGAGGAATTTCGAACATCGAATTTTACTTAAGTAGGACAATTTGTGTATAATACTTAAGCTGATGACCTCGAATCACTTATTTAGTATGAGACAAGCGGATTTTCTTACGAAGCACTGATATAATTACACATTTTTTACTTGTCGTTTATTTTGCACATGAAGGATACTCCCAGAGCCGCGTTGCAGTCTTTTACCGCTCGTATGCGAATAACTGCTCTGGCCCTCAATGAACTTTTGACGCTTTTTTAAGTGATTTTCGGGATATGATCATCACATGGTATTTTGTTAGATAACATATTAGAAGTACGTCGAGCCCCTACGCTGCTGGCGTCAAGAAAATGCTGTGATATTAGAGACACCTCATTTAGAGCGTCAGTCTTACAGAGACATCCCTACGTTGAGCGCCAATTTTCTTTAATTTCTGAACTCATAGTCACCTCCTCTATCCAACAGTCGCAGAATCTTCTACCTAAATAAAAGAAACAACTTCTGTAGCTATTGAATGAGTAGAACACAAACCCTCTCAATTCAATTGGTATATTTAATCTCACCAAAATTTTAGAAATACAAATATTCACAATAAATACCAATAATAAAGCAAATAAGTAAGCAAAGCAAAGCAAATCTCATAAAATATTCAAAATCTGCCAAAGTACGGCATATACAGATAATTATCTTACAGGGTTAAGTACTTTTACCTCCGTCTATGACTTAAAAAAAAATGCATTTAAACCAAAACCTCGTGTAAATTGCTCTTTGTTATAATTTATTGCCTAAGTAGAAATTAAATTATTGAAATCTTACAACTACAAAATATTACCCTAATATTATTCAATACACAATGCACGTTCCCTCTATTGAAAATATAAAACTTATAAACTAATCTGGCGTTGCTTACAGTGGTCCTGAAATGAATCCAAGTAAACATTTTCCAATATGGACGTTTTTCCCCAAGAATTTAAGTACAAACAAAGTTACACAAATTGAGATCCAGTTCAAATAGAAAACCCAAATTGATACAAATCTTATTTGAAAAGCTCCCAACCAATTAGATTAATTACTCTCAATGAACGCATTATTTGTGTGGTATTATTTAAAATTTTCTCTTGGAGTGATTAAATATCATTTAAGATGATAATTATAATATTAATGGAGATACTTAAAATTACTTCGGGTGGTACTTAGACTTAGTTTGGATGGCACTTAGAATTACTTCGGCTGGTATTTCCGATGGTAGCTAAAATTATTACCAAAACGAATTCATAGAAGTAATTTTTACTAACGATTTCAAGCATCAAATTACACTTAATTTTACTTTTCAACGTTTAGTTCGTTTAATTATTACTCAAACGTAGCACTTTATGTATTTTCACCTTACTGGCTCTCTTAAAAATCAATAATTATTCTCTTTTAGTACGGAGCATTTGTTCCTAGCGATTTTCGCGCTACGCTTCGCATTGGACTTGAAGAATTGCACGCGTACTGCGTCCAATGAGCTATTTACATTTTATATGCACAAAATTCTAGTTGTCAACTGGTTCAAATATCGCTAATTCGACGTCATTCTCATAAGTTCCAATAATGTTTAGATTGAATTAGTTCTGTAATCACTAAATGTAAATAACAGCTTTGCTTTGATAGCGGCTTTATCACCTGCTATATTTTAAACTGACAGGGACTCACAACTCCTAAAAGTAAGCAGAACGTTCGAGACTAATGAAGTATTTAGAATTTTATTATATAAGCTGGAAATTAATGAAGAGTAGGCGTTCAAAATTTGAACATAAGTCATTCGAGATTCGACATTCGATCATTGATAAATAGTTACTGAATAGTTTTTTTATGGAGCGCAACGACGACATATTTATTGCTCCTATATAAAAATGGTAATTGAACTTAGTGCAAGGTCACCGGCTATTTTAAGCTATTAAAAATAAAAGAACTTTCGAAAACTGATAAAGTATGCTTCGACGTATGAAGATTAATTAAAATGGAAATCTAAAATAGAACTAGGAATTTTTCGATGCAATAAATTTTAAATTGAAAAAATCTTTAGATAGCAATTATAATCAACGACAGGTGGTAATGTAGATATGAAGACCAGCAAAATTTTGACGCATCTATAATTTTGTTTTAAACCCTTAGAGAGACAATCTGTGTATGATTAAGTTGATTAAGCTGTAAGATTTATGTGTTACTTGTAAATGGATAAGTTGTGTAATTTTCAGGTCAACTGTCGAGATAGCTCGACCCTTAAAAGAATCTGTTCAAGGTTGCTGATCAGCCACGCTGAGGCGGGTAATTAGAAGAATATTTAAATTATTCATTAAAATTTTAAAGAAAATACTGTATTTTGGGGTTTTCTAATTATTAACAAGGATTAGGTAAAGATTGTATAAAGTGTAAGTAGTGATGAAAGGTTGTTTCTTTTCAAACGTAAGTTGTAGATTGCATTCATAAGATTTCTTCATACCTATGTATGTGTGTGTAAGTAGACTTCTTAGATAATGTGTGTAGAAGAAAGATGTTTTTGAATGTATCAAGGATTGTTCATGAATTATAACTGGAATGTTGATATTTCTTTGTTTCATACCATTTTTGTAACGTCCACAACATATTTATCGCTGAGCTGGCAAGAGATAATGGGCATATTACGGTAAAAATTCACAATTTCTCTTAAACTAGCGTCCAAAACATCATTTCTTGGCTCCCAAAGTTTGGGCAGCCTATTTTGTAATATTCACAGCAATATATACATATATATATATATATATATATATATATATATATATATATATTACTATGTAGTTTTCACCCCCACGTTGTTGCGTCATATAAAAAATTGATATGATAACGCCGTACTCGGTGTAATGACGTTTTCTATGGGATGTTGAAATCTTATTTTGTCCGATAGGCATTCGCGTAAGGCGTTGATGTATGTGTCTAAAAGGCAATTTCGTCTTCAATAGTCGGATATTTCGGTCGGGTTATTCAATTTTTAACTTTGTCAAAATTAAACTTCCCCGTTCTGTGTTCTCACTTCAAATTTAACTTACTAATTTTATTATTATGCCACGGCTAGCCCTTTTTAATCTACACAGAGTGCACAACGTTACGATGATCAATTTTTCTCTTCTCTACTCCTGTATGATTATTTGTTTGAATTGATAAAACGAAATCAATTAATTTCATATAATGAAAAAAAATATTATTTACAATTTTTGAAAAATATTTAAATACACCCTTCAATCAATTAATATCATATGTATCGTTTATCCCAAAATTTATATACTTCGAATTCAACCTAAAGTCACCAAAAACTACCTTTCTATCAAAGAGACCTGTAACGTTCTAGACCCCTTTATAATATATTACCTAAGTTTAACGTATGCAATGTTTGTTGTTGACTTCATTACAAATTTTATATAAATTGAATAAATTCAGTATTGAAATTTAAATAGAAAAATATCTTAAAATTAAATAGATCTGACCTGCTACGTGTTGTTCGGGTTGTGGATCAATACCCCTTTGTTGTCCTCATTCGTCTACCATTGTTTTAGTACTGCTACCCCTCGTTTTCCAAAAATTATTACGTGCTTCTTTATTTTATATGCCTTGAATCTCGCAACTCCAAATTGTACCAGAATTGTACCAAAATACAATTGTCGACACTGATTTGAAATATTATATTGACTTAGATTTGAATTATTGCAACTTGAAATGTTCAGAAATAAACTACCAATTTGAAATGTTATCATCAATGTATTCGAAATATTCAGAAATGTACCATAGATTCGAATGTTATATCACAGATTCGAAATGTTATATATATCAAAATTTGAATTATTGTCATCAACACATTCACAGATTCGAAATGTTATATCACAGATTCGGAATGTTATATCTATTCAAATTTGAATAATTGTCATCAACACGTTCACAGATTCGAATGTTATATCACAGATTCGAAGCCCTATTATTATAAAAATTTAGTTTAAATAAATTACCCCAAATTCTACTCACGTTAAACGGCAAAAGAAGTCTTCGTAATCGTTGCACTACTATCACTTTAACATAAACTTGATATTTAATTAAATATTAAATTACGCGTGACTTTCTGGTTAGCAGTGACGCAGCTTCGCCCTGCATGAGTTGTGAACTGACCCGTCTTATCAGTGCTCTGCTTTAATATAGGCTCTTCTCACTTACATGTGGGCTGGGTTTCCAAGCAGTCTTGTAGATATCTCAACCAACCAGGTCTTTAATATTCCCTGCATTTCAAAGTTGTTTCTGATGTAATTTCTTCGGTTTTCCGTGTAAGGTGTTTATTTGATACCTTATTATTCGTTATCTTGAGCATACGTTGTTTTATGTAAATATCGCCTATTCAACAATTGAACAAAATAAATGATGTAACCTTAATTCTGCTTTCGTTTATGTATCTTTTATGCGTCTTTGAAAACTGCGTTTTCTTATCAAAACGTTTTCTGTTTCAGCGTAATTGCATAAAGCTTTGTTAGGTTTTATTTCTTATCTTCGTATTTGTTTTATAACTAATTAGAACACTTCTCAATGCGTGTTTAGTTACATGTACTATCATTTCTTTGAATACGCGTTCTATTGTTGAAAGGTATGCTCACTGGCATTACTTAAAATTAATAACGGTATATATACAGAGTGTTAAATACTTGCTAGTTACATAATGTATGAATTACCTATTTTTCTGCTAAATACGCGTTCTGTTGTTGTAAGATGTGCTTACTTGCATCGTTTAAATCTAATTATGGTCTATATACGGGGTGTTAAATGCTTGCCATTTACATAATGTTTGAATTACTTAATTTATATATATATATATATATATATATATATATATATTACTCGTGGATGTCGTGACCCATCGGTGAGTTACAGTAAAAAAATCATCAAAAATAATCAAGAATAAATCAAAATTACTAAAGTGGTATTTATTACCATAAAAAATGCATATATACATAAGTTTCAGTAAAATCGATCACGTTTTTTGGTGAAATTTGTTAGGTTAGCTTACGCGATGAAGATGTTAATATAAAAATAAAAGTAGAATAATAGTTCTAGTCCTATTATGAGGTAAATATTTTAGAAGCTTAGTGATATCTGGTGAAGAAAAATATAAATAACCAGCTATTTCGTCTTCGCATTTCTTTTCTGTGTTCTAAACTGATATATTTTCTTCAGTATTTACAGCTGTAGCGCAATTTGGTATTTTTAGTGAAGCAAAATCTATAACGAACTGATATATAAGCGGTACCTGAATGAATCGTTGTCGCTATCTGAACTAAATGTGCGTTATCTGGTGAAAAATGTGGAAAGCAGTTGAAATATCAACCAGTGTGATCTTAGAGTAAGAAGTATCGTCATCACGTGTCAGATATTTTCTTGCAAAGTTCAGTTTTATCGCAAGTTTTCATTATAGAACAGTTCCGAAAATTGAAGAGTTTATGAAGAAATGTATCCCGAATACTGTGAAAGTATTGGTTATCTTTAACAATTTCGACTAAGGTTATATAGTTGTTCAACTGTAAGGTAACCTAAAATTCTGAACTGCTTTACGCTGTTCGCGCTCTTTCTCCTCCGTACGTTACTCTCTCTACCGCGCCGGGCAGTTTTTGAAAAGGGCAATAGTTCGGTCATAAAGAGTTCATTGCGAGTACTACGTGAACGCAAATTCGAGTTCATGTTGGTCAATCCTCCATTTCTTATTATTCTTTTCTTTTACTCCGGGCCAGAAAACCCACAGTTAAAAATGCTTGGTGCTCAAGTGCTCAGGATTCTTTAATTCTGTATGTGGTTTTCTATGTGTTTTGTTGTGACATTTGCCATAAACTATCTGAACATTCCCTCTTATCCAGCAGCCCACGCTCTACCTACACATCTCCTCGTTTACCGCTTTTGCACTCCCGTTACTGAAAACGGGTACATAATTAACATTCGCATTCCATGGAAATTAAGTGCTCTTTTTTGTCATAGGGCTATAATGGAGTGCAAATTCACACTCAATAATCTAGAATTGATGGACCCCAACAACCTATACGATCTCATAGATAAAATAAATGTTTGTGAGACATCAACAAGCTCCACATCCAAGCGTGCATGGCAAAATGATACTCAAGATGTGTTTGGTTTCGAAATTTTGATGACGACTCAATAGCCGATCAAATTTTGAACCAATTTACTACAAACCAAGAATGATTTTACCTACAACTGGACAAAAATTCCATCCGCAAATAAATTTTAAACGACTTCATTTACTGAGGATGTTGCTCCAACGCTTCACAGAATCACTTGTAAATATCTTCAATACTTTATTTGGCCAAGAATTGATCGACAATAAATATCGAGTCAAATCTGTATAGCAAGCAAAAAGGTATTAAACTGGATTTGGTCTTTATAGGAATGTTGATTCTTGTGAGCCTATGCAACTTACCCAGAATTCGATTTTACTGGTCAGGGGGATATAAACTTCTGTAAGACCAGAATTGCAGAAATAATGCCCATGGAGAGATTTTTGGGAATATTGCGTTTCTTACATATAAATGACAATTCAAAGGTGCCAAAGAGAGGATAACGCAACTTCGATCGATCATACAAGATAACACCCTTGATAAAAAATATTGACCAAGAAGTTTTTAGCGGCTTTCAGTTCAGGCAGAAATTTATCAGTGGATGAAGGTACGGTTGCATTCAAAAGCAAAACTAGCTTGAAGCAATATATACCGCTGAAACCAATAAAAAGAGGTTTCAATGTCTCTGCTCATTGCTTGTGCTAAGACGGGATACCTTCTGCAATTTTTCGTAGATGAAGTTAAAAAGGAGAATGAGAAAACGGATTTCTAGCTAAGCGAGTGGTCTCGAACTTACAAAATCGTTCCAATGAAAAAATTATTGCATCTACTTCGATAATTTTTTACGGGTGGTTACTGGAAAGATCTTTATATGCATGTGGAACTATTCGTACGAATAGAAAGAATTTCTTGAAAAAAGATCTTGCTAATGATAAGAGTTTGGTTTCCAGACAATATGATTCTGTAAATTGTCGTGATATTTCGGCTGCAAAGCGGAGAGATATGGGAAAGAAATACGTAGGGGTTGCAGGTGTAATGCACCACAACATTACCAAATCGTCAACAGTTTTGCTTCTGGACAAAAATTTTGAAAGTATTTCGGTAGGGTGTCCCTTATCAATAGATGATTATAATAAAAATATGGGAGACGTGGATATGTTGGACCAGCTCCATGCCTATTACAACATACCGAGGAAATTACGACATGGTAGTTGAAGCTATTTTATCAGTTCCTCGAATGCGGAATCGTCAATGCATATATATTGCACAAAACTACATCGAGGAAGATAAACCAAAAACCGAAACCTCATTTACATTTAGAAGCATACTAGTGGATCAATTTCTGGCAGCAATTAGATGGCGTTATGGTTGATCACAGAAAATAATAAGAAGAAGACCGACGAGCGTGCACTCATCGTTGAAAACACGGTCAGACTGAAAAATGTTTGATATTATTTACCTCAATCAACTGCCTCTCGCAGGTGCGCTAGATGCGGCACAAAGAAAAAACCAAAAAATGTCAAATGTGCAATGTTGCCATGTGTATTGTATTTCGCGCTTTTTTACAACCGAAATGTGCAGTAAAGTTGATTTTGCTAGATGGATACTAGTCGAAAAAGCAAACAGGAAGAAACTATGTAAAATTTTCATTTTTTGTAATATTTGCAATTTTTATCTTTTTTGCATGTCCCAATAAACATACTTTTGCAGTAAATTGTGTGTTTTTTATTTGCTGTTATTTGATCTATACAGGCTAATATACAGTGGTATTCCTTATTTTATATGATTTGCACTTTTGTCATCTTGCGTTATTTGGCTTCTAGCATCCTCTTGAAAGTTCTAGTTTCCTACTTGTATTCTGATTTTTGATTTATTTTCTCCTCCTTTACATACTAGTACTATAGTTTCATTTTTGTTACTTTTCATACTATATCTCTCTGTTAGTACTGTTTCCATTTCATTAATTGCTGCTTCTAACTCTTCCTTACTAGATGCTAATTCAGTTCTATCCAATCCAAATCTAAGCATATCTAGCGTTTGTGCCAGCATCATAATAAAAATGGACTTCTGCATTTGGCAGTAATCACTTCCTCTTCGATATACAAGTAAAAGATGAATGGGGATAGCGCACGTCCCTGTCTCCCCATTTCCTAATATTTACTTCTCTACATTCTTGCTCTAATTCTATTACCGCCGTTGCTTTTTTTATAAGCAATGTACTATCCGTCTATCACAATAACACATTCCCATCTTTTTGAGTATTTCTAACATTTTTTCCCATTTTTCATTGCCGAATGTTTTTTCCAAATCTACAACCCTACAACGCTTTCTCCTTTCTCTGTTGTTTTCTTCATTATCACCCCTAAAGCTAAAATTCCTATTGTTCGACTAAAAACCGTGTAAGAGGGGGTTTGCCTTATAATACTCTCCATTTCTTATGAATTCCCTACGAATAAATATTACTGCCAAATAATTGATGAGGATGGTAAAACTTCTAACTGTATTTCAAAATTATATAAAAATATCTTCAAGCGTGTGCAATTTATTTTCTCTGAAAGGCCAACTATCTCTAAAACGCCAGTCAGTTTCACCTCTCGTTCCCGAAATTATAGGCAAAAGGAAAAGTAGATTTTTTATGTCTCCCTTTTCATTTTTCCACTTTCGTATTTGATTGAGATGACCTAGTATACTATACTAAAATCAGTTAATTTTGTTTTTCCTAAAGGTAAGGCATCATTAAGATATGCTAATTTATTATATATTCTCAATGCAGTATTAAAAAAAATTGATTTAAATCTCATTCTGAATTCTTAAAAACATTAAGACTTTAATTGGGTAATTGACTTTCAAATTGTCCCTATATTGTAATTATTTAGCACATAAAGAATTTGGATGTATCGCAAAAATGTAAAAAAGTCAAGGACCAAGATGTGGTCTCTGAGGTATTCCTGGTGGTATTATGTGTTGCGATATCAAGTTTGTAATCAATCAAGTAAAAACAAATTAATTTTTGTAATAATTAGCAGTTTTTGTGGGCTTTGATTAATGTAATCCAAAGCTTTAAGGAAATCACTAGTAAAAGTACTAGCAAAAATCTTAACCTTGATAAAGCAATGCCGATAAAAAATATTGGCAAAAACAGTGGTACCAGGAGAGCAATGCAATTACTAAGGTTACTATTTGAAGAAAGTATAGAAGTAGAATAGACTATGGTGGTAGACGTTATAGATGTGGTTAAGGCTTTTAACACTATGTGGGACTTTAAAAAAAGAATAAATTAGAAGAACAGACGAGCAATTTTTAAAATAATAGAAAACAAACTGCTAAATCCACAACCGCTTTCTTTTGCAAACAACATCTTAAATATAAAATCTATGAAACAACTTTCTCTCATCACAAATTTTATACACTAAAAATAGAGTCCAAAATTTTTACAACAACTTTGCCTTACGAACAATATCTTAAGTATTATATCAAAAAATATATAATTTCTGAATAACAGTCCAAAAATCTCTCTTTATAGCCAGGATGAACACTCTCAAATCTTAATCTCTTAATGTTCATTCGCAAATAACTTCCTAATTAACTCTTATTATGTACATAATTTATCAAAATAATTCACATAATTTAACATCCTCCCCCATAAAAGTCGTATTTACACATATCTGATCACTTAGGTTTAATTATTTTTTATATTTTGGCGAAAGCATGTACCGAAAGCTTGTCTACCCTTCTAATCAAATTATCGACTTGCGCTCTCACTCAAAAACCTTCACGCAATAAAAGTTTTAAGTAATTACTCTATAAATATATATTCTTTTAGAAATTTAAGCAAGATATTTTTATTTTACTTGACACAACTGCTAGTTGTTGACTTTTTCCAGAACGTAATTATCAATTTATACTCCAAAATCGTTCAAATCGTTTTAAAAATACCATTAAATACCATTCATACCTCTCAAAACCATATACAGATAAATTTCACTACTAAATACAGTACATGTTAAACATCACGTGACATATTATCTAATCTCACCAATCAGGTGCTAATATCGAAGCTTCACTTAAGACTGAACTGCGTTCTCAATATCCATTGGGTTATATAACAGCAAACCTCTTTGACGTCAGCATCTAAACTCTTCTCGGCTCTTTCCCGAACTTTCTAATTGGTCTGTTCTCGAAGACGTGAAATGCAACATTTGAAGACTCATTATTTTGTTGTCTCGACTATACAGTAATTGATGGTGTTGGCCTCTCATCAATATTCAATATTACAGCTTTAATTAGTTTTAGCTAGCCTTAGTTTATCGCTTTCAGCAACTTTTCGTGGCCCCTAGCTATTTACGTCATTCACTTATGTTTTATTTGATTATTTGATTGTTCTAGAACACAGTCAGTGAACACTTTTCTTACTACTCAGAGATACAATTGATGTTTGAAACTTAATCAGGTATCGTACGGTTGTTATTAAATGAAACGGAAAATTAAAATGTTATACACCCGACTTCACGTGACAATTTGCTTGTGATTTTGCTTTCAGGATGTTTTTATGAAATTGAAATGCACTTTTCCACTAAAAGCGTCAATTCTTTATAGAGTGTTTTACATTTTCAACACGCTCATTTTATTAATTGCAAAATAAATATCGTTTAGAATATGCTCATGCAGTTACGCATATTTTACACACCTTGAGTAATTCTCTAAATACAGTACTTCCAAAATAAAATGTGGATGAAACTCTTTTAGAAAACGTCTGTTTACACATAATGAATTCCGTTATACTTATCTAAATTAAATAATTATGTAACGATCACGTTTTTTATGCATTTATACTATTTATACTGGACGTTTCACAAATATGTTCTTCCATTTAAATGAATATCTTCATAATTGGGCTTTTTTTAATTATCACGAATTGTCTCGGATTTGCGATATTGGATGTTTACTCTGTGATGCAATATAATCTCTTCGTGACCTTTAATCACATATATATATATATATATACATATATATTGCTATAAAATTTCTGCTTTTTTAGCTGAAACCAAATAACACGCAGTATTCGATGTATCTTGAAATAAACTATTACAAAGCTAGAACATCACTTCCCGCTATCTCCGCTCAAGTTCGGTAGATTCTGCTCCAACCTGTATGGAATACAGTCACAAAATTCTTCCACGAACAAACGCGAGACCCAGTTAAAATACGCCAATTGATATATTAAAAATCAATAAATTCACAAATTCAAATTGTAAGTTTTATACACTTGCACTCGATTACTACTAAAAAAAACCCTATTTCTCACTCGATCATAAATCAACGTGTTCCAAATATTTTCAAATTACCTTTCCATTATTTGATAAGTCACCTAACTTATTTTTATTAAATCTCTCATTAATAATCTCATTATCATACCAACTGATCAGTGTAGCAAAATACTGGGACAATTAAATTATTTATCATGATTCAAGTATACAATGTGTTGGGCTTTTACAATAAATTCATGTTTTTATATATAATCCTCTTGCTAGTATTTTGTTAATACTATATTTACATCCACAATAATAAAACTAAACGAAAATCGTATCTTTTGACAAGGACGCTTGATTTCTATTACGAGCTTCAAACATTTACCACTGTCAATAACCTCGTTTTATTTACATTAACACATATGCAACAATAAAAGAAACAGCCTGAATTGCATTTTTGCAAGATCTATCCAGTCTCAGCTGGTTTCCCAAACCGCTTCTGATACAAACAACACCAATTTTTCTTGTCTGCTATGTCCAACATCCAAACTTTAAAGTATTCTGGAATTAAATAAATACCATTATATTCCAGTATTAATAAACTATTCACGAGGAGTTTACTACACCCCTCACTCAAAATTTTATTTTATTCAATACTAGAAGTCTTTCAGCTCAGTCCAAACAAGGATTTTTTATTCTGATCCACGCCAAAATTACTCCACACTAGGAGTACTAATTAAAATTATTTGTTTAACGCCTGCCAATTAAATATAATTTGTGATTTACGTGAGAAATCCTGCGCGATTTTACATTTTCTACAATATTTTAACTTAATTTTTATTTGCACATTTTTAAATAAATACTTTAATACATTTCATGAAGTTTTGCACTCATTCATCGTATTTAAAAGCGATCACTATCCCACTTTTCGAATCTTTCTAGACTTCAACGGACTATTTTCAATTTAAATTCACGGAAAGGTAATCGTATGTAATTTCAAAGTAATACCAACTAAGTGATCCTCATTAAAATTTTCTCGGAAAATAAAATCGATATTGGTATATTATTTTAGTGGAGACTTATTAAACCCTAACATAGGTTCGAAAAGCGACAAACGCTTTTCAATGTGTTTATTTCTAATGGATATCTCCCTCTCACCTTAATCTTACAAAACTTTAATTATGTCTTCTCTCTCTCACCTATACCACCACTCCCTCTAACGTTAATATGCACACGTGCGTTGTGTATCTTTATAACATATTTTGATAACGATAAAGTCTTCCGGTTTTCTGATAACTGTAAAAGTTGTATAACATCTAGACATTACTTGTCGCTTAAATAATTGTTCTCGCATAAAAACTTATGGAACTTAAAACTGTTGAAGTATATAATGAACGTCTTTTATTATGCTATTCTGAATCAAATAAAATTGAACTTATGGTTTAACGCGAATTTTTAAAATACCATTACTAGGAAATATTATTTGAAGTTAAAATGAAAAACGTTTTACGCCCTTAAAAGTTATAATTAAGTACGAGTTGTTATTAAACTTTGTCATGCACAGAATGAAACAAAATATGAGAATTAATATTTATGTCCCCGGATTGTATCAAATAGTTAAACTTCCCTTTTGGTGATTGAAATTAAAGTTTCCTTATTTCGAAAAATTAATTGAAGTTATTTTTACGCTTGTAGTTACTTATGCACAGTAATATAGTGTGTATATATATATATATATATATATATATATATATATATAATGTCCAAGACCTTATGTTTTCCATCTTTCAATTACTAGCTCGATTTGAAATGATCATTTGGGCTTTCTAAAAGCTAAGTTATTATTTCATTAATATTAGAATAGTTATGTAAATATATATATATAATATAATATATATATATAATTAATATATATCAATTTAATGGTTTAGTCACTAATAAACTCTTTTAATGTCATTTGCGTTTATTTAAATCCTAAGTATTACTTGTCGCTTTAATAATGTTACATAAAACTTAGTGTAAAATATATATAAATATATAATTAACTTATATATATGAGTTTATGATTCAAAATTTAACTATTTCGAATTATTAATAATTAAGACTTAATAAACTAATTTAGTAATTTCACTTAAAATTTAAATGTAGGAAGGATATATAATTTGTATAAGATGAAATGTAAAAATAAATAATTTATGTCAGATTTGAAAGATTTCAAATTTTCTTTTTAATAGCATATCCTGATACCTTTATATTAATGTATATGTTATGTTTATGTGATAGTTGTTGTTTGTCGTATGTGTGTGTGTTGTTGATTGTTATGCATGTTAAGTTGTATGTAGTGTAGTGTGTATGTATTTATAACGTTAAACATATTAACAAATATTACATTAGTATGTATATGTTAATTAAAATTAAGTAAGTATGATGTAAATCGAGCTCAAACCACTAATATCAGTTTTTATTTATACTATCTTTGTAATAAAAATGTGATACATTTCAAGAAATAGTCTTTTTGTTTATCTTTCTCTAATTCTAAAATTTTGGATTTTTGAAATCTATTCTATGATCTAAATTAGCTGAATGACTCGAAATGTATCACATTTTATTACAAAAGATAGTATAAATAAAAACTGATATTAGTGGTTTGAGCTCGATTTACAATACTTACTTAATTTTAAAACATAGCTAATACTAATGTAATATTTGTTAATATGTTTAACGTTATATAATAATACACATACTAAAACTAACTTAACGCATGCGCATACACACACCACACACACACATCACACACAATTACAGACAAACAACAACTATCACATAAATAACATATACATTAAATAAAGGTATCAGGTATCCTATTAAAAAGAAAATTTGAAATCTTAAAATCTGACGAATAATTTTTATTTTTACATTTCATCTTATACAAATTATATATCCTTCCTACATTTAAAAGTGAAAACTAAAAGTTATGTTTAATATTTAATTTCGATGTTAATTTTGAATCAACTCATCTTGTAAGTTGCAATTAATATTTATATAATTTAGCCTAGTTGTTTGTAACATTTTTAGAAGCCTGTGATAAGATTAAATAATCTTTCAAAATTATAGGCATTAAAAAGAGTTTTCTTTACCAGCTGACCTCAAACCCATTAAAGTCATTCGATATTACTAGAAGGTCATTATCTTTAAATAATTATATATATATATATATATATATATATATATATATATATGTAAATATAAATATATATATATATATATAGAGAGAGAGAGAGAGAGAGAGAGAGAGAGAGAGAGAGAGACGAGAGAGGAGCTGTGAACACAAACTCTCTCAAACTTACTTAGTATACTGAATGTCACAAAAATTATAGATATACAAAACATTCACAAAAAATGACAATTATTTGGACAGTAATTAAGGGTACAATAGTAAATAAAAAAGGGTGAAGGGTGGCAAAGGCTCGAGTATATAGTCCAAATGAAGGAAAAGTAAATTCGGGATAAGAAACAGTGGAAAACTACAAAGGCGTAGAAGGGCTACACAAAATCGTTTAGTTAAATTTTGACTTCGATGTTGAAATTTAGTTAAATTTCGACTTGGATGTCGAAATTTAGTTAAATTTCGACTTCCATTTCGAAATTTGGTTAAATTAAGTCGAACTTTAATTAAATTTTGAATTCGATCTCGAAATTTATTAAATTTTGACTTCGATCTCGAAATTTGTTAATTTTCGACTTCGATGTCGACATTTATTTAAATTTCGACTTCGATGTCGAAAGTTAGTTAAATTTCGACTTCGATTTCGAAATTTATTAAATTTCGACTTTGATATCGAAATTTACTTAAATTTCGACTTCTATCTCGAAATTTTGCTGGATTTTTAACTTACAGTCAAAAGTTTATTCTTGTTGGTATTTCGAGATCGAAGTCGAAACTTAACTAAATTTCGACGTCGAAGTCGAAATTTAACTAAATTTCGAGAAGGAAGTCGAAATTTAACTAAATTTCGAGATCTAGGTCGAAATTTAACTAAATTGCGACATCGAAGTCGAAATTTAATAAATTTCGAGATCAGAAGTCGAAATTTAACTAAATTTCGAGATCGAAGTCGAAATTTAGTGAATTTCGAGATCGAAGTCGAAATTTAAGTAAATTTCGACATCGAAGTCGTAATTTAACTAAAATAGGTGAAGCGATTTTTTGTGGCCCTTCTACGGCTTCGTAGAAAACTGTATCAAATTTACCTTGTAAATATAACTAAGAAAGAAAAAGGGACACGGAGGGAGCGATATGGGGAGGGGAGACTGAAATAAGTGATACGCATCATACCTGAAATTTTCAAATACAGATAGCTTTTGAACACAAACTTTTAATCGTTTGTTTTTGTCCAGAAAAATGCTGGTTTAAATTAATTAAAAGGAACTTGCAGCCATTGTTGTTATTTCGATAATTGTTTTAGCGAAGTATTTCGCTATACATTTTTCTGAGATTTAATCTTTCGTATAATCATCATCATTAAGTCTTGGAACTGGTTTAGATGCGTATCTCCATTGTTTCCTATTCTGAGCTAACCTACACACTTCACTGAAATTTCCACAATCTGCATGCGTCCAACACTTTTGTCCTTGTTTCTGTATCTGTTGTCTTCGAAAATAGCCGCAGCTCTTTCTTGTTAGATACAGTTCGGTTCCCCTTCTAATGTTTTGTAAACATACGCTCTATTTCACCGATATTCAGTTGTATGTGAAGGGGGTTAAGCAGCCTATGGCTGCCAAGATCCCCCAATACTTGGCCATTTGCAGAATTAATAGTTTTCCAATAAATCCTTTCGTACAATCAAGATTAGTTGAAAATATTGCAAAACCGCACCTGTGGTTGTTTATAATAATGATCAGCTTTAAGTGCAATTATTTTTTCGTCATTAGGTTTTCCATCTTCGTACTGGTTGGAAGCGTACCTCCACTTATTTATATTCTGAGCTAGCCTACGCAGTTGTCTGAAATTCCCACAGCCTATATACAGCCCGGTTCCCTTGAATTCAGTGCTATGTGAAGGGGGTAAGCAGCCTGTGGCTACTAAGATCCCCCAACAGTTACACATTTACCGAATTAATAGTTTTCCAGTTAATCCTTTTGCACAGGTAACATAAGTTGAGAATATTGCAAAACCAATTCTTGCTGTAGTTGCATATAATAATCATCAGGTTTGAGTACAGTTATTTTTACGTCATTAGTTTTCCATCTTGGAACTGGTTGGACGCGTACCTGCATTGATTTCTATTCTGAGCTTAACTTACTCATTTCCCCGAAATTCCCACAGACTACATATATCATTATCTGTGTGCAATAGTCTAACCTAGGTCTACCTCTACTTCTCTATTTTTCTATCTCTGCTTCTAATATACTCCGCACTATTCCCTCATGTCTTAGTATGTGGTATATCATCATATCTCTCCTATTTTTTACTGTTTTTAACATATTTCTTTCTTTCCCTACCATTTCTAGTACCTCTTTGTTCTTAACTTTGTCTGTGCATGATATCTTTATCATATGTCTGTAGTACCACTTTCCAAAGGCTTTTTACTTTTTCCTTCCGCTTCTCCTACTGTCCAGGTTTCACAGCCGTAAAATGCTGTGCTCCACACATATGTTTTAAGCACTCTTTTCCTTGTTTCTATGTTTGTTGTCTTTGGACATGGTAGTTACTTTTTCTTGTTAAATGCCGCACGACGCTGTGCTAATCTTTGTTTTGTATCTTTTGCGCATTTCCCATTTTACGATATTTAGCTTCCTAGGTAGCAGAAATCCTTAACCTCGTGTAAGTTTTCGTTACCTATTTGTATTCTTGTTTATGATTTATTTTCTCTTCTTTGCATACTAGTACTTTAGTTTTTTTGTTAACTTTCATACCGTATTTCTCTGTTAGAACTGTTTCCATTTCATTAGAGCAGCTTCGAACTCTAACTTGCTAGATGCTAACACCACTATATCATCTGCAATCCTTTGTCCCTGTGCATAATAATTCCAAATGTCGTTCTACATTTGATATTATTCATTGCCTCTTTAATGTACAAATTAAAAATTAATGGGGATAGGGCACAGCCCTGTCTCTATGTACTATTCGTCTATCTCTAAAACTCAATTCAATCTTTCTGAGTATCTCGTATATATTTTTTACATTTTACATTGTCGAATGCTTCTTCCAGATATACAAACCCTTCACACACACACACACTTTCCCCTTTTTTTATTGTTTTCTCCATTATCACCTTCAGAACTAAAATAGCCTCCCGTATTCCACTGTTTCGCCTAAACCCAAATTGATCTTCTCCTTGTTTTTCTTCAGCTCGTTTTTCCATACGTCTTCTAGCATGATATTGAAATAATATATATATGTGATGATTAAATTGTTCTTGTCTCAAAATTCTACGAGTCTATTTCCCCCGTTTTTTGTGCATAAACCAAATAAACCTACTACCGCTCGTTCCCTACCCTCACCTACAACTGCATTAAAATCCCCAGTAATTCTTAAATTTTCATGTCCTTTCACGTATCTTAATATGTCTTTGATATCGTTGCAGATCGCGTCTACATCTTCGTCACTGTAGCTAGAGGTGGGCATGTATACTTGTATTGTTCCTGTATTTTTCGGTTTAGATTCTTATCTAACCATGAGTACTCTTTCGTTCTTTTGTAAGTAATTTTCTACACACTATCCTATCTTTTTTATCATGGCTATCCCCACACCCGAATTTCTTTCCTCTCACTCTGTATGAATTACCCTAACGTCTCCACTTTAAAAATCCCCCGCCTTTGGCCACCGAACTTCGTTGATCCCTACTATATCTAGTGCTAACCTATCCATTTCAATTTTTAATTTCTCTAGCTTACTTACTTACTTCATACTTCTGACATTCCACTCCAACTTGCAAAATGTTCCCGACCCCATTCTGAACTTTCCGATCACATCCTCCGAAGTAGTCCCCTCCCGGAGATCCGAATTGGGGACTATTTTAATTCCGTAATCTTTTATCCCAAAGGATGCTACCATGTTAATTACAATTTAAGTACGCTGTGTACTTGGGGTGTAATGTGGTAAATTCCCGTTGCTTTCCACATCGCAATGGTGTGTCTTAGAATGATATACCGACCCCTATGGTTTTTGCCGCTGTAAGTACCGAAAGAGCTGCTGCCCTCTTTGGGAACCTGTCTTAGTCTGGTTCCTCACTAAAGATCCCACCAATTTCTAAAACCTTTCGTTCGGCTCTTTAGCTCATTGGAACACTCAAGCCGTTCCACCCGTTCTAGTAACCTTGAACTTCTTCAAGGTTCAGGTCCTTTCGGAACGGAGAAAGATACTGGGTTAAACTTAATTAAAAGGAACTTGTTCGGCCTTTTTTGTTATTTCGATAATTATTTAAGCAAAGTATTTCGCTATGCGTTCTTCTGAGATTTAAACTTTCATATATATGATATAAATTTTAAATGTTAAATTTCGTTTTCGGTAATAAAATTTTTATTATTTTGTATTTGGATAACATGAAGTAAATTTAGTTCTCAAATTCTTACTAATAGAAAGTTCTTGATAAATAAAGCTCCCTAAATACAGGGTGTCCCAAAATTGGTGGAAAATAAAGCTTCCATGTATTGTACGCGTTAAAATAAGTCGATTGGACCCAATTTACCTATATTTCAAAATGTACCGTTTGTCCGTGAGAAAAGTTCAAACACAAATTCAGTTGACCGTGGATACAAAGACAACACTTTTTTACAACAAGTGTTCAATGTGACCTCCACATTCATTAATGCAGAGGTCAATTCGACGTATAAATTGACATGCACCCGTCTTAAAACATCATCGTCTTGTCGTAATGCGTTTACAGCATTTTGAATTCTGTTCCACAATTGTGCGGGATTATTAATTTGAGCCTTGTACACGTGTTTTAAACGGTCCCCAGATGAAGAAGTCGCAAGGATTTAAGTGAGGAGAACTTGGAGGCCATTGAATGGTTGCTTTGTGACCTCTACCAATCCATCTATTTTCATTGTTCGTTAAGATACTCTCTTACGACACGTACAAAATGAGGTGGTGCACCGTCGTGCATGAAGAACATGTTTCGACGAACATTAAGGGGCAAGTCTTCTAATAATTCTAGCAAACTTTCTTGAAGAAATCGAAGGTGATTAGCGCGATCTAAACGATTAAGCAATCGAAATGGCCAACTATAAAATTACCAATAACTTCGAACCAGACATTAATTTCAAATTCTCGTTGATATTGTCTACTTTTAATAGCATGTGGATTTTCATCTGCATACACATACACATGCACATGATAGATAACAAACATAGAAACAAAAAGAAAATTGTTGAAGGCATATGTGTGGAGCACAGCACAGTATGCCTGTGAAATACGGGCAGTAGGAAAAACAGACAGAGAAACGGTAGCAGCCTTTTGGAATTTTATGCCTCAGTTGTATGAGGATGATAGCATGGACAGACAAAGTTAATAACAAATAGGTTATAGAAATAGTAGGGGAACACGGATCTCTGTGGGAAAAAAATTGGGAGAAATAGAAGGACAGAATACGTTCTAAGGCATTTTTGGGGAATAGTATGGGATATATAACATGCAGAGATAGGAGGAAGGAGGTAGATGTAGATCTAGATCAGATAGTGATAGATGCGGACTGTGCAAATTTCAGATGTGTGGGTCGGTTCGGAATGGGAAGCAATGAAGGATACGCGTCTTAACCAGTTCCAGGACTGAAGACCTAATGATGATGACACATGCTCATTGTGCAGGTTCGTCATTCCACGACATGAAAACAAGACTCATCAGTAAACAAGATTAGTGTGGAATTAGTTGTCAACTACCCTACGTTCCCGAACAATTTGTGAAAAATTTAAACATGATCTGTGGTCAAGTGGCATGAATTCTTGCACTGGTTGAATGTGGAATGGACGAAGTAATTGATCTCCAATGATCCAATTTACGGTGCTTTTTGGAATGCCAGTCTTTCGTTGCAATGTTCTGGTACTGGTCTCAGGATTGTCATCAATCATTTGAAGACCAGCAACTTTTGTGATTGGTGTTCGGTCTTGTCCAGGTCCTCCAACGTTAGTTCTGACTGGCTTCAGCGTTTCTGTTTCTCGAAGACGTCTTTCGATTCGGGCAGAGGTTTTGTGATTTGGAATTTTCCAGTTTGGATACTTCTCTGATACACGCGGACACTTTCGCGGCAGTTACCCTGACAGAATCCAAGATCCAACAGCACGTTAAAAGGAACTCCATAATTTGCTAGCTGCCAAAGTTACACGACAGTAATTGCAATTAAAGCAATAACGGTGATGGCGTTAAAGAAAACAGTACAAGCAAACTGAAACGAACAAATTATTGTAACATTTACTGTCAAAACTACCAAAAACTAAAGCGATACGATTGTATTTTATGACATTTATGTTTTGAATATCGTTTAGCAGTGTTTGAGGAAACATTTTTTCCCTCAAAACTAAGCCAAATACGGAGTTTTTGCAACAGTTAAAAAATGAAAATGATGGGTAAGTCGTTCTGTTAAAAATAGTCTTAGAACGGTATTACCACCCCTAAGAAAAGTATAACAGAAATTGTGAGGGGTAAAGGTGGTTTTAACCCTTTTACAATCTTTAGATTTCTTTGATTATAGAAAGTAGGGTAATCGCCTAAAATGCACTGTTGCCAAATTTCAATAAATTTGTTTCACACATTTCTGGACAGCGTACAAAAATGTCATTTCTTAAGTAAACTTTGAATTCTTTTCACGGACACACGGTACATTTTGGTATACAGGTAAATTAAGTGCAATAGACTTATTTTGACGTGTTCAATACGTACTTACCAGCAATTTTGGAACACCTGTATATGTCAAGATATGCTTAGTGCATCATTAAGTCACATAAAGAAACATCACACTAAATATAAATTATTTTCATATTAAAACGCATCAATAAATTCTATCACACATTAATTTTCACATATGTTCGTACAATAATCGCCTTGTGTGTAAGTTCTCTTCATATCCAACGCATTGTACAATATAAACTTGTTTGTAATTAAAGATTTTATATTAATATTTGTTGGAAATAACGTTCTAAATGCATCATTGAATAGATTCACATCCCAAACGTTCAGATTAGTAGAATATTTTATGTGTATGTTCCCAAAATTGTACTTCTAGGAACTACCCACGTAAATTAAAGTGAGTGGCTTAGAATGGGCGAAACCAAAGTAAAATTTTTGTTCTGAATTACGAGAAACCGAAAATTTTTGCATATTGGCTTATGTGCTTCAATATCGAGTGGACCTGTGTAAGACATTGTCCAATAAAACATTACTAGAAGAGAACGTCTCGTAAAATTAGTCATTAGGCTAACACAAATAAAAATAATTAAAATAACAGTGAAACTAAATCAGTGCAAAAATTAAATTTGAAGTATTTGTGGTATAATAAAGTAGAACATTTAATTTTCAAAAACGAAACGGGTTTGATTCAAATATGAGGTGATAAATCAATTTTAAGAGAACTGGTCATGAAACGTAGCTTATTAGAAATTTATAGGCTTTGAAATGAGTGGTCGATTCTATCATATTGTTATACAACAGAAACCGTTTGGGTTGAGAACTTATTTGGCAAGAATTCGTTTATAAAAATTAATAACTGGGAAAAGTAAAGAGAAAACACTGCTGCAATAAGGTCAGGATGAACCTTCTTTTAGCGGAATTTAATTTATGTGTAGTTGGGCTTCACTTCAAATCGAATGTGGGTTTTTAAAATTATATTAGCTATTTCGTACCAGGTGGGTTACCTACACATAGGGAAAATATTTTTCTACTTTAATTAAAGAATTTTATGAGATTTAAAGATCAAATCGATGGTCTGAGCTTAATTAGTCATTAATCAAGGAACGAGTTAATTTTTGAGAAGCGCGTAGACGTGTCCGTATAAATAATTTTTAAATTTTACAATGTAGTAAATAATTTTGGGTATTTTATTTAAATGGAAATTTGTGTGTTTACTTCAATGCCTATATTATAAATATTTGTTGATTATTTAAATCTGTTACTTTTTAGTATTTTTAATCTGAACTGAATATGAATTCAGTTAGTTTAGGAAGAGGTTAAAGATGTAGACTTTAGTTGCCACGCATTTTGGTATCAGATTTGTGGTAAACTGTAATATCAGAGTAGTATATATTGAAAGTCAGATTCACATACTTGCTAGCTTAGTGTACATTCTACATTTATCAATCTCTGCAATCTAGCTACTCTGCAAGATAGCTTTCTTGAGAGAACGTTTCAATACAAATGGAAAGGTTGTCGATTAAGGACTTATTTTTGACTATATTTTTTTCAGCTGCAAACTTTACTTGATATGCTTATCTAGGCTTTCCTTCAAGTGATCTATAAAATGCCAAGCAAAAGGCGCCCATCTTGGTCAATAAGGGCTAAACCCCAATTCGCGATGATTAATTAGAAAAGCCTTAACTTTCATTAAGTACGTTCTCGTATATAAATACGCTTTGTAATAATTTAATAGATGGATATTTTAACTGCATTATTCATGCAATATTAAGGACAATTTTTAGTAAGAAAGAGTAATTTACTTTACTAAAAGTTTGCATAAATTCTTAATATGAATAAAATTAAATAAAAACCCTTAACCACAAAAAAAAATATTTAAATTACTAGATACGTATTTCGACCACTATGTGGTCATCATCAGTAGAAAAAAAAAATAGCTGTATAATTTACTATATTGTTGCTTTAAACACTATTGAGGATATTCTCCTCACCCGCAGGCTGGTGTTCTCAACAACAAACAAGTGAATTCTTAATATGAAAGTGCTAGCAGGATATAGTAACGTACGCGCTAGTTAATTTATTGAATACAAGACAAACATTTGCACAACAACGGCGCTAACGAAACGAATTTACTATTTACAAAGAGAAGAACTTGAAGCGATTAAAAATTTGAAAGATGGAATTTACGTATCGCAATTGAAGTTGACTTTGCGTTAACCAGAACGCTTGACAGATAAAATCTTTTGTTATAAACTGAGCAATTCTTATTGGTTTGCGACTTTGCTTTTTGCGACTTTTAATACTCTTAGAGAATGAATTTTCCTGAACAATGTGGTAATTAGACGTTATATATGTAGGACTAGATTTGCTTTGAAAAGATAATTGCTGTATTTCTGTGAATGATTAAAGCAATTTAAAATACTGTACTCAATAAATTAAGCGCAAATACAAATATTACAATTTAAAGTGTTGTTTAAGTTGACTTCCGCCGATTTTAAAAATCGCAAGTAGACTTGTGTATTTTAAATCAGTTAGGTAATGTGGTCGTATACGAACGTCAATTAATACTTCAACTAAATCTTCAATTAATACTCCAATTATTACTTCAATTAACCTTAAATATTACTGCAAACATTAGCTTAAATGTTAGTTTAACTTCTAGTCCCTGATCAAATTCAAATTATTCAGATTCTGATAACATCTATTTGGTTTGGTTCTGCTGCAATTGAATTCATTGCAAGTTGGTTCTTGACTTAGAGTTGGCGAGGATCTTGTGTAATTTTATTCGAGAATCCATCCTTGTGGCAAGTTGTGTTTAAAGTTTTAAAAACATTAAGAAACTATTTGGTGTGGAATTAATTCAAGGCTCTTGGCTTCAAAGGACAGATTAACTTTTAGGATTAGTGTTTTTTTCTAAAAGACTTTATGAAAATGCTTAAATGAGCATTTTGTAGTTTAATGAGAGAATTTTTAGCTTTAAGGTATAATTAATTCAAAAATTTATTTACGAACTTATTTAATACAACGAGCAATTTACACGTATCTTAGATAAAGGGTACATTTTAAAGAACTAACCATAGTGAGAGTACTCTGACACTGAACGTTAAATGTAGGTTTATTCTGAGTGAAAATTGAAACTTTGGTAATTTTTTGTATTTCACTTGATTTATATAGCACTGATTTTCATTTTTTCTCTATTATTATATATATATATATATTAACGTGATAAGGAGGTCACGAGAGGTCATTTAACGCCAAATTCTAAAAAAAATTATCACCCAAGGGAAGAAAAGTGGAAAAATTAAAATTTCCCAATGTTTAATTTCCCTACCCTGTATAAATAAAGGCATATTTCATTATCACATAAAAAGAAGCCCTTATTAATTATGTAATTAAAAAACGAAAATCCGTACCTTGTTGGAGTGCAAATCAATAATTAAGATAAGCGCGTTATTTATTGAAAACGTAATACGCTGCATTACTGAAAGGTAAATTACATAAAATCTGTGTAGACTAAAAATGAGTCGCATACATTTTTTAGAATACTAGATAAATTTTCCGTGAATAAATATTCATTAGAACACGTTTCATATAGCGTGCTTACAAATCTTATTGCATTTTTGAAGTATAAAACGAAACCCTTATTAAAATACTAGATAATTTTCCGTGTGCAAATATATTATTTAAAACCAAAAATAAAATTTTCATTCTCGTTATAAATAACACTTTATGAATTTTAAATAAAACGTATTAATTTCAGTAGGTTCCATTGTCTAATTTATTTAATAAAAAAATACGTAATTTTACTAAGAAATGTTTTAAAACCCATTAAATAAGCTGATTAACCTGTATCAATGAATAAACGCCCCAATTCCAAAAAATACTACTATTGGAAAAGTCATAAAATAGAATAAGTAAGAGTTTTAATGGCTTTACTTATTACAGATAGAAGGGGGCCGCGACCATTAGAAAGGAATGAAGACGTTTTACGATAGACATAAATTATAACCACCGCGATAGCCTTACACTAATTAAATCATTAAACGCCGACATCTTCGTAAATATTACATCATTCATAATGACTAATACTCCAAAACAAATCTGGAATCAAATGAAAAATGACGTAGTTAAGATTTTTGTATATAAACATAAATAGTTAAGATTTGCATCCCACTCATTTTACGGCATCAACCACGTAAGTTTGTGTAAAGATTAATTCTTAGAACGAGTAAGTTCAAGCAATTTATAATTCATTTTACGACATGCAATAAGTAGCATAATTATTTTATGAAATACTACCAAAATTAAACAATCGTCGATGTAAATATCAATACAAAAGCGACTGCTGACTGTAATCGATTAAAATAAACATGCACTTTGCAGACTGATATTCTAACTTCAAATGGAGATTTGAAATGGGACCAGGAAGTACTTAATGCCGTTAACGATAATGGAAATGAGATTTTTAGAAGCGCTAATTGACAATCGCAAGCATAAACTTTGATTCTTTGTTTGTATCGTATAAAAATATCTTAATATTTGTAACATAAGCTAGAATAAGTTCTTAATCTTAGAACAACAATTATTTGTCATAGGGATAATTTCAAGCAAATTTTGAGGTCAGAGCACGAAGCATATTGACCTTTACTAAATTATCTGCGCAGCATCGATGGCCAATTACACTCACAAGCGGGGTAATAAAGGATAGGTAAATTATCCACAGCCAAATTATAGTGCAATTTTTCCTTTTTGAAGCTATTAAACTCGAGTATTAAACAAAATTTTTTTAAATTTTATAAAAATATCTTAATCAACTTATAGGCCTCCATGGGCTCAGGTTATTAGCCGAAATCTTTATGAATACTTTAAAAACCGATTACGCCACTAAAAACAAATTGTTCCAAGTTGTTATTATTTACTGTAGCCGTTATAAAAAATGATATTAAAGAACAAATTACCAAACTTCTAAATTTCCATAACTCTATACATACCAATTTTAAATAAGACAACCTTCCCAAACTCACACAAAATTGATTTCAACCTATATCGTAAACTAACCATCACGGATTTCTTAATATCTTTTCATTCCAACCATCCCACTACCTACAAATTTTGCTTCAATTTTTTGATCCGTCGTCTTCACCTAGCCCCCTTGTCTAAAGAAAACCAGCATGCACAGCTTAACATGATCAAGCAAATAGCAATTAACATTGGATATCCTTTAATCGCCGTCTAATTGTTACTTGCTAATTAGGCAGGTAAGAAGTTACTATAGTCCATCGCGTGCCCGTGCAGAGGGCGTAAGAATACTGCACCAATTTTGCAAAAGTTCTTATTTAAATCATATACAAAATGAGCATGAGTTAAGTATTCTAGAATTAATCTTACCGTGATTCCTTTTAAATAATTAAATTACGGTAAAGCTAATTAATGAATTCTTTATTACGGCGTTTGCCGCGCTGAACTACCAATGATGTACCTCTTTCCTTAATTATAAAGGGCATGGGGTTTTAGTGGCTTTTCTAGATTATATTAGCATTAAAGATCGTTGTATATTTACCTACAACAAATAACAACGAACAGTATGGTAAGGATAAATCGACAAAGGTAATCTGCATTACAAAACATTACTGCGCAAGTCATTCAGATACGATAGTTGTGTGTAGAACAAAATCTGGGCGCGTTATTTTTTTAACTGTCCACCACTCCTTGTACGTATTGTGTTCTCATTGGTTGAAACATTGCATGGAAAAGTCATATTTCGCAAAATACATAATAATTAGTTCTAAAAAAACCGATGATAATTACATAACTTATTTTCTAGCTAAATTACTATGTGTAGTACCCCCAGATGCTAAAACTGTTTTACACAACTATGTGGAATAAACCTTAAATTAATGATTAGAAATTCTCTATGATTAATTAGTAAAATTAAATTAATGTGTTGTAACAAGATTGTACCAAAAACCGAAGAACACTGAGTCAATCTCGATAAATAACAGAGAACAAAAAGTGGATTATACTTTACCCTACTTTAATCAAACGTTCAAGAAATTCAATATCACTATATTCTTCACAAACAAAAACAACGTAGACAAACTTTATTCAAGAACAAGGACACGGTTGCTTTATTATAGAAATCAGGTATATATTAATTACGCGTCTTGTATTTCTATTTCGAAAAACACGAGAAGAAAGTTTGTTTTCAGATTCCTTGAGCACTAAACCTACATTACTACACGCAATCTGAACCGTGGCGTCACCCGCAATACAAAATTAACGTTTGCGAGTCACATACTTAAGCACAGTCTCGACTTAAACAATCAAGATTTAAAAATTCTTTCCATTGATAATAAAATCATTTACCTAGATCTTATTGAAATGTTTGACATCACTAAGAACATTATTTCATCGCCTCCTACCAGCATTCTTGCCTTCTTTCTCCTGATCCTTAATTTGACCCCTAACACAACGTCTGTTATGTCGTCGATTTTTGTTGTTTGCAACTTCTGTATTTCCATTCTATGCAATCTCTCAAATGTGGAATCTAATTTCCTTAAATACCCCCACATCATCAACCTTTAGCAATCACGCTAACAATACTCCTCTTTTTACTTCCGCCAAAAAATGATTAATTACTTCTATTAATTTTTCCTCCTCTACTCCCTCCAACAAAAAAGTCGTTTGTCTCACCAGTTTGAGAAAGTTGTGGGATCGATTACTGGTACTGAATTTTCCATACTTAATCTTATAAAATAATCCCCTTTCCAGATCTACACATTAGTATTTATTTTTATATATTCGATGAAATCCGTCGATATTTCCAACTAAGCTTCATAAGTTTCAGACTGTTTTCCCGTAGTTCCTCGTAAATTATTTAATGCTAAATGTAATCGTTTCTTGTATAGAATTCAACAATTTCAAACAACTTCTTTAATTTTGAAAAAATGCCATTGAATGAATATTTTCTCTACGACCAAAAGTAACATTATGGCCTCCAAGGTCACGTCATAATCCAATATAATTACGATCAAATGTTTCCACATGCCTCCCTTTCACTTAGATATTATCCCCACCTTTGAACTTATTAAAATCCGCCTTTGTCGTTTTTGTGATATTTCCGTTGTCAGTGTTAGCAAGTTTATTTGTACTCCATTGCATCTCTGCCATACGGTCCCCTAATTTACTAACGATACTTTTAGGCGAAACTTTGCGCTCCCGTTCTTCTGACTCTTCTTCACGGCGTTCGTTTATGTTTCACTTTGACGGTGGCATGATTATATACTTTTTATTTGATTGATTATCTCAGTTTATATAACACTATTGTAACTGATCCGCAGTTCTTAATACCCATACTGTATATTACACTAAAACTTTAGTTGTGCCCTTTCTCCTGTTCTTTTAATTTTGTTACTTCAATCACACTTCACCAAGGTTTAACAATCGAACAGCAATACTTATCGAGCCCGCTGGTTCGGCGCCAATTGCTATACTCGGGAATGAGCACCACATGTGAAAACTTAATGTGGTGTCAAATGCTAAGCTCAGGTGTTACCACCTTTTACTACTAATTAATCTATGGTTTTTACCGAGATTAACGTTTGAGTACTTTATATTGTGGTGTGCCGCGATAGTTGTAAAAAGGCAGGTGTGATCGCAGCTATCGTGCTATAAAAATATTAACGTTTGAGTTCCTCAAAAGGTCGACAGTTCTTTGTCCTGCCGCCGCCGCATAACTTTGATGTATTACTTGAAAGTTCCGTTTATATAAACTTTGTTTATATTTACACGTCCACTATTTTCACCTATTTGTGGTTATCAAAGTTAACGCATGACACATGGGAATATAGAAAAACCAATAAGACTAGTATTAAAAGCTTGCACTGTAAATATCCCCTACTGCTTTTAAGCTCCTAATAAAACAATTCTTATAATAACTAATATAATCACCTAAGGGTGAATTTAATAACATACATGGTAACCTCAGCGTACTATATTGTGTGATTTTATTTTACTCTATTTTTGTTTATTTTGATTTTATTAACTAACCGGTACCAGTATTGCACTTACGCATGAAGAGAATAGTTTTTTATAATAAATTGAACAAATTCTATAAAATTTTGAAGATCAAAAAATGAATTGTTTGAGTACTTACACAATTCCAGATACCAGATAAACTAAATTTTGGAATTGTGTGCATGTGTTAATGACTGTCTGCCTCTTTCTATCAAATTGAAAATTTTGTAAATGGGTATACCTAGTTTATTTAACTAAGAAGACTTAGGGTTGAATGTCAGACAGGAACAAAAATGAGTAATATTATAAATATGTAAAACTTTTAATTTTTTCAAGTTATTACTTTTTAACATCTTTTTGAAGCTGTGACTTCAATTAATTACAACCCGAAAATGATACTTAACTTTATGAAAATGTCTCTTCCTAAAATCAAGCAGATCGGAAGTTTTGGATGCTGCTTACTTCTTCATTACCAAAAGCAGCTGCAACTGCTAGCATCGAATATATTTGAGAGGAAAAGAGAGAGACAAAAAGAGCAAGAGAAAGAGAGGGAGAGCAAGAAAAAGAGAGAGAAAGAGAGAGAGAGAGAAGAGATAGAGGAAGAGGGGAAGAGAGGAAGAGAGGAAAGAGAAATATTTTATCGGGCTGGTTCTATTAATCAACTTTAGAAAAATTTAAAAAGTTTTTCTTTCTAGTAACAATTTTCAACGACTTTGACAGCTTTTTGTACTCGCTTCTTCAAAAACTAAGAGTTCTTAACAATGAAGCTAAAAGTGGTAGATTTTTGAAATGTAAAATTAATTAAATAGAAACTATTTTATACGATCTTTAACTACTTTGACCACAAATTGTCCGTCGCGTCACTTAGTTTTAACAGACACAAATCTTTTGTCTGTTCTGCGTGACCTAAAAACTACGTACAATTTACTACTACTTTCATTATACAAAATCGATTTTAATCATTTACATCATTTAATAATACAGCTAAAAGTGTCTAGCGTATTCGTGAGATCAATGGGCAAGATTTACCACTAGACATGCCTTGCTTTATGGTTCAAATCGCTCTCGATTAAAATTAGACCATCATCTATGACCTGAAAGTCACGTTAAGCTTGTAAGAATTATGCGTATTATAAAAAGAGGACTGTGTTATCTTTTTTGTGAATTGCAAGATGGAAGTTTAATAATTTTTTGAAATCATGGAGCAGTATGTTTCCGATTTTTTTGTATAATCGTGTCTTCAAATTACATAACAAAAGAAACAAGATGTGCCTAATTAAATATCAAGAGGTATATACTCCTGGAAGAAGCCGTAAAGACTACAGAGGTAGCTTGTGAGACTTAGGCGAAAAATCATTCCTTCACGGTAACCATTGCAAATAACGATAATTAAAACAAACTGAGCGCCACTACAGTCAATAACAAAGAATTTAAGGAAGGATACAGAGTCTCTTAATAAAACGCACTTTAGTTGTTTGAGCATTGAACTCTTTACCTTCTTGTTGTTTATATAAGACGAACTAAAAGATTTCATTCTTTTTTATCCGCAAATACAACAAATTTTAAGAACCTACAATGCCTATAATAGAAAAATAACATATAACATCAGTTCAATAAATTAAAGATATTGTTAGTGCATATTTAATCAACACCTAGTTAGGTCTTGACTGTAAGATATCTGATAGCACATATAAATTAGTACCATTAGTCACAGATTTCTTACTTTCGGTTCACGTACGTTTGTTTACATACATTAACTACAACAGTTGCGTGCTGAATTTATGTTAATTACCTTAATTAATTTACTCTACAAAAGCGAAGTGATGTAACCGCAAATGGTGCACAAGCTAGTTTTCAGTGGTGAAGGGTGGGTTCTTTAAGAACAAATGCAAATATTTTTAAGGGTATACAAATTGTAATACTTCCGCTAATATTCTTACACCTTACCTGGAAAGGTCTTTGAAATCTCTGTCTAATAAATCCTTTGGGTGCCAACCAATCTAGGTAATTATAATAATGCTTCGAGAGGCGATTTAATAGTTTTTCCTGCAATAGAAGTTAATGGAGCCTTGTGTACACGTTTTCTCACCCTCTACTAATTAAAAATAAACACAAATAATAAGTCTAGTTTACATAGCCTATACTATAAACCATGAATATTACTATATATATATATATATATATATATATATATATATATATATATTGCTGTGCTAGTTTACCTGAACAATCGAGCCCCAGCGTTGGGCCGTCATAAAATTTGCTATGATATAGGTCCCACGATTGTCGTACCATAAAATTTGCTATGATATTCGATTTTGTTATTTTGAGCCTCTAATGTTATGAAATGTTAAATTAGGATTTTTACCCAGACTAGCTTACTGAATGGATCTTATTGAATCAAATAAAGTAATTCTATAATACACAATATAATAATGGATAATGTTTGCAGTACTCAAAATTTTCCTTTTTGTACAGAATATCTACATATACCAGATTTATGTTTTTCTGAAAGCCAGCAAAATATCTTTTAATTTATTCAGGGAGCTTCGAACGTTCCAAGATACCTATTCCATTTTCATAAATCTTTAAGTGGCCCTTTTTGATGACTCTTAACAAACATACAATGTGGCTAATATTAAATCAAAACAGTTTTCAATAATAAAATGTATTATGATTGCTAACCTGGAATGGGCTCTGTAGTTCCATCCTAGTCTATGATCTGCATCCCTTTTTTGTGCTCGGTTTGCTTATTGATATGCCGGCCCCATATAAAATCGGCTCCCATAAATCGATTCCAATTAAAATCGTTCCAAGTCGGAATTAGAATACGTTCATTTTAAATTATCTCCAAATTTAGAATATGATCAAGTCCCAAATTAAAATCGTCTCGATTAAATATCCCTAATTAAAGTCGAAATTAAAATCCAACCTTAAAATCTAACTTTACAATTCGGAATTAAAATCCATGTCGGAATTAAAGTCCAAGTCCAAGTCCTGTTTTATTAATATTAGAAATGAATTTAATTAAGTCGTATTACTTACGTCTATTTATAGATTGGCTTATTTTCGTTGAACTTTTAATTCTGATTAATTTTGGTTTATAATTTACTGGTTACGTAAGCGTTTAACACTTTTTAGCATAGTCGTTGCTCAGTTTAAATATAGACTACTTGTCGCTTCGTCACTATCGTATATATAAGCCCTACCTCCAATTGATTTCATTGGCTTGTTTACGTTCTAGGGCGATACTTCTACCTTATCTCGCATACCTTGGAATTTTCACCAATTATTTAGTTTAAATCTTTCAATGTATGCCTTGTCTGTCACGTACGCATCCCACATATCGTGGTATTTTCGAGAATTTCTAACTTTTGACTTTTATTTACTCACGTATTCGGATGTTTGTTAAATTTTATCGTCTAAATTGAATCGCCTGGTGTTTGTTTATTTCTACATAATATTGGATTTTTGAACAAACGTGTTGTCTTCCAGTCACGTAACGATTTTCTAATTATGAATTATTTAGAATGCGTGTACGATGATATTCTCGACGCAATTGTTAAATATTTGCAATGCCCATTTATCTATGCTTCCCGGTGATTTAATTTTAATGCAATTTGTTGCGTTTTAAAATCTTATCTTTGCTTGTAGACTACACTTAGACATCTTTATGTTCTCATGCATTTAATCCCGTGTATTTTATATACAGTGTCCTTTCAATTAACAATACGTAGAATGACCGTTTTACTCTTATGATTTCTGGAATTATGTGCTTTTCTTAAAGTGGAAGTTGTCTACATTTATTCTACATTTATTCTACTATTATCACAGCAATATATATATATATATATATATATATATATATATATATATCAAACAGAAACAAAAATTAAACTTTATGCCTAATTGGACAAATTTATGTGTATCTAAAAGAAAAATAACATCTGAAATTTATCAATGATAGACATCAACCAAATTAACTGGTACATACAAGAATTTCTTGTTTACAATACGTTTTAACTAAGCGTGCACAAACGTAAAAGGTCCTTAATAATAATAAATTTTCTTTATTCGCATGATAACAACCAATCAGAATTATTAAATATACAACAGCATAAAATGTATAGAAGATGGAAAGTAAATTCGATGACATGCAGGTCTATTGGTCCTGTACAAAGATCAAGCGACCTTTTGAGCGCAAGAAAAGTGTTGCAGGTAATTCAATATTACAACTTAGCGTTGAATGAAATAAGACACAAGATAATCCTTCCTTAGATCAAAAATGCATGTAACATATAACTATATTTTTTAAGGGAAATAACCTAACTCTATAGGTGGAATTTATCAATACGGAAACTATTAAAATGAAATATGATCATAAACATTTCAAAGGAACGTCACAAAGTGCAATCACCTAAGAGCGAATTTAATAGCATACTTAGTAACCTCAGCGCACCACATTGCCCCCGCACAAGCTGAGTTTCTTTTCATTAACCAGAAATTTGTAATCATTTAACACTCAACTAAATGGTAAGCCTAGTACTGGCAAATAAAATTTAAAAACCGCCGTTAATAATGATAAAAAAGATAAGTGTACAAACTAAATAAAGCTAATCACAACAACCACGCGTTATTAGTTTGCTGGTCACTTCTTATATTTCCCTCAATTAATTACATTATATGGTTCCAATAATTGTTTCTAAATCACTAGATAACCAATATGTATTGGATCCCCTTTTTTCATGAACGTCGTATGGTCCTTCGTTTACTAAAAGCGCTGCGAGTTTCAAAATCTTCCACACTCGATTTGAAATGAGTTCGAAATAAACCCTGTCGCTCTTTTCAAAAACACCTGAGTATATTTATCTTAACCTCAATTGTTTTTTCGCGCTTAGTTAATAATTTTTTTTTGCAGTTTTTCGACCTGTGTCAGGACCGAGTTTTAGCAGTTTCTGAATATTATTGAGTTGTTCATGTCCCAAGGGTAAAAATGCTGCCATTCATGCACTTTCCAACGTCTTAAATTTCGTACGCCCATTTAGTGTGGTTTGATAACACAAGGTTTTTCAAAACCTCTCCCCCTCTTTATTAACTCCCTTGGTGGTATTACCTTTAGCGTTTTTCGCCATCAACGTGTCTCCTTAACTATGAGTGCCATTGTCACTCAAAATAACCTTAGGCTGTTGAACATTTTCAAAATAGTCCCTGCTTAATCGGTTAACGATCGCCTTTGCGGTCGCTCGTTTTATTGAATATAATTTCACATATCTAGAAAATGAGTTACTAACAACTATCAACTGAATGGTGTCCGCTCTAGAGCGTGGTAAAATCTCCATGAGGTCCATACACGACTGATCATCTAGCCCTCGTGACACAGTCATATTAAATTGTCCGCTTAACTTTTTTGCACTTCTGAATTATTGACATAAATCACTACACGTAGCGATATCACAAATATCCTGCATAAGTTCAAATATTTTTTGTGCCGAAATAGCAGCTGTTATATCACTTGCACCACCAACTCTTTTGGAATACATAACGTAAACCCAGAATTACATTCATCCACCTTTCCAAACAACCACCGGTTCTTACTAATATATAGTTCAAATAACTTTTGTTTCTTCGTTATCCATCGTTTCATGCACTTCCTGCAATTTCCTTGCAATTTCTCCAAACGTAGGGTCATTCGGACGACCTTCAACAATATAACGAAACCTCCATTTAATTGTTTTAAATTCCTTTGTTAATTTCGGCATCAACGGATCTAAGTGTTTATTCTGGTTCACCTCTGCCGAACTTCGAAGTGGGAACCTCGACAGCTCATCAGCTAATTTAATTACAAAATTAAACTCTTTTATGCACAAAGTCCAACGTGACAGACCACCCGTTTTCAGAGAACGGCTCTTAACATACCATAAAGATTTATGATCGGTTATAATAATAATCAATGGTTTTCCTAGAACAAACGCTCACATAGTCTGGAGCAAATGCACAATTGCTGGTGCTTCTTTTTCGCTTGCAGTATAATTCAATTCTGGCCCACGAAGGGTCCTACTATTATACGCGATTATAATTTTTTCGTCAGAGTTACCTAATCGATACAGAGATGCAGAAAATCCATAACCTGAACCGTCCGTCACCTTCAATAACAAGCTGTTTACCCAATGACGGATGCGATATTATAGTTATATTTAATGGCTCCAAATTCTTCCTCCATCTCTCGTCACATCCAACGTTACATTTTCTTCAACAATTTTAACAACGGTATTGTTAATTCTGCAAAAATTTTACAAAGTCTGTTAAACTTTTGGGCGGCATTGTTATAGTTATTCGTGGTATAATTCCCGCCATTTTGTAACATATACCGACTACGCTTTCGAGTGATGCAACCGCTTTTTAAGTCAAATTTGCAAGCACAATTTAAATAAAATCAAATTACTCACGTGGTGGCATCTCGGAACTTTATCTTAGGGTCCAACGGTGATTTGTGGATTGAATTACGTCATGTTGATTAACAGATTTCCATCCGTCCTTCTTTCTACTGTACTCGTAGGGGGTCGAAAGAAGATAAGGTAACAGGTACAATAAAAGGTAAAGTACAAGGAACCTACATACCTTTTCCTAAAAGAAAAGACACACACCACACAGATAGATGTTGCTTGATCGAGGGCTCCTGGCTTAATCCTGCTTTCGTCACTCACGCACCTCCGCATTCACTCTGCGCAGACGCGACTGTCGGCGACGACGGAAGTTAACATTTTTCGTTTAAAAATACGCGGCAATTAATTTATAAATTATAACTAAGTCTAAAAATGGTGCATTGCCAATTTTGGCATATAACAAGTCTTCGGTCATAATTAACTACCGCCAAGAAACCTGTGGGCGTCGACATATTTTGAATCGCCTTTATGCAATCCAGATCAATCAAAATTCCTTCTGGGGTTCTAATATACCCAAAAAAATCATCCCTCTTCTTTCAAATACAGACTTCTACAGCTTTACAGTTACATTGGTCTGAGCAAATTTTGAAAAGATGAATTCTGAACGTTTTATGGTTTCCTCGGCGATACGAAAGAAAATCAACAAATCAAGAGTATACGGAATTAAAAACCATTGCAATTCTGGGCCCAACGCGGTTTTTAACCACCTAATAAAACTAGCTGATAACGTAGATAATCCAAACGGTACAACCGTAAAAACGTAAGTACTGTCTTCGAATAAAAATCGTGAACATTTCTTATCACCCCGACGAGTGTGTATCTGATAATACGACTTCTTCATGTCCAAAGTGAATAAATATCGTCCCCTATCAAAACTCCAACAAAGTTCGTCTAATTTCGAAGATAAGATATGGTTTCTTTCCATCATCTGATTCAAAAACCTCACATCGAGACGTATTCGAACCTTAGTTACACAAATGGAGATATGACTAAGTTTGGTCTTGCACTATTATTTCCACTTCTTGCATTTTGCGGATTTACCATTGCGCTTCCTCTCTAAAACAGAATGTAACTCGCTACTTTATCAAGAACCGGCACCTATTAAATGAAATGATTAAAGCAGGACGGATATTGAAGATGGAGCCCTAAAAATCGAAGTTGGGTCCCGCATCTTGATTTTGTGTTCATAACTACTAGTTAATCACCAGGTCTCTAAAAAAATACCCGAAAATTTTTTTAGAATTCCGAACACCTTGTGCTTCTCTTCTATATTAAAAGTTTAGGCCTGATTTGCCGCCTCTCTTAACTCCCACTCATCATATTCGTGACAAACTGGTTTCTTCCTTTTATATGCTTGAACAAAATTTATGATAACTTTTCCCCTCAAATTTCTAACAGCAAACCCGTCCTGATCCCATATCTTTCCACGCTCATCCACACTTTCCCGAAGCTTAATTTTACTTTTTCCTTTAGCATCCAATCGAAGCCTAAAATCAATTCTTTATTAAGCTCCATACGTCGAAACATTCGCCTTCCATCTTAAATTGTATCATAACAATACTTGCCCTATCACCTTCTGCATAGTAGTCTCTACCACTACGCACATCATTATATTTGTCACCAGCAAAACTAAAAACTTATTCTCAACTTTTTGAAACATGTTTCAGAAATAGCCGAGCACAGATTGCTCGAATCTACCAATGCTTCTACTTTCTCTCATAAAATCTCGACTGCAATTAGAAGTGAACCCTAATTACCATCTTCCGTTAGTTTATGGACTTCTGAGACGCTCAGAAGTTCTTCCGCCACCCGAATATATCTGCCTGCATTGCCGGACGTTACTGGACCATCTTTTTCATCAATTTATTACTATTATTAGCCTTTGCATTATTTCTTTGCTTCTAATCATTATTTCTGCTTTTATTCTGTAGAACCTCACCTCGACATCTCCTCCACTCATATCTTTTGATTTTTCCCATTACTATTGTCTACATACCTCTGTGCTGCCCACTTGCAATCTCTCAAATTTGGAGTCTAATTTTTTCAAATATTCTTCTACATCGTCCATCTTAAGCAATCCTGTTAACAATATTCTTCTTTTTACTTCAGCCAAAAAATTATTAATCAACCATTCTACTAATTTTTTCCTCCGACAAAAATGCCGCCTGTCTCACTATCTTGAGAAATTGTTGGATCGATTTCGGTATTGAATTTTCCACGTTTTATCTCATAAAATAATCCCCTTTCCTTATCTAGTGGACACATGTTAATGACTGTCTCTTTCTATCAAAGAGAAAATTTTATAAATGCGTATACCTAATTTATTTAACCGGGGAGACTTGGGGGGTCGAATGTCAGACAGTAACAAAAATATGTAATATTATAGATATGTGGCGCTTTTAATTTTTTCAGGTTATTGCTTTCCAACATCCTTTATCTAAACTGGACCGGCATTGGCAGTTATTTATGAAACTGTGTTTTCAATTACTTACTAATTAAGAAATGATGTTGAATATCATGAAAATACTTCTTACTAAAATCAAGCAGATTAGAATTTTTAAATGCTGATTTATTCCTCATTACCAAAGGCAGATACAAAAGCTAGCATCGGATATATCTCAGAGGGGAAGAGAGAGGAGGGAGGAGGAAGAGAAAGGAATGGGGATAAGAAGGGGAAGAGAGAAGAGTGGAGGTGATGGAGTGAGATAGGAGGGGAGGAGAAGAGGGGATGGAGAGAGCGAGAGACAGAAAATTGTTTTTGGGGCTGGTTTTATTAAGCAAAGCTTTAAGCAAATCTTTAAAAAAATATAAAGATGTTTAACAGTTTCTTTTATTTGCTTCAGTTCTCAAGAATTGTTACATCTTTTTGTAATCGCCTCTTCAAAAATAGAAGAGTTATTAATAATGACGCTGGGAGTGGTGGACTTTCAAAGTGTAAAATTAATTTAATAGGAACTAATTTGTACAGCCGTTAGCTACTTTCGGCCCAAATTGTCCGTCGCCTAGTTTTAACAGGCACAAATCTTTTGTCTGCTCTGCGTGTCCTAAAACCTGCGTAGCACAATCCTAACTTATCATTCTGAGGTCCATTAAAAATATTAAATTTACAGAAAAAATTTATCAGTAATGCATTTCACAATTAAAGCTTGCGTTTCACTTAATACACACGTCCTTCTTAGCGTTTTAAAAGTTTTAACTTTTCTTTCTAATACTCTCATACGTAATTGTAAATAACTATTTCCGTCGCTCTTCGAACCAGTTACAATTATTTTTACAAGTTTGCACGTATATATTTTTCAAGCATCAACAAACTTACAAAACAGTGGTCACACTTTTGTAGTTTAAATGTTTTCAGGCTATTCCACTGATTGACTGATTATTTCCTGCGCACGTGAGATCACCTAATTCCAGTAAGCAAAATACGCGTGTTTGAACTTTCTAGTCAATTCATCCAGTGAAGCTCAAAACAATTCACGATCGGTTACCAATTCGAGGTCCGTTGCCTCTAAACACACCTGTTATCTTTATACCACCTTCTTGTTTTTGTCGTCAAAGGACCAATAGTTTTCGTACGCGTCCGTTGTTACTGACGCATAATTTCGTTCTTCTCTGATCACATCTCTGTTCTAATTTCGTTTGAACTTAGTCCTTGTAATCTTCCACCCTTTGTTAGCATTCTATTCTTATACTTTATACGTCTAAATCTTTCTTATAGTCAAGGTCAAAGTTTTCAGATCGTGTCAACTCGTTAATTTTATAACGTTTTATGCTTCTGTAGTGTTTTAAATCTTATGAGAATTAATACAAATATTATTGCGAAAGGCGATATTCCCTGTTTTATTTGGAATTTTTCTTATTTGATTACAAAGAAAGCAAAAACCCTCATCATTTTGGCGGTTTAAATAAAAATGTACTTGGAATTTTTTGATTTATTTACTTGCCCTGGTTTAAATATCATGTTGACAGTCATGCTAGTAAGTTATAAACGACCCAACTTCTATTAAATTTTATGAGTATATTCTTACTTAGGCTCCTCAACTAGCTAAAATTAATAAATGTTTCCCTTTTTTACAAATGTATGCATAATAAACGCGGGAACGGTACAATGCGTATGTATAACTTACTACAATTGTTGTTAAATGTATTAATTCTTTGTTTCAAACTAAATTATGAAGCGAAACATTTACCGTAACCAAGAAACGATTTCTTAAGTTTCATTTTGTATATGAAAATTTACTGCCTCCTTATCTTAAAAACCATTTCAGTTAAATTTGTTTGGATATACGTGTTGCTACAATTTTATTATTTCAAGCGCGTTTCGTTAGGCAGCCAACGTTGCTCGTCCTTTACTTAATTCACGAGTTCACTTTTTTATATTTTTTTCTAGTCTCTTATCTAGATATGTATTTTTATTAATTAGGAATTTTCTTAATGTTGCTAGTTTGCTGCGTATTTAGACGTAGCCGGAAGAAATGTAGATACCAGGCTAACTACCAGACGCGGAGAGTGGGGGGATTCGTCTACATACCAAAAATAAACAAAAGAAAAACACAACACCCACGATTATCTATTAACACAAAAATAAATAAAGGATTCTGCACAAACAAGCAAAATCAAAATAAATTAAGTGTTATTATTTCACAGCAAACAATTATATTGTACGGACAATTTAGTAATTTAGATACGAAGTGCGCATCTCGTATTGCACACAAAATAAAATTAAACAGTGGTAAATAAACCTGCGAGAGCTTTTGTCAAGCGTTTTTAAAATTTCACCTAATACTTTTTGTAAAATAACTAATTAGTAGGAAACAATTAACGTATGGGAGCTTTTATCAGACATCTTTTAAATCGTACATAATACCGTTTGTAAAATAAACCAATCAGTAAAGCGAATAAACATGTGCGTTCTTTTGTCAAGCATGTTTAAAAATAGTACATCGCACCTGTAGAGCGATAATATCGAATCGCAGCAACGAACAATAGTCCTACAGTGTCACGTAACTACACCAAACGTTGATACGGAATATGCCATTGACAAACACAAAGGAAAACGAGTTGCATACCTGTAGGTGTCCGGATACTTAGCTCGCAAGGCGTTGGGGGTGAGTCAGCACAGAAACCTCATGGTCGTCAGGATCTATTTACCCTGCTACCATAACTGCAGCAGCGGTCTACGGACAAAAGCTGTTGGTCTACAAACAAAAGCAGTTGGTCTACAGAAAGCAAGAATCCATTTGGCCTCCAACTAAATAAAGTAATCTACGCAAGACACCTTCTAGTTGTCGAACAGGAAAAAACAAACGTGAATTGCTTTTGAAATACGGTGACAAATGTTATAAAAAATATTTCGACGTACAAGCTTTAGAATGAAATTCAACAATGGTTCAACTAACACGAATTCGAACTGCAAATCCTCGCTTATCGAAGCGCGATTGAAACTGGAAAACCTGGGTTTTATCGGATAGTGCGCGACCTTATTTCAACAAGGCTTTACATTGGAACAATAGAGAAAACCATTATACGCGGTCGTAATGCATACCAAGATAACGGGTACCTAAACAGTATATAAACTTTTTAATTGTAGCATAAACTTGTCGTTTCGAAATAAATAAGTTCAAAATGAAAATTTGTAGAAAGCGCTTTTATTATTAATTATGTTGAAGGATTTAAGAGATTGCAGGATACCTAAAACAAGGCATAGACTATTTAATTTATCGAATAAATTTTAGTTTTAAAAGCAAAAGGGATTTGAGTTAACCAGGAAATTTTAAAGAAGTATTAGAACGTAACAAGTTTAATGATAATTAGATAAAGCAGTTGTGTTATCTTTGAAAGATAGACATATGCACAAGTTCATTTCTATTCTTTATAAAAATTTTCTGTTTATTTATTCAGAAAACAATTTTATAACTACATTGGTTGAACGAGTTTACTAGTCCGCGTTTGTTCTTCTATGCTAAATAAAATACATTTATAATTATATTTATATTATATTATAATATATTATAAATTACATTTACAAATCCTCATAATGAAAACGTGCTTTCTTTTTTTACGTGACTGCCCGATTTGTAACCAGTATTCTTCGGTACTTCGATCTAATGTTTACTTGGTCGTACCACAGAAACTTGCTTTATCGTTATAGTACATTTTGTCTAGCTGCCGATTGTATGTGGATCAAATTAGGATGAGATGGGTACCCATTCTAGCTACCCATATTTTTCACAGACTGCGTGAAGGAGTAGTATATGATGATGACCGACAGCTGATTGCTTTACTCCAGGACGGTATGTAGTTTGTCTACACTTGTAGAAATGTTAAGAGCAGCACTTTATGCTATAAGATTTATCCAATAATTTGAGGTTTTGTATTTAAATGTACTATTGTAGATATTTGTTTTTTTTTTGTGTACTGTATGTTGCAGTAGCTTCTAGTCAGAACGATTCGGTCTGAATCAATATGGTAAGTTGCAGTTTGATATATACAGGTTTATGCCGCTGTCTATCTAATTATTATTAATTGCTTGCTATGCCAAGACAGATTATTATTAATTACGATGGAAATCCACTTAGTTTTGTTACCCTAAATTATGCAGAAATATACTGGCGTAGTTGTTTGTTAACAAAACACCCTTCCATTTGATTGTTGCTTGATATAATTAGCATTTAAAGAGGAGTAGAAGGTACATATGTTTGTCCTTAAACCAGCAGTTTAACATTGTTTCGCTGTCTAAATTCCTAGAAACTGTTTATTATGGTTACATTTTACGTGTGTTCTGTGTTTAATTATTCTTTCAGGTACAGATGTTCGAAGAAAAAGGCGAATTTGTTTGTGTGTACTATCGTTGCGTGCTTTAGACCCCCGCAATCAGCGACTGTGCTTACGCAGCATTCACTTTCTTGCTTTTTCTCAACCTTCTTTTGTTACCTCATAATTCGGACGAGCATTTCGTTACTAATTTTGTTGTTTTCTTACTAGTCCACTTGTATTACCGGTAACATACTTGTCGCCTCTTGGATATGCCGCCCACGAATACCACATGCTCTATTTAGCGGGGTCCTGTTTGTGCGCTAACACTACCCCTTACTTAAAGTTACGGATAATTATACTTTAAAAATTGTCCCGTTTGGTAACAATTCAAAACTACCTGTCGCGTTTCAGGAATTTTTTAAACCTGTACATGCTATTTTGCAAATATCTCGACACCTTTATGCAAAATAGTATAAATTTATCTAATTTTGATAAATATTTATTTTTATGCTTATAACTTTTTACGGGACAATTTATGGTCGGAATACTGTTTAAAGCGTTTTTAATCAATTTATATTTCTGCCTCTTAAATTTAATATAGAAATTTTCATAAGTTTTTAATTTATCATAATCTGTTCATAACTGCCTGTAGAACATCATAAAATTATTCCAAAACTGCTTATTAACATTAATTGTTTATCATCCAATCACATCAATATTGCATGCTGTGAATTAAGTATTTACCTAAAATTATATAGCACCATACCGACTATAATTTTATTTTTACACCTTTTTATTCAAATCAAATATTTTGTAGTCTTAACTGTAGATGAGTCTGTATGTATTGCATATAGTTAACGTATACCTAGACACCGTAGCCTTAGCATTATAATTTTCATAGTAATATGTCTATTATTTAAATTATTAATTATATATGCATTGCGCATAGACCGCGTGACGTCATTGTCCAGTCAGATATGATATAAAGTTATAAAAACAATTTAATTTTGTTTATTATGAGGATGTGCAGGTTTATTGATTTGCAAATTTGTTTTATTGTTAAAATACTGTTTTCATTGGCTGTCGTGTTTGCATTAACCAATCAATAAATTTTAGAAGGACCTTCCTCACTCTTGGTTCCCGTTGTCTTAAAATAAAGTTATACTAAATTCATTACATAACTATTTAATTAAAACAATTCCCAACCCATTTTAGAAGAAGATAATGGTCGTGCGCATTTGTTTCATAAAAAGAATCGGTTTATTCTTACATCAGCATTAGGTTTTCAGTCCTGGACGCGTACCTACATTGTTTCCTGTTCGTTTACCTACACATTGCCCTAAAATTCCCACAGCCTACATCTTTCACTATCTGCGTGCTATAGTCTGAACTAGGTCTACCTCTGCCCCTCTTTTTTTATCTGTGCCTATAAAATATCCCGCGCTATCCCCCCAGATGCCTTAAAACGTGTCCTATCCTTCAATTTCTCCTATTTTATTTTGGTTTTCCACAGATATCTTTCTTCTCGTACTATTTCTAGAACCTCTTTGTTATCAACTTTGTCTGTACATGCTATCATCATCATCTGAACCATAACATTCCAAAAGGCTTTATTTTTCCTGTCTGTTTCTCCTGCTTTCTCCATTTCCTAGCCGTACAGTGCTGTGTCAACACATATGCCATCAACAATTTTTTCCTTGTTGCTACGTTTGTTGTCTACAAACATAGCAGCTGCTTTTTCTTGTTAGATACAGCTCGGATACCCTTCTATATTTTCTAAATATACATCCCACTACACCGATATTAAGTGGTATGTGAAGAGGGTTAAGCAACCTGATGACTACCAAAATCCCCCAACACTTAGACATTTTCGAATTAATAGTTTTCCAATAAATGCTTTTGCAAAATCAACATTAGTTGGGAATCTTGCAAAACCAACATTTATAGTTCTCGATAATAATCATCAGTTTAAGTACAATTATTTCGTCATTAGGTTTTCCATCTTTGAAGTAATTGGACGTATACCTACATTAATTTCTATTCTGAACTAGCCTACACATTTTCCTGAAATTCCCGTATCCTATATCTTTGAATATCTATGTGCAATAGTTAAACCTAGGTCTGTCCCTACCTTTCTTTTTCCTCTCTCTGCTTCTAGTATATTCCGTACTATTCCCTTATGATTTAGTGTATGACCTAGCATTCTATTTCTCGTATTTTTACTGTTTTTCACATATTTCTTTCTTCTCTTACCATTTCTAAAACCTTTGTTGTTTTTAACTTTGTCTGTCCATGATACCTCAATCATACCTCTGTAGCACCTCATTTCAAAGGCTTCTACATTTTTTTCGGTCTGCTTCTTCTACAGTCCAAGTTTCAAAGCCGTACAGTGATGTGCTGCACATGTAAGCTTTCCGTAATCTTTTCCTTATTTCCATGTTTGTTAACTTTGTACATAGTAGTTGCTTTTGCTTGTTAAATGCAGCACGACCATGTGCTAATCTTTATTTTATATCCTTTGCACTTTTCCCAATTTGCGTTATTTGGCTTCCAAGGTAGCAGACATACTTAATCTCTTGTAAGTTCTCGTTATCTATTTGAATTCTAGTTTTTTATTTATTTTCCCCTCCTTTACATACTAGTACGTTAGCTGTATTTTTGTTTATTTTCATACCGTGTCTCTTTATTATAACTGTTTCCATTTGATTAGAACTGCTTCTAACTATTCCTTGCTAGATGCTAGTACCGCTATAACATCTGCAAATCCAAGCATATCTATCTTTTGTCCCGTATAGTAATTCCAAATGTGTTCCTACATTTGATAAGCATCCATTGCTTCTTCGATGTGCAAGTTAAAAATTAGCTAAGATAGTGCACAACCCTGTCTCGCCCTTTTCTTAATATTTACTTCTCTACGTTCCTGCTTCAATTCTACTACTGCTGTTTGCTTTGTATAAGCTATGTACTATCCGTCTATCCCTAAAACTTCTTGCAATTTTTTTCTGTTTCGAACATTTTTTCCATTTTACATTGTCAATCGCTTTTACCAGATCTACACCTCCTATGTACACACTATCTCCTTTTTCTCCTTTTTCTGTTGTTTTGTCCGAGTATTTCTTCATCCCGTTTTTCTCTCCGTCTTCGTACAATTCTAGTTAATATTTTTGACACGTGTGCTGTCAAACTTATTGTTTGAAAATCTTCACAACTATCTGTGACTCCCTTTTTTTGGCATAATGACTATGAAATTACATTTGAAATCTTTGGGTATATCGCCTGACTCCTCAATTTAGAAGTTGAAAGAGACGTTCTGTTACTGCTTATGCAGCGGATTTTAGAGTTTCAGCTTGCACCTTATCTATACCAGGCGTTTTACCATTTTTCAGATCTTTTAATGCTAATTCAAGCTCATCGCTAAGTATAAAGTATCACAAGTCATTCTTTTCAATATCTGATTCTTGTTCTAGTGCTTCTAGTTCCAGTCCTGCATATAAATTCCCTATATATTCTTGTCATCTAACTACTTTCTATACATTTTCTATGATGATGTCTCTTTCCGCGCCTCTTATATTTTTGCTATACGGTTTTAAATCCCTAAAATTGATTCTAATTAGTTTTTATGCTTCGTCTGTCTTTCCTATTTCTATCATAGTTTGTACCTATTTGCACTTTTCATCAATCATTGTGCTTACATTTTCTTCATTTGCGAATAATCTCATTTTCCCATTTTATGGCTTCGTATCTTTGTTTTCCTGCTTCGTCTGGTCTGTTTTTGTATTTTCGTATTTCTTTTATTAAATTCAGGATATCCATTGTTATCTATGGTTTCTTTTTTTGTGTATATCCCAGAATATCTCTCGCCACCATATCTAAGTTGGATTTAATTTTATTCTATTCTGTTTCCACCTGCTTGGTATCAGAAATTTTCCCGATGTGTCGCAGCAATTTGTTTGACGTTTTTTCAAATCTTTCGTGGATATCGTATCTTTTAGTTTCTCAAAGTCAACGTGCCTTTTTCCGTTCCTTCTTTTATCAAATTTCTAAATTTAAGCGTGGCCTTCGTGATTAAGATGTTGTGGTCAGCGTCCGTATCTGCTTCGGGGTAGCTTTAGCAGTTTTTTATTTCATTCCTAAATCGTTGTCCAACAAGAATGTAGTCTACTTGATATTTTCCAATGTCTCCTGGCATCTTCCACGTTGTAACGTCTTCTAGCATGATGTTGTAACAATGTGTTTGTGATGGTTAAATTGCTTTTGACGCAAAATTCTACTAGCCTATTTTTCTTCGTGCATACACCAAATAAATCTACTACCGCTGCATTCTTATCCTTGCCTACCACTATATTAAATTCCTCCATAATTATTAAATTTTCATGTTCTTATACGCATCTTGATATGTTTTCGGTATCTTTGTAGATCTCTTCTACCTTTTGCACACTGGTGCTAGAGGTGAGTATCTTTATTTTGCACCTTTCCTTTTTACAGGTGGGAATGGGTGTACAACAGAGTCTATACGAAACTCTGGCGGAACTAGAATCGACCTTTTGTGGCTGCGGTAGATTGCAAAAGACAATATCTCAGGGGTTTTTACTCTTAGATATTTTGAGAACAAAGTTAAATTTTATCCAAACCAATTATAGGGATGCAATTTAGAACTAGACAAAAGAAAATATCTTATTATAACTTATATCTTGACGTTTAGTTAATAACAGTAAAAAAAACAACATATATACCCTTATTTTCCTACAACCAAATTTTTATGTGAAAAATCACTAAGTATAGTTTATATATCCACCTTCCCATAATTGTCTTAAACTTTACCAGATAAAATATTAGAAAATCTAAAATTATTATTGTACTTAGACACAATTTTAAGTTAACGTTCTAAGTAAAAGGAAATCATAAATACTCTTTGTTGTATTTAACTTAGTTAAGAGAATTTGAATTAAACATTTAAATTGAACATAACCTCAAAATCCACAAAAAGGTTCTATGTTTACACTTGTAAGGTTATACCAGGAAAGCAAAGGTAATAATAAATTAGTTCAAATAATAGGTAAGTAAAAGTATGACTTTTTATTCTACGTGCATTATTTTTCTAAATATTTGAGATTAAAAATGAAACACACACATTCTTCCGACACAAAAGTAAATAAGACATAACTCATACTTGTATTCATGAAGTATAAAAGAAACGTATACTTAAGTATTGAGCTTCGGCTTGTACAGAACTATAGAGGTTTCAGTTTCTTCTTACTGCTTGTTAAGACGAACACCATCCATATTTTAGTTTGGTGTTAACTTCAAATTTGTAAGAACCAAACCCATGTTCCACAGCCACATGTTTCGTTAACGGACACTTAATTTATTTTAGAAGGTAAATAAACGAAAACATAAATTTCTTGTACGATAATAGATAATGTTTGTAGGTAGTAGAATTTATACATCAGGCTTAGATAGCCTAGCATGTATAGTTAAATATTCCATTAGAGAACACTTCATCAGAGAATATTTGACCAGAAATTACTTTACCAGAGAATATTTCAGCGGAAAATATATCACCGGAGGACCCTAGAAAATAAACGTGTTACATAACGAACTATTGTAATACGCCACTAGGAACGAACTGAAAGTTTATCTGTTAACAGCTTACCATTCATGCTCATTTTGAACGGGTAATTTAGGTAGACTTTACCGTACACATTTTGCTAGTATTCTAAAACGATATTTTTGTATATTAAGAAGAATAAAAGAAAAAACACCTTTTACATACCAGGCATTGACATCTTGGCCTTAGAAAGAACATCTTTATCGGGAAACAGCATGTGCACTCGAAGGCAATCAGATATTAAGGGAACAAAAATTTATTCTGGTTTGAAGATAACCACACATTTTGAGAGAGAGACAAACAAGAAAACCATCCTAAATGACAGATTTACGAATACACCAGTTGTGTATTTATGGACATTATTCAGAGGTTTACCAATTAGAAAATTACGTATGATCATAATTATTTATATTATTATTGATACTAAAAGGAACATTAAATTAAAACTAAACATCAACGTATTTAGTGTATTATTTTATAATACTAAAGGAAAATGTTACACAAATCAAAACGTGTGATTGTAAACGGTATTAATATAAATTTAAGATGAAGAAATCCTTGTATAAGGAAGGAAGTGGGACCTCAATGTAGCATGGCGAGGCAACGGCAAATCAATTGAATTATTACCGTGTTTACCGGTTTAGATTCTAATATAACCTTGAGTACTCTTTCGTTCTTTTGTAAGTAGTTTTCTACACAGTGTCCTATCTTTTTTTGCATAACTATCCCCACATCCGAATTTTCCTCCTCTGATCCTGTATGAATTACCCCAAAGTCTCCGCTTTAAAGTTCCCCCGCCTCTGGCCACCGAACTTCGCCAATCTCTACTATATCTAATGCTTACCTATCGATTTCAATTCTCAAATTCTCGAGCTTACCTACTTGTTTCATGCCTCTGACATCCCACCCCCGACTCGCAAAATGTTCCCGGCTTTTCTTTTAACTTTCCGATCACATCCTCCCCGAAGTAGTCCCCTCAAGAAGATCCAAATGGAAGACTATTTTAATTCCGGATTTTTTAATCCCAGAGGATACCATCATCTTAAATATCAGTTAAGTACGCTGTGTACTTGGAGAGGTAATGCTGTGGTTTCTCGTTACTTTCTACATCACAGTAGTGTGTCTTCGAATGCCATACTGACCCCTATGGTCTCTGGCACTCTGACAAAAAATAGATAAAATTGAGTAAAGCTGTCAAGCAGGGTTCGAAACATTTAAAGACGAGTTAGGAATCCTTAAGACGTATTTTAAGTACCAATAAAGGTGTGGACCTGATTCGGAGACCTGTCTTAGTCTGGTTTCTTATTAAAGAACCCATTAATTTGGTTAAACTTGTAGTTCGGCTCTTTATCTCACTAAAGCACGCAAGCCATTCTACATATTCTAGTAATCTAAAACTTCTTCAAGGTGTATATCCATTCAGGACGGTTTTTACTTAAGAAGATCTTAAATTTAACATGTTACCCGCAATATAAGCGAACCAGTAGGAAAAGAGGAAATTCAGTAACGAAATGCTCGCTCGAATTACGATCTAATAAAAAAAGAAAGGGGAGAGAAAGAGCAAGAATACGAATGCTGCGCTAAACACAGTTGGTGGTTGGTAGGGGGGTCTAAACGACAGTACACAACCAACTAATTCACCTTTTTCTTCGAACATCTGCACCTGTAAGAATAACTAAACACAAAACGCACATAACATATTACTCGAATAAATAATTTCTAAGAATTGGGATAGCAAAACGAAATTAAATTGTAAGGACAAACATCTGTATCCTTCTCCCCTTCTTAAATTCTAATTACATTTGGTAACAAACAAATCGGAGGGTATTTTGGAAACAAAAGGACTATGCAAGTATACAACACCTTAAATATTGCCACATAATTTAGCATAACAAACTAAGTGGATTTAACTAACATAATTAATAATAATTTATATTGGCACAGCTAGCAATTAATATTAATTATATATACACAGCGACAGGAACCTACATAATCTAAATATTTACTTAGTATGTATATTGATGCGTACCTACTGCGTTTTAACTAGAACTACTGAAACATATAAGTACACAAAGAAACAAACATATTTACAATATTACTTTAAAGAAAGTACTCCAAATTATAAGATATAATATCTAATAATCTAAAGTGTTACTCTTAACATCGCTACATACAATTCAGGAGTAAAACAAACACTTATCGGTCAACATCATCATATAGTATTCCTTCCCGCAGGTTGTGAAGGGTGTGAGTAGCTACAATGGCTACCCATCTCATCCCAACTTGATTTACATATAAAACGGTAGCCAGGCTAAATATGCTATAGCGATGAACAAATTTCTCTGGCACAACAAAATAAACCTTATTTCTCAGAATCGAAGAAGAGTACAAATTCAGGCTGAAAATATTAACAGTTCTATTAAAGAAATCTCACCTTTCAATTACTTACCAGTTACGTAAAAGATAAAGCACGTTTTTCATGATAAGAATTCGTAACTGCCCGATTTAGCAAAGCAGAACCGACACGACCAAGCGCTAAATATCTAGTAAACTTGTTCGAATAATTTAAAAAAGCAGTAAATTTGCAAATACGAAATGGAACGTAAGAAACATTTTTACTTTTGAGCACTCTTTTTCTCTCTTAGTTAGGATCCCCAGATTAATTTTGTACTAACTGTTTCGTATTAAGTGCGACTACTTGTATCCATTTGGTTTTCCCTACAAGTCATACCTTCCCCTCTGCATTTGATCACTGCTCTAAAATTTCTTCACGCCTAAAAATAAGACTGTCGATACCTACTTTATCTCTCCATGTGCAGGCGCATGCGCATGTGCCTATAACACAGCATTTTGAAAGCAACTTTTAACCTCTTAACTTCTTCTGTGCTTTTTGTCCACATTAGTTGTGTAGAGCTGATGTCCTAATTTACGTTTTTAATATTCTTTTTCTAATACCAAGAGCTATCTTAGGTTTGGGCGTTTGTCACTTATGGTATGACTTCTTGAGTAGCAAAACACCTTTACAACACTTACTTGCCCTGAAACAAGATTTACCATTGACTTATTAATATTATCTAGTTCGCATAGCATTATCTTTTTATGCCCTAAAGCTTTTTACAAATTTCATGTTATTTATTATTATCTTATTTAATGCTATTGTTAGTTTTTGCCTGTTCCTGCTAATGCACAATACCATTTGCTAACAGCTCCATTTGATTTGCCCCACCTTAATTTGAGACTCTTATTTCTTCCACTTCTTATGTTTTATTTACTACTTGCTCCATATTCAAATAATATTGTTGATAAACGACAACGTTATTTAATTACATTAAATATTTTTATTATAATTATGGATGATCCTATAATTATCGTGTAATATGAATATTAATCAAAATTTGGGATATTTTTAAATCAACAATTTTGAAATCTATATAGGTATTATTATTATCTATCTTAATTGTGATATATATATATATATATATATATATATATATATATATATTGCTATGACACCGCTGCACGCCGATGTAATTAACGTTCAGTTTCCTGCTGCTCGCCACCACTCTGTGTCTCCAAACAACCTAAAATTTAAATATGCCTCTACTAGCTCAGTCTAATCCACACAGAGTGTACAACGTTACGATAACTTATCTAGATACCTTTTATCTAAATACTTTCCTACTTGAATGTGACAAACGAAATTGACCAACATTTGTATAATGACACACAAAAGTTATATACACTTTACAGCTTAATATGATTCACTATTCGACAAAATAAACCTTCGAATCAAATAATAATAATATCAATTTGTTTATTCCCAAAATTATAGTTCACGTTAGTTTGTTTAAAGCCAGAAAAAATGACACTGTACACTATTGGAAACACCCTTGAACGTTCAATGACTTTTCCCTTTTACGTAACTTTTTACGTATGAAAAGATTTTTGATGACCGTTTACATAAATATTCTGGTACAATAATAAAAAAAAGAATAACAAACAAAATAACAATAAAAAAGGGAAAATAATACTTTATGCTATTTAGATAATGTTCTGACCTGTAGTTTTCCTTGCGCGTCTCTTTGTTCTCCCTATTCTTGGGTCTGCTACTGCGTGCTGTTGACCAGTACCCCTAGATAGCTTTCAGTTGAGTTCACTTGTTGATTTTATGTACCGCTTGGCCAAACCCCATTCAATGCTTAAAATAATCCTCCGTTTTGTGCTCCAATGCCTAGATGCAAACCAATATTTTTATGCAATTTTAGATCGATTTAAATTCGGATTTATTTGCAAATTTAGATTTATGTACTAATCTAGAGTTTTCCCAGATTTCAGCTTATTACCTAGATTTTCCAGAGCTTTACCAGATTTCCCAGAGCTGTATTCCAGTTTACGACAAAACTTCTCGTATATTTCTCACTATTATTTTAATTTCAAAATTTTTCTATCACGTCTTCCACGGAATATAATTATTTAATTTTTCTATGTTCATTTTTATGTAAATTTTTAATTTGAACTGATCTGAATCGTGCTCAGATTGAAGCAAGACTGCTTGTTTATCAAATTTGAGTGATATATAAAACAACGCCTCCATCTGACTCCAATGATCGTCGGCGTTCTTCGATGAAAGTTTACGGCATGCTATAGAATATTGTCAATATTCTGGGCTTTCTCAGGTATAAATTTGATAATAGCCCGCCGAAACAATACTGTCGGTCACGTAGTATAGTGGATTTCTATAACTCGTGTACTTTCACCCGTCTGTTTGGTGTTGTTGTAGGAAATATTAACTCGACTTCTCACGTGGACAAACTTATGGCTTTATTTTTGTCAAGATAATGTTTTGGGTTTCGAATTTACTCCATGTTAAAAATCACGTAGGCGAAATTTCTATAATCACGTAAATTGAAATACGTTTATTTACATCCTGCGTTTCTGAAACGTATTTGTTCTGAAAGGTGCGGCTAAAATTACACGAACAGGTTGCAATTTTCCTGTATAATCAAGCACCGACACCATTGTCGTAGCTAACAGCGTTGTTGTATGTTCTAATGACGTCGAAATTAACGAGCTGGTGGCAGGTTGTTCATGTACAACCGCCGACAACAAATTGTCCTTACTAGGTCTACTAGTAGAAGTAAGTCTAGGCGCCGCTCTCCGAGGAGACGCTGACCTTTGACGATGAGTTTTTCTGCGTGGAGACCTCGATTTTTTTCGTTTATCAAAGGGAAGTAACGAATTGTGTGACTGTTGACATTTTCTACACGACCAATTTAAACTTACAATTTTTCATCGAATGTGAAGTATTTAAACATTTAATACAAAGGTTTTTAACCTTTACCATCTCAAATCTTTCGTAAGAGAGTTTTATCGAGACCCTGCTTACATCTATAAACAGGATGCACAGCTTGACACAAACTACAATTTTTACCATCATTGGTGGTACCAACAAAAAAAGTTTTAGTCTTTTTCCATTTGTTTCACGGAATCTCGAGATTTTAAGCATGTTCCTGAAGCAATGTCATTTTTTTCCAATACTTTACATTGTTTTTCAATGTACGACCTTAAATTTTTGAACGAGGGAATCTCATCACTATTCTCTAATTTAAAACGTTTGTATCTAATTTTTTAGATAACAGAGTAAACATTAAATCTAATAGATCTATTTCCATCTGCTTTAACGCGAATACATTTTCATCAAAACAACTAATTAATTGCCGAAGTTCCGTGTGTGAGTCTGAGAAACTTATTGTAGGGCATCTTTCAAGAGCATTAAAATATGTTGAAAGTAATAACCTCTTGGACTGAAAACGATTAGTAATGATTTTATAGGCTTTATCGTATGTACAATCGTTTAATGGCAAATGTTTTATTAACGAACGCGATCATTATCTAGTGTATCTACGAGATAGCAAAATTTTTCAACAGAGGACAAACCGACATTATCATGAATCAATCGCTTATAAATTGCATGATAACTGTCAAAGTCCGAAATACGTCTTGAGAACCGTGCGACTGATAGGTGTTTCAAGCGAATACCACTATTTAACGACAAAGAATTATTCATATTTTCCACCTGCGGCTTATTTTCTACGATATCTAATTTACATTGTTCAGCGATAATACGAATATCTAATAGATAATCATCGATTTTCACCCTAAGAACCAAAAATTCGTCTAATTGTTCACTTTCTTTATCAAAGAAAATATCCTTGCAGAAAGACTTGAAATAAGTTTCAATTTGCTCGACACTTTTTATCGATGCTCTAATTACAGCAATCGATACATTTTCCGGTTGATTAATCTTATTGTATATTTGATCCAACCTATTAACTAGAAATCTAGCTTCAAGAATAGGTTTATCAATTGATATAACCATATCTGATTAATGAACGATAATATAAATATTAATGTGAAAACAATGCGTACGCAAATACGCTACGACAACTAATTAATCTACGAAATTAAATTATTAATCGACAAATGCAACTAATTACAATGCTCGCACGGCAAAACGTTTAATGTTTCAAATAACTACCAACAAATAGTAATAACCCCTTTGTAATGGATGGCCCGAGTGGTTCATCAAACTTAACGACGAAAAATAAGGTAAGAATTTAAAATAGAACAACCCCTTATGAATAGTTTACATAAAGGAAACCGACCGACACTAATCTTTGCGACAAAGGACAAAGGATGTATTGTTAATCTACCGTTATGTCCAAATGTTTCTATACTATTAAATGTGCCAACAAGATGGTAGCCACTTTGTAACACGCTCAAGCATATAAATATTACGACAATTATTAAATTAAAAACATTAATAAGGAACGATAGGAATAGGAGCTAATTAATTAATCAAATAATCTGGTTACGAAGCCCATGTTTAATGCGCGGAGCGTCTTATAATTTTGTGTATCGAACCAACATAACCGTTTCTGTTCAATGTCTGTGAGTAAGCGTCTGTCACTACCCTTTTAGTCCAACTTAATTTCCACAAGCACTAAGGAGGTTTTATGACAGGATATAACGGGACAAGGGATGACAGCTTTACTATTTGATTTACAACTATGAATTTACGACCTAAAATTAAACACGACAACGTGCGACAAAGAGACCAAACATCTCGATTTACTTTTTCCAATGAATTTTTGACACACACTATCAGATACTTCCTTGTTTTACTATCTATATCGAAAACTAAAAGAGCTACAGCTACGGCGATTTCATTGGCATGTGGAGCTTGTAATGCTAAAAACGCCTATGCCAAAATCGAATTTCGAAGTAACTCCCGTTACGGGTGTTGAAATATTAGCCAATCTATCTCGAATTGAGATACGTCCATTACACCACCATGTTCGTCTTATTGTGCTGGAAACGCCGGTAACTGATTCTCAAAAACCGTCTAACTACAGTTACGAGCTTGTTCGATGGGAGTATCGAAATACGGCCCAGCTTTAAATTGCTCAACAAATTTTTTCAATAAAACAAGAGACTACTATTTAATTATGCTAAGTCGAAATGTTTTACCTAAATCACATCTTTTGACACCGTCAACGCTGCTGCTTTAATTTATACAATATCTTTGTTCAATTCCAGAATTGCTTAACTAATTGTAAGGCACCTTTTGAAGCACGCGTCAAAGAAGTGCTTTGGATGGACAATTAATGTGATTTCTTTCAAATGCCACTCAAAAATATGATCTTATATGCAGCATTTGTACAAATTTCCATAAATTTCAATAATTATCCAGTCGAAGTTCAGAGGTAACCATCTTTTTTATTTCCGTTTTGGCTAATGGCAGACTCGAGAGACCATAAATCTGTTGAACTACGTGCCATGGTAGTTAGGAACCCGTTCTATTGGTCAGATGCGGCTGACACTTTATTAATAATTTATATATAAATTTCATCTCCATATCATCATATAACCCCCAGTTTTTTCTTTATAAGGTCACTTAAAACAAACTGTAATAAATTGCAAAATAGCTGTATAATGTAAGGATACAGATAGTTACAACAATACGACAAGCGTTGTTTATTAAATGTATTTAAAAGGTTGTGGAAAAAATGCAGTAGCATCGAAAGATGATTTGTTAGATTTACCTTTAAGATAAGTCTATTTTTATCAAGCGATTAATTAATATGCATACGTTTATCAGTTGGTTTTTGGTGCCTTTGAACATTAGTTTGGTGCCTTCAAGGCTGTATTAATTATAATTATTAGACGTCGCTACTGACTTATAAAAAAATTTAAATTATTAGCGGTGTCTCGGGGTCTCATCTTCTTTTACTCAACTAGAAGACGTTTGTTCTTTAACGAGCTCGATTTTAGAATTATAGTTTTCTTAATTGGTGATAGGCTTAATACTTGCATCCTTAGACCCGTTGAGATTAGGTACAAACAAAGGATATCAGCATTTACTTTGCTTGCGCATTTAGTTTGTGGTAGAAAAGCCTTTCCATTTGAAAATAAGTACATAGGCTATGTTAGTACGAGCCCAACATCATTCATTTGTTTCCTCCGAGATTCGTTTTGATTTTTTTTTGTACATTCAACGCCATTCCTTAAAAGTACCGCGACTCCTGGTAACGAGCAAATGGCCATAAGATAATCTAGGCCTAGGATAATCTGACGTTTAAACCGGGTGAACAGTACCCTCTCAACTACCTACATTTACCCCCATTCAGAAACGCCCATTTCTAAAAATCAAATCTTTCCATTTTCAAGCATGCGACATATCATTTCTCTCCAAAGTCCATGGCAAGAATTCCACCTCCGATAGAAATATTTATCTGGAGCAAAAAACTTATGTAGTGAAAAACGGTAAAAACACGGTTTTCTAGTTTCAATTTTTGTCTGAGATTGCCAAATATAAAAACAGTGTAATGCAATAGCATTTACTATTCTGGAAGATTATGACGTCACGGTAACCTTGGGAATGAAGACTACACTAATTAACACATGCAGTGTTGTGTGTTTTTATACATGAATGTATGGCTAATGTGTGACGTAGTAAAGGTAAATCACTTTAAGAAAAACCACCGTCGTAATGCGCACAAAGAAAAATCGGTTTGGAACAGTTTATTATATGTAATCATGGATTGCGGTATTCAGGTTTCAGTAGCGCAGATTTTTGTGTAATTAACCAATCAGACGTTACCTTGCGTCTATCTAGATTTGCGTTGTAGAATACAGCCTAAGTGTCAAAGGTGTTTTGTTTTCTTTTGATTTGACATTTTACAATTTACACCAGCTGTTTTTTTATCCTGTTTATATTATTTCATTTCCTACTACAAAAGAGTTTTTTCTAGAACTGAATTACGTGGTTTTGGTATTGTGGAAGTATTTATAAAACACACCCCCAAAACATCACCGTAATAGCTCGGCTACGCCACTGTCACTACATTTCTGCGCAATCTGTCAAATGCCGTGGGTTCTACTCAAAGTGATTTGCCTCCACTATAAACGTGATAATGAAATTTTTGTATTCATGCTTAATACCTCTATGGGCATCAAATTAATATTCAAATAGTTCCGTTTCACTTCATACTAGGGCGGAAGGTGGTATCTAGCAGGTGGCCTTGGAGTTGTAGTTTTCTTCTTAGCGACCTCTCGCAAGTCTTGTTCGACTTCGAATGCTTTTACCATGAGGTCCATCACGCTGCTGAGTGCGAAGTTCGTCATGCACAGTGTTCTGTAGGTGAGAACAAGCTGATAATTAAGCTGAAGTCAGCTTCCGTGGGTAGAAAATTGGCAACCGTTTGGTCTTCCGTAGTGTAATTTAATTAACGTAAGAGTATACGCAGCGTAGCAATAGGTACTTGAATTCCAATGACAAGCAGCGCTAATAAGTATTGTTTGCTAGGATAGGAATCAATCGATTCGGAGCTGTTTATAAATATTTTCCTCCTTCTGATTACAGGTGCGGTTGTTGTGGTCGGAGCAAAATGAATTACGTTCGTCTGGGTTTTTGCTCGAAAACAAGTTTTTTAACGCTTGGTAACATTCCCCTTACTGAAGAATTCATCTTGGTCAAGTTGACGGCGAATAGTGCTGGGTGGTACGAGATAGGTATTTTATTCTTCGACCCGAGTAATCGACCATGCTCCCGTCAGTTTGGCATGGAGTTGGGGATTGGCTGCTTGGTTTCTGGTCATTACTAAGTTGCCAACGTGGAATTGAGATGCGTTGGGACTTTGGTTAACGTAGCGGTTGCAAAAGTTCCTTTAGCGTTAGTGAACTCTTTGGTTATGGTCGTCCTAGCTGGTCCGTTGTTCGGAATCGGCCTCTGCTTTATGTCATGATGCCGTGATCGGTTTGCTAGGAGTCCTGAAGGTAGCTACATTTGTCTCAACCATTGCGACGGGCAAGCTGTACTTCGAAGTGCCAGTTTTGATTATTCCGTCTTGGCGCACTGTCTCGACCTCTGCGGCAACGATCTTCCTTTTTTGTGGAGAATATCGGTAGGGCGTTAGTTGGGAGGGCATGTGGGTAGTCGTTCTGGTGATGGACACAGTGTTGGTTGTGGTTGTCGGATCTGCCGTTTGATCGATTATAGGTTAGCTGTAGTTCTAGGTGCGAAGGTCGATTACGCCTTATTGAGGCATTTTCTCGACCTCTGTGATAATAAACTCTTTTCCTTGAAGAGAACATCGTTTGAACGGCAGTCTGGACGGTACGTGTGTGATCTCTTCTTAATGACGGGCTCAGTGTTGGCCGTGGTTGTTGACTTGGAAAGCCCGTTGATAACCCCGTTGCATTCGGTCATCAGGTCCTCGTGTGCGGGTACCAGTAGGTTTGGGAACTGATGTTTAATTTGGTCGAGGCTAACGTCAACCGTAGGAATTGGTTGACGTGTCTGGTTCTAATGTAGCGTTTGGCGTTAATCGACTCCAAAGTGGAGGGAACCTCTGCTTTTGTCCATGATTGCCTTATGGCGGCTCAGCTGGGACTACTCAAGAATGTCTTCTGTTAGGCTGGGGTGACCAGAAAGGTTTCCTGATCTCTGGCATGCCCAATGTTGAAGTCAATGTCGGCTTAGTTTTCGATGTTGGTTTAACTTTTGTCAGCCGTTTGAACAAGTGTCCTTTGCTCGTATTGTGACCCCGGCGGAAAGCAATTTTTGTTTGAGTAGACACACATTTGATTTGTCAATGCTCCACCCAAGGTTACTACATTGTGTTTGAGTAGACATTGCATTTACATTTCCAATGCTCTACCCAAAGGTACTACATTGGCCAGAAAGCGAGTTTTTTTTTACCTGGAGAATTTGGAATTTTGCCGAACCCTTGCTGTTCCAAGCAAGGTAGGGATCTTTAACGTGCGTGACAACACTCACACATGGGACCTCCATTTTACCTCTCATCCGAACGAGGGTGTATTTTTGTGAAAAATGCTCGCCTAACATTTTTCAAGCGGACCGTGTCGGGATTCGAACCCGGGACCTTGGGCGTAGTAGTCACACACATACCACTACGCCACGGAGCCGCCTGTTTGAGTAGACATGTGAGTTTTTTTTTTTTCCAATGCTCCACCCAAAGGTACTACATTGGCCAGGAAGCGAGTTTTTTTTTAACCTGGAAAATATTGAATTTTGCCGAATCCTTGCTGTTCCAAGCAAGGTAGGGATCTTTAACGTGCGTAACAACACTCACACACGGGACCTCCATTTTACCTCTCATCCGAACGAGGGTGTATTTTTGCGAAAAATGCTCGCCTAACATTTTTCAAGCGGACCGTGTCGGGATTCGAACCCGGGACCTAGGGCGTAGTAGTCACACACATACCACTACGCCACGGAGCCGTCTTGTTTGAGTAGACATTACATGTGATTTTTTTTCCAATGCTCCACCCGAAGGTACTACATTGGCCAGGAAGCGAGTTTTTTTTACCTGGAAAATTTTGAATTTTGCCGAATCCTTGCTGTTTCAAGCAAGGTAGGGATCTTTAACGTGCATGACAACACTCACACACGGGACCTCCATTTTACCTCTCATCCGAACGAGGGTGTATTTTTGCGAAAAATGCTCGCTTAACATTTTTCAAGCGGACCGTGTCGGGATTCGAACCCAGGACCTAGAGCGTAGTAGTCACACACATACCACTACGCCACGGAGCCGCCTTGTTTGAGTAGACAGCAGGAAACTTTTGTATCCAGCAGAGCTGTTTGTGCTCTTTCATCTAGGTATACCCTGATGCGAAATAAATCTAGATTTCTATGCGTGGTGTTTAGTTACGGTGTTGCCAGTTTTCTACCAACCGGACTGGATTCTGGCGTGGTCTGTCAGGTTGCTCGTTTCTTTGGTTGCGGGCAACGGGGCCATCACGGTGAAAATGCTTCTCGGGGCAAAGATGACACTTCGACAAGTCTGTGGACCTTTGTTTACTTTCCGGCGGTCTTGGAGTTGTAGTTTTCTTCTTGACGTGCTTTCGCAAGTCTTGCTTGCTTGACTTAAATGCTTTTACTATGAGGTCCATCACACTGCTGGGTACGTAGGTCATCATGTGCAATCTTGCTATGGGTGATTGCTAAGTTGATAATTAAGCTGAGTAGTTTTAATCGGACGACCTGTTGTATTTTCCTTTGTAGAAAAAGTTAATCAAGGCAAGTACGATATAAATACAAGTTTAACACGAGTGTGTGCTAATAAGCACAACGAAAACAAACGGGGAGTAGACGCGGAGTTTATTTTGCAATGAATATACAAACTTAACCTAGAGTAATGATATTATGGACCATTAAAAGATTGTTATTGGCGCAAAAGGAAATGCAGGCACTTAGGAAGTGACTGTCGCCGACGATGGTAAAGCTGGTGCTTCCACAACTTATAGTAGTACGACGTGGCTCCGTTGACAAAACCTAGCTAGCTGACGACTTTGGCGAGATGATGCTCTACGTACCAGAATATAATTATTGACCGCGTAAAAGAATAGAACGATTTTGTGCCACCAGGATACAAAATCACTGGCTTTGTAATAATAAGTAATAGAATGCTGCCGGGATAAAAGAAAATTACCTACGGTGCAGTGCTCGAACCAGGATAACAATCACCAGCGATGTAATGAAGGTAATGTGGGATATAAAATCACTGATAGTATGTATTGTAATTTAATTAGCGTAAGAGTATACGTAGTGTAGTAGTAGGTACTTAGATTCCAATCATAAGCAGCACTATTAAGTATTGTTTACTCAGATGAGAATCGACAAAAACGGAGTTTCTATCATTGGCAGAATTAGCTCAAAAAAAACTATAAGTTAGAAAAAGGAACGAAATCGTCTTTGTTTTTTTCTTCGTCCTATTTAGTTCCCAGCACACAATATTATTACAGATAGCGATTGCGTTGAGTTCTTTACTCGTTCTCAGTTCTTATAAATCACGTGTTGAACAGCGTTTGTTTGATCACGTGACTACATTTTTTACTTCTTTAGTTAACCATTACGCAGTACTAGGTGTTCCCACGTGCGCCTGTTTGCAAAGAATGATTTGTTTTTAATAGTTCTTTTTATAACAAATTAATTTTTATCGTTATGGCAAGTGTTGGTGATAGTAATTCAGATTGATGTTTTAAGTGGGTTTGGTGAGGAATGGAGTTGGGGCATAAGTATATTAAGTGGTGGGGGGGTTTCAGTAATGTTTTGGTTCGAGTAGGGACCAGCAAGGAGAGGGAATTAGTTGGAAGGAGTGTAATTTTTGTCGGAATTTGCCGCGTCCGGTCAGGAATTGAATAGTGGATCGGTGGAGTAGGGCATATGTTCGGGGATATTGGTAATATCTGGGAAAATGTCGTATGTGTGTCTGCCTGTGATTTCGTTGTTCCATTGGTCTTGCCAGCTGTGCGTTAGAGATTCAGAAATTAGGTTATTTATGTTTGTCATTGTCATTGTTTCATATCCTCTGGGTTCTAGGGTGCGATCATGTAATTGTATTGGTCTCTTTTTCTTTAGGTTTTGAAGTTGTATTTTGGAGTAGAGTGAAAAATGGTAAGGCGCTGGGTACAGATAAGATTTAAGCAGAAAATCTATAAGCCGCTGGACAAGCAGTAACAGAACGTCTCTTCCAACTTGTAAGCTATATGTATGAGACAGGCGAGATGCCCAAAAATTTCAAACGTAACATCATAGTAACTACACCAAAAAAGAAGGGCACGGATAGATGTGAAAATTTTCGAACAATAGGTTTGACAGCACACGTATCAAAACTAGTAACTAGAATTGTACAAAGACGAATGGAAAAGCGAGCTAAAAAATACTAGGATAAGACCAATTTGGGTTTAGGCGAAACAGGGGAACACGGGAGGTTATTTTAGCTCTGAGAGTGATAATCGAGAAAACACTAGAAAAAGGGGAAAGCGTGTATATAGGATTTGTAGATCTGGAAAAAGTATTGGACAATGTAAAATGGAAAAAAATGATCGAAATGCTCAAAAAAATTGGAATGAGTTATAGGGATAGACGAATAGTACATAGCTTATACAAAAAGGAAACAACAGTAATAGAATTATTGCAGGAACGTAGAGCCGTAAACATTAGGAAAGGGGTGAGACAGGGATGTGCCCTATCTCCATTAATTTTAAGTTCTACATTGAAGAGGCAATGAATACTGTCAAATGCAGGAAATATTTGGAATTACTATGCAGGGACAAAAAAATTGATATGCTTAGATTTGCTGATGATATAGCGGTATTAGCATCTAGCAAGGAAGAGTTAGAAGCTGCTCTTAATGAAATGGAAACGGTTCTAACAGCTGTAAAAAAGATTTCCAAAATCAAATGCTAAATTACCTGTATATTAATTACGCCTCTAGGTAATTGACACCAATATGGGAAAGTGTTTTCTCGATTACACAATTATGTTTTCATCACAAGTGCATATAAACATTTTTAAGCAAAAAACCAAATATATCAAAAATTATTTAACATAATGGAAAACGTTTTTGACGAACAAAGTTACTTTCAAAGTTCTTAAGCCAAGAACTAGAATGTACTGTGGGCACGTTAAGAAGTTCATAAAGTCAAGAAAGATGTTTATCAATTTAGTTACTGCAAGTAATAGTTTCAGAAGTTATATCATAAATACCTGCAGTAATACTTTTGGAAACAACTACAATGAATGATATTCTGGACTCAATTCGTTCTATCCAAATACTACGGGACTTCTGAGACTTCATTAAAACGTTTGATCTTAATTAACATGCCTTTTTTCAACATGAAATTGTTTACTTATGCGAACCAATTGTTTCTAAAGATAAAAGTATCTAACTTGGTAAGGTATTACTCCGAACTTCATTGCCTAGGCACATTAATCGGTTCGATAACTTATTATTCAAAAGTGAATTGTACCTGCTCAAGTTTGCATGATATGTCTTTCAATCGTAATGACGAAGTGCTCAACAAAAAAATTATCTTCCTTCATATACGACGATATCATCTTCGACAGAATTCGGATGAATAAGTTAAGACTGTAAATTGAAGTTTATTCTTTCCATTTTCCATATCTAACATACGTAAAAATTATCTTACTGAAATATTAATTTGAATGAGGGAAAGGAGATCTTCCATTTTCAAAATCAACATAATTTCGTGCGTAAACCTTCTTCGTTCCAAGACCATGATGTCGTATGCGTCAACGTCATACATTATTAATCAATACAAATGAAACAAAACTGCAATAATTTGTAACGAATACGATTTTGTTCCCAGTTAATTTACTCATTTTTATAATTATTAATTTACAAATATCCCTTACGGTATTGAAAGCGTAAATTTCTATTCTATTAATATAATATTTATTCGTTATCATGTAGAACTCCATTTGTAGCATTTCGGTTTCCCTGATACTTGCGAATGTGTTGATGCAAGAATTCGGTTCACTGCGCTTGCTCGCGTAGTAAAATACTTGAGTCTATTTTAATTTGAGGATGTAATCGATAGACAAGTTTTCGACGTGTGGTCGTATAGAGTTTTTTTGAAGTCATGGAGTCCAACAGTCACGTGACTTGGAGAAGGATAAATCTTTTAGATTTTAAAGTAGACGCCATCACTAGGGTAGATGCTAGAGAGTCGTGAAGAAATTTTTGTTCAGTATTCTTCTTTGATTAGCCGGTCCGAGATATATGAAAATTAATAAAACTAAAACTAAAGGAAGGGAAAATAAATCAAAAACAAGAATACAAATATGTAACACGAACGTACAAGAAGTTAAGGATTTTTGCCACCTAGGAAGCCAAATAACGCAAGATGGGAAAAGCGCAATAGATATAAAACAAAGATTAGCACAAGGTCGTGCTACATCTAACAAGAAAAAGCAACTACTGTGTTCAAAAGCAACAAACATAGACACAAGGAAAGGATTGCTTAAAACATATGTGTGGAGCATAGCACTGTACGGCTGTGAAGCCTGGATAGTAAGAGAAGCGCGCAAGAAAAAGGTAGAAAAGCCTTTGAAATGTGGTGCTACAGACGTATGATGAAGATATCATGGACAAAGTTAAGAACGAAGAGGTACTACAAATGGTAGGGGAAGAAAGAAATATGTGGAAAACGGTAAAAAATAGGAGAGATAGGATGATAGGCCACATACTACGGTATGAGGGAATAGTGCAGAATATATTAGAAGCAGAGATTGGAAAAAATAGAAGGAAAGGTAGACCTAGGTTAGACTACTGCACACAGATAGTGAAAGATGTAGACTGTAGGAATTTCAGGGAAATGTGTAGTCTAGCTCAGAATAGAAATCAATCGAGGTACGCATCCAAGCAGTCCCAAGATGGATAAACTAATGACGAAAAAAGTAACTGTACTTAAACATGATGATTATTAGCAACTACAAGTATAGATTGGGCAATATTCTTGAATAATGTTAATTGTGTGAAAGGATTTACTGGAAAACTATTAATTAGGCAAACGTCTAAGTGTTGAGGGATCTTGACTGCTTAACCCCCTTCACTGAATCTCGGTGAAGTAGGGCATAAAATTCGAAAGCAATATAAGGTGAACCGAACTGCACAAAGGCTGTGAAGCTGTATACAGGCAGTGTGAGAATTTCAGTGAACTGTGTAGGCCAGCTCAGAATATAAATAAGTGCAGGTACATGTCCAACCAGTTTTGAGACGGAAAACCTAATGACGAAAAAATAAGCACAGATAAATCTGATGATTATTATAAGCAACTACTTGAGTTGGTTGAGAAATATCTGCAACTAATGTTGACTGTGCGAAAAAATGTATTGGAAAAAATATTAAATCGGTATAAGATTAAGTGTTGGGGGAACTTGGCAGCCACAGGCTGCTTAACCCCCCCCCCCCTCCCTTCACAACCACTGAATGTCGGAGAAATAGGGTATAGATTGTAAAACAATAGAATGGAACCGAACTGCATCTAACAAGAAAAACAACGCCTATGATGAAAGACAACAAACATAGAAACAAGAAGAAAATTGATGGAAGCATATGTGTGGAGCACAGCACAGTATGCCTATGAAATACGGGCAGTAGGTAAAGCAGACTGAAAAACGGTAGCAGCCTTTTGGAATGCTGTGCTTCAGATTTATGAGGATGATAGCATGGACAGATAAAGTTAATAACAAATAGGTTTGTTACACTACTGGTCTAAAGTCAAAGGTATACTTTTTAAGTCCCGGCCGTAATGCATAAGAGCCACTACTTCAGTTGGTAACACAAATAAATATTTGCAAAATGACGGGCAAATAAGGTATTACGTCATATAAATGTTTTAAACGACTACATCACATGCAAAAAACGATAAAGGTACTCTCGTAACTCTAGAACTCCTTACAGCATTACGTTATTATGGTGGCAGCTGGCATCGGGAAGCACTGAGAGCGTGGGTCATCCTACATAACCTAAACAAGAAGACAAGAAACGGCACAAAGATAAACCACTAGGCTCGACGTCTGGTGACTAGTCCCGACGTGTCGGAAATCCATCACTTTCTCCCTCTTTACGTCTGCGCAATCTCGGAGCGCCGACGCGACTATCAAAGCGGACGGAAATACACGCACACGACTTTTTAAATTATTGGTGCCAAATCGCTTACAAATTAGGAACTTATAGAAATGTTTAAATGCGGAATTTCGACATGTAACAATCGCGACAAAGCCATAAAAAAAATTTAAAAAAGAAAATGACTGTTAGCACAGTAACAGCTTAAAATCTAAATCCTAACTAACCTACATAAACCCTAACTTAAATTCTACAAAATGTTTATTTTAGGCGCCATCTGTTTTTTTCCGACCGATAACACGTTTTCCGAATTACCAGGAAACGAAATGTGTAGCCTCATTGTCTATGACTACATTCATAAGTGCACACGATAAGAAAATCAGACAAAAGTTGACACAACAACTTAAAAGTATCACTACAGATACATTCACACAAAAACCAACTGTCGCAAGGTAATTTTTAAAGCGGTAACGCCCTAAACACACAAAAATGCCTAATTATAAGCAGTTAAATACAGACACACTGTCCCGATATGCTAAAACAACCGAGAATTTGATAAGATATCAATAAAAAGCGATAGCACCTCACCACGAAGTTCAATAAAAAACAACGGAAAAAAATGTTTATATGTTATGATGACTTAGTAGAAGAAGAAACAAGTAATAATATAGAATAATGTGGGCGACTGTAATAATTCAGAGGAAAAAACACATGGAATAGAAAGTCCTAGTTTTTTGCAACTGCGAATATAAACTATTTCTTACAATGGCATAGGCCACGTCTTCTATGTGAACCCAAAGAAGAAATCATCCACTCAACATCAGCTAAAACCAATCATAAAAATTCAATGAGCTTTTGCAACCAAAGTTACGACAATTACCACAATATTAAACGATGTAAGATAAATACTGAAAACAAAATAATCTGTTGTAGAAAAGGTGCGAGGATTAATTAAATGAAGCGACAGAGTTATAATGGGTAACCTAGACAATAAACCGATATGTGACTAACGATAAATTCAAGGAAAAGGCAACAAGAAGCAAAAAAGATAGGTAGTTTAAGGTAAATAAGTTAAACGTGTAAACGGTAGGTGCTGTATAAGAGAAGGAAAAAGTTATTAAAGTTAACTAATTGATAGTAAGGACAAAAACATTAGGTAAATCGTTAAAGAAATAAAACGTAAAAAAATTTTGGAAGTACGTATGATTGAACGATTTTAAAGATAATTTTATGCCATCTAGTGTGGTTTAAATCGATATATGAAGAGATAACAGTAATTAAAACTCGATTTACTGATAAAATTGTTGAAGAACGGAAAGATATCTTGTAACACGTATACTTGCTAGGATGACGAGCCCTTCTTTGAGCTTTACCTAGACTAATGAAGAAAAATTCCAACATCATTCTTAAAAAAATGATTCAGAAATTACTAAAACGACAAACTTACCGCCAAGTTTCGTCTAGGCTTATAATGCTGAGCGACCGACCCTTCATGTGTCCCGTCTAGACTTATAATGCTGAGCGACCAACTCGGATGGCAAATCTCACTTAAACCAAATAGATCTTAAAATGCTGCGTTGGAATATCGATATATCTAAAAAATATGTTATCAAAACAAAATCATACTCGCTACACAAAAGCAATATTCTACAATACATGTATAGAAAAAACAGTATTTCAAATTATTAAAATATTCTTTTGATATCGCGGGATTTATCAACAACCATCGTAAATCAGCTCAAATGCAAAACGTTATCAGCAACTTCATTATTGTAGTGTTTAGAAAGGCAGATATAAAGAAATCAAGTTTATTACAGTGTTTTGGAGGATAAAACATATACTAAAAAAACTTAGTTAGTTACGTTTGCTGTATTTGAAAGCAAAATTTTCTTTAAAAGGAATTCGTAAGTTATAGTTAATTGTTTAAATTACTAAGAAAACACTTTTAGGATCATATCAGACTAAGATTATCTATAAATTATTTAAGAAACATTTTTAAAAGTTAAACCAAGAAAAAAACAGGTATATAATTACATTAAAAATAATATCAAACAAACAATTTTCATATGGAATAAGGAATAAGGGGTGGAATTAATTAATTATTCGTATTAAGATACTTACAGACAAAATTATTAATCCAAAAAGCATATGCTTAAGTGAGGTTATGTTATATAGTAGACACTTTTGAAAGATATACACTTTTAATTTTATTCCAAACCGAATCAGGTAATTATTTAAGAGAATTTAGAATAAAAACACACTATTTTTATAGTCACAAGATAATTAATTGGATTAACAATAAATTAATAAAAGTAAACACAAAAACCAATAATCAATATGGCTACCCATGTGAAATTAGCATAGCAACAGTTTTCATGTCATTTCATTTTAGATGGTTGCTATAGGAACTACCCGTATTTTCTAAGTTAACAGTTATTAAAAATTTAAATAATTATTTATTTTTTGAGTGAAAAACCACAGATATATTCAAACTATCACACTATAAGTTATAGGGAAAAAGAAAACAAATTTTTTTCAACCAAAAAAACACGTTGGATGCGTCACTGTTACACTCCCTATATTTTCTAAGTTATTGAAAATTAAAAAATTTTATTTTTAAGTGAAAAAACTACAGGTATATCTAAACTAATACATTATAAGGTATAGGAAAATAAGAAAACAAATTTCTTAAACCAGAATAGACGTTTTACGCGCCACTGTTACACTCCCAGCGGTAATGCATGAGAGCCACTACGTTAGTTGGTAACACAAATAAATATTTGCAAAATGACGCGCAAATAAGGTATTACGTCATATAAATGTTTTAAATTACTACATCACATGCAAAAAACAATAAAGGTACTCACGTAACTGTAGCACTCCTTACAGCATTACGCTATTATGGCGGCAGCTGGCATCGGGGAGCATTGAGGGCATGGGTCATCCGTCTGCCCCCGGTTGAATCCAAATTCAAATTTGTCTTCTTCTTCTTTGTAGCGATACGACAGGAAACTGGTATAAGGAACGATAATTGGGTAGATAAAAGGAAACCTACATAACCTGAAAAAGAAGACAAGAAACGACACAAAGATAAACCACTATGCTTGACGTCTGGCTAACTAGTCCCGACGTGTCGGAAATCCACCACTTTCTCCTTCTCGGAGCGCCGACGCGACTATCAAAAGGGACGGAAATACACGCACACGACTTTTTAAATTATTGGCGCGAAATCGTTTACAAATTAGGAACTTATAGAAATGTTTAAATGCCGTATTTCGGCATGTAACAGGTTATAGAAATAGTATGGGAACAAGGATATCTGTAGGAAAAAATAGGAGAAATAGAAGGGCAGAATACGTTCTAAAGCATTTTTGAGGAATAGTATGGGATATATTACAAGCAGAGATAGGAAAAAGTAGGTAGATGTAGACTTAGATCAGATAGCGATAGATGCAGACTGTGCAAATTTCAGGGAAGTGTAGGTTAGTTCAGAATAAGAAACAATGTTGGTACGCGTCTAACCAGTTCCAGGACTGAAGACCTAATGATGATGATGTTTAATTAACACTACTATTCCAGAAAACATGATATACATGGTCCATTCGTATTTATTCTGCCCGTTTAAAATTAAGTAAATTTTTTTTCATCTGATGTATATCTGAAGTTACGCATACGCGTTACGAGATCGGTTAAAAGTAGCGTGTAAAATCAAACCTGAAGTATTCGAATGACACTGTTATTTATATAGCGACCGCGGCTTAATTGGGTTCAAACCACGGATCAATTTGGCGCATGTGATTCCTAATATCCTGTAGTATACTAAAAATAGTTTAGAAAATCGAATTTCGAAATTCCAAGTCAAATACTACATTTCAAATATCTATTTCTACTAATATTGTTACTTGGATTTAGAGTTATAGATTCCATGCGTTTTCCACTCAACTCTTTGACAATTAACGGGATGCCGAACTCAAATTAACTGCCAAATGGTCAAAACTCCTTCAAACACGTGTTGAAGTAGTTCATGAATAAACAATTAATGATGAACCCTCAAATGTCACCTTAATTTCCACCTTTTGCAAAAATTTCCATAAATTTTAATAATGAGTCGCGTTGACACCTGAAGTAATCATTTTTTTATTTTGATTTTATGAAAGATTATTAAGAGAATAAATCTCTTGAATTGCTTGTAATGTTATTCCAAAACCTGTTCTATTAAGTACATGTGGCTTGTACCTTAGCAATAATTTATAGACACCTCCATATCAACAAAGTAATTTCGATCGTTTTACACCATTTTATAAAACTTTCGATTTTATCCTGAGATTACTAGAATCAAACTGTAATAAATTGCGAAATTGTTGTATTATATAATAATGCAAATTGTGCCAATAAATTGAGTAAAGGAATTTTTAAAACTAAAATGGAAGAACCAAGTACCGTAAATCTGATGGAGTTGAAAGTTGGTTCATCGGAGCGGAGCTACTTTTGAGATTGAATCTAGTTTTACCAGTCGATCAATCAATACGGAATCGCGTCTTTAATATACGTTCATATCAGGTAGGTCTAATTTATTATGGTTTATTTGATTATCAGTTTTATCACCTTGGGGGCTAAATTAATAACGATTGAAAAGTGCCGCTATTGGTTCAAACAGAACCTGGCACTAAACTACATTATTTTAATTCCACTCAGTTACATAATTCACGGTCAAATCAAAACCAGTAAATGTTCAAAACTTCATTCCTTTACGCATATACTATTCCAAACAATTTGATAAAATGCCATAAAATATAAATTATTTAAAATTCGGCCAATTTATTCGAAATTCCTAAGGTTACTCATATACAAAAAGCATTTTTATTAAGGTCGTATGTTTTTTTGGAAGAATTTGGGTTATGCAATAACTAATTGATTGGCGCCTGCGCAGAATGTTGATCCAAAGACCTTGTGATGAGAAACCGATTACTGTGAATCTGAACTCGCAGACGTGTTTTAATGCTTTATCTTTCTTTTAATGAGGCTTTCGTGTCTCATTTGTAATTCGGTTATCGTCTTGTAAGATACCATCTTGTCGCAAGAGGTTAAAGTGAACGAGAAATATCTTTATAACCTTGTTGTGTTATATTTAATTAATAAATTTAACTCGATTGCTTAATTAATTCTGTGTACAAACGAACCGGCAAGTGGACTACTTCAGGTGCCCATCTATGGACGAACACAGTTGAAGAAAAATGAAGTAAGTTGAATTAAATAATTTTAGGTTACCAGAGATTCGTTCTCAAATAGATAAATAGTTCCGTTGAACGAACCTGCACCTTTAAGAAGTTTTAGAATACTAGAAAGTGTAGAATGGCTAGCGTGAGTGAGCTACATAGGCGAACTATAGGTTTAGCCAAATTAATAAGGTATTTAGTGAGGAATCAAACTAAGACAGTTCTCCGAAAGAGGGCAGCAGCTCTTTCGGTACTTAGAGTGACATACACCATGGGGCATTCTAAAACACACTACTGCGATGGAGAAGGCAACGGGAAACCACCACATTACCTCCCAGGTACACAGCGTAGTAGAATTGTTTTTAAGTTGATGGCATTATCTGGGGTAAAAGATTCCGGAATTAAAATAGTCCCTACGTTTGATTTTCCAATGCTTCACCCGAAAATACTACATTGGCCAAGAAGCGAGTTTTTTTAACTGGAAATTTTGGATTTTGCCGAACCCTTGCTGTTGCAAGAAAGGTAGGGATCTTTAACGTGCGTAAAACACTCGCGCACGGAACCTCCATTTTATCTCTCATCCGAAAAGGGCGTCTTTTTGTGAAAAATGCTCGCCTAACATTTTCAAAGCGGACTATGTTGGGATTTGAATTCAAGACCTTGGGCATCGTAGTCACACGCAATTAAAATACTCCCCCAATCGAATCTCCAGGAAAGGACTACTTCGGAAGACGTGATCGGCAAGCTCAAAAGAAGAGCCGGGATCATTTTGCAAGTCGGAGGGTAGAATGCCATGAAGCAAGTAGATAGACTAGAGAATTTGAAAATTGAAATGGATAGATTAGCATTAGATATGGTAGGGATTCGAAATTTGGTGACCAGGTGCGGTGGATTTTTGAAGTGCAGACTTTATGGTAATTCATACAGGATCACAGGAACGAAATTCCGACGTGGGGATAGTTATGTGGAAAAAGACACAACATTGTGTAGGAAACTACTTACAAAAGAACGAAAGAGTACTCATGGTTCGATTGAAATCTAAACTGGTAAATACAGCAATAACACAAGTATACATGCTCACTTCTAGCTACTGGAAGGAAGAGGTTGAAGCGATCTACAAAAATATCAAAGACATGCTAAGATTTGTAAAAAGACATGCAAGTGGTAGGCGAGGGTAGGGAAGGAGCGGTAATAGGTTTATTTGGATTTAGAGTGAGAAATGAGAAACGACAGGAAAAATAGGCTGGTAGAATTTTGCGACAAAAACAAGTTAACCGTAACAAACACATTATTTTAACATCACGTGGAAGATGCTAGGAGACATAGGCTTTGAGAAACTAAAAAGATATCCACAACAGATTTGAGAAAAAGTCAAACAAATTTCCGAAAGACATCTGATACTAAAGAAGTAGAAACAGAATGGAATAACAATAAATTCAGTTTAGACATCGCGGCCAGAGATATTTTAGGGTAAAAACAAAACGAAAATAATAAAGCAGGGGTAACAAAGGATATTCTGAATTTAATAGAAGAAAGACGAATATACAGAAGCAGATTAAACGAAGCAGAAAACAAAGACACAAAGCCGTAAAATGGGAAATTATTTGTAAATGTAGTAAAGCTAAAGAACAATGGATTAATGAAAGGTGCAAGGAGATGCAGACTACGATGTAAATATGAAAGACAGATTGAAGCATATACAAACTAATTACAATAAAACCGTATATCAAAAATGTAAGGGCCGTGGGAAAAGACATCATTATGGCATCATCTGCGGTAAAAGATTCCGAATTAAAATATTCTCCCAAATCAGATCTCCGGAAGGAGATTACTTCGGAAGACGTGATCGGCAAGCTCAAAAGAAGAGCCGGGATCATTTTGCAAGTCGGAGCGTAGAATGCCATGAAGCAAGTAGATAGGCTAGAGAATTTGAAAATTGAAATGGATAGATTAGCATTAGATATGGTAGGGATTATCGAAGTTTGGTGGCCAGGTGCGATGGATTTTTGGAGCGGATACTTTAAGGTAATTCATACAGGATCAGAAGAACGAAATTCCGACGTGGGGATACTTATGTGGAAAAAGAGACGACATTGTGTAGAAAACTACTTACAAAGGAACGCTAGAGAACGTATGGTTAGATTAGAATTTAAACCGATAAATACAGCAATAATACAAGTATACATGCTCACTCCTAGCTGCAGGAAAGAGGAGGTAGAAGCGATCTACAAAAGTATCAAAGACATGCTAAGATTCGTAAAAGGACATGCAAATAATTAGTGGACATTTTCATGTAGTGGTAGGCGAGGGAAGGCGCGGTAATGAGTTTACTTGAATTTAGAACGAGAAGCGAGAAACGACAGGGAAAATAGGCTGGTAGAATTTTGTGACAAAAACAAGTTAACTGTAACAAACACATTATTTTAAGATCACGTGGAAGATGCTAGCAGACATAGGCTTTGAGAAACTAAAAATAAAGATATCCACAACAGATTTGAGAAAAAGTCAAACAAATTTCCGAAAGACATCTGATACTAAGGAACTAGAAACAGAATGGAATAACAATAAATTCAGTTTAGATATCGCGGCCACAGATATTTTGGGGTAAAAACTAAACTAATATAATAAATCAGGGGTAACAAAGAATATTCTGAATTTAATAGAAGAAAGACGAAAATACAGAAGCAGATTAAACGAAGCAAAAAACAAAGATACAAAGCCATAAAATGGGAAATTATTCGCAAATGTAGTAAAGCTAAAGAACAATGGATTAATGAAAGGTGTAAGGAGATGCAGACTAAGATGTAAATATGAAAGATGAAGCATATACAAACTAATTAGAATAAAACCGTATAGCAAAAATGTGGGCCGTGAGAAGAGACATCATTATAGAAAATGTAGGGAAAGATAATTTATATGCAGGGCAGGAACTAGAAGCACTAGAACAGGAAACGCACATTGAAAAGGTTGACTTGCGATATCTTACGCTTAAAGTTGAGTTTGAATTAGCATTAAACAATCTGAAAAATAATAAGACACCTGATATAGATAAGCTGCAAGCAGAAACTCTAAAAGCATCTGGACATACAGTAACAGAACGTTTCTTCCAAGTTGTAAGTTATATGTATGAGACAGGCGAGATACCCAAAGATTTCAAACGTAGCATGATAGTCACTACACCAAAAAAGAGAGGCTCGCATAGATGCCAAAACAAGAATTGTACAAAGAACGGGTTAAAGAAATTCTAGAAGAAAACCAATTTGGATTTAAGTGAAACAGAGGAACACTGGAGGCCATTTTAGCTTAAAGGGTGATAATGGAGACAACAATAGAAAAATTAGTAAGCGTGTATACTTGGTTTGTGAGAGTTGAAAAAAGCATTCGACAATGTAAATAAAATGGGAAAAAATGTTCGAAATACTGGAAAGATAGTAAGAGTTATAGGAATAGACGGATAGTGCATAGCTTACACAAAGAGCAAACAGCTGTAGAATTAGAGCAAGAACGTAGAGAAGTAAATATTAGGAAAGGAGTGAGACAGGGATGTGCACTACTTCCATTAATTTTTAACTTGTACTTCGAAGAGGCAATTAAAACTGTCAAATGCAGAAAATCATTTAGAATTGTTATGCAGGGACAAACGATTGATATGCTTAGATTTTCAGATGATATAGGGGTATTAACATCTAGCAAGGAAGGGTTAGAAGCAGCGCTTAATTAAATGGAAACAGCACTAACAGAAAGATACGGTATGAAAATTTAAAACAATAGAAATAAAGTACTAGTATGTAAAAGAGGGATAAATAAGTCAAAAATCAGAATACAGTTCGTAAACAAAACTTACAAGAGGTTAAGGATTTCTGCTACCTAGGATGTCAAATGACGTAAGATGAGAAAAGTGCAAAAGATATAAAACAAGGTCGTGTTGCATTTAACAAGAATAGCAACTGCTATGTTCAAAGACAGCGAATATAGGAACAAGGAAAATATTGCCGAAAGCATATACGTGGAGCGTGGACAGTAGGAGAAGCGGACAAAACAAAAATTGGAAACCTTTGAAATGTGGTGCTACAGACGTATGGTGGAGATATCATGGACAGACCAAGTTAAGAACCAAAAGGTTCTAGAAATTGTAGGAGAATAAATAAATATATGGAAAACAGTAAAAAATAGGAGAAATAGGATATAGGACACATACCAAGGCATGAGGGAATAGTGAGGAATATATTAAAACCGGTAGAAGTGGTAGACCTAGATTAGGCTATTGCACAAAGATAGTGAAAAATGTAGGTTGTAGGAAATATGTAGCTTAGCTCAGAATAGAAATCAGTGGAGTTACGCGTCCAACCAGTTCCAGGACGGAAATCTAATGTTAAAAACAGTAGTTGTATTAAACCTAATGATTATCGTAAACAACTACAGATGTTGGTTTTGCAATATCCTCAACAAATGTCGATTGTGGGAAAGGAGTAATTGAAAAACTATTGCCTCGTGATAAGTCTAAGTGGTGCGGCAACTTGGTGGCCGTCAGATTGCTTAATCCCCTTCGACTACCCTACATGTGATTTTCCAATGCTCCACTCGAAGGTACTACATTCGTCTGGAAGCGAGTTTCTTTTTACCTGAAAAAGTTTGAATTTTGCCGAACTCTTGCTGTTCCAAGCATGGTAGGGATCTTTAACGTGCGTGACAACACTCACACACGGGACCTCCATTTTACTTCTCATCCGAACGAGGGTGTATTTTTGTGAAAAATGCTCGCCTAACATTTTTGAAGCGGACCGTGTCGGGATTCGAACCCGAGACCTTGGGCGTAGTCGTCACACGCGTAACAACTACGCCACGAAGCCGCCCTCCTTCGCCTACCACTGAATATCGGTGAAATAGAGTATATTTTTATAAAAACAATGGATGGGAAAAGTGCAAAAGATAAAAAAAAGATTAGTGCAAGACTGTACTGTATTTATCCAGAAAAAGCAGTTGCCACATTCGAAGACAACAAACATAGGAAAAAGGAAAGGATTGAGAAGAGCATGTGTGGAGCACTGCACTATACGAATGTAAAACGCGGATAGTAAAAAGATGAAGTTATTGAAATGTGGTGCAACAGACACTTGATGATCGTATCATGGGCAAACAAAGTTTAAAACAAACAGGTACTAGAAATGGTAAAGCAAGAAAAAATATTTAGAAAATAAGTAAAGATTGGATAGATAGGATGATAGGCTACATACTAAGGCATGAGGGAATGGCGCGCACTATACTAAAAACAAAAAAAAGAAGCAGAGGTAGACGTAGATTAGACTATTCCACATAGACAGTGAAAGATGTGGGATATCAGAATTTCTGGGAAATGTGGATGCTAGCTCAGAATAGAAAACAATGAAGATACGCGTCCAACCAGTTCTAGGACTGAAAACCTAATGATTATCAGATAAATAGTTCTTACTTTGATATCTATGAAAAGTCCAAAGTGAAAGAATATAGCAATGTAGAAAAAGGTTGAATGTAATCAGTAACAAATTAACGTTCGAATTAGTTCATTTAATGAAATCTGCAAACAAGGACTTCATCCGCCCTGTTGAAATCTGTTCGCTAGCGGATACTAGCAACGAGTCAAGGATATTTGCCAATCGGATGTAAATTTCTCTAAGAGATTGCATGTAGCACTTACTGCAATACGTCAATAGAGTTAGATAGCAAAGTCCATGGGTGATTTTATAATTACTTTTCTGAAATTACTCAAAAGATAAGGTTTGGAAGTTATATCTTTGTCCTAAGGACGAGAAATCGTCTTTGAAGTCATAGGAAAAACCGGCTTGGCCCCAAAAAGGAAGGGGAATCACTCAATTAAAATATCCCAAGAAAATATAAATTATGATAGCCTCAGCACTAACCATTCTCGTGTTCAGATTTCCAGGTGGAAACCACTAATAAGAGCGGTCAGCAAAAGAAATAACACTTCAGCTACCAAAATATGGAATGTTAGGAGCCTAAATATAATTGGTCGATTAGAATATTTAAAACGAGAGAGAAGTAGCTTAGAGGCAGATATTGTGTATTGAAGTAGGACAGAAGAAACTTTTGTGAGAGAACTATAGCATAATTTTGCTACGTACAATGTCGTAGCCGGACGAAAACGTAAATATACCAGACTAACTACCAATGCGGAGAGAGAAGGGGTCCCTAGCAACACAAAAATTATACATCCCCAACGATTTTCTATTTACAATAAAAAAACACAAATATAGAAATTTCTATTGAAACAGCAAAACAAAATTAACCAAGGATATTATTTAATAAAACAATTTTACTCTATGGACAAATTCACTAATTGTTCCACGAAGTGCGCAATTCGTAGCTAACATGCAATAAATCTAATCAGTACCAAAACAAATAACGCTGATACTTTCGTATAAGCAGATGGATTAAGTACAAAAAGCAAAAGTATTAAAGTTTGAAACTTTTCTAGTAAGGATTTTACCAGAACAAACATCAGCGTATCTAATTTCAAATTGGGTTTATCCCTGGGTATGTTAGAATAGGAAAACAAGTTACATACATGTGTCGGGATACTTATCTTGTCATTCCTCAGAAGCGAATTGACACAGCATCGCCGCGGTAGTCAGCAACTACCATAATTGCAACGGCGGTCTACATGCAAGAGCAGTTGATTTACATCAAGGAATAATCGGGCTACGCAACAAGCAATTTAGCCTCCATCTAAGAGCGATATACATCAAATCTACACATTTGATAAAGGAGAAACGTGTATCGCTCTTGGAGTAACAGAACGAGTAGTTTTTACAAGTGCATCAACGCACAAGCTGCAAATCAAAGTTTAAAAGGAGTTCAAAATAACACGAACTCAAAAAGCAAACATCCGCGTTATTGATAAGCGATTGAAACTGGAAAATGCGGTTTTACCGGAGAATAGTAGGATATATTATTTCGACAAATTTTTAGATGGGAAACCCACTAGAACGCAATTAAACGTTATCGGAGGGTATAATGTGCTCACGGATACCTAAACAGGATCATGACTAATTAATTGTAGTATAAACTTGTCGTTTCAAAACAACTAGATTTACGTTGGGAAATTCCTAGAAAGAGTATTTATTATTAATTACGCGGAAAGATTTTAAAATAGACATGGAATTTATAGGAACGGATAATAAATTAGCAAGGGATTTAGTTAAAAATTATGGTAAAGCGAGCTTATCTAAACAGGTACAATATATCGAGTATTGTTGAAGAATTTAATACTAGAAAAGGAATTTATGTAAATAGAATAACCAATTATTGCCGAAAATGAACGTAACAATTTATTAAAGACAAAAAGAATTACCACTTGTATTGAAGTAAAAGTAGGCCAGCACGTGTATTTTTATAGACAACACAGGGTCGGAATTATTTTAATTAGGATCAAATACAAAGCTAGCTCACGTCATCTACAGTTGTGAGTGTTTTATGCTTGTTTATGAAAAAATTTATGAAGTCATCAAATACCTTAGAAGAATTGAAAATTCGATAATAATTGAAGATTGGAATGCTAAAGTGCTAAAGAAAAGAAGGCTTATATTGTAAGTACATATGGATTGCGAGAACGAAAAAATGAAGGCGAACAGTTGGTCGAGTTCTACACAAAATCTAATTGGTAGTTGTAATATTCTTTTACGAGAATCGCAACAAACCCTCATGTATAAGGAAAAACCAATAGATAGAGATAATCACCAGATTGATTAAATTATCGTGAGACAGGTTAGTTGCGACTAACAATGACGTTACGTTACGAATATCGGGTTGTCCAAATGATGCACCGGCTTACAGTGCTGCAGGAGTGGGTTTCTATGGAAAAAAAATAATAAAATATGAACATATAAAATGGTGGATGTACGAAACTACTTTACAAGAATCACTTAACTAGAAAGATTTTACTAGTTGTTAAAGATAAGGTCGCCAAACCGTCTTAGTCTAGCAATTTCTCCGATATTTTCGCTACCTGGAAGGTGATTATTCCGGATAGGTTTCCTTGCTTCCGATGTTCTAAAATCATATCGCCTCTTCTTTTATCTATACCTACTATACCGTCAAAATACTCATTCACTTTTGCCAAATAAAGCAATTTTTCAAAATATCGGCCTGTCGCAAATATCACTGGGCTAGCTTGATATCTTTTTACAATAATCTCGTTTACCTACCATATGAATTTGAAGTTTCAAATACAATTTGATTTAAATTTAAACTCTATTAAAAGTAAATTTGGAAATGTTCATATAGTACCCTAAAAAGAAACAAACCTAATGTAACATCTAACTGGCCAGATATTATTAACAGAACTCTTTAAAATAACATTTATTCGTAAATAATACTACCATTCCATTGTTCTAGTTTCTTAGATTGATTTATACGACATTTTAAATTCCATTTATTTGGAAATGCGTTTTAAACAATACATAGAAAAACGTAGAGCAATACCAACTTCTGCTTTCGCCATTCCTATGTCCATTAAGAATACTAAATTCACACCAAGAAATTAACTAGCATTTACATCCCTCAACTACAGCTTGCGTGTAAATTAGCGCACATCTTTTGTAACATTTCACAGTTTGAAACTTCTTTTCCAATAATGCTAGCCTTAATTTAAACAAAATTACTTCCATCGCTATACGGTCCAATTACAGTTTATCCTTACAATTTTATATGTACATATATAACAAGCGTAAACAAAAGAAAAAGCTCAAACGGCACTCTTGGTTAAATTCTACTTCTTAGTTTTATCAATTAAATTAAGCACATCCAGTAACACCTATAATTCTCCTGTTTATTAACTACCAACACTTAGGTAACCCCATTTCGTATATTTAGATTCTAACGTTTACTGAAAAGGTGAAATCCGTTCATCACCCTTGTATGAACTAATGCCCTCATACATACGTTCGACCGGCGTGCATAAACTTCCTGTCTGCTTATTCAGAAAAGTTAAAAACAAATTGACGCCGGCCACGTCGTCAGGGAATCTGTCTACAGTCTACACTTCCTGGTAGCTCCGTGGCTTAATTGGTTAGCGTATAGCTAATAGACTCAAGATACTGAGTTCGATTCCCAACACGGATCGCTTGAAAAATGTTAGGCGAGCATTTTTCACAAAAATACGTCCTCGTTGGAATGAGAGGTAAAATGTAGGTCCCATGTGTGTGTGTGTGTGTGAGTGTATGTATGTGTGTGTGTATGTGCGTGTGTGTGTGTGTGTTGTCACGCACGTTAGATCCCTACCTTGTTTGAAACAGCAAGAGTTCGGCAATATTCAAGATTGCCAGTTAAAAAACTCGCTTCCTGACAAATGTTGTGCCTTTGGGTGGAAAGTTAAATGTAGGCACAAGAATATATTAGATGGATTGGGGTGTCCGGGTTATGTCGTCAAAGTGGGGCAGAAGTTATTTAGAATTGAAGCATTTTATTTTGAAAGTTTCCATGACCGGTTACGAATTACATTGTGACAGGACGGGAGAGGGTGGTGTGAGTAGGGATGTTAAAGGTGTAACAGCCGATGAGACAGAGGAACTATAGGTCTTGTCAGGAACGAAGGAGGGAATTATGGATTCGTGCTTTGATTTCTATTTTCGGGAGAGGGCTGTAATGTTTAGGCTATAGCATTATTACGTAGGTTGTCATGAGGATGTTATGTTTAGGGTTACGGATTTGGATAGCTGCATGAAGTTGGATTTCTAGTGGGATTGGGGGATGAGTGCATAAGCAGGTAGTGCAGGTCGTTCGGTAGGCTGGGACGTTGTACAGTAGGGAATGTTTGATTAGGATCTAACTTACATCTTGTCAGAAACGAAGGAGGGAATTATGCATTAGTGCTTTAATTTCTGTTTCCGGGGGAGTGCTGTAATGTTTAGGGTATAGGATATCACGTAGGTTGTCATGGGGATGTTATGTTTAAGGTTACGGATTTATATGGCTGCATGAAGTTAGGTTTCTAGTGGGATTGGGGGGTGAGTGCATAAGCAAGCAGTGCAGGTCGTTTGGTAGGCTGAGACGTTGTACAGTAGGGAATGTTTGATTAGTATCTAAAATTACCTCTAGATGAGGGTTTCGTTAAAGGGAACCACGATTTGGTATTATAATTTGCTTCGGAATTAATCGTCGTGTCGGATTGGTAAGGTGTATTGAGATGGGGAGTGCTTGTAGAAGAATTAGCATGAAAAATTTAATTTTGTTGCTGAGTTGGAAATCTTAAGTATCATGTCACTCTAAAGTCTTAAGTATTGTGCTGTTATTAATAGGGGAATTGACGTGTTTAGGTGTCGGATTGTGGGAGGAAAGTTTGGGGCGAGGGCACAACGGTTGTTTGTTTAGAGAGTATCGATTCTATGTAGTTTATAAAGACAGCGGCAGTGTGCTCTTGGGAAGCTCGAGTCTCCATGTATTAGAAGAGTGATATCATCGATATCATCGTTTCACAAACTCTCCGTCTAGACACCTTACTCTCGACAAATTTCATCCATCTATCAGTTTTTGGGGGGTAATTTCCTAAATATAATGCTATTTCCAGGAATGAAAAAATACCTTTTCTTAAAATTGTTTGAACTATATAATGAATTACGCCATTTTCTCTTAAGGTTGCAGGCACAGTTTTTGTTTTTTTTTTGAACATTTCATCGATCGGGCCAATGTTTTCTGGCGGTCCACAATATTGAATGATGTCTTGATTTACCCATGTTTTTAACAAAGCCAGTGGTTACCAGCTTATGGTGGCATTCTTTAATTGGTTTGTGATCAAGTGTGTACGAGTGTCTCAATCCTTCTCCCAACGTTTTACCAAGGCAACTGACTTCAGTACCACACCACCTGGCGATTATCCGAGCTTCTGCCCTCAATACCAAGGACATCGTTCAGCTAAAAAAGAAAGTAAAAATAATTAAAATTTGTAGACTTACTGTTCCATTGCCTGGATAATTTACTTACGACCATAAACAAAAACTATTTTAATTTAAATTTATTGAGTGCTTATCATACGCCGCCCTGCAAGTAAACTTTTTAATAAGTCATGAACTCAAAACGTTATAAAATTTCTTAGATTCTTAAACCTACTCGCTATGGAAAAACGTGATTGCGAAGGAAAATATAATTCCATGAAATTGTTCTATTAGTAATGCAATCAGTAATAATTCAATAATTTAATAATAATTGGGCAATAACTTTTTGTCATTAATTGTTTGAATCAGTAATGCACCGGCTATGGAATTCAATTAATTTTCTTTTGAGCGTTAGCTCATTTTGTCTTTTAAAGCAAATCATAACTGGTTTGTCATATAATTAAGTAAATTTTAATTAAGAGTCGTATCTAACCTACATACTCTTTATGAAAGCATGCTATCTTTTAATCGTTAGTGACTTAACTTTGTCTGGTACAGTGCTGCTTGTGCAGAAGATTCTTGAAACGTGACCAATTTCGTTGTTGACCAAGGATATTTAGCAATTAAGAAGGAAAGCAGAACTAAATTTTAAGAAAATCAAACCCACACAAGAAATAAAGAAAAGAAATAAATATAAGTTCGAGCGTAAGGGAAGAAAACATAAGTAGTATCAGACCGAGAAGCAAAACAAAAATTGGGACAAAAATTAAGCGAAACAAAATCGAAGCAAACGCTAACCAAAACCAAAATCGAAGCAAAAGTTAAGCCAACGTTACACAAAACAAGATCGGTGCACAACAAAATTAACTAAAAGAAACTCGCAGACCCACGTTGGGCGCCAGAAATTATGCTACGTACCTAGACGTATCTGGAAGAAAAATAAACACGAAGCTAACTACCAACCGCGGAGAGTGGAAGGATTCGCCTACATACCAAACAAAAACAAAAAAAAACACATTGCCCACGAATATCTATTAACAATGAAAATTAATTAAAATTTCTTGATTCACAGGTACAAAGAAAAGAATTAAATTTAAGTTATATTTTAAAGAACAAATTTTATAATGGATCCACCAATTGTGCATTTTGTAGCTAACAGGTAATAAAAATCATTAAAAAAGAGTAATGCTTAGATTTTCTCAATAGCAAGTGTGCTAAGTTAATGTATTCAATGTAGGTTTTCTCAATAGCAAGTGAGTTAAATTAAAGTATTAAATGTAAACCAAGGTGTAGTAGAAATTAAAGAAAGATAACCAGAAGCATTAGCGAAGCTAGCTTCTAAACATGGATGGTGAACTAGTTTCACGACATCAACCGCTGATAAATAAGGATCCTCGATGTACGTAAAAGAAAACGAGTCACATACGTCTATGCGTCGGGATGCGTATCTCGCAAGCAGCCGGGGGTGAGTCAGCACAGCAATGACATGGTTGTCAGGGTTCATTCACCCTGCCATCGTAATTACAACGGTGATCCCAAGACAAAAGGCAGCTGGTCCACGGCAACGAACAGGTGGGTACCATTTGGCCTCCAACTAAAAAAGCGAATACACGCAAGACACCTCCTAGTTGTCGAACACAAAGACGTGCATCGCTTTGGAAATACGGTGACGAATAAATGTAGAAAATATTTCGACGTACAAAGCTGTAGAATCACATTCAGCAATGGTTCAAACAACACAGAGTCGAACTGCAAATCCTAGCTTATCGATGCGCGGTTAAAACTGGAAAACCCGGCTTATATCGGATAATTCAATACACTACGTAGACAAATGTTTAGATGGAAAACACATAAGAAGCAATTATACGCTACCAGAAAATTTAATAAATTGAAGGTTACCTAAAAACAGAATATTGACTTATTTAAATTTTATCATAAGCTTGTCGTTTCCAAGCAAATAGATTTAAGTTGAGAAATTATTCAAAAACGTATTTATTGCAGAAAAATAAAATATACAGGATGTAAACTATTTAATTGTAGCATAATCTTGTCGTTTTTAAAGCAAAAGGGATTTGAGTTGAAAAGTATTAGGCAGCGTATTTATTATTAATGAAGTTGACAGATGTGAGAATAGCAGCGTAGTTGATTTAACAATAGAAATTTCTATAGCAAAATTGGAACGTTACAGCTTGACGCGCACAGTAATTATTTACAAATATTTTTGTGTACGTAATTAAATTGAAAATGTCTTTAACACTGGAAATGAAAGCATTAAACACTTTAGTCTGTAAAGTTGCGGAAGGAGTTTCTATGTTAAAGAATTAAATGTTGCGGTTTCAAGACGAAGACGTGGGTGTGATATGGTGCAAGTAAAGATGTCCATGGTTGTAAGTAACCTTAGTGTAAGGTAAGTCAAGAAGGTATTAATTATATTTGATCGATTTTTGGTACTGTGTAAATCCTTTGAGATATTTTGTAAAAATCGTCGCGTGGCGGTTTTACTTTCTTGTTATAACATACTTTTTTTATTAGAGGCTTTGTAAATAAGGTTCCATTCTTGAGTTTTCCTTTTTTTTCTGTGTGACCCACCCCACCCTACGACGTTTTAGCTAGCACGACCTTCTTTGGATCCCTTTTCGTCCTTTTTGTTGTGGCACTCGGTGCGGGCTAATTTCTTTGCTTACTTTACTATTTCGTTCTTGTTCGCACAGAATACCGTAACACTCTGTCACTTTATCGCGCTATTATGCTTTTTTAACACATTTTTATGAACTGTTTATAGTCATTTAGAATCATGACTGCCCACAGCCATTGTTACGGTCGTAATTTTCATAACGACATTTGCATTTAGCAGTGTACTTCAAAAGTATATTCTTTCCAAATTAGATTGTATGAATTCGAATAGTGATAGCACGCCGTGTTATCAGGTACCGGTTCCCGGACTAGCTTTGATGGTCTCAACACAATACTCTTGATTACACTCTTGATTCGAATCGAGCAATTTTAATTACGCCGTTGGAACGTTGTATTTCCTCCTTTATTGAAAGGGTTTTGGCGGATTAATTGAAGGAAATTATTCGTTGTGATTTGAAATAATTTTCTTATTTCCTTATTGGGATTTCGGCGATTCGTAAGTATCGAAGAATCTTTCAAATAGATAACTTTTATGCTATTGTAGATCTAAAGTGAATCCTCGACCGTTGTATTTGGTGACCACTTGTACATTTTCGTTTGTTGTTTTGTACTGGACCCGGAATTGACCGGTAAGAAGTCGTGAATATATTAATGGAAGTTATAGGTTATAAATTTTAGGGTTCCAAGTTCCAAGTGCCAAGTTCCAAGTTCTAAGTCTTCAAATCCCAGTTTGCAGTTTTCAGTCTCGATCTGCAGTTTTCAGTTTAGCCCCAATAATAGCTCCAGTCGTTAATTTGCCGTCGCAACCCTTAGTTGGCTTATGCTAAGATCAGCTTACAACGACTAGTGCAGCTGTGGGTGAGTCGTTCCACATTTAATTTTTCTACTGCAACCGTCTGGTTGATATTGCTTGTTGAAGATTTTTTTTTCTATTTGTTTTCATTTAATAACACTTTACTGAAGACTGTTTTGTTTACACATTTATTATAGGGTGGGTTCAGATTTACTAATTTGTAATTTTACATTATTCACAATTTTAACACGTGTGTGAAGTTTAGCCAATGCACCGATCATTATAGGTATAATTATAGTCTATACCAATGCCCTCAGCGTTCAAGGGTCAATCTACGAGGATCCTGGTATACCACCCTTAACATTATTTAATAGTCATTCTGTTCTGCCATCTTGGCGCAGATTTGTTTCAATAGGTTGGCTGAATTGCGTTAAATATAATAGTAAAAGTAGCAGTAAGAGTTATACAATCAGGTTAGTTGCTGTTTGTTTATTGGAAATTACACCATAACAAGTGGGTGGGTAATTGGAGCCTTTTATATGTTTACTGTTGTTATAAATATATTATATGTTTGTAGTAAAGTGTCAATACTGTATGTAAAAGATAGTTTTGTATTACTCGAGTGTGAGGTGTGAGGAGAATTTTTGCTGATTTGGGTGTTACAGGTAAGCGTGAGGATTTCCTATTTCAGTCCCGTCGGAGTACAGCTGTTATAGATTTAGGTGGCGCTCATTTGGCTGGTTGTTTATGGTCTACCCCACCCCGGCCTCAGTACTGGGTTGGTCCAGGGCATATGGAAGCTGTTGACTCCGACTACCCGGAAAGGTATTATTTGGCCGTTCCTCTTTTGTGATTAGTATTGAACTATATCGAGTACGTCCCTGTGTTGTGTTGTTTTGTAGCGTCACACCATTAATGACAGCTACGTCCTTTCACAAACTCATACCTGAAATCACAGTATATTTTTAAGCAGTGCAAGCCAATCTTCCTGTCTAGACAACATAACCTCGGCAAATTTCATTCATCTATCAGTTTTTTGGGGTAATTTCCTAAACATGTTGTTGTTTCCGGGGATCAAAAGGTGCTTTTTCACAAAATTGTTTCTACTGCATAATGAGTTACACCATTTTCTCTTAATCCTGCACGCACAGATTTTGTTAGAAATTTTGAACATTTCATTTCCCGGGACAATGTTTCATGGAGTTCAAAATGTTTTGAATGGTGTCTTGGTTTTAACAGCAAACTCAACTTTCACTCAGCATATGTGTCGTAGAGGTCAAAAAGTGAACATCATGCCGCACTACACTGTCACTTTATCGCGCTATTGATCGTTTTCGACATTCTAACTGTTTACTGTTTACTGATAACTCTTTACTGTTTACTGTTTACTGTTTACTGCTTACTGTTTACTGTTTACTGTTACATGTTTACTGTTACCTGTTTACTGTTTGCTGTTTACTGTTTACTCACTACTGTTTACTGTTTACAGTTTACTGTCTCCTGTTTACAGTTTACTGTCTCCTGTTTACTGTTTACTGTGTACCGTCTACTGCGTACTGTCTACTGTGTACTGTTCTATGTACTGTCTACTGTCTACCGTCTACTGTATACTGTATACTGTATACTGTATACTGTATACTGTATACTGTATACTGTATACTGTATACTGTATACTGTATACTGTATACTGTATACTGTATACTGTATACTGTATACTGTATACTGTATACTGTATACTGTATACTGTATACTGTATACTGTATACTGTATACTGTATACTGTATACTGTATACTGTATACTGTATACTGTATACTGTATACTGTATACTGTATACTGTATACTGTATACTGTATACTGTATACTGTATACTGTATACTGTATACTGTATACTGTATACTGTATACTGTATACTGTATACTGTCTATTGTCTACTGTCTACTGTCTATTATCTACTGGCTACTGTCTACTATCTACAGTCTACTGTGTACTGTCTACTGTTTACCGTTTACCGTTTACCGTTTACCGTCTACCGTTAAACTGTTTACCGTTTACCGTTTACAGTTTACTGTTTACTGTTTACTGTCTACTGTGCACTGTCTACTGTGTACTGTCTACTGTGCACTGTCCACTATGTTTTGTACTGTGTCCCATCTACTGCCTACTGTCTACTGTATACTGTCTATTGTCTACTGTGTACTGTTTACTGTCTACTGTCTACTGTCTACTGTCTACTGTCTACCATCTACTATCTACTGCCTACTGGCTACTGGCTACAGTCTAGTATCTACAGTCTACTGTGTACTGTCTATTGTCTACTGTCTACTGTATACTGTTTACTGTTTACTGTTTACCGTTTACCCTTTACCGTTTACTGTTTATCGTTTACCGGTTACCGTTTACAGTTTACTGTTTACAGTTTACTGTCTACTGTTTACTGTCTACTGTGCACTGTCTAGTGTGTACTGTATACTGTGTACTGTACTGTGTACCATCTACTGTGTACTGTCTATTGTCTACTGTCTACTATCTACTGACTACTGGCTACTGTGTACTGTCTACTGTCTATTGTCTACTGTCTCTTATCTACTATCTACTGACTACTGGCTACTGGCTACTATCTACTGTCTACTGTCTATTGTCTACTGTCTACTATCTACTATCTACTGACTACTGTCTACTATCTACAGTTTACTGTGTACTGTTTACTGTATACTGTTTATTGTTTACTGTTTCTTATTTACTGTTTACTGCTTACTGTTTACTGCTTACTGCTTACTGTTTAATGTGTACTGTTTACTGTTTGCTGTTTACTGGTTGCTGTTTACTGTTTACCGTTTATTGTTTACTGTTTACTATTTACTGTTTTACTGTTTACTGTTTACTGTTTACTGTTTACTGTTTACTGTTTACTGTTTACTGTTTACTGTTTACTGTTTACTGTTTACTGTTTACTGTTTACTGTTTACTGTTTACTGTTTACTGTTTACTGTTTACTGTTTACTGTTTACTGTTTACTGTTTACTGTTTACTGTTTACTGTTTACCGTTTACAGTTTACCGTTTACCGTTTCCTTTTTACCGTTTACCGTTCGCTGTTTACTTTCTACTGTTTACTGTTTACTGTCTACTGTGCACTGTCTACTGTGTACTGTCTACTGTGTACTGTACTGTGTACTGTACTGTGTGCCATCTACTGTCTACTATCTACTGTCTACTATCTACAGTTTACTGTGTACTGTTTACTGCCTACTGTCTACTATCTACAGTTTACTGTGTACTGTTTAGTGGCAACTGTTTACTGTTTACTGTTTATTGTTTACTGTTTACTGTTTACTGTTTACTGTTTACTGTTTACTGTTTACTGTTTACTGTTTACTGTTTACTGTTTACTGTTTACCGTTTACTTTTACCGTTTACCTTTTACCGTTTACCGTTTACTGTCTACTGTTTACTGTTTACTGTCTACTGTGTACTGTTTACTGTGCACTGTCTACTGTGTACTGCATACTGTGTACTGTACTGTGTACTCTACTGTGTACCATCTACTATCTACTGGCTACTGTCTACTATCTACAGCTTACTGTGTACTGTTTACTGCCTACTGTCTACTGTTTACTGTTTACTGTTTACTGTTTACTGTTTATTGTTTATTGTTTACTGTTTACTGTTTACTGTTTACTGTTTACTGTTTACTGTTTACTGTTTACTGTTTACTGTTTACTGTTTACTGTTTTTGTTTGCTGTTTGCTGTTTTTTGTTTACCGTTACTGTTTACTGTCGACCGTCTACCATCTACCGTCTACCGTCTACCGTCTACTGTCTACTGTGTACTGTCTACAGTCTACTGTGTACTGGTTACTGTTTACTGTTTACTGTATACTGTTTACTGTTTACTGTTTACTGTTTACTGTTTACTGTTTACTGTTTACTGTTTACTGTTTACTGTTTACTGTTTACTGTTTACTGTTTACTGTTTACTGTTTACTGTTTACCGTTTACTGTTTACCGTTTACCGTTTACAGTTTACCGTTTACCGTTTCCCTTTTACCGTTTACCGTTCACTGTTTACTTTCTACTGTTTACTGTTTACTGTCTACTGTGCACTATCTACTGTGTACTGTACTGTGTACTGTACTGTGTGTCATCTACTGTCTACTATCTACTGTCTACTATCTACAATTTACTGTGTACTGTTTACTGCCTACTGTCTACTATCTACAGTTTACTGTGTACTGTTTAGTGCCTACTGTCTACTGTTTACTGTTTACTGTTTACTGTTTATTGTTTACTGTTTACTGTCTACTGTTTGCTGTTTACTGTTTACTGTTTACTGTTTACTGTTTACTGTTTACTGTTTCTGTTTGCTGTTTATTGTTTAGTGCTTACTGTTTACTGTCGACCGTCTGCCTTCTACCATCTACCGTTTCTCGTCTACCGTTTACCGTCTATCGTCTACCGTCTACCGTCTACTGCCTACTGTCTACTGTCTACTGTGTACTGTCTACTGTCTACAGTCTACTGTCTACTGTGTACTGGTTACTGGTTACTGTTTACTTTTACTTTACCGTTTACCGTTTACCGTTTACCGTTTACCGTTTACCGTTTACCGTTTACCTTTTACCGTTTACTATTTACTTTCTACTGTTTACTGTGTACAGTCTACTGTGCACTGTTTACTGTGTACTGTCTACTGTGTACTGTACTGTGTACTGTACTGTGTACCATCTACTGTCTACTATCTACTGTCTACTAGCTACAGTTTACTGTGTACTGTTTACTGCCTACCGTCTACTATGTACAGTTTACTGTGTACTGTTTACTGCCTACTGTCTACTGTTTACTGTTTACTGTTTATTGTTTACTGTTTACTGTTTACTGTTTACTGTTTGCTGTTTACTGTTTACCGTTTACTGTTTACTGTTTCTGTTTGCTGTTTGCTGTTTGCTGTTACCTGTTGATTGTTTACTGTTTACTGTTTACTGTCTACCGTCTACCGTCAATCGTCTACCGTCTACTGTGTACTGTCTACTGTGTACTGTCTACTGTCTACTGTCTACTGTTTACTGTTTACTGTTTACATCTAACAGCTGTGTCCTTTGACCAACTTCCAAATAAATTACAAGATATTTTTAAACAGTTCGAGCCAAATTTCATTCATCTATCAGTTTTGTGGGGTAATTTCCCTAACATATTGTTGTTTCCGTGAATCAAAAAATATCACCTGGCGGTTATCCGAGCGTCTACTCTTAAAAATGAAGATATCGTTCAAATAAAAAAGAAGGTAAAAATAAATAAAACTTGTAGACTTACTATTCCATTGCCGTTTGAGTAATTATCTTACCACCATAAGCAAAAAAACTACTTTAATTTTAATTTATGGAGTGCTTTTCATGCGCCACCCTGCAGGTAGACATTTTAATAAGCCATAACCTCAAAGCGTCATAAAATTTTTTAAATTCTTAAACCTACTCACTATAGAAAGACGTGATTGCGAAAGAAAATATAATTCCATGAAATTGTTCTATTAGTAATGCAATCGGTAATAATTCAATAATTTATATATAAACGCAATAACAGTTTGTTCAATGACTTCTATAAAAGTGCTTTAAAGAAATACATATTTCTGCATTTATATGACCTAGTCAGAAAAAAATGTATAAAGGTGGACGTTGGTTATTCATACTAGAAATGTTTAAGACTACAGTGAGTACAATGGCGTAACTGGTTGCTCGTTGCGGATTAAACCCATAAAAATCCCATGGACTCTTTCAATAATAATTGGGTAATAACTTTTTGTCATTAATTGTTTAATTCAGCAATGCACCGGTCGTAAATTGAATTGATTTTCTTTTGAGCGCTCGCTACATTTAGTCTTCAAAAGCAAACCATAGCTGGTTTGTCTTATATATAATTATGTAAATTTTAATTAAGAGTCGTATCTAACCTACATACTTCTTACGAAATCGTGCTAAATTTTTGCGTCACATCTTTTAACCGACAGTGACTTAATTTTGAGTGGTACTATAAACAATATAATTAGTAGGTACTTTTTATTTATAGTATCCATAACATAAATCATACGTTTATTACTATAATAATTTTAGGAATCGATAATATGGGCGAAAGTAAACAGTTGCATTGGTAGATCGTAGGCGGCTAGACAATTTAGGACCGTATAATTCACATGTTTATTACGCATTCAACAGGCCCCTGTAATTTACATACATAACCTAAGACAAATTTTTTGAAGTATAAGCAAGCAATTTATTGGTGAAAAACGCAAAAATTCCTAAACAATGCTTGTAGACAGACAGACACCTATGATTTTCTGAACATCCTAGGATGCGTTAAACAATGTAGGAGCACGGCGTAACATTAACTTTCACTCTCAACTCCAGCAAAAGCGCTTAAGGCAGAACTATAAATTAGCTATTGTACAACATAATATTTCACACTATACTAAAGAGGTTCGTATACGGTTAAATATAAAAATTGCCATAGGGAATTAATTGCGTAACATGTTTGCATCCTCTGACCTGGATTGTAGGTTGGTATCTTTTGATTCTATCGTTTTTTTTTGCTGAAGCCTTAAGCAATTTTGCATCTAATTATTTAGAGTGCATACCCTGTATAATTCAATTCCCTGTAAAAATTATTCAGTAGCCTTGATGATACATTAAGATATGCTCGGTTTTTTCTGAGTTACCGTTGAAATATGTCAATAGCCGTCTATAGTAAACATTACCAAGCATTATTAACGCTCAAGGCAATACAAGTAGCTCATCAGCTATAATAGTAATTCACGAAATTACAGGTCTGTCTCTCTTAAGGAATTTTCTAATGATGCTACATAATTTGAAATTTTAGCGTGCCTGAACGCATTTTTATAAGGTTTAAAGTTGGTACGCATTTAACCGTAGTAGGGTGGCCTTTCATAAGCTCTCTTTATTCCTTCGTAAATCCCACAAGAAACTCCGGATTTGATTTTAAAGTGAAACATTAAATGGAACAATATTTTATTGTGGTTAAGATTAATATTTCGATGTTATGTCGACCACATAACTACCTCTGACTCTTTTGGTACACTTTTCCAAACCAATAGGTTCAAACGCAGCAATCACGTACGCGTTGGGTTTCTGTCATCAGTTTGGAAATTGTTCGTGGTTCTTGGCAGAAACCTCGGTCTTTAGAAACCCCAAAAAAAAATCACCTCGCATCAAGTCGCAAGATCCGGTTGGTCCATAGACGTCAACATTTCTAGAAGTAATTATTAGGTACAGTTTTGGCCCCACTCGGTGAAGTACCTTGATAAAAATTCTGTTTCAATAAAGTACCGAAAACTTCGGCTATACTAACAAGAATTGTTGTCGACTGACTCAGTGGGAAAGGTGGTGTGTTTAAAGAGGGTACGGCATGCCAACGCCTGTGTGTACCACTATTAATCAGAAGTATCCTGGACGCCACCATATCCTGAAATACGGGGATTTCTAGGGTAAACTCCAGAATAAATAACAAGAGATGACAAAACCCGAGATCAAGAAAGTGATTCTTGTCTCAAATTTACACTAGTACACTAATACCAAAACCAACCTAAAATAAGCGTTTACAATAACGACACTAATATACCTATTTAAAAACTATTAGCCGAGAAGAAAGTTTCCAAAATTAAAAGTTAACTTACCTGAATCTTAATCACGCCTATTTTATGACAGCAAGGCTGGAAGTATTATCTTTACATTAGTTGTAAAAAACGTCAATATAGAACTATTACACAATTATGTATTCATTACTAGTACATATAAGCATTCTTAAACAGAAAAAATCAAATATATCAAAAATCACTTAGCTTAATGGAAAACGTTTTCGGCGAACAAAATTACTTTCTAAGTTCTTAAACTAACAAGAACGTACTGAGGGTACGTTCATATGGTTGAATTAAAAACAAATGTTTGTTTGTTTACAGTCACTATAGGTAGTAGTGTTAGAAGTTTACCAAAATATCTGGAGCGATTTACGACTGTAGATGCATCAGATACAATTAAATACAATGATATTCTAGACCCAATTCGTTCTAACCAGTTCCTACAGGATTTCTCGGACTTCATTAAAGAGTCGGATGTTATTACTTGACATGTCCTATTCCAAGTGAAGGTCTACAGGAGCCAATTGTTCCTAAAATTAAAAGTAGCCAACCTGGCAGGCTATTATTCCAAACTTCATTAATTTGTTCGATACCTCATTGTCAACGGTTAACTGTGCCTACTCAACTTACCTGTTATTTCTTTCTCGATGGCAACGACAAAGTGATTAATCTCAAGAACTTTAATGAAAATAAACAAATGACCGATTATCTACTCAACACTGGTGGAGCTTGTAAGAAAGTACTACACCCAATGCTACTTGGTCAACGGAAACTAATACGTTTCCAGCTAAATGGTAATGAATAATTTGGTCTAGCATTAGGAAAGTAATTGGAGCATAGTAAACGAAAATTAATGCAAATTGTTGATTATTTTGCAAAGAGAAAAGCCCAATGCCCAATGCCAGACAAAATTATTCCTTACTATTTAGTTTTAAACGTATTAGTTTCCGTTGACCAACTTCCTCATTTAACATTGTGTGTAGTACTTTCTTAAGTTCGCCAGTGTTGAAAAGGTAATCGGTCATTTGTTTATTTTCATTTTATATTGTCTTTTGACTTGTTAAAATTTTGTCTAGCAGTGCCATCTATACTATCATGTTGGACACTTAAAAAATCATCGACAGTTAGTTGTTTACATTTGAGTATAGAGGGCGCATGAGAAATACTTTGTACTGATTAATACACCATGATTTGTGTATAGTTCAAGAACTTGGTTGCTTGTTTCACAGAGAGAAATGCGCCAGTCGGACAAGCTGCAACAACAGCAAAACCGGTCATTGGCGTTTGTCTTTGCAAAATAACCAACAATATACATTAATTTTCGTTCACTATAGACAAATTACTTTCCTATGCCGTACAAAATTATTTATTACAAAAACTTTCCCTCCATAACACGATTTAAGATTATATTGGAAAAAATTCGGAGAACTGAATGAATACTGCTAATTGAAACTACTTTCGTCGTTTTTCTGTGTTTAATATATGTAAAATTTATCTTACTAGAACCTTAACTTGCACCAGAGAAAGGTGCATAAAGTTAGCGCACGAATCTCTTCATTACAAGATGAGATGTCATCGTCATCAGTGGTATATCTTGTTAATCAAAACAATTGAATCATAAAACTGCAATAATTTAGAACACAAAGTAACTATGCCATCATTCTTAACCTTAATAGCCGCTAAAGTTAATTTGACAACCTGAGTATGAACAATGTAACATACTAAAATAATCTTTCCTTCCTAAAAATTATATTGCTTAAAGAAACTGACCGTGACTCTTTTTGTGGAATTTACCAACACAAAAACTATTAAAATGAAATATAATTACATGTCAAAGTGTTGCAAGCAGGAAAACGTTGTTCTAAATCAATAGTTTCTGCCGTTATATGTCATGTAGCACCATCCAATTGATCCCACAAGAGGCTTGATTTGATTTGAAACGTTTTTATTTACTTACAGTTAAATCACTTACTACACGTGATATTGGAACCAGTGTGGGCCCATTTGGTACATTTAACGTGCATCGTGCAACAAGAAAAAGTATAAAACATAAAATATTAGGTTGTTATGAAAGTTATCAGCGTTGTGTGATACTGTTTTTCGTGCATGTATTACTGAATAAATATACAACGTACTTTGTTTGTTAATATCGCATCTTGTAGAGAATTTTTCGCTGTATTTGATGGTATGAGTTGTTTTTTGCCTGTGTTTAGTAGTTGTATATTTTTGTAGACCTATTTATTCATATTCTATATATATTCTATATATATATATATATATATATATATATATATATATATATATATTCTATATATTCATATTCTATTTATTCAAAGGAGTAGTTTTAAACGATATTTTATTTTAACTTTAAATTGGGGCAATCCGCAACCGAGACAGCTCGACAAATTAACCAAGTGTGAGGACCTAATAGTGTTGGAGAAAGCACCGTGCGACAATGGTTCCAGAAATTTTGTTTGTGAGATTTCAGCCTTTAAGATGCACCCCGTAGCGGTCGACCAACAGTAATCCATGACGACGGTTTGAAGGCTCTGATAGAATCTGACCCATCACAAACAGTTCGTGGGATTGCGGAAGAACTAGGCATCAATTACAATGCTGTTGCAGATGGTTTAAAATGCATGGGATAGGTTAAATAGTGGGTGCTCCATGATTTGAACGATCGGCATAAATTGTCACGTTTTGAGGTTTGTTCATCTTTGCTTTTGCGCAAACAAAACGACCAGTTTTTGGATCGAATTGTCACGTGTGACGAAAAGTGGATTCTGTATGATAATCGGAGACGTTCGGGACAGTGGTTGGACTCCGACTAGCCACCCCGGCACTTTCCAAAGGCGAAAACCCACCAAAAAGACTATGGTTACAGTATGGTGGTCGGCGGTCGGTGTCATCATCTACAACTGTTTGGAACCAGGCCAAACCATCACAGCAATGTCGTGTGAGGAAATCGACGAAATGTACTAAAATTGCGTCAGCAACAGCCGGCCCTGGTCAACAGAAGAGGTCCAATCCTGCTGCATGACAACGCCCGCCCACACGTTTCACAAATCACCGTCCAAAAATAGAACGACTTGAGTGGCTATTCAGCAGCCCAATTCTCTCTTCGATTTGCTTATTAAGTCTTATGCTGAACGTTAATGTTGTTTCTTATTTGTAGCATTATTTTTACCTAAGTTTGGGCATTAATTACGAGTTACAATAGGAGTTATTCCCGCAAAGTTTTAGCTAATGTGGCAATTTTGCCCCAGGCTGTTCAGAGTGAAACAGTAGCAAACGTTTCTTTTTCTCCTATGGAGGTTGATTTTGAGTAGGAACAAGGACTGATTAAAGTGGCGATACAGGATGCTAGATTCGTTCGGCACTATTGATGGGGATAGATCCTGTCCTACTCAAACGTGTTGGTTCCATACTGTTACATATGAGCATCGTTGCCGAAATTTGGCCCCCGAAAAAGTCGACCGGAGAGTACAACGTCAACAATTACTACTTACTTTACATGATCTCCGCAGCCTGTATGAGGACTAAATAAAAAATTTGGTCGAGTACTGCTTCCTCAAGTACACCGGGAACTACCTCTAGTGGAATTAGTGCCTTTAATGCAGACACCAAAGAACCTCTCCTCCTTATGTCTAAATCGGAAGCCGAAGAAGAGCTTAAGCCAAATGCTCTTATCCTGTCCCGTACTTTACTAAAAGTAACGCAGTTTCCAGACTTGGTTCAAGTTTTTCAGGCGAGGATTCCTTATTGGATTTTTTTGAACGCATGGATGAGTTACGTTCCTCCCACCAACTATTTATTTCCGCCCCCGAAATTCTGTCAGGTGAAGCCTTGGTATTATATAAGGTTAATTGCGACAGCGTGCATTCTTGATCTGATATTGTCCGTATGCTCAAATCTGTTTTCCAACATTCGGACTACGATGATGGGTTGATGTGCCGAAATTTATCAGAGGACTATGGGTCCTTCGGAATTCCTTACAGGTTATGTGACACGTATATTTAATTTATTTCTTCGCCTTTTGGAACCTCTTTCTGAAGAGAAACGTCTGCATTTGATACGAGGAAACTTGACTCCTTTCTATCAAACGTCTTTAGGCCTTACCTCTATTACTTCGATAAGTCAGCTCCTTTCTTTGGGTCAACAACTTGAGGCGATCAAAGTAACGGAACGTTACCAACCCCCTCCTTCTCATAAAACGTCAAAATGATTATATAAATTCCAAAAAATAGTGAGTATTTTCATGTAAAATATTTAATTATAATAGTTAAAATATATAAATTATAGCAAAGCGCTTTCGGCGTTAGCATCTTTGATGCTGTCACGTTATTTAAAATAAATTTAAGATCACATTTAAACTAATTAATATAACATACAAAGAGACTAGATTATAAATTGATTTTGCCAATAAATATGGATTACATTTTGCCTGTATCGTTGATGAAGTCGGCTTCATCAACGATACAGGCGCTCTGCTGTAATTTATATATTATAATATTACAATTAAATATTTTTACACGAAAATACTTACTATTTGTTAACTTTATTAAAAAATTCGTTTACACAGCTAATGAGTCTTCGATTTTTGGAAAATTATTAGATTCTACGATGGTTATTAATAAACTCTTCTTCTTTTTCTACACCTCTTGGTTCTGCTCCACGACAGTTTAAGGGAAAAAACAAGTTTATACTAGGCTCTACCAACCTGAACTGTAACAACTTATTAGTTATCTTAGCATCATCTCAGAGATCACTTACCATGTAGTGTGATAGATCGGTGCGAGGTGAGTTGGCGCCCAGTATTTATTATTGGATTGAAAGTTCATAGACTTCCAGGTAGGTGCAAGTGTTGGAATTGTATACCCTTATAAGAATTCCTGTTGTTTTCATAGAATCCACCCTTCGTCACTATAAGCTAGGTGGTCCATTTTTCTGTTACGTTTCCATGATAACGTAAATTTCAGAAGTCATTAGCGTCAATTTCTCACGTATCAGTCAGTTGAAACTGTTGGTCCAGTCGACCGGTTTGCTAGGTCCTGGGATTTAATCCCTTTGATTATTTCAATTGAGGTTTTATGAAAGACAAAGTGATAGCGATTGCACTTACAACTTTTGATGGTATGAAACAACACAATTCGCTTTGTTTGCTCATTTGTGACAACCTAAAATATTGCGGAATATACGGAATTAATTAAGAAAAAGAGTGAGAAAGTGTTGGACGTTGAGGATTGAACAATTTATCGAACATGACAAGCAAAATTTAATTGTTAATATTTTTTAAGTATGTGAACCTAATAACCGAAAGAGCAAATCAATATTTGCTGCACACATACCTAGTTTTACCTAGATTCGAATTTTGTAAAAATATTCGAAAGTTACATTTGAGAATCTAAAGTGCGCTTTCCTCTCCCGGCCTCTCAAAATAGAGTCGGAGTAGAAATGTCAAAAACATTTGAAAAATGGTACCCTCATCTCCTAATTACTTCACGAAAATTTCACAAAAAATGTACACAGTTTTTAAAAAACTCACTGGGTAGAATGAAATTTTATATTCAAACTTTTATACTTTGGTAATTTCAATTAAACAGTCTGTAGTCAGACTTCGGTTAAATAAAATTGCGTAGTGTTTGTTCTGTTTAACTAGATATCAAAACAGGTTGAATTGAAAAGCCATATCACTCCAACTGCAAAATTTAAACAAAAAATATCATATTGTCCCTTGTCACCAGCAGCAAATCTGGCGATTCTGTTTGATTTTTTCTATTTTATTTAACAAGAGTTACGTTTCGGGCCTGGGAGCGGTCTTTTTAAAAACTTCTTCCAAAACTCCTTGTAACAAATTTTATCTCTTATGCAGAAATTACAATGGAATTTTGACAAACTTGATTAATAATTCTAAGTCAAAATAAAATAATAATTGAATTAATACTTGGGCAAGTTACTTAAGTAGACGACAATGTTAAAGCTGAAATACTTAAGACTGACTGATGGTCTTGGGGCTCCCGAGGTATTTATGTTGTCCCTGCCCCTCACATGTCTGTGGGAACTTGCAGGGTTCATGTCTGCTTATTTCTTAATTCTATTCATTATACAATGTAACAATCTTAATTTCTAAGTAATTGCGGTTTCCTAGCCGTCTGTGACCTGCACCTGCAGTATCACTTACGTCTGGAATACAATGTATTACATCCGTTCTCACAACTTGCTTGTGAACTTTTAATAACCTTTCTGATTTATCCTTGAATTTACAATGTTGCATATAACTTAAGTTCCTTAGAGAATTTCTAATAATTCCTATTTATTGGTACATATATAGATTGGGGGATACATAACTCACGTGCTACAACGGTAATGCACTAATTGGTTCAGTAAATATGTAAGTAATACAATAAGTATACGTTATATATGATACACAATGCAAATGAGATTCTCGGTCAAGTTTAATGTAGTCCCCAGTGTTTAATGTCATTCCTGACCCCTACTTCTTTTTGCCATGTAAAATATTTAATTATAGTGTGGCTCCCTCTACCCAGCAAATAACAGCAACCACGCATGAGTTTTTGATGTTTTATTGTGTATAACGTATTGTGTTACGGTGGTCTTCATTGTCAGTGTAGTTAAAAAGGTAATAATTATGAAGTTATATTTAGCAAAGTAATTACCGTTCCTGCTTACGAGCATACATCTATCAATAGTAATTTATTGATATAGTTTTTGTTGTATAGCATATTTGGTATAATTAACATGATGTATGTTTTTGGTTAGGATTTCTGACCTCACCTCGCCGCACAAATTATATAGTGTATAAGTGCCATTACTGTTCCTGTCATTACTGTCCCTGGGAATATAAAATGTAGGAGGGACATAAATGACAATAAAGGAACAGTAGTGACTCAAATATAACAGGATATTGTTCGGTGACTTCATGGCGCAAAAATGAACGAAGGCTCAGATAAAGAGAAAGTTGATAAAGCAAGACTTGTTGAAAAGTTAAAAAAAATGAAAGAAAAGGCTTTAGCCTAAATCAACTGAAAAAGAATGAAAACTATGTTAAGAAGAGAGAACGGCAAAGATTATTGTACCAACTGAAAAAACAATTGCAAGCTTTAAGTTTAACCACTGATAACTGCATTTTGCCGGACAAAGAATCCCCTAGTGCAAGTAAAGGTAAGAATGTCACAACTACTAATACAGCAAGAACACTACACTACTAACCCCGCAGAGACTTCATCTGTAGTTGATAAACAAATAAAGATGTATCAAACCGGCAAGTAGTGCAAGAAAAAATCAAGCGATCAAAGAAATCAGATTTGAGTGACAGGTCTTCAGACAAAGCCAGAACAAAAGAACGTGAAAGATCGCGAAAACAGCGTGAGAAAATGTGGAGCAACCCAGAGTTACATGCTGAATATAAACGTAAGGAAAATGAGAATTATAAAAAGCGGAAAGTTTGTAGAAAAATTCTTTTAATAGGAGAAAGAAGCAAACGTGATCAGAAAAACAAAGAAAAAATGGATTGAAAATATAAGAAGATATCGACAGAAAAGAGGCAACAGATTGAGCAAGCGTTGTTTCTACAAAATACCACTCCTCCACCATCACCAATTACTGAAGATGATTCGCTCCCGCGTTTCACATTATTGTGCAATCGTTTAATATAACATGATTACGCTGCAAATTGTATCAAATACCAAACACGTTTAAAAGTGATACAATTCTTAATCTATAATATAAATAAAGCAATGTACTCACTTAAAACGCGCCTTGCAGTTATATTTCAGGGCCATCTCTTTGTTTTTTTGGGTGGGTCGGTTACGCCATCGTTGAATCCAAATTTGTTTGTGGGGGGGGGAGCAAGGATACAGGTAGAGGTACGATAGATGGTAAGAGATAAGGAACCTACCACCTGAAAAGAGAAAAGACAGACACCCAACATCGGTAGCTGTTTTCGGCTTCAAGCCTCGTCGTATAATGGCGTCGTATTACCCACCGCGCACTTGCGCCATTCACTCCGCGCCTGCGCATTCTTTTGCGCAAACGCAATTGTCCGGAATGACGGAAATTAGTAAGTTTATTTGAAAATATTCGCGGGAGTTTACTCATATATTTAAAAAATGTACATTGCCAAATTTAAAATGTAACAAAGAACGTGAGAAAAATTACAGAACTTCTGCACGATCTTTTAAAGGATTAAGTGGTAGAAGAAAAAAGCGTAGAGACAGAGCAAGCGTTTATAAGAAAATAGCGAAATTTAAACATGAATTAGCTAAAGTCAAAACTAGAATGGAACGTTACAAAAAACGCTGTCGGCGATTAGAACGCAGTAAAAATCCAAACAAACTTTTAGATACACTTTCTCCAGGCACCAAAATTGCTGATCTTATGCGAGGAAACCCTTTGAATATAAAAAACTTCTCTTATTTTCAGAATGTTTAGTTAATAGTGTAAAAACGGTTTCCAAAATTGTACCACAGAAAAAGAAAATCTTATTTTATCTAAGTGTTTATCTGCTCCCTTGTACAAAAAATATAAAGTACTGAAGGACATTCGACCTATTACAAGTTTTTACCTTGCTACAAAGGCTATCAAAAATAATCCTGAACGTAGTTTGAAGCTACTCACTAAACGCACTCGCCAAAAAGGAAGAATATTTTGGTAAGAAAACAAGTGTACGACTTTTTTATGGATGACAAGAATAGTACGAGACACTATAACAGTGGCCCGGAAGAAGAAACAAGAACGGTATCAAAATCATTACAGTCCTGAGGTTGTCATTACAGTTCTTTCGCGTATTATCTACAGTACTCACTTTCGGTTCTGTATTGTAAACCACTGTAATTTTTTTCAGTTACTTGTATATGGGTTCATAATAATGGTTCTAAATAAAGTACAAGAAAGTTTGTTGTGTTGCGTATAGTGACTTTGACGGTCATTCATATCGTAAAAAAATTGTATATTTGTTCTATGCAAAGCGCTTGTGATTCGGAAATGAAGTACTATAGGTGTGCTATTACACATACTTATTCTGCTATCGATTAAGTCCCAAGTTACAGAGTTCCTACCATGGAAATGACTATACTTATAGCAATAAAACCAAGAGGGATAGCAATGACATTTTGGAAAATCTTCCACTATATTCTCACCACTTTCCTACAGATTATTCAGAAATGACTACTGATACTATAAACTAAATTTTTAAAAAATTCTGAAGTCTGTGATGCATAATTGAAATGAGAATAATTAAAAACAAATTAAGAAAATAGCGAGTTAAAAGTAAAAATTAGCAAAGAAAGGCTCTCATATACATAATTATCTTCCTCATGTCTTAGTTAATTAATTACATGAGTGTGTTATTAAACGTTTACTATTCTACGTTTCATTTACATAAGTGTAGCGATGTTTGTTTTGTTTACAAATCTTTAAGCGTCAATGATTTGATTATTTCTCCACCCTTAGCCACCGCACCTTCTACTCTAGGTTTTGTAGCTGCTTATATTTGTATACAGACAACTTTAAAAATAAAACTAACAACAAAGTCAATATTAAACTATTACTTTCTCTTACTCTACTGTATTCAACAATAACGAAAGCCAATCTTTATTTATTTAACCCACCCAATTTTATTCGCTGTTATATTATTGCACAACAAGTCAATACAAAAGAAAACACAATTAAATTGGTGTTATTAGAAATAGCGAAGAATAGTAATTACCTACAATTTTAAATGAGTTATTAAATTAGTAATAACCAAAACCTATCTAACTTATTCATTATTTAGTAGTTAATATTTATCATTTTCATCTATTCTCATGTTACATAACAAGATATCGGCTATAATAATTAATAACATTGATGTTACAGCCAGTCATTATGTCTAGGAAGAAAGTTTAAGATTTCCATAAGCGGTGCGGCATCTTTAACCTATTTGCATATGGGATATCTAACAAATATTAATTTATCAAGTGTTTATTAGATAAAGATATTTTATTAGGCGTTGAGCATAGATCTGCCTTGTGAAAGAAGAATGATCTTGCAAAAATCGAGTTTGCAAGTGTTCAGGCAGTTGATCGAGTACGACCCACTGGTTAACCAAAACCGAATGCAAATTAACTATAAAAACTCAGAAGTGGACGGCTAAAAACAACATTTAGAAGTATGAAACTAGGGTATTGAATACGTATAATTAAATAGGAGATGTTAACTTACGCATAGGCGTAATTCGGTAAATCCCCGGGAACACGCGCCCGCTCATTTTGCCACCCGCATAATATCCCATAGTCCTTGGGTATCCCTAACGTCTTTAAATCTAAATAACAAATGATAACACACGAGGCTATCAAACAATTCGAACTAGTAATTCAGGTTTTTGTATTGCAAATAACTGGTTTTTTAACCAAGACCAAACAGCAGTTTCAGATTGCTCCTGATAACATGAAATTCTTATACAATTTTATTACACTATGTGTAAAACAACCTTCAAAGTTGTGCTTAAGAATAGAAAACCAGTTGGTATGTCTTTCTCTGTATTTATAATTTGGGTAATTTTGAATCATCGCTCTTAATATTTATGAGAAATGTTGGAATTTAACACCCAGTTATTAATTTACTACTTCCTACGTTGGTGCTGCAGCGTATTTCTGGTAATTATGTCATTTGTTTGATCTGTATATAGTTTCTGTCTTTTAAAATTGTATTTAAATGATAGTTGTTCTAATGCAGAAGATTTATTAATGTTTGACAAGCTCAAAAACACATTTTATGTGAACATTTTATATATAATTGACCTTACCTGTTGGACATTAAATAAATAAATAAGTATATACAGCGCATCCCAGACTCGCATGCCTATTTTGAAAAATAACTATCGTAAACTTTATATATTTGTAAAAGGGTGGAAATTCTCCGTAAGATGGCGCTACAAAAATTTCAAATTTGACACGGGTATAAAGGCAGCGATCATCATTTGTTTTGTTTTAAATTGCACCTTATATTTTTTTTGGCTTTTATAATAGAATATTTTGTTTTGTATTCAATCATGTATACAAATATGGGTGTTACATAACAAAATTTTCGAAAAAATTGAAATATAATAGGTTTATGAAATTATTATATAGTACATGATGGAACAATGACATTTTTTTCCGTTTTAATAATATTATAAAAATTGTTCAAAATTTTGTACATTGTTATTTGAACACGCTTCAAAACAATGTAGGAAATGTATAGTTGTCATTTCAATAAAGCCTTTCTGGGAGTATTTGCTCATTCTGTCGAAGTTCTGTGTTTCATTCATTTAAATTAAGGATAGGAGTCTTATAAACACGCTCCTTTAAATAGCCCCAAAGGAAATAATCCAAGGAGTAAAGTCGGGCGCATGCACTGGCAATATTACTGGGCCATGTGTTCCAACGGGGATGGCGAACCTTTTTGAAACGTGGATCGAATTTTGTTAATATTTTTTTAGTACTAGCTCGTAGGCCACTAATGCCCATTTGCACCAGAATTAATTTTAAAAATTTTTAATTGAGTATTTTTATACTAAACATCTCTAAAATTCGGTTAACTTAACGGGTTAAAATGGACGTGGTTTGACGATTAAAAACTTTTTAGTGTAGTTAAAAATTCTTAAGAGTTTGGTGCAAATGGCAAGAAGTGTTAGAATGAACAAGAGGTAACAAAAATTACATACAATATATATTATGAAATACCATTTATTAATATATAATGCTATGATAATAGGGTAGTTTAGGGGTAGGTTAAGTCATAGGGGTCGTAGAATAAATATAAACAATTTCAACTTTAAGAAAAGCAAATAATTCCAGAAATTATAAGAGTAAATCGGTCACTCTACATAATGTAAATTAAGAGGACACTGTATATATATAATATGCGGAATTAAATGTATGAGAACATAAATATGTCTAAGTGTAGTTTACAAGTAAAGATAAGATTTTAAAACGCAATAAATTTCATCAAAATTAAATCACCGGAAAGCATAGATAAATTGGCATTGCAAATATTTAACAATTGCGTCGAAAATATCAACGTATGCGCATTCTAAATAATTCATTATTAGAAAATCGTTACGTGACTGGAAGAGAACACATTTGTTCAGAAAGCCAATATTTTGTAGAAACAAATAAACATCAGGCGGTTTAATTATACGATAAAATTAACAAACATCAAAATGCGTGAGTTATTGAAAGTCAAAAATTGGAAATTCTTGAATAATATTACAATATGCGGGATGCGGACGTGACGAACAGAGCATGCATCGAAGATTTAAACTAAGTAATTTGTAAAAATTTTGAATTATGCGAGATAAGGCAAAAGTATTAGCCTAGAATGTAAACGAGCCTATGAAAACAATTGGAGGAAGGGCTTATATATACAATAGTAACGGAACGACATTTTAGTCTGTATTCAAACTGGGCAACGATTATGTCCAAAGGTGTTAAAAACTTACGTAACTAATGAAGTATAAATCAAAACAAATCAGAGTTAAAAAATGCGAGAATTTGTGCAACGAAAACTAAGCCGATCTATAGATAGACGTAAGTTTAACAACTTAATTAAATTCATTTCTAATACTAATGAAACAGGGCTTTAATTTGGACTTTAATTTGGGACATATTTAAATGAGACGACTTTAATTTGGACTTTAATTTGGGTCATATTTAAATAAGACGACTTTAATTTGGACTTTAATTTGGGACATATTTAAATGAGACCACTTTAATTTGGGCTGTAATTTGGGACATATTTGATTGAGATGGCTTTAATTTAGGATGTTTAATCTAGACGACTTTAATTTGGGACTTGTAACTTTGAACATACTCTAATTTTGGAGATAATTTAAAATGAACGTATTCTAATTTGGACATATTCCGATGTGGTACGTTTTTAATTGGAAGCGATTTATGGGAGGCGATTCTTATATGGGGCCTGCATATCAATAAGCAAAGCGGACACAGGAAGGAGGTGCAGATCATAGACTAGGATGAAACTACAGAACCTATTCCAGGTTAGCAATCTTAATACACTTTATTATTGAAAACTGTTTTGATTTAATATTTGCCATACATTGTATATTTGTAAAAGTCATCAAAAAGGTCACTTAAAAATTGATAAAACGGAATAAGTATTTTGGAACGTTCGAAGGTCCCTGAATATACTTAAAAGATATTTTTGCTGGCTATCAGAAAAGCATAAATCTTGTCTATGTAGATATTTTGTACAAAAAGGAAAATTTTGAGTGTTGTAAATATTGTCAATTATTATATTGTGTATTCTAGAATTGCTTTATTTAATTCAATAAGATTTATTCAGTAAGCTAGTTGGGGTAAAAACCTTAAAATTAATATTTCATATAATAAAAAGCGAATTTCATAGCAATTTCATGGTACGTCCAATCGTGGAGCGAATTTCATAGCAATGTTATGACGCACAATCGTGGTCGATTTGATTCATACGGATGAAAGTTCAAATTATTTACCTGTTGCGTTGATGTATAGCTGTTATCTCTTGATTTATGAGCTATTATACATTTATCTCACGTTACAGTCATGCTAATTGGAATATCCATTCATGTTATTTGTTCTAATTGTTACCCGCTTATTTGATTTATGGGTTATTAAACGCCTTATCTCACATTGCAGTCTTGCTATTTGGAATGTCCATTCATGTTGTTTGTTCTAATTATCTGTCACATTCTTATTTGATTTATAGAATTTAGTATTCAATGATTGAAATTAGAAATTTGAAAAATTTAGAAAAATAAAGTTTTTGATTTTAAATACACTTTTAATCTATTACGAAATCGAGCGGATCTTATTATAAAATAAATTTAACTGGTTTTTAATAGTATTCGTTTTCTTAGAACGCGTTTTTAAATGTTGTTTCGTAGCAAGGGTTTACATTTTTCGAAACACTGGTTTTAAACGGTATCAAAAGCTTTTTAATTAAGAGGAGTATTTACAGATTTGTACTTACGTGCTATACGCGTTTTAAGTGATACTAAATACTTTTAATTAGGAGGATTTTTACATACAGCTTTTCTTGTCACGGATTTTCTCCTTAAGGGTACAGATATATAGTATTTCCAATTACAGGGTATGAGTATTTAGAACATTAAAAATATTTATTTATTTTGCTTGGGTTTTAGACTGTTGTAAAAACAGAATATGGTGTTTAGGGACTTTTATATGACCTCTTATCACGTCAATATATATATATATATATATATATATATATATAAATATATCTGATATATATATATAGGCTAGATAGCTCAATTGGTTAGAGCGCTGATCCGGTAAATCAGAGGTTGCAGGTGCAAGTCCTGCTGTAGCCGTTCTTTTAGTGGTTTTCAATTTCTAGTTCGATTTGAAATGGTAATTCAACTTTAAATACAAAGTTGGGTTTTCATTACATCTTAATAACTATTTATATATATATATATATATATATATATATATATATATATATATATATATATATATAGTTGGTATGTTTCTTGACCTTTTATTTATCAAATCAATAAAAATATTCTTGAGATATAGGTCATTTATTAAAATATAAAATTATATCAACATATATTACGCGTTTCGGTCTTATTAACCTTGATCACATATTAAAATCTAAAAATATTATATATAGTTAATTAATAAAACTTACAAAATCTTACGTGTAATTTACATATTGTTTTGCATTCTACTAGACTATAATGAATGGTGAAATTTATACTAGTGTTAATATGTCCAAGCAGTATCAGTATAGATAAGATTATTTTTACATAAAGATGTGTTAATTCCTATATAATTGATTATTATTTAGTACATTTGTAGAAGTTTAATAAAAAAATTTTATTTTCATATGTATAGGGTGTTTTACTTAAATTGTGTTAGTTAGAATCGTAATATAAAAATTAAACGGCTTTATTTTTAAATTATTTTTAAAAATTATGTGAAATATTATAATATATTTAATGTATTAAATTTTAAAAATTATTATGTCAGATAATCGTGTATGTTTCTATTGTTCTATGTTATTGTTATATTAATGTGTGAACAACTAACTACTAACAATTAAAATTAATATAACAAAAGAATAAAAACAAAACAAAAATAAAGTACTTGAAATATAACACAAGTGTAAAATATAAAATGCAATAAAATAAAATAATCTAACAATAAAAATAACAATAAATATCTATATAACTAAACAAATATAACTAATACAAATATAAATAAAATAAATGAATATTAATAATATAAATAAAATAAATATAATAATATAAATATAAATAAAATAAATATAATAATATAAATATAAATAAAATAAATAATAAAATCACACTATTGATAATTTAAAATAAAGATAAAAATATATAAACCTGTAATGATAGGATGTACGCGTAAAAATTGACTAGATATATAATGAATGATTTAATATTATTTGTGTATAAGATTGTGGTATATGTGTGTGAAATGTTCATGATTGGTTTTACAGTTTATGCTATTATTTTGTCGTTGGATGTGAATTATTTCCAGTGTGTTTCGTTTGCTATCATTTTTTCTGTGTCTATTATATTAGTATTTTCAAAGTCAATTTATGCATTTCATTTAACGCGTGGTTAGTGAGGCTGTATCTCTTTTATGCATTCGAACGGGTATTTATGTTCATAGATTCGTTTTCAAGATATTGTTTTGTATTACCGATGTATGAGCTATTGCATCCTGTACAGTCTATTTTATATACACAATGGGTTTTATTTTTATAGGGTTGGTGGTTTGAATTTTGTAAATAAGGCGTTGTTACTATTATTGGGTTTATGAACTAATTTTATATTATAGTGTTTTAAACAATTTTTGAATTTTGTGTGATAGCTGTTTATAGTATTTTATGCTTACATAATTTGTTTTTGTTCTGTTTTGTTGTTATTTTTATTCTGGGTTTATTATATATGAAATGTATGCATTCTTTTATGATGGGATTAAAAAATTTTTGTGGGTATCCATTTTGTTTTAAAGTATTTTTTATTAACTGGAGTTTATTTGATCTATTGATGGGGTGGGTAAATTTCATAGCTCTGTTTATTAAGTTTTTAATCATGTTTATTTTATAAATAACGGGCGTATTAGAGTTGTAATTTATATATCTTCGGTCCAAACTTTTTTATTATACCAGTTGGTGTGGATGCTTCCGTTGCTATTTCTTTTTATTTCAATATCTAAGTAGTGAATGGTATTATTAATTTCTTGTTCTGTTGTAAATTGTAATCTTGGATGGAAGTTATTAAATTTATTTAAGGTTTCAGTAACTTTTGTTTGTGGTATACATAATAATATATCGTCAATATATCTTTTATAAAATGTTGGTTTGTATGACAATGATGGTATAACATTATTCTCGAGTTCTTCCATTACAAGGTTAGCTATTGGAGAAGATAAGGGTGATCCCATAGCAGTTCCATGAATTTGAGACTATATTTTGTTATCAAGGTGAAACATGTAGATTGTAGGCATAATTTTACGGCTTCGATGAATTCTTTTTGTTTGATAGTAGTATATTGTTTGATAATATTCCATTTGTTCTTTATGATATTGAGGCGAGATCTATAGGTGTGTTTGTAAAAGTGATACGACATCAAAAGAAATTAAAATGTGTCCATCTGGTATATTTTGTTTGTAAATGAATTTGTGAAAATCCCATGAGTCTTTAATATGAAATTCAGTTTACCAATTATATTTTGTATTATATTTGCCAGAAACTTTGATAAATTGTATGTTGGTGAATTAATGTTATTTATAATCGGTCTTAAGGGTATATTTTTTATGGAGTTTTGGCAGACCGTAAATATATGGAATTTTACCGTTGTGATTTATTAGCAAGTTTTTTCTTCTTGTTTTATTTGGTTTTCTTTAAAAGTTTGTTCATCATAGTATTTAACGTCATTTGTATTTTCTTAGTTGGATTAAATTTCTCGATTTTGTATGTGTTTGTATCATTTAGGAGTTCGTATATTTTTTATATATTCATTTTGTACATAACTACAGTTTTACATTTATCCGCGTTTGTAATTATAATATTTTGTTGTCTTGAATAAATTTTTTGTGCAATTTATTTGGTATTTTAATTCGTTTTGGATTTTTCATGTTAATCGCGTTTTTATGGTTAGTTAATATATTATTGATTTTATGCCTGATATTCATTTTTATTAGTGTAGGTTTACTTTTTATTACATTTTCGATACTTGCAATGATGTGGTCGTAATTAATTTTATTTAAATGTGTGGAAAATTTATTTCAAGACTTAAAATATATTTTACATTATCTGGAATTTGTATATTAGTTAAATTGGTTATCCAGTTTTCATTTATTACGAAATTGCTGTGTTTATCTTTATACTTTTGTAGGGTAATAATTTTTTACATTGACGAGGTTTTAATCTGCTGAAAAATTTTATTATATTTGTGTTGGTGGTGTTGATTAAATTTGATGAGCTCGTTTGGTTTTACGTACTGTTTAGATAAATCTCTTGTATTAACGGATTATTATAGTTACTCTAAATGAATGTAGGTTAAGTATAATTTTGTTAATACATAGAATTTAAACATTGTATATCACGAATAAATTTATCAAAACTTGAAAATACTACCAAATTAATTTTGGTAAAATAATTTATATTAAATCATGGATTTTACAATTCATTTACAAACAAAATATACCAGATGGACACATTTTAATTTCTTGATGTCGTATCACTTTTACAAACACACCTATAGATCTCGCCTCATATTAAAGAACAAATGGAATATTATCAAACAATATACTACTATCAAACAAAAGAATTCATCGAAGCTGTAAAATTATGCCTACAATCTACATGTTTCACCTTTTGATAACAAAATATAGTCTCAAATTCATGGAACTGCTATGGGATCACCCTTATCTTCTCCAATAGCTAACCTTGTAATGGAAGAACTGAGAATAATGTTATACCATCATTGTCATACAAACCAACATTTTATAAAAGATATATTGACGATATATTATTATGTATACCACAAACAAAAGTTACTGAAACCTTAAATAAATTTAATAACTTCCATCCAAGATTACAATTTACAACAGAACAAGAAATTAATAATACCATTCACTACTTAGATATTGAAATAAAAAGAAATAGCAACGGAAGCATCCACACCAACTGGTATAATAAAAAAGTTTGGACCGGAAGATATATAAATTACAACTCTAATACGCCCGTTATTTATAAAATAAACATGATTAAAAACTTAATAAACAGAGCTATGAAATTTACCCACCCCATCAATAGATCAAATAAACTCCAGTTAATAAAAAATACTTTAAAACAAAATGGATACCCACAAAAAATTTTTAATCCCATCATAAAAGAATGCATACATTTCATATATAATAAACCCAGAATAAAAAATAACAACAAAACAGAACAAAAAACAAATTATGTAAGCATAAAATACTATAAACAGCTATCACACAAAATTCAAAATTGTTTAAAACACTATAATATAAAATTAGTTCATAAACCCAATAATAGTAACAACGCCTTATTTACAAAATTCAAACCACCAACTCCTATAAAAAATAAAACCCATTGTGTATATAAAATAGACTGTACAGGATGCAATAGCTCATACATCGGTAATACAAAACAATATCTTGAAAAACGAATCTATGAACATAAATACTCCGTTCGAATGCATAAAAGAGATACAGCCCTCACTAACCACGCGTTAAATGAAATGCATAAATTGACTTTGAAAATACTAATATAATAGACACAGAAAAATGATAGCAAACGAAACACACTGAAATAATTCACATCCAACGACAAAATAATAGCATAAACTGTAAAACCGATCATGAACATTTCACACATATACCACAATCTTATACACAAATAATATTAAATCATTCATTATATATCTAGTCAATTTTTACGTGTACATCCTATCATTACAGGTTTATATATTTTATCTTTATTTTTAAATTATCAATAGTGTGATTTTATTATTTATTTTATTTATATTTATATTATTATATTTATTTTATTTATATTTATATTATTATATTTATTTTATTTATATTTATATTATTATATTTATTTTATTTATATTATTAATATTCATTTATTTTATTTATATTTGTATTAGTTATATTTGTTTAGTTATATAGATATTTATTGTTATTTTATTGTTAGATTATTTTATTTTATTGCATTTTATATTTTACACTTGTGTTATATTTCAAGTACTTTATTTTTGTTTTGTTTTTATTCTTTTGTTATATTAATTTTAATTGTTAGTAGTTAGTTGTTCACACATTAATATAACAATAACATAGAACAATAGAAACATACACGATTATCTGACATAATAATTTTAAAATTTAATACATTAAATATATTATAATATTTCACATAATTTTAAAAATAATTTAAAAATAAAGCCGTTTAATTTTATATTACGATTCTAACTAACACAATTTAAGTAAAACACCCTATACATATGAAAATAAAATTTTTTTATTAAACTTCTACAAATGTACTAAATAATAATCAATTATATAGGAATTAACACATCTTTATGTAAAAATAATCTTATCTATACTGATACTGCTTGGACATATTAACACTAGTATAAATTTCACCATTCATTATAGTCTAGTAGAATGCAAAACAATATGTAAATTACACGTAAGATTTTGTAAGTTTTATTAATTAACTATATATAATATTTTTTAGATTTTTAATATGTGATCAAGGTTAATAAGACCGAAACGCGTAATATATGTTGATATAATTTTATATTTTAATAAATGACCTATATCTCAAGAATATTTTTATTGATTATATATATATATATATACATATATATATATATATATATAGCCGTGAATCGTTGCTGATAATGATTTAATCAAAGTGTTGTCCTAATTATGTTGCTAGCTCAGTTTAATGAAACAATGAGGACCAAACATCAAAATTATAATAGCATCAAACATTCTTTAACAAACCATCTTTTTATTAACAATTGCTACTTACACATACAACCTTTCTTTATCAAACAATATCTTTCATGAAAAAAAAACTTTTATACAAACGTTGAAATCTAAAGCTAGAGTGCAATATTGCCACCATATCTTAAGTCTAGGATCAAAAAATTTATGAGCACTAGATAATCACTTGCTTAAACTAGAATAGAGTCCAAAAATGTAAAACAAGTATTTAACACTTTTCATTAACCCAACTTTTATTATCTATTGACTGATGTCCTTAACAAGTAGTAAAACACTGAACCTTGACCTGCCCTCTTTAATTAGTTATATAGTATCGAATTTTACTACGTCATAAATGTAGAAAGCTGACGTACTTTCGAGGCGTTGTTTCTATGTTTTCATTCATGTGGATGATGTAATTTTACCAAAAGTATAATTTCGTGGTTGTGGCTATCATTAATTAATACGTTATACACGTTTATCTGTTATCTTGATTATTAATTACTGTCAATCGCTCATTTCTACGACCGTTATTAGTTTTGCTAATTGTTGAATGAACATTATCTTATTTTATAAACAACCTAGATTTTTCTCTAAAAATATCGTTGCTCAGTACTATTCTCAATTTAAAATACATGTTTTTCTCTAAAATACGACTGCGTGTTTTGCGTTATTATACACGTTAATGCTTTTAATGAAAATTAAATTAAAATTATCTGCTTGTAAATTCAAATTTTTTTAGAACGCGAGTTAGGTTTTGGGTCTTGCGAGCTGCCTTTTTAAAAAGTCGTCTTCCAAAACTCTTCTAACAATATTTTGTTTATACAAAAATTACAAATTGATTTTTAATTTACAAAAACTGTTCTAAAGTTGAAATTAATTATTAATTGAACTAATTTATGGTGAGTAGCCTGAACAACCAACAATGCTAAAGTTGTGATGCTCAAGACTGAATGACTCTTTTGGGCTCTTCAGGGTATTTATGTTCTCCCTACCCCACTCACACTTTTTGTGGGACCTCCAGATCTCATGTCTGCTTATTCTTTATTTATTAATACAAAGTAACAATCTTTATTCTAACAATAAGTTTCTTATAGTCTATTGTGACCTGCAGCTGCAGAGTCAGGTTACATCTGGAATACATTGTATTCACATCCGTTCGCATGTCTTCTGTCTCACTTCTTTTAACCTTCTATTATCAATCCTTGAACTATACAATGTTGCAAGTTAACTTAAGATTTAATAATTCCATTTAATTATACATATATTGGATTTGGGGGATATGTAACTCGCGTTTAAATACATTTTTATAATGTTCCTCATCGAGTTGCATTTGGTAGCAATAATTGGTATGGGGCAGTTTCATAAACTCACGAAATACACTCTATTCTTATTTAGATATACAATTAAGTTACGTAATGCAAATGAAGCTTGTATATCACGGGCTTTATGCATTTAGATTAAAATATACTCGGTGTTACTAAATACTGAGTGTTTCTACAATTGCCCTACTATAAAATGGGTATTTACAAATACTTTATTTTACTCAAGTTTGGAGTATTGTATGTTCACGAAATGGTGCTCAATGACCTATTACATGACTCCTTTCGGATATCAACTTCTGCTGATCCTGTCCGCGGCGCTTATGTATCTTACGACAGCTCTTCCAACGTTTTCTAGAACCTTCGCCTCTGTTTACATTTCAAGGATGAGGCTCTCGCTGGATTACGTTCGTTGCAATATGTTATATAATTTAAACCTTAACGAATATCTTAATGCCTAACGGTCATACGAAAATTTTAAGTACAGATTCGGTTTCATGGACTAAAAATACATAGAAAGTGCCCATGAGACATCAGGAAACAAAAATCGTGTTGGTGTGTGTTATTAAAACATCTCGTTGGTAGTTTATTTCTATAACCCCAAACTGAAATCTTATACAACCTATTAAGTCGTCCCTATAGAATCCATTACTTTACCACTCCATTACGTTTATATTCTACTTCCACTAGTAATCAGGATTCAATTTTCACTTGCAATTCTGTAAAACAATATGTTTTTGTAGTACGGGCATTTGAGTGCCTTCTAATCAAGTGCGGCACTATTATTCCTAGTATTTTGTCACGGGCCATAACTTTGTGTTCATCATACCCGGCCTGATTACTACAGGGGTTTGAAATATCACTGACTTCGTCATCCCAAGGGATATTGAAGTATATCATATTTAATATGCGCTGTCTATTTATTGGTACACTATATAAAGGTAGGGATGGTATTGGCAACTTTTATTATCAAATTGTTCTTCGTGTGTGAATCAGCGATTAGTTTCGGTGTGACTGTTTGAACATGTTCGAAGGGTTGTTTAAGTTAATTATAAAGCAAATAGAAAGTTTAGTTTAACACGCTATGTATTCGTTCTGAAGTAATACGGTAGTGTTTAAACGATATGTTTAAACAATGCTTGCTGCTGGTTTTAAGAAAGGTATTGTAAATTATTGATGCTTATGGGGTTAGTTTTAATTTTTACTATTGCGATATCCACAATAGTAATGTTTAAGAGCCTATTTAAATACAAGTCTCTATTCTTTGGTTACCTCTTTCTGTTAAACTTGAAACGACAAACTTTTTGTGCTAAATTTAAATTCTGCGTTTATTTCTAAAAACATTTTGTAAAATACAATTTTTGTTCAAAGTCCATACTGTTTGAGCAATTTTGATTTAAGCATCCGGGTGTTTAACGCAAACATGTCGGAAATACGCAAACATTATTTTTCAAATAGAAACCCCTCATTTTTGTATTGATTTTAATTCTAATTCAATTTTTAAAAAATTTTATACGATATAAGTTTAGTCCAAAATTCATACTTTTCAAGTATGTGATATAGTTTCTAAGATTAACTCTTAAGACATGAAAGGTGTTAGAAATAACCCAAATTTTTTTAAAAATAGAAACGCTCTTGAATAATAGATTTTAATTTTACGTTGAATTTTAAAAACTTTTATAGAATGCCAAATTTACCCAAAATTAATATTTCGATGCTGGGATTAGCATATTTAACATATCAAGTATGCCGAAAATAATTTACAAACATTTATCTTCAAAAGAAATTCTCAATTTATATAATATATTTTAATTTCAGGTTGAATTTTGGGAAACCTTTCATGCAATTCATGCTTTTTCAGAATATTTAACACCTCAAATATGCCAAAATAAAGTAAACGTTAAACATTTTTTTTAATAAAGACTCCTATCTTTTGGGATGAATTCCCTTCTAAGTCCAATTCCAGAAAACTTTTGTTAAAGTTTATAGTTTTTAAAAAATATTGACCCCAGGATCAACTTTTTTAACATACCAAATAAGCCGGAAAACAAACATTCTTTTCAAAATGGAAAGTCTTGTTTTTATTATGATTTCAGTTCTATATTATTCAATGAAACTTTTGTAGAATATTGTAGTACATTTCGGGTAAGATTATCTAGAAAGTTGACTTACTTAACACGACAGCTGTGCGATAATAGCTTAAAATTTTTTAAATAAAAGTCCTAAGTAGGGGATGGTGGGCATCCTGGAACACTCCTCACTCACTCCACCCGATCCACATCCTCCCGATTCATGTTTAACTAAGGTTTTACTTGTAAATTCCTATAAGGAGGATCTGCTAAGTCTTCTTTTAAAGGGATTTCCTCCTTGTGGGAGGGATTTCCTCCTTGCTCCTCCTTGTGGGGGTGAAATTTTCTCCTTGTGGAGGCGGGATAACCTTTTTGCTTTATTTTTACCCCCACCATCCCTACCCTAAAAAATCGGTAACCTAACCCCTAGAATTTAGGACCAACCCTTACAACCACCATATAGGTAAAATCACCACTTTGCTATGCTCTCGGTTACCTAGTTTCGGCTACTTTTACAAGATTGTGGTGACACTAAACATAACAAAATTTAAAAATATTTAATGCCAAGCATGGAGCCATTTAAACTTAATTTTAATACAAAGTTATACACAGAAAACCGTCCTTTCTTTATGTTTGTTTGGAGTGGTTTTAATTTTATCTAATTTTATTCGCAGATTAAAATTTAAATCGACACCCAAGTCATCTATCTTTTTTTCTAGCCAATAGTTTGATACATAGAGACCATCTAGGTTTTCTAATTGTAAAATGTACCGAAGAGTGTCCCTATATATAAAGTCTTTGATTCTACCGACTACAAGATCCATTCCTTCGTGTAATTCTTGCAGCTTGTGACAATCTTTTAATCGCGGCTTTCCCACTATATCCTGCATACGTATGTTGTTAGCTTGATCAACTTCTTCTTGTCGGTATTGGAAAAGTGACATTTTATCTGAAAAAGCGACAATACAGGGGCCACAATTTAAACAAACTTCTAAACCGCACTTTTTTATTTAAATAAATCTTTACCTACTACAATTTTTGAATACATAAAAGTAAAAATGAAAACTCGCCCTACATATGTACCCCTTAGTTTGTAACGTTAGAACCGTTTTTAAATTACTTATTTTAACGTCTATAATTTAATTTCAATAATTATGATTTTTTCTTCTATTGCAGGTGCAGTACTAATACAGGGCGAAGCATCGAGTACCCCTCTGGTGGCGGCAAGCGCGCAAGCTTCCGCCCCAAGTAGTCCTCAATCAAGTATGCTCCTGCTCCAGACTCAGGTAAGAATACCTTCTTTGTATAAATTTAATTTTAAGGTTAGTAAAAGTAACTTCCTGAAAAGTTGTAGCCTCCGAACTGGTTTTAATCGTCTATTGCAAGTAGTCTGTCCAACCATTTCTCGTCAATGAACTGTTATCAGCTTTTGGTTTAGTTATTAGCGGAATATATTCCTGCAAATAAAGTTATCTATACTTTTGAAAACATAAGAAAAAAAACAGTTAAATAACACTATGTAACAAATTTTTATTCATTTTGTGTCTTTGGGTAAAAACTGGCATTGCCTAATATTTTATGTCTGAACAGTATAGAAAAAGTCGACTATTCCCCCACAAACTTTGCTTACGTGACCAGGAAGCGACCTTTTGAAATTTGCCTATTTTCTGTAATAAGTACGTATGGCAAAATGTAACTGGCGCAGACAATTTTATTAAATCTTCAAATTCGTGATAAGTAGTTTAATACTATGTTGGTGATTTTAATTAGCTTTAAAATGATACAAAATGCTACTGAATATTTAATACGCTCCTGGGTAGGACGTTGTTTCCTAATTACTTACATCAAAAAACTATAGAAGATTACTGTTTTATTCCTCTAAAGTTTTGCTTTTGTGACTAGAACGATTTTACTAAATAGTATTGCTTTATAAGATAGTATAGGGGAGAAAACAGATCCATGAAGTTTGCAATACCAAGAATTTGGCGAAAACCCACTGGCCACTCAAGCAACTACTACTTTTGCATTGTGGACCCTTCCAAACGTCGTACTGGCAAAAATGTACCAGCTATCACGTATCCTAGCCTTCGCTCATCTATTGCCCCAGTATTACACAGCCCTCAGCTGCCCGTACCTGCTCCTCCTGAGATAGAACAGGCATCTTCAATCGACAAAGGCGAGTCTGAGTGTGAGGAAATCATTGAAGAACTTGATGACGATTTCATATGTGTAGATAATGAGAGACGCCCTTTTTCCCTAACCAAAAAGACATAAACGACTTGGTCAGAGATTTTGGACTCACCAAATATAATGCAGAGCTCTTGACGTATAGGCTCAAGCAATGGAACTTGTTGGATGAAAGTGTGCAAGTCGTAGATCAGAGAAAGCGTCACGAAACTTTTTCTAGCTTCTTCGCCTATCAAGATGTTCTTTGCCTTTGCCACGATGTGACTGGTCTGTTGGAGGAAATAGGAATCGCATGTAACCCTAATGAAGGACGCCTCTTCGTTGCCAGCTCTTCAAGGAGTCTCAAAGCATTGCTGCTGCTTAACAGAAATAAATATCCGTCCCTTCCCTTGGGTCACTCAGTTTACCTCAAGGAGGATTATAATAACACCAAAACATTGCTGAAAGTTTTGAAGTTGACGAATATGATTGGGAGGTTATCGGCGACTTCAAAATGGTGACATTCCTAATGGGTCTGCAAGGCGGTTTCGCTAAGTTTCCGTGCTACCTCTGTCTTTGGGACAGCAGAAACGCCAATGCTCACTAGAACAAGCGCGACTGGCCACAGAGTACAGAATTTTCAGTAGGGAAAAACAACGTCAAATGGGAGCCACTGGTGGACCTCCTGAAAGTACTGACGCCACCACTGAATATTAAGTTAAGGCTTATTAAACAATTTGTGAAAACTCTATGTACGGAATCGCCAGCCTTCAAGTACCTTCAACATTTATTCCCTAACCTTTCTGAGGCAAAGGTTAAAGCTGGTGTCTTCATTGAACCACAAATAAAAAAGATCCTGGACTGCGATGACTTCCACAGGAAGGTCAACCGTAAGGAGAAAGCGGCGTAGAAAAGCTTTGTCGCAGTTGTTCGGGGTTTCTTGGGCAATCACAAGGCCGAAAACTATGTGTAGCTGGTTGCGGAAATGGTGAGAAACTATATAAAAATGGGTTGCAGGATGTCCCTAAAAGTTCACATGCTTGATGCTCATCTTGATAAATTCAAGGACAACATGGGAGCTTACTCGGCGGAGCAAGAAGAACGCTTCCGTCAAGATATAATGTACTTTGAACGACGCTACCAGAGATAGTATAATCAGAACACGATGGGAAACTATATTTGGGAGCTGATTCGCAAAAGTGATTTTCAGTATAATCGCAAATGTCGAAAAACTACACACTTCTAAATGATAGGTGGTCATTTTTATATAATTGTAACCAAAATACATCTTAATTTTGCTATATATGTTTTTATTGTTATTTTATATGTGAGCGGATGCACGTTATCTTATTGGAAATAGACAAGTTTCAAATTTTCGTTGTCCCTGTCACAAAAGCAAAGTTGGAAGGGAGTAAAAGTATTTCTCTATAGTTTTGAATCATAAGCAAGTAGAAAATAACATTTACTACTCTAGGACAAAAAACGTGTTACATAGTGTAATTAATTAGCAATAGCAGCAAAGTAAACTTTGCACTTCTGGTCTATAAAGCATTTTAGATGCGTACATAATTTGTAGTTCATTCGCTTAATTAATCTGTTTATCTCTTGATACACTCTTAAGAAAACAAGATTTGTCCTATTTCCACAACTTTATGTTCTCTATATATATTTTACTTTGTTTTTAGATTGTTTAGTTTCTTATACAACACTTTTTTTGGTTACAAGTTTCTTGTGTTAGTTGTTTTCTTTGCCAAAAATTATTTTGAGCGCGCCATTACACTCTTCAGAAGTATCGTTTCCTTTCATTTTAATCGTATCGTGAAAACAGCAGTATCTCGTTTATAACCGTCTCTATTTTCCTTTAGTAAATGATTGTATGACGTGTTTGGTAGCTTCTGATTTTGAACCAATCATTTTCTTTTGCGTAGCTCTCATGTAAGTATTTTAACCTTGTCTTTCTGCATCTCGTTACTTTGACTTTCTTTTTATTAGTTGTGCTAAACTTGTCATAAAATATCTAATTATTTTCTTTGTTTGTATAGCTTTTCAGATAACCCTAACTTTTTGTACTGGTCTTAAAGTTCTTTACCCGTATCCTATAATCCACATTTTAAAGGCTTCTGTCCGTTTTCTTTTCTTTTGCTTATGATCCAGATTTCTTAAGCATATAGAGCTGCACTCTGCTACCTCTTTCTAATGCGAATTTTTGATTTAATTAACTATTGCTTTTATTCAAAACCAATTTTGCCAGTCCTACCTATGCATTCCATCTTCTTTACCACAGTTGTCTTCTATTACTATGTATCTATGTAACAGTGTACTATTTCTTCTGCATAGCATCTTACCTCTTTTAACTTAAGTTTTATTTTTATTGTTTTTTTCGCATTTTATTATTTGGGTTTGTCGGGAAGGCTTTGATTAATATGTTGTTGACAATATTTCTAAGTATTTTTTTCAGCTCATCATCATTAGGTCTTCAGTGCTGGAACTGGTTAGACGCGTACCCTTATTGTTTCCTATTCTGAACTAACCTACACATTTCCCTAAACGTTGCACAGTCTGCATCTATCACTATCTGGTCTAGGTCTACATCTACCTCATTTTTTCTATCTCTGCATGTAATATATCCCATACTATTTCTCAGAAATACCTTAGAACGTATTCTGCCGTTCTATTTTTTTCCACAGATATCTTTATTCCCCTACTATTTCTATAACCTATTTGTTATTCACTTTGTCTGTCCATGCTATTGTCCTCATACATCTGAAGCACAGCATTCCAATAGGCTGCTACCGTTTTTCTGTCTACTTTTTCTACTGCCCATATTCAATAGGCATACTGTGCTGCTCCACACATATGCTTTCAACAATTTTCTTCCTGCTTCTATGTTTGTTGTCTTTGATCATAGGCGCTGTTCGTTCTTGTTAGATGCAGTTCGGTACCTTTCCATTGTTTTACAATTATATGCTCTATTTTTCCCACATTCAGTGGGGGGGCAGTCTGTGGCTACCACGTTCCCCCAGCACTTGAACATTTGTCGATTTAATAGTTTTTCCAATATATCTTTTCTCACAATCAACATTAGTTGCAGATATTTAACAAACGACACCTATATTTGTTTATAATAATCATCAGATTTATGTTTGCTTATTTTTTTGTCATTAGGATTTTCGTCTTGAAACTGGTTGAACGCGTAACGCTACTTATTTATATTCTGAGCTAGTCTACACAAATCCCTGAAATTTACACAGAGGTTATATACAGCTCGGTTCCCCTTCTATTGTTTTTTAATTATGTGCCTTATTTCACCAAGATTCGGTGGTATTTGGAGGGGCGTGGCTCCGTAGTGTAGTTGGTCTGCATGTGACTACTATGCCCAAGGTCCTGGCTTGAAATCCCGACACGGTCCGCTTGAAAAATGTTAGGCAAGCATTTTTCACAAAAATAACGCTCGTTTGAGTGAGAGGTAAAATAAAGGTCCCATGTGTGAGTGTTGCCACACACGTTAGAGATCCTTACCTTGCTTGTAACAGCAAGGGTTCGGCAAAGTTCAAAATTTCCAGGTAAAAAAAAATTCGTTTCTTAGCCAATGTAGTACCTTCGGGTGGAGCATTGGAAAAAAATCAAATGTAGGGTATTTGAAGGGGATTAAGCAGCCTGGGCTGCCATTGTCCTCAACACTTAGACATTTGCCGAATTAATAGTTTTCCAGTAAATCCTTTCGCACAATTAACATTATTCGAGAATATAGCACAACTAATGCCTGTAGTTGCTTATAATAATCATTAGGTTTAAGTACAGTTATTTTTTTCGTCATTAGTTGTTCCATCTTAGTACTGGTTGGATGCGTACCTTCTATTCTGAGCTAGCCTACACATTTCCCTGAAATTTCTACAGCCTACATCTTGCACTATCTGTGTATAATAGTCTAACCTAGGTCTACCTCAACTTCTCTTTTTTTCTATCTGTGCTTCTAATATATTTCGCATTATTCCCTCCTGCCGTAGTATGTGGCCTGTCTTCCTATCTCTTCTATTTTTTACTGTTCTCCACATAGTTCCTTCTTCCCCTACCATTTCTAGTACCTCTTTGTTCTTAACTTTGTCTGTCCATGGTATCTTCATCATACGTCTGTAGCACCACATTTAAAAGGCTTTTACCTTTTTCTTCTCCACTTCTCCTACTGTCCAGGCTTCATAGCCGTATAGTGCAGTGCTCCACACATATGTTTTAAGTAATGGTTTCCTTGTGTCATGAGTACTCTTTCGTTCTTTTGTAGGTAACTTTCTACACAGTGTCCTATCTTTTTTTGCATAACTATCGCTACACCTGAATTTCCTTCTTATGCTCCTGTATGAATTACCCTGAAGTCTCCACTCCAAAAATCCCCCGCCTCTGGCCACAAAACTTAGCTGATTCCTACTATGTCTAGTGCTAACCTATCCATTTCAATTTTCAGAGCTTACCTACTTGCTTCATACTTTTAACATTCCACGCTCCGACTTACAAAATGTTCTCGACTCTTATTCTGAACTTTCCGATCGCATCCTACGACGTAGTCCCCACCCGGAGATCCGAATGGGAACTTTTTAACTCCTGAATCTTTTACCCCAGAGAATGCCATCATGTTTATTACAATTTAAGTACGCTGTGTACTTGGGGGGTAATGTGATGGTTTTTTGTTGCCTTCTTAGACTGCCATATCGAAAGAGCCGCTGTCCTCTTTCAGGGACCTGTCTTAGTCTGGTTCGTCACTAACGACCTTACTACTTTGGTTGAATCTGTAGTTTGGCTTTTTATCTCATTAGAACACGCAAGCCATTCTACCTGTTCTAGTAATATAGAACTTCGTCAAGGTGCAGGTCCATTCGGAACGGTTTTTTCAGCTTAGATTATTATTATCTGTATATTTAAGGTTTTGTTTCTCCCTATATATAATCCGGACTTGATAATTCTTGTTAGTCTCAGTTTGCAAATTTTTGCAATCTTGTAAATTGAAGAGAACTACAAAAAAGATTGTCTCCAAATATTATGATCAATTAAAGACGAGAGGCTAGAAACAACATTGTTAATAAATAATAAAAACAAAACAGTGCCTAAACGTGACCCTTGGGGAACACCTTTGTAACTTGTAACATACAATTTTAACAGTTTGAGATCTGTAACTTGAAAATTTTTTACTCATCTTAAGAAGAATTGGTGCAAATGGTATCAAGCTCCCTGTGAAGAACGCTGTGACACACACGTCCAAATAACTGACGAGTTACTTACAGGTTTAGATTGTTAGAAATGCAAGAAATCCGAAAAATTTTTTCGAATTTACGGTGTCTGTTCTAGATCTAAATTTAAAAAGGAAGCATACATGTTTTGTATATACTTCAAGACGTACCGTGATCAAATGAATTTAGAATGTTAGTTTGGACCTTTCGCGTCTTTCACGTCCTATTTTGATTATAAAGAAGTCTTTAGTTTAGGATAGAACGAAATAATCTCTTTTGATGAAACCAAAACACATTTTTTACAGCATGATGTTTCTGTTTCCAGGAATTGTCACCGTACAGATGAAGTTCTAGCACCTACAAGGCGAGTGTTCAAATAATTTTTGCTGTCTTCATAAAAAGTTGCCGTGTTCCTTTTGTATCATGGATACAAAGTACAGTGCGGTCTTTTCTTAAGCAGGTCTTTTTCTAAATTTCCTCGAAGAAATAATGTTGCATCCCAAACGCAGCCATCTTTCTTAAAATTAAATCGTTAATCTGTTAACTTTTCTTCAATCATAATCTCTATTCTTCTGTGATTTATTTTTATTATAGCCTGAAAACTCATTTATACTTTTCTAAGTCTATCCTCTTTGGCAACGGCCATATTGTTTTTAAAACTACAAGTTTTTGCTTTGCTTTGAACATTGTTGCTGAAATTCGATCTTTTTCACTGCCTTCTCCCACCGTCAATTCTTTTACAGATTATTACAGTGAGAACAAGTACAGTAGTATATCGCGTGCTTGTCTAGATGGCGCAATAATATTGCTCAAATTTTACAAACGAATTATTCGATTCACTTTACAACATGACATACAAATTAGTTATAACTCTTCTTACCTTATCCATCTAAATAATTAAGTTAAGGTAAGCACAATTAATAAATTCTTTGTATACGGTATTATGGTGGAATACTAGTGAGTATTATTGTTTGTTTTCTCGGTCAGGTCGTCCTGGGCGTGGGTTGGATTGACGTCTGTCTAATCCAGATTTGCAGTGACTTTTGTTGGTATTTCCTACAACATAAAGAAACAAACAGCTACGATAAAAGGATCGGCTAAAGGATCGATACGTAAACTTCACTGCAATACTTTATAAAGCCCTGACACTCATCCTCAAGGTACGCTAGTTACGTTCAGAATGCATGATGGCTGCTCATTCTTTCCAACTTGTATACCGTATCACGTTCTCTTTGGTTAGGACAAGGGTGCATATCCCTTTCAAACCGTGAAAAACGCCTATACTACAAAATACATAATAATGTCGGGCTATTACTTCTAAACATTGCTGGGGGGACAAAAGTAGACCACATATTATAATGAGTAATACTCTGCTCCTAAAACTAGATTCCACAAATATGTGTAATATACTTAAATTAAAGATTAGAAATTCCCTAATATAATTATTTACAAAAATAATTTGTGAAGCAATTTGAAGCTTAATAAAGTTCTTAACTGCAATCTTTTGTAAACTGTTAATCGGACCCATTTGAAAATGTTACGCTGCAAGAAGTCTATCAATTAACTTTTGTGTTCAGATTCATAGTTTACGTTCAGATGCATTATTCTGGTTAAGGGTGGACTAAGCAACAACTGGTTATACTGTCACTTTCTTAAAGCTGTTCTGTCCCAGAACACCATCACTCGGACGCTAGAAGTCTCTGCTGCAGTAAGTACGGGTGGAGCTGTTTCTGCAGTTCCCATGTTGATGAAAGTAACAATCAACACTCTTGATAACAGATGGCATAGCGTTTAAATTGTAACCACAAGCCAAGATCTGGACCCCATCTTTTCGGAACAGTACCCCTAACATATTTAGTACCACCCTCCGGCCCAAACCATCGAGCCTACAACCGATCTTGGGTATAGCTAACTTCTTATCTCCAAATTTGATCATTTGTCTCTTGAGGTCAAAATATTCCACAGATCCTGATAATTCGATTTACTAGAAGTCATTTGCTTCGTCATCAGGTAGTGCATGCCACAATATCGATCGTTTAACCCTATGGCTTTTCTAATCTTTGGTTGTTGTCGGCGAAGTTGATCGAGACCACGAAATCTATTTTTAAATACCCTAGCACGTCATCGGGGCATATCAGGTTTTGGCGCTACGGAATCTGCCATGGACTATTCCGATGGCGTATCGAATAGATCGCTTTGTATCTTTTGCGCTATTAAATCTCGCGTTGCCTGCATCGCTGTACAGCCACATGAAACAACCATAGCTCGGTTCAAACTTTTGTTCATCATCGCGGGCGTAACTGTTTGTTCACTTCACTACTTGTCGTTGTTCGGGATTACCGGCGTCATGACAATTGTAGAGCAATAGCCATTATTGTTCTGCCTTTTGGGAGCTGGTTACGAAGGATTCGTAGAACCATATCTTCTATGCTTCCTTGTCTCTCTTTCTCAGGGCACCTAACTTTGCCACTACTACGGCGTGGTGAATGACTTTCGGCTTCAAACTCCAAAACTTAAGCCAGCGCATCATTCAGGGTGTTAGGTCAGGTCAGTCGTAATACTTGCTGGATCTTCCCATCTCGTATTCCATCAATGAATGTTTACACCGTCACCAGTTCTAAAAAGCTGTGCTTTTAGGTAAGCTAGTCTCACCAAGCGAGCAATATCTGCTTCAAGGTCTTGAAAATTTTCGGTGACCTTTAGGAAACGGTTCTTCTTTTGAGAGTGATTCACTTGTTACAGATAAGAATCGCTGTACCTCGTTTCCAACTTTGGTGTTAAGGTCCCTTACTTTCTTTGATCATGGCCTGGTATGGTTTGCAGAATTTGTAAAGTTTTACTTCGTAACGCGACCATCATTGCGGTTGCTCTTTCAACAGCGTTTCTGCCGGTAGCTATCACAGCAACCTCGAATTGCTTGAAATATATCCGCGAAGGTGACTTTCCGTCAAATATGGGTGGTTTTGCTTTGACCCTTGACGCCGTTTTACTTTCCCCAACATTCTTACATTCTGAGGTGTGCTGTTGTATTGCCGGAATTGAGTACCCCGACGCTTATACTGTTAGGGAATTAATCCATTCTTCCATATTCAGCGCCTTTTTTTCCACTATATGCAAGTTTTTGAATTTTTTCTGAAAATCTGGTTTCTAGTTCATGCGCGTTTTCTAATAAATCCTCTGGAAACTTCGTTTTCAATTACGGTTTCTGTATAAGCTCCTCTTTTAATGGCCTGTAATCCTCAATTAATTTTTGTTCAGCCGCTTTTGCGTTCTGGTTTAATTTTTTAGTAAATTTTTAATGTAAATTGGAAACGGTCTGGTTCAGTCTTTCCTCCAAGCTTCCAGCATTTTGATCTTGAAGAAGGAAGTAATTTCACTGTTCATTTATGTTGTTGACTGCAAGTGACAGGTAGGCAATAGAAATTCGTTCAAATGTCCCTTTTACTATAACCGCACACACTTGACACCAGTATAATCAAAACTCTTTTGCAATAATAACGGTTCTTTATTGTGAATTAATTACACAAGCATTCTCAACTCGGAGTTACACTTTGTCTTTCCAGTTAATCGCTAGCAGTACAAATACTAGCTTTTGTAAAGCTACAATATTATTTTTTTAATTATTCCCCAAACACTATAATTAACTATCAACGCACTAGGTGTTAATTTATATCGATTACTACTATATTTTATATCACATAGAGCTGTTTATTTTAAGTCTGTGTTACCACCAATTTATTTATTATCACGACTTTATAGATCAAGACTCAAATAAAAACTAGTATTACAATCAAATGTTTAATTAAAACTAACTCTAATGCTCACAAACGGCACTTTATATACATAATCAATAATTCTGGACTATTGTAAGAACGTACTAGAATTATGCAAATAACATCTAGAAGGTTTTTATTGTAAGCTTAATAAAGTTTTTTAATGTAACCTCTTATAAACCTTCTAAAAATCTCGCGCAACAGGGTGGCTACCAATTATCATTTGTATACAGGTACATCTTCTACGTTTAGCTGTATTATTCTGGTCAAGGGTAGACTAAGGAACGCCTCGTTACACTAACTTTAAGTTTATAAATTTGTATAATACTGTTTAAGTTCATACATTCACCCGTACTCATAAAATGGTCCTTTTAAAAGCACACGGGAACAGTTTTTAAAGGTAATATTCCGTTGATGTTTACAGAAGTAGTTTTTTTTCTTACGTTGATCTTCATCAACTGGTTACAGTCATAAATTAAGTACAAACTGCTTTACTTATTTAAGATTTTATCTTAGCTATGTTACTTGATACGTTAGCTACTACCGCACATTTAAAAAACATCTACCTGAAACCAAGCTCTACTTTGAAAGATCCCGTTTATAATTATATCGACATGGATTAGTATATTGATAACATTAATAAAAATATATGCTAAAAGTGCTTAAGGGTTCGTCACATTGTCTGTAGAATCAATACGTCTATAAGCGACCACTTGACACCTAGACCTGTGATTTTAATGAGATGATGGGTAATTTTATACAATTATTATTTAAAAAAAGGAAATTGACAACAACTATATATTTATTCTAGGTTGTTTTCCATTCAAGTGAACCAGTCTATCCAGATCAACTACAGATCATTTTACCCCAAATTGTATTACCATTCAAATTTCCCCTGCCCTCTTAAGAAACATTTTTTATTGGAGTAGCAAGCTTTTTATAGGAGCCAATACACGTCAAATTTATTGACATTCACATGAATCATTTATGATCCTTTATGATCTGCAAAAGTCAGATATAGAAAAATGTAGAAACGTCCCTATGATATAGAGAAACGGCTGATAACGGAAATTGTAAAAATGTTTGAGATATTTGCGAAAGAAAACACATTAAACGGGAATTTATTAAAGTTGCTACGGTCTAAATCGACTTTTGCTACAGAGGCATACGTCGCGAACGCGATTGTTGTCTAAAGAATAAAGCAGCAACCCGACTTCAGCCAGCACAAGCCCTAAAGATTTGTTGAGTTATTCGAACAAAAGATATGTCAACCACAATAAAAGAATGAAGTGTGTTGTGTGATAGTAAGAATAATAAGGAAATAAAAGAAGAAAATGTAATAAAAGTGAAATTGTTTAAATGAAGTGACATAATTTTTTTAACTATGGACAAAGGAACTATACTCTTTAAATAAATAAAGTATTGGGGAAACGAAAAGTTTTAAAATGATTCCGAACTCAAGGGCAAGATATACTTATATACGACAGGATAAAGTCAAAAGTTAGAAATTCAATTTAGATAGCAATAGGGAAGACAAAATATATTCAGATAAACGTACAAACAGAGGTAGCACTAGTTGTTACTAATCGTTAGAATAAAAAAAAAGTTTTAGATCTATAATATGGTCCTTGAGATTTGCCATCAGCATCTTGCAAGATATTTACTAAAAACAATTTATGGAGCACTTTTTAACGTGTAATACGTTTCATGTTTGAAAAACGAATCAAATTCGACGGATATTTTTGTCCTTGTATTTTATTCATACGTGTGGCATTGAAGATCTGTGTTAAAGTTTGTCAGAGCGTTGCAGCATTAGGTAACTGTCCACTAAAAGTGTAAAATCAGATCCGTATCTAAATCAAACCACCCATCTTTGTACCTCTGATGTCTCAGCATTTGTTTGATAATTGTTTTCACTTGCGTAACTGCCTTCCTTATTATCTGAAGAAAGCCTATACCTTCTCCACCGCTGCAGGGATGAAAATTGCTACTAGAATCTGAAATTAGTTATTTAGTATCCATGTAGCTATTTTGCTATGCGAACGGTAGTATCTTGCAAATTCTCTGAATTGGCGGTCTGTTTTTGAAATTACCAGCAGCACATACGTGTGGCACGGTCCGTGCGAAAAACAATGCCACCACTCATATGTGGCAGTATGGCAGTTGGTAACAAAGATTGTTAAAATCGTAGAAAAACATGAGAAATGCATAGAAATGACTGCTGCTAAAGAGATCTAATTGTTTCTGACGCCTACGTTGAGCACCTTTTAAGAAAAGTTCTTCTGAAATAAATTCACGTTGGAGTATTATATATGTAAATGTTGCAATTACGTACAAAACTAGGTTTGTGTGGTTTTTCTGCGTGCTTTCTTTCAAGACTATTTAAATCGGATTAAAAGACGCACTCGTGTCTAGCATTAAAAGCTATGGCCATTATCATACATATGAAGTAGCAAAAAAAATAGGAATCAATTACAGATAATTAATAAGCACGACCATGATTGCAAATAAAAAGGTGTAATTATAAAGCTGAGGTTTTGCACAAATATTCCATAATTAATTGGCGACTTGGGAGGAGTTAGTGTTATTATGTTATTATTTTCAAAGCCGTATTCTAAGTAGGATTTTGTTATTTCTATTTCTGTGCTTTAGAAACTGTTTGATTTTTTTCCATAATTTATTAAATAGTACTTGCAGATTACATCAAAAAAATTAATTATATTTATTTTATAGAACAGTGCAATTAAGACATCTCTCAAAATTTAGACTAACTCAAATTCAATGCATATTGGAAAAAGAACAGTTGTATGACTGCTTGACAACTGCATAGTAACTACACAGCGTACGTACAACATTTGGAGGAATTGAAAAACCACCACCTCTTTCCATCGTCCCCTTTATTGTGAGTTTTAATCTTGAGCAAGCCCTAATTTTGTAGTCCAAAACTTTTTTTCCCGTAGAAAGAGGAAGTCGACCTAAAATTTCCAGAAATCTCTAAATGAAAAGAAAACCACCCTTGCAACCCACAATATTACGGAGAACTCTTGCCAAGAAATTTCCGGACGTTTCCTTTAACGAATTTTATTTTTAGATTTTCAATTTTCCAAACGTTTAGATGAGGCGCATCGTTGTTCTTTTACAATTTTTCTCGTACAAAACACTTTGTCAAACTGATATCTTGCTGTTTCAAAAATTTAACAAGCCATAATGTTTTTAAACTAGTTTAACAGGAGGAATAAATGGTCTACGACCTTCTCACTTACAAGACCTCTTAACTTTTTGTTGCTATGCGAATGCGCAAAATCTGATTCATTCATCGACTTTGTTATGCAATTTTATGCTTGTAGGTAAAGTAAACGAGGCAATTGTACAGCGCTTCCTTTTGCGCTTCAATCAGAACTGGCTTGTCTAACGCTGATCAGGGTAATTTATTCTTTATTCAAAACTTCTAGACTATTGTAAAACGTACCAAAAGTTATTCAAATAGCATCTCGAATGTACCTACTGTAATCTAAACTACTCTTAAATCTAAAACCCTTGTACCTGTCAATCAAAACCATCTGAAAGGTGAGGTGCCACGGGAACCTATTAATCGCCTCTTGTGTACAAACGCTTTCCTTACATTCTAGTGTTATTATTCTGCTCAGAAGCAGACACATCGGCGTTACAGTATGGTATCGAAAAGTACAGGGTAAATCAGGAGATCTTTTTCGCCCCGTTTAGTTGGGTTTTGGTACTCCAAGCGGATGAGAAGTTGTCTCATATTCCGCTCAGGCATTTATTAATTCAAACACATCTTACACAAACAAGGTGATGCTGGAACTAGATTTTTACAGCACTTTTAATAATATACTATCTGGACTATTTGGACATTTTTTCACAATGTTACCTTTCTCCATTTTTTCTTAATATCGGCCCTAAATTAATTTTATCAGAAAGAAGAGTTCAACTAGGCCGCCTCTTTTTTGCTTGGCAATTGCTGCTTTAACAAACAACATTAAATTAGAATTTAACTGTTGCTGCTTGGACGATGGTTGCATCGACGACAATATCGAATCAGTTTTAAATGACCTATTCAAAATATTAAATCTTTCAGCTTCTTGGACCTGAAACTTAATCTTAACACATGCAAGTTACTGTTTCTTTCTCCACCTAACGAAAAAACAATCACTTTATTCAAATAAGTTGCTCCAAAAATCAATTAACCTTTAAAATCAAGTTGAAATGTATTTGGAGCTACACTCCATGACGGATGTTTACGAGATAAAATAGAGAAACTTCAACTCTTTTCAAGTAAGTGTAACTAGATCCACCTCCTTGTACATTTTTTTTTTCCTTTTAAAAAATTGTCTATTAATTCGAAAACACATATTTGCTCAGATGGCATTGCATAAATTTACTTTCTTTTATAACATTATCCGCACTATTCTTGAAAAAATTATGAACATTATACTTTCTGACAACAATTGGTACTAAGCAATAATCCAAATATTCAGAGGAGAACAACTTAATATTGTCATACATCTTCATTTCTCTTCCTGTCTTTTTGTATTCCTTTAATTCTTGTCTGCCTTTAATGAAAAATGTCTTAATTAACTACAGAATAGACCTTATATTTTTTAAAGAAGCTGGGAAGCGTTGGTGTGAAGCAACATAGATGTCAATAATCGTATACTGTAATAATATCCAAAAATATTGGGATTAACTAATTCAGGATACTTTTCCAAGAAATCAGCTTGAATCAGTCACTAACCAGTTACGGTTGTCTGTGCGGATAAAACAGAAAGTAGTAATGTAAGCAAAGACACTAGACCGTGCCAAGTACCGCAACAAAAAACAAGGGGGAGGATTCTATAGGATTAATGTCGTGCTAGCTAAAAGTCGTAGAGTGGGGAGGGTCTCACAGAAAGAAAAAGGAAACTTCAAGAGATACAATTTATTTATAAACCCTTAAGCAATCTACATGTTATAAAAAAGGAAAACCAACTCGCATAGAAAACAACATTTATCCGACGTAACCCAGAGGATTTACATAGTAGAAAAGTCAACGCACAATAAACCATACATTCTTTAACTACCTCAATTCTAATATTTACATAAAATAGCAATTAAAGAAATTTTTTTAACGTGAACTGCTTCCGCTACCTTCAATATTATAGTTACAAAAAAACAGCAATTACAATAGTCATACAAACCCCATACTTACACATTGTCCACAAATAATACTTGATAAGCAATTACAGAAGAAAATTGTAACAGTAAATTACTGTATTTGGAAAAGAATCCCGCTAGGAGTCGAAATGAATTTTTCTCGTGGCTGAAAAAGAATATTAGCAAGCGGCACACTTTACATAGTATATTTAACTTTTTTATATAGTTTAAAAATTATATGTTACATGGACACCCCAAATAAGAAAAGCTGTCTTCATTATTAAATTCGCCAGTTTGAGTAAGTACAATTTCAACACCGCGATACGTCTATTTGTGCGATGATCAACCGGAAAAGCTTAACAAAAATTCAGACCCAATTTTTCCTGTTGTAGGTCATCAAACCGACGCAGAAAAGTAATAGGAATTCTTACAGCTTGGACGGACGTTTCGTTGGGGCCAACAACTTGCTGTAGTCGACATCTGCGGGATCGCATCATACGGCATACCAAAATCTTTTCCTAGAAGATCAAGTGAATCAAATTTAGAACGGTGAACGGGGTAGCTTTTCATATTGCTTGACCAATAGCTAGTAGTAAATCATTTTCTAACTTAGGATATAAGTGTATACATGTTACGTAGTCATGCGTTGAATTAGTTTAGAGTAAAGTAACACCACTAATTTAGTTGTTAAATAATTCCATATTTCGAAAAACAACTTCGTACAAACTAGTTTTGAAATCTCATTTTATAAATTCATTAACTGTATGAGCCCATTTGTTTATCTTCGCAACTAGAACGCACTGCTTCTATTTCGGACAGTTACAAGTCATTAGATAGATCGAAAATAAAAGTTCGACCACAAATAAATTGAATATACCATATTAGAAACTCGAAGCCAACTACAATTGATAACGGGAAACCCATTTGATAAAACACGTAGGTAAATGATTGTAATATTTCCGAAAATAAGTGTTTTAATAATCGAAACCGACGTTTCAAACGTATTATAATCTCTAAGGAAAATACCAGATTTAATACTATGTTGAAATAATACTATCGACCTCTGGCGGAACTCAAGCGTTAATATGTTTATAGTTCTTCTACAACTATCGCGGCGCACCACAACACAAAGCACTTGAAGGTTAATCGCGGTAAAAACATATACTATACTATACTCGACAGAAAAGAATTAAGCTGCAAGCTACATCTTATGCGATAATTAAAGTTAATTTTTACAAACGGTACAATCGGCAATACTTGTTGCATGAATTTTATAATTGATTAACACTCAAATACAAAGCAATTGATACAGTATACTAAAAATAACATTTTCACAAAGAACATTAATAGTAGTATTTCTAATATGTAAGGAACTCTCGTTATGACCTTTTCCCACGCGATCTTATCTGACCAAGTAGATAACGCAGCTAATTCAAAAGTTCATCATTTCGGATATCGCTTTGTGGGTTACTCTAGAGTCTAGACAATGTGCACAACAGTTCTAAACGATATTTTTTAGAAGTAATCCATGAAGATGTAAATAATGTTATTACTACACCTAAATCCTACACAAATTTTATTTGAATTGGATGAAGAATTGAATGACTGTTCTGTGACGAAATTTCTGTATCTTGGTAACGATATTTATCAATAAAGAACTCCAAACTCATTGACATTTTTGTAGGGCATGTTACAGGTAAAATTAGCATTTCGATATGAATTTTAATTTGCCCCAAAAGGGCGGGGGTTCCGTAACAAGTTGAGGATGATTCGGCTAACTACAATGGTGCGGGAGTGTGATCCTATGAGAAAAAATATAAAAATAGTAAAAATATAAAAATAAAGATAATAAAATAGCCGAAATAAAACCAAACTACGTTAGAAAGTCACTTACCCTGAAAGGCTTTTTTCTGGTCGCAATTGAGGGGAGACGGAAGACGGTTACTCCGCCTCGTTTGAGTTTGGATTCTTAAATTTTACCACATTATAATTTACCTTTTTCTAAAACGTCGCAAAAATACTCCCACTTTTGTCAAATTACATAAATTCTCAAAATCAAGCCCTTTACCAAATACGCCTTCATTACAGAGGTAGCTGGATATCTTGTCACAAATGTCTGTTTACCTAGTTCTTAAACAAATGCAAATAAAATTCCACCTATACTTAAGTTCAATTGATATCAAATAGTTGCGATATAAATACAAATACAAAAAAGAAACCTAGTTGCTCCAAATTTTTTCCGTATTCTATATTAAAATACCTGATATTATAACAGTTAATTTTTGGAAATGTCGTTAATGACAGTTAAATACCAGCTTTTTCGTTATATGATTTCATTGCCTTTCCAAAATATTACATTTTTACTCTTAGTTATTTAGTATCCAACAACATCAGTCTTTCTTAGGACAATTTCTTGTGTTTTCCATCTAACACAACTCCCTTAACACACGACACAAGTTCTAAATTATTGGAAGGGTCGACTCTCCAGGTTCTAACCCTTTCTCCAACCGGTCGTAATGATATTACTTCCACGAACCCGTGAATTGAAATTAACCCTGCCTGCGCAAGGATAGCTTAACAAATTAAGTCGCACACCGCGTGAATCCATATTATCTGCTTGAAACTGTATTTTATTTCCACTTGCATTCTCTCCTCATACCGACCACTTACAGCCGGGGTCTACCGCCTAATTACTCGCTCTAATGACTATATTTCGCCCTTTCTAATTTCTTGCTCGTAAATAATTTTTTTGTTAATTTTTCCGTAGGATATAACTGCTGTCGTTACTACAGGGAGTGTGATTCTATAAGAAAAAATATAAAAATAGTAAAAATGTAGAAATGAAGATAATAAAATAGCCGAAATACAACCAAACTACGTTACACAGTCACTTACCCTGAAAGGCTTTTTCTCTTGTTGCAATCGAGGGGAAGCCAAAGCGGCTGTCGCAATCATACCTTTGATATTATCCCTGCGCGCAAGACGGCTACTCCGCCTCGTTTGAGTTTGGATTGTTACATTTTACCACATTATAATTTACCTTTTTCTAAAACATCGTAAAAATACTCGCACTTTTGTCAAATTACATAAATTCTCAAAATTAAGCCCTTTACCAAATAGGCCTTCATCACAGAGGTAGCTGGATATCCTGTCACAAACGTGTCTGTTTACCTAGTTCTTAAATAAATGCAAATAAAATTCCACCTATACTTAGGTTCAATTGATATCAAATAGTTGCGATATAAATACAAATATAAAAAAGAAACCTAGTTTCTTATTCTCTATCTGGACAGGTACTGCTAAAAGAAATTAAAAAATCAAATTTATCAATAATACTATCGCTCCAAATTTTTCCGTTCTCTATATTAAAATACCTGATATTACAACAGTCAATTTCTGGAAATGTCGTTAATGACACACATAGAAAACAGTTAAATACCAGCTTTTTCGTTATATAAATAAAGCTTACTTTTAAAATCAGTAAACACTAACTCCATCGCTAATTTAGTCTAACAGAACAATTACTTTCACTTTGATTTATTTTCTACTATATAAACACACGCTATTTGCATTTCCGATTCACATGGGGTTCATTCTACTCACTGTTTAATTGGTTAATTAGTATCCTACAACATCGGTCTTTCTTACGACAATTTCTTGTGTTTTCCCTCTAACACAACTCCCTTAACATACGACACAAAATTCCAAATTATTGGAAGAGTGGACTCTCCAGGTCCTAACCCCTTTCTCCAACCGGTCGTAATGATATTACTTCCACGAACACGTGAATTTAAATTAACCCTGCCTGCGCTAGAATAGTTCAACAAATTAAGTCGAACACCGTGTGAATCCATCTGCTTGAAACTGTATTTCATTTCTACTGTATTGCACTTTCGCCTCAAACCGACCACCTACGACACGGGTCTACTGCTTTGTTACTCGCTCGAATGACTATATTTTGCCTTTTCTAATTTCTTGCTCGTAAATAATTCTTTTGTTAAGTTTTCCGTTGGATGTAACTACTGTCATTTACTTCCCACTCTTTCTTACGTTCAGCGAGGGAAATGTCATTGTCTGATCTTTTTTAAATCGTGAATTAAGCATGAACTCCTGTGTTTTACTAAAGTTAACGTCAAATATAAATGTTTTCCGCAATACATTGTATTGTACGAGATGATTAATTATCTGAGATCGGGAAATATATTTAAAATTCTTATGCAGTTCGTCGATGGTGAAGCTCCTGTTCTGCAGATTTTGTGTATTAACGGTTGCTTTTAGTTCGTCCGTGATTATGATTGGGCGGCCAGAATGTTCTTTATCATGGATGTTTGTTCTTCCACCATTATATAAACGGCACCACTTTCTTTCGCGCATTCCCTTCATTCATTACACCTTTTTCATACACTTCAACGAATTGCCGATGGATTTAGGCTGGGAGAGTGTTTTTTGCATTTAAAAACCGAATCACAGCGCAAACTTTGCAATCGGCGGGATTAGTAAAGGACATAGCTGATATTAAATTGCTCACAATATTGTCTACTTCAGCTAGCAGCTTCAAACTTACTAAAAGCGTTGACAAATGACCAGAGAGGACATTAATTTGTAAAACGGCCGCAAGAAACGATATGCGCAGATAGGAAGCGCAAACGGTTCTTACTTTAAAAATAACCCTCGTAGCTATATTAATATCTTTATAAATACGTTTGTAGATCTGGAAAAAGCATTCGACAATGTGAAATGGAAAAAACTGTTCGAAATACTCAAAAAGATTGGATTGAGTTATAATGATAGACAAATAGTTCATAGCTTACACAAAGAGCAAACAGCAGTAATAGAATTAGAGCAGGAACGTAGAGAAGTAAACATTAGGAAGGGGGTGAGACAGGGAAGTGCACTATCCCCATTAATTTTTAACTTGTACATTGAAGAGGCAATGATTACTGTCAAATGCAGGAAGACATTTGAAATTACTATGCAGAGACAAAAAATTGATATGCCTAGATTTACAGATGATATGGCTGTATTAGCATCTAGCAATGAAGAGTTAGAAGCTGCTCTTAATGAAATGCAAATGGTTCTAAGAGAGAGATGAAAATTAATAAAAATGAATTAAAGTACTAGTATGCAAAGGAGGGGAACATAAATCAAAAACAAGAATACAAATATGTAACAAGAACTTACAAGAGGTTAAGGATATCTGCTACCTAGGAAGCCAAATAACGCAAGATGGGAAAAGCGCAGAAGATATAAAACAAAGATTAGCACAAGGTCGTGCTACATTTAACAAGAAAAAGCAACTACTGTATTCAAAGACAACAAACATAGAAACAAGGAAAAGATTGCTTAAAACATATGTGTGGAGCACAGCACTGTACGGCTGTGAAGCTTGAACAGTAGGAGAACCGGACAACAAAAGGTAGAATCCTTTGAAATGTGGTGCTACAGACGTATGATGAAGATATCATGGACAGGCAAAGTTAAGAACGAAGAGGTACTAAAAATGGTAGGGAAAGAAATATCTGGAAAACCGTAAAAAAATAGAAGAGATAGGATGATAGGCCACGTGCAACGACATGAGGGAATAGTGCGGAATATATTAGAAGGAAAAAAGAGAAGTAGAGGTAGACCTAGGTTAGACTACTGAACACAGATAGTGAAAGGTGTAGGCTGTAGAAATTTTAGGGAAATGTGTAGGATATCCCAGAATAGAAATCAATGTAGGTACGCATCCAACCAGTCCCAAGATGGATAAACTAATGACGAAAAAAAGTAACTGTACTTAAACATGATGATTCTTAATTCAGCAAATGTCTAAGTGTTGGGGGTTCTTGGCAGCCACAGGCTGCTGAACCTCCTTCAAATACCTTACATGTGATTTTCCAATGCTCCACACGAAGGTACTACATTGGTCAGCAAGCGAGTTTTTTTTTACCTGAAAAATTTTCAATTTTGGCGAACCCTTGCTTTTCCAAGCAAGGTAGGGATCTTTAACGCGCATGACAACACTCACACACGGGACCTCCATTTTACCTCTCATCCGAACGAGGGCGTATTTTTGTGAAAATGCTTGCCTAACATTTTTCAAGCGGACCGTGTCAGGATTCGAACCCGGGACCTTGGGCGTAGTAGTCACACGCATACCAACTACGCCACGGAGCCCGTTCACATACCACTGAATCTTGGTGAAATAGGACATATAGCTAGAAAACAATAGAAAGGGAACCGAGCTGTATATAGGCTGTGTGAGAATTTCAAGGAACTGTGTAGGTAAGTGTCCAACCAGTTTTGAGACGGAAAACCTACTGACGAAAAAATAAGCGCAGATAAATTTGATGATTATTTAAAACAACTACAGGTGTTGGTTGTGAAATATCTGCAACTAATGTTGACTGTGCGAAAAGGTATATTTGAAAAAAAAATCGGCAAATGTTCAATTGCTAGAGGAACTTGGCAGCCACAGGCTGCTTACCCTCCTTCACAACCACTGAATGTCAGAGAAATAGGGTATATAATTGTAAAACAATAAAAGAGGACCGAACTGCATCTAACAAGAAAGAACAACGCCTATGATGAAAGACAACAAACATAGAAACAATAAGAAAATTGTTGAAAGCATAGGTGTGGAGCACAGCACAGTATGCCTAAGAAATACGGGCCGTAGGAAAAGCAGACAGAAAAACGGTAGCAACCTTTTGCAATGTTGTGCTTCAGATATATGAGGATGATAGCATGGACAGACAAAGTAAATAATGAATAGGTTATAGAAATAGTAGGAGAACAAGGATATCTGTGGAAAAAATAGGAGAAATAGAAGGGCAGAATACGTTTTAAGGCATTTTTGGGAAATAAAATGGGATATTATTACAAGCAGAGATAGGAAAATGGAGGTAGATGTAGACCTAGATCAGGTAGTGATAGATGCAGACTGTACAAATTTCAGGGAAATGTGTAGGTTAGTTCAGAATAGGAAACAATGAGGGTACGCGTCTAACCAGCTCCAGGACTGAAGACCTAATGATGATAAATTACGTTTATTTTAGGTTTGTTTTAAATTTATTGTACTTTATTATTCCTCATGTGCTTTAAAGCCAAAATCACTTTCGTGATCTCGAGTTTTGGTACCTTCTTGTCATTCCTTCTGGAGTTTACTCTAGGAACGTATTTCAAGATGAGGTGGCGTCAAGTATAACTCTTGATTGAAATTGGTATATCCCACAAGATAGTACTGCAAGACCTTTTTCGAAGACTTACATCACCTTCCCACAAGTTACTCACCAACTATTCTTGTTGGTACAGTAAAGGTTTTCGGTACTTTATTGAAATACAGAATTTTAGCGAGGTACTTCACCAAGTTTCTTTGCTGATTACCCGCTTGGTTTCCTAGGGACAAAAGTGTACGTAACAATTTGTGTTCTTCCAGTTTATAGGCGGAGGTGCAGTGCTACATTCGCAAAGCTAGCAGAACATATTTTTATTTTCTGATGGTAAGAGCGTTAACCTTTTTTATTTTTTATTAGGAATTCTAAAAGTATAAAAAGTGCTACTGCAATTGTAGCTGTTTTTTGAAAATTTATCGTGTCAACTTCACAGGCGTTGCAGTGAAGCATTGGAACACTCGTTCAACACCAACAATTAGTAGCAATTTGAAATACGTGCCAACTTAACGCACTTGTTTGTACTATACATGTGATTCTCCAATGCTCCACCCGAAGGTACTACTTTGGCCAGGAAGCGAGTTTTTTTACCTGGAATATTTGGAATTTTGCCGAACCCATGCTGTTGCAGGCAAGGTAGGAATCTTTAACGTGCGTGACAACACTCACACACGGGACCTCCATTTTACCTCTCACCCGAACGAGAGAAAAATGGTCGCTTAACATTTTTCAAGCGGACCTTGTCGGGATTCGAACCCGCACTTGTTTGTACTAGTGAGTTTTCGTCCAATACCCTGAAAGGTTATCCACATCAATCCTCGGATTTTACTTTTAATAATGATGATTGCTTGATAAGTTGACAAGAACAGACAGGTGAAACGGTGTTTTACCAAAAAAATAATCGACTTCAATAACGTATTACTTACCAGTAATAACAGTTAATTACTAAATGAATACTATATTACAATTAATTCTCATGGTTACACGACGCGGCGCCTGTAAAAATATATCTTGTACTACAAAAGGCGGTTAATTAACCGGTTCGTTGTATTATAAACTGTACATTATAATTTATACTCATTTTATTATAAATAGCTTTTTAAGATGTTGTTTTCTCCATTAAATACTGTTAGAAAACCACGATCAAGATTTTTCCTAAACCTGTTATTTATATAATTCACGTTGCTAGAGAAGAACCAATTTTAATAACAATAAAGCAGTTTAAACAGCTTAACTGTTATTAATAGTCTGCACTATAAAGCACGATTGTCATCTAGCAGTTTCTCTTTTATTTATGACTGCGAAGTTGAGTGCGAAAACTAGCAGCCATAAGTCACGGGTTTCTTGTCATGGTACACAATACAGTTGTGATGGTAAATCGTGATAACTGTAATTCGATATTTTTAATAACGTATGGTGCTGTAATGAACAATACTTTTATTTGATGTATAGTTTTTCGCAAAAGTGAGCTTTACGATCGTATCTCTATGCGGTCTCTTGAAATTACACATTTACACAGCGGGCGAAAAGATTTTTACTTCATCAACTATTTCCTCGAACTCGTGAATAATAAGGCTACAACTTAATTCATGAACTTACAGATTAAAATCGCAAAAGAACTGAATTATTTTAAGTTTCAGCGACTTCAACTAGGATCTGACTTGCTCTTCCGGGTTTTCGGTACATTTTTAAATGCATGAGTGAGCTTCGACGCTTAGATAATAATACACCCAGGTATGTTTGCATTCGACAGTTGCTAAATTGATTGGTTCTATTAGTACCGACAGTTATAAATAGCGTATAAACAGAGCAATCAAGTTAGTTACGAAGGCTATTTCACATAGCAAGAATTCCGGATCCGATTTATACATACAGCACTCCTTTATTGTTTGAAAAATCATTTACATATAGGGCGTCGCGACGTCGTCAAGGCAACGACGCATGGTAGCTCTGCCACCAATAGTGTATGATAGTAATTTCCAGTCCCGCCTACTGTTACTTTTAAATCCCTCCACGTTTACATCGAAGTAGGTGAAACGAAACAAGTCAATAATTCAGTTCTTGGCGTGCGGTTGGTTTAAAGCAATCGTTTATTTTAGTTCGCTTTTAAATATCGAGGACGCTGATGAAAATAATTATATTTTATTGCAGAATCCATTTGGCTCGAGCAGTTTTGCTGATCTGCTAACGTCTCCGTTTACAGACGATCCGAACGTTATTTTACCACCGGAAGAACTTGATCCGTTTCCAGAAGTGTCCTTATCGCAACCATCGTCGCCTCCAGCTGCACCACTGCCTAGTTTTCAAGAAACGTATTCGGTGCGTTACAACACGCCTTTTAATAAAATGGAGGAAGAATATCTTTCGTATCATTATCATCAAACAGCGGCGGCTTATGACTATCAACACCATCAGTACGCAACGACTCCTTATTATCCACCGCCTCCTCAGAACTGTTCGTCTGGATTTGATATAATTCCACATGAATCTTATTCTCTTCCATCGTATCAGACAACGGCTTCTGAATTACAAGTTAGCACAGCACTAAGTCCTCGTCATCGGCGCGCTTCTCTCCCTTTACAACGATCAGAATCGACTAGCAGCAGCGAAAGCCCTAAGTTACGAATGGCATGTTCATCTGCAGCTAGTTCTCCAGGTGGTAGTGTCGATTTACCTGCAAGCAAAGGTCCTACTCCACCGTCGCCTTCACAACTTTGTGCCGTTTGTGGTGATACAGCTGCCTGTCAACACTACGGTGTACGAACCTGTGAGGGTTGTAAAGGGTTTTTCAAACGAACAGTACAGAAAGGTTCTAAATACGTCTGCCTAGCTGATAAAGCTTGTCCAGTTGATAAACGACGAAGAAATCGGTGCCAATTTTGTAGATTTCAAAAGTGTTTAGCTGTCGGAATGGTCAAGGAAGTAGTGAGAACAGATTCGCTGAAAGGGCGAAGAGGTCGCTTGCCTTCTAAACCTAAATCGCCACAAGAATCACCCCCAAGTCCACCCATCTCGTTAATCACAGCTTTAGTTCGTGCACATGTGGATACTACGCCAGATTTAGCAAACTTAGATTATTCTTATTACTGCGAACCAACCCCAATAGAACCCGTTATGTCAGAAGCAGAAAAAATCCAACAATTTTACACATTGCTTACAACGTCCGTTGATGTTATCAGAAATTTTGCCGAAAAAATTCCTGGTTATTCAGAGCTGTATCGAGAAGACAAGGAATTACTTTTTCAATCAGCTTCTTTAGAGCTTTTTGTGTTGAGGCTGGCATACAGAACGCATTCAAATGATACCAAACTGACTTTCTGCAGCGGAGTTGTTTTGGATATTCAACAGTGTCAGCGATCATTTGGAGATTGGCTTAATGGTATTATGGAGTTTAGTAGTAGTTTACATGCTATGCAAATTGATATTTCAGCATTTGCTTGTTTGTGCGCCCTTACGATTATCACAGGTAAGTTTTTATCCAACCTTAAGATTTATTTGAGTAGTTTTAGAAATGTTTTAATTTAGGAAAAATGCTGTTTAACTTTTTAAAATCGTTCAAATCAGATTTACAGCAATTGCCCTAAATTTAAGTGAATAACGTACACTTTCTTATCACAACGAACACATTGTTTCAGTTAAAATTGTTTAGGAATTCCAGAACAAATTTTGAAAAGAACATTAGCTTTCCATTACCAATAAACCGAACATTTATTTTTAAAATCGTTTTCTATGTTTTGAAACCAGTCTCCCCGACATAAAAATACAGATTTTTCTTGCGTCATATGTTTGTGCTTAAGGCTGCAAAAGAATTCTTTTGATTTAAATTTAAAAATTATTTAAGGGTCTCAAAAATTAGAACCGTCATCTAAGCATTTGTGCCATCAATGTGCGGTTCAGACCTTCTCATACTAAGATATATTTTAATTTGCGGCAGCTGCAGAAGGTGCACTTTCAACCCCCACGCTGTTTATTACTTTTAAAAGTACCTATTTTTGCATTTTTAATACACAATTGTCCAGAAGAGTACATACTTTGTGTACGCTTTTATATAAAATATTACAGCAATGAATTGGCGAAGCTGCAAAAAGACAACTTTTATGCCGTGGACGTAGTCGGAAGTAGAGTCTAAGGGATACGGATCTTCTAGAAATTTAACAGATTTTATAAATATCGTTGGTCCAACTTCACTATGTAACGCTAACGCTTTACTTTAGGAAAAATTATACAGTAGAAATGAATTTATTAGTTTCAGTTAGTTAAATGAGCTGTTATCACGAAAACACCCTGAAAAATGTAGATGTTTCGATAGTTCACATTTAATAACGTTGCTATTTTAATGTGATATATTAGGATAAATAGTAAAGCACCTACACAAACAGTAATAAAGATCGGTACTATACACCGCTTCGTATTAAACTCAAATAATTGAAAAATAAATAAACAAATAGCCGAATTCCTACTTAACAACGGCGAAGCTTCTAAGAAGGTACTACACCCAAAGCTAATTGAGGATGTTGGCCGACTGAAACTAATACGTTTCTAGCTACTTGATAATGAATAATTTTGCCTGGCATGGGGAAAGTAATTAGAGCATAGAAAACCAAAATCAATATAAATTGTTGGTTATTTTGCAAAAAGAAAAGCCCGTGACCGATTTCACTGTTCTTGCAGATCATCAAACGGACGCATTTCTTTTTGCAAAACAACCAAGTTCTGGGATTATACACACATCAAGGGGTATTTATAACACAAACAGTTTCTCATGCGCCCTCTATACTCGAATGTAAGCAACTAACCATCGGTAACTTTTACAAGTCCCAAGATGATCAGCGTAGATGGAGTTGCCAGCCAAAATTTTTAAAAACTTAGTCAAAAGACAAGTTGAAAAATAAATAAACAAATGGCCGAATTCCTACTTAACATTGGCGGACCTTCTAAGAAGGTACTACACTCAATGCTGATTGAGAATGTGGGCCTACTGAAACTAATACGTTTCTAGCTACTTGATAATGAATAATTTTGCCTGGCATGTGGAAAGTAATTCGAGCATAGAAAACGAAAATCAATATAAATTGTTGGTTATTTTGCAAAAAGAAAAGCCCGTGACCGGTTTCACTCTTCTTGCAGATCATCAGACGGACGCATTTCTTTTTGCAAAACAGCCAACTAAGTTCTGGGATTATACACAAATTAAGGTGTATTTATAAAACAAACAGTTTCTCATGCGCCCTCTATACTCGAATGTACGCAACTAACCATCGGTAACTTTTACAAGTCCCAACATGACTATCATAGATGGAATTGCCAGACATAATTTTTAAAAACTTAGTCAAAAGACAAGGTGAAAAATAAATAAACAAATAGCCGAATTCCTACTTAATATTGGCGGACCTTCCAAGAAGGTACTACACCCAATGCTATTTGAGGTAAAATTATTCATTATCAAGTAGCTAGAAACGTATTAGTTTTAGTAGGCCAACATCCTCAATTAGCATTGGGTGTAGTACCTTCTTAGAAGGTCCGCCAATGTTAAGTAGAAATTCCGTCATGAAGAACAACAAATAAAGCCCGTGTGTCTGTTTTGAGTGACGGTTTAGTGGTTATTATAGCTTTGATGTATGAGAATCCGATACCGTACGCTTTAAATTTACATAAGCGTACACGAACGTGAACAGACCTTTTTACTACTGAACTGTACACATCTGCATACAGTAATAATCAATTCCAGTTAATTAATAAAGCACGGTATGGCTACAATCTGGATAACAAGAACTTCAATTAACTAGTTTTGTTTCATTCTCTCAGAGACTCCATCGAAATTCCGAACAGGACTCGTCACAGGTAAAAATCCAACCTGTTGTTGTTGATGAGAACTCCTAACGCTGGTCACTTTCAAACGGTACCAATAATCACATCCACATTCGTAGCGTCAGAAAGCCTATTTTTTCATTAACAGTCTTGGCGTTTGGATACTGCCACGTTAACTTCGCACATCTGCTTTTTCAACGTCGTTCCGCATTGCGATCGAGTTCGAGAGTTTGCTGCCTGTTTGTTGTCTAATAATGATCCGGTTCGCTTCCTTTATTATTAGTCGGTTTTTATAAGATTTACGTTCCAGTGTCATTGCATGCTATTTTTCGTTCTCACGTATTGTGCGCCTAAATTATCTTAATTTTAAAGGCAATGTCGTTTTTGTCCGTGTCAACACAATCCACAAAAAGACTCATTCTAAACAATATCATCATACCCATCATTCGTTACCCGTTACTCAAGGTATTTCCTCACAACTCCCAACTTTCGCAGAATTTTCAATCTGTTAATACGCCCCTACTACTTATGTTTTATGTATCGCGTGTTTTCCCGTAATATGACTGCTACAAACATTAAATCACGCATCCATAATTCTCTCCCATATACCTTGCAAGCCACCAGGTTTCACTCCGACACCGGCGGACATACCTACGAGATATTTTTACCATCGCAAACATTTCCAGTCACATTCAATATTCCAGTGGAACCACTATCCGATTTCTTACTGACGATGGCAAATTTCGTCAATAGCTGAACTTCTTCAATCTCATCAATTCTCTGTTTTGTCCCTGTAACTACCAAAATGCCCTAGAAACCCTGGACCATCTACTCTACTAATGCCTTACCCTTGCCCACCTCCGTAACCACTTCAAATTGCTATACCAAGACTCATATTTTCCACTACCAAGTCTAAACTTTCTTGTCTCACATTATCCACTCCTAAACAACTTCCTACAGGATATCTTAAACAATAAGCCGCCTATACTTTTCACATGACCCATAGCTTGCAGTTACATTGAAATTTTGCAGGAAGTCTAAGAAAAGCCTCTAAGTTTTAATTTTCAAATTTATTTAGCATTTGTATATTGGCCAGTATGACTAGGATGGGCCAATGGTCTAGGTATGTATAGTCATGAATAAAGATCAATACAACAACAAGTAACGGCTATCATATTTTCTTCACCATCACTAATATTTTTGCCCACATCCAACACTCACGTAGAACCAACCATCTCTTAATTTCTAACACGATATGTAAATTCTATCCGGAACTCTTAGAAGGTCCGCCAGTGTTAAGTAGGAATTCGGCCATTTGTTTATTTATTTTTCATTTTGTCTTTTGACTAAGTTTTTAAAAATTTTGTCTGGCAACTACATCTATGCTGATCATGTTGGGACTTGTAAAAGTTACCGATGGTTAGTTGCTTACATTCGAGTATAGAAAGCACATGAGAAACTGTTTGTATTATAAATACACCTTGATTTGTGTATAATCCCAAAACTTAGTTGGTTGTTTTGCAAAAAAAGATGCTTCTGTCTGATGATCTGCAAGAACAGTGAAACCGGTCACGGGTTTTTCTTTTTACAAAATAATCAACAATGTATATTGATTTTTGTTTTCTATGCTCGAATTACTTTCCCCATGCCAGGCAAAATTATTCATTTTCAAATAATTGCATATAGACACCGAAAATAACCGTCATCATAAAGTTATTTGTGCAAATTTATACGGGTTTAAGAAACGTAACCATGGAAACATACACCCCAGTAACTCATAAAACCAGTCACAAAATTAACTCGCTGCAAACTACGAATGACGCAACATTCGGTATTAAATGTACAAGTGTGAGAACACAGTAAGTATTCACACGGACAGAACGACATTGTCCTCAAAATTAGGATAGTTTATATGCACAATTCGTGACAATATCATGCCATGATCTGGGACGTTAAACTTGTAAAAACCGACGGATCATACAAGAAACGGATTGTATTATAATTAGACAACAGACAGAAAACTCTCGAACTCGATCGCAGTGCAGAATGGCTTTGGAAAAGCAGTTACGCGAAGTTATCGTGACAGTAGTGGGACCTGGACGTCTGCCAGCTGTGTAGAAGGGAATTATGGATGTGTGATTTAAAGTCGTTGATATGTGGAGGGAGGTAAGCTTTGATTTTGGAGTTGGATGTTGGATGGGGCCAAAGAATTTTAGGTTGCGAAGCTGTATGTATGAGTGTAATTGGACTCGTGGAATGGGGCACAATGAGGTGGTAAGGAAGGCACTAAAGTATAAGTAGGGACATATTATTGGGTTGAGAATTCTGCGGGAATTAGAAGTTGTGAGAAAATACCTAGAGTATACAGGGTAACGGATGATGCAAATAATGATACTGTTTAAAATGTGTCTTCCTGTGGATTATGTTCACACGAACAAAACGATATTGCCTTCAAAATTAAGATAATTTAGACGCGCAATACGTGAGAACGATTAGGTTGAAGTAGTAGAGTTTCGGATGGAACTTGCATATCGTGTTAGAAATTAAAAGATGGTTTTACTTGAGTGTTTGATGTGGGTAAAGATATTGGTGATGGTGAGAAAAATATGATAGCCGTTTCTTGTTGTATTGATCTTTATTGATGACTATACCTAGACCATTGGCCCATCCTGGTCATACTGGCCAATATACAAATGTTAAATAAATTTGAAAATTAAAACTTAGATTCTTTTCGTATACTTGCTGCAGAATGCCAATGTTCTAATATACGTCTGGGGTGGTGTTGGTCTGTGTACTCCGATGCAGTAAGACCTCTGTTTTCCTTAGTAACCGCAGGCTAGGGTTCTTGTGATGCTTATGAGCGGCATATTGTTGGGGATATCCTGTACGAAGTTGTTTAGGAGTGGATTATGTAAGACAAGAAAGTTTAGGCTTGGTAGTGGGAAAATATGAGTCTTGGTATAGTGATTGCCTGAACTGGTTACGGAGATGGGTAAGGATGAGGCATTAGTAAAGTAGATGGTCCAGGGTTTTTAGGGCATTTTGGTAGTTACAGGGACATAACAGAGAATTGATAAGATTGAAGAAATGCAGTTTTTGACGGAATTTGCCATGACTGGTTAGAAATGGAATAATGGTTCTACTGTGGGAGGGAATGTTTGCGATAGAAAAAAAGATTTCGTAGGTGTGTCAGCTGGTGTTGAAGTGGGACCTGGAGGTTTACCAGGTATGTAGGAGGGAAATATGGATGCGTAATTTAATGTCGGTGGTAGTCATATTTCGGTGTATAGCGGGGAGGTAGGGTTTGATCATGGAATTGGATAGGACGAAAGAATTTTAGATTGCGGAGCTGTACGTATGATTGTAATTGGACATATTTGGGTAGAGGAAAGTTGTACAAGGGCTGTGGTGAGGTGTTAAGAAAGGCGCGAAATACATAAAGTAAGTGGGGATGTATCATTGGGTTGGAGAATTTTGTGGGAATGGGGAGTTGTGAGAAAATACCTAGAGTCTACAGGGTAACGAATGATGGAAATGATGATATTGTTTAAAATGTGTCTTTCTGTGGATTGTGTTCACACGGACAAAACGTTATTGTCTGTAAAATTAAGATAATTTAGAACGATTAGATTGAAGAAATAGAGTTTCGGATAGAATTTACATGTCGTGTTAGAAATTAAAAGATGGTTCTACTTGAGTGTTGGTTGTGTGTAAAGATATTAGTAATGGTGAGAAAAATATGATAGCCGTTTCTTGTTGTATTGATCTTCATTGATGACTATACCTAGACCATTGGCCCATTCTGGTCATACTGACCAATATACAAATGTTTAATAAATTTGAAAATTAAAACTTAGAGGCTTTTCTTAGACTTGCTGCAGATGCCAATGTTTTAATATACGTCTGGGGTGGTGTTGGTCTGTGTACTCCGATGCAGTAAGATCTCTCTTTTCCTTAGTAACCGCAAGCTAGGGTTCTTGTGATGGTTATGGGTCGCATATTGTTTAGGATATCCAGTAGAAAGTTGTTTAGGAGTGGATAATGTAAGACAAAAAAGTTTAGACTTGGTAGTGGGAAATATAAGTCTTGGTATAGTGATTGCCTGAACTGGTTGCGGAGATGAGTAAGGATTAGGCATTAGTAAAGTAGATGGTCCAGGGTTTCTAGGCCATTTTGGTAGTTACAGGGACATAACAGAGAATTGATAAGATTGAAGAAATGCAGTTTTTGACGGAATTTGCCATGACTGGTTAGAAATGGAATAATGGTTCTACTGTGAGTGGGAATGTTTGCGATAGAAAAAAGATCTCGTAAGTGTGTCAGCTGGTGTTGGAGTGGAACCTGGAGGTTTACTAGGTATGTAGGAGGGAAATATGGATACGTAATTTAATGTCGGTGGTAGTCATATTTCGGTGTATAGCGGGGAGGTAGGGTTTGATCATGGAATTGGATAGGACGAAAGAATTTTAGTTGCGGAGCTGTACGTATGATTGTAATTGGACATATTTGGGGAGAGAAAAGTTGTACAAGGGCTGTGGTGAGGTGTTAAGAAAGGCGCGAAATACATAAAGTAAGTGGGGACGTATCATTGGGTTGGAGAATTTTGTGGGAATGGGGAGTTGTGAGAAAAAATCTAGAGTCTGCATGGAAACGGTTGATGAAGATGATGATATTGTTTTGTGGAATGTGTTCACATGGACCAAACGACATTGCCTTGAAAATTAAGATAATTTAGACGCACAATTCGTGAGAACAAAAAATAACATATAATGACTCTGGGACGGTCGACGAATAATAAGGAAGATGGATCGAATCATTGATAGACAGCAAACAGCAAATTTTCGAAGTTGATCGCGGTACGGAACGGCGTTGAAAAAGCAGGTACACGAAATTAACGTAGCGGTATCCAAACCCCGAGGCTGTTGGTGAAGCAACAGGCTTTTAAACGCGAGGAACCCGCGTGTGATTACCGATATCGTTGGAAAGTGACGAGTGTTGGGAGCTTTTATTAACCACAATAGGTTCGGTTTTTACCTGTCTTAAGAATTAGAAAATTTCTGCTGCCTATCAACTGTAGCGATAGATAATCAACCAGAAAGAGTAACAAACCAAACCAGTTGATAAAATCAGTTAAAGTTTTATTTAAAGTAGAAAAAGTATATCTTTATAAGTTTGTTCGAAACCAGAATTGAGTGAGAGTGAGGTCAATCTAAAAAATAAGTTTTTCTAACTAATTCTAGAATGATGCAACAATTATAACGAGTTCACTGGTAAAATTGTTTTTTCGAATAAAGAAACATTTCTTTCAAATAAATGTGTAGGCCGACACAATTCCTGGTGTTGATTTATGAATAACCCTCAATCAGCAGAAGAACTCCATCTCCAGCAATCTCAGAAGGTGAGTGTATGGCTGGGCGCAGTTGACCCCAATTTTATTGGACCATTTTTTATTGAGGACAATCTAACTGTCGATGTATATCTCCATCTGTTGCAAACACAAATCGTACCTGCCTGTGCTGCTTTATTCCTGAATCAAGATAAATTGACATGAGTTTGTGGTTTCAATAGAACAATGGACCTTTAACTGCAGGTTTGATGCACCTCTCCAGTATTACCCATGCTAACCTAACTCCTTGTGTGGCTTGTTACTATTTCTTATTCTGTTCTGTATATTGGAGTTATTGTCTTCCTCTGCATGCTTTGCTCTCCATTATTATCCTAGTCACACCTTTAACCCTCACAATGTAATCCATTATTCCATCTCACCCTTTTTTTTAACCAATTCGATGTTTCTTGACCGCTTCTAGAATCCTTTCTGTCCAACTGATCTTAAACATTCTCCTATAGCACCATAAATCAAATACTCCTAACCTAACCTAATTTTTCTTGTACTAATATTTTTGTATTACCTTCACAAAGCGCTGCCCTATAAACATATGCTCTCAATAGCCTTTTCCCAACAGCTGGAGCTTTCTTAGGGTTTATTATTAACGTATCAGCTCAAGCGCTTTCATTCCATGGTCTGATCTACTTTTCTAGATCTCTTTTACTTCAATTGTCATTTGTAAGCCAACTTTCTAATTAGATCAAATGACCGCAGAGTTAATTAGAAAGGGGATGAAGCAATAGAAAGCACATTATATAAATGGATAGACAATATATACACAATATATATATATATATATATATATATATATAAAGCAAATATTTTTGCATTTTGCGGTTAGAATTAATTCAAAGTAATACAGGATGTATCTGTAAATCTACTAAGCGAATTTACCTATACAAATCGAACTAATATTTGCATAGCCATTACAAAACAATTACTTGATCGTTTCATGAGGGGAAAAACAACCATTATCTGGTTTCGGCCTTTTGGGTCTTGTCAGAATGGAGTAGTTTTTAACCCTAACGAAACCATCAAAACGATCTCATATAAACTTGAAGGAACTTCTGTCTACTAGCAAAAATGTAACTTAACCACCATCAAGTGGCTACAACCAGCACTAAAGCTGAAAAGGTACAGAAGTTGATTCGAATCTATACCGTAATTAGATGGTAATACAAATACTTTTTGCCTTTGTGATGTGGATAACAATGCAAACATAATTTAATGCATAAAAGAAACATACATCCCGTAACGTCGTTTGCTTCCTGCCATTAAAGCAATGGATATAAATAAAAAGCAAATATTTCTGGAGTTCGTAGTTTAAATTAATTCAAAGGTCTAAGATGTATCTGTAAATCCACTAAGCAAATTTACCTATACAAATCTAACTAATATTTGCATGGCGAATACAAAACAATTACTTGATCGTTTCATAAGGCAAAAAGAAAATATTCATGACCTGGGTTTTGTACTTTTAGTCTTGTCAGAATGGAGTAGTTTCAAATACTGACGAAACCATCAATGCAATCTCAATATATGCTCTAATCAACTTCTGTACCTTTTCAGCTTTAGTGCTGGTTTCAGTCACGTGATGGCGGTTAATTTATGTTTTTGTCAGAATACAGAAGTTCCTTCGATCCTATATTGAGATTGTTTTGATGATTTCGTTAAAGGTCGAAACCAGGTAATAGATGTTTTCCCCTTTTAAAACGATCAAGTAATTGTTTTGTAATGGCTATGCAAATATTAGTTCGATTTGTATAGGTAAATCCGTTTAGTTACACCTTATGTTACTAATTAATTAAAACTACAGATTCCAGAATTATTTGCTTTTTATTTATATCTATTACCTTAATCACAGAAAGCGAACGATGTCGCAAGATGTATATTACTTATGTGAATAAAATTATGCTTGAAACACCCAAATTCACAGGCAGAATGTACTTGTCTGGCCATCAATGAAATTAAAGGTATAGATTCGAATCAAGTTCTGTATCATTTCAGCCTTAGTGCAGGCTTTAGCCATCTGATAGAGGTTTATTTATGCTTTTACCAGTATACAGAAGTTTCTTCGAACCTATATTGGGATTGTCTTGATGGTTTCGTTACTATTAAAACTACTTCAACCTAACGAAGCCCAAAAACCAAAATCAGGTCGTGGATGTTTCTTCCCTTACGAAAAATCAAGTAATTGTATTGTAATGGCTATGCAAATATTAGTTCGATTTGTATAAATAGATTTGCTTAGTTGATTTACAGATGGCTTATACCTTATGCTACTTTATGTATGAAGATTTGAAAGAGTAGGTTTCCAAAGAAAGCACGATCGAAAGGTTTAGAATCGTGGGTCAAAAATATTAACTAACACAATATATATTGGGATATACAATAAAATAGGTTGAGAATATCAGTATAGATTTAGAAAGAAAAGTGATACCAGGTAAGTAATCTTATCCCTAAAGTTAGTATTAGACGATATGGTATGAAGAACTATGGCAATAGGTTTCATAGCGCTGGTCAATGCTTATAACACATTTGAGCCGAGCTTTACTGTCACTTTTCTACCACTATCCTCTTAACTGCATCTCGCTATCTTTATTTTGGTTTTGTTGAATTCCTTGCCTAAATCTCTATCAATAATTGTTTTATTTTGTTTATCATATTTTTAACTTTTTTTTTGTTTTTCTAATATAACCATATCATCCCCCTTGCATGTGATTTTTTCCAATGCTCCACCCGAAGGTACTACATTGGCTAGGAAGCGAGTTTTTTTACCTGGAAAATTTTGAATTTTGTCGAACCCTGCTATTCCAAGCAAGTTAGGAATCTTAACCGTTTTTACCTTTCATCCGAACGAGGGTGTATTTTTGTGAAAACTGCTCGCCTAACATTTTTCAAGCGGACCGTGTCGGGATTTGAACCCGGGACCTTGGGCGTAGTAAACCATATCATCCGCATACCTCAGCATCTTAATTTTGTCTCCTTGAATTATGATACCTACATTTCTACTAATGTTTTCTCCATACACTAGTTAAATATTACCTTTGTCTCAACCCTTACCCAATTTTAGATCCTGCCAACTCTATCTATTTTATTACAACCTGTTTTCTCGTATAAGTTGTAATTACATATCTTTTCTTGTAATCTATTCTTGTTTTCTTTAAATTCCTACATTGTGAAAAAGTTGTTCATATCTATAAAGCTTATTACTATAGAGTTTTCTTTTTTAATACAAATTTTAATCTTAAGATTGCTTCTAATAAGACTCTTTCTAAATCCAAACTGATCTTTTCTTTTCTTTCGTCTATTTTATTCTGTTTCCGGTGATCCTAATCGTTTGACCCTGTTTTCTTTGGAAATATTGCTAATCTACCTCTCTACCCTTTGCCGTTTAGACTGTTTGATTATCTTACTCCTATGTCCTCTAAATTTTTGTTTTCTCTACTCGCTGGCAACATATTTATATTTTCGTTTTTTCTTTTGAGAATAAGATTTCTTGCACTATCTGTTTCTTTAACAACATAGTTCCTATTATAATGCGACCTTCTTCTAGTACTACTTATTTTAAGAACTATCAGTTTTCATCACTATCTGATGTGAGCGTGTGTACCCAAACTACCACTGCGTCTGTTAGTTTGTATCGAGCCGTCTGCTATTATCCTATCAGTAGCCTATCGAACATTTTTTCATATCTTGTTATTTTCTCATTTGTGATAAACCCACTTCGATATGACAATTATCAAAACCTGAATGGATTATCCTGACCAGAAATCCCCTTTATCGACCACCTGATTTCCTTGCCCTCTATCAAATCTGGTTTTAACTTAACCACTTCCAACTTTAAATTTTTTTACTTCCCAACCCCTAAAAGATTCCGCTTGTACTACGCTCTGATTCCTTGATTATTTTCCCTGTTTGGTGGCTTTATTTGATTTCTTGCCGGTGAAAATACTCCGATTACTCTGAAATTCAATTCGTATAGCACTCTCTCCTGAGTGGCTTTCTTTTTCTCTGTTTCTTAACTACTTTCCGTCGCTCCCCCGAAATCGTACCTATTCAAATAGGGTGGACTTGCGAGACCATGTCTCCATCCGCTTGAAGAGTATACATGTTGAAAGTCACGACCTTTAAGATCGTTTTATTTCTTTTCTCTTTAGAACTGAGTTTTCTGAAAATATAAATTGCTCTAACTGCTCTTTCTTTGTCTTCCACTGAGAGAAATAAAAGATTTTTCTATGAATATTGAGGGTAAGTGAACGACAGTTGCTCTAGTTAGCTGTCTCTTACGACAAGCACAAGAATTCCTACAACTTTTCTATCCTTATCCAAGAATTGTTGTTAATTTGCACTTTTTCTTAACATATAGAAAGGTAAATATGAAGGGGTTCATCGCGTGACGTAATACAAATTCAATTAAACCTCACTATAGAATTCTTACGCAGAGTTATTTAATTTTTATAAGAATAACAAGACTTTATAGAAAAATCTTTATTAAATTCAATTTTACAGGTATTTCAATCATGGAATTGGTTAATTCAATAAAATTAACCTTTCAACCCACAGTAGTTTTAGAAATCGTGGAGTTTAAACGTTTCAGAGTTTCTCGGTCTACGTAGAAAATATTTTACGTAATAATATAAAGCGCGCAAAACCAATCGAATGACAAAAAGTATTTAAAAGAACAAAGCTGTCATTTGTTACATTGTTTGGGCTTTTGATAACATTAGATGAATCTACTCCTGCTTCAAAGACACGTGCAGGGTGATTAAATAGCCACAGTACCAATGGAATCGGATAAGTAACTCCTTCTAACAAGGTTTACCTCTTTTTGGGTCCACAAGTTCTTTATGTAGGCAGCCTGCTTGTGTTCGAAGGAGTGCAACCCCTTTAAATAATACCATGCTTGACTTACTTGGAAATGGGGTTTCCATTCTATCCCTTTAGTACTACTTAAAATTTCTGCAGCCATGACTTCAAAACATCTTAATCATTACCAAAAAACCACACGTAAGTGCAATTGTATAGGGATTTAAATTTACCAGATCCTTTTTGGTAACAATGATAGTGGAACCGAATCAGTCTGGTTAGACTTAAGCGCACGGAGCAGTGACTGACTCCGCTGGTGGCTTTTTCTGGAGAATTGTTACGCTTCATTGGCTCCATAAGGTTTTGCTTTAGAATTACGTATAAGAGATTTTTTAAACCCAAAGGAATAGCATTATTTTTCATCGTCATTTTTGCAGTATAAATTAGGTTATTACACTAAATTTAAGTTCTCTACACTATACGTGAAGAACATAGTGATTATTATATGCAATCCGTCGGATAAGCCTTTTCAAATGCTGTAAAGAACGTCCGGTTGTTGCCCTAACTAATAAAAACGTTCGGCGGTTGGTTGTTATGACGGTTCCGTGAGAAACTATGCGGCTTTCGAAGAGTCTGCCTTGAACTACCTTACCGTTACGACGTGTACAGTGATTGCGTGTTAAATTGCAGCAAAGTTTACTTGCGAATCCCTACTGTCCTTTTAAACACCATTATCTTGTTCTAAAACTGTTGGAGGTTAGCAAGCAACTTCTCGTCGAATTTGTAAAAAATCGATCCTACGAAGATCCTGCGTACATTTAGATACTAGTGCATATTTGCCGCGTAGCAAAGGACGCTGAGCCTACCCTAAACTACCTGCATAAGCAAAGGAAAGTCGTTCTGTAGTTAATTAAATTGTTTTTCTGCGTAATAAAATTTGTGCAATATTGCGTCCTCTGTAGAACCACGCCTGGTACTAAGTACATTTATCGATAACTGCCGTTTGATCGTAATAAGTTTGGTGACTAACGGGGCCGTAAAATTGTAACTGTCAAATAATTACAGATACGTACTTAGTTTAGAGCTTGCTTGTATAGATGGCGTTATCTTTCACAAATTTTTGCATAATGAAAGAACAATTTAGTTAACTAAAAGCAGCTTCTATTTAATTATAGAGGTAGTTTAAGGTAGGCCCAACATTCTTTGCTTCTTGGGGTACCAGCTCTTGCGTCTAAATGTACAGCAGGGTCTTCGAAGGGTCGGCGGCAGTTTTTTACAAATTCCTCAGTGGAGTTGTTATTGAGCCTACAACAGTTTTGGAAAAAAGTAAAGGTATTTAAAAGTACGGTAGGAATTTACAGGTAAACTTCACCTGCACTTTAGTACGTCTCTTCACAAAGGTAGGCAAAAAGAAACTCCTCTTGATCGCGTGCTTTCATACGGAACATGTCATAAATCCACGAACTATCAAAGATTTTCCTTGGTCAAGGCATGCGAAAAGGCTCATTCGACGGAACATATATAATAATTTATAGATTCTTTACGTATATTACATAAGAACTAAACAACGTAATTTTAAGCGTAATAACCTCATTTATACCACCAAAATAATGATGAGAAAATAAAGCTTTAGCTTCATCATCATTAGGTCTTCAGTCCTGAAACTGGTTAGACGTGTACCCTTATTGTTTTCTATTCTAAACTAACCTACACAATTCCCTGAAATTTGGACAGTCTACATCTATCACTATCTGATCTAGGTCTACATCTACTTCCTTTTTCCTATCTCTGCTTGTAATATATCCCATAATATTCCCCAAAAAAGCTGTAAAACGTATTCTGACCGACTATTTCTCCGCTTTAGCTATAGCTTTAACTTATTGGATTAAAAATGCTTTATACCTAATATTAAAATAAAAAAAAGCAGTTCATTGGACATTCCAACGATAGTAGTTGAGATGGTAACGGCTAATACTTCTATATGCTGCAGTAGTCCTTCTGCCGTGGTAAATTTTGGCCGATAGTTAGCAACTCGTGTAACAATTTGGTTAGAGCTGCGTTTTCCAAATTGTGTTCCGCAAACAATTTACTAAGAGTTTAGCGAAAAAAATGTTATGACTGTTGATTCTCTTTATTTAATGTATATCAGTGTTATTGTTTATTATATCTAACCCTCTTTCTTAAAAGTGTTCCAAGATGAGAAGAGTTTAGGAAACATTGACTTTAAAGATACTTGCCTGGTTTGTTTACGTAAATCCAGGTATTTCGCAATCTTATCTCTCAAGTAAAACAGTTACTATTTGCTTGGTGGCTTTGCCTGTAAGCCCTTCATTGTTAAATCTATTTCTCTATAAAATACGCGTTTTTCTGATAGGACACCTAGTCATATTAACGTTCCAGCTAACTCTTGGTGCTCTTACTATTTGCAAAATAGTGGCGTCAATTTTCCAGACTTTTTGTTTAAACCAAGTGACCTAGTGAGTACGGGTTTATTTACCTTAGTCGGAGTGTGTTTTTGGTGACGTAGTGTGCGATCATTGGCTTTTTACGTGTTTTTCAGGCGCCCCTTTAGTCTATATTCCGCTTATTAACCCCTTCTACAGTCAGTGACCCTATACTTTAGCATACTTCTCGTCTCATGTCAGTGACCCGTTCTTTAACACTTTCTGTTCGACTATTATTGATTCACTTAGTGACCAAAATCTTTCCAGTCAGTCACTGACCCAATTTCTCGATCTACCTGGTTACTTCGGGCCAATTTCGGTATTTGATTAACAATTTCTCTACAATTTCTCCACTGTCAGTGGCTTCCTACTAGATATTGAGCTATGAGGCGAATATGTAAGTAACGTTACTTAAATAAGACATTGTAGTACAACACATTTACATGATTTGGAAGGTGTTTGTTTCATTACCAGCAGATAACTGGTCGGCATTGAACAAATACGAAATTTCCCATATGGCTTCGGACGTCTACAGTTTGTTGACTGAAATTTGGTAGGAATTTAGTAGTAAGCGTTTCCGAAACTAATATGGATTGATAACTATCATATGCCATATACGATTTATCAAGAACGGGCTGAAAAGAAACAAATTACAGGAACTGAACGGCAACATTGAGAGTTTCTACAACAGAATTTAACAGTAGTTTACTTAAGCTTGAATAATGCCAGTGCTTATGCACTGGCTGATAATCAACCGAAATCAAACTTGGAAAATCAAATTACGAATATCAGCAATAAACAATACAACTCTATTTCTCGTAAATTATGACAAAAAAATGGAGAAGTTACAGAAAAACAACTGAATAGTCTATTTAGAACTTCCAAAAGGTTCTTATAACCCTAAAATTTAGTGTTTTCTATTACAAAGCAAATAGGCTATATACAATTTCTTTATTTCTGACTTTGGGCACAATATTCGTTTTTGTTACACGTGGCATAAGCAAATATTTGGGAGAGGTCTAAACGAAGTTGCCAGTTGCGTATTGAGTTTCATGAAGTTGCAAGCAAATAAGAAAGTATTTATCCGAATCACTACGATAGGCAGAATAGCAACTATCAGTTTTGCGCAACCCTCTGAACATCCTCCAGCAATGTTTATAGAAAGGAGGATGCCAAAAATAATGGTGATGACATACATGCGGTAATAACAAAGACAAAAAGGTGCTAGTGTACATTGATACACTCAATCAACAGTGACTTTAATTAAGATTTCTATTTCTGACTTTGGGAGGAATATTGGTTTTTACTACACGTGACATGACCAAATGGGAGAGGTCTAAACGAAGTTGCCAGTTGCGTATTGTATTTCATGAGGTTGCAAGCAAATAAGGAAATATTTATCCGAATTACTACGATAGGCAGAATAGGAACTATCAGTTTTGCGCAACCTTTCTGAACATCCTTCAACAGTGTTTATAGAAAGGAGAATGCCAAAACTAATGGCACTAGCATACATACGGTAATATCAAAGGCAAAAAGGCGTTAGTGTATATTGATACACTCAATCAACAGTGACTTTAATTAAGATGGAAAAATAACGCATTGAAAAAGATAACCCAAGCAAAAGTTTAGTTGAGAAAAAAATTGGAAACAATTAAAAATAACGATGAAGTAACTATCGGCAAAGTGAGAGAAATCAACTTCGGTTCTGCAACTCCGATTCAGTTTTTCTTGGATTTTTGAATAGAGGAGAAATTAAAACTGATAATGTGAGGTAACAAAAATTCTTCCGAAAATCGAAAACTAGTCACGAGGTAACAAAAAGTTCTTCAAAAACTAGTCACGCTTATACTCAATTTTGGATTAAAAGAATACTAATGCAGTTTCCACTTCGTAGATGTCTTTTCTATACGTTTCAGGTTTTATAAGTCTCTTTCTGTAAAAATCAGTGATGCTGGGATCCTAGAAATCAAAAATTGGCGATAAACAAGATGAAACTATTTTTAATGAGAAGTTTTTAGACGAAGATCATGGTGAAGATTATGATATTTTCTATTAAATCAGTTGGTGTATTAATATTGTACTTTCAGCAGTACGTTTACAAAAATCTTTTTACCAAAAGAAAAACTCCAAGGAAGTTTCTAGTACCTCTTGCAGGGGCTAAGAAGAATTTGCTCTGAATAAGCAATTATCTGCCAAAATTAGAAATCTCGGACTGCTTCAAATAATATTAACAATTTCTTTAGATATTTAGTAGTATTCAAAGGTGCAATGCAATCTTTCCCAAGTTATCCTAGTTTGCTTTAAAAGAGTGTTCTAGTTTTCTTATAGGATGTACAACTTTAAAACTACGATTTCTTATGCTCCTTTTACAGAATGACTTCAATTTTGCATTAAGATAAAACTAAACGAGAAAGAATGCACGATGAAGAGTAGAGAAAAGACACTAACTGCCTAAAATTAGCTACCCCTACATTCATGCTTCACCCGAAGATACTACATTGACCCGAAAGCAAATTTTATTTACCAGGAAATTTCGAATTTTACCAAACCATTGCTATTTCACACAAGAAAGGGATCTTTAACGTGCCTGACACCATTCACACACAGGACCTACATTTTATCTCTCATCCGAACGAGGACGTATTTTTGTGAAAAAACTCGCCTAACATTTTTCAAGCGGTACCTGTCGGGAATCGAACTCAGGATCTTTTGCTTCACGGAGCCGCCCGGTACCACAATGGTCAGTAAGTGAGTAAGCGCAGTAGGGATATTTTACGTGTGACAATACTCGCACATGGGACCTACATTTTTACCTCTCATCCGAACGAGGGCGTATTTTTGTGAAAAACCCTTGCCTAACATTTTTCAAGCGGACTGTGTCGGAAATCTAACCCGAGACTTTGGGGTTAGTAGTCATGCCAGAATCAACTAAGCCATTGAGCTGCCCGGTACTGCATAATTCAAGAAGCGATTTTTTTTTAACTGGAAGTTTTGACTTACGTCGAACCCTGGCTATTCCAAGCAAGGTAGGAATATGTTACGGGCGTGACAACACTCACACTTGCTACATTGTGAATCAATCAAAGCGTGACCTTAAACTGTAAACCAGAAACAAAAAAAGTGAGTACGGGTTTATTTACCTTAGTCGGAGTGTGTGTTTGGTGACGTAGTGTACGATCATTAGCTTTTTACGCGTTTTTCTGGCGCCCCTATGGTCTATATTCCGCTCATTGACCCTTTCTACAGTAAGTGACCCTATACTTTAACATACTTTGTGTCTCATGTTAGTGACCCCGTTCTTTGACACTTTCTGTTCGCCTATCATTGATTCACTCAGTGACCAAATCCTTTCCAGTCAGTCACTGACCCAATTTCTCGATTTACCTGGTTATTTTGGGCTAATTTCGGTATTTGATTAACCATTTATCTACAATTTCTCCACGGTCAGTGGCTACCTACTAGATTTTGAGCTATGAGGTGAATATGTAAGTAACGTTACTTGAATAAGACATTGTAGTACAACACAATTACATGATTTGGAAGGTGTTTGTTTCATTACCAGCAGGTAACTGGTCGGCATTGAACAAATATGAATTTTCATAAATGGCTTCGGATTTCTACAGTTTGTTAACTGAAATTGGGTAGAAATTTAGTAGAAAGAGTTCCCAAAACTAATATAGATTAATAACTACCATATGCCATATACGATTTATCAAGAACGGACAGAGAAGAAACAAATTACAGGAACTGAACGACAACATTGAGAGTTTTTACTACAGAATTTAACAGTAGCTTCCTTGAGCTTGAAAACTGCCAGTATTTATGTACTGACTGATAAGAAACCGAAATCAAACTTGGAAAATCAAATTACGAATATCTGCAAAAAAAAAGAATACAGCTCAGTTTCCCAAAAATTATGACAAAAAAATTGGGTAGTAATAGAAAACAACTGGAGAGTCTATTTAGGACCTCCAAAAGGTTCTTACAACCCTAAAAATTAGTGTTTTCTATTCTTAAGCAAATAAGCTATATACCATTTCACTATTTCTGACTTTGGGAACAATACTGGTTACGTGGCATGACCAAATATTTGGGAAAGGTCTAAACGAAGTTGCTAGTTGCGTATTGTATTTCATGAGGTTGCAAGCAAATAAGGAAGTATTTATCCGAATCACTACGATATGCAGAATAGGAACTATCAGTTTTTCGCAACCTCTCTGAACATCCTCCAACGATATTTATAGAAAGGGGGATGCCAAAAATACGCATTGAAAAGGATAACCCAAGATAACTTTTTCAGCAAAAGTTTAGTTGAGAAACAAAATTGCAAACACAAATAAAAATAACGATGAAGTAACTATGGGCAAAGTGAGGGAAATTAACTTAGGTTCTGCAACTACGATGTAGTTTTTCTTGATTTTTGAATAGAGGAGAAACTGAAACTGACAATGTGAGGAAATAAAACGTTCTTCCGTAAATCGAAAACTAGCCACGCTTATACTCAATTTTGGTTTAAAAAATACTAGAGCAATTTCCACTTCGTAGAGGTAGTTTCTATACGTCACAGATTTTACAAGTCCCTCTCTGTAGAAATCAGTGAAATTAAAAATTGGTTAGAAACAAGATGAAACTATCTTTAATGAGAAGTTTTTAGACGAAGATCATGGTGAAGATTATGATATTTTCTATTAAATCAGTTGGTGTATTAATACTGTACTTTTAGCAGTACGATTACAAAAATCTTTTTACCAAAAGAAAAACTCCAAGGAAGTTTCTAGTACCTCTTGCTGGGGCTAAGAAGAATTTGCTCTGAATAAGCAATTATCTACCAAAATTAGAAATCTCCGACTACTTCAAATAATATTAACAATTTCTTTAAATATTTAGTAGCATTCAAAGGTGCAATGCTACTTTTCCCAAGTTATCCTAGTTTGCTTTAAGAGAAATGTGTTCTAGTTTTCTTATAGGACGTACAACTTTAGAACTACGATTTCTTATGCTCCTTTTACAGAATGACTTCAATTTTGCATTAAGATAAAACTAAACGAGAGAGAATGCACGATGGAAAGTGAAAAGACACTAACTGCCTAAAATTAGCTACCCTTACATTTGATTTTCCAATGCTTCACCCGAAGGTAATACATTGACCAGGAAGCAAATTTTATTTACCTGGTGGAAATTTCGAATTTTACCAAACTCTTGCTATTCCAAACAAGAAAGGGATCTTTAACTTGCCTGACAACATTCACACACGGGACCTACATTTTATCTCTCATCCGAACGAGGGCGTATTTTTGTGAAAAAACTCGCCTAACATTTTTCGAGCGATCCGTGTCGGGAATCGAACTCAGGACCTTTTGCTTCACGGAGTCGTCCGGTACCACAATGGTCAGTAAGCGAGTAAGCGAAGTAGCGATATTTTACGTGTGTGACAACATTCACACCCGAAACCTACATTTTTACTTCTCATCCGAACGAGGGCGTATTTTTTGAAAGAATTGAATATATGGGTGCCTTGATGTGCGAAGGTGTGCAGAAGCAGGACCATTTCTCTCTAACTGATCTTGTCCAATTATCTTGTGTCCGAGTCTTTTCTGGCCACAGACCACCACACCCCTGAGATTGCCATGAAGACATCGGAGTTAATGTAAAAATTGTAATATATACTTCTCCCACATTTAGTGGATCTCGAACAAGTATCCATGAATGTGCAGCCTGTTGGTATGGAACATTTAAAACATGGGTTGTTTGGTGGGATAGTAACACCCAATGTATTCATGTATTCATTGCAGTTGAAAAATATAAATACGAACGCTTATTTTAATATTTCCCCTTTGAATACTGATAAAATTTGTGGAAATATACCGAAATTTACATTTTAAAATTTTGAAAGAGTTTAAAGACAGGAGCATCATGTATTCAGATGTTTATGAAGAATTACCTATACAAATTATGTTAGGAGCAGAGCATATTGGTAAATTATTGACTGGGAAGGTAGAGTTTTTAAGATGTGGGTTGTCGACCACTGAGATCCAATTAGGATGGTGCCTATTAGGAGCTAAAAAGAACTGAGTCGCCGATTTAGTATGTTTAAATTTACAAAATTTGGATGTAAGTAGTATGTGGGAATTAAAGGATATTGGTATACAAGATCCTATTATTAGCAAAAGCAATAAATAAGAAGACCAGAATATTATGTTGCACTTTAACGAAACTATTTCCTTTAAACAAGGTAGGTATGAAGTTGCACCTCCTTGGGGAATGGGTCATCCTGAGCTTGATACGAATTAGGGAATACCTTTAAGTAGGTTGGAAACTATGACGAGGAAGTTGAAGAAACAAAATATTTACGAAGCATATGATGAGGTAGTTGGTACTTGGTTAAAGGATAACATAATTGAGGAAGTATTTGAAGTTAAAGGTGAATTGGTTGGTCATTACTTGCCTCATAGACCCATAATAAAAGAGAATTCTACGACTACAAAGATACGGCCAGTTTTTGACGCCTCTTCACGAGCGTTGAACGGTTCTTCTCTGAACGATTGTCTTAGTAAAGCATGAATTTGTTGCAGAATATTTTGCCAATATTGATTAGGTTCAGAGAAGGAAAATTGGAGTTTGTGGGGACACCAAACAAGCGTTTTTGCAGATTCTTGTCCGAGAACAAAATCGGGATTTTCTGCAGTTTTTATGGTGGAAAAATAAGAGCACTGATGAATTAAAAACTTTTCGACATTGTCGTGTTGTGTTTGGTGTTATGTCTAGTCCGTTTTTGTTAAATACGACGCTTCAGCATCATCTTGGTTTGGAGAAATACTCTAAGAAATACGGTCCCGGACCGTTATGAACAAGCCGAAAGTCATTCTACGTTGATGATTGTATTTCCAGTAAGAGTACGCTTGACGAAATTAATTTGTTTATACAATATATTGGCAGATGCTGGTTTGGAGTTACGTAAATGGGCTTATACTGCGATGGACGTGGAGGAGGAGCGGTCAGTGCTTGGAATACGATGGAACATTAGAGATGACGTTCTGTCAGTAGTTGTGCCAGATTTGATGAAAGGGGATTTAACAAAAAGGGTTTTGTTATCAATTGTTAGTAAAATATTTGATCCGTTGGGATTTTTATGTCCAGCACTTATGGTACCAAAGTTACTACTACAGGACACATGGAAACTGAAAATTCCCTAGGATGATAAATTACCGGATGATTTAAGAGTAAAGTTTAGGAGTTGGAGGAAAACCTATAGTTGTTTGCGTGATTTTAAGATTCCCCAGCCCCAATGGATGCTGTGTGACAACATTAGGCAAACTAATACAACTATGCATGTGTTTTGTGATGCGAGTGCTGATGCATATGCATTTTGCATTTTCCTAAGGACTGAGAATTATTTTGGTATTGTTTTTGTCCGATTAATTGCGGTCAAATCTAGAATTACGCCTATGAGAAAATGCACGATTGCTAGGCTCGAACTACTAGGAGCTTGTGTGACAGTAAGGTTATGTGATACTGTTAGGCACGCTCTAGCTGGGATGAGGGTATTTAAAGTTATATTTTGGTGTGATTCCATGGTGGTCTTGTGTTGGATAACAAACAAACAACGTTGGAATTGTTTTGTAGGAAATAGAATTAACGATATTAGAGATAGAACTGATGTAAAACAGTGGAGGTATGTCCCTGGATTGTTGAATCCAGCAGACCTATTATCGAGAGGTTGTTCGTTAAATTGCTTGAAGGAATTTGGTGGAGTGGTCCAGCTTGGCTGTACGAACCGAGTAGTAATTCGCCTTACATTTGATTTTCCAATGTTCCACCCGAAGGTACTACATTGGCCAGAATGCGAGTTTTTTTTTATTTGCATAATTTTGAATTTTATCGAACCTCTGCTGTGCCAAGCAAGGTAGGGATCTTTAACGTGCATAACAACACACACACACGGGACCTCCAATTTTCCTCTCATACGAACGAGGGCGTATTTTTGTGAAAAAACTCGCCTAACATTTTTCGAGCGATCCGTGTCGGGAATCGAACTCAAGACCTTTTGCTTCACGGAGCCGCCCGGTACCACAATGGTCAGTAAGCGAGTAAGCGAAGTAGGGATATTTTACGTGTGTGACAACATTCACACCCGAAACCTACATTTTTACCTCTCATCCGAACGAGGGCGTATTTTTGTGAAAAATGCTTGTCCGTGTTGCCGGGACCTTTGCTTAGTTGTCACGCCCGAACCAACTAAGCCACGGAGCCGCTCGGTACTGCATAGTCCAAGAAGCGAGTTTTTACCTGGAAATTTTGAATTTCATTGAACCCTGGCTATTCCAAGCAAGGTAGGGATATTTTACGTACGTGACAGCACTTACACACGGGACATACATTTTTACCTCTCATTCGAACGATGGCGTATTTTTGTGAAAAAAACTTGCCTAACATTTTTTTAGCGGTCCATGTTGGGAACCGAAGCCAAGACTTTAGGGTCAACAGTCATACACGAACCTGTATGATCCACGCAGCCAAGCTTCCCTTCGGGAAAATTTGAAATTTAGTAGGGAAAGACTTTTGCATGTATTCTTGCAGCTTTTTTCTTTGCTATTAAGCAGAGACATCCAAGACACCTAAACTTTTTCGACACTAATCAAATTTAACAGTTTTTTATATTCAATTTGCATATTGCCAGTCTTTCTACATTGTGAATCAATCAAGGCGTGACCTTAAACTGTAAACCAAAAACAAAACAAAAATGAAAAGAGCATTCTACTAAATACATCTCACTAGATTGTCTCTGGCCGACAGAGATAGTTTGCTGACCCTTCTATCAAAATCCGCCTATTGAAATCGAAAACAAGCAGACGCAAAAATATTCACAAGGACAGTTTAGTTACAATAATTAATTAGCTGAAATGACCCTACTTAAAATTTGGTCGCACTAATATTCAAATTGGCGATGATCTTTAAAAACTAAAGATATAAAATAAAATACCTACATTAATTTGCATATGATATTAGTCGTGATATAATTCAATATACATCTACGGCCGTGTACTATAAAAAAGACGACACATTTGTTTCGAGGATCTTTCCATGTAAATTGTTACATAACCTCTTTTTATATGAGGTTAGAAGTTAAGCTTTGATCTCGATTTGAATATTCTATGGAGGTGTAAATCCACAAAATTGTGACATAAAACTATGTTTAAGTATTGCTTGTATCACATAAAATTCAATTTCGTAATTTAAAACTAAACTGTCTTAATAAAAAAAGATCGTCCAGCAAAGGTTTGAAATAGTTGTTTATTGGTCAATTTATATTTTAATAAGTTATCTTCTTTTCGTAAACAACTTGTCTGCGAGGAGAAAGTGCATTTTAGTGAAGCATTTCAAAGCAAAGGCGTTTGTTTGTCTGTCACTATTACAGATAAACCATCCGTAAACAATATCTTTCCCTGCCAATCGAGTATTAATAAAAAAAACCTCATGACAAAAATTTTAAATAGTTAGTTACTGACCAATAATATTTTAATCGGTGATCTTCCTTCGTAATCAACTTTTGTGCAAGGAGAAAGTGTATAAAGTAACACTTAAACCATAATAACCAAACAACTACCAACTAACATGAGTATCGTGATTATTTCGTTCGCATCACCTCCGTGTCAAATACAAGACATGCAAAGAGTAACCCAATCAATTGCACTAACACACCATTAAATATCAAATCTTTTATGGGGCTTTATTTTTCTTTCATACGAAGTTGTCATAGGCGCGGTTACTGCTTTCGGTATCCTTACCGTTGTTTTCGCTCTCCTTTAAAGTTGCGGATGGAACCTGTCTGGACTGTTCATACTTACCTGTCATGCCAACCCCTTCAGTGACAGTTATCTCCAACGAGTAAATCTTTTGTACTGGCCTAACTAACTCTTCAGATGCTGCTTTTAGTCGAACTACTCTTGTTATGCCGTCTTTCCCTGGGTATACGTTATCAAATTTTTCCCAACGGGCAATTAATCCGTTTAGTTTGTTCAGATCCAATCAATATAATATCCCCTACTTTTACATTACCGCTAACTAATTTTTTGTTTCTATGCATGACCATTTCACCTTACTCTCTTGACCAGCGATATTTCAATCTTATCTAAATCATCCGTTTCTCCACTCCTTGTCTTGAATAAATATCATCGGTGATGGCCCTTGGCTCATCTGCTTGTTCGTATTGATACGTCAAGGATCTTGAATTAACAATCGCACAATATAGTACACATTTTCTGATAATTTAGACTTGCTCGCCCTAAAGACTTGCGCAACAACTCCTTAACTACCCGAATTAGTCGCTCCCATCATCCGCCCCACCATGGAGATGCGAGTGGAATAAATTTCCATTTTATTTTTTGAAAGCTACACCTTTCCTCAATCTCATTACGATCCAATAGTTTCAATAAACTTAAACTGTCCTTAAAATTGGTACAATTATCACTGTACAAAATAGACACTCTGCCTCTTCGTGCAATAAACCTTCTTAATGATTGCATAAATGTTTCAGTTGACAATGACGTTATCAACTCTCAATGTACCGCTCTATAAACGGCGCACGTGAATAAAACAACATAGGCTTTCTGTCCATCCTTCAAATACAACGGACCAGCTAAATACTCCTGTCACTCGAAAGGCTGAAACACATTTCACACGGTCTTCAGGTAAACCAGGTGTCTCCGTTTTAATAGCCTGAGCTCTAAAGCGTTGACAAATCACACATTTTTTCAAAACGTGACTTACAATCTTACGTGAACATGCCGAATTAACTTCAAATCAATGTTATGCTTGGGTAATATCACCGGACAGTGAAAACTTTGATCTTCCTGACCAGTTGTAATTCTGGTCTTAACTCTGATCAACCCATCAACGTCGGTAAACATTTTCATCGTCTGCCTACATTTGCGTATGCTAATATCGTCCCACTCCCTTTGTACCAGGTTTTCGCTGCAATAATTTCTTCAGCAGTTATAAATGGACAATTTACCGCTAACTTTCTACAATTATTAGAAAACCGCCGCATTCATGCGCATACTCGTATAATTGTTCTGAACTTAGAAAACGTAGTAAACCAATCGCCTATTCCCATCTCCTCCACAACCAACATATTAAAATCAATTACTGTTACCCGGGACGGGTTCAAATCCTGACACGGTCCGCTTGAAAAATGTTAGGCGAGCATTTTTCACAAAAATACACCCTCGTTCGTATTAGTTTGCCTCATGTTGTCACACAGCATCCATTGGGGTTGGGGAATCTTAAAATCACGCAAACAACTATAGGTTTTCCTCCAACTACTAAACTTTACTTTTAAATAATCCGGTAATTTATCATCCTAGGGAATTTTCAGTTTCCATGCTTCCTGTAGTAGTAACTTTGGTACCAGAACTGCTGGACATAAAAATCCCAACGGATCAAATATTTTACTAACAATTGATAGCAAAACCCTTTTTGTTAAATCCCCTTCCATCAAATCTGACACAACTACTGACAGAACGTCATCTCTAATGTTCCATCGTATTCCAATCACTGACCGCTCCTCCTCCACGTCCATCGCAGTATAAGCCCATTTACGTAACTCCAAACCAGCATCTGCCAATATATTGTATAAACAAATTAATTTCGTCAAGCGTACTCTTACTGGAAATACAATCATCAACGTAAAATGACTTTCGGCTTGTTCATAACTCCCGGACCGTATTTCTTAGAGTATTTCTCCAAACCAAGATGATGCTGAAGCGTCGTATTTAACAAAAACGGACTAGACATAACACCAAACACAACACGACAATGTCGAAAAGTTTTTAATTCATCAGTGCTCTTATTTTTCCACCATAAAAACTGCAGAAAATCCCGATTTTGTTCTCGGACAAGAATCTGCAAAAACGCTTGTTTGATGTCCCCACAAACTCCAATTTTCCTTCTCTGAACCTAATCAATATTGGCAAAATATTCTGCAACAAATTCATACTTTACTAAGACAATCGTTCAGAGAAGAACCGTTCAACGCTCGTGAAGAGGCGTCAAAAACTGGCCGTATCTTCGTAGTCGTAGAATTCTCTTTTATTATGGGTCTATGAGGCAAGTAATGACCAACCAATTCACCTTTAACTTCAAATACTTCCTCAATTATGTTATCCTTTAACCAAGTACCAACTACCTCATCATATGCTTCGTAAATATTTTGTTTCTTCAACTTCCTCGTCATAATTTCCAACCTACTTAAAGGTATTCCCTAATTCGTATCAAGCTCAGGATGACCCATTCCCCAAGGAGGTGCAACTTCATACCTCCCTTGTTTAAAGGAAATAGTTTCGTTAAAGTGCAACATAAGATTCTGGTCTACTTGTTCATTGCTTTTGTTAATAATAGGATCTTGTATACCAATATCCTTTAATTCCCACATACTTCTTACGTCAAAATTTTGTAAATTTAAACATACTAAATCGGCGACTCGGTTCTTTTTAGCTCCCAATAGGCACCATCCTAATTGGATCTCAATGGCCGACAACCCACATCTTAAAAACTCTACCTTCTCAGTCAATAATTTACCAATATGCTCTGCTCCTAACAAAATTTGTATAGGTAATTTTTCATAAACATCTGAATACATGATGCCCCTGTCTTTAAACTTTTTCAACATTTTAAAATGTCAATTTCGGTATATTTCCACAAATTTTATCAGTATTCAAAGCGGAAATATTAAAATAAGCGTTCGTATTTATATTTTTCAACTGCAATGAATACTTTTGTGTATCGCATTGGGAGTCACTATCCCACCAAACAACTCATGTTTTAAATGTTCCATACCAACAGACTGCACATTCATGGATGCTTGTTCGAGATCCACTAAATGTGGGAGAAGGATATATTACAATTTTTACATTAACTCCGATGTCTTCATGGCAATCTCAGGGGTGTGGTGGTCTGTGGTGGTCTGTGGCCAGAAAAGACTCGGACACAAGATAATTAGACAAGATCAGTTAGAGAGAAATGGTCCTGCTTCTGCACACCTTCGCACATCAAGGCACCCATATATTCAATTTTTCCAATGCTCCACCCGAAGATACTACATTGGCCAGAAAGCAAGTTCTTTTACCAAAAATTTTGAATTTTGCCGACCCTTTTCTATTCCAAGCAAGGTAGAAATCTTTAACGTGCGTGGCAACACTCACATACGGGACCTGCATTTTACCTCGCATCCGAATGAGGGCGTATTTTTGTGAAAAATTCTCTCCTAACATATTTCAGGCGGTCCGTGTAGGGAATTGAACCCAGATCCTTGGGGTCAGCAGTCATACGCGGACCTGTCTGATCCATGGAGCCGCCTACATCAGGGCACTGGTAAAAGGTGTTCAGGTTACTATCGAAAACTTTAAGAAAAATACATTTTGAATTTACAAACTCTGTATAGCATATTATTTTTGGCGTTTCTCTGTCTCCATACTGTCGTATAGTGGTAAAGATTTTTCAGCTTGTTCGAAATCCACTAAATGTGGCAGAAAGATATCTTACAATTTTTACAGCTTAAAAATTAGGTGTCATAAATTATAAAATATAGAAAAAATGAATTTATTAAAGATTTAACGAGTGTCTATTTACAATAACTACGACGTCTTCATGGCAATCTCAGGGATGTGGCGGTCTGTGGCCAATCAATTCTGCTACAGAAAGGATCCAGACACAGGATAATTACACAGGATCAGTTAGGAGGAAGTGGTCCTGCTTCTGCTCACCTTTACACATTCAATTCTTCCAATGCTCCACCCAAAGATACTACATTGGCCAGAAAGCAAGTTCTTTTAGCAGGACATTTTAAATTTTGCCGACGTTTGTTTATTCCAAGCAAGGTAGAAATCTTTAAGGTACGTGGCAACACTCACATACAGGACCTGTATTTTACCTCGTATCCGAATGAGAGCGTATTATTGTGAAAAATGCTCTCCTAACATTTTTCATACGGTTCGTGTAGGGAATTGAACCCAGGTCCGTGGGGTCAGCAGTTATCCGCGAACCTGTCTGATCCATCAAGACACCGGTAAAAAGTGTTCAGTTTACTACCGAAAACTTTTCGGGAACATTTTTGTTCTCCTGACTACGCCAAAACATTCTTTTCGTATTGGCCGACGAAAATTAAACAACCATTAGCAGCCAACGATACAACTTCCAACAGAAACCGTCACAGAATTTGAGAAAAAATGTTTGAGCTTAGTGCACATCCAGGAATTTGCAATGGCAGTGAATAATTATATTTTCAATACTAGGATATCTATTGAAAAACAACAATATGAATTATTTAGGGCAAGGATTGCTTTATCTAGCGCCATACCAGCGATGAGAGACACCATCACAGAGTTTTAAAAAAGAATTTGAGCTTAGTGCATATTCGTGGATTTGCAATATCAAAGAAAAATTATATTTTTAATACTAGAACACATTGAAAAACAACAAAGTAAATTATTTAGACTAAGTGTTTTCTACCTAGCGCCATACCACCGATGAGAGAATCCATCACAGAATTTGAGAAAGAAAATTTTAGCTTACTGCATATTCGCTCGGCTGCAATGACAGGGAAAGATAATATTTTTATTACTACCACACTTAATTAAAAATAACAAAGTAAATTATTTAGACCAAGTGTTTCTCTACCTTTCGCCATACTAGCGATGAGAAAAACCATAACAGAATTTAAGGGAAAAATTTTGAGCTTAGTGCAAATTCGGGGATTTGCAATGGTAGGGAAACATATTTTTAATACTACGACACTTATTGTGAAACCACAAAGTAAATTATTTAGAACAAGTGTTTCTCTACTTAGCGCCATACCAGCGATGAGAAAAACCATAACAGAATCTAAGGGAAAAAATTTTGAGCTTCGTGCATATTCGGGGATTTGCAATGGTAGGGAAACATATTTTTAATACTACGACACTTATTGTGAAACAACAAAGTAAATTATTTAGAACAAGTGTTTCTCTACTTAGCGCCATACCAGCGATGAGAAAACCCATAACAGAATTTAAGGGAAAAAATTTTGAGCTTCGTGCATATTCGGCGATTTGCAATGGTGGGGAAACATATTTTTAATACTACGACACGTATTGTGAAACCACAAACTAAATTATTTAGACCAAGTGTTTCTGTACTTAGCGCCATACCAGCGATGAGAAAAACCATAACAGAATTTAAGGGAAAAAATTTTGAGCTTCGTGCATATTCGGGGATTTGCAATGGTAGGGAAACATATTTTTAATACTACGACACTTATTGTGAAACAACAAAGTAAATTATTTAGAACAAGTGTTTCTCTACTTAGCGCCATACCAGCGATGAGAAAAACCATAACAGAATTTAAGGGAAAAAATTTTGAGCTTCGTGCATATTCGGCGATTTGCAATGGTAGGGAAACATTGTATTTTTAATACTGCGACACTTATTTTAAAACCACAAAGTAAATTATTTAGACCAAGTGTTTCTCTATCTACCGCCATACCAGCGATGAGAAAAACCATAACAGAATTTAAGGGAAAAATTTTGAGCTTAGTGCAAATTCGGGGATTTGCAATGGTAGGGAAACATATTTTTAATACTAAGACACTTATTGTGAAACAACAAAGTAAATTATTTAGAACAAGTGTTTCTCTACTTAGCGCCATACCAGCGATGAGAAAAACCATAACAGAATTTAAGGGAAAAAATTTTGAGCTTCGTGCATATTCGGGGATTTGCAATGGTAGGGAAACATATTTTTAATACTACGACACTTATTGTGAAACCACAAAGTAAATTATTTAGACCAAGTGTTTCTTTACTTAGCGCTATACCACCGATGAGAAAACCATAACAGAATTTAAGGAAAAATTTTGAGCTTCGTGCATATTCGGCGATTTGCAATGGTAGGGAAACATTGTATTTTTAATACTGCGACACTTATTGTAACACCACAAAGTAAATTATTTAGACCAAGTGTTTCTCTATCTACCGCCATACCAGCGATGAGAAAACCATAACAGAATTTAAGGAAAAATTTTGAGCTTAGTGCATATTCGGCGATTTGCAATGGTGGGGAAACATTGTATTTTTAATACTGCGACACTTATTGTAAAACCACAAAGTAAATTATTTAGACCAAGTATTTCTCTACCTACCGCCATACCAGCGATGAGAAAATCATAACAGAATTTAAGGGAAAAAATTTTGAGCTTAGTGCATATTCGGCGATTTGCAATGGTGGGGAAACATTGTATTTTTAATACTGTGACACTTATTGTAAAACCACAAAGTAAATTATTTAGACCAAGTATTTTTCTACCTACCGCCATACCAGCGATGAGAAAAACCATAACAGAATTTAAGGGAAAAAATTTTGAGCTTAGTGCAAATTCGGGGATTTGCAATGGTAGGGAAACATATTTTTAATACTAAGACACTTATTGTGAAACAACAAAGTAAATTATTTAGAACAAGTGTTTCTCTACTTAGCGCCATACCAGCGATGAGAAAAACCATAACAGAATTTAAGGGAAAAAATTTTGAGCTTCGTGCATATTCGGGGATTTGCAATGGTAGGGAAACATATTTTTAATACTACGACACTTATTGTGAAACCACAAAGTAAATTATTTAGACCAAGTGTTTCTTTACTTAGCGCTATACCACCGATGAGAAAAACCATAATAGAATTTAAGGGAAAAAATTTTGAGCTTCGTGCATATTCGGCGATTTGCAATGGTAGGGAAACATTGTATTTTTAATACTGCGACACTTATTGTAACACCACAAAGTAAATTATTTAGACCAAGTGTTTCTCTATCTACCGCCATACCAGCGATGAGAAAAACCATAACAGAATTTAAGGGAAAAAATTTTGAGCTTAGTGCATATTCGGCGATTTGCAATGGTGGGGAAACATTGTATTTTTAATACTGCGACACTTATTGTAAAACCACAAAGTAAATTATTTAGACCAAGTATTTCTCTACCTACCGCCATACCAGCGATGAGAAAATCATAACAGAATTTAAGGGAAAAAATTTTGAGCTTAGTGCATATTCGGCGATTTGCAATGGTGGGGAAACATTGTATTTTTAATACTGTGACACTTATTGTAAAACCACAAAGTAAATTATTTAGACCAAGTATTTTTCTACCTACCGCCATACCAGCGATGAGAAAAACCATAACAGAATTTAAGGGAAAAAATTTTGAGCTTAGTGTATATTCGGCGATTTGCAATGGTAGGGAAACATATTTTTAATACTACGACACTTATTGTGAAACCACAAAGTAAATTATTTAGACCAAGTATTTCTCTACCTACCGCCATACCAGCGATGAGAAAAACCATAACAGAATTTCAGGGAAAAAATTTTGAGCTTCGTGCATATTCGGGGATTTGCAATGGTAGGGAAACATATTTTTAATACTACGACACTTATTGTGAAACCACAAAGTAAATTATTTAGACCGAGTATTTCTCTACCTACCGCCATACCAGCGATGAGAAAAACCATAATAGAATTTGAGGGAAAAAATTTTGAGCTTAGTGCATATTCGGCGATTTGCAATGGTAGGGAAACATTGTATTTTTAATACTACGGTACTTATTGTGAAACCACAAAGTAAATTATTTAGACCAAGTATTTCACTACCTACCGCCATACCAGCGATGAGAAAAACCATAACAGAATTTAAGGGAAAAAATTTTGAGCTTAGTGTATATTCGGCGATTTGCAATGGTAGGGAAACATATTTTTAATACTAAGACACTTATTGTGAAACAACAAAGTAAATTATTTAGAACAAGTGTTTCTCTACTTAGCGCCATACCAGCGATGAGAAAAACCATAACAGAATTTAAGGGAAAAAATTTTGAGCTTAGTGTATATTCGGCGATTTGCAATGGTAGGGAAACATATTTTTAATACTAAGACACTTATTGTGAAACAACAAAGTAAATTATTTAGAACAAGTGTTTCTCTACTTAGCGCCATACCAGCGATGAGAAAAACCATAACAGAATTTAAGGGAAAAAATTTTGAGCTTCGTGCATATTCGGGGATTTGCAATGGTAGGGAAACATATTTTTAATACTACGACACTTATTGTGAAACCACAAAGTAAATTATTTAGACCAAGTATTTCTCTACCTACCGCCATACCAGCGATGAGAAAAACCATAACAGAATTTAAGGGAAAAAATTTTGAGCTTAGTGCATATTCGGCGATTTGCAATGGTAGGGAAACATTGTATTTTTAATACTACGGTACTTATTGTAAAACCACAAAGTAAATTATTTAGACCAAGTATTTCTCTACCTACCGCCATACCAACGATGAGAAAACCATAACAGAATTTAAGGGAAAAAATTTTGAGACTAGTGCATATTCGAGAATTTGCAATGGTAGGGAAACGTATTTTTAATACTACGACACATTGTGAAACCACAAAGTAAATTATTTAAACCATGTGTTTCTCTACTTAGTGCCATACCAGCGATGAGAGGAACCATCAAAGAATTTAAGAAAAGAGATTGTGAGGTTAGTGCATATTCCAAGTTTTGCAATGGTATAGACTCAAATAACTGATAATTCGGTAGTACCCTCTTTTTGTTTTAACAATTGTAGTATTTCTAATGCAAATATAAATATCTACAAACTCCAAGTAAATTAAACTAATACTAAAAGGGTTGATAGTTTAATTTGTATTTTGATTCTTCGTTAAATAAACATTAACCAGAGATACTTTTCATTGTATTAAAATATGACCGACGTAAAAATATTATAGCTAACTCAATTAATTAAGGTGCGGTCGACGGGGAAATATTTGACTCGTTTGAATATTAAAGATCGATCTCGGTAATTAAAATACGCTGCTGTTTGATAAAATATCTCGATTCGACTAATATGCTTGTTCATTAAGAAACTTTACTTTACTTTAAGATTAGATCAGATTGCACTTTTGTAATGTTTGGAATGAGCCGGTATTAAATTCAATTGTTGGTAGCTATCTAATTTCAAAAGGAGTTATGTAGAATTGATAAATAGATCTTGATAAATTCATAGCGCCTTTGTAATATAAAAGCATACCTAAAAAACATAACAGTTCTTTAATATTTGCTGATTTTATTTTAAGTTGTGTGATCGGTTTGTAATTAACAAAATAATGTTTACTGATTGAAAACTAAATTTTATTGGATACATAAGTAGTGAGTTATAAATTGTGAGTTTTGGGATGACAGTTTCAGCAAAAAGAAAACTTGACTCTTTGGTCCCTGTTTTTCCTTTGACGTTGAATCAGATCGTGAAGAAAAATGCCACGATAGATCCGTCGGATTTCTATAATTTTTCAATTTTCGTGCATAATGTTTTACTTTAACATATGATTTACGCCAGCTAGTTCCTTCGGGACCAACCCTTAATTTTTGTATTACTTTATATTTTTTCCTTATTTCCATGATCTATTAAAACCTTTAAATTTACTTGACTTACTTTAAGCTTTTGTTCATTAACCCCATACGCCAAGCTAAAGTTATCAGATGGTTTTAGGACTTCATATTGTTTTTCACCATACTTTAAATTGCTATGACATGTGATGCTTTTAACCAAGGAATTTATCAATGGCAGCTATTTTAATTGCTTAAAAAAGCTTCAGCATTATTTAACAAACCTTTTTTCTTATTTACAGCAACCAAAATTCTTAATTAACCGGAATTTGTGAAACTTCTTTGACATATGGCGCCTGTCAATTTATAACTTCATAAAAACGTGGAATTATGCAAATATTCCAGCTATTGCCAAAAGAATATGGCTTTGATAATTTGATTAGATAGAAAGTTATACGACTTTTTACAACTATTTGTACAAACCACAGCTTCGTCTGCCTTCAAAGTGAGAAAGTCAAACTACTGTTTAGGTGCGATAAACTTCTATAATATAGTATAACTCTCATTGTCTATTCTATTTTGTAGTTTTATGAACAGACTCATAAAACAGCAGTGGCATTAATCACCTATACAAAGTTTTAGTGTTATTAGCTCAAATTTCAAAAAGTGAATAGCAGAAAATTAAATTCTAAGATTTATTGCTCGTAAAGGATAGATTACATTTTCCCAGCAGTAGTTTCAGCTTGGATTTAAATACTGACATAGGAATCTTGTAATAAATTTTTGCGTAACTTAATTTTATCAGTGCCATTTATTATTGTTTCTAGCATTGAGCTAAAAGTTAAATGGGCCCATATTTATAGAAAATATGGGAGTTTATAGTAAAGAAGAGAAGAAGACACAATGACTAAAGCGAACGCATTTTGTGGAGCAACGAACTTTTACTAGAAGAATTGGAATTGTAGAAAAAGATGCCAGAAATCTTTGAAGAATCAGTAGTTCTGTAAACTGGTTTTCAAGTAACGATTGCAGTAGCCTTTTTTACGGTTAATACGGTAATATTTGCCAGAGGCAGAGTCGTGTCACCATAGTGGAAGTGTGTTTACTGAACACAAGCGGTGCATTAGAACGGCAGCAATATTTACTAAATGGAGCGGCAGAAAAAGATGGTTTGTAATAAAAAGATATACTGCTGCAAGTGGAGATGTTTTCACTGTTGCAAATACAACAAAAATAAAAGAAAACAAATGCATTGGTGCATGTGGCTTGTGCAAAGTGCGATTATAACTTGCTGGTTTAAACGGTATAAGGTACTGTAGCCGCCGGACCGCGGATTTGTTGCTTTTACAACACTATATCAGCCTTCATTCGCCGCACGTCTAGAAATCCTAACCGCTATCAACCAACAATGGCGCAACTATCAGACACCTCATTCAAAAAAAGCCGCCTGTATCTTATCAACTGCTGGTCGACTTCCAATCTCCAGATCTTTCTAAATGCTGTCCTTAGTTTATAAAGACAAACGCTAGTTGTTGAAACAGAAGTCGGTTTTGATAGTAAGTCACATGTACATCAGAAATAGATATTCAAAATAAATTTAGTTGTTGCTTGTTAGTCGATATAAATTACTTGTAGTGAAATATAAATTGTAGAAATTAAACGTTGTATAATTATAAGTGTAAATATCAATTACGTTAAATAAATTGAGAAGATCTGGTGAAATTGAAGTTACGCAGACACTACAGTACTAAGGCAGCTGACTATTACAGCTTATAAAAAAAATGATGAAGTCTAATAGCCTCTCCTGCGCTGAGTACAAAAGAAGAGTGTGGCCAAAGAACAAGAAAAACAAAGTGAGAATAGTGTGATTTTAAATATGTAAAAACTGAAAAATCGGCGCCATCTACGAGTCCCGCTATTAGCACTACCTTCAACTAAACAAGAGCAAGGCTAATGTTTCATCAGATACCATTTATGATGTCTGCACGGATAGCGCTGACGTCGTATACCGTTTACCTATTTCACAAACTCTCTTAAATGACAAACCTGGTAAATGGCCAGACATTTTAAAATGCAGAAAGAAAACCTTTGGTCAAAGATGGTTCTATCCAAGTTAAAGGATGCCCATATCCAAAAAGTGAGGAGAAATAATTCTCAGATAAGTTTTATTGCAAGTTATTTACTTCAAAAAACAATACTTTTGCGGAAACTGGTACAAATGACTGGCAACACATCTCTCCTGTTATCGCGCCATGAAAAAAGCCATATATCCAATAATAGTTTGAAAACATTTGCAACTTTGACACTTAATTTAAGGACCAAAACCATAATTGATAATCAAGGACAAAAACGTTTTGATCGAGAAAAAAGTACTGGTATGATGTGATACTGCGAATTGTGTAAGACGTATCGTATGAGTTGTCGGGTCATCTCTTAAAAAAGAGGTGTAAATGTCTAAAAGCAAGGTTATTTCTGTGAGACTATTAGAATGTACTAGTCCTGGAGATACTCACGCTATAAACATAAGAACTGCTGAAACAAAGGTTTTAAAGACAAATAGATAGGAAAACATGACTAAAAAATTATCAGAAGCAACTGCACCATCTGCCGAGTTTCTTAACTTAAAAACTCGTTCATCAGGGATATAAATGTAAATTGTGTAACTGGACACTCACAATACATATCTAAGTGTATGTCACTAAGTGTATGTAGTAAAGAAGAGAAGAAGACACTATGACTTAAGTAAACGCATTTTGCGGAGCAACGAATTTTTACTAAAAGAATTGGAATTGTAGAAAAAGATGCCAGAAGTCTTTGAAGAATCGGTAGTTCTGTAAACTGGTTTTCAAATAACGATTGCAATAGCCTTTTATTTACAATTAATAGGGTAATATTTGCCAGAGGCTGAGTTGTGCCACCCTAGTGGAAGTGCGTTCACTGATCACAAGCGGCGCATTAGAAAGGTGGCAATATTTACTAAATGGAGCGGCAGACAAAGATAGTTTGTAATAAAAAGATATTCTGCTGCAAGTGGAGATGTTTTCACTGTTGCAAATACAACAAAAGTAAAAGAAACAAATTAATTAGTGCATGTGGGTTGTGCAAAGTGCGATTATAACTTACTGGTTTAAACGGTATAAGGTATTGTAACGAAGTCACCGGATCGCGGATTAGTTGCTTTTGGTACACTATATCAGCCTTCATTTGCCGCACGTCTAGAAATCCTAATCGCTACCAACCGACAATGGCGCAGATATCAGAAACCTCCATCAAAGGAAGCTGCCGGTATCCTATCAACTGTCGGTCGACCTCTAATCTCCAGATCTTTCTAGAAACTGCCCTTAGTTATTAAAGACGAACGTTAATTGTGGCAAGGAAAGTCGGTTTCGATAGTAAGTCACATGTACATCAGAAATAGATATTTAAAATAAATTTAGTTGTTGCTTGTTAGTCGATATAAATTACTTGTACTAAAATATAAATTGTAGAAATTAAGCGTTGTATAATTATAAGTGCAAATATCAATTACGTTAAATAAATTAAGAAGATTTGGTGAAATTGAAGTTATGCAGACGCTACAGTGCTAAGGTAGCAGACTATTCCAGCTTATTAAAAACGATGAAGGGTAATAGACTCTCCAGCGAGGTGGTCAAAAAAAAATGTAAGAGAGAAGGGTGCGATTTTCAAACATATGAAAACTGAAGAATTGATGCCGTCGACGAGTCTCGATAGTAGTGCTACCTTTCAACTAAGCGAGAGCAATGGAGGAAAAGTATCTAAGGCTAAAGCTAGTGTTTCATTAGATCCTATTAATGATGGTGCTAACGTCGTATACTCTTTACCTATTTCACAAATTCTCTAAAATGACGATCTTGGTATATGACCACAGACATTTTAACGTGCAGAAAGACAACCTTTGGTTGAAAATGAGTCTATCCAAGTTAAAGGATACCCATATCCAAAAACTGAGGACAAAAAATTCTTAGATCAGGGTCTAAAGATTGGGTATTTTACTTTTATTGCAAGTTATTTACTTCAAAAAACAATACTTTCGCGGAAACTGGTACAAATGACTGGCAACATGTCTCACCTGTTATCGTGCCATGAAAAAACCCAAATACCCAATAATAGTTTTAAGACATTTGCAACTTTGACACTTGTTTAAGGAGCAAAACCATAATCGATAATCAAGAAAAAGTACTGGTATGATGTGATACTGCGAATTGTGTAAGACACGTATCGTATGAATCGTCGGGTCGTCTCTTAAAAAAAGCGATTAAAGTGCCTAAAAGCGAGTGAGATTATCAGAATATACTAGCCCTGGAGATACTTACGCAGTAGGCATGTGCTTTCATAAGAACTGCTGGAACAAAAGTGTCACTAACGTTTCAAAGATAAATAGATAGGAAAATATGACTGAAGAATCATCAAAAGTAACTAGATCATCTGCTGAGTTTCTTAACTTAAAAGTCGTTCCTCAGGGATATAAATGTAAATTCTGTAACTGACCCTCACATTGCATATCTAAGTATATGTCAATCTAACTAACTGTCTCGCAGAGATTTAAAATTATTTTTGCAGAAAGAAACTCCCAATATCATTTTCTCTGCACCCTAGTAAAAAGATTAATCTGAAAGAAATTTACTGAAGTCTACAATAGATGAGGTTTTACAAGCACGTGAAGATAAAATGACTGAAGGCAAAATGGACTCTCTCAGGTTCTCTCGATGATACTAATTTTACACTTCCTGAAGAACTTCAACCATTTTTCAATTGGTGCTCTTGCGGTACCGGTGACATTGCTTCTGTTGAAAGAAAATCAGAAACAGATAATAGTGTTTACAGACGTTTTCATATTCTAATGTACGAGTGTATTACCAAAAACTAATCAAAATCTAAATTATCTACACAGGTACAAAGAAACACAAAGTAAGGCTGCGGTTGATATATTACCAAATCTGGGATTATCGGTTGATTACAGCAAGATATTTATCATGGAAGTAAATGTGGCCAAAAGAGTCTTAAAAAAATTAGTGATAATAACGGAATGTCTATTTCCACCAGAATTTTATAAAGCAGAGTTTGTTCATTTTGTTACGTCCTATTTCATATTAAAAAAATTTACGGCCTCGCCACATTAAGAACCATTCAGTCCCAATCATTGAACTTACGTTTGATATAAATTTAAACCGCGTAGATAGGCTACCAACTCTACGCCTAGGGATATTTTGCCATTTTCAACATGGATATTTCAACACAAGGTTGTCGATCTGGGAACCAATCTACCCCTAAAATTGAAACTAACCCACTTAGTAGGGTATTATCCAAACATGACTAGACTTTAAATCTTGTTTGATAACCTAGAGGCAAAGTAACTACTTACTAAAGTGGCATGTTGATGGTTTGGACGTTACGTTCGAAGTGCTTAATGAAAAATCGTTCTACTCTTCCTAAAATAATTTGAACCATTTTCGGCAAACTTAGGATGGATGAATTCAGACCGCAACATGAACATAGCTCGTGTTGTTTTTTCTATCTAATCTACATGTATACTTAAACTTACGTATAGCTTAACTTAACCAGAAGCTAGGACATTCCATTATGTGAGTCAGCACAAATCTTCATACGACCTATCTTTGCGCTTAGACGATGGGATCATCTGCGTGCTAATGCAATACCTTGTTAAACAAAACAAATGGAGCACAAACTGCTATAATTTAGAATGAAGTTACGACGATGACATCATTCCTAATCTTTAAAAACCGACAATGAGTTTGACAATCTTTGACTATGAACCAATATAATAAAATAATTTTACCTTAGATCAAAAATTTAGTAACCTAAAAATTATGTTTCTTAAAGAAAATAACCTAATACAGAAACTTTCGTGATTATAAAATAAATGTCATGTAGAGAGACGTAAACAAAATAAAAATTATCACATCGTAGCATTCCATCATTTTTAAACTTTGACCTACACGAACACATTCACAAAAGCCCTACTATACCGAATTAGGCTGTAATACCACAATACATAATTTGTGCCTTAGCACATCCAACCCGTTCAAATATTACGGTTTAAAATGAATTATTCTGAGTTATTTATAAAAGCTTGCCACGCATCTGTCTTAAAACATTCTACACAAAATACTTACAGGTTTTCTTTATAGGATCATTTATTTCCTATGAATTAGTCAAATTAACAAGTAAAAATCTTATACAAACTCCAATGGAAATTTATCCCAGGCTTCCGAAGAAAGGGAGCCACGTTTTAACACTAACATTGGTGAAATGACAAAATTGACTAATCATGCTCTGTGGATAAGTAAGACCGAGTCATGACCACTTCAGTAATTATCAAGAACAATATTTGTTTGACCGACCGTAAAGGATTTTACAATTTACTCACGTTTTTAGAGATAAATTTCACGATTTCTTGCTTTGATAACTATAAAACTAGCACGCGTGTATAGATTTTGGAGCGCGTTAGTTTGTATCGCCGTAACATCTGGCACTTTCAACTGATACTTATCCTTTAAATAATTTTGTAACTCAACATCGTACGTGTTAATTTTTAATTATTTACGAAATCAAACGTATTGTACACTTTAAATTAAATCACACAGCAAAACTACATTTTTATGTCAGCAACTGTTCTTAAAATTCTACCCTATATATATAATGCCGGAATTTTCCATTTTACACCCAGACAGACTTCATTAGTCAAGTTTTCGTGTAAGCTAAGAAACCAGAGCATTAACATAAACGTGCAGACCTTCAATTAAATAAGTAACGAGTACAGTTGGTTGCCAATCTGCGCGGTTTGAATTTATAGAAATGTAAATTAGAATAAGTTGGAACTGAAAGGGTGTTTAAAATAACGAGGCAAGAAATATTTTTAGCTATATAATAGAACGTAACATTGTGAAGCATTAATGGTGATCTCAGATGACTACGGCGAAGATACTAAGACTCGTCACCAGGCATCAATGCATGCCTGTGCAAAAAAAGTGAAACTTTTAATTTATGTTCTATAATAATGTGTTATGCACTGTTGAAAATTAATATAGTAAATAAGCTGTTTCAAAAAATATCTTGTAATATTACGGGGTACTTAGAACTATTGAATAAAATAATAGTGTATTCCAAACGAAAACGAACACATAACACCTTTGAAGAATTTGTTCAGGAAGTTATAAAAATTGCTAATTTTCTTGAAACAGATACCGCATTTTGTTTACCGGAAACTGTTAGACGTCGAAAGAAAAAGATCAATTTTGATTATCAACATGAAGATGAGGTGGAAAATGGCCCAAAATCTGCGGATATTTAGTATTAATATTTTGCTTTAGGTGGGTGCCTCGAGTTCCCATTTAAGCGGTTCTTACTGCTGCTAGAGGCTAATAAGCCTCAATTACAACTTTCTTACTTCCCACTAATTTTAAAATAAACTGAGGGAAAGTAACTCTGGATTCAATGTATATCTAACCTATTTTACACACATGTTTTCAAAACAGTAAATAAGAACATAAATAAATAAAGAATTATTATTCACTTTAATTTTGCTAAATCCGCGTTTAGTTAAAAAACTTAAGATTATTAAATAACACAACTTCGTTGAAATTTAATGAAAATAATTTTTACTCGTTAGTTCCTTCTAAACTAACGAGTTTTTATGTACACAATTTTGATGCAATACGCTTTAAATGTACGAAAGCGTGCACCAACATTAATACCTCTTTGTAAAAATAAGTTCTACACAGGTATGGATATTAACAATCAACTTCAATTCTTGGGCACAACAAACATCATGTGATGGTTATAATTCAATTAACATACAGTTGGTTTAGTTTCATAGTTTCGAAATTACATGCGCTTCACAGGTAAAATTGCAACGTGCTGTGGCTGATAGCAGCTCTCCAACACCGGTCACTTTCCTTACGAGACCAGTATCTGATGTCTGCTTTAATCGAGTTTGAGGACCTATTCAATCACTGACAGTCTCGATATTTGAATACGGTCATGTAACTTAATGTAGGTAAATATTTTCGTTTCTATGTAATTAAATATCATATTCCCTACTGTATCCACGGTCATTTGCGAATTTGTTACGCGTTTCCAACTTTCTTTTGAATTGAAATGATTACTAACTTATTCATCATGCTGTACAATTGTATTAGTATATTTAATATATGTTAAAATACCTTAATCCATTTCTATTGTTGATATAGCATTAAAAATGTATTCGGTTATCAGCAGCCTTTGCTTTCTTAAATGATAAGCTCGCATTATTTAAAAGTATTACCACAAATTTTATTTAAAATAGATTTTCTACATATGTGATTAGTGAGTGCGATTCAATTCGAATTTGCCAGTTGCTTTATCTATTATGGATGTTTCTGTAGAAAAAATACATTGCAGTGGAATAGAAATTATCAAATGGGTTTTTCGTTATTATAGTTGTTGGCTCTGAGTTTTCTAGTGTGGCATGTTATTTTTAGATCCATCTTATGACTTGTAAAGGTTCAAATTACGAGATATTGCTATTAAAATTCACTTATATATTTAACAAGGATTTCGTGATAGGACAGAAGTAGTACGTTCTAGTCGCAAAGTTGAATAAATTGTGTGTCGAATCTACTTAACTTTATCAGTAATCGCAGATAAACAAGTGGGCGCCTACAGCTGATGAATTTATAATATCGGGTTCTGAAATTAGTTTGTACGAAGTTGCTACTTTGAAAGATGGAATTTTTCCAACAACAAAATTATTTATTGCAATTGGCGCTAATTTACTTTGAACCCATCACAACGTAACATGTATAGACATATATCCTAGGTCAGATAGTGATTTATTACAAGCAATTGTTCAAGAAAAGTGAAGAGTTACTCTGTTCATCTTTACTTCTTCTGAATTTAATTGACTTGGTTTTTCAGGAAAGGAATTTAGTATGGCGTGCCATGTGATCTAGCAAAGGCCAGCTATAACCAGTTGTTGGACTGCAACAGAACGTCCGGCCAAGCTGTAAGAATTACTATTTTTTTCTGCGTTGCTTTGATTACCTCCATCAGAATGAATTGGGTCTGATTTTGTTAAGTTTTTCAGGTTGCTTATCCCACAAATAGCGGTATTTCGGTGTTGAAATGAAACTAACTTCACTCAAACTGTCGGGATATGCTAATGAAGACAGCTTTTCTTGTTAGGGTATTAATTATAGAATACAATTTTTTATCTATATAAAATTTAGAGTACACTATGTTAAAGTATGACGTATTTGTCTAATAATTTTTTCATACTACGTAGAGTTCCTTTGTTTACTACTGTAATTTACCGTTACTATTTCTTTTTTTGTAATTGCTTACCACCATTTACTTGTGGACAATACGCGATTTTATGACTATTTTTTTGTATCAAAAATTTAGTATTGGATTACAACAGGACTGAAACCAGTCCACTGTACATATGTTTATTTAATTTTTTATATAAATACTAGAATTAAGGTACAAAATTAGATTAAAGTAATTAAAGAAGGGTATTAATTATTTTTGCGAAGATTTTTGCACTATGTAAATCCTCCTGAATATGCTGGATAAATGTTGCTTTCTATGCAAGTTGATTTTCTTCTTATAACATGTCGATTTCTTTAGGGTTTGTAAATATATTTTCATTCTTGAGGTTTCATTTTTCTTTCTGTGCGACCCGCCCCTCTTCGACGTTTTAGCTAGCACAGCATTACTTCTTTCCATTCCTTTTTTCTTACGGTACTCGGTACGGGCTAGTTTCTTTGATAATCCACTCCTTTGTTACTTGTCCGTATGGATTACCGTCACAAATGTACCTGTCTTTTAACAGTGATCGTGCACCGCTATCGAGTTTAGAGAGGTTAATCGCTGTAGTCTAATAATCCGTTCCGAAATGATCCCTTCTTATTATTATCCGGGAGTTTTACAAGTTTCCACACCCTAGGGTTATTGCACGATCTTTCGTTCTCGCGGGATAGTGCGTCTAAACGGCACCAATTTCGAGATCAATTTTGTTCTGTCTTTGTAAACAGTAATTTTATTTCCATGCTTTTGCATTTGATGCCGAATCTGCGTTATTTTATTACGTTACCAGCATATTTTTATTACTGCAATTTATAAGTATGTGGTTATTTGAATTTATCTCCCATAATTGCAACTTTTTAGACACTTGTGAATTTTTTAACCGTAAAACGCATGGGTCCGACGAAAACAGAAAGGAAAGCGAAGTAAAAGCCCGCACGAATCACGGTCACATATTTATTTATTTATTTATTTTTATTTGTTTGTTCCAACGTTTTAGTAGTCTGCTACCTGAAATTTAAGCAGTCCTGTCTTTCCCCCAAAAAGTAACCGTCAATAAGGCGTGTTTGTGTGTGTTTATGTGTGTGTATCTGTGTGTGTGTGTGTGTGCAAGTGCGCGCGCTTAAGGACATGCGTTATGTGTGTTTGTGTATGTGTGAGTGTGAGGGTTGTATGTATGTGTGTTGTGTGTGACGTTGATATTCGTGTTATGTTCCCCCTCTAGGACCAGGACCATCGGCAGCCGGATATCTTAGTCGTCAAGGAAGAACGCTCAACGGACATTGCCTTGTCAGTCCGGACCATCGGCAGCCTAAAATCCAGATGTTGAAAAGGCAATGTAAGTGTATGAATAGGCATTTATGTTTGTAAGTGTGTGTTTGTGTGTGTGTGTGTGTGTGTGGGTTGTGTGGGTTGGGTGTATGTGTGTTGTGCATGTGATGTCACATATAAAAAGATAAAGGAAATTTAGAAAAACCCGGTTAACTGTTATAAATGCAGATAGTGGCGGTGGTTCACCTTGACAAGAAAAAGTACATTGCCATCGAATTTTTATTGCTAATTAACACAGAAATTTCTATTTAAAAAAATAGAGAGTTGTGTTTTACGGACAATTTTTATAATTCCGATACGAAGTGCGCATTTCGTATGGTTACATGTAAAATTTATCAGTCATAAACAAAAAGTAATGAAAATGTTTTATTCTACACAAACCTTTTTAAGTTGAACATAGTCAGTAAATTACAGTACACAAGAAATACTAGTAAAACTAGTTGTTGAACGGGCTTTGTAAGCTAGTTTCGTCCATCGGCGCACTGCGACTGAAATTTATTCGCGGGTCATCTGTTACGTAAATACAGCTAAAAGTGGACAAGTAAGATAAAGAGAAAATATCGGCACATGCCTCCACGTGTCGAGATATTCATCTTGTATCTACATCTGTTAAGGTGAAACAACTAACATCGTGCTCACGCTTAATCATCCGTGGAGGTGTACCCGAAAAGCATCGTAGAGGTTGTCTTCACGGTAGTCAGGACCGTAGCTGTAACAGTATTCCTACGCAGAAATGCAATTAAGCCTTTGTAAAAGAGCTTAAAAACAGCTTAAAAAGAGAACCTACCAATATTAATAAGCATGTAACAAACTCACCTATGCACCGGGGGATATTAGCTTCTTGTGAAACACTTGCATCGCTCTTGGAGTAGTAGAATTAGCCACGCAGAAAGCACATGCTAGGACAAAAGGCAAAATAAAAATGAACCCAGTTTAAGAAATAATATGATATTTGATTGAAATATTAGGGTACACGTTAAAACAACATTTCTAAAGTCATTGTAATGCATAAATAGATAAAGAAAAACCGGAAAATTCAAATTCAAACGCCTTTGTTAGTCTCACATGTAAAAATCTATATAGTTCAAACTTGCATTACTACTTATAAATAAAGTGAACATATTCTTTCAGAAACAAAGATTGTTGATAGCCGAGTTATATCAACCAATAAAGATAGATGGAGGCACTTTGACTTAAACTAAATACGCTAATAACATTTTACAGGACGTTGAACAAGCACTTATTTTAATTGTATTAGGATGAGTTTTACAGGAACAAATCGATTTATTAAACAATAAGGCGTAATGGGGCGTCTCCAACAACAGATAGTTACAGACAAATCCAAGTGGAAGCGTGGGAATATTTAAACAGAATCATAAATCAAATTAAAATGTTTAGCAGGGTACAATTGAACGTAACAATTTGTACAAATAACTTAATATGCCCGGTTATTTCCAGAGTGTCTATCTGTAATTGTTTTAATTTAATACGTAGACTGTAAAGTCCCGATCCTTATGACTGTTTGTATATAATAAACTATTTTAATTCTTCTATACTAATTTTATATTATATTGAAATAGCAACGTTATTAAAAGTAAACTACCAAAAGCTGCCTTTGTGCTAAAAGCTTATTTAACTAACTGAAATTAATAAACACATTTCCACTACCTAATGTTTTATTAAATAACAAACTAGCGTTACAATGGCTGGTTTACAGACCAAGAAGAATCCTTTTTTAAAAGGTTAGAGGCGTTGCAAGGTCGTTCTATTAATTTCAGAGAAAACTACGTTGAAAATAAAATATTCTATTCAAACTTTTAATTGCTTCAATAGTAGGCTAAGACTCCTCGTACATAGATTTCTTGACTATTTTGCTAAAGATTTTGACATTATCTTTTTAGTAGCAACAAAATTTTTAACAAAATGTAGGGTTAAACTAAACTATTTGGGCGAAGGATGATGTTTTTGTTTCTTATAAACTAATAATAATGATCCAAAGAATTGACAAGACAAATTTTTGTACTTAGAAACATTTGCTTCGCAACTACTAATACGAAGCCTAATTCTGGCTTTTGATAGGAGGCAGATATTATTAACCATCATCAGAAATTATTAATAATGTGATGATGTCTAACTACCTGTTGATAAGAGCACTTGACGTATGTGTTGCATAACATAATTGGAAGGATGAAATATTATCGTGTTTTTCAAATATTGTTCTCTATAAAACTAGGAGTAAGAGCGATATATAAATTTTAAGATACTTTTGCTATATTTTTTACATTGCCTTCGTCACAAGATTAATTCAAAGCAGAATTTTAACAAAAAGTGGGGTAATGCTATGATTATTTATATTCACAATGCCGCTTTTTTTCCTTAAACCCATACAAAGAAAGAATTGGTGAAAAAATGTTTGTACTCAAGAAACATTTGCTTCGCAACTAATAATCAGAAATCTAATCCGAGTTTTTAATAGGGATTAGATTAACATAACTAGAAGAGAGACATATTTTTTTTCAAATACTATTCTTTATAAATCTATATAGTAGGAATTATTTAATTTATAGGATTGATCTATCAAAAAATTACTTTATATTCAGTGTCACAATACGAACAACTTCGTATTTTAGCTCGCGGCTTGGAGATTTAAATGAGCGGTTACGCGAGGAACCCTAATTTATGGTTGTAAGTCAGACGCACCCAAGAGTTAATAAGGTTTTTAATCAGTGGTGTTTATATTGCATCGAAATCAATAATATACAGCTTGAAGGTTAAGCTGAACCTAGATGGGTAATGTGTTTAATTTATTCATTAGTTGTTTTGCAAAAGGATATTGATTGCCAAATGGAATCCGTATAATAAGCAGAACATTGCATTGTGGTGAGGCTAATAAAAAGACAAATTTGCATATGGAATTAGGGCTTGTTTTAATTAAATCTTATACGTAAAAATAATAGCAACATTGTAACTATTATTATACGTTGATTAAAAGCTGTTAATAGGTAAGCATTGTGGTCGATTTTAGAATAGGCGTGTTTTTGTTTGGATTGGTATGTAGTTAAAAACAAAACACAGGGTTTGGTAAAATTATATTTGCATATGAATTAAATAGGCATATTTTGTATTTCCGGTATTATTTTTTGAATGTCTCGAAAATAGGATCAGTTCTAAAATGATCCCAGATTTTCTGTATAAAAGTTTAAATGAGATATTCTGCTCAATATATATATATATATATATATATATATATATATATATATATATATATATATAATATCACAGCTGTGTTATCGGACGTTATATCTGTTAATAATATAAATTCTTTAGTTGTTGATTTTCTTCTTTGGGAATATACAAAATCATCAGCTATATAATTGTTTATACTTATCAGTTATGGCATGTCGTTAACTTGTTAAACATCATTCTTGCTATAAATTCTTGTAACTTATGTGAATTTAAACCATTTGTAAATAGTGTAGTACAGTGTAAGTTTGAAGATAATTTTATTTATATGACTAGAGTTTTATGTTACAAATTGTTTTTTTTAAATGTCAGTGTCATTAATTTATTATGGTTTTCTGAATTACTACTTTTTAACAAATAAAGCTCGCATAGATTGTAAGTAACACCAGTTATATAAATTTGTATTATAACGAATATTCATAGGTCATGATTAAGGGAATAAATTACCCGAAACGTCGACAAATTCATAAATGAGCGTTTTTCTTATTAATTAGTGGACGAACATATTCCCAAAGAAGAAAATCAACAACTAAAGAATTTATATTATTAACAGATATAACGTCCGATAACACAGCTGTGATATTATATATCATCATGGGATTTTACAACTTCATTGAATGTAATTATGGTTGTAATACAAAAAGCAAATTGAAAAGATGGGCTACATTAACTTCAAAATTAGTACATTTGGAAAATCGTAAATTATTCTTACTACGGTGTAGAACAAAACAAATCTTACCAAATCACATAAGTCAAAACATAGGCAATGTAATGAATCTATTTGAATATAGTACATGGAAAATTAACAATAAGATTCAGTTATTCAACATACAAATGAAAAAGAAAATTTTGGATTTTGAAATAGAGATAACACACAAAAAACTTTATGTGTTGAAAAACGAATTACATAATATTAGAACTTCATTACAAGAAATACTACCAACGAAACTGTACAGTGATTTTAGTTACCGACAGAACATTTTTTACCAAAAAAGTTTTAAGGAAATAAAAAAGTCTAACATAAATAAATTTGAACTTTTAAATAAAAAACAACAAAATAGCAATATTTTGGTTACAGATAACAATAAGTGGTTAGTAAATTTGACATCTATTCAGATTCCTGAAAATGTGCAACGTATACTGTCATTTGGTCCAAAACTTAATTTACCAACTCGAGCATCACAGATTAACATTGGAAAACTATTAGCAAATGTGGAAGTTGTATTAGATTCACATACAGATGAGAAACGACCAATAATTAGAACAAAAGTAACTAATATAATAACAAATTTTTTATTAAACCCACGTAATAACAAACCAGAAAGTCTAGAAAAACCTATATATCAACAAAGAAATATTTAAAGAATCATCCGGATTTAACAATTGTAAGAGCAGACAAAGGCGAGGTAACGGTAATAATAAGCAAAATGGACTACAAAACGAAATCTTTAGAATTACTAGATAACACAAAATATACAAAAACTAAAACAAGATCCCACATTTACAATCCAAAAAAGTAAATGATCATATAAAAGTTTTGAATAAAAACAAGTAATATCCGAAAGTCTCAAAAACAACTAACTAGAAATAATTCAACTCGGGTAAATTTTATGGATTACCAAAATCCATAAACAGATCGTCACATTAAGACCGATCATATCATCTGTTAATACCCCACTTATAATATAGCAAAATACATGACCGAAATATTAACAAAAGCATTTCCGTTGAGTGAGAGTTATAGTATAAAAGACACGTTTAGCGCTGTAGAAAAGCTGAAAGATTTTCAATTACCGAAAGACTTTATCTTGGTATCTCTTGACGTTGAATCTTTATTCACCAATATACCTTTACCATTAGTTATTGAATTGTTGGAAGAAAAATGGGAAGAAAAAATTAAACCTCACTGCAACTTTTCACGTTTACTATTCATTACGACCATTAACTTAATTTTTAACAATACCTATTTTTCATTCGATAATCAATTTTATTTACAAATCTCCGGTACTCCAATGGGCTCACCCTTATCACCGATTATTGCTCAAATTATACTGGATCACTTAATAAAAACCACTCTACCGGTACTCTCATTTCAAATGCCTTTTATAATTAAATTTGTAGATGATATTCTATGTGCAATACCAAATACCTCTATAACGGAAACCTTAAATACTTTTAATAACTTTAACCCCAATTTAAAATTCACAATTGAAATTGAACACGATAATAGCATCCCTTTCTGGATATAAAATTATAAAAGACAATAATAACAAATTAATTCTAGACATTTATAAAAACCCACAGATTCTGGTAGGTATGTCAACTTTAATTCAGATCATACATTCAAACATAAATTAAATACTGTTTTAACGCTAAAAATAGAATTATAAAATCTGTCATCCACAGTTTCGAAAACAAAATTTGATTAATTTAAGAAATACTTTAATAAATAATGGTTATCCAAAATCCTACTGCATAAAATATTGTTCAACACCACTACTGAAAGTAAAATCGATAAACAATCTACCAAAATCGTGCACAAAAGTTTTCCATATATCCGAAACTTAACTTCAACTCTGATAAAGACATTAAGCACTCCAGATATGCACATTGCTGTGAATTACAATAGAACCTTAAAAACCTCTTTACACCTCTTAAAGATCCTACCGATAAGAAAATACTAAGTAATATAGTCTATTAAATCAACTGTGAGTGCAAACAATGCTACGTTGGAGAGACCAAGCAATGGTTACGCAATCGTGTCACCCAGCACAAAAGTGACGCAAAATTAATAAAAATCGTGTGCTCTTGCAATTCACTTGAACAATAAAACACATAATGCTGATTTTGATGATATAGAAATTTTAGAAGTAGAAAATAATTATAAAAACGTTTATTTTAGAATCCTTTCATATCCAAAACAACAATAATACAATAAATTTTAAAACAGATATAGACAATTTAAACACAGTGTATTCACTACTATACAAATTAAGTAGGCGCAATAATAATAAATAGAGTTAAACTAAATTTTCAAGTTCTCTCACCAGGTATAATGTAAAAATTTAATAAATATACAAAATCATCAGCTATATAATTGTTTATACTTATCAGTTATGGCATGTCGTTAACTTGTTAAACATCATTCTTGCTATAAATTCTTGTAACTTATGTGAATTTAAACCATTTGTAAATAGTGTAGTACAGTGTAAGTTTGAAGATAATTTTATTTATATGACTAGAGTTTTATGTTACAAATTGTTTTTTTTTTAAATGTCAGTGTCATTAATTTATTATGGTTTTCTGAATTACTACTTTTTAACAAATAAAGCTCGCATAGATTGTAAGTAACACCAGTTATATAAATTTGTATTATAACGAATATTCATAGGTCATGATTAAGGGAATAAATTACCCGAAACGTCGACAAATTCATAAATGAGCGTTTTTCTTATTAATTAGTGGACGAACATATTCCCAAAGAAGAAAATCAACAACTAAAGAATTTATATTATTATATATATATATATATATATATATATTGAAATGTTAGTAGGGGCTAAAAGGGTTCTAAGGGTTGTTTTGTTGAAGGTAGTGTATGCCAAATAAAGAAAGCCAAATATCAGATCCCGTAACTGAGAAATTTATGTTTGCCGTACTTTACAAATGTTAAAGTATTTGAAATATTAGTCAAAGGATAAGTGCCAAGACGAAAAAAACAATGACTTGATGACGTGATAAAGCACAGTATTCAAGGATTTACAATGAGTTGTATGTTGAATAAGCCATAGAACGTACATTTGCTAATCGAGAAACCGGATGCCTCTGTAGAAATTACACTATTCACCACGCAGATCCAGGTTTATATGTGTAACATTTCGGCATTTATTTTAATAGAATCAACCTTTGGACAAACATGTAATATCAAAATTATAAGTAAAAGTATTGTCAAATATGATTGAAGGGTTGTGCGATATTAAGGACCAATGATTGAACATTTATATATGAAAAGGGAAAGCGTAAAAGAAAGATTATAAGGTATGAGTGACACGAACTTGTTGGGACGATATTATTGGATGGAATTTGTATAAAATGTATTAAAGAGTAGGCATATTTGAATTGTAATAATCACCAAGGAAAAGTAAACAAGAGGTCGATTTATAATAAATTTGGGTATTAAGACGTGTTTTGTAATACTGCGCTATATTTTGAACATTTTAAGAATTAATAAATGAATTTGAAAGTTTAAGAGTTTGATTAATATATAAAGAAGAGCACGGATAAGCAAGAGTAAGAATAATTAATAGCAACGACGAAGTGAAACGGGTACGAGTGGATTAAAGTAACAGTGGAAAAGGCGTAGTAAATAGTGGGATATTGGAACGAGATTGAGAAAGGCAGAAAGGCATTGAATGGTATTTATGAAACTGAAGGCGATATTAATGGAATAGATTTGGATATGGTATTAGGAGGATTAACGGTATTGAATGGTAACTAGAGGATAGCAGTGAATTGGAAAGAGTGGACTTAGGAGGAAAGCATTGAATTTGGACTGAGCGGAATTTGGAACAGGAAAGCAGTGGAGTAGCAGGAGGATTAATACGAGCAAAGAAGAATAAACATCAGGAAAATTAGCGCAGGGGAAGTTATATAAAAAGGTAGTCAAAATTCTAAATTTGGGTATATTTATTTTAGATTTGGGGACATCAAAATTCATTAAAAGAAACCTGGAAGCTGGACAGCAGATCTTTCATAGTGATAGTGCCAGCATTGTAAAGACGCATACGGCGAGTGAGATTGTTGAGCCAGTTTTCAAAAAGGCCGACGACGAGGTGTAAAATAGGTGAGTACTGTGTGTTTTAACGTCAAAGTCAAAAATTTTGTAATATTAATTAATTTGGCACAAGGCTACGTGGATCTTATATAAAAATTTGGCATATACAAGTGTAAAATATCAAAGGTACAAAAACAGAAGGTAGTGCTGTTTGGTTGGTGCATTGCACATCTACTTACCACTGAACCCACGGTAAGTAGGTGGATACCCTGGGAAGAACGAGTTTTCAAATAGTCGAGGCATATTAACACAGTTTTGTTTTATAAACCAACCAAACGTAGCTAAAGCACGAATAAAAAGTAAATATTTTCATACATAAAAATAAAATTAAATAATTAATAAAAAAGCCGCGAGGGGGTAGAGCATAAGAATATATATATATATATATATATATATATATATGATATCGCCGTACTTCGATTAACGCTCAGTTGCCTGCTGCTCGTCATCGCTGTATTTCTAAATAATCTAGAATAAATTTTAAATTTCACACAATTAGATTTATGCCTCGACTAGCTCAGATCAACCCCACACAGAGTGCACGACGATACGATAACAGAGAAGTTTTTACTACTTTTTTTCTCTAACGCTTCATACCTAAGTAAGATAAACTAAATAACTAAAATTTGTATAATAAACAAAAAATGTGTACAATTTGCCACTCTACAACGTTCGTAATATTATTTGCCATTTAAAACCCCTGAATCAAAGTAAAACTATAAATCTGTTCGTCGCCAAATTATAATCCTATTAAAGCAGTTAAAGCCAGCAAAAACAACTTTGTATTATATTGGAAGCTTCGTTGAACGTTCTATGACCCTTCCCTCTTTCTCTTAACGTAATTTCTACGCGTCAATCAAAATTTTTTAAGGACCCTTCACATAAATATCTAAGTACATGCAAGTTTTAAATGTTCAAAAAAATAAGTCTTATGTTATTATAATTAACTATGATCGCTAACCTGGTATTTTTCTCGGTTGATTTCCTGATTCGAATGTGTAGCTCTGCGTACACCCCAATCCTTTGAACTGCTGCCACGCGTCGCCAACCAGCGACTCCAGGTTGCCTTCGGCCCAACGTCCCGATTCAAAGTCCTCCCCCTATCACATCTGTCACTTATTGTATTGGATTTTTACGTTAGACGTCTTATTGAATTTGCTTAGTGAGTTGTTTATTGAATTGCTTCGTAAATCTCTCAGTGGATTTTTCCGTAGAATTCTTAGTGAATGTCTCAGTGCCCTAAGTTAATAAATGTTAAAAATCATGTTTACTTTAATTAAAATTTGGACGTGTCTTATGTCGACGGCGTACTTCCACTACACTTGTATATTTGAACGTGCTCTTGTACTTAAAATTTTTAATTATTGACTTTCACTTATAAATCGTGATTTAATTTCACACTTGAATTTTGCGTAGTATATTCGTTCAGACTAGTACAGTTCGAGCCGCAGCTATGAAGAGATTAGCCATTATCAGCTTGGCGTCATATACAAAGGTAAACCATCACACGTGCTGTCATTGGACGATCGCGCATCATCCTTGTTGTCTGAGCATGACAGAAGCGTTGCACTTGGCTTATCATGTAAGCATTCGGGTTTTACACGCAGTTACCTATTCTTATATGAAATGCTCCCAAAATCACGTAGGCACCAAAGCTCTACGTTATGGAGTACGCTGACTATGGTACCTTGTACCTTTCAATATCATGCATTCGTATTTTGTACAGAAACCTACCAACTATCACATTTAATCCTGCACGCACGCCAAAACGCATGGCTCCACATCCCGTTTTCCTCATATGCTGGATTTCTGGCGACTTTATACCCAAAACATCACGCAGGTAAATTTTACTATGCGATTCCCTAACATACGACGCAAATCAGATGCGTTCACCGACCTCCTGCGTCATGAGACATGCCTGCCTTTGAAAGGCCCATTTATTGTGAGCACGTATGATTAACCTCTTATACTAATGCGCTGGGTTCAAACAAGACTCGCCTTACGCCCGCTTTACTACAGATACTCCTAGTTTGTATTTAATCAAAGTTTCCGAATGTATTACTGTTTCCACATTCAATTGGATTGCGCCCAGAGTTACTCATTCGACCAAATGTGGTCAAACCACCAAAGAATGAGCTTTCCTTCGACTCTATACAGTGTGTTTGATACCTGCCCCTTGCACAATTCACAAACTGTGCGCCTTCCATGAATCAAATGTTTAGTTTCCCCGATTTTTGTGTTGCTTACATGAAGTACACCCCTCCCAAATAACCCTATTATCATAGCAATATATACATATGTACCACCGCCTTATACGTTGGGAGCCACAAAAGATGCGGTGACTTGAGTACAGCCGAATGTATTAATGAGAAAGAAATAGAAAATATAAAATTACTATCTTACTGTGTTTTTTATCTTGCCTGGCTAGCTCAACAGAAATTATGATGTGAAATTTACGAAAATGAAATGAAACACAGAAGTCTCAAGAAACATCTATGGACAGTCTTCTATGCATTCAAAACATCTTTTTTGTACACATTATTTAAAGAATCTCTTACATTTAACAAATCTAAATAGTGCTTAAAAAACAATTTACAGTTAAAGCTTAGCAAGAATACCTTACCTAATGACTGCTTACTTATTAAAAAATCCTTGTTAACAAGTACAGAACCCATGTGAGTTACAAAAATTTTCTTTAAAATTCTATCATTTTATTACCTTGCTTGTCAGTTTAATTGGCCAACGCGCTGGACAAATTTAGTAAAGGTCAAAATGCTACGAACTCTGACCTCAAAATTGCTGGGAATTATCCCCTTGACACATAATTTTTATATAAATTAAAATCTTATTCGAGCTTAATTTACTCAAATATCCTATTAGGTTACAAAAAAAACTAAATTGTACTTGCATATGGTATTGTCAAATAGCGCTTATCAAAGTGCCGTTTCCATTGTAACTAACGGAATTGAATACTTCCTGATTCCATTTCAAATCAGTCTTAACGTAGAAATATCTGCTTGCAAAGTGTATTTATTTTTAATAGATTCGAATTAGCAGTTGCTCTTGTATCAAGATTATTTATATCAAAGATCGTTTAGTTTTCGTATATCCTTAACACTAATTATGCTTCATAATTATTCAAAGTTATATGTTACATATTGCATGTTGCGGATTGCAACAAACTTTGCACGCACGCGCGCACATAAAATACACACCATCACACAAAACCACAAAAACGCACAAACTCACACGCACGCGCGTAAAGACAAACACACATGCCAAATGCAGACACGAACCACACAAGTACCAGAGTCGCACAGCCTGCATACATCCGTGAATTATGGCGGCCGATGATCACGGAACACTCGTAAACTGATTTGGTAATAGCCAACGGTTTTGATTACCGGCTGTCGATGGTCGGAATCGAAGGCAAAACTAATATAAACACAAGCGACCAAACAGTAATGCCCATAGTACACACACACATACGCACAAACACACACGCACGCACACACACACATACAAACATACATACCAAACACCCACAAGAACCACACAAAGGTATCAAAATCGCAAAGCCTGCGTGTAAAAAGAAAACCAAGTCATACCCAACGATTCTTATTCTCGGCTGCCGATGGTCGGAATGGAAGGCAAGGACTAATAGGAACACAACGACCAAACAACAACATCAATGGTACAAATGCATACACAATCATACACACGCACACGCACATATACACACATGCGCAGAAATCACGGTACGCAAACACAACACATTACTCTCTGCACAAATTACAATTATTCAAAACAAACAGCAGGTAGGGTAACGAAGTTCAAGTCACAGACAGAATGGAGGGGTGAACAATAACCAGAGAAGGACGACAGATGTTTAGGTGCACACATAAATTCCACGTTTACAGGGAGTAAGGGTGAGTCGCATTTAGAACGACTGCAACAACTCGGTGGTGCACACAATGTCTCCATGCTGTACAACTTAAATAGAAATCTTAGACACGGTTGAAGCTCTACCGTAACTACACTAACTTCAAAAAAGCCAGGTCTATTTTAAGTTTTAGATGATGAACTAACCAAAAATGTCTTACGGTATTCCATACAGGCAAGAATTAAAATATTAAAGCAAGTAAAGAAAATTGCGCACACCGAAAACCACAACAAAGCAGAAGTGTAAAATAGAAATCCAGAATTGAATTTCGTGCTAGCTCACAAACGTCGTGGAGTGGGGTGGGTCGCCCAGAAAGAAAAATTGGAAATCACAGAAACAAATTTATTTACAAACCGCTAGTTATCAAACATAGTATTAAAAAAGGAATATTTACGGAGACCAAATTAAACATCTGCGAAATCGTCCTGTTATAACATAATGGAAACAAAAGCGTCAACTCGCATATAACACAACATAAAAGAATATACATTTAAGCAAATATCGATTATAAAATCTTAAAGTATAAACAATACATACAAGGATACTTACACAATGTTTCTAGCCCTAAATATGCGCAAGAAGAAAATTAGACATAATATTTACGGTATTTTACCCTACTTTGTGATGTGCACTTCCAAAAAGAAATAACGTAACAGTAATTTTAAGTAACCTGACCTTAAACTGAAATGAATCAGGTGTGAAACATAATTTAGCTTATAAAACAGTAAACAAGTTGTTGACGTTAACATTTCGTAATATTAATTTTAAAACAAGTAAAAAAATTCCTTTAATGCGAACTTCGGTTTTATATTATTTGTGAGTAGAAAACTAATTACGTAATCACTTGTGCACTGGGATGAGAAAGTAAATTTTTAACATGTAGTCTGTAATTATTGTGTCATAACCACGTGGACGAAAACTTTTTTACGTGGTTATCAACCAACAAAAGACGAGTCTATATTTCATAGCAGCATCAAAGAAAGAAACAAAGCAGAGTAACTGTACTTTCGGAAGTATAGTTATCTACCCCTGGTACCATAGCGGATTGGAAAGTGTGTATTACACTTTCCGCCGAACTAGATACTCGATGAAATTATTGCACTAGACTATAACACTTTGACTAACTTATTTAGTAACCACTGAAGTAAAACAATTTAACAAGAAGGCATCGTAATTAGCAACGCGACTTACAGGGCTTTTTTTTTATAAGGAAAGAACAACGTGGGAGTCAAGGCGTTTGCTTTTTAAAAATATTTCCGCACGATTAATGCAAAGAATTCTTAGAACAGCGCCTGCAAAAGTATATTCTAGCTGCAAGTCACGGCTTGCAAACAAACAGATTACCATAACGGCTATTGCTCGTATAACTGCACAGCTGCGAGATAACAGAATACCGTCTAATAGAATTTCTTGGTATAGATAACAAACCCATTACAAGTGTTTATTTACGATGCAGGTGGTCAGGGCGGTTTTTAATCTTTTAAGTAAAGCCATAAAAGTATGTGAAGCGGTGGTTGAAATGTATTTCGAAGAATTTGCATAAGGCAAAGTTATTTTAATCTTTTAAAGAGAACCATAACAGTATTTGATGCCGGTGTACAATTCATTTCAGAGAATTTATAATCTTTGTAAGCAAAGGGGATTATTATAGTATATAGCTTTTACGTATTTAACGATGTAGTAAATAACTATGAGGAAGTTTTACAGGATGTTTAGACAATTACTCATTCAATTGAAAGGAAGTCGAGCTTGTTAATTAATAATTCGTATGGTTGAAGTTAGAAATTTTAGGACATTTTAAATAAACGTGGTTTGAATATAATATTCATGCATAAACAGATTGCTTGCAGGGATTTAACGTAGCAAATGGTAATAAATAAAGAAAAAAATAAAAATACAGCGATATCTTTGAAGATTCATTTTCTACACTTGCATTTGGACTTTTTCTGCCTACACTTGATTTACCAATGCTCCACCCGAAGGTATTACATTGGCCATGAAACGAATTTTTTGCCTGGAAAATTTTGAATTTTACCGAACCCTTGCTGTTCGAAGCATGGTAGGGATCTTTAACGTGCGTGACAATACTAACACATGTGGCCTTCATTTTACCTCTCATTTGAACGAGCGCGTATTTTTGTGAAAAATAATCGCTTAATATTTTTCAAGCGGACATAGTAGTTTACACGCACACTAAGTACGTCACAGAACCGCGAACTTTTTCCTCGCAGATCTAGAGCCTGTGAGCTACGAACACTAAGACATTGCATTGTAAAAACCAATACCAAGAGAACTGGAGCCCCACAATGCTCTCAGATTTTTAGTTGGAATCTAATCAGGGATGTTCCAGAGGTACTCTACAAACGAAAATCACTTGCAAAAAAATATTGAGATTCGATAGTGACATTGTCTGCATAATTTGTATTACAGGAAACAAATATTGCATATGAAAACGTTCTACTATAAAAATATGTATAACTTTTGACTGGAAGGTGATAGAAAAATTCTGTAACAGAATTGAAGTCAGCAAGAAAAATTCTATGAAAAAATCGCACATTAAGAAACAAAAACAAATACAATTTGTTTTTCAGTGTTATCTACGACATTTCAAATTAATTCAGTATATTAAATTACACCTGTCCTGTTTCTCTTAATTTATAGTATTTTAGCGCCCAAAGGGGTTGGTGTATTAGTAATTCGAAATGGAACCAATCAAAAGTCAGAAAGTTACTAGAATTGTGCATTTGTTAGTTTGCTTATTGTCTTCATATGTTTTTGAGCATATTTAACTTTTCCTTTACAAATACACCCCTTTTGCTTAAGATGCATTTAAGTACAGAATCATCAATTACAGAGGTCTACAGGAAATCGTTTTATCTCCATTACCTTCTATTTTAGCATAATCCTAATTTTTCGACACGTATGACTTTTAAGTCTCCACGTTTCCTTGGGCTTTGGCTTCTTCAGCGTTTCTTGAAGGTCCCTGGAGTTTTACCATCTTTTGAAATTTAAAATTTAAATAAACACTTACAGTGTCATCTGAGCAATTTATAAATTACAATGTATAATACAACCTTTTGAATGCAAAAGTAAAAGAATTATTGATAAAAGCTAATAAAAATAAATAACAGTTTGAAGGTCACGTTTTTGAAGATTTCTTTAGTTATACCATCCTCACTGAATTTAAAGTTTTATAGCTTTGAAGAAATGAGGTTATGTACAAACAGTTATTGATTCTACATTCATATCTTTTATGTTTTGTATTGTATATTTTTGCGTCATTCATTATTTCAGTGGTATTACTTAATTTCTTTTTATTATTATTTTTATTCTTTGATTCGACTTCCAGTTTAGCCACCTTAACTTAATGCGGGTGTCTTTTTAATTTACATAGTAAATGGGGTATTTGAAATGTTTTATTTAGAATAAGGAAAAGGAATATTTTCAACTTTTATTATAGCAAAAGATGAAAATTAATCTTATGTAAACCTTAATTTATATTCAATATCTCTGAATATACTCAATATTCATATGCAATATACAACTAAATTAGTGAGTAATTTAATTGGTTGGTAATATAAATTTATAATGAGCATCAAGAACACCATAGTTCTCCACATATAATAGGCACAAGGAACCATAGCAGTTTCCAGTTACAAGATAGTTTATATAATATAACAAGACTGAGGATTTCAAGGTTATTTTGACATATATGGTTATTGACCATAATATTAACAAGATCCGGTTAGAATACAGGAATGTGTGTGTTTCGTGTAATTTTATGTGAAATTTATTCGTTCATAGATTTTAAATTTCAATAAATCATTGAAGAACTTGTTTTAGGATATTATGCAGCGTAATTTCGTTTCTTAATTTTGAACGTCCATTGAATGTGTTATTGTAGGTGAGGAGCCGTTTGAAAGTAGATCTTCGTAGTCGTAATCTGCTTGAGGTTAGATCAGTGGCAATTAACATCGCTGAGATGTTCGATTGACGATGGTTTATTACTGTGCTCGCTGATTTTAGATTATACTTACATAGGAAGGTTGACCAGCTTAACAATAGTGAACAGGGTAATCTGGAAACCATAGCCCCAGAGAAGTTACACAGCCAGTGATTCCCCTAAATTTGTAAAAATACAAGTAGGCAATGACGTCTCTGGGATTGTAATTTGATACAATGTATTTGACCAAATGATTATGCGGTCCTTGGGAAATTCTGTGCAGATTTTTGAAGAACTAGAATTAAATATTCTTAAAAATTGCAGATAAATTTTGTGATTCATATTTCTGTAGAACACTGTCGCTAATTGCTGTCTTAAATCATTTGCAATAAACCACAGTTAGCACAAGGTTATTTCAGTTTTCCCTAGGTGCAATATGAATAACTCTTTGGTTAAAGTATGAGGTCATAACGACTACCGTAAAGTGAAGTACTTGAAACGCGATTGAAATTTGAAGATTTCTAGTTTTGGACATATTTGTATCAGAAGCCGAAATGTGTTGTGGAGATCACTAGCTTACGCGATAAGAAGAATATCCTAAAGTGTTCAAAACAACTTCCTTCAGCATATGCTGGCGAAGAGAATATCCGCAGAACTGTTCCGGTACAAGCTCAAGTGTTTTCTATAATGTTGCTACTGGTAATGATATTAAGTCCTCCATTAGACGGGTCTCAGACCCAAGCTTGTCTTATTTTTTCTTTTACAAAATATTGATATGCCCAGTATCTGGTATGCATGTGTTTACCTGGTCTACTCAGCACTGCTAAGAGTAAAAATAATTGTGGAAAAACGTTAACCTGCAAGTTCTTATTTATTAAAAAACATTGTACAAATAACAAAAGTTTTCGAAACAAATCAGAAACTCAAAAAAGGGAAAAGACAATAAGGCAACAAAAAGTGTATTTGCAATAACAACAGTTCTTTATTTTCAAACTCAATACCATAAAATTTCTAAAAGCTCACACAAAAATTTATTTTCAGAGCTTTAAGTAAATGTACAAATATTATCTTCTTAACTTTACGATGATACCTTCTTAATTAACTTAATCTCCAAGCACTTTTATATACATATTGTAATCTAAACAACCCTTACATGTGAAAGCCTTGTAGTTGTCATTCGAGTGATCTCGTACTGCAGGTCCTGTCAATCATGAGATATTTGTGGATGTCACACCTCAGGGTGCACGCCAATTATCTTTTTTGTGTATTCAAACCCTTAGTTTACATTCCTAAGTATTATTCTAGTCAACGCCAAATAGGCGCTACACTGCCTCCTCTTAAAACCGTTCTGTCCCAGAACAGTCTGTGACCTAGGCGTTGGAAATCCCTGTAGCGGTTAGGATAGTCGAAGCCATATCTGCAGTTCCCATGTTGATGGAAGTAACAATCAACACTCTTCATAGCAGGCACTGTATCATTTGGATGGTAACCACACACCAAAATCTAGACGCCGGTATTCTAGAACAATACCTCTAGCATGTTCCACCCTCTAGTCCAACCTATCGAGTCTACAACAGATATTGGGTATGGCCAACTTCCTGTCTCGAAATTCGATCATCTGGCTATTGAGGTCTACTAATACCTTCTACAAATCCTGGTAATTCGGTTTACCGGAAGACTGCTGGTTAGTCATATCAGGTAATATGTGCCCCTATGCCGGCCCTTAGCCTGTATGGTCTTTCCAACCTACTGTGTGGTCGGCGAATTTGACCAAGACCACCAAATTTAATTTTAAACACACGAGGAAGTCCTCACGAAATATCAAGGTCCCCCACTACACCATCCGCACAAGAGAATTCTGATGGCAAGTCGAATAGATCCCTTGAATCTCTTCTACTTTGTCTTTGCCGCTGCACAGAGATACTCAGGTGAATTTTTCTCCCGTAAAGGTACTTATAAAAGTATTCTACGGATTCCACCAACGCCAATAAGTTCCCTTTCAGTAACGCAATAATTTCGTTGCGGTCTCGAGAACACCTTACCAAAGTAACAAATGACCCTTTCTTACACGTTCTGCATTTGTTATAGTGCACTTCCGATGGCGACATTGCTAACGTTTGTATCCAAGATGAATTTGCCTTCCGAACGAAGATAACTTAAGTTCGGGGTGTGGTCAATAGATGACTTAGTTGTTGGAACGCATTTTGGTAATCTTCATCCCAAATGTAATCACGCTTATCTTCAGCCAGCTTGGTCAAGAGTTTGGCGATATTTGCAAACTCTGAAGTGATTCTTCTCTAGTAAGCGCACAACCCTAAAAACTGCGTAACTGTAGTTTATCTTTTGCACCGCCTTAACCTTTTCAGAGCTTGCCCTGACTGCGTTGCGTGAAACTACGTTGCGTAGGTATTTCACCTCTTCGCCTAGTAGGTGACACTGCTTTGGACTCATCTGCAGATTGGCTTCTTTCAGTCTTCGAAGCAATTCTTCTAAATTTTCCAAGTGTTCCCCAAACGACTTCTCAATCACGACTACGTTATCCAAATATACCAGACATGTTTTCTACGATTGCTCACGCAAGATATTATCCATTAAACGCTCGAAGATAGCAGGAGCGTTGCAGAGTTCAAATTACATGATTGTAAATTACCATAGGCCAGTAGAATAATGAAAGTAGTCTTTTCTCAAACTTTGGGTTCCATATTCAGTTGCAAGCACTCGCTTTTCAAATCCAAGGTAGAGATACATCCCAACCCTGAAAGCCTTTCTAGGGTGTCGTTAATCCTTGAAGTGAGTAGCTGTCCTTTTGGTCACGTCATTCAATGACCTGCAGTTCACATAAAATCTTTGGTTGTTCGTCGCTCAACACGCGATGCCCAAGGACTGTCAGAGTGCTCAATCATTGGCTCTCCCTCAATATCTCCAATCATTTTCTCGACTTCCTTCCGATTTGGAAAATTGACTTACTTGGCGAACATCTCCTGCATTGATTCTATGCTTGACTACTACGGTCATTCTTAATTGCCCGTCGACTTGAACACGTTGGTCCAAGTTCTAGAATTCGGCCAGTTGTTGTTGTTCTCAATATTGGAACGGCTTCATCAACTGATACAATTAATACGCGGAACAATCCCTGGTGGGTGGTTCTTTCTAACACTGGCACCCGCGCCACGTGAACGACTGAAGAACCCTACCCAATCGTTGTTCATTGGCAGCGCCACACTGTAGTCATTTGACTCAGATTCCTACTAATCCATATCTACATGAATCAAACCTTCAAGATATCCTTTCCCAAAATAACTTATCGATCAACTTCGCTCTTACTTCGAGATGGACAAATTCCGTGTTCAAACATCAACTTTGCACAAACAGCATTCTGTGTTAAAAGCACTTCCTCACAACCCACGGTTCAAGAACGCACCGTTTGCGGGTGACAGTTTACCATCCTCAAGACATCCGGATTCCAAATATGTAGTTGCTATGGTCAACCAAGAACTTCAGTCTTGCCGTAAAACTTTCCCCTTCAATTTGTACTGTCCGCAAGCTTAGATCGTGAATTGTTGGAAGCTACGGGGTTAGAATCCGTGCAGGGTCGACTTTCGCCTCCTGTCGCGCACTACATTCCGTTGCAACTGCTTTCTTCTTGAGCTGTTTATATTTGAACTTTCCGTAAACTGTGTCGTAGTTGGTATACATCGACTACTATGCCGAAGGTCCTGGGATGTGTTTTGGGGCATGAATCCTGCAAGTGTTAAGCGAGCATGTTTCAAACTCCTCGTTTCGGATCATGTAAACAGAGGTACCTTTGAGCCGGTTGTTACGCACGTTAACGATACCTGCCGTACTTTAAACAACAAGATTCGGCAAAATTCAAAATTGCCAGGTAAAAATATTCGTTTTGGCCAATGTAGTACCTTCAAGTGGACCATTGGAAAATCAAATGTAGTGTAAACATTTGTACCATATGCCCAAACTCGTCACAATTCCAGCATCTGAGTCTCTTACTCTTGATGGACGTTCACGTTCTTGCCGTTCGCTAATGAAACCTTCGGTTGGTCCTCTACGATGCAAAGCTTGGTTTGCCGTATCAAGTTCTAGAGCATGAGCTAACGCGTCACCTAGGATTCTTGATTGAGCCAGCCGTAGTTCTTGCCGGATTTCTCCGCCGCGTACACCATCAAGAAAAGTCTGTATTGCGAATTGGTCTATAAAAGTCTCCGGAGCTGTTGTGCAGGCTAATTTCACCAAGTGGGCAATATCTGCTTCAAACTCCTGTAAATTTTCGTCAACCTTTTGGTAACAGTTCCTCACTTGAGCGTGGTACACTTGTTGTAGATTTGAATCGCCGTACCCCATTTCCAGCCTTGAGGTCAGGCCCCGTAGCTTCTTTTGTCATGGTCTGTTATGATCTGCAGAATGTTGAAGGCCTCGCTTCGTAACACGCCAATCAAAGTGGTTGCTGCTTCGCCATCGTTCCACCCGTTAGCTTTTACGACAGCCTCCAATTGTGTAAAATGTTTGTGAAAGAGACTTTCCATTAAATGTAAGTGGTTTTACTCTGAACCTTGAAATCTGTTCGCATTCTTCGATCTTATTAAATTCTGGGACATGCTGTTGTATCACTGATATTGAACACTTTAGTGCTGGCACCGTATCCGCTTTTCCACCTCCAGCACTTTTTCTTTCATTTTTCGCTAATTTTCAGAGAACTTTGCATCCAATGTTTGGAAACCGTCTAAAATTTCATTTTAAGTTTTGCTACGAATTTAGCCTTTGCTTTTATAAACTCCTCTTTCAATTGCTCAACGGCTTTTGCAACCTGGTTTAATCTTTTTGTAAACCTCGTACTAGTTTCTTTTAATTGTCAAGCCCGCAGAGGTTTAGTTTTGTTTCTTTGCGTGTTCTTGTAATTTCTCTGAAAAACTCGCTTTACTTTTTTCTAATTTTTCCAACAGACTTGCAGAGTTTTTGTCTTATTTCTCTGCATTTTCAGCCAAGCTCTTCACAACGTTTAACTTGAAGTCCTTCAAACAAGACAAAATTTCGCTGTCCATTTCAATTTTTTGACTATGAGTTTTTGACATGCTAAGAGGAATCGTTCAAAGGTCTTTAAACCCCATCCCTGACACCAGTGTAACGAAAAGTCCATTTGCAATAAAAACAGTTCTTTATTTTCAAATTGACTATACAAGCCTTTTTCAGCAACTAATAGCACTATCAAATTTCTAAAATCTCACACAACTATTTATTTTCAGAGCTTTAACTAACAGTGCAAATATTATCTTTTTATCACCATGATGATATCTTCTTAATTAACTTAATCTCGAAGCACTACAATTAATTTATCTACTCACTACAGTTATTATATTAACATTTATATCACATTTTTAAGTTAAAGCATATCGTAGTGAAAGCTTTATATTGGAACTTAACTTCAATTAGAATTGACTGTCATAACTACGCCCCCAAATTTATATACATTTTAATTTTTTTCAAAAACTACAGTATTCAAGAACTATGCAAATTACCTTCTTAGGATTTCCTACTTTACTTTAAATGACGTCTTAAATATACCTATTGTAATCTTAATAACCCTTAAATGTCAAAGCCTTGTACTTGTCAATCTAGTAATTTCGCACTGCAGGACCTGTCAATCATTAGATATTTGAAGTTATCACTCCACAAGCTGTACACCACTTATCTTTTGTATATTTAAACCCTTAGTTTACATTCCGATATATTATTTTGGTTAGGTTCAGTTCGAAAAGCTCTTCATTAACGAAACCACGTAATTGAATGTCAAGTATAATGCTAAATGAGTATAAATAATATATAAAACATACAAATTTGACACACAAAATTTTAGATTGAAAATATCGTTTGTGACACAGTCGTTACAGTATGGTTTTGTGTGTTCTAAACAAATGTTAACACCACAAAAGTTGTACGAATATCGTGACTTTCGGTCCTTTCAGTATTTGCATCTTTTCAAGTAGCTGAAGTCGTCAAAAATAAATTGTTTTAGGATATTATGCAGCGTAATTTCGTTTCTTAATTTTGAACGTCTTTTGAATGTGCTATTGTAGGTGAGGAGCCGTTTGAAAGTAGTTCTTCGAAGTCGTAATCTGCTTGAGGTTAGATCAGTGGCAATTAACATCGCTGAGATGTTCGATTGACGATGGTTTATTACTGTGCTCGCTGATTTTAGATTATACTTACATAGGAAGATTGACCAGCTTAAATATAGTGAACTGGAAACCATAGCCCCAGAGAAGTTATACAGCCAGTGATTCCCCTAAATTGTAAAAATACAAGTAGACAATGATGTCTCTGGGATTGTAATTTAATACAATGTATTTGACCAAATCATTATGCGGTCCTTGGGAAATTCTGTGCAGATTTTAGAAGAACTAGAATTAAATATTCTTAAAAATTGCAGATAGATTTTGTGATTCATATTTCTGTAGAACACTGTCGCTAATTGCTGTCTTAAATCATATGCAATAAACCACAGTTAGCACAAGGTTATTTCAGTTTTTCCTAGGTGCAATATGAATAACTCTTTGGTTAAAGTATGAGGTCATAACGACTTACCGTAAAGTGAGATACTTGAAACGCGATTGAAATTCAAAGATTTCTAGTTTTGAACATATTTTGATCACTATTATCAATTCTGGTACAAAGTATCGAAGCGAATTGTGCTGTGGAGATCACTAGCTTACGCGATACGAAGAATATCCTAGTGTTCAAAGCAACTTCTTTCAGCATATGTGGTAAAGAGAATATCCGTGCATTTACATTTCCAATGCTCCACCCGAACGTACTACATTGGCCAAGAGGCGAGTTTTTGTTGCCTGGAAATTTAGAATTTTGCCCAACCCTTGCCGTTCCAGGCAAGGAAGGGATCTTTAACGTGCATGACAACACTCACACACGGGACCTCCATTTAACCTCTCATTTGAACAAAGGCGTAATTTTGTGAAAAATGCTCACCTGCTATTATTCAAGCAGTCGGACGTGTCGAGATTTGAACCCAGGACCTTGGGATCCGTGTCTTACGCTTACTACATTGATCCACGGCGACGCCGGTGAAGAGAATATCCGCAGAACGGTTCCTGTCCAACCTTAAGTGCTTTTAAAATGTTGCTACTGGTAATGATATGAAACCCTCCATTCGACGGGTCTCAGACCCAAGCTTTGTCTTATTTTTTCTCTTACAACATATCGATATGCCCGGTACCTAGTATGCATTTGAAACCTAGTCTACTTAGCACTGCTAAAAGTAAAAATAATTGTGGAAAAACGTTGACTTGCGAGTTCTTATTTATTAAAAAACATTGTACATATAACGTAAGTTTTCGAAACAAATCATACATTCAAAAAAGGGAAAAAACAATAAGACAACGAAAAGTCTATTTGCAACAACAGCAGTTCCTTATTTTGAAACTGACTATACAAGCATTCTTCAACAACTCTTAATACCATAAAATTTCTAAAAGCTTACACAAAAATTTATTTTCACAGCTTTAAGTAAATGTACGAGTATTAATTTCTTAACTCTACGATGATACCTTCTTAATTAACTTAATCTCGAAGCACTTTTATATACATAGTGTAATCTAAACAACCCCTAAATGTAAAAGACTTGTAGCTGTCAATCGAGTGGTCTCGCATCGCAGGACCTGTCAATCATCAGATATTTGTGGATGTCACACCTCAGGGTGCACGCCAATTAGCTTTTGTGTATTTAAACCCTAGTCAACGTCAAATAGGCGCTACACTACCCCCTCTTAAAACTGTTCAGTCCCAGAACACCCTATGACCTAGGCGTTGGAAGTCCCTGTAGCGGTAAGGATAGTCGAAGCCATATCTGCAGTACCCATGTTGATGGAAGTAATAATCAACACTCTTCATAGCAGGCACCGATTCATTTGGATGGTAACCACACACCAAAATCTAGACCCCGGTATTCTAGAACAATACTTCTAGTATATTTTGTTCCACCCTCTAGTCCAATTCATCGAGTCGACAAGAGATATTGGATATGGCCAACTTCTTGTCTCGAAATTCGATCATCTGGCTCTTGAGGTCTACTACTGCCTTCCACAGATCCTGGTAATTTGGTTTACCGGAAAGCTGCTGCTTAGTCGTATCAGGTAATAGATGCCCCGATGCTAGCCCTTTAACCGTATGGACTATCCAACCTACTGTTGTGGTCGGCGAAGTTGACCAAGACCACCAAATTTAATTTTAAACACACGAGCAAGTCATCGGGACATATCAAGATTTTCCACTACGCAATCTGCCAAAGAGAATTCTAATGACACATCGAATAGATCACCTTGAATCTCTTTGCTTTGTCTGTGCCGCTGCACAGAGATACTCAGGTGAAATTTTCTCCCGTAGAGGTATTTATAAAAGTGTTCTACGGATTTTACCACCGCCAATAAGTTCCCCTCCAGTAACGCAATCATTTCGCTCCGGTCTCAAGAGCACCTTGCTGAAGTGACAAATGACCCTTTCCTGCACGTCCTGCATCTGAGATAGTACACTTCCATGGCGATGAATTTGCCTTTCGGCCGAGGATAACTTAAGATCGGAGGTGTGGTCAATAGATGCCTTAGTTGTTGGAACGCATTTTGGTAATCTTAATCCCAAACGTAATCACGCTTATCTTCAGCCAGCTTGGTCAAGAGTTTGGCGATATTCGCAAACCGGGAAGTGAATCTTCTATAGTAAGCACACAACCCTAAAAAACTGCGTAAATGTGGTCTATTTTTTGACATCGGCCACTTTTGTACCGCCTTAGCCTTTTCCGAGCTTACCCTGACTGTGTTGCGTGAAACTATGTGTCCTAGGTATTTCACCTCTTCACCTAGTAGGTGACACTGCTTTGGACTCATCTGCAGATTGACTTCGTGAAGTCTTCGAAGCAATTCTTCTAAATTTCCCAAGTGTTCCCCAAACAACTTCCCAATCACGACCACGTTATCTAAATATACCAGACATGTTTTCCACGGTTGCTCACGCAAGATATTATCCATTAAACGCTCGAAGATGGCAAGAGCGTTGCAGAGCCCAAACAACATAACTGTAAATTAACATATGCCAGTACAATAATAAAAGAAGTCTTTTCTCGATCTTTGGGTTCCATATTCACTTGCCAGTACTCGCTCTTCAAATCTAAGGTAGAGAAACATCCCGACCTTGAAAGCCTTTCTAGAGTGTCGTCGATCCTTGGAAGTGAGTAGCTGTCCTTTTTGGTCACGTCATTTAATGACCTGCAGTTCACACAAAATCTTGTTGGTTCGTCGCGCAACACGCGATGCACAAGGACTGTCAGAGTGCTCAATCATTCTCTGCCCCTCAATATCTCCAATCATTTTCTCGACTTTCTTGCGTTTGGAAAATTGTCTTATTGGCTAAGCATCTCCTGCATTGATTCTATGCTTGACTACTACGGTCCTTCTTAATTGACCGCCGTCGACTGCGAACACGGTGAATCAAGTTCTTGAATTCGGCCAGTTGTTGTTGTTCAATATGTTGGCACGGCTTCATCAACTGATTCAATAACTTCGCGGAACACTCCCTGGTGGGTGGTTCTTTCTTAATACTGGCACGCCGCGCCACGTGAACGACTGAAGAACCCTACCCAATCGTTGTTCTTTTCCAGCGCGACACTGTAGTCATTGGCGCTTAAAATCCTAAGACATTTCCTCGTTTCTTACTCTCAAGACATCCTCTTCCATATCTACATGAATCTATACCTCCAAGATATCCTTTCCCAAAATAACTTGTCGATGATGTTCGCTGTTACTATCTGATGGTCAAATTCCGTGTTCCCAACTCCAATTTGTACATCCAGCATTCCGTGTATTTGAATTTCCTCACAACCCACGGTTCAAAAACGCACCGTTGCGGGTGACAGTTTACCGCTGTCGCGCACTACATCCGGATTAGCAACTGTTGTAGTTGCTTTGGCATCAACCAAGAACTTCAGTCTTGCCGTAAAACTTTCTGTATATGTATGTGCTGTCCGCAAGCTTAGATCGTGCATTGTGGATGATGGTCTTCGGGGCAGAATCCGTGCAGGTCGACTTTCGCCCCTTCCTGTGCCCCCCTAGTTTTCCTACTTCTCTGCTTCCTTCTTGAGCTGTTTATATTTGGACAGCCGCCTCTGTGTCGTAGTTGGTATACATGTGACTACTATGCCGAAGGTCCTGGGTTCGATTCCCAGTAATGTCCGCTTGAAAAATGTTAAGCGAGCATGTTTCACAAAAAAGCACCCTCGTTCGGATGAGATGTAAAACAGAGGTCCCGTGTGTGATAGTTGTTACGCACGTTAACGATACCTGCCGTACTTTAAACAACAAGATTCGGCAAAATTCAAAATTTGCCAGGTAAAAAATATTCGCTTCTTGGCCAATGTAGTACCTTCAAGTGGAGCATTGGAAAATCAAATGTAGTGTTTACATTTGTACTGCATATGCCCAAACTCGTCACAATTCCAGCATCTGAGTCTCTTACTCTTTGATGGGCGTTCACGAAGTACCCGTCGAGTCACCTCGTTCATTCTTCTTGGTCCGGTTTCTCTACTGAAAACCTTCGTTTGTCACTATTACGGCGCAAAGCTTGGTTTGCCGCATCAAGTTCTAGAGCATGAGTTGGCGCATCATCTAGGATTGTTGATTGAGCCAGCCGTAGTGCTTGCCGGATTTCTCCGCCGCGTACACCATCAAGAAAGTCTGTACTTCCAATTGTTCTGGGAAGCTACTCGGAGTTGTTGTGTAGACTAGTTTTACCCAGCGAGCAATATCTGCCTCAAACTCTTGCAAATTTTCATTAGCCATTTGGTAACAGTTCCTCACTTGAGCGTGTTATGCTTGTAGGTGAGAGTCGCCGTACACCATTTCCAGTCTTGAGGTTAAGGTCCCGTAGCTTGTTTGATCATGGTCTGTAGGATGTTCAACATTGTAATTATGAAGGCCGCACTTCAATTTAAAAATTTGAAAAAAGGAAACGGAAAGCTGCACTTTGACGTTGAGAAACTAAAAGATAAGGATATTCAAGAAAGATTCGACAAAAAGTCAAATGAATTGCTCAAAGATATCGGGAAAATATCTGATACTAAGGAAGTAGAAACAGAATGGAATAACATTAAATCCAGCCTAGACATGGCGGTTAGAGATATTCTGGGGTATACACAAAAAGAAAATAAGAAACCATGGATAACAAAGGATATCCTGAATTTAATAGAAGAAACACGAAAATACAAAATAAATCAAACGAAACAGTAAAACAGAGATACAAAACCATAAAGTGGGAAATTATACGCAAATGCAGGAAAGCTAAAGAACAATGGATTGATGAAAAGAGCAAAGAGGTACAAACTAAGATGGAAGTAGGAAAGACAGATGAAGCATACAAACTAATTAGAATCAATTTTAGGGATATAAAACTGTATAGCAAAAATATAAAGGACGCGGGTAGAAAAGTCAATATAGAAAATGCAGAGAACGTGGGTAGTTGGCAAGAATATATAGGGAATTTATATGCAGGAGAGGAACTAACAGGAAGTGCAGGAATCATACATTGAAAATGATAACTTGAAAAGTCCTATACATAGAGATGAGTTTGAATTAGCATTAAAGGGTCTGAAAATGATAAGGCGCCGGGTACAGATAAGGTGCAAGCAGAAACTCTAAAAGCCGCTGGGCAAGCAGTAACAGGACGTTTCTTCCAACTTGACAGGCGAGATACCCAAAGATTTCCAACGTAACATCATAGCAACTATACCGAAAAAAGAAAGGCGCGGATAAAAGTGAAAGTTTTTCAACAATAAGTTTGACAGCACACGTGTCAAAAATATTAACTAGAATTGTACAAAGACGAATGGAAAAACAAGTTGGAACACGGGAGGCTATTTTAGCTCAGAGTGATAATGGAGAAAATAATAGAAAAAGGGGAAAGCGTGTATGTAGGGTTTGTAGATTTGGCAGAAGCATTCGACAGTGTAAAATGAAAAAAATGTTTGAAATACTCAAAAAAGATTGGAATAAGTTATAGGGATGGACGAATAGTATATAGCTTATACAAAGAGCAAACAGCAGTAATAGAACTAGAGCAGGAATGCAGAAAGGAAAGGGATGAGACAGTGATGTGCCTTATCCACATTAATTTTTAACTTGTACATTGAAGAGGCAAGGAATACTGTCAAATGCAAGAAAATATTTGGAAGTAATATGCAGGGACAAAAAATTGATATGCTTGAATTTGCAGATGATATAGCGGTATTAGCATCTAGTAAGAAAGAGTTAGAAGCTGCTCTCAAACAGAGAGATTCGATATGAAAATTAACAAAAATAAAACTAAAGTAATAGTATGCAAAGGAGGGAAAATAAATCAAAAACAAGGATACAAATAGGTAACAAGAATTTACAGGAGGTTAAGGATTTCTGCTACCTAGGAAGCCAAATAACGCAAGATGGGAAAAGCCAAAAGATATAAAACGAAGATTAGCACAAGGTCGTGCTAAATTTAACAAGAAAAAGCATCTACTGTATTCAAAGACAACAAACATAGAAACAAGGAAAAGATTGCTTAAAACGTATGTGTGAAGCACAGCACTGTACTTCTGTGAAGCCTGGACAGTAGGGGAAGCGGACAATAAAAAGATAGAAGCCTTTGAAATATGGTGCTACAGACAAATGATGAAGATATCATGGACAGATAAAGTTAAGAACAAAGAGGTACTAAAAATGGTAGGAGAAGAAGGAAATATGTAGAAAACGGTAAAAAGTAGGAGAGATAGGATGATAGGACACATACTACGGCATGAGAGAATAGTGCTGAAGATATTAGAAGCAGAGATAGGAAAAACGAGAAACAGAGGTAGACCTAGGTTAGACTACTGCACACAGATAGTGAAAGATGTAGACTGTAGGAATTTTAGGGAAACGTGTAGGCTAACTCAGAATCGAAATCAATGTAGGTACGCATCCAACCAGTCCCAAGATGGATAAACTAATGACGAACAAAGTAACTGTACTTAAACATGACGATTATTACAAGCAACTACAAGTATTGGTTGGGGAATATTCTTGAATAATGTTAATTGTGTGAAAGGATTTACTAGAAAACTATTAATTTGGCTAATGTCTAAGTGTTGGGGGATCTTGGCAGCCACAGGCTGCTTAACCCTCTTCACTGAATCTCAATGAAATAGGGCATAAAATTATAGAACAATACCAGGAGAACCGAGCAGTATATAGGCTGTGTGAGAATTTCAGGGAACTGTGTAGGCTAGTTCAGAATATAAATAAGTGCAGGTATGTGTCCAACCAGTTTTGAGACGGAAAGCCTAATGACTAAAAAATAAGCGCAGATAAATCTGATGATTATTATAAACAACTAAGGTGTTGGTTGTGAAATATCTGCAACTAATGTTGTCTGTGCAAAAGATATATTGGAAAAAATATTAAATCGGCAAATGTTCAAGTGCTGTGGGAACTTGGCAGCCACAGGCTGCTTCCCTCTTCACATACCTTACACGTGATTTTCCAATGCTCCACCCGAAGGTACTACATTGGCCAGGAACCAAGTTTTTTTTACCTGGGAAATGTTGAATTTTGCCGAACCCTTGCTGTCCCAAGCAAGGTAGGGATCTTTAACGTACGTAACAACACTCACACACGGGACCTCCATTTTACCTCTCATCCGAACGTGGGTGTATTTTTGTGAAAAATGCTCGTCTAACATTTTTCAAGCGGACCGTGTCGGGATTCGAACCCGGGATCTTGGGCGTAGTAGTCACACACATACCACTGCGCCATAGAGCCGTCCCCCTTCACATACCGTTCATTTACATTCCCAATGCTCCACCTGAAGGTACTACATTGGCCAGGAGGCGAGTTTTTTGTTGCCTGGAAATTTAGAATTTTGCCGAACCCTTGTCGTTCCATGCAAGGTAGGAATCTTTAACGTGCGTGACAACACTCACACACGGGACTTCCATTTAACCTCTCATCCGAACGAGGGCGTAATTTTTGTGAAAAATGCTCACCTGCCATTTTTCAAGCAGTCGGCCGTGTCGAGATTTGAACCCGGGACCTTGGGATCCCCCTTCACATACCACTGAATATTGGTGAAATAGAGTATATAATTGTAAAACAATAGAAGGGGACCGAACTGCATCTAACAAGAAAAAACTGCGCTTATGATGAAAATAACAAACATAGACACAAGAAAAAAATTGTTGAAAGTATATGTGTGGAGCACAGCACAATATGCCAATGAAATACGGGCAGTAGGAAAAGCAGACAGAAAAACGGTAGCAGCCTTTTGGAATGTTGTGCTTCAGATGTATGAGGATAATGGCATGGACAGACAAAATTAATAACAAATAGGTTATAGAAATAGTAAGGGAACAAGGATATCTGTGAAAGAAAATAGGAGAAATAGAAGGGCATTTTTGGGGAATAGTATGGGATATAGTACAAACAGGGATAGGAAAAAAGAGGTAGATGTAGACCTAGATCAGATAGTGATAGATGCAAACTGCATTATTTCAGGGAAATGTGTAGGTTAGCTCAGAATAGGAAACAATGAGGGTACGCGTCTAACCAGTTCCAGGACTGAAGACCTAATGATGATGATGTTTAATTATAACGGGTTATAATACTTTAACGCTTAAACTCGTGCCGCTACTAAAGTGAACTTACCCCATTTTTAAAAACCATACTTAATACAATAAAAATATATAAAAACTGGACTTACTAAGTCGATTACCTTGATTTACTGGTGCTGGATGCTACAGTAACAAAAATCAGCTGTCCCCCGCTGCTTCTTCGAGTATATAGGCGCACTTTAGAAGCATAATTTTCTATCTTCCCAACAAAAACATAATCGGGTAGGTGACTCTTGTTCGACATACCGACATTTTATCTCACTTCGCCCCGTTGCATCTATTCACCGCCACTTATGGTAATTGCTGTAAAGTCGACACAATTATTGTATTCATCATTATGCACTTATAACATAAATTAATACCTTTTTCTTTATTTTTCAGAACGGCACGGTCTGAAAGAACCTCACCGCATTGAACAACTTCAAATGAAAATAATATCATCACTTCGTGATCATGTCACTTACAATGCAGAAGCACAACGTAAAGCCCATTACTTTAGCAGGCTATTGGGCAAACTGCCAGAGCTACGATCTCTTAGCGTGCAAGGTTTACAAAGAATCTTTTACCTTAAATTAGAAGATCTTGTTCCCGCTCCGCCTTTGATAGAAAACATGTTTGTTGCAAGTTTACCTTTTTAAGTGTGATACCAGAAAAAAAGGTAATTTTTATGTGATTTAATTAATACTTAATAAGTAAGTAAAAATAAAGTTGTAATTAAGTTTGATGAAAATGTAGAATTGATGGATGTTATAATCATATTATACCACTTGCCTAATTAATGAAATTGCACTTACGTACTTAATGTTAATTATTGTATGATTGTAATAATTAGGCTACCTATATAGTTTTTGACACCTTTTTCTATAAAAATTTTGAGATTTATTTGGGTATCCTAAAACATGTGATAGTATTCATACCTCATAAAGACATTATCTTAAAATACTAAGGTTAAAGCCTGTGCAATAAAATATGGAAACTGCATTTGAGCAGGGGATTTTTAATCAGTCTATCAGTATACTGGGTGATTCACAGCTTTATAGAAATATTAGCACTTATGCTTAAGAATGGTTTTCGCACAAAGAACTATTTCTCCAAAACTAAAATTGAACCGAATGTTTTCAGGCGACTCACCACGCGCACTAATTGAAATTCCTAGGTGAGTGACCTCCGGCATAATGTTGATATTATGTGACAAGCCTATCGTAAAAGCTTCCGATATGGTTTGCGGTTTAAAGTTTACAAACTCACAAATTAATGTATTTTATTATAAGCGATGATAATGATACCCACGGGATGCTCTAATTAATTTTTATTTGTTATTCATTAATAAACAGCGTTTTTTGAGTTTCGGCACAAGCAATAGGTGTTCTACTTTACAGATAACGAGCTTGTAAAACACTAACAAGCCAGTGGCACATGATTTGCATTTGCAATTCTGATGTCAGTGTTGAAAATACCCAATGACCGTATTTTTTGAGTTTCGATACAAACAGTGGGTGTTCTACTTTACAGGTAACGAGCTTGTAAAACACTACTACATGCCAGTCGCACATGATTTACATTTGCAATTCTGGTGTCAGTGTTGAAAATGCCCAATGACTGCAGTCGTGAATTTAAAATGATCAAATGACAGTAAGCATTTGTTGGTACACGCTAAAATTAGTAGTTTAATATTTATTCAGTTCTAGCTCTCTTGCTTTTGTTGCTATAAGTTTCAATTTTGCATTAAATATCAAAGATTTTGATTTTGAAAGTGGCGTCTTACAAACTCGGTGACCTTAAAGTAGAACACCCATTGTTTGTAATAAAACTCAAAAAGTGCAGTAACATATAAGCATTATTTGAAGCGTCCCGTCGGTGTTATTGGTATCACTAATAATAAAACAACAATTTGTGGGTTTGTAAACTTTAAACCGTAAACTATACCATACATTTTACGATAGGCTTGTGATACCAAAGGTCACCTACCAAGGAATTTCGAGTAGTGTATATAGTAGGTCGCCTCCTTATTTTTATACGAACCCTGAAAACTTCGGTTAAATTTTGGTTTTTAAAATTATTTTTTTAAATAACAATCTCTGACCCATTCTTAAGCATCAGTTATTTGTATAAAAAGTGAATCACTCTGTATAAACCTTGTATCTTGATACGTAGCAAGACTTAATTACTACTTCTTACTATTCGACCATTTTAATTAAGGCAGAAAGACAGTGCATGTGATGCGTGTGGCTTTCTATGGGGAGTTCCTAAATTGTACGAGTAAGATAAATTTTAATTTTTGTTTAATGTTACCACTACACGATCAGTGTGGAATAAAAATTGCGATATACACTAGTCATGGCACTGTATATACCTGTATAATTATTAGAAGATATTTTATTTACACCTGTTTATAATATATTATAAAAGATATATTTTTAATAGTTCATGTAAAAATTGAAAGTTACCTATACTAAAACGATGGTTACCTTTGTTAATTTATATTATAATTATTTTTTTACGTGCCATTTCATATATTATATCTAAATGGACCTAAAGTTTTATTATTTCATATCAATAATAATGCCTTGGATTGAAACGATGGACTGACAGTTATAGTTACCTGAATCAGTACATGGGCCGGTTACTATTAATTAATGTTACCAGCACCGTCCATTATACTTGAAACATTTATTGTAAATAATTTATAGGGAACCTCGCAATATCATTTTTTGGTTGTAGTACCTGCTTTTGTAAACTTTCTTCCATTTATTTTTTATATAACACGCCTCCACAGGTTACGAAGCTAAATGCTTTAGTTGAGTATACGTACTTACATAGTTCATATTTTTTTCTATATACTTGCCATGTAATGCCAGTTTATGTTACCTATATTTGATATTATAGATAAAAATAGTGTTCAAGTTTTAGTTTAAATTATAAGTTTATGTTTTTACTTATTGAATAAGCGAATCTATTGCAATACTCATATGTGAAGCGCGATGTAGTAGGGGAACCTGATGTACTTAATTATTAGTATACCTACTACTGTGTAGTTATTATTTAAACAATAAGTTTTATATACAACGTTTGTTTCCATATTGTTTAATAGTATATTTCATGTTGCATTACTCAAATTATAGTTTACGCAGTAATATAATATTTTGTTTTATTTCTACAATTTTTAGTTATTGATTTGTGTACAATTTATGTAACAGTTTAATTAAATAAACCTTGTATTCCGGAAAATGTTTTTATTTTATTAGGGAATATGACAACAGTTGCGCAAACAGTGCAATTTTACAAGTTAAATCCCATAAGAAGGCTCAAGGTCCGTTCTGGTCATTTTTGTACCATACATTGAAATTCCCATAACAGTCTTAAAAATCCTCGTAACATACGTCTTTAACTGTTATCCAATAAAATCTGTCATAAGTCGCCCATTATTTTCGTCTTTCATATTTAAAATCACCACTTCGCTATGCTCTCGGTTACCTAGTTTCGGCTACTTTTCCAAGGTCGTGGCGACGTCATAACCTTTTATAATTAAAGAGCTATGTAATACCTTCTAAAATTTGTATTCTCACATTATACATAACAAAATTTAAAAATATTTAACGCCAAGCATGGAACCATTTAAACTTAATTTTAATACAAAGTTACTTATGTTTGTTTGGAGTGGTTTTAATTTTATCTAATTTTATTCGCAGCTTAAAATTTAAATCGATACCCAAGTCCTCTATCTTTTTTTCTAGCTAGTAGTTTGATAAATAGAGACCGTCTAGGTTTTCTAATCGTAAAATGTACCAAAGTTTGTCTCCATATATAAAGTCTTTGGTTCCACCGTCAACCAGATCCATTCCTTCGTGTAATTCTTGCAGCTTGTGCCAATCTTTTAATCGCGGCTGTCCCACTATACTATATCCTGCATATGTATCTACTTAGCTTGATCGACTTCTTGTCGGTATTGGAGAAAATCCTTATTCTCCTACTCACTGTTACGTAGTTACATGTCTACTACTTTTAGGAATATATGTTCGTTATAGGTTGTCGCGCGAGGTGGAAAGGGGATGCCCGCAGGGGTCATGCTCTGGTCCCACATTTTGGAAGTTATTGTATGAGAGCATCTTTAGGGTCAAGTTGCCCACAGGATGCTCAATCGTTGGGTTTGCGGATGATACGGTTTTAATTGTCAGATCGCGATTGTTAATGGTTATGCGCACAAAACCGAACGAGACGCTTAATAAACTACACGAATGGTCACAGGCGGTAAAATTAAAATTTAACCCCGCGAAGTCAGAGGCGCTTTATTTCGGAAAGAAACCGGGACAGCGACCCCCTAGGCTAGAGCTGGGAGGGGAGAAAATACCGTTTAAGGAAGCAATTACATATCTCGGGGTAAAGATTGACAATAAGTTAAATTGGAAAGCTCACGTGCAGTACATTAAAAGCAAAGGCAGCGAAATATCAAACAAAATGATGGCGGCGGCGAAAATCAACTGGGGTTTCAGGGGTGAATCGCTGAGGACGATTTATGCCGGAGCAATTGAGCCGGCTATGCTGTACGCAGCTTCTGTATGGGCGGAAGGTTGTAAAGTCCGGGAGATGAGTCAATTGACTAGCGTACAACGCATAACCGCTGTAAAAGCGGCCAGGGCGTACAGGACCACCTCCACGGAGGCGGTCCTGGTGATCAGTAGGACTGCTCCTATCGAATATGTCGTTAGGGAGATTAGAGATAAGAGATTGATAAATATAGGGAAAGGGCGCGAAATTATCGAAGATATTCATCTTGGTAATAGGAAGGTAGAACGAAAGATCGTTGTATCGGAGTTGGGATACCCGGCCGATATTAGAGGAATCGAGTTTGTAGAAGGCGATGGGGACGCGACGGGTATCAAAATTTATACGGACGGCTCACGCATGGATGACGGGCAAACAGGCGCGGCGTTTGTCGTGTATAAGCAGGAAAGTGAGGTGTTTTGGTTTCAAACCAAACTCGCAAACTGGAGCACTATTTTTCAGTGCGAATTGGTAGCCATACGAGAGGCAATCGATTACGTAATAAACCACGTGGGCAGAGATGAATATTATATAATCAGCGACAGTAAATCAGCGCTGACAGCTTTAACAAACATGAACACCTCGACAGACCTCCAGGCGGACGTCTGGAGGATAGCGCATACGGCGCTCGAGTTTCGACGTTTAAAGTTCTGTTGGGTTAGGTCACACGATGGTAACGTAGGGAATGATAGGGCTGACGAATTAGCTAAAGAGGCAGCGACGGGCGACTTTCGGATATCACATTCGTCGATACCGAGGTCCCATATTAAAAGGAAACTGCGCGAAAAGTCAATTCAACAATGGGAAGAGAGGTGGAACAACGCTGCCACGGGCAGGTTGACCCACAAATTCATACCGAGCATAGAAGCTAGAGGTAGGATCGAGGTTAAGCTCTATCACAAAATGGTGCAGTTGATAACAGGGCACGGCGCCCTAAAGGCGTATTTACAGAGGTTGGGTTTAACCAACAGCGACCGCTGCGAATACGGCGAGGGCGCGGAAAGCGCAGAGCACGTGCTCTTCGACTGCCCGCTTGAGGCGGAAAATCGAGGGTTGGCTGATAGCAAACTAGCTATCCTAGGTCTGCCATGGCCAAAGAGCCTAGAAGAAGTCGGGGAAGTGGTCAACCAGAAGGCGTTCTGGACAGCCTTAAAAGAATTTTCGGGAAGGGTCGCGAGATTAGACAATGACAACCGCGTGTAAAATTCGGTGGGGTTGGTGGCAGAATTGGAAAATTTTAGATTGACTTAGCGTCAGTAAAGATACGAGCATAGATATAACCAAAACCTGATATTAAAAAAAAACATGATAATTATACCCAAATGTCCAATATGCACGAGAAACCCCACACCATTAATACAATCACTGCCTATCTTCATAATTATGTGCGGTAAATCGGGACATCGGGAATAAATAATAACAAATAAACAATAACAAATAAATCAGAAACCCTCATTAAATTAAATCAATAAAATAAACAAAGATAATAAAATAGAGTGAAACCGCGCATCCCCCCCCAGGACTTGAAAGTGAAGTGATAGTGATTGTGATTCCCCCCCAGGACATTTAGTGCATACCCACCAGGACTTTAGCAGTGCACCCCATCTTCCCCTTAGAAGTAAGTTACAGTTAGATGTAGGCAGACGACCAGATCTTCGGATGCTGGAGAATTTTATTATCGAGGTAAGACTTAAATTGTGGCGGCTGTACTCGCACAAGCATTGATTTACATTAATTAGTTGTTTTGAAATAATTTAACAAGCACGTTTTGTGCGTAATGGCGCTAGCCGACATAATGCTTGTGCGAATGCACCTGATAAATAGGGTGATGCTTTTGCTATTTTGTGCACTGCTATATGCTTAACGCTTATTAGACATTTATTTATATATTTATATAATTATATTTATTTATATTTTATATTTACACTTTATATTTATTAGCATGTATAGTAGTATTTTATGGCATATTTGTGTTGTTTGACGTTCTGTCGCCATTTTGGTTGCAGTATATATTTGGGAAGGAAGAGTAGAATTGTGAAAATTGTAATCATAATATAAATCAGTTAGGGAATGATAGGGAAAGCTAGGGATGGATTTAAATTAGTTAGCTAGATTTGGATAGTTTTAAGACGACCCTTCAGGTCGCACTGGTAAGCAGAGCCGGCGTCTGCTATCCGGTATTGCGGATCCCTCCCCCTCTCATTTTTGCTTGTGTCTTGTTGATCGGGTACACTCCAAGGTCAGCGCTAGGGATACCATTATTTAAACCCTGTTTTTAGTTTTTGTTTCAGTTTGTCAGATTTTTAGGTTTGTTAGATTGTTAGAGTTTGTTAGGTTTGTTAAATTTTAGGTTTGTTAGATTTTTATTTAGATTTTTATTTAGGGTGGATTAATTATGAAGTTAGGATTAATAAGGAGCACGGTTATTTTCGCGTTTAAACCCAATGTAGTACCTCCGGGTGGAGCATTGAGGACGTGACCGCAAGTATAGCAGCCCTTATTCAAATTATAATGTATGTATGTATGTATGTATGAATAAGCTTTATTGTAAACTATACCTAGGCCATTGGCCCATCCTAGTTTGAACAATTTAAGTTGTAGAAAAAGGAAATAAGTGATCAGAAAAACAAAATATATAAAAAATTCGTTCAGTTTTAGGTAGTCTTCTCTTCAGACTCGCTTTTCCCTTCGGGTGACGTCAGAAACTTGATCCAGGGCAAGGGGGGGTGGAGCTTCTTGAGGTCCGGTGCAGTATCAACTTCTATCCATGTTTAATCGCTGGTTAGAAGTTCAGGTGGGGGTATAGGAGGTTTAGTGTGTAGGATTTCTTGTAGGAAGGCATGTAAAGGAAGTGGAAAGTTAGTGACTAGGGATTTGAAATCAGGTAGTGGGGAAAATATGTCAAGTTGAATGATTTGTTTGAACGTATTTCGGATGGGAGTAAGAGCGGGACAATGGTACATTAGATGTTCTGGGGTTTCGCGGGAATCAGGCCTGCATGGGCATAGTGGAGAGGGTATTAGGTGAAAGGAGTTTAATTTAGATCGTAATTTTCCATGACCAGTTAGGAATTGGATCGTTGTACGGCTGGAATTTTGTATGTGATTGGGGATGTCAGTAATGGTAGGAAATATTTAGTGGGTGTATCTGCCGGTATCGGAGTAGAACCATGATTCTTGCCAGGAGTGGAGGAGAGAGTTGTAAATGCGGGACTTAAGATCGGTAGTAGAAATTGTGCGGTACATATCAGGAGATAGTGTTTCATTATGGAGGTGGATCGGAGGACGGAATTTTAGATTACGGGTGAAGAGCAAACACTATAAGCTTTGTCTCCACATAGATAGTATTGAGCAATTTGAATTACTCAATGTGTTTAATGAACTGAGTTTCTCCTGCACTGACTTTGCTTTATAAATGGTGATTGAAACCAGGGAACCTATGGTACTGTTTAATCTGAGTTTTTATTTAAGCCTTTTTGTATATAATTTGTGTGACATTATATGAATTTTACATTATACCCACTGCTACTTAGATTCAATATAATTGAACTTAAACCAGCCATAGCTAACTACCTTCAGTATTACTAATAATTGCAAATGTCCATTAACACAAAAGTTCTACAAGTACATAGTTTCCTAGACCTCTAACCTAGTTTACAAATACTTAAGGGTGCTTCTACTTGTAGAGCTTGCTACGACAATGAGTATATGACTAAAATGAAGACTTACGTAACTATAGAAAAAAAAAACGCAGTGAATACAGATTTCATAAACACAATCTCGTATTTAACTTAACATTTAACATTTAAAACTAAAGAATGTTCAACTTTCTTAAACAACAGGTTTGTACGAAGTGATGTAGTTAGATTTCTAAAGGGGGATTTTTAATATTGTGTATAGAGGGGCAGCGGAGGTGGTTCGAAGGCGTCGCCGTGGATCAATGTAGTAAGCGTAAGACTACGGATCCCAAGGTCCCGGGTTCAAATCCCGACACGGCCGACTGCTTGAAAAATGGCAGGTGAGCATTTTTCACAAACATTACGCCCTCGTTCGGATGAGAGGTTAAATGGAGGTCCCGTGTGTGAGTGTTGTCACGCACGTTAAAGATCCCTACCTTACCTGGAACGGCAAGGGTTTGGCAAAATTCTAAATTTCCAGGCAACAAAAAACTCGCCTCCTGGCCAATGTAGTACCTTCGGGTGGAGCACTGGAAATGTAAATGAACGGAGGTGGTTCGAAAGGCTGGAGAGATGTATGATTGGGTTTAGGATTCTGCGGTAATGTGAGGTTGTGAGGGGATACCAAGAGTCAACAGCGTAGCGGACAATGGAGATGTTGATGTTCAGAATTAGTCTTCTTGTAGGTGGGGCTAGTTGGATTGATTTTGGTAGGGATTGCTGAATGTTGTGCAGGATTAACTTAATTTTTGAGCGGGTTTTTGTAGATGAGTGTGCATCTTCAGGCGGGTTTCTAAATGGATACCGAGGTAGGAGACGGATTCAGAGAAGGTTAAGGGTGTTCCTAGGATATGGATAGTAGGACTGCGGCGGAGGTCAAGGAAGCCTTTTAGAAGTAACATTCTGAATTTAGTAGGGAAGATGGGTTGCTTATTTAGGATTGACCATTGTTCGGTATGTTGGATCCCTGAAAACATATTCGGATAGGTCTTTCTTAACAGCTGTGATGTTTTCTAAGTAGATTGTTGAAACTGTGACATCATCATCTCTTGCTCTCTTGGACTTTTGGGTGTCGGAAAGTACAGAACTAACTAATGAGACCCTGGATCGTAGTGGCGGTGGTGAATGGGACATCTTGGACGACTTCTGGAAGGACATAAGCGAGTCTGCTGATGCTGGGAGCGGTGGATATGTAAAAGCAGTAGAACTAGTCGTTGGAGTTGTCCTTGGTGTCTCTTGTTTACTCTTATCAGCCATTGGCACTTGTTGGTATAGGAATTCTGAGAATTTATCGGCACGTGCTGATAATAGTGCTTGTTTGTCTGGAAATTTGTTTGCAGCTGTTTCCATCATGCATTCTTGTCCTTCCCGGGGCGTACCACCCGGTCGTCCCATCACGATCACTTCCGTCTTCTCGGGTATTTTCATATCACAAATCATTCGAACTTGTATTGTCTGGTTACTCGTCCCTTGAAATGGAATCTCGCCATCATCTATCCGAAGCACGTTTTCTTTCATGTTTACATGAATCTTATCTTCTCTCATGTGATCTATTCCCAAGATAACTTTTTCTGTAATTTCAGCTACCAACACCCTATGATTAATTAGTTTGTGTCCAATTTCCAACGTTGCCGCAGTCTCTCTATGAGTAGAAATTTTCTCACCACTTGCCGTTCGAAGATGTGCCGATGCAGGTAGCACTTTTCCACGGCCAATCAAATTTGGTCTCACAATAGTCCTTGTCGCTCGTGTATCCACGAGTAATCGGACAACCCTACCATTAATTCTACCATGAATATAAATGCTGTCCAGACTTCCAATCGACGATGTAGCACGGATGATAATTTCCGAGGCACTACCTTGTGCTGTCGATGTTCGACCCCTTACGTCGACTTGCTTTAGTTTCCCTGCTGCTCAACCGGTTGTTTTTTTGGTTGAGTATAGCGTCTTTGTATGACCAACTTCACCGCAGTTCCAGCATCGCAGACCCCATCTACGCGGTCGTTGTTTTTCTAGCCTTTCCGCCTTTTGCTTTTCAAACACACGGTTGATTATTTCTTCTATGCTGTTCTGCGATTGACCAGGTTCTTCTAAGACAGACTGAACTTTGTGACTCACCCTGTGTGATGTCTTCTTACAAATTCAAGCGCATAAGCCCGTGCGTCATCTAACATTTTTTGTCGTGCTAATCTTAGCACTTGCTGTATTTCGCAGTCTTTAACGCCATCCACAAATGATTAAACAGCCAGTTGTTCAAGGAAGCTATATGGTGCCGTTGGGTATGCAATCTATCTAATCTGGCAATGCCAGCTTCAAATTCTTGCAGGCTTTCATTTGTTTTTTGCGAGCGGTTTTTAACTTGTACATGGTTAACCTGTTGAAGCTGCGCGTTTTCATATTTCACCCCTAGCTTTGATGTTAAGAGGCCGTAATCATTCTGTTGGTTATCGGGAATCGTTTGTAAGATTTAAGAGCCCCTCCCCCCTCCCCCGTAGAATCACTATTAAGGAGATAGCCTTCTCTTTGTTGGCTAGTGCAGTAGCTTCAAATTGTTTCAAATATGTGGGCCAAAGTGTTTTACCATCGAATGTTGGTGGTTTTACTCTAAATTTTGACGATATTGACTCGCTTCCTTCCATGCTTCTTATTTCTGGGATGTTCTGATTTACAACTTAGGTTGCTAATTCAAGTGACCGCGTTGTTAGTGCAATCATTTGTTCTTGCAGCCTCATCACTTCTTGCATTTTTACCAACTTTTGCCTAACTGTTTTTACCTGTTCAGTGACATCCTTTTTCAATGCAATGGAGCTTTCCATTAATTTTTGTTCTAATGTGGCTGTCTTTTCATTTAACTTTTCTTCCATTTTCGCAACATTTTTCCTTAAGTTTTCTTCCATTTTCTCAGCATTTTCACTTAACTTTTCTTCCATTTACTCAGCAATTTCACTTAACTTTTCTTCCATTTTCTCAACATTTTCACTTAACTTTTCTTCCATTTTCTCGGCATTTTTACTAAATTTTTCATCCATTTTCTTAGCATTTTCACTTAACCATTCCATTTTCTCGGCATCTTCATTAAAGTTTTCTTCCATTTTTGCAGCATTTTCATTTAACTTTTCTTCCATTTTCTCAGCATTTTCACTAAGTGTCACTTCTAGTTTAGCCGACTTCTCTTCCATACCGGATTTAAAATCCTTACGAAAATTCATTAAAGTTTCTGCGTCAATTTTACTTTGGCCTCTTGTAACAGGCATTTACAAACTACTCAAATGCCTTTAGACTTGTGTTTATTTTTAATTAATCACTATACACCCAACACAGCTTCAGACCAGTGTAGCGGGCTACTATTAATGCGTTTCACCAATTTAGAACAAATAATAACAAAAGTCTTTAAAACTCACTAGTCACAAGTTTAATTAAGAATATATGCCTTATTTATAGAAGTTTTACAGTCCAATTAACTATGAGGCACTATCACACTAATGCTATTTACAAGCACTAATATCTTCTTAAATCCTTAACCATGTCTTCTTAACAATACTAAACACTACTACTACAATTATTTATTACACTTTTGTTTATTAATGTACAGCTGGCGGTACAATATACACGTTCACATACCACAAATTTATATTTACTATAGGACTTTCAAAACGTAGTGACCTACTAACTATACACGAGATGATTTATATACGACATTTGGATATAGGTTAACTGATGCACACTCATTACCGATCTTATATATACCCTATAATTAAATAGATGACTCGTATTCTACTGTTTGCTGGAAGGTTCGAGACTTCTGTAGAATATACCTTCGGTTGCGCAGCTTGCGTGTTTGATGGGTTGCCTAATAATTCGTAACAATATGAACAACAACGCGTGTTTAAAACTCAGGAGAAAACAGATAACGAGCGTACCGGAAACCCGAAGGGTTTCTTTGGCAGTGAACGTTTACGTAGGTCGATTCAAGATTGGAGAGCATTAAAAGAGTGTCGCGCCGAATCTTTTGAAGGGTTTAACGGTTTATTTCTAACTGGTAACGGAGGGAGGTTGAGAGAAAAAGCTATTTCAAACGTTATGTTTTGATAAAGGTTTTGGGGCTGATTACTTTTTCAAGTTAGTCAGGAAAGCTAAATTTTGAACTGTCCCAATAGAGGGGCAAGCAATTGTTTCGTTGTTGAAGGAAGAATCATTTTCCCAGCGACATTCAACGGGATCGTGAACTGAGTGCCGAAAACCCTAGATGCCGTAGATACAATTTTAGTTAAATCGATAATTCATATTGACAAAATACTAATAATTCTAACTCAAATTCTAGTAATTGGCGAGACAGACCTGTAAATGTGAGTAGGAATCAAAGCTATGGTGTTTGTGCCAATGCCAGGTCAAATGTTAGCAACTCTGCCCATAACAATAATAACCATGGTAGGGTGGAAATGTATCAAATAGTATTGACAACGTGGCTAGAAATCGGAATAGTCCTAGCGTTGCTGGTCCGAATGGGTAGTCGGCCATCACCGCCTACAATAGCAATGCCATTCAATGAAATTGCGGAAGAGAAAGGAGGCGACAAGCCGTTTATAGTGGTACCTACCATTAACTTTATGGTTGAAACGGTAGTGGTAGAAGCGTTGACTGACTCAGTCAGTCAGGTGAGTTGCATATCCAGGGCACTTTTATTAAGCCTTTTATTAATAAATGCTCATATTCCCCGCCTGCCATTCACTTCAATGACACTGCTCTGTTTCATGGGAAATTTCAATTGAATGAATTCGAAATATCGTATTCTAGTATTGTTGAACCGGGATTACGTCGCGATGTTATTTTGGGGTGTACTATTTTTACAATTCACGGGATGAGGATAGATTTTGTCCCAAATTGTTTATTCGGTGTTATTGAAGGCGAATAAAGACTGATAAAATTTAAGGCAGAGTATAAGGTAGATTTACAGATAACAATCTCTGAAGTATCTGAAAACTACTTTGATGTTCTTCACTTGAAAAGAGAAATTAAGTATTAAGCATTATACGCCGCAAGAGACGAGGAGGTTGTCTACCAGGCCGAAACTTTTTCAGAAGGTTATAAGGTCTGTTAGGGTTATATAGAGAGGTGTTTTCTAACCAACTTGGTAGTACATATGTTCATGAAATTGAGCTTAGGGATGGTACCCCATTTTTTGTGAAATCCTACCCCATTCCTCATGCCTATAAGAGTGAAATGAAGCGACAAATTGATAAAATGCTGGCGTGGGACATTATTGAACCTCGGTAGACAATATATTAACCCGTAGTGACGTGCCGAAAGGAGGACAAAACTTTGAATATGTTTGGACGCGAGATTTTTAAATTAACTTATGGTTAGGGATAGGGAGACCTCCAAATCCATTGTACGTATACTATAATTTTGATGTAGACCAGTGTCTGAGTACTTTGAAACTAACCCTCAGTTACTGGCAATTTGGTATTAAACCAGAGCACCAAACGTATACGGCGTTCTTATGCGAAGTACATACGTATGTTTTCAAGGTTCTGCCGCTAGGACTTAGCACTTAGATGGAACTTGTTATAAGAGGTCTAAGGAAAATTCTAGGATCATAAGTCGATTCGTACGTAATTTCGTACGCCTATGACCTCCTTATATACTCACAGGGGCCGATTTACACCTTGCGCACCTCGAACTGTATTTCAGAACCTTAAGAACGCTGATCGTATACGGCGTTCATATACGAAGGACATACGTATGTTTTCAAGGTTCTGTCGTTGGAACTTAGCACTTAGGTAGAACCTGTTATAAGAGGTTTAATGGAATACTAGGGTCACAGGTCGATTCGTACGTAATCTAGTACACCTATGACCTCCTTATATACTCGCAGGGAGCCGATTTACACTTTGCGCACCTCGAACTGTATTTCAGAAACTTAAGAACGCTGGTCGTATACAGCGTTTCTATACGAAGAACATACGTATGTTTTCAAGGTTCTGCCGTTAGAACTAAGCACTTGGGTGGGACCTGTTATAAAAGGTTTAATGAAAATTCTAGGGTCACAGGCCGATTCGTACGTAATCTCGTACGCCTATGACCCCTTATATACTCGCAGGAGTCGATTTACACCTTGCGCACCTCGAACTGTATTTTAGAAATTTAAGAACGCTGGTCGTATACGGCGTTCATATACGAAGCACATACTTATGTTTTCAAGCTTCTGCCGTTGAAACTGAGCACTTAGGTGGGACCTGTTATAAGAGGTTTAATGAAAATTCTAGGGTCACAGGTCGATTCGTACGTAATCTCGTACGCCTTTATGACCTCCTTATATACTCACAGGGGCCGATTTACACCTTGCGCACCTCGAACTGTATTTTAGAAATTTAAGAACGCTGGTCGTATACGGCGTTCATATACGAAGCACATACTTATGTTTTCAAGCTTCTGCCGTTGAAACTGAGCACTTAGGTGGGACCTGTTATAAGAGGTTTAATGAAAATTCTAGGGTCACAGGTCGATTCGTACGTAATCTCGTACGCCTTTATGACCTCCTTATATACTCACAGGGGCCGATTTACACCTTGCGCACCTCGAACTGTATTTCAGAACCTTAAGAACGCTGATCGTATACGGCGTTCATATACGAAGGACATACGTATGTTTTCAAGGTTCTGCCGTTGGAACTTAGCACTTAGGTGGAACCTGTTATAAGAGGTTTAATGGAATACTAGGGTCACAGGTCGATTCGTACGTAATCTAGTACACCTATGACCTCCTTATATACTCGCAGGGAGCCGATTTACACTTTGCGCACCTCGAACTGTATTTCAGAAACTTAAGAACGCTGGTCGTATACAGCGTTTCTATACGAAGAACATACGTATGTTTTCAAGGTTCTGCCGTTAGAACTAAGCACTTGGGTGGGACCTGTTATAAAAGGTTTAATGAAAATTCTAGGGTCACAGGCCGATTCGTACGTAATCTCGTACGCCTATGACCCCCTTATATACTCGCAGGGAGTCGATTTACACCTTGCGCACCTCGAACTGTATTTTAGAAATTTAAGAACGCTGGTCGTATACGGCGTTCATATACGAAGCACATACTTATGTTTTCAAGCTTCTGCCGTTGAAACTGAGCACTTAGGTGGGACCTGTTATAAGAGGTTTAATGAAAATTCTAGGGTCACAGGTCGATTCGTACGTAATCTCGTACGCCTTTATGACCTCCTTATATACTCACAGGGGCCGATTTACACCTTGCGCACCTCGGACTGTATTTCAGAACCTTAAGAACGCTGATCGTATACGGCGTTCCTATACGAAGAACATACGTATGTTTTCAAGGTTCTGCCGTTGGAACTTAGCACTTAGGTGGAACCTGTTATAAGAGGTTTAATGGAATACTAGGGTCACAGGTCGATTCGTACGTAATCTAGTACACCTATGACCTCCTTATATACTCGCAGGGAGCCGATTTACACTTTGCGCACCTCGAACTGTATTTCAGAAACTTAAGAACGCTGGTCGTATACAGCGTTCCTATACGAAGAACATACGTATGTTTTCAAGGTTCTGCCGTTAGAACTGAGCACTTGAATGGGACCTGTTATAAAAGGTTTAATGAAAATTCTAGGGTCACAGACCGATTCGTACGTAATCTCGTACGCCTATGACCTCCTTATATACTCGCAGGGAGCCGATTTACACCTTGTGCACCTCGAACTGTGTTTTAGAAACTTAAGAACGCTGGTCGTATACGGTGTTCATATACGAAGCACATACGTATGTTTTCAAGGTTCTGCCGTTGAAACTGAGCACTTAGGGGGGACCTGTTATAAGAGGTTTAATGAAAATTTTAGGGTTACAGATCGATTCGTACGTAATCTCGTACGCCTATATGACCTCCTTATATACGCAGGGGCCGATTTACATCTTGCGCATCTCGAACTGTATTTCAGAAACTTAATAACGCTGGTCGTATACGGCTTTCTATGCAAAGAACATACGTATGTTTTTAAGGTTTTGCCGCCAGGACTTAGCACTTACATGGAACCTGTTAAAGAGGTTTAAGAAAAATTCTAGGGCCACAGGTCGATTCGTACGTATCTCATACCTCCTTATATACTCGCAGAGGACCGATTTACACATTGCGCATCACGAATTGTATTTCATAAATTTAAGAACGCTAGTTTTTCTGTAAAACTAAAAAAATTGCATATTGCTAAGAGAATGATAGCGTTCCTCAGACATTCAATATCAAGCTAGGATGGCGGCAATAAATTCGTTTCCGATACCACGACGCGCTAAACATTTGATAGGATTTTTAGACGACGTAAATTATGATCGCCGTTTCTCTCAGTATCTGGCTTTACTGACGGTTCCTCTGTTGAAACTGCTAAAAAAGGTACTGTCTGGCAATAGGGCCACGAGCAGTAAAATTCCTTTGAGAAAATTAAATCGACTTTCCTCTCTGCGATTATGTTGAACCATTTTTGCTTTGGACGTTAATTTAAATATCCAGATGAACACGAGTGGTGATGGTATAGGGGGTAGCCTGTTTCAGAAGAGTCGCACAAACCCTAACAGGCAAGTTATTGTGTTCACTAGCCGTACTTTACGCGATCCAGAGATTGGATATTGTGTTATTGAGAAAGAGGCGTTGGCGGTGCTGCACTGTTTGAAACCGTGGCTGGCATTTATGTTGGGGAGGGTATCGACAGCATTGATTTGTATTAATTAGTAGATTTTGCAGTAATCTTGAACAAGCACGTTTGTAGTGTGATGGCGCCAGCCGACATAATTCTTAAGCAGGTGTACCTGAAAATTTGGGTGATGTTTTTTGCTATTCTATGCACTGTTACGTGCTTAATGCTAGATTTAGATATTTATATACTTATAATTTGTGCCTGTAAAGTATGTTTATATATTTTATTGTTTTGTGGCTTGATTTGTTTTGTTTGGCGTTTCGCCACCTATTTTTTGTCATTGTGTCTATAGGACGAAATATTAAAATTAGAATATGTCAGTTACCGAGCGATAGAGAACGTTAGGGACGAATTTAGGCTGAAGTTAGAATAAAATAATTAGACTACAGAGGACGATATTGTAAATTTATAGTGCAGGAACAAATAGCTGAATTTGCTATTAATAAATTTGACTTATGCTTCGAATCCATTGGCAAATATTAGTTAGCTAGATTTGGATAGTTTAAGTCGACTCTTCAGGTCGCACCGGTAGGCAGAGCTAGCGGATGCTATCCGGTATTACAGATCTCTTAACTTTTACTTCTTGCTAGTGTCTTGTTGATCAGACGCACTCCAAAATCAACGCTAACGATACCATTATTTAGTTTTATTATTCATGGTTAATTAATTAATGTTCAAGTCAGATTTATTTGAAGCACATAAAATTTTTCGCGTTTAAACCAAATGTAGTACCTTCGGATGGAGCATTGGGGACGTCACCGAAGTGTGGAAGCCATTATTTAAATTATGCTGTATAAATATGATTAATTAGGTGTTTGGCGTGAAAATACAGATTGTTATTAATTACAGTGGTTAAATGCCAGTTGGTTTTGTTATCCTAAATGGGGAATATTTAAGAGGGCGTAAGATGCAGCAATTCGTTTATTTATAAAATACGCTTCAGTCTGATTGTTACTTAGATATAATTAATATTTAATATTAGTACGTGAAAAGTGAAGAATTCATATGTTTGTACTTAAACCAGCAATTTAATATTGTTTTCCAATTGAATTCCTAAAAGTTATTTTTTAGACATATTTTGCATGTGTTTTGTGTTTAACTATTATTTCAGGTACAGATATTTTAAGAAAAAAGCGAATTAAATCGTGGGTGCTGTAGTTTTGTTCTTTGGACCCCATCTCCAGCAACATATCCGTGTAAATAGTTAGAAAATCGCATTCGCACTAAGAATTTCTAACGTTTGATTTATGTAGCTCAAAGTCACAAAGTGTATTAATTTTTAAATATTACATGAAGAGCATGAATCATTCGAATTATAGTGTTAGGAATAAATACAGTAGGTTAAGAAGGTTTATTGTAGGACATTAGAACACAATCATCCATAAAATTCATTAATTTGTAAACGTTATCACATTGATAAAAGATTTGTTGCTTCAAAGATACATAAGCTTATGGAAAGCACTCAAAATATAATTTTAAATAAGAAACAACACAGATAAAAGTCTTAACCTGTTTATTAAAAATATTATGTAGCCAACATGTAGAGTTAAACAAAATTATCAGAGAAAAATTCCAAACATTTTGCTGTTTGGCAAGCAGATGTTCTTAAATCCGTCATTATCTTGTTATTCCAATATGAGGTTAATAAAGGCGATAATAACAGGAAATCATATGCATTGCAGTCTTTAAAAGCATATCAAAATTCGTTATTTGTTTGGAAATTCTAATTAGTACAAGTGTTGAGAAAGTTTCAATGTGACTGATAAATCCACTCTCACACGATGGAAAATCGTATATACCTCAGACAAAATTTAGGAAAAAGAATTTTATTCTGTGATTCAATGAAGTAAAAGTCAACACGCCTGTGGGCGTAAAGTATATAATAAATTGAATTTAAAATTTATTAAACTTAATGAAATTTTTTAAGTAATACAGAAAACTGTTTGACAAACATAAGAGGTAAGAACTTTTTTAACTTGTACAAAATTGTATTGAGGTTTATAGATCGTCAGAAATTGTAATATTTTAAATCATGGTCAGAAAAATGTAGTACTTTAAATGATGCTCAGAATATGTAATTTTAAATAATGGTCAAAATATGTGGTAATTTAGATAATGAATAAAAATTAAAATAATGTTTAAAAAAATTAACTACTTTGGTAATCTAAACAATTCTCTAGCATGATAAAAAATGCAGAACAAATCTAAACGGAAGCATCATTTGTGATGGTTGGGGTGCCAATGACAACAACGGTTTCACATTTGATAAACAAAGTCAGAAAATTTATTCTATTTAATGCATAATGAACATTTATATTTTATGGTGATATTTGAGAACTCATTTTTGTATTTATGAATACTAATTATGTTGTGTAAGGTGAATTTTACACGTATTTGAAATCAAAAATATAGGCTAGCGCTACCACACTAAAACGTGCTCGTTCAATACTTTAACCTACACCTAATTATCTCTTACTGCTAAAGGGAGATGGGTATGCACTGTTAAAGTTCTGGTGGGTATGCACTAACTGTCCTGGAGGATAACAATCACTACCACTTTTAAGTCCTGGTGGAGGCGTGGTTTCACACGAATTTAATTTTTTAATTTAATTGATTTGTTCGGTTGCTTTGAGTCAATTAGGAAATTTGATTTATTGTTATTTATTAGCCCGGTTTTAAGCTTTAATTTAATACCCGATGTTTGTTCCGCACGTTTTAGATAAGAAAGTGATTGGAACGCTTCCCTCTCATCCTTATACACAACGAACGCCGCTCCTGCCTGCCATCGTCCATTCGCGAGCCATCCATATAAATCCGGATCGCCGTGGTACTTTCATTTCTACAAACTCGAGCTCTTTGACATCAACCGGATGCCCTAGTTCGCAAATGACGATTTTTCTCTCAACTTACCTACTGCCAAGACCAAGACTTTCGACAATTTCCTCCCTATCCTAATATCTACGGGTCTACGATCTCTAACCTCCCTGACGACGAATTCGATTGGGAGCATTACACTGATCACCAAGACCGCCTCCGTGGAAGTGGTACGGTACGCCTTTCACCGTCTTGACCGTAATTATGCGTTAAACACAAACACAAGATACAGCATAGCCGGTTCTATTGCTCCGGTGTAGACTGATCTCAATGATTCGCCTTTAAATCCCCAGTTTATTTTTGGTATCGCCATCATTATATTAGATATTTCGCTGCCCTTACTTTTGACATTCTGCACGTATGCCTTCCAATTCAATTTGTTGTCTAATTTATCGCCCATGTATGTGATGGCTTATTGAACGAGATCCGTTCCTCTCCTAGCTCAAGTCAAGGGGTACGTTGTCTCAGCTTTGTTCCGAAATAAAACACCTTCGACTTTGTCGTGTTCAATTTTAACTTGACCTCCTGCGGCCATTCTTGGTTCCCGACACGGTCCGCTTGAAAAAAGTTAGGCGAACATTTTTCACAAAAATACGGCCTCGTTCAGATGAGAGGTAAAATGGAAGTCCCGTGTGTTAGTGTTGTCACGCACGTTAAAGATCCCTACCTTGCTTGGAACAGCAAGGGTTCGGCAAAATTCAAAATTTTTTAGGTAAAAAAGAAGTCCGCTTCCTGTCCAATGTAGTACTTTCGGGTGGAGCATTGGGCCATTCGTGCTATCTACTCAACGTGTTTGGGTTCGTTCGCATCTTCGTTAACAATCTCGACCTGATAATCAACACCGTAACATCCGCAAGTCTAACATAGTGCATCATTTTGGGCAATTTGACCCTAAGGATGCCTTCATATAGCAAGTTCCAGAACGTGTGACCAGAGCATGACCCCTGCGGACATCCCTTTTCCACCGTTCGTGACCAGAATGTTGACCTGTGCCCATTATCCCGAAAAATAACTCTTCACCAATGACATAAGGTTTTGCAGACAATCCCTGCGTTCCAACTCCCAAACGATAGATAGGCCACCAGGCAACATCAAATGCTTCTGAGATGTCCAACGCCACGACGACGCAATATTCTTTTGCCTGCTTGGCCTGCTTGATTTCTTCGACTACAAACTTTAACACGTCGAATGTCGACTTACCCTCCACGAATCCAAATTGTCTCCTATTAGAACCGCCGCTATCTCGCACAGCGTGCTCAACTTGGGTGATCATAACTCGATCCAAAGCTTTCCCTAGTACCAATAGCAGGCTAATTGGACGATAGCTGCTTATGTCTGACACATCCGCTTTTTTAGTTTTCGATAAACTTTTGAGCCGAAATTATCAAGGACAACTTGTTGGTTCTTTTATGCTTCCATATTGTATAACTGGAATGTGGTTTTGACAAGATGACGCACCACCGCATTTTAGACATTTAGTTCGCCAGCATCTGAACAATGCATTTAAAACAAATGTATTGGTGGAGACAATCCTGTTTCGTGGCCTCCACGGTCGCTCGATCTGACTTTTATTTAAGAAATTTTATGAAAAGTATGGTACACACCAATGAAGTGCTTGACTTACGAGATCTTTGTAATTGTGTTGTAGCAGTTACAACAACAATTCGACAGCAAGGCCTAGAACTTACAAATTGTGCCGATTCATGGATATGTCGGGCGAGAGGTTACTTTCAACAACAGGGCGATAACTTCGAACAACTGTTATAAATAAGATACAATGTTAATCGTTAAAAATTGTTAATTAATGAACTATTAAAAATTTACATCTCTCTTATGATTCATTTGTTGTTGGGACATTTTAGGTTTAATGATCTACTTATGTGGTTAACCACCCATTGAAAATAAAATCACAAAACCGCGAACACCCTGTATCAATATAACTGGCTGAAGCTAAAAAAAGCTCGTTTGAAAGTTCCCGCTAGTATCGCTACGTGCTGAATTGACGTTAAGTACCTGAATTAATTTTACTTTACCGGAGGGAATTGACGTAATAATTAGTGTACCAACTAGTTTTCAGTGGTGCGAGGTGGGTTCCATGAACGCAAATGAAAAATTCTCAGGCCTATGCACCTGATGATTCTTCAACTAAATACTTTTACACCGTTCTTAAAGATCTTTCAACTTTGTCTAATGCAGCCTTTGAGCGCCAACCCACCTGAAGAAAACCTCATTAAAGGCTTCCCAGGAAATAGATCTTCCAACAGACGGTTTAGCGGTCATTACTGGAGTAGAGGTTAATGGAGCCTCGTTTGTAAGTTTCTCTCCTCCTTCTACTAGTTTAAAATAAACATAAACAATAAAGAACTCAATGTCTTGTTCACCTAACCTATATTATCAAACAAATATCGCAATAAATAAGAACAAATATAACACTAAGATCTATTCCAAATTAACCAAATATGCGTGTAGCTAAAAAAGGAACAACTTTAATTTATTAATACATAGACATTCGGCCAATTTAATTTATACATATGAATTGTGCGGATATAGTTGTGCACTTTTTCATATGAAAATTTTTGTGTGTATAGAACGATTTAAACAAGCGTACATCAACTAAAAGGTTCCTCTTAATAATAAGTTATAATTACTACCAATCATAATTATTAAACACATAAGAGCATGTAATATTTAGAAGATAAAAAAGCAAAACTCAATAGACTTACATTTTTGCTAGTCCTTTACAGTTGAGGAAATGTTGCACGTAAATTAAGTATTTTAACGTGATGTTGAGGAAAAGCTTCCGATATAGGCAACTTTCACATTTAACCGGTATATTTATATCCACGCTTTTATTCAGGCTTAGGAACCTATTTACTAACAATCTCGGAGTTTAATACCGTCACTTTAATTACCCGAGAGTCAACCCCTTCCTGTACAGCGTTAGTTGCGTGTCAATCGAATTCGAAGTTCTGCTCTAATCTCTTCTCGAATAACCCCCTCTTTTAATATTAGTGCGATTTATAGGTTTTTACATTTCACGATTATTTTACGATCTATCGTTCTCAAAGCGTAGTGTGTGTAAATTGTTTGATTTTCGACGTCAACATAGTTTTGTTTAATATGAACAGTCATCTTGTTTTTCATTTTTACATTGGATACTAATGCTGCGTCATTTATTAACGTTCCATCACAATTTTTTGAGGATGTAATTTACGGGTATATGGTTACTAGTGTGTAATCTACCAAGGTTACGATTTCTTTGAACTCGTGTAAATTTGCACCAATTACTTAATATTCCGGTTATTTCCCAAGTGTCTACCTGTAATTTTCCTAACTTTGATGCAAAGAGTGTAAAGTCCCGATCTTTATTACTGCTTGTATATAATAAACTAAATGCATTACAACTTAAATCTTCCGCCCTATTTAAATATTATATTTGAATAGCAATATTATTAAATGTAAACTACTAAAGCTTTTAAATTCTTTAATCTGCTTTCTGGCTATAAAAGCTTATTTAAGTAACTAAATTTTATAAATTCTTTTCTACTACCTAATGTTTTATTAAATAATTCACTGACGTCACAGTACTGATATGGTAGTAGTAAATATGCGGGCGGTTCCATGGATCAGATAGGTTCGCGTGTGACTGCTGATTTTAAGGTCTTGGGTTCGATTCGCGATACCAACCGCTTGAAAAATGTTAAGTGAGCATTCTTCACAAAAGCACGCCCGCGTTGGCATGAGAAGTAAAATGTAAGTCGCCTGTGTGTTTGTGTGTGTTGTTACGCACGTTAAAGATTCCTACCTTGCTTGGAACGGCAAGGATTCGAAAAAATTCAAAATTTCCAGGTTAGAAAAACTCGCTTCCTAAACAATTTCGTACTTTCGGATGGAGCATTGCAAATCAGGCCATTCCTACACATAAAACTCCAAATAGAATTTTCAAATTTATTCTGTTCACTTTTGCACTCTACAAAGTCACCGCCTGCCGTAAGTGGGACGACCCCAAATTACACCAGAAAAATATAGGGAATAACCACAAATTAATCAACGATAGCAATTATAAGAATGTGACTGGAATGGCAATAGGATTAATTAACATAAAAAAGTTTAATTAATATTAATTGAATATCCATATATTTAACAAAATAACATCAGTATATTAATTTTTTATTTAATTTATTAATATATACATGCGCGTTTGTATAAACATTTGGATTCTATGTTTATATCTTTTTCCTATATACTCATATGCATTAATATATCATTTAATATAAATAATTTATTTACTTATATATGCTTCAACATTTACATTTATATATACGTTTAATGTTATTCAAGTATTTAATAAACCCCTTCAGATATACACGCAAAATGAAAGTATATACAGCTGTTTCTGAAACTTCATATCTAAGACCTGGTGGTGCAACCCAGGGTTCAATTTTTGGACCATTTTTCTATATTGTTTATACAGGACTTACTCGCATCTTTAAGATATTGTACTGGCGACATATAGCTCTCAGCCATTTACCTGCTAATAACAACCTATAATAAGCACAAAAAGCTGAACGAATTTTACACACCTTATGTTCAGTTAAATCTATTACAATAGTTTGTTGGGCTTTTTTTGAAAAAGTCGTTTTTTATTGTATTATTTAGGTTCGGGTGATTTTTAAACCCCGCCGGAAACTTCTCTAGTATTATTATGTTTAATACAGGCATTGCGTGAAACCACACAAAGTTTTGGTTCTCCATAAGTCCGTACATTAATCTATGATTTGTGGTTTAGTAAACTGCGGAGATTGCAATTCCCATTCTTATCGTGCAGCTGTGCCCACCAATCTGCGTCAGAACATTAATATAATTTGAAGGAGAGACGATGACTTGTGGGAGTTGATACGTCGAAACAAAGGGACTTTACTACCGGTCTTCCTGAAGTGTAGACGTGTTTGTGAAGTTCGGGCAGTCGGCAAGTTGTCCATTTTCCTTTTGCCTTTTCCTTTTGTCGTTATATGACATACCGGCGCTTTGTCGATAGAGAAAATATGCCGCCAACTAGACGAGATTACAGACGCACCGAAAGCAGGACAACCACGGGGTAAGTGTAGATTTTATAATTTGAGGCGTATTCGATTCCCCTAGGAATTTAACCCCGTGGAAATTTAAAAATATTTGTTTCTATTTTTGTAAAACTGTATAAAGTAGAAATTAACGTTTAAAAATATATATATATATATATATATATTACTATGGATTTTAGGTTAGAACTGATGGTAGATAGGTCAGATATATATTTGTGACAGAGTACACCATGCATATAGAAGGCATGTAATAATTTAAAACATTTTTCAAAGCTATAGCATAAGGATTCTTAATTTAAAATAAGCTTTAAGGTTAATGTTGCTTCATTTTAGAATTAGTGTAAGGAGTAATTACAATTATTAAATATAGGTAATGTATAAGTACCATGTAAAGTTATTAGTAGGAAAACTTTTCATTTCGTGGCATAAAAATCAATAATTTAAAGAGAGTGAATTCTTTAGTGATATCAAATAACGGATATTCAAAGTGTAATTATTCTATTTGTGTACAAACTTAGTGTAGGGTAATATGAAGCTGAAACATTTATAATTTTCAATGGTTTATATTAGGATAAGATAAAAGTGTTGTCAAGAAACAAGTTAACGATTGTGAGTTTCTAAGAAATAATGTACATTAAACGAAACATTTCCGGTAAAGTTTAGCATTGTAAATACATTCGGAGTATTTATTTAAAAACCTGTAAACAAGCATCAAGGTTTTTACGTAAAAGATCGTTAAAAATGAACAGCAGGTCTATGTTAGATAGCAGGTTGAAAGTTACATACAAAAATGGATCGATTAAAATAAAGAGATAGATTGTGTTTTGCATAAGGTAAGACAGAATGAAAGATATCATATGGTTAGTTGTCATTGACTTTGAAACGTCTGTAAGACAAGGAAATTTTAAAAATAAATACGCAAGACTGAGATGCAGCGTATTTTAATAAGACATCGGTTTGGAAGAGAAATAAGAAGTACGGAAGAAGGTTACAGACAGAGTAGGACTGTTATGCTGTGTGTATAAGAACGAGAAAGACAATAGTGTAGATTGGTAGGGAAGAATAGAACTTGTAATCAGCGGGGATAATGGAAAAGAGATATAACATACGGGTTAGGCAAGGATACAAGAAACGAATAACTGACAGAAAATTGAGAAAGGGTACAAGACAAAGGACAGCCCATTTTGGATGCAAGTTAGAGAGAGAGAGAGGTGACCGTATATGCGCAAGTGAGAACGGCCTGTTTTGGATGCTTGTATTGATGCCAGGTGCCGGGGGACTTCGACGAATTTGACAGCCGTTGGAGATTTTAATGAGGGTTTTGGAGTAAAATGTTTGTTTGTGATTAAAAATTTTCAGATTTTCGAGACGGTTGGCAAACGGCTGCCAATTTTACCGTAAATAGCTTAAGGTTAATGGCTGGATTTGTAGAATTGGACGACGGTTCGGTGTTGTTGTGTGCATGGGTTTGTGGAATTGGTAGACCGTTTAACAAAGTTTACCAAGAAAGGGTGTTTAGTATAGTGGTGTGAAACGATTCTGGAGGCATTTTTGAGTCTATATAAAGCAAGAAGAGGCGATAAACTCTCATTTTCTTTTTCGATTTTCAGCCAAGCTTTGAACTACAATAGCAAATTAATTACGTGACTAGTGAATTTTAGGATTTTTATTACAATAACTTAAATATACACAGGTTGGTGCAAGATTAAAATAGCTGTCGTGAATTGTATAAAATACATTTTGAAAACCGAAGCTTGATGTACGTAAGTAAACGTCTTCCTATTTTTGGTTGGAGGTGCTTGTTGTGCACTGACCTGGAGTAGTTGATGATGATGGACGAGTAGCGGATGTACGTTAGTTTGGAAGTACCGTATATTAGATGCAGGCTGAGAGATCTTTGCTCTTCCTGATGGTGGGAGTCAACTTGAGGTAATTCCTGTACGTGCAGTCACAAAGGAAGACTACGTCTAAAAGCGTGAAGCAGGTGTTGAAACAACATTTCTGTTCTCAAACGTAAAATCCGACACGTTTAAACAAAACAACGAGTGGAGATAATATTTATCGGTAAGCTTGGCAACAAACAAACTTTAATGGGTTATTGGAAAAGAACGGCCGTTGGGATTAAGGTCGACGCGGTTTTGTGGTTAAAATATTGATTTCAATCTTGGAGGTGGTATAGTAAAGAGCTAACAAAAGACCACGACAGAATAAAAATGTATTGAGTGCAAGAGGGATGCGTATACTTAATTCAAGAGACAGTATAGTTGGGAGACCTAAATAAAATCGATAATTTCAAGGATATTTAAAAGCAAACACGAGTGGGAGAATGGAACCGAGCTAGGTGATTGGTGTGAATTGTACAAGAAAGGCAGAGATCCAGCTGGTGGAAGCGTATGTGTGAGATAAAGCTAGGTACAAGGGAGATGACAGATGTTTGTTCAAGTTGGAAGCGTTGACAAATAAACACGTAGAGGCTAAATTAGAACGGCGGTTGACGGTTTGAAGCAATTTACCGAGTATTGTTATGTTCGTTATGAAAATTCACAATAATCCGAGGTTCGTTAGGGGTTTTTCGCTGAAACAACGAGCGGTTAGAAAAGATTTTCAAAAATTATAGGAACGGGTATACAGGTGTACGTGCCAATTTAAAACACGGGGGAGGGGCGAATTTTACTTATATAATCACTGGCAGAGAGGGGTCAGGCTCTCTCTCTTTTTCTTTTTTGTTCTGATTTCATCCAGCATTGGTGATAATAGTTACATTCAAGTGAACTAGTGCAATTTAATCAAATTTTATGTAGAAGCTAATAAAGCATCTTTGTGTTAAAACGTTAAAGTGGTACGTAAGTACAAAGCTTGTTAAGTTGGTATTGGAATGCACGAAAATTATAAAATTTGAAATTGTTTGGATGATGAGAAAAAATGATGTTTGAATAATAAAAGTTAAGTTTGGAGATTGGAATTTTTGAAGTGGAAATTATACACAGCGGTATGCATGGCGGATATGGTAATTGGACCAAGGAGTTAGCTGATGGACCGGGTATCTACTAGACGGCAGCATCTTCAAGTAGCTAGATGGTGGAGCACACTTAGAAGATAAAAACCAGGTAGGCGATAGAATAGAACATTGAGTGGTGAACATTTTTATGGTGTTGGTGATTATTTAGATTTGAGTTTGATGTGTTTTATTATTATTTGATATTTTAGGAACAGACATTTATGGGACTTTAAAAGAAAATTGGTCTTTGAAAATAATTAATGAATTTACAGATAACCAAATATTGTAAAAAGGTATAGAGGGCTTATTGATATGGTAGTGCAGGAAATTTATATGCAGCTGTAGAGTTTTATTATGAGCTCATGCCAAGACCAAAAGGGCAACGTAAGGTATGAGGAACCCCCTCTTACTTTAAATAAAAATATGTGTTTAAAAGGTTATCAATGCGCATGATTATTCTTATAATGATATTGACCTTTATGAATGTACCTAAAGGAATGGTGTTTTAAAATGTACTATGGATCTAATTTAAATAGAGTGTGATATATTTGGTCAATTGAGTTATTTTGAGTATGTGTTTGGTGTGAATTTCTATTTAGGTTCAGCATGAAAATATTGAGAGGAAGTTTTTGGATGTAACAGGTAGGTGTCAACAATATTATTTAGGAAATTAGGTAATAGGAATTATTAGGAGCATCCGAGGGCAAGATTTGAGCTAAAACATCACAGAATTATGCCAGCCCAATTTGTAGGGCACGTTTTAAAGAGTAAAGCTCGAGTAGTTAGAGCCAAAAACCTTACAGTATTTATGCAGCTCAACAGTGGGGCTCGATTTAGAGAGACGTTCCAGAGCTAACCACACAGTAATTCTATTAGCCCAACAGTGGGGCACGATTATACAGGTATAACCTCACAGTATTTTGGCATCCAATTCTAGGGACATGATTCCAGAGACGTTTTAGCAACTTAAGCTCACAGATATATATATATATATATATATATATATATATATATATATATTGTTGTGATATGGTAGCAATAATCCAGTGCCCTTTTTCTGAAATAAAAAGGTTAGAATTTATATTCAATTTTTGATTTTTAATTTAATTTTAATTTTCTCGGCTAGCTCAGTTTTTAATTACGCACGGAGCTTGCGACAATACGACAACAAAGCCTTTAAACTCTCCTTCTACTTCCTGTTACTTTAAGTCAAAACACCATTAAACACAATTACTACAATGTTTCAAAAAATATTTACAATGTATAGAACGTTAAATAGAACTTGTTTTTAATAATTGAATTAAATTCTTTTAATTATTATAATCCTCAAGAGTAATCAAACAGTCAGCAAAAATTTCCCTTTTCGTTATTATTTGAAGCCCCATGAACGTTCAGTAAACTTCTTTCATTATTTACGTAATTTATAACGTGTATTAATAACGATCTTTGTTGACCCTAACATAAAGATTCATGAAAGCAAAACTATTCAAATAAATAAAAATTCAACGAAATGTTCCCAAACAAATTACAAAAAATATTTATATTCGCTAACCTGCTATCTCCAGTTTGAACTCGTTCCTGTTCCAACCGCTTCTGTATTAATGATTTTTATGTAGTCTCAACGTCTTCATTTTCTTAGTACTGCTTCTCGTTCATGAATTATTTTAGCGTCTTTACCAAACTTCCTGGTCGAATCAAATGATAAATGATAGAGTAAAATCTTTACTAAATTTTCCCTTCAAATCCAGTAATTATTTAGAATTCCCACATCGGATCCAGTAATTACTCAGAGTTACTTTTGTTTAATTCCCACATTGGATCCAGCAATTAATTACAGTCTTTTTTGTTCAATTTCTACATCGAATCCAGTAATCATTTAGGATTGCCACATCGAATCCAATAATTATTTAGGATTGCCACATTGGATCCAGTAATTAATTAGAGTCGTTTTTACAGGATCAAAACGACAAAACCTTTTTTAATGTTGCACTATCATATAATTTATTACTTAACAATTAAATCACTTCAAATTCATTCACGTAAATACTTTGTTCTGGATGATGTGCACTATACTTCAAATTCATGGCAAACTGATTTGTTTACAAATCCGGTCGTATTTAAAAGCGTCACCTATCTGTTGACAAGCTCATGGTTCAACGATTGCGCTTCGTTGTACGTGATTCTTGCATACAAAGTTTTGGATATTCCTATGAAATTTTGCTGTATATTGAAATTGACGCGCTAATTTCGGCACGTAGCATTTTTATTTATTGTATTCATTTCTTTGGATTTTCACATTTTTAAATCACGTAGACCCTTGTTTGTGCAATAAATTTAATAAACTTTGGTTTTAACACCATGCCGTGCTTGTTTCCAATTTCTCAGGTGATTGGTTTTAGATTTCTAGTCACGTAGACTCAATACAATTTACGTATTAAATTATATGCGTTTTCTATCTTACGCATTTTTAAACCGGCTTGTTTTAATTGGGATTTTTGGCGTAATGACGATGTTTATTATTCATGCGTGTGGTGTTTCAACTGCTGTTTATGTTGTTTTACGACTTGCGGATTTGTTTATTTAATTAAATCTTCTAAAATATTTTTCATTAACTAAATTAATTATGTTTATGGTTTATATACAGGTCATTGTCCAGCCTAATCGTCGTATTTCTTGTTTTCTTCAGAAAACTGTCTCGTTTTCTGAGCTCTCGAGTAATTTTTATGAAGTGCATTATACTATTGGACCTGACTACCCCTAAATGACCTTATTAACACAGCAATATATATATATATATATACATATATATATATATATATATATATATATATATATATATATATATATGTAGTGGTTTTAAAGGGTTAAATTTAAATATGAACAAGGCAATTTCAAACACCCTGTATAGAGGAAACAACCATAATTTACGTGCGAAATTTATTTCATTTAGTTAATTTAAAGTAACAAGTATTACTATAATTTTACAATTAGTGATTAAAATTTAGTTAGGTTCGTAAAGAAAATAAATTGTATAAGCCAATGGAAGTTATTAATTAATTTAATTGAGTTTAATTGAAAGAGTTATAACGTCTAATACGCATAAGAGCATGAAAAATTGATAATTCCAAGGCAAAACGCTTTACTAACAAACAAACACGTCGAATATATGAAATACCTTGAAACACAAACTCCTAGAAATGTTATTTTAAAACGATCGTTAATTGAACACCTGCATGTTTTGGAAAGGTCATGTTCTCCTTATTTGTGTAGATAAAAGACAAGTGTCGAGGTATATTGTGCAAACGGTCGGACAGTTCGCATAAATGCTAACCAAAAGTTTCCTTAAAGCGCAGAAGGGATGGACAATCAATTATATGCTTCGGGATGAGACAGGCATAATAGCAGTTCACTTCGAAACGCATGTATTCAGTCCACGTGGGTTAGATAGCACGCGGACAGTAATATCGATTTTCTACCACTTAAGCGAGGGTAAAAGGAAACATCTAATATGCATAAGAGGAGAATAGAGTTAATATAGGCGGGGTTTTTAAGACGTCACTGAATATATCATTGGTCTAAATAGTTAGTTGTAAAACAGACAAGCACGGGAAAAATTGAATGCGGATTTTAAAAACGGTTAAACCAAAATTTGAAGAACGAATTAGTTTAATTAAGTATTTCGCGTGAAGAGTGGCCTAGAGGTGGCATTTTGAAATGTATAAATACTCTAAGAAAATTAGCATCGCCCTCTTTGGTTTTCTGATCTTTTTGACTTCGCTCTTTGACTTCGCTCTTTGACTTCGCTCTTTGACTTCGTTAATTTGCATTGCTTACTACGTACAGAAATCTACTAGCGAGCTTGTAAGTATTTAAAATTTAAATTAAATAGTACAGTGTTGGCGTCATAGTTTGAAACGCGGAAAGTGTCGAATGTATTTTTAACTGAGGTGCAACAGATATTTTAACAAGCTCGTGAAGTAAAGTAAAGTAAAGTAACGTAAATTAAATTCTACAATAATAAAAAAGTGTAATATATTTGGATTTGGATTTGGATGGATCTTGAATGAATAGCATGCAGCACAACTTAGATGGTGTTTATCTATAAATAGCTGGAGACGGCAAGCAGAGCAGAACCACGAGACCGAAGGTGCAGGAACTTAACTTCATCGTCAACGGAGTAGGGATTTTCAAGAAATTCCAGGTAACGCATTAGAATTTGCTGTTTTTTATAAACTATGAAAAGTATTGTGATGGGTGAGAGTGATCTTTGATGGTATTTTGCATTATTTGCGTATTGAAAAGAATACGTATAACTAACTTTTATTATGGTATTTGAATATAAATCTAAAGGTGTATATAAAGCTTATTAACATTCCTCATGAATTTAAAATTTTATTGTTAAGAGTACATGGGTTTTTTGTGTTTGTAGTAAGAGTATGCAAAGTAAAAAGCATACATTAATAAAATAAACTGGGTTATCATGAGCTCACCATACTTCAAAGTGTACTAATTAGAAATAATTATAAATAAAAAAGAAAAAAAATAAGGTATTATTTAGGGCCCATTTACTCCTGTTACATTAAATGTGTTTGATATTTCAATTTAAAATCCTAGACTTTACAAAGGTAGAATTTATTGAAGTGTAACATGAGCACCGAAATGTAAATAATCTTGAATTATTATTTGTAAATAGTGGTAAATAAATATTGTATGATTGTTGTATTATTTTGTGGTTTTATTGAGAGTGTGCGTGAACGGTAAAGTGTATGATAGTAAATATATGTATCCAAGAGGAGGCCCAACTGAGCTAGCCAGGAAGCAATTAAAGTGATGAAGCACGAAGTTAGGGTAGAAAATTTTTTTTTTTTAAATTTTCCTTTTTGTGAAATTTATGACGATTTTGGTAAATTAATAAATTCTCGAATGTCTTTTTTTACTCTGGCGAGGCTTTATAGAGGTTACACGGCAATTTATGACGGCCCAATTCGTGGGGCATAATTCATACAGGGTTACACGGCAATTTATGACGGCCCAATTCGTGGGGCATGATTCATACGAGGCTTTATAGAGGTTACACGGCAATTTATGACGCCCAATTCGTGAGGCTGGATTCATACAGGCATTACACGGCAATTTATGGCGACCTGAACGTGAGGCTCGAGCTCCAGATAGAATTTTAACAATTTTATTCCAGGAAACTGGCGATCTGAGAGAGAGAGAGTCTGGTGTAAATAAATTTAAGAATTTTTTGAGTGTGTGGAGTGATTTGAACGTATGCAGAGAAAGGAGTGGTTAAGGAGCCAAGGAGTGGAAATTGTAAGTGACGATAGTGCCTTGTGTGATAAAAATTCGAAAATGGAGGAAGCTGGAGGTAGTCGGGATCAGTCGAGGACGGATTCAGGAGAAGCTGGAAATGAAGTAGTTTTGAGAATGCTAGAGAGGATGAATGAAGAGTCTAATAGGAAATTTGATCAGATGAGTGAGACGTTAAGCGGGGTTAGAGAAGATTCGAATAGAAAATTGGACCAATTAAGCCAGGAATTAGGGGATAAAATAGAAAAATCGACGAGAGAATTTTCAGAGTTTAAAAATAGTTTGACGGTAAAAATGGGGGAAGTTGAAAATAGGGTTGATAAAAATGAGCGGGATATTAGAAGTTTAAATCAGGAAATGGGACAATTAAGGACAGATGTAAGGATTTTCTGTGAGGTTGAGATTAATGCTAAAATGACTGAAGTAACGGACTCATGTAAGGATCAGTTAGGTCGGGTAGAGAGAGAAGTGACCGGGATTAAACAGAATGTAGCAACTTTAATGGGGGATGGTCCAAGATTTGTAACAAGTAATGTGTCATTAGAACAACAGATGAAATTTTATGAGGATAGTAGGGTAAACCTCAGATATTCATAAATAACATTAGAGGTTTAATAAATAATGCATATGATGAACAGGCGAAATTAAATGTTGTAAAAGCTTTACTAAAAGACCATGCTGAAGCTTGGTACAATTTAATAGGACAAGAAATTGACACTTACACTGACTTTGAGCACAGATTTTTAAAACATTACTGGAGTGACCACAGACAGGACCAGGTACGAGACGATTTGATCACAGGGAAATTTAAAGGAGAATTTTTAGGAAGTAGGGAGCAATATGCTATACGAAAGTATAGCATAGCAAAACAACTTAACCCACCACTGACGTACCGACAGATCATTAAATACTTGTCAAGACATTTTGAGGTTGAGGTGAGGCAACACGTAGCGTTGCAGAACATTGTGGACAGGGAGATGTTTCTGGAGTACCTGCAAAGGTACGATGACGTCAACAATGGACGACCTAGGGAAAATGGGGAAAGACAGGTGAATGCTGTAAGATTCGAACGACGGGACAACTGCGCAAAACGGGGAATAATTTTACGTATTAGCGACAGAATTGGGAACCGCGACGGACATTTTATACGAGCAACAGTGTAGGTAGGGGAACTGCGCCTAGACCAGGACCAACGAGACAAATCAGTTCACCGGACATGAGGGGGACATCAAATACAAACCGGGAAGGTAACAACACGGACAGAGATGAGACGCCAAAGACATACGCAGAAGTGACAGCAAGACCAGGACCGAGTAGGGAGAACAGACCTGGACAGGATTTTTAGAGCAAGACAAACCACTAGACATCACTGTATACAAATATGAACATCCTAGAGAATTTTTGAAAATAGAAGAAGAAATTGAGCCAGAAATTGTAGAAAAATTTTGTTTGCCCATAATTGAGATTAAAATTTTTGAGAAAAATTTAGGAGCATTATTAGATTCAGAAGCTGAGGCGAGTTTGGTATCGGAGGAATTCGTCAATGAAATTAAAAATAAAGTGTGTGACAGGATAATGCCAATAAAAAGAAGTCACCTGGTTGCGCCGAATAAAAAACGATTTGCTGTTGTGAATAGCGTGGTTATTTTGAAAGTAGAGTTAGGTTCAGTAAGCTGTGATCGAGAATTTATAATTGTACCTGGGTTAAAGTTTAAAGGGATATTAGGGGTCGATTTCATGATAAAGATAGAGGTTTTAATAGATATGGAGAGGAAAATAATTAGGATTGGGGATAGGATATTGCCCTGGAAGGCAAGTTATGAGGTCACAGAAAATGACATGGGGTTATGTATAAATAGTATAGAGGGAGATGATGAAGAAGTGAAAGAGATCGACTCAGGTGAATATAGTGAGGAAAGGTTAGATGAGCTACAATTGATAGTGAAGGAAGGAGCTGAACAAGTAGAGGTAGAGTCAGGCGCAGCATTAATAGTGGATAACGAGTCAGAATTAAGAAAGATAGAAGTAAAAATAGCATTATGTGACACACAAGAGATAAATATAGGCATAAGTGAGTTAAGGGGCAAAGATAATTTTGGTAATTTGAATTTGAATTTAAAAGATTTTTATGAAATGAATATTGTACATGAAGGGTCTAGAAGAGATGAAAAGTTTTGTATAGAGGAGAAAATAAAGATGTAGAGGTAGTATAGTTTGGTTTGTCCGCAGAACAAGAAATAATAATAAATGAGAAACAGACAAGTATAGGGAATGAAGAAGAAATATTTAAGAGTCAGGATAAGAGGGACGATTTTATTTTATGTGAAGTAACAAGGATGATAAGTATAGAAATAGAAAGAGTAGAAATAGGGATGAAGAGTATTAGGATTGTTAGAAGAAAGAGGGTCAAGAAAAGAGTCAGATTTAAATGAGCAAGATGAAGTGTAATGACAAAAAGATAGAGATAGGTGAATTTTAGTGTAGAAGTAGAATATAGAGATAGAGATAGGTGTATATAGAAAAGTAGAAGTAGAAATAGGATAAATATGGATAGGTGTATAATAGAGTAAAATTTAAATAGATATGGATAGAATAGGTGTATATAGAAAACTAGAAGTAAGTGTTTATAAAAAAATAAAACTAGGTATAAGATAAATATGGGAGATAGTTAGAGATAGGTATAGAATTAGGTAGGTAGAGGTAGGATAAGAATAGATAGTGATAGTAGGTAGGGTTAAAAGATATGAAAAGTGAAGATAAAGAGAAAAGTACAAAAGGGGTACGTAAAGAGTCAATAAAGGACGAAAGGGTTAAATGAAAAGAGAAAATAAAATGAAATAAGAGGGTGAAGAGTTAGAAATAGATAGAAATAGTTAGGTAAAAGGTAGCGATAGGTGTGAATAGGTAATTAGAAGTAAAGATAGGTGTAGATAGATAGAAATAAGTAGAGATAGATGTAGAAATAGATAGAAATAGGTAGATAAGTAGTGATAGTTTGGATAAATAGGTATAGGTAGTGTTAGGTGAGCAGATAGGTGTATAGAAATAGCAGGTAAGATTAGATTAGAGTGTAGTTATTTAAATTCAGAAAACCTGGAATGGTTTTCCTAGAATTGAAATAGGGGGACTATGTAGTGGTTTTAAAGGGTTAAATTTAGGTATTAACAAGGCAATTTCAAACACCCTGTATAGAGGAAACAACCATAATTTACGTGCGAAATTTATTTCATTTAGTTAATTTAAAGTAACAAGTATTACCATAATTTTACAATTAGTGATTAAAATTTTGTTAGGTTCGTAAAGAAAATAAATTGTATAAGCTAATGGAAGTTATTAATTAATTTAGTTGAGTTTAATTAAAAGAGTTATAACGTCTAATACGCATAAGAGCATGAAAAATCGATAATTCCAAGGCGAAACGCTTTACTAACAAACAAACACGTCGAATATATAAAATATCTTGAAACGCAAACTCCTAAAAATGTTATTTTAAAACGATCGTTAATTAAACACCTGCATGTTTTGGAAAGGTCATGTTCCCCTTATTTGTGTAGATAAAAGACAAGTTTCGAGGTATATTGTGCAAACGGTCGGACAGTTCGCATAAATGCTAACCAAAAGTTTCCTTAAAGCACAGAAGGGATGGACAATCAATGATATGCTTCGGAATGAGACAGGCATAATAGCAGTTCACTTCGAAACGCACGTATTCAGTCCACGTGGGTTAGATAGCACGCGGACAGTAATATCGATTTTCTACCACTTAAGCGAGGGTAAAAGGAAACATCTAATATGCATAAGAGGAGAATAGAGTTAATATAGGCGGGGTTTTTAAGACGTCACTGAATATATCATTGGTCTAAATAGTTAGTTGTAAAACAGACAAGCACGGGAAAAATTGAATGCGGGTTTTTCGGAAAATATCGTATCAACGAGCTAAATTTCAAGGATTTTGAAAACGGTTAAACCAAAATTTGAAGAACGAATTAGTTTAATTAAGTATTTCGCGTGAAGAGTGGCCTAGAGGTGGCATTTTGAATTGTATAAATACTCTAAGAGAATTAGCATCGCCCTCTTTGGTATTCTGATCTTTTTAGCTTCGCTCTTTGACTTCGCTCTTTGACTTCGTTAATTTGCATTGCTTACTACGTACAGAAATCTACTAGCGAGCTTGTAAGTATTTAAAATTTAAATTAAATAGTAGTGTTGGCCTCATAGTTTGAAACGCGGAAAGTGTCGAATGTATTTTTAACTGAGGTGCAACAGATATTTTAACAAGCTCGTGAAGTAAAGTAAAGTAAAGTAACGTAAATTAAATTCTACAATAATAAAAAAGTGTAATATATTTGGATTTGGATTTGGATGGATCTTGAATGAATAGCATGCAGCACAACTTAGATGGTGTTTATCTATAAATAGCTGGAGACGGCAAGCAGAGCAGAACCACGAGACCGAGGGTGCAGGAACTTAACTTCATCGTCAACGGAGTAGGGATCTTCAAGAAATTCCAGGTAACGCATTAGAATTTGCTGTTTTTTATAAACTATAAAAAGTATTGTGATGGGTGAGAGTGAACTGTTACATTAAATGTGTTTGATATTTCAATTTAAAATCCTGGACTTTACAAAGATAGAATTTATTGAGGTGTAACATGAGCACCGAAATGTAAATAATCTTGAATTATTATTTGTAAATAGTGGTAAATAAATATTGTATGATTGTTGTATTATTTTGTGGTTTTATTGAGAGTGTGCGTGAACGGTAAAGTGTATGATAGTAAATATAGGTATCCAAGAGGAGACCCACCTGAACTAGCCAGGGAGCTGTTGAAGCAATTAAAGTGATGAAGCACGAAGTTAGGGTAAGAAATTATTTTTTTTGAAAATTTTCCGTTTTGTGAAATTTATGACGATTTTGGTAAATTAATAAATTCTCGAATGTCTTTTTTTACTCTGGCGAGGCTTTATAGAGGTTACACGGCAATTTATGACGGCCCAATTCGTGGGGCATGATTCATACAGGGTTACACGGCAATTTATGACGGCCCAATTCGTGGGGCATGATTCATACGAGGCTTTATAGAGGTTACACGGCAATTTATGACGCCCAATTCGTGAGGCTCGATTCATACAGGCATTACACGGCAATATATATATATATATATATATATATATATATATGTGTGTGTGTGTGTGTGTGTGTGTGTGTGCGTGTGCGAGCGCGTGCGCGTGCGTGCGTGTATATATGTGTGTGTGTGTGTGTGTGTGCCCAAAAGCCTAAGATACAGGTTTGAATCCTCTCTAAGACCTTATGTTTTTCATCTTTCAATTACTAGCACGGTTTTAAATAACCATTTGGGTTTTGCATAAAAGTCTAAGTTATTATTTCATCTTATTCACTATAATACTTTAGTAGTAGAGGGCGCTTGAATGCAAGGTGGATCTAGACCGCATGAAATTCATTTTAAATGCGGGAACAGAAAACCTAGCGTATTTCACATTTTAAAATTTACTGGATCAATTACTTTGAGTGAAAATAAATCAACATTATTTTACATAAGTCGTTTTTTATTGTAAAACTGACAACGGCGCTATTCACATATTTCAACACAAACGTACTTATTTTAATCTACATAATCCTGCATCACGATGTAACCAATCAAAGTGAAGTTCAAACCTACCCTATACTTTTTATCGCTTTATTCTTAGCTGACGCGGACTATAATGACCACGTTCGACACGCGTCTCGGGACACAATTATTCTCGACTGTTTCAAGGTCATGTTTGTCGTATAAATGTTAACCTTTGCACTCTTCACAAATAATTTCCTCTTCCATAATACTTATTAACAAATCTTATTATCTAATCCTAATTCTAATAATTCTATACAAAGTTAAAACAAATAAAAATGAAATTCAAAAGCTATATGACGCGGTGCGGTGATGTTTTATAATTATAATATTTATGCGGAAAGTATGTTTTATTTTATGTACAGATCTATAAAATATCAGTAGAAGAGGCATTTTAGCAGTTAGATTCCGTTACCATTCAAATTAAAAGATACTAGTTTTAACGGATAATTTAAATATGAGTTTAAATTGAAACGTCAAAGTTGACCTTGAAACAGCCAAAAATAATTGTGTCCCGGGACGCGTGTCCACGTTCGCGGTTTACATACAGATTTGAACAATTTTGGAGAATACCTCCTTTTAGAACAAACTAGTTAGATTCAAATATAATTGTGATTCCGTCAGCAAAATTAAACGCCTCAGTGACTCGACTTTAAAACGAAGTTATTGGAATAATTTTACTTGCAAGAAAATACGTTTGCAATTTGTTATCGGTCCACGGCACTCTGAAAACTACAAAATGTCAACTAATAAAAACAAGACAATCGTAACTTTAAACAAAATGTCCAGTGGTTTAAGTGTTAATTTCAACTTTGACATAAACTAAAATTGGTAAGTTAAATAGTTTAAGAATTATTTTATTACTTTGCCCCTAAAACATATTTCTGAAAACGATATTTAAGTATTTTCGCTCATGAGTTATTTTAACCTGGATTACAGATTATAATTTTTGTAGATTTGTGTGTATGAGATACTCGTCTAAAGATCCAGTATTTACCTACGTGTAATTGGACGTAAGTACCAATATGTATCTTCAATTTTATACAATATTTGGCTGTCTAAAGTCTTTAAATTATACCGATTTTGGGTGAACCGTTAATAGAAATTTGTAGCAGCATTTTGTATAGGCATCCAAAGAGACCAATTAATTTGTTTTAACTGTAAGCAGTTAGGGCACATTGTCAATTAGGTCTTTAATTCTTAGTTCTGAAAAGAAATTTTAAATTGTAGGCGTAACTTACCACTTTATGATTAATTACCAACCAGGCATACGTATTCCGCACAGTTTACAACTGCGCACAAGTCGTCAACTTTTACACGTCATATTTTTGCACAACTGGGAGTCTATTCTCGAAAGACGATGATATTTATCGCATGCGATATTTTACGATTTTCGCACGAAACGTCGGAGTTGGTATTCTTCAAATTTCGCAAGAGATATTTATCACACGAACTGCAAAGAGCGGTGTACTACCAAGTGATATATTTTATCGTATGAAAACACACGTATTGCGCATGATTACTATATTAAAATTGACTGACATAACACATAATCATAGACTTTTCTCTATGCACATAACCAAAAAAATTGCTAGTGTTTTTAGTCTATTATGCGGGTGTTTGAGAAATAATTATAATTAATAACAATTATAGCAAATTTTGATAAGGCAGCATTATTTGCTATTTTGGAGGTGCTGGAAGAAGCAGAGACATCTGCGAAGTGACTAAAAGACAATTCTATAAGCGTATACTATCTTTTGATTTAAGTGAAAAACTGTTTGTGCATATCTTCCGCTTAATAAAAAGTTGAATTCCGGGAATTTCATTCAGTTGCATTGCTATTTTTTCCTATTCTTGGCAAGCTTTTTTTTGTAAAATTAGAGGAAAATTTATGGCTGCATAATTACCCTCTATTTATAAGTAACTCTGTTAGTTGGGCGTAATTAATGCAAATAAACATTACGTTCCAATCTACGATCTTGCCCGACAAAATACGATCTAGCAGCTTCCTGAACCACGTGATTTCGTTCCGGCTGACTATTGGCTTTTATTATTATTTTATTTACGACATGCCTCACTTCATTCGATATTTAAAATATCATATCACATATTGTCGAGAATACCAAGCGTCATAAAATTCATTTCGCATGCGATACTTTTGGGTGATAAATATCACTGATGATATATATATCGAACGAAGTCGAGAATGGACCCCCTGGATTGTTTTCTTTATTTTGATTACAAACTACTCGTATTTAATTAAACTACTCCCGTTTGAACTAATATTTTAAGTTGTATCTAGTTCATAAGTGTTTGTTTTGTGAAAAAATCGATGTGACAAAGTACAAGCGCTTTTACGTACTTAGAAACGTGTGTCTTTAGGCTTGAGTTATTTGTAGATAAACAAAACATACTAAATGGTTTAAGAAACGATGTGAAGCACCAAATACAGTGGTACCTCGATATACGAGCGTTTTGAGAAACGAGCCGCCGAGCGAGCGATATTTTGTCTTGAGATGAGAGCAGCATTTGAGATACGAGGAATTGCACACTACACCGCTGCGCACGACCCCAACATGCGGGCGCATGTTGGTGTCGTGTACAGCGTCTAACAGTTTCTCCCACCTAAGACTAGATACCATTCGAAAAATCCCAGAGCCTTGTAACAGTTTTTTTTGACCACTGCAGAACACAATAAATTATTAGTTTTACACACCTTTTGTCTTGTCCATTATACCAGTAAACATCTTCAATTAAATAAATATCTGTATTGGAATCATGTGGCCTAACCGCAATACAGAGATGTTAGTTTGGTCGCTAACATCAGGCGTTAAATATTAGTATAAATATATCAAGGCCAAACAGCTTACCTATGTCGTGCACAATGTGCCAGCGGTCACTTTAGCTAGAACACTTGTCACAAAGTTAACATGGGGGACCTGAAGGTTCTAGCAAGTAATTTGCGTGTGGCTTTAAGCCGTAGTAGAAGAACTCAAGTGTAATAGACACTTGCATTAGTGATTTTTAATAATGGTAAGCAATTAAAAATAATTTACTAGACAAACTAAATAATTTGTTGTGGCGCTCCTTTTTTTACACTACGATAAAATATTCAATTAAATATTTCTTTTACACACTTTTAAAATTTTCATTTAAATATTTCTTTTACAAATTCTTCTGCAAATTCCTATGGATACCAATTAAATAATCGTTTTGCCTATTCATTTGAAGACTCCTTCGTATATTCATTTGTTACAATGATTCCATTTTATCTGGTTTTATAAAAATTAGGCCGTTTAAATGTTGTGTTTCAAGATGATATAGATAGGTGTTTTAGTGACGTTCTGGCGACACATTTCCACCCGAATCCACATTTCCACACACATTTACATGTAAATTCCCATAAGGTGGAAATGCGGAGGTGGGACTCCCGCTTTGCTCGGACACCCCCCAACTATTTTGATTACGTCACACCCGCATTCTTTCCACCCGCGAGATAAATCTTTCTACACATTTCCACCCACGAGATAAATCTATATTGTTTGGTATCAATTAATATTAGAATTTTATCAGCTACCCGAATCTCTAGAAATTTTTTAGATTGCATCACCTCCCAGGGAGCTACCCCAATTTTAAGATTTTTTACCGCGAACATTCTGAACCAAATAGTTTTCTTCGACTAGCCATTGCATCTTTCGAGATAAACCTATCTTGTTTGGTATCTATTAATATTAAAATTTTCTCAGCTACCCGAATCTCTAAGAATTTTATAGATAGCACCATTCCCAGAGAGCTACCCCAATTTTAAGAATTTTTACCAGCAGCGATTTTTGACTGTCCGCATAAATTTTTTTATACATGCGGTACATCAAATTAGTCTAGAATTTTATGCAGAATCCGAATCTGTAAACCTTAAAATAGGACCACCCCTTACAAAGTTACACATATACCCTCTGCGAGATAAATTTTCTCCACATTTCTACCCACGAGATAAACCTATATTGTTTGGTATCAATTAATATTATAATTTCCTCAGCTACCTGAATCTCTAGGAATTTCTTAGATTGCATCACTCCCCAGGAACTACCCCAATTTTAAGATATTTTTACCGATAACATTCTGAACCAAATAGTTTTCTTCAACTAACCATTGCATCTTTCGAGATAAACCTATCTTGTTTGGTATCAATTAATATTAGAATTTTCTCAGCTACCCGAATTTCTAGGAATTTTTTAGATAGCACCATCCCCCAGAGAGCTACCCTCATTTTAAGATTTTTTTACCGGCAGCGATTTCTGACCGTCCTTACAAATTTTTTAGTCATGCAATACATCAAATTAGTCTAGAATTTATTTTATGCAGAACCCAAATATATAAATAGATTTAAAATCGCACCACCCCTTACTTTTACACATACACCTTCTAAATTATAACTTTCCTGCAGCTCATACCTAAAAGAAAATCTAAAAACCATTCTTAAAACTTTTTATTACAGACAATTTTTACTAATACAGTTTAAATTTTGTAAACCACATTTCTAAATACATATTCACAATTTTTTATTCTTAACCTAGGCCTACCTCTTCTTTGGCTCGGACACTCCAATGTCGACACTGGCGTTATTTATGCGATAGCTAGCCATACGGTTGTTAAACGCTGTGCTAACCATTTCTACATCTTCGCCAGTAACGGTAACTGTTGCATGTTTATGTCTGTTGCTTTTCAAGTGTGTGGCATAGGTAGTCTTTTCCATTTCGAAATCGCATACTATACACATAATTCTTGGTTGTTTCGTACAAGACCCTTTAACAGCTGGCGGAGCTGAACGTTTACGGCTTAATGACATACCATGCTGTTTTTGCTTATGTCGCTGTAAGCTGTCCATTCTCGTAAAAGCGATACCGCAAGACATACAGTTTAAGTACTTTGCTGCTGACGGATGTATAAGCTTAAGCCTGGACGATGTTACACCACGACATTTGTTCTGGTGCCGTTTGAGAAAATTTTTTCAGGTATAGGAAGCACCGCAAGAGTTGCATTTAAAAACGTTTGCAGGTACCATTTTAGTACAAAACAAAATCCGCACTATAGGACTTTGGCAAAACTTGTAAGCCAACTAACGTATAACTAAAGAGTTTACTGTTGCGTACCTGCTTTATGTGCCCTATAGAATGCAAACCGAAGGTTTCCGAAGACAGCCAAACGATGTTGAGGATTCAGCGGGGAACTAAATGACGTCATCTTTTGCCAATCCTTGCTGCTCGTCCAGTACATTTAGTGCCAATGCATGCGCCCGGTTCGCATCGTCCATGCTGCAAATGCAGTTAGTAGAAACATCGAAAACATCTTCCATGTTATACGGATCAACAATCGCATCGCATGCATATTAAAAATCCAAAAGGGCGGTAGCACTCGCACACAAATTGGCTGCAAGTCGTGTGGTAGAAGATGCAGTGCTACTATAAACAAAAACTTAATAAAACACTTTAAACCTTTACTAAGGGAATACCAAACTTGTTGTCTACAGAATACTTACTAATAAAGCAATTTAATTTTAAATAACTTCTACGTCATATTTTAGGAAATGGCAGGCTTGAATATTTTCTAAATGAATCACCAAGCAAAAGTATATGCTTAGCGGCATTAAAATTAACCATTAATTTCCCATTTTACGACAGCGGTTAATTATAGATTAAAATTTAATTTGTTCGTTCGAGCTACCCGTAAACTAACATATTTTATAGTAACAGTGCGCTGTATAATACATGCATACCCCTTCGCCGCGCTACTGCTATTCTTGTAGTTGCTAGAAAAAGTTAGTCACCTTTTTTACTACTAGGACCGATGCAAAGCATCATTTTATACTTTCTTTATAAGTATAGCACATCGCGCACTTTTTTGTCTGATAATTAAATTTTGCTTATGTAGGCTTTTACCCTTTCGCATAGCGGTCGGTAGCACGTAATGATTTCTAAAACCGGTACTCGATATCGCCCAAATAGAGAATTAGATGCTCGATGTCTGTCAACTTCCGATTCCCTCGCAAAAGGTACAAAAACTCGATCAATCATCCATCTAACTTATACTTCGACCCGCACCCGTTCTGATAATTTCCAAACATTTTTCAAATGACAATGGTCTCAGAATTTTTAAACCTCCGAGGGATCTTAAAGTCGTGATCAATTACACATCCGAGCTACCCGTAAACTAACAGTGCGCTGTATAATACATACATACCCCTTCTCTGCGCTACAGCTATTCACGACTAACAATTCTATAATTATGTTAGGGCTAATCGACGTTACAATATAAATTTTTCAATGTAAGGTTCTCAATGCTAGGATTAAAAAAGAGTTTTAATGATTCAGGAGGGTCTACCGCGTATTATAATTTATTTCAATTTTAGATTCTCGTCAAAGAGTTAACAATATCAAACCACCTTGGAGTGTTGTGCTGAATATTGAATATCACTAATTCGTCAGCATTGATTAACTTCTGTATAAACAATCTCAAAATTATTTTTAAACCCACATCACCCTGCTGCTAAGGAAATATGAAACCTCTTTGTCCCAAAAAATGAAGTCTTGTTAGTCATGCATGAATCACTCTTTATCACTATGGGTATGTTTTTAATAACCGAGTGGTTCTAACTGGAAAATATAGTTACACTCTATAGTCAAATATTACCGTTAACGCTGACATGTTTAAAAACATTCTGATAATAAACAATCTCGTTCAGTCGTTGTGGATCTGTAATAAAAAATACTTTCGCTACCTATGTAATAAAGAAACGGCATTCCACTGGAGTTAGTTCCTAATTTTTATTGTGTCCCGGGAAATGTTCGAATGGTACAGGTTGTAAATTTGTATAACACACATTATTACTTTTCTCTAATTGAACACATTCATCATCTACAAAACTGCAAAGGTTGTTAAAATCTAAATCAACGTAATTACAGTTGTGTTTTCTTACCCTAGAATGCTTCGACATTTCTCAAAATATCCACCAAAGCCATATTAACTAATTTAAGGCCAAGATTCATTTTGAGTGATTGTTAGTTCACAGATATTTTAAAACGTCAGCTATGTTCATCAAGCTTTAACGGAATTTACACGATGATTAACAGCCACAAGTTCAGGTCTTACTTAAGCACTGAAGTGTTCGGTGGCAACAAAAACATAATTGAATATATTTTCCAATCAAATCAAATCAAATTTATTCCCAATAATAATACAGATAAAGTAATGTATGTTTGACTACTGTATATAAATATTCATTTCAAGGAAAGTTTATTAGCACCTAGACCCGACAGAGGCCTATATGTGCAACAACTATTTACATCCCCTAGATTATTACACTTTTACAACCATAGTTGAAATAGTTAGTCAAATTGCCATAGCTGTGTGTATTTGTAATGAACTATAAGTAATATGTACATAAAACCTCTATACGCTTATATAATTTTTATACACAAACTCTTTACATTTTACGGAAAACAGCCTACAATTTGTTAAGTTTCTAATGCTAATTGGTAATAAATTATATATTCTTGCGCCCAAACCTGTAATAAACATTTTATTTCATTGCTGTTGGAAAAATTGCGCATTGATAAGAGTGTCTATCGCTTGCCTGGTGGCATAATTATGAGTAATTAATTTCTTTATTCGATGATTTCTATAAATGAACTTGCAGATTTTGTAATAATATAACATTTTTATTTTTAATATACATATCTTTAGAGTATAGCATAGTCATGGGATATAACTTAAGTTTATTGAAAATTATTTTAAGAATGTAGTTGTGTATAATAGTGAGTGGATACATTGCATTCTTGTATGAGGCGCCCCATATGATAATCCCAAATTGTAACAAAGATTCAGCTTTATAGACAACAAATAGTAACTTATAATTTAATATTTTTCTGAGTTCATCATCATTTTGTTTTCGACCTTACTTAAGGTCGGTTTGATGCAGCTCTAACTTCTATTCTATTCTGTGCTAATCTAAAAAGTTCTACATACCCTTCACAACCTAACTTTCTAATAATTTGACTAATATAGCTTGGTCTAGGTCTTCCTATACTCTTCTATCTTTTTCTTATCTACTTGGTTCTACATAGATATTAGCAACTTGATGGTTGTTAAAAAGTTCCATATTTACATGATTCCCATTTATAAGCAAATGAAATATTACCTGGTTATCCCCTTACAAAAAAAGGAAAGTGTTAAATTATATGTTATGGTAAGGCTGCAACGAATCGCTGCCAACATGCCAGACCGCTAACTAATTGTGAGTTAGGTCATGGTGACATTTAGTTAACTGATTTTTATTAATTTTTTTTTGTTTTGTTTTCGAACTTACTTAAGGTCGGTTTGACGCAGCTCTAAATTCTTTTCTATTCTGAGCTAGTCTAAAAAAGTCTACATACTCTTCACAACCTAAATCACTAATAATTTGAGTATATAGCTTTGTCTAGGTCTTCCTATTCTATTTTTATGTGGTAGTCTATAATCTAAGACCTTACTAAATAGTCCCTCATGTCTTAACTGGTGCCCTATCATTCTATCTCTCCTGACCTTTAATTGTTTTACATACAGGGTTCTTCACCTATCCTTTTATAAACTTCCTCATTTGTTGCTCTATCTGTCCAACTTATCTTTAACATTTTCCTATAACACCAAGTTTCAAAAGTTCCTTTTTCTTATCTGCCTCTTTAACTGTCCAAGTCTCACTAACGTATAATAGATCGCTCCATACGTACGACTTAAAGAAAATTTTTCTATTATCTAAACTAATACTATTAACTATTAGTAAATCTTTCTTTTTTTAAAAACATTTTTCTAGCTTGAGCTATTCTAACTTGGTATTACCTATTTTTAATTTTGGTTTAGAACTAGGCTGTAACTCACTTGTCATTATCTTTGTCTTTCCTGAGTTAATTCTCATACTATAGTTACTCTGTAGTATCTCATCTAAAATATTTAAAAACTCTCCTAACTCTTTTCTAGACTCTGCTATAAGGCTATATCATCTGCAAAACGTAACATGTCTATTTTCTGTCTCTGTACACTAATACCTATCTCTTTTCTCTCTCCAGCTAAGTTTAAAGCTTTTTCGATATAAACATTAAAAATCAAGGGAGATGGTATACAGCCCTGTCGAACACCATTTCTAAAATTAGCTTCCTTTTCTATTTCATCGAATCTAATTACTACGCTTTGGTTTTTATATAAACTGTAATAGTATATTGTACAACGAGCATGAAATGATGCCCATTTCTCACGAGTATGATAAATTGCAGCACGAGCTGAAAGCGAGTGCTGCAAATCATACGAGTGAGAAATGGGCATTCCATGCGTGTTGTACACTATACTTTTTCTACGACTGTAGTACGTACTTTTTAAATGTGATACCTCTTTTGTTAATATTATAAAATACATGGTAAGTATAGGAGTATACATTTTATTAATATCATAAGTTTATTATCGTTTGTGAATATACATAAATTCAAAGAAAAGTACAAATTTGTCATAATAAAAGTAAATAAATTGATTTAAGTTTAGTTTTTAGATTCATTATTATTAACAATATTAAAGGTTACATTGCAATTATTAAACGTCATTGTAGAAGGTGTTTTCCCAAAAACTAAATTTTCTTGACGTTGGAAATTCTTGTCTTTGGACGTTGATGGAACATTTGATGTGCTATCAATTGAATTTTGTATTATGTTGCCTACATTCAACTTATTTGTTAAAGAATCGGCTATATAGTTTTCGGCGACTGATGTTGATTTCCAGCCACCGTGCCTTTTTAAAGATGTTATATCTTCTCCGGCATCTACAAGAATAGTGGCGGAAGATCTCTGGAAGTAATGACCAGTATATAATTCCGGATTGGGTAGTTTTAAATACGTTGCAGTTTGCTTTCCTATAGCACTAAATTTATTGATATCCACTTTCTGTGTGGTGCATTTTCCTTTCTGATAATTTAAGAAAAAACTAGAATCGCAAACATTTGATGGACGTAGATTCCAGTATTTTTTTGTGATTTCATAAAAATTACTCGTTATCGTAAAGCTGCGTATAATTTTTGTTTTCGTATCGGGAACTGTAACCAATGTCGCAGAACCCAATTCCGTGAAATGAGTAATCTTCATCTGATGTAATTCCTGTTGCGGCAAGCACCCATAATTCCCATAATTAATGCAGTCTGTAACAATATAAAAATAGCTATAAACACGCATTATTCTCCTAAGTTAATATTACATACTTTTGTCAGAAGAAACTGTTGATCCGGAGCCTCAGTAATAAATTTATTTATTTCCTCTGTTGTAAAAATTTTTGATTTTTTCGATTTATAACCGCTTGACTTCCGTTTGAGAAACGCTCTTAATTTTCCATACTTTGATATATCTACATTATGATGGATGGTGAGACTTGTTCTCAACATAGAATAATGCGTCCACAATGTCGGAGATTTATACTTATTAGATAATTCATTAAAGTACGCAATTAAAACATTTTCAGAATAAGATGTTGTCTTTTGATCTCTTCGCCAATCCATAAACGATTTATAAGCAGTCTCATATTTTTTGGAAATTTCCGGTAATAAATTTAATGTAGTTGCATTTGCAGCTTCCACAATATTTGGAGGCGTCGGTTCTAGTTCGCTTTCACTATCACTAGCCATTTTTTAAAGACTTTGCAAATACATTAAGATTTTAAACGCTTTCACAGTATGAAATTATTCATTTGACATTTGTTGGTTTATTATTTGTTTCATAGCCCACCTTTGAAAACTCGGCCGTCATTGGAAATAAGATGCAAGTGCAGGGCTACTTGATTAATAGAAATATAAGCGCAACCGTGCAAATTGAACATTCCCGCACTGGTTGCTTAGCAACTTGCCTAGCAACGAGTGCGGGAATAAAAACCTGTATAGAATGTAGTAGATTTCTCTATCAAAAACACACCTAAAATAGGCTCGTTCCAAAACAGTCGTAGAAAAACAATTTTTCTATCCCTATGAGAGATTCCTATTTTTTTTGCAAAACCTTGAACATAATCCAATTAACCCTATCAAATGCCTTTTCTAAATCTACAAACGCAAAATGAGTCTTTTTATTTTTTTGTAACCTTTTTTCGATAATTACCCTAATCATTAGTATTGGTTCTCTAGTTCCGTCTGTCTTTACGAAAACCATATTGGCCTTTGTCTAAATAATTCTCAGTCAAAGCTTCTACTCTATTTTTAATTATGATTGTTAGTATTTTGGAAGCGTGGAAAGTTAAACTAACCGTTCTAAAATTCTCACACCTATCAGCTCCTGACGTTTTTAGGATTGAGATAATATTTTTTTCGAAATCTATTGGGACCTCATCTGTGTCATATATTACTTTTACTAGTTTATATAATCTGTCTAAAGTTTTCTGACTTGCATATTTTATTAATTCTGCGGGTATATTGTCTATCCCCGGTGCTTTATTTAGTTTAGGATCCTTAACAGTTCTATCAAATTCCTCTCCTAATATTAAGAACCCTATTTCTACATCCTCTTCTTGGTCATTCTCTAAGTCATCCATATCGTCTCCCTTATATAAATCTTCAAAATATCTTTTCCATCTATCTGCTACCTCAACTTTATTTATTAAAAGTTCATTATTCTCATCTTCAATACCATTATATTCTTTCCTATCTTCCCTGAAAAACCTTTTAACTGCCCTGTAAGCCCTGTCTATCTTACCTACTCTCAAATCATCTTGTATTCCCTTACAATCTCTCCTCCATCCATTTATTTCTAGCTTTTCTACATTCATGTACTATCTTATTTCTAATTCTATTATATTTTTGCTTACTTTCATTATCCAATTCTCTAAAAGGTTTAAGCTTTCTTCTATTCTCTATTAAATCTAATATTTCCTTTGTTACCCAGGGTTTTCTTGCTTCTACTTTTTCTTACCTATAGTCTGTGTTGCTGTATCATGTATAGCTCTTTTTATTTCTTTCCATTTATTTTCTACGTTCCCTCCCATAGCTATCTCTTTGCTCTTATTATCTAATACTTGTTTATATTCCTCTTTTACCTCACTATCATTAAGCTTACCTATATATATCCCATCCCTCTCTTTTAGCCTTTCTCAATTTTTTGAATTTTAGATAACACTTCATTTTAACTAAGTTATGATCGCTATCTATGTCAGCCCCTGGATAACTACGACAGCTTTTAACCTGGTTTCTAAATCTTTGTTTAACTAATATATAATCTATTTGGTATCTAGTCCTATAACTGGGCACTTTCCAGGTATATCTTCTTCTAACATGTTGTTCGAATAGGGTGTTTCCAGTTACTAATATATGTTCCTGGCAAAACTCAACTAATCTTTCTCCTGTATCATTTCGTCTACCATGCCCAAATTTTCCTACCATTTTTTCTTCACTACCTTCACCCACTGACGCATTGAAATCACCCATAACTATTAAATTCTCATCTCCCTTTACTTTTCTCACTATACTATTAATGTCCTCGTATACCTTTTCTACTTCCTCGTCCTCGTACTGAGTTGTTGGCATGTAAATCTGTACTAAAACCGTGTATGTGGGTTTCGTACTCAATCTAACCATAATTATTCTATCACTAAATTGTAAGTACTCTTTAACTTTACGTCCTAATCTTTTACCTAACACTATTCTTACCCCTGCCTGTCCATTAGTTGAAGAAGTTGTAATTATTCTATAATTATCTTTCCAAAAGTCATTACTATATGGCCATCTCACCTCACTAATACCTAAAATGTCCAGCTTTCCTTTTCTCATTTTGACTAATAAATTGGTTAACTTATCTACTCTAAGTAATTACCTTACATTCCAAGTCTCTATCACTATATCGAACCGTTGTTTTAAATTCTTACAATAACGAGCCCCAAGTACCCCTCCCAGAGATCCGAACGAAGGGGTAATTTACCTCCGGACAAGAATTTTACTTGTGAGCTCTCCATCATACATAGTTCGTGTTTTAGGCCACATACCTGGCAAATATTGTGGTAGGTTCCCACATCTTTGCACAACCCAGTTTTTAAAGCAAAAAGCCATATTTGTTACGGCCAACCCCAACAATCTTGTAAATTATTGAAGATCGCCAGAGACCAACCAACTCTCCTCCAATATCTTTTAGCCAGCAAGGCAGCTGGCCCTTGCTGTGCCTTTTAATCGCCTTTTACAATAAGCAAACTTACTATAGTAGTATTCTTTGTCCCCTGAGTTCATAGAATTTATAAATTAAATGCCTAATTTTTAAAACTAAATTTGTAATGTGGGAGTGTCCATTTAAGATGCTTGTCTACTATTATACTAAGATATTTTATAGTTTGAACTTCCAAAATTGTCTGACTAGAATTTAGAATATTTATGTTAGAAAAAGGTCTGTTGGCTGCAGTAAAAGAAAGCGCAACACATTTTGTTTTATTATTATTTTTATTATTATTAAATGTCTTTATTCAAAAAAGTATTTGTTAACAAAACATATAGTAACAAAATAATAGAATATGGGCGAAGTTTAACTTGATGGGCATAACCATCAGTTGCTCTACCACTTAACCCACAGTGAATTGCACAAAATAACTTAATATTCTAGTTAGTAACATCGAAGCAAAATAATTGTTACTTACGATAACATTCTACTCAACATCTCTAAACCTTATGTAAAAATTAAATATTATTATATGACTAAACTCCACTAGTATTTAAAGTTCAGACAATTCTTAAGTAAACTAGAGCTACATTCCAGCAAGCATTTGAAACATAGCTTTTTTAAAAGACGTTACTGACAATGTCCTCATGTTTAGCGAAACATTATTATAGTGTTTGGCGATGCAATAAGTAAACGAGCGTTCATATATAGCACTAACATGTGATGGAGGAGTTAAAGCACCCTTAAATCTAAGGTTCACATTATGGACGTCAGTGTGGAAAGTAATTTTATTATACAAGTACCGCGGTGTTTTTGTTAACATAATTTTATGAAAGAGAGTCAGCGCATGTAGTGTCCGTCTATTAATCATACTAAGCCATTGCGCTTCCACTCTTTTAGAGCTAATATGTTCATATTTTCTTACCCATATATCATACGGAAACAAGAATTTTGAACCTTTTAAATTTTATTTTGGTCTACTACAGTGAGACAAGGACCATACACTGTATCCGCAAAATCTAAATGAGAGAGCACGAGTGAATTACATAAAAGTTTTTTAGTTTGAACAGAAAACAAATGCCTATTTGGGAAGATACTTTTTAGGTTACCATATGCCTTCTGCATGCATTTAGATACGTGTTTGGAAAACCGCAGTCCTGCATCAATATGTACTCCAAGGCATTTAAGATCATTTTTACCACTTAATACAGTATCACCAATATTCAGACAAAAATCTACTGCTTTAAGTTTGTTAACACGACTGCCAAATATAGCCATATCCGTTTTGCTAGTATTAAGACACAGGCTGTGCTTTTTAGAGAAATTCATTATTTGAGATAAATCATAATTCAGCGCAGCATTAGCTTGTGCAATTTCATCGACTTCAAAAGACATGTATAGCTGGGTATCATCAGCATACAAATGAAGATTACTCGACAATAAACATGTCTGCATGCATGACGTATAAACTATGAATAGTAATGGACCCATAATTGAACCCTGTGGCACACCTAAAGTAACTTTTTTTAAGACCGACATATCATTATCCGTTTTAACACATTGATATCTGTTACTTAAATATTGCTGCACTAGGTTAATAGCTGACGAATCTAATCCAATATAATGTAGAATGGCCAGTAGTGTTACATGATTTATGGTGTCAAAAGCCTTAGAGTAATCAAGCAGTACTAAACAGGTTATTTTACCATCATGACATGTTTTTAGTATATCATCGGTAACATGTAATAATGCAGTCGAGCAACTATGGTTTTCTCTAAAACCAGATGGTTTTCTCTCAAACCAGATTGGTGCAACGGTAGAATGTTATGTTTCTCTAAGTAAGTTCTAAGTTGGATGTTCATAATTTTTTCTAATATTTTTGAAAAAGTTGGTAAAATACTAATAGGAAGAATATCTTTAAAAGTCTTAGGATCTGAGATTTTAGGAAGTGGAATCACTTGTGCCCTCTTCCATATTGTTGGAAAACTATGAACTAGACAGTAATTCATAATATGCGTAATGTATGGCAGTAGAAGTGGAATACACAGTTTGACGGTAAATATATTAATATTAACCAACCCAGTTGCATTACTACTAATTTTATTTATAATATCGAATACCTGTAGTTCTGTAACTACTTGAAATTTAAAATGCTCATCTGCCCCTGCCAGGACGTTAGAATTATAAAAATGTATTGTTTCATCATCTGGTGGTATGGAAATTAGTGAATTAATAAGATAATTATTAATATTTTCCGCATTGTTTAAATGGCATGGCAAAGTATTCAACTTACTACGGTTAGTTAGCTTTTTAATCTCCATACCCATCTTTTTACTACTACATTTTTCTAAAACACTCTCAAAATGCAACTTTTTAGCTCGCCTAACTGCATAGTTTACCATATTTCTAAATTGTTTATATTGCATCCAGTCACTAGTGGTATGACTTTGCTTAAACTTAACCAAGGCACGGTCCCTCACTTTCATGATAACTTTTATATCATCAGAAAGCCACGGCGCATAATGTTTGGTGATTCTGCAGGTTTCTACAGGTACATGCATATTTAAAAGAGTTATTAAGTTTGAGGTGAGAAACTCGGCTTTATCATCTACAGTGTCACAATCATATATATTTCTCCACGGTATTGCCATTAACGAATCCTTAAATAGCTTGTAGTTTAATTTTTTAAAGTTGTGAAAGGTTTTATAAACTAATCGTTGCACCTGCGATTTAATTGTAACTTCACAGTATACCAAATGATGATCAGCATAGTCGAAGAGTAATATCCCAATTATGCTAATAAGTTCGGGTTTGTTTGTAATAATATAGTCAATCAATGTTGCCGAGTTCAGAGTTACCCTAGTAGCTTGATTGGCCATTTGTTTAAATCCTATATCTTCAAAAAGCCTATTAGCATATTTACTTTCCACACTATCAAAATGCAATAAATCTACATTCGTGTCAGCCATGCAGAATACTGTATCAACCTCGAGTAAAGTATCTCTTATACTATCTTCTAATACATCAAAAAATTCCTTATAATACCTCCTATGGGGATTATAAATTACACCAACAGAAAACACATGACCTGATACTTTAATTTAATCCATAGTTGCTCGATTTCACTACTTGTTTGTATAATATCATATTTAATGGTATTCTTAACATATATTGCAACTCCCCCTCCACAAGTATGTCTATCTTTACAAACAATATTATAATTCATAATACTAACTTTGTCAGATGTAATATGTTGCTGAAGCCAGGTTTCGCTAGCTCCGAATATGTCAAAATTATTCAACAAAATCACCTTAACTTGCTGAAAATGTGGCTGCAATGAGCGAACGTTTAAATGTGCTAACTTAAGTTGTTGCATAATTACAATAACTACTTAAAATAAATTAGTTAATTTATTGTAAATACTGAATAAAGGGAATAATAAATTGCTATAATTGGGGTTGCCGTAAAAACTACTTGCCGCCACTCACATGCTAAATAAATTGATTACACTATACAACCAATTTACCCTACACCAGTAATTAATAATCAACAATGATTTTCCTTAAACATTACAAACTAAATTACTATATAATACCAATAAACAAGGAACACACAAGCTGGACGTAAATCTATTCTAGTTTATTTGTGTGATATCAGTGACCTTAGTTCGTTGACCGTTTTTGATAACAAAAATATTTCCATTGATTGACCATACTTTACCTCTTTCATATCTTTTTAAGCATTCCTGGTAAAGCAAATATTTATGCCTAGATAAATCTTCTACTATTCGAATACTGGAACCCTTTAACAATTTTTTATTACTTAAAACCATATATTTACTTCTGTGAGCCATGAGCTTGACAATAACAGACCGTGCCTTTCCACTACTTATTTTTCCAACCCTGTGACACACATCTATATCAGCTTCTGTAATTCTAATACCTAGCTTCTCCGTAAACAATTTAGGAATCACAGTTAACAGTTCATCATCAACCTTTTCTTCCATACCAAAAATTCTTATATTATTTCGACGAGTGTAGTTTTCTAGGTCATCTAGCTTTATTTTTAAATCGACATTTACTTTTTTAAGTTCACCTATAGTTTTGTGTAAACCAGCCAGCTTATCGTCTAACGATTGCATTATTCTATTGGGCACTCTCTCAGTGATGACCTCCATGAACTTGACATCTTGCATTAAGTTAGTTATGGATTGTTTAATGATATCAGTAATATCATTCACCTGTTCTCGAGTAAAAGGCATTGTAAGAAAGAGTAATAATACACACACATAAAATTATGTAAGGTATTAATATTGATATTAGCACGAAGCGACACCAATATACGTCTTTACACCGAGACGAACATCACACTTTTTATCTATATTTAACGACATATTATTATGATCAAGCCAGTTTTTTATTTTCTGCATGCCGTCCTCCGCTATGTGTTTAACTCCAATCCATGTGGGGTCACTAAATACTAGCGCAGTATCATCTGCATACAAGATTATTTCAGGATTTATGTTAGCAGCAGCAAACATAGAGTTAATGTACACTATAAACAGAAGCAGACCAAGGACAGTTCCTTGCAGAACACCAATATGAGTGCGCTTACCATTACTTAATTCATTCCTAATTCTGATTTTCTGCATCCTATCTAAGAGATAACTTTGAAAAACATTTAGTACAACACCCCTCACTCCATAGTGTTTGAGGGCTTTTAATAGCTCTGTGCGATACCGTATCAAAGGCTTTAGCTAAATCAAGAATAAATTTTGAACTTACTGTAGAATTAACTTGATACATTCGTCGTAGAGCAAATACGTAAATAGAAATACTTATTTGAAGCTGTTAATACAGTTTGACTAAAGTTTATTAAAGGGACGTAATGTGAGATACAGTGTTATCGTGAAAGAAAAAAAAACCATCGCAGTCTTACGTACTTTTTCGCGTTCTGTCTCTCCGGATGTATAGCTCATAGACGTGTGTCATTTACACTATTTGATGTCTCTTTTCTAGCACCACAATAATGTAATAGTCGAACAACGACGCATTTGGAGTTACGTCGTTGTTCGTTCAGGGTTCCGACATATGCTTTCAACAATTTGTTCCTTGTCTCTATATTGTCTTCGAATATAACAGATACTTTTTCTTGTTAGACACTACAGCAAGCCTTGTGCTAATCTTTTTTTTATCTTTTGCACTTTCCCCTTCTGTTGTTGTCTAAAAATTTAAACTATTTCATTGATATTCAGTGGTACGCAAAAAGGTTAAGCAACCTGATGCCTACCAAGACACCCCCCCAAGACATTTGCCAAATCCAGTTTTCCCATTACTCCTTTCACACAGTCGATGTTTGTTAAGTATATTGCAAAATCAATCCCTGTAGTTGTTTACGATAATCAACAAGTTTAAATACAATTACTTTTTCATCATTGGTTTTTCAATCATGGAACGGGTTGGACCCGGTACCTCCATTGTCCCAATTCTGACCTAACTTACACATTTGCTGAAAATCCTACAGTCTACATCTTTCACTATCTGTGTGCAATAGTCTAATCTTGGTCTACCTCTACCTCTCTTTTCCTCCTTTTGCTCCTTTTAATATATCCCACACTATTCTCTCATGCCTTAATCATCCTATATTTCCTATTTTTTTTACTATTTTTCACAAATATCTTGCTTCCCCTACTATTTCTAGTACCTTTTCGTTCTTAACTTTGTCTGTCCATGATATCTTCATCATACATCTGTAGCACCACATTTCAAAAGCTTCTATCTTTCTCGTCTGCTTCTCTTACTGTACACGTTTCAGTCTTAAGAGTGCTGTGCTACACACACATATGCTTTCAACAATTTTTTCTTGTTGTCTTCGAACATAGCAGATGTTTTTTCTTGTTAAATAGAGTACAGCCTTGTGTTTCTATTTTCTTAAATCTTTTGCACTTTCACCTTCTATTGTTTTCTAAAAATATACCCTATTTCACCGATATTCAGTGATATGCGAAGGAAATTAGCATCATGATGGCTGCCAAGATTCCGCACCACTTGGACATTACTAAATGCATAGTTTGCACATTATTTCTTTCGTACAATCAAGATTTGTCGAAAATATTGCAAAATCGACAGGTTTAAATACAATTACATTTATTTCATTAGTTTTTCCAACCTGGAACGGGTTGTGCATGTACCTTTATTGTTGCCTATTCTGACCTAACCTACACATTTCCCGGAAACTCTACAGCCTACATCTTTCACTATCTCGTTTGTATAAATAAATAAAGACGTTACAATACAAAGACGGTACAATAGTCTAATCTAAGTCTACCTACATCTCTCTGCTTTTCTTTCTCTGCTTCTAATATATCTTCATGCCTTAGTATGTGTCCTATCATTCTTATCTTTCCTATTTTTTACTGTTTTCCACATATGTCATTCTTCCCCTACCATTTCTAGAACCTCTTTGTTCTTAGTTCTTAACTTTGTTTGTTCATGATATCTTCATCATACATCTCTAGCATCATATTTCAAAAACTTCTATCTTTTTCTTGAGCACTTCTCCTACTGCCCACGTTTCACACCCGCACAGTGTTGTACTCCACACATATGCTTTCAGCAATCATTTCCTTATTTTTATGTCTGTTGTCTTTGAACATAGTAGTTGCTTTTTCGTGCTCATTGCAGCGTGGCCTTTTGCTAATCTTTGTTTTATATCTTTTGCACTTTTCCCATCTTGCTTTATTTGACTTCCTAGATAGCAGAAATCCCTAACCTGTTGTATTCTCGTTTTATATTTGTTTTTTGGTTTTTGACTTAATTATCCCTCTACATACTAGTACTTTAGTTTAATTTTTATTAGTACTGTTTCCATTTCTAACTCTAGATGCTAATACCACTATATAATCTGCAAATCTAAGCAATCTATCGCTTGTTTCAGCATAATAATTCAAAACGTCTGTCTGCATTTGATGGTATTCACTGCCTCTTCGATATACAAGTTAAAAACAGGGACAGGACACATCCCCGTCTCACCTTATTCCTAATTTTTACTTCTCTATGTTCCTGCTTTAATTCTATTACAGCTGTTTGCTCTTGTTTTTTCCTATCTACAAAGCCTATACACATGCTTTTACCTTTTTCTATTGTTTTTTCCATTATTATCCTTAAATCTAAAATGGCTTCCTGTGTTCCCCTATTTTTCCTACACTCAAATTGATCTTATATTATTTCTTCAGCCCCTTTTCCATCCGTATCTGTATATGTCTAGTTAACAATTTCTGACACGTGTGTTCGAAAATTTTCACATCTATCCACATCTCTTTTTTGGAACAGTGATTATGATGTGTTTGAAATATTGGGGTATCTCGCCTGCCTCATACATATAGTTTACAAGTTGGAAGAGACGTTCTATTACTGCTTGTCCAGCGACTTTTAGAGTTTCTGCTTGCACTTTATCTATACTTGGTGCCTTGTTATTTTTCAGACTCTTTAATGCTAATTCAAACACATCTCCAAGCATAGGATATTCTAAGTCATCCCTTTCAATATCTGATTCCTGTTCTGGTGCTAGTTCTTGTCCTGCATATAAATTCCATATATATTCTTGCCATTTAACCATTTTCCCTACATTTTCTATAATGATGTTGCCTCCCGTGCCGCTTATATTTTTGAAATACAGTTTCATATCCATAAAATCCATTCTAATTAGTTTGTATGCTTCGCCTGTCTTTCCTATTTCCATCTTAGTTTGGACCTCTGCACTTTTCATCAATCCATTGTTCTATAGCTTTCCTGCATTTGCGAATAATTTCCCATTATATCGCTTTGTACCTCTGCTTGAATAAATAAATAGTGCACAAGAAATAAAATATATATAAAATCTATGCTAATATCATGTAATTTTTTAATTTTTACCTGTAGAGCTGATACTCTTGCAGGTAAAAACAACGTTTGACGTTAGCTAGACCAGCCGTATGCCAACTATAGAAAGGAGATATGAAAACATCGGCCTTGCTAAAATCAAGTGAAAAAAACGTTGCTGGCTCGCGTATTACACAGGTGCAAGTCTACTGCTGCTGAACGAAGCATTATGGTTTACTTACGACACTTGCCTCAATTCGTATCATAAACTAAACCTCATCATTAAAGCCTTGTTGAATAATGTACTATTTTTCTGTAACGGGAAAAAATTTGACATTTAACATTTCTTGACAGGTAACAAAATGTCACTTTTTATGAATTTACTTTTTCCCCGGGAAAAAAATGAGTACTTTTTTCCCGGGTATGTGCAAATAAGAACACGAAGATATTTAATTTAAAGCCGGGTCCACACTTGCAACATTCGGATGTAACATAACATCGTATCATAACTTCATTGCGTTCAAAACAACCGATATAAACAACTTAAGTAAGCAATTTTTAAAACCACTCGCAGAATTAAATTGACAGATATTTGATTACTTTAAAGGTTTCCTTAGCAACGCAAGTCTAACTGTCCCTATAAGTACAACAGCCTACTTGTTTGAAACTTCAAATTTGACATCGATTGATTTTTTGACTTTAATATATTGTAATATTTTTTTCAATATTAAATCGTCGTTTTGCCTGTCACACGGGTAAAACTGTAAGATTTTAACTCTCGGTGTTTTGTCTCCCTCCGCTTCGCGTCGGGAGACAAACCCACCTCGAGCTAAAATCTAGTACTTTTTTCCCTTGTATAATAAATAACTATTTTTCTTGTCAGATTGACACTTGATTCATTTTACTGCACGCCCTTTCAAACTTGTTTGTTTTGATCTAAATCAACCTAACTGTCTTCTATTAGTTTTTCTTTATTTTAGCTGCTCAAAAAAACTTTAGAAGCATAACTGAAAGTTTTGATGGTTAATTTTTATGCGTTGGTTTTCATTAGTTAATTATACAGCATTTTCTTATTAACATCAAAATGTGTTTTTCATCTTAATGCGTGAACCTATAAAATTATTCAACATGAGGCCAATTATGAAAAACACTATGAAGAAATTTGATGTGACTACGCCATATATGGTAAGTTACTTAAAATACATTAATTACGTCTAAATCTCTTAATTCAGGTTCCTGTAATGAATGGCATTATGGTTAATGAAATGATGGATATAGTAAGAACAGACATCATTCGAAGTAAATGCTGTTTCTTAAAAAAAGTAATAATACCACCTACCTCAAGACATGCGCTTAGTTTAGAGTAATTTTTTTTGTATAGTAAAATATCTGCTGGACTTGTGAAAGTGCTGAACCTTATGTGCAAGTATCGAAATATTGTATAATGGTAAAATTAGTTCTTTTTATTATTAATTGCCCCACGGGAAAATAATAAGGACATTGCTAGATTTTTAAAAATGAAAGATGGATCTATTGATAGCAGGCGGTTGCATTTTTAAAATGTAGAATCTTTGTCGTCTTTAATTTTATGACAAACTGTACTCTCTTTTACTTCAAATACCATTTAATGTCCTTTAGGGTGAGTTCGGACATTCGGGCAGTGCGGAGGAAATCACGTGATCATACGCGCGGGTCTTATTGAATATGCATTTTTAATTTAGAATAACCTTAAGCAATTCCACATGTTGCCTCAGTGTGACTCGCACCACCGGTAGGGTCACTTTTTAAGTAAATACAAATAATTTTTAATATGCTTTAACACGTTCGCTGCGAATGCCGCACATGTGCGTCATTACAAAGGTTGTGCTGAGGTACTAAAAGTAAGTTTAGTAGCCCTTTGTATTGATTAATAGTTTGAAATTGTTAGAAAAATTTTTAGCATGTTACCGGATTTAATAAAGATGACTACCAAAGTTGAAAATCATTCGGGAAATTCCATTAAAGAAGAGCAACGTTACTTCCCACCATAAGGAAGTAACACCTAGTAAGTTTTGATCTTACGCTAACTCTAAAAGAATGCAGTCTTCTGTTCCTGCAAAAGTGACGGACGGTAGTAAAGAATTCTCCGAACCTCTTGATATTGGCAATACATCTCGGCCAAATATCTTTGTTCATCTTTCACTACAACACTTGATGCTGTTGTCCTGGATAATAATGCAATACTACCGAATAATAATATTCTCTATATCTCCTATATCAGTGAAGATGACATTGTTATGTTCTTAATAAATTGAAAACAAAGGCCCGGATCAAATTCCAGCTTTCTTGGTAAAAGATAATGCAAGAATATTTATCAGACCGTGTTTATTATCTTTAATCTGACATTAAAATCGAATAAGTTTCCGTACACTTGGAAAAAATCATGTATTGAACCAATATTTAAGAAAGATAAATAAATAAAAAAAAAGTAAGGGCTCCAAACTGTCTGTCTCGGCAGTCTCTTTGATATTATTCCTATCCAGAAGATGGTTTTTCCATATAGGTCCCCTTGGCTTTTGCTTTCTTAAATTATATCACATTATATGTTAACTTTTTCTAAAATGTCCTAAAAACCCTAAATAAATTTTTGTCAAATTAGAGAAAATTGAAAAATGAAATACCACTTCCAGATACAACTCCACCCTGGGGTAGCTGGATATCCGGTCACAAATTTACCTACCTTGATTTATATTATACATTCTATTAACAATAAATTCCTGAAATATAATTACACATACATTAATCTTAAAGTAAAACTTCAACTGGGCAGATATTACTAACAAAAATTCTAAAGAAAACGTTAATCTGTAATTAACCCTACCATGCCATTACTCTAGTTTCCGAGATTGACCTATATAACATTCTAAATCCCAATTCATGAAAATGCTGTTATACCAATTCATCGAAAAACAGCACAATACCACCTTTTTCATTAACTATTCCAATTGTTACGGTATTCCGCGCAAACACAAAAGAAAACAGTAAAAGTAAGTAAAGAAACCGTTTACACCGAACACCGCAACAAAACGGGGATAGAATGGTAGAATTTGGGCTAGCTCAAAAACGTCGGAGAGGGGCGTGGGTGAAATAGAAAAACACATTGGAAACCTCGGTGAAACTATATTAATAACATCGAATCTTGAAAGACTATTTACAAAACAATAAAATAAATGTTGTGTAATCGTGATTGTAAACAAAGCGTCATAACATATAAAAATTGGTAAGCAAATATAACATCTTATAATCTAAATACCTACTTAATGGTTCACCTTAAATACATATAAAAGAAAATAAAACAAACTATACAGTACGTCAGGAAAAGAAATATACATAAGTTATATATACATGCTGCTTCGTGAAGTGCACCACCTCAGGAATAATACAACATTAAAATTAGACATCCTAACTTAACTTAATCAAGTGTCAACTAGTTTTAAATTTATAAGTAAGTGGTTTACGTTAAAAGGATAAAGAAACAGTAAAAACGGATTCCAACATAAACATTGATTAATTAATTTTTAATTTATAGAATAATAACACAGTTGTTCGTACATCGTGCATGTAAGTTTTGTAACGAGGTGGTGCCAATTTATCAGATAATTATAAGCAATAGCAGCAAATGAAAAGTTTATTCTTCACAGCAGCATAAAAGAATTACGAAAAGAGAAACTGTACCTTGAACAATCAGCTTCGTGCTGGTCTCATCTTAAGGCTGGAAAAATGCGGCGACATTTCTCTATTGGCTGCATGCTGGAACCACCAACTTCACTTTATACTAAGCAAGCACTGTTAGTAGCGCGACTTTATGTGTATCTTTTTGGTAAGAAGATGTCGTTAATCTTTAATCTTTAAAATTGTATGGGGGTAGGGTATTTGACTTTCAAAGGTATCACCGAAGAACCAAGTGTGCAAAATTTCAAGACAACAGCTGCCGAAATACAAACTGTAGCAGCTTGCCAACAAGCAGATAACGCAATTATCAACGGGTTTTAGACAAAGAAAAACAATCTTATTACTTGGTAACATCTTAGCAGCTGCAGAATACCAGATAACAAGTCCATTGTAAGCAGTTGTAGGCAGGTGGTGATTGGTCTTATCTTTTAGACAAAGGCTGTGCATTTACATGCACCTTTTAATTAAAATGTAATCACTGCAGGTGCTAGGAAATATTGCAACTACTTTGTAACGTAATGTTTCTCAAACAGCTGTTTGATTTTATAAAGCAAACCTTTGTATAGAGTAATTACTTGAGAAATTTTATAAAATAACACTAATTCAAATGGTGGGAAATCGAGCTTGTTGAGGAATTTTAGAGCGTTATAAAAATAAATGCAGGAAAATCGTTTGCAGAGTTTTGAACGTAACACAATGTCCATTAAAAATACTAATTTTTTATTCTTACCAACAATAATTCCACTGATAAGCTTACTTTTAAGATCAATATGCACTAATTCCATTGCTAATTTCATCGAACAATATAATTACTTTCACTTTAATCAATTTCCTATTGCCTAAATAGAACGCATTAACACTTTCAGTCCACAAGTGCAAAATTTCTAAATCTAAACATAAAAGCTCATTCTACTCACTGTCTAAATTTAGGATGTCTAACAACGCCAATCTTTCAAACTTTCAGGTTGTCCAAAGACCTACAGTATTAAAAAAAAAATTTCCCTTTAAACAACAGTTCCTTAAACACAACATTCCACAACATTCCAAATTAATGGAGGGTTGAACTCTCTAGGTCCATAACCCTTTTAACCGAGCGTATGACAATAATTCCACAACATGTAAATTGAAACATACCCTGTCCATGCAAGCGTAAGTTAAAAAAAAATAAGTCAACGCTGCGTCTTTTCCCTGCGAAAATCCCTCACATCTTGAACTTGACGCTGCAATTCTTTTGAACTTTCACCTTACCGTTCCCCCTTACTACTTGCTCGTATTGCTACATTTTGACGTTTTAGAATTCCCTGTTTTGCATAGTTAATTTCATTCTTTTCCGTTAGAGTATAACTATTGTCATTTCTCCCTCTAGAAAAAATCTTCTTCATCATGTAATATATTTTAATCTATGCTTACCTACAGAGCTCTTGTGGGATTACTTTGTATGTAATTTGTATTGTGTTGTAATATGTATCATATCCTTATTGGTCGCGACAGACGATATCTGACTATTGTAAATTATTTTTCGTGTGAAATGCATACGCCATCACGTCCTGTAATATTAAGATATTTTTCATTTGCAATTTTAATTTGTCATCGCCCCGGTACCTGCAATGTATTTAAAAGACAATGTTATACCCTCTGAAGTTAAACTTTGTTAGCTGAATGATTTTTATAGAAATAAAATTTGAAATATCATGCATAATTAAATTAATTATTCGTTAAATCTATCATACAAGGTGCGTCCATATTTTAGTTTGTCCATTAAAATTTACTAAATTTTCCTTTTCTGTCTAATTTATAGTTAGCGTAACGCAAAGTGTTACAGTGCGCAGCTGCTACGAATATTTACAAAAATCAGGCTGAACCATTTCAAACAGTCTTTGCTTTACATCGACAATCAGCATCCTAATATAAATTTTATAGAATAAAAGCAATGTTATACCATTATACCAATATTTGATAATTGCAGACTGGCAATACTTTTGAAAGTTTAAACATTTTAGCAAATACAAAGCAAATGCATAATTTTTAGGAATTTTTCTAATAAAAATAGGTCACAAATGTCATGCATATATATAAATGCTGTAAGATTGGACGATATTGATCCAATCTGGTATAAAACAGACAGCGAGGTTCGAGTGGTGCCAAGAAAATCTACTAGGTACACTAACATCTGTACAAATTACAATGATGAATTAGATTTAGAAGCAATTCATATCGAGGCAAATGAAGAATATAAGCATATGTATCAGGAGGTATTCTTTATGAAGGCCGTTTTGGAAAGGTTAGAGAACTATTTAGAATGGTTTTGGAAAGAATTAAAATCCAGAGACAAATACGAATTTATTCTCAGTATGGATTCAGAACGGAGCAAAGTGCATCACCAGTTGAGTTGGTTTGGTTATGATTTTTTAACCAGGAATTTGAATTTAACATATGATTATACTTCTATGTATAACAATTTAATGAACGATCTTGGAAGTGAATTTGCTGTAAATTTTCAGTACCTTCCAGTTTTGGTGTCTGCATGTAGTTGTAATAGATTTTCTAAGAGATTACCATATACAAAGAAATTGTTGAACAGATGTCTTTAATTTTCGTTATTTGATATTAAGTGTTTACTGTAACTTGTTACAACTTGTTAATGTTATTATTAATCATAGAGGCTTACAATTTTTAAGTTGAATTAGATTGTTTAATATAGTTTAATCGACATGCTGTATATTTCCTTTTAAACATATTGTCATTTAGGGTTATAAGCTTGTTAAAGAGGCGTAATTGCTATAAACGTATCACCACGTTTTAAGTATAATGCAATAGTCAAATTTTTATGCACATTTAAAGTCAATTTACATACATAACATAAGTAAAACATTACTCACGTGGATGGTATTTCGTAGCTAAATCTCAGGGTCCATCATGTTTTGCGAGTTAGGTTACACCATTGCTGAGTTTCAAATTGCCAATCTGTTCTTCCTGTCCTTCTATGTTCGTAGAGGAATGAAGGAACACCAGGTAGAGGTACACAAAAGATAAAGATAAGGAACCTACATGCCTATAAATAGAAAAGACATACACAATAGATAGATGTTCTTGACTTCAGGTCTCGTGACTTAATGGCGTCTTTTAGCTAATGCTTGACAATCGTCTGATTAGTGACCGACTACGATTCGCTATGAACACTCTTGAGTGATTTCCATTTACATTGAGTTCTGACAAACGAACGTAAATGCCACAAACATTATTTTACACTGGGTTCAAAAAACATCAAAGTTTATCTTAATTTAATTATTAAAAATATGGTAAAATTCTAATGATGAGTCTATGCAAAAAAAATTGACAATGTGGTGTATTTATTGAAACAAATACAAATTGATGTCAATTACGTCTCTTTTATTATATTTGTCGGTGCTTACGCCTCTTTTTATTGTGATTACACCGCCTACAATTCGTTTATAATCTGGTTATAATGTTGCTTAAATAACAATGCATTTTGTAATAATTATCGATTAGTTAAACAATGATGTGTAACAGTTCGTTGTCTGATACAATGTTTAATTTTTATTTACTGTGTTTTACATTAGTAGTTAGTTATAGATAGTAATTTCATTATCGTAAGGTGGTTCTAAATATTGCATTATAAACGCTCTATGCACATCTGCATTAGTTTTGATAGATAACAAATTTAATTTTTATTTACTGTGTTTTACATTAGTAGTTAGTTATAGATAGTAATTTCATTATCGTAAGGTGGTTCTAAATATTGCATTATAAACGCTCTATGCACATCTGCATTAGTTTTGATAGATAACAAATTTAATTTCTAACACGATTACTTTATGTTAGTCTGGCTTTAAGATATCACAACGAGTAGGGGATAGGCGGGAGGTTCTGGACGATTTTCTTAAAGTATCGTTTTGAGAACCATCAAACTAGAATATAAATGTTAAGGTATAGGTATATTAAAGCGTTAACATTTGTGAACATAAAGCATAAGTTTATTCTTAAAAAACTACATTCCACAAATTTTGGGTATGGTTTTTAAGAAAAGTTGTGTCCTAAATCTCCCCACACGGGGGAAGTTTGAACCAACCAGATGGGAGGTTAGGGACTCTATAAACACAGCAGAAACATAGTCACTTAAATTTTCTCGAAAATATAAATATTTACTAATCCTTTTACTTGAACTCTGGAAATAGATTCATTTGACTTTCCAACGATTTGGTCCATTGACAAGTCATCTGTGTCCGTTTCAACAGGAAAATAGAATTCATTTGTTTTGGAACTCTTACATAGATAGGTTACTTTAAATATGATAGAAGAACTTGTGAAGTTCAAATTTTAGCAATATAATGAACAAAATTTTCTTTTTTTCCTTCTACTTTTAAATTTACTAGAAGATATTCTCCTGGCAAATATTTTCTGTCTTTTACATTAATTTCAGGCAAAACCTCCTCTTCATCACTAATAAATTCTACATCTAAGCTGCTATCTTTGCAAATGTCTTTTTCGTTCAAATTTTCATCCTCTGATGAAGAACTCTCCATAACTTTCGTTTCTTCTTTTGATCCTGATGTTAATCTTCTTGTAGTGCGTTTTTGGTTTTCAATTTTCTTTTTTCTGTTCCTGGCCACTTGTTGTTTCTCAATTTCATTTTTTTCGGGTGTTTCGGTAATCACTCTAGTTTTTCCGGGCTTTTGCCCACTATTTTTCTTAATATGCGGTGCTGCTTTGAGAAACTGTAAAATTTTTTCTGGTCTGATAATGTCGGAATCAGCTGAAGTGGCTGTCATTATTTGGGAGTTCTCACCTGGCTTAGGAGCGATATCTTCTACATCGTTTTGTTGCATATTGGGTTGCAAAACTAAATCGTTTGAGGAAGTTGGTAAATCACGATCAGTCACATAAGCCCCCAAGAAGTCATCTGTAAATGTATGTTTATTAAAGGGGTAGCTGACTAAAACCGCTAACTATGTTTGAAGGCGTAAATGCCTTTGCCATTGCATCTTTTGAAATTTCTAGTATGTCATATATTTGGATGGGTTTACCTGGTTGCCTCAGTATAAGGCCTTCTGCAGCTGAATTAAAATATGTTTTGAATGGACCATAAACGGAAATGTCAAGCGGTTGCAGTTTATGACTGCTGTGAGGCGGCAATGTAAGTAAAAATAGATTATTTTCACGTGCTAAATTTATTACGTCGATCTGGATGTGGCTGTCATGGTTGTCGAAAATGTTTGGATGGTTTTGCATACTCAAGAAAGTGTTTAAAAAAATTACAAAGTTTTCTCCAGTCATTCATCCACTTGGATGAGCCGCACCCTTGCAGCCTGCTGGTCTGCCTGTAAAACAAAGTATGGGAATAAGTTGAGGTCAATTTACCCTTTATCATAATATCTCCTAAATGTACTCTTGGAAATATGTAAAATGTTGGGATGGACTGTCCAATGGCATTTATGCTACAGCAAACAGTTACAAGAGAACCACGTTCTGTGGACGGCATTTGACCAACTTGTTTATACCCCTTTTGAGTTAAAACTTTCTTTGGTGTATGAACTGTTGTCAGCCCTGTTTGGTCAGTGTTCCATTGTCTTCCGGTCTAATCTTTTTATTTTCTAAATATCTTTTAAATTTTTGTAGAACTGATTGACATTATTTTTATTGAAACTAGTATACCTGTTTAAACTAGTTGCCTCGGATTTTCTCAAGGATATATTGGGATTTCTGGTATAAAATCCATGCAACCAAGCTTCTGTTGAACTCTCCCCTTTATCCCATGCTTTTGGATATTCAATTTTGTTGCATTTTGCAAAGTTGTATGCCAATTTTAGAGTTTCCTTTCTGTTTGATCCATAGTGAAGTTTTGATGCCAGAATGCAATAGTCTGCTAACATAGTTTCTTGGGTCTTTGTAAAAACTTGCTTGCTGGAATGTTTGGTTTTCGATAACATGGACAATGTGCTCTTTGAAATTTCATATTTCCGGGCTGTTGACCTTATCCCTTTATCACTTATAACCTCAGTTATAGCATCATCTATAAGGTTTTGAAGCTAAACCTCAAGATTTCCCGCTTTTACGTATTTATGTAGCATATTCGATTAACTGAAACAAGTAAATAGAAGTGTTACAACCACACATTATAAGTTGGTGGGTGGTTTGGGTCGTCCCAAAGCTCCCTATACCAAACGGTATAAAAACCTCCCTACTCGACAGGGGTGTTAAAAAAATTTGATTGCAAAAATTGGAGGTTAGAATTAAGAAGACACTGTACCACCAAAAAACAACTAATATATAGGCCTAACTATCTAACAAAAATCGCCATTGAAACTTTATTTATAATAACTTTATTAAGGAAAGCATGTAAAATACAAAAACATATGTAGAAAACATTCGCTTACCTTATTCCTCAACAAGTGTTGACCACTAAGTGAATGTTAATACATTATTGTGAATATAAGACTTTAAGCCATCTAGTGAGTTGGCATAAGAGCAATCATAGAATTTTGGCGGTAAATTTAAGAGTGTCCCAAACTAAACGTGTCCCAAACAACCCACATTTCCCCCTACAATTTAATTGACAGAGTGGTCGGTTGGACGCAAATTTCATCGCCAGTTAGGAGTGAGTTTGGTTTATTTTTAAGCATGACCATCCTAAAATGATACTGGTTTTCATTATTTTTATAGCACTAAAATTACCGTCACCATAAATTACCATCAATAACATTATAGCCATGAATGCACCTCAAATGCTTCTGGAGCGAAACATATTTGCACAAATATTATTTGGACTCAAGCTAGGCACGCTTGAAATTGCTGGACGTGTGCAACATTCCCGAAAATTTCGATGTAATTCCCATCAGTAGAAAATAGGACGTAATATTTGGAATTGATCAAAGGTCTCAGTTGATCACGTCACTGTTTGTTACCACTAACGAGGTAGTTCTGATGCACGCCGATAACACCTGCTCTAGTCGGCAATGATAACAAAGTTTATTACACTTTTGGTCTACTTTTTAAAGTCCCGGCGGCAATGTATGAGAGCCACTACTTCAGTTGGTAACACAAATAAATATTCACAAAATGTGGCGCAATAAACGATATTGCATCATATAAATGTTTTAAATTATTATCACATACAAAAAATGTTTATTTTAATTACAAGAGAAAACAAAAGATACCTACGTAAACTGTAAACGTAAACGGCTATTTTGGCGGCAGCTGGGCATCGGGGAGCATTGTGGGCGTGGGTCATCCTTCTGCTCCCGGTTGAATCCAAATTCAAATTAATTTGTCTTCTTTCTTGTGTAGAGGTACGGTAAAGGAATACATACAGGTAGGAAGGATAACAAATACAAGGCAGGAAACCTACATATCAAAAAAAAGAAGACAAGATACGGCACAAAGATAACTACACTCGTCGACGTCTGGCTGACCAGTCACGACGTATCGGAAATCACCCTTTCTTTTTCCACTCCGCGTCGGCGCAATCCTTTGCGCAAACGCAAGTGACGGAAATACACGCACGTCTTTTTAAATCATTGGCACGAAATCACTTTCAAATTAAAACTAAAATTGGGAATGTTTACAGGCCGATTTTATGGCATGTAATAAGTTTTCAGGATACAAGGACACAGATATGTTGTAGTTTTTTTTTTGTTTTACAAAACCATGTTTAGTTAGAATAGAATAGAATAGAAAAATTTTTATTGTGTAAAAAAAAAAAAAACAAAGTAGATACACAAAAGGTAACATTCGTATATACGTTCTTCCATGTTACCTGCAATACACATTAAGTATAACAATAGTATTACAATAATGTAGCTACTTAATAAGTTGAACAATTAAAAGAAATTCAGTATATTTTTTCTTAAAATTAATTAATGAACTGTGACATACATCATTATAAATTTTGAATTGATTAGAGTAATAGCAGTGTAAGCGAAAGAGTTTTCAAACTTAGCGGTCTTGTGCATTGGTATATCATACTTAACAATTTCAAGGTTTTTCTTATGCACACTACGTCTTGAGATTATACTATCCAATAAATACAATGGGGCCTTGTTTTTACAAATTTTATACACGAAGACAGCAAAATGCAACTGAATTCGATATTCAAATTTTAAATAACTATGTTGGTAATAACTAGGGATATATGATCATACTTCTTAATGCAATGTATATATCTAATACAAGCATTTTGAGCAAGTTGAATCTTATTTTTATAATGACGTGCCAAAAAATTATAATAAACCACGCTACAGTAATCAAAAATAGGATATACAAGCGATTGAATTAGGAATCCTTTAACTTTTTCAGACAATAGATATTTAAAAGGGTAAAGAGTTTTAAGTTTAATATACACTTGTTTAAGTTTTATGTCCACATGCCTTTCAAAATTGAGCTCGCTATCTAAGATAAGTCCCAAACTCTTGGTTTGCTCGACTTTAAGTAGACTATCTCCACTTATACAAATTGCCGAGCATTTATAATTCTTAAATTTGTTTATGTTGGTGTTACTCCCTAATATCATGTACATACTTTTTTTCGCATTCAATTGTAGACCATGTCTATCAGTCCAATGCAATATGGCTTGCAAATCAGCATTTATTTCTGCTATCGCTTGAATAGACTCATCTGGCATAAAAGTCCTCAAAAGCTGCGTGTCGTCAGCATAAAGATAGATAGAACAGAATTGGACCATCTTAGGCAAGTCGGAAGTGTATATACTAAATAAGAGAGGACCTAAAACACTCCCTGCGGCACACCGCAGGAAGTTACAAAGGTTGGGCTTTTACCATTCATTTCTACTATTTGAACTCTTGACAGTAGGTAGCTTAAAACCAGGCACACACTTGATCAGAGAAACAATAGTAGCGTAGTTTTGCTATAAGCAAATTACAATTTAAGACATCGAAAGCCTTGCTGAAGTCAAGCAACGTCAAGCAGGACACCTTCTGATTATCCATACCATTTACTATTTCAGTTGTAACTTTAGTAAGGGCAGTTGAAGTACTGTGATACTGTCGAAAACCTGACTGAACACTTGGAAGGATGTTCTGTTTCATAATATATTCATTAATCATATTATAGACAAGAATCTCCATCATTTTTGCCAATATTGGCAGAATGCTTATTGGTCTTAAGTCACCCACCGATTTCACCTTTGGGATCTTTGGAATCGGCTTAATTAATGAAGTTTTCCATTGCTTAGGGAATTCACTATTTTGCAGAAAGTCATTAATTAACAATGTTAGCGCACTCAAAATATGGTCAAGACTAAAAAACAGTATTTCATAGCTAATACCATCTATTCCCATAGCACGGGACTTAATTTTCCTAAAGGCCGCCTGGAGATCATGCTCAGTAATAAGTTTAAACTTAAAAGTGGTGTTACATTTTAGGAATCTATTAGACTCATAATATTCCTTGGTGCGTTCACAAATTGGAGGAGCCATCATAAAGACACTTTCAAAGTAGTTACTTATGGCATTTGCATCAACTATATGATTTGGAATTTCCATATTAGGTCTAATGTGTATGTTCCATTCCTAAGTTTTTCCCATCTTTTTTTAGAGTTCATACTTTCTTTTTTAAGTTCAAATTCCATGTAAGCCTTTTTCTCATTTTTTATTGCAAAGGATAAATAATTCTTAATGTCTAAATAGTACTTTCTATGCTCTATCTTATGAGTGCCTTTATATTTGACAAAGGCTTTATTTTTAGCTTTATTATTTCCTTTATAGTTTCTGTAATATACGGAAAGTGTTGCTTTCTTACAGCGACGGTCTTCTCAGGTGCATGTTTATCAAAAATACGCAACAAGCATCTATTAAGAGCAGTAACTTTATTTTCAGCACTGCCATTCTGAACCATACTTATAAAGTCTATCTTAGCCATGTCAAGATTAAACTGGTTAAGATTAAAATTTTTAAAGTCACGGTATTTCACAAGTTTAGGGAAATGTTTAGGTACTCGTACATCTAAAACTGAATAAACCAATCTATGGTCAGTAAGGCTATACATTTCCATAGTACCTGACGTAATTAATTTTAATGAGTTATCAACACAGATAACGTCAATCAAACTGCTGTTAGTATAAGTGAGCCGAGTAGGTTCCAAAATTACTTGTTTTAAATTAAATGCAATAAGTATCTTCTCAAGGTACTTACTCTCAAAGTTATTCTCTTTCATATTAATGTTTAGGTCTCCCATCAAAATAGTCTGACCATAATGTGATGAAAATTGAGATAGGGTACTTTCTATTATATCAATTTGTTTGTAATTTACTGAAGGTGGCTTGTATAAAGTTGCACACAAAATCTTCACATTTTTGTATGCAATTTCACACCATAGCTGCTCAATGTCACTAGTTATATTAGATGTATTTAGAACTTTGCACCTGAATTCATGAGCTACATAAATAGCAACGCCACCACCCCTGGTTGCTCTATCAACTCGGAATAGGTTATACCCCGGAATGGCTAGCAACTCATCAAAGTCATTTGTTGACAACCATGTTTCTTTTATTGTTTTCATATTAGCATTTTGAGACTTTCTGTATTTTACATGTTGAAAGTCATCATCTGCTATGGTGTTTTGTACACATGCATTTTGGATAGCAAGGGAAACTTCATTGTTTGTAACTATTTTAGAAGTACCTTTATCTGATTTAATACTGCTAATTTGGGTACTAGTAGATACATTGTTAGGTTGCAAAACAGCTTTTGTAATATTATTTGCATTTAGTTCAGTGCAGTTTACCTTATCAGTCTCTTTTTTATTACAGTGATCCTCAGACAGGTTCTTGTTTTGAGCCACTTGAGCATAAGTGGTATTGATAACAGGCTGCAATTCAACAGGATTTACTAATTTATGCACTTTATTTAACAAGTAAATTTTATCTTGGAGTAATTGAATCTTATCTCTCAGTTCATAGATAATAATATCCTTTTGTTAATTAAGTTTGGTTAACAATTATTTCAAAATTTTCAAGTATACTCATTTAAACCTAATCATATAAGTTTGCTGATGCTGTTGGTTTACTTTTCACCCTATTATCTTTTATTTAGAAGTGTTAAGGTAATTTTTGGCGAGCTCATTAAAAAGATGTACTGAAGGCAGCGTATGTAATTTGTTCAATTGGTTTTTATGTGATAAGAATAATTAGTTTATCGCGGTAATAATACCTAAGCATCAGTGGTTACATCGTTATTGGTTTATTATTTTTTATAGAAATTAAATTAAATGTGCATGCCAGATTTTTTAATGCCATCGTAAATAGTATTTTTTCTAGTTTAGCGCTCCTAGATGCTGTGAACTGCTTGAGGTACCCACTACCCTAGTTACCGACCCTATTAACTTTTGCAACTAGCTACATGGGTGTTAGATTACCATAAAAAATAAGAGGTGACAGGTGGTTATGCACAATTCAATTGTATTGTGTTTCGCTCTGCATTTTCTATAAAATTATAAAATATGGCAGTGATTTATGAAATTACCTATACTATGAGTAATGAAACTAAACAACAGAAAAATATTTAGAAAAATAGTAATCCTAAATGGTACTTCTAATAAGAACAAAAGCATTAATACTAAAAGACTAATAAGGGCCCTATTTTATAAAACTTATGAAACTTTTAGAGTTGGTTGATAAATTAATCAGACAATGCATACTTTGTCTTTTGAAATTTTTTGTAACTTTATTGGAAAATAGTGCTAATCTCCCTCTTTTGATAACTTGAAATACTGTATTTAAAGATAAAACCTGTAACGGCTTCGCTCTTAACAAAATTTGTACCTAATTTCTATATTTCAATGTGTAAGAAGTATTCTTTTTTAAATTAGGCTCCATGAACATTTTCAATCAAGAACTATACCAATATTTCGCGCATTTCCTATGTCAATTTCTGTAAGAGTATCGGGTACATTGCCGGCACATTTCAAAGAAAACAACTCATGATGGTATTGTGGTTCAATCACAAAAGTACGACAATTCGATGAGCTTGTTTTACTTTTTCTTATTAATAGGCTACTCTGCAATATAAGCATGTTCTAGAGCAAGCATGTCAAAGATGCAGCCCGTGGGTCGCATCCGGCCACCGATCCGTATCAATCCGGCCCCCGGTCCGTATCAATATGGCCCGAAAAAAGAATCATCTTTTTTAGAGCTTTTAGACTTCACTCGATTCCTCTGTGGAAGTTTTATACTGCAAACACTACATTTATAAGTAATTTCAAAGGCAGCGGAAATACCCTAGTATTTTTGTTGTGAACAATAAAATCCTTACGCGCTTCGAGTCTAGACTAGAACCTTCCTTATCGATATAAAAGGTGTGCGTCGGCGCGACATAAGTCAGTCGGATCGAGTAATCGAAGCGATACGGTCAAAGAAGGATTTTAGTTGTGCTGCGAAGTAGTGATTGTGAAGTTTAGTGATTGTGAAGATATTGTGCATTTGTTTGTGTCGTGCGCGAGCGATATCTATAATTGTTGTGTCGAGTTCCATAATTGTTACGATTTTGGTATGTCACAAAGACGTAAAGTTGATAGTGAGTGCAGAGTTTTTCAACCTAAATGAGAAATTGCATATTTTTTCATAGAATGGAAAGGTAAACCACTGCGTTTGATTTGCAATCAAACAGTTGCTGTTTGTAAGGAGTTTAACTTGAAGAGACACTATGATACGAATCATAAATCAAAATTCGATTGTCACACTGAAAAAATAAGAATGAACACATTGTCATCTTTAAAATCTAAACTTCAAGGTCAACAATCGATGTTTACTAAAGCCCTGCAACGATGTAACCTAATTTCATACATTGCAAAACGTGTCTATTTTTACCCAGACGAATTTGTTCCCCAGAAATCAGATCGCAGTAAACTGTCGAGTGTAATAACATGACAATTTTTTCCCAAAATGCCGAAACTGCTGTCTGCTAATACCACGTGCTTTGGAATCCCTAAACTAGCCATGTCCATTGAGTAGGCAGGTATTTTTTCCGAAATCAATTCAATAACTAACAAGTTTGTTTTAAATTTGAAGTCGCCTACATTAGATATTACCTCAGTATTTACATAGTGCTGAGTATTCGAACCCTGTCCAATACCTACGATTTTCATACTAAACCGTTTTAATGGCAACCTTAGTATGTTTGTTAATTGTTTACTTATGAAAGACGATCGAGACCCCACATCCAGTAACACCCTACATGTATGTAACCTACCTTTGTAATTTGAAACCTTAACCATAGCTGTAGCCAATATTTTAGGTTTGCTTAAATCCTCCTCTGACATTAAAGTGTAACCACTTTCCGACGAGCTTTCATTCCTTAAACTAGAATCTTGTATAACCGGTTCTATATTGGAATCCATTGTGACTCCTTCTAAGTTATTCACATGCAGTAAGGATTGATATCTTTCACCGCAGGTTTTACAAGCACTTGATTTGTAGTTTTTAACCCTGTGTTCAAATTTTAAACACTCCGTACTATCTGCCGTTTGGCACTAATATTAAATTCCTAAATCTTACAAGTATACAATGAACGATTATTTTTATCATCACATACTTGGCATCCTTGAGTTTTTATTGTCACAAAAACTTTCGTGTTATTAGAGGCTCCTTTTTCTGGTCTAACCTTATTCCAAGCACTAACCACTTGTTAAGTAGTTTTAAAAAAAAACCTTATTAACTCCCCCTTGTGACTGTCTATTGTCGGGTCAAAGATTTTGCAACAATGAGCCAAAAATTTTAAAAATTCGTACATTGTGGGGAATTTATTTAACACTGATTCCCCCTTCCATGTACGTTTAGTGATTGGATCCAGCTTTTTCTCCAAGTAAAAAAATTAAATTATACCCCACCTAGTTTCCAAAGCAAATTTGTTAAAGATCGAATGCTCTTCGTTCTTGCAAATTTACGTTCTCGCTTCTCTTGTCCAGTTTCTCAATATTGAATTTGAACTCTTTCAAATCTGTTCCGATATTCATAATTTGGCTATACGAAGATTAACTTGAAACAATTGACAAGGTGAGTAACTTTCCACAAATGTCTTAATTCTCCCCAAATTTTCTTTGAGAATTTCTCTTTTCCTAATAAGTTCCTTTAAAGTGGCCATGAGTAACCTAAAAAAGACCTTTCAGTTCCAAAATAAATAGTATTAAATGAAATCCAATCACACTTCAATCAAGTACCTGCCAGAAACTAGAAACCTGTTACCACTATTATCCAATCTTTGCAAAGCATAACTTCGATTGACGGTTTCCACTTCCAAAAACCATGTATGTCAAGCCTTGATGTAATTGATGCACTATTTTCCTTCTACATCTTTCTTCTTCGTTTGCCATGATAAACATGTTCTAGTTTCTGTACTCCTAATGTTTTGCTTTCCTGGTTGACCAGAATTTGAATAAGTAAACCTTGACTGTTGTACCGTCAGTCCCAGTAACAGTTAAATAGGTTTTTTTTCACAGAAAAACATCCTACTCGAAGGCCAAAATGTTCCATTCACGCCCAACTAAAAGACGACCAAACCTTTTACAAAAACTCTAGAGAACTAAAAAAGTAGTTTATTTTGAATTTTTTTGAATAAAACTTGACATTGGCAGTTTTTATCATCATTATCATATATATTTCCTAGAACTTCTTGATTCCGTTTCCTAGACTTTACCTAAGATGTAAGATGCTCAGCTCCTGCACCCAACAACAGGCATCCGAACATGGGAAAACGCGAATGTGAAAATAATATCGGTCTCGTAGAAGTTGCCTAGTGGTAGCCTTTATGCAGCGCAGGTGTATTTCTACCTAAAACAACTTCCTGCACTAGTTGCTGTCTCTAACACTCATTCGTTGTTTCCAACGTTTGCTCTTTCTTCAAACTATATTTCATACTTTATTAGTCAGTGTCTGTGTTACTACAAAGTATAATGTGCATTTCATCAGTCTCGCACTTCCAGTTTATTATCACGAAGCCGATGACCTCATCTATGTAATCCTATATTATGTAGTCTGCTTATTTAATGTCTTATTAATACCAAGTGTGGGTTTCCCCTTTATGATAATTACAGCAATATCTATTTAAAATGACGTCATATTGCATGGAATTTATTTAACAACTTCAAAGCTCAAATTTACGGTGCATTTTAATTATGTTCATCTAACTCTAAAAGCTTTTTTTAAAGAGCATAAAATGCTTGTACTATACAATTTTAAGATTAAAATAGAATTGATTTATTTACATTCTTGTGGTTTTACAATAATTTGGAATACAAATACGGATTTAATACCAATCCTGATTTGTAAACACTGTTTAATATGAAATAAAATTTTTACAAGGTGTTCGCATAACACATTAGTTCATTCAAAATTAAATAACATGTATTTCCTATCTAATTGATCTTGCATAAGCACATCGCATTACAATTTGTTTATTCAGTATTGCACACAGGTGTCATACATAGAAGTTTGTGAAACATTCAACTCTGAATGAAAAGTCGGCTCTACACCGTTAAGTGATAAATTACATAAGTACTTTTGCCACCCCTTTTCCTATCTCCCAGAGAAAATGCATTCGCCAGACACGGTGGAATAAAGTAAGGTTTCCCTAACTCGATTTGGCTGGGTCGTGGGTCATGGAGACCAACCTTGAAGCCAATAACTGATGTTAATATAATTTTAGGCGCCAGAAGACTGCCTAGAAACCCTAAAGCTCAAAATACTGAAAGTGACGTCTTCAATCCTCTCATAAAAAAATTCCTAGCAACGACGACTCATAGGTATTCAGGGAGCAATAATTATTAAAGCTAAAATAACACTATGTATATTATCCTCTTAATTTTTAACAGTTTCAGACTAACCGTCCTACCAATCCCTGTATATATATTGAATCAATAACCCTTTTTTATACCAATCAATAATATTAATTCATGCAAGGTAAAATCTTAGAGAACTTGTATAAAAATTTACCTTTACCTTTGCTTTTGTAGGTAATAAACTTTACAAAAAAATGCTATTCGTGATCTGCTTTTTGTGTACACATAAACCAGTAAATTATCTTAGGAGCAAACCCGATCTTGGAACAATTCTCCAATATAAACCTTTTACAAAAGGGAAAGCTTTGACCCTTTAAATAAATGTTATAGTGCAAAATCTTAGCTATAATTTTGATGTTATTTTCAATTTCATAAATAAATTTAAGGGACTTTCCAAAACTGCAAAATTAAGTATTTGCATAACTTACTACCTCCATATTACTATGTATAAAGGATATAAAAATACAAAACCCTTCCAAATTAAAATGCCTGCACGGATAACGCCAAATAATTCCGTAATGTTCATAACTGAATATGATTCATCCATTTAAATTAAAAGTTGAATTCTCCAGGTTTAATCGCTCATACGATAACCAACGTGTGATACGGTACTCTTCAAGCACACCAGCCGGAAATCCTAAACATCTGTCCAGCATTAACTAAATTTATCCATAAAGATACGACAAAACTAATAACGAGAATAAGAGCGAAGATAAGAAGCCTTAAAGGAATAAAAATTAGTTAAATGTATTTAATATGTTAACTTACGATTTGTGTTTATTCAACAACGTGACTATCAGCTTTCTTAAAAATTACAGCAAAACCAATGTTCTAAACGACCATATGCCTATTTTTATCAATCCAGACCAGATATCTGTTTAACAGTGAATCCCATGCACCATCCAAAATTCTATATAAATATTTTCACCGTAAATAAAGTGTACAGAGATTAACCAAAAGTGTAGGATTATAAATTGTGTGGCCGCTATGCCAAATCCATTATTCTGTAGCACCTTGCAAAATGGGCGTATGTACTTTCAACTTACGTTGTTCACGATCGACGACAAAGTTCTGTCGTGTTGCCGATAATGTAAAGAGTAGGGACTACAACCAGTACCACTCTTTAATTAGTAACCAATCAATTTAAATCATTTAATACATAATAGACAAATGTTTGACAACTCAAATTAATATAGATTTGTACAAAAGGAAAATTTATATACAGAGCGTTTATTAAAGTTGCGCTTGACAACACAAAAATAGTAAGTGTTGAAAGGAAAGAAAATCAACACATTACACTTTTTGTGTTTGATTCGTTTATTATAATTTATTAATAAATATCCTCAAGTACTTTTAGTATTGAGAACGTTAGAAAATGTAATAAGATGTGCACTTATAATTTAAAAAAAATTGCAAAACTTCTTATATGCAAGTGGATCAACCTGTAGCATGCCTCTTACTTATTGGATAACCAGTTTCCATTTTCTTATATTTAATAAATCTATTATTTTTTGTAAAAATAATTCCCATTGGTTCTTGGATCTGCCCTTGAGTGGGATTATAAATCATTAGTTACATTGAAGGTTTAGAATGATCTAATAGATGTAAATATGCTATGCTTGTCTCGAGAGTTTTTTATCGCCTCCGGGAAATAATGTAGAACTTTATTCTACCTCGAACTATCTGCCGGGAATTACAGACTTCACTTTATTAGTGCAGAAACTCAACTGGATCGGTTATGTTTTGGTCGGAGTGCTGTTTAGTGCGAGTTTTTCTATGTAGTGACCTAATCATTGTTCCCACCTCTCTTTACCCTTTCTTTGTGGAGCACTACTAGAATAGGAAGATGCATGTGACGAAAATCTGATGAGAACCCGGACCATGGTTCCCTGAAAATCGAAACTGTCGCCGGAGAGAAAAATGTAAGTAAAAACCTGTTGTAACCTTGGCAAAAAAAATTGCTTGCTTAAATCATAAAATTTATTACGTAAGAGTTCAATGGTTATTTAATGTGTAGCAAACTTCAACTGCCTGTAATAAATATAAAAACTGTATCTGTAAAGAGCAATCTTTTGTTTTATGTTTTGCACGTAACAAACTAGAAGAAAATGATATATGTATGGAATAAATAACTGTAACTGAGCCCCATATTTAACACTTTCATTTTTGTTAGAAAACCTTAAAAACACATTTATAAGCATTGGCTTACATTTCGATTTTCATAACTTCAATATAAAAATATTAGTTTTTTTTTGAAAATTTGTAATATTTTATACATAAATAAAAATTCAAACCAACTTGTTCTCTTTAATTTTCTCCCCTTTCAGTACAAAAAGTAGCAAAATTTATTTTTTACTAAGTTGATCAGTTTTCAATTTTATTCATATTCATTAATGGCACAGAGTCTTTATACAATACTTCAAATTTTGTATCTGCTGTATTTACACGTAAGTTTGCATATATTCGTTTTTAACTACTGCAGCTTGAAAATGAATACAGTATTATTATACAAATCATAATCGTGCTCATTCCAGGCAGATAGAAATTATTTTTGTACACAAATATATTCATTAATTTATAACAGCAAAACACATTTACAAAACGGTAAGACCGACTAAATTGTCACCTTCTATTCATTCTAACAGAGTCGAATAACTGAACTTCAAACGATTCTTTCATAACCACCACGAAACAGTATTTTCCAATTTTAATTTAACATATACCAAGTATTTCTATAGTGACCAAGCAAGTAAGAAAAGTCATCAGATGCATCTCAGTAAATGAATTACATGAAAAGATGCATCCGCATCACAACCAGTACACACTGAACACAACCAGATAACAAAATTATAAAAGTACAATATATATTAAAATAAGAAAATATTAAAAATTACAGCTCATCGTGAGATTCGTTTATATTATCAGAAGTAAATTTAATAAAATCTTTATGATTTTTAACATGCTCAACAGCTTCCTCAACAAGATTTAGAAATTCTTCCACATCAAATGAATAATTAGTAAATTTAGCATGAGCACCACCTTCTGGATGTGAACCCTATAAATAAGAGTAAACACGGAAATAATAAAAATTGTTTGATACTTTCATTCGAATACTTTACCTTATCTTGTTGAACTAACTTATCCAAATTTTTCCATGTTAAGTACTTAGATCCTTTTAGTCGTGCTAAATCCTTGTAACAGTTTTCATCTTCACAGTTATATCTAAAGATTAAAAACATAAGCAATTAATAATTTATTAAATAATCTATTACACTTCGTAGAAATAACAGATATAGTTCAAGAGATCTAAAATCCTCTCTCTGTCATATATGTAATTACTTGGTATACCATCATAAACCAATATATTTTTCCTTTTCTATCTTCAACAAATTTCGCACGGTAAGCAGGTTAAAAAAATCAATATTGTAGACTCTTCTAAGAAATTAATGGTCAATTTAAATAGAGATGTTCAAATCGATGTTTCATATTTTAATGTATACTAGTTGAACAGTACACTAAAATATGTACACATTATTAGCGATCATAAACAAGTTATACGCCTGTAGTTTTGCTCAAAAAAGTGTTTTTATTAATTAAAATCAATAAAAGAAAATTGGCAAAAAATGAAACATCAAAAAAATAATTACAGTCATACCTCGCTATACAGCCGCTCTTTATACGGCATTTCGCTATAACGGTCCTCTTCAATTAAGGCTTGTTTTCGATTTACGGCCTAGAATGTTTCGCTATAACGGCAAAAAAAACTTTTTTTATGTCGATATATCTACATGTTGCCAATCTTGCGCAAGCGCAATCTCGTTGCACACTCTTTTTTATTGTTTACGAGCGTTATTCAGTGTGTGCTCATAATGACAACAGTGATCTGCAGGTTACCATTTCTTCATCGTCTTCAAATTAAAGCCATTTTAAAAAAAATTATGTATGTATACATACACATATTTTATGTGACATGAAGTTGTTTCATTTTTGTTTATAGATTATTGTTGATAAAATGCATTTTGAATGATAAACCATGTTACATATATAACAAACTTGGAACCTATCCCATTGAATTTGATTGAATTTGTATTAGAATAATTGATTTCTTATATGGCTTTTCGCTTTGCGGCCAAGTTTCGTAGAACGTATCTAAGCCGTAAAGCGAGGTATGGGTGTAATGGATTTATAATGTGTTTACCCCAACCCTAGTAAAAATAAGTTAAGCTGTTTTGATTTGACTGGTGTCAAATTCGTTAGTTTAGGGAGTATTTTCTTACTTCACGTTACATTTGAATTACAAATTGTTCTTTTCAAGACTAATGTTACAGTTATGTGTATTGTTTGCTACAATGTGGGGTCGTCGTTCAGATGTTACAGAAAAGCAACTCATTGCTAACCTAATTAAACGTGGAACGATGCAGTGCAAGAGGTGATTATTTACTTCATTACTGAATTCCTATTTAGGTTTTTCATTGTAGCGGGTGACAGCTGTTTTACAGATTAAAATTTCAACAGCTAGTTCACTGTCGCCAGCAATGAAAACGAATAAACCCTTTATATCGATAAGAAAAGAGTTCACAAAACCTGTCACTGAAGTGAATAATTTTACAATGTCTGCAGTTCGCAATGTAATTTAGAGAATGTACGAGAATCGTAAGTGAATATTGTATTATAAAAATTAATAATAATAATAATTGTCTTTACTGTAAATTTAACAATTTGCAAAAGAATTTACATGGCATCCGAAACAATATTTGCAAAAGGCGAAGCTCAGATGCTTTCACCTTGGTCAAAGCACTGTTCTCCTTCTTAACCTAGTTTTCAATGTTGAAAAAAACAAATTACAATACTCTGATAAATAAAATAATGTAACAGAAAAAATCAAATAGAATCCTTATTTTTGCAATTAACTACCATGCTGTAGTTATACTAATTATACTTAGTGACTCTAATTTGCGAATATTTCTACAGAGACGCATAAAAGTGGACGTGCTTAACGTTAGATTGCTTTAGATAATAGAATTGAAAATTTTTACATTATACGAAAAATATGTTTGGAAAACACACAATAAGTGAGGCGGCATAGAAATTTCAATTTTACATTTACAATTAAAGTATGGGAAAAATCAAATATCGGCACTAACAGTGATACATTGTCAAAAGTTAAGAACTATCCAAACTGTTACAATAAGCCCGTAAAATCGGCCCATTGTCCTACATGTAAACATTTGCATATTACATATACATTACAATATTAAAAACTTTATTAAGTCATTCTGCTAAAATTCTTCAACGGAGTACCATGCTCTGCTCAACAACAACTCTTTCACTTTATACATACATTTGATGTATTTATTATAATAACTTTAATATCGCCAAGTAATGACGACTTGGGTGGCAGCAGGCACAGTTGTTTCTGTTTTCTAGTGCTACAGATTGCTACGTACAATGACGTAGGCAGAAGAAAACGTAAATATACCAGGCTAACTACCAATGCGGAGAGGGGAGGGGTTCCTAGCAACACAAAAATAATACATCGACAACGATTTTCTATTTACAATAAAAAAATACAAATAGAGAAATTTCTATCGAAACAGCAAAACAAAATTAACTAAGGTTACTATTTAATAAAACAATTTTACTCTACGGACAAATTCACTAATTGTTCCACGAAGTGCGCAATTCGTAGCTAACATGCAATAAAGCTAATCAGTACCAAAAAGAATAAGGCTGATACTTTCGTATAAGAGGATGTTGAAAGTGATTTCGCCAATTTGGTTTTTACAGGCTTACTAATATGAAATTTATATTTGTGTTCAATTACGGCATTTACATCAAATAATGAGTTGATTCTGTTTACAATAGTTGTAAGCTGGGTATTTAACCTGTGTATTATTAGTGTGTTTACATATGTTTTTCTGTCATATCTATAAGCAACCGAGGCAATAATTATGTTCATTTTTTGACAACCTGCTACTACAGCATCAAGATGCCTTTTTATGTCAATTTTACTTTCAATATCATTTGCACCAGTATATATGACAATGAAGTCCTTCATATTGCAGACTGGCATACTATTCAAACATCCTTTAACAACCTCACGCATCGAAGCACCTGGATTAACAACACAATGCAGCTCCAGTTTTCCTTTGCGTTATTGAGTAGTTCACCATGACTATCAGAACATAGTAGAACTTTATTGTGCTTGGTTGTGTTTACACTAATAAAACAAGGTTGTTTATTCCCTTCTGTGTAAACCAACGAATGGTTGTACAAGATTTTGAACCACTCCTTAGAATAGGTGTTATCTTGATTAGAATTTTCATTTACATTTACATTCATTACTATTGGTGTATGGCTTATCATGTTATCAATCCCTTATGTCTGATATTTATATTGTGCAAATATGTTTTGTAGCGGATTTTATTAAGGAGACGCGGCAAGTGTTTAGTAGTTAAATGTATGTACCAAACAAGCAAAGTGCAATGACCGTCAGTTTTCCATATTAAGCCAAAATTTGCCTCGGCCAGTTTATGTGATACACAATCAAATTTTCTTAGACCAAATATATACCTAAGACACACATTTTGTACGCATTGTGTTCGTTAACTTATCTATACAAGAGCCATATATGGCATCAGCATAGTTAAACTGAGACATAACCAAGGAATCACAAGCACAACTTGTCACTCAATGATAGTATATGCCAATTTATAAACAACAGTTTTAAATTTATGTATGCTATTTGAATGCGTTTGGAAACATAATCTTTGAATCTTAGGTTGTGGTTCGTTATCAGTCCTAAATCTTTACAAGAATCCTGAATGCGTAATGAATTATTAATTTTAAGTTCCATAAAAGTCAAAGATTGTTCTCTAGATGCTCGCTTTCCAAAGTACATTATGTTGGATTTATTAGGGTTGATACATAGTAAATGATTCTTGGAAAATTCGAATTTTTGTAAGTCTGAGTTGATTTTATCAATAGCATCATGAAAATCAGAAGGCATAAAAGAAAAATATAATTGTGTGTCATCTGTGTAAAAGTGGTATTTACTGTATTTCACAGATGTAGAAGTCAGCAGCCCCAAGATGGACCCTTGTGACACCCCAAATTCTACTACTACTTGGCTAGAAAACTCCTCGTCTTTGACTAATTGCAGTATCTGTACAAGAAAGCTACGTATCATTTGGACAGCATTTTCATTAAATCCAAAATAATGTCATTTTGCTACAAAAGTTTATAATTAGTCATACAAAGACCTTGGATTGATCTAAAAGTATCAATAAAATTTACAAGTTCTTGTCTGTAACAACAATAATATTATCTGTAATACACAGTCATGCGGTGGTACAACTATGGCCAGCCCTAAAACCAGATTGTACAGCAAGTAATATGTTTTCTGTACCCAGATAGCTACGTATTTGCACTTCCATGACTTTCTCCAGTAATTAGACATAGCTGGTAGGATACTTATAGTGCAATTCCCTAAATCCAGTATTAAGAATGGACAACACTTCTTAATCATCTTTATACTGATACAGTCTATTACCGTAGAGTTAGTATTAATTTTCGCTAAAACTTCCATTATTTCTGCATCTGTAGTAAGCAAAAAATGAAAGATGATAGAAATATCTGCTTTTCAATTTGTACTGTAAAAATATTAATGCTTGTTTTGGATTTGATTTATTCTTGGTTGCGTCATTTACGAAGTAATCATTAATTTCTTGTGCACAACGAAGATGTATGGGAAGCAATGCATTTTTAATTTTGTTATAAATGCTAAAAGTTCCAACAGCTTTTCATAAGTTTTTTATACTAGTATTTCCAACTAACGAGGTTGTATAATTCCGTAATGCTTTATAATATTTTCAGTGTATGGTACTTTTTGTTTTACTGAAATTTCATAGTGCATTATCTCCTAATGACATCAGTTTGAGAATAAATACTGTTAACCATGGGGCTTTCGGTTTCGTTAAACAAACAATCCTAATAAGTGCACACAAATCAAACACAAAATTTAAATTATTAACTAAAATAGCGATTTTAGAATCAACAGCTGGCAGTGTGTATATCTTTTGGCAGTATCTCTAGATGAACTCGAAATTGTTCAGTTAAACTTATTAAAATCAAAGCACTTGATTTCAGATGAGCATATTTCTGTTTCTACTCCGAAGCAAAAGTTGAAAGTTGAACTCTTTAATGGTTGTGAAAGATCTGTAAGTTCAGTTTTATATAACATAGGATCCATATGGATGAAAGATAATCCCCAAAGAGATCTCATGAAGATGCTCGATGTTGCTCTTACAAGGGTACAATTTCTAAATCATATATGCGATTTAAGGAAGCAAAGAATCAGTTTGTTTATTTAGATATGGTTGTTTCGAAACGATATTATAAATCATTTGTAGCAGAACAACAATTTGAAAACTGTAAAAAGCACTAAAGTTGATAGAAAAAAGTTGAATGCTTGTAAGCTCCGATAAAGGACATTAGATGGAGGCCAGAGTGTTGCTTGCTAGCAAGCATAGCATTCTCCCGTGCAACCTTGTAAAGTAGGCAATGTTTGTGTTTCTTGTATTATCTACTGATTTTGTATTATTAAAATATCACTATATTTACTTAAGCATTGTTTTACTGGAGCAAGGAAAGTGGGATAGCAAAAGAATTTTAAGAATGAGCCAAAAATATAAAGAAGTATCTTTTACATGGTACTTATTATTTTCAAATTCGTATCACGTTTTGGGATAATTTTGAAATAGAGTTCAAGGCTACCTTTTACTTGAAACTGAGCATCACATCCTTAAGTACAACAACGACAAAGCAAGTACAATATGAACGTGAAAATGTGGAATCATATATTCACAAAAAATTTAAATTATGCAATGCGTTAGAATTACCTTTTAGTGAACTTAAAGACCAAATCTGATAGACCTGAATAATAAGCAAATTGTGTCGGGTTTATTAAATAAGGATCATAGAGATAAAATCACCTGCTACACGATATTGTACAGTTATACAGAATCACAGTAACACAGGATAAGCATGTGCATTCAGTTACTAGAAGCAATAGTAGTTTAGCGTCATTTTATTAGCATAAGCCGGCATCTGGTATGACACATCAAACTATGCCAGTAAAAACCAATAAAGGTGAAGTGAGCAATTTACAGTGTTATAATTGTGCCGAAAAAGGACATATTTCCGCAATGTCCAAAACGAGCTTATTAAATGCTTGTTTTAATGTAAAGAAAGTGGTCATTTTTTCAAGAACTGTGCAAAACATTCAACAAATGCGAGCAAACATAAAAATTATATGTTAGTTTTGTAAGCCAAGTCAACGATGAAGCACTAAATTCTGGTGAGAAATTTCTGCGAGTTGTGTTGGTAAATAGTTTCAATTCAAAAGTATAATTCATATAGGAAGTGCTATCTGTACCATACATAAAAATGTCGTAAAATATTTTCCTGAAGTACATCAAACAAACGAAGAATTATATGCGTTCGAAAGTCAACAACCGGTGTCAAAAGTAATGGCATATGTAGAAACTGATTTAGAAAAGTGATAGTGTAAAAGTTCAAAACATAAAATTTTATGTAGTATCAAACGAGGTCCTGGGTTCGAATCCCTACACGGTCCGCTTGAAAAATGTTAGGCGAGCATTTTTCACAAAAATACACCCTCGTTCGGATGAGAGGTAAAATGGAGGTCCCGTGTGTGAGTGTTGTCACGCACGTTAAAGATCCCTACCTTGCTTGGAACAGCAAGGGTTAGGCAAAATTCCAAATTTTCCAGGTAAAAAGAAATCGCTTCTTGGCCAATGTAGTACCTTCGGGTGGAACATTGGAAAATCACATGCAAGTATCAAATGAGGCACAAATAACAGATATTTTAGTCGGAAGATCATTTACGGAATATACAAGTGTAGCATATGTATGCACAAATGATAAATTATTTGATTACAATCACGAGGAGCCATTTGAGGACATACTGGTGGAAGAAATTTCCCGGCGAACAAAAATAAAATGTGCTGAAAATAGCATTGTTCTTGTGAAACACGTTAATTATGTGAAAGTTCATTTCAATTATGAATTAATTTACATAGTGAATAAAGGCCATACAAATGTGAAGCTTAGAGAGGGTGACGTCATTGGCACAGGACATACCCATTCTGAATTAATCGTAAATGCTGAATATAACAATAAAATTGAAATAACAAAAGAAATATTGGATGTTGACCCCAGCACTAATCAACAAGTGAAAAATGAGTTATTAAAATTGTGCGTTCAGTATCATGACTGTTTTGCATTTAATTTGAAAGAACTTGGATGCACAGATTTATTAATAATGGATATTCATAATACAAATGTGCTTGTTCATGCAAAACCCTATCCTGCAAATTTGTAGGAGCAACAAATCATTGCGAATATTGTGCAGCAATGGAAGAATGTTGGAATTGTTACAGAAACAACATTCTCATAAGCAAGCCCTGTGGCGTTAATTAGAAAGAAAACCGGTGAGATTAAACGCGCAAACTGTAAAAACAAAAGTTCCTATTCCGTCAGTGGAGGACCATTTCAAAAATATAAGCGATAGTAAAATTTATTCTAAATTAGACCCACATGAATAGCTACAAATGCCTTTAAGTGATTCCGCTAGGGCAGTTGCATTTACAGCCCCTGATACTGTCAGACAGTTTGAGAGATTAATATTTGGGTTAACCAATGTCCCAAACGAGTTTAGTCATTTAATGTCAATTGTACTCGAACCGTTTAAAAATGAAGTGACTATGTCGTATTTGGATGATTAAATAGTGCCTACGAAAAATTGGACTGAAATGTTACAAAAATTGCGGTAAATTTTTGAAGCATTGTGAGAAATTCATAATATTAAGTTCTCACTATTTATTTAAAAATGTTTACTTCTGTAGGTAAAGTGTTTTACTTTACCGACCATATAACGGTATGATGGCCGTTAACTGGTTGTACATTTATGTCATGTTATATTACTAGTGAATATATCTAATGTTATTGATGTGGTATAATTAATTTATAGTGTTCATTAATTACTAGTATTTATCACGAATTCCGCATTGGATAATCCTCGGCATTCAGACATGCGAAATTGACCTTAAAATTGCGAAAATGTCAGTTTGGTTTGACAACTTGAATTTCTCAAATTTCTAATATTTGGCGATAGGATATCCCCAGGTGATGGGAAAACACCTGTGATCATTTTAGCAATTCTTATTGGAACCTACATAAAAATGTTGATGCTTTATACATTAGTATGCGACATGAGCACGTTGCTTAAGTAATCTAACACATACAAATTTTGAGTTTAAGTAGACTTTTAAACAAGAAAACACATTTAAAGATTTACAGGATGAGTTAATTTCTGAACAGGTATTAAAATCTTACCATCTGTGTGCAAAAGACAGCTTTGTTTACAGATACCAGTGCTGAATTTATTTCTGGAATTTTAATGCAAGCACAAGACGATGTGCAATGACATCCCGTGTATTATATTAATAAGAAAACAAGCGATGTCGAACAAAATTATCGTTCTTCTAAGTTAGAACTTATGGCAGTGGTATACTGTGTTGAAATATTATGAAATTTTTTTATTGGTATCAAGGTTACAGTATACAGGCTGATTCAAATTCGAGGGCTACTATGGAGATCGCGCTTATTAATGGAGATAGAGGCTATGTCATTTGGCATCCAAAATAATTCCAAAAATGTAAAAAACTGAATTTCTGTTTTCTATTTTTAGTGCCGATATTTCAAATAATATTCAAAATTTAAAATCACTTTCTCATGGCTACTTTTTACCCCCTATTGATAGCCCGATTTATTTCTTATGGATGCCATTTTAGTTTTTGTATATTCGGATTTGGCAATTTTTTCTGATTACAGTAGTGTATGACAGGTAACAAAAGGCTTTTTAAACAATAACTTAATCGTAAATAATAGTATTTTAATACATAAAAAAGGTAAACCTAAGCCAACCTTTTATAACTTAAGAGATGTAGAAAAGGAACAATAACTAACCGTTCATTTACATTTCCAATGCTCCACCCGAAGGTATTACATTGGCCAGGGGGCGAGTTATTTGTTGCCTGGAAATTTAGAATTTTGCTGAACCCTAGCCGTTCCAGGCAAGGTAGGGATCTTTAACTGCGTGACAACACTCACACACAGGACCTCCATTTAACCTTTCATCTGAACGAAGGCGTAATTTTTGTGAAAAATGCTCACCTGCCATTTTTCAAGCAGTCAGCCGTGTCGGGATTTGAACCCAGGACCATGGGATCCGTAGTCTTACGCTTACTACATTGATCCACGCGACGCCAAGAATAACTAACCATCATCAACTTTCTTTATTTCTTATAAGTGTCATTTTGTGTTTTGATACATTCTAATATGCCTATTATTCTGCTTATAATTATGTGTGTTAAGTAACAAAAAGCTTTTAAAACAATGGCTTTCTCGTCAATATCGATATTTTAGAACTACTGTTAATATTAGCAGGTCATGAAACATCTGCTGACTAATGCTACTAACTCCTGTCATTATTTAAATAATGCATTATTTATATTAGTACTGAATATGCCTTTTAGTCATATCAAAAAACGAGATACGTTGCATGTTTTTTTATTCTCGTCGAAATTGAACAATAAGTGCAGAAACGTATTTAAGATTGTATCCAAAACGACAACAACCGCATCGTAGTTTGTTTCTGAAGCTTGATACAAACTTCGCCAAATACGGATCGTTTACTAAATGGTAAACCATAAAGATAAAATACTTTTTACTGATGTAGCTAACAATTTTGTTGTTTAGATAAATAATATTCCTTCCTGCTAAATAATAAGAACGATTTTTGTAGAAAATTATTTGGTTTGTAAATCTAAATTCACAAATGTTGATATTTTTAATCATAATACTGAACATTACTGGACAGTAAAAAATCCAAGACAAAATTGAGAAAGAAAACCACAGCAGCGTTTTGGCATAAATCTTTGTATGGGTATCTTAAATGACTGTTTATTTGAACTATTCATGTATGAGGAATCATTAAATGGAGAAAGATATTTGAATCTCCTTCACGCACAAATATCCGAGTATTTGGATGACATTCCGTTAAATCAACATAGATATCTGTGTACATCACTTGCAACAGTGGTTTACCCTTATCATTTTTTAAATTTGGTATTAAAACACTGTTATAAACGATTAAGCTATTGTTTAAAAAGCTTTTATACTGTCGTACACTACTATAATCAGAAAATATTAATGAATCCGAATGTACAAAAACTAAAATGCGTTGAGAAAGTTGATGATGGTCAGGTAACGATGAAACATTTTTTAACAAATTGAATCGAGCTATTCGATAAAGGGTAAAAAGTGGCCATGAGAAAGTGCTTTTAAATTTTGAATATTATTTGAAATAACGACACTAAAAATAAAAACAGAAATTCGATTTTTTACATTTTTTGGAAATATCTCGGACGCCAAATGAGGTATGTCAATTTGCTTTGCAGATTATTAATCAATGTAAAATTTAGCAACTTTGCCGAATTCAAACATGCTCTATATCCATTAATAAGTGTGGTCCCCATAGTGGCTCTCGAATTTGAATCAGCCTGTATATGGATTGCCAATCGGTCTTTTTAAGTACACAAAAAGTCGGAGTACTCAAATTGTGCGATGCTATGGACTATTAGCGGCCTATAAATGTCTATAATTTTTATCGACCTGGTATAAAAATGAGCCATGCGAATATGTTATCATGAGCTTCTGTAGTTTCGTCTGTGCTTAGATAGATCAGTAAGTGATGTTTCTGAGAGATTTTATATGTACGATTAATGAGCGAAGACGACTATGTGTTAACAATTCAAGCAGGGATGAAAAGTTATGCAAAATGAACATACACGCAAACAGGCAGAAAGTGTAAATAATTATGTTTCACGCAAAAGGAAACTATTTGACAAAATTATTCAAAATGGTGACATGACATTATTAGAATTTATTTCAAACAGTGAAAATCGATAATGGTAAAATATCACGGCATGGCAAGTCATTTTGCAGTGAATCGTATGAATGGTATTTTTTGCAAGTCTTAAAAGCTATGTACAAAGACATATTAGTGCTTGCCCCGGGTGTATTTTACAAAAATACCAGCAGGTAAACAACCTGGACTTTCGAATCTGTTACCTGTGTCAAAGCGACCCTTTGCTAGAATACACGTAGCTCATTTAGGACCCTTTATTAGAACAGTGCCGAGACATGCATAACATTCTTCTTATTATTAATAAGTTAACAAAATTTGTGAAATTACATCTTATGGAAAGGACGGATGCCAAATGGTTTCCATGCAGAGTAGTGTCGGATCATGGAAGATGTTTTACTTCCGATTTATTCAAGGAGTTTATGGACAAACATGGAATTAAACATACATTAAATTCTTTGCAGTGGGTGCATGCAAATGCACAAGTAGAGCGGTTAATCAAGCTATAATTCCAGTAATTATGAGAAGTATGCGAGAGGAAACATGCTGGGATGAAAAAATTTTAAACGAACAAAATTTAAATATTGCAGTGAATGAATAAACCGGTTAAGTATCGTTTGTGGTGCTATCTGGTGTTATGCCACGTTTTTGTGACGGTTAGTTGTCAATAACAAATTATGCGGATGGTGATCCGGAATGAACACCTCCACAAGGTATTCAGAATGAAATTTGTAGAAGAATAATTCAACAGGAACAAATTAGTAAACGTCATGATTTACGATAGTGGATAGATATTTCATTTAGCATTGGTGATATTGTGATTGCGTAAAGTTCACATTCACACAAGTGAAAGTACAAAAACTTAAAAACGTTACTGCGAACCCTACGTAGTTACCGAAGTGCTACCTGCAAATATTTATCAGTCGCGAGTACGGAAGGGGCTGGGGCGGCGTTATACAACTGCACACTTGAGCCGGTTACAAATTTATAAAAATTCTGAGGATAATGTAACGGATGAAGAGAGTGAAGACTTACCTGAAACAGAAGACAGTGATGGCAAAGTTCCCGAGGTTGTTAAAAATAGCAATAAGAAAAAAGAATAGCTGGTGATGAAAATGTGGCGAGTGCGAGTGCTGGTGGAAATAGTGACAATAAAAAGGGTACCACAAAGAATCCTGCATATTTTAATATTAAGTACATTTGAGTTAGCCTGTAGCGTTAAATAATTATTATTTTTTGTGTATTTCGTTACATTTACTGTGTTTATTACATCATTTAAATTTCTACCCCGAGTTTAAAATATAATACTACCAACAACTTATAACATGCTAATATTAAAGCTTTTTATAAAAGTATTAACTTACACCTCAAACACTGCTGCCCATTTGGGTAAGAATAATAAATGAGTAAGTCCTGCACCATGAATACCAATTAAAATATCCGTATTGCGAGTAATTTCCAATTGCTTTTTAAAATCAATATCCAGGTTAAACACAACTTTTTGTACTTCGTATTCACCATTTCTATTAAGTGCACTGACCAATTCTTTTTCATTTAATATTCTTCGAAACTGTGTATCTCGAGATAAGAATGTAATTCGAATTTTCCTATTTTTTCTCTTGTAGAGTGGAATTTGTAGCCTATGCAATGTATATTCAGAAAAGGCATGGAATAATCCACTATCTTCACAGCCATAAATAACAGGTGTATTGTAATACAGCCCAAATATCATGCGAGGCAATAAAGGAAAAACAACATTTTTGAAACAAACAGTTTCGCCTCTAAATGTTTTTAAATCCCAAAGTGGATGATCAGTAAATACTTGCCACATTGGTTGGAATGTTGAGTGGTATGTAAACGATTCCCATATTAATATGTACACATCAGTTGAAAAAGCATCATGATGAGTAGAATTTATATGCAGGGAAGCATATAAATTAAAGAAATCACAAAAATGATGATACATATTCACTGCTGCAAAAGAAAACATATCAATAATATGTAAATAATAGCATAAATACTTTTCTTTTAACAACAATGATTAATTAAAAAGTAAATTATCATTAGTAAATTGTAATAATGCACATTTCCATATTTCCAATTCGATTAACATACGGTGTTAAATTCATGATGTTGTCTGCATCTGGATTAAATAAAATGACCCTCATGTAACTTTTCCGTTATATAAGTTAGTCTTTAATATGAAAATGACGGTTTGACTTTCCAAAAAAAACATTTAGTTAAAACTTTATTATTTAGGGAGGAAATTTTTTTGATGACAGTGGATTGTTACAAAAGCCTTATACTGCAGTAACGTTTTATTACTAATCAGTAATAATAAACTTTACACAACACTGGGTTGCGACGTTCTGGCCATGAAAACTATACTTTTGTGTACATATTTTAAATAGTGACTGCCTCAAAAAGAATTTCACATTTTAAACATTCATAGCTCGAGAATGTTATGCTTTTTTGGCCTCACAAGCGTTATTTTAATAGTTAAACATGGGGGATTTCCAACCTTAAATTGCAATATATTTCCCATTGTAATTTAGCTAGTATATGTAGGTTAGGATGGATAAGAATGCAGGATTTTGAATACCCATGCACTGTTTGAAGACCTTGTAGTTTTATTATGTCTTTAACCGCATAATGTTTCGGACGCTTTGATAATTGTGCATTATTGCTTCAACCAATAGGAACGGAGATATAGAAAGAGCAGTTTTTACAAGTTGGTGAGAACAAACGCCATGATCGACAAATAATCTTGGGCTTTTCACAGAAGAAATGTAGTAACCAGTTAGTGTAAGAATGCCATGAAGTTGCCTCTGAATTCCTTTACCTGCTCCTTCTATCTTAATACCCTACATATGTTCCCTGTGTTAAATGTTGTAGGTGTCAACAACAAACTTTGTTGCGAATCTGCTGTTATACAGACCATCAAATCTCGTAGGATCCGATCGTACGTGCTAAAGGACATACATAGCATTGGCCATGCAGAAATGGCCATATTACGAGAACATTGTAATTAAACTACTTAGATTACCTAAGGTAAGCTTGATTTATTCACTGGGTTGTTTGTCTATTTGTGATGGTAAAATTTGTGTAATATTACTATGTCCTCTGTACAGTAACACAGTGAACTAAAGTGCGTTTACCGGTTACTGTCATTTAGCTATAACACGAACTTAAGCGATAGTATTCAACCGTTTTCGAGTTATTAGCATATAATTAAATTTTATAATATTTCAAGGTTACAATAATTAAATAATGAAAAGTTAACCAAAAAAACAACAAATTAAATAAAATTATAGGTTAGTGTTCAAAGTGTTTACTGTCGTTCTCAATACATAATTACATTAACTGAATAAACGATCTTTGAACTCACATAAGATTTGGGAGGTGATTGTTGAAAAAGCATTTCTAATCCAATCTTTCATGTTTTCTATTGTTGAGGAACCAGTTGAATTACTATGTTTTTAATATAACCCCGCAGAAAAAGGTCTGAACAAGTTAAGTCCGAAGATCTTGCTGGCCATTGTTGAAGCCCACACCTCTTCTAATCTACCTTTATGGAAATATTTCATGTAAAAAAATACGCACAGTGGCTTTAAAGAGCATCCCATGGAATTGAAACCACATACGTTGCTTGACAATCTGAGAAACATTCTCAAGTAATGCAGGTAACGAGAACCTCAGAAATCTTAAAAATTTTTCCATAGTTAAAATCCCATCAAAAAAGTAAGGACCAATTAGATGGTTTCCAACGCTTCCTCCCCATACATTTAAGGACCATCTGTTTTGTGGATTTGTAAGAAACACTTGATTTTCATTATCATAATAATGCAAATTGAGCATATTAACAAAATGGAATGTAGCTTCATCACTGAACAAAACGAAATTTAAAAAATGAGCACCTTCTCCGATTACACATAATCCAAAATTAAGTCTGCTTTGAAAATCTCCATCTTTAAGCTCTTGGTGAAGCTGAATTGTATATGGGTGAAATCGATTGACTTTAGTATTCTTGAAACGCTAGTTATAATCAATCCAGTTGTTTGACTGATTTTACGTAAATTAGTATTAGGATTCTCTACTACAGATTCCAATACCAATATGTGATTTCCTTCACTATTAGTAACATGCTTCGCTTGTTGAGTTTTTCATACTCAACATCATCAGTACTTCTAAATCATTGCAATAATCTTTCAAACACGGCTCTTTGAGGATGCATTCGATTAGGAAATTTCCGAGCATAAATTCTCGAAGCTCATAGATAATTTTCGTCAGCTTCCCCAATTATCAATATCATATCAATACTTTCGTCAATACTATAGGTTTTCAGTCTACAAATGTTCACCTCACAATTACACATATACAAAACTGATAAACAACAAAAATAAAAGATAAACATGTTTGTTATGGCAATAAAGTAAAATAATTAATATTATTTGGCAGGCGACACGCCGCCTGTGATCAAAGTAAATTACTCAACTTTAGAATTATGTACTAACGTTTTTAATTGTATGCTAATAACTCAAAAACAGTTGAAGCTGAATATAGGGAACCCTAATATTGTTTAATAGAATATTTCATTCTGCATTTTTAGTACCTAAAAATATACATTGTGTTCCATTTGAACTATGCAACTAAATTGTTCAATAAACAGAAAACGATGCAATAAACACCATGTATATTATTTTGGTAACTACTATATGTCTCCATTAACTACACGTTTATATTGTTCCTTTACAAAAGTAAAATTTTCAACATCATCTAAATCATGGTGTTAAGAAACTTTTCAATGAAACACACAAATTTAAAAAAAGTTGAATATCTCAACAACTATGAGATTTAGGTATAGGTAATCCTGATAAAAGTTGCTCTAGTTTGAGACAAGCAATCAGAAATTTTAATAAAATACAAGGTGTTCCATTTTTAAAAACAAATTATACTTGCTGTTATTACTGTCAAATAGCGCTTATCAAAATTTCATTTCCATTGTAATTAACAAAATTTAAATACTTCCTGGTTTCATTTCAAATCTCCAGATATCAGTTTGCACAGTGTATTTACTCTCAATTGATTAAAATCAGCAGTTGTGATCTAGTACTAAGATTATTCATATTATTGTGATAAATCTTGATTATACTTCAGCAAATAATTATGTTTGATAGCTTCTATGTTACTTGTGGAACACCGATGAAATAGATTACAAATTATTCGAAACATATTGGTCTAATGTCTAAAAATAAATTAAACAGTGAAACTTTGCTCGAATCTAACATATTGTTTGGCTTCAGAAAGAATGAATCTCTTGATCAATTCCTCTTTATATACAAAAATTCTAAATACGTCATTTTTCCATTCTATTCTTGATTTATTTTAAAGCATTAGTCACTGAATGATGTATTAATTATGAGGGTGGCGAGTTTTAATGAGCTAGTTAAGTGCGGTTTTCGAGATCGTTATAATTTATGTTTATCGCAAGACGCCGTCCATTCTTTGTTGATACATCAAAGCATAGCCATTGTTCTTTTATGCAATTTATCTTTTAGTAAATGCAGCATTTAATAAATAATGCTTATTGTGTTATGCTAGCAAAGTGTAGATTTCAGCTTCACATATCTTAAAATCGAAGTTATTTTTAGTATCTACAGAATAATTATTTACATATGGATGAAATGAATTAATTTAAAATTAGGAATCTCCGTTTTCTTCTCTTTGGGTGTTTTTTTTCCATAGAATTTGATGTTCAATGACCTCTTGTAACCTCATTATCACATCAATGTGTGTGTGTATATATATATATATATATATATATATATATATATAATAATCAGCAGTTCCTGGATCATATATATATATATATATATATATATATATATATATATATTCTTGTGGTATTCTAGCCCCTTTTAACTCGAGCCTCGGCTCTGTCTCTAAACAACCTAAAATTTAAATGCCTCGACTAGCTCAGTCTAATCCACACAGAGTGCACAACGTTACGATAACAAAGAAATTACCCCCCCCCCCTTATCTAATACTTTCCTACTCGAATGAGACAAACGAAAGCGACCAAGATTTTATAATGACAAAGAAAAAATATAAACACGTTACAGCTTAATATGATTCACTATTCGACAAAATAAACTCCTGAATCAAATAATAATAATAATAATATCAATTTGTTTATCCCCAAAATTATAGCTCCCTTTAGTTAGTTTAAAGCCAGCAAAAATGACACTGTACACTATTGGACTCACCCTTGAACGTTCAATGACTTTTCCCTCTTACGTAAATTTTCACGTATAAAAAATATTTTTGATGACCCTTCACATAAATATTCTGGTATAATAGAAAATATAGTAAATGTTCAATAAACAAGAAAATAATGCCTTATGCTATTTAGATAATGTTCTGACCTATAGTTTTCCTTGCGTGTCTTTTTGTTATCCCTATTCTTGGATCTGCTACTATGTGCTGTTGACCAGTACCCCTAAATTGCTTTCAGTTGAGTACACTTGTTGATTTTATAGTACCGCTTGGCCGAACCCCATTCAATGTTTAGAACAATCCTCCGTTTTGTGCTCCGATGCGTAGATGCAAACCAATATTTTTATGCAATTTTAGATAGATTTAAATTCAGATTTATTTGCAAATTTAGATTAATCCCTAGAGTTTTCCCAGAGTTTGACAGATTTTCCCAGATTTTCATCAATTTTTGTTGTCATGTTCTTCATGATCTTTTCATTTTTATCCATCTTATCATTTAATGCTGATAAAATCAACATCATTTTTGATTCTTGTGAGGTCTGCTGTTCCTCGCTGTGGTTCCTTTCAAATATTCTCCCTACAGTTTCAGTTTGTGTATCATGTAGGATTACACTTTCCTGGGATCCTCCACCCCTTCATTTCTCAACACCTCTCTAGCTTCCCGCATTTGTCCATTTTAGCTTAATTATATTTACAATAAACCTTAAATACTAAATTGAATTTTTAAATTTATTTGTTGTTTGTCTGTAATCCCTAATTTTAATTAATATGTAATTTTCGAGTTTTTCTCTTGGCTTGATTTAGCTCAGAACTTCGTCCCTCACGTAGTCGATGTCCTCCATAATCCTCGCAATTTTACTTTGCATCTGTACTTTCATCTTCGTGATAGTTTGATTAGTTTCCTTTAGACCATCGCTTAAAATCTTTATTCCCAAGCCTAATTATCCCCCCAAATTATCCAAATTTGATTTATATTTAAGCAGTCATTTTCGACTTCTATATCCACTTCTTCGTGCCATTTAATATATTCCCCCTTACATCTTATTTCCTTGCTTTCAACATATATTCTTAACCCCAGCTTATCTATAATGTCCATCCCAAATATAGCGTCCATCTTCAGTCCAGGTACAACCATAAATTCATTCTCAAATTTCACCTTTCCTATTTCACACTTCAGAATTATCATATTATTTATGCTCGCAAATTTACTGTTTGTTGCTACCAAATTACACTTTATTACAAGTATTGTCTTCTCCATTAATTTTCCCCGTTTAACAAAATCTTCCGCAACGAGTGACGCTTCTGCTCCTGTATCAATGAGTACTTTAACTACATTATTCTCCACATTTAAATTAACTATAGGTAATAAGTTCCTGTCTAATTCATTTTCCACTTCATCTTTAATAAATTCGCGCTGATGTTTGTATCTGTTTATCCTTAAGGGCTTGCTTGGTTTGTCTGTGTTTAAAATTTTGAATTGGTGTGGATGATCCTGTCTGATTTCAGTGTATGTACGGTTAGTTCTCCTTGGTTCTGTTCTTTGTTCCACATGTTCTTGTCCATGTGTATCCTGGTTGTTGTTCCCCTCATGATGTTCCCGCCCTGGTATGTTACCCATATTTCAATTACACTTAAAACCATTATTATATTTATTTTAGTTGCCCCTGTTGAAATTTCTCCCATAGTTGTAATTATTCCGTCGATAATTATCTCTGTCCATTTCCATACTTGTTTGTGTTCTCACAAAATTTACGGGTTGACTTCTGGCTCTACTTTCCACCCTACAGTTTGGTTCCAATTGTTGTGGAATGCGATGTACTGTCTTACTTCCACCTCGAAATACCCTGCCGAATATTTTATTATTTGCTTTCCCTCTAAGGGAGGATCTAGTTGTTTTGCGGTGCTAAATTTTCTTATTGCATACAATTCCCGGGTTATTCCTGTATCGTGATTATATTTACCCATGATCAAGTCATATCTTACTTTATACTGTTGGTTGTCACCCCAAAAGTGCATTAAAAATTTTTTTTCGAATTCCTGGAAAAGTTTCTAATTCCCTTTCTATTAAACTGTACCATATTTCTGCTCCCCCTCTTAACATTGATCTTATTAAATTTAGTTTGTATTGCTCGTCCGTTGAGCCCTGTATTAACGTTTTAATATTGTTCAAAAATAATTTTGGATTTAGCTTATTGTCCCCGTATAATTTTGAATATTGATCTATTGATATGTTCGGTTGGTTGCACCTTATGGGTTCCCTAGCATATTGCAACGTATTCCTATTAAAGTTTTCAAAGTCCGTTTTTAAATTTCCTAATTCCCTATTTTCAGTCCTGAACCCTATCTCACAATTCCCTTCAACCTCTTGTACTTTTGCATCAAAATTCGCAATTCTTCCGTTTGTTTTGTTTTGTTGTAGGAAATTTTAACTGGACTTCTCACGTAGACAAACTTATGAATTTATTTTTGTCAAGATAATGTTTTGGGTTTTGAATTTACTCCATGTTAAAAATCATGTGGGCGAAATTTCTATAATGACGTAAATTGGAATGCGTTTATTTACATCGTGCGTTTCCGAAACGTATTTGTTTTGAAAAGTGCGTTTATTGCAAGAAAGCTTTATTTCTTTGCACTATTGCGTGTTTAATTTTAACCGAATTCGTATCATTGAAACGTATTATTCAAAGGCCTACTAAAACACTACTTTATTAACACCATACTTCAAGTTAGGTGTCTGCAAAACGAAATCTTCCGACGTAACTAGGGGTCTATTCCTTGGGTAGAGCTATGAGCAATGGGGGGGTAAGTCGAAATCTGTGGGGGGTCACACTCAAACTAAAACAAACAGGCGCCACCAAGTCCAGATTGATTTATATTAATGGCATAGCAAATTTCTAAGGGCGGACTTGGAGACCCAAAAAAAAGATCGCCTTCGCTAACATACAAACTTGTCTTAACAGAATAAGACACTGCTCCTGTAAGAAAGAATATAGTTAGGTTACCTAAAAAATGGGAACACTATTTGCGTCCCTCAAGTATATCTAAAATGCATAGAGAATATTTCTTACATAATGGAATCATAAAATTTAACTCTTTCTGTGTTTTGTTTACCAGGTCTGATCAAACCAGATCAGAATAAAAAACTTTAAATGTAGATAATTAATTTACTAGAAAGAATTTTCTTTGTTTCAGTAAATAAAATTTCATGATAATTAAATAAAATAAATATGTGATATTCTTGCAAAATTGTTGTAAGGTTTAACAACTGATCCTTACTCAAATATATAACACTTCAGTGTAACTAACAATATTAAGTTTCTTTATAACCCAACCAGATCTGTGTAGGTCACTTACAAATGAATATATGAAATTTTCTCATTAATTTAACAAAATTAAAATTAGTTTGAAGTTAATAGAATCACCAAGATATTCTTTAATTTTATCAAAAGTGGCAGTACTGTAATGTTAAACATCTGTTAGCCATTATGCAATTGTTGACGGCATTGTTCAAATAAACAGGTGACGTAATAGCAGCTGTTAATTTACGTTGCAGCCATATGTAGTCACATCTTTACAAAACTAAGTGAAATCAAATTTTGATACTGGGAAAACCAGCTTAATTACAGGTAAACTGAATAACAATTTTGTACATCTAACAAACAAAACGAAATAATGTACTTTCAGAAGGAAGTACTGAGGAAATTCTTAATTCTATTACGAACCCAAATACCGGCTGTCGTCCTTGGTTGCAATGGAAACAACTTCGCAGAGCGGGCCTGCTGTTAAATATGTTTGTTTTCCATGCTTTATTACAGATGCAAGAGCGAAGCGGATTTCTTACATTGGTTCACGGCATCTTTTATTCACAGCGTACTCCTCCGTTGTCTAATTTTATTTCAAAGTGGTCGTGCGGTTTTCTAATTTATCGTTGCAATTTCTGACGTATTGTTGCTTTTCTAACGTATGGTTGCTTTTCTAACATATGGTGGCTTTTCTAATGTATGGTTGCTTTTTCTAATGTATGGTTGCTTTTTCTAATGTATGGTTGCTTTTTCTAATGTATAGTTGCTTGCGCTAAATAAATTTTAAATTAGCTAATATGATAACGAATATGCAATATATGGATTAAGTACTAACCGTTACTCAGGAAGTGCTTCACCAAATCAAAGCGACCCGGAGGTCACTCGTCATTCTCTTCGAATGCATCTTCACGCTGCCCTAAACTATCGACGAGTGCGCTCGCCGCGCTCCTGCAAGGTGGGAGGATCATAAGTGTGGTTCTCGAACCTCTCACGCGCGCGCTAGTGGCTTGTGGATTTGCACCGAACTCCGAAACAAATAGACTACTAATCCTAGATATAGCAATACTATAAAAATTTGATTGTTACTTGAATCTTTATATTAGTTAATAAAGGTATTTCAATATTCATGGTACGTTTAATGAGTATGTTCCTTTGCTGCTAAAATAAAATTGTTACACTACCCCTTTCCTAAAAGAAAAAATTTTTTAAGAAAAACTCTAAATATAACAAATACAAAAAAAATTTTTTATAACAATACTAGCCTTTCCTACCTTCCTAACTAACTATGCAATTTTATAATTTATTCAAATGGGGGGGACAAATATTTACAAATGAGTGTGTTGGTAACTACGCGTACCTGACGTCCATCGGGAGACAAAATCGGGGAGTCACAATCGGTAATAATCAAAATTGGGAGGGGGTCAAATTAGAAAGTCAAACACTCCACGGGACAAAAAAAATTCAAATTTACAATATTTCCTGACTTGAGATTCTTACTTCTAACAAGGCTAATATTTCTTACCTATAACCAAACACTTACAACTTATTTCTAATTTCAAAAAAAACTTCACTTCCAGGAGCTCATTTAGCTCTATCTACAAAAAAAGGAATGCTTCCTCATCAAGACAGCATAACTATTCAAAACATCATCACTACGGTAATAATCAAAAGTAAGACCCTACTAATAGGTCTATATTTAAACACCATCATCACAAAGTGATAATCAAAACAAAGGTAACCCAGCCATAAGGTTACTCACAAAATTCAAATTCAAAAATATTATCATCACAAAGTGATAATCAAAACAAAGGTAACCTAACCAAAAGGTTACTTACAAATCTCAAATACAAAATATCATCACTTCATTGCAAAGGGATGATCAAAACAAAGGTAACCTAACCAAAAGGTTACTTACAAATCTCAAATACAAAATATCATCACTTCATTGCAAAGGGATGATCAAAACAAAGGTAACCTAACCATGAGGTTACTTATCAAATGCAAGTACAAAACTGGGCCAGTCAGGGCTGTACTATCCTACACCCTACTGAATATCCTATCACTAATTTCTAACAAACAACTGATCTCATTAGTGATGGACCAAACGGTGAGACTCACCAAACCAACTTTGACCTTATCAAATCAAAGAACTTCTAATGGTCAAAAGGAACAAGGGAAAGAATAATCTAATATTCTCTCTACCTGGATATGTAGAAATCAGGACCAACAATCAAATAGCCCATCTACTTCTACATAGTAAGGATATCTGTCAAAGACATCCTCCAAACACATCTCTGAGCAACGCGCAAGCAAAATGTCCAGCGTGCACACTAAGGCACACCTCAAACCTACAAAACTTACAAAATCTCAAACCACTTACTTCACTTCTCAAACAAAATACTCAATATTAGTGGACCGACACTAAATCAGAACAAAACAAAACGAACCACTACGTCATTACTTAATATCAACAAGATGATCGGATCTGAATTAATCGTCAGGATCATCATTTTCATTTGGATATGATGCATCAACTGGTTTCAAGTCCTTTACGTGCCATTTCCTGCTTTTGTTCCATCTTCGTTCTCTAACTCATATACTAAATTGGAATGTTTTTCCGAACTTTACTCATAACGAACTTAGGGGCTAACTTAGCGGAAAATTTATCACTGCACTCGAGAGGACCTTATTAGCTCTCCAAACACTTTCTCCGACTCGGAATGAAATGTCTCTTCTCCTAAGATTGTAGCGTTTACTTGAACGTTGGTAAGCTACATGCAAATTTTCACGGACATTTCCAAAAATATCAAACAAAGGTTGACGATCCAAAACATAAGAAGGTCTACTACTGGAGACAACATCAACATCTTCACCGGTATAAAATTATCATTATAAGCTTTTCCACTTAAAGGTACTTGACGACCAAAAACTAAAAATTTGGCGAATAGTTGGTGGACTCATGTTTTGCTGAGTTGATTGCGTATTGGATCTTTGATATCTCCATATCCCACGTATCATGTTCTTCTACGTATGAACGGATTGCTGTACCAACTATCTTATTGATTCTTTCCACAAAATTGCATTGAGGAGCATAAACAGCATTATACCAAATCTTTTGAATTTCGTACCTTGCACACAAAGCTTTAAAAATACGTCCAATTAATTGTGGACCAATATCACAAATAACAAACTGTTGTACACCGTAGACAAGAAATACTTTTTCCTCCAAAAATTTCTCGATCAAATGTGCCGTGGCACTTCGTAAAGGTTGCAAAATCGAATATTTCGAGAACCAGTCACAAACAACCAAAAGCCATTTACCTGCTTATGAGTCATCAATAAAAAAACTAATCACGACGATAGCTAACAAAAAAAATCAGTGTTCAGGTACACTCACACCCTACTACCAATTGAACTGTCGAAACAACTATAAAGCTTCACAACGCCTAAATATGCTAGAGTGACAAACCCTCTAAGAGTCTCACCTAGACTAACAATACCAAAATTTACATCAAATCAAAAAGGATGCAAAAAAAAATCTAGAGCGCCTAACTCACCTCGAGTCTCGTCTAGACTTACGCAATGCCGAGCGACCAACTCTTCCTGAGTCTCGTCTGGACTGACATACTGCTGAGCGACCAACCACGACGACAAGTTCCGCCTAGACTAAATTGCGTTGCAATGCCGATCTAAACAAAATCTGCTAACAAAATCAAAAACGTGCTTATGCACAAAGAGCAATTCTCAAACGACACAACGACAGCTCACTCCAATGTACCTTCAAAATAGAATCTCTAGCCTTATAATCAAATTTGGACAAAAATGTTCTTTATTGACTCAAACAAATCAAACAACAGGCTTATCAGCTTCTTTAGCTGACAGTCTTCCAAAATTTTTAAAACTGGTTTCTCACTCACTACTCCGTTCCTCTTTAAGTAGACAAACAATTCGGAATATCCGACATGATTACAAAAGCCTAATGGAATCAAACTGAAAGATCTAAATGATCTGAACCTTACAAAATGATCAAAACAAATTGTACTGCTAAAGGTAAAATCAAAAAATGTTTTTGGTAAAATTATTTTGCCAAAACAATATCAAAAAAATTTAAGGGTCAAAACAGAATTAAAGTCAAAAGTAAATTTGACCAAGTTAATTACTTGACTGTAATGGGATTAACGTTACGACCAATCCTTTATCAAAAGCAAACAAACAAATCTAAATGTCAAATAAACTTTAAGCAAACAAATTTTGGAGCAAAATAATTTTTGGACAAATGGACTTCAAAGCAAACTAATTTTGAGCTAACAAATTTCAAAGCAAATTAAATTTTGAATAAACAAATTTCGAAGCAAAAATAAATTTTGAACAGACTATTTCAAAGTAAAATTATTTTTGAACAAACAAATTTCGAGGTAAATCAAATTATGAACGAACGAATTTCGACGAATCACTCGTTGAATAAACAAATTTCGACGCCCCTAGCGTTGAACAAACAAATTTCGACGCCCCAAACGTTGCCGGCGCCAGTGAAACGTATTATTCCACGTTGGTTTTTTGTATGGGCATGGTAACCCAACCAAAAAAAAGGTTGCCTTCTTTAACAAAAATATGTCTTAATAGAATAAGCTTTTCCTGTAAGGAAAAATAATAGTTAGGTTACCTAAAAAAAATGGGAACACTATTTGCGTCCCTCAAGTATATCTAAAATGCATAGAGAATATTTCTTACATAATGGAATCATAAAATTTAACTCTTTCTGTGTTTTGTTTACCAGGTCTGATCAAACCAGATCAGAATAAAAAACTTTAAATGTAGATAATTAATTTACTAGAAAGAATTTTCTTTGTTTCAGTAAATAAAATTTCATGATAATTAAATAAAATAAATATGTGATATTCTTGCAAAATTGTTGTAAGGTTTAACAACTGATCCTTACTCAAATATATAACACTTCAGTGTAACTAACAATATTAAGTTTCTTTATAACCCAACCAGATCTGTGTAGGTCACTTACAAATGAATATATGAAATTTTCTCATTAATTTAACAAAATTAAAATTAGTTTGAAGTTAATAGAATCACCAAGATATTCTTTAATTTTATCAAAAGTGGCAGTACTGTAATGTTAAACATCTGTTAGCCATTATGCAATTGTTGACGGCATTGTTCAAATAAACAGGTGACGTAATAGCAGCTGTTAATTTACGTTGCAGCCATATGTAGTCACATCTTTACAAAACTAAGTGAAATCAAATTTTGATACTGGGGAAAACCAGCTTAATTACAGGTAAACTGAATAACAATTTTGTACATCTAACAAACAAAACGAAATAATGTACTTTCAGAAGGAAGTACTGAGGAAATTCTTAATTCTATTACGAACCCAAATACCGGCTGTCGTCCTTGGTTGCAATGAAAACAACTTCGCAGAGCGGGGCCTGCTGTTAAATATGTTTGTTTTCCATGCTTTATTACAGATGCAAGAGCGAAGCGGATTTCTTACATTGGTTCACGGCATCTTTTATTCACAGCGTACTCCTCCGTTGTCTAATTTTATTTCAAAGTGGTCGTGCGGTTTTCTAATTTATCGTTGCAATTTCTGACGTATTGTTGCTTTTCTAACGTATGGTTGCTTTTTCTAACATATGGTGGCTTTTTCTAATGTATGGTTGCTTTTTCTAATGTATGGTTGCTTTTTCTAATGTATGGTTGCTTTTTCTAATGTATAGTTGCTTGCGCTAAATAAATTTTAAATTAGCTAATATGATAACGAATATGCAATATATGGATTAAGTACTAACCGTTACTCAGGAAGTGCTTCACCAAATCAAAGCGACCCGGAGGTCACTCGTCATTCTCTTCGAATGCATCTTCACGCTGCCCTAAACTATCGACGAGTGCGCTCGCCGCGCTCCTGCAAGGTGGGAGGATCATAAGTGTGGTTCTCGAACCTCTCACGCGCGCGCTAGTGGCTTGTGGATTTGCACCGAACTCCGAAACAAATAGACTACTAATCCTAGATATAGCAATACTATAAAAATTTGATTGTTACTTGAATCTTTATATTAGTTAATAAAGGTATTTCAATATTCATGGTACGTTTAATGAGTATGTTCCTTTGCTGCTAAAATAAAATTGTTACATCATGATTCTCTAGTTTTCGATGCTTTTAATGCGTATTTATTTAGCATTTATGAATGCTTTTCTGGTTTAAAATAAGTTTGATTGCATACAGTTATTTATCTTTATGAATGTGGTTGTATTATCGAAGGATGAGCTTCTCTGCATTAATTAAAGTTAACTGTGATCCTTATACAGTGTTAAATGTTTGCTTTTGCATAATTTGCAAATTATTTACTTTTCATGATAAAATTGTTTAAGTTTCTAGCTTTTAGTATTATTTACATGTAGTGTGCGACCCTTATGACTCTATATACCCCTAAATATCCCTATTATCATAGCAATATATATATATATATATATATATATATATATATATATTATATATATATATTAAATTTCATTCAATTTTTATTAAAAAGCATTCATAATAATGCAAAATATGCAATAATGTTTTCAACAAGAAACATGTATTTTAATTGAAAAGCGTATTTCGCTAAAGAGTACTGAACAACTCGATTTTTCAAGAAAAATCTAGGTTGTCTACATAATAGCAGATAATAAATAGAAACGTTCATTCAACAATTGACAAAACCAATAAATCAAGACAACATTCATAACAATGAGCAAATGACAGCTATTAATCTTCAAGATAATAGATAAGTGTGTAAAATATATTAATGAAAACCGCAAACCATGAAATGACACTCTCCAAAAATTAGATCATCCACACGAATAAAATTGGAGAAACAACAACCAAAAATTCTAGATGCTTTTAGATTTATGATGTATAGTAGTATTATTATCTCATGGCGAATGACCATGAAAAAAACCTGCGCGAGGAGAAGCTATATTAATAATCAAAATAAAAAAGTGAGACCAGAAAACATAGACTGCTTGCACGTCCAGTGTTGCGAGAGCAAAAAATGTCAAGCAACCAAGGAATGTGTTTTAAATAGTTTTATGTTGATTTTTGCTCTTCTATAAAAATGATCTGAGCTTATTGTTAGATGTGATACCCCAGATTATTGATTGATTGGATCAGTGTACACAAGATATTTTATCACTTATAGTCACTAGTAGAACAAAAACAATTTGGTAGTACTACATATTCGTTTTTTTCAAATCAATAGATGTTTTTGTTTTAAACACAAACTATAAACTATAAACACTATAAAAATGTCAAATGCCCACATCGAAAATATTACTAAGATTTATTACATAAACGTTTTAAGAATATGTTTACACAATGACACTCATGGTATTGTAACTAACAAAAACAAAACAAAAACAATTTTTAATTAATACCAAAAGGTTTTTATATCATTTGTTATATTAATATTATTATAAATTGCATATATCTCGTGCTTTATTTTAATGGATCATAGAATCAACAATTCAATGCTGTAAAATTGAAGGAAGAGGAACAGTTATAGTATGAAAAGAAAGGTAATTAAGGTTTGCATCTTGTCAGGTTATATATTTTTTACATAACCTCATTTATAGTTTAGAAATATTTGCTAAATTAATATATTTTTTACGCACTTCATAGATAATCTAGCTATAAAATAATTCCTTGAATAATTAATAATCTTAACCTTTCTGACTAAACAAAAGCAATATTACTTATACGACTGAAGTTAGATATACTACACCAGCCTGATCAGGTGCTGTTGATGTTATAATCATAGATTATTTAAATCGTCCAGCCTACATAATGTCGTCGAATGCGGAATTCACTTCCGATCTAGTAGTACGATCCACTTGTTTTAATGGATTGACTGGAGACGCTGCATCGGATCGAAAACTGGTTTATGTTGCCAAACTGAAGCGGATTAACACGATCGGATAGAAGCGCCGAGATAAATACAGTCAATAAGAATCCCTTTTGGAGACAAAGAATGGACATGCTTAACAGAATTGATTATGATTGGATTAAAATGTAAAATGATTCAATCACTTTGAAAGCCAATCATTGATTGTTTCAGCTTTAAAAGTGATCGATTGTCACAGCACTACTGAACATAATTTGATATAAAGACTGCTTCCCTCTTTAAGCAAGTTTTATTTCAACACCTCAGTAATAAACAATAATGTACAAACAAATGTATTTATGACACATATTTTCTACAATGCTAAATAAAGACCATCATTCAACTATTTTACATAAATTATATTTTAAATGGGTTCACATCCTAAACTTTCATCCCCATCATCAGACTCATCGCCTGAGGATAAGTATCCATCTGAATTATCGCTATTATCATCAACCCGTATAATTAGGTCTTGAACCTCGTCTATTAAAGTTTCTCGTTCCATATAATCCTTTTCAATTTTCTCTACGTGCAGGCATACTTTAGTCCACTCGTTGATTCCAATATTTTTTATATGTTCTTCTTCCAACTTCCATACATCATCTATTTTGAAGGTTACATTACATGCAGCGACACGGTTTTTAAGTAACGCCCAAATCATCTCGATAGGATTTAGTTCTGGGTGATATGGAGGTAAACGCAATACTACATGACCATGTTCTGCCAGTAGCTGGTCAATTACAAACAGCTGATGAACAGGTTTGTGCCTTAATTTTGGAATATAATTTTGGCTTGGTTTCCTTACATTCAAAGAGGATATTTCGTTCCTTCAACCATTTCTGCATATCTGTTTTCTTCCAACTTGAAGTAGGATTAGGATGCACAAGAACATTACGATATGACGCATTGTCTATCACAAACACTGAATTTGGTTCCAAATTTGGTATTAACTTTTCTTGCAGCCACTTTTTATAATTGCGATGATTCATGTCATCGTGATAATCCCCAGTTTTCAAACCAGACTTAAATATCAATTCTGCATTTGGGACGAACCCATTTTTTCCACCTGCATGAACAACTATCAAACGCTTCCCATTTGAAACTGGCGATTTCAAACCCTTGGTGGTGCCGTCATCCCAACACTTTGTTACACTGTGAGAACTGTGCAGATATGTTTCATCGTTATACACAATGCTTCTGCCCTCTTCTTTATACTTACTAAGATTTTTCAAAAATATGGTGCGCTTTACCCTTATATTGCTTTGTTCAACAAGAATTTTCCTGTTATCTACAGTTCTCTTCGAACAAAACCCTGCTCTTACAACAATTTTTCTGAACGAACCTAATTTTCCCGTGTAATGAGGGCAATCATTTTTAAATTCGTCAAACACTAACTTCAAAGTCGGTCTATGTTTATGTATTGCTGCAAACCGATACATAACGGTTCTTAGAATCTCTTCGTCAAATCCATTCACTGTTGACTTAGGGCTTGGTTTATTTACGGTTTTCCTTGATGAACTGCACTTGCTGCAGGGTGGTTTGTTTGTACCTTCCTTTACAATTCTTTGCACCGTCCGCAATGACATACCTGTTGCTTCAGCCACGCACTCTTGCAAATTGTTCAGGTTGGAGGCACCCGAATCTTTTATGCGTTTCAAATATTGAAACACATTAAAAACAATGTGTCGTCCTTGACTATGAATCACCTCCTTCTTATTCATAATATTACTCTAAAAAATATCATAATTAATCATTGAACGAACATTCTTTTTAAATACTTACATTGCTGAAGAAATTAACTATCAGTTAGTTTTGAAAAAAACTGTTTTGATGACTATTACTTGATACAAATATTAAAACGGAAAACTGGAAACAATAGGACCTTGATAAGAGCGAGAATGACAATGACAGTTACGGTTCACATTCGGTATATACAGTATTGGGATCCGCTGAGTATGTGCACTATTGCCACAGCAAATATTTACAGATAAAGGAACTACGAACCTAGAATTGTTTATAAGTAAAAACAAGTAAAAGCTCCGATATTATATGGAGGTCTGGATTTATTTCATATATTTATGAATTTCTAGATACCACCAGCATGAACGGGGTCCTTACAAACAATATTTTACTTAACGTAATAAATGGGATATTCGTGACGACGTATTAAAGCCACATTGCTAGCAAGATGTTTGTGGGTTGTGCTGTAGCGTTGTGAATCTTGAGGTTTAAGTTTAAATTGAACCTATTGCGCATGTGACGTCACCCGCCATGAGATAATAATACTACTATAATACAATTTAATGCTATGTAACCGATTAAAGGATACGATCAGGGTTCAGTGTTTTGCTACTGCTCATTAAATATGTCGGGCAGTAGATAATAATGAGTCGAGTGAATGACTTTGAAAGTATGGCTACTTTAAAGTAGATACTAGAACTGGTTTTTTTAAAAGAATAAACGGTAATAAATTTCAGCTTGATGGATTTTAATTTGAATAGAAGCATGTGGTATATAAATTTTGGAAATGCATTTGATGGTAAATTAATTTTAAAAGAATGGAACGCTATGGGTACATAGATTAAGAAGGTAGGTACTGCATTTAATGATTTTGGATATAAATACAAGTTTACGATAAAGAGAAAAAGATAATCAGCATAATGTAATGGTAAATTGTTTTTAATATATTTAAAAACAAATTTTTTGTTTTATTTATTTAAGTACGTTAGATTACATAAGATTTTGGTGTAAAAGCTCTGTGTGCAAATGGATAATTTAATATCAAATGAAGTCAAATTTCGAGAAGTTTGGCCATTGTAAAAAGATTTATTGAACATAACTTAACAGCTACGCTTGAATTATATTTAAAAGAGATTATTAAAAATTACCCATCTTGATTTCTAAAAGCTTGTATATAGTATGATTTAGATAAGAAAGGATTTGTAAATGAAACACTAATTAGAAAGATAGTGATTTTTGGACTCTATTTAGTTTAAGCGAGTGATTATCTAGTAATTATAAAATTGTTTGATATTAGGCTTAAGATATCCTGACAACATTGGAGTCTATCTTTAGTTTTTAAGGTTTGTATGTATATATTTTTATTGAGGATATTGTTTTTTAAAGAAGAGCTGTATGTAGATGTGTGAAGTATAAACCTTAAATTAGGCTTTATTCAGCAATAAGATGACACTACTAGTTTACAGAAATGTGACAAACAACCTAAAGCTATAGTAACAACAGAAAAGGATTCATTAGTACAAAGTAGAGGAGCCTAGGAAGATAACTAATTCACGACATTCATCCCATCCTTAAAATCTTACGTAATCCGATAAATACTTCGGTTCCCGATGTAAGCAACGTTCCATATAGATCTGAGATGTAGTGTACTCACCAGGTTCGTTGCTCGAGGCACTGATTCGCAAGGAGCAAGCCGTCGAATAGAAACGGTGTCCTCTCTGTCAGGAGGGTAACCAATACAAGCATAATAAGGATTTGTTTCTAATAATTCCACTTTCTCAAGCGGTGACTCGTATTTGCTATTGCTAGTACCCTTCTTTAGAAAGACTACACCCAGTGTCAATAGCCGACTTGGCAAGGACAGCCAATTTTGCAAACAATGGGGATGATTAAACATTCGTTCATGCGGAGTTGCATTTGTGGCGGTACAGTGTATTTGTAATTTTGGCGAACCTCGGTTTGATTTCACAACACTCCCTGCAGGTCGCAGTCATCTTCCTTACATCATCAATCATATACGGTAAGTTTTTGCTTCGGATCCAATGATACAGCCTTATAATTCCAGGATAGCACAGTGAATTATGAAGTTCCCATAACTTTTTTTCACTGCCTGTTAGGTTTAAGAAGCACGGCCGTGAAAATGCGTCGGCAGCAACGTTCTTGTCGCCAGGTCTATAAATAATGTCGTATTTATAAGAAGACAATTTCAGTCGCCCTCTCATGATTTTGTCATTCTTTTGTCTCAAGCAACGAACCCGGTGAGCACACTACATCTCAGTCCTATATGGAACGTCGCTCGCGTCGGAAACCGAAGAATTTATTGAATTACGTAAGATTTTAAGGGCGGGGTGAATGTTGTGAATTAGTTATTTTCCTATGCCCCTGCTACTTTGTACTAATGAATCCTTTTTAATACCTTAAAAGGCTGCGATTGCACTAGGTGCTATAGGAAAGCTCTTGCTCTGAACAAGCGGTTTAATTTTACTCGAAAATCTCGGTACCTGTCTTGAATAGTATGACAACAAACAAATAGCTGTTTTCAGAGACGCGCTGTTTCCCGGCACTGCATGTTTCAACAACGGATTAAGCCTTTCAGGGTCGGGCCTTAGCATCTCATTTCCAATCAGGTAACCCAAAATTGTAATAATCTCTGAGACACTTTACATTTGTCTTCCAGTGTTAAACCGTGCTTTTTAGCTGCTTCTAAAAATCTCTGCAAGAAAACGTCATGCTCCTTGTGTTTTCCCACACACAGTAACATCGTCCAAATACGAATAAGTTCCTTGAGATCCTCAGTTTCAATAATGGTATCTATCGCCCGTTGAAATGTAGCCACTCCATTCGTAACACCAAATGGTATGCAGCAGAATTGGAACAGCTTCCCACAGGCTTCGAAAGCCGTATAATGTTTATTCTTAGTGCGAATTGGGATCTGGTGATAAGCACTTTTCAAATCAATCGAACTGAATACCTGGTATTGCAATACTTTGTTTACAATTTCTTCTATTCTAGGCAATGTATAAGCATCAAGTAAAGTGTACCTGTTAGTAGTTCGCGAACAGTCGATTACCATTCGCTTGTTATAGTGCAATTGTTATTTGAAACATTGTTTGATAAAGAATATTTCATGTCATAAGTGTGATGCTTGATTTTCGTCATTTTATTTACACTGAGCTAGCAAAGTAATTAGGGCAACACTCTTAATTCATCATCGCTTCAATCCACAGCACTTTTATTAACAACCAACGTTGGGCATCTTCAGGCTACAATACACAGCAATATATAATTTTTGAATCACCATTTTTCTCTGTTTGGTGCCATTAGTAAAATGAGACTGCAGGTATAACGAGTGACCGTTGTTCTTATTTTGACACATACATTTACAGCTTAAATCATGTAGTTTTACGGCATAGCTGTCCCTAGTACATTGTGAACTGTTAACGAAGTAGGCCAACTTACATATCAGCACAATCATAAAAATTTAATCTAGATTCCACTACAGCACAACAATGAGGGTAGATTAGTTGAGGTGTCTTCATTTCGTTGCAGCAATCTTACAATGGAAAAATAGCCGGTGAACACTGTACCTATCTTGGTCACTATGACCAATATAGTTTTTGATAAAAAAAAAAACTGCAATATCAGAAACTTAACACGTAACATACACAGTCGAAGCACAGGAGAACACTTATACTATGATAGAGTCACGATACATGCAGAAATATACATGTATTTTTTTAGAGCAGCTGTATAAAAAAAAGAAAGAATTGCGCAAATTTTCATCTTGTACCTATTGTTTTGATAGCTAAGGATTATGAAGTATACAATTTTTCTTTGATTTTCATGATTTCATCACCTTATACTAAATTAAACAAACACTAAAACTCAATGGAAATTCATCCCAATTAGATCAACACTACGCAATATCAAACTAGTCTACTTAATACAATATTTAATTAATTTATGAGTTTTATGTACTTACAAGCATCTATTTTCATAATAAAGGTAGGTTTTTCTATTATAATATCACAGTCCTCATTATTAATCGGCCGCTTCAATTTTGTAAAGTATCTTAGTTCAGGTCCCCAACTTTGTAAGGCACTAATATGATCGGTCTCTAGATCTAATTTTTCTTTGTGGAATTCGCAATAACCACCTGTAATTCAAAAGTCAATGAAACAGCAACCTGTTGATTTAAAGCTAACCAATCTCCCCTTCCTTTAGAACATCCATTTTGTAACGCAATGGTTCATTTCGATATACTAAAGACGTAAAATTTATCATGATATTGCGCCCTCGACAAAATTCCATATGTTCCGAACATTCCAAAGAACTATCATAAGGGAATAAGGGTTCACATAATATTTTCATTTCTTGTATCTGTTGTTTAACATAACCAAAATCGGCTTGTGTATAAAATGTGTTTATTTGATCGACTTTTGACTTTACCCAACCTCTGTGATCTCCTGGACAGTTTGGAACAGCATATTGTTTATTCCAATCACAATTATATTCATAGCCCCAACATTTATCTATATCCACATAATCCTTATAGGGACAATCCAAGTGATCTTTACACTTTTGAGCTAATTTAGGGTAGGAAGCAAAATAAAAAGGTAGGTGACTATTAGGTAAATTAATACTGGAAAAATTATCACTGACGGATCCCTGAATTAAATAATAAAAAAATAAATACGAAAACATTTTTAGTGGAAGATTCTAACAATTCATCATAAGTATATAAGTACATGTGTGTTTTGAATGCAGTTAACCCACACACAAAGAAGCTTAAGTACTTTCTAATACATCCAACAGAATATTAACGTACATTATTTTTCATTATCACGTGCCACTTAGCCTAGAGTAATAAACCAAAAAAAATAAGCGCGTAGCATACCTAATAAGGTGTAAATTTGAGGTTAACAATTCAAATTTGTCATTGTTTACATTGACATAATTAAAGACATGACTATTGCGTTCCGTAAAGTCGCCAAGTTGAAGAACTTTATTGAAAATTTATAGGTGGGATTTGAAGTGTGAAAAGCTAAACTATTACATAAAAACAAATATACATGTTAACCAAATTTAAAACGTAACATATTACATTAAACTATGTATCCACCGATACCAATACACTGTTCAACACAGAATACAAAATTGCGATAAATTCACTTAAGCTTCGGTAATTATTTGGTTTAATAATCAATGCCGTGTTCACCTATGCTTTCAACATGTCCCGAAGACAGAATTCAAGAAACCACGAAGTCCATTCTGTACAGTTCGACGTACAATTTAGGTGAGCATAATAGGGTAAATAGCACTCGTGCTGTAATTATTCATTCTTTTCAGTACCAGATTGAGTAAGAAACAATAGCTTATTACCTACTCTGGCGGGCTAGCAAAAAATTTGTTCTTAACCCTCCTTCCGTTTTTTACGATCGAACGAGTTTCGTGATAGGCGTTTTGAGGTTAGGTTTATGTTAGAAATAGATATTATTATTAAAAACCACAAATACCAACAATTACACTGCCACTTAAAGAGTGATCTTAAAACAAATTTCTGCTATTTTCTATACCTTAACCGGTTCTTGATATATATTTGAGATGACCCGCTGCAAATTTATTTTTGACTAGAAAACGTATTTTATGTGGTAAAATAATTGTTGTTATAAAACTGAAACAGTCATATCCAAATGAGATTTGTTAAGACGTAAGATACCAACCACTCGAAAATAGGAAGAAATGGAAAATATGCTAATTTTGAGACTAATTTTTAAAACATTTTTAACACATTTTGAAGTATTCTCAAAAATTGCTTAGTGCCACTGACCAATCACTTTCGTGTGATTTTCCTCCAAATTTTACCGAGTATTTGTAGATTGTTACCATTTTGTCCAATACGACCATTTAAAATTTCCTTTTAAATCCCTATGTCACCGGAATATAGTCTATTCAAAAGTACCTGTTCGTGTGATTTAGTGCTAAATCCGCCTAGTATTAAAAGGCGGTTACGTTTATTTTCCGCATAAATGAATTACCATAACTCTCAATTCAAAACCCACTTGGCTTCAAAAACAAAAATTTATTCAGTAAATTAAAATAAATCTGTCACGTGTTAATTCATTTATCTGTTTGTATAAATTCAATTTCGATTATTACTTCTGCTAATTAATACTAAATTCTAATTCTAAAAATTCCCCAACGTAAAGTTTACGCTAAATAATCAATAACGTGTTCCAAGTATACGATAATGAATGCTTATGTATTTTCCGTTGAAAGAATTCATCGAATTAAAGTTACGTATTGCCCCATTATAAACTGTGTTTTTCCCGTTTTAAGCCTGACTACAAGATTACGTTGAGCTTTGGTTCTTAGTTAAAAAACATTAATATTCATTTTGCTTTGCAATCTGCACAAGTACATACGTGTAGAATGTTTGTTTGTTTCCGTTTTGGTTGATGCAAATTTCGAGCACGCATTATAGCGTGAGAGTATTTAGGGTTTTTATAAAATTATACCTTCCGACTACCACGAATTAATTTTATTTATAATTGCTTTAGCTTTCTTCCGGCGGCCTTAAAGCTGCAATGAATGGTCGTCCCTTGTAGTAATGGGAGACCAAACGCATTCCTTATGGCTACTGACTCAACCCCGACGTCAGCAACTTCAAGGGTGAGTGTTTTCCGTCACTGCTCGCGTTGCAGCCATATCGATGGGGATTTTACTGTTTAGGCGCATACATTTCCACATTTAGTTCTTCCATACAAAAATTATCGTGCATTTCTAAATTTAATTCGTCAATACGACCATTGTTGAACCCTTTTGATATTTATTGACATTGTGTGGATGCATTGCTATTTGGTTTTAAATAACTAAAACAAAAAAATGTTGTGACCATTCTTAGGTAAAAGTTAAGTTTTATCTTTACGAGGATTTAGAGCTGTTGGTTTTGAGGGGGTAATTTTGTTTCTTTTTGGTTAGAAATTCAGATAGGGCAGTAGCCTAAAACCGGCAGCTCACCATTTAAAAAAAAAAGATTTGTTTTTTTTTATTTTCTAGCTAGGTTTAGTGTTTACGAAGTAATTTTTTTTTGTTGTTTGATTATTTTTGGTACCACTATACTGTGTAAGTATTGTGCTTAATTATAGGTTTCTTTTTTGGGTATGTTTTGTTTTGAGCGCGAATGACTGTGAAAGTTTGAGTGCATATAATTTTTCCTTTTTTATTTCAGGTCTCCCTTAATTTTTTTGTTATATGTATAAAACCTCGCCCACTCGCTGATCAAGCCCGTCCATACTTCTTTCTTTCTTTTTTTTGATTTTTTTATAGGTTACGTCAATGTACGTAGCAAGGCAAATTATAAAATTACCGTATTTTGTCGGTACCTTAACTTGTATTTGAAAAATAGGATTACAAACTATAAAGCAAGTTGATTGCTATTTGCTTTTTTTCTTCAGATGTAATTTCCCAATGGGCAAAAGTAGCTAAATATTGAAACATTTCAATAGTCTTCACAAAAAAATTTTAATCACCATCGAAACTGAAAAATAATACATTGGACTTTCTTAAGCGTTATTTACACAAAATCTACTTTTACATGACGCCCAGTCAGAACCACTCGACATGCGTGCTTCCGTAATTAAAAACACAGTATAAGTAAAATTAATAGTTAGTAAAACCGTAGCATTTAGTACGAAATTAATTTTTATACAACGTAGTGCTTTTTTAGATAACTTTTACGAATAAATGGACTCTCTTCACAACTCATCTTTACACTTTCCCCTTCTCCAAATTAAAATACAAATGTTTGAAGTAAACCCGTGATTTTCACTTTAATTTGCATGTGGTTCAGGACCATTTCACATTCTTCCACAATTAACAAAATTTTTGAAAAGAAGAATAAATAAAAATATTTGTATTTTAATTATCGTCCCCAGACCGTTTCGGGTATCTCAAAATCCCAGATAGATAGTCTCTCTAATGAATAAAAATATTTTTTTACTAATTCTATAGCCAAGATAAACAAAATCTTTATTTTTTCAGTTTTTACTTTAAAATAGATTAAGAATTTATTCTATTAAGTCTGTTACGTTTATTTTTAGCATAAACTAATTACCCTATTTTTCTCTCTGGTTAATACCCGCTTGAATAAATTCCGTTTCTACGGTGAAATAAAATCGTTAATTCAAATTAATAATAAATACGCAGTACAATAATTTTTAACCCAAATCCCTTTGGGCGTTAAAAACGAAAATGTATGCTGTAAATTTAAAATAACCACGTCTGTTGCTAATTCATTATCCGGTTGTATAAATTCGATATCTATTGTTTCATCCTTCCGCTAATTGATAATAAATACCCTTTCTAAGAATTTCCTAACGTAAAATTTACGCTATATTTAGATGGTCAATAAGGTGTTTTCCAGCGAAAGCTTCGTCAAACTGACGCTGCGTATTATCCCAACAAACTCGGGTTTTCCAGTTTAATCGTTTGATAATAACAATGTTACTTCGATCTCTGATCCTTATAGTTAAACATAATGAATATACACTTTATTCTCGAATAGCAAGACGAAAACATCTATTCTGGTTTTCTCAGTGTCCTTTTCGCTATGAAAATTTCACGCAAGCAATACGGCGTGCTCCTTACGGTGGCCTTTAAAGACACGATGAATTGTCGCACCGGGTTGTGATGGGAAGACCACCCCAAGGCGGGATCACGCGCACCTCTCCTCTACCCCGTTATTAGAGACGGCAACAACTCGAGGGCGAGTGTTTTCTTTACTACTTACGTTAAGACCATATCGGGTTGGATTATACTGTTTAAGCTCAAGCATTTCTAAATTTAATTCGTTTATACGAAAATTACTGAACTATTTGCTAATATATTAAGGCATTACTATTTGTTTTAAATAATTAAAATGTACGACTTTTTAATGTGAAAATGGCTTAAAGACTTGCTGCACATTTGAAACTGTTGTTGCCATTATATTTATAGACTTAATTTTAGATTTATCATGCTGATTTAGAGCTGTTGGTTTTAGAGGGATAATTTCGTTTCTCCTTTTTTGGTTTGAAAATTAATCTAGGGTGGTAACCTAATACCTGCAGCTCGCCACGTAAAAAATGATTTGTTTTTCTGATATTTTTTTGCTAAGTTTAGGGTGTAAGGATTGATTGTTTGTTTCGTTTTGGTACTACGATACCTTGTGTATATTGTGTTTAATTATAGGTTACTTTTTTTGGTATGTCTTGTTTTGAGTATGAATGAGTGAGTGTATACTTTTTTCTATTTTTTTTCAGGCTTTCCTTTAGTTGTTTTTATATGTATAATACTCCGCCCACTCGTCGATTGAGCCCGGTCATACTGTTTCGTTTTGGTTTTATTTTAGGCTACGTCACTGCACGTAGCAAGTCTTTTTTAAATTTAGTAATTTTTTATATTTTTTTGATTGGAGAGCTTGTTATTAAATGTTTTCAAAGTTATTGTTTAATATATGCCTTTTGGTATGTGAATGCTAATCTTTTTTTAAACAACATTTTCAATAATTTGAAATTTTAGGGTAATGCTTTAGTATATCTCTAGAAAAGTCTAATTTCGTTATGTTTTTAAGAAGCGCCGGTGAATAAATCTACGAAAATTATTTTACTTTTAAGATTTCGCTACTAATGTTTACAATCAATACCTTAAACTCGTTTATGTGTACCTGTTACGTGCGTCGCAAAATTTCGATCAAACGTTTAAATACCGCTACCGTGGAGCGTATGGAGAGGGTATAACATGCATATTTGAAACGTAAAAATGACAGAACGTACAAAATAGGTACTGGTCTTTGCCGAACGCATCCTTTATTGTTTTTTAAACAATTGTGACTGTTCCTGAATAAAATGGTAGATAATAAAATCGAAATGAGTAGCGACAACGAAACTTATACTACTGCAATTACAAGCGATCCAAAAAATGTACAAGAACTCACCCTATATGTAAGTTGTAAAACTTAACCTGAAATTTCAGTTTTGTGTATTCAGGTTCAAAATCTACTACAAAGTATTCAAGATAAATTTCAAAACATGTCTGATCAAATACTAAACAGAATTGATGAAATGGGTAACAGAATTGATGATTTAGAAAAGAATATTGGCGATCTTATGACTCAGGCAGGTGTAGAAGGATCAGAAAAATAAGAAATGCAAATTAGTATGTAGTGTGTTTAATTTTTATTTCATAGGTATCTAATGTGCTGTAAGATATAGTAAACAGCAATTGTTTTAATATAACAGTAGGTTTCTATTGGATAATGCCTGTTAAATCACTTTTGTTACATTGAACTGCTTATGAGCTTGCCTATATTTGTACATGTCTGAGAACCAAAGTTACAATAAATTATTTTAGAAACTTTTTTGCAATAAATGGTGAAGGTTTTTCTTGCGACTCGTCGGTGTTATCTGAAGTAGACTTTTGTTCATCTTCAGTATCACTTGCATCTTGATTTCTTGAATGCAGTGTTTCTGAACTTTTAGAAATGGTTTGTTTAAACATTCTTGGTGCTGCTATGGGTATTCCAGGAGATCGTGTTCTTTGGTTTGTATTAAATAACGTATTAATAGAACCTAATGAACGGGATGTTCGAAATGGTGATGTTTGTGGTTTTCTTGTCTCTTTCAATGCCTCCTCTTGTAGTGACTTTTTAAATTCCTGTAAAAGTGAAACATTAAAACTAAGAATATGAAGCTGTGATTGTCTAGATTTACCACCGATGGATCATCCACATCTTTACGAAAGGCCTGTTTTTAAAGTAATTTGCGTAAGTAGTTGATATTAATTTAACAATTTGTATATTTTTAAAGAACAAGATGTTACAGTATTTGAGGAAGTTTTATGCAGTTATGAGCATTACGTTGTTGCATATCAATATTTTAACTAAAGAGGGATAGCTCATAATTTACCCACTTGCTAAAGCAACTCGCTTGTTCTGAATCAAACATTTCTCAGACTGTGGTTCATTTAACCCACGGGTGGTCGCACTATGAATAATTTGCTAACATTGATACAAAAATAACGTAAATATAATGCCGATTTGAACACCGACTAACGATTACTTCTAGCTGGGTTTTGACCTACTTTCGAATAACACTTTAATTTAACGTCTAAAGCCGTTTTGTCAGTATCAGTAAGGGAGTTGTTCCAAGCGGATGCAGTGCAGGAGCAATTCTTTCACTGCACGACCAATGACGTTAGTATTAATTTCAGAGCTGTGGCAAAATCACATGACAAGTAGTGTATTATATTTGTAATATTTGCTTTAATTTGCATATTATTAACTTATTATAGTTCATTTGATTTTCATTGTGTTAATTTTGTTAAAATTATGAGTAGAGGTAAAGCCTAGTCGAATTAGCAAAACTAAAATTTGCAGAAACTGAATACAAAGGTAGTGTGTTTTATTTTCGAATCTTTGAACATTACAACGAATTGAATGGTACAGGACCGCCTGCTCTGCTGTGGTGTGGTTCTTCAGACGAACCGGGAAATATTGAAGACGAAAGATGCGACAACATTGAAAGTGACGCTGAATTAGAATTTAGTGAGCATGATTCAACCACTGAACAATCTGGAGACAAATCGATTGATAATGATGAACCTTATCATGTCGGTCAAAATATGATTGGAAAACAAAAGTACTTTTTGGTTCAAATTTTCTTCAAGATCAAACGTTCGAACACAAAAAAGAAATATTGTTATTCATTTCATCATCATTAGGTCTTCAGTCCTGGAACTGGTTAGACGAGTACCATCATTGTTTCCTATTCTGAACTAACCTACAGATTTCCCTGAAATTTGCACAGTCTGCATCTATAACTATCTGATCTAGGTCTACATCTACCTCTCTTTTCCTATCTCTGCTTGTAATATATCTCATACTATTCCCCAAAAATGCCTTAGAACGTATTCTGCCCTTCTATTTCTCTTATCTTTTTCCCCAGATATCCTTGTTCCCCTACTATTTCTATAACCTATTTGTTATTATCTTTGTCTGTCCATGCTATCGTCCTCATACATCTGAAGCACAGCATTTCAAAAGGCTGCTACCGTTTTTCCGTCTGCATTTCAGACTGCCCGTATTTCATAAGCATACTGTGCTGTGCTTCACACATGCTTTCAACAATTTTCTTCTTGTTCTGTTTGTTGTCTTTCCTCATAGGCGCTGTTCTTTCTTGTTAGATGCAGTTCGGTCAACATCTATTGTTTTACAATTATATACCCTATTTCTCTGGCCTTCAGTGGTTGTGAAGGGAGGTAAGCAGCCTGTGGCTGCCAAGTTCCCCCAACGCTTAACCATTTACCGATTTAATATATTTTCTAATATATCTTTTCGCACAGTCATCATTAGTTGCAGATATTTCGCAACCAACAACTAGTTGTTTATACTAATCATCAGATTTATCTGTGCTTATTTTTTTGCCATTAGGTTTTCCGTCTCAAAACTGGTTGGACACGTACCTGCACTTATTTATATTCTGAGTTAGCCTACCTAGTTCCCTGAAATTCTCACACAGCATGTGTATACAGCTCGTTCCCCTTCTATTGTTTTCTAATTTTATGCCCTATTTCACCGAGATTCAGTGAAGGGGGTTAAGCAACCTGACGCTACCAAGATCCCCCAACACTTACACATTTGCCGAAGTATTGGTTTTCCAGTAAATTCTTTCACACACTTAACATTATTCGAGAATATTGCCTGACCAATTCTTGTAGTTACTTATAATAATCATCATGTATAAGCACAGTTATTTTTTCGTCATTAGTTTATCCATCTTGGGATTGGTTGGATGCGTACCTCCATTGATTTCTATTCTGGGCTAGCCTACACATCTCCCTGAAACCTCTACAGCCTACATCTTTTACTATCTGTGTGCAGTAGTCTAACCTAGGTCTGCCTCTTCTTCTCTTTTTTCCTATCTCTGCTTCTAATATAATCCGCACTATTCTCTCATGCCGTAGTATGTATCCTATCTCTCCTCTTTTTTACCGTTTTCCACATATTTCTTTCTTCCCCTACCATTTTTAGTACCTCGTCGTTCTTAACTTTGTCTGTCCATAATATCTTCATCATACGTCTGTAGCACCACATTTCAAGGGCTTCTACCTTTTTCTTGTCTGCTTCTCCTACTGTCCAGGTTTCACAGCCGTACAGTGCTGTGCTCCACACATATGTTTTAAGCAATCTTTTCCTTGTTTCTGTTTGTGGTCTTTGAGCACAGTAGTTGCTTTTTCTTGTTAAATGTAGCACGACCTTGTGCTAATCTTAGTTTTATATCTTTTGTGCTTTTCCCATCTTGCGTTATTTGGCTTCCTAGGTAGCAGAAATTCTTAACCTCTTGTAAGTTCTCGTTACCTATTTGTATTCTTGTTTTTGATTTATTTTCCCCACCCTTGCATACTAGAACTTTAGTTTTAGTTTTGTTAATTTTCATACCATATCTCTCTGTTAGAACCGTTTCCATTTCATTAAGAGCAGCTTCTAACTCTTCCTTGCTAGACGCTAATACCGCTATATCATCTGCAAATCTAAGCATATCAATTTTTTGTCCCTGCATAGTAATTCCAAATGTCTTCTTGCATTTGACAGTATTCATTGCCTCTTCTATGTACAAGTTAAAAATCAATGGGGATAGGGCACATCCCTGTCTCACCCCTTTCCTAATGTTTACTTCTCTACATTCCTGCTCTAATTCTATTACTGCTGTTTGCTCTTTGTATAAAGTATGTACTATTTGTCTATCCCTATAACTCATTCCAATCTTTTTGAGTATTTCAAACATTTTTTTCCATTTTACATTGTCGAATGCTTTTTCCAGATCTACAAACCTTATATACACGTTTTCCCCTTTTTCTATTGTTTTCTCCATTATCACTCTGAGCTAAAATAACCTCCCGTGTTCCCCTGTTTCGCCTAAACCCAAATTGGTCTTCTCCTAGTATTTCTTCCGCACGTTTTTCCATTTCTCTATGCACAATTCTAGTTAATATTTTTGAAACGTGTGCTGTCCAACTTATTGTTCGAAAATTTTCACATCTATCGGTGCCTCTTTTTATTGGTATAGTTACTTTGATGTTACGTTTGAAATCTTTGGGTATCTCGCCTGTCTCATACGTACAGCTTACAAGTCGGAAGAGACGTTTTCTTACTGCTTGTCCAGCAGCTTTTAGAGTTTCTGCTTGCACCTTATCTGTACCCGGTGCCTTACCATTTTTCAGACTCTTTAATGGTAATTCAAACTCATCTCTAAGTATAGGATATCCCAAGTCATCATTTTCAATGTCTGATTCCTGTTCTAATGCAGTTAGTTCCTCTCCTACATATAAATTTCCTATATATTCTTGCCATCTACCCACTTTCTCTACGTTTTCTATAATGACGTTTCCTTGTGCGTCCCTTATATTTTTGCTATTCGGTTTTATATCCCTAAAATTCATTCTAATTAATTTGTATGCTTCGTCTGTCTTTCCTATTTCCATCTTCGTTTGTACCTCTTTGCACTTTTCATCAATCCATTGTTCTTTAGCTTTCCTGCATTTTCGAATAATTTTCCATTTTATGGCTTTGTATCACTGTTTTCCTGTTTCGTCTGATTTATTTTTGTATTTTCGTCTTTCTTCTATTGCATTCAGGATATCCTTTGTTATCCATGGTTTCTTATTTTCTTTTGTGTATATCCCAGAATATCTCTGGCCGCCATGTCTAGGCTGGTTTTAATGTTATTCCATTCTTTCTCTACTTCCTTAGTATCAGATATTTTCCCAATATCTTTGAGCAATTCATTTGACTTTTTTTCGAATCTTTCTTGAATATCTGTATCTTTTAGTTTCTCTAAGTCCAAGTGCTTTTTTCAGTTTCTTTTTTTTACATTTTTAAATTTAAGTGCGGCCTTCATAATTACGATGTTGTGGTCAGTATCTATATCTGCTTCTGGGTAGCTTCTACAGTCTTTTACTTGATTCCTAAACCGTTGTCTATCAAGAATGTAATCTATTTGATATCTCCTGGCATCTTCCACATATATTGTCTTCTAGCATGATGTTGAAATAATGTGTTTGTGATGATTAAATTGTTCTTGTCGCAAAATTCTACCAGCCTATTTCCCCGTTTCTCGTGCCTATACCAAATAAACCTACTACCGCGCCTTCTTTACCCTCACCTACCACGGCATTAAAATCCCCCGTAATTATTAAATTTTCATGTCCTTTTACGTATATTAATATGTCTTCGATATCTTTGTAAATGGCTTCTACCTCTTCGTCACTGTAGCTAGAGGTGGGCATGTATACTTGTATTATTACTGTGTTTACCGGTTTATATTCTAATCTAACCATGAGTACTCTTTTGTTCTTTTCTAAGTAATTTTCTACACAGTATCCTATCTTTTTCCGCATAACTATCCCCACGCCCAAATTTCCTTCCTCTGCTCCTGTATGAATTACCCTGAAGTCTCCACTCCAAAAATCCCCCGCCTCTGGCCACCGAACTTCGCTGATCCCTACTATGTCTAGTGATAACCTATTCATTTCAATTTTTAGGTTCTCTAGCTTACCTACTTGCTTCATACTTCTAACAGTCCACGCTCAGACTCGCAGAATAATCCCGACTCTTATTTTTAACTTTCCGATCGCATCCTCCGAAGTAGTCCCCTCCCGGAGATCAGAATGGGGACTATTTTAACTCCGAATTTTTACCCCAGAGAATGCCATCATTTTATTATAATTTAGGTACGCTGTGTACTTGGGAGGTAATGTGGTGGTTTCCCGTTGCCTTCCACATCGCGGTAGTGTGTCTTAGACTGCCATACCGACCCCTATGGTCTCTGCCAATCTAAGTACCGAAAAAGCCGCTGCCCTCTTTCGGGGACCTGTCTTAGTCTGGTTCCTCACTAACGACCCTACTACTTTGGTTGCTCCTGTAGTTTGGCTCTTTAGCTCATTAGAACACGCAAGCCATTTCACCTGTTCTAGTAATTTAGAACTTCGGCAAGGTGCAGGTCTATTCGAAATGGGTTATTCATTTGTCAGGGGTAAAACAAGTTGCAAAGAATACACACACCGTTCTCGAATCGTGGAAGCTGTTTCTTCGGGACGAATCAATTGAATATATTACACAGTGCACAAACATATATCTTTAACAAATGCGAGTGAATTACATATGTGAAAGGGATTGCAACAACACAACTTCAGATTAAATTTGTGCTTTGCTTGGATTGTTGTATATGGCTGATCTAAAAACAGAAGGACATATCATTATAAATGAACTTTGGACTGATGATTGCACCACACCTGAATGTTTTAGAGCAACTATGTTTTCAAGAAGATTTTATACCCTTCTTCAGGCTCTGCGGTTTGATAATGTCAACACTCGTGCCAAACGTAAGGCTATTGATAACTTGGCTCCAATTAGAAGTCTTTTCCGAGTTTATTGAAAAATGCAAAGAAAAGGGACATTAAAAATGGACACAAATGGTAAAAAGGTATATAATTGTGATAAATGTTTGCTAATAATTGGAAATACTAAGAACACTATCAAAACTGTAAATAAGGAGTATTATAACTTAAAACTGGTTCAAAGTGATACTACATTTGTTGAAACATCTACAGATAAGCTGCTAAATAATAAGATTATTAGTACAGAAATTAGTGAATTTCTAAAGAGCTCTGAGTTTTCTAGTATTGTTGATGCTATAGTAGCTGATAAAATATCAATCCTTCAAAAACAAGTTGATAAATTAAGTAAGCAGTTAAATACATTAATTAATAACTTCAATACTTAGAGATAACACTAAAACCTCACATATTAATTTAACAAATGACGAACTGATACTTAAGAGGACACATGTTAGAAAATCAGCCAGAGAAACATTATTCAAAGATAGCTCCTACAAATAATGAAAAAAAGAGTCAAATTACAATTAAACTAAGTGAAAATAAACAGATACCTATTTCAAATCAGTCTAAGAGAAGCAGAAATGGAAAACATAAGGTTTTGATTTTAGCAGATAATTATGGTAGACACCTGTATAATGTATTTTCAAATTATTTTGGTAAAATGTTTGATTTTCAATGTTTGTTTAAACCAAATGCTACATTCCAGGAGATTGTATGTGATATTAAAAATTTGTCAAAAGATCTTACTAAAAATGATTTTATAGTTATTATTGGTGGTCATAATAATATATTAAATGGTTGTTCATTCGGTCATGTAGATATTAGAAATGTATGTGAACTAATTAGTAATGTTAATGTCCTGTTTATGACTGTTCCTTATTCTTATGCGACTAACACTAATAAACTTAATGATTATATATTTTCAATTAATAGTAAATTGTGTAATGAAGTAAACAGGCTTGGGCGAATATATTCTCATATAGAGATAGCAGATATTAATTGTACTTTAAATCAAAAGTCATACAATGCTAATAGACGTTATCTTAACGATAAAGGCAGCTACGAATTATGTAATTTTATTGGAAGTTGTTTGTTAAAGAAAAATGCTTATTTTGGAAATTCCTGTGTAATTACTGAAATTAGTAGAACCAACTTAGAGTTAGGTAGTAGCATTGTTAGTTAGTTTTAATTCTATTCTAGACTTATCAACTAGTAGTTCAGTTACTGTTATCAATAAGTCAAGAAATTTTCCTCACAACCACCTTCAAATAGTAACTACATAGTAAAGCAGAACTGCTATTTAAATACACTTAAAATAGCTCATATCAATATTAGAAGTGCATTCAGTATGATTAGTGAAATTGAATTGTTCATTAATGAACATGATATTGATATACTTTGCTTAACAGAACATTGGTTACAAGAACAGACAATTTCTAATTTCAGTCTTGAATGTTTTAAAATCACTAGTTACTTTGCTCGCAAATCTGGTAAACACGGTGGGTCTTTAATAATGACAAGAAAATCTATAGTTGTGATAAACACCAGAATTGTTGAAGACATCAGTGGAGGGCCACATAGAAATGGCTTGCCACTCTCTCTACATTAACAAACTTAAAGTTATATTGCTCTCTTCCTATCGTCCTCCAAGTGGTGATACAACATTATTCTTTAAGAGATTGGTCTTGGCCCTACAGCGTATTTCAAGAAAAACCACAAATATTATTCTGTGGGGATCTAAATACTTACTACTTTAATAATAATAGCATCAAAAAATCACTTTTGGATATATTCGAGTCTTTCTCATTATTTTCCAATACAATTAATTTACCCACAAGGGTATGTGTCGATAAAAATGACATGATGAGTTTGACATGTATAGATTATATGGTAACCTCATTACCAGAAGAACTGTACAGTATACAGTTCGTCAATCCCCTACTATTGGATCATTTCGCACACATAATATCTATAAAATATGAACAATCCAACACCAAAGAATACATTCAACAATATAACGTTAGGCTAACGTCTGACAAAAATATAATTAAATTTAAGCATACTCTGAGTAATGTAACCTGGCCAGATTTTGAAAGACGTGATATTAATGAAGCTTTCGAAAATTTTATACAAATCTTTTTGCATCAATTAAATATCCATTTGCCATGTAAAGTGTTTTTTAAAAAAAAGCAAAATATAAAATGTAGGAATAAGCAGTGGGTGACTCCAGAATTAACAGTAGAGAAAAAAAGAGTTTTATACCTGTTTTGGTTAAATAGAAGAATCAACACGAATGAATCAAGGTTGCTTTATAAATCTAGACTTAAAACATATAAACAAAAAGTTAAGGATACTAAAATAAAATATTTTACTTCAATAATTAAAACTGCAAACAATATAACCAAGGCAACTTGGATGATTGTTAATACTAAACTAGGCAAACTTAAAAACAATGACATAAATTTAACCCTTAATGTTAAAGGTGTTGATCATAGGTGAAATGATAGCCAATACATTTGCAAGATATTTTGCTGATATAGCAAATCTAACTGTTCTTAACGATCTTGGATCAAACCTTTCTCTTCCTCCGATAACTTTTGTTGGAAATATTAGTACCTCATTCTTTCTTTATGAGATAGAGTTAATTAATGTCATTCAAGAGTTAAAAAATACTAAAACTGCAGGTACTGATGACTTAACTAGCTTCATTGTAAAACACATTGTAATGGAAATAATTAACCCACTTAAAGTTTTAATAAATAGCTCATTTCAACATGGGGTATTTCCAAATTGCTTAAAAATTAGTAAGGTTACACACATTTTTAAGAAGGGTAATGCTAAAGATGTAAGTAATTACCGTCCGATATACATCATTAGTGTTATTTCAAAAATCATGGAAAAAATAATCAGTAGACGCATTGTTACATTTCTTGATAAATATGGTATTATTCATAGTTCACAACATGGGTTTGTTAAAAGTAAATCAACAGCTACTGCTGCTTTTCAGTTGGTTAAATACATTCACCAAGAATTAGATAAAGGCAATTTTGTCGTCACTTTATTATTTGACTTAACAAAAGCTTTAGACATAGTAGATAAAAATATTTTAGATGGTAAACTGGCCGCTATCGGTATCCGTGGTAAACTACAAAATTGGATATATTCCTACTTGAGTGATCGGAAACTTCAAGTTAAATATCAGCATCTATTGTCGTCTTCCTACAATGTGGATCTTGGAGTTGGACAAGGATCTGTATTAGGGCCATTGCTGCTCGTACTATTTATCAATGACTTGCCTAATCATATTGCAAATGGACAAACTGTTTTGTATGCAGATGATACCACTATAACAGTTTCTGCTTCTAATATTAATGACTTGGAAATTAAAATTAAAGCAGTCATAGACGAAATGGTGTCATAGAAACAGATTAGTCCTAAACAATTCAAAAACTACAATTATTAACTTACAATATAAGGTCAAGTCACCATCAGTTAAACACACATCAAACCATACCTTTTCAAAACAAAGTTAAGTTTTTAGGCTTTCATCTAGATAGCACTTTATCATGGACGGACCATATTGAATTTGTTTGCAAGCAATTAAATAAAGCATTTTACGTAATTTTACAGTTGCGTGATTGTCTTGACCGATCAGGTTTAATGAATATCTACTATGGATTAGCTTACTCATTCATTGCTTATGGTGTTCTTATCTGGGGTAAGGCAGCAAAAACACATAGAATCTTTGTTTCTCAAAAGCGTATTTTAAGACTTAACTTTAACCTGAAAAGTAGAGAATCATGCAAGAGCACATTTATAAATAATCAGATTCTAACTTTTCCTTCGGTATATATCTTAAACAATCTATTATATGTAAAGAAAAATCTCTCATTCTTTTCAACTGCTGGTAGCCAACATACACACAATACAAGACACAGAGGATGTCTACTTATTCCTTCACACAACACTAGTTTATTTAAAACTTCTCCATTTTATAATTGTATTATTTTATATAATGCATTACCGTAAAGCTGAAAAAAATAACTGAATATAAAGCGTTCAAGTCTAAAGTTAAAAGGTTTTTAATTGTTAATGCCTTCTATAAAGTTGTAGATTATTTAAATCACGATTTGGGAACTTTTCAGTAATTGCTCTAAACTACAATAGATACATCTTTCTACTAATTTTAAATGATATTAATAATATTATTTTTATATACTAAATACTCTATTATATAACTAAAATATATTATTTTTAAGTTTTAACAATAAATTTTAACTAGTCACAATGTGATCATATATTTAGCTTTAGATATATAAAACTGTATTACATATTATCCATTGACTTTCCATATTATGTACAATGTTATCTACCATAATGGTGAATAAATTCTATTCTATTCTATTCTATTCTACCCTGAGCGAATATACCACAGTAGACGAAATATTAGATACGTTTTGTGAATGTTGCAAATTTTGCCAATATATTGCTAATAAACCCGCCAAGTATGGTATAAATATTTTTGCGCTGGTTGATTTCCATGTATTCTATATGAATAACATGGAAACATATGCAGGCAGGCAACCCGATGGGCCATACAAGGTAGATAATTCAGCAGCAATTGTTGTAAATAGAATTATTTCTCCTATCATCAAATACTGGGCGAAACGTTACCATGGATAATTATTTCACCTTTAGAAATGGATTTTTATAAACAAAATACTACCGTTGTTGGAACGTTGAGGAAAAATAAAAGAGAACTTCCGCTAAAACTTTTAGAAACAAAAGAAAGGCCTATATGCAGTAGTATGTTTACATATCTCAATGAAGGCATGTTGGTTTCTTATATGCCACGTAAAAATAAAAATGTTCTGGTTTCGTCTACAATGCACACAAGAGACGCAATTGATTAAGATACTGGTGATAAAGCCAAACCAGAGGTTATAACTTCCTACAATTTTATGAAAGGCGGCGTGGATGTAGTGGACGAACTGAAAAGTATGTATAGTGTATCAAGAATAAGTTGTAGATGACCGCTGACAATTTTTTTACGATTTCGAATGTCTGCAGAATAAACTGCAATATTATATATTCTGCAAATACTAATGAAGGATTAGATCGGCGTATATTTTTGGCACTGGATTTGATGAAACCACACATTATAATTTGCTCTTCGGTTCTAACTCTTCCCTTCAAAATTCGTGGATCAATTAGTAAGTTTACAGGTCTTGAACCAGAAACCGTAAACCGCAAAAATGATTCACAAGGAATTTGTTGCTTTTGCCCTAAACGGAAAAATCGTAAAACAAAAAAAAATGAGTTACACTTGTAGAAAGTTTGTTTGCAACGAGCATGCTCACTATCAGTGTCTGGAGTCCATCGTTGAATAAACAAGAAAATTGCAACCCCGTCTTTTATAGTATGGCTTCTGATATTCCTTTTCTAACCTTTTTTTAATTATGCATTTTATTTTTGAATATAAGTAAACATTTAATTATCAGATGCTTAAAATGTTTTCAAGTCGTAGCGTTTCATATCGTTACGCTCAACACGTGCTGTGAGCAAAATCCTAATGTGCGGCCTATGGTATTAGTAATTATTGCACAACCACTCCCGGATTAAGCTGGAGCTCACGGATAAACTTTTGCATTAGAACCTACCTTTATAAAACTAAAATTGAACTTTCAAAACTGCAGCTTAATTTATTTAAATATTATATCTGATTTATACAAAGGTTTATTAGTTCTGAACCAATTGCCTTAGTTTTGCAGTTATTGATTATTATTATTATTACTAAAAATAATACAGTGCCACTCGTAAGTTTGAATAAATGTGTAATTTACAAAGCAAAGTAAAACACTGTTTTAACTGATTATTCGTTAATTTTGAATAAAATTGTTTGTATTTCGTGTACATCTGTTACGTGCTAATTTGACGCTAGTGACTTTTAAATTTACTGTATTCGGGAATGTAGCAGAAAGAAGTGTAAGCTAACTGTAGTGGCGAGTGGGTGGATTCAATGAGAACAAATGGAATATGTTGAGGGGTATACAATTTTAACACGTGCAATCTACCTGGAAAGGGATTTCTGAATGTACAGTGGTGATGCTTTCCCTGGTTTCAAATCGCTTTCAGTAAGCATCACCCAAGTTGAAGTTTGATTAATAAAATTATTTGTATACATTTAGATATTGAAAATCACTGTTTAAAATATGCAACCAATTCAACGATTTAAAAATTTTATTTTTGTCAAGTTGAGGAACCTTATGCAAGACAACAATGAGTTGATTATGAAATAAACCGTTTTGTTGAACGCAATATTGCTGAAAGCATTTATAACTAGATCACTTTCACTTTGTACTCATATCATATTATTCCGTACTTGCAAATTCACATCCGAAAGCTTTTCACTAAGCACACTTGAGTTTATAGAGTTATTGTACTTTGATTAGGTTTACCATGTTGTCACTCAGCGATGGTGATTGTCGATTAAATTATCACCGCTTGAAAAATGCAGTTGAATAACTGTGTTTCAATACTCTCTACCATTATAACTCGATGGTATATATAAGTTAAAATGTCCCCGGGGGGTTTTGTAATTTAATAATTCATAGAGTTCATGGAGTTTGTACTAACTAAATAGTTAAGATCGAGTGCTATTTTGGTGCTTGAGAAAATATGTGCAATGGATTTAAACTGTAAACTACTTGAGCTTCTACAAAATAGTTCCTACACTTTCTTACTACGATTCCTAAACTAGGTAAAATTGCATGATTTTTTTTCTTAATCTTCTTTGGTAATTAAACAACTTATAGTTGTTAAGATCGTCTTTATTTACGTTTCGATCCATGACCTAGTATCATTGTCAAAATAATAAAAAATTTTAAGCTTGTCATTTAGGACAAATTGAGGTGACTTTGATTTGTTAATGTTTGAATTGAATACATTAGGTGAAAATTTTAAAGTTTAGAAGAATGATTGCCTTCAATTTGTGTTGCGTCTTGGGGCCGACTTTGAGGTAGCCAATACGCTTAACGTGAAATCAGCTAATTAATTTTTATAGAGTTAAATTAAATTTCATATAAATTCAATAACTTGAGGATTAGAAAACATTTTTTAACATGTTTCTATTTATACGATTGAGGGGGTGGTTATTAAAGAAGTGTGCGATTACGTTACCGCAAGGCCTAAGTAGCTGTTTTTTAACATTTATGTTGAGGAGGAAAACTACCCTATTTCACATAAAGAAATTTAATAATCTATTTATAGATAAAAGTAACACTCAAACTAAAACATTAAAAAACAGCAACACCATGCTAACCACCATCATAAATTTATCAAACAGAACTATTAACGACACAAAAACTAATTCTATCAAAAGGTCTGAACTTTGCAGTAACACCAAACTCCACATTTGAAATAATCAGCTGTATTGAGAAAACAGCGAACCAACTCGAAGAAGATCAAGCAAACGAATTTAGAGTACGATGCAAAATCGAAATAGAAAAGAATCACAAAATAAAACCAAATGTAAGTAGTAACGAAATAAAATCAATTCACAATCTAAAAAACGATTACTCAATTATAATTCTACCTGCTGACAAAGGCAATGCAACAGTAGTAATGGATAAAAACATTACAATGCATAAGTCAATGAACTGTTAAACACAGAATTACACTAGCTTAGAAACGGAACCAACACAATCAATTGAAAATAAAATACACAAAACTCTATATAAATTTAGAAATGAGTCTGAAAACAAAGAAAGAAGCAAACTGGTCCCACATTACAGTGGGCTACCCCACTTTTATGGTCTACCTAAAATTCATAAAAGAGATATTCCTTTGAGACCTATGGTAAGCTCCATATATTCACCAACATTAATAAATCAAAGTCACCTTCAATTTATGTGATAAATGTTAACCTTGAAATTTTAATTATTTCGACAACGGACCTAGGTAATGGATCAAAACGTAAATAAAGACGATTTTAACAACGAGTGGTTTAGTTCCCAAAGAAGATTAAGAAAAATACACAACAAACATACAGGGAGTATTGCACGAATGTTACACGCAAACAAGATTTTTCCCAATCTCTTTTACCTTCAGAAGATTGTGTCTTCCTTCGAGTAACACGACCCTAGTTAACTCTTACTCCTAAAATAAGTTCAATAACTTTTTTGTTCAACTCTGTAAATGCGACCGAAGGCACAGGTAATGAAGCAGCCTTCTCTGTCCCTCATGGGAAAAAAAAAAGGTTTACAGGGGTCATAGCGCATCAACCTTGGTGCTGGATTGCTAGGATATTGCCGTCTAAGAAATGGAGCTAGCTACATCGCTCAGTCAGTAGTATCCCAAGCCTCTGGTCATAATTTACGATTGAACAATCATGCAGAAAGTTCATTCGCAAATTGATCCCAGCCACCATTTTCACATCAAAGAAATACCTTCGATTTAAAAACTTGCTCTGGTAGGTCTAGCATCAATAGTCCCCCAGTACCTCCCACATTAAAGAAATACCCCCAATTTATATACTTGCTCTGGTAGGTCTAGCATCAATAGTCTCCCAGTACCTCTAACAGGAGGAATTGTTGCGAAGGCGATGGGTCGAACTACTATTGTGACCTTCAATAGAACCCCGAATCCAAAATCTAATGCAAAGACCCAGAGAAATGAAAAAAGTGATTATGTTGAAAATAGGGCGCGAGTGGGAGATGTGGTATGCTTATTTAAATAAGCATCTGTAATTTGCTGTTATTTGTCATTTTATATGTCATAGTTCAAACTGTTTAAACCTTAATTTGGAGGTCATTTTATTACAGGTTAGTCCATACCACTTTGATAGGAAATTGAGTAATCCTTTCTATTGTGGATTCTAGCTAGTAAAATAAATGGCCTTAATTAACTTTACATGTATTTAACTCGCCGTTTGTCGCACAACATGACAACGCTGAATAAATCATACCTGACCGTTAGTCTACCTGACTTTCCATCTTTGCTGTAGAGCGTGTATATCTTGGAATTTAGAAGAATGTGGTCAGTTATGATTTACAATGCATTTATTAACGATCTACATCAAGTGGAGAAGACTGTAGATAATACTTTTGGTTTCCAGCTTATCAATCCAAACTAAGTACAAAGGTCTATTATGATAATCAAATCAAATGTGCAGGGTAGCGATGGTATTAGCCGAAAGATGTTCCTGCTAATCCTACCCCATTGTATAAAGACAGTGATGCACATTATCAATCAGTCGTTACAATCTGGCATGTTTCCTGCAAAATGAAAATATGCAATAGTTACTCCTATTGCAAAAAAAACGCTAGCTATTACGTATGTTGATTTGAGACCAGTTAGCCTTCTGTTATGCATTTTATATCAGTTCCATGTGCGTTGACCATGAGGTTTTCTATGGTGATAACGCCTCAAGAATAGTGAACTTTTGTTTATGCAGTTTACGGCGGTCATGCAGATGCAGATTACAGTCCACTACATTTTTCATACCAGCGCAATTGGCAACCATTACAGGTTAGTGTATTTTAATTGATTAACTATTTTAAAATGCCGTTGGTCCATAAAAACATACAGACACCGTCTCTTTATTTTATCAAAAGTTATAGAGCACATAGTATGCATACAGTTAATAGAACATCTAACAAGTTGCAATATATTACCTATGTATCAATCAGGTTTTCGAACTGGATGTAGCACTGCAACCGCACTGACAAAGGTTGTCAATGATCTGACACATTCCATCGATGAATCAAAAGTTACTTATCTTGTATTTCTCGAAGGCTTTTGATGTTATTAATCATGATTTACTATTAGCCAAACTCCATTACTACGGATGTGATGATGTAGTAATACAGTGATTCACAAACTATTTACAAAATCGGCATCAGGCTGTTAGATTAAACATTGTGCAATCGAAGTTTCGTCAAGTGCCTCATGGTGTTCCGCAGGATAGCATACTGGGGTCGCTACTCTTTACTGTTTTTACCGCAGATTTCCCCATAGTGTTATCATCCTTGTGTAAGTACCATATGTATGCCGAAGATAGTTTGCTGTATATAACCACAGACATTTTCAATGTAAATACAGCCATTATTGAACTTGACAAAGTGAACCTACGGGTACAGGATAATGGTCTTAAACTCGATACATCAAAAACCGTTGCACTGTGTGTAGGGTCCAGGATAAACCATGTAAAATCTGAAATGCTGCGTAATGTAGAAATTATAATAGATGTGTGTGTGGGTGCATGCATACGTGCGTGTGTGTGTGTGTATTTAAGTGTAATTATTTAGTACTGTTTATACTTACATCATGTATGTTAAGGAACGAATTTAAAATCAGCTCTGCTGAATTCAGTTCCTTTTGGATTTAAACCAATAAATTAAATAAAATTAAAAGTGTGAGCATTTCTTTCATCAAACGATAAATTGTGTATGTGAAATTTTGAAGATGAGTTGAGGACAGACTTGTTCAATTAGATTTGCAATAATTGCATGATGACACAGGAGGTATGTATTATACGTTTGATATAATATTGCAATTTCTATATACAGTGGCGTAGTCAGACATGCGTTGTTATGGTTGAAATTTTCAATACAACATTTGCGTTTTAGCAGTGTATTAAATAGTTAATTCTTTCCGTATTAGATTGTACATACTTCAATATTGATAGCGCGTTACCAGGTACGAGTTTGCAAACCAGCTTTAGTGGTATCATCTTCACATGATGTTTCATTTGAATCATACACTTTTAATTTACGCTTTGGGTTCGTATATATACCCGCCTTCGTTGAAGGGATTTTAGCGAATTAATTTGAAAGGAAATTATTCTGAGGTGATATAATATAATTTTCTTTATTGCCTAATTGGGATTACGGCGATTCATAAAGTTGAGTCCTCGCCTGCTATCTGGTAACCACCTGTTACACATTTTTGTTTGTGCATTGAACCCGATTGTGGATCGGTAAGTAAACCGCTATTTTACTGACTGAAATTATGGGATGATATTTTAGGGTTCAAGTTCTAGTTCCATTCAAGATTTATGTTCCACGTTCTGCTATTCTAGGTTCCAGTACCATTGTAAACTGTATGTCGAATTTCGAATTCTAGATGTGGCATCTGTAATTAAAAGGAGAAGATGTTTACAAGTAAGGATCCAGTGGACCCATGCGAATATAATTGGTAGCGATATTCTACCTGCACACACCATTTGAGATGGAACATCGTCATTCACGCATCAACAGTTGGTGAGTCCGTTCCATATCTATTTTATCATCGCAACCGTTTGGTTGACTTTGCATGCTGGTGAATTACATTGTAATATTATTGGGTTTAGGGTTGCAGTGTCCATACAATTATAATAGGGTTGGGTTCTAATTTAGGGTGTTGAACATTGCATATTCACAATACTTAATAGAGTATGTAAACCTAAGCCAACGACCCGCCTATTATTATTACAGGTATTATTGCAGATACCCTCAGTACTTAAGGGTTATCCTGCTAGAATCCTAGTGCAACCCCTTATTTGCATAATAGTCTTTTTAAACCGACCATATGGTCGCAAATTTATGTTGCATTGTTGGCTGTGTTAATATTTGATTTTAAAGTAAAATTCGTATTAGTCAATTGATGTATTGGTATATGTATCGTTAGAGTTTGCACCATAACAAGTGGGTAAGTCCGGTTATTAATTAAATTATAGTATATGTGTTTATTGTTATTAATTTGATATATTCTTGTATAGTAAACGTTTTGAATAGCTATGAGATAAACATTACTGTGTGTCGACGTATGTTAGCTAGATTGTATGCTGTGTGGTTATTATTTGTGACCGTGAGGAATTTCCTATCTCAGTTCCGCCGGAGCCCAGCTGTTAGAGGTAGGTGGCGTTCATTTTTGGCAAGAGGTTTGGTTGATGGTTTACCCCACTCCTCGCCTTGGTACTGGATTAGCTCAGGGTACATTGAAGCTGATAGCTCCGACTACCCCGATAAACATTTACCTTGCTTACCTCATTAGCGATTTTAGTTGTAGATTAGAATTCAATTTGAAATCCCCCCTTGCTTGTTGTCATTGTATTGCGAGCGCCCCGTCCCGTTATAGCATAATGGGGAAATTATACAACATTTTATATAATCGGACATGTATGGGGAATATGCAACATATACAGTGGCATAGACATGACGGACAGGGTCTATAATGTTAGTGAAATTTGATCTCAAACTTTACATTTTATAAATGTTTATATTTAGAATTTTGTTTTAGCGATTCCTACATGGTGCGTAGAACAGCCTGTAGTAGATATGGGTAATGCTAATCCGGATGAACGAATAGACGAATGTGAATTAAATGTGAACACAGTGTTCATTTGACGGATTTGGAGCATTCAAGTTCAGCATCTGACAAGGAAGAAATTCAAACTAGTGGTCTTAGATATGTAGGGAAAGACAGAATTACCTTATGGATGATGCATTCGCCACTTCCTAACATTTGCCACAAAAAACAAAATATAGTAAGTACAAAGCCTTGTGTGAAAGCAGTAGCAGCCAATATTGTGACTATCATTGATACACTGACATTATTCTTTTCTGATATTTTATTATGGAACCTTCTAAATTATGCAAATGTGCATTTAGGGAAAATGTATTCAAAATATTCTCGTGAAGGAAACTGCCCCGGCATAACCTGGAAGAATTATGTGCTTTATGTGGTCTGATTTACATGGGAGGTATAAAAAAGCCAATCATCTAAATGATCAAGAGCTTTAGACTAATGACGGAATAAAGTCGGAATGTTTTCGTGACATACTGTACACTCGGCGGTTTTATACACTTTTAGAAGCACTTCAGTTTGAAGACCTAAAGACTAGAGCTCAAAAAAAGGAATCGGACAACTTGGAGCCCTTTAGACAGGTATTAGACGAGTTCGTGAGTAGGTGCATAAATAAGTATGAACCTAGTGAATTGCTCACAATAGGTGAAATGCTATCTGCTTTTCGCTGAAGGTGCAAATTCTGACAATGCATCGCTAGTAAGCCAACAAACTATAGGATTAAATGTTATGCTTTGGTTGATGCTAAAGTGTTTTATGCATCTAACTTGGAAATATATCCAAGTAAACAACCTAACGGCCCTTTCAGGAAAGGCAATAAAGTGGAAAGTGTTGTCTTGGGATTATCGTCACCATTCTTGAACAGCGGACTAAATATTACTATGGATAATTATTTCACTTCAATTCCAATAGAAATGAAACTCTTGGAAAATTTGACAAGCCTTGCTGGAACAATAAGGAAAAATAAGAGAGGAATTCTCAGTATTTTTGTCAATACAAAAGAAAAAGCAGTAAACACTAGCATGTTCACATTTTTAAAAATCGGCATGTTAATTTCGCATATACTTAAGGAACATAAAAATGTATTGTTTTTTTCAAATTTACATTCAGATGATAAAATAGATGATATTGACAAAAGAAAATCCAAATTCATAACTCTACAATAAAACAAAAGGTGGTGTCAACATTGTTGATGAAAGATCTCTCTATATTCTACTGCAAGAATCAGTTGCAGGTGGCCCCTTATTATTTTCTTTCGTTTGTTGAATATTGGTGGCATAAATTTCTAGATTCTTTATTTTGCTAACACAAATAATGTTAGATTGCCGAATTTGTTTGAAGCAGTTGCCAATAGATTTGATAAAGCCATTTGTGTTTCAAGATTATCAATACCAAATATACCAATCGAATAGAAGACATTAATGTGAAAACTTGCCGGAGTTGAGGAAGTAGAAGCCTCAACCAGTATGGGCGTTACCGGTATGTGTGCAGTTTGCCCAAGATGCAAAAACAGAAAAAAAAACGATCTGTGTAAGTGTAACAAGCATATTTGTAATGAACATGCAAACTTTTTGTGTCAACAGGGCTTACACCCGCCAGAATCTTCATCATCATAGTGTTTCTTGTATTTCTTTGTGTGCTTTTTTCCTTATTTTTAGCAAATAAATAAAGAAATTTTTATTACAAAATAATGCACGCTCCTATTTTAAATAAAAACCTTTTTCCAAAGTGAGCAAAGTTTGTTATAACATGGGTCAGCATATACTGCAATTATTTAGTGGGCGAGCAAAATGCTCACGTGCGACAAACTGGGTAATTATTTAGTAGCGACAAACGTCGGGTTATAAGGTTCCAAAATGTCAAATAATGTATATGCACGGATTCATTAGATGATATGCTATTTGCATTTATTCGGAGTTAGGTAATTTTAAAAGTTTGTAGGTACATCGCTTAGGAATATTATTATGTGAATGGTGTTGGAATTTATTTAGATACCTTATGTTTTCAGGAATATTGATGTGTAAATGGTGTTCAAAGTTATTTTGGTAACTTTAAATTTTTTATATATGAGTGGTTCTACAGAAATAGGAATTTTTTGGTACCTCCATTTTTTTATGGTTTTATTAGCGTTATCTGAAATTATATCTTTAGCATTCAAAAGATAAAAATTGGAACTTACGAGCAAATAATAAAAACCGGATAAAGCAACTTATTTATTGCCATAAATTTTGTTGTTTATGAGAAATTTTCAGTTCTCTGGCATGTCACAAGCACAACATTCAAATTAGAAAACAATATCACAAAATAGTTTCATAAATATATGTGAATTTAACATGCTGTATGTAATTTACATAATGCACTGACATCAATTCTTCTTTAAGATATTTAATTTGAATCTAATTTATTCATAATTAAGACCATTAAACTTTGTCTCAAGTGCATATCCTGCATGTAAGTTAGAATTGTTTAAGCTATACTATTCTTAATTTTAAAAATAAAGTTAACGAGCAGTATAAGAGGTACTGTTTTTTACAGACATCAATTGTAGCCTTGTGAGAATGAAACCATAAGTTGGTTGTAAGAGATCTCGTGAATTCCTTTTAAGAAACAGTTTAGTTTCGTTTGTGTAAAATTAGAAACATACAATCTCCTTTAATAATAAGATGGCAATTTTAATATCTAGACGTGGGACTTAACACATTTTGGTTGAAGATAAAGAAATTCAGTTACTACTAATGTAAAATGTGATCCAGCAGACGTCAACTATAAGATGTTAGTGTGCCCAACCATGAAGTATCAGAACATCCAAGACCACACTTTGATAAGCTAAAAAAACAGAACGTCATGCCAAGCTGTACGGCTTGCTGTTTCCTCTCTACATTTTTGATGGTTTCCTTTGTTGATCTGGATTTTCCTTCTTATGTTCTTTTTAGGTTGCTCATAGTATAACTACAGATGTTTCGGTGTGGAAATTGAATTTATTGTGTTCAAATCATCGGAATATGCTTATGCGACAGCTGTTATTGATTAAGTATGAATTATTAAATATCAGCATTGGCTGTCCATAAAATTTTCTATATAAAAATTTAGAGTAACACCTTAACGATTTTTTGTTGTTGTAAGGAAAAAATTGCTAATTGAAACAAATTACAAATATACAGGCAAAAAAATATAAAAAAATTCGCCAAGAATATCTATTTACAAAAATAACTCGATTCTCAATTTTTAATAATCCTTGGTTTTTAATTTGGTTCAATTACAAGGCTAAATTCAACATTTTGTACCCACAATCTTGCAGAAAACAATCCAGCTGTTATGAAACCTGGTTTATAAAATCATAAGTAGCAATTTAATCTTCTAAAAGCCCGTGTAAACACCTTATTGTTCAAGAAATACCTCATGGTTTCCAACTTGTTTCATACACACGGCGCATGGGCATTAAAAATTTGTTCAGATAAGACTTCCCCCGGTTGAACTGTTCTGGCAAGTAATTTTCTAAATCCGCTCACTTCCACAACATCTTTTAGACAAGCTAGTAGGAAAGTCGTTGATGGTGAGAAGTACTGTCCAAAAACTTTGTTTTTTAATTGATTTTTATTACAGCGCAAAACTCCCAGTAAGATTAACAACCACAAAATCCTCTAGCCCCAACCACGTTAATGAGATAACCAGGCAATAGGCCATAGGGTGGAAGCCACTTATTCATCTTCGGGTTACTTCTAGCCGATCAACATTTTTGAAATCTTGAAGTGGATCTATCATGCACCACATTAGTCTGGGGCCGACACCTTTGGTTATCCAGCTGGAACCTGTGCTCAACCGACCTAGAGGGAGCGGCCAACAGCTAGTGGTTAAGGGCGAGTGATTTTTGCTGGACCCCAAAATGCTCTATTAACTGTTTTTGCAACCCCCTTTTCCACTACAGCTATGTCCCGAGCTGCCAAGTTCCAGTCTGTAAGACTTGGCACCCCATTGACATATAATAATCTTATGCTAACTATGTAAATTTTCTATTTATAGTATACTTTTTCTAGAAAGTAATAATTGCTCCAAATTTTGTATACTTGGAATTTTCAGTAATAACCATTGTAGAATAATTTAAATTACAGTATGTACGTGATTATCAGATCTGATGCTCATTTAAGTCGTAAGAGACAAAATGTTGTTTAAATAATAATTTTTTTTAATATCACTAACAGTTGTAAATTGATTTAATTTTTTACTGAATAAAAGTTATTTGTTATACAATAGATACTCTCTGATTGCAGCAGGTTAAATTTTCTAAAAAGAGTAAATTAAATATCTTTGATGATCCACTCTGTAACTACCCTAAAATAACAACTTTTTAATACTTGCTAGATACAGCGGCGTCCACTACATTTCATTTAGTTTTCCGTTTCATGAAGAATATTTCAACCCTGTCCTTTGCAGAATCTCTCATGGAATAATAGACAAGCTAGCCGCCGGCACAGCAGGTTTTTATAGTTCCAACTCACTCGTAAAAAGTTCAAGTCCCTTTAAATTCCGAATTATTGTTGTATCGTCTCCCTAGCGGCAGAGGAATAAAATTAATACATTAGCACCACATTGTGGGCCCCCGAGTTGGAGTTAAAAATTAATTTGTTACAATGACATTCTCAATTTGAGGCCCGAAAACATTGGCCATCTCCTAGTTTGTAACTCGTAATTTGCTACATTGACCCACCAACGTGGGGCTAGAAAAAATTTTGCTTTGGGGGTTCGGAGTGTGTAACAATTTTTGTTCGCTATAAAAATAAAAACTACAACACCATTGTAAAGGCGTGATATTATTGCCTAATAATTTTTTTTGTTTAGTTACAGCTACGGCGAAATGCATTTCGGCCAGTAGATGATTCTTTTTTCTTTTTTTTTTGCTGGTGTCTATTACATTAATTTTGTTTGCATTTATTTAGCGCTCGTGGACACTATGTAAGTATATCTGTTTTTAATAATTTCTGTTTCATGTGAATATTAAGTTTTTAGGAAATTGTAATAAGGGACTGAGAACAATACGTAAAATATTTATTTATTAATTTTGTCTTATGTAAATATTAGGTTTGAAGGTAAACATTAGTTTGAAGTAGTTAAGGAACGTATTTATTTTTGCATAGATTTTTGTGCTGTGTAAATCCTACGGGATATGTTTTGAATAAATGTTGTTTTCTACATGGGTTGGTTTCCTTTTTCTTGTAACATGTTTTTTTAAATTAAATGTGTGTAAATAAAATTCCTTTCTTGAGCTTTGCTTTTTCTTTCTTTGTAGCCCACCTCACTCTATACGACTTTTAGCTAGCACGACCTTCTTCGGATTTCTTTTTTTGTTGCGGTACTTAGTGCAGACGATTTTTTTTTTGTTTATTCTTCGTTTCTTTCTTGTTTCACGGAATACTGTAACAACGCCGTACTTCCTATTTCCAAAGATAGATAAGTAACTTTAAAATAAAAAAGCATATGGAACAATAGAGTGCTATAAGTCTGTTTAACATGCACCTCATTTGTTATCTGTATCGAATGACTCGTATAAAGGTAATATTGCATGAACGAACAAAATAACTCTTATAACATGCTGCCTAGTTGGTGCTGTAAGACGATGCGTTACGCTAACGATCAGTTAGATAGAAAGGAAATAATATTTAATCTTGAATGGACTTACTTGTTATTAAAGCACCCAGTAGAATCTTAAGTTCATTCAAAATAGTGTTGAAAACCAAGACTTGCATTTAAATCCGTATTTTTATTCGAATTAAACTAAAAACCACAAAGAAATTTGTGTTATTTCTGTTAAATGCATAGGGAACTTGAATTATGGGTTGTAAATTATTTTAAACTACTAGAATGTAAACAAATTAAGCAATATGTAGATGAAAACCTCTGCAAAGGTCAACACGTAAGTGCGGATTTAATGTTGGAAAATCGTTTTGAAACAAAGGGGTAGGAATCCCTCCATTAAATTATAACTTTGTGGGGCATGTTTCAGAATCAAAGGGCAGCTGTGTTTGGAATTTACTAAATGATTAGGAAAAATCCTGATAGTGGCTGAAATTTTGGAATTGAAAAGTGGGAACTTTTATGTAACATTTTGAAAACAATTATGAATATTTTATGTTGATTGTGTGTTTTGGGTAGTAAGACGGTAATTAAGTGAAAATAATTATTTGGCTGGACTAATTAATGATTTGAGATGCGAAAGTCAATAGTGAAATTTATAGTATGAAAAGTATTAAATTTAAAGTATTTTGGAAAGGACAATGTTATAGTGCAAACTGGTATTGAAGTTTTTTTTGTTTTATGAATGACATTGCCAATAAATTGGGATTTACGAATGTCCTTATTACATAGGAAAGCAGGAAAATTTAGAGTGACTAATAGTTTGTAGATGGCTTAGAATTAAGGTGTTTTAAGAATTTTTTTTTGTACAATTTTATTTTATGTTAGCAACTCCTGGCTAGATTACAGGGTACGCTTCATTTTTGAAAAAGACGTGTAATGTTTTTATGTTAAGAGAGGTTAAGTTTAGGTAGATTAGGAAATAAATAGTAAGTGATTTGTAAAGGATTGCAACTACCCTAGCGATAGTCATATCTAGAAGGAATGCTTTATTTTGACAGAAAAACTTGATTATGAACAACTTTGGGAAATGAATACAAGGGAGTTTTATGCGGAATAACGGTCTTTCACATAGAAAGGACATCACAAATCTTGCGGGGATGGATAGCCCCTTCTAATTTTGACAGAGATAATACCTTCAGGTAAGTGTTAACGTAATGTAGAATTTTGAATGTAAAACCTTGTTAATTATTAATTTTGTATTTCTCTATTGTCTTTTCTCATTTATCCATAAGAACCCACTTCTGCACCACTGCAGTTAGTCGACACGTTTTATTATTATGGGGTCCTCGCCTCTTCAGGGCAAATAAAAAATTTAATTGTTTTAACGCTTTATTCATTCATAACAATGCTAAATTCCACCTACTAATAATCCGCTCTGACGGTATTCCAATAATAATGCTCGGTTGTTGAAATACAATGAACTGTCATAAAAACTATGTATAAAAAGAAAAAATTGTCTTACCTACCAATTGTAAGTTGTTTTACTTAGGTGTTAGAGGGTGCAATTTTTGGAAAAACAATAATGGGAATTAAGGATCGCCAATTTAAAGCATCACGGATAGTATGAATCATTTTTTACTGTGGGTTGAAAAGGGTTACGTTTGTCGCATATGCCATTACCAGCCACGAAATCATACTGTCATTCATTTGTTAGTTTTTCCAACCATTCATTCAGTTCTATCAGTTATTGCTAGATTTGCACATGTTTCAATGTATCGTTTATTAATTTAAATTATGTAAATTGTATTAGTTGCGACCTCAGTAATAATTTAGTAAAGCATGATTAATTTAGGTTTTAAACAAGATATATTTCTTGCCGACTTCAACAATAGCAACAGCAAATGTGTTGGTTTATGCTTGTTGGCACTATTAGGACATGGATATTGCTAAATATGATTTTTAAGGATTGTGCTGCTATGGAATTACAATTCTAAGCAAATACATATTAATGGATATTGAAAACTCCAATTCCTTTCAATTGTACTAACATGATAAGCTTGTAACGAACTGAAATAATATGTGCAATTGCAGAAACTGTTTTTACTTTAGATTTAAAAATACAATATCGCTTAAAACTTGAAGAACTATAAGGACACCTGTAAAACTTAAAAACAAGTTTTTAATTTTATTTTACCAACAGCCGCAAAGTATTTTTATATAATTGACATTTTAACAATATTTTGGAGTAAAAATAACCCGAGTACACTGCTATAATTGCAATCCATGTTTCTGTGTTCGCCACAGATGTATAATCAAAGTTTTTAATATTGCATGTATAACATGCCGATTATAAGTAATGGTGTTAGGTGTAATAGAAATGTAGATTGGGATAATGAGGTTAAATGTCGATTAGCAGTGCATACATCTGCCGGATACTCGCTCGTTTCAAATACCTACAACAAATAATTTATTTGCTAGATAAATATTATCCAGTTTATCACAGTAATAATTGTGTTTCCAAGCAGAAAACTCTTGCAATTAAAGGAAATTATTACAAATCTCAGGTACGAAATAGAAACATTAAAACAAGATATTAATTTTGATACTGTTTCGTGCATTCTAATGGAGTCGGTACTAGGTGAAATGAATGATTGCACGAACAAAGTAGAGTGTATTATAATTTTTCATGCAGAAGAGCCAAAGGCTGATAATGTGTACCAAGTTTCAATCTTGAGCCGATAGCATTGTAGCACAAATATTAGGAATTGATAATTCGCATATTAAAGTATTTCGAGTGGGTACAATTATTCCAAACAAAATAATATTGTTAAAAGCGGTATTGAATTCAGAGGAAGATGTTAGATAGTTGCAAATAAATAAAAGTTCTTTACGGACAGACTGCTTTTAAAATATATATACATACTGGTTTAACATTATTGTGGAATGGACATTGAAAGGACAGAACGAACAAGCTGGTATTGAATTATTTCTATGTTGGTTATGAACGACATTTTCAGAAATTTGGATTTATTTTAATATGGAAAATATGGAGTAATGCTAGGATTTATGATGGAATAGATTTAATGTTTTTTTTTAGGATTTCTTTTAGCAATACCTGGCCAGAGTGAGGTTAAGCAACTAAGATTTATAAAGTATATTTGTGTACATTGAAATTATTTAATGTCAATGGAGCTTAAGTTTAGGTTGAATTTTATTTGCATTTATTTAAAAACTAGGTAAACAGGCACATTTGTAAAGGGAATTTAGCTACCCCAGTGATGAAGTCGTATTTGGTAGAGGCCTAACTTTCGAGAAGTTCTTTAATTATGACAAAAATTATAACATTTTTTTGTAGATATTTTAGAGAAAAGTAAATAAGGTGATTGAATTTAGGAAACCGAAGCAAAGGAAACATATGCAGAATAACCGTGTTACTAAGGAATTACGTTGAAGTGATTGGTGTGACAGACAGTTTGGTGCTCCTTAATTATGACAATAGAAAAGACCTTTCAGGGTAAGTGGTTTTGTAACAGCTGTATTTCATTTCAATAATATTTATTATTTTTCTTTTGAAATTTTCTATGTTGTTTTATAATTTTTGCATAGGAACTCACTCCCGTGCCACTGCAGTTAGATGGCGCACCCTTATATTGTTACGGGGCCCTCATCTCTTCAGGGTAAATCAAAATTAATTAACTTAACGCTCTTTTTTCCCATAACAATTATTGGAAGACAATTTTCGGCAACCTGTTTGCTAGAACGCAGTTGTTCTTTTTGTTGGTTTAAGTTACTGTTTCATTTTCCTTTTCTAGTGCTGGGAAAAGTAACTATTGCTCCAAGAGTGACCAAAATTTTGAATCTTTAGAAACAAGAAAATTCTCCATCAAAAGGGATAATAATATATTTAGTTGCGAATTTCAGAATTTAATATTTTTTATGTATTATTGTAACTTATTTTAATCTATTTGCATCACTAAACAACATACGACCTATGCAAGCTAGTATTAGAATTAACCACTAATTTTTTGTTCACATGCTTCCCTATTCCTTTACGTCGCTCTGTAATAACTCCCTATAATAATTTGTATTAAAGTTGGTGACATCCAAATGTATGTACTTGAAAAGCGATGTGTAATTTTGTTTAATTAGTATTGCAATCTTACGAGTTAACTGCACTCTTTCTCTAAAATAAATTTTTTAATTGACCTAAGCAATTCTAGGAAGATCAGTTATTGTTGACCATACAGAGTTACTACAAATGAATCAGTGGGTTTTCAAAAGACATAATTCAGAAAGTATTACAGATATAATGATAAATGACAAGAATGGGAAAATATTCAAGTTTAAAACGTGCACTTGCAAACATTGCTTTACACGTCCAGGTATCGTCACGTCCCCAAAATGCTTAAGTGCCAACTATGTAGCAGAAAGCATTTTGGTGTGTTAGAGTACACACGATGTTTATCTGTTGTTACAGTGCAGCGTGCATTCCGACAGCAATATGAAACTGATTCTTCACATCACCAGAGCATTCTACAATGGTATTGACATTCCAAGAATACAAATGCCATTACTAAATGTAAAAGAACCAGAAGACTATGTTTCTTACAAAACTGCAGATGCAGTTAGGCAAAGTTTTGCGCGTTTTCCACAACAGTTCACTATCAGAGCAGTAGAGAAGTTTGTCAACTGGGTATTCTGCCATAAAGCGTATGGGAAATTGTGAAGAAGCAATTGATTTAAACCGTATCATCTACAGATAATGCACAGTTTACGACCCGCCGACCACGTAAAGTGAACTAATTTTTAAACTGCCATTCAGGAAGCAATGGAGGATGAAGAATTTACTAACCATCTGTATTCAGTGACGAAGCGATATTTAAGTGGAAGGGTGAACCGTCACAACATTCTGATATGGGGCATGTAAAATACTCATATGACTGTGTAACAAGAAAGGAATTCTCAAAAATTTAATGTCGTAAGTGCAGTATCCAAAATAAAAGTGTCCAGACGACATTCAATTTTTGAGAATTCCTTTCTTGTTACACAGTCATATGAGTATTTTACATGCCCCATATCAGAATGTTGTGACGGTTCACCCTTCCACTTAAATTTTTTTTTTGACAACGGTCCTAGGTCATGATCGAAACGTAAATAAAGATCATTTTAAAAACTATGAGTGGTTTAATTTCCAAAGAAGATTAAGAAGAATACCTCCTACCTAGATATGTTGCAGTTGTGGTTATTTCCGCAAGCGACAGAAGATTCTAACATTTTTATATTACAACAAAATGCAGGTCCGCCTCTCTAGCATAAAGAGCTATGTCGATATCTAAACGAGGAACTTCCTCACCATTGAATTAGTCGATGTGCTGAATAAGATTTAGTATAGTTTGCATAGCCTTCAAAGTCTCTCGTATTACACCGTGCGATTTTTTTCTGTAGGGAGTGTATTAAAGATATGGTTTATTCATGACCCATTGCCAACAACACTGAATGAACTCTAAAAACGTATTTCTGCTGCTGTTAACAGTATCGATCGAGACATATTGCAGCAGGTATGGGTCAAACATGACTATCGTTTGGACATATGTCATGTGATGCGAGAACCCCATTTTACAATTTTAAAGTTGCAAGATAGTCTGACAAAAAGGGTGTGTCATTTATACTTAGACTGCAGCATTACTAAAATTGATCTAAGTTAATTAGTTTTACAATAACAAAATTAAAGTAGACAGCGTGGACTTTAGTTTTTATTTTTATAGTATTTGTGATTACGTTTATCCTATTTGATATTCATTATATTTTTAGAGAATGTATATCTTGTAGACATTTTGTTGAATATTTACCTGTAAATCAAATTCTTCATCTATGTCATTGATTTCCTGATATGCTTTTGTAAGTAGTTCCAGAGCCTTAGCATGATATCCCATTTCAGTAGCAATAAAATCTAAAAGAATCGTTTTAATATCTTGGAGCTTTTCTTTCTCAAAATTAGTTATTTGATCTTCAAGGCTATGAATAGTTCTGGCCACTTCTGCTGTTGCTTTTACCAATTCCGTCTCGGCTTGAATCTAAAATAGAAAACTATTTAAAATATATCTACATTGTAAACGAAAACATAATATACGAATCTGATATCACATTTAAGGACAATTATGTTTTACTAAGGCATTTAACGTGTTGTTTTTGCTACATTTTGTTTTTATGTTTACTGGGAAAGGACTGAAGGTGTGTGGCCGAGGAAGATGAAGTTGCAGTTGTTAAACTGCCTAACATCTATTATTTGTATCGATTATTGTGGCGTGCTCAAATGCTTTTGTTGTTACTTCAAAAATTAAACGTAGTATAAAATTTAAAAAAAATAGACATTTAAATATTTTCAATTTTTAAAAACTGATTATTTAATTTTGTGGTATCAAATGCATTGGAACGCAGCCCAAAAATATAGATACGAATATTTCATGGTGCTACTTCCAAAATGTCCGAGGATTTAGAAGTAAAGTTAATAGTTTTTTTTGTGGCTGTCAATGATTGCTAATACAATATTGTTTCATTAGTTGAAACTTGGCTAACTGATGATATAATTGATTCAGAGCTGTTTCTGTTGCTGTATAATGTGTATCGATCAGATGTAACTATGAAGACATCGGTCTCTTGCATGGCAATGGATCTCTACTTGCAATTAGGAACTGTTATATGTTCCAGTGTTTTGTCCTAACATATATTAGATACACTGTGCCTGGTATTAATATACTTAGAGTGCTTAGTTTTATATAACATTTTGATAATGGTAGATTTTAATGTGCCATTTTGTAACAGTACACATTTAAAAGACAATAAAGCCGAATTGCTTGAGAATTTTGAGCAGCTCCTTGATGTGTCATTACAATGGTGTTGTTAATAGTAAAGGTAGACTGTTTGATTTAATTTTTTGTAACATTTCTTGTGCTATTATTGAGGATGCGTCGTCCTTGGTTAAAGCTGACTTCTACTACCCGCCAGTTGATAGACGCTTAGCTGCTACATTATCAGGTAATAATTTCTCCCTAGGTGGTGCTAATAAATATAATTTTAGGAAAGCTGATTATCCGAATTTGTATAATGCTGTACTAATTGCTACGTACCTAGACATAGCTAGAAGAAAAGTACATACCAGGCTAACAATCAAACGCGGAGAGTTGGGGGAATCATCTAAATACCAAAAAAAAAACAAAAAAATAAAGCACGTCGCACATGATTATCTATTATCAAATTAAAATAAATAAAGGATTCTGTATAAACAAGCGAAAGAAATAAATTTAGAGTTACTATTTTACAGCAAACAATTATATTATACGGACAATTTAGTAATTTAGATACGAAGTGCGCATCTCGTATTTTACAGCAAATAAAACTAATCAGTAATAAAAATAAAAACGTGAGAGCTTTTGTCAAACGTTTTTAAATTGTACATAATACTTTTTGTAAAATAACCTAATCAGTTGAAAAGAATTAACACGTGAGAGCTTTTGTTGGACATTTTTAAATTGTACATAATACCTTTTGTAAAATAAACTAATCAGTAAAAAGAATAAACGTGTGCGTTCTTTTGACAAGTATGTTTAAAAATAGTACATCGCACCTGTAGAGCGATAATATCGATTCGCAACAACAATAATAGTTCTACAGTGTCACGTTTCTTATCACGTAACTACACCAAACGCTGATACGGAATATGCCACTGATGTACACAAAAGAAAATAAGTTGTATACCTGTATGTGCCTGGATACTTAGCTTGCAACCCGTTGGGGATGAGTCAACACAGTAACGCCGCGGTGGTCAGGATCCATTCACCCTGCCATCGTAACTACAGCAGCGATCCACAAACAAAAGCAGCTGGTCCACGGCAACGAAAGTCGGGCCTACACAAAGGAAGAACCCAGTTGACCTCCAGCTAAAAAGAGAATCTGATTAGAATGGGCAAGTGCGGGAACACTCACCAATACACGCAAGATACCAAAAAAAGACGTGCATCGTTTTTGAAGTACGGTGGCGAATAATGTAGCAAATATTTCGACGCACAAGCTGTAGAATCAAATTCAAAAATGGTTTGAATAACACGAATTCGAACTCCAAAATCCTCGCGTTATCAAAAACGCGATTAGCAAACTGGAAAACACGCTATCAAATAATAGTAGGATCTATCATCTCGACAAGTCTTTAAATGGAAATCATAAGAGAAACAATTATACGTGGTCGTAAGGTATAACAAGATAACGGATACCTAAAACAGGATATAAACTATTTAATTATAGCATAAACTTGTTTCCAAGCAAAGTGGATTTGAGTTAAAATTATTGTTAAAGCGGGCTTAGGAAGTAACAAGTAAAATATACAGGATATTGATGAAGGATTTAAGAATAGCAACGTAGTTGATTTAACAAAATTATCGTAAAGTGGACTTATGAATTAACAAGGGAAAAAGGGAATTTATGTAAATGAAATAACCAAGTACCGGATACGGTTTTACTGCCGGAAATGAACATAACAAATCGACTAATTTTGATTCCGGTATTGCTTTGTATGATAAACTTTTGGGCCTTCTTGATAAATATGGTCCTCTATACAAACCAAACAGGTGTAACTATCTAAAATAGTTTACACCTGAAATTATTAATCTAATATACAGAAAAATACTGCTTCCTGAAAATACAAAAGCTGGGGTACTGATTATTATAATTCTGAATCTAGGTTGCTTACTGTGTCTAAATGTCAGATACTGAAGTCGTGTAATAACTATGTATGTCTAATGGAGCATAAACTAAGGGATGATCCCAAATCTTTCTGGTCATTTATTTAGGTTAAACATGGTATGACCCGTATACGTGATAAGGTATCCTATGAAGATCATTTGTACGATACCCGAAAGTCGATTGTTGAAGTTTTTGAAACTATTTTAGCAGTGTTTATGTGCCTTGTGCAGTTTCTCCTACCATGTTTTGTGAGAGTATCTTCTTTATCTGAGACTTAAATACTGGGGAAGTACCTGCTGCTGAAAGTTGAACTATCAGAGTGGTCCTTAGTTACTCTTGGGCAAAAATTATTGTACGATTTTTTTGAGCTGTCCCCGTTTGGTCTATTGCATGAAAAAATTTGTGTAAAATTTCAGCTCAATCGGAAAAAGGGAGCCTTGAAAATCGATATCACAGAAAATGCCTATTTTATTTTATTATGTTGCGAAGTATTAATTATTTGTAAGAAAGTACTATACAAACGTTGTAGATCTATAAAAAATGCATATATTATCATCTATCACTTTTTCTCATAAGACTAACGATTTTCGAGAAAAACCTGAAAATCACTTCGCTACAAATTCACGTGACATTTCAGATGCTCTGTAACGCTGAACGGAAGAATATGATTCAAAGCTTTAGAAAGTTTCTACTGTAGCGTGGATTGGATCACACTCTACTTACATTTCGAGTTCCTATGTGGTGACCTAACCAAATAGAAAAAAGGTGGTAAGGGACTGTATGGTAGTGGGTGTGTGGCAGTACGGCACAAATCGAAGATGTTTGTCTCAAGGACAACAGTTCACTGCTGGAATTCGACAGAATGCGAGCAAGTTTGCACGTCACGATGTGCTCTACCTGTTTAGGTGACAAAATTTATTTACTCGGACAGTACTTGTATAATATAACTGGAAGTAAATTGCCATCGAATAAACAGGTATTTAGTGTATTCTTGTTTAATCCTCGTGTGGTGAAGTTAACTTCACGTGAAAGTGCCAGACCAATTTTGCAAGAAATGAAGATTTTTTTGGGAAAAAGCACGGAAGACGAGAAACTATATCCCAAAATTAGAAACGATGTACCAAGAATGGAGACAACTTCAAAAACACGTAGGGAAACCATCGAAGACAGAAAAAAAGAAAATTCTATATCAAAACTGAAAGTTTTACAGGCGCGTGCATTTTTATAGAAAATATTTTAGAAAAAACTCTTTTGTATTTTCTTTGTAGACATCAGATATATGAAATTATCCTTAGAAGCGTTTTCGAGAAAGAGATGGGTAAAACTACAGATCCGACCATCTTAATGTTTAAGAAATTTCAAAAGGCTGACCTAAAATCAATGTTTATAATTTCCTATCTGGGATTGAAAACGAAAAAAACATGAGACACTTGAACCAAGGAATTATATCGGAAATTCTTGACTGTTAGAAATATTTTGAGCGAACAGTAGCTTAGAGAAGATTATAGGGAACTCTTAGAATTAACGGGCATTTTCTTGACGAAACACCGTCTCGTGAAATATCCTTCCGTGTTACCGAGGCCCTTCATCATGCGAGGTGGACGGCAAAAGCCATTTATTGCTTGAAAATCTTTCTGTTTCGTGATGAATTTGTATTATCACAGAAAAGACAGAATGCAATTTGTGATATTTGTATTTTTATTATGTGTATATCGAAGCATGGGTTTGTGCACCTTCTACTGCCAAAGCACCGTATTAGGATTTCAGGGTTCTTTCGAAACTTTTTGCGTATCAAGCTATCGATCGTGATATCTTTCATATTGCTTTACAAAAACTAAACAATCGTTTATGGCATTTGGGTCCTTAAGTTCTCGCATTAGCTTTCTTTGATCCAATTTGCCATTTGAATCGAAAATGGAAATGGTCAAAGCTTTAAATCGGAAAACAAAATTATCGATCGAAAATGAGAAGCAAATACAAATATTAATTGATGAATTGCAGAAATTATTAACGACGGAATTGAACAATTCGTTTCCGAAATTAGAAAATTTTTCAAACGATTTGACTTGAATGATGAATTCCTTATGACAGATTTGTCGACATGGCATCAAAATGAAAGTTTTGAAACGGTCTGGAATTGGTGAATAAATTGAAAGTTGTAAATGTTTGGGCTGAGAGAGGGGTGAAGCTTATGGAAGATTGTATAAATTATTTACGAAAAACGAACAACAGAAACAGCATGTGCTTCAAGTTGTAAGTGACCATCACCGAATGTTTCCAGACTTTAAAAAGCAACACTATGTCTGCATCAATATTTGTAGTCAAAAAAGAGATATCATATTTTTCTTGGAAATCTGTAGTTATATATAAAAAATATATAATATATAAAAAATTGATATATGCAGTTTTTATAGATCTACAACTTTTGCATATAATTAATATTTAGCAAGATAAATAAATAAGATGGATTTTTTCCTGTGATTTTAGGGTTTTTCGATTTACAAGGCCCTTGGGGCACTCTTTCTCTTCATCCGATTGACCTCCAATTTTAGACATTTTTTTCATGCAATGGCACTAAATTGGGGGATAGAAAGAAAATTCAAACTTTGAAAAATAACGGCCACCTATTGAGCTATGCATGTGCAAGTTAAAAAGTAAGTGCCACAAGGTGAAGACTTATTGGCTGTGTACACAAATTTTTCCAATAAAATCCAAAGACTGAGTATTTTCGTGAAAAATACTCTGTCTTTGGATTTTATTTAAAAAGTAAGTGCACACTGCAACTAATCAAATTTCTTCTTTTTTAGTTAAGGATTGTGCGGGTGTGTTAGCTTATCCATTTTCATTCACTCAAAACTGCTACTTTTTCTGCAATATGGAAATCTTCTTTAATTTGTCCAGTTCTGAACGAGGGAAACCAGGTAATGTTAAAAATTATCGTCCTATATCAAGTTTGTGCAACTTGGTTTTAAGACGATCTTTGTCAGTCATAACTCATCTGTTAAACACACAATATCTCCATAACAACATGGATTTTTTCTAAGAGATCGGCAACAACTAACTTGATACATATTATGCAAGTCATCTCCGAAACATTGATGCTGATGGCCAGATTGCTATGATTTGCACTGATATCTCCAAAGCATTTGACTATATCAACCATTCTATCTTGATTGCCAAGTTGAATTCTTTTGGGTTCAGTTCTTCTTTGAGCAAATTTTTTTGATTTTATTTAGAGGAATGCACCCCATATGTTACATATAATGGTTTCTAATCTGGACCTTTTGTTGCTATTTCGGGCATTCCTCAATGTTCAGCCTGGGACCACTCATATTTCTTATATTCTTCAATGATGTAGTGGAGAACATCACCTGGTATGCTGATGATCTCAAATTGTTTTTGCAAATTAATTCGCTTGAAGATTGCCATCAGTTACAGTTAACTGTTTGGTGCAAGAGCAATTTGCTAAATCCCAAGACGACTAAGGGTCACGTTGTTACATATATTCGGAAATTGAATCCTACTACTTGCACATACTATACTGAACCACATACTCTATCAAGGTGTTATAAGACTAGTAATCTTGGAGTTCTATTTGACCCATCACTTACGTTTACCGCTCATATTAATAAAATCGTTAAAGGGTCTTTCAAAATTTTAAGAAATTGCAAGAATTTCTCAGGTATTGAAGTTTTGAAAATCTTACATCTAACATTAGTCTGGTCTAAATTGGAATATTTGCACGATTTGGTCTCTGATGTATGTGTCACAAGACCATACTTGAATCTGTTTAGAAAAAAAATTTTAAGTGTCTATATTGGAAAGTTGACAGCGCATACCCTGTGATGCAGTCATACAATGCTGTTGAATAAGTTCGAATTGTTTGCCTTGGAAACTCGAAGAACTATAGCGGGACTGACCTTTTATTTATATTTTGCTGCATAATAAAATTGACTCTGCTCAATTAGTGTCTTTTATCAAATTTCATACACCTCATGCTGTCTAGACAAACCTGTATGTTCTATGTACCAATTGCCAGAACAAACTTACTTTGTAAATCGCCTTTTTATGTGATGTGCTCAAATTATAATTATATCTGTCAACACTGACATTCATATTAACTCATTAAGTCGTATCTTAAACGTGTTCATTACGCTAAAATAGGATTAATTTTTTGTATAATTTCTCATTGTGTTGTTACCTGGAAATGTGTTTACCTGTTGGAAATGTTTATAAATAAATAAATTAAATTGTTTTTGGGGAGAATTATTTGCATTCATGGTAGAAAAAGATAGGTCTCTAGAATATATATTTAAGTGAATCCCGATATTTCATAACAGTATTTTATTTAAACAGCTATCTTTCAAATAAACAGAATGCACAAATAATCATTCTTGTTAAAAATATTCCATGCAACGATACATAAGCTCTGAGTATAGTAGAGCAGCATCTACGAGTTATAAAACTTTTGAAGAAATACAATTTAAAAGACCTTAGTTGAATATCCAACACTTGTAACCTATATCAACTCTATGCTTAAAAACCACTAATACTACATTTTATATTTGTTTGTTACTTACAATTTGTTGCCTGTTTCTGGGATTCCTTTCTCGAATTCGATCTAGTTGCTTTTTTCGTGTTAACTCTTTATCTCTGGCATTGAAGATTTGCCGGACTTCTTCTTTTGCGTGTTTGCAAATATTAGCATAGCGTGAAAATCCTTTAACTACCTTGTTGTCGATATTCTGAACTCTAACATCGCCATAATCACTAACAGTAGAAATTGCCGCAGCAAAACCTGACAACCCTTCACTTAAGGATGCATTAATGTTTTCCGTCTCTGCATATTTATGAAAAACTTCGGCTAGTGAATCTCCTTTGTCTCGTACTTTGGCAGCTTTGCGGGAGTATTGAGCAAAGGTGTCACAAAATTCAGCCAGATGTTTTTCAGTTTTTAGAATACGTTCTTGTGCGAACTTCGCTTCTTCTTCGCTATAAAAGATATTTTAATAATAATAAAGTAGATATTAAAAACATAGTGTATAAAATTAGCTACTGCAAAGCTTGCTTATGGTGATTCTCAATTATTTATAGTTTAAATAAGACTTTTAGACATTGCTTGGTTATATCTTCATATGGCTTGAGGTGAATTTTACACTATAGACCATTTTTCTAAATGTAATGTTTTCTGATTTGAAAGATTTTTAAAATTAATATTATAAAAACGTTGGGCACCTACAGAAATTTGAAACAAAGAGAAATCGTGGTCAAGTTATCCGTTCATTTTGTTCAGGTTAGATATAAAGTTTGAAATGAAGGCGTAGTCGGTTGAGAGGGGCAATGTAGGTATTTTTAGCTTGAAGCAATGAATTGGTCAGAATCAGACGGGTTTGATTTCATTTAGGTTGGGCTAGGTTTTAGGCTTGGCAAGTCAAATCCGTTGTGGTTAGGTTATGGGTTTATTTATTTAGATTAGTTGTTAATATTTTACAATTGCATTATTATCTTATAAAGGGTTAGAAATAGTAGTTTCATTAGTGTATGTTTAAAAAATTATAATGGTTTATTATAAAAGTTTTCAATTAATCTTGATCGTGCGAAAGGATTTATTGGAAAACTATTAATTCGGCAAATGTTCAAGGTTGAGGGATCTTGCTAGCCACAGGATGCTTAACCCTCTTCACATACCACTGAATATCAGAGAAATAGGATATGTATTTACAAAACAAGAGAAGGTGAACCGAACTGTTTCTAACAAGAAAGAGCAGCTGCTATGTTCGAAGATAACAAACATAGAAGCAAGGACTAAAGTGTTGGAAGCGTATATGTAGAGCACAGCACTATAGGTCTATGAAATAGTGACAGTAGGGGAAACAAAAGGAAGAAGCCTTTTCGAATGTTATGTTTCATATGTATGATGGACAGATATAGTTAATATCAAAGAGGTTATAGAAATGGTAGGGTGGATAAAGATATCTGTGGAAAACAAAGAAAAATAGGAGAAATAGAAGGACAGGATACGTTGTAAGGCATTTTTGGGGAATAGTGTGGGCTATATTAGATAGGAAAAAAAGAGAGATAGATGTAGACCTAGATCAGACTATTGCACGTAGATAGTGAAAGATGTATGCTATGGATTAGCTCAGAATAGGAAACAATGGAGGTTCGCGTCTAACCAGTTCCAGGACTGAAGTTTATATAATGTTTTGGGTAACATTTCATTAAAACCTGAAGGGACTAGCACCCCATAACAATATAAGGGCGTGTTGGCTAACTGCAGTGGTGCGGAACTGTGTTCATATGGAGAAAATAGAAGAATCCGAAATAAATAGCAATAAACAAAGTGCGTTACGCTAATCACTTATCCTGAAAGGCGTTTCTCTAGTCATAATTAAGGGGCGCCAAACCGTCTGTCACAGCAATACCCTTTTATACTATCCTTACATGGAAGACTGTTATTCTATATAGGACTCTGTTGCTTCAGTATTCTGAATTTATCACACTATATTTACCTTTCACTAAAATAACTAAATACACTTTGTAATGCCGTCATTCAGTGTCAGTTGTCTTGTCTCGTTATCACCCCCTCCTCGCACTATCAGTTGTCCATAGCGCGCTGTTGTGTTTACATCGTAGAGCTCGCGAACCTGTTTCGAAACCGGTATAAGGTATTGTTAACCAACATTGATTACCTTAAGCCTGTTAAATTGTGTGCTTATTGGGCTTTTGTTATTAAATGTTTGCTTATTCGTATTGCATAAATCTCTGTTTTATTTTTAACCGCATTAAAAGAACCTCAACTAAGGAATACACCACCCACCCCGTCACAGCTTATTAAATTTTTGGTCATGATTAAAGAAAATTGAAAAATAAAATGCCCTCTCAAAGCAAGATTCCATCACTGAGGTAGCTGGATATCCTTTACAAATGCGTTTACCTAGTTTTTAAATATATTCAAATAAAATTCAACCTAGAGCTAAACTATATTAAGATAAAATTATTGTAACATGTACAATAATATACATAGGAAACAGTTTCTTAACCTCACTCTAGCCAGGTATTGCTAAAAGATTTCATATCACTCCAAATTTACCATTGTTCTAGATTCCCAGATTGATTTATACGGCATTTCAAATCCTATATCTGAAAATGCTCATTACAATAAAACACCGAAAACAGCACAATAGTTTTTATTAACCATTCCAATATCCGTTAAAAATATTAAATTGTCACTCTTACAACAATAATTTTACTAATACAACTTATGTTCAAAATAAATATACACTAATTCCGCCCAACAAGGTCAATTTTTCCCATTAATTATTCTACTTTCCCAACAAATAGTAGCTTCCTTAACACAAACTAAACCCAAAATGTTTGTAGGGTGAACTCACAAGTTTCCTACACTATTTACTTCGGTTGTCACGACATTATATCCATGCCTCCGACGTATGTGAACCTACCCGGCACTTGCAAACGTATTTCATGTTGCCGCCGCATATTTTTTCCTACGGATATCCAGTTGCATCTTAAAAGTAGATTACTTTTAGCTTAACTTTTAATTTGTCTTTCTTATTACTTGTTCATATAACTACATTTCAACCTTTCTAATTACCTGATCGCGAATAATCAATTCATTGTTTCCCGTCAGATGTCTACCATTGGTCATTTCTCTCACAATATAAAAATTCGTTCTCACAATGTAATATATTTTATCCATACTGAATAAAACAGTTATTGTCACATTACTTTGTATATAAATTGTAATGCTGTTGCATTATGGTATTATTTTAATATCCTTGGTGTTAATTACCTTTTCATGTGGAATGCATAGTCAGCGTCTTGTAATATTTCCAGTTTTAATTTGTCATCAACCTGAATTATTACGTTTACAATGTATTTAAAAGAAAATGTTATACCTTTACAGAACAATAAGTATAATATTGCAGTTTAATATGACATTAAGATAACTCATTAGTCATTAAATAGGATAAACGTCACGACAATAAATAACCACTCAAATGAAAGATTTCTTAAATCGTACAATGTAATAAATATGTAATGAATGCAGGGCGTCATGCAATAAACTCCAACCACGAAATTACAAGGGCATCTATGATAAAATGCGTATTACGATGGAAGTCCGAGTCCTACATTATTTTATAACCACAAACAGGGAAAACAGATTTAAATGTTATGTATTTCTCACATAAAATTAAGAAAGCTTTTGTACATCGTTCATTAAAATAATTCTATTTATACAATACACTAAAACAATTACAGCTATAGTTTACAATGAACTAATTCCTTAAAACGCAAACTTTCATTAGTAAAATTCACAAACATCAGGTTGCAGATATAATTTAATGATTTCAATACAATGTAATTGTATTCATTTTTATCGCTGAAAACATTAAAACATTATACTAGCTTATAAACCATAGGGAGTCATGCATCTTTCACATGATAGGATTTTATAGTGGAAGGCATACTGCAGTCAAACCCAAGGGTAAAAATGAAATAAATTATCCGCAAGCATTTAATTAGAAAACGTCAAAATGTAGTAATGCGAGCAAGAAGTAAGGGGGACGAAGAAAGTCAAAGGTTGAATGACACCAGCTTCAAAATGTAACTTGGCTTTCTTCGAAGGGAGATATTTAAATGATGTGCGAGGTTTTGTAGAACTTCGCTTACAGATTTAGCAAGTTAACCATGTGGAATTTTGCAAAGTTGTGTGTGACGCGATGAAGGATTATCTGCGGATATAATTAAAATAAGTGAATCGCGTTGAGTTAAGGTAGCTCTGTCAGTTGGATGATATCCATAATTGTTGTTCGATGGACGAAAAATAGAAATGTTGGAGGTCTCTAGACAACCTGAAAGTTTTAAAGATTGGAATTAAATATTATGAGGTTTTATGTTACTTTTGAAAAATGTATGTGTGAATGTTTAAATGTAAACGAATTGACATTTGGGTAGTAGGAAATAATACGAACAATAATGTTTTTATATTTTGTTGAACAATAAATTAGTCATGGAATTAGTGTTGGTTAAATCTATGCATGATATTATCATGTAAGGAAGTGGAAATAGTTTGGAACATTTAAAAATATTAAGAAATATGTACATATGGAAATTAAAATGTAAATTTTATTGGCAGCATTTAGTGTTATAAAGGATAAAAGTTTAGTATTTTGGAATCAACAATGAAATGATATAACGAAAAACTGTTTTCCATATTTATTATTAACAATATTTCCAGAAATTGTGGTTTGTAATATCAGGTAATTCAATATGGGAAATGGGAAAATTTGGAGTGATAGTATTATTCATGGATTAAATTAATTATCTTTGTTTAGCATTTCTTTTTTATAAGACATGGCCAGAGTGAAGTAAAGAAATTTAGGTTTTTCTTTTAATGAAGGTATATTTGTATTTACTACTACCTAGGAAGCCAAATAACGCAAGATGAGAAGAGCACAAAAGATATTAAACAAAGATTAGCACAAGGTTGTGTTACATTTAACAAGAAAAACAGCTACTGTGTTCAAAGATAGCAAACATAGAAACAAGGAAAAGATTGCATAAATCATATGTGTAGAATACAGCACTGTACGACTGTGAAACCTGGACAGTAGGATAAGCGGAGAGCAAAAAGATAGAAGCCTTTGAAATGTGGTGCTACAGATGTATGATGAAGATATCATGAACAGACAAAGTTAAGAATATAGAGGTACTATAAATGGTAGGGGAAGAAAGAGGTATGTGGAAAACAGAAAAATAGAAGAGATAGGCCACATACTAAGGCATGGGGGAATAGTGCGGAATATATTAGAAGCAGAGATAGGCAAAAAGAGAGGTAGAGATAGACATGGGTTAGACTACTGCACATATATAGTGAAAGGTGTAAGCTGTGGGAATTTCAGGAAAATGTGTAGGCTAGCTCAGAATAGAAATCAATGTAGGTACGTGTCCAACCAGTTCCAAGATGGAAAACCTAGTGACGAAAAAAATAATTGTACTTAAACCTGATGATTATTATAAGCAACTACAGGTATTGGTTTTGCAATATTGTCAACTAATGTTAATTGTGCGAAAGAATTTACTGTAAATCTATTAATTCGGCAAATGTCTAAGTATTGGGGGATCTTGGTAGCCACAGGCTGTTTAACCCCCTTCACATACCTTACATGTGATTTTCTATTGCTCCACCCGAAGGTACTACATTGGCCAGGAAACGAGTTTTTACCTGGAAAATTTGGAATTTTGCCGAACCCTTGTTGTTCCAAGCAAGGTAGGGATCTTTAACGTGGACCTCCATTTTACCTCTCATCTGCACGGGGGTGTATTTTTGTGAAAAATACTCGCCTAACATCTTTCAAGCAGACCGTGTCGGGATTCTCCCCTTTACACACCACTGAATCTCTGTGAAATAGGGCATATAATTAGGAAACAACAGAAGGGGAACCGAGCTGTATCTAGGCTGTGGGAAATTCAGGGAACTGTGTAGGCTAGCTCAGAATAGAACTAAGTGGAGGTACGCGTCCAACCAATTTCAAGACGGAAAACCTAATGACGAAAGAAATAATTACACTTAAATCTTATGATTATTATAAACAACTACAAGTGTTGGTTTTAAAATATTTTCAACTAATGTTGATTGTGCTAAAGGATATATTGGAAAACTATTAATTCGGCAAATGTTCAAATGTTGGAGTATCTTGGTAGCCGTGGTCTGCTTGACCCCCTTTACATACCACTGCATATCAGAGAAATAGGGTATATATTTGTAAAACAATGGAAGGAGAGACGAACTGCATTTAACAAGAAAGAGCTGCGGCTATCTTTGAAGGTAACAAACATAGAAAGGAGATAATTGTTGAAAGCATACGTGTGAAGCACAGTACAGTACGTCTATGAAATAGAGGCAGTAAGAGAAGCAGACAGAAAAACAATAGAAGCCTTTTGGAATGTTGTGCTTTAGGTATGAGGATGATAGCATGGACAGACAAAGAGGTTACAGAAATAGGGGAATAAAGATATCTGTGGAGAAATAGAAGGGCAGAATACGTTCTACGGCATTTTTGGGGAATAGTGCAGGATATATTACAAGTAGGGATTTGAAAAAAAGAGGAAGAGGTAGACCTAGATCAGAGTATTTTATGCAGATAGTGAAAAATGCAGATTGTTGAAATTTCAGGGAAATGTGTAGGTTGGCTTCGAATATGAAACAATGAGGGTACGAGTCTAACCAGTTCCAGGACTGAAGATCTAATGATGATGTATTCAGACTTGTAAATTCAGTACGAGCACTAGGTAATCTGATAAAGAAATTTCCATCTGTAGCAAGAATAACACTACTTGTTCATTTCTTTTCTGCCTGTGATTTTTAATTTCTTCCCAAATATTGTCGTAAAAATGTGCCGGTAAGAAATCTTTTCTCAAACGACTGACTAATGCCTTTTTACCGCTTTGCAGAATTTCTTGCACATCTGTACCAATCTCTATAAATAATTCAGAGGTGGAGTTATATAGATCATGTGCATTTACTTTATGTGAATGAGCTAACTCGTTTATCCTTTCTAAAAAGTTATATAACTCTTTCAGAAAATTTTATTCCCCAAGAACCAATTGGAATCGGTGGTGCAAGATACGTAACCAAAAACATATTAATTGTTTAATCAATTTCATTATTAAACAAAACAAAAAAATTTTAGTAAACATGTCTATAGTGTGTACAAAAAAATCTCTGTTCGAAATTCTTAGAAAATTTTGATTCAATATTACTGAACTAATTTGAATCTAACTTCGCTCTATGTTGAAAGAAAAAATTCAGAGATTAAATTCAATGTCAGGTGTTAAAAATTTAGTTTCGTAAAAAGATTTTTTTTGCATTACATGATAAGGGACAAAATACTTGATAGTTTCTCTTAAATCAAGGACCAAATCTTAGATCTTTAAGTTATTAACGTAATTAACAGTGATTCAAATATGAAAACCGATCTCCCCTCCTTACAAATTTACATGCGAGTTTTTTAAAGCAATATTCTTACTTCAAATTTGATTTACCGTAAAAATATAACTAATATGAAGTTGCATTTAACAACTATAGTAAGATATTTAAGAATCAAATTTACAACATAAAGAAAAAAGTTGTCAAGTATCATACGGTTGCTCTCGAGAAACAAATACTAAGAGCTCACTACAGTCACGAAAGTTTTTATGATAGTTCTGGCTCTAGAACATTTTTAAAAAATGTGTATTAGGAATGTTTCTAAGATCCTTGAAAATAGATGTCCAACTAAAGGAAATTTCCAGTGATAATCAGACGTGATGCGAATGCTTTCAGTTCGGCAAACAAACAAAGTAACAGATTTGACTTACCCGTCTATTACAGAACCTTTTTTAAACAAACCAGAAACTGGTAAAATCCATGTGTTGCACAAACATCTAGGCTTCGGGATGAGTTTCATAAGAATAAACCATAAGATCTTAAATCCATTCCTTAACTTTCAACTTTCAAACAGATGATTACTCCTCACAAAATAACAACTGCATGATACTTAATTAGATTAACCGATAGTGTAGTTAATTCATAAATTACATGAAACTTTAGCAAAATAAAATCATGATAATATTACTTCTAAAGACGTTCATCCTTAGATTATGTGAAGGGTTAATAATATAAAACCATGATAGTGTTATTTCTAAAGATGTTTATGCTTAAATACGCTGTACAAAAATATTTAACGAAACCTTGTATTAATTTTGAACCATGGACTAGAATGTAAAGGGGTATCTGATACAAAATTTTGAAAGCAATTCATGTCGTGTTTCAAGATTACAAAGGCCATCTTAACTCGTCTTATACTTGAACACAACTGACTCGGCTACGTCTCCCTGGTTCATCCGACAATAAGAAACGTACATTGAAGCAGGTTTTTAGAGATCGCATTCTCCATGTATTTATTCTATAAGTAAACATTAATACTAATATAGTATGTGGATAGATCGTAATATTGCATAATAGAGTAGGAGTTTTAAAAATGTTATAAGGTGGAGGATGAAACGGCTGCGTGAGATTCTACGTCTTAACTGTAAAATGATAACGAATTTTAAAGAATGTAATGCAAAGTGCTATATAGCGAACAACTGTGGGTTAAACATACACTGCATGTTGGTGCTAGTACATTACTAACACTGCTGACATGCATTATGAATTACTGACTCTTACATTTCATGTGATATAGCAAGATATATTGGTCATGTAATCTTGTAGATAAAGGTAAAGTTGCTGCTCTCTAATTCTGTACAAAATAGTTATTTAGAACACAACAGCACTCAATTACTCTTCATCAGTGTATATTAGACAAAACAAAATAATTAAGTTGGAGCACTGCACTGCACTATAACCATTGACTTTTTTGTTTATCATTTTAATTGTTTTCATATAGGTATCCTAATTCTTTACTAGTAGTGATGAGCTAATCAACGTCTTTTCGATCACTGATAAAACAACGACAGTGACTTTCGGTAACCGGTTACTTTTAGCAGCTACCTAGTCGCCGCTACCGCAACTTTTAGTATTACGTAAATGTATAGGATGGCAATGAACTTGGTATTGCTGTAGCAGTTATTTATTATAGTTATCAACTGAAATATCTATAAAATAGATGTTTTACTTTATATTCGGTGACACTAGAGTTTCCAAATAAAAAGTACCATGGTTTCAATTTTTAATTCTTATATTATATTTACACATCAATTCGAATATAAATATCTACATTTTCAAACAAACTATCAAAAAGTACTAGAATAAAAACGAAAATGTTATTATTTTAATATATAATATTACATACTTTCAAAACATCAATGATATTTTTATTCGTATACCTATATCAAATTATATTAGTTTTTCATTATTTTGAAGAAAAAAAAGCATTCTTGGTTTATTGGCTTTAAGTCGATTTCGTCGTTCGGTTATTAACTATCCTGCTTTCGAAAATAATCTTTCACAAGGCAGGGAAGTGGCTAATGCACAGAATCTTTCTTGAAATATTTCACTTAATATTGGATAATAAAATGTATTCTCCAACCACCATTTGCAGGATGTTCATTTCTAGTTAGTAATTCATCTTCAACGTACCTTTGCACTTCAATTATTGCATGTGAAGTGCCAGATAACTTAGGTTATTAGTAATTGCTACAATTTTTTAAAACTACTCCACACTGACAGTTCATCCGAGTCACTTTCAATGTTATAAGACTGTTCTTTCATTGTAATATCAATTTCCTTTTTTTTTTATTTTCCAAAATTTTGCTAGTTACTAAACCAATTATATTTTTCTCTAAGGCATCGCCAACTTTTTCATCAGAAAACGCTAACATTTTAAACCTGGGATCAACAAAAGTGCACACTGTTAAGGTATTGCCGTGTTCTACATTTGCAAATCTTTCATTTACGCCTGAATTTAATTTAGCAACAATTTGTGCTATATCCGGATGAAAATTCTTTTTTGTTAAATTTTTACAAACCGATTTTAAACCGTTCACTAAAGGAATCACTAATGATGCAGTTGTGTACTTTTCCCCACAAATAGTCTTTGTTATTGTTTCAAACGGCTTAAGCACACGACACAATTCTTCACAAATTTTCCATTCTTCTGATTTTAAAATTGGCAATTCTTTTTCAATTATTGCAATTGTAGCTCGGACGTGTTTTTCTAATTCAACGAACCTTTTTATCATATAAGATGTAGAATTCCATCTAGTGGATACATCTTGCAACAATTTTAAAAGTTCTTTATCAGAATTCTTTTGTTATTATTAATTTTTGGTTTGCCAATGTACTCCGTTTGAAGTAACCTACAATTGTTTATATATTATTTATTAACGCAGAAATGGAATATGATGTGTTTAAAGCATCCGTTACCACTAAATTTAACGAATGCGCAAAACAACCAAAATGCGTTCAACCAAGTTCATTTGCAATAGCATTTTTTTTATTTTTTGCGTTATCAGATACCGCCAAAAATTTTATTTTGTAGATTCCATTCGCATACAATTTCACTTAAAACTTGTGCTAAATTAACGCTGGTATGACTTAGAATCATTACTTTGCAATCTAATAATACAGATTTTATTTCGAAGTCTTCGTCAATAAAATAAGCGGTGACGCCTATGTAGCTTTCTGTATGTATAGAGGACCAACATTCTGTAGTTGTGCATACTTTTTTGACATTTGGCAATATGCACGGCACTTTAAAACACATTCTTCATACCTAGCTGGTATTAATGATTTTGAAATTGTATGTCTACCAAGAATTTCATAAGATAGATTTCAAATTTTTACAAATTGTTTAAAGCCCGAATCTTCCACCATACGGAATGGTTGAAAATCTACAAAGAACATACCAATTGATCGGTAATTTTTTTATTTGTGGATACTCCTAATTTTTTTGGTATAAATGCAATGATTGTTGATTGCTTTTGTGTAGTACTTGTAGTTGATGTTGAAGGCGGTGTGCTTGCGTTTGCGGATTCAGCCAAAATACTTACCGATGACGTTGTTGAAGTTGCATTATTTGGAATTGATTCATGGACTATTATTGGTACCATTTTATTTTTGAGATTTACTATGTTTGTGTTTCTGTATGATTCAATTTGAATAGTAGGATGATTTGTTCTCATATGTTTTCTCATGTTAGAATTGGTCGTTTTATACAATAACCTTTCTTTTGCAAATATTACATTTTGCGTAATAATCGGTGTTAGGTGTAAAGGAATTCCACATTTCACTGGTTTTTTGACATTTTTACATTTAAATAAACTAAAGAAACTTATTATATGCACATGTTAAACTTTAAACTATATATTTACTTTACATCTACATATATAGTTCAAAAGTTTATATTCAAAAACTTTGGCAACTTCGACTGCTTACTTGTGCTCAAAACCTCAAATAAACATTAAAATTGAAATGCTATTCAACAATGAAAAGAAAAATGCGCAGGACCACATGAAACAAAAGCGATAACAAAACAACCCTCTGAACGAAAGTTAGAATTAAAGTAGTCCTTTATTTAATGTGATTTATTATTTCCGATGTTGACAAATAAAGCGTTATTTTCCTTCTTTCATCCATCTAATTCTGGAATATTGTGCAATAATGTAACATACCAGCTGAAAAAATATTGTCATTAAGATAGAGTTCTATACTGTTTACTATTCCTAATATAATCTAATTTATTATTTTAAAGATTCGGGAATGTGAATGCCCTAAACAGTTTAAAACTGCCATTATCAAGCCCATACATAAACAAGGTGCTAAAGATTTAATTAATAACTATAGACCAATATCTTTAATATCTACTTTATCTAAAATTTTCGAAAAAGCTTTGCGATCACCAATAATGAAATTTGTAGACAAAAACAAACTTCTGTCAGAAAACCAATTTGGATTTAAAACAAATCTAGGAACTAATAATGCACTGCCTGCGGTAACAGGAGCCATCTATAATGCTGTTGATAAATCTAAACCTGTAATTGGTATTTTTTTAGACCTCCAAAAAGCCTTTGATACAGTATCGCATGATATTCTGCAGGCTAAATTAGAAAAAAATAGGTCTGCGTGGGATTGTTCTCAAGATACTGACAAACTATCTGAGAGGCAGACAGCAGCATGTCAAGATTGGAAATGAATTCAGCGATTATCTACCTGTAAAGTGTGGAATACCTCAGGGGACAGTGCTAGGTCCAATGCTTTTTTTGATTTATATCAATGACTTTCTTAATGTTTTGCAGAACGAAGAAGGGCATATGTTTTCGTTTGCGGACGATACAGTCATCATAGTGCAGGGAGAAACATGGTTGGAAGTGACCACTATAAGTGACATATGCCTAAAAAAGATTATCCTTTGGTTAAATGAGAATAAATTGACACTAAATCCTGAAAAACTAAATACATTCCCTTCACATCATATTTAAAAAATATACCAGTATTGCCAGTATTGCTACATGCTGATGCTTGTAAGGGTCAATGTAGTTCTAAAAATAAAATTGCGCAAACTCTACAAATTAAATACTTAGGAGTTATTGTGGATGCCCACCTAAAATGGAATGCACATATAAAATATCTCTTTGGAAAACTAGGACTCCTAATGACACACTTTATATTGCTACGAGATATACTCTCGATCAAAAATCTTAGAATAGTATACAATGGCCTGGTCTTTTCAATCATTAGTTATGGAATTTTAGCCTGGGGAGGATGTTATAAAACCACAATGAATAAACTTTTAGTAATTCAAAAGTCCTTTATAAAAATAATGTATAGAAAACCGAGAATCTATAATTCAAATCTTTTATATATAGAAGCTGACGTGTTGGATGTAAGGCAAACCTTTATATTAAAAGTACTATTGTACTATGAGAAGTACTGCAGTACAAACCTAATCGATCATCTACATAATACTAGACAAAACTAAACTTAAATGAAAAAACCAATAAGGTTTCTAAACAATTAACTAAAACCTCAACCTAATACTCTGCTACTCGATTATTTAATACTCTACCAAGAACTATAAAGGAACTAAATTATAAGCACTTTAAATGCTATCTGTATAAATGGATATCATCTAAACCTCTCAAGTTTTATCATGATTTACTGAATAATCTATAGCAAACCCACATAAAAATAAATGTAGCCAAATATAAACCTATGAACCTTATAATATAGACTACAGATTCAGATAAACATATAATATGATTGTAGATCATTCCGAAGATTGAACCTTGTGCCAAACTACTGAATGTCGCACGCAAGTTGCTCTACAACTTTTAGCGACAATTACATTGCTTAGTAGGTACACCACTGTTATTGTTATTCTGAATATAAGAACATTAATCAAATTTAATGTAAATTAAATTAGTTTTATAGCTATGTAAGGAACTACCTAGCATTAAATAAATAAATAAAAATAAAATAAATCCTCCAAACAATATTTCAAATGATTAACTATCACAATAGCGATGGTTTAGAACTCCAGTGACCATCATTATAGAATACAACAATCCTGTTGTTTATTATCGATTTTCACTCTTCCGCACTTACAATATCCCTATACCTAAAAATTTTCATCCTAACAAAACAATAGCGTTCATACATTGTTGTTAAATGAGCAAGAACATTGATTTGAGAATCCATAATTTTATACAAGCTAGAGCAACGGGTATCTAAACTATCTAGGACCATTTGTACCATGCATTTTTAAGCCAGACTTAACTTTAAGTTAGGCTTAAATTGAAAAATGTATTGCACCGTAGTTTAAGTCACAGTTAAAGATTACTTAATTTAAGCGGCCGACGGCTAGAGCTTAAAACCCACTTAGGTAAGTCGCGCTTGCGCTCAACTCGAATTTTGTTTATTGTGTAATCCATCTATGCTGTAATCCAATCTGTCTGTAATAAAACTTTTGTACTTATTACTTTTTATTTTTGGATTTCGAATAATGGATCACGATATATTATTAAACGACGACTTGGATTATGTTCACATTATAGAATATTGTTACCCTCGAAAGATTTACCATAGGCAAAATCCATACTTTAATATGGGTAATTTATCATTTTTTAGAAGATTTCGCTTAACAAAGTCTACTGTTGTAAACATTTTAGCTGAAATTGAGGATAAACTAGAATTTACAAATGATTTGTAAGTAGCGATATACTATCATTGAATTACAGTATGGTACTTTTAATTATGTATTTTCAGAAATAAGTGTCTCCCATAAATCAATTATTGACATGTCTTCGTTATTATGCTAGTGCGCGACATTTAATTAGTGTGACAGATTTGATGAGAATGCATGTTTCAACTGCATCTAGAATAATACGCCAAGTATCTGAAGCTCTGAGTCAATTACGTGTACACTACATTAAAATTCCCTCTAATGCGGATATTCTTCATGTAAAACATCAATTTTACCAAATAGCTTCTTTTCCTCGGATAGTTGGATGTATCGATGGAGCCCATGTAAAGATACAATCTCCTGGTAAGTTGGTATATATTGATATAATGTGAATTATTAGTATTTTGTAGGAGGAGACGATACATCCGTAATAGAAAGGGACACTTTTCAATAAATGTTCAAGTAGTGTGTGACAGCCGGTTCAAAATAATGGATTTGGTAGCCAGGTGGTGCGGGTCCACTCATGATGCAACGATATTTACAAATAGCCGCTTACGAGCTCGGTTTGAAGAGGGTGAATTTAATAATTGTTTTTATTGGGTAAATTATTCGTTTTTAAGTTGTATTATGGTTATATAAAAATTTTAGGAGATTCTGGATATCCATTAAAAGAATATTTATTCACACCGTTGAGAAATGCTATTACTAGACCAGAGCAACTCTATAATAGAGCACACATCCGTACACGCAATACTGTGGAACGATTGTTCGGTGTTTGGAAGAGACGTTTTCCAATATTACCATATGGGCAAAGTATAGAAACGGAAACTGTTTTAATGACAATTGTAGCTACAGCTGTACTCCACAACATTGCTGTGGACAGCAATAAACCAGAGCTCCTTCCTCCAGAGCACATAGATATGGATGAATTAAATTATTTAATATAACCTGATCAGATACCAGATGTAGGTACCTAACAGGAATGTTGTCAATAATGGCAACTTTAGGCAAGCTTTAATAAATGAATACTTTGCTAATTTCTAATAATCAAAAAATTAATAATAAATTATTAGTTTTAATAATAAATATAAATCTAACTACAGGTTCTTGTTTTTTTTGTGATTCTACTTGAAGGTTTAATGCTTCAATTCGCAGTTCATGCTCCTTTCTTTGAAATTCAATATCTTTGGCCAATTTCTGTATTTCAAATTGTGCAATTACTAATCTTTTGTCCAATAATTTCTCATACTCTTCTGCAAACTGGGACGAAGACAATGCCCTGATTGTTGTCGTTGGGCGCAGTCTGTGTCTGGTTAAAGCTGGTTTGTTAAGTGTTCGTTTCGAGTCTTGAACAGATCCTGTGGACGACTGACTTACTTCCGCAGGTCTTTTTAAACTTCTCGACGGTGGCATTTGCAAGAAGCTAGCTGTTCTCCAGTTTTTACTCGGGATGTCTTGTAAACTGGAACTATCATGTTGTCCATTATCTGTAACGATATCTTCGTTCTCAGCTACCGAGCATTCAAAAAGTCTGTACCTACTAAAAAAAAAATTAGTTCTGTTACAATGTTTAATATTCTTACTTTCTGATAGCCCTTCTAACTCAAATGTCATTGATTGCTTAGGATGTTCATCTATTTGTTCTCCAAAATTGTCGGAATCAAACGGGTTTTCCAAACGAAAGACAGTTTTATTATTTACTAGTGATAATCTATCGCTAGGATCTGATTTGGGAGCATCCTTCATTCCTCCGTCTGTAAGTAAAAGTTCCTTCTCTCCTCGGCTGCTTTCTTTCTAACCTCCTTTTTTTGATTTTCATAGAATTTTTTTAAAGCATCCAGGCTTCTTTTGCATAAATTAGGAGAAACATCGTTAAACTGGTCTGTTATTTGTTTCCAAGCCCTCGCTTTCTTACAACCAGAAACTTTACGGTTTCTTTATTTTCTATAATATGTTTAAATTTCAAAATTAAAGAAAGCAAAACCTGCCTTTATAAAATTCAAGGACTGCGCTCGTATTTTTTCTACTATAATTTCTTCGTTGTACTCGCATAAAAATATAAGAAATTCTGCCAAAAACAATGGTTAAAATGCGATTCGAAGTTAGGATCATAGATTAGTAAGTAATTTCCATTCAGACAATTGTAACATTCCCTAGGAAAAAAACCTAAACAGGAGGAGGATGTCAAATATTGTCGGACGCTTTCACGGCCGGAGTCCTTATAAATATTTATGGTTCCGGGTTGGCCGACGTTTCGCTCATTTTTGTAAGGGGCTTCATTAGGACAAGAAATAAGTAATAAAATAAAAAATATAAAAAATAAGAATGATAGTATTAAGTAGAAAAGTTAAAGTGTAAAGAGAAGAGTTACTCCTGAACTAGCAACTCACTAGCCAATTCAAAGTCAAAAGGTGTTTTGCGGCGAAGTTACTTCGCCACAAGACACCTTTTGGCTTTGAATGGGCTAGTGAATCTGCTAGTTCAGGAGTAACTCTTCTCTTTACACTTTAACTTTTCTACTTAATATTATCATTCTTATTTTTATTTTATTACTTATTTCTTGTCCTGATTAAGCTCCTTACAAAAGTAGACGAAACGTCGACCTTAATTTATAAAATAACACTGTTAAGGCGTTTTAAAGCTGTTTTTACCGTTAACCCTTCAGCATTCCTTATTTTTGCTATTTGCACCCTTCCATTCCTATATAGCGCATGGTGCGGTATTGAACAGGGACAGTCACGAGAGTGGTGTTCAGACTTTGGTCAAGCCGCAAGTGCACCCGTAATCAACGGACGCGCGTTTGCGGTGTTTTCATTAGTGCGTGTGTGAAACAAAGCATTGCACATCATCAATCATTCATTATGTAGTCCGCTATAAACATTTTGGAATGGTTCATGACCTATAGTAATGTCATGGTAGCAGATAAAACAGTAAGTGCTAATATTAATTTATTTACGCGCTGTATATCGTACATTAATTGATCCTTCGCACTCAGATCTTATCCTTTCATAATGTTCAATTCTTGAAGTGTCTTTACAATTAAACCTCATTGTTTCATTACATTTTCGTGATTACCTTTGATAACTACTAATGTTTAGTGTAACTATCATTTTATTCATTCAATTACAATAATTATATTCATTCAATTAAAGTTGAGGTATTTATTAGACAGAAAGCTTTAAAACGTTGGTATGTACACAGTTTGCCCCTTGGAAATAACGGGACATTATATATTAATGCTAGTTTTTATCTTACCTGTTTCAAAGAATGTTGGATACATGAGATTAATTCTTATGCAGGTAGCTTTGAAGAGTTGGTGGCTTTATAATTGCTTCGGCACCAAACAAATCACATCTGTTGCAAACATTCATATCTTGAGGTTTGAAAGCTTTTAAGGAAGTGGACATATTTTTACTGATTGGTTTGGTTGTCAGGTATGTTCCTTGTTAGAAAGTTTATTTAAAATTGTATTGAAGGAAATTCTAGTCAGCAGAGTTACAAGGTTATGTTGTTGGTATTTTAATTGAGGTCGTGCCATTCAGCACAATGACTCAATTTAGAATTTCTATGGATCGTCTAATTTTAGACATGAAAGATGCTGTCAATAGGATTTCAGAATTATTGCTTAGTACTGATAAATTGGAAAAGATTCGTGAAAATTTGGTTGCAATAAAATTGTTTACAAAAGCCGTCACGGATATCAAACAAAAAGTTGATATGTCTTATCATGCATGTATTATCTATGAAGAAAATGCAGAAAGCATTCAGGAAATTGGATCGCTTCGTATCGAATTGGATAAAATGCTACTGTCAATTAAAATTTGTAATGCTCAGTTTGAAAGCATGTTTGAGTCATCGGACATTAAACCTCAAAATTCATTTGGAAATACGTCTGGATCGCCTACTGGTCTTAGTGGTGTTACTAATATTAGATTGCCGCGTGTATCAATAAGTAAATTCTCTGGAAAGTTTTGTGATTTTAACGCTTATCATAGCATGTTTAAGAATTTAGTTTATGATAACCAGAATTTACTACCCATTGAAAAATATTTCTTCTTACTGGACTGTCTAGATTCAAATTCGAAAAATCTTATTCGTCATCTGGCTGTCACAAATGAAAATTTTGAAACTGCTTATTCAATTATCGTTCAGCATTACGAGTGTCGTCGGTTATTGGCAAAAACATACCTCTCAGCATTAGAAAAGATTTCTAAAGCTCAATCTAACTCACATGTAGAATTAAGAGAATTACTGAATTGCTTTGTAGAAAATTTGGCTGGTTTGCGTCAAATGAAAATTGATTTGTTGGATTTGATTCTTTTCAATATGTTATCAAAAAAATTGGAGGTCGACTTGCTTAAAACGTTCGAGTTGGAAAATACTCAGGATATTCCAACATTCGAACAATTGAAATCGTTTGTTGAAAAGCACTGTAAGGCGCTAGAAATCAGCAGTATGGTGCTAGCAGATAAACATCTCAAATCGTCAAGTAAGAATGTGGACTGGGAAAAACGCCCTAATGCGGGTTCAAAATCACAATCTCATACGTCTTCAATGACTACGTTAAACATAAATAAATGCTTGTTGTGTGATGCGACACATTATTTATCTCAGTGTAAAATGTATCTTGGGAAGTCACCGCAGGAACGTCATACTTTTGTTAAAGGAAAAGGGTTGTGCATTAATTGTTGTATGGACTCACATCATGCTAGCAATTGTAAATCAAAGAAGTTGTGCAAAAGGTATTCAAAACCCCACAATACTTTGCTGCATTTTGGAAACTCAGCAGTGCAGACTGAGGATGTTACTTCTTCTGTGCCTGTGGTTTCATCGTCAACAGTTTTGTTGTCTTCATCAACTCCTCAATTGGAAGCTACCTACACTGCCAGTAGTAGTTTATTTTCGGCAAGATCGTCAAATACGGTCACTTTGTTAGCTACGGCTAAAGTATCCGTTTATGATGGGTTTGAAAGAATTCAAACTGTAAGAGCTTTATTGGATAATGGCAGCATGGAGAGTTTCATGACTGACTCATGTCGTCAACGTTTGGCTTTGAATAAATCAAAAGTTTCAGTAAAGGTAGAAGGACTGGGACTATCGGCTGCTCAGGTTTCAGGTACATTGTCATGTAAAATTCGCCCTAGAGGACAAAGAAACCCTCAATATGATGTGGATGTTTTTGTTCTCCCGGAGATTTGTGGAAAATTACCTACGGTACAGTTACCATCAAATAATTGGTCACATACGCCTTACTTAAACTTAGCTGACGAAGATTTTGATAAACCCGGCAAAATAGATATGTTGCTAGGTGCAAATATTTTCGCTCATATTTTGATGAATGAATCTCGTGTGGGTTCGCTGGATGAAACTGTAGCTATAAAGACAACATTGGGTTGGATACTGACAGGAAAACTTGTTTCTCCTGTTTCTTCATGCACATCGTTACGTGCAATAGTGGAACCATTGAATTCTAATATACGTCGCTTTTGGAAACTAGAAAACATTCCAGACTCGTCTAGGGTGAGCTCGGCGGAAGAAGTGTGCGAAAGGCATTTCGTTGAGCCTCATGCTAGAGAGGAGGGTGGTCGTTTTGTGGTCCGGTTGCCGTTCAAAGGCCCAGAGCCTGTTTTTGTCGATTCTCGGGAGATCGCCATTCGTAGATTTCTTTCATTGGAGCGATATTTGGAAAAAGATTCTTATTTATATAGTTCATATCGTGATTTTATGCAAGATTACATTGAGAGTGGTCATATGACACTTGTGTTCGAACTTGGGTCAGAATTCAATAGATGGTTTGTCAGAATACTACATACCTCATCATGCCGTTGTCAAACCAGAGAGCGCAACAACCAAACTCAGAGTGGTTTTTGATGCTTCGGCTTCTGCGCCTATTGGTGGTTCGTTAAATGAACATTTGTTAGTTGGTCCTCCGTTGCAGAAAGACATTATGGTTTTGTTGCTGCACTTTCGTCAACATGCTCTGGTATTTACTGCTGACATCAAACAGATTTACAGGCAGGTTTTGGTTGCGCCAGATCATCGTCAATATCAAAAAATAATTTGGAGATTTAATTCTTCGGATCCTATCAGGGATTATCGGTTGAATACCGTCACTTATGGAATGACCTCGTCTCCATTTTTAGCATTGAGAGTCATTCAGGAATTAGCCCAAGTGGAGTCAGCCACATTTCCGCGTGCTGCTGAGGTGTTGGCATCAGATACTTACGTTGACGACGTTGTGCTTCTGTGGAGGAAGCAAAACGTTTAATTTTGGAATTAAGTCAAATTTGTGCAGCAGGAGGTTTTACGTTGCGTAAATGGAACAGCAACGTCAGCAAGGTTCTTGAAGGATTACCAGAATCGTCTTGTTATCCGACAACTTTTGGTTTTGAAGATCCAAATAAATTGTCACAAAAGATTTTAGGTTTGCAGTGGACACCCATAGGGGATTATTTCTTTTATCAAGTTAATCCTATTTCAAAGGATTGTACGAAGCGCAGTATGGTGTCTGAAGTAGCCAGAATTTTTGATCCGTTGGGGTTACTTACTCTTTTAGTATTTTTTGACAAACATTTAATCCAATATTTGTGGATATTGGATTTGGATTGGGACGAAACTCCTCCATTAAATATTGTATCAAAATGGAAAAATTATTTGGAACAATTGTCAGAATTATCGAAACTCGAGATCCTTCGATGGATTTTATATGTTAATTACAAAAGTATACAGATTCACGATTTCTGTGATACTTCGGAAGCAGGCTATGCAGCCGCTGTTTATTTTCGAGTCGTCGACACAGTTGAAAACATTAAAACATCATTGGTGTGTGCCAAATCTAGGGTTGCTCCTACTAATCGCATTTCTGTACCTCGTTTGGAGTTATGTGGTGCACTACTGTTGTCAAACTTGGTAGATTTTGTTCGGACTACTTACAAAACACAATTGTCATTCGATAGTATTTATGCCTGGCGCGATTCAACCGTTGCACTCGCTTGGATTAAATCATCATCGTATAATTGGAAAACATTCGTCAGCAATCGAATTTCACATATCTAAGACCGCATTCCTCCAGCATCATGGTTTCATATTAAATCTTCAGAAAACCCAGCTGATTGTGCCTCTCGAGGTCTGGTAGCCTCAGAATTGGTACAACATCATTTATGGTGGAAAGGGCCTCATTGGCTTCAACTTCCAGAAGAAGAATGGCCAGTGCTTAATGTGTCTCGTTCATTAAATCCGTTGTCAGTCCAAACGGAAAGACAAATTTTATCATTAAATGTTGTTATTTCATATAATTTCTTAGACTCATTGACTACTCGCTTTTCAAATTTGGCAAAAATATGTAGAATTATTTCATGTGTTCGTCACTTCATTTCCAATACTTGAACATCATTGGAATCACGCAGAGACGCACCCGATTATGCTTCTATGGTTGAACAGCAATGTTCTCTTCATATTTTGATCAAAAGGGTTCAACAAGAAGTCTTCCATCTAGATATTTGTAATATAGCAAATGGTAAACTGATTAACAAATCGCTCAGACCTCTCACTCCCTTTCTGGATTCACATGGTTTACTTAGGGTGGGTGGTCGTCTTCCAAATTCAGACCTACCTTATGGGGTGAAATTTCCAATTTAACTCCCATCATCGCATCGGTTAACAGACTTAATCAATCTGGATTGCCATAACAAGCACTTACATCCTGGACTTTGTACTACTCAATTTTTGTTGACTCACAATTTTTGGATTCTATCTGCTAAAAGAGCAGTTCATAAATGTTTGAAGTCATGCATCCGTTGTTTTTGCATTAACCCTATTACTTACTGCCCTCCCATGGGTGATTTACCAACTTCAAGGGTAACTCCCGGAAAGGCATTTTTGCATACTGGTGTGGATTATGGTGACCCTCTTGCCATTACAATGAGTAGAAAACGAGGATCTAAGTCATCAAAAGCTTATATTTGCTTGTTCATTTGTTTTAGCGCGAAAGCCGTTCATTTGGAGTTAGTGTCTAGTCTTTCAAAAGAAGCCTTCATCGCTGCTTTACTTCGCTTTATTGCTCGTCGTGGAAAGTGTATGACTATTTATAGTGATCCATAATGTGAGAAAAGAAATTATTACTCCAAATGGGGTTCTTATATGATGAAATAAATTAATAGAATGACTCAAAATCTCCCCATGTGTCAATTTAATAAAATAAACAAATTATTATGGTACAAAAAGTTTCGCTACATGTTTCAGGCTTATAATTCTTAGCCCATCTTCAGGCGCTTGAAAGTATCGAAGAAATATTTTTATATATGAAGTACAAAATAACGATTAGGATTTATAAATCGAACATGAGGATAGTTTTAATCTTTGTGTATATGTTTGTTTAATGTGTTATGATGTCTATTTTTTTGAATTTACAACCTACCATGAGTAGTGGTTTTGATTTATTATAAACAACTGTCTCAAGAAAAATTGTATCACCGGGATACCAGTTACCGTTAAAGTCGCTGTCATAAGTCACCGGTATTAAAATATCACTCATCATTATTTACTAGTGTTAGTTTGATACTGATTTCGTATCTTGACAACACATTAAGTACAAAATACTGTTAATTTGTTAGTCCTTCTGTCCCATGTGTCATTCAATCAGTGGATAATTAGTAAATTCAGCAGAATTGTACTAATTTTATTTATCATAGTGTCATCTCAGGAAATAATATCTACAAACGATTTTTATGATGAATATTGAGAAATCTTTTGCATAATGCTTATATAACGAACTAGTAAAATCATTTTATGTTAATTATAAATCAGTACCTAATGGAAGCTTTTTATTTACCTAGAATACTGGTTCATTAAATTATGTCATTAACCTCTTTGGGGTCATTACAGGTTAATTGTATACATTTGTCAGCCTTTAAAAATACTTAAATAAGAATTCATTCACTTTCGTTCCAAGTTCAAGTAGATGATCTACTGGAGGAGGATTGTAAGGGAAAGGTTTTAGAACAAATAACTAGACATCTTTGTAAAGAATAAAACATTTCCAAAACGAAATGTCAGCATCTTTTGTCAAAGGTTAATGTACTTTACATTTAATTCAAATTATACAAAGTGCACCACTATCCACAAGCTGTAGGTACTTTTGTAACAGAAACTAAATTTATTGGACCATAACTCATTCGATTCCTAAATGTCAATAGTGCATATTCGAATACTATTTTTTAATTTCTATTTCTTAACACTTACCAATTAATATTTCTACTACGAAAAGAACTTAACATTGTGCAACGTTACTTAGCAACCAACGATACAAACAAAAAGGGAAGTAAATAAAAATCAATAATGCATTCTAGAATTTCAATAGATTTTATAAAAAATACAGAATACACACATGCAATAATTAATAATTCATTATAAAAATACTTATCACTCATGAATTGATTCATATAATTAACAATTAATTAACTATTTACAATTGACTATTCTACAAGGGCAAAAGAATTTCCAGTGCCAGCAGCCATGTACTTTACACTATGGTCTGTAAAAATATGCTTAGGTTTTGTAACATCCTTAGTGTTTCCAGTACCACAATTGCCATGCTCGTTCCAACCCCAACAATATAATTTTCCGTCTTTAGTAATAGCTAAACTATGTTCAGAGCCCAAGCTTACGTGTTTTATATCACATAATTCAATTTTCTGAGGTAAACAATCATTATTTCGTTGTGAACCCAACTGTCCATATGAATTTCGTCCCCAGATGTAAAGCTCCCCATTATTTGTTAAAGCAGCACTATGAGACCATCCAGCATGGACTTCCTTCAAGCTTCCATCAGTTAATACAGACACTGGCATTAATGAATTAGGGACTTCAAGGTTTAATCCCAACTGGCCAAATTTATTATCACCCCAACTGTAAACAGTTCCATCTGTTGTGAGAGCCAGAGTGTGATGTTCCCCACATGCTACATGTTTAATATTATCAAGATCAGGAACTTTACTTATACTTAAATAGCTGTTATCATCATAATTGTTTCCAAGCCCTAGTTGACCTTTACTACCAGTTCCAGCTACAAGCAGTCCATTATCTTTTGTAACAACAGCCATATGTCGCAAGCCACAGCTTATTTGTTGAAATCCCGTTGCAAGTTTTTGCGAAACTTGTAAACGTGAAGGAATACCGGTACATGTTATACTTTTACTCAAACCTAGCTGCGTATATTGGTTATTGCCCCACACAAAAAGTTTACAACAATCTGAAATTGCTGCACTAAAATCCCATCCGCATGCAATTTGTACTATTTTAAACTCCTTTAATATATCAATAAGTTCAAATTTTAGCGTATCGTCAGAACAGCCAAGTTGACCTTTCGAATTCCAGCCACAGCTGTAAACATGTCCATTATCATCAAGTATTAATGTATGGCCAGCACCACCAGCTATAGCCTTGATGCTTTCTGCCTTCAAACCACAATTTTCCAATCTTACTTCCTTCGGTTCTAGTTCTTGTTCGGATTTATGACCCAATCCCAGCTGTCCATAAGTGTTAGCACCCTGATTTTTTTTTACAATATTTTAATGTCTTTCAAAGAGAAATTATTACTTACCCAAGAATATAACGTCATCTTATTTTCTTAATCACAGATGCTATTGATTGGTTTAATTAATATTACTATCTACGACCAGAATACAACACGTTTCAAGATTTAGTTATTTAAAAATAGGTTAGAATAAAATGTCGGATATCGAATTTACACAGCATCCAGTTCATCGATAGTAATGGTTATATGGTAAAAGGTACATTAATTCCACTAATGACATTTGATTTAATTAAATTATATTCAGCATTAAGAAATTTTTATACATTAAACACTAATTGCGAAATAAATTTTCGTTTAATTGTAATAATTGTATTTTATTAACACTGTAATTAAATAAGTAAAATTTTGAGATATATACAAGGCGTCGCAAAACCTTGATCAAAAACTCACAAAATGAGTATTTCTAGGATTAATAGATAAATTCAGATATTTTTCTAAACTTTTTGTCTACACTGCTGCATAAATTAAATTTTTCTACTTCTCACAGATTTTTTGCTATTAAATATTTTTCAAAACTTTGCACAATTCTTCTACTTTTCACAAATATTTTTGCTATTAAAGTTATTGTTTTTAAGTTTGATTTAATTGAAATTTGGTAAAGATTGGAATACCATAAAACTTCCATAATCGGACTTGTGGCTGCAGTTGAGAACATATTTAAAATTTAAATAAAGTGACTATAAATATATGAAAATTTTTTGATCTTATCAACAATTTAATTACGTATTAGCTACGGCGCCTGCCTTAAAACGGGTGCTAGAAATTGATACATACTCAACCCAAAAAAAAGCTTTTAGTGTTTCTTCAAAGGGCAACTTATTTATGTACAGAATAATTGCTGTTTGTTATGTACAATATAATGGCAATAATGAATGATATATTGTAAAACATTCGATCTTGTATTGTAAAATTGTTTGAAGATGGCTAACTAGCGCCTTCTTTAAACTAAAAAAATCATGTTCAAACGTTTATAAGGTTCAAAAAAATTAGTGTTTTATAATATTTGTTTGGCTTAGTTGATCAGTAATATATTTTTCCGACGACCACTTGTGAAAACAACAGATTACACACTACTTATTTATGTAGAAAGTAAAGTATATCACTCTAGAGTGCGAAAGTACATATCACTCTAGTGTTGAAATACTTTTCAACTCTAGAGTGATATGACTGATGTTAGTATGCTAGTTACCTAGGCAACCTAAACGACTACCGGTTTCTACCTTTTTGCATTCATTCGTTTCGTTTTGGCTAATAACAGTTTAAAATACCCATAGTTAAATGATACTGACAGTTTCCGTTTTGCTTAAAGATGTAATTTCTCATATTAGTTTGTAATTGAAATGATTTCTTCAATAAGAATTGAGAATGCATACGCTAAAAGCAACAGATTCGCGGATTTTATAAAAACAAAGTAGGTGTTCGAATTTTCAACATCAAAACGTCAAATAAATTTTATAAGCGTCTGTCTGTCTTGCATTGTTGCGTACACATTTATTGCAAATAAGCATAAAAATAACTATTTCGTAATTGTTTTTAGTGGTGGTCGTCGGAAATATAGTGTACAGTACTCGCGTGGAAAGTAACATTTCACACTCGTGGAATAGTCGCACTCGGCTTACGCCTCGTGCGATAATACTCTTCCACTCGTGTGAAATGGGTCACTTTCCACGCTAGTAATGTAATATACTATTTTCGCCTAACGTATATGAAAATGAATCATATTTGCCCTAAAAATGTGACTGAAAGTAAACCTTTGCGGCCCTAGAGCCGCTAAACTCAAAACAGCATGATTTTGTAGGTTTTTCACAATCTAGACATCTATGACTATCATTGAGATTCATTTATTGCGACTTTGACGTTTCAAATAATTTTTCATTTAACCTCGACGTCGGTGTAGTGTTACCAAGAACATCAGCAGCCTAGTATCATCACAAATAACACAATTGGCATGTTAAATGCTTTAAATCAAATAAATGAAATACCAGTTAATGTAGATAGACCGTCAACGTTTTCGATAAAAATAAGTCATCATGCTACTAGCACCTCAAATACTTACCAAGTGCCTACAAATTCTGGTATTACTATCCATAATAATGCTCAAGGGTTAATTAATATCAATTACTATAATAAATAAATACGTCAAATGTTATTAACCTTCTTTATTTTGTGTTATTTTTCCTATTTTTTTTTCTTTAATGCTAGGCGAAAAACAGATGTGTGTCACACAGGCAAAAATGCATTAGCAGCCTTTAGCTATCAGCTGCCCTTGTGACACAATATACTATTTCGTATTTAGACTGTCAGTTTTGAATAAAATAATGGCGTCGAAGTTTTTCTTTTTTTTGTATAGAGTATCATTTTGTGTGCACAAGAATTGCAGAAAAAGCTTATAATAGAATGGCTACTATAAAGAAGCAGGACGGAAATATACAAACTGTAAATGACGATCCATAAAAAAACAGCAAATCTGAAACATTGTTACAGAAGTGTGAAGTAAGCAAAAGTGGCCTTTTTCTTTTCGTTATTCCACTATCTTGATCCGGGTTTTTTTTTACTAAAAGATTTAACAGATTTCGATAGCCACACACGTCCTTCCTGAAAATTCTCTTGATTTTGTATTATAAAAATGGTTCTATGATCCATAATTTATACGTCTTTAACTTTAAAATTTTTCGATGTATTAAAAAGTACCAAATAACTTTTAAATAATAGTATATTATTCAACATACGGTAATTACGGCCTTCGGCTCGTGCCGCAAACTTCATCTGCGTGAGTTATTGCCATTACCGTATGTTGAATACTATACTTTATCTACGACTATAAGCACAGTAACAAGTTTTAATAAACACATGCAATCAAGATTATTTAAAAAAATTATAATACAAATTTGTTTGACATTACGTAAATGTCAATGAGCATGGCTACTTTGATATTTTTGGTAGGTAATTAATTAAAAATATAAGCTGGAAGCGTGAGTTATTATAACTCACGCTCATAACTCACGGTGTTTAATTATGATCACTATTACTTGCTCAAAAGTATATGAATAATGGTATTATAACCAAATAGGAGTAGATAAATAACTATTATCTACTCCTATTTAGTTATAATACCATTGTTCATATACTTTTGAACAAATAATAGTGTTTATAATCAAACACCGTGAGTTATGAGCGTGAGTTATAATAACTCACGCTTCCAGCTTATATTTCTATTTAATTACCAAAAGTATCAAAGTAGCCATGCTCATTGACACTTATCTAATGTCAAACAAATTTGTACTATAATTTTTTAAAATAATTTTGCTTACATGTGTTTATTAAAATTTGTTACTGTGCTTATAGTCGTAGATAAAGTATAGTATTCAACATACGGTAATGGCAATAACTCACTTGATGAATTACGGCACTCGCCTTCGGCTCGTGCCGCAAACTTCATCTGCGTGAGTTATTGCCTACATTACCGTATGTTGAATAATATACTAATTAAATGTAACATTAGAGTCGTAAGAAAGCGGCAATCTCTCCAATTTATATGATGTATTAATTTTTGTTTAAAAACTCATTGTGTGGCTCTCAAAAATAGGGCAAAAACATTAGAAAATATTAAAAGGAGCGAATATGGCAATCCTGTAGCACAATGGGGAACTGTCAATTTTGTGTGTTGGTGACACTGAATATCGTCTATATGTTCGTTAAAGCTAGAACAAAATAGTGTTTGTTTTGTGTTTAAATTAATAATAAGTATCTAAAAGGTGTATAATGGACATTGTCGAAACGAAATTCAATTTAAAAGAAGTCAAAAAGGACTTACTAGCTGGAATCAGAAAATGTTCAGAAAGAGGTTTATTACAAAGGTACAAAATGGTTATCAGAGTTAAACTACTCTATATCCCATATCAAACTCTCTCCTGAAGATCATCCTAATTATAACGATAGCTGTAATTATACAGAAACTTATTTAATAGCAAAAAGTTACCTAGATGTTAGGGAGTATGATCGGTGTGCACATTTTACAACAAATTGTTCAGATGAGCAATCAAAGTTTCTACATTTCTATTCTAAATATTTATCGATAGAGAAAAAAAAATTAGATAGTATGAGCGATTGCAATTATTCATCAGATTCCACAAAAAACGAAGCATTTAGAGGCCTGTGTAGGGCTTTAAATGAAGAGAATTTAGCAACTAAGTTAGATGGATTTACCTTATATTTGTATGGGGTTGTTTTAAAAAAGCTTGAACTAAATTCTTTAGCGTTGGATGTATTTGTAAATGCTATTAATGAAGAACCTTTACACTGGGGTGCTTGGCAAGAATTAGCTCAACTAGTGCCTGATAAACATATGATATCATCTTTAAAGTTACCCGAACATTGGATGAAATCGTTTTTTTTAGGAATTGTTCATTTAGAACAGTTAAATAGTTATGAATCTCTACAGATTTATTGTGATTTGCATACAAATGGATTTGAAAAAAGCACCTATGTTATGGCACAGATGGCTATCTCATTTCATAACTGTAGAGGTATTTAAATAATAAATTATATATATATATATATATATATATATATATATATATATATATATATATTTGCATGTATGTGTGTGTGTGTGTTAATAATAATCTATTATATAGACATGGAAAAAGCAATTGCTATCTTCAAGGATTTAATGTCACTTGATCCATATCGATTGGATAATTTGGATATACTGTCAAACTTACTGTATGTAAGAGAACTGAAAAGTGAATTAGGCACTTTAGCACATACTGCTCTCAATATTGATAAGTACAGAGTTGAAACTTGCTGCATTATAGGTAAATATGATTTATTCCATTATTTTATTGGGGTTAGCCTCTAACAAGAAGTAATTTTCTACAATATTTATCTTAATTGTTATTTTCAGAGTTGAAATCGGTTTTTAAAAAAATCAAAAATCACTGATTTTAAAAAAAAATCATGGGTCCGGTGTACAACGCGTGACCTGTTAAAATAACTAAAAATTACTAGAAACCATACAGAATCACGAACATTTACAAATACTAATTAAAAATTTGCGGGTTTTTCAGTAAATTTAGTTTAATTAAATTCCAAAATCTGGGACTACTACACCGGTATGAACTTAGCAGCTAATTTCAATCTGCAAATTTACGAGTTTTGACGAACGACCAATGGTGTCGGTAAAGAAGGATACATACAAACACGCTGCTCAGCAGCGAATTTCAAAACACATTAGACCATATAAATCGCACAAAATGTGCTGCTACTCAATTTTAATTAATCTTATCATAATGCCACAAATTCTAATTATGAACAACTTTATTAACTACCCTTGAGCGAATTTATAGTTTCATACACCTCCAGTTTCACTAAATAAACAAGTTTGTTTCACAGACTTTTATTTATAAAACACAATTAATAATAACATACAACCGAACAATTCCTACTGCTTTTTTTTAAACTGCATAGGTCGGAGTCGATCCAAACTCTAGGTCGATCCGTAACAAGCTCCGAATATAAGAAACACGCCCGCAATTAGGGCAAAAGCAGAACACCACGGGCAAAACTTCGAGATTAAAGTTGTCGATTCTGGCCTAAAAATTCAGAATCGTTTTTTTTTAAAACTGCGTAGTTTGGGCCGGAACCATACTTTTTAGGACTATCTGTAGTAAGCCCCAAATAAAAGAAACATACCCGCAACTCAGCCAAAAACAGAATACCAGGAGCAAATATTAGAGATTAAAGTTGTTGATTCAGATCTAACTATAAAAATTCGTAACCGTCTTTTCTTTAAAACTGCGTGGGTCGGACCCGATCCAAACTGTTTAGGGTGATCTGTAGCAAGCTCCCAAATAAAAGAAACTTATCCGCAATTCAGACAAAAACAGAATACCACGAGCAAATCTTCGAATTTAAAGTTGTCGATTCAGATCTAACTATAAAAATCCATAACCGTTTTTTCTTTAAAACTGCGTGGGTTGGACACAATCCAAACTCTTGACGACGATCCACAGAAAGCCCAGAATAAAAGAAACATACCCACAAGTCAGGCAAAAAGAGAATACCGCGAGCAAATCTTCCAGTTTAAAGTTGTCGATTTAGACCTAACTATAAAAATTCATAACCGTTTTTTTTAACACTGCGTAGGTCGGACCCGATCCAAACTCTTTAGGATGATCCGTAGCAAGCTCCGAATAAAAGAAATATACCCGCAATTCATGCAAAAACAGAACACCACGTGCAAAACTTTGGGGTTAAAGTTGTCGAATCTTGTCTAACTATAAAAAATCAGGACCGTTTATTTTTTTAAAACTGCGGAAGTTGGACCAGAAACTACAACTTTAAACCCGAACTTTTGTACATGGTAGTCTGCTTTTGCCTGAATTGTGAGTATATTTCTTTTATTCGGAGCTTGCTGCGGATCGTCCTAAAGAGTTTGGATCGGGGCCTGACCTACGCAATTTGGAAAAAAACGGTTACGAATTTTTATAGTTAGATCTGAATCGACAGCTTGACTTGACTTGTGTGAATGTGTACAAATAAATTTTTCTGTGCCGGTTATTTATTATCCCTATAGTGGGGGATAAAGAATACTACTATAGTAAGCCTGCTTATCGTAAAAGGCGATTAAAAGGCGCAGCAAGGGGCAGCAGCCTTGCTGGCTAAAAGATATTGGAGGAGGGTCGGTTGGTCTCGGGCAATCCTCAATAATTTACAAGCTTGTTGGGGGTTGGCCGTGACGGATACGGCTTTTTGCTAAAATCTTTAAAAACTGCGTTGTGGAAAGATATGGGAGCCTACCACAATATTTCCCAGGTGTGCGTGGCCTAAAACACGAAATATATATGATGGAGAGCTCACAAGTAAAATTCTTGTCCGAGGTAAAATACTCCCTCATTCGGATCTCCGGGAGGGGTACTTGGGGCTCGTCATCGTAAGAATATAAAGCAACAGTTCGATTTAGTGATAGGGACTTGGAATGTAAGGTCATTATTCAGAGTAGATAAGTTAACGAATTTATTAGTCGAAATGAGAAAGGAAAAGCTGGACATTTTAGGTATTAGTGAGGTGAGATGGCCAGATAGTAATGACTTTTGGAAAGATAATTATAGAATAATTACAACTTCTTCAACTAATGGACAGGCAGGCGTAGGAATAGTGTTAGGTAAAAGATTAGGGCATAAAGTTAAAGAGTACTTACAATTTAGTGATAGAATAATTATGGTTAGATTGAGTACAAAACCCACAGACACTGTTTTAGTACAGGTTTACATGCCAACAACTCAGTACGAGGATGAGGAAGTAGAAAAGGTATACGAGGATATAAATAGTATAGTGAGAAAAGTAAAAGGAGATGAGAATTTAATAGTTATGGGCGATTTTAATGCGTCAGTGGGAGAAGGTAGTGAGGGAAAAATGGTAGGAAAATTTGGGTATGGCAGACGAAATGATAGAGGAGAAAGATTAGTTGAGTTTTGCCAGGAACATAGATTAGTAACTGTAAACACCCTATTCAAACAACATGTTAGGAGAAGATATACCTGGAAAGCCCCAGGTGATAGGGCTAGGTACCAAATAGATTATATTTTAGTTAAACAAAGATTTAGAAACCAAGTTAAAAACTGCCGTAGTTATCCAGGGGCTGACATAGATAGCGATCATAACTTAGTTAAAATGAAGTGTAAACTAAAATTCAAAAATTGAGAAAGGTTAAAAGAGAGGATGGGATCTAGGTAAGCTTAATGATAGTAGGGTAAAGAGGAATATAAACAAGTATTAGATAATAAGAGCAAAGAGATAGCTGTAGGAGGAGCGTAGAAAATAGATGGAAAGAAATAAAACTGACTGTACATGATACAGCAACACAGACTATAGGTAAGAAAAAATAGAAGCGAGAAAACCCTGGGTAACAAAGGAGATATTAGATTTAATAGAGAATAGAAGAAAGCTTAAACCTTTCAGAGAAGTGGATAGTGAAAATAAGCAAAATATAATACAGTTAGAAATAAGATAGTACATGAGTGTAGAAAAGCTAGAAATAAATGGATGGAGGAGAATTGTAAGGAATACAAGATGATTTGAAAGTAGGTAAGACAGACAGGGCTTACAGAGCAGTTAAAAAGTTTTTGGGAAGATAGGAAAAATATAATGGTATTAGAGGCGAGAATAATGAGCTTCTAATATATAAAGTTGAGGTAGCTGATAGATGGAAAAGATATTTAGAAGATTTATATAAGGGAGACGATATGGATGAGTTAGAGAACGACCAAGAAGAGGATGTAGAAATAGGGTTCTCAATATTAAGAGAGGAATTTGATAGAGCTGTTCGAATCTTAAATTAAATAAAGCGCCAGGGATAGACGATATTCCAGAATTAATAAAATATGCAAGTCAGAAAACTTTAGACAGATTATATGAACTAATAAATGTAATATATGACACAGGTGAGGTTCCAATAGATTTGAAAAAATATTATTATCCCAATCCCAAAAAGTCAGGAGCTGATAGGTGTGAGAATTTTAGAACAGTTAGTTTAACTTCTCATGCTTCCAAAACACTAGCAATAATAATTAAAAATAGAGTAGAAGCTTTGACTGAGAATTATTTAGGCGAAGACCAATATGGTTTTCGTAAAGACAGAGGGACTAGAGAACCGATACTAATGATTAGGGTAATTATCGAAAAAGGTTACAAAAATAAAAAGACTCATTTCGCGTTTGTAGATTTAGAAAAAGCATTTGATAGGATTAATTGGATTGTTATGTTCAGGGTTTTGCAAAAATAGGAATCTCTCATAGGGATTGAAAAATTATTTACAGTCTATATAAAACCAAAGCGTAGTAATTAGATTTGATGAAATAGAAAAGGAAGCTAAGATTAGAAATGGTGTTAGACAGGGTTGTATACTGTCTCCTTGATTTTAATGTTTATATTGAGGAAGCTTTAAACTTAGCCAGAGAGAGAAAAGAGATAGGTATTAGTGTACAGGGACAGAAAATAGACATGTTACGTTTTGCAGATGATATAGCCATTATAGCAGAGTCTAGAAAAGAGTTAGGAGAGTTTTAAATATTTTAGATGAGATACTACGGAGTAACTATAGTATGAGAATTAACTCAGTAAAGACAAAGATAATGACTAGTGAGTTACAGCCTAGTTCTAAACCAAAATTAAAAATAGGTAATACCGAGTTAGAGGAGGTAGATGAATTTTGCTATTTAGGTAGTATAATTACAAAGGATGGACGTAGCAGAAGGGATATAGTAGCTAGAATAGCTCAAGCTAGAAAAATGTTTTTAAAAAAGAAAGACTTACTAATAGCTAATAGTATTAGTTTAGATAATAGAAAAGTTTCTTAAAGTAAATGCGTATGGAGCGTTCTACTATACGGTAGTGAGGCTTGGACAATTAAAGAAGTAGATAAGAAAAAGATAGAAGCTTTTGAAACTTGGTGTTATAGGAGAATGTTAAAGATTAGTTGGACAGATAGAGTAACAAACGAGGAAGTTTATAGAAGGATAGGTGAGGATCCCTGTATGTGGAAACAATTGAAGGTCAGGAGAGATAGAATGATAGGGCACCAGTTAAGACATGAGGGACTATTTAGTAAAGTCTTAGATTATAGACTACCAAATAAAAATAGAGTAGGAAGGCCTAGACAAAGCTATATTAGTCAAATTATTAGAGATTTAGGTTGTGAAGGGTATGTAGACCTTTTTAGACTAGCTCAAACCGACTTTAAGTAAGTTCGAAAACAAAACAAAAAAAAAAATAAAAATCAGCGGTCTGGCATGTTGGTAGCGATTCGTTGCTTAAGCCTTACCATAACATATATTTTAACACTTTTCCTTTTTGAAGGTTATATTTCATTTCCTTATAAATGGTAAACATGTAAACATGTTAGAGTTCTTTAACAACCATCATGTTGCTAATATCTATGTAAAGTCAGATGGATAGGAAAAAGATAAAAGGATATAGGAAGACCTAGACCAAACTATATTAGTCAAATTATTAGAAATTGAGGTTGTGAAAGGTATGTAGAACTTTTTAGATTAACACAGATTAGAAAAGAAGTTAGAGCTGCGTCAAACCGACCTTAAGTAAGGTCGAAAACAATATGATGATGATGGTTATTTAGATCTATCTGTATTTTTTTAAATTTAATACGAAGAGTATAAAGCTTCCATAATTTTATCAGGGTGTTTTGTACTAAAAGCTCAAATTAACTGAAATTAATAAATTCTTTTTTACGTAATGCGCTAGGATTACAATTTGTAGTGACATTAAACTTCATTGTCTTGTAGGGTTGTTAGGTATCAGCAGAGGATTTAACTCGGAAAATCAAATTATAACTTATAGAAAATGTTGAACTTATCTACCAATAATCCTTCAAAATTGGTCTGTATCTATTTCGGTTCTTACAGGTGTTGTATGACAGCTGTTTGGTTGGTAGCCACCTATTCCTTAAATCGTACCATATCAATTAACTTAAACAGTCGTACCTTATAAATAAACTATATATCATTTTTATTTTTACAAATTGTAACAACTAAATGACATGACCAATTTTTTTGCTTTTTTGGTTACAGGTAATTACTACAGTCTACGTTTGGAACACCACAAGGCAATCCTGTACTTCCAAAGAGCTTTAAAACTAAATCCACAGTATTTATCAGCATGGACATTGATGGGCCATGAATTTATGGAGTTGAAAAATTCAAATGCTGCAATACACAGTTACAGACAAGCAGTAGAGATTAATCGACGGGACTATCGAGCATGGTATGGTTTAGGTCAAACATATGAGATATTAAAACTGCCGATGTATTGTATATATTATTATAAGCAAGCACATCAATTACGACCAAATGATAGTCGTATGCTCATCGCATTAGGTGAAACATACGAAAGATTAGAAAAACATGAGAATGCTGTAAAATGTTTTTATAAAGCATATAGCATAGGTGATATTGAAGGTACGGCTCTTCTAAAGCTTGGAAAGTATATACTACAACTTTTAGTGTAACAATGCTAAAAATCATTTTACAGGCTTTATGAGAAATTAAATGAAGATGATAATGCTGCAGCAGCTTACACAGAGTATTGTTTAAAAGAAGAGGAGTATTCTGAAGTTGACAGTGACTTGTATTTTGCTTTCCAGTATTTAGCAAACTACCATTTAAAGAAGGGTGCGCTGAAAGATGCTAACACTTATGCAAACAAATGTTTGGATTTTAATGAGGTATAATTATTATTATTTATTACTAAATATTATTAAACCATTAATCATTTACAAAGACTAAGGAACAAGCTAAAGCAATTTTGAAAACAATTGCGGCTCGCAGAGGTGAAGAGGATATGGAATTACATTCGGTGAGAATCACTCTTGATCAGAGTGAACAGAATATCACCCCAGATGTATCACAGGATGAAATTAGTATGGATATAATATTATCACCGGTTGATAACAATCGCATAACTTAGAATGTAAAATTATATATAGGAAGTTTTAAAAAAATTGGTAGTAAACAGTGAGGCTCTCTATTTTTATTATTAATAATGTATTTATTTTGTGTTCTTTTACGTGGACCTATTTGCAGTCATGGCTTGTGACTGGTGTATGGGGCTAACCACTACCATATATTTAAATTATGAAATGGTTCACTAGACAGTACCACGTTTGCGTGGAAATAACTCATTTTGATTTGGTAATTTAGAATTTAGCCAAACTTCAGCAAGATAGAGGATCTTTAACTTGTGTGATAATTTCACATTTGTGACTTACATTTAACCTCTGATTTAAGCAAGGGCATATTTTCATGCAGTCTGAATTCGGAATCGAGTCTGAAAACTTGAGATTGGTAATCACACAAAAAAAGGCTAGAACACCCAGTTGCCTTAGGCAAATATTACTGGCCTAAAGGTATTTTTGTTGAACCATTGCGGTTCCTAGTAGGTAGAGATTTTTATATAGACGTGATAACACTTATACATGGATACTACTTTATATCTCATCTGAAGATGGCGTATTTTACTTATGTTACATTTTTTCAGGGATGTTCTGTTAGAAGTCAAACTTGGATTGTTTTGGTTTAGAATTGTGTATGTCCTCTACTATATCACAAAGACCTATTACTACTATTTATTTGTTTTAATTTTATATTGACCTATTTCTCCTGTTAAATTAACTACTAATTTCAGGAAGCGCAAGAACTACCACATGTATGTAGAGTTTTATATAAATTTTAATGTTTATGCGAGGTGTGAATAATTAAAAATATATTACATCTATGCACGGAGGTTCCAACTTTACTTCTTTCCGAAACAGAGCTTATGATTTAGAAAAATACTTATTGTAAGGTGCAGTAGGGATGTAAACAGAGTAAGTGCATTTTCCTGCTCCATTCGTTGTAATAAAAGTAAAAATGTACTAGTCAACAGCTAGAAATGTACTAAAAGTGGTTTCAACTCAATGACATATATGTCACAGCTTTATAGGTGGATTTTGCTTGTTTAAATAAATCAGTTCGGTTATGCTTCAGCTTAGGTATGTATGTTTGGAGTTGCAAGTAATGTGTCTTCTTCAAAATCTAGTTCAAAGTTATAATTTTTGGTAGGTATAAAGATTTTTGATTAAAGTTTACACTAAAATAAGAATTGTAGTGTTTTTTAATATTTATGGAGAAAAGCGTTAGTCTGCTCTCACCTTTGAAATATTTATACATGAGGCAAGTGACTCGCTTGAAGTTAGCACCTGCAACGTTCCTCTATTGTCTCGTTAAAGGTAATGAGTAGAGAGTAAATTTGAAATAACGGTCACACATTCAAAAATTACTGTATTCATAATATGGATAAATTAAATGTTCACATAGCAGTATACATAACGTGCTATTAATTAACTAATTGCAGGGCATCGATTAAACAGCAAGGCGCAACATAAACAGCAATTTAACAATGTAAAGTACTTACAGAGTCTCTTTAAAGTGCTAGAATCTACGCTGGGCAGATTACAACTTAACTTACAGCAATGAAATTCCTTGAACCCCAATCTTAAAACATGAAGATGCGCATAGGTACTATGCCCAGCAGACACAATTACTACATGGTTAGAATTATGACGTAACTAACTAAAAATTAGTATAATCTTGCCCGCACATTTATACTACTTTACTAATTTAATCATATTACAAATCAACAATTGGTACATAAATCACTTTCTAACTACACACGTAGAATGCCCGTATTAAGGACCGATATACTACCTGTTGCGAAGCCAGCACCCGACTGACCCCCCTTCTATTCGCCAACCTTGGTGAAAACATACCCTTCTCTAAGGAAGGCAGCAAACTATAATTTACGTGCAAATAACTACTAGCCGACGTTCTACTTAACCTAACGGAAATATGATATTCTTACAGCAAAACATTTTAAAGAAATAATACATGTAAACAACTACACACCTCATTATATAGCACGCAAACTTTAACGATAGTTGCATTTGCACTCACAATAGTTCTTCAATTTCTGACAGGTTATATCAGTAGTTCCACCAAGTAGTTTTAGAAAATCATAAATTGAAAATATGATGTTCTAACTTCACATAGTACCGCAATTTCTCAAAAAAAACCCTTTCAAGTGCAAGATCTTACACCTCAAGAATAGTTCTACACTTCCTAATACATTTCTCACTTCTAACTAATTTGAAACACTTTTTGGGACATCGCGACAGCACCACAAGAGTAAAGTATCAGGTTGCAAACTTTTTCAGCCTACTTTTTTGGTATATTCCTATAATTCTACAATAGTTGTGACGACAGGTGGGTTTCATCGAATAGTTCCGGTTATATTTTTAAGATATTCGAAACTTAACTCAGTCCGCACCATAAGTGTAATGTATCAGTTTGCAGGATTTTACAGCCTACTTTCTGGTGTATTTCTATAATTCTACAATAGTTCTGATGACTTAGGTATGTTTCGTCAATAGTTCCGGCCTCGGTCTATTTTTTAACATTTTCAAAACTTGAACCACAAGAATAAAGTACCAGTTTGTCGAATTTTTCAACCTAGTTTTTTGTATGTTCCTATAGTTCTACAATAGTTCTGCTGACATAGATGGGTTTTATCGGTAGTGTAGACCTTTCACCTCTTTTTTAACATTTTTGAAATTAAACATCCATACCACACCACAAGAGTAAAATATCAATTGGCAGGCTATTTCAACCTATCTTCTGATATATTTCTATTTTTAAACATTTTGTAAACTTATCTTCAGCACCGCACCACAAGAGTAAAGTATCAGATCGGCTCATTTTTCAAATTATATTACAATTTACATTTAAACACAATACCAGAAAGTCGGTTGAAAAATATGGCAAATCCGTGCTTTATTCTTGTGGTGCAATGCAAAAGTTAAGTTTCGTATATCTTCAAAATATAAAAAGATACCGGAATTATTGATGAAAGCAACCCAAGTCATCAGAACTATCGTGGAACCCATGGAATATACCAAAAAGAAGATTGAAAAATTCGGTAAACTGGTACTTCAATCTAGCTTTTGTTAGGTTTCGATAATGTTAGAAAAATATAAAGAGGTTGGAACTATTGATAAAACTCACTTAAGTCGTCAGAACTATTGTAGCACTATAGGAATATACAAAGAAGTAGGTTGAAAAATCCTGCAAACTTGAACTGTACCCTTGTTATGCCGTGCTGAAGTTAAGTTTCGAAAATGTTAAAAATTAATAAAGAGGTTGGAACTATTGATCAAACCCACCTTAGTCGTCAAAACTATTGCAGAACCATAGGAATACAGCTGAAACTAAGTTGAAAAAACCGGCAAATTGGAAAAATTTCTCTTGTGCGGTGCAAAAACAGAATTTTGAATATCTTAAAAGTATAAAAAAAGGTTGGAATTATTGAATCCCACCTGTCATTAGAATTATTGTAGAACTATAGGAATAAACCAAGAAGTAGATTGAAAAATCCTGCAAACCTGGACTTTACTCTTGTAGTGCGGTGCTGAAGTTAGGTATAGAAAAAGTGAAAAATATAAAAAGGAGTCGGATCTATTGATGAAACCCACCTGTCCTGAAAGCTATTGCAGAACTACCGAATATACCAAAAAGTAGATTAGAAAATTTTGCAAGCTGGTGCTTCACTATTATGGTCCAGTGCTGAAGTTACTCTAGAAAATGTTAAAAATATAAATTGATGAAACCCGCCAAGTCTCCGAACTATCGTAGAACTATATGAATATACCAAAAGGTAGGTTGAAAAATCCAGCAAATTGGAAAAATTTCTCTTGTGGTATAGTGATGAAACCCATTCAAGTCATCAGAACTATTGTGGAACGAATATACCAAAAAGTAGATTGAAAAATTCGACAAACTGGTACTTTACTCTTGTTTATGTTAAATTTCGATAATGTTAAAAAAATATAAAGGGATTGGAACTATTGATAAAACTCACCCAAGTCGTCAGAACTATTGTAGCACTATAGGAATATACCAAGAAGTAGGTTGAATGATCCTGCAAACTTGGGCTGTACTTTTGTGGTGTAGTGCTGAAGTTAAGTTTCCAAAATGTTAAAAATATAAAAAGAGGTTGGTACTGTTGATGATACCCACATGTCTTCAAAGCTATTGCAGAATTATGGGAATATACCAAAAACGTAGATTGAAAAATTTCTCAAACTGGTGCTTCACTCTTATGGTGCAGTGCTGAAGTTACATCTAGAAAATGTTAAAAATATAAACTGATGAAACCCGCCAAGTTGTCAGAACTATTGTAGAACTATATGAATTTACCAGAAGGTAGGTTGAAAAATCCGGCAAATTTGAAAAATTTCTCGTGTGGTGTAGTGCGAAAGTAGTTTCGAATTTCATAAAAATATAAAGAGGCCAGAATTATGGATTAATTCCACCTAAGTCAGAGCTATTGTGGAACTATAGGAATATACCAAAAAGTAGGTTGAAAAATCCGGCAAACTGGTACTTTACGTGCTGATGTTAAGTTTCAAAAATGTTAAAAAAAGAAAAAGCATGAGCTATCGATGAAACCCATGTATGTCACATGAGATGTTGGTGAACTGTAGGAATATACCAGAATATAGGTTGAAAAATCCGACAAATTGTTAAAATTCTCTTGTGGTGCGGTGCAAAAGTTAAGTTTCGTATATCTTAAAAGTATAAAAAAGGGACCGAAATTATTGATGAAACCTACCTAAGTTGTCAGAATTATTGTGGAACTAGGAATGTTCTAAAAACTAAGTTGCAAAATCTGGTAAACTGGTACTTTACTGTTGTGGTGCAGTGTTGATCTTAAGTTTCGAAAATGTTCAAAAAATAAATAAAAGAGTATTGATGAAACCCACCCAAGGCGACAGAACTATTGTAGAACTAGAAATAGGTTGAAGAAACTGATTAACTAGTACTCTACTATTGTGGTACGGTGCTTAAGATTCAAGAATTTTAAAAATTAGAGAACCGGAACTATCGATGAAATCCACCTTTGTCGTTAGAACTATAGGGATATACCAAAAAGTATGTTCAAGAAGCCTGTAAACTGATACTTTACTCTTGGGGTGTCATGCAGTGGTGTCGCAATGTTCCAAAAATTGTTTAAAAGTACTTAGATGCCAGGACTTTTGTTAAAATGTATAGGAAACTGTAGAACTATTCTGCAGCTATAAGATTTTGTGTTGAAAAGATTTTTTGAAGAAGTTGCAGTGCTATGTGAAGTTAGCACTTCATAATTTTAACTAATTTGGTGGAGCTTTTGGTATAACATATCAGCAACTAGAACTATTATGTGTGCAAATAGAACTATCGTTAAAACTTGCGGTGCTACAAAATAAGGTTGCCAACTTCACACTGTCGGTCAAGCGCAGATCAGCTGCTGTAACAAATGCATATAAGACAGCTCTTGCCGCTGTAATGATTTTAATTTTATTGTTTATAATTGATATGTACTGTTTTTTTGCTTATTTTAGTTGTTACTTTTGTTTTTTTTAAATCAACATGGTCCGAAATATGTTAGAAAATAAAATCGAGGCGATTTTATCCGACACATTGTAGGAAATATTAGAAGAAATTAAAGCTGGTGCATAAATGTTTATACAGCAAGTAAAATATAAAAAATTCCATTAAACACAATACTAAGTCGAATAAAAGGAACACGTGGACTAGTCTACAACATTTGGCAGAAGTATTGCTATTTCTCAAGTGCATGAAAAACGGCTTACAGATGGACCCCGAACAATGGAAAAAATATAGTTTTGGATTATCGAGAAAAATAACCTCTCCTTGAAAAACCCCAGTGTTAAGGTCACAAGGAAAAAAGTTGTAATCGATTTACAATAAAAGAATATTTTGAGCTATTAGAAGACACTTTTAAATCCTTAACAATAGAAATTTTTCGTACAAAAATATGGAATCTTTACGAAACTAGTTTTTGTGCCGATCCTACTAAAACCAAGGTAGTTGTGCATAAAACATGCCTTCCACTCGAACAGTCAGTGCGCCAAGGAAAGAACATTACTGTTTTAATTCAACCTCTGCCTTTGGAAATAAAGGGTTACCTCTCATTATATTTAAGGAAAAAATATCTGGGATGTGGCTAGCACCAGAAAACACTGGATTTCCTGAAACCACTCATGCTACAATGACTGAATGGAAGTGACTGTTTTTGAGAATTACTTTGAAAAAACTTCCTAAGTCAGTTGGATCTAAGCATCCAGTTTTACTGATATGCGATGGTCATTCCACACATTTGATAATAAGATTAATAGAAATTGATTCAACAGCCAATGTTACAATTCTGAAATTATATCTGTACACTAGTCATTTACTGCAGTCTCTTAATCTGTCTTTAAATCTCTAAAAACCCTATGGAATCAAGAATTAATGAATTGGCAAAGAAAAAATTTTTACCTTAAGTTTCCAAAAAGGAAATTTGCTAGAATGGTTGGGGAAATTTGGCAAAATGTAGACCTATCCATTATTATGAATGATTTTAAGAAAGCTGGAATGTATCCGTTTTTAAAAAAGATCCTGATGAAATGTGTAACTGCATTCGCTTCAAACAATTGAAGGAAATAAATATGAGAACATCTCAATATCAGCGGCAGAACGAGAATCAACCACATTGTACCCTCCTTTATTTCTAGAAATTCCTAACAGTGAAGATACTTTAGAAATGGTGATTAATCAGGATAACTTGTCAAAATATTTTACAGACAATTCCTTGTTTGTTACCTTGAATGTTAGTCCTTATCCGACTATCATTTGAGCAAAAGAATTTTGAAGATTTTCTTATAGAAACTGTCAAATCAAATGTTTGTCCAATGCAGGAAGGAAAAAGGTAGCAGGGGAACGGAAGTAACTGCCAAGGAGGTTAACCAAAGATCAAATAGAAAAAAGTAGTCAAAGCAGAAAAACTCCAAAAGTATAAACCATTTCGCATATTAGTAATGCTGATAACGACAATAACCTACACCATCTACAAATGCGATTTCTGCAATTATATCAACAATCCAGAATGGATTCAGTGCATCAATTGTATGCAGTGTGTGTGTACTGCATATGCAACAAAGGCTCCAAAAAGGAGCAATATGAATGTGAGAGGTGTGTTGATGAAGATTAATAATGCACATTGAGTGCACAACTAACAGTAACAATTTACTTTTCGCACAATAAAATTATTTTATATTAGATCATTTTATAACTTTCTATTTCGCTAAATTCCTATTTTTATATTACTAAAATGTTCTTGTTTTGTTTAAAAATATGTAAATTGTAAACTAAACCAGATTTTTTAATGCAGCGGGAAGCAATTTATAGCTGATTTATTACTAATACTGCTCTTGCCCCTTAGCCTATGTCTATGAATACATATGCAATGCATTTTAAACAGGCATGTACACACTTGCCTTATTTTTGGGCAAGTGACCAGTTTACTTTTATTTACAATTTCCTATAAAACTTTAAACTATAATGCAAATTTGACATTTTGCATATTTAAGTTAAATTGTAACTTAGAAGTCATTGATGTATCTAAAAAATAGATATTTAAATATTAAAAATATACAAGTGTGAATCAAACTTAGCAAAAACCAGTTGCACTTACCCCACTATACCTTATATGTTTTTGGGCATCACAGGAATCGAACTTGTGACATTTGGGGTGGAAGTTGTATGTAGGCTCCATTGTGTTATGGAGACATTGCGTTGCTATTATTATTACTACTAAATTTATTATATATTAAAGTATGTATTGAGAACTGACTTTGAAAATTTATTGTTACAAGTAACTAGTTGTGATGGTGGTAGTAGATGCTCCCCACTATCATTCTGTTTATATCCATTTGTTTACTCGTTTGTTACTAAAATACATGTGACTAATATTTTCTATTAATAATTACTGCATCAGTACATGCTATTTTAAATAACATGCGAATTTTTGTGTGTATATCATTGCAATAACAGGGCAATTGAAATTAAAATTTATAATTGCAGTTAATCCAGCTTTAACACCTAGGTTGACTATATTTATTTGTTTATTATAAATGGATGTTGCAGTATAATGAGCATTAAGTTAAAAATTTTGATTTCTCCTGAAGGGGTGGGGATCCCATAGCAATATAGGGATGCTTTGGCTAACTACAGTGATGCAGGAGCAAGTTTCTGTGCAAGAAATTATCAAAGTAATTAGAAAACTTCTAAATAAAAACAAGAAAGAAATAATAAATAAACTGATATACCACAACTATGTTATTGATCACTTATCCTGAAAGGCTTTTTCTCTTTGTCATAATTAAAGGTGCACAAAACTATGTCACAGAAATCCCTTCGATGTTATCCATATGTAGAGATCGGTTATTTCACATAGGTCTCTTTTGCTGCTGTTCTCTAAATTTTTCCCATTATGCTTTACCGTTCCCTGAACTACTTTAAAGCACAATAAAATTGAAAAATAAAATGTCTTCCAAATATCATTTCATCACTGGAGTAGCTGGATATCTTTTATAAATCTGTGTTTACCTAATTTTTAAATAAATTCCAATAAAATTCAACCTAAACTTAAGTTCTACGAAGATTAAATAATTTACAAATATACCTTCCTAAAAAGGAACCTTAATTTCTTAACTTTGCTCTGGCCAGGTATTACTAAAAGAAATCCTAAAAAGACATTAAATCTAATTCATCAATAATCTTATCAACACTTAAAATTTTCCTATTTCCCATATTAAATTACCTGGTGCTCTATATCACAATTTTGGGAAATGTTAATAACATACATAGGAAATAGTTAAATAAGAAACTTTTTCGTTATATTAGTTCATTGCCCATACCAAAATACTAAATTCTGACTGTTTTATCAACAATAATTTCACTAATAAAACTTTTTTAAAAATTCATGTATGCTAATTATTCCACTTAGTTTAATTTCCTATTACATAGATATACAACATTTAATATTTCAAACATGTACGTAGTTATTCAATCTAAACATAAAAGCTCGATCTACTCACTGGTTAAGTTCAGAATGTCCTACAACCATCAGTTTTTCATCCTATAAACAACAGGTTCCTTAACACAACATAACCCAAAATTCCGAATTTATGGCGGGATGAACTCTCCAGGTCCATAATTAATCCCCTGAGCCGCACATAAGCATGATAATTCCACAAACGTAAATACCTCGCTTTGCAAGCATCAGTTTAAAAATTGTTCCATGATGCATGTATTATCCATGTAGGAACATCTATATTAATTTTCTTCTTGACGCTGTGTTTCGTTCACTTTCAACTTTCTCCCCTACAGCGCGGGTTACTGCCGTATTACTCAAATGATTACATTTTGACCTGTTCTTATTATCCACTTGCATTCATTTTATTTTTTGTCAGATGTAATTATTATATTTTAATTCACCCTCTTTTTACGTTCAGTCGGGGTTTTGTCGTGGTACAACCTTCTTTTTGGGTTTATGGAATGAATCACAGGAAGGTACTTGTGTATCATGTGGTTTGAGTTCATTGCATAATGCCATGCATGTAGTTCATATTATTACAGTGTATGATTTATGAAGTCCTTTTATTTCAGCGGTTTTTATTGATGTGACATCTATCATATTGAATGACTAATGCATTATTTCAATATTGTATTAAAATGTACCCATTTATTTTAAGTAAATTCATTTTTATTGCATTAATTATATAACTGCCTTGATTTGAAATTATATATTCTAAAACAAACGAATTAAAATATGCTTAATTATTTGTGAATCTATCATACAGGTGCTCATATTTGTTCTGCAAATTAAAATGTTTTTTTTTCTACTAGTTTATAACTAGCATAACGCAACGTGTTGCAATATCTTGTTTGATAAAAGAATAAATGTCTGTAATGTTGAACTCTGATCAAACTGTTTGTATCGGTGTTTGAAATTTATGTGTTGGTAAGTTGATATATTATATAACCATATCAAAAATGTTGAAACTTGCATAAACGCAGTGCAGGTTTTGCCATTTCATTTCTATACATTTTCTATTGGTTAAAGATACTTATTGAAACCTTTTTTTGGCTATTAACTTATCATCTGTTCAACTCGGTATATATTCTTTTTACCAAGCATCTGCTGATGCAAAATCTTATTAACTCTTTTCAGATCCTTTGATGTGTTCAATGTACTTTATCAAGTGCTGTAGAGTAGCATTATTGCATGGCGGGTGACATCATATGCGTAATTGGTTCAAATGAACTTGAAACGTCAAGATTCAGCATGCTATAGTATGACTTACAAACCAACTTCATGCTAACATCGGGAGTAACTTCAAAAACTTCATTTACCATTTTCTTTCTGCAAATTTTTCGATAGTGCCCCTTTTTTTGCAAAAAGAACAAGTATTAAATTTAGCAGGACACTCATCCAGCAGGTGCTGTAATTCGAAGAGTTTCTGGGCATTTGTGAATGATAAACGAAAGTTAACGAATCAACAAAAACAAATGAATGATCTATGACAATGAGTCCTATTCTGATCCGTATGTTATAGCAAATAAGTTTACTGATCTTTTCAAATTTGCCTATACTTCCAGCTCCCATACTTGTGATCCTGAACCAGTCTCCTCTATTATTGGTGTACTTGTGATAAAGGAACAGGATGTACTCGAAGCTATTGACAAATTACAATCTAAATAACTGCGGGTACTGACAACTTACCCTCTCTTGTGATTAAATATTGCAAGTTTCAACTTATCAAATCCTTAACTTTTCTGTTTAATCTCTCTCTCAAATATTCTCAATTTCCTAATATCTGGAAATCTTCTAAAGTACGACCTATCTATAAAAAAAGGGGATAGATCCTGTATAATAAATTATTGCCCTATTGTCATCCTTAATAACTTCAGTAAAATATTTGAATTCGTTCTTTATGATTATATCTACTTTCACTCACATTCAAAAGTATGTCTGCAACAACACGGCTTTGTTTCTGGTAGATCTACTGCAACTAATTTAATCAGTATGACACAATATCTTTCTAAATCTTTAGATGAGGGAATGCAGGTAGATTGATATATACAGATTTGTCAAAGGCATTTGATTGGCTAGATCACAATTTGTTACTTCGGAAACTGTCTTACATGGGCTTTACACCTCGGCTATTGACCTTTTTTTCCTCCTATTTAACTAATAGAAGACTCTATGTCGATTATTTAGGCTCTCATTCCAAGCACTTTACTGCTACCTCTGGAGTTCCACAAGGCTCTGTCCTTGGCCCCTACTTCTTTATCATTTTCATCAATGATGTTGATGATATTGATTGTGAATGTTTAATCTATGCAGATGACATAAAATTATTCAAAACGATAAGTCAAATAGAAGATTGCTCAAAACTGCAGCAGAATCTAAATAATCTACATTTCTGATGTATTACAAACAACCTTCCAATTAATCCTGATAAATGTTCTGTTTCAAATTACTATAGAAAGCATAATGTAATTAAATTCCCTTATAGCATTGAAGGTTCGGTACTTCAAATCACCGATAGTGTTTTTGATCTTGGTGTACTGTTTGATGCCAAGTTAACGTTTAATTTGCATATCCTCAACACTATTAGTGCTGCACATAAATCGCTGGGTTTTGTCATTAGGATGGGTAAACACCTCACTATTGATACTCTAAAAATATTATTTTTTGCTTACGTTAAGTCGAAATTGGAGTATTGTAGCATAGTCTGGAATTCTTCATATGCTGTCTATGTAAATATGATTGAGAAGGTACAACGTCACTTTCTTAAATACCTAGCGTACAAGGAGGACTCGGTTTATCTGTGTATAGGTTATGACCATAACCTACTTCTACGCAGATTCTCTGTAACTAGACTTAAATTGCGACGTGATTTTAATGCTGTGGTATTTCTTTATAAAGTAGTTAATAACTTAATAGACACTCCCTATTTATTATCTGCTGTAAATTTCCAAGTACCTGCATCTACCAGGGGCCACGATATGTTTTATTTAAACACTCCAAGAACCAATGTGCTTAAGTTTTCCTCTCTGCACTTTATGTGCACAACATTTCAAAACAATTGTAAATCCCTTGATATCTTCCATGTTTCCTTGTCACACATTAAATTAACTTGTCTGTGCACAGATTAACCAATTATTTAGTGTTCCTTGCCTACCCATCCTCTGCCCTTCATTGTGTTTTGACTGTATTCTCTTTCAGGTTATGTTTTAAGGTTTTTGTTTTTTCTTGTTTAATTTTATACTTATTATTGTATTTACTTATTTGACATTTCTTTTTTTAATTTTTGTATTAATGTTTCTGATTTAGTGCCTACTTTGTAATTAGGTCTAACCTGTTAAGTAGTGTATATAAATAAATAAATTTACCACACTCAAATTTACCTTTTGAAATTTGTTGTCTGCTACCGGACGTTCCTGTTTCCTGGGTATTTATATTGATTTTGGTTTTGCCTGTTACAAAATCCAATATACTTAACCACACTAACCGTAACACATTATTTGGTAATTTTTCTTTGAGTTGTTACAATTTCCAATTTCCATAGTCCTACAAATGTCGATTGCATCTTGTAGTTTCAAATCACTTTTTTGGAGAGGTTTTTTCTTGTATTTGCGAGTCATTGACTCCTAATATAGTTCTATCACGAATTAAAACTTCTTTTTTCTTTTCACATGTTGTAAAAAGTTGTTTTAAAGCTGTTATAAATTGGTCGATCATTTCACCTTGAAGTTGATCACGTTTAACAAACTTTAAATGTTCATAAACGGTGTTTTGTAATGGACTGCAATACTGATCAAATTTATTTAGTAGCGTGTCTAATTTCATTCGATTTTCTGTTTCAAGGTATTCAAATGTGTTGTAAATTTATACCACTTCATCACCTAAAAACTCAACAACATTGCTATTTTAATACCATCAGCCTACTTTGTTTTGGCTAACAAATACACCCCAAATTTCTGTTTTCTCAGTTTCGTCATTTGTTATGTTATTACCCACAAAACTAAATTGTTCGGCAGCTCTACTTTGATCATCCATACTAAATCAAGTTACACAGCACCGAAAAATAAAACACGGATTAAAACAAGAAAACGGTTTTTGTTTCGTTTTGTTATTAAGCAACTTGCAATCAATAGAATAATCAGCAACACAGCAGTTAACTTACACGCGTGCACGAGCTTCAACACTAAAGCTACGTTTTATTACCTTGAATATTAATTATTTTTGTTACTTAATATAATCTAGTCACGTTACCGCTGCCACTATGTAAGGTTATTTTTATAGTTGTTTTATATGAACGACTGTAGTCACTATGGTTATATAGTTGGACATCAAAGTATGAGTATCACTTATAACAAGTTAGTATTATATGCGATTCATGTGTTTACCGTACACTAACCTTACGAGTACTTGCCGTAATAATTAAGGCATCATAACATAAACAAAGGCGGCGGTGCTAAGCCCTTGTTATCGTTATATAATAGTTACCACCACATTCAAGTAGAACTCTCCAACAATACTGTGATTCCATCATTGGACCTTACATTCAAGCAAGACGACAAACAATGGACAGAAGTGTTGATATTGTATTCGACCACTACATCCCAGGAAGTTTAAAAATGAAAACCAGACAATCGAGGGGCACAAGACCAAAAAATAAAACTAAATCCAAATGTTGTCGCTTCTGTAAGTTTTTGTTGAAAGTAAAACGAAGTAGCAACTTTTTGAATTTTTAACTAGAAACCTAAATGAAAATGAAACTACCCACTGGAAAACAATTCATTTGTATCTCCACAAATTCTGTCTTATGGTCAGAGTGATGATACTCCACCAATTTTTAATGACGAAGCTTAATATCAAAACAGTTCATAGCCAGCTTTTTCAAAGCTGAGTAATGTAAAACAATCTAGGTACAATACGGTATCGGTAAGAAAATTCAAGCAAATCTTCCAAGAGGTGTTCCAGATCTACCATTCTTCCATGCGTTCACTTGAGGGGACACTGTTGACTTTTGCAGGCATTGGGAAAACTAGCACTTAGAAGAGGTGGATGTCATTGAACGAAGTATCATGTACATGATATTGATGTATAAAATTGGGCCTAGGATGTATCCTACTTTGTAGTTGCGATGAACAACATTCCAATGATTGATACATGTAGGTTAGTGTGTATAGTCCATTCGCGTTAACTTTAGGATGACGTCAAATGTGGTAATAAAGTGTTGGTAACTATATGCAAATGAATACTCAGAATTGCCACCAATTCCTTTTGCCAATGGGAATATTTGTATATTTTCATTAAATACATTAGAATTTAAACTAATATTGGAAATGTCGCATTTTATCCAGTTGTGACGTCATCCTAAAGTTAAAGCGAATGGACTATACTATATTTCCTTACCTGTAGTAAAAGTAATTGTTGTGTTCTTTATCATCTAACTACTGAAATAATTTACTGTTAAACTAAGGTATTAAAAAAACTGATATTCTAAAAATGCTTTGAATACTTATGGACTATCTTAATCCGCTTAATTTGGAGTGTTTAAAAGTACATAAGATGGATTAACAATCAGTGGAGCTTATGGGATACATTTTTGGTTTGCCGTTGAAATAAAATGAAAATACTTATCATTATGAATAATTTATTTATAACCATAATTAAAGTCTATCTTAACCCTCTATTGCAAAATTTTTTTGTTTTTATTGCAATTTTGTTCAAGTATGGCAATAGTATCCCAGAAACACAAAATTATTTTAAAAAATTTTCTTTTCTTTTCTTGGGAATTATATCACAATTTTATAATGTACCATATGTGCAACATAATGCAGTTACTGAATAGGTATGGTAATATGTTCGTTTTGGAAGAAATGGAGAATTTTATCAACAATATGCATAATAAACGATTAATAAGTAAATATGCTAACTTTATTTACAGTGAAATGAATAGAAACAATTTCTATCCTTATTAAAACATAGAGCAATGTGGCATTTGCTACATGTAACAAATGTAAACCCTCTACATCCAGAAAGTTTGCATCTTCCCCATTAATGCATTCCACTCTGGAAAGTGTCCAACATTATCACTTCTGACATCAAAATTTGGGAGCACAGTTCTTGACTTTTTAGAAGCTTGTTCAGTAGCTATATTGTCAGGTCTTCCTCGTGTCCTATTGAGTGATTTATGACCATGACATAAGCTTTCGGCAATATTAGCTTTGAAGTCATAAAGACACAATAATTGCTTCTTTGGCAAACCATTTTTTTGGTTGACACGCTTATACAGTAACCATGAATTCACTACAGCCATGTCTATAAGATGAGTGAAAATACGATAATACCATTTCTTGTTTCTTGAGTGAATTCTGTACAATCCTAATAAGGAATCTAATAGATCCACTTCTCCCATGTGCTTATTGTAGCATTTCACTATATTAGGACAATGAATTTCTTTTTGTTGTCTCTCTGTTTTGTTTCACCGTTGAACAGTGTTCATCGGTTTAGTTCCACAGACCGTAGACAACAAATGCACTGGCTTATTATCAAACCACTTTACATGGGTAATATCAATTCCGGAATCAGTGGCTACTTTTTCATCATAAGAGCCTCTACCTAGTTTCTTGAGATCATTGTCTGATTTCATAAAACACTTAAGGACTCTATTCGTACGTACTGTGCCAATTGACCAAATTTGTGTGGTAGCCAGGTAGATTTGAAGTTCGGGGCTATTGAAGTAATTATTAAAATATAATTTATGATTTATACCTTTTGGTATTGCTTGAGCTATACGCAAAACAACATTGCAACTGGCACGTAAGTCGGGCACTCTACCTATTGGTATATTTTCCTGACCAGTGTATAGCTCAAAACTGTATGAAAATCTACTTACTCCTGATAGAATATACAGTTTGTAGCCCCATTTATGGGTTTTTTTAGGAAGGTTAGTGTTTCAAAGTGTTACGTCCTTTATAAGTACCCATCTGTTCATCAACAGATAAACTCCCTTTAAAAGGAATTTTCAAGCACTCACTTTTTATGCTTTCTAGCAATGGGCATATTTTGAATATTCTGTCATATCCCTCTTCTCCCCTTGGCACTGCTTCGTCCACCTCATATCGAGTACTATGCTGATTTGTAGTTGGTGGATGTGACAACAGATCATTCTGCAAAATAGGGTGCAGTATTATTGGTGGAACATTCAATACACTATCCACTTCATGTAAAGGTACATGCACCTCACGACCAGTCTTCCAGATCTACATAACACTGGTTTGTTTTCGACTTTTTCCTAGTCACGTTTTGCTAATGCTAATTGTAGTATAATAGCACCACGGCTATTGGAATTTTGCATTATGAGTTCAGAAATCTATGTAAATATAAAATCTGTCAAAGCAGATTTGCAACTTTATTCGGTTCATGCTTTTCATTTATAACTGCATACTGTAGCAAATATGCACTACATCTGTCCAGGTACATTCTTCCATGAGTGAATAAAGTTGCATATATGCAACAAACAAATATGTAGTGTATCTTCTAATTTTAGGGGTAAATGGAAAATGTAGCTATATAGTACAATACTAGATATACTAAACTAGTACAATGTATTTAAATTTCATGCAGTACAGTATGATAACCATATAAATTAATTTCATCAATTATTGCTATTTTCTTACCTGAACCAAACTTATTTGACAAGTACTTCTGTCACTTGAAGCTTTAGTAAATGGCCACAGAAGGGTAGCACTTACTGGATCCTTTAATTCTATGTACTATATATGCAACAACATGCGCATTCTCAATTTTGATGAAATAATGTACTCACAAAAAAATTAAATAAGTGGTGTTGCTTATATGCAACACCATGCAATAGAGGGTTAATATTTTCAAAGAAACATTTGTAAAATCCAAATTGGGCAACATGCTTAGTAATATTCTTTTTGGGCATAGATGGCGCTAATGCTACAGTGGCCCCCTTTGAGCAGTCAGTTATTGTTGGCCCCTGGTACCCAGTGGTATCATGATACTCCAGAATCGTCTTTGGCATTACTTCAGAACAGCAGGTGCAGGTTGTTAGCAGATAAGTTTCATTTTTTTAAGTTGATCATGCAGGACTTTGTTAACTTCAAGTTGGTCTTCTTTTTCTCATTTTTCTTTATTTGTAAGATGTCTTTAATATAGGTATTGATGTTATTCTAATTTCCCTTGCTTTCCAGCATACTTTCAACTATTTTTGTAGGCGTGATTTCCTGCCCTACTTTTAGTTCTCCCTGCTTCTTCTTGCCGGTTCATCTCCTGCAGGCAAAGAACGTGTGCTCAGGTGTCTTCCACTTTATATTCTGCACACTGGCCTCCTTTTCTTATTTCTATTTTTGTTTTCAGATAGGTCCTAAAGCACTCATGAGCGCAAAGAAATTGGGCGAGGTGGTAATCCACCTGTCTATGCTTCGGAAGGCGGCTCTGTGGCGTAGTTGGTATGTGTGTGGCTACTACACCCAAGGTCCCGGGTTCGAATCCTGACACGGTCCGCTTGAAAAATGTTAGGGGAACATTTTTCACAAAAATACACCCTCGTTCGGATGATAGGTAAAATGGAGGTCCCGTGTGTGACTATTGTCACACACGTTAAAGATCCCTACCTTGCATGGAACAGCAAGGGTTCGGCAAAATTCCAAATTTTCCAGGTAAAAAAAAACTCGCTTCTGGCCAATGTAGTACCTTCGGGCGGAGCATTGGAAAATCACATGTAAGTGTCTATGCTTCGACCCACGCTGTCACCTCTTTTATAATTAATTTTGTCTACCTCCTTTTGCCAGTTTGTTTTTCCCATCTTTCTTGCCAGCTATTCATAGCTTCGTTCTTAATGGTTTTTTTCGTCTTCTTGTTTTTTTGTACGTCTATTTTCTTAGTGCCACCATCAGATCTATGGATACAACCACCTGTATCGCTTCCGTTGAAGTTGTGCCGAATCCACTAGCTATTCATAAGTCTATCCTCCTTTGTTGTCTTTTCATCATGTTTTCTGTATTTTTTTATATTTTAGTACACTTTCCCATATTTGTGCCCCGTATTGGATTATGGAATGGGCTACCTTACTCTGTCGGTCTCCTACTATTAGGTATAAGCCTTGTGAGTACAACAATGTTTAGTTTAGGACTTCCCTTATTTTTTCCAACATGCTTTTGGTACCTGTCAGAACTGTCTCTTTAAATGCTCTCAAAACACGGGCAAGAGTTCATTTTTTATTTTCTGGTGCCTAGTTTCCTCTTGCGGTACTAGGATATCAAAATATATGCTCTTGTGCAGATTTAAATTTTCCTCTTGTGGGACAACCCAGTTCTTTATTCACCCTATCGTGTTTTCGGAACACATTGTTACATTAATGTACGATTCCGACGTCTCTAATGAATCTTGGCATCAGTCCATCGTTCATGCCTAGAAGGCTCTTTTCCTGCCATCCATTCCGTTAGTATATTCACCCTTTGATCATCTTGTTTGGCACCCCATAGTCATGGTTTCGCATTGAAATCCCTTGCCATCTGTGCTTTTTTTGGAATGTTTAGTTTAGGACTTCCCTTATTTTTTCCATCATGCTTTTGGACAGAACTGTCTCTAAATGCTCTCGAAGCACGGGCAAGAGTTCATTTTTTATTTTCTGGCGCCTAGTTTCCTCGCGGTAATTGGATATCAAAATATATGTTCTCGGGCAAGCTTAAATTTTCCTCCTGTGCGACAACCCAGTTCTTTATCCTCCCTATCATGTTTTCGGAACACATTGTTACATCAATGTTTGATTCTGACATGTCTCTAATGAATCTTGCCATCAGTCCATCGTTCATGCTTAGAAGGCTCTTTTATGCCATCCATTCCGTTAGTATATTCACTCTTTGATCATCTTGTTTGGCACCCCATAATCGTGGTTTCGCATTTAAATCTCCTGCCAGTAATACTTTTTGTCTTTGTGAGCGTATTCTGTTGCCTCTTGTAGGTATACCTCGGACTCCTATATCTTTTTACGAGGGGTGCTCGATATGTATCGGGAATAAGTAACAAAAACAAAACTTAAGGTGTGAAAACTTCTTTACTATTTTTCAAAATATTCTCCATGATGCTTGATACACTTTTGCATACGTTGGAACCAATTTTCATAGCATTTTTCCAAAACGTGGGTTTTGAACGCATCAACCGCCGTCGAAAATCGTTATTCACGTAGTTTGTTCTTCACGTGTGGAAACAAAAAGAAATCATTAGGTGCCACATCAGAACTATAGGAAGGACGATTCATTAATTCGAAGTTTTGAGTGCTCAGTCTCTTGTTTGAGCTGATGTGCAAGAGCTCGCATTGTCATGGTGGAGAATGATTCGGCATCCTCGGTTTATTTTTATTTCTCCAAAAACTTGTGGCAAAGAAATGATTGTATACCAAGCAGAATTAACTGTTCTACGATCCTCTAAAGCAACTGTCATGACATGTCCATTTATTCCAAAAAAAACAGGCAACTATTTTCCCCGAAGTGCTTAGAGCGCGGACAACTATTGTTGGATTTCGTTCATCTTGGAAGACCCATACAGTGACTGCTGTTTACTTTCGGGTTCATACGAATAAATCCAAGATTCGTCACCTGTGTAGATGTTATACACTGCACTTGAGGTACCGCAATCATATTTTATGAGTCTTTATTGAGCGAATGTCAAATTATGTGAGATCCAACGCCCACATAGCTTTTTCACAGCTAAAGGTTCACGTAATATTGAATGTATACTTGTCATACTAATGCCTAGGTATTCCCGAATCTCACGATACATCACATGACAATCTTGCATTATCAATTCGCGATAGCTTCGATGTTTTCAGGCATTACAGCCGATTTTGGAGGATTTTCTTTAAATTCATCTGCTAACGAACTACAACCACTATTAAATTCACTACACCAATGATATACAGTGGTTTTAGTTGGAGCTTCTTCCCCAATAGTCGAAATAAGTTGATTCAGGCACTGTTGTGGAGATATCCAGGTTGGAACTCGTAAAAAATCATCGCACGAAAATGTTGACGAGTTAATTCCTTTTTTTGGCCGAGACGAAATTTTCAACTTAAACAAAACAAATAGTGTTGATATGGAAAAATGTTATAAGTATGTATACTGTCAAAAATGTTAAACTTTACGTTAAAAACATCAGATTGCACCTAACAACACTAGTGTTGTCAGTTTCCAATATATATCAAGCACCTCACGTCTTAGGCAACATGCATAGATGGCCATGTCACCAATATGCACTTCAACAAACTCATTTCCACTTATGTCCGCTCCCTTCACCACTATCGCTTTGTTGTATATTCTTATGACTACTTCTTGTTCTTTGTGTGTGAACCATGGGCCGTTTTTACGATGTTTTTATGTGGTTCAGATACTAGACATATATCCACTCGTTTTGCTGTTGTTGATTAATGTAGCCTCCCTGCCTCTCTCTATGTTTGTTTGCAGTACCTTCATAATTGTGTTAGTCCTATATTCTTCTTTATCCTTCTGAGGTCCTCTGCTAACCTTCTGTAGTTAGCACATATCATTTCATCTGCCCGATGACTTTCCTTTAAGCATGGTTAGTACACTGCTTTACTGCATGCCTTACATCTCCGCATTTGTAGCACAATCGTTCCTTTGTTTCTTTCAAACATGTTTCTGCCTCGTCACCAAAGTCATAGCAGTTGTGGCATCTATTTGGGTCTAGAAATTTTTTGACCCTGCATCCAGTTCAACCTGTCATTAGCCTGTCTCTGTTTACTATTCTAAGTTCATTCCTTAATGGTATTGTGGCTATCACATATGCGGCTTGTTCAATTGAAACCCATCTTTGGTTCAGGAAGAACTTATTGACAATTAAATTTACAAATAATTACCACTGCAATTAAGGCACATATCCCATTGTTTCGTCAACCTATGTATACCCTGCCTAAAGAAATCTTGTGGCTACTGCTCGAAAAATTCTTTCACGGCATTTTGTACTTCTTCGTCCGACTGAAAACGGTTACCTTTTAACGCTTTTTTCAATGGCCCAAAGATGTGAAAATCGCAAGGCGATAAATCGGGACTATAGGGTGGATGCTCTAATATCCTCCATTTCTTTCGCTGTAGATTTTCTTTCACTACGTTAACGACATGAGGTCGAACATTGTGGTGAAGCAGAATGACACCACGTGAAAGCTTCCCTGGACGTTTTCGTCTTATTGCTTGATGGAGCTTGTTCAAAGTTTCATTATACAGGTTTGCGTTGATATGCACCCGAGGTTCTGTAAATTCTATCAACAAGGGTCCTTCATGGTCGAAAAAAAATGTGAACATGACCTTACTGGTAAAGGTTGAACTTTAAACTTCTTTGGTGGCAGAGAATTTGTGTGTTTCCATTGCATCGATGACATTTTACTGGATGGTTCAAAATAATCACACCAAGATTCGTCGCCAGCAATTATTGACGAGAGAAAATCGTTAACATTTTGTCTGTATTTTGTGAGGTGTTGCAAAAATAAGCCCATTCGCAAACTTTTGGTTCTCTGACAAAAGGCGTGGAACCCATTGCGCACAAACTTTGCTGTAGCCTAGTTTGTGTACGATGCTATGAACAGATCCGATACCCACGCCAACATTTTCTGAAATTATTCTGATTGAAACTCGACGATTTTCTCTAATCAGGCTTTCCAGACATGCCATATTCCTTTCTGTTGACGCAATACACATTGCATCTGGTCGCGACTTATCATTCGTCCCTTCGCGTCCATTCTTAAATTTTTGACACCATTCCTTGACAGTTGGATATGCAAAATATGCGCTTTCATACACTGCTTGCATTCGTGTATGAATTTCCAATGGTTGCAAACCTTCAGCACACAGAAATTGAATGACCGCCGCTGATCACATTTGATCGGATTGTTAAAAACAAACGTCATTTGAAAGTTACAATACTTAAAATCGCTGTCAAATATATACGAGAGAAACTGACCAGTGGGAAGTTTACAAACATCACTAACGTTGCAAAGCGTCAGTTGAGTGATTACAATTGTTTTCAAGGCTAACCTGATCAAAAATGGGTTTCAATTGGACAAGCCTCGTATTTAACATTCTTCTCATTAGTCTATTCCGATATCTTGATGGTATATTTTACAGTGCTGCCTCCTGAGCTCCATACCTGATCTTCCCCAAGCACTTTGTCTATTGCTTTTCGCATGTCTGTCTCCACTGCTGTTTCCTCTATGTCTATTATTAGGAAGGACTTTCTCTTTTGCAAGATCAATTCCGCCTTTACACTATTTCACTTCCGATTATACTGGCAAGTTTTTTCCATCCTCCTCTCTTCCTTTTATTCTCACCGTTTCGGCAAATGTCGTCTTCGATTCAGTGCCTGTTTTAATAATTATGGTCTTATTCTTTCTGGCACTTCTGTTGCACATGACCTTTGTCCAATTGGTTTCAGTTTTCATACTATCTTGTCTTTTTCGGTCAAAAAATTATGGGCTCTCAAAATAACCAATGTTAGTGACGACTGAGTGTCTCCCAGGAGACTTGTTAGAGCTTACTTACAAAGTTTAGCACTGGTAGCCACAAGAGAAATATTTTAACAAAAATTAAAACTCACTCCGCTGTGTACCAAAGATAAACCATTTATTATTAATAGAAACTGGCGAATTTAGTAATATATGTGACTTTGAGAGAGATAGTTTTGTATACGCGTATCTAAGATAAGGAGCACCCCAATCCGCGTGCACCCACACATGTCCAAAATAAGGAGGTCCTTGCAGATTTCAGGAACGACAATAGGTACAAGTTCCGTTAAATGGTAATAACGTTATCAAATTAGAAAGACAATAATATGCCACCTAGAAATCATCATTAGGGTGTTTGAATTTCAAATTATTTTGAAAAAGTTAATTTCTGTATAATTTAATTTAATTTTTATTAGGCTTTTACATAGTATAGCCCATTCTGAATGGACCTGCACCTTGACGACGTTCTAAAATACTAGAACAGGTAGAATGGCTTGCGCGCTTCAATGAGCAAAAGAGCCGAACTATCGGTTTAACCAAATTAATGGGGTCTTTAGTGAAGAACCAGACTAAGACAGGTCACCGAAAGAGAGCAGCAGCTTTTTCGGTACTTAGAGTGGCAGAGACCATAGGGGTCGGTATGACATTTTAAGACACACTACTGCGATGTGGAAGGCAACGGGAAACCACCACATTACCTCCCAAGTACACTGCGTACAGAAATTGTTAGTAAACATGATGGCATCCTCTGGGATAAGAAATTATGGAGTTAAAATAGTCCCCCATTCGGATCTCCGGGAGGGGACTACTTCGGGGGATGTGATCCGAAAGTATACAAAAAGATCCGTGAACATTCTGCGAGTCGGAGCGTAGAATGTCAAAAGTATGAAACAAGTAGGTAAGGTAGAGAACCTGAAACTCGAAATGAATAGGTTAGCACTAGACATAGTAGGAATCAGCGAAGTCCGCTGGCCAGAGGCGGGGGATTTTTGGAGTGGAGACTTCAGGGTAATTCATACAGGATCAGAGGAAAGAAATTCGGGTGTGGGGATAGTTAGGCGAAAAAAGATAGGAATACGTGTAGAAAACTACTTACAAAAGAACGAAAGAGTACTCATGGTTATATTTGAAACTAAGCCAGAAAATACAGTAATAATACAGGTATACATGTCCACCTCTAGCTACAGTGAGGAAGAGGTAGAGACGATCTACCAAGATATCGAAGACATACTAAGATACGTAAAAGGACAAAATTTAATAATTACGGGGAATTTTAATGTAGTGGTAGGTAAGGGTAGGGAAGGAGCGATAGTAGGTTTATTTGGTTTAGGCACGAGAAATGACAGGGGAAATAGGCTGGTAGAATTTTAGGACAAGAACTACTTAACCATCACAAATACATTATTTCAACATCATGCTAGAAGACGATATATGTGGAAGATGCCAGGAGATATAGGAAGATATCAAATAGATTACATTCTTGTTAGACAACGGTTTAGAAATCAAGTAAAAGATTGTAGAAGCTACCCGGAAGCAGATATAGACACTGACCACAACATCGTAATTATGAAGGCCGCACTTAAATTTAAAAATCTGAAAAAGAAGAACGGAAAAAGGCACTTTGACTTTGAGAAGCTAAAAGACAAAGATATCCACGAAATATTTGAAAAAAGAAATGAATTGCTGAAAGATATCGGGAAAAATGCTGATACTAAGGAAATAGAAACAGAATGGAATAACATTAAATCCAGCTTAGACATGGCAGCAAGAGATATTCTGGGGTATACACAAAAAGAAAATAAGAAACCATGGATAATAAAGGATATCCTGAATTCAATAGAAGAAAGACGAAAATACAAAAATAGATCAGACGAAACAGAGATACAAAGCCATAAAATGGGAAATTATTTGCAAATGCAGGAAAGCTAAAGAACAATGGATTGATGAAAAGTGCAAAAAGGTACAAACTAAGATGGAAATAGGAAAGGCAGACGAAGCATACAAACTAATTAGAATGAATTTTAGGGATATAAAACCATATAGCAAAAATATAAGGGACGCAGGAGGAAACGTCATTATAAAAAATGTAGAGAAAGTAGCTAGATGGCAGGAATATATAGGAATTATATTCCGGAGAGGAACCAACAGCATTAGAACAAAAATCAAACATTGAAAATGAGGACCTGGGATATCCTATACTTAGAGATGGGTTTGAATTAGCATTAAAGAGTCTGAAAAATGGTAAGGCGCCGGGTACAGATAAGGTGCATGCAGAAACTCTAAAAGCCGCTGAACAAGCAGTAACAGAACGTCTTTTCCAACTTGTAAGCTCTATGTATGAGACAGGAGAGATACCCAAAGATTTCAAATGTAACATTGTAGTAATTGTACCAAAAAAAGAGGCGTGGATGGATGTGAAAATTTTCGAACAATAAGTTTGACAGCACACATTTCAAAAATATTAACTAGAATTGTACAAAGGCGAATGGAAAAACGAGCTGAAGAAATACTGGGAAAAGATCAATTTGGGTTTAGGCGAAACAGGGGAACACGGGGGGCTATTTTAGCTCCGAAAGTGATAATGGAGAAAACAATAGAGAAAAGAGAACGTGTATATGTAGGGTTTGTAGATTTGGAAAAAGCATTCGACAATGTAAAATGGAAAAAAATGTTCGAACTACTCAAAGAGATTGGAATGAGTTTTAGGGATAGATGAATAGTACATTGCTTATACAAAGAGCAAACAGCGGTAACAGAATTAGAGGAAGAAAGTAGAGAAGTAAATATTAGGAAAGGGGTGAGACAGGGATGTGCTTTATCCCCATTAATTTTTAACTTGTACATAGAAGATGCAATGGTTACTGTCAAATTCAGGAAGACATTTGAAATTAGTATGCAGGGACAAAAGATTGATATGCTTAGTTGAAGATGATATTGAGGTATTAGCATCTAGCAAAGAAGAGTTAGAAGCTGCTCTTAATGAAATGGAAACAGTTCTGATGGAGAGTTATGGTATGAAAATTAATAAACAGAAAACTAAAGCTCTAGTATGCAAAAGAGGGGAAAATAAATCAAAAACAAAAATACAAATAGGTAACAAGAACATGCAAGAGGTTAAGCATTTCTGCTACCTAGGAAGTCAAATAACACAAGATGGAAAAAGTACAAAAGATATAAAACAAAGATTAGCACAAGGTCGTGCTACATTTAACAAGAAAAAGCAACTACTGTGTTCAAAATCACAAACATAGAAATAAGGAAAAGATTGCTTAAAACATATGTGTAGAGCACAGCACTGTATGACTGTGAAGCCTGGACAGTAGGAGAAGCAGACAAGAAAAAGGTAGAAGCCCTTGAAATGTGGTGCTACAGACGTATGATGAAGATATCATGGACAGACAAAGTTAAGAACAAAGACGTACTAGAAATGGTAGGCGAAGAAAGAAGTATGTGGAAAACGGTAAAAAATAGGAGGGATAGGATGATAGGCCATATACTAAGACATGAGGGAATAGTGCGGAATATATTAGAAGCAGAGGAAAAAAGAGAAGTAGAGGTAGACCTAGGTTAGACTACTGCACACAGATAATGAAAGATGTAGGCTGTGAGAATTTCAGGGAGATGTGTAGGCTAGCTCAGAATAGAAATCAATGGAGGTACGCTTCTATCCAGTCGAAAGAAGGAAAAACTAATGACAAAAATAATAACTGTACTTAAACATAGTGATTATTACAAACAAACACAAATATTGGTTTTGCAATACTCTTAACTAATATTAATTGTGCGAAAGGATTTACTGGAAAACTATTAATACAGCAAATGTCTAAGTGTTGGGGGATCCTTAGCCGCCACAAGCTGCTTAATCCCCTTCACACACCACTGAATCTCGATGAAATAGGGCATATAATTAGAAAACAAAAGAAGGGAATCGAGCTGTATATAGGCTGTTGTGAGAATTGCAGGGAACTGCGTAGGCTAGCTCAGAACATAAATAAGTTGAGGTACAAGTCCAACCAGTTTCAAGACGTAAAACCCAATGACGAAAAAATAAGTGCTCCTAAATCTGAAGATTATTATACACAACTACAGGTGTTGGTTATGAAATATTTTCAACTAATGTTGATTGGGCGAAAGGATAAATTGGAAAAACTATTAATTCGAGAAGGGTTGAAGTGCTGGGGGAACTTGGCAGCCGAAGGCTGCTTCCCCCTTCACATACCACTGAATATCAGGGAAATAGGGTATATAACACTAAAACAATAGAAGGTGACCGAACTGCATCAAACAAGAAAGAACGGCAGCTATGTTCAAAGACAACCAACATAGATACAAGAAGAAAACTGTGTTCAAAGTATAGTGTGGACACAGCACAGTACATCTATGAAATAGGGGCAGTAGGAAAAGCAGACACAAAGAGATAGAAGCCTTCTGGAATGTTGTGCTCAGATGTATGAGGATGGTAGCATGGACAGACAAAGTTAACAACAAATAGGTTGTAGAAATAGTAGAGGAATAAAGATATCTGTGGAAAATGAAAAAATAGGAGAAACAGAAGGACAGGATACGTTCTAAGGCATTTTTGGGGTATAGTATGAGATATATTACAAGCAGAGATAGGAAAAGAGAGGTAGAGGTAGACCGAGATCGCACACAGATAGTGATAGATGTAAACTGTGCAAATTTCAGGGAAATGTGTAGGTTGGTTCAGATTAGGAAACAATGAGGGTATGCGTCCAACCAGTTCTAGGACTGAAGACCTAATGATGATGATGATGATGGTATAGCTATATTTTTTTACGATGTTTTGGATTCTCATGGGCATGAGTAACTTTTTAAATATGACCCTAGATAGTGGCGTATTCTAGAAGCTGTTGTTATTGCAAATGCATGGAAGTATCACACTTGATGATTGCATGTTTTGAACATTTTTTCGACTGTTATCATGTATGTTACAACATTTCTGAGTTTTTAATATTTAATTATAATAACTTTTACAAAACGCTCAACATTTTTAAATCTACTAGTAAAACAACCAGTCTTCTGCTGCAACTAAACTAGCAGAAATTAAATTACACTGGAATATAAAACATACAGAAAATGTAGTTATACCATTCGAAAACCTATTAAGATTTATTTGCAGAAGTGTCCTTGGTTCTGCTCCAGCCTTAATAATGCCAGAAAAAATTTTAATTTGCAAAAATTATTTGTAACAAAAATATTATTTACTATTTATTCACCTTGTAAATATCCCTGTAGTGTAGCAAACTCATGACGCCACACCTGTCGTACGTAAACACAAGATAAGGATGCGAACAGTCTGTTTCGGATAGACGTGCGACTCTCGCGTTCTAATTCAAATTAATGTATTATTCGTTCTTGTAATTATTATTACAGTTCGCATTGTATTATGTTAACCCTTTGTATGTATTTAATAATTTCAATAACTAACGTTATTGGACAAACTTCCTGCATACTTCAACATGCACTCACGTTTAATATGCCAATACGGTATGCTAGTTCAAGATAGATTCCCCAAGACGAGCGCTTTCAATCAGAACTTGTCATCTCCCACCAACCATAAGACGTTTTCATTGATTAGAACAATAAGTACACATATTTTTATACAAATTCCAACAGCAAAGTTGTTGAAACGACAACTTTAGGGAACATAAAAGATATTCAGGTAATTGAAGGAAGAATTTTACAGATAACCTTCACTGCTTTCTTCAACATGCATTCACGTTTAACACGCGAATATGGTACACTAGTCCAAGATATATTCCCCCAGACGAGCACTTTCGCATGGAACTTGTCGTCTTCCATCAACCGTAAATCATTTTCATTGGTTAAAACAATAACCACACATTCCATCGGATGTGAAAAAATGCATATGAAAAAGTTGATCCAATGGAGTACATCAATAAACTGTAGCTTACTCTCATACAGTGCGTGAGAACATAATAAAAACTGCAATTTAATGCATGATAACTTAATTTATACTACTTAAATACTTACAAATTCAAATCAAAAATCCCATATTCCTCATATTAGACTAAAACTTTGTAAAGCTAAAGAGACATAACAATTGGACAAGAGCATGCGAAAACTTATTTATACATTTTGTCGATTTTAAAAAACAATTTAAACATCAATACTGGAACGTAAAGAGTGTGCATGAATTATTTTAGGAACTTAAATATGGGCAATACAAATCTGGCAACTGGGTTGAATACATTTTAAAATTATCTGGGCAGATAGAATTTTTATCTGAAAATCTACAAAGATGTTGGTCAAGTGGTTAACGACACATTTTAATCCGAAAATTCATAGGATAATTGGCAATACATACAAATTAGAATCCTTTTTAAGGAATACAAAACAAAAGATAGGTACAGAACGCCACCTCAAAAAAATTACAAAGAACATAGGACTATAAAGAATAGTGGAGGTAATCATAATGCACCTCGTCATCAAAATAATAATTATCAAAAATTTCCAGAAAGGTGGTTAGTTTCTAATAATAATACTAATGAAAGAGAAAACTGACATGATACAGATAAGGAAACGGCCAACGCCAACAATAATAGGGACATTTGGTCTTTAAACAAACATTGTAACAAAAATATTATTTACTTCATTCACCTTGTAAATACGCCTATAGTGCAGCAAACTCGTGACGCCACACCTGTCGTAGGTATTAAACACAAGATAAGAATGCCAACAGTCTGTTTCGAATTGCGGTTATGAATAGACATGCAACGACTCTCGCGTTCCAATTTAAATTAATGTATTATTCGTTCTTGTAATTAATATTGCAGTTCGCATTGTGTTATGTTAACCCTTTGTACGTACTTAATAATTTCAATAACTAACGTTATTGCTTTCGGAGTTGTAAACAACTTCTGCTATTTTGTTTATATACTAAACTTGTAAACAAACCACACGAACACTATTAAACGTTCAGTATGGCTTTACATTCTGTTTTGATTTATTCAAGCCCATACCCTACAACCCTAATTGAGTTTAAATAAATAAAAATAATATTAAGGCGCCCAATAACTCAATACAATCATGCTACAATAATATTACAGTTTTCAAAAACAAAAATAATGAAAATTTGTAAGGGTATATTATTTTTCTAATTTAATAACCTTTTTACCGTTTAACCAAATTTATATCTAATACCATTAGTGAGATCCCAATAGTGGCCCACTTAATGTTCGACACGTTGTGTATAGTTAATTCCGCTTAATTGCACCGAGCCATTTTGACCCAATTAAGCAGAGACCCAATTAAACACGAGCAAATAAGTAAGTACTGGTAACAATATATGCCAAATTTGTTATAGATTTGGAGATGTGACCAAATATCAAACTAAAATTTATTTTTGCCTATAATTTTTGAGTAGGTATATATGCAATTCCTCCGAAAACTTGATTTTTCGATTTTTAAACAGGCAATGGCGTTTATTGATACATATAAAAATTAACTCAACAATAATGTATATATAAATATTTACAATTTTAATTTAATTTGATAGGCATGTAACAAACAGAGTACAGCACAATTTATGAACATATACGTAATCACAATAATTAAACTCCAAACCGCTTCAATCTCTAGAGTATCAAACATTATGTTAACAATACCTGTTAATACATTTGCTAACAAGAAAAACACCAATGGGTTATAATTAATTGATTCGTATATCATTGGAACCTTACAAAAATCTTCCTTATTATATATAATATCATAAATCATCTCACCCGCATAAAATAAACTTACCATAATAGTGGCAATATGCAATATCCAAATACAATAAGCGGAATTTGTTAGTCTTCTGCTTATGCCAAAATTCTTTTCTAAAATTAAACTCGCCCATAAAAAAAATATACATATGCCTATCAGTTTAAACAACAGCCTAGGATTGAGTTTACGAGATGTGGTTTCTGATATTATAAGGTTTCCTACGCTTACAGAAAAAAAGTACAAAGCACCATATCCTAAACTTGATACAATACCCTCTCGATTGGCAGAGAAAAAATTATTCCGAGGTACATCGCTTAATACATATTCCGCAGCACCTAATTGTAAAATAATTTCATGTGCTATTAACAACGATATTGCGCTAAAAATTGAATTTTTTGCAGAAATACACTTTAATACTAAAAATGATATAATCCTAACAGCTGCTAATGTTAAAAAAAAATTCCAGTGAACACCATATTCTATTACAGGTACATGGTAATCGATTTCTTTAACAAGTAAAGAACGCATACCTCCTAATATTATTAAAGGAATAACACTTTTCAAAGTTTTCGAAAGGGCGTCTGGTGCACGTATCTCTGATGCTATCATACCATTACCGAAAATATATAATCCTACACCGGTATCCATTAAGCTATAACCATATGTTAAAGTCTTAGTGAACGTACGAGGAAATATTCGAAAATCAACCGCTAAAATTGCAATTATTGAAAGGACATTGATCGTTGAACGACAGTCTGTTATAAAAGGAAGACGAAACTTATTACCATAGTTAACATTTGGATGACTTTTTGGTTTGTGTATTAGTCCACTTTTCTCTTTTAGTAAAATAAAACATAAGCCAATACTTGTAAGTACTAGGGACAAGAAAATTGTGGTAGCATGTTCTGCAAACACTGTCATAATTAATATAAGTGGGATTATAATCAAACAAAATTCTAGTAATAATCGTATCACAGAACTACCTACATCTCTAATTAGTAACGTTAAAATAAAAACAACAAAAAACGATGGCACTATATGGATTATGGTTTCGTACGGAGAAGTCCCATTGGAATGCATTAATTCATCACGATTTACTTTAGTCATATTGGCATCACATAAACACAAACTAAAAAGTGAGGTTAAGGTACAGGTACTTCGTTGAATACACGAAACATTATAATACACCACTCATAAATAATATATATCATTTTTTATCATTTGAATAAATTATTTCTAATCAACACTTTTACGAAATTGCTTTCTAACCTATGATTGCTTTCCCTCCTCATTGTTAATTGGAAGTTGTTCGATTACAACCTGCGGATCACAAACCGAATTAGGTTTTATAAACTTCTTTGTACTCTGCTTACGTACAATTTTTGTAAATTTTCCTGAAAATGTTTTGTTTTTAGGTTTTATGATCTGTAGAGCACAATCATCTGTAATGTCAGTTAATTGTTGGGGATGATCACCAGGATCCCAAGACGATATAGGTACTAAATATTCTTCGTACTCGTTTGAAAATTTGCATGTTTGTCCTACAAGAGTAACTAGATTTACAAGCGACGGACTTTCGCCCAAATGGCTTCCATCACCGGGTACAGCATCGTCATGTAAATCCCAGCCGTTTTCACATTTTTTGTATTGCATTCCCTCTCTTTTAATTCTAACTACAGTTATTTCAGAATCAGTTGGTCCTAATGAACGTGTGATAATTTCGTTTTCGTCTGCATAATAATCAGATGCACTGCTGTCACTAAACCAAACTGTAGAACTATTAATATCATTAAATGACATTTTCTTGCAAATATCGTACTGGCCTATTTTTTTTCGTGCATCTATTATGTCTTCTATATGTTTGTCACTTGTGCGTTTCTTTAAACGAAAGTCAAAGTCGGACATTTTTAAATTCACAAAAATTTGGATTCCTTTCAAAAATCTGTCAAAATTATTGTGACATAAGCTAACTTATCTATTTAAGCTATCTACCAAAAAAGCGAACTACATAGGAGTATGGGAAAATATTAAAGACCCGCAGAATAGTAAACGAAAATAAGTGTTGACCAAAGTAAAATTGAGTGACAGTACACACGAAAACTACATTATGTGATATCTTACTATTAAAGTAGTGCTGGGAATTAAACCACTCATAGTTTTTAAAATCATTTTTAGGCCATGGATCAAAACGTAAATAAAGATGATTTTAAAAAATATGAGTGGTCTATGGACCTCTCTACTTAGGACCTTAATCTTCCTATCCTGGCAATACTATAAAACTATGACAAATAATCTCTAGTTAATAATGTTGCCGCTAGGGAAAAGGAGGGTCGATTTTCTATTATGTCTTATGGCGTATTAGTATTAAAATCGCATTTTTATAAAATTGTAAGGTCTAATTAGACTAAGATCATCATATTTGGTACTTTATACCTGTGATAGTCAATTGTGTGTAAAACTTGCGGCCTGAGTGCAAATCCGGATATAAATCATTTAAACACATAAGGAGAAGCATTTATTCTGTTCCCAAGGTATTTTTGGCATTTAGTGATACTATTGAGATTCTAAATACATGTCTTTGTAGGTTGTGGAAACATTAAAAAAGTGGAGACAAGCTATTCCTCGAAGTGACAAGTTTTTTTTTTATTTGTGTATATTTTAATGTATAATGAAATTTATTTTTATGTGAATTGGATGGTAAGAATTTTAATTTAAGTATCTATCTGAGCATATATATATGTTTCTAATACGATTCTTGTTATAATAATACATTTTTATTTCTAATTAAAAGTGTGTATAAAAAAAAGTTAGATATACTGTTGTTTTATTTTGTTTAATATAATACTTTTTTGCTTCAATAAAATCACTATTTTATCCCCAAAAAGATGGTCAGGTTTTTGTGTGCTCAATGATACATGTACTTATCCTTTTGGACCATCAATGATTCTAAGTCTTAAAATTTCTAATTTTTATAGTATAAGATTTAACTACATAAATTAACAATAACTTTAAATTGATCTGAAAACTTTTGTTACCATAAATAAAACATTCTTTCTCCGTATGAACGACATCCCCTATTGTTTTACAGCCGCTTGTATTTGTATCATAAAATGATTTAAAAGTGCTTTGAATAAATATTATTTATGTATGGTTACATTGCCCAGCATACTATTTTGGTTCTTTAATAATTTGAAATTCTTATAAGAATACGGGAGTATTAAATTGGTAATTGTTAAGAATTTGTGTATATTTCCACTTCCAATGAATGGAATTTTGAATAAAATCCGAATTTATAATTATTTATGAAAAAAATAGCGAATGCTCCATAAGACTACATGTAAAAATCGCCCTCCATTTCCCTAGCGAACTACGAATACAGCGCTAAAATATGCACAGGTTTCTGGTCGAGATTAATGTCCTATGTAGAGATGTCCATAGAGTGGTCAAAATATTTTGACAACGTTCCTAGATCATGGATCGAAACGTAAATAAGGATGATTTTAAAAACTATGAGTGGTTTAATTGCCAAAGAAGATTGAGAAAAATGTCAAACACACATACAGGGAGTATGTAGAGTAGTGTAGACTTTAACGAATTTGTTACTTGGTTTCTTCATTGCAGCGTTGACTCATTGTCAACGGTCGCAGTTTAGCATTTTGTTTATTATGCAATACAACCTGTCTGTGGTAAAGTTTCGGTACTTATTCCTATTTATCTTTAAATTTCGAATAATTGATTACGATATACAATTAAACGACGATTTAGATTTTGTTCACATTATCGAATATGGCTACTCTCGAAAGATTTAGGTAGGCAAATCCATATTGGATATGGATGATTTAATTTTTTTTAGATTTCGCTTAACAAAACCTACCATTGCATATGTTTCAGCTGAAATTGAAGATATATTAGAATTTTCAAATAATTTGTAAGTAGTGATGTATTATCATGGAATTATATTGTTAAGAACTGTAAATAGTTAATAGTTGGTTGTGTTGCTATAGCATTTATTATTATGAGAAAGTTTATTAAAAATAAGGTTCAAGGAATATGGAAGTCAAAATTTGAAAGAAAAATTAAATTAATTATTTTTGACAAGCCTAAAAATATTGAAGCGTACAGAAAACTTGGAGGGTTACACGCGATTTTGCAAGTAATTGTTAAAGGCCACAATGTAAGTGTAGCTATTTGCATGTATTAAGATATTTTTAGGAAATTTATAACGCTACTATAAGCTTCACATGCTATGTGGAGTTAATAAGGTCGTTCATAAATTGGTGTTTCTAACAATAGCTTAGAACCAGCAGTCGGACAGCCCATCATAGAACCAATCCTACATGTTGTGGTAGAGTTGCGACTTTGTGCATTAACCGCAACTCGCCGTAACATAAATTATAAGTTTCATTTATACACGTTGCTGTTTTACCGAATCCCGCAGATTGAGATTGTAGAGCAAAACGAAGCACATTATCCAACTGGAAGTGAACAAGTTCAAGTTGAAATAATTACAAACAAGCAGAAAGATATGATTGTCACACGGCAATCTAAAATACACTGTAAAGAATGCAACGCGGTTGACGACAGCATGATGGTAGAGTGTAGTAACTGCTTCTCGTGGTTTCATTATCCTTGCGCTGATGTTAACAAAAATATCCAAGAGCAACCGGAATTACCATGGAACTGCAGAAACTGCGCTAAAGTGCCCCGGCATTCAAATACCGTCAACAATGACAAAACTCGTACCATACTTGCTGTCGGCACATATGGTGCAACACCCGAAATGCTTTCCAACTACAAATTAACTAGAAATAATGCCAAGGAATGCCGTAGTAATCATATGGAATAAAGAGCGCTCTCGAGATCAGTGAATTCAACGGCCGGAAAACAGCGTCAGATACTAAAACTAGAAATTTTAGAAGAACGGCGGAAAATACGAGTGGAGCAAAAACGGCAAGCTGAACTAGAAGAACGAGCTACAAGAAAAAGAAGACGCCTGCTCCAAGAAAAAGAAGACGAACTATATCTACAAGAAAAGCTCGATATTATCGCAGGCAGTGCCAAATCATCGCTATGCTCTGTGACCGCTAAAACAGTTACATTCAGAGAAAATCGTGCAATGCAATGGATTCAGGAGCAAGCCAATATCAATAAGGAGTTTATCAGCGAAAGAAAAGAACGAAATTTAGTATACAATACCAGTAAAGTTGACAACTTTGATTTGACGTACCAATTGAACATAGATTCGAAAGCAACTAACTACGTTCAACCAATGGACCATAATCTAATAATAGTTACAGCTGTATTAAATAGGCTGTACACGTGGAAAGTGGAACTAAAACGCCATGGTTTAAAGAAAATAAGCCTCGCGACTATTTCAACTTTCAAAAGCTACAGCTAGATAGTAAACCGAAAACTGAGCCCACGAAGGTTCAGCTATCGATGCCCCAAACTCTTACAAAATTTGATTCATTAGCCACCTTTTCTGGTGAACCACATGAATGGCCATCGTTTATATGCCAATATGTAAGAACTACTCGACAGTGCGGTTATGACGATGAAGACAACCTTATAAGACTTCAGCGGTGTCTAAAAGGAAAAGCGCTCAGTGCCGTTGGCGGTCAGCTAGCATATGCAAAAACCGTTCCACATGTTATGAACACCTTGAATACATTATTTGACAGACCGGAGATACTACTGACATCAATGATGCAAAAAATAAAATCCGGACCACCAATTAATTCAGAACGTCTAGATACGTTTATACAGTTTTCAATATCAGTTCAACATTTATGTGCCGCTATAAGAGCGGCGGATTTAGTAGCTCATCTGAACAATCTCATGCTGCTAAATGAACTAGTTAGCAAAGCATCATTCAGCTACCAAATAGAATGGGCTAAATATAAATCAACAATAACGCGTAACTGTCCCAACCTAGCAGACTATAATGAGTGGTTACGCAGTCTAGTTGATACAGTCAGCACTCTAATCCCTCCGGTGAATAACGTCAAACTAAAGCCGGAAGAAAGACATTCCCAACGCTCTCAACCACGGTGCGAGTACGTTCATCACGCTACAAATCACCGAAATAAATCTGATGCTAGTAGAAAAATTGCAACAGATGCTATGGAAGATAGAAAATATTAAGTTGTGTGTGACGCAGCGGAACATCAGAGCGTATTAGAATGTGCAAGCTTTAAATTACTAACGGTTCAACAGCGCTGGGAACAATTGCGAAAGAACAAACTATGTAAAAAGTCCTTCGCAGACACAATCCTATGTACTGTAGATCGTATAAAGAATGTGGCGTAAACGGATGCGAGTTTATACATCACTACTTGCTACATGATCAGGTAACGCATACCACTGAAAAACAATCGAAAGTCGCTTCAGATACGGGCAATATTGTCAGTATACACCACCCTCAAAACGCCAAGTTACTGTTCCGTGTGGTACCTGTGATTTTATATGGAAAGTCAGTGAGCGTGCATATTTACGCGTTTTTTGACGAAGGGTTGTCTATCACATTAATGGAAAAGCAGTTAGCGGATCAACTGCAATTAACTGGTGGACCTACCGAAAAGGTGGAATAACACGTGAAGAACCCGATAGTCGAACGGCATCAGTAGCAATTTCAGACAAATACAGCAGAACCAAAAGGTATAAGATTCATAGTGTAACAACAATTAAATCATTGAACCTTCCCACACAATCGTTAATCATCGAAAATATGCAGAGTGCATACCCTCATCTAAAAGGTTTGCCCATCGCCTGTTATGAAAATGCAGTCCCTCAAATACTAATCGGAGCTCAACATGCAAATTTAGGTGTATCAATTCGTACTATAGAAGGCGATTGGGGGGAGCCAATTGCGACATTAACCAAATTAGGATGGACGTTGCACGGTCCCGTAAAGAAGGAACAACCGGTGGTAAATGGTTCACCGAATGGGTTGTATCTGCACTTTCATATCCACGATAACTCCACTGACGATATCGACTTACATAACACAATAAAAGACTTCTTCTCTACCGAAAACTTTGGTGTAAAAACCGGACGCACTGTAGGAGTCAGCAGATGATACGCGAGCCCGTCGACTACTAATGGAAACGACATCCAAAATGGGTGACCGATATAGAACGGGATTGCTATGGCGATATGAAAACGTCAAATTTCCTGACAGTTTTAGCATGTCACAACATCGATTACTTTGTCTGGAAAGAAAAATGGAGAAAAATTCCAATCTAAGAACAATTATTTCAAGACAAATTGATGAATACGTTATCAAAGGTTATGCTCGAAAACTAACACCGAATCAAGTTCATAGGGTAAATCCGAAGAAGTGGTACTTACCTATATTTACTGTCACGAACCCTAACAAACCTGAGAAAGTCAGACTCGTGTGGGATGCTGTTTCAACAGTGCAGGGTGTGTCATTGAACTCGATGCTACTACCAAGACCCGACTTTCTTACATCATTATTTGAAGTCTTGCTTCGGTTTAGAGAGCAACGATTTGCAATAGCAGGCGACATAAAAGAAATGTACCACCAAATTAAGATTAACGAAAACGATCAGGATTCACAAAGATTTTTATGGTGTGATGGAGATGCGAATAGAGAACCCGATGTCTACGTAATGCGCGTTATGGCTTTTGGGGAAACGTGTTCTCCGTGTACCGCCTATTTTGTAAAAAGCACTATTGCAAAATCGTTTGATAAAGAGCATCCTCGAGCAGTCGCAGCAATCATTAACAATCATTATGTTGACGACTGGCTCGACAGTTTCGGTAGTACTGCGGAGGCCATCCACGTTGCAAGAGCAGTGATAAAAATACATGCTTCTGCAGGTTTTAAAATCCGGAATTTTGTCACTAATTCTGAACATATTCTAGAAGCTCTGGGCAAAACAAGCGGTGGTGTACCGAAAAACGTAAGTTTCAACAATGCTACAGATGGTGCGAAACCATTGGGAATGTGGTGGTCAGAATCCACAGATATGTTTTTTATTGTCATAAACTACAAGCATATGAACATGGAAATCTTGAATGGCACTAGACGACCAACCAAACGTAAAGTTTTGTGAGCCCTAATGATGATATTCGATCCTCTTGAAGTGATTGCCTTCTTCTTGGTGTATATAAAAATGTTGCTGCAGGATATTGGGAAATCATCTATTGACTGGGATGATCGCATAACAGAAAGACAGTATACTAAATGGATGAAGTGGATAAAGGTTTTACCAAAGTTGAAGGACGTTAGAATTGCAAGATGTTATGCGCTAAGTGATTATCATTCAGTTCAACTGCACGTATTTGTGGACGCAAGCGAAAATGCATTTGCTGCACCAGCATACTTTAGATTTGAAGGTGAAAACGGGGTTACAATTGCTCTGATCAGTGCGAAAACAAAAGTTGCGCCGCTTAAACAATTGTCAATACCACGTCTCGAATTGCAAGCAGCTGTTTTAGGATCGCGTCTTGCATGCACAATTTGCAAAAGTCATAACATCGTTCCAAAAAGTAAGACCTTTTGGTTAGATTCGCAAAATGTCTTGTCATGGTTGCGATCACAGCATCGAAAATATTGTCAGTTTGTAGCGTTAAGAGTAGGCGAAATACTTGAAACAACGGATGTAAAAGATTGGCGGTGAGTTCCCACAAAGTATAATGTCGCTGATGAAGGTACTAAATGGAAAGAGCAGCCACATATATCTTCCACTAGACATTGGTTTCAGGGCCTCGAATTCTTAGTAATGCCAGAATCCGAGTGTCCAAACAAGAAACTCAACATTACAGACTCTGACAAAGAAGTAGTGCATCAAATGACCCATGTACTAGACAATTCATCGCAAATCACGCAAAACTTTAAAAACTTTTCTAAATGGCAAAGATTGGTAAGGACATAAGCTTAGGTACTAAGATTTTTTTAAATTGCTAAAGGGACGCATTTGAAGGACGAGAATGGTGAATTAAATACTCAGGATATAACGAAAGCAGAAAAGGAAATATATCGAATGCTTCAAGCTGAAGCTTTTGGTGATGAGATCTGGCAAATAAAACGAAGCCCAAATATGTCGATCCACAAAGAAAGCTGGCTATACAAACTGTCCCCATTCCTTGATGCGCCATCGGTTCTAAGGATGAAAGATAGAACTATGTTGGCAGATATATCGTACGAGGCAAAAAATCCTATATTCTTGCCACGGGACCACTCTATTACCGACTTAATTATTAGATATTACCATGAAAAACATCACCACTATAATAGGGAGACCACGGTGTACGAAATACGGCAAAAATATTATATGTTTCAGCTACGAGCTAAATTTAAAAAATCTGTACTAACTGCCAATTTTGTAAAAATTATCGAACCATACCAAAGGTACCTGAAATGGCAGATCATCTTAAGCGAGGCTCGCAGCCTTTACACGACCATTCTCCTACGTCGGTGTTGACTACTTTGGACTAATGGAAATTGTTAATAGACGAAAAGTCGCAGAGCAATGGGGAGTAGTCTTCGCATGCCTCACTGTAAGAGCAGTACACATTGAAGTAGCTCACTCGCTGAGTAAATCATCCTGTATAATGGCTATTCGAAATTTTGAATTACAGCGCGGTACGCCAATAGAAATAAGAACAGATAACGGAACGAATTTTCGCGGAGTACATAATGAACTAAAAAGACAACGAAAGAAAATACATCCGGACGACTATAAGAAGGCATTCCAAAATATTAATTGGAAATTCAACCTACCATCGGCACCCCACATGGGTGGTTGTTGAGAACGTCTCGTACGGTCTGTAAAGAAATGCGTGATGCTGACGATGCCAAGCAGACGACCAGATGACTAGACCTTAAGGAACTTTCTGAAATTTCCTCCAGACCCAGAAAATAAGGTAGCGTTGACGCCTAACCACTTTTTACTGGGATCTTCGAGAGGTGTTAAGCCGACTGGCGAATATACCGGCGACGTCCTGATTTTGCGCAGAAACTAGGAACTCAAAGACTAGCAGATCATTTTTGGAGGCGTTTGGTGACAGAGTATTCGCCGGATCTGACTCGTAGAACGAAATGGTTCGAGAAAGTAAAACCTTTTGAGGTCGGCAATGTGGTGATTATAATGGATGAAGCCAAGCGAAACACATTGAAAAGAGGCATTGTATTAGGAACAGTGCGTGGCGGAAATAGTGACTAAACACGACAAGTTATTATACGAACGTCCGACGGAATTTTTCGGAGACCGGCGGCAAAAGTTGCCGTGTTGGGCGTTAGTAAAAATAGAACCTCGGTGCCCGGTTCAACTTACTAGGGGGGAGTATGTTAAGAACTGTAAATAGTTAATAGTTGGTTGTGTTACTATAGCATTTATTATTATGAGAAAGTTTATTAAAAATAAGGATCAAAGACTATGGAAGTCAAAATTTTAAAGAAAAATTAAATTAATTATTATTGACAAGCTTAAAAATATCGAAGCGTACAGAAATCTTGGAGGGTTACACGCGGTTTTGCAAGTAATTGTTAAAGGCCACAATGTAAGTGTATCCCAGACTAGCTATTAGCATGTATTAAGATAATATTTTTGGAAATTTAGAACCAGTAGTCGGACAGCCCATCATAGAACCAATCTTACATGTTGTGGTAGAGTGGCGACTTTGTGCATTAACCGCAACTCGCCGTAACATGTATAGTACAGTAATTTTATTTATTTTCATGGAGTGTGTCGTATTTTCTTTGCCATAGTTTGCACGTTTATCAATTAAAGCTCGCATAAAGACCAGTATAAGAAATTCCGCAAAACCACGGACAATTGTTAGAAATAAGATTCGTTGTTAGGATTTCCATTCAGAACGACAATAGTAGTATTTCCTAGATAATAAAAAAAAACAATAGTGACTTAAATGGTAAGGGTGCCAAACGTTTTCAATTTTTAACTAAGAGTCCCTTAAAACTAATGGTGCAGCAAACTTAAATTTAGGTCATCCTTAACACTTAACTCATAGCTAAGTTACTCTTAACTTTTCTACGCTGTAAACGGGCATTAATCTTATGACATCAAAGAAGTTTACTCGGTGACTTACGATGCAAAAAATTTTTTCTTAACCATCCTCTAGAGTCTTTATGATCGAACGAGTCCCTCGATAGGACTATTTGAGATTAGGTTATTGTTAAAAATAGATATTATTATTAAAGTACATAAATTATTTAACACGCATATCAGAACAGTCTTGTTTTTTTTGTTGCTAAAACTATTGCAGACTGTTCTGATATACGTGTTAAGCGAGTTCTGTTTTGTGTTTTTTCATAATAATATCTATTTCTAACAGTAACGTAAGCGAGGACTCGTTCGAGCGTAAAGACTAGGGAGGAGGGTTAAGAAAAAATTACTGCTCCCGCAAGCAAAAATTTTTTTCTTAAGCATCCTCCCGAGTCTTTACGCTCGAACGAGTCCCGCGATAGGCTTTTTAATGTTAGGTTACTGTTAGAGATAGATATTATTAATAACAAACACAAACCTCTTAACACGCATATCAGAACAGTCTTGTTTTTTTGTTGCTAAAACTATTGCAAACTGTTCTGATATGCGTGTTTAGTGTTTTTTAATAATAATATCTATTTCTAACAGTAACCTACCTAAGGACTCGTTCGAGCGTAAAGACTCGAGAGGATGGTTAAGAAAAAATTACTGCCTTCCGCAATAGGCTTTTTGAGGTTTGGTTACTGTTAGAAATAGATATTATTATTAAAAAACACAAATCACTTAACATGCATATCAGAACAATCTTGTTTTTTTTTTGTTGCTAAAACTATCGCAGACTGGTTCTGATATGGGTGTTTTGTATTTTTTAATATTAATATCTATTTTTAACAGTAACCTAACCGAGGACTCGTTCAAACGTAAACACTCAGGATGATGGTTAAGAAAAAATTACTGTGTCCCGACTACAATTCAGTAATCAATGACGTGTCTTATACCCTACATATATCTCCCACTATCTCTATTCATAACATTTTATAACCTTGAAAGGTGACAATTATAATTGGTTACTTTTATGTTTTGACAGTACAAGTTTATTCAGAAAAATAATTTAATTTTTTTTCGTGAAAATCATGTTAGGGGTTCTGTTTGTAATTGTAATTTAGAGAAATATCGTTTGCTATGGAATCTGGAATTTCTGCTGATTTTCGAAATATGGACGAGGAAATTTCCCCTTTGATGTTAAGCGATGATAAGGAAGATACTCGCTCGGAATTAAAATTTGAAGATGGTATTTACATACGCAAGATATTGTAATATCGATATTATATTTATGATTGTTGTAGTGATTGAAACTCCAGAGGAAAAACAAAAGCGCCGCAAGATTGAAGATGCTTTAAGTAATAATAACACAACTACTTTAGAAACTTGGCAAAAATTAGCTAGAGACGAACATGGACTAGTTAATGGTATTTAGTGCTCTCTACCATATACATTATTCTAATACATTGCTTTACGTAGATGATCTGAGGCGACAAGTTTGGCCTCTTCTTTTATGCGTTGATCCCGATCCTTCTGAAAAAGCTCCACTTTTAGAAGAGTTGTCACATCACAGTGAATATAGCCAAGTAGTTTTAGATGTTAATAGATCACTCAAACGGTTTCCACCGGGCATTCCATATAAACAAAGGTTAGCTTTACAGGATCAATTAACTGTTTTAATATTGAGAGTTATAATGAAATATCCACATTTGCGATATTATCAGGTAATGTGTGTCTATATTTTTTTAGTATTGTTATTGTTTGCTTTTTTAGGGTTATCATGATGTAGCTATCACATTCCTTTTAGTAGTGGGTGAGACCGTAGCATTTAGAATAATGGAAAGGTTGAGTACAGATCATCTGAGAGAATGTATGGAACCTACAATGGAAAGAACATCGTATCGGTTAAATTATATGTATCCGCTACTTCAAAGGGAAGACAGGGAATTATACGAATTTATGGATCGGTAAGAGATTATTTAGCATAAGGAAACCACTCCGTATAGAAATTAAAACAAGAAAATCAATCAAAGTTTAATGTTGATTTACTATTGTTAAAAAATCGGCAAGTAGTACGTTGCTGTAGACGGTTTCTAAACCAAAAATGAATTATAAATCAATTGCTTTTTCACTTTGTAAAGAGAAAAGAACCAATGATTTGTTTCGCTATTTTACAGCTTCTGATTGATATTTGTGCCTTTACAAAATACCTTGGCAACAAACAATTGATGTTTATACTTTCAGCTTTTTATCTTTTAGCTGGGTAAAATAATATCGTGACATTTTTAGTCTAATATAAATACTTACCTCAAATGTTCTTATTTTGGTATCATCTTGTGATGTGTGGGAGGCGTTAGAAAGACAATAGTAATAAAAGTCAAAAACCCTTAGATTTTAAAATGGCACTGACTTTACAACTAACCTATAGGCAGGACTTTGATTTATATCCTTTCAAATAACTGTTGTGTACTAATGGTAAGTAAATGAAACGCAGCAGATTATACCACTTCCATTACAAATATACTTTAACGATGCACCAATTCATGGTTCACCATGTTCCACATATGTATACAAGTAAATCTAAATATGTACAACCACTCCTGTTACTAAGTGTTAATCTGTAACTGTCATTTGACAGTGCTACAATCTGTCGCTGCGGACTTTAGTCCTAGAAATGAGAGGTTCAGTTTTTGCTTTGTCGGGCTTGAGCTTTTTCAAAATTACATGAAATGTAGTTGTCCCCATAGTTGGTAAACAAGCCTGTCCCTCCAATACCCACTCCCACACTTGTCTCTCCTAGGGGTATATAATTTTTATTGTCGAGTTTAATTAAAATATCTGAAGGAACGATTTGATCGCTAACAGGCAACTTACTTCTTTGGTAATCTTCCCACACCGTTTCTGCTAAATGCAAAATACTACATTGCATTTTAAGCTTATTGTGTGTTACTTGTGCCATAAAATTTTGTAGAGTTGCCATATCCATGAATCCTCCTGAACTTTGGATATCCTCCATCATTACTTTAATTTCTTACGGAAAGTGTAGTTAATTTTTCATTATAGCTCTTAAAATTTAACGGTATTAGTTTGTACGGAATAAACCAAACTAATTATAAACAACATAAAGTACTACATTTCAGCATACACGCTAAGCCTGCTATACCAATAATCTGACCTTTATCCTATAATCTGTTTTTTAAAGATTGAAACAAATCTATAACACTTGTTCCATAACCCCATTATTCTCTTTAAGCTTGTAACTGTATCAATCCTTGCTCTTTTCACAACTTGACAGTTTTCTTTGTTTGCAAGTATAATATGTCTTGTAATACTTGAAACGGGCCAGCTGTTTGCTTGATATGATTGATTATTAATGTTGTAATGTGTGATTGTAAATCCAGCCACTGTAGATTTATTTATTCTACCAAATTTCAAATTATTATTTCGTCTATTTAGGATATTTTGATTATATGCAACTCGCCTCTGTACAAAGCGCACGTTGTGAGTTAACTATGTAGAGCTAAAAATTTGACTCGCGATTTCCATAAATATTTACAGTGAAACCTCTCTTAACGGACACCTCTACAAAGCGGATGCTTCTCTTAAGAGGACATTATTACATAGTTCCGATTAACATTATACACATTCATCGTTTCCTATAGTTCTATACAATGGACACTCTTCATAATGGATGCGGACACCTACAATGACAATTTTAATATCTCTATAACGGACATTTTTCTTTCTCATAATATATATGTATATACAAAGTGTCACTAACCTCACACCTTCCCCTTCAAACACTTTTAATACAATATTGTGCTAAGGCACGTAAATAAAAACCTGTTCTTGGCAACGTCATTGAACTAAATAAGGGTCTGTCAGTCATCAGATTCAGTTAATGTTGGTGCTTTAACTTGTTGACAGTTATGGCTACAAAAATTAAAAGGAAGACGCTTACATTAGAAGAAAAAATAAATGTTATTGAATGCTACAGTCACGGCCAAAGTGTGCGGGTTCTAGCAAAACAATTTGATGTAGGAAAAACACAAATTAGTAATACAGTAAAAAATAAAAATAAACTGCTTGCTTTACTTCGCGAACACGGAAATGAAAATAGAAAACGTGATTTTCCAAAAAATTAGGGTATTGAAGTGGATGCAGTTGTTTTTAACTGGTTCTCAAAAGCTCGCTATAGAAACCTACCCATTTCTGGCCCAATTTTACAAGAGAAAGCTAAAGAAGCTGCAAATCAGTTGGTATACAATAATTTTAAAGCGTCAAGAGGATGGCTTGAAAAATTTCAGAATCGTCATACGATTTCGTACAAGTCTGTATAGGGGGACTCTGGTAAGGTGGATAATGATGTTATAAAATTGTGGAATGACACGTTATTATTATTAATCAGCAAATATGACGACAGCGATATTTTTAATTTAGATAAAACCGGTCTATTTTTCAGAGCGTTACCCAATAAAACTCTTAGTTTGGAGGGCGAAAAATGTAGTGGCAGTAAAATTTCTAAAGAAAGATTAACTGTTTTGCACTGTGTTAACATGGCCGGTGGTAAAGAAAAACCTTTGGTTATCAGAAAGGCGACAAAATCTTGAAGTTTTAAAAACATTAATGTAGAAAATCTTTCTGTGTGTTGGCATGCTAATAAAAAAGCATGGATAACCAGTGAAATTGTTACGGAATGGATTTCCAAGTTTGACAGAACATTAGGCTTGTAAAAGCCAAAAATTCTTTTTTTAGACAATGCAACTTGTCACACAGACTTCAAGTTAGACAATATTAAATTAACATTCTTTCTGCCAAATGTCACTTCCATTTGTTAGCCTTTGGACCAAGGTATTATTTCAAAATTTGTTACGTGCCAAAATTTGGCACTAGACATCTTTTTAGTTTAGCTTTGATGTGCGGGAATTTCGCGCCTTAAATTTGAAAGACTTGTGGCGCGTGTATTTCCGTCACGTCAGAAGTGCGTTGCGTGGAGATTCGCGTCAACGCGTGTGGGGGAAAAAAGGTGGGGAGTTTCCGAGAGACGCTGAAACGGCTTTTTGCCTTGCAACATCGAGAAGAGTGGTTGGGTATCGTATCGTACCGTATCTTTATCTTTTAATTATGTAGATTTCCTTTGCCTTATTTGATTGTCGTCTCTATAAACCTGTTCCTGCCGTTCCCTACATAGGTAGAAGATAAATTTGAAGGCAACCTACCGTTGGGCGCCAATTCTTACATTTACACGTGATTCTTACATAACCGTCGACGCGGTATACGCGACGCAACGGCAGTTGGTAACACCAATCTATAAAGTTGAGATTAGCGTGCCCATTGTGGTTTTGAACCCCACGATGGGCGCACAACTGCCGTTGCGTCGCGTATACCGCGTCGACGGTTATGTAAGAATCACGTGTAAATGTAAGAAATTTTAGTGTTCTACAGACAGCTGTTAATGACAAATTTACTTTCATCAATCAGCTCAGCGACGTCAAATAAAGATTTAGAGAAGAATATTACCGTTTTAGATGCCATCACTTGGATTGATATTGCTTGGCAGAGGGTTAGCTCTTCTATTATAAAAAATTGTTTTTCAAAAGCTGGATTTAAAAGAAACGACATTACAGGCATGTGTAACATTTCATTTGACTCTGAGGACGAAACTCCACTTTCTGTCATAAAGAAGCCACTAAATGGACAACCTCTTTCATACTTGAGGAAACTGTTGGACAATGGTGGTTTTTCATAAGTAGATGTGTCTGCATTTGCCTGTGTTGACGAAGCTGTGTATGTAGACGATGACTGCACAGATAGCAATGCTATTGTAAGGGATATTGTATCGGTAAACGAAAAAGATGAAAATGTTGTTAGTGAGAACGAAGATGATGACGAACACATGGAGGTTGTGTGTAAAATTAAAAACAATAGCGATGCTCGTGCACTAACAGAAGAATTAAAATCTTTTTTTTGTTAAAACCGGCAACGATAATGCATTTTGCATTGTTTCTTCGCTTAAAATCTTAGAAATCTTAGAAGAACAAAATTTAAAAACAAACTCGTCATACTACAATTACTGATTTTTTCAAATATAATGTACTTAACAGATTTATGCATTTGTAGTGTAATATGTACATATGTATATACTTTAAATAAAAATATTTGGTTGAGTTAAATACATTTTCTATAAAGCGGACACTTCTCTATAGCGGACAAAATTTTTTGTCCCATACGTGTCCGCTATAGAGAAATTTAACTGTACATAGCAGGAATGTATCAAACGAAATTATAATAAATTGATACATTGAGATTGCAACTTTATACCGAAGTACAATTTACAATCAGAGTTTTTAACATATCACAAGTATTCACTAAAATAATAAGCGTTTTGGGTGAAATACAAGTAACAGCTCTCGCCATCTGTTGCTAACTAACCCTGATCAATGCCTATAACAAAGGCTTCCTTTCCTCTCCCTATATTACATATACGGCATTGCTGTATCAGAGGCGTACCACAAAATTTCCTGTGGCAAACAGCTGGTTTGTGAATGAATTATTGGGTAGAAACACACTAGTATAAAAAATACTCGCATTGAAAATTGCAATGAAAAGGATATTGCAGATACTTTGAATAACCATTTTGCTACTGCTGCTTCGATATTATTTAAAAATAATAAAGAACCTATTTCAACTGCCATTAACTTTTTGCACAAAAATGGTAGTTGCATCTCCATTTCCTTTACATTTTTCCCAACAGATTGCCATGAAATTTTTAATGTTTTACACTCGATTCAAAATAAAAATACTGCTGGTCATGACAACATGTCCACAAAAGTCTTGCTTGCTTTACCACTTGACATTATAAGTCACTTTTCAGACCTTATAAATGAATCTTTTCTTTCTGGAATATTCCCAACTTGTCTAAAATTCGCAATAAATAATTTTCGACCTATCTCTTTATTGTCCACCTTTTCAAAAATCATTGAAACATTAGTTAAAAAACGACTTATTGAATTTGCTTTGAAATTTAAAATATTTAGTCCCGATCAATTTGGATTCTGTCTTAAAAAATCTACAATTGACGCAATGTATGAACAATCTGTACATAACATTAAATAGTAGACACAGCATCTCGACTGCCTTATTTGTTGATTTAAGTAAAGCATTTGGTTCTGTAAATCACTTAATCCTGTTGCAAAAGCTATAATTTTATGGATTTAGGGGTATAGTTAATGACTGGTTCAAATCCTATCTTGTAAACAGATCACAGTCCGTAAGAATCAAAACAAAAGATAAATATATGATATCGAAAAAAGTTATGTTGAATTTAGGAGTGCCTCAGGGATCAGTCTTGGGCCCCATTTTATTTTTATTCTTTATAAATGATTTCATAAACTGCACTAAATATGCCAAAACTACTTTATATGCAGACGATATTAATCTTCAGTGGAATGCGACAACTATAGAATCACTAAAAGAAAAATTAGGCACAGGCCATCTGTCAATGAAAAACTGGTGTTATATAAATAAGCTAACAGTATATGAATCAAAAACTTGCTGTATTAATTTCAAACCTTCATCTTTGCAGGGTAGTAGCATATCAGACTTATCGCTAAATTTAGTTAGTTCTACAAAATTCCTTGGCATAACAATTGATCAGAACCTCAGCTGGTATGAACATATTTGTTTATTAACTAAACTATCTTCAGTATGCTATGTACTTGCATCAGTGTCCAGGGAATTACCAGTGCATTGCTCAAAAATATGTTACTCTGCTTTGTTTGAATCGAGAATGAGATATGGTATTGCCTTTTGGGGTAATTCATGTCTAGTTAACACATCTGTAGTATTTAAATTACAAAAAAGAGCAATCTGAACTGTGCGAAGCGTATCAATGAATGCTCACTGCAGACCTCTTTTTAAGAAGCTTAACGTACTAACTTTTTACTCAATGTTCATTTATGAGACACTTATTTTATTCTATAAAAATTCTAACCATTATATTCCGGTCAGCTCAATTCATAGTCATGATACAAGATTTTGTGATCATATATATATTCAAAAACCTAATTCAACTCAAACAAAAAAATCGTTTATATATACGGCACCTACATTTTATAATAAACTTCTAACCAGCATATGATCATTAAGACCACTTAAACAATTTAAAGCTGCTATTTTTCCCGTGTTCGTAGAACGATGTTATTACACAGTTGATGAATTTTTAGATGACAATCTTCTTTAGAATTAATATTTGATCAATTTAAATTAATTATATGTTATATTTATTATATGTAGACTTTTAACATGTAATTTTATTTTATGTGACAATGAATTACCATGTATACATGGGAACAAATAAATCTATTCTATTCTATATTATAGCCCTCAGCGGTGCGGTACACAAGCCACTACGTCAGTTTGCAGTACAAATTAATATTTGCCAAATGACGCGCAAATAGGGTATTACGTCATATAAATGTTCAAATTATTATCACATAATAACAATGAATTCTTTTTTGATCTAAGTTTGCCAATATCGAAAAGAGAAATTTTACAGGCTTTTAATAACAATAAGGAAACCGATGATACATATGCAGATGAATATTCAATAAAATCCTGCTTAAGCCAATTCACAGACTTTGATCTGCTTTTTGGAAATAATAAAGTAAGTTGCAATTTTTGCACAAAAAAGTATGGTGGAACTAAAAAAGGATCTATTTATACAAACACCACTAAACAACTTCTAGTATGTAGTCCTCCTACTGTATTGATTTTACATTTAAAACGAATTCGGGTTTTAAGACTCCGATCTGTAAAGGTGGATAAATATGTTTCGTTTCCCCTGTTACTGGATTTAACGCCATTTTGTTCAATTGCTAATCAAACTAAAGTGTTATATGCATTATATGGTGTTGTGCAACATAACGGTTCAATTCACAAAGGACATTATGATGCTTATATAAAAATAAGAACTGCTTTAGACAACAACAGTTACCGTTGGCAATTTCTATTTCAATATCAAAATGGCATATTGCCTTCATCTTGCGAAAATAACAAAGCCAATGCTGAAATTCTGCCAGGAAAGTGGTATTATGTTAGCGACTCTTATGTTTTAGAAGTACCTGAAAAAAGGGTACTTAAAGCACAAGCATATTTGCTATTTTATGAACGAATTTGAAACTGTAATTCTTTAATAAAAATCTATCATAACAATGGTTGTATTAATTATAAGGAAAACCAAAAGGTACTCACGTAAACTGTAGGACTTCTCACAGCATTACTCCATGATGGCGGCAGCAGGGCTCCGTTGGTCTTTCGGGCGTAGGTAATCGTTGGGCCCCTTGTCGAATCCAAATTTAAATTTGCCTTCTTCCTATGTAGAGAGCGACAGGAAACGGGTATAAGGAACGATAATTGGGTAGATAAAAGGAAATCTACATAACAAAAAAAGAAGACTCGATAAGACACAAAGATAACTACATTCGTCCACGCCTCGCTCACTAGTCCCGACGTGTCCGCAAAATTCACCACCCCCCTTATTGCACCTCGCGCCGGCGCAATCTCGCGCAAACGCAACTATTTCAAGCGACGGAAATACACGCCCGTCTTTTTAAATTATTGGCGCGAAATTCTTACAAATTAAAACTAAATTTGGAAATGTTTACGGCCAATTTTTCGGCACGTAACATCTATTCTATTTTTGTTTGCTCAATTTATACTTTGTCGTATAGTATTGTATTTAATATAGGTGCTGAAGTATCCTGTTAAAATTGATTTTAAATACAAAGTGTTGCAAAGGCTGATGAACCTGTGGGGGGGGGGGATCAAAAATAGCTAAATTCCCTAGTTTAGTATTTATTTTCATGGAACTAAATTTTGAATAATGTATAAAGTATCAGTGGAGCGCTGGTGAATGCTGAAAACAATTACGACAGAACACTGGAACATACTGTGTTGCCCTTTTTGACTTTACATTTTATTTTAATATTGCGTCTTTGCTTTTTACAGGTAGGTATGGGTGTACAGCAGAGTCTAAACAAAATTCTGACGGGGACTAGTGTCGACCTTTGGTGGCTGCGATAGATTGTAAAAGACTATATCTCAGGGGTTTTTACTCTTAGATATTTTGAGAACAAAGTTAAATTTTACCAGGACAAGTTATAGGGATGTAATTTAAAATATGACAAAAGAAAATATCTTAATACAAGTTGTATATTGACGTTTAGTTACTAACATTAGAAAAACAAAATATATTCCCTTATTTTCTTACAACCAAGTTTTTATGTGCTAAAATCACTAAGTGTAGTGCATATATCTTCTATCTCATAATTTTAGAAATGTCTTAAACTCTACTAGATAAGATATTAGAAAATCTAAAATTGTTATTGTACTTAGACACAATTTCAAATTAACTTTCTAAGTAAAAAGAAATCAAATACACTTTGTTGTATTTAACATAGTAAAGAGAATTTGTCTCCACATTTAAGTTGAAAGTAACCTCATATCCACAAAAAGTTTCATGAAAGCTTTTATGTTTACACTTGTAAGGTTATATCAGGAAAGTAAATGTAATTTTAAATTAGTTAATATAATAGGTAAGTAAAACGTATGACTTTATATTTTAAATGCATTATTTTTCTAGATATTTGAGATTAAAACAAAAACACATGTACATTGTTCTGTCACAAACGCAAATAAGATAAATCTCATATCTGTATTTATATAATTTGAACGAAACTTATACTTAAGTATTGAGCTCTGGCTTGTTCTGAATTATAGAAGTTTCAGTCTCTTCAGACAGCTTTATTAAGACAACTACCATCCGTATTGAGTTTGGTTGTTAACCTCAAACTTCAAATTTGTAAGAGCCAAACTTTTTGTTCCACAACCATATGTTTTGTTAACGGATAATTAATTTATTTTTAGAAGGTAACTAAACGGCAACAAAATTATTGTACGATAATAGATAATATTTTGTAGATAGTAGAATTAATGCATATGCTTAGATAGCCTAGCATATATAATTAGATACTCCACCAGAGAAACCTAGAAAATAATTGTGTTACAAGAACGGAGTATTGTAATACGCCACAAGGAAACAATCAGAAAATTTATTTGTGAACAACTTATCACTCATAAACATTTTGAATGGGTAATTCAGGTAGACTTCTCCGTATACATTTTACTAATATTCTATAACGATATTTTTGTATTTCAACAAAAATAAAAGAAAAGACACCTTTTACAAACCAGGTACGACATCTTGGCCTTAGAAAGAACTTCTATATCAGGAAATGACATTTACACAAGGAGGCCGTCAGATATTAAGAGAACAAAACTTTATTCTGGTTTGAAGATAACCACACATTTTGAGAGAGGGACAAACAAGAAAACCATCCTAAATGACAGATTTATGTATACACCAGTTGTGTATTTAGGGACATAATTCAGAGGTTTACCGATTAGAAAATTCATGTGATCATAATTATTTATTTTATTTCTACAAAAGGTGAAATATTAAATCAAAACTAAAGATCAATGTATTTAGTGTATTATTTTATAATACTAAAGGGAAATGTTACATAAATCAAAACTAACTTGTGATTGTAATATAAAATTAAAATGAAGAATACTTTTATATGCAAGGAAGTGGGACGTACAATGTAACATGGCAAGGCAACCGTGCATTGGCATGTTACAATATTTAAATTTAGGGAATATTTAAACCCAGCAGGGGAAAGTTTTTTATTTCCATTTAAGTTTCTACTGTATAGTTCCAGATTATAGATTGTCACGGGTTGCAGGGCATTAACCCATGATTTATGGTATACAAACCGCATACATTGCATTCCCAGACTAAAAGAATGTGGATGGCATTATGTGGCTGGCTGTGGGAAGCGTCGAAAGAGGGTGGGATACTATAGTTTGTGAGAACTAAGCTTCTTAACGGAGGGGACTTTACTATCGGCATTTGATGATGTCGGATGTGTGTGTGGTTAAGATCGACGAAGTGATCCTTTGCTTGTTACTTTCTTCTTATATCTAAAAACTATCTATGTGCTTCGTCTTTCGAAATTTTGGACTGCGCCAGAAAAAAACAAGCCAGAAACCCAGACCTGAGAAGCAAGAAGCGGCCTTTGGCGTTTAGTAACCGACCAGGTAAGCTTCTGGCTTGTATTTCATTAACTTGTGTACTTTTTTCGCTATGTTTATTCATGCAGCCGGTAGGCATAATACTTTATGTTCAGGGTCATACATAATAATGGATACGGGGCAAGTTTTATTTTACTGAATTTGTACTGTATTTAGCGTAAATATAACAAATGTATTGATAAAACAAATAATGAGACTATTGCCACTGAACGCATTTAGAAAATATACGATGCTAATACATTACGGCTGACAACTAGTACACACTGCGGGCAGCTTCGAACTCACTTAAAAGTAGCGCATTTGCAGATAGCAACTAATGAATTTAAATATAAGGTGATGTGATCGATACGGTTTGAACTGAAAAATTATACACAATTCCCATACTAAATTATTTAATTTCGAATGCTGTCTTGATTGAATTGACATGACTATTTTTTTTATAAAATGTTTTTTGTTTATTACATCTATGATGTCAAAAAAGCTTCATCTCAAACGATAAAATTAATTTGCAACAATATTTGTAGGGCAATGGTTGGAACAATGTTTGCTTTGCCATGGTATTTAACGTGGTTTGGCCATTCACTCAACCAATATCGTGATGTAGTGAGGCTGTATGACTATTTCTTAGCATCGCCACCGTTAATGCCACTATACGTAACAGTTTCACTTGTAATATCACGCAGACAGGAGATATTTGAGATTGGTTGTGATATGCCCAGTATCCACTGCTTGCTATCTCAAATCCCAGATAACCTAGACTTTGAATCAATTTTACAGCATGCATCTACAATGTACAAACAGAACGAACCAGAGAAATTAGAAAAAGACGTGAAGAACCGAGTGCAAAAAGAGTACGTATATAGTTATATTTATATAGCTATAAAATTAATCTTACTGCTTTTTAAAATCCTACGAAATGTGTTTAGTGTACGCTTTTATGTTAATTGGTTGTTTGGTAGTTTTTTAGTAAGTAGAAAGCAGAAGTTTTCCTAGCTATTGATGTATATTGTTTTTCTTCATGTTTGTTAAATAAATGTTTTTGCTTTTTATTATTTTCTGATTCTTTTTACAACATTTGAGTAGCAATATATTTTATGCTCCTCAGAATTGAACAACGTAGAAGAGATGAACTGCAAATGAAAAAACATCGGGACAGAAATAAACCAGTTTGGGTTAAAATGCGATATTATCTACCAGACTGGTTACTATTACATTATAGGAATAAGTATGGAATCATATTTGCAGCAGCTACATTGTTGTTTGGTCTATATGCGTACCTACGAGCTAGCGAAACAGGCTATACTATTGCTTGGTAAGTTTAATGTATGTATCTGAAGGTTGTCGTAGAAGATATTTTTTACAGGCACACTTGACATTTACCATTACCTGTAAAGGTAAAAAGATTAATATATAATAGATTTTATACGGGGTTCTAAACAATTTCTAATAGATTTACTTATACAATATGCATTTATTTATTATTATTTGTAAGATATGCATGTACATTTATTTTTATATTATTTAAAAAATTCGTTATAATCACGATATTATACAAGTATTATTGTTATTTAGTAATATGGTTTAATAATTTATTAAACTGTTGTACCAAAGAAAGTTCTTATTGTTATTCTTTTTATTTTTCATCAGTTGGCATTGGTTTTTGAGTTTTTAATGTGAGTTATTCGATGCATTTCATTGTCAAACTTTTATTTTAGATCCATCTAATGACTATAACGCTTGGAATTAAGAGATATTTTTGTGAAAATTCACTGATCGATTTATAACATAGAATTCTAAAATTAGTTTGTACGAAGCTGTTACTTTGAGATGGAATTTTTCTAATAATGAAATTATTTACTACGATTGGCGCTCAATTACTTTCAACTACTACATTCCTTCTCTACGTATTGTGTATAGACATATATGAAGAAATAATTCCTGGCTGTGTACACGAAATTTTTTCAATAAAACCAAAAGAGAGTATTTTCGTGTAAAAATATATCTAAAATATCTTTAAAAAATTACAGCAGAGCGCTTTCAGCGTTAGCCATCTTCTGTGCCACTACAAGTAAGCATGCTTAAGTTATACAAATCGTAAATTGTAAATTTTGATTTGTATAACTTAAGCATGCTTACTTGTAGTGGCACAGAAGATGGCTAACACCGAAAGCGCTCTGCTGTACTTTTTTAAAGATATTTTAGATATTATATTTTTACACGAGAATACTCTCTTTTGGTTTTATTGTATAGACATATATCCTAGGTCAGGTAATTGTGTGTTGCTAGCCACTGGTCAAGGGAAGCGAAGAGTTACTCCACTCACTGTTGCTTCTTCTGAATTTGATTCACTTGGTTTTCCAGGGAAAGGATTTTGGTGTACTGTGCCATGTGATCCTGTCTATGTCGACTGTAACCAGTGTGGGACCGCAGTGGAATGTACAACCAATTCGTAAGAATTCCTATTTCTTGTCTGCGTCGCTTTGGTGACCTACATTGGGAAGAATTGTGTCTGGTTTTTTTTAATTAAGCTTTTTGGTTGCTTCTCACACAAATAGAGGTATTACGGTGCTGCAATTAAATTTATTTTGGTCAAACTGGCGGAATATACTAATGAATACGACTTTTTCTTGTTCTGGTATTAATTTTTAAGATATAATTTTTCAACTATATAAGAAGTTAGCAACACTATGTAAATTGTGAGGTTTGCTAATATTGGTTTTTTTCAGCCACGAGAAAAAATGTATTTTGACTCGTAGCGTAGCTACTGATTGTAAGTTACTGTTATTATTCTTTTTTTAATTACTTGACAGGCATTTGTGGACAAATGTGTAAGTATTGGGTTGGTAAGACGTTTTTAATTTCTGTTTTATACAAATACTAGCATTAAAATCGCAATTTAGGTTAAGGTAATCAAAGACAGGTATTGTTTATTTTTGCAAAGGTTTTTTGCACTATGTATGTTTGTTTGTTTGTTCTATACGAGTTGGTGTTCCTTTTATTTTACATGTTGATTTCTTAAGGGTTTGATAATGAATTTTTTTCTTTAGGTTTCCTTTTTCTTTCAGTGTGACCCATCCCACTCTACGGCGTTTTCGTTAACACGGCATTAATTTCTTGGATTCCTCTTGTTTTTGTTGCAGTATTCCGTGTGGGATTACTGTTGCTTGACTTGTACGTTACTTTTCTCTTGCCTGCATGGAACCATAATAATCTTTGTAAGGATTGTTAATTAATTTGTTAGGGGATTTATTTAACATAAGCATATTGTGTGCCACTTACAAAATAGTTATCATAGGTGGACTCGTCTTCTTCAGTGAGTTTATAAATTTTTAATCGACACGTATGCAGTAGTCGAAAACTGTCGACTTTAAAATTGTTGTCTTAATACTTTAAGGGTTTAATAAATTCAATTAATATACATGCAAGTACATTAAAATAAATATATATCAAACAAATTAATTTGACAGATTGGAATACCACCCTAGTAAAAGCATGTCCATTCTTATATTAGGATACAAACATACGTCCTCATAACTCTCTCTGTCATTATCTTAAATAAACCTGCTCACGTATGTCGTTACTTAAAAACACAGAAATCATATTGCTATCTTTGTCGTATCCATTGGTAAAGCTTTAAAAGAATCTTAAATGTATGTTGTGAATTGCACTAGGCGCCTGTGACGAAGATACCTTCTTTCGTGGTTTCTAGTATAGCAAAAATATAAAGGACGCAGGTAGAAATGTCATAGAAAATGTAGAAAAAATGGGTGGATGGTAAGAATATATAGGGAGTTTATATGCAGGTGAGGAACTAACAGCATTAGAACAGGCATCAGACATTGAAAATGATGATCTGGGATATACTATACTTAGAGATGAGTTTGAATTAGCATTAAAGGGTCTGATAAGGTGCAAGCCGAAACTCAAAAAGCTGCTGGACAAGCAGTAACAGAACGTCTCTTCCAACTTGTAAGCTATATAAATGAGACAGGCGAGATACCCAAAGATTTCAAACGTAATAACCTCATAGTAGCTATATCAAAAAAGAAAGGCGCGGATAGATATGAAAATTTTCGAATAAGTTTGACTGCACATGTGTCAAAAATATTAACTAGAATTGTACAAAGACGAATGGAAAAACGAGCTGAGGAAATACTAGGTCAAGATCAATTTGGGTTTAGGCGAAGCAGGGGAACACGAGGCTATTTTAACTCTGAGAATGATATAGAGAAAACAATAAAAAAGGGTAAAGCGTGTATATAGGGTTTGTAGTTCTGAAGAAAGCATTCGACAATATAAAATAGAAAAAAATGTTCGAAATACTCAAAAAGATTGGAATGAGATATAGGGTTAGACGAATAGTACATAGCCTATACAAAGAGCAAACAGCAGTAATATAATTAGAGTAGGAACGTAGAGAAGTAAACATTACGAAAGGGGTGAGACAGGGATGTGCCCTATCACCATTAATTTTTAACTCGTACATTGAAGAGGCAATGAATACTGTCAAATGCAGGAAGACATTTGGAATTACTATGCAGGGACAAAAATTGATATGCTTAGATTTGCAGATGATATAGCGGTATTAGCATCTAGCAAGGAAGAGTTAGAAGATACTCTTAATGAAATGGAAACAGTTCTAACAGAGAGAATACTGTATGAAAATTAACAAAAATAAAACTAAAGTACTAGTATGCGAAAGAGTGGAAATTAATCAAAAACAAGAATACAAATAGGTAACAAGAACTTACAAGAGGTTAAGGATTTCTGCTATCTAGGAAGCCAAATAACCCTTGATGGGAAACGCGCAAAAGAAATAAAACAAAGAATAGCACAAATTCGTGCTACATTTAACAAGAAAATGCGACTACTGTGTTCAAAGACAACAAACAGAAACAAGGAAAAGATTGCTTAAAACATATGTATGCAGCCTGTACAGTAGGAGAAGCAGACAAGAAAAACGTAGAAAACATGCGTATGATGAAGATTTTATGGACAGATAAAGCTAAGAATAAAGAGGTACTAAAAATCTTAGGGGAAGAAAGAAATATGTGGAAAACGGTAAAAAAAATAGGAGAGATAGGATGATAGGCCACATACTACGGCATGAGGAAATAGTGCGCTATATATTAGAAGCAGAGATAGGAAACAAGAGAAGTAGATAAAAACCTAGGTTAGACTATTGCACACAGAAGGATTTTTAGGGAAATGTGTAGTCTAGCTCAGAATAGAAATCAATGGAGGTACGCATGCAACCAGTCCCAGGAGGGATAAGTGAAGAAAAAAATAATTGGTTGTGCAATATTCTTGAATAATGTGTTACATACCAAAATTGGCATTGTAAGTTTCTAAATTTGTAAGAGAATTCGCGCCAATATTTTAAAAGACTTGTGCATGCATTTCCGTCATTTTGTATAGTTGCGTCGGCGCCCTTGATTGCGCAGACGCGGAGTGAGGAAGTGAGTGTGGATTTCCGTCGCGTTGTGGACTGGTCAACGAAGCGTCGAACAGCGTGGTTATCTGTGTGCCTTTTATTTTGTCTTTTCTCTTGTAGGTAATGTAGCTTTCCTGCCTTGTATCTATTATCATTCCTCACCTTATTCCTGTTGTTTCGCTGCAAAAGAGAGGAGGGAAGACAGATTGATCTAGTTTCGACGAGGGGGCAAAGGACGACCCACGCCCAACCAACGCCGAGGTCTTGTTGCCAAAATAGCTGCAATGTTGTGAAGAGCTCCAGTTTACGTGAGTACTTTTTGTCTTTTCCTATAATTGCAATAAACATTTTTTGCATGTGATAATAAATGGAGGCGTAATAATGGCGTAACCCCTTATTGCGCAATATTACACACGTATTTATTGTGTTACCAACTGTTGTAGTGGCTCTTATGAATTATGCGCCGGGACTTTAACAGTATACCTTTGAATAGAACCCTATAGTATCACAAATGTTAATTGTGTGAAAGGATTTACTAGAAAACTATTAATTCGGCAAATGTTTAAGTGTTGGGGAATCTTGGCAACCACAGGCTTTCACATACCTTACATGTGATTTTTTTCCCAATACTACATTGGCCAGGAAGCGAGTTTTTTACCTGGAAATTTTTGAATTTTGCCAAGGTAGGGATCTTTAGCGTGCGTGACAACACACACACGGGACCTCCATTTTACCTCGCATCCGAACGAGGGTGTATTTTTGTGAAAAAAGCTCGCCTCACATTTTTCAAGCAGACCGTGTTGGGATTCGAAGCCGGGACCTTGGGCGTAGTAGTCGCACACATATCAACTACGCCACGGAGCCGCCTCCCTTTCACATACCTTACATGTGATTTTCCAATGCTCCACCTGAAGGTACTACATTGGGCAGGAAGCGAGTTTTTTTACCTGAAAAATTTGGAATTTTGCCGAACCCTTGCTGTTCCAAGCAAGGTAGGGATGTTTAATGTGCGTGACAACACACACACGGGACCTCCATTTTACCTCTCATCCGAACGAGGGTGTATTTTTGTGAAAAATGCTTGCCCAACATTTTTCAAGCGGACCGTGTTGGGATTCGAACTCGGGACTTTGGGCGTAGTAGTCACACACATGCCACGGAGCCGCCCATTTTCACATACCACTGAATCTCAGTGAAATAGGGCATATCATTAGAAAACAATAGAAGGGAAACCGAGCTGTATATAGGCAGTGTAGGTATTTCAGGGAACTGTGTAGGCTAGCTCAGAATATAAATAAGTGGAGGTACTTGTCCAACCAGTTTTGAGACGGAAAACCTAATGACGAAAAAATAAACGCAGATAAATCTGATGATTATTATAAACAACTACAAGTGTTGGTTGTGAAATATCAGGTGGTGTAGTTGGTATGTGTGTGACTACTACGTCCAAGGTCCCGTGTTTGAATTCCGACACGGTCCGCTTGAAAAATGTTAGGCGAACATTTTTCACAAAAATACGCCCTCGTTCGGATGAGAGGTTAAATGGAGGCGTGTGTGAGTGTTGTCACGCACGTTAAAGATTCCTACTTTGCTTGAAACAGCAAGGCTTCGGCAAAATTCAAAATTTTTCAGGTAAAAAAACTTGCCACCTGGCCAATGTAGTACCTTCAGGTGGAGCATTGGAGAATCACATGTAAGGTTGTGAAATATCTGAAACTAGTGTTGACTGTGCAAAAAGGTATATTGGAAAAAATATTAAATCGGCAAATGTTTAAGTGCTGGGGGAACTTGGCATCCGCAGGCTGCTTACTTCCTGTTACAACCACTGAATGTCGGAGAAATAGGGTATGTAATTGTAAAACAATAGAAGGAGACCGAATTGCATCTAACAAGAAAGAGCAGCACCTATGATCAAAGACAACAAACATAGAAACAAGAAGAAAATTGTTGAAAGCATGTAACATTTTAAAATTGTTGCAATATTGTTTGTGGACATTACCGCTTCGAATTCGCCATTGCAATATTTACTCAACCGCGTTTTATTCCATTATTGATTTTAGTATTCTTGTAGATTTAATAACTCAACAATTTTTCAAGGTAAATTACAACTTTATTCGAAATTGCAATCTGGAATATATTCTGTGGTTCCAGCTGATAACATATTTGCAAAGCATTTTTACGTGCTTTTAGTTCCTTAACGATTGTATCTAAGGTATTCTTGTTCGGTTGTCCATTCGTGACAGCACAATCACTTTTCGTTTCTTGTTTGAAAGTGAAAGGTCGCTAGCTGTGATTAGACAGTCAAGATGGTGCCGGAAATTAAAGTTTTCTTGGCGAAGGCGAAGATAAAGAGAAGTTAAGTGATATAGAGTCGCAAGGCAGTTCTGATGTTCTATTTAAAGTGAAAGGTTATTTGATTTAGTAGAATTTATTTAGGAATAGCCTGTACGTCATTTGACATATGCACAAACCATGAAAGTCGGTGGAGAAGCGGATTTAATAATTTTTAGGGTTCCCATACAGTAAATATTCTAAAATCAAGTTTTATTTTGTTGGTGGTTTAAACTAGCATGGCGAATTGTATCACCCAAGAACATTTTTAAAATAATCCAAATTTCAAATGATATTTTCTGCCAATCACAGATAATTCTATCTAAAATGTAACCCATCACTGACCAGAATTAATATAGTTATCCAACCCTAGTTTGATTTTGGGTGATAATTGACAACTTAAATGAACATAACCTATCAACTGATATCTAACATACCGTGAAATTTAGAAGATTTTAAATTAAGGCGCCAAAGGAAATAAATGCTAGTTTGTTCTAGAGAATTCGAAACCGGAAGTACGTAATATGTAATTTTTCAGGATATCTATAAAAATATTAACAGGAAGTACTTTAGAATATTGCAGAACTTAAATTTAAATATAGGGTAGTTTCAATTAGCAATGGCAATAATAAAAGTTGATTTAAGCAATTCACCTAAAAGCACATGTAGGGAGGATTTAAGATTGTGAAATATATAAGATTTTTGATTGGCTAGACCAGTCACGTGATCGAAGGTATATAACTACGGTAAGTGGAAAGACGAAAAAAGACGACACACAAAGACAAAAATATATGAAAGGAGGCACGTAAATGTAAAACTAATTAGCCCGGGGCTAGTGCGGGTTATGCTGCAATGCCGCGTAGCAGTATTGGTTATATGCCCGTGTAAATTAAAGTAATGTTTAGTGAACAAATCTAATAAATTAGTATGCGTATTACGGGAAGAATAGTGAATTTATGTAGTTAATGGGGGACACAGATAGGTTTGGCTCTTAAAGGAGAATTAAATAGCAATGAATTTAAGTGTAATCAGAAAACGAAATGGTTAAGCTGTAAGGCGGTTAATGATAGGAAGCGCGGTTTATTAACTGCGAAGAAGATGATAACTAACCCCACTCATAAGGTTCATTATTTATTGATTGTGGAAGTTCGGATTTTGGAAGCTCAATTCCAAGCCAAGTTGGTGCAGAAGTAGGGGAATATAAAGAGTTTCGAGCACAAAATTTATCAACACCCGTGTTAAGCACTATCAACCCTGGTGAGGATGTTACCTCGGAGGATTTGTAGAGACTGGAGCAACAGTGGGTATTGCATACCCGAAACAGGTATTGGGTGAATCTTTGAATAAATGGTTCGAGAGAACGAACGTGTATATGCATGCATACACGTGAGGGTGTAAGTATGAACTTTTATATTGTTATACATATGCTTTTACATGAATATGTTATTAAGTGACTAGATTAAGGTTGGAATGTTTGGACATTATTATTAACGTTACCGCTTATTATTATGAATTTTGTGTAGAATATTAAGAGGTATTGGCTATGTTTAATTCGGGGCCAATTTGTTTTAACTGTAGAATTTGCAGTGATTAGTACAATATATAACAACCCGGCTTAAGGTAACTTTTAGTTAAGTAAGAGATATTTCTTTCATTGCATTCAAGTATGTCGATATAGGAAATGTATATAGTTATATCACCATATTAAAGGTTATTAAATTCATTACTTGATACAAATGTTGATATATATATAGAAAAGATTTTGTTTTTTGGTTCTTGGGATAAAGCGACTTTATCCCAAGAACCAAAAAACAAAATCTTTTCTAATTTAACTACGCTCGAGAATTATCAAGAACCTTTTGTATATATATATATATATATATATATATATATATATATTGCTGTGTTAACTCGCCCCACGGCTTGGGCAGACCATAAAATGTTGTATTAACCCTTGTTATTTTCGCCCCACGAATTGGGCGTACATAAAATGCTGTGTAAATTCCTGTAGGGAAAATAATATACCTTAGTTATATCCCTTATATCGGGCCCTCGGTTTGGGTGCCATATAATGCTGTGATAACCCCTGTTATTCTCTCACAGCCCCTTATACCACTCAAACACTTGTGAAATGTTAATTTATAATTTTCTTTTGCCTCAACTAGCTGATTCAATTAAATAAAGCACTTCTATAATACACAGTATAATGATTGAATATTTACAACTCCTTTAACTATCTTCTCCCTTTTTATATCATATACATCTGTCAAATTATTACAAAATCAAGCCAGCAAAACGAGATTTTTATTACTTTTAAAGACTTATTGAAACGTTTCAAGCTGTCTGTAACTTTTCATAGAATTTTCGCAAGAAATCCCCAATTTGTCGGCTTTTACACTTTAAATTATGATTGAGATAAAACAGTTTAAAAATAAATCATATCAAGAATATTTGAGATAAAACAGTTTCAAAAATAAGTCATATCAAAATCTCTAACCTGAATTATTTTCATGGGTGCTCCTAAGAATTGAAGTCGATATCCAAATCGTTATTGGTGCGTTTATTTCAATGAAAGGTTTTTCATTTCCTCCATAGAATATTTACCATCAATTTGCTTGAACAGGCCGCATTCTCCAAAATTGTATTTTTGATCGTAACGTCTCGTAATTTAAAGTTCTACAGGAATCGTAACATTATTTTACTTGTAATTTATGATTGTTGTTTATATCGTAGTTGAGATGGTCATTCCGATGGTAGTTGAGAAGGTAAATTCAGATTTACATTCCGAGAGGAATTTAGATCAACCTTCAGAGAGGAATTTAGCTCGACATTCAGAGGATTTTAGATCGACATTCAGAGCCGTCTCAGAAATACGGCACAATTTTAACAATTCTACACTTTATAATTTCACTGTTAACAAATATTTATTATTCACGTAAATATTTGGCACTTTCAATTATAGTCACTGCCCAGTTTCAAAGTATACTCTCCTAATATCTATAATTTTGTGCTTCTGTTGCTTGGGATTTTCCCTTGCTTATTCTACGACCCCAATGACTTAAACTACCCCTAAATTAACCCTATAATTACAATTAAAAGGGATTCGTTGAAATACATTTAGGTACAGATATTTTGTACTCTTGGGTAAGTTAACTCGCCAATATCGGTTTCAGAATTCTAGGCCTAACCACCCTGAGAAATGTCCATGTACTCTCCGCTGTAGATGAGCCGAGGCGTATGAGGGAAGGAGAGTGAATGCTGTTGGATTAGAAATAGTTGACAACCTTATGGAATAGGTAAGTGGACCCTTGTATTGCAATTTTGAACCGTAAGAAGTGAGATAGAATTGGCATTTGATTAGGTAACTCGTTCCTTGTTTCTTTGATTGTTACTTAGGACAGAGAAGGAGGTAGAAGTAGTAGTCACACACATATCAACTACGCCACGGAGCCGTCTCCCTTGCACATACCACTGAATCTCGGTGAAATAGGGCATATCATTAGAAAACGATAGAAGGGAAACCAAGCTGTATATATGCTGTGTGGGTATTTCAGGGAACTGTGTAGGCTAGCTCAGAATATAAATAAGTGGAGGTACGTGTCCAACCAGTTTTGAGACAGAAAACCTAATGACGAAAAAAATAAACACAGATAAATTTGATGATTATTATAAACAATGTTACGTAGATTCAAGACCTGGAACAAAAGAAACGTTGCCTGTTTGTACCGCGGCTAGTCAGAAGCATAATGGGTCGGGTTCTGAAAGCGAGATGGTACTAATATTTTGTTGAGCGCCAAGGCGGGCTCCGCGCAAAAAGGCAACTATAATATAAAACCAACCTTACCTGCCTAATTGGCTGATCCAGGATCCAGGACTAATATTACTGTAGATATTGTGTGAACTTCAGGTTTATGAGAACTACGATTAATATTTGCACACTCTATATAAATATGTATATATTTTAAATATTCAAATTAACACTGATTGAAGGGAAACAGCTGATTGCACCTGCAACTCCTTATAAGTCGCATAAAGTTAAAAACCAATACTAGGGGTTGGTTTGTGCAAAACAACACTTTATATATAGCAAAATGTATATAGGGAAATTACCACTATAGGCCCTTTCAACTGCTTTAACAGTGATAATGGAACAAAGTGAAATTATTATTTTTATATATCAAAAGTTTAGTTAGTTGCAAAGTAAGCAACTAAGTCCGTCGGAGTATTCTTTATTCTTCTCAGGCCACTTACGTAAAAAAGGATACATTAATACATACTGGTGTAGTGTTTTGCTTTCTGCATGTAGCACTTGTCCCTCGCTGTAGATATGTAACTAAACGATCAGTGTACCAATGAATAACAAGAAATGTAACATCTGGATAAAACTTGTATCTGCTGTACGTGCACCAAAAATACAATAAGGCAATTCCAATAAAGGAAAACCAAAACGAGAACCATAACCAAGAAAATACCAGAGAAGAGAATAAACAAATAAATAAACCAGTGGATAAAAAAAATTAAAAAAACCCTAAATAGATGTTCAAGCACTAGTATATCGCGTTGACATCTGGAATACACCATAATCATATCGTAAATTAATCTCTACATAAAATTATTCTTCCACAAGCTATACATGTCTACTCAAGTCAATTCAAAAAATTTATCGTCTAGAATCGACTAATTGACATCAACTATATATTCTTACAGATCATAAGTATGACAAAATTGAGTATCACTACATGTAATACCAGTCTCAAACTTCTAACTTGACGATACCAACTAATGATTCGGTAAAAGAAACAGTTTAACTAAACTACCATTTGCTCTATCGAAAGACTTCATTCCACACTACATTCAGTTCTAGACATGTCATGAATCTATCCAGTCACACTAGGTGCTAACGACGTCAATGCACGAGCTACTAAAACAAACAATTATCAGTACTATCACTCATCAAAGCAAACTGTGAAAATTGTCCAATCTATGTCGATCAAAAGTTAGAACCATCCTAATGCGTAATCTATCTAGCGTTCATTTGATCTTACTATGTCATATGCGCTACTATATACACTTCGTTCATAGTTAATAAATCCATACTCTAACTTGCTTGCATTACTACTTATCGTATCAATTTTTCAAAGTCAACATACCGAACTATCGCATACAGTGTTCGAACTCACTATATTCCTAATATTCTAAGTTATCGGTTCAAAAATGCGACAAAATTGACATTCTTTATAAGCTTACAGGAACATAGCATCCTACATCTTAACTATAACTGCTGCTCATTCAAGTTGGAACTTAAATTAGCGTCATAGCTTAAATGGGATCATAATGCAAACTTACTCAAAACATTCATACATGATTTATCTGAATTTGCTGTCATTTACGGAGTAAATTTAACCACTGACATTGATCGATCTGTCATTCAATCATCAAGTTAATGCTCTAATAACAATAATGTTCAACTGACGTAAATGCAAGGTTACAACTGTAAGTCTAATCTGCGTTACCAATTAATCAATGTACCATTAGATGTATCTTTCTGTCAACTATATACTAGAGTTTATGCATTCCTAGTTCAAAATTACAAACGAAATTAGCACCTACTCAATCTCAACCTTTCTTACAGGATGTCCATTATCGTCGGAATTTCATACTGCTTACTCGGTTTCACTAGGAACTCTATAAGCGATCTTAGTAATACATTTCCTAATATTATCTAATGCTCAGACCTATAAACATTCGATTCTTAAATTGACTAAATGCATGTACTCATCATGAAATTCACTGAACCTTTATTCCAGATCTACATTCATCGTAATATCTGAACTCAGTACATGAACCAAGGACTAACTATCCACGATGTTCTAACTTGTGCATTCAATGTTCAACTCACAAATATTGTTTGCACCTAACAATCTGTCTACGTTGACTATCAATCAAAGTCAAGTACATCTTACATGAGTCTTACCTAAACATACGTAGTCTATTGACTACGAATCGAATTACGAACTAATTTTCAGTCAATTATCTACATTCTAATCATAATCTAATTCAATAGTACATATCAGGATATGGTATCTCGTAAGGATGCAGTTGCCCGAAATGCTATCGTACATCTCTTACTATACTGTAATATCACTACACTAATACAGATCTTTACGACCAATTAGTCACGTCGAAATTTAATGTCTAGAACTCAAGAATTTTCATAACTCGTTCTAAGTCAAAGAACAGTACCACCATGATCTTAGCCAAATCTATGAGCAGTAACAATTCTATGACTGCTTACGCTAACCTTTTGAACTTAATTCCAAGTAATTATGTACCTAAATTGACAAGGCAACACATATGAGCATACAAATATTTTACACTAATCAGACTTACGGAACCATGACATAACTTAACCACTGTATATACTAGATCTAAATTACACAGTATCTTAGCAATAGCTCATCATACTTATGAGTTTTACGACAGAAGATTCGACATTTTATGCTACTTATAGTTCATTATTAGATCACCTGATTCAATATAACAGTAATTTCTTCGAATACCTAAGCAATTACATGCGACACTTAGCAAAGATTCATAGTTGCTAAAGTATACTCTCAACCAAATTATTAACACTTACTATTCCGCTAGCGTGTATCTAACATATTATCGTTCTCTACACTATAAATACAGTTCTTAACAACTGAAGCCATATATGACTACAGTTACAAATTTATTGCTCGAACCACTATTCTTCTAATCTACATATTTCCATACTGCCGATTGTCAAGTTCTCTTCAAGCATTCAATGCATACAAATTCAGTCTGCTGACAAGATTATTCACGAATTTCTATTCAACTTACATTGAATCTGAAACATACAATCTAACAATAAGGTTCAGCACAAAAAGTTTTCCTAAATCTCTAAAGGTACAATTTCTAAACATTATATGCTAGAAATCGCAAAAATATTACAAAAGTCAACTACAGTCAAATCGAATATAATTTTCGAAATCATTAGTTAACGACATTTCGAACCATTTCATGTCGATTGAAGAATCGATAAAAGTATCTAAGCCTACAGTGTTCATCACAAACAGATCTCATAAATTAATGATCCTGAAATATAATTAGTCACATACACTATCAGATACTAATTGACCTATTTCGTAGTCAATTCACTAACAGGTAAAATACTACTAGTTCTATGGTTCTACTAACTTTATACTTTAGATACAAAGTTGTTACCACAAGTTCAATTGAATCACTAAATTCTAAGTATACTCAATTCATTCATAAATCTACTTGAACTATCTACTTTACTACGAATAGTATCATGTTAACTAAAATTAATCTAAATCATCGATGTATCTCAAGACATCGATACAACATTACGAACGTACTGACCTATAAGTAAATTCTATGAAACTTTCATTAAACGTTCTAGAATCCTAAATTGGCTAATATATTACTAACAAGCACATTTAGCTCATCTAACAACTTTATTAAGCTATCTACAAAATTTTACTAACAAATTTCTCAATCGAATAGCTCAAAATCTTGGACAAATCTAACATACTAAGTAATCTCTACTCATTCTATCATCTAAAGTATAAACCAATCGCTACACTAATCAATCTACAAATTCATCTTAGCATGTTAGTCAACAAATTTTAATAACTGACAAATTTAATCAAAGAAATTAAAAAATTTCGAACAAATTAGTAAGATACCACAAAATAATTTCAAAATCTAAATTCAAATGTAACAAACTATGACTATAAATAAGTCAATAAATCGAAAGTTGCAAAACATTTTGAACAAGAATCTGAAGTAAAAAATTTACGTCACAACAACAATATAAAATTCGACAAAGTCAATTGTTAGCTTAGTAAATATTTTAGGAACAATCAAATAATTTCGTTATCAAATTACTTGAACAACAATTTAGACAATCATTCATTGACTAATGAAATTGTTCAAAAAAATTTACAACATTGAACAATAATTAGAACATATTCAAATAACAATTCTAAATATAATGAAACGTAACAAATACTAATCAACTAAGCAAAATTTAAAAATCTAGCCAATTAGTCCAAAAATTAGCAAATTTTTCAACCTTGCGTCTATTGACCACTTGTAATCAAATTAGTAACTTCGAATTATCAAATGTACTACATAATTAAGATGGTCAACAATCAATTACAAACTATTACATATTCTAGTACAATTTTTAAAATGAGTTATGAAATCTATGATTAAGCTTGGTAACTGAAATATAACAAACTAGTCAAATTAAAGAACTTAATGATCATACAATTAGAACATTCACTAAGTTATAATTAAGCAATAATTTCGTCAGTAATCGGAAATGATTAAAGATACTAGCTTACATAATTTCAATCTAAATTCAAACTAGTAAGAATGAAAAATTTAACTCAATAAGATATATAATATGAAAATCATTTATTCAATAACTAAGTTACTCAATTTGATCTATAAATTATATTACAAACTATCTAGTAATCTTAGTAACTAGTTATAAAATCTATAAATGTTACTTCAATGAATTCTTGATTCTCTAATAAGTATCTATAGAATTGTTAGAATAATACTGATACTATAGGTAGCTATACAGTATATTACAGAACAATATGCCAGTTCAAATTTATAACTGAACAACAATGTAATTTCAAATGAACAATTTTCATCTTTAGGTGAATAACAAATAGATCTGAAATCAAATTCTATACAAAATTCTATATATTGAAGTAACTCAAAGAACATATCATGATGAATGGATATGCATAATGCAAAGATATTTACACTATCACTAACAAAACATTAGTAGAAGTATCAGACTTAAATCGTTAGTTACGACCGCTTCAGAACAATCTAGTACAATGTGTAAAACGTTTACTTCCACAAAAACAATTTATTCAATAAAGTAAGAATTTAATTACATGGAAACTGTACTCAGTAATTATATACGATTTCCTATGACATTTATTGTATCGAAACAATTTTTAATTCTCATTACAGTTTCAAATTCGTTTCGAATCTTGCTTTACATTGTGCAGGCAATCTACAGTGTGCTTAACTTTACGACAGTCTTGCTCAGATTAGTACTGAAGCTTTATCGCAATTTAATTTCTACAGCGACATTGCATCAGGAATTTTACGGTGCGATTATTCAATTAACAGTTGATATCTGATTAAGATTCTGTGAATCAGTAAGTGGTTTCTCATGCTATTAGTTCGGAAGGTCTTCAATATTATCACGGCAAATGTTATTACAACTCTTAAGTCTTTCACTAAGCTTTACATCATTGTCATTTAATTATATTTCGAATTAGTTAACTCGGGATGTTTATTGAACTACAATAGTCTTCATATGCTTGACGTTTGATATCATCTGAATCTCATAACTATTAACTTATCAAGTTCTTTTGCTAACGTTGTTACTAAATGTATACCTTTAACAATATATTCAATTATGTCACTTACTGTACTGGTTTTATCGACAAGACGTGTTATATACATGTTGAGATTCATTATCTCAACACGTCTCATCATCTGAACATTTCGATTGGATAACTCTGATATTATATAAACATTCTGATGATCTAATACTTACAAGTTCAGATTCATAATTACGTAGACTATATTAATACTTCTCATATAATTCACATATCTAAGAAATTAAGTTATTCACATATAGATTTATGTAATTCATATTATTTTTATCACATAATAAATTTAACTTACTACAATACATCATTTTATATCACTACAACTTTTAGTATTTAACTATCAATTTTAATGAGATTTTAAATTCAAATTTACATTACTACGTCCTTTGATAATTCATAATAATTTATCAATCTAAACTTTTGCATAAAAGCCTTACAAATACTAAACTTTAAACAAGCTATATTAACATTAACATGTAAAATCTAATTAAATTTACTGAAAATTATGTTTCAGAATTCGTGTTACAACAAATAACAACATTCGATGTAAATATAAGCTTAAGTATAAACGAGCCAAAGCGGGGCCAAAACCTTACGTAAGATAGACCTGGAAAAGTAAGTTGCTGTTTGACAGCGTGCTGCAGAAGATGGCTGTACGCAAGTCGTAACTACTATATTTATGAACTCAGGACCTAGACAATGAATGCAACGATCATATAAACAATAGCGCATAATTTGACTCAAATTAAATATTAGTAGATATGTTAATTAACATTATGGATATTAACATTAATTATAGCACTCATATAATAGAAATTAAATTCATTAACATACGAATACTAGTACTGATTAGTCGAAATAACAACCTATATAAGCAACATAAATTAAAAGAATATAGCTTTTTAAACACAGTTTATTTCATATAATGTAACTTAGGAATAACTACTTATATATATATCAGTATATGTAACAGTAGACGTATAACTGTTATTATTATCTTATTAGCATTATTGCAAAGTAGTATATTAAGTACTGAGTTCTTATCGTTCAGGCTTCATTAGTAAAAGAACGTACTAAAATACTGTACTTGACTGTACTGTCTGTTCAATAGAATAGAAGAAAGATCCAATGAAAGAACTAAACGACACAATGTAACACGGATAAAATGTACTCGATACAAATAAACAAGAAAATACCAATGAAAGCAAACCAAAATCAAACTAACCAGGAAAAGAATAACAGAATAAACCAAAGAAATCAACATGGTAAAACAACTTAAAACTAACCAGTAATAACATAAAATTAGTAATCTAAGAACTTGTACTCAAGCAAACTTCAAGCTTAAATAAGTTCTAATAAATACAGATTATATAGCACGCGAATCTATTCAAACATAGCAACTTCAAACAGATCCTAAAATCATTATTAGAATTGCACATTGAGAACTTATCATAATTGACCATCACCTATACAACTCAAATATTAACTATTCGTAAATTCAACCAAATAGCACAACCCACTGCAAATAACTCCAGAATTAGACTTTACGTTAATTAATCCTGGCATACGACATAGTAAACACTAACCTTAGACTAACGAAGTTATATACAAAAGTATCAGATTACACAACTCATTGATCAAGAATAGTTATCATATGTATATATCAATGCATTATATCTACAATAATCTACACCTTCGAAGTAAATGTGTATATTCAATATTTTAAAATATAGCTGTTAATAATTACTAATAAAGTTACGTTAGTTAATAAGGTGTTAGTGAAGTCACGTAGGATACTAAAGTGCGTTAAACTACAGTGGTAGTGACTATTGGAGTCCAGGTTGTGTATCTGCAAGGTCCGGTGAATTCAGCATGAATTTAAGTGCAAACATTTCGATGAAAGGTAATGCTGAGGGTGTGTTAAGTGTGTCGTGAAGTTCACGCATTGAAATCACATGGCTTGAAACGCAAGGCAGTTGGAGCAGGAGATGGAAAAATGTAATAATGTGAAATATGTGAACTATATGTGAACTATATAATGGAAAAATATTGAAATATAAGTTGAGGACTCTGATGACCACTTAGGCAGCTTACCCTTGTACAACACTGAATGTCGGAAAATAGGTATATAATGTAAAACAATAGAAGGAGACAATTGCATCTAACAAGAAGAGAGCACCTAACAAAGACAACAAATATAACAAGAAAAATTGTGAAGGCATTAACTTTAATGTTTTCAATTTCATGTGGGCATTAGGTTTCTGATTCGTTCGTATATTACTCACGCTCTTCTACTTTACATTCTGAATCAACACAGCTCCTAACCCAGTGTTGCTTAGCGTCACACTCAACGATAAAGGGTGCCGAGTAGTCTGGCTGCGAAAGAAGAGGTGCAGAAACTAATGCTTGCTTGATTAGCACAAATGAATTTTCTGCTTCCGCACTCCAGTTTACAGTTTGACCTTTTTCTTACTTTTAATGAGGTCATTAATAGGCGAAACTAAAGACGAAAAATTCTTTATAAAGCGCCTGTACCAGCTGCACATTCCTATAAACCTTTTAATTTCCGTTGTGGTTTTCGGACGGGAAAGTTAACCATCGCCGACACCTTATCGGGATCTGTACGAAGTGAGTTCGAACCTACTATATAACCCAAAAATTTAAGTGTTTTTAAAAATTCACATTTACTTATATTTATGGTAAGGTTAGCTTCTTTAAACGTTGCTTAACCTCTACTAATAACTTTAGATGATCTTCAAAAGATGACGAACATAATATTATGTCGTCCAAATAGCAAAATACATGGGGTTCAAAACGTGGACCAAAAATTGCATCTACTAAACGCTGTTGCGTCTGCGCAGCATTCTTCAACCCAAATGGCATGCATGTAAATCTATATTGTCCTCGTGAGATAACACTGAAGGCAGTCTTATCCTTAGACGATTCACTAAGAGGGATTTGCCAAAACGATTTTCTCAAATCCAGAGACGAAATGTAGTTCGCACCTCTCAACATATTGAGAATTCTATCTACGTTCGCAAGGGGGGTACGAATCATGAACAGTTAAGTCGTTCAGGGTTCTACCATCAAAACAGAAGCGATATTCTCCATCTGCCTTCTTAACCAACAAAACTGGAGAGGACCACGGACTAGTACACGGTTCTATAACTTTAAGTCTAAGCATGTCGTCCAATTCCTCATTCAATATCTTACCCATATATGGTGACATGACATATGGTTTCTTGTGGAAGGGTTTGGCATTGCCTGTGTCTATGTCCAATTCGATTAGGTGAGTTCGTCCTAATCTATCGTCGCTGCTAATCTCACTAAATGAATTTATTAACTCTTGTGCTTGCGCACTTTGAGCATCTGAGAGGTCATGTAAACCACATAAAGAATCTTCAGTGTTCAAAGGGATGGAAGACGGACCTATATACCCTATGTCGTTCCCAACATTGCTTTGGATAAACCAATTATTACTTCTAAAGTCAGCAACTACACCAAATAATTTTGCAAAGTCACTACCGAAAATAAATGTATGCGGTAGGGACGGAACCACTAATGCACCAAGGATGCGGCAACCACCACCCACACAAACTGGCAAATCCACCGAGCCCACAACAGACTTCACCGAACCATCAGCCGCAGCGACACCTGTTTTTGCTGAACTAAAAATTTTCAAGTCTAATTCTCTAACAATTGAAAGTGCTAAGGATCCTACTACTGAGGTAGTGCATCCCGAATCCAGAAGACCGGTAATGTCTCTATCTATTAATTTCACCATAATGTAGGGTCGATTATCACACTGCTTCTCAATGAACAGAGTATTATTCTTAGGCTTCGAAGAGTCCTGACAAAAATTTTTAACAACTGTAAGCCATCTCGACCACTCGTCTTTACTAAAGTATTTTTCTTGTTTACAAATCATAACTGTAGCCTTATGACGCGGAACAGGATACCGACCACTATGTACCTGCCGCCTTACTGGTTTTTGAACAATGTGGACATGACGTTGCCTTAACGCCTTTTCGACCACATCCAAAACAAAAATTTTTTTGTTGCTCTACAATCTCTAAACCAATGTCCACTACGGAGCAATTCCAACAAACAAAATGATTCCTCTTATCGGGACTAAAGGAATTACAAACCGAGGACTCTAAAGAGCTCTTATCCGCTACTGTTACTTGAGGATTGACTAATTTATTCTGAAACACCCTACTCTTAACAGCATAAACTTTCTCATTCAACCCAGGATGTTTGTTCTCATATGGATGCTTAGAGGGTTGCAAATCTTATTAGGTTTATTAGAAGACGCCAAAACCGAGTTTAGTTTCATCAAAGAAGCTTCTTCTAACCTTTTACACAAATTTACTAGGGTCGACAAATCTTGAATGTCCGACAATGCAAGTGCCGAAATATATTCAGGAACCAAATTTCTTCTAATCATTTTAACTTTAGTAACTTCTGCTGGCTCGTTGGTCAGTCTACTAAAGAGGGTTTGCATATGCGCGACAAATAAAATAATCCTTTCGTCTTTACCTTGACGACGATTTCTGATCTTTTCCCAAATGTCATCATCCGAAGAACCAGGTAGAAAATCTTCCTTAAACGTTCTAACAAGGAGTTCCAGTCTCGCAAAGAATTTTTCACTGTTCTAAACCAAACCAAAGCGTCACCCACAAAAGTTCACATGCTGATCCAAATAAGTCAGCTTCGGATACCTTACGAGATTGTGCTAAATCACTAACTCTATCTAAAATGAATGTAGTTGTTTGGGGTCACCTGAGAATTTTACAGGCCATGAACCTATAGGTACTGAAGGTGTTACATACGAAGTCGAATGGATAGGTGCACTAACTAAAGGAGATACTACAACGGACCGATCTAAATAGGTGGACTCTGTACTTTTATTGATTTTATCGTACAACTCAGCTTCAAGAGTTAATATCGTTGCTACGGTCTCATTTCTAAACTTAATTGCTTCATCGGATTTATTGAAGGGATTTTCATACGCTTAGCTCGTCCCGAAGGTGGTTTATCCTTGAACAAGCTCTTCTAAAAATTGAGTCTGATGAGTCGCCCTCAAACTCGGACACAATATTACGAACTGACTCGACTGAAACTGAAATTTCTTTACTTTCCGTTGCAAAATCTACTTCATAACACGAAAGGTCAACCAAACAACCAGGCTTATCTATTTCTTTAGCTAACAATCTACCTAAAATTTTCCGTTTCTCCAACACTGGCCTCTCACTTACCACTCCTCTGATTCTTAGTTCATACTCCAATTCTTCTTTAAGTAGACAAACAATTTGGAATTTTTCCGACATGGTTACTACAACCTAATGGAATCAAACCGATAAATCTAACTAATCCGAATCTTACAAAAGCTATCAAAACAAATTCGTACTACTAAAGGTAAAATCAAAAATGTTTTTGGTAAAATTATTTTGCCAAAACAATATCAAAAAATTTAAGGGGTCAAAACAGAACTAAAGTCAAAAGTAAATTTGACCAAATTAACGAATTGAGTGTATGGGGATTACCGTTACAACCAATCTTTTATCAAAAGCAAACAAACAAATCTAAGTGTCAAATAAACCTTAAGCAAACAAATTTCGGAGCAAAATAATTTTTGGACAAATGGACTTCAAAGGAAAATAAATTTTGAGCTAACAAACTTCGAATCAAATTAAATTTAGAACAAATAAATTTCGAAGCAAATTAATTTTTAACAAATAAATTTTAAGGTAAATCAAATTATGAACAAACAACTTTCGAGCTAAATTAAATTATGAACGAACGAATTTCAACAAATTACTCGTTGAACAAACAAATTTCGAGCCCCAAATAAATTTTGATCAAACAAATTTGAAGCCCCAAGCGTTGGGCGCTAGTGAAACGTATTATATTTTCTTGATCGCTAACCCCAAACGGTCACATTCTTTCCTAAATTGAGCTTAACTAATGCTCTCTTCTTAATACATACATCTGACTCTAGAAGTTGGGGGTCAGCAAAACAAAGTCTTCCGACGTAACTAGGGGTCTATTCCTTGGGTAGAGCTATGAGCAATGGGGGGGTAAGTCGAAATCTATGGAGGGTTACACTTAACAAAAAACAAACAGGCGCCACCAAGTCCAAATGATTGTAATTAGGGCATATCTTTAAAAGGAGGAAGTAACCACATATATGCTGTGTGGGTATTTCAAAACTGTGTAGGCTAGCTCAGAATATAAATAAGTGGAGGTACGTGTCCAACCAGTTTTGAGACAGAAAACCTAATGACAAAAACTAAACACAGATAAATTTGATGATTATTATAAACAATGTTACGTAGATTCAAGACCTGGAACAAAAGAAACGTTGCCTGTTTGTACCAGTTAGTCAGAAGCATAATGGGTCGGGTTCTGAAAGCGAGATGGTACTAATATTTTGTTGAGCGCCAATGGCGGGCTTCGCAAAAAGGCAACTATAATATAAAACCAACCTTACCTGCCTAATTGGCTGATCCAGGATCCAGGACTAATATTACTGTAGATATTGTGTGAACTTCAGGTTTATGAGAACTACGATTAATTTTAACTCTATATAAATATGTATATATTTTAAATATTCAAATTAACACTTTTTTGAAGGGAAACAGCTGATTGCACCTGCAACTCCTTATAAGTCGCATAAAGTTAAAACCAATACTAGGGGTTGGTTTGTGCAAAACAACACTTTATATATAGCAAAATGTATATAGGAAATTACCACTATAGGCCCTTTCAACTGCTTTAACAGTGATAATGGAACAAAGTGAAATTTTTTTTATATATCAAAGTTTAGTTAGTTGCAAAGTAAGCAACTAAGTCCCGGAGTATTCTTTATTCTTCTCAGGCCACTTACGTAAAAAGTTACATTAATACATACTGGTGTAGTGTTTTGCTTTCTGCATGTAGCACTTGTCCTCGCTGTAGATATGTAACTAACGATCAGTGTACCAATGAATAACAAGAAATGTAACATCTGGATAAAACTTGTATCTGCTGGACCACAAAATTACAATAAGGCAATTCCAATAAAGGAAAACCAAAACGAGAACCATAACCAAGAAAATACCAGAGAAGAATAAACAAATAAATAAACCAGTGGATATATAATAAAAAAACCCTAAAAGCATAAAATTGATTAATGCTCACAATTGTACCAGCAAACGTACGCTAACCAGCGAAGGGTTTAAAATTATTTTATAGCGATGCTATCTTCAAACAGGTAGCAACTTCAAACAATTCCTAAATTACAGATTATAGTAATTGCACGCGAATTTAAATAGTCTTGAATGTGGACCATCGACCTATAACATTCAAATATTTGAACCAAAGTTGCAGAAACTTCCAAATAAGCACGCCATCTATTATGCAACTCCAGAAAATTAACGTTTCGTTATATTTATATCCTGCAACGCAGCTAGGAAATATCTTTTAGCACACGCTAACCCTTGGATAACGAAAACGTGTAGGTCACTTCAAAAGCGCATTCAAGACGAACAACGTCTAATCAAGAATGTATTAATTTATTTCTATTTATCAACAATTATCACACACTTATTTTAATTAATAAAGCGGTTATTTTAATATTAAATGCTTGGCCCTGAATCAATATTTTACAAATAAATTGTTACTTTTAATCTAATTAAGTTATATACAGTGAGAGTCAATGTAACGTAACAAAGTGACCGTTACAACTCCCCTTCCTAAATTTAATCATCCCCAAAAAAATTCATTAGAAACTCCAACTCAAAGAAGATGGAAGTATATCTAACTACCCTCAATCAAAGGATCCAAACTATGATCAATTTTATGTCTTTAATATGCCAGTTGCCTAAATTATGTCCAGAATGAAAATCGGTAATATAACATTGGGGGAAATTTTCTTTACATGACACTTAATAAACTTTGGGTTAAGCTTAGACGCAATGAAGGTCGAAGCTTTAGACAATGTAAAATTTCTTTTCACACAACTTGACCAACATCTAACTGTAATGGTCGATGCCTCAAATTGTACCGATGAGCACTTTTTGGGCGGCTGCTAACTTCTTTAAACCATCGGAAATAAATCGCGAATAGACTTTAAATGATCTGTGATTCAATTCGATCCTTAAAATCAAGGATTCCTTATTGATTTCTATCCTCTAAACATATCCCCGACAAATAAACTTCCAAACAAAATTTACAATAAAAGGGCTAAACCCGGTGACTTCGTGAACGGCATTACCAAGTGCAAACCCAAAAGCCGGAAGTTGAAGGTCCCAACTTCTGTGTACTTCACCAACGTATGACCGGATATTTTCAAAACTGTTTTACGAGTATGAGAAAGCTTGTGGATGGTACTTAGCATCAAAACTAATTTTTGTTTTATAAGATTTTGCCATTTTCCGAAATTTATCGCTAACGATTGGCTACCATTATCACATAAAATTCTTTCAGGCGCACCATATATTAAAAGACATCTTCCTCAATATGCTTTACAACCGGAACTGGTAGCATTTTAAAAATTAACAAAACATATATTTGTAAGAATCTTACAACCAGTATAAACCTATTCCTTTCGACGATAACGGCAATGGACCAACCAAATCGGTTGAAATCACCTCAAAGCCGAAATAATACGTTTGTAAAGAATCGTCATCTCTTTACTTTTGTGCCTGGCACATTTGACAACACCACTATTTAGCAATTTCAGCATTCTTTGCAAAATATTTCATACAAATGCGTTTACGAGTTTTAAAATAACCCATGTGACCAGCTGTGGGCGCATCGTGGTTTTCTAAAATTCCTGCCAAAAATTTAGGAACAACCAATTTCATTTATTACCGTCATCCACAGAATTCTCGTTATCCACCAACTTATAGATTTTATTATCTAGCACACGCCAATGTGAAATTTATCAGGTGATCTTGAAATTTTCCTTTTAAATCAACATACCAGTGTTCTAACGGTCCATCCTTGATGTCAATGAGAGCAACAGCTCTAGACAGAGCGTCCGTACTTGAAAATGAAACCCTTTCCTATGAACAACATTAAAATCATAACCTTGAAGACGTAACGACCATCGGGCTAAACGACCTGAAGGGTTCTGTAGTTTATGTAGCCAATGAAAATGATCGGTAATAACCGTGAACGAAACCTTCGATATAAGGCCTAAATTTTCGATACCCAACTACAGCCAAACACTCTAATTCTGTAGTAGAATAGCGGCGTTCTTGTGCCGTAAGGTCCTACTAGCATAAACTACCACGTTCTCTCCGTCATCAAACTCTTGAGTTAGCAGCAACCTAGACCCACTTACGACGCATCCGTTTGAATACAAAACTTTTGGAAAAATCAGGACAAACTAATATCGGAGTGGATATCAAACATTGCTTAATATCCAAGAATGCTTTTTCAGCCTCATCATCCCAAACAAAATGTTTCGATTTCCTTGTCAAGCGATTGAGCTGGCCACGGCAAGCAAAATTCTTGACAAACCTTCTATACCACGAAATTAGTCCTATAAAACGACGAACTTCTTTTACACTTCGAGGGTAGGGTAATTTACCATTGATGTAATTTTTACGGGATCAGCTCGTAAACCGCTTGATCTACAACATAACCCAAGTATCGGAGACTATTTGACAAATTCACATTTTCAGGGTTATCGTAAGCCCTGCTGAATTAAGACGTTTAAAACTTCTTTCAAAACCTTAATGTGCGTGTCGAAATCCGATGTTGCTATGAGAATATCGTCCAAATAAATCGACACCCAATTTTCTAAACCGCCCAAGAATTGTGTCAACTAACCGCTGAAAAGTAGCAGGCGCATTATGTAAACCGTAGGGCATTCTGGTAAATTGAAACAAACCTTTACGGTACAACAAAAGCAGTCTTCTTACTAGTTTCTTCCAAAGGGATCTGAGTTGGCCATTTTAAATCAATCGTTGATAAATATTTAGCATCTCTAAGACGATCTAAAATGCTTGAAATGTAAGGCAATGGGTAGCGTTTTTTGTAACTTGATTAACTTTTCGAAAATCAATACAAAATCTAAACTCGTTGTTAGATTTTTCACCATAACAATAGGCGAACTCCAGGCTGATTTGATTTTCAATGACGCCAAGCGCTAACATTTTATCTACCTCAGTATCAATCACTTTCTGTACATACGGATACGGGATAATATCGTTGTTTAATGGAAGGGTGATCTCCTGTATCGATAATGTGTTGCACACCTTTAGCACAACCAAAACCTTGACCTATCTAAATGCTAAAGTCACCAATTTCTCTAGCTCCTGTTTGTACATTATTTAAAGAATCTCTGACGCAAATACCGCTCAAATAATTAGGGGATATAAACTCCCATTTGTTGCCTTTAATTACTGGAAAAACAGCCATTTTACGTAAAAAATCAATATGCAAAATAATATCCTCAACCACCTCGGGTAGACTAATGCCTTTATTAAACTGACGTGGTTCCCTAATTTAATTAAAAGCTGCACAGTTCCGATAACATTACATGACCTGCCATCAGCAACGGTAACCAACAAATTATTAGATTCCAACTTAATACCAGCTTCTTTTAATTTAAACCAAGTCATATGACCAATTACAGTTTGACTTGCACCCGTGTCTATCAAACCTATACACGCAATATCGTACACCAAAACAGATGCAAAAGGGCGAGAGTCTCCCTCTCTATCTATAAATAAACCTTTTATTCGATCTTTCTGAAATTCAGTTCGAACAGTTTCAAGCCAAGATTTCCATGATTGATTTGCCGAGCTCAATCTATGATCGCCGACCGGCTACTTCGACGACCAGCGTATCCGTTTCCCGAACACACGCAACTAAATTTAGTAGTGCCATCTTTGCCACAACGAAAACAAAATTTCCTTGTTCTAGGAAGTTCACAATACTTAAACGCATGCCCCAATTGACGACAACTCCAACACTGTACGACTGTCTCAAGAGGTGAGATACGTTTTTCCAAAATGGGTTTACTTTCCAGTTTAAACGGTGTGCCTAACAATTCGGGTTCTAATCGAGGTAAAGAAGTAATGGGTCTTTGACGTGTATCTGCAGCTAATTGTTTGTTCACCTCTAATCTTTACATAGATTAAGCAATTGTCCACCGGAAAAGTTTTGTAAGCCTAGACCGTGAATATAGTAAGGAGGATACTCGAAGAATAGCTAATTTTTCTTCCTCTGATAAAGGTTTTGAAAGTCTAGCAAACAAATTTATCATGCACGAAAAGTCTCCTACTCGTTCTTGCGATGCTTGTTTCCTATTATGTATTCCGTATGTTCACGTTCATAATCAAATGGTAAATATTCAGAACGCAACCGAGAAACAAAATCTTGCCAAGACATAATGGAGGATCGAACTGACCTATACCATATACGAGCATTTCCTCTCAATAAATCTATAATCGAATTATTTAAATCTATGACGCTAACATTGCGAGCCACCCTGTATTCTTCAACCCTTTCCAAAATTCGTTAACACTACAGTGGTTGGGATCTCCAGAAAAGTAATTCCCCATTACATACAGGTATACTTTTGACGATAAAACAGGGGTGTTTATATTTTCATTTAGAAATCGATTTTCGGAACAATATTCAACTCATGGGCACTTACTGTTTGTTCTGGTATCGCGTCGGACTCATCTAACAACACATCTATTTTTCCGGCGCTCCATCAACGAATCAACCCGCTCTGATATTTTTATTAGCATCTACTAAGGAAGTCGTACTAACCTTCCAAGCAAATGTTTAAGTTTACTTTCAGCATATAATATATTAACGGGTTTTCCACTCAAAACTAAAGACTGAACTTGAGATTCTAATTTGTAGACTTATCTCACAAATACCTAACTCTTCTTTTATATTCGAGCATAATTTTGTATAGTCTTAACCTCACCAAAAGATTCCTTTGATAACTCCTCTTTACTTTTTTCTTAATTGACACTGTTTCAGTGACAGATTTTAATACCTCGTACCAACAATTCATATTCTAACTCGTCTTTGGACAATCGATAAGGGTCCATTTTAAATTAATTTTATCACAAAGAAATATAACATACAAATTCAAACACTTTTAAACAAGCTTTTATACCTACTGATAAAGTTAAATTAAATTTTTAGCTGCAATTGATGTTCTCATAAACTCGTCCGTTACACAATAACTACACAAAACATTTTGTTAAATTTTTAAGCTTGAAGCTGATAAAAACGAGCCCCAAACGCTGCGGCGCCAAAACCTGTTACGTAGATTCAAGACCTGGAACAAAAGAAACGTTGCCTGTTTGTACCGCGGCTAGTCAGAAGCATAATGGGTCGGGTTCTGAGCAGATGGTACTAATATTTTTTGCGCCAAAGGCGGGCTCCGCAAAAAGGCAACTATAATATAAAACCAACCTTCCTGCCTAATTGGCTGATCCAGGATCCAGGACTAATATTACTGTAGATATTGTGTGAACTTCAGGTTTATGAGAACTACGATTAATATTTGCACACTTATGAAATATGTATATTTAAATATTCAAATTAACACTGATTGAAGAAACAGCTGATTGCACCTGCAACTCCTTATAAGTCGCATAAAGTTAAAACCAATACTAGGGGTTGGTTTGTGCAAAACAAACTTTATATATAGCAAAATGTATATAGGAAATTACCACTATAGGCCCTTTCAACTGCTTTAACAGTGATAATGGAACAAAGTGAAATTATTATTTATATATCAAAAGTTTAGTTAGTTGCAAAGTAAGCAACTAAGTCCGTCGGAGTATTCTTTATTCTTCTCAGGCCACTTACGTAAAAGGATACATTAATACATACTGGTGTAGTGTTTTGCTTTCTGCATGTAGCACTTGTCCTCGCTGTAGATATGTAACTAATGATCGTGTACAATGAATAACAAGAAATGTAACATCTGGATAAAACTTGTATCTGCTCCGTACCAAAAATACAATAAGGCAATTCCAATAAAGGAAAACCAAAACGAGAACCATAACCAAGAAAATACCAGAGAAGAATAAACAAATAAATAAACCAGTGGATAAAAAATTTAAAAAACCCTAAAAGCATAAAATTGATTAATGCTCAAGCAATTGTACCAGCAAACCTTCAACGCTAACCAGCATAAGGGTTTAAAATTATTTATAGCGATGCTATCTTCAAACAGGTAGCAACTTCAAACAATTCCTAAAAATACAGATTATAGTAATTGACGTCAATCTTACTAATGAATGTGGACCATCGACCTATAACATTCAAATATTTGAACCAAAGTTGCAGAAACTTCCAAATAAGCACAGCCCACGCTATATGCAACTCCAGAAAATTAACGTTTCGTTATATTTATATCCTGCAACGCACTAGGAAATATCTTTTAGCACACGTAACCCTTGGATAACGAAAACGTGTAGGTCACTTAAAAGCGCATTCAAGACGAACCAACGTCTAATCAGAATGTATTAATTCGTATTTCTATTTATCAACAATTATCACACACCTGTCGGACAGATAAAGTCGCGTTGTATTTAATATTAAATGCTTGGCCCTGAATCAATATTTTACAAATAAATTGTTACTTTTAATCTAATTAATTATATACAGTGAGAGCATTAACAAAGTGACCGTTACAACTCCCCTTCCTAAATTTAATCATCTCCCAAAAGGATTCATTAGAAACTCCAACTCAAAGAAGATGAAGTATATCTAACTACCCTCAATCAAAGGATCCAAACTATGATCAATTTTATGTCTTTAATATGCCAGTTGCCTAAATTATGTCCAGAATGAAAATCGGATAACTGATAGACATTCGGAAATTTTTCTTTACATGACACTTAATAAACTTTGGGTTGCTTAGACGCAATGAAGTCGAAAGCTTTAGACAATGTAAAATTTCTTTCACACAACTTGACCAACATCTAACTGTAATGGTCGATGCCTCAAATTGTACCGATGAGCACTTTTCGTAGGCGGCTGCTAACCTCTTTAACCATCGGAAATAAATCGCGAATAGATTTTAAATGATCTGTGATCGAATTCGATCTTAAAATCAACGGGTCTTCCTTATGATTTCTATCCTCTAAACATTCCCCGACAAATAAACTTCCAGTCCAAAATTTAAATAAGAAGGGCTAAACCCGGTGACTTCGTGAACGGCATTACCAAGTGCAAACCCAAAAGCCGGAAGTTGAACGTCCCAACTTCTGTGTACTTCACCTACGTATGACCGGATCATCGTTTTCAAAACTCGGTTTACACGCTCTGTGGGGTTAGCTTGTGGATGGTACTTAGCATCAAAAACTATTTTTGTTTTATAAGATTTTGCCATTTTCCGAAATTTATGCTAAGATTGCTACCATTATCACATAAAATTCTTTCAGGGCACCATATATTAAAAGACATCTTCCTCAATATGCTTTACAACCTGGAACTGGTAGCAGTTTTTAAAGGAATAACAAAACATATTTTGTGAAGCAATCCGTTACAACCAGTATAAACCTATTCCTTTTCGACGATAACGGCAATGGACCAACCAAATCGGTTGAAATCACCTCTACGGGGAGAAATAATACGTTTGTACATAACGCCATGAGGCGCTTTTGTTGTACTTTTGTGCCTGGCACATTTGACAACGTAACATATTTAGCAATTTCAGCATCTTTTGGCCAATAATATTTCATACAAATGCGTTTACGAGTTTTAAAATAACCCATGTGACCAGCTGTGGGCGCATCATGGTTTCTAAAACACTTCCTGCCTCAAAATTTAGGAACAACCAATTTCCATTCAATTACCGTCATCCAAGAGTATTCCTCGTTATCCACCAACTTATAGATTTTATTATCTAGCACACGCCAATGTGGAAATTTATCAGGTGATCTTGAAATTTTCGCTTTTAAATCAACATACCAGTGTTCTAACGGTCCATCCTTGATGTCAATGAGAGCAACAGCTCTAGACAGAGCGTCGGTACTTGATGAGAAACCCTTTCCTATGAACAACATTAAAATCATAACCTTGAAGACGTAACGACCATCGGGCTAAACGACCTGAAGGGTTCTGTAGTTTATGTAGCCATAAAAGAAAAATGATCGGTAATAACCGTGAACGAAACTCCTTCGATATAAGGCCTAAATTTTTGATACCACACTACCCAAAACTTAATTCTGTAGTAGAATAGCGGCGTTCTTGTGCCGTAAGGCTCCTACTAGCAAAAGCTACCACGTTCTCTCGTCATCAAACTCTTGAGTTAGCTGCAACCTAGACCCACTTAAGCATCCGTTTGAATACAAAACTTTTGGAAAAATCAGGCAAATAATATGAAGTGGATATCAAACATTGCTTAATATCCAAGAATGCTTTTCAGCCTCATCATCCCAAACAAAATGTTTGATTTCCTTGTCAAGCGATTGAGGGGCCACACGGCAAGCAAAATTCTTGACAAACCTTCTATACCACGAAATTAGTCCTATAAAACGACGAACTTCTTTTACACTTCGAGGGTAGGGTAATTTACCATTGATGTAATTTTTCGGGATCAGCTTGTAAACCGTCTTGATCTACAACATACCCAAGTATCGGAGACTATTTTGACAAATTCACAATTTTCAGGGTTTATCGTAAGCCCTGCTGAATTAAGACGTTTAAAACTTCTTTCAAAACCTTAATGTGCGTGTCGAAATATGTTGCTATGAGAATATCGTCCAAATTAAATCGACACCCAATTTTCTAAATCCGGCCCAAGAATTGTGTCAACTAACCGCTGAAAAGTAGCAGGCGCATTATGTAAACCGTAGGGCATTCTGGTAATGAAACAAACCTTTACCCGGTACAACAAAAGCAGTCTTCTCTTTACTAGTTTCTTCCAAAGGGATCTGATGGTACGCCGATTTTAAATCAATCGTTGATAAATATTTAGCATCTCTAAGACGATCTAAAATGCTTGAAATGTAAGGCAATGGGTACGCGTCTTTTTTGTAACTTGATTAACTTTTCGAAAATCAATACAAAATCTAAACTCGTTGTTAGATTTTTCACCATAACAATAGGCGAACTCCAGGCTGATTTAGATTTTCAATGACGCGCGTAACATTTTATCTACCTCAGTATCAATCACTTTCTGTACATACGGGGATACGGGATAATATCGTTGTTTAATGGAAGGGTGATCTTCTGTATCGATAATGTGTTGCACACCTTTAGCACAACCTAAACCTTGACCTATCTCTGAAATGCTAAAGTCACCAATTTCTCTAGCTCCTGTTTGTACATTATTTAAAGAATCTCTGACGCAAATACCGCTCAAATAATTCGGGGATATAAACTCCCATTTGTTGCCTTTAATTACTGGAAAACAGCCATTTTACGTAAAAATCAATACCCAAAATAATATCCTCAACCACCTCGGGATGACTAATGCCTTTATTAAACTGACGTGGTTCCTAATTTAATTAAAAGCTGCACAGTTCCGATAACATTACATGACCTGCCATCAGCAACGGTAACCAACAAATTATTAGATTCCAACTTAATACCAGCTTCTGTTAATTTAAACCAAGTCATATGACCAATTACAGTTTGACTTGCACCCGTGTCTATCAAACCTATACACGCAATATCGTACAAAAACAGTGCATAAGGGCGAGAGTCTCCTCTCTATCTATAAATAAACCTTTTCGATCTTTCTGAAATTCAGTTCGAACAGTTTCAAGCCAAGATTTCCATGATTGATTTGCCGAGCTCGTATCTATGATCGCCGACCGGCTACTCGACGACCTGCGTATCCGTTTCCCGAACCACGCAACTAAATTTAGTAGTGCCATCTTTGCCAAACGAAAACAAAATTTCCTTGTTTAGGAAGTTCACAATACTTAAACGCATGCCCCAATTGACGACAACTCCAACACTGTACGCCTGTCTCAAGAGGTGAGATACGTTTCCAAAATGGGTTTACTTTCCAGTTTAAACGGTGTGCCTAACAATTCGGGTTCTAATCGAGGTAAAGAAGTAATGGGTCTTTGACGTGTATCTGAGCTAATTGTTTGTTCACCTCTAATCTTTACATAGATTAAGCAATTCGTCCACCGTAAAAAGTTTTGTAAGCCTAGACCGTGAATATAGTAAGTGAATATTCGAAGAATAGCTAATTTTTCTTCCTCTGATAAAGGTTTTGAAAGTCTAGCAAACAAATTTATCATGCACAAAGTCTCCTACTCGTTCTTGCGATGCTTGTTTCCTATTATGTATTCCTAAAGTTCACGTTCATAATCAAACGGTAAATATTCAGAACGCAAACCGAGAAACAAAATCTTGCCAAGACATAATGGAGGATCGAACTGACCTATACCATATACGAGCATTTCCTCTCAATAAATCTATAATCGAATTATTTAAATCTATGACGCTAACATTGCGAGCCACCCTGTATTCTTCAACCCTTTCCAAAATTCGTTAACACTACAGTGGTTGGGTCTCCAGAAAATAATTCCCCATTACATACAGGTATACTTTTCGATAAAACAGGTGTTTATATTTTCATTTAGAAATCGATTTTCCGGAACAATATTCAACTCATGGGCACTTACTGTTTGTTCTGGTATCGCGTCGGACTCATCTAACAACACATCTATTTTCTCTAGCGCTCCATCAACGAATCAACCGCCTGATATTTTTATTAGCATCTACTAAGGAAGTCGTACTAACCTTCCAAGCAAATGTTTAAGTTTACTTTCAGCATATAATATATTAACGGGTTTTCCACTCAAAACTAAAGACTGAACTTGAGATTCTAATTTTAGACTTACTCTACAAATACCTAACTCTTCTTTTATATTCGGAGCATAATTTTGTATAGTTAACCTCACCAAAAGATTCCTTTGATAACTCCTCTTTACTTTTCTTAATTGCGACATGTTTCAGTAACGGTTTTAATACCTCGTACCAACAATTCATATTCTAACTCGTCTTTGGACAATCGATAAGGGTCCATTTTAAATTAATTTTATCACAAAGAAATATAACATACAAATTCAAACACTTTTAAACAAGCTTTTATACCACTGATAAAAATTAAATTAAATTTTTAGCTGCAATTGATGTTCTCATAAACTCGTCCGTTACACAATAACTACCAAAACATTTTGTTAAATATTTTAAGCTTGAAGCTGGAAAAAACGAGCCTCCGCTGCGGCGCCAAAACCTGTTACGTAGATTAAGACCTGGAACAAAGAAACGTTGCCTGTTTGTACCGCGTGTCTAGCGAAGCATAATGGGTCGGGTTCTGAAGCGAGATGGTACTAATATTTTGTTGAGCGCCAAGGCGGGCTCCCCAAACGGAACTATAATATAAAACCAACCTTACCTGCCTAATTGGCTGATCCAGGATCCAGGACTAATATTACTGTAGATATTGTGTGAACTTCAGGTTTATGAGAACTACGATTAATTGAATGGAAACACTATTACTGATATCTTAAATATTCAAATTAACACTTAATTGAAGAAACAGCTGATTGCACCTGCAACTCCTTTAATGCAAAAGTTAAAACCAAGTACTAGGTTGGTTTCCCTTTAACACTTTAATATATAAGGAAAAAGTAAATTATAATTACCACTATAGGCCCTTTCAACTGCTTTAACAGTGATAATGGAACAAAGTGAAATTATTTTTTTTTATAGGCAATTAGTAAAAGAAGTAAAACTAAGTCCGTCGGAGTATTCTTTATTCTTCTCAGGCCACTTACGTAAATAGTAACTTAAACACGGTGTACTTTTTTTCGCAATGTAGCACTTGTCCCTCGCTGTAGATATGTAACTAACGATCAGTGTACAAATGAATAACAAGAAATGTAAACATCAAAACTTGTATCTGCTGTACGATACCAAAATACAATAAGGCAATTCCAATAAAGGAAAACCAAAACGAGAACCATAACCAAGAAAATACCAGAGAAGAGAATAAACAAATAAATAAACCAGTGGATAAAAATTAAAACAAACCCTAAAGGCATAAAATTGATTAATGCTCAACAATTGTACCAGCAAACCTTCAACGCTAACCAGCGTAAGGGTTTAAATATTTAGCGCGCATCTTCAAACAGGTAGCAACTTCAAACAATTCAAAAAACAGATTATAGTAATTTGAACCGAAATCTTATTACAATGAATGACCATCGACCTATAACATTCAAATATTTGAACCAAAGTTGCAGAAACTTCCAAATAAGCACAGCCCACGCTATGAAACTCCAGAAAATTAACGTTTCGTTATATTTATATCCTGCAACGCAGCTAGGAAATATCTTTAGCACACGCTAACCCTTGATAACGAAAACGTGTAGGTCACTTCAAAATCATTCAAGACGAACAACGTCTTATCAAGAATGTATTAATTCGTATTTCTATTTATCAACAATTATCACACACCTGTCGGACAGATAAAGTCGCGTTGTATTTAATATTAAATGCTTGGCCTTGAATCAATATTTTACAAATAAATTGTTACTTTTAATCTAAGTAAGTTATATACAGTGAGAGTCAATGTAACGTAACAAAGTGACCGTTACAACAACTACAAGTGTTGGTTGTGAAGTATCAGGTGGCATAGTTGGTATGCGTGTGACTACTACGTCCAAGGTCCCGGGTTTGAATCCCGACACGGTCCACTTGAAAAATGTTAGGCGAGCATTTTTCACAAAAATACGCCCTCGTTCGGATGAGAGGTTAAATGGGGGCGTGTGTGAGTGTTGTCACGCACGTTAAAGATTCCTACCTTGCTTGAAACAGCAAGGGTTCGGCAGGTGGAGCATTGGAGAATCACATGTAAGGTTGTGAAATATCTGCAACTAATGTTGACTGTGCAAAAAGGTATATTGGAAAAAATATTTAATCGGCAAATGTTCAAGTGCTGGGGGAACTTGGCAGCCACAGGCTGCTTACCCTCGTTACAACCACTGAATGTCGGAGAAATAGGGTATATAATTGTAAAACAATAGAAGGAGACCGAATTGCATCTAACAAGAAAGAGCAGCACCTATGATCAAAGACAACAACATAGAAACAAGAAGAAAATTGTTGAAGGCATGTAACATTTTAAAATTTTTGCAATATTATTTGTGGGCATTATCACTCTGAATTCGCCATTTCAGTATTTACTCAACAGCTTTTTATTTCATAATTGATTTTAGTATTCTTCTAGATTTAATAACATGACAATTTTTCAAGGTACATTACAACTTCATTCGAAATTGCAGTCTGCAATATATTCTGTGGTTCCAGCTGATAACATATATACAAACCATTTTTACGTGCTCGTAGTTCCTTAATGATAGTATTTAAGGTATTCTTGTTTGGTTGTCCATTTGTGACAGCACAATCACTTTTCGTTTCTTGTTTGAAAGTGAAAGGTCGTCAGATGTATGAGGATGATAGTATGGACAGACAAAGTTATAACAAATAGGTTATAGAAATAGTAAAGGAACGAGGAGAAATAGAAGAGCCAAATACGTTCTAAAGCATTTTTGGGGAATAGTATGGGATATATTACAAGCAGAGGTAGGAAAAAGAGGCAGATGAAGACCTAGATCAGATAGTGATAGATGCAGATATCAGGGAAACGTGTAGGTTAGTTCAGAATAGGAAACAAGGAGTATACGGGTCTAATCAGTTCCAGACCTAAATGATGGTGATGCTTAAATGAATTCTTATTCAACCTGTTTCATACATATTGTTGAGTTTTGATAATAAGTTTTTAGGTAAATATAACTTAATATTTTGTATTTTCTATTATTAACTTTTGTTTTCACCAGTAGTCCCTCGAGGCCACCAATTATAGCCGCCATTGTTGTCACCACTTTTTTTTTACATTTGGTTGGTGACTCTCACTGTATGTTCGCTATGGCCAGAACAAAACTGAACCTGATCTTTTTCTCCCAAACCATAGATTAATGAGAAGTAGTTGGAAACGTGCATAAGGGACCTATGTATAGGTCTTTCAAAATCTCATGGGCTGTTGTGTAGAACACCTATTTACGTTAAAGTGCATCCTAAAAACATTGACAACTCAGCTGTTGATTTTTAATTCAACTGTCATTTATTTGCGTATTAAGATTTGTGGTTCATTATTATTGTTTTTGATTATTATTTATGAGATTTCAGCGTTGATTCAATTTCAACCAGTTTTTTCAAAATTACTGCAACTCAGTCTAGTTTTTTATTTGTAGGTATAATGAGGTCAATTCAATTAGAAGAATAATGTTTGGTTCTACAGATTATTTTGTTATTTCTGAGCTTTTAATTTTACAATGAGTAACTGCAAGAAAACAGTTCACAGTCAAGGAAGAGAAATTATTTATAGTGTGTAAAGTTTATGAGAAAAGAAGAGAATTGAATAACTGTCATTCCTATGAACGAGTAGCAATAGCAACTGGAGTTGGACTAAACACAGTCGAACGAATTATTTCAGAAGGAAGAAAATTAATAAGAGAAGTCCTAAATCTAATGCGGGTCAATTTGAGGATTGTGGTAGTAATTTTATGATTATATGAAATATGCATTCTTGAAAAATAATAAGAGGACAGTATTTTGGTTGCCAAGAGTTTTAGAAAATTAAGGCTGTCTATTTTTATCCACACATGCACTGAAACATGACACACGAAAAGAACAATAAACAATACACCAAAAAAGTTATAGGCTCTGCATACAAACATTGTAGTTTTATAATTTATATTATGTTGATAAATTATTGGTTATGCAATCCACAATAGCACAGCAGTTGAGTTAGTTCAGAATACACATCCAGAAATTGAATGTTTTTAGATTTTACTTATATTGTTGTAACGTATTTTTTTCTTGTTACACCAAGCCTAATAAATTAATAATAAAACAGATAAATTTTAAAGCATTTAATTCGTAAATATTCAGCCAATAAAAATTAAAGTATAATGTTCATAATAACACATAGATTCTAGAAGATATATATTCTCAGGCTTGTTACCAAGCGTTGTCCAGTTAATTATCAGCACTTTTGTTTCAAACGTCGAAGAGTGAAGTCGCTTTTGTAGACTAGAGATAAAAGTCAAGATGTCCCGACTAAAACACGAGGCGTCTAATAGAATCAGGAAGAAGAGCTTGAGTTGAGAACATGGAACGATAATATACATCATTTAAGACAGTTGGTATAGATTAATACAATAAATTAAACTAATATATTTCACTTTAGTGCAATATCTTATGGACATATCTACAACAACAATTTTCAATGTTAAATTATAATAAATTTTCGTCGCAATAATTTAAAGCAGGCAGTTATGGTTTCGTTCTATCTATTTAATACGCCGTATAGAAATGGTTTATTATACAAAGAATCTTGGTACTTCAAACTTACAGATGATTAATACGCTGGAAAAATACAACAGCTGACGTCATGATTTTGCACCTGCAATTTATTTGGATACACGTGAGTGTTTGAAACTTTCCGTAACTTTGAAAGTATTATAAATTATTATAAGATCTCCTACGTTGATTATTAGAATAACACAAATTTAAAGTAGTTTTTAAAGTTAATAACACACCGAATAAATATTTAGTTTGTCAGTTATTTGTACACGCATTCAATGTGTGTCAAGATATTTAGAATGACAACTTGTGTCAGATAAAAAATAGTATAGATTCTGTTTCCTAATCTAGACGACAGATGCAGTCTTGATTTAATTTTCACATTTTGCTTAAAAACAATTAAGGTCATGTAAAAGCTTTTTATTGGTGCTGATATTCGTGTATATTTCTTTGTAGAGAACAGTTAAATTTGAATAGTTGCATTTTATGATCGTTATTTTCTGATGATCAATCTTTGTTGTAAATGGTCAAGGAAGCGCTTCAATGATTATAAGTAAAAATAAATTCATGTGTTATGATCTAATAAATTATGACATGTTTGCTTACACTAAATTTTATAGAAATGATCAATTAATACATATTTATTTTGAGGTTAAACTTCACTAAAATTCTTTTATAAAAATTTTAAGACAAGATAGTAAATATATATAAGCAGTCACATGTATTTAATCAGATTTCTACATATAAATAGAATTCATTTTGTTTCCTTTGAAAGAAGTTTTATTATACAACATTTAAATTAGGAAAGAGAAAACTAGAGCAAATCCTCCTTAAGTAAAAAGACAGAGTAATGAAAATGAATCCCTTTAGTATTTCACAGATGTTTAAATTCATTTATTCTATTTTTGGCATATGCTTTTGAAGACACAAATAGTGTCCATGTGGTGTTTTTGTTTGTTCACAGGTAAAGCTGAGACAACTGTTTGACATCTGGTGGTTGAGGTTTTGGTAAGTGTGTGATAAAGAGTGAAATTCAAATTTTATGGCTATGATAGTGGTGTTAAGATAAGGTTTCCGCATTTCCCCTTATACAAACACAGTTAAATTTTGTTGGCACTTGTATTAAAAAATACGGTGGCGCCTATTAAAAATATTTTTGGTCGATTATCCACCCATGACCCATGCTCATGATCTACCCAGAGCTAACACTCTACTAGCCGTTTAACCCCTAAGAGTTTTCTTTGTCTAAAGCCGTTTTCCATCTGACATTACCCTGGGCTTGGAGTATAAAGAAGAAAATCTCGACCTAGTGATATCAGATTAAAAATAGAGAGTTTTAGTATATAGCTGATAGTCACGAGGATAAAGGGTAATAAACTTACAAAAGTTTTAATTACCCCCCGTTTTTTATTTAAAACTATTACTATTACACTTGCGCTCGCAACGTGGGGCTGGAAATTCATTTAGGGGCTGGAAATTCACTTAGAGGCTGGAACATTTAGTAGTTATTTTCATCACACTTATATTCACCGACTGAGGTTTGCTTTGATATTAGTAACGTCTTCTTTTAGTTTCATTTTGTTAAAGTTTGTTACAGTTTATAGTGAGTTCTTCTTTATATAGTTAGGACATTCGTTTGTTTGAGATTTCATCTTCAAAAATTTTATAATTGAGTTACGTTAGAGGTATTCAGATATTTAATTATGGCAGAAACTTATAGCATCGTACATTTACTTAAAAATGAGTTAGAATATGAATTGAACATTAGAGGCATTGAAAATTCAAGACCAGTTTCAGATAAAAGGAAAATTTTAGCAAGGTTGTTGGCCAAGTGGAGGAACAGAAGTTGAGTAGTGAAATTCCTGTTTCGGGATAAAATGATAAAGTTATTTGATATGGATATTACGAGTTTATTTGATTTTGGATGTATTACATCGATAGTAGGTTCATCTTTTAGTCTTATTAGTTATGTTTGTTGGTCGATTAATGGTACACTAGTTTTTACTGTTGAAATATAGTTTTGAAGATTGCTCTTGTGCATGAGCACGTTTTGGTTTAGTTTGATTGGTTTTGAGTAGCAATTTTTATGGTCGCGTTACAACGTAGTATGTTGAGTTAAGTTAGATCTATGCGAGACTTGTTGTGGTTCATCGTGTAGCGTTATGTTAGTCTAGACGAAACTCAGGAAGGGTTGGTCGTTCAGCGTTATGTCAGTCTATGCGAGGGTCGTGGTAAGTTTGTCGCTTTAGCAGTTTTGGCATCGTCACTTGAGATTATTTGAAGTCGGTTATGATGTGATTCGTTTTGCTTATTTAGTTTGTCAGTCTAGATGAGACTCAGAGAAGAGTTTGTCATTCTAGCAATTTTGTTTATAAGTCTAGGTGAGGCTCATAGAGGAGCTTGTCATACTAGCAAATTTATGCGTTGTGAAGCACTTTAGTTTATATCGACAGTTTGATTATGGGCAGAGTAAGCGTGTACCAGAACATTTATTAATAGTTATCATGAAGTAAAGTAGAAAATAATTTCGTATTCAAATTCCCCCTTTTTCATTTATCCGTATCTTCAAATTTAAGTCTAAGAAAATGTTTAGTATCGATAATTCTGCGACAGATCAAGGTGAAAATGAAGATGTTAAGAATGTTTCTGATCCTTAAGTACCTCTAATTATAGTTAATGTCAGTAGTAATTCTTTTTGGTCCATGTTTTAAATTCTTAATTAAGACAAGATTAAAGTTAGTGAAATTTTTTTGGTTTGTTTAAAGTAATTTTTGTTTTAGTAGTAATAGAGCTTAATATGTTTGTTGATTTAGATGTTGCATGTGTTAAATGATAATTTTTGATGACGACAAAGATGTGTTAAATGACGACAAGGATGTGTTAAATGATAATTTTTGATGACGACAAAGATGTGTTAAATGATAATTTTTGATGACGACAAGGATATGTTTATGGATTTTGAATGATGATATGTTTTTTTTGAGGTGTTTGAGAGTGCAGCATATGTTGAGAGATGTTGCAAGTATGTAGAGATGAATAAGTATTCGGTGAAGAGGTGCGTATTCAGTTATGAGGTACATGATGGAGATTATAGAGAGTGTTTAGTAAAGTGTTGAGTATAGTTATATAGTTAGAGTGTGATAGAGTATTAAGCATTAAAGGAATGCTTGAGTTTTGGTTTAGTAGTTTGAGACTAGGCCTGATGTGCTTATTTTTATTGAGAGTGTACATGAGCTAAGAGAGTTCATGAAGAGTTTTTTTTGTGAGTTGCTGGTGGATGTCTCCCAGTAGGCTCAAAGTATGATTTATTAGTGGTTTTGGAGTTTTTTGGTGATGAATCACTGATGTTGTAGAATTTTTGAGAGATATAGTTGAGTCTGTAGCATAGTAGTCGTACAGATAATGTTGTGAGGTGCTCACCAAAGATCAAAGGTATCTTGTTGATGAATAAGTATTGTTAATACTTTGTCTGTTTCTCGAGTGTTAGAGATTTGTTTCGTGAATGGACTTCGTAAATAACAGCTTTTGGTACTTGTTAAATTCATCGATTAGTTTAAATGTAATTAGCACTTGGAAAGTTATGTACATAAATCCTTAAGACAGATATAGTAAATTAGAGAAGAGTATTCGTTGTACAGATTTTTGTTTAATAGTAATTTTGTTATACATTCGATTTTGTTTATTACAGTTCTAATTTATAGAAAAATATTTTTCGCTTCAGGTAAAATTTTTTTATTTTGATATGGTTGTTGCGTTTGTAACTATAGATGACATGCATCTACTGAGTGTTAGATTCCCCTAAATATTCTTAACTGATTGACGTATATACTGATTATGACTTCCCAAATTTGTCCCTTTATAGGCGTGTAGTACGCGCAGTTACTAATCACTCAATCCCATGCATTAATATTCCCCCATATCAATTAGTGAATGATTCTGATTTTTTTGTTAAACTCATCGTTAGTTATAGTTAAAGTTTGTGCTGTTTTGTTGTGAGTTGTAAGAGGTTTATACAGTTAATAAGAGTAATTTTGAAGTTTCAGTCGAAAATTTTTTTTAGAAAAAATTCTTCCATACCTCGAATTTTTTCTCTTGGGAAGAGGCTGTGTAACGTATTTTTTTTCTTGTTACACCAAGCCTAATAAATTAATAATAAAACAGATAAATTTTAAAGCATTTAATTCGTAAATATTCAGCCAATAAAAATTAAAGTATAATGTTCATAATAACACATAGATTCTAGAAGATATATATTCTCAGGCTTGTTACCAAGCGTTGTCCAGTTAATTATCAGCACTTTTGTTTCAAACGTCGAAGAGTGAAGTCGCTTTTTGTAGACTAGAGATAAAAGTCAAGATGTCCCGACTAAAACACGAGGCGTCTAATAGAATCAGGAAGAAGAGCTTGAGTTGAGAACATGGAACGATAATATACATCATTTAAGACAGTTGGTATAGATTAATACAATAAATTAAACTAATATATTTCACTTTAGTGCAATATCTTATGGACATATCTACAACAACAATTTTCAATGTTAAATTATAATAAATTTTCGTCGCAATAATTTAAAGCAGGCAGTTATGGTTTCGTTCTATCTATTTAATACGCCGTATAGAAATGGTTTATTATACAAAGAATCTTGGTACTTCAAACTTACAGATGATTAATACGCTGGAAAAATACAACAGCTGACGTCATGATTTTGCACCTGCAATTTATTTGGATACACGTGAGTGTTTGAAACTTTCCGTAACTTTGAAAGTATTATAAATTATTATAAGATCTCCTACGTTGATTATTAGAATAACACAAATTTAAAGTAGTTTTTTAAAGTTAATAACACACCGAATAGATATTTAGTTTGTCAGTTATTTGTACACGCATTCAATGTGTGTCAAGATATTTAGAATGACAACTTGTGTCAGATAAAAAAATAGTATAGATTCTGTTTCCTAATCTAGACGCCAAATGCAGTCTTGATTTAATTTTCACATTTTGCTTAAAAACAATTAAGGTCATGTAAAAGCTTTTTATTGGTGCTGATATTCGTGTATATTTCTTTGTGTAGAGAACAGTTAAATTTGAATAGTTGCATTTTATGATCGTTATTTTTCTGATGATCAATCTTTGTTGTAAATGGTCAAGGAAGCGCTTCAATGATTATAAGTAAAAATAAATTCATGTGTTATGATCTAATAAATTATGACATGTTTGCTTACACTAAATTTTATAGAAATGATCAATTAATACATATTTATTTTGGAGGTTAAACTTCACTAAAATTCTTTTTATAAAAAATTTTTAAGACAAGATAGTAAATATATATATAGCAGTCACATGTATTTAATCAGATTTCTACATATAAATAGAATTCATTTTGTTTCCTTTGAAAGAAGTTTTATTATACAACATTTAAATTAGGAAAGAGAAAACTAGAGCAAATCCTCCTTAAGTAAAAAGACAGAGTAATGAAAATGAATCCCTTTAGTATTTCACAGATGTTTAAATTCATTTATTCTATTTTGGCATATGCTTTTGAAGACACAAATAGTGTCCATGTGGTGTTTTGTTTGTTCACAGGTAAAGCTGAGACAACTGTTTGACATCTGGTGGTTGAGGTTTTGGTAAGTGTGTGATAAAGAGTGAAATTCAAATTTTATGGCTATGATAGTGGTGTTAAGATAAGGTTTCCGCATTCCCTTATACAAACACAGTTAAATTTTGTTGGCACTTGTATTAAAAAATACGGTGGCGCCTATTAAAAATATTTTTGGTCGATTATCCACCCATGACCCATGCTCATGATCTACCCAGAGCTAACACTCTACTAGCCGTTTAACCCCTAAGAGTTTTCTTTGTCTAAAGCCGTTTTCCATCTGACATTACCCTGGGCTTGGAGTATAAAGAAGAAAATCTCGACCTAGTGATATCAGATTAAAAATAGAGAGTTTTAGTATATAGCTGATAGTCACGAGGATAAAGGGTAATAAACTTACAAAAGTTTTAATTACCCCCCGTTTTTTATTTAAAACTATTACTATTACATTGTATTGTTCTTTCTTTTTATGCGATACCTCTCGCTTCCTTCATTGTGCATCTCACAGCCCATGAGATTTTGAAAGACCTCTACAGATTAATCTACACCGTTCATAAATCATCGTTTTATTTTAACACTGTCAGGTTACATCATCACTTTTCGAGAACATTCTATATACAATGTATGCATTAATTATGGCAAATGCAACGCGTACGTTTTGCATACAAGCTTATCCATCACGATTGTTTTGCCGGAAATTGATGGTGTAAATTTTGCGTGTTAGTAAGTAATAAATCTAAGGTGATCTGTTGAACACGTGTTTCCTAGTTGGATTAGTGCATTTTGTTAATGCAGTATGCAGTGAAAATCATTTATGCTCAAGTAAAATAATTGAAGTAATTTATAACAAAAAAAGGTAAGGGACGTTATAATTTTTACTGCATGAGATTTATTTGCTAATTTTGTTGTTTATAAATGCACTTTTTCTAGTTATAGTTTTCATTACTTTCGTCATTTAATTTTAGTGATTTTAGTTTGAAATATAGGGTTGATGCGTAAACATTGCTATTTAACCGTTTATTACAGTTTATTACTTGCTCGTCTTACAAAAAGGATAATGAATGAGGTTTAAAAGCGTTGTCAAGCAGAGGAATTTCGGGCCAGTTATTAAAAAAAATGATCTATAATTTGTCATTATTTTACATTAGTATTTGAATTTAAAATACCCATTTAATAAATCCTTGCTTTTATTCTTTTCAGGCAGTAAGGAAAGTGCTTAATATTGGTGATTCTGGCAAAGACCAAAAGGAAAATGATAATGAGCGCTCCAGTGGCCAAGAAAGCATTTTGTTAAACAGCATAAAAGTAGCAGGTGTATTAGAATTAGGTAGTTCAAAACAAACTGAAGAAATCAAGTCCAAATTACATTTAAAAAAAATAAGTACTGCGTTAAGTTATACTATTTCGTGTCCAGCCAATGTTGTTGAAAGTTGCAAGGTTGACACAAAATCGTCCGAAATGTCTGCATATTATATCAACAGTATTGACCAAAATATTATAACAACGAATGAGCTTGATGAAGTCCAAATAATATCAACTGAAAAAGAAATAGAAAATATTGAAGACCAAACAATTGTTAATAGTACGTACGAATAGTGACATCCAGAGTGTAACACCCAAGAACCTTTTTAAATTAATCCAAATTTCAAATACTATTTTCGGCCAATCACAAATAATTCTAGATAAAATGTAACCTATCACCGACCAGAATTAAGATAGTTATCCAATCCTAGTTTGATTTTGGGGTGACAATTGACACTTTAAATTAACATAACCTATCAACTGAGATCTAACATCCCGTGAAATGTAGAAGATTTTAAATTTAGGTGCCAAAGGAAATGCCAATTTGTTCTAGAAAGTTCAAAACCGGAAATACGTAATAAAATGCAATTTTTCGTGATATCTATCAAAATATTAACAGGAAATAGTTCAGAATATTGCAGAATAACTTAAATTTAATTATAGGGTAATTTCAATTAGCAATGGCAATAATAAAAATGGATTTAAACCATTAACCTAAAAGCACATGTAGGGATGATACACAATTGTGCAATATGTAAGGTTTTTAATTGGCTAGAGCAATCACGTGATCAAAGGTATATAAATAGGGGAAGTGAAGAAATTAACACACACGATACACAAAGACAAAAGATATGAAAAAAGGCACGAAATAATAAAGTAACTAGCCCGTAGCTCGGGCGAGTTAGGCTGCAATGGCGCGTAGCTATAGTGGGTATTTGACCGCGTAAATTAAAGCAATGGTTAGTGACCAGAACTAATAAATTCGTATGTTTTTTACGGGAAGAATAGTGAATTTAAGTCGTTGATGGTGGACATAGATAAGGTAGTACCTTAACGAAGAGTTAAATAGCAATAAATTTAAAGGTTTATTAATTACAAAGAAGATGATGACTAAACCCAACCATACGGTTCATTTTTGATTGATTGTGGAAGTTTGGATTTTGGGGGTCGGAGTCCAAACCAAATTGTTATAGAAGTAGCGTGATATCAAGAGTTTCGAGCACAAAAGTTATCAACAACTGTGTTAAACATTTCCAACCCTGGTGAGAATAAATTACCTCGAGGCATTGTGTAGAATGGAGCAACAGCGGGTATTGTATACTCGAACAGGTATTGCGTGAATCTTTGAATAAATGTTTCGAGAGAACGGATGTGTATATGCATGCATACACGTGGTTTGCAAGTATGAATTTTTATATAGTTATATATATATATATATATATATATATATATATATATATATTCTTCTTCCTCCCCTACCTTAAACTACCTAAACTTAACTTTATTTACTTTTGCTTGTTTACTCCTCCCTTTTATTTTCATTTTTATAAAAAAAATATGTGATTATAAACTTTACTACTTTATTTAATTAAACAAAATTTGCTACACGACTTTTGTCGTCGTCCCTATTTTAGTATTCAATAAATGACTTCTATTCGAGGTGCTTTAGCAACGTTTGGTTGGTTCTTTATTTACTGTTTACTATTTATTATGCCTCGACTATATGAAACTTTAATCTCAGGGCGTTCACCTACTCACCGTGAGTTCAATCGTGAGTAGATGTGCACTACCCAACCAAACTGCACACTCGTTTGTTTTACCACTTTTTTTAATGCACTGATTTACTATATATGCCAAATTTTAACAGATCAAAGTTGCTTGGTGCCAAATTAATTTATGTAACTATTTATGACTTTAATTTTGACGTTTTAAGATATTCACGGTACTTACCAGAATTATACCGCGCCGAAGGCCTTCTTTTAACTGCTGGCTCAAGATCGTATTCACCGTACGCACCTTCACAAGGATTCTCAATCGTAGTCCACTTGCGTATTGCCTCAAGGTGTTCTTAACCAATTTCGTTGACCCCAAATCTGAAATAATTTTACCCCAATTTAGAATTTAAAAAAAACCGTTGTATCTACTTCCCCTGCGTTAATTCTTCCTCGTAATACACTGCTCTCCTGTTTCTCTGCTTCGTACTCCAATCAATCCTCTCCTTGCTCAATCCAAATCAATCCAGCCGTCCTATTTTAAATCAATCCTTGTCCTGCTATTCCTTTAATATCCACACGGTGTCCTTCTGCCTTTTATCTGCTCAAATCACTCCAAAAATTATCAATATCGTCGTTGCCTTCTATATCCACTCAAATCTCCTACTGCCGTTAAACCAAATCTTTCCAAAACCAACACCAATCTTGCTTAAACCTAAATAATCGTCGCTTTTCCCGTCGCACTAGTTACCACTCTAAATCTTCTTTAATACTCGTTGCCTTTAATACTCTCGATGCTTCTTATTACTTTCACTTTGACTAAATTAGACTCTTTAATACACATAAACTTTTATTTCAATAAATATTTGTACAACTTTTAACGCAGGTTTTGTAAAACACGTCTTTATCTGAACATAATCGAAATTAGAATCTCTATATTTATTTTGCTTAGCGATAAGATCAACAACCTTAGCTTACTTGAATTACAATTCTAAAACATACAATATCCAATAACAATTCGTCTTTCCTTTCGTGTCCAAAATACCTTTACTACAGTCTTTATAATATTCTTAATTTCTACTATTGGTCCAAAACACTTCACAACTCTCCAATAACCTTTACATTTCTATTCACTTTTAATTTTGATTTTACAATTCGTCCAAAGTTGATTCTATTAAAAGAAAACCAAATAATTTACACACGACCTGGACGCTTTGTTGGTTGCAGATATCCATAAATGCGTTCGGCTTTCCGACGGCAAATGTACTTTCACTGGCTCATAAAATATCAACTCAGTATAAAACCTTAAGTACCGTGCATTGTATCAACGTCATAAAGTCATGTTGTCTACTTTTGGCACATATGTTTCAAACTAAAATGGTACATACTTTAGCATATGTAAAGTACAGCAAAATATAGTTTTTTTAACTTATTAGATCTGATATATTAATCCTATTGTTTGGCATACACCCCTATTAACACAAGTCTACCCTTAGAAGCCTTGTACCCCCCCCCCCTACATAATAATATATATATATATATTGCCGTGTAACCTTCTCTAAATCGAGCCTCAGTAACAAAAATACATTCGAGGATTTTATTTATTTTCCAAAATCGAAAATAAATTTCACAATAAAAAAATTTAAAAAAAATATTAATCTTTTACCCAGATTCCTCTCTTCATCACCTTAATTCTTCAGTTCCCAGGCTAGCTCAGTTGGGCCTCCTCTTGGATACCTAGATTCACTATTATACTCTGTATCGTTCATGCACACTCAATAAAACCACAAATAATACAACCATCATACAATATTTATTTTGTCACTATTTACAAATAAAATTAAAGATTATCCACTTTTCAGAGATCAAGTTACACCTCAATAAATCCTATTTTTGTACTGTCCTGGATTTTAATTTAAAATATCAAACACATTGAATATACCCGTAGTAAATGGGCCCTGATTAATACCTTATTTTCTTTCTTTATTTATAATTTATTTTAAATTCGTATACTTTGGAGTATGGTGAGCTCATGATAACCCAGTTAATTATGAATAATGTATGCTTTTGTACTTCGTATACTCTTACAACAAACAAAAAAGCCCATGTACTCGTAACAATAAAAATTTTAAATTCCTGATGGAACGTTAATAAGCTTTATATTTACCTTTAGATTTCTATTTAAATACCATAATAAAGTTAGTTATACGTATTATTTTCAATACGAAAATAATGCACAATACCTTCAAATTCACTCTCACACGTCACACAATTTTCATAGTTTCATAGTTTATAACAACAATTTTAAAGCGTTACCTGGAATTTCTTGAAGATCTCTACTCCGTTGACGATGCCGCCAAGCTGTTTCGCTCCGCTCTGCTGGCCGCTTTTAGCTATTTGTAGATGACCCCATCTAGGTTGTGCTGTTTGCTCTGCCTTCACGGTGTATCCAAATCCAAATTAATTACACTTCTTTCATAATTGCGTACTTTAGTTTAATTTAATTTAAATTTACGTTACTTCACGTTACTTCACGAGCTTGTTTAAGATAAATGTTGCACCTCAATTAAAATTTAGACTCGCCACTATTCGCGTATCAAATTATGAGGCCAACACTGTACTATTTAATTTAAAAATATGTATACTTACAAACTCGTATTCTGAAGCGGTGAAAATACTAAGATAACGAAGTTAATAGAGACAGCGATGCTAATTCTCTTCAAGTATTTATATGATTCCGAATGCCACCTCTAGGCCGCTCTTCCCGTGAAAAATCTAATATAAAATAACACTTCCTCAAATTTTGGTTTGACCGTTTTCGAAGTCTCCGAAATTTAGCGCGTCGTTACGATATTTTCCAATAAACCCGACTTCAAATATTCTCGTGTTTGTCTGTTCTAGAACTAACTATATCGACCAATAGTATATGCATTGACGTCTTAAAAATCCCGCCTATATTAACGCTGTCCTTTTCTTATGCATATTATATGTTTCCTTCTGACCTTGTTTAAGTGGTAGAGAATCGATATTACTGTCCGTGTTTCAAATTTACTCCATGTGGACTGTGGACTGAATACGTTTTTTTTTACTGTCGTTTAACCAATATTCTTTGAAACTTGCTTGTTATCTATACAAATAAGGAGAACCTGACATTTAGAAAACATGCAGGTGTTTAATTAACCGACGTTTTAACACAACATTTCTAGGAGCTTCTTTTCATGGTATTTCAACCCAACCGATATATTTGTTTGTTACAACGAAAGCTATTCGCCTTGGATTTATTGATTTTTCATTCTTTTATGCATATTAGACGTAATGACCCGTTTAATTAAACTCTATTAAATTAATTAATAATTTGTATTGGCTACTAAAATTTATTTTCTTTACGAACCTATTTAAATTTTATTCACTACTTGTAAAATCATGGTAATATTTGTTCCTTTAAAATGAACTAAATGAAATAAATTTCGCACGTAAATTCTGGTTGTTTCCTTTATACAGGGTGTGTTACGTGCAATTTGCACTTTAACATTGTTAGTAGTTTAGTTTTTAATGTACGGAAGTTTCCCGCCATAATTTTCAAATACGCGGTACGCGGGAACTTTTTAAATGGACTAGGCGGAGCTTCCGGCACGTAATAGTAGTGAGTTTGCGCCGTGTGTTTATCCTTAGAGGGTTAGACCAATACTAGACAAGGAGTTGGGGTGACGCGCTGAATCGTGGCATTTTGCCTTTGATCGTGAAGTTATGTGCACGTGATTGTCTGGTAACGTATCTTACGGGTTACCTATGTAGAAATCCCTTCTCTAATTATCTTTTTGTTTGTCTACCTATACATCCTTCCTGTCAAATCCCTACATAGGTAAGAATCTGCGTCGCCTAGGGCCTACCGACCTCCACATCTGTAGATGGAGGCCTCATGTCCACCTCAGCTAGCCGAGCTGTTCCTTACGCATCATCTCTAATTCCGCCGGGAAGAGCCCGAGGACATCAGAGAAGCGAACTGTAGCGCAATCCCGCCGGATACCGGATTCCTTATGTAAGTACTCCTTTGCTTATTTTGTGTTAAAACGGAATAATTTGTTGTTAAAATGACTCTCGTTTATCTTTAATTGTTTAATTTTTATATTGCAAATTATTGTGCTATATCGATGACATCACCAGTAGTTGACGCGCCGAAATCCGTATAAGAGTCGGCGCTGCCAACTGTGATAGTGTCTCTTACACCACGTTACCGGTGTAGTAAATATCGAACTTTAAATTTTAACTACCGTTTTAAACGTAAGAGGTGTTTGAAATTGCTTTGTTTATAGTTAAATTTAACCTTTAAAACCACTACTATATATATATATATATATATATATATATATATATATATATATATATATATGCTTTTACATGAATATGTTATGGTGCTAGATTAAGATTGGAATTCTTGGAGTTTATTAACGTTACCGCTTATTATTATAAATTTTGTATAGAATATCAAGAGTTATTGGTTATGTTATAGTTGGAAGCCAATTTGTGTTAACTGTAGAATTTGCAGGGCTTAGTACAATATTTAATCACCCGGCTTAAAGTAACTTTAGTTAAGTAAGAGATATTGATTTTATTGCATTCAAGTATGTCGATATATTAAATGTAAATAGTTATATCACCATATTAAAAGTTATTAAATTCATTACTTGATAATTTTGAGATATATAATTAAGAGGGATTTGTTGAAATACATTTAAGGTACAGATACTTTGTAAACTTTTGGGTAAGTTAACTCGCCAGTATCGGTTTCAGAATTCTAAGCCTATCCACCCTGGGACATGTCCATGTACTCTCCGCTGTAGAGTAACCGATGCGTTTGAGGAAAGTAGAGTAAAGACTATTGGAATAGGTAAGTGGACCCTTATACTGCAATTTTGAACCATAAAAAGTGATATAGAGTTTGCATTTGATTATATATGTATTAGGTAACTCGATCCTTGTTTCTTTGACTGCTAGATAGGTCAGGAAGGAGGGTGAAGTGTTACAAGAGCCCTTCAACAGAAAAAGACCCTGATAGTCTGAATTGGAGCAATCAAAATGTCTCTACAAATGAGGCTGAAGTAGAAACATTCTCAAGGAAAGTTAACATCACTGAAAAAAATATGAACGACAGTGGAATAGTGACCGATATTGGTATTAAAGTATTAATAGAAGTAGAAAAAATTGACCCTTGAAGATCCACTAACAGTAGAAGACATATTAAACCATCATGGGCTTGACAGGTACGAAGAAACTTTTTACGACCCGCCTCCTTATGATAATACAAGCAATGAAGAAGAAGGTAAAATTGAAACCAAATTAAATATTACACAAAATGGTCCTCCAAATATTGCAAAATACCCAAATACACGTAACAAGAAAAATCAAAGATGGAAGTATTGTTCATTTTATGGATACAGATGACGAACTCTTTCAATATTCGTCATCCTCTGTTAGTTTCAGTAGTTCTGACGAAAACGCAGAATGTACAAAAAAAAAATTAAGCAAAATACCCAAAAATGAAACCAGTAAAGAATTTTAAAAGCGACGTGGAAGTCCTAAAATCAATTGAAAAACCACCACGAAACAAAACAATATAAAAAGAAATCCGAGATAAGAAAAATTTCCAAAAGCAATATTCTGATACCGATGGTAAAACAATAGAGGGGGCAAAAATGGCTCCTAATCTTTGCATCGGTAAAAAATGTGGCCATAGTTGTGGCGATATTCCTTAAGAAAGAAGAGAAAAGTTACGTACTTTAACGAGTTGGGAAGCCGTCAAAAGAGACGTGATTTAATTGCCCAATGTGCTGTCAGATAAAACGAGAAAGCTCAACAAGATGAGGAAGACGAAACTGAATAAATTTACTTTTTCTTTGTTCAAATTATTATTTGGAATTGCGTTCACTGTTTTTTTAGATTGACGTTATTTTTTTCCCAAAATTTGTGTTATAAACCTTGATTAGTTTTTGCGGTATTTTTCTTTAAACATCCTAGTGTATAGATGGTGTGTGTATAAAACGTATAAGCTTTCATCATTATTTTTATAAGTTATTACTTTTGTTTTTAATGTGTGGTTAGTGCTAATGGAAGATTTTTCATTTAAAATTTTTTTCACAGCTGAACAAAATGATTACGAATTACTTTTTGCAAAGCTAAGATAGTTTATGTTGAGAAATTAAAAACTATTGTTTTATGCTTTCAAAATTGTCTTTTATTTATACACCCTTTCTTACATTTCGCATTTCAAATTATCGCACAATACTTACTCCTGACAATTTGGGCTTGCCGATAATGCATAGTACACTTACACTCTTCATTATTTACAATGCAAGTTATTTTCATCCTTTCTGTGTTCAAACATTTTAAAGGATTTAATTTTCCTATCAGAATTAGAGCTTACACCTCAATGCCATACAAAAAATAGAAACTTAAAGAGGGAGTCACCAACACAAACGGCTTGTTTTAGGCACATTTGATAAATGTTAATATTACACACTGAAAGTGAATAAAAAAACCACACTATATCTCTATGGAACATTTTTATCTATCGTTTGCTGATTAAGAATTATTAACTTTTTTGCATTTTAAAATTGGTTTTTTGTATTTTTCTCAACTTTCCATTTTTATGGTTACGACCTTTCGACTTTCCACCGTCGATATATTCACAATTTTCTCCTTGATTTGCTATCGTGTCTAACTAAGGATGCAAAATGCTTAAATACATCCCCGTCACTCGCGGTCGGTTCGCTAAGCTAAATATGATAAAGCGTTTTAATAAAAAATGTAGTCAATTTTTCAAGCCGTCTAAGTTCTTTTAACTAGATTGTTAAAACCAATACAAAACCGATACGTAAACAAATGGTATTGTTGGCGCGAAGGCGATGAATCTGCAGTTCTTGATCTATGCTTCATTTTTGAAGCTCAATTTATGGTAAATATAGCAAAAATATATGAGGCGCCGTTTGTGTCTATAATAAATACTGAAATATATATATTTTTTCTAATATATATGTAAAATATTTTGTAATATATATTTTTTTAAATATATATATTTTTAAAAATATATATATATATATATATATATATATATATATATATATTAATAGTTATTAAGATGAAATGAAAACCCAACTTTGTATTTAAAGTTGAATTACCATTTCAAATCGAACTGGTAATTGAAAACCGCTAAAAGAACAGCCACAGCAGGATTTGAACCTGCGACCATTGATTTGCCGGATCAACGCTCTACCAACTGAGCTATGCAGCTGATTGGCTAGAGTGTGTTAATTTATACTACTGAAGCTTGTTCTCTTTTCGATTTTCAATTACGTCTTGCATTTAAGGAAATTGAATCTAGTTATATACATAATTCATGTACTAATAACTTGATCATCCCATTTTTGCAACGTTCGGATAATACAAACATGTAATTATATTATTATTAATAGAGAAGAATAATCCACATTTGGAATGCAAATGAATGCTTAATATATATTAATAGTTATTAAGATGAATTACCAGTTCGATTTGAAATGGTAATTCAACTTTAAATACAAAGTTGGGTTTTCATTTCATCTTAATAACTATTAATATATATTAAGCATTCATTTGCATTCAAATGTGGATTATGCTTCTATTAATAATATATATATATATATATATATATATATATATATAATAGTGTTTTTCGATAAAATGTTACTGTACAATTGGGATATTTTAGTCCAAAAATTAAAACAAAATAATATTTTGCATATATTTAATTATAAATCGACGTTTCGGCAAGTGTTGTTGCCTTTATCAAGATTCTAAAATAGGAAAACCAATCATTACAGTCATCAAAAGATGTTATTTTTAAAAAATTACTTACTTAATTGTTAATGCATATATATTAAAATTATAAACACAACCCTACACATCAGGGTTGTTGTTAGTCTAACTGGTTAAAATACAAATATTGGAGTACCCAAAGGGATTATTTAAATTTAGTTAATATAATTACATGTTTATAGAGTAAACGACCAACTACGAGTAAATTAATATAAACCCAGTCTGATAAGAGTGAGAGCGTGTTCCACATTTTGTACAATTATTAGGTAAATAAGATGCGCTCTGGCCTTCACATCATTGTTAAAAATTAAAATTTGACTTTGCAATTCTGTACAAATTGGAATATATGGGATGCAAATTTTGGGTGTCCTGCCTAAAATTTAACAAATTGACTTCATTTTTTATATAATACGCCTCCAAAAAAAGCCTAAGCTTATGATTAGTTTCGGAATCTAAAATTCGAACTTCATCATAATTTGGGGTATGATGAGTCATATTTATATGTTGTGAGAGGGCACAGCTGTTCTTCCCCAATCTTACATCTGACTTATGTTGAATGAGTCTATTTTTCAACCACTGAGTAGAATTGCCCACATATGTTTTTTTGCAGGAACACGTTATTTTATAAATAGTGTTGCTACTTAACATTTTTTTAGTTTTATCTTTCAGCTTAGTGAAAAAGTTTCCTACAGATTTTTCATAACTAAACGCTATTTTAATGTCTGGTTGTCTCAAAATTCTTGCCAAAAGGGGCGTTAAAGTTTGAATATAAGGTAACTTCCTAAACGATACGTTATTAGGTCGTTCAGGATTGTTCAGACAAAGAGTAGTGTAGAGCAACTTCCTTACTAATTGCTTAGGATAACCATTATTACCTGGAAAATACTATGGTCTTCCTAAAATTCACAAACAAAATGTTCCGCTACGTCCTATCATCAGTACTTTGAATACTCCCACTTATCAATTAGCAGTTTTTTGTGCAAAAAATTTTGCAATTATCCTTTCCTTTAGAGAATTATAACACCAAAGTCACTTTCACCTTTGTGAATCAATTCCGAAATTTTCAATTACCGCAAGACCATGTTTTACTTTCATTGGATGTATCATCGTTATTCACTAACACACACCGAAATTTGCATTGAACTCGTGTACAGGATTGTTAAATAATTATTTATGCGCATGTCGAGATGTGCTACACGGTCCTGCAACTGCTATATGTATATGTACGCTCCTAAAAAAAACAGTGTCCACCCACCCAAGTACTGACCAGAGCGAGGGTGCTTAACTCTGAAAACGTGCGATCTCTAATAGACGCATGCGTTCCGAATAAGAACAGCGCCTCTATCGGGCGGTAGTCCAATGCAAAATTATATATATATTTCATTGTTACTTAATTCAATATATATATATATATATATATATATATTTTAAATAAATACATATATTTGAAAAATATATATATATATATATATATATATATATATAACTTTTAATTGTGATGTTATTTCTGGGATGCAATCGTTCGTAAAGCAAAAACTAATTAGTCAATTGTAATTTATTTTCTAACGTTTCGGCATGAAATTTATGCCTTAATCATAGACTAGAATTGGGTAAAATTAGTTAAAATATAAAACAGTATAGATATACAACTTACATAATTACTTACGACTTAAAATTGCTATAAATAGGAACACTTATTCATGACACAGTTTTGAGTGATTGAAAATATTTTGACAACAGGAATGTAGCAGTTAACAAAAGTAAACTAGATGTAATAAATCATTTCGGAAAATTTAAAAGTTAAAAGGTAAGCATTAAGATAAATATAAACTAAATTAACTATAATTAAAATGGAAAGAAGTAATTAAAGATTAAACAGCAATAAGTAATTGATATAAAAGTGTTGTGAATGTAAGTATTGTTGTCACTTGAATCTGTAAAGAGAGGAATAAACCGCACTAAGGTTGTTAATATTGTTGCGATCCACTATTAGGCAACCCGTCAAACATACAAACGCCCGGGGCACAGCGTATTCTTCAGCATTCGAGAATCCTTCTACAAAGTTCTAGATAATGAGTCATATCTTAATGCAGGGTATATATAAGGCCGCTTATGAATGTAAGAGTTAGTCTATTCTTGAATGTCTAATATAAATTATATCGTTGTAAAGTAAACGTAGTTGAGTTTTAGAATATATACATAAATGATATGCTGTGTCTAATGTGCATGCAGCTTGCAGTATACATAAATAAATAGAAGTGTATAAACAAATAGTTGTGTTAGTGTTGTTAATGAACCTATGGTAAAGAAGATAGTTTAAGAAGATATTAGTGCATGTAAATTCATTAGTGTAATAGTGCTTCATTGTTAAGTGTCCTGAAAACATCTATAAATAAGGCATATACTGTTAATTAGACTTGTGAACAGTAAGTAATAAAGACGTTTGTTATTACTTGTTTTAAATTAAAGAAACGCGGTAGTAGTAGCGCTTTACACTGGTGTCAGGCATTTGTGGGGTATATAGTGATTAATTTAAAAGGAAAACACACAAGCCTAAAGACATTTAAGTAGTTTGTATATGCCAGCGACAAGAAATCAAAGTAAAATGGAGGCAGACACTTTAATGAATTTCCTCAAGGATTTTAAATCCGGTATGGAGGAAAGGTCGGCTAAACTAGACTTGACACTTAGTGAAAATGCTGAGAAAATGGAGGAGAGGTCGGCTAAACTGGAAGTGACACTAAATGAAAAGTTTACTGAAAATGCCGCAAAAATAGATGAAAAGTTTACTGAAAATGCTGCAAAAATAGATGAAAGGTTTACTGAAAACGCTGAGAAAATGGAAAGGTTAAGTGAAAATGCTGCCAAAGTGGAAGAAATGTTGAATGAAAGTACAGCCACGTTAGAACAAAGATTAATGGAAAGTTCCATTGCATTAAAGAAGATTTTACTGAACAAGTAAAAACAGTTGAGCAAAAGTTGGATAATAAATTGGTAAAAATGGAAGAAGATGTGATGAGGCTTCAAGAACAAATGATTTCACTAACAACGCGACCACTTGAATTACCAAGCCAAGTTGTTAATCAGAACATTCCAGAAATAAGAACAATGGAAAGAAGCGAGTCAATTCCGTCTAAATTTAAAGTAAAACCACCTACATTCGATGGTAAAACACCTTGGCCCACATATTTGAAACAATTTGAAGCTGCTGCAATAGCCAACGGTTGGTGCAACAAAGAGAAGGCTATCTCCTTAATAGTGGCCCTACGGGGAGGCTCTTAACATCTTACAAACGATTCCCGATCACCAGCAGAATGATTACGGCCTCTTAACATCGAAGCTTGAGATGAGATATGGAGATGCTCACCTTCAACAGGTTTACCACGCACAAGTTAAGAACCGCTCGCAAAAGACAAGTGAAAGCCTGCAAGAATTCGAAGCTGACATTGCCAGATTAGTTAGATTGGCATACCCAACGGCACCAGACAGCTTCCTCGAACAACTTGCTGTCCAAACATTTGTGGATGGCGTTAAGGATGGCGAAATACAGCAAGCGCTAAGACTAGCACGGCCAAAAATGTTGGATGACGCACTGGCGCTTGAATTTGAAGCAGCTAAGCAGACATCACATAGGGTGAGTCACAAAGCTCGGTCTGCCTTAGAGGAACCTGGTCAAGCTCAGAACAGCATAGATGAAATAGTCAATCGTGTGTTTGAAAAGCGAAAGGCGGAAAGGCTGAAAAGACAACGACCGCGGAGATGGCGTCTACGATGCTGGAGCTGCGGTGAAGTTGGCCATATGCAGAGACGCTGTACTCAACCAAAGAAACAACCGGTTGTGCCAAAGCTGGTCCATGTAAGGGGCGAACTTCGACAGCACAGCGTAGTGCCCGGAGATTATCATCCGTGCTGCATCGTCGGTGGAAAGTCTGGACAGCATTTATATCGATGGTAGAATTAATGGTAGGGTTGTCCGATTACTTGTGGATACAGGAGCGACAAGAACTATTGTGAGACCAGATTTGGTTGGTCGTGGAAAAGTGCTACCTGTATCGGTGTGTCTCCGAACGGCAAGTGGTGAGAAGATTGGTACTCACGGAGAGACTGCCGTTATGTTGACAATTGGGGACAAATTAATTAATCATCGAGTGTTGGTAGCTGAAATTACAGAAGAAGTGATCTTGGGAATGGATCTCATGAGAGAATATGGGTTTCATGTAAACATGAAAGAAAATGTGCTTCGGATAGATGATGATGAGATTCCATTTCAAGGTAGGAGTAACCAGACGATGCAAGTTCGAATGATTTGCGATGTAAAAATACCCGAGAAGGCGGAAATGATAGTAATGGGACACCCGGATGGTACGCTCCGGGAAGGACAAGTATGCATGATGGAAGCAACTGAATCGGGAATGGGTCAGGAGGGACTTCTGATTGGAAGAACGCTGGTAAAGTCTCGAAACATGGTACCAGTAAGGGTGCTGAACATTAATCCCATACAATGACCCTGAAGAAAGGCATGATTGTGGGAAGTTGCATTCCAGTATGTCATATTAAACGTTGTGTGGACGACACGAAAATAAACCAACCAACGGTTGCTCACAGAAATTGCTGGATATGTTGATACCCTCGTGTCAAGGATTAAATGGCGACCAACTGGGCAAGGTAAAAGAACTGGTCGGACGATATCGAGGTGTGTTTGCACTGGATGATAGTGAGAAAGGAAGGACGAATGTTGTGCAGCACAAGATCAATACTGGAGATGCGCAACCGATAAGACAACACCCAGGCGGCTTCCTTTGGCAAAACGTAAGGAAGCTGAGCAAATTATCACCGATATGGAAGAACAGGGAGTGATTGAACCCTCGAATAGTCCATGGGCATCCCCGGTAGTGCTTGTCAAGAAAAGGACGGGTCGACAAGGTTTTGTGTAGACTACCGGCGGCTTAATAATGTGACAAAGAAAGACAGCTATCCTTTGCCCAGAATTGATGACACCTTAGATACTCTATCCGGATCTAAATGGTTTTCGACCTTGGACTTGAAAAGCGGATACTGGCAGGTAGGCTTGGAGCCAAACGATAAAGAAAAGACTGCCTTTACAATTGGAACTGGATTATGGCAGTTCAAGGTCATGCCATTTGGATTATGCAATGCTCCTGCTACTTTTGAACGATTGATGGAGTCGGTACTGCGTGGACTGTCCTGGAAGACATGTCTGGTGTACCTGGACGACGTGATAGTGTTAGGTCGGTCTTTCGAAGAACATCTTAAGAACCTAGAGGAGATATTCCAAGATTACGGGGCAAACCTTACATTGAGCCCCAAGAAGTGTCACCTGTTTGGAAAAGAGGTGAAATACCTAGGACATGTCGTTTCGGAGACCGGAATAAGAGCTGACCCTGACAAAATAAAAACGGTACAGGAGTGGCCTACACCAGCAGATATACACCAACTACGCAGTTTTCTAGGATTGTGCACATATTACCGACGTTTTATACTTGGGTTTGCGAACATTGCCAAACCGTTAACAAAATTAACCGAAGATGGACAAGAATATGATTGGAATGACGACTGCCACAGAGCATTTGAACAACTGAAACGGCTACTAGTTACAGCACCAATTTTGAGCTTATCCACGGATGGAGGGAAATTTGTGTTGGATACCGACGCCAGTAACACAGCTATAGGAGGCGTTCTTTCTCAAGTGCAGGACGGACAAGAAAAAGTTATTGGGTATTTCAGCAAGGTCTTGTCGCGGCCAGAAAGGAACTATTGTGTGACAAGAAGGGAGCTGTTGGCCGTCGTCAAATCCGTAGAGCACTTTTATAAGTACTTATACGGCCGTAAATTCCTGTTGAGAACAGACCATGCTGCACTGAAATGGTTACTGCAGTTTCGAAATCCTGAAGGGCAAGTGGCAAGGTGGATAGAGCGGCTGCAGGAATATGACTTTGACACAGAACATCGCGTAGGAACTAGCCATCGGAATGCAGACGCTCTATCAAGGAGACCTTGTCCGGTGGACTGCAATCATTGCTCCAAGATGGAAGAGAAAATAAGTGTCATCCATAGAATGACGGTAACCGATGATACTTGGCAACTCGAAAGAATACGAGAAGACCAGGAAAATGACGCCGAATTGGGACGTATTATTGAGTGGAAAAATAGAGGACAACGACCAGCTTGGGAAGAAATTAGTATTTCAAAAAGGAGCCTGAAGGCATACTGGGCACAGTGGGACTCCTTGATGATGGAAAATAGAATCTTGAAACGACGCCTGGAATTTGAAGATGGCACTGAGAGACTTCAAGTGATAGTGCCGAGAAGCAGAGTGCCGGAAGTGTTGCAGCACTTGCACGATGGTATTTCCGGAGGGCACTTTGGCGTGAAAAGAACTCTCGAGAGAGTGAGAGAAAGATTCTATTGGCTGAACTGCAAAGATGATGTGAAGGAGTGGTGCCGGAAATGTGAATTGTGTGCCTCTGCAAATGGCCCGGTCTCAAAACGGAAAGCCCCAATGAGACAGTATAACGTGGGGAATCCTTTTGAAAGGGTAGCCATTGATATAGCTGGTCCGTTTCCTGAATCAGAGAAAGGAAATAAATACATCTTGGTTGCAATGGATTATTTTACCAAATGGCCGGAGGCATATGCTATACCTAACCAAGAAGCCGAGACGGTTGCAGATGTACTAGTCAGGAGTTGTTTTGTCGTTTTGGAGTTCCGTTGGAATTACACTCCGATCAAGGTCGAAACTTCGAATCGGCGTTGTTTCAAAACGTCTGCAAGCATCTTGGAATCAGGAAGACTAGAACCACGCCACTTCATCCCCAATCGGATGGAATGGTTGAAAGAATGAACAGGACGTTAGGAAGTACCTGACCAAAGTTGTCTCTGAACATCAACGAGACTGGGACCAATATTTACATTTGTTCCTACTGGCGTACCGATCTTCGGTACATGACAGCACAGGATACTCGCCCGCTTGCGTAATGCTAGGACGTGAATTGCGGCTACCATGTGATCTTCAGTTTGGATTTAAACCTGGAGAAGAAATCGCAGGTGAAGATTACGTTAGTAAGCTTCGTGAAAGATCAAATAGTATTCACGAAAACGTCCGAAAGAATATACAGGCAGCAAGCGATCGAATGAAATCACAATATGACACGAGAGCACAAGAAGGTGGTTATCAACCTGGAGATTTAGTGTGGCTGTACAATCCACAAAGAAAACGTGGATTGTCGCCAAAACTACAAAGACAATGGGAAGGGCCGTACAAAGTGTTAAAAGGATTAATGATGTAGTGTACCGGATCAGAAGATCCCCTCGTGGTAAACCGAAAGTGGTACACTTTGACCGTTTAACACCCTACACTGGCAACAACCAGGAAGACTCAAATAATGATAATGGTGTTCGGCAAGTTATTAATCATGAGCCAAATGCAGATTTTGAGAGCTTTATGGCGGCGTATGGTGGTTCCGCTAAAGCGAGATTTGGCGTTGTTGTTGAAAAACAGCAAGATCTGTTTAGAGCACCAGAACAGTATTCCCTTGCACATTGCGTAGCTCAAGATTTGGCAATGTCAAGGGGAATAGCTGTTGTTTTCAAGAAAAAGTTTGGATGTGTGGATGAATTAGTACAACAGCAGCCAACTGTAGGAAAATCTTTGGTTCTTCAAGATAAAAATCGTTATGTTTACTATCTGGTCACCAAAAATTCTTCATGGCAGAGACCTAGTTATGGACATCTATGGGAGGCTTTGCTAAATCTTAAGGCGCAGATGATGGAAAATGGAGTAACGAGACTAGCGGTGCCCAAGCTGGGCTGTGGACTGGATCGCTTGGATTGGAGGATAGTCCGAAATATGCTAGAAGTAGTTTTCCAGGAACCAACGTCCAGGTTCTTGTTTGTTGTTATCAACCGGTTGCCTACCAAGACCATGAAAAGAGTGTTGACTGTTACTTCCAACGACGCGGTGGATGCACCAGAGGAGATAGCTGCCGATACCGTCACCAGTCATTGAATTGGCGTCAAGATGGATTTACAGTTACGAGACGTAACGGTTTTAAAGAGGGGCAGTGTTGCGATCCACTATTAGGCAACCCGTCAAACATACAAACGCCCGGGGCACAGCGTATTCTTCAGCATTCGAGAATCCTTCTACAAAGTTCTAGATAATGAGTCATATCTTAATGCAGGGTATATATAAGGCCGCTTATGAATGTAAGAGTTAGTCTATTCTTGAATGTCTAATATAAATTATATCGTTGTAAAGTAAACGTAGTTGAGTTTTAGAATATATACATAAATGATATGCTGTGTCTAATGTGCATGCAGCTTGCAGTATACATAAATAAATAGAAGTGTATAAACAAATAGTTGTGTTAGTGTTGTTAATGAACCTATGGTAAAGAAGATAGTTTAAGAAGATATTAGTGCATGTAAATTCATTAGTGTAATAGTGCTTCATTGTTAAGTGTCCTGAAAACATCTATAAATAAGGCATATACTGTTAATTAGACTTGTGAACAGTAAGTAATAAAGACGTTTGTTATTACTTGTTTTAAATTAAAGAAACGCGGTAGTAGTAGCGCGTTACAATATCTTGTTTATTGTTAAGAGGATTAGGTTGCTGATGAATGTGGAAGGATTCTAGAAATAATCGTTTGTTATAGTTGTTTTCAATGTCTAGTATTTTTGTATTATTAAAGTTTGCGATATGTTTTGTTGAACTAATGTGAGACGCAAGTGCACAACATAATTTACCTATCCTGGCATCGCTTTTGTGTTGCGTTAAGCGATTTTTTAACCACTGCTTGGAATGACCTACGTAAGTTTTTTTGCAACTACATTCAATTTTATAGACGATGTTGCTACACATTGATTTGTCAGTACTATCTTTAAGTCGAGTGAATAAATTTCTTATTGATTTATTGTAGGTATAAGTTATAAGAATATCTGGTTGCTTTATGTTGTACCTGAAATAAATCAAACATATTATAACAGGTTATAATTTAACTAAATGTACAGTTTTGGTTATAAAATTACCAATTATAAAACAGTAACACATAAGACTTTGTTTGTCAAGTATAAATCATACTCCTGGTAAATGAAGTTTAATAAAATAATTACGAATACCTTTTATCGTGCAATAGCAATGACGATAATAATATACAATATTTTACTTCAGAAACGAGTTAAAATTAGTCTGTCTGAATAATTATACCTTGTCTATTGTGCTCGTCTGTACACCAGCAATTAAAGTATACAGTTTAGTAAAGTACATCGTCTAGCAAGTAGAATATCTTTACGGGTCGTTTACATAACGTAAAATACGGCTGGTTGTAATAATTATAAATTATAATTAGATATTTAACTTGAATTACAAGAGTTCTTAACGTAAAGCTTATGAAAACATGCTATCGCGAGATTTTACTGGCAATATGTAAATAATTGCTATTAAAAATTAGAAACACCAAGCATAGTTACTGTAAAAATATTGAATTGAAATTTGTTATTACTTTATCCCACAATGAATGACAATATTTAAACTTAGGTTGAGAACAACATTGTTAAGAATATAATTGTTTTTCCCTACTGGTTGGGTTACCAAGTTAGGGGTTATTTTTATATCCCCTAATGTGACCAATGGCCTTTAAGGAAAGATTTCCTTAAAATGATGGAACGCAAATATCTTTCGACTATGCTAGGGATCTATTTCTTGGGCAGAGCTTATGAGGATTGGTCATGGTTCTTTTTACAAAGCATTATTTTCTTACTAGGGCTAGATTCTTAACAAAACAGGAGTGTAAGTAGGGCGCCACCAAGTCATTAATTTTTAAACACAGGGTTTCCCTAAGGGGGACTTGGGAGTCCTTAGATAGGAATACCGTATTAACTGCTAACGCAGAAGCTGTAAAGAAAATTTAATTAAATTCACAAAAATGAGGACACAAGAGGTATTCTCTTGTTACCTCATAAAAAAGCAGCAAAGATTAATCAGGCAAACAAAATTATGAACACAGACTTTTATGCTTCAAAATCTGGAAAGGCTATTAAAGCTTCTTGTTAAATTGGGGTTACCACTTTATGCTATTTGATCTTATACCTGGTTACTCTATTTCTGAACGTACCTGTTCAGAATAAAACAATTAATTAAGAAAATTAAACGTCGCTTCTTTAATTAAAATTCTTCCTTCATAATAATTGTAAATATAAAATTTATGTTTAAGAAAAGATAATACAAGTTTCATCTACTCGTAAGGTAGGATTATATATTCAAAAGAAATATCAAAAACTTTAAATGTTGCTTTCGTTACAAAAATTTAACTTGAATTTATACCAGAAATATCAGATCTGTTATTCTGTTTACATATTTATAAAAAATTAACTAAACTGTCTATAAACTCATTCATCATTCAGAAATTGTAAGTGAAATCATGCATATATGAAACATTAATAAGAACTCTTTAGGTTTGCTTAATTTCGTTAAAAATAGTAACTGTGATTACACTACACTAATGTTGACTATAAAAATTTACTAAAGTCCTTTTTGGTTTGTTAAATGGATTATTGGTAATAAGTTGTTACAAAGATATTTTCTGAAGCAGCCTTGTATCAAAGATCACCAAATGTAGACGTGACGTAAGAATAATACTAATCTCTTACCTTGATTCAGCAGGTGTTGTTTACGTGATGGTGTTACAGCAAGTTAGAGCAGGTGTTAATACATACGTTCCTCAGAAAACAAGTGACGTAAAATCCACATGTTCTACAGGACACAAACAGCTGCGTGATCCTTGGACCGGATCATAGGAACTTAATGCGTTTTCTTATACGCACAAACTGGACCAACCAAAATCCAATACAAAACTTAGATGTTCTACTGTGTGTAGATCTTGACCAAAATAATTACCATCGTATAATTGTCCTCCTAATTACTTGTAATTTCACACTCGCAACTTCAAAAGACCATTTCAATTCATCATCGGACTTTATTTCCAAACCATAAAAATTTCTACGTACTTTGTAGAACGTTTCCTTAAAATCCAAACATATTGTTTTCTCGCATAACTTTACATTAAATCCAACTATTCATCGTAAGGTTGAAGGACGTTCATACTGGATCGATATTTCGTATCGCAAAGTTGACGTGAATGAACTATAACTTGGTACTCGCAGATGCGAAGGTAGAATTAATATCGTCTTGAAACAGCTTTCAGACTGCCTTTTCTTTATAAAACCAGATAAGGCGGCTTTATTCTAACAAATGAATATACGGAGAAGCCTTACAATTGATATACAAAACGATTTCTTAAAAAGTTCTTTCTCTACATTTGCAGGAGGATTATAAAATAAATATCTAATCGAAGATTTGTCGGAGCATTTCAATAAGTATTTAATTTAAGGTTTTCTAACGAAGCGTTGAAAGACATATTTAATTGAAACTTTTACGAAGGTATTTAAGAAATATTTCACGAGCTATTTAAAGAAGCTGTCCATAGAATTATTAAAAAAACTATCAAAAGAATTATTAAATGAATTTATCAAAAAAAGTTATCAAAAGAAGTTATCAAAAGAGGTTATCGAAAGAGGTTTTTAAAAGAAGTTATTAAAAGAATTTATCCAAAGAGTTTATCCAAAGAGCGCTACAACAAAATTATTCAGTTTGTCTAGTAACTTATTTTAAACTTTTACCATTATTAAAACCACTAGACCTAGTGTTCAGCACACTAGGGCTCCACTACCGCGCAAGGCCAGACGTAAAATACATGCTAGAACCCTTTTGGTTTCCATGTTGGTTCTCGACCAGTGTTCTAGCCAAAGTGAGTGCTGATGCAATATGCATGAAACAGGAAAGCTGCTTGGCCTTGATAATATTCATACTAACATTTAACGCCTGATGTTAGCAACCAAACTAGCATTTCTGTATGGCGGTTAGAACTCATAATACCAATACTGGTATTTATTTATTTAAAAATTGTTTACGTGATATAAATGACTAGATAGAAGGTTTGTGAAACTAAAAATTCATTGACGTTCTGCAGTGGTCAAAAAAACTGTTACACTGCCTCTCTCCAAAAAGAAAAAAATCTTTTCTTAGGACCAAAGATTTTTTTTATAACCTTAAGCAAAATATTAACCTGAGGATTGAATCCTCTATAACTGACCTGTGTGAGAATAAAAAATAAAATTAGAAAAATAAAAAAATGGGGAATTAGTATAATTAAGAGTGAGTGTTTTTAGTAGCTACGCGTACTATACGTCCTTAAGGAAACAAAACCGGCATGACACTATCGGGAATTGTCGCAGTCGGGAAGTCCAACACTCTCATGAAAAAAATTAACAAGATTCACAGGTCTTTATCAAACTCTACTAACTAAAACAAAACAAGAGAGAAAATCTCCAGACTAATATTAAACGAAAACTATGAACAATGATACTAGGGATAGTACCCAGACTACAAAAAATTCTAATCTTTAAACTATATACAAAACTTATGCTTGTGATGACAACTCAACTCTAAGGACATAGTTAGAGCCCTTTTCAAAAAAAAGGCAACAACAAAATATTTTATCAGCAAAAGCATCAAGTGCCATCACAACTCTTTCATTACCCTAAACGTAAGCACGACTTGCTTACCGCAACAACTATTTTAGCGACCTGCTAAAATACTTTAAATCTCAACACTAATGTGAATTCATCACATTATCAACTCTACTAATAATTGTGCTATCAGCACATACTCACTATAACCAACTAAACTGTGAGCAACTGGCTCACTTAACACATCTAAACTCAAATTGTGGAATTAGCACTTACTCAACTTCACTAACTAAAATGTGAGCAACTGGCTCACTCAACACATCTGAACTCAAATTGTGCAATTTGCACTTACTCAAATTCGCTAACAAAACTGTGAGCATCTGGCTCACTTAATACACCTCAACTCTACTGGTGCAATCTGCACTAACTCAAATTCATAAAAAAATTGTGAACATCTGGCTCACTCTCACACTCTAGCTCAGTAGTGAGTAGCTAACTCCACTACTAATTGTGCTTCCTGCACAAACGCAACTAAACCAACACGAGTGAGCAACCAGCTCACTTACTATACTTTAAATATTAGTGAACGATTACTCTCGAGCGTCACTAAATTAAATATTCAAAAAATCATTACATTCCACTCAACCAAGTACACACTGCTGAGCGACCAACTCATCACGAGTCTCGTCTAGACTTACGCATTTCTTGTTGGAATGCCTATATGCGAAAGGAACGCACCATGGTCCTTTGCATACCTAATAGAAGAGCAGTTCTTAATGGACAAAAATGTCTTTCTCTACTAACTCAACAAAAAATTTCACACGCGTTAACACGTTGTAAACCTAAAGGATTTCGTCCGTCGACATTTTACGAGGCAAACAAAATTCGTCTGTCAACTACGAAAAAAAACAAAATTTTTTTGTGTTAACGGTCTGAATACACACACAGAGATACACGGAAAGGTGTTTTTGAAAACACGGTACGTACGCATGGGCAAGGTGCTTCTTAGGTTAGATTGTGTACACAGGGAATGTGTCTCTGACAACACAATACGTACGCACGGGGAAAATGATTTTAATAATACGCTCTTTTACCAACAGGGTTTTTATACTTTAACTTCCTATTCTAATATTTAATATTAAATTGAAACCATATACAAAAAAAAAATTAGACGAGGTGCTTCCTCTCATCCTTTTATACAAAAACAAAACTAAATGAACTATACAAGATATACTTGACTTCAAACTTAACTTGGGGAGCAACAACTAACTATATCGAAATAGCATCCTCTTGGTCTACTATCGAAAAAGGTTTCAGATCTTTTATATGCTACTTTCCGGCTTTCCTACCAAACAACTCAGACCTTCAGAGGAAATTAATCTCGACGATAACTAACAAAAATTAATATACAGGTACACTCTCTTTAATCTCTAACCAAACCGATGGAATAAGTTATAATCAGGCTGTCCTTGTAACAAAAATTGCTTCACAACGCATAACATGTTAAAATGACAGACTCTTTCTCGAGCCTCACCTAGACTACTCTACAAAAAAAAATTTTTTTTTTACCAAACTCTAAATTAGTGATGCCAAAAAAATATTAGGAACGACAATTTACCTCGAGTCTCGTCTAGACTTACGCACTGCAGAGCGACCAACACCTCACGAGTCTCGTCTAGACTTACGCGCTGCTGAGCGACCAACTCCAACGACAAGCATCGCCTACTCTACTCAAAACTAAATACATTGCGTTGCAACGCCGATATAAACCATAAAAATTGTCATTAAACCAAAAAACGTGCCTATGCACAAGGACAATTCTCAAACGACATGACGACAGCACAAACCACTGTACCTAATTTATCAAAACATTATTCCGTGTACTCTGTAGATAGTAACTGAATGAAACGAAATGATATGTTAATTATTGTTCATGTGAGTCGCTTATTTTTGAACAAGACTGACTAGTAAATGAACACTTGCAATGGGTTTGTTATCTGTTATCCTACAGATGTGAAGATGTTTCAAAGTAATAAGATTGTTTTTCTTTGTTTGAAAATCCTTTGTTAATTGCGTTATCTTCTTATTGGCAAACGGTAGATTTTTGCAGCTGCCGTTTGAGAATTCTGCACACTTGATCCTTTGCGATATTTTTGAAAGCCAAATATCTACCCCCATACATGGTTCTTCTCTTATAAATAGAGACGGTACGTTGGAAGCTAATCATTCCACACCGGGCCATTTTTCGTAAAAGAGCCCGGTAAGGTCGCGCTATTAAAATGCTTTTTGTGCTAGTATGAATTAAGTTTGTGGTTCCAGCATCCAGCCCATAAAGAAATGCAGCCGCATTTTCCCATCCATAAGATGATACCAGCAAAAAGCCGGTAGCTCAAGGTATAGTTTTCAGTTTTCGTTATTTTTTTTGCTGCTGTGAAGAATAGACATTTAATTTGCTGTTCATAATGTTATTACTTATGATTATCCAGTAAATCAGTAAACTACCAACACTACGTTACAAAGCTCACGTTCACAATACTCGAGCGATTATGTAGTCTTTCTTCAAGTTAAAAATTAGTCAATTAAAGTTTGTGATAGAGTCGTTTTACTGTTTCTTTTGTCTTTTTGCATAGATTTTAACGTCAAGAACTTGCGCATCAATTTAAAAGTAGCTAACACTTGATTAATTTAAGTTAGGGTGTATAAGTTTAATGTTACGCTATTTCTTGAGAAGACGCGCTTCACAATGCAGAATGTATAAATTATTTATATTTCCTTTCCTAGAATTGCTGTAAAGTTTATGTTTATGTTTTTTTATATATTTAGGGTGAAGCATTAAGTAAGTATCTAGATACTAAGATGTTATATTTACTTATCAATTCTATATTTTTATGTTATGACGCTTTGTTTACCATCATGTTGTAAAGAATTGGTTTTTTTGTTTTTTTTAAACAGCCTTTCGAGATTGTATGTTGACAATATAATTTTACTGATGCTTCCAATGTGTTTCTTTTGTTTTACCCACACCACTCTATGACAATTTTAAGCTAGCCCAAATTGTAATTCAATTCTGTCCCTGTTTTGTTGCAGTATTCGGCGTAAACGATTTCTTTACTGACTTACTGTTTTCTTTCGTGTTTGTGCGGAATACTGTAGCAGTTTCTTCCATTATTTTCTTTTGAATGGCACGATGAAAATTCAGTCCTTGTTTTCCAAACACTCTCAATGTTTCGATAGCGATTGGAAAGAAAATATAATTGTTTTCTAGATGATTGTATTTTTTTTTATTTGTCTCTACATACAAAGCAGCAGTACCTGCTGGTAGACTTGTGTATTATAGATGTGAAGTTGCCAAGACATCTACGCAAGTAAAATCCCAAATAACTGACTTTCTGTGACTCGAGTGGTTGAGTGACATACTATCTGGTCGTTAGCCGTTTCAGTGGTTTATTCCTAAAGGTTCTAGTATTTAAGGTCTTTTTGCTAGATTTAGTGCTCCCTTTATGATGTCATTTACAACGTGATGACGTGCTGAACGTCCAACACTAAATATACAACTTAATCCGTGCGTTCTTTTTTCTGTAACCATTGAACCGCATTTGTATTTGTGCTTCACCTAAACATTATTTCTTAAACGTAATCCAATAGGTGCGAAAAATGAATCTTCATCGAGTAATGTGCTAGATATGTTGCTGGGAGAGTATTTAACCAAACACCAGATTCTTTGCCAACTGCTTTGAGACGAGCCCTAATCCTGTAATTTACTAGCATTTTTCAACCAGTTGTTTAGCCACAGTCCAATTAGTGGTTGATTCCATTCCCAGGAAAATTTTTACGTCTTCTTTCATACAGTTGTTGGTTTTCTTATGCCATAGCTCCTCACTTTCTAATAATATAGTATTACAAGTTGATTTTTTTGCATTAAAATTGAATCTACCAAGTCAAACACTGTGTATGGAAAAATACTCACAGCCCATGAGATTTTAAAAGACCTACAATACAGGACCAGCTTTATAATTTTGATCCGTGGAGATGGCGCTACAAAACATGTTTAATGAGGTGACCGGTTATTTTGCCGTACATTTATTACTTATTACTGTAAGAGAGGTTACCAATACAGTATACACCGCTACTCATTTTCACATCTAAATTAAAGTTGGTTCTAAAAAATATTCAATTTGGCAGAGTTTGAAAAAACGCAAACAGCAAGAAGAACGGAAACAATATATATTTTTAAGCAAACTATGATTTTAGGTTATGAATATAAATACAGTCTGAAAAGAATTATTGTTGAGTGCGCCACCTTACGACAATAATTGTTAACATTGTAGGTTACTTTATTAGAATTATCCTTTTTATGTGTAATAAAAGGTCTCTTCACAGAGGATGTTTACAATAAAATATAAATATGACAAACGGTAACTTCTGTAACTTTAATTTAGATTAATTTCGAAGCTGTATTTCAGTGCCGTTAGCAGATACAAGAAACTCTAATGGTTGTAAGATTTGTCCATCACAGAAAATTCTCCTTAGTATGTGTTCTGCTTTAGTTTTTATATTCTAATACCGATAGTGTGCGAGTATATACGAAGTGTGAATACAATATTTTACTTTACTCTCTGACGCAGTTATAAATTAGTAATTATTTGTATATTGACCTTAGTGTATTTAATTTGATGTAATCTGTGGCCCGGACAGTTTTTGTGGTTATGGTGGCGTGTAATAATACGATTCAATGACTTGATGTTTACCGCAGGATAAATTAGCATTTATTGTTTACAGTAATGCTACTTTCTATCTCATACACAAACAACAGAAAGGTTGGATAAAATTTTAATTTTCACTTTGTGCGGAAGTTGCCAAGCATGAGATTTAATGATAGAGAGCTTGCTAAACTTTGCGAAGGACCTATAGAAATAGAAGGTGTTTTACACCATATGAGACCTCAAGAAAATGACTGGTCCGATTGGTATCAACAACCAAGCTTTAAAGAACGACTTTTTAAACTGGTTTCCAACTTGTTATTTTATTTTCGTGTAAATGAATCTGAACCTACAGGTGTAATGGTATTGGAAAATGTTCAGGTAGCTTATGAAAGACCTTACAAAGGAATACCATTTGCATTTTCTTTAACTTTTAAAGAAAATGATAGAAACCAAGATAGCAACCGCAAACATATATTTTCATGTCGATGTCAAGATGATGTTAATAAATGGGTGGCTGCTTTAAAAATGTCTTCGTATGAACATTGGCGATCACAGTGCATAATTTTAAAAACTAAAATCAGTATGCGTACTGGTAAAGATCCAGTATTGGAGTATGTACGCAGTCGTGATATTAAAAATGTACCGGTTAAGGATAAAAAGGTTGGCGCAAAAAAGTCAACGTTTCAAAGTCATTTACAAAAATCCGAAACAGCCTTAGGCAATTTTACGCCAAATGGACTTGGCATTGCCAGTGATAATAATATAATGGTAGGAAAGCTTATTGATATATGATTACTTTAAACTATACAATTGTAATTTATTAAAATGGTTGTTCTTCAAATACATAAATCCTTCCCCGTTTTCCATTCAGGAGAGTTTAACTGTGATAATTTTTAGGTCCATGTTAGAATTAGACTTTTTAGTTAAATATTTTGTGTTGTATTTATTTTTTATGATAAAACATTTTATTAAAAAGTCATTTGTAAAGTATATTTATTGAATCAAAAGGTCGATTGTAATATAAAACACCTCTATAATGTAGGCTTTAATAAACTCAAAATTCAACTAATACTAGTATGACATAATTTTCTGACGAGTAACAACAACGCCCACTATAAAGTAAATTAATTACACAAATTTATATAACAATCTTCCCCGCTCAGTATCTGTTATAATCTTGCAAATAGGAAGGAGGTCTCCCCTCCTTTAGAGATCGATTCATATAAGAGCTTAATTTTGAAACCGGTTCGTTTACCTCCTTTGACTCTGAGTTATTAGAGACTCTCAAATATGTATCATTTTCTGTGGGATCACAAATGATATTTTCAAAGTGACTACAACTCTACAACTAGGAATTACGATATTCTCGGGCCGGCAGATAGAGTTGGGGCCACAGAAATTGATTGTTCGTTTGAAGTACTGGTAAAACTAGCTGGATTATTTTGTTAATTTGAATTACTTCTGGATTTACTTTGTTCATGTATGTGAGGATCACCTCTAGGTGCCAGATGGCGAGTTGATACAGTTACCTCACAGCCATTGGATTTTCGGTTATGGCTGTAGTCTGGATTATCTTCCATCAGGTACCTTTCTTCGACTAAAGGCTCGTATTTGTTCTGCCTGCAATGATTTTTGAGGAAAACAGGGCCTGGAGTACTTAGCCATGTAGGAATAGAAGTACCGTTAGCGGACTTTCTTGAATGGTTGAACATTAGTTCATTAGGAGAACAGTTTGTCCCAGTACACAATAATGATCTTATAGAATGTAATGCATCTGTAAGTACATGCTGCCACAAATTAATTTTCATATTCTGAGATCCTGGGATTAATAGTACAGTTTTCCAAATTACTCCATTGTATCGCTCACATTGTCCATTCCCTTGTGGATTATACAGGGTAGTGCAGCTTGTAGCTATTCCTTGGCTTGTTAGAAAGCTTCTTACTTCTTCTGACATGAAACAACTACCTCTATCAGTATGTATATAGGATGGAGATCCACAGACAGCAAAAAGTTGCTTCAAGCAGTTAATCACTGTTGATGCAGTCATATCTGAACATGGAAAAGCCCAGGGAAATCTTGAATATTCATCTATAACTGTTAAAACATAACGATTTTGATTGGTAGATGGTAGAGGTCCTTTAAAATCTAGATTTAGTCTCTGTAATGGTGTTGTTGCTTTTAATAGAGTTCCTTGATGTTTATAAAACCTTGGTTTTATCTCCGCACATACAGGACAAGCAGATACAATTCTTTTCACGTCATCCAAAGAGTAAGGAAGGTTTTTTCAACGTACCCAGTGGCAGAAACTTGCAATGCCAGGATGACACGAGGAATTATGTAGATTATAAAGACTTGTATCAGAAGTAGAATGCTGTATAGCAGCAGAAATTCTTGAAAGTATATCAGCTACAATATTCTGACATCCAGGTCTGTAAATGATGTCATATTTATAACAGGACAATTCTAATCGCCATCGCATTATTTTTTCATTTTTAACCTTTGAAGATGAGGCATTGTTTTCAAACATAAAAGCTACAGATCGTTGATCTGTAATTAGTCGATTAAAAATTGTCTCCACTTTCGAATAGCTTCAACAATAGCATATGCCTCTTTTTCAACTGAGAAGTGGTGCTGTTCTGATTTTGATAAAGTTCTTGAGAAAAAGGCTACTGGTTTTCCTGACTGAGTTAACTGAGCAGCAATAGCGTATTCTGAAGCATCTGTCTCAACTGTGAATATACTTTCGTCATCAATTGCTGTAACAGCGGCATTTAAAATTTCTGCTTTTAAGTTTTTAAAAGCCTCAACTTGATTTTTATTCATTGGGACATGTTTAACTGCTATCAAATGATGAATTTTATCGGAGAATTTGTATATAAATTTTGAATAGTAAGCAAACAATCCTTGAACTCGTTTCAGTAATGTCATATCAGTTGGTAAAGGCAAATTGACAAGGGGACGAAGTCTATCCAAATCAGGATTTATAATTTTATTTTCAATGGTGTATCCAAGAATGTTAATTTTAGTCATAGAAAATTTACATTTTTCACGGTTCAGAGTAAGCTTATATTTTCAGCAATTTTTAAAAAATGTTGTAAATTTTTGTCATGTTGTTCTTTACTTTTCCCACATATGGTAATATCATCCAAAAAGGCAAAGGTATTTTGTAATTCTTTCGTTTTGAATTATTTTATTGATATTTCGTTGGAAACAAGCAACTCCATTTGTCACTCCAAATGGAATTCTTGTAAATTGGTAGAGATTGCCATTAACTTCGAATGCAGTATAAGTGGTTTCATGGTCTAAGATGGGTATCTGGTGATAGGCGCTTTGTAAATCAATGGAGCTAAAATATTCATTTTGCTGGATCTGCTTTACTAAATTTTCGATATTTGGCAGGGGGTAAGCATCTAGCAAAGTAAATTTATTAATTGTTGAAGAATAGTCGACTACCATTCTTTTCTTATGATTCTCACTATTAATAACAAGCACTTGTGCCCTCCATGGTGAGTTGCTTGGTTCTATTATCTTTTTTTTTCAGAAGTCTAGATATTTCTTTTTCAATAAATTCCAAATCGGCCGGACAATAATCACGGGACTTGGTAGCAATTGGTTTGCAATCATCAGATAGGTGTGCAAATAACGGATAAGGGTCAACTTTGGCTATTGTCAAATTGCATATAGAGAGAGATGGTCTACCTCCACCAAAGATAAATTCTACTGCAGAATGTTGCTTTAAAAGATTGTGCCCAATAATAACATCGGAACAGAGCTCTTCCAGAACATAAAATTTGAAATTTTGATAATAATTATTAAATATCTTTAAGTTTACGACACAATATCTATGGACTAATGAACTTAAGGTTGAGGTTGCCATTGGGACGTTTAGATTAGTTGGAAGTACTTTAATCAGATTTCTGTTCACATTTTTTGCCGATATATGATTGTCTGAACTACCAGTATCAACTAATGCTTCTACATTGCATCTATTTACTTCTATTTGTAGAACCGCTTTTGATAGGGAGACAAGGGATGAAGCCGATATCATATTGAGAAGGATAGCAGAAGTATTGCTGTTATAAGCACTTTCTGAAGCATTGATCTGCATACTTTCATAAAATGGCCTTTCTTGCCACAAGAATAGCATAAAGACTCATTAGCACTGCATTTGTTTCTAGAATGTCGGTTTTTGCCGCAAAAATAACATTTGAAATTAGCAACGGCAATAGTAGAACTGCCTTCAGCTTGTGTATTTTATAAAGCACTTGGCGTTAGTTCTTCTACTTGATTATTGCTTAAGGTTGCCGCACTCGCATAGGAATTAAACTGGTTAGAGTAAGACTCTGAGTGTTGTTGAGCCATTTCCAAAGCTCGAGCACTATCGTATGCTTTGCTTAGACTTAAAGTGTTATTTTCTAAACGTATCTGTCTTATAAGTGCAGAATTAAGCCCTGCTATGAATGAATCCCTGATAAAATCATCTCGGTTCTAATCTGCAGTTACAGCAGTGAAATTGCAATCCTTACTCATCTGTTTTAAAATCTGAACATACTGATCAATTGATTTGCCAGCTTGTTGTTTTCTAGTAGACAAAGAGTATCTTGCAAAAATTTCATTCAGCGGTTTTACATAGAGATTTTCCAAAATTATTATCGCATCTTTGTATTAAGTACATTCACTTATGTATTCAAATACAGCTGGACTGACATAGCTTATTAGGATATTAAGCTTTTCTTCTGTCGATGCAATTTCATTTGCTTTCAAAAAATTGTCAAAGGTTCTCTTCCGATGCTTCCAAAGATGAGAAGCAGAACTAACATTAGATTCTATATCTATTCGATTTGGCTTGAGAAGCTTAACCATAATGAGTTTATTAAATTGTAATATAAAACACCTCTATAATGTAGGCTTTAATAAACTCAAAATTCAACTAATACTTACTTCCGATGTTATTATTGGGCACAATCTTTTAAAGCAACATTCTGGGGTAGAATTTATCTTTGGTAGTGGTAGACCATATCTCTCTATATGCAATTTGACAATAGCCAAAGTTGACCCTTATCCATTATTTGCACACTATCTGATGATTGCAAACCAATTGCTACCAAGTCCCGTGATTATTGTCTGGCCGATTTGGAATTTATTGAAAAAGAAATATCTAGACTTCTGAAAAAAAAGATAATAGAACCAAGCAACTTGCCATGGAGGGCACAAGTGCTTGTTGTTAGTAGTGGGAATCATAAGAAAAGAATGGTAGTCGACTATTCTTAAACAATTAATAAATTTACTTTGCTAGATGCTTACCCCCTGCCAAATAATGAAAATTTAGTAAAACCGATCTTGCAAAATGAATATTTTAGCTCCATTGATTTACAAAGCGCCTATCACCAGATACCCATCTTAGACCATGAAAAAATTTATACCGCATTCGAAGCTAATGACAATCTCTACCAATTTACAAGAATTCCATTTGGAGTGACAAATGGAGTTGCTTGTTTCCAACGAAATATCAATAAAATAATTCAAAACGAAAAATTACAAGATATCTTTGCCTTTTTGGATGATATTATCGTATGTGGGAAAAGTAAAGAACAACACCACAAAAATTTACAAAATTTTTTAAAAATTGCTGAAAAATATAAGCTTACTCTGAACCGTGAAAAATGTAAATTTTCTATGACTAAAATTAACATTCTTGGATACACAATTGAAGATAAAATTATAAAACCTGATTTGGATCCCCTTGTCAATTTGCGTTTACCAACTGATATGACATCACTGAAACGAGTTCAACGATTGTTTGCTCACTATTAAAAATTTATATACAAATTCTCCGATAAAATTCATCATTTGATAGCAGTTAAACATGTCCCAATGAATAAAGATCAAATTGAGGCTTTTAAAAACTTAGAAGCAGATATTTTAAATGCCGCTGTTACAGCAGTTGATGACGAAAGTATATTCACAGTTGAGACCGATGCTTCAGAATACGCTATCGCTGCTTAGTTAACTCAGTCAAGAAATCCAGTGGCCCTTTTCTTAAGAACTCTATCAAAATCAGAACAGCACCACTCTTCAGTTGAAAAAGAGGCATATGCTATTGTTGAAGCTATTCGAAAGTGGAGGCAATTTTTAATCGGAAGGCATTTCCGACTAATTACAGATCAACGATCTGTAGCTTTTATGTTTGAAAACAATGCCTTATCTTCAAAGGTTAAAAATGAAAAAATAATGCGATGGCGATTAGAATTGTCCTGTTATAAATATGACATCATTTACAGACCTGGATGTCAGAATATTGTGGCTGATACACTTTCAAAAATTTCTGCTGCTATACAGCATTCTACTTCTGATACAAATTTTTATAATCTACATAATTCCTTGTGTCATCCTGGCATTACAAGATTTTACCACTGGGTACGTTGCAAAAACCTTCCTTACTCTTTGGATGACGTGAAAAGAATTGTATCTGCTTGTCCTGTATGTGCGGAGATAAAACCAAGGTTTTATAAACATCAAGGAACTCTATTAAAAGCAACAGCACCATTCGAGAGACTAAATCTAGATTTTAAAAGACCTTTACCATCAACCAATCAAAATCGTTACGTTTTAACAGTTATAGATGAATATTCAAGATTTCCCTAAGCTTTTCCATGTTCAGATATGACTGCATCAACAGTGATTAACTGTTTGAAGCAACTTTTTGCTGTCTTTGGATCTCCATCCTATAGCATACTGATAGAGGTAGTTGTTTCATGTCAGAAGAAGTAAGATGCTTTCTAGCAAGCCAAGGAATAGCTACAAGCCGCACTACCCCGTATAATCCACAAGGGAATGGACAATGTGAGCGATACAATGGAATAATTTGGAAAACTGTACTATTAATCCTAAGATCTCAGAATATGAAAATTAATTTGTGGCAGCATGTACTTACAGATGCATTACATTCTATAAGATCATTATTGTGTACTGCGACAAACTGTTCTCATGAACGAATGTTCAACCATTCAAGAAAGTCCGCTAACGGTACTTCTATTCCTACATGGTTAAGTACTCCAGGCCCTGTTTTTTTTTCAAAAATCATTGCAGGCAGAACAAATACGAGCCTTTAGTCGAAGAAGTGTACCTGATAGAAGCTAATCCAGACTACAGCCATATCCGAAAATCCAATGGCTGTGAGGTAACTATATCAACTCGCCATCTGGCACTTAGAGGTGATCCTCACATACACGAACAAAGTAAATCCCGAAGTAATTCAAACGAAAAAGATAATCCACCTAGTTTTACCAGTACTTCAAACGAATAATCAAATTTTGTGGCCCCCAACTCTATCTGCCGGCCTGAGAATATCGTAATTCCTAGTTGTAGTCACTTTAAAAATATCACTTGGGATCCCACAGAAAATAATACATATTTGAGAGTCTCTAATAACTCGGAGTCAAAAGAGGTTAACGAACCAGTTTCAAAATTAAGCTCTCATATGAATCGACCTCTGAGGGAGCGGAGACCTCCTGCCTATTTGCAAGATTATAACAGATACTGAGCGGGAAGATTGTTATATAAATTTGTGTAATTAATTAATTACAACAACGCCAAGTCTTAAGTGGATTATATACTACGATACCGTTGATGGAACTCATCCTTATCCTTGAGTGGTTGGCGACATGTGAGGTGGTGCTGTTTTTATAGCTGTGATTGTTTTATCGGTGGTTACGTTTTTAAATCTCAGTAGTTCTTTATTTATTATTATTATTTTATACGGGAAGAAATCCCTTTTTTTCAGTACTGAAATGAATGAATACAAATTAATGCCAGCTAGCTTAAAACTATTTAAAACTTTTTCCAGTTGCCTGAGAAACATCCTGGTGGTAATTCCAAAAAAGTCCATTTTAGAAGAGAGTTTATTTGCTGCAATGCACAATCTGGTGATCGTAGCGTTTAAACCATAATTAGTTGGGGAATATGAAAAGGAGTTTGATGACGTATAAAACGAGCAGGTACACGAAAGTTAATCTGCTGAAGAATTTCACTTGAATCAACGTGTGAGTTTATAATTTTAAAAAGCAATAATAGGTCATAGGTGTCTTCTAGTTTGATTTTGGTAGTAAGGATTCCAAATTTGACAGATATTCAATAATGGTAGGAACAAAACTAGTATAGAGTGTCATCATGGCTGCTATGTTATTGAAATCTTTGCAATGCCTTTTTATGAACCCTAACATCTTATAGGATTTAGTAGTGACTGTATTGACATGTTCATGAAAAGTCAGATATGAATAAAAAATAATGTCCAAATCCCTGATGTTATAAACAACACTTAAATTAGTTTTATTGATGTTGTAATCAAACATGAAAGGCTGATGAGATTTGCTGAAGGTAATTTTTTATATTCAAACTCATTCTATTTTCTTCACACCACAGCAAAACTGCATCAATGTCTTCTTGTAGTTTCACACAGTCATCAATTTGTTACGTTTATTTTCAGCATAAATTAATTCTAATAATTTTCAACTCAAATCCCGTTGGCGTTAAAAACGAAAATGTATTCCGTAAATTAAAATAACCCTTTCCCTTATTGTTTCATTCTCAGTTTGCATAAATTCGATTTCGATCGTTAAGTCCTATAGCCTAATTACTAATCAATGTCCTTTTTAAGAATTTCTTAACATAAAGTTTATGCTACGATTAAATAGGCAAAAACTGAACCGCAATCAGCCCCTGCTATAGTGCCTAAGTCAGTTGCTACTCCTTTTTCGGCTTCCTATCAAGGCCTCCCAGTGTGAGTGGAATTTGAAATTTTCTGGTGAACCAAACACTCTTACTGTACATGATTTTTTGAGAAGGGCCGAAGAACTCCGATGAACTCGACATGCGTTAGAATTGCAGTTATTTGAGTCTGCAGTGGACTTGTTTGAGTCGAAAGCGTTAATTTGGTATCGTGGTTACCGGCATAGATTCTCTGACTGGAAGTCGTCTAATTTACTGATTCAACATTTTGAACCCCCCAGATTTTGCTTATAAGTCTGCTACTATTGAGGAAAATACTTTTACTTCACATGACCGAGTTGTTAAGATTTCTCCTACACCTACAGGTAGATCCGATACTTCTTCCGTATTTTCTACTGTTCTTTTTCCTAGTTCTGCTTCTACTCGTCAGGTAATATGCTTTAATTGCGATAAACCTGGTCGTGTTTCGACACGTTGTACTCTTCCTCAAGTACTCCATTGTTATGGTTGCGGATATAAGGAAGTTTCTCACCGCAGCTGTCCACACTGTCATCTTACTACTAATAGGGCTGCAAATCATACTTCAAATACTGTCCTTACCTCTAGCTACCTAATTTCTTCTGCTTCTCACTCTACATTCTCTTCTGTCCCTCATCCAGGTCACTCTGCTACTACTATCAAAACCTACTCTTCTTCGGCAAATATAACTTCGAACAAAATTTGTTCTGTCTCTAGTTCTACATCCTATTCTACTCCTCCTTCTGCTCGCCCTACGTATTCACTTTCACCCCAAACTGTGCCTCCACCACCATTGCAACCCCTACTTTGAATTAGTGACTTGCAGCCAGCTTCTCAAGAGGTTATTCCCGCTTTCTTAAATGATTCTATCGAAGAAATTCCTGTCGTATCTGCAAGCACAAATGTCGCTGAAGTGACGATAATTTCTAATTCAGTCGGAGAGGGTCCTGTTGAAGTCCATGGACCTGTATCGTTAATGCCTGTTGCCGTTTTTGTCAAAATTTTACCTGAGCCTGCTTTCTTAAATGATTCTAGTCAAGAAATTGCTGTCGTACCTGCAATAATAGCTGTAGCTAAATTGACGATAACTTCTAATTTAGTCAGCAAAAGTCCTATTGAAGTTCATGAAACCGTAGCCGTGATGCCTGTTGCTGTTATCGTCAAAGTTTTACCCGATCCTGGTTCGTTATCTACTATTGTTAAGAAAATCAGTCTCTATTGTGGCTGAAGTTTTGTCTGTTCCTAGTCTAACAGTGATAAAGTCTTACTTGATTCTACTCCTTTATCGGATGTTGATGAAACGTTACCTACTCTTACTCAATTTTCTCATGCTGACAAAATGCTACTTGCTTCTGTTCTTTTAATTAAGGTTGGTGAAATCCTAGCTGATGTGTTGGTGAAATCCTAGCTGATGTCCTGTTATCTAATGTTGACGAAGGTCAACCTGATTCTGCTTCCTTATCTATTGTGGATGAAGTTCTTGCTGATGCTGTTTGTTCTTGTAAGGTTGATGAAATTCTGTTTGGTGCTGCTCCTTTCTTTCATGTTGATAAACTTCATTCTACTCCTTTATCTAACATTGGCGAAGTCCTACTTGATACTGTTTATTCATGTAACGTTAATGAACTTCTACCTGATTCTGTTCCTTTATGTAATATAGTTGAAGTGTTATCGGATTCTGCTCCTTTTCCTATGATTGATATTCTTACAGCCAATGTTGTTTTCTTTCCTAACTGTGATACGTCTAGTCCTTTATCTAACGTCATTGAAATTTGATCTACTTCTGTCCATCTATCTAACATAACTGAAGTGTGCTTTGCTTGTGTTTCTTTTCGTAAGGTTGATTCTCGTACAGCCAATACTTTTTCTCTTTCTACCATGGATGTTCTGAAAACCCATGATGTTTGCTTTTCTACCGTTGACTTTCTTACCTCCAATCCTAACAACAAACAATTTTCTTCCTTAACTCGTTTCCTAAACTACCTTCGCCACCTCCTACACTACGTGCTACCACTACTACACCTCATGCTGTCCCTGTTTTGCGGAAAACAGCCCATAAAAGGCAGAAATTTGTTGATACCGATTACGAACCGGAAGATGTATTTCGGCGAAATCCTAATGTCCTGGATCTTGTTTCAGTTTCTTGCTGGCGGTGTAAACGTCTTAAGCCCAATATCTACTCGTCGTGCCCCAGATTCTTATGCCGACTTTGCTCTCTTTAGGTTTTGATTTCTGGAGTTTAAGTTTTCCTTTTATTTTACTTCCCTGTTTTGCTGGGTTTTTTTTCTTTTTCTTTCACCCCGTGTGGATCCGGGAATAGAATAGCCCCATGGTACCACCTGCCTGTCGTAAGCGGCGACTACAGTGGTCCAACACATACACACATGCACACTTTATAGATGCACAACACATATACATTTCTTACACACACACACACACACACATATACACACATGCACGCACATACTCGTACATAACTACACTGGGTTTCTGTTTTATTTTTTTTTTGTGCGATTCTTAGGTTTTTTTTTGGTTCTTGTACTTGTTGCTTGGTGTAATTTTTTTTAGTTTTTTCTTTTTTTTCTTTGTTCCTTTCCTTACACATTCTTCTCCTTTTTCCTTTGGCTGGTCTTCTTTGCTGTCGGTTCCTATACCGGTTGTATTTCGTCCATCCACTCCTGTGGTAGGTGCTTTCTAGTCGGTTTTTCTTCGGAAACCACAACTTTGTCGAATTCAGGACTAGTTAGCATTTCTTTTCTTTTGTTCTTCGGTAGTTCCGATTCCTGGTTACCACAGTTTGTAGTATATCGTTTCTTTTACCAGCGCTTGTCATATCTTCCTCTCGTTCTTCCTTGTTACTCCTTTGCATACTTGAGGCTTGACCCTTGGTTCCTGTTTTAGCTTGTACTGTTGGTTTTCTTCCTCGTTCATTTTCTTACTGTGTTTTTTTTCTCGCGAGAAACGAATTTCCTCTCTTGAAGTTGAAGACTTTACCGTTTCTTCTGAAGAAACATCCGTCCGTTGACGACTTTGCCAGTATTGACGCCATTTCATCTTAGTCCTCGTGGATGGTTTATTACCCGTCTTCCCTTCAATTTTTTTTTTGTGTGGTTCTTCGAGCCGGATGAGTCCTTTTTTTTGGGGTGACTCTTTTTGGTTGCTTTTGTTTTCGTAACGAATTTTCTTTTAGTTATTAAGCGAATTTTTTCTTTTTGTTTGGGTTTTTTTGTTGTTTTGTTTGGAACTGCCCACTCTCGTACTTTTGTTTCCCTACCCCGACCTGTTAATTTTACTAGGGGGGATTTGTTTGTTTATTTTAGGGATAAATTAGTTACCCCTTTCTCCCTTTAATTTGTTTTTCAGTTAAATCAAGTCCGTTGCTATTCTTAAATCCTTCACCAACATCCTGTATATTTTACCTGTTCATCATAAGCCCTCTTTACAATAAACGTTTAACTCAAATCTATTTTCTTGGAAACGACAAGTTTATGATAAAATTTAAATAAGTCAATACGTTGTTTTAGGTATCCTTTAATTTGTTAAACATTCCGATAACATTTAATTGCTTTTTCTATGGTTTGAATGTAAAGACTCGTCGAACTAAGGTCGCGTGCTATCCGATAAAAGCGTGTTTCCAAGTTTCCTAATCACGCTTTTTGATAACCACAATATGACTTGGAGCTCTGGTTGTTTAATTAAACAAATTTATGTTCACTTTCTTTTAAAAATGTTAAAATGCACTCGTAATTGCAGATTCTTCGTTTCGTTTTTATTTATGAAAATTTTGCACACGCCTTACAGTGTGGTGTGTATTGATGGTTATATAAACCCGTACTTGTTGGCATAAATAAATTAATATTTTTCGTAATCATTCTAGCTTCCTTGAATTGCCGCTCCTTGGGGTATAGAAGGCTGCAACGGTTACGGGATCCCAGGTCCATCCGGTCCGCTCCGATTCGAGGAGCGAACGAGAGACCCAACACTTGCTTGTGTGGAGACGCTGTCCACTTAGATATTACTGTTTGAGGCTCATACGAAAATGATTTATGATACGGGGAGCTATTGCCATGGAATTACTATATTATGCTTAACTTGAACTACAATCTAATAAGCGGGAGTGTGATAAAAACTTGCTGGCACATTGGAAGACATTAATGCCGTTGTAATTGGAGATTATATGTTAGCATTATCATAGCCTGTGAAGTATCATAATATTATGATTACTAAACGAAATTGTAAAATCTGACATACAAGTACACTAGCTAGCTAATACTAATATATATGGTTTATCCTCGCTAACTTAAACCGGATTAAGGCCCATTGTAATGTTTCTTTTTCTTTTTATGCTAATTGAGTTCTTTTGTTAAAGTATTATTTCCCTTTTTATTTATTATTTAGGTATAACTGCAGGCGGGAAATTTTTCCTACAGGTTGTACAGAGCAGTTAATAATATATTTTTATTTCGGGCTTTATTTAATTTTTGTAGATATTATACCCCACCCACTCACCGACTGAGCCCGGTCAATTTCTTTTTCTTTCTTCTTTGTTGTCTTTTTTTTGTTAACTACGTCGCTGCACGTAGCAAAATTATATTTCAATAATGGACAAATTTTAAACTATAAACATTTAACACATTGACATTTTTTAAAACATGTTCCTGTTAATTGTTGCCTGCGGGTGTGCTTGCAGGAGTCCATTTTGTTAGTACAGCTCTAATATGATACGAAAAACATTAAACAAATCAGTGATGATGGCTCCGGACCAGTTTCACATGGTAGGCAAAGTGCAAAGCTTGTAATTTTACTGCAATTATTTAAATAAGTAGCTGTTGAGAGCGTTGTGCCTGTGAGTGAATTATGGCAGGTAGGAAAAGAGATGTGTGAATGTTTGTTTACTGTCGCAAACAAAATTGGAAAACAGAACGTGCAAGGTGTAACTTTTGTGATTTGGTTTTGTCCAGAGGTAGTACAAGAAGACTAATCACATTCAAAGTGTAAGAAGTGTCCGATTGACGTACAGGAAAGGTATATTGTAAGTAAGGGATCATTAACAAATTCCCAGAATTCTTATAAGATTGTGTTTTTGGCAGTTCCAAAGCGTTTGAAGGATTTTTGAACTACACTGAGTAAACACAGCACATGAAACGCTGTACAGAGCTTTGTATACAACAGGAGCACCTCTGTGCTTAGTCGATAACAAGTATTAGTTGACTTTTTTAAATTTTTAAGACCATTTTTTAAAATACCTTCTCATTTCGCTGTTTCAAATTCATTGCTTGATAATGGATATTTACACTAACACATGGCAGCAGTGAATTATGTAGTAATAATGTATGATTGTTGGAGCATCAGAAATGAGTCAATTGTAAATTATTTGTCACTACTCCGTGTGATAAAGCTGATCAAATGACTAATTCCTTTTATCTATATAGTAATCTATGAACTATTGAGTTGTTATATTTATGTTTATTTGGTTCAGCAGTGTCAATATTTATGTAGAAGTTTTAATTGATTAAAACCTATACTTTGGAGGTTTTTGCAATTTCTATAAATAATACTACATTTTAATCAATTAATATATAAAAACATGGACAAGTATTTATGTCCTGCGTGGTACGATATTGGCCCAGCATAAAATTAGGATACCTCTACTACATCTCACTGGATATACAGTAGAACAATCTTTTGAAAACTTCTTCAACGCCGTTACAACTGCTACAGACAATGGAGAAAAACCAGTCTCCCAGTCTGATAGTACAAAGTATTAACTCTTTGTTACACACAGTTGTGGCTTCCCAGAATATGTCGGTAATTCACAGAAAATTCGGTGAAGTACTCTCTAAAAATCACGTTTTGGTAAAATACCGAAAATCTCGACTGTACTAATAAAGTTAGTTGCGGATCAACTCGGTGGGACGGGTGGTGTAAGTGTTTTAAGAGGGTTTCAGAGTGCTATGAAGTAATTTTACTTTAAATCAAAATTATAGTAACCTAATAATTACATTTCTTAAAGCCGGAATAATTTAATCCTATTGGTGGAATTTACTAATACAGAAACTATTAAAACGAAATGTGATTATGCATATTTTATGGAACGTCACATTTTAGTTGATCATTTATCACCAGGAGAGTTTAATTATATAAATAAATGTGTTATATATCATGCAGCTATTGATACACTAAATAGTATTTTTATTAACCCAAAATGTGGTATACGTATGATACCAACTGGCCAAGCACGAATATCATTCTTGTGAAACAGTTGTTACGTTCATTTTCGGCAATAATTGTTTATTTTATTTACAATAATTTTCAACTCAAATCCTTTGTTAATTAATTATCCGTTTATCTAAATTCCACGTCTACGGTTAAATAAAATCGTCGATCCATAATTAAAAAGAAATACGCTGGCTAATAATTTTCAACTAAGATCCACTTTGCTTCTAAAACGAAACTGTATTCGATAAATTAAATATCCTGTATATTTTACTTGGTACTTCCGCTAATTAAGAATAAATTCTACTTCCTAGAATTCCCTAATGTAAAGTTTACGCTATACTCAGAAGGTCGATAACGTGTTCCAAGTATCCGATAATTGCTTCTTATGTGTTTTCCGTCTGAAGAATTCGTCGAATTAAAGCTGCGTATTATCCTAATATAAACTGTGTTTTTCCAGGTTAATTCTGAATAGAAATATTATTTTGAACTCTGGTCACTGACTGAACGAAATTGATTTTATTTGCTTTTCAATTTACACAACGGAGACACGTGTAGGAATGTTTGGTTGTTTCCGTTTTTCGTTATGAAAATTTCGCGCATGCAATACAGCGTGGTACCTAGGGTTTTTAGAAAATTGTATTTTTCGTCGAAATTAAATTAATTTTTACTGGTAATTGCTCTATCTTCTTCCGGTGGCCTAAAAGCCACCATGAATGGTTGTCCCTTGCTGTAAGTGCGTTCTTTCTAGGTATAGGCCCACCTACTTGTTGCCGTGGACCAGCTGGTGACTCAACCCTGTCGTCGGCAACTTCGAGGGTGAGTGTTTTCTTTCTCCATCATTTATGATTGCGACCATATCGGTTGGGATTTTCGGTTTAAGCTCATGCGTTCCTAAATTTAATCCATTTAGACGACAATTAGTGAATTAGTTTGAGATTTATTGACACTATATGAATGCATTACTATTTGCTTTAAATAACTAAGAGTGTACAACTTATTAAAGTGAAAATGATTTGAAGGCTTGCTGGCACGTTTGAAAATGTTGTTGCCATTAGATGTATATACTTAGTTTTAGATTTATCGTGCTGATTTAGAGCTGTTTGTTTCAGCGGGATAATTTCGCTTAATTTCTTTTTTTTGTTGAAACTCAATCTAGGGAGTAACCTAAAACCGGCAGCTCGCCATTTATAAAAAAATGATTTGTTCTTTTGGTTGATATTTTTTTTAGAGTTAGTTTGTAATTATTTATTGCGTGTACATATTGTTTAATTATCGGTTTCTTTTGTTGATATGTTGTGTTTTGAGTATGAATGAGTGTGTAATTTTTCTTTCTTTATTTCAGGCCTTCCTTAATTTTTGTTGTAGGAATAATACACCTTTCACTCGCCGATTGAGTTCGGTTCATTTCTTTTTTTTTTTTTTTTCTAGGCTACCTTAATACACGTAGCACAGTGACAAGTACTTTAATGTTTTGAGATTATTGGAAAAGGAATGCAAATATAAAGCTTGTAACGCATTGCATTACACTAGATGTAAAAATTAAATGGATAAGGAAAATTAATTTTGAACAGGCTATTCATGTCGAAGCATTCTAGATCGCGTTTATGGATCTTCCTTTCAAACAAATCATTTGAGAGTTCGCTTGCTTCATCACTTGGAACATAGTTGTCCAATAAACCACATTTAGCATGAAATTTGGACTCTTCTTCATCGGACACAATTTCATCCCAAAATATATGCAAATGCTTTTGTTCTTGCTCATGACAAGTTTTTATAACTTATAAACAATGTAGCATGTACGTTGGAATTACATAGATCAGTAATGCATAGAAACATGTATCATCACCCAAGTACTTGGCATTTACTAAGGAAAAGCGAACAATTCCTATTACTACTGTGAAGGTTATTACATCATTCACCACTGTTGCGACATTTTCCTGTGAGACATCACATCAGGTACACGTGGTTAAAGTGTTTAAAATTTTATATTTGGGTCGGATATCACCAATGCAATGCCTCGTTTTGTTTTAAAAGGCTGGACTTTTTTTTTTGCCTGAAATTAAACGAAATTTAAATGTGCACTGACATAATAAAACAACTTCCGTGCGAGCAACGACTTTCCTGTACTCTACACTGGAGTTCAATGTGTTAAACCATTCACATACATGTATCGAACCAAACCATTTGTAACGTTAGTGCGTTATTTAATGATTAGGTAGTAGAAACGAGTTTCTAAAATTTAGTTAAAAGTTTTTATAACAAAGAAACATTCTGAAAAAGTTATAGCCTTTGGTAGTTAACATTTAACAATGTTGCTCTTTCAGTGCAATATTAAATTAGGATAAAAATAATACACAGTAAGGCACCTAGTACATTATATACAAACAGTAATAAAGATCGGGACTTTACACTCTTCATACTAAATTCAGAAAAATTACATATGGAAATTCGGAAAATAACCGGAGTATTAAAGTTATTTGTTCAAATTCATACGGGTTCAAGAAACGCAACCATGGGAGATACACCCCAATAATCATCTCAAAATTATAGCCACAAAAATGTGTTGGGAACTTAAACAAATGCGCAGCTTTGGCATCAAATGTAAAAGCGTGGAAATAAAATGACCATTCGCACAGACAGAATGACATTGACCTCGAAAATCGGACAATCTAGAGACACACTACCTGGTAACAGTGACATATTGCGCAATAACCTTGGAGTGTTTAAAATTATAAAATCGCGAATAATAATAAAAGAGGATCAGTTCGTATCAACTTATTAGACACCACTGAGCAGCCTCTCGAAACTGAACACGCGATGCAAGACAACGGTGGAAAGATAATATGTAAAGTTACGGGACGGTATTCAAATATTGAGGATGTTAGGAATTAGACAGGTTCTCGGACGCGATTAAACGCGGATTTTAGATACCAGTCTCGTGGGAAAAATGACTAGTGGTTGGGAGCTTTTGTGAACCACAATAAGTTGGAATTTTACCTGTGTGGAGTCCTGGACGTTGACATGGATAGTTTTGAAGGAATGAATCAGAAAATTGTAAATTAATTGAATTATAAGCATCGCATGATGTTTGCTGTCTAAATATTATAACTGATCGTTAACATTTATAAATGTGTAGAGCTTATTTTTAAGGACTATTAATGTTGGTGCACTCTTCAGTAAATTTAATGCGTATTGCGTCGAATCTTTATTCATAAAAACTCTTCAACTTAGAGGAACATTAGCAAGTAAAAATTACCAAGATTAAATTTCGATGGAGTAATATTATCGATAATCTTGTTTTGTAACTAAACGTGAATTTCACCAAATTAGGGTAGATCATAGTTATTGTTTTCGTCGTTATTTACTATTTTGAAAATTATGTTGTACATTATAGGTCAGATATACATGAAGTGAAGTTCTTTGTGTATTTTAAATTAGTAAGAGGTAAGAAAGGTGTACTCGAGGCTCCATCAGCGGAAACTGCTAAACCGTCTTTTGGAACACCCAACTTCCAGTATCAGGGACTATTACAAATAGTTTATTTTATATTTCATATGAATGGAATGTCGAACCACACGCTTTTTCACATTCAAGATAATGCGCGCCATTGCTTCAACCGACGAGAATGGTGATATAGTAGGACGATTTTTACAGTTGCTGTGAACGGACGCCATAATCGGGTCAGGTTATCTAGTTCTTTTTTTTTATTGAAGAGATTAAGTGACCAGTCAGTGCAAGCTAAATTTAGTGAAGTACCTACAAATTCCTACCTTTCCTGTTACCTACATCTTAATATCGTTTTGTCCAATAGTGTTGTGGGACAACTTCGCTGCAATCTGCATTAAACAGGCCACTGACCAAAGATGACCCTGATGCACATTCGGAAGAACAACATTTGTAATATGAGAATGCAGTATTTAGTTCAACCTTAAATATCTATATTAATAAAGGTATGCAATTTCCTTGATGTATATTTTTATCTTTCATTCGTGTATTGAAAATCTGTGTAATATTATTATGCCCCTGTACTGCAATGCGATAAATTATATTATTTTGCACCTGTCATTTGACCAATAATAGCCTTAAACCAAATTTGTTTTCAAAAAACGTCTGTATTATAATCTATAACAGCAGTAAATAAAACATACTATAAAAACGCAAATAAAACGAAACAAAAACTAAAATTAGACAACTGTGAGTTTCCATTATATTGTGACATGGTTTGTCTTTTGACGATGAAGTTTGTTTTTACTTTTTAGTGCAGCAATAATACACTGGCCTGAATACCAGCTTTTGTATTCCTTTCTTATGACGTAACGCTAATGTGATAATTAAGCGTACATTTGTATATAGAAAAGCATTTAGTATTTTGTCAGTTCAAATGAGCTTAGCACAAGAATACCCATAAATTTTTATACAAGATTGGTTAGTTTACACTTTATAGACTATTCGACTATATTATTAAAATAAAATACCGAAATAAACAGGGAAAGAACTCAGTATACTATTTTACAACCAGCAATAAAAGGAACTTCAGATGTTGAATAGCAAATTAGAGAAACACGATCATATTTATCAATAAATAATCATCATACAAATGTGTATCCATAAACAATCTCACACATTGCAGACACTAAATTGTAAATTGCTTAAATAGACAGACCCATAAAACGTCATAAAATTTAATGCGTAGGAACTGGACAATGTGAAAATACCAATACATATATACTTATGCATCGAAAAACTCTTGACATCAACTTAAAGAGTTAAAGTCATACGAATCCAATAAACCACAACATTGCCTAAACCCCTGTGAGCATTTTAACTTATAAATACTGTTGAATCAGAGAGAACATTCAAATTCAGTCCATCAGTCATACATTTCAAGCAATTGTTATTCAATTGAAACGCAACTAGTGCCAAGCAACTACCAGGTTTAAGTAATTCGAAGTGACGGTAATTTTATAAATTCCAATTTGTTGGTGGAATAAGTTCCCCACGCGAACATGACCGTAGAATTTCATTTAATTTTTCCACCTGCTACATATTTTAAGCTAATATTTTATATTTAAATGCATGCAACAATTCATCTTAGTAAGAGGAATTTTACGTTGGTGAACGCTTAATTAAGAGACATGATCAGGAAAAGCATCACAATTGTAATTACATAAACTTATAGATACCCACTTACGTTGGTTGGATAGTTACAATTCATAATTTTATTCTTTTACATGCAGATTTGGCTAAATAGGGATAGTTAATTTAATCAGTTTACTATGACTGTGATATTCAGGTTTTAATATGGGTTAAATGAACAGCTTGGATTACTATTATTTGTTAGTAGGTGAGGAAAAAAAGCGTAGACAAGGCTCCACCAAGCTGTATTGCAGAAAGGTAAGATCCATTTAATATCATCTCTTAGACCATCCATTGTCTAGCGAGATTGGAAAATTTCAGGTGGATTGGCGTTCAACAAAACTGTATTAGACTGAAAGTTCAGAGCCCTTTTCAGGTACATGAAAGTATTAACGTTAATATACCCCTAAAAACTTTACGCTTGTTTTTATAGAATTCACCGCTTGCCACTGCAAATCAACTGGTGCATTATTACTGTTACGTCTTCATACTAGAGTAAATTTCATTCAGATCATTAGCGTCAATTTAACATGTAAGAGACAGTTTGTTAATATAAAAAGGCAACCAAAATATTGTTATTTTTACTTCACAGTAAATTGGGTTTCAAATGTAATTGTTCGTCTATAACAATCTACCTATCATTGTGTGAATATGAAAGCCCCTCAAAAGGCCAATTTGCAAAGCTGTAAAATTATAAAACTAATAAAACCACACGATTTATTAACAAAACTTACTTATAATTTAAAAATAATGGTTTACAGAAATTCATTACAACAAATGACTATAGTAATATCACAATCGTCAAAATAAATAAAAATCAGATGTCAGGAGAGAGCATGGAAGAGATTATGTTAATGGAAGATTTATTTAAACAGAATTGACCAAGTTTGCTATATAATCTAATACAGTTCGATGGTTGAGTATCATCATGTGGTCCACTTTAGGTATTGCTAATACATAAACTGGCTTTTTTTGCTTTTTTTGCCACTTAACGCAACCCTCTAAAGATTTTCTATTAACAGTACCATCACCATCACCATTGATCAATGTTGGATAGCCATCTAACCAGGTTCCGGGCTTATAATACAATTTTTCCACAGTATCAACATTAACACCATATAGACAATGTACTTCAACGCCAGGCACCAATGTGTCAACCCGATAAGGATCCGTATCCTTTTTCATCTCCCAACCGTCAAGAAATTGTATATCGCTAAAAATTTTTGCCATTATTAACTTTATATAACAAGCAAGTATTTTTATGTAATGCAACAGCCATGAAAAACATATCCATCTGTGTATCACACTGCACCTTAGGCCTAACAAAACAATTGCATATTTTCTAAAGGAGAATAGTGCCCTTTTATGCACCAGGGTTTACTCTTATGCTGTTAAAAATTCACTTATTAATAAAATGAGAATTTCGTCACCGAAACAGGACACCGAAATCACACTTTTTAGTAGAATGCGAATGTTTGCCATTTTTCTAGAGGCTTTAGCAAAATTTGTGTACAAAAATTACAAATAGAGAAACAATAGTTGCTATTTACCGAGGAACACAAGATATTTAAAATTATCCACGAAAACATTTAAGAACAATTATACTTTTTTAGCATTTAGAAACAGTGCCGTGGAGCAGCAGAATTCTATAACTACTAAGCTTATGAAAACCGTGAAGAGATGTTACTCTTTCTGAGTAACGAAAACTATTTGACAACTTTTGAATGGCTTGTTATTAACTACTGAACCTGTCGAAATGTGGAGGTTTATATATTGTAAAGAATAATCTTAAGTTTAATTTGCAAATTAAATAACTACATGAGATCAATTGATTTGTATTAGATAAAACTTACACGTGTTATTTGAAAAGTTGTCTAGAAAATTTTATATTTTGCATTTATTGCCTGTCAACAGGTCGACTGCCGACTAAACACGGTCCGGTCGTTTATCATCTTTGTAAATGGGAAAACTATTTTTTATCAGTTAACTACAACTTTTATATTAAAAAATGGTATATTTTTGTTGGAAAACTGGTTGACCAATGTGTTACGTTCCAATTTTGCTTTTAAAAATTTCTCTGGTCAACTAAAATCCCTTTTGCTTTTAAAACGAAAATTTATTCGATAAATTAAATAATCTATGCCTTATTTTAGGTATCCGGTAATCTCTTAAATTCTCCAACGACATCCTGTTTACAATAAGTACGCTGGCTACAAATTTTCATCTTGAACTTATTTATTTCGAAACAACAAGTTTATGCTACAATTAAATAGTTTATATCCTGTAGCGGTACCCGTTCTCTTGGTATACAAAACGACCGCGTATAATGGTTTTCTCTATTGTTGCAATGTAAAGCCTTGTTGAAATAAGGTCGCGCACTATCCGATAAATCCCTGGTTTTCCAGTTTCAATCGCGCTTCGATAAGCGAAGATGTGCAGTTCGAATTCATGTTATTTGAACCATTTGTTGAATTTGATTCTACAGCTTGTACGTTGAAATATTTTTTACATTATTCGTCAAAGTATTTCAAAAGCAATGCACGGTTGTTTTCTGTTTGACAACTAGGAGGTGTCTTGCGTAGATTAGTGAGCTTCCCCACGCGTACCCATTCTAATCAGATTCTCTTTTTAGCTGGAGGCCAAATGGGTTCTTTCTTTCTGTAGACCAACTGCTTTTGTCGGTAGACCGCTGCTGCAGTTATGGTAGCAGGGTAAATAGATCCTGACGACTATGACGTTGTTGTGCTGACTCACCCCGATGGTTTGCAAGTTAAGTATCCGGAGACCTACAAGTATGCAACTCGTTTTCTTTTGTGTGTGTCAATGGCATATTCCGTATCAACGTTTGGTGTAGTTACATGACATTGTAGAACTATTGTTTGTTGCTGCGATTTGATATTATCGCTCTACAGGTGCGATGTACTATTATTAAACATGCTTGTCAAAAGAACGCACACATTTATTCGTTTTACCGACTAGTTTATTTTACAAAAAGTATTAGGTGCAATTTTAAAAACGCTTGACAAAAGCTCTCACATGTTTTATTTACTACTGAGTAATTTTATTTTGTGTGAAATACGAGATGCGCACTTCGTATCTAAATTTCTAAATTGTCCGTACAATATAATTGTTTGCTGTGAAATGATAACACTTAATTTATTTTCTTTTTGCTTGTTTGTACAGAATCCTTTATTTATTTTATGTGTTAATAGATAATCGTGGGCGATGTGTTTTTTTCCTTTTTGGTATGTAGGCAAATCCCCCCACCCGCTGCGTTTGATAGTTAGCCTGGTATTTACTTTTCTTCCGACTACGTCTAGGTATGTAGCAAACGGGATTAAATAAAATGTTTGTTTTACAGAACCTGCACACTGATTGATGTTTAAATCTTTTATTAGATTTTATTCTTTATATGGTTTCCAAAGCAACTGAACAATACCAATTAAATGTTAACGTTTAGATGATTTATTGAACTAAGGGTGCTTGAAGTTACAACCAAATCTTTTGTAGTTTGAAGGGTAATTTTTTAAGAAATTAATTATAGAACGATAAACAATTTGAATGTATTTGACTGCAAGATCCAAATATATTACGAAATTTGTACAAACAGGTTCAAAGCCAATCTTCATCCAAACAAAATTTTGTAAGCACCTCTTCTGAATACATACTCTATTACCTTTAAATATTTGTCGACACTCGTTGAAAGCATGGTTAAAAATATGAATGACTGATGCTGCAAGGTGTTTGACTTTCGCTTTAAAAAGGCGAGATATAAAAAACAACTGCTTGGAAAAATCACAAGTTTGTTTTAAAAATATACTACCTTTAGATTTAATTAGATCCTTTAACAAATTTGTTATCCTGAATTTCAAAGTAATTGTAGTACTAGTAAAGAAACAATATGTAATGTGTTGGGTTACGATAGCTATAAATTATACGGGAAAGGAAAAATTAGTAAATTTGAATGCACATACTAAACATGGACACGCCTTGTTAATCTTAATTAAGCATGATATTTCAAATTTTGTTTCTATAAATGTCGTTCAGTTAATAATGTATAACATTATTCCCCTTAAATGTATTGTAAACGTAATAATCCAGGCCGATAGCTTAAAACGCAAAGGAAAACATCTTAATATTACAAGACGCTGCATATGCATTTCACATGAAAAGATAATTTATAATGGACAAATGTCGTTCGTCCCAACCACCAAGAACATTACAATAATACCAAATTAAAACAATAATACAAATTACATACAAAGTAATGTAAAAATGACTTTTATTCAGTATAAATAAAATGTTTCATTGTGAGAGTGGGAGAGATGACAGTAGTTAAACATCCGACGGAAAACAATTAATTAATTATTAGCAAGCAGGTAATTACAAATGTCGAAATGTAGTAATACGCGAAAGCAATAATAATAAAACTGAAAGGCCGTACTGTTGGGTTAGTATGAAGGCAAGTTAAAGGTTAAGCTGAAATTAACAGAGCTCCAAAATGCGATTGTGGATTCCCTACAGAGGATAAAAACCTGGCGGGCAACATGAACTTACAATATGTTTGCAAGTGCAGGATAGGTTCATACACGTGGAGGGCAAGGCTATAATGTCATGACGACTGTGGTATATGAAGTAAGGAACCTGACGAGTTCATTCCTGTAATAATTTTGGACATTCAACCTTTTTAACAAATGAATTAAAACAATGAGTAATATTTGAGCTTTTATGATTGTACTTTTTAATTCCGTGCCTGTGAATTTTAAAACTACGTTATAAATGGTTCATATTTCTGTAGTAGAAATTAACAAATCATGAAAGTAATTATTTTGTTGGATTAAATTAGCGATATCATTAAGATATTGATTTTAAAAGTTTTATTACTAAAATTATTGTTGGTAAAAGAGTAAAATGTATTTTTAATAGATATTGAAGTGGTTAAGGTAAAAAGTCGGTAACGCGCCATGTTGTTCGATGTATTGTTATAAAAGTACTTCCATAAATTGGGATTTAAAATGTCATATAGATCAATTGTGAAAACCAGAACAATGGCATGGTAGGATAGTTATGAATCAGTTTTTTAATCTTTGTTAATCTATACTGGCCAGTTGAATGTTACATTATGTTTGTTTTTCTTTAAGGTTAAATGGATGTACATTAATATTTCAAGAATTTATTGTTAATAGAATTTAAGTTTAGGAGAAATTTTGTTTGAAATAATTTATAATACAGGTCAAGGAAAGTAAATTTATAAAAGCATATTCAGTCACCCCAACAATGGAGTCCTATTTGAGAAAAGCATTTTATCTTTTAATTTCATTTAATTTGACCAAAATTTAATTTGTGTTTAAGGTATTGTAGAGAAAGGTAAAATATGTGAAAAATTTAGGAAACTGAAAGGCAAAGGATATCGATGCAGAATAACTGTCTTTCGCATAAGGATAAAATCGAAAGAATTGCTGAGACAAAACGGTTTGGTGCTCCTTAATTATGACAAGAGAAAAAGTCTTTCAACGTAAGTGAATAATGTAATGTAGTTTTTCCATTTAAGCCAAATTCAATTGTTTTTTATTTTTATTATTTCTTCCATAGGAACCCACTCCCCCACCACTGTAGTTAGCCGATACTTAGGGCAAATCTCAATTTCTAATGTAACGCTATTTTTACCTGTAACAAATAAATCATTTTCAACTTGAAGAACGAGTTTTCACCTAAAATTTCCTTTTGTGATTTGATTCTTAAGATGTGTCTAACCAACACAAGAAGAAGTAAAAGTATAATATCAAGAAAACGAATCTCTGGTAGGTATCAAACCTACAATATGCTTATTACATGTCAACGCCACGAAGGAGATCCGGCTAAATTTCCATTAATTCTTCTTTCTTTATATTGATTTGACTCATGAAATTCATCTTATATAATATATATGTGTATATATATATATAAATATTTTGGATGTGTTCTTGACCTTCTAAATAGATAATATGGGTAAAATAATCTTGGAATTAGGTCATTACTAAATCTTGGTATATTGCAAAAGTTTCACATATAAGCAATAACAAATGTAGTGGTAATCTTTTATTTGACGCGTTTCGGTAACACCATAATCGATAAATTTATCTATAAAAACTAAAACAATGTGTTAACAATTATTAGATTTTTATATATATTCATACCTTTGTGTAATTTTAATTATAGTATAGTATAAGTAAAAACAAACAAATAATTCTACAAACTAACATTTTAACTTGTATCACTGTTTCGCTTTAATAAATAGTATGAATAACAATAATATAATTGGTTATATAATCTAATATTTAATCACTCTGCAACATGGTGTATTCAAATATGTGGGGATTTTTAATAGTCAAATGATAGTAGAATATTTTTGTTAATATTTAGAAGATTCATCTTTTACAAATTAAATTGTGGTAAATTTTCATAGATCCATCTTGGTCAGTTTTTGAATTTATGGTATTCGGATATTTATATATTTGTAAAGTTTCCATTACGTTTCTCTTGTTGTCATTGTTTTCAGTGTCTAAAATATCTACATTATTGAAATCAAATTGGTGTAAGTTGTCAATTGCATGAGAAGCAAGAGCAGTACTTTTTTTATTGTTAGTTTTTATGCTATATTTGTGCTCATAAATTCGTTTACGAAGGTATTGTTTAGTATTACCTACTAGTATTACCTACTTTTGCAATATACCAAGATTTAGTAATGACCTAATTCCAAGATTATTTTACCCATATTATATATATATATATATATATATATATATATATATATATAATTAAAGGTTAAGGAGAGGTCATATTGCATCATCTCATAAACATCCAACATCGTAAACCCAAGAAAACTTAAGAAGCCCAATTATAAAGATTTTTATTCATATAGAAAAACATATTTGAGAAAAGGCTTGGTATATGAAAGGAATGCAATTAAAAAAACTTTTCATTCATATTACATAACTTAATGACGAAGCAATCATGTTCTAAGGTAAGAATAATGGTATTTATTATATCCTGTACATAGGAGGACGTTTTTCAAAGAGTTTCATCCACATTTTGTTATCAATGTATTCAATTGTATGTATAAATGTGTGGACATGTTATAAAAGATTTTCATTTAGTAATTAATAAAAGGATAGTGCATTGTTCGAAAGATAGTAAATGCTCAATTTATGTAAAGCCACATGTATAATATTCACATGGAAAAGGAATTTTCATTTAATAACAAACTGACAACAAAGCGTACTGAGTTTTAAATCATATCTCTGAGTAATAGGGAAAGTGTTCATTGGCCTATATTTTAGAACAATCAACTACTTAAATAAAACATAAATCTTCAAATGTTGCATCACGTGCCTTAGAGAACAACCCAATTAAAACATGGAAAGAACAACTAGAGTTACCCCTGCTTTAAAATCCAATCGATGTTGAGTAGAGGGACGGTATTGATCCAAATGTCACAATACAGTAGAGTTGATAATAATACGTCACATAGTCAAAATACTACAGTTATAGAAGTGAAATTTATTTAAATATGGTTTAAGAGACGATTTTATTGAAACAGTGGAAGTCAATGTGTTTTTGGTACTCAGAAGTGAGTAGAATATTTTAAGTATATACAATAGTTTCAAAATTGAGAATAGATAATTGAAAATAATTAGACTACCGCTAAAGTTTCTTAAATTGGAATAAAAGCATATATGATTGGAATGGTTTGTTATATGGTAATTTTTAAAACGGTTTGAATGATTTTGGAACATGGATCGATAATTATGTTCTAGACAAAGGCACCAACCAACAGATTTGTAACAGTAAAATAAATCTTGTTTAAATTTAGAAAAAGACTAATATTTATAGAGTAGTTAGTTAAGATTTTTGTATGCAAGTCTTTGAGTGAGAGTAGAATGTACAAGTGGATAATTTGATTACAAAGGTAGGCAAATCTTCGGGGCAGGTTTTTGCCAGTATATAAGAAAATAATTAAACCTAACCGATCAGATATATTTAAACATGACTTTTAAGGGAAGGTTATTAAATTATCCGACTTATTTTGATAAATTTTGAACATAATAAGATTTAATTAGGGAGTCATTTGTGAATTGAAATTAGAGAGTAAGATTTCCGAGTGCTCATTCCAGTTATAAAAGAGAGATTTTTGGACCACATTTTTAATGAAACAGAGGGGTGATTATCCAGAAGTTATGTATATTTTTAAAGTTATATTTAAGATATTGTTCGTAAGATGAAGCTGTTATGGAAAATTTGCACTCTTCTTTTTAATGTATATAATTTGTGATAAAAGGAAGTGTTTTTTCATAGATGTTATATTTAAGATATTGTCTATAAGAGAAAGCTGTTGTGGATGAAAGAATTAGCATTTGAAAGATTGTTTGTAAAAAAATATTTCGTATTATTATAAATCTGATGAAAGATTCTAGTGTTTTTTTTGAAGAGAGCTAGTCAAAAATAATAAAAACAGTGGGAAATTTTCATCAAAAACATTTTTTATTTGGGCTGTTCATAAAATCTTTTATTTACGCCCAACCACAGGCCTCTTCAATCCACTTTTTTATTCATGTCCAACGTCGGGCCTCTTTAATTTACAGCACTTTTATAAAGGCCCAACCTCCCAACAAACAGCTGTAAGCCTTCAAATGCAAGTACTGAACCAAAATATTTCATAAACAACCAGTTCAATTAAGTGAGGATTTTCAATCGTGTAAATTCCTCTGCATCGTCAAAAAATACAAATATAAAAAGATTATTTAATATTGTATTTTCAATAATACATCAGAATAGACGTAAATAAAAAATTTAGTGGTGTTCTGAGTGCTTTGTAATAGACACGGTCTAATGCAAGTGCGTTACTTTATGCAACATTAGGTAGTAAAAAAGAATTTATTACATTTAGTTAGTTAAAGGAGCTTTTACCATGAATGCACTTTGAAAAATTTATAGAAGCTTTGTTAGTTTACATTTATTAATGTGGTCATTCCAATGATATTAAAATAGGACACAGAAATAAACAGGAAAGCACACCAATATATTAAATACAAACATAATAGCGATGGGAACTTTACACCATTCATATTAAACTTAGAAATATACAGATAAACACTCAGGAAATAACCAGTATATTAAAGTTATTTGTACACATTCACACGGAATCAAAGAAACCGCAACGATGGTAGATTACCCTAATAATCATATCCGTATAAATTACGGCCATAAAAAATGCATTGCAAAAGTAAAAGAATAACGCAGTTTTCAGTGTCCAATGTAACAGTGTATGAATAAGATAACCGTTCATATAATTGACCTCGAAAATCGAGCAGTTTAGACTCAGAATATGACAACAAAATTTTGAAGAGAGAACGTTACGTAACGACCAAGTTAAAAGTTGGGAAGTTAAGAAATGAAAGATGGTTAAATAACAGCAGGTGTGTAAGCAGTGGACTGTAGCTCCTAGAGGTAGGTGGCCAATGACGAATTGTTCTAAACTTTGCTGGATAAGTAGGGCAGAAAGCTCAAGCATAAAGGTATCAAGGAATTTATATTCGCGTTGGTCGGACATCCGCATTCAACAGATTTCACGCTTCAACAACAGTTGAAATTTAAATAGATGGAATGGGGTGACCTTGTCAATAGTCAATAAAAAGGCGAATCATTGGTATTCCTAAATGTGCTTAATTCAAAACAAAAATAAATGAAGTGGAATTTAATTGAGAGTACCGCTTGAGTTTTTTTGTTTAAAATTTATAAATATGTACATGTGGGATGGTAGATATAAGCTGTAAATGGTTTGTGATTTGATAGGATATTAATATTCTGGCAAATAATTATTCTGTTGGACTTGATATAGCAATAGAGCAAGTTTTGTTTAAATTTAAGCATAATATTATCGGAAAGGAAGTTTAAAACTTTTAAAACGTTAAGAGAGATATGGTAATTACTTTTAACATAAGCTTTATTTGTGGGATGCATTGTTATTATTTTTTTTGGTTGGAAAAATGGACTAATGTTTCTTTAAGGGTTTCTTTTGGTAATACCTGACCATTTGTATTTTACATTAGGTTTGATTTTTTTAATGTTAATGTACATGTATTTATATATCAGGAATTTACCGTCTGTTAATAGAGTTTAAGCTTAGGTAGAATTTTATTTGGAATTATTTATAATATAGGAAAAGGTGATCATAACGAAAGGATGTCCAGCTACCCCAGTGATGAAGTCGTATTTGAGAGAGCCTCTTCATTTAAAAATTTTCTTTAATTTGACCAAAAGTTAATAAAGGTTTTTAAAGTGCTGTAAAGAAAAGTAATGTATGAGGCAGTAAATTTTAGAACACAGACAGTAAGGAGACCTATCCGAAATAATAGTTCACTGGGTATTAAAAATATTGAATGGATTGCTGGGACAAAACGGTTTGGTGCCTATTATTTTTACAACCAGTAAAACCTTTCAATGTAAGTGGTTCTTGTAAAGTAGATTTTGTATTTTGGCCATTTCACATGTTTATTTTTATTATGTTTATCGTTCTTTCCATAGAAACCCACTCCCGAACCACTGGAGTTAGCAGGTGCAAATCAAAATTTGTAAGGTAATGTCATGTGTACCCATAACAAAGAATAAGTTTTATATAACGTCAACCTCTAGAGCTTGCTGAGACATCAATAGGCACAGATTGGGCACAAAGATTAGGATTGAATTAAGTGAGTTTAGGATTCTCAATATTAAGGGATTCGATTTTATAAGTTCTGATTTGATTTACAGTCCGCTTGAGAAACAAAGGAAATCGTTTAGCTAAAATCGCTTTAACGGTATATAGGCAGCAAACACGAGACATGAGAGAATCGTTTCTATTTTGTTGACGAGAATACAAATATTTATCAGAACTGCAAGGTGCATACAGAAAACAATATTCAAAATTTACTACCGACAAAAAAGGCGGCTGTTGTCTATATGTGAGATGGAATTTTATAAAATGAATACAATTAGATAAATTGCAATGCATTTTTAATACATTAGTTTTGGAAATAATTTTATGTTCATGTTCTTACAAATCCTTAGAGCTTTCAATAAATTAAAATCAATTTCTAAAATATCAACTTCATTGAATGAAAGAAAGATTCTTTGTTTTAATTATGATTTGAATCATAAAAAGTATTTAGTAAAAATGTTAGAATTTGTATACCACTAAAACTAGTATAATTGTTTTTATAGAACCTACCTTGCACCACTGAAAGCTAGTTGGTACACTAATCTATTGTTACATTACTTCGTCCCTGTAGAGTAAAATTAATCCAGAAGCGTAATGTCAATTCAGCATGTAACATTAGTTTTAAAGCAATGATAGACAAGCCAGGGTATGGAAAGTCTTCTTTGTTTAGTAAAAATACTGATTATTAGTTAATATTTTTGTTGTTATATCTGTTAGTGTCAAAGACTTTCTTAGAAGGTTACAAAATAAGATACAAATAGCTGAAACACTAATGTCAATCAATCCACTAACACCTTAATTGAGCAAAACTGACAGGTATTGTAATATTTGAAGGGAATAATCCTTTAAATGTTAAGATTAAAAGCAATTATTAAAAGTTGTGTTTAACAGTTACGAAGTTGTTGTAAAAGATGAAGAGCATTGAATGTTACTGGCCTAAGGAATATATCCTAGGATAATATCAGTTGTTCATTCACAAGACCCATTTCAGACCCGTGTGCATTAGATTTTGAAACACCTCTTATTCTACCCTATTTCAGTAATGTAATATGGAAACCACATACAACAAAATGTAATACGTGAGCGTTATGGTAAATAAAAACCCGGAAACAAAAAAAGGAAAATTAATCTTAAACGGACAAATTAATATTTAAACATCCTGTATAATTCTGATTTCATGAATAGTAGTATTCAGTATGCAAGACATTTCAATAAATTGTTTGTTCTATCAAAATCATAAACTTAAAAACCACAAAATCATACTTTTATTTTGCTACATACATATTGGAATGAAACTTAGGTTCATAAATATTTTAAACCACAAACGGAGTAAACAAAATATTTGTTTCAGTATTTTCATAGTGGGATCATCTCATTTGAAGGAAGCTTTTCAAATAAAGAGGTAAATAATTTTGAAATTAATAAGTATTTTTCATATCGTAACTATTCCAAATATAGGAGAGTTTCTTAAACATATTTTAGTAAGATAAATTAGAATTAATGCTATATAGTTGCAATATGAGGAAAACATCAGACACACTCTAAGCATGTTCATACAATGTAAAAAAAACTGAGTAGTGGAAATTCGCAAATATTAAGTTGCAGGTGGTTTAATCATTTCATACAATGTAAGAGGTTACAATGTATTCATTTTATATTGTTGAAGACAGAAGGCAATACAGAAGGTTAAGTAAATCACATGACACCACGAGTACTACTTTCCTGGGATTCATTACATAAACCTAATAGGAAGGTCACACCATGACAAAATCCCGACTGAAAGTACTAAAGAGGGGGAATTACATGACAATAATGACATTCGACAAAAAAATTATTCACGAGTGGGTAATAAGAACAGGTCAAAATGTAATTATTTAAGTGCACAATATAGCGGTGAACTCATGCGGTAGGAATTGCTATCGCAGGAAGTTAAATTTTGAAAAGTCAAGCTAGGAAAGTACAATTTAAAACGAATTTTCCGTAGGGGCAAATTTAACGAGCTTTTGTAGGACTTCGTTTGCAGATTGAGCAAGTAGGTTAACCGTGCATGACATTTTGCAAACTCGTGCATGCACCGCGATAAAGGACTATGTTATCTGCGGGGATAGCTAAAATAAGTGGACTGTGTTGAGTTAAGGGAGTTGTGTTAGCTGAAATTACAACACTGTAGGTCTCTGGACATTCTCAGATTTAAAAAATTGGATTAAAACAATGAGCAATTAAGAGTTTTTATGTTTAGATTTAATAATTATGTACATGTGGGTTAAAAATATCAATGTGTGTATTACTGTAATTAGAAATTAAAGGAAAAGTATTTATTTTATTGGACCAATAGCAGCGGAACTAGTGTATATTGATGTTAAAGTGTATTGAATGGGCAATGAACAGATTATGAAAAAGTTACTATTACAGTTTTCTAGGTTACTTATTAATGACATTTCATGAAACTGGGATTTATATCAGGTAATTTAATGTGGAAAATCGAAAAAAATTAGAGGGATAGTATTATTGATGGATTAGATTTAAGGTGTTTTAGGATTTCTTCCAACAATACCTGGCCAGATTGGGGTTAGGAACTTGGTATTTTTAAGTAAATTTGTATTTATATTGCAATTATTTCATATCAATAAAAGTTAAGTTTAGGCTGAGTTTAATTAGGAGATGCGTAAACAAATAAGATATCTAGTTACCTCAGTGGTGGAATCGTATTTGGAAGACATTTTTCTTGAAAATTTATTTAATTTGATAAAACGTAAGTGTTTCAAGGTATTGTGGAGAACGGTAAAGTGATTTGTAATATAGTTTGTTTACATTTTAGCCATTTCATTTATCATTCTTATTAATTTTATTTCAAATTGTTCTATTGTTCTGTTGTTATTTTTCCATAGGAATCCACTCTTGCACCACCGTAGTTAGCCGAAGCACCCTTATATCATTACGAGGTCCCCTCCCCAGCACGACAAATCAAAATTTATAATGTACCGCCCATTTTACCAGTAACAAAAATCTGGAGTAAAAGCATAATAATTAATGGTCATTATTTTAGAAAAATACATGTTTGCATCGTTTTCTTCATGGCTATTACATAAATGCTCTTATGCTATAGAAATCAACACACCTAAAGTAGTCTTGCAAATTACTCAGAGAATAATTTTTCTTATCTGTTTGAACTAATACTTCATTTGTATCCCAGTAATTACTCGATGGTAATAACCATGCTAAACTAGGTGAGGTTATTTGCTCTTGACGCATGGTACTTTCAAATAACATATGCGATCCTAAATTATCTCCTAAAACAATTGAGTTTAAAATATAGCATATAAGTCATAAAACATACCAACTGCATATACTTTCACAGCTTTTACTGAGCCACCCCATACACCTGACAATGTTAACAATGATTTTATATACTTATCTTTCCAAGCCTGTTTCTGTTGGTTTAAAAAGTACAATGCCATTGGAGCGCCCATCGAATGTGCTATTAGTATAGCAGGTTCCTTGTTTAATGTAACTGCAGTTTCTATTAATATTTTTAGGTTCTCAAAGTAGTGGACATTTTCATCTGTAATTATAATAAGTACTAATAGTATAATAAATATACGTAAGTTAATTACATATTTTCTAACAAAAATTATATATCTTTCTTCCATGAGCAAGTGTATTAATTATTTTTTGACTGTGGATTATCAAAAATGTTATGTCTACTCTTGTTCCAATCATACTATCTTAAATTTGCTCAATGTTTAAGTAGAATCATCTCTTTGCACCACAGTATAAATAAACTAATAACAAAAAATACACTGTTAACATAAAAATAATAATTTACAGAACACATACAAGAAAACAGCATATTTATCTATTTGCTAAATTACTTTATGTTGTTGTTATTCTGCTGTAATGTATAATTCGGCCAAATTCTTGGTATTTAAATTACAATACAATATTTCCCAGCTTGGAGGAAGGGAGCGTACCATTCAGAAAGTAATATGTCTTTTGGGGTTCTCTGAACAAAAGTTGTTACGTTTATTTTCGGGATAAATTAATTACCCGTTTTCCCCTTTAATTTGTTTTTCAGTTAAATCAATTCCGTTGCTACTCTTAAATTCTTCATCAATATCCTGTATATTTTACCTGTTCATCATAAGCCCGCTTTACAATAATTGTTTAACTCAAATCTATTTGTTGGAACCGACAAGTTTATGATAAAATTTAAATAAGTCAATATCTTGTTTTAGGTATCCTTTAATTTGTTAAACATTCCGATAATGTATAATTGCTTTCTCTATGGTTTGAATCTAAAGACTCGTCGAACTAAGGTCGCGTACTATCCGATAAAAGTGTGTTTCAAATTCAAATTAACTTTATTGGTATTACCAAATGGTAGGAATTCAGTAAGCTGGTTTTCAATTCCACGTAAAATAAAATAAAGTAAATTGTACATGGAAAAAGCATAATAACTAGAATTACAATAGTTAAGAAATTTGTTGTTGAGCTGAGAGGATGCATAACAGGTTATTATAAAACCTGTTTTTGTTTTACTACTAAATATTCCTTTATATCTATTATATAAACAAGAAGCCATATATGTAAAGAAACATTTAAATTTAGAAGTTGATAACCACAATATGATTTGGAGCTCAGGTTGTTTAATTAAACGAATTTATGTTCACTTTCTGTTCAAAATGTTAAAAAGCACACGTCATAATTGCCAGATTCTTCATTCTGTTTTTCTTTATGAAAATTTCACGCATGCTTTATAGCGTGGGAGTATTGATGGTTTTATAAACCCGTACTTGTTGGCGTAAATAAATAAATATTTTTCGTAATCATTCCAGCTTCCTGCAGGGGACACGATAGTCCCTTGAATTGCTGGTCCTTGGGGTATAGAAGGCTGTACCCGTTACGTGGTCTCAGGTCCATCTGACCCGCTCCGGTTCGAGGAGCGAACGAGAGATCCAACACTGTAGAGACATGGGCGAGTGTTTCTTTCCTGCTTGTGTCGAAACCCTGTCCACTTAGATTTTACTGTTTGGGGCTCATACAGGTCTCGAATTAATTGTATGTGCGAAAATGATTTATGATAGTGGGATCTATTGCCATGGGACTACTATATTATGCTTAACTTTAACTACTATCTATTAATGCGGGAATGGAATAAAAACTTGTAGGCACATTGGAAGATGTTATTGCCATTGTATTTGTAATTGTAGGTTATATGTTAGCATTATCAGAGCCTATGTGAAATTTCATAATATTATGATTACTAAATGAAATGGTGAAATGTAGCATACAAATACACTAGCTAGCAAATACTAACATATATGGTTTATTCTCACTTACTTAAACTGGGTTAATGCCTATGGTAATGTTTCTTTTTCTTTTTAAGCTAATTAGAGTTCTTTTGTTAATGTGTTATTTCCTTTGTTTTTTTTTTTATTTAGGTATAACTGCAGGCGAGGATTTCTCCTACAGGTTGTACGAAGCGGTTAGAAATTTATTTTTATTTCAGGCTTTATTTAATTTTTGTACGTATTATACCCTGCCCACTCACCGACCGAGCCCGGTTAATTTCTCTTTCTTTCTTCTTTGTTGTCTTTTTTTGTTGACTACGTCGCTGCACGTAGCAAAGTACCGAAGTGATAGTTACATGTCATTTTCAAGAACTACACAAACCTATATACGAGGGACACTATGTATTGAGAATAGAAAGAATAAACAAATGAATTTGATGAAAAATACTTTTATTGCTTTTCAAAATAATCACCTTTAAGATCTATGCGCTTTTGCATGCGATTGAACCATCCTACAAAGCACATTGCTCAGTCAGACGATGGTAGCTCTAAAACATTCATTTTGAAGACCTCAACAGCTTCTTCGGGCAATAATAATCATTGTCCACATAGTTTATCTTTAATTACTGGAAACAAGAAGAAGTCATTGGGTTCCAAGTCGGAGCTGTAAGATGGAAGACCCATCAATTCGATCTTTTGTGTGTCCAAATACTCGTTTGTTGCATGTGATGTGCATGAGCTCGCACTGTCATGTTGCAAAATAATTCGTTGTTTTGGGTAGGTTTTTCTCAATTTACAGAAAACTTCAGGCAAACAAATGGTCGTACACCACGCTGAATTAACAGTCTTTTGATTTTCGAGAGCCACAGTTGCCACAAGACCGGTTTTCGTGAACAAAAATGCCACCACTTGCTTCTTAACGCTTCGAGAACGAACAACTTTTGTTGGCTTTCCTTCACAATGAAACACCCAAACTGCTGACATGGCCTTTTCTTTCTGGCTCATACGCATAAATCCATGATTCGTCACCTGTGACGATGTTGTACACCGCTTTGGATGCACCACAGTTGTATTTTGAAAACATTTAAGGCACCAATCGACACGAGCATTTTTTTGAGCATCTGTCAACAAATGTGGAATCCAACGCGAACACAACTTCTAAATACACAAATGTTCCTGCAAAATCTTATGCATGCTGGTCATACTAATTCTTAAACATCTTTCGATTTCTTGATATGTCACAAGACAATCTTCATCAATTAGTTTTCGCACAGCATTGATATTTTCTGGCACAACGACCGATTTTGGACGACCTTTAACTTCGTCCATGAGCAAACTACGTCCACGTTTGAATTCAGTTTACCAGCGATATACAGTGGCTGTGTGTGGATGGCGCTTCATCGTCAAAAGTTGAATTCAGTTGATTGAAGCATTGTTCTTGGGTTAGACCACGTCGAAAGTCATAATAAATCATAGCTTGAAAATTTGCACGAGTTAATTCCATATTTTGGCTGAGATAAAATTTTAAACAGCAAAAAAAAAATAGCTCGCAGGTCAAAACGTTCCAAGCACCTACAACCTCAAAAATGTCAAACTTTACGATGGCAATTTCAGATTTCACCTGGCAATACCAGTGTTGTCAGTTCTCAATACATAAATAGTGTCCCTCGTATAGTCTTTATTTTCAGTAATATCAATAATGTTAATTTTCATACTGCAATAAACACAATGAGTGCTGAACATACTATGTCTATATGGCGTTATTCTAGTTGCATGGCCAAATATAAAACGTGTGGTATTGTGGTGTGAAATGGCTACTTAAATGCTACACTATGATTGCGGCATCCTTGGCATTTCAGTTTATTTCATGTTCACATCCTAAGATAGTGCCGAGGAAATGTATTTAAAGTGTGGTTTCAAGCTTCAACAATTGTACATAAAATAATTAGCTACATCGTTTTCTTCTAAAACTGGTGGACTGTTATTGTAAGAGATATGAGTATACTTACGAACAGAATGTTAGCCACAATTTTTGAAACCTCTAATGGTAGTTACAAACAAATTTATCAACAGATTAACAAAATATATAAAGAAAATTATACTAGCAATTAGTGATCGACACATGGCATTTTTTAATTGACGGCTCAATGCCGATTGTTTGAGTTATTGCAATCTCCACTGCCAATTATATAACCGATGTTTTCCGTTTTTACTTATTCATTATATTTAATTGATTGATGACATTACAATTTTTTGTGTACTTGTGTAAAATTTAAGTATTTTTTAAATTTTACATGTTTAACTATTGACATACAAATCAAGTAGAAAATGTCTGTAGCAAAGTCCAAGCATGTTTAAAGAATTAAAAAACATTATTTCTAACTTAATTTAATATTGAAAGTTAGATAGTGGCAAACGTTTATTTAAAAATAAAAGTTTTCAGCATTTTTCCTTTGAATCCATATGGCTTGTCGTCAATACATTTCGCCAGCTGTAGAAAACAATTGTTCACTCGAAACACTTGTAGCAGGACTGGGCAAATATATTATGGTGAGTTTTTAATTGCAAGATTCGTAAATGAGCTTTAGACCACCATGAAAAAAAAAGTCGACAGTTCTGTTTTCTCTTGGTTTTCTTGTAATATCATAGCTTCCCCATGATGTGCCTCAAATTCATCTACTAGAATGACGATTCCGCATCCCATATAAAAAGACATAAGCTCTTTTTTTGGTCCTTCATTACCTGGTTGATCCTCAACGTTGTCTTGTGGCTGTATGCTTTTGGATTTTACTATTTTGTTGTGTATAAATTAGTATCTATGCAGAGGAAATATTTCTACATTCTGGACACATTTGTTTAAAAGTTATCCGAGTGGAAACTGTTGTGTATTCTAATAAAAGACAATGTATTGAATACAGTTTAATGAGTATTTGCGACCGATAATGACAAAGTATGTGTGTAATACATAGACCAACCGCCGTGACATTTGACCGTAATTGACAAACCAGTCTGTTCAGCAACTTGAACTTAAAACTAGGTATGTTCAGAAAACTATCCTACATACATAACATTTTCCCCTTTCTTATTAAAAATCTAGTTTCTAAGGAGGCTTTATAACTCTGCCAAAACGAGTTGTAGGAAAAAACGAGGAGGGTGAAGAAGCTCAAATTAAGTTTTTACTTAACTGAGGACTAGTAGTCCTGGTATTTAAGGTGGAATCCGCAATTGGTGCAGACTTATTTTCAGGCTTATTTTCAACTTCCCTTACATTAATTACATCGGCTGAACATCTAATTGTGGGTACCGTTTTTGGGGTAATTACATTGTTCGTCACATTGTCATGTGACACACTAGCACTTGGCGCAGTATCATGTTTGCACTTTTCTGATAGCACGTAATCGCCAGGTGGTATGTGTAACTGGTAGTCACTCATGCGAATATCATCGGAATGGATCATTTTGATATTATTTTCAATTTGTATCAGGCAAGTACTAAAACTTAAATCTTTCTTGATCACACCTTTCTGCCACAATTTTTTTTGCTTATTTTTAACAAAAACATTTTCATTTACTTTGTACATTTTAAGCTTTCGTCTCTCTGAACCAGTTTTAACTCTTTTATTATGGCAGGACGGTTTTATCAAGTCAAATCGTGTTCTTGGTCTTGTTTTAAAATACCTTCAGCCGGTGAGATTCCTGTTACAGTTGATGGTGTATTTCGATATGTAAACAAGAAATGTTGTAATTTTTTTAAAATATCTTTTTCCGACATTACGTCACCTTTTTGAGGAAATAGAGCTTTTGTTAGCCCCTTTTTTTATTGTTTGAACTCCACTTTCTGCTGCCTCATTAGTCTTTGGGTGGTAAATAGGTGCTTTGACTGGCTTAATACCATTTGCTTGGCAAAAGGATGTAAATTCATTAGAATTAAACGGACCACCGTTATCAGACACAAATTCTACCGGTATACCAAATATAGAAAAGATATCTTTTAATTTAGCTATAGTTTCTGCTGCATTAGTACCAGCATTCATTATTTTAACTACCGCCCATTTGGAATTTTGGTCTACAAATATTAAAAATACAAATTGATGTTTTATGAAGAAATCTATAAACACTCTAAAAAAAGATAACTGTATTTTATTATTGGTTGTAAAATTTTGGACTTGTTGACAAACGTTACATAATGCAATGAATTTTTCTATATCTGCATTCATGTTAGACCACCAGCAATAAGAACGCATAAACATCTTACTGCGGACAATACCAATGTATTATTCATGGAACAACCTTAAGATTTCATCTTGTAATTTTTGTGGTATAATTACTTTATTTCCCCGCAGAATGCAATTCTGCTCGACTGATAGTTCATTGCGTCTTTTAAAGTATGGCTTTTGGCTTTCGTCTGAAACCGAATGAGGCCAACCCGAGAGGGTAAGATCAACTACTTTAACTAGTACCGGATCTCTTTGCACCGCATGAGCAATATTCTCTGCGTTTAAGGGAATTGCATTGATTAAGTTGAACGAATTTCAGATTTATCATCGCACGGTAAGCGAGACAGCCCATCTGCATGGCTGATTGATAATCCGTTTTTGTATAGAATAAAATACCGATATCCCGAAAGCGTAATTGCCAAATGGGTAACTCTCGCTGCCGCCAACGCTGGAATGCCTTTGTCTTTACCGAAAGTAAATTGTAACAGTTGATGATCCGTTATCAAGGTAAAGTGACGACCATATAGATATTTATGAAATTTTTTTAATGCAAATATTATTGCTAATGCTTCACGTTCTACATTACTATACTTTTTTTCAGTAGCCGACAATGTACTAAATGCAAATAGTACAAGTTTTTCTAAGTTATTTATTTTATGACTAAGGACGCGTCCCACACCGTAACTACTAGCATCACATGTGACATATATAGGAAGTTTCGGGTTGTAATGTGTTAACATGCTATCTGATATAATTTTTGCTTGCTTGGAAGGCATCTTCGCAATCTTTTGACCAACTACTGGAAAAATTGACACCGGCTTGACACAAATCGTACAAGGGTTTTAATTTTGACGATAACATGGGAACAAATTTCCCATAATAATTTACTAACCCAAGATAAGCTTTTAATTCCGTTAATGTTTCCGGTACCAGCGCACTTTTAATTGCACGAATTTTTTCATCTGTTGGGTGAATTCCATTAACGTCAATGACATGGCCTAGGAATTGCACCCTATTTTCGAAGAATCTACTTTTTTTGCATTTATTTTGACATTAAACTCGTGTCTTTCTAAAACCTTTTTTATATTTTCGTAACATTCTTGTAATGATGATCCAAAAATTAAAATATCATCAAGATAACATTTAGTCTTTTTAATCCTGATAATATGGTATCCATCACCGCTTGCAAGTTCCCTGGTGCTGAGCTAACTCCATAAGTTAACCTTGTATAAGCAAAAAGTCCAATATGAGTGTTTATAACCAACATTTCTTGTAACTTTTCACTAACACTTAATTGTTGGTAAGCACCCTTTAAATCTAAATTAGTGATTCATGACCACTAAGGCATGCAAAAATATCTTCCAGTAATGATAATACGCATTGATCAGTCTGAAGCTGGATTTAAAGTTTTCTTAAACTCTACACAAATTCTTATTTCATAAGAATTCCTTTTTGAACCACAACAATGGAACTTGCCCACTTATCAAACTTGATTTTTTTTATTATACCGGACTTTATTAATTTTGACAATTCCAACTCTACTTTTTCTTTTAAAGCAAAAGGCATATCATATGCTCTATGAAATACTGGTTGTGCTCCATCTTTTAATTTTAATTCTATTTCGAAATTATTAATGCACGAGTTTGGTTGCTCATTAAAAAAATTTTTAAAATCTTTGATTTTTGATTCTAAAGTGACACTTATTTTTTCATTAAACTCATTTATAAGATTTTTTAATTTAGGACTAGTTTCCGCCATCAACTGACAAAAATCTTTCGACTTGGTTTCTAATGACTGTGACTTAGTACTAAAATTAATTTTTTGTCTCCATCCTGGATTTAATACATTTAACTAGTTTCTACCTTACAATGTAGTAAATTTATGACTACTTTTTAGCGCTACTAAAGGAACATTTACTACTTCATTTTTATACTTAACAAAAACATCTTTCACCTAAGATTGTGACCTCTTGACCTGTAAGAACTCTTAGTTCATAATTTACAAGATATAAATTAAAATCTGGCAAATATTTACTAAAATCCTTAACATGCATTACTGAACGACATGCTCCGCAATCGATTTCAAATTGTATTTTGTTACCTTCAACTTCTAATCCAACTTTTTCGGGCTCAATCCTATCTGGTTCTAATGATGACAAAACTCCTAAGACCAAGGAATCATTCTCATCACTTGACTGATTTTTTTCTTCCTCTAATTTATACTCTTGAACTTTGACATGCACGACTTGTATGTCCAAGTTTTCAACACTTAAAACATTCCCAGCCCTTAGCAGGCCATTTGCTAGGATCATGTTTGCGTGTACAACAAAAACAAGGTTTCCATTCCTTTTTTTGACTAATGGACAAATCATTTTGTTTACTTGGACCAGGGCCTTGACCACTGTTAGAGGATTTCCTGACATACTTTTTGACTGATAGCTTATCTAAGTTTTCTTTGACATCTGCCAAATTACTTTCAGTACTTATGGATTTGACTTGACCCCCGGCCAATTCCATTGACAGGGCCGTTTCATACGCTTTTTCAAACGTTAAATTTTCCTCAGATAGCAGCTTCCGTTTTATACCATACGACCGTACACCACATACTAACCAGCCTCTTAAACTTTCTGACAAAAAACTACCGAAGTTACAGTATTGTGAAAAGTTTTACAACTTAGCAATAAATGTTTTAATGTCCACATTCTGCTCTTGCACAGCATTATAAAACTATACCGTTCTGCAATTACTAACCGTTTAGGACTATAATAATCAACGAGTGACTTTTTCAATACATCAAATGACTTCGTACTTGGTAGTTCAGGTGCCAGTAAATCTTTTAACACATTATATGCTTCGCTCCCTATTAAAGTTAACAAAAGCAGTACCTTCTTATTATTTTCTATACCGTTACAAATGAAGATTTGTTCTAATCTTTCCATATAAGATGTTATATTTGACATTTTGGAATTGAACTGTTCTATAGATCCAATCAACGACATTTTTGTTCCTATCACTTTCTAAGCATAAAAATATTTGCCACAAGACCAACTTTACTGCAAAAATTTTTTTTCGAGGTTATGTGCACTACGTTTTTGTAACCTACAAGCACTCGCGTTGTTCGAATCTGGACTCGTCGCCAGTTATACTGTTGTGTATTCTAATAAAAGACAATGTATTGAATACAGTTTAATGAATATTTGCGACCGATAATTAAATAAAGTATGTGTGTAATACATAGACCTACCGCCGTGACATTTAACCGTAATTGACACACCAGTCTGTTCAGCAACTTGAACTTAAAACTATGTATGTTCAGAAAACTATCCTACATACATAACAAAAACCAGTTACTACAAAAAAATTGTATAACTATTTGAACTTTTGTTACACTGCATAATACGATGCATGGCATATGGTTTAGCTTTTTGTTATTTCATATATGCGGCCTGTAAATGCAATCTCGGTAAATGCATTTTTGGGTAGTTTGAACATTTGCATACCATTATACAAAGAGTGGTTGCAGAATTCACATAATATAAAAAATATCACCAAAACCCGCTATTTAATACAGATCTTGAGCTCTGAAAACCATTTTTATATGCACAACTTGGTATTTGCTGTGAATAAAGGTATGCATAACTTGATCTTTGCCACGGACCAATAAAAACGTAGGAATATGTCATGCGTTTGTGTTACTCCTTAGTATCTAAAACAGTATAACGAATACATTCATTATACAGAATGTTTGCATACATTTACTTACTTTTTGTTTCAATAATTATAATGGATAAAACCACTATAAAGAAAATTAGGGCTAGTGATTCAGGTAAAAGTGAGAAGAAACCTTGCATACTAGCGAATCATAATAAAAACAAGGAAAACGAAGAAAGATATGTCCTATAGTGTAGAGTGGTAATAAATTTCCTAACCTAGTTCATTCAATAGATACAAGTCTAAACAACTTCCTCAATATCCCGTTTGTAGACATAATGGAAAGTCTGGTCTACCTTATTATTTGAAGAGTTAATTCTTGACTGTATACACGAAATTTTCAATAAAATCCGAAAGAGAGTTCTCTCGTGTAAAATAATATAATATTTAAAAATCTCTATAAAAATTACAGCAGAGCGCTTTCGGAGCTAGCCATCTTCGGTGTTATAAGTAAGCATGCGAAAGTTATTTAAATCAAAATTTACGATAGTTACTTACTGTCAACTTAAAAATATATAATCCATCAAACTATTACATTAGATATAGGACATTTTACTTATAAAACTAATATCACATCAATAAAGATTAGTTAAATAATTGATTGTTCCAATAAAATTGAATTACATCTTGTCTGCATCATTGATGAAGTCGAAAAGGAAAAATAGTTACATTTCGGTATAATGACAAGTAAGGAGCGTGTCCCAAAATGTGGATCACCGCAGTAAAATTAATGAAAATAAATCAAGTGTATTTGATATTTTTTAAGCCAATGGAGTTCAATCAATTTAGACGTTTGTAAATTGGAATAAAATTTCTATTAAGATTAATTTGGGTGTTTAAACAAGTGTTATTTCTTAGTAATTCTCTTTCAATTTCAAGATCTTCAAAAAAGCAAAGTCTATTAAAGTTTTTTGAGGTAATATAATGTATTAATTTCGAATGCAAATTAAGTTCGAAAGTGTGTTTATTGTGATAAGTGGTGACGAAAAGCTGATTTATCCGATTTATTCAAATGTTCTTTTATTCTCACCCTCAGTGGTCTGCAAGTTCTACCAATATAGGTGGCATGAGAATCTCCACAATTTAATTTATATACACCACTTTTTGACAATAGTTCAAAAGGGTCTTTAGAGTGAACTAAATGTTGTTTCAATACATTATATGATCTAAATGACACAGAGATTAAGTTGCTATACTATGTAGCTTTTTTGATTTTGTTATTAAGGTTAGATTCTATGAAGAGAATTGAAATGAAATGTTTTTCGGATTTATTTTCAATGGGGGTGATATAAACTTGTTGAATGAGTTTTTATTCTTTATACTATTGATCAATTTAGAAACAAGATTGGGGTTATATCCATTGTTAACTGCTATTTGTTTTATTATATGAACTTCTTGATTATAGTTCGATTTAGATAAAGGAATATTGATAAGTCTATGTATATAACAGTTGAAAGCTGCCATTTTGTGTTGCCAACAATGGTTCGAAGTTGCTGGTATAATGTGATCAGTTTGTGTAAGTTTCCTACAAATGTTGTAATGTAACTGGTTGTTATGTTTAAATCTCGTCAAATCTAGAAAGTTAAGCTTATTTTCAGATTCAATTTCCAAAGTGAATTTAATATTAGAATGAACTTTATTAATATTAGACAAGACCTGTTGAGCAGTATGAGCTGAAGCTTTAAGGAAAACCCAGCAATCATCAACGCAGCGAAACCAGTGTATAATCTGTGGATTTCTATAGGTTAAAATAAATTTGTTTTCTAAATGATTCATAAAAACATCTGCAAGAAATGGAGATAGGCTACTTCACATCGCTAATGATTCTGATTGTTTATAGCCTTATAGCATTTGTTATTGAAAAGGAAAAAATCTTGAGATAAACAAAAATTCAATAAGGCCAAAGTTGTAATTACATTGTCTTCTCTGACGTTGGCAGATCGTAGAAGATCTCCAACTAATGGTAGAGTTTCTGATTTAGGAACAGAAGTAAAAAGGTTACTTACATCAAATGACAGCATAATGAAATCATCCTGCAGTTATTCTGTAATTTCTTTACGAGATCCAAAGTATTACTTACCGAATGAATTGGTTTAAATTTAATACAATTTGTAATTAAAGCTAACATAAATTTCGATAATTTTTCTACTGAAGTATTTATGAAACTTACAACTGGCCTCATAGGAATTCCATTTTTGTCAATTATAGGCAATCCGTACAACCTAGGTGTAATAAGGTTGCTAGAAATTAAGGATTTAGAAGCCTCATATTCTGACAAAAAATTACTGAAGTTGTTGGCAAAAAATTTTGTTTTTGAATTAACTTATTGATAGGGTTTCTGTCTAAGAATGCGATGTTATTATCTTCCAAAAAAGTTTCCACTTTTTGGATATAATCTAATTTGTTGAGAATTACTAAACAATTACCCTTGTCTGCCTTGGTAACAATAAGATTATGATCTTTAATTTTCTTCTTAATAGATTTTAACACTTTATAATTTTGTAAGGCATTTGACGACACTTTATTATGATTATAATTCTTCGTTTTATGTAGGATGTAAAAGATATCATCTCTCAGAGAAAATTGATTAATATTTGTAGTGATACATTCCATCGCTACGTCTATTTCGATAGAAAACTCCTTTAACTTTTCTAGTGTAATGTTATTAGTAAAAGCAAATTTAAGACCCAAATTAAGCAATTGAAGTTCCTTATCAGTGAAGCTGATTTTGGAAAGGTTTTTTTATCCTATCGTGAAAGTTAAAATAATGAGATTGATTTCTAGATCTGTTAATTTGAAAATGTTTTTTGCTTATTAAAGAATTTAGTTTCTTATTTAATTTTTCAAATTTCAAAACTCTCGATTTTCAACTTCGTCATCAACGTCTTCAAAAATTGTGTGAAAGTTAAAAAATCATAATCTTTAACTAATCTATCATACAATATTTTAAGTTTACAATTAATTTGATCGAGTTTAGCATAGTGTTTGGAAATTTCAAAACGCAACAACTTAAGTTCAATCTCATCAATAATATTACGGCTTACGTTTTTTGAAAATTTAACCTGAGCAAAGACCGAAGTAACTTATTACGTTTTAAAAATACGATACGATAATTCTTACAATTTAAATGGTGATAGTTCTTCACCAAAAAGTCGATAAAACAGTTTACGAAGTCGGTAATACAGTTTAAGAGTTCATAAATACATCACGCAAGCGCAATGAATACGAAAGCAATGCAACGCCCTGGCGGCCGGAAGCGCGAACCTTATTACAGATTCCGCGTGCCAACCACCATGACGTCACCATTGTACAAAATTATAGTGCGCCATAATCGGAAAATTTAAGAATTTACAACAAAAGGTAATACGTTAATTACTTACATAAATATGTCTCGGGGTTAAAGTTGATACGCCGACGCTATTCCAAAGCGTTCGGACCGGCACTCAGGGCTCCGCTCCGGGCTGTTGGCTGAGCATGGACATACGATTCGTCTCGGGTCGTGGAGTTCGTTTCGCCTAGGTGGCTATGAATTTCATCTACCTAATATGTAGGGAGCGGCAGGATCAGGTTTTATAAGGGACGACAAACAAGATAAAACAGAAGGGAAATCTACATACTAGGGATAAGGCACGATACGATACCTCAAAGCGACCACTTCACTCGAAGAACCAAGGCAAACAGCCACGTTATAGAGAGAACAGGAAACTTCCTCACTTTTTTGTCTTTTACCCATTGGCGCGAACTTATTCGTCCAACCCTCTAGGGTCGCGCACTCTGCGCAAACTCACTGGGACGTATCGGAAGTACGCGCCTAATCTTTTGAAATTCCCGCGCACCGTGTCTTTTGAAAATATGGCGCGAAACCTCCCTACATCCAAACTTAACCTAAACACAATGTTTAAAGGGCCACTTTGGCACGTAACAAACTTTCTTCTTGATACAATTTTGAATAAACCATATGCCTATCTTAATTGTTGTACGTTTGATGGAAAGTTTTTAAATTTTTTCAGCCATTTTTGACCATGCTGTCATATAATATTAAGAGTTAATTCTTGTCTGTGTACACGAAATTTTCAATAAAATCCAAAAGAGAGTATTCTTGGGTAAAATAATATAATATTTAAAAAATCCTTATAAAAATTACAGCAGAGCGCTTTCGGCGTTAGACATCTTCGGTGTCATGTCAACTTAAAACTATATAATCCATCAAACTATTACAACAGATATAGGACATTTTACTTATAAAACTAATATCGCATCAATAAAGACTATTTAATAATTGATTGTTTCATAAAATTGGATTACATCTTGTCTGCGTAGTTGATAAAGTCGAAAAGGACAAATTGTTAGATTTCTGTATAGTGACAAGTAAGGAGTGCACTTATTATCGTTTGACTTTAACTATGAAACAAATTCAAAATCCAATAATAGCTTTATTCGAATTGTAATAAGATTAAACAAGATACTTTCATCCCAAAATGTTGCCATGGAATCAAACCTACAAAAACGAACAGCTCGAAAACAAAAAAAACAATGTTTCTACTGTCTACAATATCCTGATTAGTGAGGGTGAAGTGGTTCATGTTTGTAAAGAATGTGTAAAGTAAGAATAGAAATGGTGAAGCGAAATTTGGTGCATAAACTAAAAATACCAATTGAAAAGCAGGGCAGAAACAGAGTGGGGAATTGAAACAAATACACCAAAAAATGGATATAAATAATTATTTAGAAGCAAATATTGCTGGTTTACACCTAGACAGTAATATGTATTACAGAAGATTGTAATTAGTTTATAGGTAAGCAATACAAGTTATAGTTTTAAACCAATTTTATGTGACATCAACCCGATGTCACACACACAACCTTTTTAATAACGACAATTAACAGAGTACAACATAAATATTGCACCGTAACACTTTAGTTTAAGCAAATACATGGTGCACTTAGTGTTGTGTGGGTTGCCGGAATTTAGGCAAGAAAGTCGCCGCTAATATGTTTGAGTTCAAGCACAGTCGTAGATAGACAATCATGCGCATTGAAATAAAACATGGTAGATCATTCTTGTCTTTGGCATGTAGTCGCTAGACACGTTTTTTAAAAAGGTGGTGTGAGTTTTTGGGGCCGTCATGACTGGAAGAAAGTTCCATTCATGGCAATTGCATTTAGCTTGGCGTTGGAACCATAGCATACAGCTCTGTTAAAACGTGGTTCTAACTAATATCAAGTATTTATAAAACGCAAGCAGCTTAAGATATATAACTTATGGTGTAGAAAATCGACACGAATTTTCATTTCAATATCAATCATCATAACTCAAGATGTAATTCGTAGTTTTGCTAAACAAGCTTTTGTCGATCCTGGAAAAGATAGCAAACTCCACATGCTTTGTTAACAGGTGTTCTGTATTTTATTGTTATTACTTAATGCCGTGAAGCTTTGGTGAGTACAATTCCTTTTTTTTTATGATCCAGATGAATCAACATGTAAGTGATGAACCTTTTGTTTGAAAAGCTCAATTAGCTAAACTGAAAGTAATTAGTTACAAAATACGAAATTAAGAATTTTGATTTGCAAGTTTGAACGATATCTTATTGAAACAAATCGTATTTTTAATTGGTGTAGTTTAAATAATTTGGCAAAATTTTTTTACGTCCTCATATTCTTTTGTTCAATGTTTGTTAAGAATAACACCTCAAAATAACATGTGTTATGATAAGAGTCAAGTTTTCTATGTTTGTTTAAAACAGATGACACTTATGTTACTAAGCAACTTTTGTATTGAGATAATTGAAGATATAGAAACAATTCAGTAAAAAACCTTAGAAAGACTAAAGTATAATATAAAGTAAATCATTGTGAGCTGTATCCAAGATTTTTGATTACGGCAATATAAATAACGTATTCAGATTTTGAATAATTTTTTGTAATGACATGTCTATCCTGTTAATAGCTGTGATTTTTCACAACTTAACATTTTTAATTAGCATTCATTCTCGTGCTATAGTATTTACACTGTAACCCTTTTTAATTTTTTGTACATAGATGAAAAGAAATAAATTTTATTAGATACTAGTCAAAACACCCAATCATTTTATTTCCAACAGCTCAATAAATGAAACAAGTAACCCTCTCCATTTTCATTGAGATAAAAATAAGCAAAGAAATGATGTTCCTTCATTTCTAAATTCAGGTAGATATTATTCCCTTAAGGTTTATCTGCGTCTATCCTTAGGATGAATTTTTGTGTTAACTTTATTGACGCAGTGGCGCACTAGTTTATTCAAAGACAGGTTTAGTCTCAGAAAGTACCCCGACCATCTCATGCCTCCGCAGGAATAGGCCCCCGAGTTTAGACCGAGAGCATGCTATTTTTCTTTCGCAACACCAGCTTGGCCCTATGACATCCTTAATAAAGACCATCCTCAGAAAATATAAATAGTGAGAGAAAAAATTACATTACAGCACAACCAACATTCTACATAAACATCGTGCACCCCTATCTTACAAGTGTGAGGTAAAACACAACAGTCGTGTTGACACTACCGCACTTGCAGCTTATATTTTTAACATACCGCTTAAGTGCACTAAATCCACAATAGTTAGCTTTTCTCGAAGACTACAAAAAATGTTATGAACCCAAAGATTTGTAAGTATATAACTCAGCTTTTCCTTGGTTTCCACAAAACCAATCTCTACATCACCACAGGTATACAATTTTCTAATAAAATGACAATACAGACTGATGTGCTTGCTGCGATTATGCCATTCTGGATTCTTTGATAACCTTATAGCCGATGGGTTATCAACCATTACTGTAACACATTCTTTTTAATTTTTAAATCCCGAAGAAAGTGTTGCAACCAAATAGAATCCTTGTGTCATCACTTAGAGCAATGTAATCTGTCTCAGTTGTCGATCGAGCAGCAACGCGCTGTTTTCTACTCGACTAAACACAGGACTACCAGTTAGTGTGAATACACAACCACTTGTAGATTTTTAGAATTTACATCAGTGCAAGAAATACCATAATTTTGAGTAGTTTGAAGATACTAAATAATCTTCTTCACAGCTGCCCAATGTTGAGTACCAAAACATGTAGAATATTGACTAACCCGATTTACAGCTTACTCAATATCTGATCAAATGATTCTGCAGAAATATGAGTGCACCGATTACCTCCCTGTATGGTATAAGCTTAGTATTTTCTACTTTGAATTTTTTCCAATGAACTAAAATGTAATCCAGGTTCTGCCGGAACCTTCGAAGGTTTACGTTAGTCCATACCAAATTTTGTAAGCGTTTTCTTAGTACAGTTTGCCTGACATGCCTAAGGTTAGTCGTTTCGATTACGAAATATTTCCACGCCAATGAAGTTTAAACTATTTGAAACAGTGATCTAAAATGTATCCTTCATTTGAGTCCAAATAAGGGAAATTGTCTCACAACAATTTGAGATGAGCAATTTATCATCAACAATGTAATATAATTCGCCATGTAAAAATGTTGTTTTTTTCTGTGACAGGAAAAAAGTTGACATTTAGTGTTTCTTGACAAGTAACAAAATGTCACTTTTTATGAATTTACTTTTTTCCCCGGGAAAAAAAATGAGTACTTTTTCCCGGGTATGTGCAAATAAATAACCACTCGCAGAATTAAATTGACACATATATGTGATTACTTTAAAGGTTTCCTTAGCAAGCAAGTCTAACTGTCCCTATAAGTACAACAGCGAATAATTTTTTGACTTGAATATATTGTAATATTTTTTTCAATATTAAATCATCGTTTTCTTTGTCGCAGAAAAAAATTGTGTATTATACACGGGTAAAAATGTAAGATTTTAACTCTCGGTGTTTTGTCTCCCTCTGCTTCGTGTCGAGAGACAAACACACCTCGAGCTAAAATCTAGTCCTTTCTTCCCTTTATTATGTCGAACTGTTAGATCTGATAACCCTTTTTCAACTGCAATTGCCAATAGAATGTGTGCCGACTCACAATGCACAACTGGTGTAAAAGTGTCTGTAAAGTCTATGCCCTCATGTTTGAAATATAAACGAGTGATAGGAACCTTGGTGTGTTTGATGACAAATACGAGGCCATACATGTCACGTACCTAAGCCAATTTACATCTAATTCCAGTTAAGAACACTAGTACTGTAAAGCGGCTTCTAAAATACTACAAGGAACGATAAACTACAGGATCATGTACAAAAATAACCAATTAGGAAATCAAATAGCCACTTTGTTACATGCCAACCGGCATGTATCACGTTAGATTTAATTTGTAAATAAATTGCCGCGTATTTTTAAATAAATACGTCAATTTTCGTCGTCCCTGACAGCCACGTCTGCGCAAAGGGATGCGGAGTGCGCGCGTGGTGTTATAAGACACCATTAAGTTACGAGCCCACGACAAAGCAACACCTATCTTGAGTGGTGTGTCTTTTCTTTTTAGATATGTAGGTTTCTTGTACCTTTATCTTCTATTGTACCTGGTACCTTAATTCAAGTCTTTACCCTACGACTACAGAAGCTACAGGAAGGACGGATGGTAATTTGATTCAACATGTTGATAGCTTGATAGCAACATGTTTGCATGTGCTCTGTGCATTTTAAATTAATTCTTATAGTTAAACTGCAAGTTTTACAGTTTTATTTATACCATCTGAATACCAATCTACTAGGTTATCTGGTGACATAAGTGTTTTTAAGTGCAGTGTTTTTATTGAAGAATAGTTCCTACTAGAAGCAGTTATCAATACACAGTGATATACTTAACTTCAGGTGTTTTGTGATTTCTAATAAATATTGTTTGGAATTTGAATTCACGACAGGGCTGTATTTAGCTGCATTCAACTTATTATTTATTTATGTTGGAAGGTATTTGGAGTTAATATTTCAATCATGGGTGAAGATGGAGACAAACCTGTCACTATCTCTATTAGTAAAAAGTACAATAGTTGTCTTAGAGGTGTTAAAGGTGATGTGAGATGCATCTCCTGTGCTTCCTCTTTTCATCCTGGCTGTGCAGTAAGACTAAAAGGTACACTTATAATTGGATATGATAGGTTGTTATGTGCTGAATGTGCTGCACCCTCCATTATCTCTGAAGAGGAGTTTGGTGATGACTTCGGTCAAGATTCCAAAATTCTATGAGCAATCTTAAAATGTATGCAGCAAAATGCTGAATTTTTTCATAATAAGTTTCTTTCAATGAAAATTGAAATTGCTGATTTAAAGAGCAAATTAGTAAGTTTTCATAGTGGTAGTTCCATGGTGAAGCATGCTTCAAGTTCTCACAATCATATATTGGATACACAGTTAACACCTTCTCAGGTTTCTAATTTACCAATAACTAATGACCAAGTTAGTAAGGCTATACATTCAGTAGAATATGCTGTTGCAGCAAAGAATAGTAGCAAAACTATGGAAACGATTATTTCTTTGAATAGTGATTGCTCAGTTCCTGTGACTATGGCATCTAATGTGGAATCCGTTTCTAACATTGATTTATGCAATGAATCCAATGCAGAAAATTGTATGAATTCTGTGTCTTGTTTGGATGTTGCTAATAGGAGAAAACGCAAATTAAAATCAAGAAACAAGGTTATCATTGGTACCCAAACTGTGTTACCCAATTCAGCTCTTTTTAGTGGTAGTGTAAAGAAAACTTGGCTGCATTTGAGTAGAGTTATGGCTAATGCACAAACTCCAATTGTGGAAGCCTCACATATTTTGAGATACATGCAGGACGATGGTGCCAATGGTGTCTGCTTTAAGATTGGCACTAGAGGTAATTTAAATTCTTTTAAACTGAGAATTCCTGCTGATTTTGTTGAAAAGGTCATGTCTCCATCTTATTGTCCTTGCGTTGTTATGGTACGCTTTTTTTAATTCAAGGTCAGTGATAAGAACAAAAGGGAATCTAAAATAATTGCCAAAAGTTCTTTGCAAAATACGACTGTGACTAACAAATTGCTGGATACTGAATTACCAGCTTCCTGACTAACAAAACTACAAGTTAATAACAGACATTCATCATTCATCAACGTTTTTTACCAGAATGTTCGTGGTCTTCGTACAAAAACTGTTGATTGCTACCGTGCCAGTTGTTCCTTCAATTTTGAAATTATTGTCTTGACTGAGACATGGCTGAACAATGATATTTCTAACAATGAGTTATTTCCTTCTATTTACACTGTCTTTAACACCAACAGGAACTATTCTGCACTCAATTGTGACCGTGGTGGTGGCTCACTTGTTGCTATTACTTCTAATATGAATACTTCCCAGCTTCCTGGTTGTTCCAATTTACATTTTGAGGACACCTGGGTAAAAATCGACCTATTTTTGCAGTGTATAATGATATGTAGAGTATATTTCCCACCCAACTCAAATTGTGAATTATATCAAGAATTTATGGACAATGCTGCAAGACTTCAAATGGCTTATAAAAATCCCAAATTTTTAATAATCGGAGATTTTAATTTACCTAAAATTAATTGGGTACCTGACGTTGATTCTTTCAGCACATGTGGCACTTTGCCAATCGAGGCTGAAAATCTAATTGAGAACATGCAATTTCTTAATTTACTGCAGGTTAATGGTGTTTCTAATTCTTCTGGTAAGTTTTTGGATCTAGTTTTTGCTGATGAGGGGGTTAATGCTCTAGTGCGTGAATCTGATGTTGCTTTAACTACTGTGGACGGTCACCATCCTCCCTTGCTTATTTCTATCAAGAGTAATTTTATTCTTTGTATTAGGTTTTGTGAGAATGTCCATGTCTTTGCTTATAAAAAAGCAAACTATGATGAACTTAACAGAATGTATAAGTCAATTGATTGGTCAGTTTTAGACAACGTTCAGAATATAGATGAAGCCACAAATTACTTCTATTCAACTGTTTTTGAAGGTATTAATAAATTTGTTCCCATATTAAAAAGAAAGTCTGGAAAATATCCGTGTTGGTATAGTAATTCTTCGATTAAACTCATTCAATTAAAAAATAAACTATATAATAGGTATCAGCACTCTAGATCGGAAACTGACTTTGTTAGATATTCCACGGCTCGTAAGGAATCAAAACGTTTGATTGACTTTTGTTATTTAAAATTCATCAGTGATAGTGAGCTAATGATTTCCGACAACACAAAACATGTTTGGTCTTTCATTAAGTCATTAAAGAGAGATTCAGGCATTCCAAAACGGATGTCATACAATGGCAAAATTCTAAGTGATGCCCGTAGTTTAGCCAATGCTTTTGCCTCAATGTTTGAATCTTGCTATGTTAATCACTTGAATGATCCTTCCTCTTCTAGCAAATGTTCATATTCTTACAATAGCACTACTCTTGTTTCACATATCTTTACTGAAGATGAAGTAAAAAGAAAAATTCATGCCTTAGATTCATTTAAGTGTGCGGGATCTGACGGCATTCCTTCCTTATTCCTACACCAATGCCGTGATAGTCTATCGCAAGCTTTAGCGATTCTTTTTAATAAAAGCTTTAGTAGTGGAACATTTACCCTAGCTTGGAAAAGGTCATTTTTAATCCCAGTATTTAAATCGGGTGACCGTGCTAAAATTATCGTGGCATATCAATTTTATCCTCTATTGCTAAGCTGTTTGAGTCCATCATATGCGATGAGTTATTCAGTGTATTTAAAATTGTATTGCTATTGAACAGCATGACTTCTTTAAAGGCCGTGCTACTGTTACTAACCTTGCCATGTATCACGATTTTCTTATAAATAGTTTGGAAAGTGGATTACAAGTTGATACAGTATACGCTGATGTTTCAAAAGCTTTTGACAGTGTTTGTCACACGTTACTCATTGTTAAACTTCGTTTTCTTGGTATAACAGGTTCATATTTGAAATGGATATATTCCTACTTAGTGAATCGCACCCAATGTGTGAAAATAGCAGGCATAATATCCAGAAACATCAGTGTTTCGTCAGGTGTGCCTCAAGGGTCACACCTTGGCCCAATTCTTTTTATTCTCTTTATCAATGACGTTGTTTCTGCATTTAAAAATACAAAATGCCTACTATATGCCGACGACTTAAAGTTTTTTGGGTGTATTAGTTCTATATATGACTGTCTTAAAGTGCAAAATGATATTGACAATCTAGTAATCTACTTGGCTCATAATAAACTCAAACTAAATATTGGGAAGTGCAAAATTATGAGGTTCACAAAATGTAAAGACTTGATTTTGTTTGATTACTGCATTGGATGTTCTAAACTCGAAACTGTGGTCACCATCTCTGATGTAGGGGTTGTTTTTGATGTTGGTTTAAATTTTATTAATCATATTAATTCAGTTGTCTCTAAAGCATTTAGAATGTTGGGATTCATTAAAAGAAACTGAATACACATCAACGATGTCCAAGCTTTGAAATCATTATACAATTCTTTAGTTCGCAGTATTTTAGAATACAATTGCATCATTTGGTCACCTTATTATGGCACTTACACCCAGAAAATTGAGCGTGTACAAAACAAGTTCATTAATTTCATTCTCTGGAAGCCTAGATATCCGTATGCCGAAAGTTCACATGACATTCGTCGTCAGTTGGTCAGTTATCAATCACTGCTAGCTCGACGTACTGCAGCGTTTATAATATTTCTTTATAAATTGCTACATGACATAGTTGACTGTCCGGGATTACTAAGCATGCTGCAGTTTCGGATACCAGTTAAAGTCACCAGGAGTAATGATTTATTCTACATCGGTAGTCATCGTACTAACTATGGGGCTAGTACATTTAGTGATAAGTTAATGGGAGTTTACAATGCTTCTATACCATCCGATATCGATATTTTCAATGTTACGTGTAAATATTTGAAGACATCTTTATCCATTTTGTAAAGTGTTAACTATGTTTCTTATTCCTTATGTATATTATTACTATTTGGGTATTACCTGTAAGTAATTAATTTATATAAATAAATAAACATGGGTAACTGAACCTAACCTGCAATTCACCGTTGTGCCCTGAGATGAACTTCCGAGATGCCTACATGTAAGTAATTTGTTTTGATTTAAATTGTGCTTGCAAATCGACTTAAAAAGTGGTTGCATCACTTTTAAAGCATGGTCTTTATAAGTTCAATATGGCAGGTAAAATTTGCAGCGTAATTATGCGTTAAATTATGACAATGATGTGTAATCGCGAGTATAACAATAGCCCGAAAGTGTAACAACTTATACATATGCAGATTGGCATACAGACAAGAACAATTGTAAGTCATATAGCGGGCACGTAATAATGATTCTTGGTATAGCCATAACTTGATTAAGCCACAAACAGCGATGTGTTGCATTAAGTACAGCTGAAGCAGAATTTATTGCTTTCAGTGAATGCAACAAAAAACTACTTGGATGAAGAATTACTTATGCGAAATAAGAGAGATAGCAACAATCCATGTAAGATTAAGATTGACAATGCAGCAGCACAGCACTGAAGACAACGTAACGTCTGATCGTAGTAAGCATATAGAGCTTACACTTTTCAAAGTTAGAGATGACATAAACGATGGACAAATTGAACTATAATATGTACCACAAAGCTAAATTTTGCTGACATTTTTACGAAAGGCCTTAAGTATGCAAGAATGTGCAGTTTATGCATCGACAATGGAATCAGTTTCGTGAACGGAAGCTACAGCAAGACACCACTGAAACAAAAAGTGACTAGGCGGTTTTGACTTCGGTTGGTTTTTTGATGCGTTTTTTATTTTTAAAAGACAAACGAGATGCCAGATTTAATTTTATGAAGTGCAAGTTTTAAATTCAGCAGCTTGAAAATAATTACAAAACAAATTATACTGACACTAAATTGAAATCATTATTCTGTAATTGTTATAAAATGGAATTAGAAACTCATTATTTTGCTATTGTCATTGTTAATTTACTATTATATCCTTGTGTAATATTACCAAATCATCGAACATTAGAATGTAAATATTAATTTAGAAAGAATATTGTCGTCCAATATGTTACTATTAAAAGATATAAAAGCAATGGTAAACTTGAGACATTCATTAGACTTTATGCTTGTGAATACTAATTCAAAACATTTTGTGAGTTAATTATTTCAGGTCACCGTTTGCACTTTGTTTTGTAAGATAATCGCTAGTTGTTGCAATAATTCTCCATGGATACTTTTACTTCATAAAAAATCAGAAATCGTTAGGAGCTGCAAAAAAAAGCAATTGCAATATCACTGATGCAAACTTTTTCCAAAGTGACATTCTAGGTCACGGATTATCATTTTTAATGCATGCTACAAATCACCTTGATTAAATACTCTATTCTATTTAAAGTCATAAGTCAAAATATCTATTCCTTTATTAAAATCCCAGAGAATTCAATGTCCAACTGAAATTAAATTGAAAACCCCCATAGCTATATCTTCAGATTGTACAAGATTGTAGCCTAAAATTTTCAGTTGCACTTTGTAATAATAACAGATAAGAAATCACATAATCTTTATAAGTTCACGAAGTTCCGTTCTTTTGATAACTCTCACGCAGTGAATTTACCACTTATTGAATCTATTACTCAATTTCTAGAAAAATGTATTGCTCTTTAAAGGTTATCATATGTTCATTAATTTAATATAAGAAGACATTTCGACACCTTTGTTGTTCAATTTTATTTATACAATATAAACAAATGGAAAAATTTTATTTATATGATTTCGGACGATTTATTTGCTTTATGAACAGTATTTTACACATAAAAGAGGTTTATTCTATCAGCTAATTTTTTAACTTGATATTGATAACCAGTATTTTATAATAAAGCCTACAAAATATACAGTAATATAGAAACACTTTTGATTTTAGTTCGTAACCAAGTAAAATAAAGGTTATTCACCATGCTAATAATTGTAAAACTCGTCGCAAATTTGATAATTTCTATAAAAATACTCTGATAGAAAAACAAATAATTTGTTTTTAAAAATATGCTTAATTTTCATTTGATTTATTATGGCAACAGTAGAGTTACTGAAAAAACATTTCAATTAATTAATTGGTACAAAAATATCAATTATAAAGATAAATAAAAAAATTGTTGACGATAATCTTATGCTTTTGAAAAATGCGTATATATATGTATATGTATGTATGTGTGTGTGTTTTATATATATATATATATATATATATATATATATATATATATTACTATGAAAAGCCCCACATTGGAGTGCCACCAAAAGAGTGATGTGGTAAGCTCCGCGTTGAGGTGCCACTAGAAGAGTGCTGTGACAAGCCCTGTGTTGGAGCATTACTAAAAGAGTAATATGATAATGACCACACGTTGATGCGACGCTAAAAGAGCGCTGTGTTACAGATACAGTAAATTGTAAAACTTGAAATTGTTGCCCTAACCTTCCTTTCTAACGTTGCCTGGCTAGTTAAACAGAATTGACAGAGTTTTTAAAATGAAATCAAACAGCAATATTAAAGCATTTATATAGTATGAAATATTTTCTCTCATACAAAAACATGTAGAACATTTACAACATTTTCTTTCAAACATAAAATAATTTCTAAGAAGTACTTATTATTAAAAAAAAAAGGTTCCTTACTTTGTTTTAAATTTACAGAACTTTACCTGACTGTTTATTCCCACACTTGTAAGGTTTGTTTGGCCAAAAAATCCTCGACAGATAATCTACTAAAAGGTCAGACTATTTGCGAACTCTGAACACAAACTGCCCTGGTAAAAATCCTCACAAAAAAATTACAAGATTAACACTTATTATTGTACCCTAAATTAAATCCAAATACTCTAATGTCAGTTAAAAATAAATGTAAAGGTAATACTAGCAGAATCCACAAAAACACTCCTCGTAATTAAATATCTTCTTATTTTAAATTGGTGTCCAAATCAGTCTACAAGATTTTCCATATTTAAAATCCTCATTTCAAACAGCAGTTACCAAAGTAAATTTTTGGTTAAATCCTCTTTCGATTATTTAATAAAAATTTTAAAATAGCGTTATATTGAAGAATTTTCCCTCTTCATTGTATTTAATAATTTCCAATTTTTTTTATGTAAGTTATACTTCTCGCAATTTCTAAACCGACTTTTGTCACAAATGACGTCACGCCATAACAACTACAAATGATATTCTTATCTTATTCTAACTCTAGAAAAAGTTTCCTTCACTGTTTGTAAATTTTGCAATGTTGCCGCCTTGATTTGCGACATTTGTTGACAACTAATATTACTTGTATTGGTCATGTTAGATTTTCATTGGCGTTCCTATTACATGTCATTAACCTCTTGCGTAGTTTTGTCCCACATTTTGTGTTGTTCTTGCTTGCATTTAAAATTGTCCTTTTTCAGAACAGACTTGCGTTGTTTACATTCGGCAAACCTTAAAAATTAATTTTCATAACTGTTCGTCCTCTTACTTTAGTTTAATAAACATAACCTCCGGAAGTCTTGATTATTGGTGGCTATTATTCAGTGCCCGGTATAACATGCATATGACTAACTAAGAATATATAACACATTAAAATGATTCAATTAAAATATGCTCACTAGTACAAATTCCACGTAATAACATTTATTATTAAGCTAAACAGCTTAGACTCCAATTTTGTCGGTATAAACTCATTATATAAGTTACTTTTTAAAAAGGAACAAACCACATTCCATCATCAATTACTAAATAAATGCAAAATCTATATTGTACCAATAGCGTCATTGTAGTTATGAGCAATTGCTATTTTGATAGTGAAAACGGCGCCAAATGACATCACAATATAGATGACGAAAGTCGGTTTAGAAATTGCAAGAACTATATGTTTAAAGCACCACTTCTATATTCATTGTAACATTGTAATTATTAAATTACAGTATGCTTACTGCATACTTTAAATATTATCTTCGCAAAGCAACAGCTCACGACAAATCAAAATAACATTTCGGGATCGAATTTAAGAATGACCGTTTTTAATAAATGCTTCCTAATATATACAAATTATATATTTCCAGAATGTACTAGAGTAGTATGGAACATTATGATGCAAGGTTATCAGATAAACTCATTAGCGTCTAAAATCGCGGCGATTTACCTAGTAATCGCTTCCGCTTATTAACGACGTGCGCTGCCTCGTCTTTGTTTAACACCCAAAGTTATTGTGTAGTATCGCTTCTCTCCAACAGTGAATTTGAAGATCATAAATATTTCTTATCAATTTCTATTGCATTTTGGTTTTTTAGTGTTCCGGCCGTCTCTTGGAATAAACGTTTCTAGAACTAATTAGTTCATACGAATTTCACTATTTGTTCTGAATTCCTCTCGAATTTTCAAGAATATGTTTTATTTAAATTGAATTTATGTAATTCACAGTGTAATTAATTTAAACTTTAATTGCTTTTTAATGCAAATGGATACATTTTTATAGCAAATATTTGCTTTCACGGTAAAACGTGTTTTAAGATTACAATTAGAGTTTTAAATACAACATTGATTGTAGTGTTTATGCTAAATGCTTAAAGCTAGTACTATTCTATGCTATTTTCAGCAAATAATGAGCAGTTTTATATGCATCGAAAAATGTATTGATAATTAATAAGTGAAAATAAATGGCTTTGTATTTATCTTAAAATAATCGATTTGCATTCGCATTCAATGCGTTTATATCTCAAATAAATTATTTTACACATACGGCTTATATCATACAGGGTGATTATTTAACGTGCAATTGCATTCTTGGCTTAGCATTTTAATGAATAAAGGTACGCTTGTATTATACAGGGTGTAACCATGAATTCACGAAAATTTCCGTTTTTTCCAAATTCTTTTATATTTTGGTGGGACAGATTTGTAGAATTTGGGTTTCAATGACCTTCTGTGGCCCCTTATCACGTCAATATATATATATATATATATATATATATATATATAAAACCGTGATTAAAGGTCATAGCAAGGTCATACTACATCGTATGACAGACTTCATAAATTCTAGAAAATGCGAGAAAGAACCAATTTGTTTAGACATATATTTGTATAAGAACATATTTGTGAAATACACTGTAAAACCCATTTCAGAAGTCAAACGTTGCTGAAAACCAAATACATTTTCAATGCTGTATCAAAAATTGAGATAGATTGAGGCACTTTAAATTATACTAAATATAATAATAAAACTTACAAGGTGTTGAATAAACAAAAATTTAAATTTGAAAGGCAGTCGAAGTAGTTCATGAATAGTCAAATAACCGAAAATACAGTAAGGAATATGAAATTTAATTACATAAGAACGAAAATATTTGCGTGCAGGAACTGAACGTAATAAATCTTGAGCTTGATAAAAATTGAGAGAGAGCTTCTTTAAACAACTTTTAACAAGGAAATTATTTTAGAGCTTGAATTTTTAATTTATTTTTGAAATCATTGACAATGGTAGTCTACTTTAAGACCTTGGTTACAGGGATCTACAACTAGAACTACAACATATACAGATTTTATAAATTTCAACTATAGATAGGACCATTATTACTGTAAATACTGATAATAGTAAATTAATTTTGTTACTAAAATTATTGAGGTTAATATCCATGTTTCATGTCAAATACTCAACGTACACATTTGAAGTTAAGCTTTAAATTAAGAGGACAAATTTTATGAAATTATAGGTGTTGGTTTGAGTATACCCTCACATGATCACGATTTAAGGAAAAAATTTAATTAACTTGAAGTTAGACGTTTAAATTGAACTGTTTGATAAGAGGTTTTACATATAAAGATTGTGAATTTAAATTTTGGCATATTGGAGATCAAGGGAGTCACTCTACCAATTCCTTTACTATAATACTGGAGTTTATTAAAAATACTACATCTCGTTTAGTTTTCTTAAAAGAAGAAGGTAACAGATACTTTGTTAAATTGTGAGTTGTGAACTAGCTAGGTAGAAGTTATTTTGGCATCTACTTAAGCACAGTAGTGTTGGTATATTGCTTATATAGCATGCGGATGTGCATGTAGCTGTGCAGGGTACAGGAGCGCTCATGTTAGTGTATGTATAGGTATGCATGTGTGTATATTTTTTAATACTATTATGCTGTGTAACACAATGCGTTACGCTAAGCATAAATTAGCATGAAACAAATAATATTTAATCTTGAATGGCCTAACTTGTTATTAAAACACCCTACAAAAACTTCATTTCATGTGCAATAGTGTTTAAAAACTAAGACTTGTACTTAAGTCTATATTTTTATTCGAATTAAACTGAAACCACAAAGAAATTCTGGTCTTTCTGTTAAATACATAGGGGAACTTGAATAACGGATTGTAAATCATTTTAAACCACCAGAATGTAAACAAATCAATTATAACCATAAAATTTTATAGTGGAAAGCATGACATGTTTTAAAAAGCTTTCAGAATTGTAAAACAACACTCATTAATATGCACCTCAAATATGAGCTTTCCATGCAATATCACACAGTTTTAATACACATTGTTGCTGCTATCATAAAATAAACCACAAATAATAATAATAATAATAGGTCCTTATTGCAAAGAAAAAACAAACGAACTTACAAAGAAATTCTTTATATGGACGAAGTTCAACTAATAGAGAATCCATCAGCTGTTCTACCACTTAACCCACTAACAATGGTAACATTACAAATTTTAAATTAGCTAACTGTTGTGTGCAATAATTTATTACATCCTAATGATAAAAAACCAGTTTACATTTTAGTCGAGTCTTCAAATGTGCGATATTTTAAAACTTAAATATTATAAGCAGCATTGTGAATAAGTAGAATAGTAAAAGAATTACATAGTTGCATCTCATAACAGTTTTATTTTAAGTTGACGATTGAATGGCACCGATCTTAGAGTTTTACAGTTATCAGGCAAGTTATTATAAAGTCTCACGATGTTATAAGTAAAAGAGCGTTTGTACTGTTCCAAATTTCGCCTCGGAATGGTTATAAGATCGTCGTTGCAATTACAGTAGTAGCATGATTGTTGCTGACTACCGCGGCGATGCTGTGTCCATTCACTTCCGAGAAGAAGTTGGTATAACCTCCACGCATTAACAACTGCCATATTTTAAAATTGGTGAATAGGACCCACCGCCACTTTTTTCCTTGAACGCTAATTCGATGACAATTCAACTGTTGATCATGTAGGTCTACTCCATCCATCGACTTTTTACAACTTAAATAAAGCGAATTGGGATATATCAATTTTGCTCTTAGCTGCTGTTGACCAGCGTTTTAACTTTCCAGTGGGTTCTATAGAGTCAAAGCATGTCCCCGTTGTTACAATATTGTTGTCTTTTTATCGTACGAATAAAAGACCACGTCTTTGTTTGTATTGGTGTTCGAAGCAACTTCTTTCCCTTTATTGCAGTAAGTTTTTGTTAGTGAAGGGGCACTGCTTTGTCCTGTTATCTCTAATAGTTCCAGTAGCTCTAATACCTTTTTCCTTTAAAACTGCTAACAGATCGTAACTCGTAAAAAGTTATCAAAAAACAATCTGTGATTTGATGGCGAAGCGACTGTTTCAACCATGTCCAAGAGCACTCTGGATCCCAGCGGTTCTCTCTTCTTTTGACCTTCTTGCTGCACTGCACGTTTTTGCTTCCACAGTAAGTACCTGTAACATGTTTAATTTCAGCAGTAATTATTCGCATTGAATTACGAGGATAATGCGCTAAGCGTGCCTTATTCTCTATTAATCCTCTTATATTAAAATATCTGTGTGACATAAAGTTACTTCGTAAAGCATCTTCAACTGCTTCTATGCGATTCCCCACCTCTAACATCGATTCGGTTCTCGCTTCGTCGAGTTAGTCGCCCGCTAGCAACCACCTTATCAAGATGTATTCCCGGCTAGAGGCAGGCGACCTTCGAATAAATTACTAATGTAAGCAAGTCAGGTCGTGCTAGACCTGAAACTATTTTGATACCTTCTACTAACGGTCGGTAAAGTATATATTTTACGAACTAATTTAATTTGGTTTAATTTATTTAGCGCGCCATGTAGGATTCGTCATATAGAATTCATCATTTAGGATTCATCATTTAAAATTCGTCACTTAAGATTTGTCAATTTAAAATTTGTCTACAAAGAAATTTGTTAACTAAGAATTATGAATGTTGGTTTTGATTGCAGTCGTCCCAAGTTAGAAATGGCTGGTAACCTTGTTTGAAGAATATTAATTTCCATCTCGATTTGTCGTGAAGCAACAGAGGCAGTTTGGTTCGTTATTAGATATAAGATATTTCATGCATGTGTTTTGAAAGTCATAAAAATTTGATAAACAGACTATCATATAAAGCACGTAAAGTTGCTATTATGTTTTCAACATGTAATCTGTGTAATTCGCAATTATTGTTGAACTGGTTTTATAAGCCGTAGAACGAAATTTGGTTATGTTAGGTTTTTATAATTACAAGCTTTGTTCCATCTGAACCTTAGACAATTTCAACGTCATACTTTTGTTGTGTTGCACAGTTGACAGATGTTGTCAGGAAAGCAGATGCTTCGTGCAGCTGTCATTGAATTTAAACTAAACATTCCTATTTTTGTGATTAGCATTTATCTACATGGAAATTATAAAATCTAAATCTGAAAATTTAAAGACACGCTGTGTAATAATCTAGAAATTATAATTTACCCGAAAAGATCTGCCCAGGTTAGAACGTTAATTCACTGTATTATGCTTACAAATTATTTTCACTCAAATGTTTAAAGCAGGTTCATGTTTGAAGTGTAGTTGGTTGTTTTAAAAAGTCAAAACCTTGACTTTGATATAGATGTTAATGATGAAATTTTTTTTACTTGTTAAAAAGTTCCAAAATTTTAAAAAAGAGAGTTTTTTTTAGTAAACAATTAGTTAAACTTTGAGACTTTTATTTTGGTCAAATGCGATCAAATCTGATTACACAAAGGTAAAATTTTTTGAGTAATAATTTTGTGCCAATATCATATTGGATATACATTTTTTATTTTTGATACTTTTATAGGACACAAATGGTGTTCTATATTTTTATTTATTTAATCTTTGCAATTTCTTACAGGAGCTGCGTCTTATTTTGATAAGACAGGTTTTTGTTAACGAAGGCGATCGTTTTATCTTTGGGTTTCCACGTCCGCCCTTAGAATTGTGCTCTGCTATTATCGTGATTATCTCAGGACTTGGTGGCGCTTATCTAATTTAGTTTAGCTGTGGTTTGCAAACAAAATTCGACTCCCCCCCCCACTTCTTATTGCTCTACCCAGGAATTGACCCCTAGCTATGTCAGAAGATTTTTGTTCACTGACGCCCATAAAACAAAAAAAGAACAACGTGGGGCATATAAAGTTACACTAGCGCCTCAACGTTTAGTGCCCCGAAAAATAAAAGAAAATAACAACAAAAATTCGTATCATACCTACAGCATAACAGAAGCCCGTAGCACTGCATAGTAGCCAATTTTTGTAGCCAAAATGCACCGACTCTCCTTTTATAAATTATTTGGTTGTATGTCGCACGGAAAAATTTCACCATGGACTCATCGACACAGGTGTTCATGGAAAAGTCCCTATTGTTTAAAATTTTGGTTTAAACGATCGGCAAGGGATCTAAGTTTTGTCATTTTATCAAGTCTGTCTAACGTTGTGTTGTCTGCCAGGTGAATGTATCTTTTTATTTCTAAAAATCGATTTCTCGACATGGCACCAAACGGTATTTTCAAGTCTTCGTCGAGACTCCAGTATGACGTTACACTTGGTAATTAGTGGTAATCCGTTAATAATAATATAGCAATAAAAAATTTTAAGTCTACTTTAGAGACAAAAAAGCTATGGTTATTTTGTTGGAAGGAGTACAAATTAGTCTGTGTGACTATATAATCAAAAATATCGTCACTAAATAGCTTTTCAAATACCTCAATTTCATTTCAATTTTCGAAGTCATCCCGTAAAACTTCCAGTGGTTCATTACATCCATTTGTGCTATGCATACTAATGTTGGTAAAAGCTTTGGTCTATTTGGGGTTTTTAGTTTTTTCTTATCTAAATTTTGTAATCTAAACAACAAAGGTACATAATCTTCATCATCTGTGTCAGAAGTATAATGTACTTGTACTTCTTCTGCAACGTCAGTTGGTAATGCAAAATGTCCCAGCACAAGATTGTCATCTTGAATATCTTCTTCGTCCGTTACAATGTCAGGATATGGTGGAATTAAAATTATATCAACTTCAGATTGCAAATTAGAAGATTCAATATCCTTGAGAGCGGAAGGTACGCCTACATATCTTCCATAAAACTGTCATACACCAACAGCATGATGAAAATCCTTGTCTGTAATATAATAAGAAATCTAAATTTGCTTTCATACGCCCAGTGTACTCGCTTGAGTACATCATACTTTTTAGCAGAATAAAACTCAATAAATATCTCATTTTGACACAATTACGTAGATATGTATTTTAACAAACTCATTTTACACCAATTCTTTATAAAAACAACCGAGTAAACAAAACTTACCGTCAATAGTAGAAGTCGGTGCAAGAAAAAATATTTCAACAGATGCTCACCTCAGGAATAACAAAACAAAACTAACAAACACATAACGTTTCTGAACGACAAGTGAACTTGTCTGAAAGAAAACTGTTTCAACTTCTTTCACATAAAGAATAAATCACTAAAACTTGCACTATTTCTTAATAGATAGCAACAGCATGTCACTCAATTAGTTGTACTCACATGGGGTACAGTGGGCGCTAATGGGTTAAAATGGAAATTTTAGCATTGGAAACGTAGGAGATCGAGAAAGGGGTGCGTTTTTGCACATTTTGAGCTTGAAGACTACTGGACCAAAAATTATAATAAAAAATTTGTGGATGCCTTTTAGAATCCGCTTTCAAATGATACCTCACACGACATATTTATTAAATTTTTTCTTTTGACCGAATTAACCCCCACCATCTTAATCTAAATTTTTTTTCTATTTTCTGACTGTTGATATATGTGCACGCCATAAAGAACTAGCATTGTGCCAAATTTCAAATTTCTACGTTACAGAGTTTTCGAGAAAAACCTCTGTGATAGACGGACGGACGGACACGAGAGTGATCTTATAAAGGTTCCGTTATACCTTATAAGGTATGGAAGCCTAAAAATGTTTTAACGACATTATAATTTTAGGTAGGAGAAAACTAAACACATTTAATACCAATGGCTGCATTTCAACAAAAGAATGGTCAATTGAAACAAACTGATAGCAAAGTAAAGCGCCCCCAACTCAAACTAGCTTAAAATTTAATAAAAACTTTGTCAGTTAAGAATATTTATAGGAACGAGGTCAAATTGGAAAAAGTTTGGCAACAAACAGGAAATTAGAATTCGATAAACGTGAGTTCTAAAAATGCAGAAAATTTAATGGGATCAAACATTACAAGTTATTCATATTCGTAAAAAATGTAGGCGACTTAAGTAAAGTTTTTTTTTTAACAATTGATGTTTTACTCTTATTCGGAAGCATTTGAATTTTGTTCAAGTTGCAGTGCTTGCATATCTTAGTTTAAAAAAACATGAAAATTTTATAAGTAATATTTATACAACAATTTAAATAAACTTATATCAATATTAAAAACTCATTGTTCCACTAATTAACTTGGTACAAGTGATAAAACACTTCATGTGAAGTGGTTACATGTTTCAAGGTCCATATGCAATCATATCGCAACCTTGCCTTTGTCTCATGTTAAAAATGTAAAATCTTTTCCAGTATTAAGAAACAATTTAAAACATGAACAAAAGTGTTTAATATTAAAAATGCAAATAAACTATATTTAAATACTACTTACTTGGTCCTTTACGAAAGTCATATGGTGCTCCTTTAATTGTTACATTCCTTATATGTCCTAATTCAGTCAACATCTTCCCAATATCTTTAAAATATGCTCCTGATGAAGCACGACTAGGATCTAACCACTCAACTGTCTCAGTATCTCCAAATCCTGGTACCCTTATATCGACACCTTCTGGATTTGATGTTGATCTTGTAACATTATTATAAACTAATTTAACATTATCAATCCAACAATCAATAATAACAGGAACTAGTAATTCAAGATTTAACCAAATATTAAAATAATCATAAGTTGTCTTTTCACATATATAATGAACGGAATTTGTTTTATTTAATTTAGCTTCTAGTTGAGATCCTCCATCGCCAGGTATAAGAATTACTGGATTAAAACTACCAAAAACTAACAGGAAACAATTAAAAGAAAATAAATAATAGGAAAATTTAAGGTTAACAACCGAAAACATACTAAAATAGAAACACTGTTTATAACCGCGCAAAATATTGTGAACTGATGATTTTAATCACATCGTTGATTTATAATAAGTAATCTATTGTATACAAATTCATTTGCGTTATACGCCAACGAACGTAAACAAATAATATTACGTTTACTTGGTTAGATTTCCTCATTTATGCAATCAAATGATGCAGCGTTGCCACATGTACAAAATGTGCTTTACGATATGAATGTGTATTGTAAATGGTAATATGCATTTAAACTATTATGGTAAAAACAAGATAAAAACTGTTAAGGCTATTGATGTCAAAGAAAAAATTATTCTAAGAGTAGCGTAGGGTTTTAGGCGCCGTTGATCTCGGCTTTTTGAAATGTAATTGTGCTTGATTGATATTATTTTCGTACTCCCTTGCTGTCCGGCGCGACTTTTCTTTTTGATTTCGCTTAACGTGATATTACCTCAATCAACGGTGATATACTAAAAATTGAAATGAAAGACTAGTACCTATGGTAAAATAGTTACAAAACCATTTTCGAGTACGTTAATCTTCAATATATGCTGTTTAAAAATTAAACTACAGCGCTGTAGATAAAATATCAGTAATAGAATAAACAGTATGCCTTAAATATCAAGAATTATGTTACGCTTGGCAATAGCTATTTGTGCACATGTCTTAAGAGATAATAATCAGTATCGTACGACATCGTACGATATGACGTATGTAAATCAGTACAGGGTCAAGCCCATGATTCAACTTTTAGTTGCTACAAAACTTTCTCAATACCAATTAATTACTAAATATAAACGCACGATGATTATTCCTATCATACCAATAATACACACTTATTTTTTATAATTGCTTGATATCTTACTAGTCTTAAATTCAGAAAGGAATTTTCTTGAATAAAGTAAATTCTAGAATGCGACAAGAGAAGCTAATTCGGGTAATAAATGTGTGAAGTTGGATTGGCCACTCTACCAAAAAAAACTTGTACAGTTCGTTTGTACTTAAAAATTACGTCAGTTATACGCTATTTAAAGTCGTCAATCCAACTTTTACAATTAAAAATTAATTTTTAAACTTTCTTTTCCTTTTTGCAGCGGGATATATTCTGGGTCCTTGAAGCGTCTTTTTAATAAGCTTTATTCAAGAAGTACCAGCATCAAAATTAATCGAGTACATCAATGACTAACACTTTTATTCACAAAGAACTTGGAACATTTATATTCTATAAGTACAAGTTGAATTGAATGATTACAAGGTACTATTTTCATCATCATTAGATCTTCAGTTCTAAAACTGGTGGGACGTGTACCTCCGTTGTTTTCTATTCAGAGATAACTTACACATTTCCCTAAAATTCCCACATCCTACATCTTCCACTATCTGTGTGCAATAGTCTAATCTGTCTTCCTCTACTTTTCTCTGCTTCTAATATATTGCGCACTATTCCCTCATGCCTTAGTATATGTCCTATCATCTTATCTCTCCTATTTTTTACCGTTTTACACATATTTCTTTCTTCCCCTACCATTTCAAGAACCTTTGTTCTTAACTTTGTCGGTCGACAGTATAATTTTAGCCGTTAGTGAGTGCAGGTGTATTTACTCTACCCAATTCCGAGCTAAATAAATGGCACAAGGACATTTAGTTAATTTATTATCGTTAACGATTAATAATAATGGATATAAACAACTCTAATAAAAATTCGGACATGCAAAGCGATTACACTACCCAAGGTCTCGAAGGTAGAAAACATAACAGGTCAGACGGAAATGTAGAAGCGGAAGAGGATAATTTGTACTCACAAAAAAAGTTCTTAACTGATGTCTATAACGAATACGATTTAAGCAATACAATTCAACCTCCATTCTATTGTTTTATAGAATCTGCTGATAAAAATATCGGCAGATTACATAGTATGGCGATAGGAGACTTTCTACACAACACACTTAAAATTAAAATTCTATCGTTGAAATAGGGTCTGTTGGAAAGAATAGAATCCGAGTTGAAATGAAATCACCATCACTTATAAGCAGATTAGTTAAAACCCCATTAGTTAAAGCCAAGAATTATCGGGTTTACGTGCCTAAACATTTAACAGAAAGACGTGGTATTATAGGAGGTGTAGATACCAAGTTGGATGATAAATATATCTTAGAAAACATGGATAGTGACATTCGCATTATTGCAGTTAAAAGACTTAACAGAAAGGTTACTGAAAACGGAACGGTACTATTTCTTATAAAGCTACTCAAAAAGTTCTCGTCACATTTACGTGCAGTCAATTGCCAAATTTTATTATCCTTAACAGTGTATGGTGCTATGTGGAACCTTTTATCTCTCGAATTGTACAATGCTATAACTGTCTCCATTATGGCCACCTAGCTTCACAGTGAAAAGCGTCTGAGAGTAAATGTAAAATATGCAGTAAATCTGCTCATACTGATGGTGACGATTGAACCAACGAACCTTTTTGCATTAAATGTAAGAGTAATACGCACAGCACCACCTCTCGTACCTGCCCTATATATTTAATTTTTTTAATTAATTTATTTATTAACGGAACACCATTTTCAAAATTAATCATATACATTTGTTGTTCAGTGTACATGTACAATATTAAAGTATAAATAAAATATTGAACAAAAATTATTAAAAAACTGATGAAGAATAACTTTTCAATCTTCGTATTGCTCCGAGTTTTTTAAGTTTACCTTAAACGGTTTCATTGGAAGATTAAAGAAGTCCAATTTACATTCATTACCCAATCTGACAAATCTACTAACAGGTCCATTGTAGGTGTAGTTATTTGAATGAAAAGGAGTAAAAAATAAGTTATATAATCTAAGTTCTTTTTTTGGAATATTGAAATCTATCATTTGAAGAATTTCGCTACAGTCCATTAAACCATTAATAATTTTGTAGAGAAGACATAGATCATAGTATTTCCTTCTACTATCTAGACTTTCAATATTACAAGCGTTAAGGAGAAAATTATACCCAAATGTTGTATATTTAATATTCATTTTGTACGCAATAAATCTTAGGAATTTCCTTTGTACTTTCTCTATTCTATTCTTATGGTTACTATAGTATGGTGACCAAATAGTTGAGCCATATTCAAGTATGGGTCTTACCAGGCAGCAATAAACGGCTACAATGCTTTTTATATTATTGATCTCCTTCATATTCCTAATTACAAAACCGAGTATTTTTGTTGCCTTATTATTTATATTATTAATATGCAATTTAAATGTTAATTGCCAGTCGAATAATATACCAAGATCGGCTATGCTTGTGACAAGGCTAAGAGGAGTGTTTTCCAAGAAATAGTTACTCTCTATGACACGTAAAGTTCTATAAAACCGCATAATTTTACATTTAGATAGGTTTAATTTCATATCATTTAAAGTACACCATAATGCTAGATTATTTAAATCATTTTGTAGTAAGATACAATCTTCTGATTTAGTAATAACAGTAAACAGTTTCAAATCATCTGCAGATAGTAAGGATTGGCAAAACTTAAAATTAAACAGTAAAGGTGGGAGCCCTGTGGAATTCCTGATGTGACTTCAATAGTGTGCGATAAGTAATTATGAATTTGTACAATTTGTTTCCTATTGTTTAAATAATCTTTTAGCCACTGCAGTAAGGTATCATCAACACCGATCATCATAAGCTTCTCAATTAAAATATTATGATTAACTGTGTCAAAAGCCTTAGTAAATCAGTGTAAATGGAATCCACCTGATATCCATTTTCACATTCATCAAGAATTACCTGTTCGTAGATTAGTAAGTTTGAGATTGTAGACCTACCTTTAATAAATCCATGTTGCATAGGTATGATTAAGTGCTTAAGTTGGAAGGTAAGTTGTTTAGTAACAACATTCTCTAATATTTTAGCAATTTGCGATAATATGGATATCGGACGGTAATTATTAATTAACATATGTTCGCCATTTTTGAAGATCGGTATTATAAATGAAGTTTTCCATATGTCTGGATATATTCCTTGGTTTAAAGATAGTTTGAACAATAAATATAATGGATAGGATAATACAAATCTACATTTATACAACAGCAATGGGGATATTCCATCAAGCCCCGGGCTTTTATTAATATCTAACCTATCAAGTTCGTTAAATACATCTGTAACAGAGACTGTACAAGAGGTAATACTAGCTGTTGCCAGTTTATGGTTCATAGGACTAGAAACGTTAGAGGTAGAGTAAACCTCAGCAAAATAATCTGCAAACAAATTCACAATTTCAAAAGGGTTAGTGCCTGATCTATTATTATATTCCATATAATTTGGTATTAGATTACAATGGTTTTGGTTTTTTATATAGTTCCAGAAAGATTTATGTTTATGCTGAAATTCATATCCCAGATTCATAAGGTAGGTATTATGACAATCCATCGATTTTAATTTGTATTTTCCCTTAGATTTGCAAATAGCAAATAGTCAAGCCAAGAACCAGAATGCTTATATCTTTTGTGAGCTAGTTTCTTAGTATGAACAAGTCTTTTTAAGTCATTACTAAACCATTTTGGATAAGTATGAATTCTATTCTTTTTCTTAGAAATATAGCTATTCATCGCAACATGCAAAATATTGTATAACTGTTGGGTAGAGTTATTAACATCTTTAGCTATAATATTATCCCAATTGAAAGAGGATAAAAATCATTCATTCCAATATAATTCCCTATTTTAAAATTATAATCACAATATTCATATTGTAGAGGTTCTAATTGTACGCATTCAGTTACTGATAAATGTAATGCTGGGTGGTGAACATCCACCAGAACCAATAATTCATCAGATTCTATAACATTAAGATGTCTTTGATTGGAAAATACTAAATCTAATATGATTCGGTTAGAATTTAATATATTATTAGTTTGAAACATATTTAGGAAAGCTACTGTTTCCTCTAAGCACTGAGCATTTAGTGAATTATAACCAAGTAATTTAACTCGCATTTCATCATTGGACCAAGCTGCATTAGGAAGGTTAAAATCACCACATAAAACAATCGTAGCTCCCAAATGCAAATTAGATGTTAGTATTAGTTCTTCACAGAAGACTTCATATACATTTAATGGAGAATTAGGTGGAATATATACTGCCCCAAAAATTGTTTTTTTTCTGTTAAAAATCAATAGAATAAATAACATTTAAATGTGTTTGCATACCGTAGTTATTTGCTTAGCTGGTAAAACGCAATTAAGAGCAATCAGAACACCTCCCCCTCGATCAAATTCTCTAGTTATACTGGAACGATCACATCTGTACACATTATAACCCACTAATCCAAGCTCATTTGTATAGAATTTATCAGTTAACCAAGTTTCCACTAATATGATAACATCAAATTTATTAGTCAACACAAGAACAGCAATTAAAAATTAAATCTATAATGGCAGAACAGAACTTATCTTTTAAGGAGGCAGAATTAGTTTCTAAGGGTTTGATGTCTGCTTTATTCTTAAATAACAAGTATTCCGCCCTATACAATTTAAATGATAACAATCAATTTCCAGCTTTAAATCGAAAATCTGTAAACACAAATAACAGTAAAATGTCCAATTTTTTTACGTCTATACAACCTATAAGGAAGAAAATACCACAATTAACTCCGAAACCCCAACACATTCAAAGAGAATATGATAGACTAAACCTCCCGTTAAAACCATTACCTCCATTTCAACATCCCGTGGATGAAGTTGCAAAAAATAGTTTAGAAGACTCTAATGGAGTATATGAATTGGAAAATCTATTCAAAAACATAATTAAGTCGATTAAATCTCAAACTAACATAACAAACTTGTGTATAAGTTTTAAAAAAGATTTAGAATTTTTTCTTTTTAGTTATCTAAATGGCAAGGATGGATAATATAGATAACTGAAAGTAGTTCAATGGAACTGCCGCTCAGCTGTGGCTAACGGTGGTAATTTATTACATCTTTTAAATAATCAAGAAGTAGATATTGCACTTTTAATAAAACTTGATACAAACCTGACACAGTTGTCCGTTATAAAGGGTACAATATAGTTAGAACAGATCGCTTTGATGGAAAAGCAGGTGTAGCTATCCTGATACTCAACAAACTTAACTACGAAATCATTAAATTTTCAAAAAATTACAATCAAAACATTTTGGTTTGTGGAGTAACAACTAAAAATATATTAGTATAAATTTTGTTGCTATTTATAGACCTCCAAGAGTTAATCATAGTGCGAGAGGCTGGTCTAATATCTTTTCACAACTCAACACGCCAGTAGTGTAAGGCGGAGATTTTAACAGTCATAATAGACTTGAATCCCGACAAGCGGCCGACTGCTTGAAAAATGGCAGGTGAGCATTTTTCACATAAATTACGGCCTCGTTCGGATGAGAGGTTAAATGGAGGTCCCGTGTGTGAGTGTTGTCATGCACGTTAAAGATCCCTACCTTGCCTGGAACGGCAAGGGTTCGGCAAAATTCTAAATTTCCAGGCAACAAAAAAATCGCCTCCTGGCCAATGTAGTACCTTCGGGTGGAACATTGGAAATATAAATGCAAAGTCATAATAGACTATGAGGATCAATGCATGACGACAATAATGGAGTTACGCTACTGAATGCTATTGAAGATCACAACCTAGTCTTAATCAACGACGGCTCATCCGCCAGACGATCCTACGGTACTAATCCATCAGCGGTTGACCTCACTATAGTTTCCCTTAATATAGTCCGGCTATGCGAATGGTCGGTTTCAAACGAAACCCTTGGGTCTGATTATTACGTGATTTAGTTAAATGTGCAAGTAACATTTAAATACAACGACATAATCTCTACTAGAAACTCTAAATGGAACATGAAGAATGCAGATTGGAATCCATTTAAGTTCTTATCCGATTTAAGTTAGCCTCTACATTTTGAAACATCCAGGCAGGAATATGTATACCTTATTGATTCCTTAGAGTACGTGGCATAAACTACCTTAAAAGAAAATAAAGAAGTAATATACATCAGAAATGGCAGAGCATCGCGAATTTGGTGGGACAAGGATTGTGATACAATAATACATGATAGAAAAAAGACTGAAATTGAATATGACAATAATCCAACCTTCGATAATTGGTTAAACTAGAAAAAAGTAACAGTGTGTTCCAAAAGACTGTTCAAAACAAAGGGTAAAGCATCATGGAAGGCATTCTGTTCTAAATTAAACAAAAATACTCCGTTGACAGAAGTATATCATATGGCAAAAAAATTACACCGTATAAATGATAATACTTCTCGAAATAGTAAATTCACTCGTTGTGAGGAATTTTTAGATTTGATTGCAACTTCTACCGTACAAAATAAATATCACTTTAACACGAATGAAAATAGTAACTCCTTTTTGTCGGCAACATTTTTAACCAACGAACTCGACAAAGTTTTGATGCACTTGCATAATGATTCATCGCCTGGTGTAGATAATATTCGCTACCCAATGTTAAAAAACCTGTCCCATTTTGGTAAAAAGTATCTATTAAAGGTTTTCGATAGGCTATGGAACAGTGAATTGATCATCCCGGAATTTAGTGAAATTCTTGTTGTTCCATCCTTGTGAATAGTTATAGTTTAGGATTTATTATTTACGTGGGCTTGCTTGCTGTTTTCAATTCGACATGATAGATTTAAATTTTTGTTAGTTAAATTTTCTCCAATGCGTTTATTTGATGTATTAACCTTGTGAATGGTGAGCGTCTGTCGCGCGCGGAGGCACCAGATTCGATTTGGAATATCCAAGAAACTTGCTAAACGAAATCGTTCTACAAGTATTAGCATTGTGTCCACATTAGTTTGAAGTATCGCAGTGCCTGCATTAGCTTGAAGTATCGTAGAACCCGCAGATAGTAAAATATTCGTAGAGACCGCATTATTAGATGAATGTTATCGAACCGCTGTAGCAACAAGCCGCGCTAGTATTTTGAAACCGCTCAAAAAATATCGTTGAAGAAACCGCATATCCTCGCTTATTACAAGCCGCTAAAAATGTTATTGTAAAACCGCAATCGTACTTTATAGTGCCGTCTTGTTTGTGAATGGTTACACACCGCGTTGGTGTTCGCATCGTTTGTCCATGTGCCGCGTCCAGTGTGCACGTGTTACATGCCGCTAATTGGATATTATACACTTTGTTTGCACCGCCCTAGTTTGTGTGCTGCAAACTATTGATTGGTTACAACTTCTTTCATCGTTGCCGTAACAGGTGAGTACAAAGAATAAACGCTACTTTGTTTCTTTGTCATATGCATAAACAGTAATTAATTGTGTTGCTTGTTTGAAACACGCTATAGAAAAAATACAGTCCATTCATCTTTACTAAATTGAGCTTTCGAAAATTCACCGCGTACACTTGTAGTACCCATAATTAAGCCGGGCAAGGATGAAAATCAAGCGTTCTCGTATCGACCAATTGCTCTCATGTCATGTTTGTCCAAACTTTTTGAAAGGCTTATAAAATGTTGAATTGAAAGTTTTTCGAAAAAAGCGAGATCCCTCCTAAGGGGATGTATGGTTTCCACAAAGGATTAGGAACTACTGACGCAATCGTCTAAGTAGCCCCCGATATTCAACTATCATTTTCCAGAAATAATTATTTAGGCGCAATTTTTCTAGATATTATGTCGGCTTATGAAGGCGTTAATTTATATTTACTTCTGGCTAAATTAAGTGCAGTCGGCATCCCGCTAAATAATGCTAATGCTATCATCAATTTATTCCGTACCAGGCGAATATTTTGGAGGGGATATGAAATCAGTCCCAGAACAATTAACCAAGGTATTCCTCAGGGCTCTGTACTTAGCCCCCTTCTATTTAACGTGTATACAATGGACATTCATTACGGTTTTGATGACCACATTAAAGTAGTTCAATATGTGGACGACTTTTGTATTTATTGCGATGAAAAGTTGCTCAAAAGTTGTACTAAATCTCTTAAGGAAATTTTACAAAAACCGAAGATTGGTGTAACAAAGATTTTCTTGTAATTTCTAAAGAAAAAACTGCCGCTTGCATTTTTACAAAACATAATTTTCCTCAAGCGCAAAGCATAACGGTTGGTAGTCATTTGTATAAAGTGGTTCCAAACATTCGTTATCTAGGGGTGTTTTTGGATAAAAAATTAACTTGGAATATTCATATTAACTACATCTCAGGAAGGTGTGAAAAGATACTAAATTTTCTGAGATTATGTACTAAAACATGGTGGGGTGCTGATGTATCTGTGTCTCTGTGCTTTTATAGAGCGTATTTTAGAGCTGTTGTGGATTATGCCAGTATTGTATATGGCTCTGCCAATAACAATGTCCTCCGTAAGTTAGATATTCTAACCCATAAGGCCCTGAGAACGTGCCTAGGAGTTATGAAATCAACACCTACTCTGGTCCTCTATGCCGAAGCCGAAGAATGCATGCTCCAATTTAGACGACAGATCCTAGCTATTAAATTTGTATTAAAATTACGAGCATGTTTGGATTCATCGTACCTACAAAATATTTCCGACCTATCAACTCAAAATCTGGCGAATAAATACTGGAGCAAATGCAATTCCCCGCCAATCTGTGACGCTTTTTACAATACTAGTCACATCGATCTATATATACAAAAAGACCTTGTAAAAAAATTTTTCTGGTTCACTCATGGGTACCAGGCAAGTCCTCCTAAGGTAATTTTCCCAAGTTATTTAAAAAACACCACACTAAATCTAAAGATATTTTTATCTTCAATAGAACCATATCATGATTGCACAAAGATCTTCACAGATGGGTCGAAATCTGCAGAAGGAGTGGGATATGTTTTCATAATTCCCTCTCATACAGAATATGGACAAAAACTCAACAATATGGCTACAATATTTACAGCCGAAGCATTTGCTATATTATCAGCGTTAAAGTATAGTATACAAAAAATAACAATTTCGATAAAATTGTTATAATCTCGGACTCAAAATTCTGCTTGCAAGTAATTAAACATGTGACATATAGATCATCACATCTAATACAATTGATACTTGAACAAGTTCATCTTTTACAGTCAGGTGGTGTAACGCTAACATTTATGTGAGTAAAAGCTCACTCAGGTATAACCTTAAATGAGAAATAGACCAAACAGGCAGTGAATGAACATGCTAATATTTCCAACACTTTGATACCCTTCTCCGATTTTACTATAAACCTCAAATCAAAAATTATTAGTCAGTGGAATAGCTACTACATTTCAACATATAGTAAAACCAATACAAACTATTTTCAACTGTGTCCAAATATCATACATAAATCGTATACAAAGTTTAGTCGCGCTGACACCAGTATGATTTTTAGAATGAAAATCACTCACACCAGAAACCATGCTCATTTATATAAAATTGGTGTCTTGGATTCTCCAACTTGTATTTTCTGTGACAAACTTGGAGATTTGAACCACATCTTCTTAGAATGCAAACAATTTATAGTTCAAAGAACGAGTTTATTTAAAGAACTCCTCACACTTAAAGCACCAATTCCTTAATTGCTTTAAATTCACCCCATGTGTTAAAGTCTTAAGGTAATTTTATTTATAAAAGCCACCTTCTTCTGTAAAGTTTTAGTGTTAGGTTAATTTTGATATTCCTGTTTAACCTCTACGGAAAAATCCTTCTCTCCTTGGCCAATTCTCTGTGCGTTAGTCACCATGACGGGCCACTACGGTGCAAAATGTGTCTCATCCCTATTCCATCCTTGCCTTATATTCTACGCATTTTATTTTGTGGTGTTAGGTTACATAGTTAATTTTGTGGCTAAATGTCCTTGTAGACGAAGCCAAATTAGAAAAACAAAAACTGCCGGTCTATGATATCTTCGTCATAAGTCTGTAGCACCACATTTTAAAGGTTTCTACCTTTTTCCTGTCCGCTACTTCCACTGTCTACGTTTCACAGCCATATAGTAATGTGCTACACACATATGTTTTAAGCAATCTTTTTCTTGTTTATATGTTTGAACATAGTAGTTGCTTTTTCTTGTTAAATGCAGCATGGCCTTGTACTAATCGTTGTTTTATTACTTTTGCACTTTTTTCCATCTTGTGTTATTTGACCTGCTAGATAGCAGAAATCTTGTAAGTTTTCGTTTCCAATTTGTATTCTGGTTTCTGACTTATTTACCCCTTCTTTACATTATATCTTAGTTTTATTTCTGCTAATTTTCATACAGTATCTCTCTGTCAGTACTGTTTTTATTGCATTAAGAGCTGCTTCTAACTCTTCCTTGCTAGATGCTAATTCCGCTATAACATCTACATATCTAAGTATATGAATTGTTTGTCCCTTTATAATAATTCCAAATGTCTTTCTGCATTTGACAGTATTCATTGCCTCTTCGATGTACAATTAACGGGGATAGGGCACATTCCTGTCTCACCCCTTTTCTAATATTTACTTCTCTACATTCCTGCTCTAATTCTATTACCGCTGTTTGCTCTTTGTATAAGCTATGTGCTATTTGTCTATTCCTAAAACTCATTTCAATCTTTTTGAGCATTTTGTACATTTTCTCCCATTTTATTAATGAATGCTTTTTCCAGATCTACAAACCATATATACGCGTTTTCTCCTTTTTCTATTGTCTTCTCCATTATCACCCGCAGAGCTAAAGTGGCCTCCAGTGTTCCCATGTTTCGTCTAAACCCAAATTGATCTTCTAGTATTTCTTCGACCCGTTTTTCCATCCGTCTTTGTATAATTCTGGTTAATATTTTTGACATGTGTGCTGTCAAGCTTATGGTTCGAAAGTTTTCACATCTATCTGCACCTTTCCTTTTGGTATAGTGACTATGGGGTTACATTTGAAGTCATTGGGTATCTTGCCTGCTTCATACATATAACTTACAAGTTGGAAGACATGTTCTGTTACTGCTTGTCCAGCAGCTTTTAAAGTTTCTGCATGCACCTTATTTATACCCAGTGCCTTTTTATTTTTCAGACTCCTTACTGCTAATTCAAACTCACCTCTAAGTATAGAATATCCCAAGTCATCTTTTTCGATGTCCAATTCTTGTTCTAGTGCTTCTAGTTCCTGCCCTGCATATAAATTCCCTATATATTCTTGTCATCTATCCACTTTCTATACATTTTCTGATGTTTCCTCCGCACCGTTTAAAGTTTTGCTATAAGGCTTTCTAAAATTTATTCTAATTAGTTTGCATGCTTCGTCTGTTTTCCTATTTCCATCTAAGTTTCTACTTCTTTGCACTTTTCATCAATCCATTGTTCTTTAGTTTTCTTACATTTACGAATAATTTCCTATTTTATGGTTTTGTATCTGTTTTCCTGCTTTGTCTGGTCTGTTTTGTATTTTGGCCTTTCTTCTATAAAATTCAGAATATCTTTTGTTATGCAAGGCTTTTTATTTTCTTTTTGTTTATACCCCAGAATATCTCTGGCCGCCGTATCTAAGCTGGATTCAATGTTATTCAATTCTGTTTCTACTTCCTTAGTGTCAGAAATTTTCCTGATTTTTCAGCTATTCGTTTGCTTCTCAATTCTCTTGTGGATATCTTTATCTTTTAGTTTCTCAGAGTCAGGGTGCCTTTTTCCATTCCATTTTTTCACATTTGTAAATTTAAGCATGGTTTTCTTAATTACAATGTTGTGGTCAGCTTCTACAGTCTTTCACTTGATTCCGAAACCGTTGTCTAACAAGAATGTAATGTATTTGATATCTTCCTATATTTCCTGGCATCTTCCATGTATATCGTCTTCTAGCATGATGTTGAAATACTGCATTTGTTATGATTAAATTGTTGTTGCAAAATTTTACCAGTCTATTTCGCCTGTCATTTCTTGTGCCTGGCCAATAAACTTACTACCGCTCCTCCCCTGCCCTGACCTATCACTGCATTATGTTTCCCCATAATTATTAAATTTTCATGTCCTACGAATCTTAGTGTCTTCGATACCTTTATAGATCGCTTCTACCTCCTCACTTTAGCTAGAAATGCACATGTATACTTATATTATTACTGTATTTACCAGTTTAGATTTTAATCTATTTTCAATAATTAATTGTGAGTAGCTTATACTCCAACAATGTGAAAGTTATAAGATTCGAAAACACTGACTTGGAGAATTTCTCCGTCAATATAAAACAATTGGTCTCACATCGCTCTATAAGAAACCACAAGAAAACTTATTAATCTGTCTCTTGATAACATATAATGTGTTTATTTGTAGGTAATTATAAATACATCTGTTTGGTAAGAGTTCGTTGTTCCTTATCAAATTGTATCAATTTGCGCCTGTGTTGCAAAGTAATTGTCTTCTAAATTCCTAATATGAACTCGGTGACACTTAACATTCCATAATTCAATGTACCATTCTGTTTCTATAAAATAATTATTACATTTATTTTTTAATACATTTAGTATAGGGGATGTGCAACTCTTCCCCTCGTAGAAAAAAATTTAAACAAATAAACGTATCCCTCCCAAAGATCCAACCAAAATCCCCCCATCCACCCTCCATGGTTGTGGACACAAACAATGACTGATACCTCGCTCACCATATATTCAAAAAAGAACACAAGCCCAGAGCTCATACGTCAATCCCTCCAAGCGATACGAGAAAAATACAAATCTCACAAATTTGTATTCACAGATGGCTCAAAACACGTAGAACATGTTGCAGTAACAATTCTATAACACAATAAACAAGAACAATATAGTCTCCACCCATACTGCACCAACTACACCGCAGAAAGCTACGCAATCCTAAACGCTACAGAATACATAAGCAATAACCAGTCGTACAAGAAATACGTAATATGTTCAGATGCACTAAGTGTAGTAGAATCATTGGAAAATGGAGTATCAACTGATCCCAAAATTAACCAAATACTTTACGTACTGTATACAGTAAGCGTCATACAAAAGAAAGAACTAATAATAATATGGATACCAGCTCACGTAGGCATCAAGAAAAACGAAGCTGTGGATTAGATAGCAAAACAACCAACAAACTCAAAAACCTATCTAAACACGCCATCAACAGATATACAAAAAACAATAGTAAATAAAATAGAAAAACTATGGGACACGAATTGGAAAAACACCAAAAATAATAAACTAAGGAAAATAAAAGACAATATAGAACCTTTTTAATGGCCTCAGAACATAGAAGACACCAAGTAATACTAATAAGGCTAAGAATAGGACACACAGTATACACACATAAATACCTATTAAAAAAAAGATCTTCCATTTTGTAATAGCTGCAATACACAAATAACAGGGGAACACATCTTAACAGACTGCATGAAATACCAAGAAACAAGAAAAAAGTACAAAATTACGAAGGAAAATCTAAATGACAATAACAACATCAATCCACTACTATAATACTTAAAAGACATCGAATTATTAAAACACATATAATGTAAAAAAAAAAAAAAATACAACCTCCCGTTAATAATTGAAGGTAGTTGAAGCAGTGAAAATAAAATAAAATAAATTAAAAAAATTAAGGGTTGATTACTTAATTTTTAAAATTAATTGCCCCTAAAGGATCAACTGTTGTTATTTTAATCTTATATCTAATGTACATTTTGCGTGCTCAGTACACAGCTAATAACAATATTAAATTATCGATATAATTGCCCAGACAATCATATTATTATAGTGTAACTTTAGCACTTTTAGGGTATTTAAATATTGTATATAGTTGCTCATTAATTTCACCGTGTTAGAAGATTGTCTAAATCCACATGTTCTAGTTGTATCGGCTTCAGAATAATTTTGTTACCTTGGGTTGGAGGAATCTTGATTTGTAGTTCGAGTATTGCCGTCATAAGCTAAACCCCCGTAACTTCAAAATTTTCATACCTGCAGGTTATGCATACAATCTATTTATTTATAGTACTTTTACCTTAAAATTAAGCTAAAAACCATTAAATCATTCCTTGAATGCTCAAAATGAATACTTTATGAACCCCGTAACTAACATTTTGCCAAGGTCTGCTGAGCTAAAACTCAGTAAGTATCATGACATACTTTAAAACCTAGTAACTACCGTTGTTCCGTTTATATTGTAAATAATTTATAGCTACATTTTATTTTCTAATGAGTTTGTTGATTATTTGCGTTCACCTCGGTATATTTAAATTTGTTAGAGTAAATTTCCATGTTTACTACAAGTACACGCCAACAAGTGCCGCGAATGATAAAACTCTGTGTTATTCCGCATGTGCAAACAGTGTAGTGACCGGAAAATCCACAAAGACAGAGAGAATCGATTTGTCGTTCGAACTAACCGCATCACTGTTTTGCATGTTCTACGTAGGACAAATTAATTTGACGAACCGCTATTGATAAATGAGCTTCGCTACACCCGCAAAAAGCAGAGTAGATGTTACATCGTTTGTTTCGTTACCACGACTTCATAAACACCAGGTGAGTGCTTTTAGTAAATGTTTGATCTAATTAAAACCATTAATTATATGTTGTTTGTTAAATTATCACTTAAATTTTATATACAGTCCATTTCGCTCTCCTAGTTAGCTATCGTAGTTTTGTTACCGCATTTTATAACCGTTGAGTTACGTAGTTTTTTCATCGCACACGAACTTACAGTACTTTCACTTAGTATAATTCGCCTCATGAATGTGGTAATTTGTCAGTCCTTGCAGATTAGTGCGTGTGTTGATTCCATCTTTTGTTTAATAATAATTAGTAAACAAATGTGTAGTATGGAATCAAATGAAACATTGATAACGGATTAAATAATACCTAAAAATTCATTAGAGTTTCAAATTGAACAGTGTATCGTTGCGTTTATATATTTTATTAGAGTTAAACAATGGAAAATTTAAAAGCATCACGTGGTAAACGAATCGTTATGCTTTGTAATCAAAGCAACGAATCTTTAGAAAAGCCACCGATCGATGTAAAAATAAAAGTTGTAAAAACAGACAATGCTCTTGTGATGAATTCATCTCGGATATCAACTTACACCGAAAATTTGTATGGTGAAATTCAATTAAATGTCGACACTTTAACTGCTAGTGAGGCTACATATAAAAATTCCAATATTTGTATTGCAACTAGTGATAATTTTATAATTCTCAGCAACTATCCTGCTGATAAAGCACATACAATGATATTATTTTTGTATTAAACTCATCTGATACCTTAGTTGCTACAACAACAGTCAAATTTAATAACAATTAATATTGTAGCACTACCACCTACTAAGTGTGGAAATCCATGAAAAGAAGAAAATTCGATTTATCAGTGCAGGAACGAATACAAAAAAAAATAACAAAGCAGAAAGAAAGATATAGTGTTTACCATCATACAAGATTCAATGTTGTAGACAGAAATGTACCCTAAGGCAATGCATTAATTGTCAATATTAGAATGTAACATGGCATGATAGAAGAACATTTGTAATGAACAATACACAACCACGTCCAATTAAACCGCCAACTGAACATTCTTCACGTCAGCATAGCTGCGAATATTCTTTTAATGATGAAATCAGGCAGAAGCATGTATGTAAAACTTTCTTTTTAACAACGCTTGGTTATAAAAAAACTAACGACTGGTAATTTGTAATGTGTTAAATAAAATACAGAAAGGTACAATTTCAGCAGTACATGACCAACCTGGAAAACATGCAGCTTACAACAAAATAAACAGATACGAAATAAATAAACATATCAAACCTTATCAACCATGTACTTCACACTACAGAAGAGACCATGCACCAAATGTACGATATTTGCCAAGCGACATAACCGTAGTGGCAATGCATATACCTTGCTCATATGATTTTTACAGAAAGGCATTAAAAGAAAAAAAGGTTAGTTTTTCAAATTAGACCATGAGGAATGTGAAATTTGTCAGATTTTTAATGTGCACTCCAAATGGTATACAATCTTTACTTGATTCTATAACAGTTAAAGGCAATTTATAATACTTTTTATGCACTTCAACTAAACATTCACCTCATCATCATCATTTTGTTTTCGACCTTACTTAAGGTAGGTTTGACGCAGCTCTAACTTCTTTTCTATTCTGTGCTAATCTAAAAAGCTCTACATACCCTTCACAACCTAAATTTCTAGTAATTTGACTAATATAGTTTGGTCTAGGTCTTCTTATATCCTTCTATCTTTTTCCTATCCACCTGGCTCTACATAGATATTAGCAACCTGATGGTTGTTAAAGAACTCTAGCATGGTTACATGATTACCATTTATAAGGAAATGAAATATAACCTGGTTATCCGCTTCAAAAAAGGAAAAGTGTTAAATTATATGTTATGGTAAGGCTTAAGAAACGAATCGCTGCCAACATGCCAGACTGCTACCTAATTGTGAGTTATGTCATGGTGACATTTAGTTAACTGATTTTTATTTTGTTTACGAACTTAAAGTCGGTTTGACGCACCTCTAAATTCTTGTCTATTCTGAGCTAGTCTAAAAAGGTCTGCATACCCTTCACAACCTAAATCTCTAATAATTTGACTAATATAGCTTTGTCTAGGCCTTCCTACTCTATTTTTATTTGGTAGTCTATAATCTAAGACTTTACTAAATAGTCCTTCATGTCTTAACTGGTGCCCTATCATTCTATCTCTCCTGACCTTCAATTGTTTCCACATACAGGGTTCCTCACCTATCCTTCTATAAACTTCCTCGTCCAACTAATCTTTAACATTTTCCTATAACACCAAATTTCAAAAGCTTCTATCTTTTTCTTATCTACTTCTTTAATTGTCCAAGTCTCACTACTGTATAGTAGAACGCTCCATACGTACGACTTTAAGAAACTTTTTCTATTACCTACAGCTTTAATATTTTGTCTACCAACCAAATTTAACTTATATCTTATACAGGACTAAGATTTACACTTAACAATTTTTCAAATCAGCTACCGACATAACAGTCTACCTCGAACGGCATACTTACATTGTTCACAGACAATTTGACCTTATACGTGTTACCTTGTTACATTCAAAACCCAGCAAGTACTTTTTTCTGCTTTCATTTTTATAACGCCCTAAAATGTCTCAACAAGCTCGATTTCCTGCTATTTGAGTTAGTGTTATTTTATAAAATTTCTCAAGTAATTACTCTATACAGAAGTTTGCCTTATAAAATCCAACAGCTGCTTAGGAAACATTACGTTAGAAAGTGGTTGCAATATTTCCTAGCACCTGCAGTGATTACATTTTAATTAAAAGCTGCATGAAAATGCACAGCTTTCTTCTAAAAGATAAGACCTTACCACCTGCTTACAATGGACTTGTTATCTGGTATTATGCAGCTGTTAAGATGTTACAAAGTAACAAGATTGTTTTCCTTTGTCTAAAAATCTTTTGATAATTGCGTTATCTGCTTGTTGGCAAGCTGTTACAGTTTGTATTTCGGCAGCTGTTGTCTGGGAATTCTGCACACTTGGTTCTTCGGCGATATCTTTGAAAGCCAAATACCTACCCCCATACATGATTCTGGCCTTATAAAATAGAGACCGCGCTTCGAAGATACATGTTGTAAAGTCGCGCTACTAAAGTGCTTTCTTAATATAAGTGAAGTTGGTGGTTCCAGCATGCAGCCAATAAAAACACGCAGTCACTCCATCCACAACATGATACGAAGCCAACTAGTTCAAGGTAGTTTTCTATTTTTGCAATTCTTTTATGCTGCTGTGGAGTATAGACATTTGATTTGCTGCTACTCATGCTTATCCATTAAATTACCAACACCACGTTACCAAATTCACAATGCACGAGCGGCGATGTAATAATCACTCCTTAAATGAAAATTTTAATTATTCAAAGTTTGTGTTAGAGTCCGTTTTACTGTTTCTTTTGTCTTTCTGTATAAACATTAACTAAAAGAACTTACGCATCACTTTAAAAGTACTTAAAATTTGACTAATTTAAGGTAGGGGGTCTAATTTTAATGTTATACTATTTCTTTTGAAGGTGCACTTCACAAAGCAGCACGTATATATAATTTAGGTATATTTCTTTTCCTAGATTTACTGTACAGTTTATGTTTAATTTTCTTTTATATGTATTTAAGGTGAACCATTGTAAGTATTTAGATTATAAGATGTTATATATTTTGCTTACCAATTTTATATGCTTATGTTATGACGCTTTGTTTACTATTACTAGCACGTAACAAATGATTACGCAACTTATTTGTTTTATTGTTTTGTAAATAGTCTTTCAAGATTCGATGTTAACAATATAGTTTTACAGAGATTTCCAATGTGTTCTTCCTATTTCACCCACACCCCTCTCCGACGTTTTTGAGCTAACCCAAATTCTACCATTCTGTCACCGTTTTGTTGCGGTGTTTTGCATAAACGATTTCTTTACTTGCGTTTACTATTTTCTTTTGTGTTTGAGCGGAATACCGTAACAACGTGTCTCCTACAATATTTAATACAAATAGATCTTTGTCTTCTTCGCTGGTAACATCTACAACATCTAATTCTTCCTCAACGGCTGCTACTGTACCTCTACCTGCAGTAGGACACTGATTTTGCATGACCAAATTTCTGACATTTATAACATTCCCATTTTACTGCTGGACAATGTAACTTAAGATGACTACGTCCACATTTACTACATGTATTACTTGTCTCTTGTTACTTAATTCTTATTCTAACGACATGAATACTACTTCAATTATCAGTAAATGATTTAACTTGCTGTTGTGCTAATTCCGCACCTTGTATGCACTAGAAAACGTTAACCATACTTCTGTTAGAAGTTTTTTGTATACTTTCTGCTTTAATATCACAGACACAGCTATCTCAAAGAGCATCCTCTAAAAACGAACCAAAATTGCAACTACTTGCTAGTTTATGCAATTCCAGTAAATACTCAGCAATAGACTGTTCTTGTTTTTGGTTACATTGGTTAAAAACAAACCTTTCATAAATTTCGGACACCGGGGGGAGAATAGTGCTTCAACAATTTTACTTGAATTTCATTGTATGAAAAATTCTTACGTTTTTTGTAGCCACTAGATTCTTTAATGTTTGATAAACTTCTACCTGTGAATGTTATAAACAGCGATATCTTTTTTCCTCTTCTATCACGTTTACTACAAATAGATGTTCTAGTCTTTCGGAATACGATTCTATTTCTTCCCCTTGCTTTCCTTTAAAAGATTCAATATTACCGATTTAATAATTTACGCGTCAAATTATTGCTGATAATTCTTAATTGCCTTATTGTTTACATAAAAATACACAACGCACTACCACGCTTAGAAGCATTAGCAAAACATTAAACTTTAAAAGATGAATGCCGTAAAATTGGCATTCGCACAAAATCAAAATCTGAAAGTACCGGCAACTTGTGTAAATATCGCTCTCACAAATGGAACAAGTAGAACCTGACAAAACATTATATTTATTAGTTGTTTCATTTTATGTTCATCGCTGGATGTAGAGATCTAGCGAACGATGTATGATTTCCTTAATCTTTCACCAGCATAACATTTCATCAGTTAGAACATTTAAAAAAAGATCTCATAATACTTCAAAAGTTTAATAATGTATGAAAAATGTAAAAATGCTTAAAAAGTATAAGCATCGACCTAAAACATACATTTATAATAAATTAAGTATCAACTATAAAAGTTTAGCTTCAGCAAATTTCTTGGCGATTTCTAATACCTCACTTAATGTTTCAATTTTACTACCTGAAGCTTGAGCAGATTCTGGTTTACCACCACCTTTTCCACCTATTACTGAACTTACAGCAGAAACCCATTCGTTGGCTTTTAAACCTTTATCAATAGCTTCTTTAGGTACTGACGATAAACAAAATATCTTTTTAGCATCAGAGTCAACACTTATAAACAATGCAGCAGTAATGGGACTAGCAGTTCTTACTTGTTTCAGAGCAGAATCCAAAGCCTTTGTGTTCGAGTATGCTTTAAATTCATGTACTAATATAGGAACGTTAAGATTAGCCTGAATTAAAACTTTTGCATCTTCAACAACCTGAGTTGCAATAGCAGCCTTATTAGCGCGATCTTTATCATCTAAAGCTTTTTTGAGAGATTTCAATGTGTTACGCAACTCATCTTTTTTCCAGTAAGGTATTGTAGCTTGAGAGATTTCTTCGGTAAGTTCAACAATAGTTTTGACAAGTTCTTTTGAATCATTATTGTCCGATTTAGTATCATCTATTAACGATTTGATATCATTCAGTCTATTCTCTAACAGTTCAGTCCGCTTCAAAGCACGAGATGCATCAGGACCCGTTAAGGCAACTATTCTCCTAATTCCTTTAGCTATAGCATCTTCACTTGCTATGATGAAGTCACCGATATGTCCTGCATAATGCAAATGTGTACCACCACAAAACTCTACAGATGTTTCAACTCCACCTGGACCGTAAGGGTCCTTCTCTAAATCTTCAACAGGTACACCTATCGATACAACTCTTACGGGGTCCGGGTATGTTTCATCAAAGACAGCTCTAAGTCCATTAATAGTCTTAGCAACACCCAACAAAGATTCTTTAGCAAAAACTTGACCATTTTTACTAATAAGCTCCTTTGAAAAGTTTTCAGTATCTTTAACTTGCTGTATAGTCATGGCCCCTTTATTACTAAAATCAAAACGTAACCTATCTGGGGCTACAAGTGAACCCTTTTGTTCAGCATCATGTCCGATTGCTTTTCTAAGGGCGTAATTAAGAACATGAGTACCAGTATGGTTATTCATTACCAAACGTCGGCGAGATGTATCCAAATGAAGTTGAACTTTATCACCTTTACGTAAAGTACCTTCAATTATTCCAATGTGTATCACATACCCACCACGAACTTGTACATTTTTAACAGAAAATTCAACCCCTTCATCTCCTTCTTTAACGATGAAACCTACGTCAAAAATTTGGCCCCCTTGTTCTGCATAAAAACAGGTTTTATCTAGGAGTATACCGCATTCTTGACCAGAATTTACTTCTTCTACAAACTGTTTGTTGTATCGTAGTGCAATTACAGTGGCACTGCATAACTCAAAAATGTACTCTTCGTTGAGATTACTTCCAGCAGTATAATTGTACTTCAGATTATCGTTTGTAGGTGGAACACCTTGATTTTGCAATTCTGTTATGGCATGCACATCTAGGTTTACAGTGTCTTCAACGCCAGCTCCTCGGCCCTACAAAACAAAACCGTAATTAATAACAAGTACAATCATCGTACACACTATATTAAAAATATATACAGGGTGATTAACAACTTCATAGAAATATTTTAACTAATGCTTAAGAATGGACCATAGATTGGTATTTTCGCAAAAAAATTATTTTTTAAAAACCAAAATTGAAACGAATGTTTTCAGTTTAATGAGGCAACTCACCACATGCTCTAATTGGAATTACTTGGTAGGTGACCTCCGATATAATGTTTATGTTATATCACAAGGCTACATAAAATGTTATGGTATGCTTTGGGGGTTTGGAGTTTACAAACCACAAAGAGATGTTTTATTATTAAAGGCGCCGATGACCCCGACAGACATTTCAAATAATTTTTATTCGTTACTCGTTAGTTAGTTGCATTTTGAGTTTCGATACAAGCAAGGATGTGCTACTTTACAGAGAGCGAGCGTATAAAATGCTGCTTTACAAGTTAGTAGCACGTGATTGGCATTTGCAATTTCTTTTTGGTGTCAGTGTTGAAACTATCTAACAACCGCAGTTATAAATTTAAAAGGATCAAAAGACGGTAAGTATTTGTTGGTACACAATAAAATTCATTGCTTGATGTTTAGTCAGTTTAGTTTTATCCTATGTTACGTTAAATTTCCAAAATCGATTGATTTACGCATCCTTCATAAAAATTTTAGTTTCCTAATTACTCAATCATCTTCAATTTATGTCATAAATGTCAAATTTGAAATTTTTACTATTTTGACAACAATCTTAGGTCATGAATTGAAACGAAAAAAAAGACGATTTTAACAACTACGAATGGTTTAATTCCCAAAGATCTAGAAAAATAAGTCAATTTTATTTGCTGATGACACAACTTTTGTTAATTGCTCTAATTCACTTAATGATCTTTTCAATTAACTAGCCATCACCCATTTCTAAAAGCTACCTCTTGGTTCACTTCCAATAAATCAAGCATTAATGACAACAAATTTCAACAAATATTATTTGCTTTAAAAACTACTCACATAAACCCTAAATCTGTTAAATTTTTAGGTGTATGTGTTGATAGCTCCTTGAAATGGGATCAGCACATAAATGCAGTTGCACTAAACTAAATAGTGCCATTTTCTGTATATGTAATTTAAAATACTATGCCTCTATGAATATAGTTTTAATTGCATATTACTCGCTTTTTCAAAGCCACCTTCTATGTGTTATTTTAGTGTGGGAGCACTCCCCTCAAACAAAAAGATTGTTTGGACTACAACGTAAGGTGGTTAGAATTATGGCCGGACTTAGATATAGAGCCGATTGCAGGTCCTATTTTTTCTAATTTTAAGATTTGAGTACAAAATTTACAATTACTCAAACCTTACTATTCAATTAAGTGTTACGTAATATTTGGCATCTATGCCTAACAAGTAATAAATGCCATTTTAAACATTAAAGGTTTAAAAATAAAAAAAATTAATAATTTATTTTTGTAATTAGTTCAATATAAAGTAATTTATTTTCAACTATCATTGTATTTATTTTAACATTTTTTGTTAACTTTTATTGGCCGAATCTCATCAAAACTTATAAGTTGAATTTTTAGAGATTTTTTTTATAAATTAAATTTAAATTCTTAAAATGAATATCATTGTTAAAAACGAAAGAAGTTTGCTATGAACTTAAATAATTTTCTGTTAATTTACAGTCATATTTACATATTGGGTTGTCAATTCATCTACCTACTTGGGTGAAGATCTTGATGGTAAACCACAAGGAAACTGGCATATAAAAGACTTGCCGATAATACTCGTCCACAATAATTAATACTTTTATATATTTTTTAAATATATCTCATATTATAACACTCTACTTTTTCTGAATTTCTTTATTCTTGATAAACTGCGCAAAATTTTTTTCGTTCCTATAACGTTGATTTTTTATTTGTACAATTTAACTTTAATCCCTTATTCATAGTATCTTCACAAATTTCTCTAGCACTTTCGATTACCATTTTTCTACACCTCTCCCTACCTCCATTTATCTTTGGTATGAATAACTCAATAAATCTTTAGAACTTGTTGGAGCTGATGTTGATTGATGCATTCCAAATACGGTAAACATGGGAGTTGAGGACTATGTCTATGTTGAAAAAAGTTACAAAAACAAGAAATTTTTATTTCTCGTTTTCGCTATTATCCCCCCACCCAATTTATCTGTGACAGGAAGTTCATGGCATGTTTTTGTCTAACATATGGGCGAGACACTGTCGCTACTTTTATACCGGTCTTGATTATGATATTGTAAATTTATCACATATACCTTTCTCTTATCAATTTCTGATGTCTTTGGGTTGAGTATGCATACTTTTGAAAATTACAGGGCATAGTTTTGCTTTTGTTTCTTTTGTTAGGCAGAGAGTCCTTCAGACTTCGTTTTTTTTTATTTGAATACATTTCTTTTCCTCTCTTCTGTAGGATGCTTGTCTGAACACATCTTTTATATATCCCAAAAAGAGCAGGACCCCCCCCCCCAGCTGAGTTGTTACTGACTCCATTTTGGCAAGTTCAGTAATGCTTTTCTATCCATCTTGTCCAGCATCTTTAGTTCAATGCTAGCCTTTCTTCTATCTTCGGTTCGGAAGCTACTATGGCATACAACTTATTCCAACATCCTTCTTTTAATACCTTTCCTCATACACATCTACTTTTTTTTCTCTGTTAGTTGCAATATGGTCTGGGGGCCAAGCAACCCAAACACATGTGCGGACCTTGCTTTCAGCCATGCCTTTAAGCGGTGGCAGTGTTTTCATTGTTTGCTTTTGGTATATCTTATCAACTCTACACCTGGGGTACAGGTGATCTTGTGTCCATAGTAAACTAGTCCTGTATGTGTTTAACAGAACGGATATCGCTTCTCAAATCTCCTTTTTGGACACAAGAAGATTCCCTTTTAATGGTTTTAGGGGACCAGTTTCTCAATTTAATTTCAAGTATATCTGTGCCTATCTTATAATATTACTTTTATCTTGGGATTATCTTTGAAAATTATCTCGAGATATTATCTTTTATCTTAGGGTTATTTTTGAAAATTATATTGGGATATTATCTTTATCTTAAAATTTTATCTTTATCTACCTTTTTAAATATATCTTGTATTATAACATTCTAGTTTTTCTGAACTTCTTTATTCTTTTGATAGACTGCACAAAAATTTTTTTTGTTCCTATAACAATGATTTTTCATCTGAACAAATTATCATAATCCTTTATTTTTTGACTCTTTGGATATTTATAGTATCTTCACAAATTTCTCTAATAGTTTCGGTTACCATATCTCTATACCTTCCCCCATTTATGATTGAATAACTCAATAAATCTTTAGGACTTGTTGGAGCTATTTTCCTAGTAAGGTAAATCTGGGAGTAGAGAATTATGCATATGTTGGAAAAAGTCAATATTTGCAGTTGCAAATTTGTTGTCTTTTCAATCTAGAGTTTTCATTCATTATTCTATTCCGATACTTACCCTCCTTTTTCCTTTATTTGTGACCTAAGAAGTTCATTGCATTTTTTTTTGTCTAACAAATGAGTGAGACGCTGTCGCTTCTTTTATATCTCTCTTGATTATGATGGACTAAATTTATCGCATATACCTTTCTTTCTTTTATCGATTTTTGATGCCTTTGGGTTGAGTATGCCTACGTTTGAGAATAGCAGGGTGTGGCTTTGTTTTTGTTTCTTTTATTAGGCAGAGGGCCTTCAAACTTCGTTCTTTTCTATTTGGGGACATTTCTCTTTCTCTCTTCTATTGGACACTTGTCCGAACACAACTTTTTATATCCTGCTGTCTCCTTTTCTGCTTTATTTATTCTCCGACGGACCTGTTTTAAGCTCCAACCGTCACATAAAAGTGTCCTCCCTTCGGGTTACTGACCCTGTTCTGTCGAGTTGAGTAATGCTTTTCTATCCATCTTACCCACTATCTTTTGTTCAATGCAAGTCCTTCTTCTCCTCTCTTCGCCTTAGAAGCTGCTTAGGCATCCAACTGATCCCAACCTCCTTTCTCTACACATATCTACCTTTTCTTTTCTGTTAGTCGCCGTATGGTCTGGGGCCAACCAACCCACGCACATGTTGTGCAGACCTTGTTTCCAGCCATGCATTGCTACTGTGCTTGCCTTAAGCGGTGTTTTCATTAATTTGTTTGCCTTTGGCATATTATATCAACTTTACACCTGGGGCACAAGTGGTAAGTCGGTCCTGTATGCATTTAACAGAACGGCTATCACTTTTCGAACCTCCATTTTGGGCATAAGAAAATTCCCTTGTAATGGTTTTACGGGACCAGTTTCTGAATTTAGTTTCAAGTAGATCTGTGTCTGTATCTCATAATATTATCTTTATCTTGGATTATATTTAAAAATTATGTCGAGACATTATGTTTTATTTTAGAATTTTATCTTTATCTCGGGGTTTAGCTATATCACTTTTACCTTGGGATTACCTTTAGAAATTATCTTTCGGATTTTACCGCTATCTTGAGCTTACCTTGGGAAATTATCTTTTCGTTCTTATAATTGGACAACATATTTAGAAACTTTAATTAACTTATATTTTGAAACCCAGAATTATATAAATTGAGTGAAAAGTAAAAGTTGAAATAAAGAACCTAACTAGCATTAACTTTATAATTTGTTAGGGCAGTAAGGGAAAAGTATTAAAAATTTATTTGACCCAAACACCACTGGAATCCCTGAGAGGAGTTCGTCACCAAAGGACTAAACAGTGAGTGTTAAGCGTAGAAAATTTGCATTTACTCGAAACTTACTATTCAATTACATAAAGGGTTAATTAATATTTGGCATCTACACCTACAATGTAATGTCCTATATATATGAAACCTAACACAACCCGTCATTTAACTAAAATGAGTTTCTTGCAGTTATTGTTATCGAAGCAGTGCTTCAGTAGCTTTACCTGAATGCACCCTACTGATTTTTCATTACATTGGTTTAACAGCACCCTTTTCAAATAACATACCTGACTAATTAATTGTGCTTGTTTTCTAGCTTCCTCATAAGCATTCATATCAACAGCAAGATTCTTTTCTTCAGCCATTAACTGTGTAAGATCGACAGGAAAACCATACGTGTCATATAATCTCCAAGCGATATCACCAGGGAGAGTTTTTGAATGGCTTAATTTAGCAATTGTGCGATTCAGTAAGTTACGCCCCCTTGATAACGTTTTCAGGAACTGCTGCTCTTCTTCATTTATTGTATCAATAATACCTTGCGGATCTTTATGTAACTCTGGGAAAGTATCACCAAGGATTTGAACAACAGTATGAACCAAACTTGAAAAGAATCCTGGCTTTGCATGTAACTTTTCAGTGGCATAACGAACAGCTCTTCTCAAAATACGACGCAGAACATAACCACGACCGGTGTTATCAGGACTACCACCATCAGCCAAAGCAATTGTTATGGTTCGAGCATGGTCAGCTAAAACACGGTAAGCCATATCGATGCCATCGGTATCATCATTGCCAATACGGCCCTGATATAGTGGTGCACCTATTAACAAAAGTCATATATCAATAAAATAAATTAGAAAATAGATATATTGAAATGATGTTAATTGTAAAACTCGAAAGCCATTCAAGTATGATTTGGAATATTAAGTCAAATTACAAGGACCGGAGCACCAATAGTCATTCAAAATATGTAAAGGAATTCTAAAAATATGCAAACCTACAGAATACATGATTTTGAATCTAAGTTTTAATAATTTTTTTCAAAAAAATTTGAAATCAAGTTCGATTTATGTTTATTAATATGGTTTTGCAATTACTTTACTGTGGTTTCATAAGATGCCTCTTCTTTCCTTATGGACTGTACCGTACATATTGTACCTTGGTCTATCTTTGCTCCTACAAGATCGTTGTATTTTAATGCAATAGTCATTTTTTTCATTTTCTTCTTTTAAAAGTTTATTTGTCGTTTCCTTTTTACAAAATTCCTATTTTTCTAATTTCTCTATCTCCTTCTAGCTCATAAATTTTTTGCCTTTCAGATTTGCGTGGCTTTTGATTGAACATTTCTTTCTTTAGTTCTTCTTCTTTCCTTAAATTTTGGATTCGTTTCTTTTCACATTCTTCATTTAGTTTTCCTATGTAGCGCTTGTAAGAATTATGTGTGCTAATGATTAGTATTGAATGCAGTATTCTCTCCTTCATTTCAATATTTTCTTTTGGAACAATATTGCCCGATAAAGAAAATCCACATTCAACGGACACATTACCATGGGCTAAGCACAAAATAGTTTTTAATAAAAGTAACTGGTGATGGATAACTTCGAGGGGGAAACCGCACGAGTAATTTGGTATACAAAGATCGAGTAATATGTGCAAGATGGAGTATTTTTGCGTAATTTGGAGTAATGTGAGTAATATACGAGTAATAGCAAGTAATATTTGAAAATGGCGAGTAATACAAGCAAAATGTTGAGTATTGTGATGCGTATTAGAACGTGTCACGTGTCATTATCAATGAAGCCAAATATTTTGTGAGCCAAACATGTTAGTCGCCTCCCATAAGCCGATAGTGAGGGTGTTATTTCAGTCAAAATCTGAAGCTAGGTGTTATTGTTGTTATTCAGTAGTTATTTGTCTTCACATTGTATCTTGTGCGTTATAAAACGTAAGTATTGCAATTTATACTTACTTCAGTGCTTGTTATTATGAAATTTAAATTTAATGATTGATGACAAAAATACCTATGTGGTTTCTTAGAAGCACAGTTAAAGCAGCTAGGTGTGAAAGCAAATAAATCTATCTGTACATTGCTACGTTTTTTATTCGATTTGTGTTTTTGGTCGTTATCCACTGACTACCAACATCGCAAAATGTTCAATTACATGAAATTTGTAAAATGTGTAATAGGATCAATTAATCACTGTCAATTATGTTTCAGACAGAATTATTACAACGAATTTATTAATTCTCTTGCAATTTGCAAACACTGTGCTCCTGTTCACTATAATTAACTATGTCTCATACCCACAAAATATTTTTTTCTTAAATAGGACTAACTATTTAAAATACGTAACCACTAGTTTTCCTTAGAGATGAACGATATGTAGACATATTTTTTCTGAAGTTGAAATTGCGTTAAATTTAAGAATACCCGAAACAGTAAGGAATCTTTTGATTATAAATGATTATGAACCTGGATCCTTAACTGCTACAATTGATGATAACTCCACTACAGAAGTAGAAAAATTTATGCAAAACGATTTACAAAATATTCTAGAAGAAAAGGATTATTGAAAATATTATGGTGTATTTGATGAAAACCCTGCACGTTTTAAAATACGGCACAGGTAAATTATTCGGAGTATATGGCGAACTATTGTAAAAAAAAGTTTAGCATTCAAAGCGATCAATATCCTAATTACTGCAAATCTATTTCGTCATCTCTTACACAATCTCAATTACAATTGAGATCTAGGGCATTAGATTTGACTGAAGAGAACTCAACAATATCTAGAAACTTAAAAACATGAGCAAAGAATAAATTTGATTACAATGTATGGGAAATAGTAGCTGCAAAAATGGACGATATTTTTATAAATTCTCAGAAAACAGCTGATAATGAATTAATTTGTAATATAGTGTTTTAGCGATTTAAGTCACAAAATTTGTAAACTTCTGCCAAGAAAACAATCAACGTCAAGACGGTGGGTTGTTAGCAATTTTCAAGCTCATCTGTGTAAACATTTTACAGTAAACCCAGAAAGAAACGCGTCTGAACGACCGTCTAAAAAGAAAGCTCTGATTACTTCGTACATGAATCCTCATATGCAACGACCCACAGATGTTACTAATGAATCCAACTGCATGTTGCAGCCTCGGTTATTTCCACCAATGACCCAGAATGTTCCAATAATATATATCCGAATGTCGTCATTGATAATTCTTGGGTTAGTTTAAATCAAACATCGGAAACGACGTCAAAAATTAATATTGTACAGAACATTCAAATCCCAAAACAAAAAGTTTAATTAAATCTGTCTTCTAAAGCAGTGTTTCAAGGAGAAGCACCCCAAAGTATAGCCACAGATTATTTGGTCTGTTCATCTGATGATCACAAATCCAAATGATCTAGCATTGAATACCAAAAGTCTAAACGAAGTCGGCATATGCGGGAAAAAATCCAAAATTGTATCAAATGCTCCAGTGGATAATGTATTATTCCTATCAGAAACTACATTACCATATGACTCTGAAATTGCATTTGAACCAAATGACAAAACGTACCTATGAAAATACAAGTACTTTTTTACATAACTTGTTAAGAAACGCATTGCAGAACTTGAAATCGTGCTCCAATAAAAATACTTATGACGAAGCTACGAAAACGATCGCAATTTACCTCTTCTATACATGAGGTAGGTTACTTTATGAAACTTTGCATTCAAATTTAAAAAATACCATTCCTTCCATTTTGTCGCTTAACAAATACTTGCAAGACCAACGAGTAAAATCTCGGGATGGGCAATTAGATTTTTCGGGATTGCTAGAATTTTTAAATGAAAGAGCATTGCCAAAAATAATCCGGGTATCAGAAGATACTACACGAATAACAGGTAAAATGAATATGACTCAACATCTAATAAAATGGTAGGACTTTTTTACCTCTTAAAAATGGCGTGCCTGTAACAAATACATTTCTTTGCCACTTCTACAACAAAAATACAAGAATATTTTAAGTCTAGATTAAAGGCAAACTATGCTTATATTATTATGGCACAACCACTTCGTAATGGCACACCAGCCTACTGTCTTTCACTTTTCGGGACTAAGAACAAATTTTCTTACAAAGATAATAATAATATTTATTAATGGTTATAAAAAGACCATTTACAAAAAACAACTAATAATAATCACTACTATTATCTACACCTGCAGAAAGTTGATCTAATTTAGTTCTAGACTTCTTACATTTTGGTAATAGACATGTATTAAATTTATCCGTTTGCGGGATTCATAATGGTTTTCCGAAAAAAGAACCCTTCGGAAAATTAAATCTCCGTATCATTACCCCATTCGGCCAAAATTCAGAATCATGTAACTGATTTTTACATTTCATAGGAGCATTAACCTTGAAGCATGGGAACTCACTATTTACTGTAAGACGAGAAACTGAAACTTTCTCATTTCCTAAGTTGAACTTTAAATAATTAATGATTGATTCTTCTGTCGTGCTTTTTGCAATCCTTTAAATAAATAGTCATAGCTTTTCTCGGCCCCACATAACCCATCAGTCGTTGTTTGTTTAGAGCCAACAATTCCTGAAGTTGTGCGTTCCATTTGAATTTTATGTTCAACCTGTCGATCAATTTTATCAGGCTCGTTTTGTTGTTTAAGCTTGCGTTTTAGTGATCCTTTTTTTTGACTAAAATGAAGTCATCTTGTCTAATGTCCTGCTCAAGATTTATAAATACTGTTCATATTTTGAAATTTTGTTTATTTTCACAATTGTTTGTATTTACATTCTGAATCGTATGTTGCACATCTGCTAATATAATTGACTTATTTAACTGGGTTTCTTGCACAATAGCTTGTTCTGAATATAGAGAACAAACCATGATATTTAGATTCTGATTTCATCATTATTAATGTTTTGGATAACTTGGGCAACTACTAATTCCATTAAATTATTAGACTTATCTACATTCATGGTATTGGCATTAGAAGGTGCTTCTTATCTCTAACGTGTGCTTCTGATATATGTTGATTAGTAATTGTAGTTATTAACTTAATTTTATCATCTAAAAGCTTGTTGATTACCTTTAATTCAGTAATTATTTCATCTTTCTCCTTGATCTTCAATTTATAAAGACTTTCTGTGTGTTTTCCAATTTATATCACCATCATCAGACAGCACACTAATAGTTGATAAAACATCACTGTTGTCACAACATTTTATTAAACATTACTGGAATCGACCACCTTTATATATTTTATTCTTTGAGAGCATGCTAGGTGAAATACATTATCACATTCCACACATTTTACACATTTATTACCACTTGTTACTACTTTTTTAGAGCAATAATTACAGAGCATAATTTTGACCAGTTTATTACTGTCGGCCATCTTACTTTGATGTAATAGATAGGCGGCAATACATAAAAAACAAGTAAATCAGTATGGAATTACAATAGCGAAATTTTCTTCAGATGGAGATACCCGTTTTATAAGCTATGTGGGTAAATACATTGCTTTGTACGAGTCCAGGCAAAAATGATCCCCGAAAAGGATTCGGACTGGTTTCACATGAATGTTAACAAAATCGAAGCATGTTATATACAAGACACCAATCATATATTAACAAAGTTACGTGCACGATTTTTGAAATCAGAAATTGTGTTGCCTATGGGAAAATATTTCTTGTCGGTTGACCACCTTTTTCAACTGACAGATAAAGTTTCAAAAAGCATACATTTATTAACATCAAGTGATCTTAAATGTGACGACAAAATGAATTTTCGGTCCGCTGAAAAAATGTGTTCCTCTATTGTCATTAACAATTTACTTAAATATTATATCTAATTCGACGCTACCATAACCATATTTAAAAATTATGCATTATATTTTAACTGCATTTCTTAATAGCTCACTTGATTTGGATAAAAGGGTGTATAATATGTGGTACTCCATGTTCTTTCTTAGAATATGGAGAGCCTTTATTAGAAGTGATAAGAACTATACATTGAAAGACAATTTTCTCTCAAGCAATTGCTATTTATGGATCGAAATGAATGCACATAATCTAATCAAACTTATTATACAGTTTAAAAACAAGAAAATTGAAGCAGTTCAAGCCGATTTGTTTTGTATGACAAATTTTAGTAGTCAAACTTGCAAAAAACTTTTTAGAATGGTTCGTTCGGTGACATCCACATACTCAACCGTAATAAATTTCAGTTTGAAAGACTTATTACATCGTATTGACAGAGTTAAAATGATCAATTGTATAACAAATGACGTCAACAAAATGTTCTGTTTCCCTAGAATAGGAAAGAAACTATGCGATATTGCTTCTTCTATAGTTATAACGGATAACGACTTAACAAGTATAAATATTACTGATTGCATTAATATGGCATTAAATGATGCCATATCAGATGCAAGGAAATTAGGCATTGATATTATTATTATTATTATATTTCCAATTAAATAACAATATTTACAATATTTACGAAGAAACCATTAATGAAAAATTACATTATAAGACCCGGAGTAAAAAACACTATTTGGGTCATACAATAAAACATTTATAAAGTAAGAGTTTTAGGTTTAAGAAGTAATGTACAATATCTACTAACTAATACATTATAGTGATACATCAGAAAAGATCATAGTGGACTGTTACGTGCCACAATTTGGCACTAGACTTTTTGTTTAGTTTTAAAATGCGAGAGTTTTCGCGCCATAAATTTCAAAGACTCGGTGCGCGTATTCTCGTCACGTCAGAAGTGGGTTGGACGAATTTCGCGCCGACCCGAGTGGCGGAAGAAAAAGTGGGGAAGTTTCCGGGAGACTCGGTAACGTGGCTTTTTGCCTTTGAACTACGAGTGCAGTGGACGTGCTTGGTAACGTATCGTATCGTGTCTTTATCTTATTATGTAGATTCCCTTGCCTCTGATTATTTGTCCCTATAACCTGATCCTGGCGTTCTCTACATATAGGAATTTGGATACGACCTGGGAGTAGTCCACGGCCCTAGACGAACGAGTCCTGGGAGCAACTGCGACCGCCGTAGCTAGTCGGAGCCATTTGGAAGGACGCTAGGCGTACCCTCCATTAATTGTCTTGAAGGGGGCCATCGGCAGCCCTGATGGACGTCAGCAGACGCCAACTTTAACTTAACCCCGCAGGAAGCCGTACCTCTTTATGTAAGTACCTTATTTGTTTATACTGCATTTCGAACATTTATATATTCCATAATTGCGCGTTTAATTTTGCATGTTGGGTGATGTCATTGACAGATATGCGCGTTAATTTCCACTTATTGGATGAGCATTACCAACTGCTGTGTGTCGCATATATCGCGTTCACGGGAAGATAATAGGACTCATCATAGTTAAAAGACATACAAACAAGAATTTATGAATTATCGCTGAGAAAAAATATATGCAAACTGTAATTTAGCAGAGATTAAGTACTACACTTAAAATATTTGTTGTAAATCAAACTCTTTGAAAGAAACAAATGGATTTCTGCTGATATGTCTTCAAGTAATTTTGACCGCAAAGACGAAAAAAATACCAAAACTGCTCCTTACACTGAAATTAACGAATTAGATGATACTGAGATTCACAACGCACAGGCTTCAGATCTTAATGAAGACTTTTCATTTACTAACTGTATCTATGATATGTCCGAAACGGGTGCAGAAAACGATATAACTGAAGATGACGAAAATACACTAAAACTAAAAGCTTTTTCAGATAAAGTTTCTGATGTTTCTGAAAATTCACAATTTATAGAAATTAAGGCCAGTGGCAAAACGTATGTAGTCAAGAAGTCTTCATATTGTTGGCTGTTAGATGAGTTGAATGGGCGAATAAGTAATGATTGTCTAAGAAGATTTATTTCAAGTACTTGCAGCAGAGTGGGCAAAGACAAAACTTGTAAAAAAAGTTAAAAAAATAAATACATATATCACAAAATCTCTTAAAAAGAAAATTAAACTACTCGAAAGCAACATTACAGCAGATGAAGAAGAAAAGGTTTTGGCAATTCCTATCTTCAGAATCCGATGACACCGTACGTGAAAAAGATAAAACAACCAATATTGACATAGTGCTGGAAAAATATTATGCCGTTTGTTACGAGCATAGTTGGTATATCGGACGAGTCATTGAGATGACTGATGGGATGTGTACAGTTAAATTTCTGAAGTCCAAACTAAATTTATTTATCTGGCCAAGATCAGATGATTTAGATATTGTAAATAAGAAGTTTATCTTTTACGGGCCAGTTGAATTAAATGGAAGTGGACCATTCGAGTTAAAAAGGGTTGATAGTTTGAATATCTCTAAAAAATTTAAACTATTAAAAAAGAAACTGTCTTTCAAGAAAAATTCAAAATGCTGTTGCTTGGTTGTCATTTATTAATCTTGTTTATGTCAGGATAATATTAATAATGCTTAAATCATGTATGTATTTCTATGCAATAAAATGCAAATAAAATAGTCGCTTTAGTTTTTCCAACAGTCAGTAGTGTCTGCAAGAACATTTGACAGGTAGAAATAAAATAATTATTTATAATTGCGGTATTTGAGTAATAAATAAGTAGTTTAGTAATACATGAATAATTGAGTTGTATTGAGTAATGTGTAGGTAATTGAGTAATATTTTTGTAATAAATGAGTAATACAGGTAATTAATTGCAAAATGAGTAATTTAGTGTACAAATTTTAGTCAGCAGTTCCCCCTCGGATATTTTAGTTCACCATTATGCCACTTTATTTTAAAGATGCTGCTCCAATATTGAGATTTTTTCAAGTTGTCTTGTCTTGAATGACACTTAAGGTGTGCCTAGAGCCGCTTTTTAGCTATTTTCCATATTTCGGATATACTTTTCTCACTACAAATTCCTGTAGGACCTATACATCTTAAGTATTTGAGGAAAGTAGGGTTAACTACAGAGATGGTTTTTATTATATTAGCGAAAGCTGCTTGGAAATGTTTTCTAACATTATTCTTAAATATTAATACTTCTGGTTAAAGCATTTCAAGACATTCCTTTCATGTATAATTTTAGCATGTAAGTCCATGTTATAAAGACGTAAAAGATTATTTATAGAAAACGCTTCTGTTGCACTTTTAAACTTAATCAATTTTAAAACTTAATTTTTGCAAAAATTAAGAATTAATGTACGCAATAATAATTTTATTTCACAATATAGAACATTAACCAAAAATGAACGTAGGAATAACAATAGTGAATAAGAAAATGGTACAAGGAACACATGATCGAACGAGTGAATGATGAATGAATACATGAGCCATGACAGACTTTTAACTTTGAGACATGGACAAAACGTTTAAATGGTGAAGTTTCACCTAAGGGTGACATCGAGATGTTAATAGAATTTTTCCTTTTGAAATCTGCATAAAATCTGTCACTAAACTCGATTGCTATCCGACTAAACACATTCATAACATTAGTCACATGCTACAGGGGGCCAAAGTTTTTCTAAACACGATCTAATTCGTGTTTTTAATCAAATACCCTACAGCCAAAAGACGTTATTAGAACAGCAATCATCATACCGCTCAGACTTTTCGAGTTCTCGATTATGATGTTTGATGTACACAACGCAGTTCAAACATTTCAAAGTTTGTTACGTTGATTTTCAACATAATTAATAATAAACAACTCTCGAATAAATTCCTTATCTCAAATTCCTTTTTCTTTTACAACGAAAATTTATTCTATAAATTAAATAGTCTATGCCTTGTGTTAGGTATCCCGTAATCTCCTAAATTCTTCAATAACATCCTGTTTACAATAATAAATACGCTTTCTACAAATTTTCATTTTGAACTCATTTATTTCGAAATGAACAAATTCATCCTACAAGTAAATAGTTATATACTGTTTTGAGGTACCCGCTATCTTGGTATACCTTACGACCGCCGTGTAATGGTTTTCTATATTGTTCCAAGGCAACGACTTGTGGAAATAAGGTCGCGCACTATCCGATATAAGCCGGATTTTTCAGTTTTACTGTGCTTCGATAAGCTAGGATTTGCAGTTCGAGTTCGTGTTGTTTAAACCATTGTTGAATTTGATTCTACAGCTTGTATGTCGAAGCGTTTTCTACATTTTATTCGTCTCCGTATTTCAAAAAGCGATGCACGTTTTTCTGTTCAACAACTAGGTGTCTTGCGTGTATTCGGTGAGTTTCCCTGCACGTACCCATTCTAATAAGATTCTCTTTTTAGCTAGAGGCCGAAAAGGTTTTTTCTTTATGTAGACCAACTGCTTTTCTCCATAGACCGCTGCTTTAGTTATGGTAGGCAGGGTAAATGGATCCCGACGACCATAGCGTTTCTGTGCTGACTCACCCCCGACAGCTTGCGAGCTATATCAGGACACCTACTGGTATGCAACCTGTTTTCTTTTGTGTGCGTCAATGGCATATTCCGTATCAACGTTTGGTGTAGTTACGTGACAAGAAACGTCACATTGTAGAACTATGTTGTTGCGATTCGATATTATCGCTCTGCATGTGCGATGTACTATTTTTAAACATGTTTGTCAAAAGAACACACACGTTTATTCACTTTACGGACTAGTTTATTTTACAAAAATTATTAGGTGAAATTTTAAAAACGTTCGACAAAAACGTTAATGCGTTCCTACTAATTAGCTATTTTATAAAAAGTATTAGGTGAAATTTTAAAAACACTTGACAAAAGCTCTTACTGTTTTTATTTGCGACTGATTAATTTTACTTTGTGTAAATACGAGATGCGCACTTGGTATCTAGATTCCCAAATTGTCCGTATAATATAATTGCTGGCTGTAAAATAGTAACGCTTAATTTATTTTCGTTTTGCTTGTTTGTACAGAATCCTTTATTTATTTTATGTGTTAATAGATAATCATGGGCGATGTACTTCATTTTTTTGGTTTCTTGGTATGTATGCGAATCCCCCATATCCAAGTCTGGTAGTTAGCCCGGTATCTACTTTTATTCCAGCTACGTCTAGGTACATAGCAAGTTTCATTGATAAAGTTTTTCGTGATATACCGTATTTTATGCCTACATGGATGATGTACTTATTGCTTCGCAGTCTTCAGAAGAGCATAACTCTAAATCTCTTGAAAGGCAAATTTGAACTAAATAAAATTTAATTTTTTGGTTATGAAATTTCTGCAAACTGTACTAAACCTCTACCTGATCGCATTAAAGTCGTCAACGACATTCCACTACTACAAACCAAAAAAGAACAGATGGTTTCTCGGTATGCCAAATTTTCAGAGACGTTTTTTCCCTAGCGCTGCTCAATCACAATTTTTGTTAATCGAGTTATTAAAAGGTTCTAACAAAAGGAATGATAAAACTAAAAATTCAGTGGTCGTCTGAACCCACAGAAGCATTTAATGAGTGCAAAAATTAGTTAAGCAATGCTGCATTACTAACAACTAACAACTACAAATCCAAATCAATTTTAACCGTTGACGCATCCGGTTTTGCTGTAGGTGAAGTCATCGAACAAATTTCTATTATCTTGTCAAACCTTTAGCATCTTTTCTTAAAAACTTTATGAAGCACAGCGCAAGTATAGTACATACAATAGAAAGCTATTAGCGATACATTTAGCTGTCAAACATTTTATACTTCTATTGGAAAGATATTCTTTTACAATATTTACTAATCACAAACCTCTAACGTCTGCATTTATACAACGTACTGACAAAGTCCTGCAAATACAATTACGTCACTCATAGCTCATTTCTCAATTCACTACAGATATCAGACATATATCTGGCAAAAATAATGTTGTAACACATTTTGTTTAACGCATAGAAACTGTTACGCAACAAGACTTTATAGACTGCAAAGAATTTCAAAAAGAACAATCTGAAGATCAAGAGTTGCAATCAATGTTAACTCCAACTCACTTGATATTCATTTAACACCAATATCTGGTAAAAACAATATTAATATTTATTATCACAACAAAAACAGACCTTTTGAAGTGTATTACGCCAACTTTATGCGAAACACTACCAAATTGATATAAGCCGTTATGCTATGCAAACTGTCTCTTTTTCTCATGGTAAGTTATATGAGCGATCACAAGTTAGAACACAGTCTTGCAATTAATGAATAAATCTGGTTTTATAAATGGTTTTATTTATCATGCATAAAAATAGTATGATACATAATAAACGTGGCGACCAGAAAGTATGAATTCGCAATATATTTTAAGTAATTAACAAAATATTACAATCATGAACATCCTCGAGGTTAAGCACCTGATACCTTGTTTTTAAAAAAATTTGGTGCAGTTTAAACAATAATGGCACGTGCACAACAAACGGAAACTTGGCATCCATAGCAAATTTTAATATAGCAGATTTTGAAATTTTTGTGGAACGTTTATTAGAACAGTTTTTTTTGGCAAAGAAAATTGAAGAAGACCACAAAGTACCAATTTTGCTTACACTGGTGACTAAAAATGTGTATAAAATTCTAAAGAAATATGCGATCCGATAAACCTGCAAGCAAAACATACAATGCTCTAATTAAGATGATATTGAGCAGTTTAAGCCAACGGTATTTGTTTTTAGAAGGAGAATACAGTTTGATTCACTTAAGCAAGGCAGTGAATCGGTACAGGAATGGTATAGTAAAGTAAAAGATGTTGCAACCCATTGAGAATTTGGTGTGAAACTACAGTCTCGTATTAAAGATAAATTTGTGGTAGGTATGAAAATTGGTGGAATTTTAGATCGTTTGTGTGGAGGAACGGACTAGAACGTTGAAGCTACATTCTAAGATAGCCAAGGCATGGAAATAAGTCACATTCAGACAGTCAGTCATAAAACAATAGAACTAACAGCACAACTGCAACAAAAGAAAGAAGTTGCTGGAGGTGGTAAGAAATAACTTAAGGGTATATACAGTTTTTTCAACTTCGCCAGAAAATGAAAAGCACTTGCAAATTGCTGTTGAGAAGGATAGTACTTTGCAAAAATTAAGTATTATGTTCAACATGGATGGCTGGGGCACATAAAAGTAATTTACCACCAAATCTCAAAAAATTTGGTCAATAAAAAATAATTTGTCTTCATAAGAATATTTTGTTTTACAAAAAAATAATTATTATTATACCAGATTCATTAAAACAAGAATTTTTGGACTTGCTTTATAAGTCACATCAGGGCGTTGTTGCTACAAAAACTTAGCTAAAGATTCAGTATTTTCGCCTGGCATTATGACGGATATAGAAAATACTGTGTTAAACCGTATCACCTGCCAAAAATATTCAAAGTTTGTTACATGCCAAAAATTGGCAATGTAAATGGTTAAATATGTGAGTAAATTCCCGCCATTATTTTAAAATAGACTTGTTAATTTCCGTCATTTCGGACAGTTGCGTTTGTGCAAAAGAATGCGCAGGCGCGGAGTGAGTGGTGTAAGTGCGCAGTGTGACACAACATTATTAGCCATGATACCTCGAAGCGGGAAACGTCTACCTGTGTCGCATTTTTTGTCTTTTCTCTTTTTAGGACGTAGGTTCCTCTATCTTCTCTCTACCTTTTACCGTTACCTCTACCTGTAACCTATTGTACCGCTACGAACGACGAAAGAGGAGAGATGTAAATTTGGATTCAACAATGGCATGACGCAACCCACACCCAAACAACAAGGAGATGCCCTGAGATTTAACTGCAAGGCACGTTTTAAGTGAGTACTTTGCTTTATTTAAACTTTAAAATAAGAATTGTATCATTGCAAACGTGTTTGGTATTTGATACAATTTGCCACGTAATTATGTCATAATATATACTATTGCACAATATTGTGAAATGTGAACCGTGGCAGTGGTGCCTAGTGTAACAAGTTAAACAAAAGTGAACCTCTGTAGCCGCATGATGTTCCAGTTCTCACATGGCAAAAATTGGGATTGCTTAAAAAGTTTAGGACTATTAAACTTCATAATAATTGTAGCTTATTTTTCTAAATTTGTTATTGCAAACAAGCTTACAAACTAATTGCTGAAAGTGTCATATTCTGTCTTAAAACTGTGTTCACAATTAATGGACTCCTACGGGAAATATTTACAGATAATGGTCCATCTTTTAACTCAAGAGAATTCGTAGCTTTTGCAACACAGTATGATACTAAGCTGACAACGTCAGGCTCTCATTATCATGTATCTAATGGAATGGTTGAATGAGCCATACAAACTGTAAAAGAATTACTTATCGAGTCATATGAAGACGGTAACAATCTGTTTCTGGCAATTCTTAACTACAATATATTTTCAAGGCGAAATCTGCTTTTGTCTAGTCAGTCATTGATGGGTCGTATATTACGCACAACCCTACCTACTTATAAACCTTTATCGTGTCCGAAGTACTCAATAAAAAAAAGTGAAAAACAATTAAAACGCAATCAATTGGTTAAAAGAAATTGTACGACGGAACATAATTCCCAAACAAAGTCGTAACATTTCACATCGATGAATCAGAAAGAACTGCAACCAACAACTTCTATTAAGAAGATAGGCGTTACTGAACAAAATGGTGACACAGACGAAGCTTGTTCTTCAACATCTTTAAAGTTGTCTGAGGATATACCTTCTGATTTTCCTCAATTAACAACGCGTAGTGGTAGAGTAGTGAAACAGCTTGTAAAATTAATTTGTGATTTTTGTAATTTCATAGGTTAGGGAACTTAGACTACACAAAAAGTTTTTTAGTTTATTTTCTTTTTCAAGAAGGGGCTTGTGACATATTGTATGAGCGCATCCTTGTGCCTATTGAATTGTTGTATTGTTACGTGCCAAAAATTTTGGCACTAGACATTTTTTAATATAGTTTTAATATGCGGGAATTTCGCGCCATAAATTTAAAAGACTTGTTGCACGTATTTCCGTCACTTCAGAAGTGCTTGCGCGAGACTTCGCGTCGACGCGTGTGGACGAAAAGGGGTGGGGAGTTTCCGAAAGATGTAGAGAGACTTGCCTCTGAAACGCCAAGAAGTGTGGTTGGTCTGGTATCGTATCGTATCTTTTATTATGTAGATTCGCTTTGCCTTTTGATTATCGTTCCTCAACCCGTTCCTTATTATTACCTCTACATAGGGAGAAGATACCGAATCTGGAAGTAACCTGGTAGAAGATCCACGACCCGAGATATATTAACGAGTCCACGGAGCCCCGCAGCCGCCATCTTGAAATAATTCTGAAGGAAGCCACGAGCAACCAACATGAAGCAATTCCGTAGGAAGCTTTACCTGTTCACGTAAGTACCCCCCAGGGGTTATGTAAAATTAGTATATATTAAAATTGCGTCGCCCTAATTTGCATATTGTGTGACGTATTGACAATTGGCACGCTAATTTCCACCTTATGTAATTTCGTTACCAACTGTCCTTTGTGTCGCTTGTGCCGTGTCGGCGGGAATTTAATAGTATACTCAACCGGGGACGGCAACAGCAACACGGCGGTACGATGCCGAGCTTGATCATGTCTGTAAGTTATTAAGTAATGTGATTAAATATAATTAAGTTTTTAAGTGTTTCTATTTTCTCGAAGTTATGCCTCTAAGCTACTACAAAACAAGAATACCCACGATCTTTAAAATATATTACAATCAGCTTCTACTTTTGTATAATATTTTAAGTTACCTTAAAACAAATAATTTTAATTTTCCCACGGTGTCATTTCAACTATTATTCAATACCCTAAATCAAAAGCCTAGAACCAGAGACGTTAACTATGTTTAATTTGGATTTTCCAATTAGTTTGAAATATTAAACTGATTTTTGAAAAAATGCATTGCTGAGAAAGGGGGGAAGATCAATAAAAACATAGTTTTGTCACAAAAACATGTCGTAAAATAAACCAAGAATGAATAACTAAAGGAAAGAATGAATAAATGAAGAACTGATACAATGATTAAAGAATGAGTAAACAAATGAATGAACGAAAACAAATGAGTAAATAAATGATAGAATGATCGAACAAGCGAAGGAATGACAGAATAACTGACTGAACAAAACGATGAACAATCGGGCAAACGCACGAATGAATTAATAAATGTATGATGCTTGAGCAAACCAAAAAAAGAATATTTTACAACTAAAATGGACAGTATATAACCCAAGGATAAGGTGAAGAAGATTCTTTAAAGTGTACAGCAGACTTTTATGTATCTGAAGCAAACAATATAGCATTTACTGATCACTAGGTACACTATTTAAAGGCGAAGAATTGGACACATGTATCCACCCACCCACACTTGCACACACAAACTCAAATGTAACACCTACGACCTTCGGCCCCTAAATAACTACATATATTGTTTGTGGATTTTTAAACGTTTGATCACTTTTGAAAAATATTTGCAACAAGTGAATATACTTCTAGGACATTTATAATACTTCTTCCAAAATATTTTGACAACGATCCTAGATCATGGATCGAAACGTCAATATATATAATTAAAAACACTATGTGGTTTCATTCCCAAAAAAGAAAGTATTTGTTATACTTCACATTTGTTAATAATTTATGTAAATCAATAAGACCTGATACACGACTTACGCAGAGAAAAGTATGTTATTAATTATCATGAAGTGTGTGTTAAAAAAAGTTAAAAGGGATAGATGTTCTTTTTTTGGAATTTTGTGACACTTGTCATACCACTAATTAAAACTGTACTTGAAAGAATTTAGACTGAACATCATCAGTATAAACCGTAATTTGAGTTTCTGAAATTATATATAGTTACTGTCAAAAACTGCTTACAAGATTATTGTGGACTTGCATAATTTTTCTTTACCACACTTAAAAAATATTTCTAACAATAATTTACTGTGTTTGTAGGATATTTAACATTTGTAACATTTGATGATTTGTGAACTATGTTTGGCATATAACGAATCTCTCGATTTCTGGTGATGGCATCGTATTTTTTGATAAAGGCATTGATGCTTATTAAAAGTAAGTATATTGTTAGTTGATAAAGAAGTCAAGATATTGAGTTAATACAATTATCTACAACAAGACTCCTAGAACTAACTCCTTAAAAATTCAAACCTCATGTAAAAACAGTTAGTGTTGACAAATTGCTTAACCTTGTGGTGATTGAAAAATTTTCAATAAGCATGTATATAAAATACTTGATAAGACCAATAATTCATATTTGGTTTATCAACTTTATCAACAAAAATTGTTCTTTCATTACTTTAGTATCATACGTGAAAGTTTTCTAAGATTCATTATATCTAGCACCGCCATAAAGAAAAATATTATAAAAATGCTTACCAGTTCCTTTTTGAATAGCATCAAACAAAGGTAGAAATATATCTGTATCATAATTTGATCGTTTTCCTTGTATAACCGACACTAATCTTTCAAAACCGAGTCCACAATCGATATGTTTTTTAGGTAAAAGTTTCAAACTGCCATCTGATTCTCTATTAAACTGAATAAAAACTAAATTCCAAATCTCTAGTACATCAGGATCATCCTGATTAACTAAATGTGGTACAGATCGATTCCCAATCCTGTCAAAATGTAATTCAGAACAAGGACCACATGGCCCAGTTTCTCCCATTTCCCAAAAGTTATCCTTCATGCTTCCAGGTAAAATATGAGATGGCTTTACACCTAATTCTAACCAAATCTGTTTGCATTCTAAGTCAGGTTGTAGACTTTGTGATTCATCACCGCCAAAGTAGGTTACATACAAACGGTCGGAAGGTAAATGTAGAACTTCAGTTAACAATTCCCAAGCCCATGTACAAATTTCCTTTTTGAAATAGTCACCGAAAGACCAATTTCCTAACATTTCAAAAAATGTGTGGTGATAAACGTCTTTGCCGACATCATCTAAATCATTATGCTTTCCACCAGCTCGTATACATTTTTGGGTGTTAACAACACGAGTCCATTTTGCCATATCACTGTTAGGATCAACTGTTCCTAAAAATATAGGTTTAAATTGATTCATTCCAGCATTGGCAAATAATAATGTGGGATCATCTAAAGGAATCGTGGACGAGGAATGAACATACTCATGTTGCTTTTTTATTTTGAAAAATTCTAAAAAAATATTGCGGATTTCCTTAGCTGTGAGTTGAGTATTCATTGTGAAAGCCTGCAATCAAAAATTAAAATAAACATATGGAAAGTATAGAAAATGTACATATACTTCATTCGTTACCAATGTGCACAATACCATACCTTTAACAAGTTGGGCAATTTGAATTCAAATATATACGTTTACAAACTACAATTAAACGAATGATGCAATTATTAGCTTATAACATGTAAGTAGTTGTAATTTTTAGGTTAGTTACACTCTTTTGACTGTAATAAATGGTTTGTTTCTTGGGTGCCGTCTACTAAAGGATAACACCACCGTCTCACGCCAGGAATGCCATGGCCGCAATGACAGGTTAGGTAGGAAAACACGACCATCTCACACCAGGAATGCCGTGGCTGCAATGACAGGTTAGGTAGGAAAACTTGTATATTATGTCTGCTGTTGCATAGAATCATTCAAGATAGATCAAAATACACTAGATTAGAAATATGGTATTCATTGAAGGACATTAAAGCTTGGTCATATTAGGCGATTTTTCGCGACATAAACTAACATACTTAAGTATGTGTGTATGTGTTAAACTTGCGTTTTGGCGATAAAATTTACTGGAGGGGATATTGTACGGCACCATTCTATCAGATAAACGAACATACCCTAATCTGTACCAGGTTATGCTTGTGTATGTTAAACACTTGACTTTTACCGGGTAATAATTCAAAGCGTTTTCGCGGTGCCGCACAAGTAAATATTTTTTAATTAGTGGGGGAATACTTCAACATACCATACTCGAACAATTCAAGTATGTCGCGAAAAATCGCCTATTCATCACCGTTTGTAATTTTTAATCGTATTGTATTGTATCGAATATTGTATGTTTGTATATAAACAAATTGTGTTGTGAAACAAGACAATAAAATTAATTTAGAATTAGTGCTAAAGTTAACATAATATATAAATAAAATGTTCTAGCCACGTGCACTTGTGTCAAATATTAAAATAAAAAGATCGGAGCTTTCATTACACTCCACTTATCCAAACGTCTGAATTAGGTATAGAAATTATTTTTTACCTATGCATTGATGATGAGTAATAATTTAGTCGAAAACACTCTGCAAGAAAATAAAAGATATTTGCACGTTACATTTATTGTAATTTGTTTCATTTTAATCTTTAACACTTTTATAGTGCTTATGCTTAAAAATTTTAGAACTTACAAAGTGGAAAATATTGAAAGTTTTTGTATCGTATCCAAATAATTGTATAAAAGACTCATGTGATAATCCTAATCCTTAAACGTTTCCTCATTTTCACTTTCCGAACATAAATTGGGGAACGAAAGTTTAGAGAACAGTGATTATGAGATTTTGTTATATTTTTGTTTTGAGGTGTCCTAAATAGGGCTTTTCTAATTTTTTAAAAAATATTTGTGTATACATAAAAGCGACTGCAGGGTATTTTTGACTGATTTCAAATTTAGTTGGCATATTCCAAGAGATTATCGTTAGAATCGTATACGGTTTCTGACGGATCGGTTATTAGGTTTTAACAGAAGTAGTGTTAACATTTATTTTTCAAACTTAAGTATAATATTTAAGAAGTAAAGTAGTTGAATATAGGCACTTGCTATATTCCTAAAGATTACTTAAATTATCTGTAGTTTGGAATAGCGTCGTACTAGTTCTGTTATGGGCAAAATGAGTGTGACGTTAATTAAATTGGGATTTGCTCTAATGGGGCAGAAACCCTGTAACAACATAAGAGTGCGTCGGCTAACTGCAGCGGAGTGTGAATGAGTTCCTATGGAACAAATTAAAAGAAAACAGAAATTCGAAATAAAAACGAAGGATCAAGAAGCGACGTCCCGATGAACGCTTTGCCGCCACAAGCCAGTTATCCCTGTCGTAACTTTCTTGGCACCTCTTGCTGAAAACTTGTAAAAATTCCGAACGTTTTCCAATTCCCCTCGCATTCCGGTAAAAGAGTTCAAATTCCGGACATGTCCAGACAATTCTGTTCGTTTGAAAACTTTAAAGTTAAGTATTATGGGGAATGATACGTTGGCGTCTCAGAGAATCATATACGATCGCGTATGATAGCTGATTCCAAACTCTTACGATCGATTCCCGACACGGACCGATTGAAAAATGTTAGGTGAGCATTTTTCACAAGAATACGCCTTTGTTCGTATGAGAAGTAAAATGTAGTTCGTGTGTGTGTTGTCACTTAGGCACGTTATAGATCTCTACCTTGCTTGGAACAGCAAGGGGTCGGCAAAATTCAAAGTTTTTCAGGTTAAAAAGAACTCGTTTCCTGACCAATGTAGTACCTTCGGGTGTAGCATTGGAAAATCAAATGTAGGGGAATGTTATGTTACGGGTAAAGGATCGTTAGATTGTTGAATTTTGAAATGCCCGGAAGGAGCGAGATACCGTTGTTACGTGCCGAAATCGGCACTAAACATTTTTAATTTAGTTTTAATTTGTAAGAATTTTGCGCCAAGGATTTAAAAAGACGTGCGCGTATTTCCGTCACTTTAGACAGTACGTTGCGCGAGATTGCGCCGACGCGGTGTGCCAATAAGGGTGGTGGTGATTTCCGGAGTCGTGTCGAGACTGGTGATCGAGACTCAAACAATTGTAGTTACCTTGGTGTCTTATCGTGTCTTTTTCTTGAGATGTAGGTTTCCTGCCTTCTACATAATTATCGTCCTTCATCCTATTCCTGTGTTCCGCTACAGAAAGAAGAAGACAAATCTGAATTTGGATTCGACCGGGTCAACGAATACCCACGCCCCAAAGATCAACGGAGATCCGCTGTAGCATCACGGAGTAGTGCGGTGAGAAGCCCTGCAATTTATGTAAGTAGCGTCCTCGTTTTCTTTTTTTATGTGATGGAGAAATTTTATATAATTGATATGACTTAATCTATTATTTGCGCGTCATTTTTATAATTATTTTACATTGCTACCAACTGACTGTAGTGGCTCGCGTACTGTAACGGCGGGGGTATAATACTGTAACAAATTAAGGGTGCACCGACTAACTACATTGGTGCGGAAGTGGATTCGTATATAAACAAATTGATAAATTGCAAAGAAGTTATGGGGAAAGTAAATTATCAAGCTATGTTGCCATAAATACTTACTTTGAAAAGTTTTTTACTAATGTCTTAATTAATGGGCGCCAACTCGTTTGGTCTAGGAGACGATCCTCTGGAAGACGTTTTCCGAGTAGATCCTGGTCGGTCTCCTGGTGGAATGGAGTATTTTACAATCAATTTATATTTATAATAGAGAAAAACATCTTCTCACTGCGTCACCTAATTCTATTTGATTACAAGCATCATAATATTATTTTTATAAACAGGTAAACACATAAAATATTAAAATCGGTCGGTAATTTGTTACATTAAAACATTTATATTGTGTGTTTTGAATATATCTACTGAGATCATTTGTAACATTATATTTGTGAATTCTTCGTGGGTCATCGGCTGTATTGTTGTACTTTAAGCGTTGCTATACTATTGCGCAATTGTTATAAAATAACGTATAATTACGCGGCACATTACGCGCCATTTTGTATCAAAAACCGAACACGTTTAAAGGTGATACAATAGTCAAATTTTCATACACAATGTAAATAAAAACAATTTACTCACTTAAATCGCACCTTGCAGCCAAATCCCAGGGCCCATCACATTTTGTGGATCACATCACGCCATGTTGACTCCAAATATCATTCGTCCAAACTCTATTCATTCGTAGTGGAACGATAAGGAACAACCAGGTATGAGGATCAATTGATGCAAAATAGAAAGAAACCTACACACCTGAAAAGAAAAGGTACACCACACAGATAGATGTTTGATGCTTCAGGACTGTTGCTAAATGCCGTCTTTTTCACACTACGCGCACCCCGTATCCACTCTGCGCAGATGCAAATGTCCGGGTGGGCGGAAGTCGACGTTTTTAATTAAAAAAGATCCGCGGGAACTACCTTATAATTTATACTTACTCTAAATGTGATACATAGCCAATTTTTGGCATGTAACAGTATCTAAGTGATTTAATTATATTGTAAGAATAATACTTTTATATTTGCTGGGGTTACTATGTAACCGGAACTACACTTGCTTCCCTGTAAATTTAATTTTATTCATTTCTACTAAAAAGTCCTATCTATGAGGTAATTATTATATAAGACATGAATATTGACAATTCTCTGTTATTTACCTTAATTTTCCTAAAAGCTTTCTTAAAATAACAATAACGTTATAAAAAGTTACTGTTGCCATTATTATGTTTACAGAAAGATGTCTATGATAATTTGTTACGCCTTTTTGCTGCACAAAGTCTTTATTTTAATTTAAGGAATAGGAGAAGATATTTTAATCCGCAAGGGAAAGTTTTATTTTTTCATTATTATTGTTGTATGTATAAATTAGGTTACTATTATAAAATTGCAATTTCAAATTCTCACGTATTGTAAGGGAATAACCTACAATTTTATTGTACGTATTCGTTTAAGCACGTATTCTTCTCAGGCCAAAGGAATGTGTGGTTATCGCGTTTAGCCAATGAAAAGGGAGTTTTAAACAAGGACTCGACTGCTAACTACGGTACGATATCGATGTATTAAGCGCGACTGTGCGTTATCTGCGAAAGTGTACCCGTGAAATCTCTTACCTGTCCCGTATCTAACCCCACACGTATTTGTTACCTAAAAGTGTAGGTTGAACTCACTTCGGTGTGAGAATCTGAACTAAACACAAGAAACAGATCTCCATAAAACTCCTATCTACCTGAACACGTCATCGGTGATGTTTGGCTGAAAGCGACGAGCGGAGGATGCGTTGGCTACATACATTAATCAATGTAAGCCTTTTGCATATTTTTCAACTATTTTCTTACATGAAAATTTTTAGTCATTTGACGGCAATAATTTGCAACCACATTTGGGGCGTAATCAATTACGCCCGGATTAACGTATTAATTGACGTCTGCTGATAACTTAATAGTTGGCGCCCAATGTGCTATGGGTTTCTATGACAATAAAATGTTTAATGTTTTGTAACTAAAAATGTTAAAAGTTGGCTCTTTCTCTGTACTAATAAAACTTTTCACCGATTGCATCATGCATATTTTATGGTTGTCGTTTAGCTACTTTCTAAACTAAAAAATTTTCCAATTTACTACCACATGAAAAAACACCTTTTGATTTTGCATTCAAATAATAAGTTCCTTGTTGCGAAATCCTTAAAGATTTTGACACCTTAGAATATACTGCCGGCGACCCCTAGTGATATATTTGCACGCTTTACTTCACCTATTGCATAATGCCTTGAAAAAATACAAAATGTGAGTTTTCTTGTGTTAAGAACGTGATATGTCAAAACAAATATTAATACCTAAGATTTAATAAAGTTTAATTAAAATTGTGGTTTTGTGAATATTTAACGGGATTTGCGCCTGGTTGAAAAAAAATTGTTTTAAATGACTTGGGTTTAACTCTAATTTGTCCTTGCCGAAAATTTTTTATTTCTATATTAAAATTTCGTTTAGGTAAGTTTTATTAGTAAACATTTTCGTAATTCATATTAACTTTTAAAACATTTACCTTGTAGTGATTTTAATTTAGTTATTAAATGTTTCGACGCTCAGCACATTTTTTCGGTTTGAGTGCTAAAACATTTTTTTTTAATAAACCTGTGAAAATTTTCTTATCGAATGTGTCGCTTACGTATTCATAAAATTAATCTCGCGGTTGATAGTTTTTATTAGTCGAATCGTAAATAGAAACGGGTAAATTTTTTCTTTTTTGAGATATTTTTTGTAAATTAAATTTAAACATGCATAGATTATTATACCCCAGTCACTAGCTATACTATTGCGGGCAATTGTTATACTATTGCGCAACTGTTGTAGTCTTACGCGGTAAATTTCCGCGCCATATTGTAACTTGTACCGACCACGTTTTCGAGTGAAGCAAGCGCTTTGTAATCAATTTGCAAACCCGATATTAATAAAACCAACTACTTACATGGCGGCATCTCGTGAATTCGTCTCAAGGTCCCTCGGCTTTTGAGGTTGGGTTGCGTCAGGCCATGTTGAATTCAACTTCCATCCGTCTTAAAACACTTTTCCACTCGTAGAGGTTTGGTAGGAATACCAGGTAAAAGAATGACAAGGCAAGATACAGGAACCTACATATTTCTGAAAAGAAAAGATATACCACTACCGAAGATAGTTGTTACTTTGTCGAGGACTCGTAACTAAATGGCGCTTTTAGCACCACGCGCGCACTCTGCATCCTTAGCGCAGAGGCGACTGTCAGGGACAACGGAAGTCGACATTTTCATTAAAAAATATCCGCGGGAATTTATTTATAAAATTAAATCTAAATCTAAAAATGTACATTGCCAATTTTGGCATGTAACAATCGCGACTAAGCCGTAAAAGAAAAAAATCTTAAAAAAAGAAAAAGACTTTTAGCACGGTAGAAACTTAAAGTCTAAAGCCTTATTTACTTACATATTAAGTAACTTACATTCTAGTAATTGTTTATTTTAGGCGCCATCTGGTTTTTTCAACCGATAACGCGTCTTGCGAGTAACCAGGAAACGGAATGTGTAGTTCCAAGATTATCGAACTACATCTATAAATGCACACACGAGTCTTTGATGTGGCGCAGTTATAATTGACAGCACAAATTTGTCTGAGAACACAAAACACTTTACTATATCTAAAACAAGTGCGACAAGTCGCTTAACATATATACAATAACTAAAGCTAACGTTACAGTTTTTGAGTGCACACGCACATAAGCATTGTATTTAAACTGTTTTTACTTTGGCAAGAAAATGCCCAAATTTCAAAATGCCCAAGAGAGCAAGTTACTATACATTTTACAAATTTTTGTGTTGGTACTCAGACTTAATAAACAGTACACATCAGAACTTTTTAATGACATGGTTGTAAATTAACACATTTACCAACAGTACCATCTTACTAATTTCTTACGTTTCTAACCTAACAAATTACATTGCTACCATCAGGTTAGCTTCTTCACTCAATACACAAAAATTTTCTACGTCTGATCATAAATATCAAATTTTAGGACACAAAAGAAAGTAAGGCAAAATCTCAAGTTATTACTAAAGATAATAGGTAAGATAGAGATATTAAGATAAAACTAGATAACAATAGATGGATACGAAACGTCCCAGCACGCTAAGGCATGCTACAACTATATACTTTAAAATATAGCGTAGAATTCCTTAGCTTACCAAGGCGTTTTGTCCTCTATCGTTAAGATACAAAAGCGAGTGGCTCCTTGAAGCCGTTTTGTAGAAAAATACTCGTACCCCCTAGAAGAGAGAGACCTGTGAAGCGGGCCCGTTTGTAAAAACGGTACGAGGGACCGGAAAAAGGCATGTGGGTGCATACCTACACCCGGCGTTGACCGATACGATAAGATATACATATATTTACTTACACTTACACATTCACACACTCATACATACTTTCACTGTCAGCGGCCACGTGCGGCTGACAGCGGCACCGCATGACTTCACGAACGACTCCCAGAGACGTGGTCCAGGTATCTATAAAAACCCCCCACGCGACCAACAAACAACAACTTAAAAGTATCACTCCAGATACTTTCACACAAAAAACCAACTGTTCCAAGGTAATTTTTAGAAACGGTAACGCCATAAACACACAAGAATACCTAACTGTAAATATTTAAATACAAACATACTGTCCCAATATGCTAAAAACAACCAAGAATTCAATAAGATATCAATAAAAAGCGATAGCACCTCACCACGAAATTATATAGAAACAAAAAAATGTTTATATGTTCTGATGACTTAACAGAAGAAAAACAAGTAATGATATACAATAAAGTGAGCGAATGTAATAATTTAGAAGGAAAACGCATGGAATAGAAACTCCTAGTTTTTTGCAACTGCGAATATGGACTCTTTCTTACAAAGGCATAGGCCGCGTCTTCTATGTGAGTCCAAAGAAAAAAGCATCAGCTAAAACCAATCATAACAATTAAATGAGTTACGCCAACCAAAATTACGACAATCACCACGAAATTAAACAATGTAAGATAAATGCTAAAAAAATAAAATAATATGATGCAGAAAAGGTGCCAGGATTGATTAAATGAGGCAACAGAGTGACATTTGAGAACCTGGATAATAAACAAACATGTGACTGACAATAAATTTAAGGTAAACTTAATAGCCAGCAAAAAGATAACTAAAATGAGGCAAATAAGGCAAAAGTGTAGAGGGAAAGAGCTGTATGAGAAAAGAAACGAATAGATAAAGTTACCAAATTCATAGCAGAGACAAAAACATTAGGTAAACCGTTAAAGAAATGAAACGTGAAAAATTAATTGGCATTCGGGTCAGCAGAGAATGGTTTAAGGTCTTTGATATGCCAAATTGCTTGACGTTTTCTTACAGTGTGTTGGAGTTCATAGATAAGTGGACTAATAACAGGAGTGACCATACATAAAATAAATTTTGGAGTTAATTTCGAAGAGAATTTTTTAGTAGCATCAGAAAAAAAGTAATTCTTTTTCCAGACGTGTTCACCTAAAGCAAAAGAAATATCTCGTTTTCGCAGATTATAGTGATCCTTACTCGTTTTGTAAGCTTTTAACAAATTTTTTCTAACGTCATTGAAGATAGAAGGTAATGATTGTTGGTCTTCGTCCCAGCGTACTTTTTCGTCAAATTGAATTACGTTAGTATCATCAGGAACTGAACCGTAATAACTACCATTAATTGGCGTGTATCTTCCAAAAACAAGAAATGAGGGAGTGAATTTGGTTGCTTCGAGTTTAGATGTACGCAAAGCTTGAGCGATTTTAAAGATATTTTCATCCCACTTAGTGTAGTCTGAGTCGATATATGAAGAGATAGCAGTGATTAAGACTCTATTCTTTCGGTAGGGTTTACCTGTGGATGGTATTTGGCGTTGAACAAATTTTTTTGTATTTTATAACTTATAACGAAATTTTGAAAATCTTTTGAGATAAATTGCGCCCAATTATCACAGAGAATAATTTGAGGGACACCAAAGATAAGAAATATTTTGTTCTAGAAATTTAATTATAGCGGCAGATGTGGCTTTAGTTGTACAATAACGAATTTAGAAAACCATTCGGTGAATACTAAAAGATATTGGTTAACTTTTTTTGATCGAGAAAGAGGTCCTAATAAATCAAGTGATATTAATTGAAAGGGATAAGATACACGTTTAAAGTTACCCATTAAACCAGAACGAGATTCTTGAGAACTCTTCTGAGCTCCGCAAATTTTACAGTTTCTATTATAGCGGCAGACAGATTATTTAATTTAAGCCAGTAATATAATTCAGATATTTTAGCTAAGGTTTTGTAACGCCAAGATGAGCAGCTGTAGGATTGTCGTGACACAATTTAAGAACTTCACTGCGGTTTGTGGCAGGAACAAGCTTCTATTCAGGGATATTAGAGATTTAGCGAGATAAGGAAGATACAAATTTATATGATCTATTATTCTTCACGCGAAAGGTGGAAACTTTCTTTATCATATTTAGATACCAAGCATCAGGAATTAGATCGGGGAGGTTAAGGAAAGCGACATCACGAGATAAGGCATCAGGTACGATATTAATTTGCCAGGTCTATGACGAACATCAAAGGTAAATTGAGAGATACGTAAATTCCATCTTGCCAATCGACCTGCGGGTTGTTTTAAGTTATTTAACCATGTGAGAGCTACACAATCAGTAATTACTGTAAAATGTGTGCCTTCAACATATCCTCTAAATTTTTCAATGCCAAAGATAACCCCTAATAATTCACGTTCGGTTGCTGAATATTTTTATTCAGCAGAAGTTAAAGCACGACTAGCGTAAGCGACAGGGTGTCTAGTCCATTATTTACTTGAAACTACATTGCGCCTAGACCAGTAAGTGAGGCATCGGTTTGAATATAGAATTTTTCGTCAACATTGGGTGAGATTAAGATAGGTGCAGAAGTGATTAATGTTTTGATTTGTTCAAAGGCCTGCTGAGCTTCTGAATTCCATTCAACAGATTGACTTTTCTTTTTATTTTTAATTAAGGCAGTAACGGGTGTAGATATAGTTGAGAGATTAGGTAGAAAAATGCGATAGTAACTAATCATTCCTATTAAACGTTTAATTTCGATAAATCTTTGGTGTTTTAAAATTAGTTATGGCGTCAACTTTAGCAGGACCTACCCGAAGACCAGTTCCATCGATAATAAAGCCAAGAAATGTAAGAGAGGAACAGCAAAATTAACACTTCTCCCAATTTATTTAAAAACCTGCTGCATTTAGGCGTTCAGCAACTTCTTTAAGTGTAGCGATATGTTCTTCAAAGGATCTTGAGATGACCAATATGTTGTCTAAAAATACAAAGGCACGTTCTTGGTGTAAGATAGGACCTAATGTTTGATCCATAGTACGCTGTAAAGTTTGTGGTGCATTACAGAGACCAAACGGCAAGAAATTATATTCGAACAGACCCCGACCTGGAACACAAAAAGCAGTCTTTGGACGTGAAGGTAAGTCAAGAGGGATCTGATAAAAAGCTTGTTTAAGATGAATAGATGAGATAAATTTAGCGTTTCGAAGCCGACTCAAGATAGAATCAGTACGAGGTAAGGGATAGGCATCGGCCACAGTTACAGAGTTAAGTTTTTTTCCGTCAAAACAAACACGCCATTCATCATTCTTCTTACGAACCAATAACACGGGAGACATCCAGGGCGAATTTCAAGGAGAAATAGCACCGGATTCAAGCATTTTATCCATTTCGGAATGCAAATGTTTTTGTAATGCAGGCGATGACGGATATTGGCGTTGCTTAAAAGGAACAGCATCACCCGTAGAAATAATATGAGTTGTGGTAGTGACACAACCAAGTTCAGAAGTATTTAATTTACGAAATTTGTCAATTGTAGCGTTAAGGATTTCGTTCTGTGAATCGGTGAGAGAAATTTTATTAGATTTGGCAAAAGTCCACGCCAAGTAAAAATCGATAAGCTAGTGAAAGTACGATCGAAAATGGAACATCTCGTTCAAGTGACTCTATACGAATTTTTAATTTAAGAGAACCAGTTACATATATTTTATTGTCGTCAGCTAAATTAATAAAGGTTTTTTCTGAAATATACTGAAATTTAATGTTTTGTTTAGATAATTGTTGTACTTTGTTATTTATAAGAGAACATGGCGAACCCATGTCCAATAAAATGATTACATTTAGAGAGTCAATAGAGATAAGTAGGTAAACGCGACAGACGTATTTTCCATGTGTAAAATACGTCTGTCACGTTTTGAATTAGGATCGGCCCTATATAATTTCAATGTAAAATAGTTGTGAAAACATTTGAATGTAAAATAGTTGTGAAAACATGAATTCTTCTATGCTTTCAATGTAAAAATACGTCTGTCACGTTTTGAATTAGGACCGGCTTTATATTACTTTCAATGAAACACACACGTATGTTGAAAAAAATGTAAGTGCAGAGAAGAATGTGTGTAGCTGTTTTGAATTCGGTTTTCTAGCGAGAAGTTACACGTGCACCGTTTTGAATTAGGATCGGCGTTATATACTTTTAATGTAAAATGTGAAAACCTGAATTCTTTTCAAATGTAAAATACTTGTGGGCACGTTTTGAATTAGGATCGTCTTTATATTACTTTCAATGTAACATACGTATGTTGAAAAATGTAAGTGCAGAGAAAATGTGTGTAGATGTTTTGAATTTGGTTTTCTAGCGAGACAGTATGACAGATGCAAAAAAATATCGCATTCAAGTCAATTGTGTTTTTTAATTAAAGTGGATTCTGATTTATGTTTAGAGGCTGCAAATACACATGGGCCGGTTTTAATTCAAAATGAGTTCACTCTTGTGATAGGTTGAAAAGTGGGTTGGCAAAGTACGCAGATGGTGGTAATCTGCTATATAAGGAGATTGCTCCTAATATTAATTTAATTAGTCAAAGAAAAGCAATATGGATTTTAATACTCTTAATAAAACCACATATCGCAAACCTTATGTAAATTCAAAAGATCTTGTAGTGAATAAGAGGTTTGAAGTTTTAAAAGTGGAAACAATCAAGACAAAATATGGAGAAAGAGTATTAGTGGAAACAGAAGAGTTCAAGAGTATATTGCCATTGAGATATTTTGAATACCTTCAAGCACATGGAGTGAAACAATTAAATGAAAGTATTGGCTCGAACAAACACGTATACATAACTAGTAAGGGATCGATCGGTCTAACTGTCAACATAGAATTTTCAGAATAATATGTCACTAATTTAAGAAATTAGTTTATTATTATAACACATCTAAGTCGATTGTATAAAGAATGATGTATCAAATTAAAGTGGGTTCTGATTTATGTGCGTTTTACTTTGAGTTTACTACCTTGTTTATAGAAAGTCTTGTTTCAAAAGAGAAACTTTTATAAAATACTTTTTTATTTTACAAATTGTTGAATATATTGATCTAACTATTTATAAATGAAAAGTATTTATTAACTCCGTTCTTGAAGTATCTGCTGCTCCTCGCTGTTAGTTCCTCTCTTTTTGCTTTATTATTTCTAGTTCCAAATCTATACGACGCAGTAGCTTCTCCCACGCTTTTAAATGCGTTAAGCAACTCTACTGTGTCATCTTCGTAGGATTTGTCATCTTCACCGCAAACAGCCATATTAGATTCTGTACATAACTTTTTCATAGTCAACATGTTTTTGCCTGATCTGTGAGCATAACATAAAAGATTATTGTAGGTTCACCTTTTCTTTTGTATACTACCTGATGTTTCTGAGAGGACCAGAGTGTCAACGATCCTACGATAGCCTCAGAATTTCCAGAATGGTTTTTTGATCTAATGTAACTTATAAATTAGTACTGTTTTAAAAACACATGTATAAATGTGAAAAAAGCACTTACCGTGATAGCATCAGTGTTGAATTGAGGCGAAGAACAGCCGAAAACTTCTTTAATCACGTCTTCGTCAGAATGTAATATAAATTGCTCTAGAACTTTTACGTTGGTATTATTACAATTTTGATTGATGACAAGTTACTCATTTTTTTTAAAAGTTGCTAGTAATAGTAACTAATAATTATACAAGAGATCTGATTGAATACTGTTGGTAAAATCTACGTGAAGTATTTATATTAAATAATAAACTGATCTGTTAGAAAAATTAAAATTTGCATCGTTTTCTGAAAAAATTCAGCTCTGTAATCTATTCTAATGAACAAAACAGTATGTAAGCGAATATAATTATACCTCAACAGAAATAATAAAACCCTAAAATTAATTAATTTCGTTTTAGATTACCACTGACATAACTTATGCTGTATAAGAAATTTTTTAAAGGTACTGCTCAGCAGAAATAATGAATTACATTCATTGACTGAAAACAGAAAATTGCAAGAAGGCGCATAATAAAAACCTAAATTAGATTAATTTCGTTTTATTTAAAATTTGCATCGTTTTCTGAAAAATTCAGCTCTGTAATCTATTCTAATGAACAAACAGTATGTAAGCGAATATAATTATACCTCAGCAGAAATAATAAAACCCTAAAATTAATTAATTTCGTTTTAGATTACCGCTGACATAACTTATGCTGTATAAGAAATTTTTTTAAAGGTACTGCTCAGCAGAAATAATGAATTAGATTCATTGACTGAAAAAGAAATTGCAATGAATGCACATAATAAAAACCTAAATTAGATTAATTTCGTTTTTTTAGATTACCGCTGATATAATTTATATGCTGTATAAGAAATTTTTTTAAAGGTACTGCACAGCAGAAACAATGAATTACATTCATTGACTGAAAACAGAAAATTGCAAGAAGGCGCATAATAAAAAAAACTAAATTAGATTAATTTCGTTTTATATTACTGCTAGCATAATTTATTTTCCATAAAAATTAACAAAAATTCACGCACTGGAAAATGTTTTTCTTCAGATTAATTTTCGTTTAAAAATAATGCAATGCAAATAAATCCTTTAAGTAGTAATATTTATAGAATAAGTTTTTTAGATTACCGCTGACACAATTTACATGCATATATATATATAGGTAAATTGTGCGAAAATTCTTTAAAGGTACTGTTATATAATAAAACTGCAGAATGTTTTTAATACTGGTTTTTTTAAAACCATGAGTTGCGTGTACATTATTAAACAAGACGGTTTAATCTGAGACATTTTTTTCAAATTTGCTTTGTTTTTATTTAAAAATATTTCAATGTAATCATAAAAATAGCTCTGTAATGATAATGTATTTTCTGTACATAATAAATCAAAGGTCGTATAAAACATTTTTGTAGTAAACGCATACGGAAATGAAAATGATGTTGAATGCATTCCTCAAAGGTCGTATAAAACATTTTTGTAGTAAACGCATACGGAAATGAAAATGATGATGAATGCATTCCTTTTTGCAGTTGTTTTGCCAGAGTTTGCATTAAATATGTAAATATTGGAATTGCTTGCATAGCAAATTTATTTATTATAGACACCTACTGAATGCAACTGTGCAATTTTTTTTAGACTGCATGCACAACTCAAGCTTGAAAATCGTCTTGAATAGAAAAACGTAAATAAAGGCGATTTTTTTAACAATTGCATTCAAGCAATTCGTTATGCAATTATTTCGATTTGTATGCTATTTTCTTTTTACAGTTGTTTTGCTTACGCGTTTTCCGTAAACTCAGATGAATGAACCTTTTTGCAGTTGTTTTGCTTACGTCAGATGATATTTTATATAAATAATAATAAATAGAGAAAATACTTGTATTATTAAGTAGTGTATTTTGATTTTATATAGAATCATGAATGCTGAAACCGTATCCGAGATTAGTAGCTCAATTTTGAGATTAACTGTAAAATGCGTGAATCTAATTAAATCAGTGAATGAAATAACGAAACACATTTTAATTATCAAAGCAAATATTAGTATATTGAAGCTTGCTATTAAAAATAAGGTATACGAAGACAATAAACAAGAAAATCCTAGTAGGCTGGAATCTAATTTAGCAAATCTTAAAAGCTACCTTGTACGATTGAGGCACTTGAAACGTACTTTGGAATATCGTGGTAAAGGTGTTGATGCAACGCTTACTAGAGATCATACTCGAAAAATTTGATTTGGCATGATGTACAATCATGTTTTGGAAGTCGAATAATTACGGGACTTATTACCAATTTAAATTATAGAGATCCTCTAGTGTTCTTAGACAAGGCGTTCGCTAGTTTTAAACGCAAGATTGTTGCTTGCTTAAAAAAGTCAATGTTGAAAGTTAATGTAATATTTGCCGCTAACTTTGTTAAGCCTACAACTGGTGAAATAGATTTGAAAACGTTTCCTACTGCAAATCGTCACATCGATATAAATACCAATCTCAAGCTGTGGTATAAGGAGAACGTATTGAACAAGATTTCGAAGCGATTAGAAGAATTTTGCGAGAAAGATTCTGGTTGGGCAATCCAAGAAGTTTTACACTTGAAGGTAAATATAAACAATCATGATCCACTTAAAGGAGGGTGTTCAACGTTTGTACCGGTTCCGGACTTTATAAAAAGAAAAAGCTGTGGTAAATGTAATAAATAACGATCAACATTGCATTCTTTGGAGCTTGGTTTCCGCTTTATATCCTGCTAAACAAAATAGTCAGAGAATATCTAGCTATCCACATTTTGATACAGTATTACGCTACAATTCAATTCAGTTTCCAATCGCATTAAAAGACATAAAAAATTGAGAAGCTTAACAATCTCGCAATTAACCTATATTGTATAGAAAATACTAAAATACTACCATTTTGTTTAAGTGAAAATTTTAAAAATTGAACCTATTAATCTGTTAGTTTTAAATAATGATTCCTTACAATATTCTCGTCCGACAAATGCTGATGAGAATCACTTTCATTTTACTTGGATTAAGGATATGTCAAAATTATTTGCAAAACAGTTGTCTTCACATGAACATAGAAAATTTTTGTTATAGATGTTTAAATAATTTTAGTACAGCAGCATTACTTAAGCGTCATTCGAATTATTGCGAAAAACAGAATACTTGCTCAATAAGATTACCCGAAGAATCTGAAAAGTATCTAACGTTTAAACATTTCCACTATCAAGAAAAGTATCATTTGTAGTTTATGCAGATCTCGAATGTATATTAGAACCATGCAATGAGTCGGAGGTAATACTAAACACAGTCTCTTACCAAAGGCATATACCCTTTAGTGTAGCGTATTATTTGAAATGCTCGTATGATAATAAATATTCCAAATTTCAATTGTATCGCGGAAAGGATTGTATAGAATGGTTTGTTGCTCAATTGAAACTGATTTCAGAAACGACTAATAAAATTTTCTGTAACCCAAAACCTATGAATCCTTTAACAGAAGAACAAAAGTTAGCATTTAAATTTGCCCTTCACTGTCACATTTGCAATAAACCTTTTAGTATAGATGATATTAGAGTTCGCGATCACTGTCACTTTACAGGCGAATTTCGAGGAGCGGCTCATCAAGATTGCAACATCAATTATCATAATTTTTATATGATACCGGTAGTTTTCATAACTTATCAGGCTACGATTCGCATTTCATTATTAAAAAATTGCGTTAGGGTTTTCAGGTTTGGTAAGAATTCTACCAATAAATAAGGAAAATACATATCTTTTACAAAATATGTAAATGGTACGAAAGTTACTTTAGATTTATCGATTCATTCAGGTTTATGGCATCTAGCATCGAAAAATTAGCTTCATACTTAGATGATAATAAAAAATCCATCACCAGGGAAAATTGTAACACCGATAATGAGTTTCAGTTACTTACGCGTAAAGGTATATTTCCTATGATTACATTAACTCTTGGGATAGGCTCAATGAAACCGATTTACCCTGTAAAACAGCATTCTTTAATCGTTTGCGCAATGAAGAAATCTCAGATGAAGACTACAATCATGCTAAACACGTTTGGCAAACATTTAATATAAAAACACTAGGGGACTATTCAGACTTATATTTAAAAACAGATGTACTGCTCTTGACTGATATATTTGAAAACTTTAGAAAACTTGTATGTTCACGTATAAGTTAGATCCGCTTCACTACTTTACGGCTCCTGGTTTAGCTCTAGATGCGATGTTAAAACGACGAACGTTAAACTCGAGCTGCTTACTGATATTGAAAAATAATGTTTTTAGAACGGGGAATTCGTGGCGGTGTTTCTCAATGTTCGAATAGATATGCTAAAGCAAATAACAAATATATGAATGCAGATTATGATCCAAATTTCGATTCTAAATATTTAATGTATTTTGATGTTAATAATTTATATGGGGCTGCAATGTCTGAATATCTTTCATATGGAGAATTTGAATTTTTAGATGGTACCAGTCCAGATATAGTACGTTTAGACATACTTAATATTCCCGATGATTCTGATGTAGGATATATTTTTGAATGCGATTTACAAGTAGTATAACTATGGAGAAGCTGGGACAGCCCTTTTTAAAGGGTCATAAATATCTTGTAAAGGGTGTGTGTATTATGGAAAAGAGAAGTATGTATGTGTGAAGGTCACGTATGTGTAGGTGTGTGTGTGTGTGTGTGTTGGTATTAGTTAGGTTTGAGGATAACAATAGTATGGCTATGGAGAAGCTGGCCGGCCCTTTTTAAAAGGATCATAAATATCTTGTAAAGGGTGTGCGTATTATATAAAAGAGAGGTATGTATGTGCAGGTGTGTGCGTGTAGGGTGTAGGGTATGTATGGTTTGTCGGTGATGTTAACGTGGAAGTCGTGCCGCCCTCGTGATAAAAGTGTGTGTAGATATCGATCGGGGGCGGTGTTGTTGTTGTTTTATTTTCGAAAAGAAAGGTATGTATCGTTATGTGTATAGGTGTGTAGGGGGCGTGCGTGTTTTAGTCTAAGACGAAATATCGTAAGGGGCGCACAAGTGGTGCGAACGTGTTTTGTTTTAAGAGTGTGTTTTCGGGATTATCTCATCGGACACGTGCAAGACGTTTCAAGTAATCTTTTAATAATTTGAAAATGTTACGCTCGATGTGTCGTAGGCAATTATGATAAAGTATAAGAAGAATAAGGCTGGGGAAATAACCGCAAGGTTTTTATTACAGGTGTCGATAAGAAAAAATTGCGTGCTGCGTTTGTATTTGAAAAAAATTTCTCCCTACTACGAATAATAGTTTCGTCGTCTTGGTAAAAGAATATCCAAAATATTTTTCTATTTATTATTGTGTAATTATTCGAACGGTAAACATCGTGTGTCGAAAGTGTAAAAAATGTCTCAAGCTTCGGACGAATTAAAAATTCCAGACGCGCCTACCTCAACGCGTGCAATTTTAAAACAATTGAAAAGTGCTTGCAACGTAGGTCGAAAACGTCACTATGAATCGATGCTGCTAAATCTGAAATGTAATCAGATCGTTTCTAATGCAAAAAGCAAGCGTGATAGGGCGATCAGAGGGCAGGTATTAGTAAAAGAATGGATCCGGCGATAATACTAGTGCGAAGGACGACGACGAGGGTTATGCGAACGACGTCGAAGTCGACGATCCTGCTGAAAATTTCGATAGATTAACATCAAAGAAGAATGTCAAAAGACGTAGAACGTCGAACAATATCGTGTGGGTCGATTTGAAATCGGCTTTCGCCCGCAGGATACGTTCGAGTGCTGTGGTCAATTTATATCACATAGATCCCATGCAATTTTTAGAAGATGCATTCGCCCTAATAGAGCGACGTTTGAGAAAATGTTTGAGAAAATTTGGATCTCTTAAAATTAATTTCGTGTTTAACGGTGAATACGTAAAGCCCAACGCATCAACATCATCGTCTTCAGAAGCCGTGGATACATCGTCATCATCATCATCGTCGTCATCGCTCGGACATTTTACTACTAAAAATTATAAAATTTTAAAATTGAAGACTTTCAAACTCAAGTTAAACCCGAAGCCATTCAGGAATTGAACAATAAACTGGACGAATATACCGAAAAGCAGAGCGGGTTAGCTCTTTCGAGAATATTAAATTTAGGCGTCAATATAAATCATGCAGGAACCTATAGTATGCATTCTTAAGGAAGGGGATAAGAAAATTGTCTACGAGATGATATGTTTATTTTAATAATCATATACGTTTGTAATATAGAAGAATGTTGACGGTCGAGGATCTTACGAAATTACCGCTCGAGTATATCGAGAGGCATGCAAGTAAAGACGTCGCCAGAAATTTCGATAAATTACCGGAGTATTTGCAAAACAATTATGGACGCATCGCTATTGTTTAGCGCATGGCTTACAATCGTCGTCGCATGCAGATCAGATAGATGGACCTCCTCTGCAAATAAAATCGTGTCCTGAATGCGCATGTTCTACCCCATATGTACGTGCGCACAACAACACATCGCAGCCCTGCAATAAAAACCTATGAATGCAATTAAAATGCTCATTGTTCGAAATGACTCCTAAAGGACCGCCCGCAGCCGTCGCAGCATATCTCGCCTACTCTTTAATATGTAATAATTACCTATACATATTTAAACCGAGCGTGCCCTCCTGGCAAAGAAATCCGGTTCCCGTAGATCCTCCGAATGCATTCGTATGTTTCGAGGTTGTTGAAAATAAAGACGTTTTGGCATTGTCGAAGTCCGAGTCGTCACAACAACAACAACAAATAAGATGCTCTCGCTCTAAAGATTGGAAACGTATGGAATTAATTACCATGCAGCTGCAACAGCAATGGCAGCAGCAGCAACAGAACCATTCGGAAGAGGTTCCCTTATCGCCATCATCAGAGACGTCGTCGTCGTCGTCATCGTCCGCGGTATCGAGAGACCTTTTAATTTATAAAAGTTATCTAGAGGAGGAGGAGGACGCCTTCAACGACGACGAGAAATAGAAAACGTAGATGGATCCGGCGACGGCGAGGACGGCGACGACGACGACGACGACGGTGCCGAATGGTTGAACAATGGATCCGCGGGCGATTGTGTCGGAGACGGAGTTGGCATCGATCCTTTTCTGATGTTTAAAATAAGATTTAAATACAATAGCAGTTTTACGGAGACCGAATGGTACGTCATGCCATGGAATCATAAACGAATCGCCTTCGAAAGAGAAAGAGAGGCGAGAAAAAAAAGATCGAGAATTTGATAGTTCAGATGGTGTATGGACGTATTTAGAACACATCGTACTTATGCAATTAATAGGAGCGTGGGCATACTACATCTATTACAAATATAAAATAAACTATGCGCGCATGAGCAACATCGTTTGCGCTCGAACGAAAACCTACACATGCAAAATAATTTTCAGTTCTAACCGGGAGGTATCTTCGTTCAGGGTGTGTATGTGCGCGTGAAATTTTGTACTTAATTAAATAGCAATTATGGTGAAGTATATTCAAGACGAAAATAATCATACAAGTGGTGACGACAGTCAAGTATTTTAATAACGATGATGATGACGTAATTTCGTCATCATCATCATCATCTACGTGCAGTATCTGGATCGCCGCAAGTTTTGTCAGGTATTCATGTCTACGATAACGATCAGGCGATGGATCCCTGATATGTAGCACCGAATACCGATTGAATTCCTCCAAGGAGAATGCGCAATGGTGCGCTCACGGTCATACGATCGAAGTGGGCTTAACCAAACGAAAGAGCAATATGGATTTTAGCCCTGTTATCAGACTTATATGCCCCAACAGATTTTGTAAAGAAGGCGAATTGCAAATGGACGAAAACGAGTGGAAAGATTTGTCGTCTATCAATATCGAACATAAATTTAGAAAATTTTTTCCAACCGCTCGGATACTGCCAAGGTTGCATCTGCAGGCGCTACCGCCGCCTCCGTAGTCGCAGACGTATGGCACTGGAGGCGTGAAATGCATCAGACGATCGACGGATACTTGGAAGTGGAATTTAAAGACGAATACGAGTCCATTCATAGAGTCGAGGTGCAAACTGCTTGCGGCTCTCGCCGCATTAGAATCAACAACAACAACAGGATCCGGATACAATGTTGCGCGAATTTCTCTCCCGCGAAGAATTTGCAAAAGTGTTTACTCTAGCGCCTCTTATAATGCTCAAATTAGAAATATTGAAAGGACAAGATTTTCAAGAGTTCTACGATAGAAATATAGAGTGCGTCGCCACTTGCCTTCCCGAAGAGTTCGGAGCTTACGCGTATAACAGGTGCAAGAGCAGTAGCGGCGACGGCGACGACGATGGAGGTGAAGGCGGGCCTCCTCGAGGATGCTGGACTTTATTCGAACGTGCAGGATCAAATCTTATGTCGAGTCGAGATGATAAGCGAATACGTATTTGGAAATCCATCCCTAAGTACCCTAAACGTTCTTTACGACATCAACAGACTCGGCTTATTAGAAATCACGCGCCATTTCCCTCACAAAATTGTCGATGACGTATTATGTTTATATCAAAAGAATTTAAATGTCGAAATGAAACCTTTGTATTTTAAAGATAGTGTATGATCCTTTTTTGTAAATAAAATTTATTCTGTATGCAGTTATTTTTTATATATATATTTAAATTGTTACGTTATTGCAGGAGAGATGTTAGTCAATGTTGGTACACGGGGGTGAAGGGTTGTTCAACAACCTCTTAAATAAATTGCCCTTCGAACTGCACCTTCCTGGTCATAACTTCTGCGGTCCCGGAACCAGGCTACAAGAGCGTTTAAATCGCGGAGACAAAGGTATTAATCCTCTAGACGAAGCGTGCAAGCAGCACGACATCGCGTATTCGCATCACAAAGACGTGGAGCGCAGGCACGAGGCCGACAAGGTCTTGCAAGAAGCGGCTTGGCGGCGAGTCAAGGCCAAAGATTCTAAGTGGTCCGAGAAGCTCGCAGCGTTGGGCGTAACGGCTGCAATGAAAGCGAAACGCAAACTAGGAATGGGAATAGACAAGAAAATGGCCGTGAAACTTGATCGTCGACAGCGAGGACGACGACGACGACAAAAACGACGACGTCGAGTACGTCGATGCTCGGGTAAATTCAAAGACAATAACGGCAACGTCGGCAGAAAATGCTCCTTCAGAGGCGGTCTTATAAGTAAAATATCTAAAGAAATCAGAAAACAAAGCATCAAGAGTAAAGGACACGGAGATGCTTCGCATAATCGTCTCATTTCGAGCGCGATGAATGCCGCAAAATTATAGTCAACAGGATGGGAGGTCGTTCGAAAATTAAAGTACCGCGCATAATACCGGTGCCCAAGCGAGGAGGCTTATTGCCTTTGATTCCGATATTTGCGGGTCTTTCGGCGCTCGGAGCACTGGCCGGCGGAGCGTCGAGCGTCGCAAACGCCATCAATTCGGCCAAAAATGCAAAGAGGTATTTCGACGAGAACGCGCGTCACAACAGAGCCATGGAAGAGAAAAAAGTCGGCAGCGGATTGTATTTAAAGCCTCACAAGAAAGGTAGCGCCTTGTACTTGAAACCTTATCCGGGGGATTCAAAAAACGGATGACTTCGATGGTGCCGAGGAATGCTAAGCTCGCCACCACCACCACCACCACCACCCTTACACCTCCCATGCGCGCATTGACCGATCTCGATCTGCACAAATATGCTAAAGGTGTTCCGTATTTTAGAGGCGTGTACATGCGAGACGAGTTGCCGCTAAAAGACGCGACGGAAGCTTAGCACCGCCGTGGCGAAACGAAAGTGGTATTATAAATTTAGACGATGGATCCGGTCCGGGCACGCATTGGGTCGGTTATAAAAAGGGCCAATACGGTGATATACTTCGATAGTTTCGGAGACCTGAGGCCTCCCGAGGAAGTCTTAAGATATTTTCACGGTAGCGATATATATTATAACGTGGAAAGGAGCAAGACTTTAACACGATCGTGTGTGGTCATTTAGTGTTGAAATTTTACATAAAAGAACCATAATGCCCTCGGAGCGCTACAGTCATGTCTAGGACATTCACGATATTCGGGTATGGAAATACCATCAGCAGCGGTACGCTATACCCACCTGTGAGACTGAACGATGGCGGTACGTACACCTGCGGCTTGGTGGGTCTTTACACGTGCAACACCGTTCGAAATATTTACGAGGAAATAATAAGTTCTATTACGATAAAGATAAAGAAATCACCATCGACGAGGGATGCTACGAAATAGACGAGCTAAACACGTTCCTGAGAAAAAAGATATTGGAGTCGGCTAAAGCCAACAAAGAAATTAATTCGTCCGTAACTTTGGACGACGACGGATTGGTCGACGGCTTGTTTTCTTTAAGAGCTAATAATAATACCCTAAAGTGCGAAATAAAATCGAAATACTCCGTAGACTTCACGAAGCGCGGCAACATCGGTCGAATGCTGGGATTTTATGATCGAATTTTAGAGGAAGGTCGTTCGCATACGTCCGATCGCGATGTGGAAATAATTTCGGTATCTAATATTTTCGTAGATACTAACATTACGACGGGAGTGTACCGCAATAACCAACTTTGTCATAGCATTTACGAATTTGGCCTAACCGTGCCCCCAGGCTACAGCATAGAACAACAACCCAGCAATATAATTCGTTTCCCTCTGTGCGTGGACGAATTTGATAACATTACGTTGAGACTGGTGGATCATACGGGTGAAGCGGTTAATTTTTCGAAGGATACGTACCTTTGCGTTCGCCTAGAGCTAAGACGCGAATAATAAAATTATTATTAAGTTAAAATGGGCGTCGTTTACGATGACGAGCGTCAGCATCAGCAGCAGCAGCAACAGACGTTAGCCGCAGTCGTCAATATACCTAAGAAAAATCCGCGCGTTGGGCATTGTTATCGTCGTTGCTGCCGAAGTCTTCTTCTTCTTCTTCTTCTTCCTCAAAACAAACCTATATAAAACGCAAAAAGCGTTCTCGAAATCTGCAGTCGCACGCAAATCATCGTTAGGCCATAACGAAATAAAAAGCGGAAGAGGTGTGAAAAGCGACATCATATTAAAAGAAGAGGAAGAAGAACCTCGCTCTTAGTCGCGCAGACGCAAGTTTCTTAAAAGCGCTCGGCTACAAGCTTTTGAATACGAGATAGAAAAAAAGTACTAGAAATGGCTAAACGTGGCGGTAAAATACGTGGTGATTTTGGTAGTAGCACGAAAATGGTCGCAGATCACATCTCGTCGGTGATTAGTTCTCCTTTGAAGAAATTACGTTTCGACGAGGTGGCCAAATTAGACGTATTCAAAAGGCCTCGCTACGAAGAGACAATTTCGAAAGAAGATTATTATTCGTATTTACCCTTCACGCGAAACACAGACCACAGCGATAGAGTGATTATAGAAATCCAAAATTCCGATGCTATAACCGCAACCTACGACAGTTACATTAATATTAAGGGAACGTTTTCGGTGAAAACCGAAGGTAAACCGTATACGATAACGAACAACGCAATATTATTCTTGTTCGATGAAATACAGTACAAAATGGGGAGCACGCATGTGGTCGACGTTTGTAAGCAGCCTGGTATAACGTGCACGATGAAGGGTCTCGCATCGTATCACAAAAAATTCAACGGTTTGAGCAATAGCACCTGGGACCCTCGAGGAGATACAAACGCCGACATTTTTAAGAACGGACGCTTCTCGTGCAATGTGCCTCTAAAGCATATTTTGGATTTTGCGAGGATTATAAACGAGCCGTCGTAAACATGCCGCAAGAGCTTGTTTTAATTAGATCCAAGAGCGACGTCAATTGTTACAAGAGCGACGAAAACGAGCTAACATTTAAAATTACTAAAATATCGTGGAGGTTCCGCATTTAAAGCTTAGCGATGAATCGAAATTAAATTTATTCCATCATTTGCATAAAATCCCAGAATTGTGGTTCACTTTCGTCGCTGGGAGCTTCACGAGTTGCCGTCCTTTCCGTCTTCGAAAATTCACGTTTGGCGTATTAAGAATTCGAACGAATTAGAAAAACCTCGATGGATTCTATTTACTCTTCAGCATGGCAAGTATGATAATGCGAAGCAATCGGCAGCCCAGTTCGATCACTGCAATCTGACAAATTTAAAACTATACCTTAATTCCCAAGAATTTCCACTTCAAGATATGAATTCGGACTTTGCCAATAACGATTATTCGACCCCGTTCATGCACTATTCGAAATTTCCGGAAAACTATTATGCAGGCGCGAGCAATTTGAGCTACGCTCTGTGTTGTTTGAACGACTATCAGCAATTTGGCAATTGTCCCGTGTTCGTGATCGATTGCAGTCGTCAAGAAGAATCTATTAAAAATTCGGCCGTCGATATACGTCTCGAAATCGAATCCAGCAACATTTTCGATCAAACCACTAAAGCATACTGCTTAATTTTGCACGACTCTATATTCGAATACGATCCGTTTACGGAAATCGTTACGCGTCATATTAGCGAATAATAGACATGAAGGTTATTAAACAGAAACAATCTCTACCGGTTGCAAATATGGATCTAACGGTCGAGCAGGATGATCCTTATTCCTATTTTGGAACGCGCAAAAGCACGGAGATCTCTTACCGGCCAGCATAAGATGCATCGTATGCGGACCTTCTGCGTGCGGTAAAACAAACCTGATTTTGAGTTTGTTACTGGCACCCAACGGATTGGAATTTGAAAACGTTTACATTTACTCCAAGTCGCTATTTCAGCCCAAATACGATTTTTTGAGTCGAGTTTTGAGACCGATCAAGGGACTAGGCTATTACGAATTTAGCGAAAATTCTGAAATAATTTCACCGCAAGATGCTAAGAGTAATTCGATTTTCATTTTCGACGACATTCAATGTCACGAACAAAACGCGATTCGTCAATATTTTTCAATGAGCCGTCATAAGAATATAGACGCGTTCTACCTCAGCCAATCGTATGCAAGAATACCGAAGCATCTTATTCGCGACAATACAAATTTAATTATAGTTTTTGCAAGACGAAATGAACTTAAGACATATCTATTCGGAGCACATTAATACCGACATGAGCTTCGAAGATTTCAAAAGATGTGCCGTCTAGCGTGTGAAAAAAAGACGGCGATGGCAATAAAGCCGGATACGGATTCTTAGTGGTAGACAAAGAAAAGCCATAAACGAGGGCCGCTACCGTAAAGGATTCGATCATTACATATGTATTTAAAATCACGACGTTCGAGCGAACTTTCATCAACGCAATGTCTGCGGCTGCGATGAGACGAGGACGACGACGACGTCACTCTACGAATTTAAATCGAGCCGTAGTGCAGGCCACTAAAACGATAAGAAAAAGTTTTAGATTTTAAACGAGATCAAAATCGAGCTCAATTAAAATACGGAATGAAGCATGCTCAATTACTAGAACCGTTAAAATCGCTATCAAAATTCTCTGCAAGTAAAAATCCTAATTATATTCGACGTCAGAATGCGGAGCACGAATCTGATAATGTCGGCGACGGTTCAGATGCCTTACTTAAAAGTATGCCGACATCCTGTCCAAAAGCGAGGATCCCAATATAGACGATACCGGAATCGGCATTCAATACGACGACCTTTCGAATAAATGGTCTATGGGCAATTCAGAGTTAGCTATTGCAGACGACGGATCTACGATTAATATTAGAAATAAAAAATATCCTATTACGGAGGGCTTACTTCGATTGTTAACTTATAAGAAAATCCCTTCGAATAAGAAAACGCCTGCTGGCAATCCTTCCGAGCTAGATGTAAAAAATTACATCGATATTTTGAAGAAAACCAATGCATATAATAAACTGTTTCGCAAGGATCTGCCTAAAACGCCCAAATATAAAAATTATATCGTTCCGAATTTAACACCGTCGCCCGTGGCGACTACAATATCTACGCCTCCTCCCTCGCCGCAGCATGCTTCGTCGCCGTCACCGTCGTCGTTGTCGTCAAGAGAGATGAATACAGCATCGGCGACTCCTACGATTCCCATGCAATTACGATCCAAAATAACGAAGAAAAGAAAGGTCTCGGTATGGATAATTTATCGAAAAAAAGACAGCCATCGAGTAATATAAGCAGAATTTGACGATACAAAAAATTCGATAATTCTAATCATGAGATAGAATACGTTCATTGGGACTCGCCGGCCGAGCTGGTGAGCCGGCTTCGTTTGTTGATGGCCGAACGTTCGGCGGGCAACAATAGCTCTCAGAATCAAAACGAATTTCTTTCTATTACATCCGAATTAAAGGAGGCGAAATTAATCGCCTAATAAAATATACACGTTCTATAGAATAGTCTCAGAAATAAAATGGTCGTCGATAAATTTGGAAGAGCGTATGTTGCCAGAGACTCTGGAGGCGGAGGGTTTGGTAATACCGCTGCGCGCGGGCCTCCTGGTGTAGGCTTTAAACTAACTCCGGAAGGCGATTTCAACATAGAAAATAGAAAACTTTGCAACGTAGGCAATCCCGTGACCGGAACGGATGCGGTAAATAAACGAAGCGCCTTGGTATTGGACGAGGACGAGAAAATAGTTAACTTGAAGGATTTTAGAATAGTGAATTTGGCCGATCCTAAAAATCAAACGACGGCGTAAACTTAAAATTTTGCAGCGAAGAACTCAATCTGCGTATAGGCAAAGCATTGGAAATATGTTTGACCGCTTCATCTTCGGGAAAACGCATGCTAATAAGAAACTTAAATTTGACGCCAAATCGCGATCCATTGTAAATTTGCACGACCCGCAGAGCTCGGCGATGCCGTTAACAAGAGATACGTGGACTCGACGTTGTCAGAAAAAGCGCAAAATTTTATGAAACTAACCACGATCGACGACGGTAAGGCCAAGAACTTCGACTCTCGAGGCTTGAGAATTGTCAACATAGGCGAGGCCGAAGATGAGCACGATGCCGTTTCTAAGTTCTATGTGAACGCGAGAATACAAAATCTTATCGAAGGTGTCGCCATTCACCGCGATAACGTGATCATTCGAGATGTATTGCAATCGGTCGTTCAAGTGTTGAACGAAGTTGTTTTAAACACGAACTTCCTGATTTTCAACCACTTGAAATTAGACGGAGTCAAGACGTCTGCTGGAGACGATTTACAATTTCACAAAATTAATACCGACGTTATAAGACACCTGCACGTGTTATTGGAGCAAGATAAAGCCTCGTCGTCTAACTCTCATACTCGTGTCAAACCTTAAAATGTCTAAGAAATATAACGATAAGGAAATACTAGTGGATGAACTGCACAGAGGGTTAGAATAAATTTTCCACGTCGAAGAACGATCATCAAATCTTATCACGACTTATTCCAAGCCGATATTGCTGAATTTATTCCATATTCGAAATATAATAAAGGGCATAAGTATATTCTACTCGTGATCGATTGCTATTCGAAATATTTATGGACGAGACCGCTTAAATCCAAGAATGGTCATGAAGTCACATCTGCGATGCGCGAGATTCTAAATGAAATTAAAAGATCGCGGCCGCCTTTACCGAAAAATCTGCAAACAGATAATGGTACAGAATTTTATAACGGCCAATTTGCACGGCTGATGAAGGAATATGGCGATATTAATCATTACTCCACATATAGCTCAATCAAAGCCGCCATCGTAGAACGTGCAATCAGAACGATAAAAACAAACTGTATAAAGCTTTTAGTCTGAGAGGCAAATGGAAGTGGATTGATATAATCGATTCGATTGTATCGAAATACAACGATACGGTGCATTCGACCACTAAAAGAAAACCCAAAATGTGACCGCGAAAACGCGTCTGAAAGTTTACGATAAATTAAAACTGGCGACTAGAAAACCTCGTTATGCCGTGGACGACTTTGTACGCATTTCAAAATATAGAAGTATTTTTCTAAGGGCTACAATGCAAACTGGAGCGAGGAGACGTTTAAAATATGTAAAGTGTTTCGAGCAAATCCGACTACTTATTTACTCGTCGACATGCATGGCGATCCAGTATTGGGACAGTTTTATGAAGCTGAGCTGCAGAAAACGAGAGTTCCAAATATTTACCTTATCGAGAAAATACTAAGGCGAAAAGGAACCAAAATTCTCGTCAAATGGTTGGGCTTCCAAGAGCCTTCCTGGATTCAAAAAGCTGATCTTATATAGATTGTTACATTTAAAAATAAAACATTTGTTTTTATATTTTTATTATATAAATATGTTACATTTCAAAAATAAAAATTTGTTTCTTTTTTGTTTGATTTTTATTATACATTTTTTGATCTTGTAAAAATAAGAAAGATAGAGACGCTACAACTGCGATACTTTGACATGCAGCAGCACTTAAAATGTATTATTTTAGTTTATTTTATACATAATATAAAAAATAAAAATACAATGCAGTTTTTTATCTTGGCTTGTTACAATATTTTAATTAATTTTTATAATAAATATAAAAAATAACAAATTACAATGCTTTTTTCTTGATTACAATATAACAAAGAGAGGCTCTACAACAGCGCTTAAAATATATTTTTAAATTAATTTTATACATAATATAAAAATTAAAAAAATACAATGCGGTTTTTATAATATAAAAATACAAAAGACAATGCAATTTCTTTCTCGTTACAAGATTTTAATTATTTTTTATAATAATCATGCAATTCACAAAATAAAATATGGTTTTATTCAAAGGTCCTTTATTAGATAGTGCCCATGAGGCAAAGTATCTATTCCGTTAGATAAAATGTATCTTTTATCATCTTGATAACTTAAAGCAATTTTCGTCTGACGTATGGAATATACCTTATGCAAATATGATCGTATGCTATTTTGGTCTCGTTCTATAACTACTTTATTTCGTAACGTATCGAGATAGTGATCGAAACAGATTTGCTGATCGATAATGTACTTTTAACACCCTTAGCCTTCTTTATTATCTCACGGCCTTCTATTTTTAAAGAGTACATTTTCGATCGAAGGCCTACAAAGTGCGTTAAAATACGACCTCTAGTTTCGTCTTTCATAGGACCAATGACTTTTTTATTAATTAAAGGAATTTTATAGATGTTATCGGGATCATAAGCGCTCGTATCAAATTTTTCTAGATTCGTCTTTATACACTCTTCATAGAAATCATTGCACGTCACACTATACAAAAGGCTGTCGGTGTCCATGTAGCATAATTCGCAATTATTTGCAAATTTTGCCTTCATGAAATCGTAGTGAAAATTATATAATTCAATTTTTGATAATTCTAAGATGGCCATACCTATGTAGATAGGTTTGTTGAACTCTATCTCTGTTTTGCTCAATTCGATCGCGACCAGATTTTTGTCAAAATCGTTGCCGAATGGAAATTTGGTTTGGAAATTAAAGATAGAGCACCATACCGACCGCTCCAATGAGTCACTAATTTTATGACGCGTCTTTTCCTAACATTCTCCATTGTTTTACCAAAAATGGAATTGTTTGCAAATTTATATAGATTTTGTGCAAATTCCGTTTTAGCTTCCGTGCGCATTCTTGTATTTAATTCGACAAACGGTCTCAACCAAGGAGACTGACCGAATTCTAAAACCTTATGAACGCGCGTCATAACTACGCCCGCAGATAAATAAACCTGGAGATTTCTGTAATGCACAACGTAGTTGAACTTTTCGTGAGAGTGCACATTAATTTTGAAAATTTCGAGCCCGGAGGCGTGTCCTGTTCTGGGCACATCGGCAACTCTTTCTGAGCGTCGTGAATGTCCGTAGGAAATTCCAAGTCGCATTCGATAATATCACCTTTATCGCTCGTAATGCTCATCGTTGTAACATTAAATTTTAATATTTCTTCAGGCGTTAGCCATTTGAAATCCCCGTAAGGCAAATAGCAAGATTCGGCATGACCATAGAGATTATTAATATCTCCGTAAAATAAAAATTTATTCGGCTTGGATGGATCATACGTTTGGGGATAATATTTATTATTGGATTCTACATATCGCTTTACGACTTAAGTAAGGCCCCCCCGAATGCCTCTTTCGATCATTAAAAACATGTCGACGTCACAAATTAGTTCTAGCCTGATTTTAGTATATAATAACATGCTAGACCACGAGTAGCTCGCCAAAGTCACAAAATTTAAGGGATCCAATTTGTATGTTTCAAGACAATTTTTCTAAAGTCTTGGAATATATCGCAAAGTAAAAGAATGTCGCATTTTAAATATAGGTCCGCGTAGTCGCCTAAATTTTTGCATTTAAAAGTGCTCCATACGGTTTGCGCATGAATATATTCCGATTCTTCAATATGTGATTCATTAAGATTGCTATAAAAACATTCTATAGGAGGAAGATTTTCTTCGCTTAATTTCAAAATGTCATCCAAATACTCGTAGGAAAAATACCCTTGCGCATTAGCAATTTAATGCGATCCGGGTTTAGCGAGCTAAATTCCTTTTTTAAAACTTTAAAGTCATCGAAAGACAACTCGCATGCTAATTTTTCCAATGACATTGCCATAAAGCGAAAGGAATCTATGAATCTGAACGTCACATTTGCGTCGTTGTATTTTTAGAAAATGTTATGTATTTTTCATTATTCAAGGGTATTATATTCATGGGGCCTTCGAAAGCGTTAGCAAGCTCTTTAATAATAAAATGAGCATCATAATTGCTCAAATTATGATAGACTACGGAATAATTGGAAATAACCTAAAATTTAAATTACAGCTGCTATGCGCAACACCTCTTACAGAACCATTCATGTGATCGTGATCGATAACCTTTTCGTCGTCCGGCAAGAAATCGACTTCGCAAATAAAGCACGTTTTTGCCGTCGAGGCATCTATAGAGGACGTAGCAGGCTCGTTTTTAAAAATGCGCTCCCATAACATATGGCAATATGTTTTAATTGTCGCACAAACCAAGAAATGCAGTCTGTGCCCGTGTATGAACTGTAATATGAAAGAGATTCGTCATATCCACAATAAAAATAATATCCTATTGAAAACGGAATATGTTCCTGGTATTTGAAAGTGCGTTCTGATTCGGAAGCTCTTTCGGTTTTTTAATAAGGCATTCTATGTCAGAATAAACCACCATCGGCACAGGTATTTTATACTTAAAATCTTTAAATTGTAAATATTTGTTTTTCGGAGGGTAAAATAACACGACACTCGTTAAGTTTTTCGCATACTTGCTCGTGGGCATCGAGACGTTTGCGATCGTAAAATAGGAGAGACATCTATCGCATACGTAAAAGTGACCCGTATGTTTAGTTAATTGACCTCTCACAAGTGAGGCTAAATTTTTATAAGACAATAATGATATCTAACGCCCCGTTTATAATCTTTAATATTTTTTAATTCTTCCAAACTTTTTCCAACTTTATCGGCCTCGTCGCCGTCGTCGTCGTCCTCGTCGCCGTTGACGTCTTCGCCGTCGTCAGAATTAAATTTTGACGACTCGTCGACATACGCATCTTCAACAATTAACAGATTAACGTGTTTATCTCGTTTTTGGCTAGTTAATTGTACCGGTGTTACGATGTATCGAGCGCGTTTTAAAATAAGAGCAAAAACATTTACAGAAATATCATTCTGCTTTTCGAATTTCGATATATCCGATATAGGCATGGGGCTGACGAAATTTTTCATATTAAAATTTCTGCAAAATGCGGATACGAAGTTGTGCGATTAGCATGCTTACCTGCTGTAGGCTTAATTATTCCGGCTAAAACGCTCCAATAAAAGCATGAAAAATCATTGTTTCTAATGTTTAAACAGGCCTTTTTGTTTTGAATTGCGATAGGAAGAGGCATGAAACAACTCGCGTGAAACATATCATAGCATTTATTAATATTAACATTTAAAAATAATATTTCGGATAGCGTGAATCCTGACCCGTGCATTGCGTCGTTCTCTATTTTATCCAACAAGCGTGTTGCGATATTGCACGCAAACCACTCGTTAAACTTCTCTAAATTGCCGAAACAAATTAAAAAGTTGGGCGTCGAAAAATACCTAGTTTGAAACTCATTTTCGTTGAGCGCGACGGAAAATTTGAAAAAATCGCACGCTAACACGACATTAATTTTAAGGTTTACCGAGTGATTTTTAAAAATCGTATACAATTTGGATAAAATTAGTTTTTTACAATCTTCGATAAATAAATTAAGATCTTTATGTGCAACATTAATAATTTGAGCTGTTTGAATTCTCGATTTAAACGCAGACACGATCGGCTTCCAAACCAATTCAGAATGTCGAGGCGTGCTCGAGAATACATCCATTGTTTAGGAACATTCTGCCGCAGTAGTTTTTTAATAGATTTTTAAATAGCATTTTATATCTTTTCATATGGCATAGAAGATTTTCGAATAGATTCAGATAACTAGCCGAGAGCGAAGAAGAAGTTTGTTTCACCGTTCTTAAAATCGATTCGGTGTTGTGAATGTGTGATTTTAATATTCGAACCCAATTGCGAAATACTTTAGTTTTACGACATTTCGTTAAAATTGCGTGCACTTTTCGATACAACTGTAGCATCTGATCACAACACATCGAAACGCCCGCGTCCGCTTCGATTTTTCTGTTAGTTAACATTTTTTTTCGTATTTCAATGCCAACTTTCTGTATTTTGAACCGTGCAATTTTACTAATACGTTCGGCGTATCGTCTTTGGGCGATAAATCGCAGGACCATAAAATGGCTTCTAATTCGGCATGCAGTTCCCGTTTTATTCTAACAATTTGTACGAGTTTAAAAATCTTATACAAAAGGATAAGTCTATAGCATATTTTTCTGAATCTGTAATTTTAGTTGATTTTATAGAAAATACATCTGTCGTTCTAACACATTTACTATAGACAAATAAATCGCCGATTTCATGCAAGCGCATGCGGAGGGTTTTTCTGCAAATAAACAAAGAATTAATAAATTGAGTTGAAAACACGAATTCTCTATTTTTTAAGTCCACGTATAGGCAATCGGTTCTTAGAGTTGCATAAAAGAAAATGTCACTTTCACATTTATACTGAAAATTAAACACTGTTTTTAATGGCGATACGGCAGATTGATCTACAAATCTAAACAACCTAATACCGGCCGAGATGCTTTCGCTAATATTATAAAATGCCCTTCGGTCGTAATTACATAAATTAAAAGCTTTTCTTTCATACGAGACACGTCGGTGAAGCAAAACGCTATTGTGTTAGAATACGAATCTTCTAAGCACGTTAAATTGTCGAACAAATTAAATTGCATGCAAAATAGAAAAAGGGCTCGAGACCCAATCAAAAACCGTCCCGATATTTAAAGTCTTTTAAATAAGCAGGCAATTCCTTGCATGCGATTCTATAAAATTATGTGGATAATCCGCAATTAGCATATCACGATTGTAATGGGTTGCTGATCTAATTCTATATTCAATACTCATAACTTTAAAAATCAAGATGTAAAAATACTAAAATTATAAAATTAATTACCATGTATAGGTAGGTATTCTAGTGTGATGACGATACGGATGGCTTTTTTGCTCTTGCCGTTCTTGATTTTCCTTGGGAGGATCCGTGAGGGCTGATGATGATGGATCCTTTTGTTTTCGCCCATGCAGCAGAAGGAAATACTCGCTGCAGGATTAGGTTTACCTTTAAAATAAACGAATTTCGTATTAGTTTTTTAAATAAAAAATTAAAATATTAAATACTAACCAACTTCGAACGATCCTAGGTAGTGCAAACAAAGGCATTCCTGTTTATTCAGCTCTTCGATATCTTTGTCGCTAATTACGTCCGAGATTCTCTGCGGAAGGAACACAACGCATTCTTCTAATTCGACGAGAATGAGCCGAGAATTCTTCTTTGACTGAAGAGATTTGATGCTTAAAACCGGATAAGGGCGCTGTAGCTCGAGATCTTTGACTTTTACGGTCTTCTTCCTATCGATGCGGCTTACTGAATTGATTTTTTTAATTAACTCCATATTTTATTTCTAATTACGAATATAATTACATAAAGTTAAAAAATATATTTACAATTATTACCTGTTTTTTAATGCAAGCTGCACGATGACAAAACACGTTGCACGACTCTCAAACTTATATTTTACAAGATAAAAAAGCCTTACAAGGGATCCTGTATTTATATCACTCCGAATGACGTACAATTTATTACGCATCTAATTTGCGATCCCAAGCACATACACGATTATGACATTAACGATAGCAATTCATTAGAATTAAATAGCATTGCCCTTGTCTGGACAAAAAAAAGCGCCCATTCAAATTAAAACGCCATCTTTTATTATGCGGATATTGAAGTCGCATAAAAATTAATGAGGCATATTTTTATTCAAAGATGTAAGTAACTAAAACATTTTCCACGACTCGGCATCGATAAAGAATATAAAATCCCAAACGTCTATATTTCGAGGATTTATAGCCCATATTTGTTAAAAATAATGGGTTCCTATATAATTAATGATGCAAAACGATGTGTACTGAAATTAAAACTTACTCACGAATGATGTAATCATGAAACTACAGTATTTTCTTTACGCGTTCCAAGAAGCTATCTTTTATGCATACAATGTTTTAATCAAAAGCAATTCCCGACTTCGATAATAAAAATAATTATACAAACATACTCGATCATTTATATTTTAACTTCCTTTTCATACAATGAATGTATACTATACGAAATTTACGACCACTTTTTATTTCTCGGCAAAATACGATTTCGTCATCGTATATGCTTTGGTTCATATAATGCACTCAAATTATTAAAAGATTACTTAAAACGTCTTGCACGTGTCCGATGAGATAATCGTAACCCCGTTTTTTCTCTTGCCCGACGATCTGAAATCTCTGCGTTATTTTAAATACTTCATAACTGCCTACGACACAGCGAGCGTAACATTTTCAAATTATTAAAAGATTACTTGAAACGTCTTGCACGTGTGTCCGATGAGATAATCGTGACCCCGTATTTGTATACGAATTAAATAGCGCACTTTCATCATCTTCTCTCCGGAGGGCAAAAATACACGCACACGTCATCGATCGAACCATCTTGAGCAAAAATACGATTACGTCAGTAGTATAGCTATGGAGAAGCTGAGACAGCCCTTTTAAAAGGGCCATCGCAATTTTTTCTTATCGACACCTGTAATAAAAACCCTTGCGGTTATTTACCCAGACTTATTCTCGAACGCGACCACCCCCCGAAAACACGCTCTTAAAACAAAACACGTTCGCACCACTTGCGCGCCCTTACGATATTTCGTCTTAGACTAAAACACGCACGCCCCCTACACACCTATACACATAACGATACATACCTTTCTTTTCGAAAATAAAACAACAACAACACCGCACACACACACCCCACCGATCGATATCTACACACACTTTTATCATGAGGGCGGCGGCACGACTTCACATTAACTTCACCGACGAACCATACATACCCTACACCCTACACGCACACACCTGCAATACATACCTCTCTTTTACATAATACGCACACCCTTTACAAGATATTTATGATCCTTTTAAAAGGGCCCCAGCTTCTCCATAGCCATACTATCGTTATCCTCAAACCTAACTAATACTAACACACACACACCTACACATACATGACCTTCACATACATACTTCTCTTTCCATAATACACACACCCTTTACAAGATATTTATGACCCTTTAAAAAGGGCTGTCCCAGCTTCTCCATAGTTATACTACTTTTACACTATCCAGTATCTTTACATGAAATTCACAGTGACTTACCTTTAGCGCCTGAACATATGATACCGCCAGTACCTTCTAATAAATCAAACTTAAAGAAATTACTTACAACTTTATATCCAAAACTCAACTATATTATTCACTACAAGAATTTAAAAATGTATTTAAGCTACGGTTTAGAACTGAAAAAGATTCATAAGGTTCTTCGGTTTAAACAAGCTCCTTGGTTAAAAGAATACATTGATTTGAATACGAAATTAAGACAACAGTCAAAAAACAGTTTCGATATATGCTTTTATAAAAATATGATAAATTCGGTTTATGGAAAGATGATGGAAAACGTACGGAAAAGGAAAGATGTGAAATTAGTGACCAAATGGGAAGGACGGTTTGGAGCTCGTAGTTACATAGCGAAGCCTAATTTTCATAGTTGCACTGTGTTAGACAAAGATCTAGTCTTAATAGAAATGAATAAATTAGAGGTTTACTTAAACAAACCCATTTATGTAGGTTTCTCTATTCTAGATATTTTAAAACCTATTTATATGAATTTCACTATAGTTATATAAAATCGCAATTTGCTAACAAAGCAAAGCTGCTGTACACAGATACGGATAGTTTGATATACGAGTTTAGCGTTGAAGATATTTACTCTTATATCAAACAAGATATTCATAGATTTGATACTTCCGATTACGACCCTCATAACAAATATCATATTCCATTATCAAATAAAAAAGTTCCTGGTATTATGAAAGATGAAAACAATGGTGACATCATGCTAGAGTTTGTAGGACTTAGATCTAAAATGTACACGTATAGAGTTCAGGATAGGATAATAAAAAGTCGAAGGATCTTCCTTAGCAAGTATTAAGCAAATTTCTTTTGATGATTATAAGAATGCTTTGTTTTATAAACAGACTGTACAGAAACAGCAATGTTTAATTAGATCAGTCAAACATGATGTCTGTACTATTAAACAAAACAAAATTGTTCTTAATCCAAGTGATGATAAAAGAATTCTTAGTACCTTAACCACTGATACTAAACCTTGGGGGTATAACTATACATATAGAGATGACTTGTAAAGCTTCAACCACTGGCTCAAATAAAGAATGCAATTTATTTTATCTAGATTAACATATAATATTTTTTAGTTATAAAACTTCAGTGTTATGTTTATACCTGCACAAGTACACCGATTTTCGTTTTTGGATGTATCTAAAAATAGGATACCTTTCAATCTGCCCGAGTTTTGAACTATATATATAGTAGTAGTAGTAACCGTTCTGTTTAAAAAAATCCAGTTTGTTACTAACATACCAGTTAGTTTATTTGAGAAATGTATAACAAAACTTTTATTTAAAATTGTCAATGTTTATGGCTGTTTACTAAATCACTTAATAATTCAAACATGTAAAAGATATTGTAAAAACATGTAAAAAATATTAATAAATAGACTGTGATTGCTAAATGATTTATTGTTTTTTTTTCATAATTTGTAAAGGTACAGTAATAATAATAATAAAGTAATTATAATATTCTTATGCTGTTTGAGAGTGGATTGTATTTGACTATCTTATCATGAAGTATAAGGCAATGACAAGATGTATTTGGCAAAACGTGCTAGTTTCAAATTCTAATCTAATATCGACAGTACCAGATTTTAACGCTTCGTTTTGTCTAGAACAATCTTGACTACTAATGGTGCAATACTTCGTAAATCTTTAGGATTAAAAAGTGGCTCATTTTCCTTTTCGTAGTATGATTGCTGAAACTGAGCATACATATCATATAACAACGCAGTCTGTTTATTCTCGAACCTCAAATTTAAGTTATCGTACGGGAAAATTTCTGAATTTAAATATAGTTTCATGTTGGTTAAATAGCAATGATCAAAACGACTGTAGTTGCTCATGTATCTATTTTTTCGGTTGGTTTGGAAACCAACAATCACAAATCTTGGTTTTTCTAATTGTGTTGTTGTTTTAATGTTCCATGTATGACGTTGCGTTTCTTGTAGAAGTTGATATTCATGCAACTCCCATCCTCTAAACGGAATATGCAAATCCTGATTTTGTGCAACGCATTCTATTAAATTAATTCGTTGAGTATCATCAACGGCTACATGCGGCATTTTCCATAAAACTTTGTTTAAAACAACTTTTATTTCTTCATCGGGTGTAGGATTAATTATAGCATTAGTATCAAAACTAGAACGTAGTAAGACTAACTCATGACGGAGGTTTAAAATAATTTTTAAAATCTTCGCATAATCCGAGAACCATTGAAAGGTTTATTGCAACATTAAAATTCCCATTAGCATCAACTATTTGTGAATCATCCATAGGAAACCACCCAGCGTTTTGTAAATGTTTACTTTGATTGCTATTATATGAAACATATCCCTTCATTATAGACGTTAATCCAGGATTCCGAACACGATCTACAATGATACCACCAATCTCATATCTAATTTCATCAAAAGCAGCAAAATTCCATTATTTACAAACTTTGCTGTCTGAGACGGTGTTCCATCTGTTTTAATTAATTTGCCTTCTATGTACAGCATGCTCTTTGATGGTAAAGTGTATACATCTTGTTGTTGTATAGGATTCGAATTTCATCATTATTGTTTAAAGATGTGTTAGCATAAGGTTGATGAGTATGTTTTCAATATTAACAATTGCATTGTCAAAGTAAACTTTTCACGCACGTTCAGTATTTCACTATTCATTCTACTTTTTTAATTAAATGCAGTCCTAACGATTGTAGAAACTGCCGGTTTTGTGTTGTTAGCGGTCTTGAAACAATCAATCGAGTGTCGATTGCTTTGAAATTTCCAGCATTTATATCAATTCTTGACATGTTGCGTGCATTATACTTAATACCCATGGCTATTGCAGATTTTTTTAAATGCAACCTTACAGTTAGCAGTTCTCCTCTGAAATTAACTAAATTTCCATCTTGATCTAACACTTTAACTATTATTTCATTTATTATACGTGACCTGATTGGTAGATATATAATCGTAGGTGGACACTCGACAATTTTAAAACCTGCAGGTACTTGAGGAAAAAATTCGTGTATTACATGGGCTGGTTTACTATTTAAATAGGATCCACTTGCAATATTACAATCGATTAAAACTGCATTCACTTTACAAATGTTGATCGCGTAGTCTGCTTGATGCGGACAAATGCTAGCAATTTTCGCGGATTGAAACCAAGTAGAGAACCAATTGAATCCTTTTGGTAAAATCCACATCTAGACTACATTTAATACTACATTTAAGTGTATTATTGTCAGCTGTAATTTCTATATACACTGGCGTCTTTCTAGCGCTTCGTGATTGATCCATACGACCACGCCATCTTTTATCACCTAAAGCTTTTGAAGATATTTATTAATTTCTCTAATCTCATAAGCACCTTCAGGTATTTCTATGAATTCTCCGTTAGATCCATAATAAAATTTATTATTTATTCCTTTTCTATGTTTGGAATTGTGTTATAAGACTCAAAATTTGTTAATCCTAATACGTACTCCGAATCATTATCCAAGTTTATAGGCGGATTAAAATTGCTTGTTAAAACTGAAGTGTTTCCCGTTAGAGTAAAAGTGTACGACATAACAACTTCGTACGCAGTTCTATGCACTACTTAGAAATTGTAAGCATAAATGACCGCAAAACACAGTACCGTACGATTGTTCTTGGTTAATGTTATAAAGAATTTTACATTTACCCCGCTATTCAAATAACTTATCAACTCTGTTGGCGGTCGCAGGTTTCCGTAGCTGTCATAGTAAATAGCGCTACTACCGTACTTTTGTAAGAGGTCCAATGCGTGCCTAAACCTTCTATTCCATCTAAATTAATTATACCACATTCTTTTAAATTAACTTTCTTGGGAAGATTGTTTCTCATGAACACTCCACGGAAATATGGTACTTCTAATTGCTTAACAAACTTTATTAATTCTACATTGCTTAGTGCTCGATTAGGTAAAATCAAGTTGCGTTCCTTTGAGGTTTTGCAGGCTAAAAAAGACCAAAACCTTTTTTATAAGGTTTGATGTACATGCCGTTTCCGACTGCAATGTCCTCCATTGCCTTGTTATGGCGTTGTTTTTCAGCTAGTTGTTCCTTAGCTATTTTAGTATCTGAAACTGCTTTTGCAACAGCAGCTGCACCTCCAGTAAGAGTACCAAGAGCGCTTAGGCCTGCAAAAATTGGTATTAGTGGTGAAAACCTCCTGTTTTAGGAATTGATATAATACGAGCTGATTTAATATGCTTCTTTTGTTTTGCTGTATTGGCGGCCTTAATTGCTATGTTGATTGCATCCATAATATTAGATCCTTTAGTCTTTTTTAAAGCTGTACGTGCTTGTTTGATAATACTTTTAATACCTAGCGTACTTCTTATTTTACGTTTCTTTATCAGTTTTCTTATTTTATTGATATTTTTGTTCTCAGTGATGCACAGGCACCCATACCAAGTTTTACTTTAGCTTTCATTGCGGTAGCTACTCCAAATGCTGCTACTTTTTCACCTAAAGACGAGTCACCAGAATTTAGTCTTTCTGTAGCTAACTGAGCTAACTTCGAATCTGCTTGATGACGTTTAGATAGATCCTTTTCTTTGGTGTATGCAATATCGTGCTCCTTACAAGCCTCGTCTAACTTGTTTATTCCTTGTCTCCCCGAGCTAACCGTTCGATTAGTTTTGTACCCGGACCGCAAAATTTGTAACCCGGAATATGCGCTTCAAATGGTAAATTGTTAATTACAGTATTTAATAGTCCGTTCCCAGTAGTTTTAGAATTATTATTATATGTAATCATTAGCGGACAACTATCCTCTCAAGCTGTGCAGTAAATAAATAAAATATTATGAATTAATGATTCTTTATATACTTGCCGTTTCTTATATATATATAAATTCCACTTTTTACAAATCGAATTTAGTACTTGCAAACATGCGTGTTGTGAAACAATCAACACCTTTAACCATAAACAATAATGACATTGGCGTGCAATCCTTAGCTAAAAAGAAAAACATAGTGTTCTTCTGCCTTCATCTATTCGATGTCTAGTTGTTGGTCCATCAAATTGCGGTAAAACCAACGTTATGATTGGGCTGATAGAACATCCTAATGGTTTAAAGTTTGAAAACGTATATGTTTATTCTAAATCACTTTATCAACCAAAGTATCAATACTTTGAAAGTCTACTGCAACCAATAAAAGGGATCAAATATTATACATTTTCCAGTTCTGATAATATTATATCACCATCTGATGCTCGAAATAATTCTATATTTGTTTTTGATGATGTAGCTTGCGATAAACAAGGTATCATTAGGGAATACTTTAGTATGGGGCGTCATAAACAAGTAGACAGTTTTTACCTTTGTCAAAGTTATACTCGTATACCTAAGCACTTACTACGTGATAATGCTAATCTTTTAGTTTTATTTAAACAAGATGATTTAAACTTAAAACACATATATGACGATCACGTCAATACTGACATGAAGTATGATAAATTCCGTGAAATATGTGCTGCTTGTTGGCAAGACAAATACGGTTTCTTAGTTGTAGACAAAGATAGTGATCCAGATCAAGGAAGGTACCGAATAGGTTTTGATCACTTCATACATATTTAAACCTTGAGAGACGCAAGTATCGTTAGTATCGAAGAATTTTTATAACTACAATAAACTTTTAAGCAATTAACAAGGAGGCGATAAAACTTAAAAGAATTTTAATTAAGAAAAGAAACATTGTAAAAAACAAATTGCGTCAGTTAAAAGATAATGAAGTCGTCCAAGTGGAATCAATCTTACCCATAACATCACGATTAGAAACCATTGCTAATAAACTGGATGGGGAAAGTGCGGTAAAGAAAGAAAAATTTAAAGAAGAAGAAGAACTGCCTCATAGCAGTGTAAAAAAAATTAAACCTAAATTGCTAGAAAGGAACGTTGACTATATTGATTCCCCGGTTATTGCTCAGCATATACCAAATATAAAAAATGATGCCATAGAGGTAGATGATGATGATTATGATGATGTTGAGAATGAATATGAAGCAGAAATTAATCGAAATGCACAAGAAGCCCATGAATATATTCAAAGCTTTGCCGATTCACCTGGTATGACACATTATCTCGAACAGCTACATCCGCTACCTCGAGAATATATTTACAATATGTTTAAAGATTTTAAGAACGAATTTGATCATAAATATGGTATTAGGTTTAACCCTGATTCAGATGGTCTTATGATAGGCAATTGAATTTCGCGTTGGATGATGAAAATGTTCTAATAAATGATTTGAAATATAAAGGTACTCCTGGATTATACGAACTACTGTTTAAAAAATATCCTGTCGGGTACAGTCATCAAGATCTAAAGTCGTACCTTGATATTGTAAAAAGAACAAATGCTAATAGAAGATATTATTCTGAAACAGAACAAATTCAGGGTAATACTTCATATAAGTACAAAACATAATATCTACATTAAACATACTTCCCAAACACCCCGGACCTAGAACATTACCCTATAGAAAGCGTCTTGGAGACGGTATGACAATGGAAGTATCAAATAACGCTATAGATTATTTATATTGGAATGATCCCAATGAACTTGTTGATAGATTACGACTTTTAGTTTCATCTCAGACTGCTGGACACACAGGTCACGGCAACGAAATAAATTCGATCATTGAAGAATTGCGTGAGGCTAAAGTAATTAGATGATATGACAATTGACAAATTTGGAAGGCACTTACATAACCGTAAAATAGATATAACTGAACAGGAATATGAAAATAAAAGTGAAGGTTTTGAAACCTTGATTGAGTACAAGTTACATATGCTACATTACACGGTAGTAGCAACGTTTTACTCTAATACATTTCTCGACGGTGACAAGACATTCCTTATTTTCAACATTAAACATAATTATGAATTTCCTTATGAGGAAGCAGTCATTGAGAATATTAAAGGATACCCGCAAGACATTGAAATTCTTATAAACGAAAAAAGTTATGTAATTGCACAGTTACAAGGATTTTGCTTAAACGTATGGATGTAATCAGCTTTTGTGACAGCGGTGCTATCATAAACAATACCACAATGTTTCTTGATTTTATATTAAAAGTTCCTTTCAAAGCAAGTGGAGCCCACGACATTCAAGCATAGAAGTATTTCATTAATTGTATTTAATAAATCCTGATTATAAAAAAAAAGTATTATGATAGTTGCTCAATCAAAAGTGAAAGAGGATATAGTAAATGAACTTCATAAACCAGCAAGAATAAATTTCAAGAGACGCAAAGTGATAGTAAAGGTTTAAATGACCTTCTTCAGACCGATTTGATTGAAATGCTACCATATTCGCAAACAAACAAAGGATTTAAATACATTTTAGTAGTTATTGATTGTTTCTCCAAATACGTATGGGCTGTACCACTTAAAAGTAAAACGGGTATTGATATTACTGCTGCAATGAAAACAATTTTAAATAAATTTAAAAATCCGCCAAGAAATTTGCAGTCTGATTTTGGTAAAGAATATTATAACAAACACTTTCAATCCTTAATGCAGACATATGGCATAAACCATTATAGTGTTTTTCTACAAAGAAAGCATGCATTGTAGAACGTGTAATTAGAACTTTAAAGGGAAAAATGTGGCGCTTGTTTAACCTGAACGGTTCTTACAATTGGATAAAAATTTAAGCGATATTGTGAAACAATACAACAATACAGTTCACAATACTATCGGAGTCAAACCTGTAAAAGTTGATAAATCAAATGAAAAACTATTCTTAAATCATCATTTACCCACATCAAACTTGCAACCAAAATACCAAAATATTCAATAAAAGACAGTGTGAGGATTAGTAAACACAGGAAGCATTTACGAAAGGTTACACGCCAAACTGGTCAAATGAAATTTTTAAGATTAAAAAGGTAAACGTAACCAATCCTACAACATATATATTAGAAGATCAAGATGAGAAAGAAATCAAAGGTGCATTTTATGAAACGGAGGTTGCAAAGGTTAAACATCCAGGAATTTACCTGGTAGAAAAGTACTAAGAAAGAGTGGAAATAAAGTATTTGTAAAATGGTTAGGCTTCTCTAACTTACACAATAGCTGGATCGATAAAAATAATGTTTGCTAGAAGTTGTTATAATAATAGTTAATAAGGCTAACATTGTAAAATTATATTAAAATAAATAATACAGACAAAATCTTTCTATTGTTTTTATTATTATTATAAAGGAATTTTGTAAGGCTAACATTGTAAAATTATATTAAAATAAATAATACAGACAAAATCTTTCTATTGTTTTTATTATTATCAAGCCATTCTTTTAATAAAAGATATTTTGTTTTGCGCATTGCAAATTATTATTGCTGTGTCTACAACAATGGATGTTATATTTTAAACGATTGTTGATTTTAACTCCGATAGCTTAGGACAACCTAGTGCAAGCATATCAGTTACAAAGTTTTGCATTATATATGTTTCAATCAATTTCTTCTTTTCTAGACCCTTCACAAATACTTCTTCACCGGGTCGGATAATTTGCTTCAAATAAAGCGCTATATATGATGACACCATTCCAGCCGTTGAAGATTCATCCCAAGAAATACCATGAATATTCCTTGTCACCCAGTCGTTATGTTTTATATGTTCTTGACTCAAACAACTGGACTGCATTGGCAGTTTAAAAATTTGATGCCAAACATCACCTTTCAACAAGTCCAAAACCGCAATTTCTTTACACACAAACTCGTTTTTCTTGTATTTAAATCCCTGAATATCAATTATATACATGTTTGTATGTAAATATATGCAGTAAACTTCGACTAATTAAATTAATATTAGGAGCAATCTCCTTATATAGCAGATTACCACCATCTGCGTACTTTGCCAACCCACTTTTCAACCTATCACAAGAGTGAACTCATTTTTGAATTAAAACCGGCCCATGTGTATTTGCAGCCTCTAAACATAAATCAGAATCCACTTTAATTAAAAAACACAATTGACTTGAATGCGATATTTTTTGCATCTGTCATACTGTCTCACTAGAAAACCAAATTCAAAACATCTACACACATTTTCTCTGCACTTACATTTTCAACATACGTATGTTACATTGAAAGTAATATAAAACGATCCTAATTCAAAACGTGCCCACAAGTATTTTACATTTGAAAAGAATTCAGGTTTTCACATTTTACATTAAAAGTATATAACGCCGATCCTAATTCAAAACGGTGCACGTGTAACTTCTCGCTAGAAAACCGAATTCAAAACAGCTACACACATTCTTCTCTGCACTTACATTTTTTTCAACATACGTGTGTGTTTCATTGAAAGTAATATAAAGCCGGTCCTAATTCAAAACGTGACAGACGTATTTTTACATTGAAAGCATAGAAGAATTCATGTTTTCACAACTATTTTACATTCAAATGTTTTCACAACTATTTTACATTGAAATTATATAGGGCCGATCCTAATTCAAAACGTGACAGACGTATTTTACACATGGAAAATACGTCTGTCGCGTTTTGAATTAGGACCGGCCCTATTTACCTACTGAGATAAATAGGTGTGGGCAAATATCGAGAGGTTTTTTAACAAGTTGTAAGGCATTGCATTTACATTTCCAATGCTCCACCCGAAGGTACTACATTGGTCAGGAGGCGAGTTTTCTATTACCTGGAAATTTAGAATATTGCCGCACCTTTGCTGTTCCAGGCAAGGTAGGGATCTTTAACGTGCGTGACAACACTCACACACGGGTTTTCCATTTAACCTCTCATCCGAACGAGGGTGTAATTTTTGTGAAAAATGCTCACCTGCCATTTTTCAAGCAGTCGGCCGTGTCGGGATTCGAACCCAGGACCTTGGGATCCGTAGTATTACGCTTACTACATTGATCCACGGCGACGTCCAAGTTGTAAGGCATTACTTGTGATTTTCCAATGCTCCACCCGAAGGTACTACACTGGCCAGGAAGCGAGTTTTTGTTACCTAGAAAATTTTGAATTTTGCCGAACCCTTGCTGTTCCAAGCAAGGTAGGGATCTTTAACGTGCGTGACAACACTCACACACGGGACCTCCATTTTACCTCTCATCCGAACGAGGGTGTATTTTTGTGAAAAATGCTCGCCTAACATTTTTCAAGCGGACCGTGTCGGGATTCGAACCCGGGACCTTGGGCGTAGTAGTCACACACATACCACTACGCCACGGAGCCGCCTCAAGTTGTAAGGCAACAGAATTTTTATAATAAAAGGAATGAACTGTTTTCAACCAATAAGACCATTCGGCAGGAGTCGAACGACATATTTCAGATAAAAGAAGCAAGTTCTTCTGTGAGTTTAAGGTAGCGGTATTATTATTATTAGATAAAGGTTTAATATTGGAAGTAGATTTAAGCTTTAATTCTGTTGACGTCTGGGTGCGTTGAATGGTTCTTGTTGAGGACGATTTTGGTTCCTTGAGATATTCACGTTCCCAGTAGGAATATCTCTGACAAAGTTTTCTGATAAGTTAGGATTACATTTTATACATTTTGAAATATAGGTATTGTTTCGACCACAGCCATAGCAGAAAAGATTTTTTGGATATGTGCAAACATTGTTCGTATGTCCACTTTTCTTACAATTCCAGCAGGTAACTGAGTTAGTCGCTGGAGAAACAGGGAGATTAATAGTAGATAGTTTACGAGAGGGTTCTGATTGACATGCTAAGTCAAGTTCTAATAAGCCAGTTGTTTTCTTGGTGGAAAGCGGTACTTATCTACACGTAACTTCACTTCTTGAAGAGAGCGATATAAATCTTTAAATTGAGCTAAAGAAGAGATATGTTGTAAAGCTAAACGTTCAGAGAAATACGACTTTAAATTTCTTAGAAGTTGGTCAATTATTTCAACTTCAGATGGTTTTTTTATTTAATCTGCTTTATAAAACTTCCATTGAGGTAATAAAGGAGATTACGTTTTCGTTAGGTTCTTGGGTACGACTTTTTACTTCATTCCAGAGATCAGTTATATAGCCATGGGGTAAAAAGTCGCGTTTTAAGCTTGTAACTAATTCTTCCCAGGTAGAAATCTGGTTTCGTATATTTCTGTACCAAATCAAAACAGAACCAGAAAATAATTCGCCCGCTGAGACACATAAATTTTGGTCTGTGCAATTACGAGAAATTTTAAAATAATTTACTCTATCTAGGAATGACATTAAGGAAATTTGGGAGTCAAAGCCTGAAAAAGCTATGACCCATTTATACACAGGTATAGATTTCAGAGATAGGATACTCGGTTACGAAACGTTCATATTAGAAAAAACATGAGACAAATTGACATCTGAATCCAAGTTAAGTTTTTCGAGAACGATTCCTTCAAGTAAGGGAACGTCAGATAAAGAAGTTTGCTTGGTTTCGTTAGCTTTTTCATCTTTAAGTAACGATAATAAGTCTAAACGTTGTTTTAAATGTATTACACGAGATCTAATACGTTTTAGCTCTAAATCTGTGGGTCCTGGATTGGTTTTATGAACTATATTGTTAATATCGTCTAGAGATTGTTTAATCTTAAAGGAATTTTGTTATAAATCGGAAGTTAGTGTACGAGAAAGTAATTGTCCATTAGCTTCTTGTGCCAATACGGCTTTTAGTTGCAATCGCCTGTCGTTTTGAATGAATACCGGTTGAATATTGCGTGATTCGAGTTCAAAAATCGTTTCAATAGACTTAAGATGTGTTGGATTCATCGCAGTACTGTATTTTAGCAAGTAGATATACTAAGATAAGATTAAGGGAAATACACGATAATGGTTTTTTAACAAAATAAATTTTTCTAAAAAGGAACCATAAAGTCTAGTTAATTATTCAAATTTTACTTTAAAAATACCAGTTACAGATATAGTAATTATAGTGAAATTTAAAACAAAAAACAAATTTTAACAATCACAAGAAGCACGTCAAGACAAGTATTTAACCAAACTTAATGTGTTTTTTTTAAATTATTTAAGATAAGGGATAATAAATGAAGGAATTAAATTAGTGAAATATCTATAAATAACAATACCTGCTGGATAAATTATTTAAATCCAAAAGTACATATATTAGTTTAATCCAAATTAGGTTAGGTAATTATCCAACACAATTCAAATGTAAATACACTGTTTCTGTAAAGGAAAAATCCAAATTAACTAGGTTTAAAATAAATAGTGGCAGAAGTTCGGTATGTGGACAGCACCCGATGGGGGCGTGGGTGGGCTCGTTTGAAAGCTTAGGGGGTGGGGGTTATAAATATATAAGTGTCATAGGCCGGAGGGGTGGGGTTCACGTTTTATACGGGGGTCAAACTTTTGGTACTTTTTTATATTGTAACTCACATTATAGTGTATATAAATAGTACCAAAACTATTTTAATAATTTGACAATATTTTTAGGGTTGGTATAATACATGAGAATTTTATTGAAAATTTATAGATTACATTCTTCGATAGGGTAAACTTCTATTACAGATGCAATTAATGCTTCAAATATATCTTTTTTAAAACGACGCACATCTCTACGCCATAGGTGTTCACACAAATGCATAGCCAAATCTTCTGATTTCAGACCATTTCTGGCGACGTCATCTTTCATATGCTTCCATAGGCCTTCTATGGTGTTTGTATGTGCCCCTGTTTCAGGATCTTTGAAGTGATATTTATGGCATACTCTTTCATGTTTGTAGCCCATATCCTTTATTGCCATATATGGCCTCCAGTAATCAGAAATAATAGTAGTCCCTTTATAATAAGTTAGGTTAAGTTAAGTTATTTTAGGTTAGGTTAGGTTAGGTTAGGTTAGGTTAGGTTACCTTTGGCTATGTGCTTCTCGATGAGTGGCAAAAGAGTTTCCTTGTCTCTTTTATTATTGGCACATATTTCTAATCTGTAATCTCCTGTTTCTCTACAAATCATCCCAAAATCCAGTGCCCTTCTCTTGGTCTTCCTTTCCTAAATTTCCTTTTGCCAACTTTTGACTCATCGATTTCAACTGTTACTCCCGGGCCACCAATTTGACCTTGTCTGTCAAATTCATTGTCTAATGATATCATGCACACCTAATAAATAAAAGACATATTATTTAAAATAGTGAAAACAGATTTGATCTAGCTCATTTTTTCAAGAGATATACTTGTTCAAACCTATATACTTACTTCTCTGAAATATGAGAACCAGTCGGAAACTGCCTCTCTGCCACAACCAACTTCACGCATGGTGTGGTCATAATCGTAACCAGATGCAAAAGCGTACAGCATAAGAACCACTTTTTCGGCAGAGAGTTTAACATTTTCTAGCCAAGTACCTGTGGCCATTGAAATGTTAATTATTCCTCTGCCTTTTGCATGTGTACGCTTGGTGCATCTAAAACGCCCCCATCCATGCTCTATGTCAATTACCATTAACTTTCGGCATTGAGGGCACTTCTTTTGGGAGGGCAAAAAGCCACGAGACATAAACCACTTCATAATGGTTTCTCTGTCTATTAAAACCTCTCTTGTCAATTTTGACAGATTCATAATATAAAAATAGATGCACACTTAATTTACAAAAATTTATTTATGAATAAAATGATTATTAATTATTTAAAATGTCATACAAATGAAAGTAATGTCCACTAAATTAAGACTTATATGATTTGGTTTCATGTCTTTATATACTTAATTTTTATATCATGAATTCACGCTTAGTACGTGTCTATTCTGATTGGTTTGTGATTAAGACACCACTTTGGATGTTAATCCTTTTTAATCTCTAATAATCTTATTTAATCTGATTAATTAAATTGTCAAAATTTTTCTCATGTATTATACCAACTTTCAAAACATAAGACACTAATGTGAATACTTTTGGTACTATTTATATACACTATAATGGGAGTTACGATATAAAAAAGTACCAAAAGTTTGACCCCCGTATAAAACCTGAACCCCACCCCTCCGGCCTATGACACTTATATATTTATAACCCCCACCCCCTAAGCTTTCAAACGAGCCCACCCACGCCCCCATCGGGTGCTGTCCACATACCGAACCGTAGCCTAAATAGTAAACAAACACTGGCAGTCTCAATAAGTTAGATTGACATTTCAAGCTCCCTCAAATGTCACCACGACATAAGATAAAAAGTAATCAGATTTAGTGTTACCAAATTACTTTTTTTTTTAAAAGTCACTAAAAATAAAACAATTAATTATCGATTTTGAGTGAACAAACTACTTTTCCTAAAAAAATATAAACATTTTCCAAGCTAATATCTTAAAAGTTAAAATAAGGTTAAAAACGGATATAATTTTCAACAAACCATGTAATGGGCGCCATTATTATGCCCCGGTCACTAGCTATACTATTGCGGGCAATTGTTATACAATTGCGCAACTGTTATAGCCTTACGCGGCAAATTTCCGCGCCATATTGTAACTTGTACCGACCACGTTTTCGAGTGAAGCAAGCGCTTTGTAAGTCAATTTGCAAACCCGATTTAAATAAAACCAATTACTTACATGGCGGCATCTCGTAAATTCGTCTCAGGGTCCCTCGGATTTAGAGTTGGGTTGCGTCAGGCCATGTTTAATTCAACTTCCATCCGTCTTAAAACACTTTTCCACTCGTAGAGGTTTGGTAGGAACACCAGGTAAAGGAACGACAAGGCAAGATACAGAAACCTACATATTTCTGAAAAGAAAAGACACACCTACCGAAGATAGTTGTTACTTTGTCGAGGGCTCGTAACTTAATAGCGTCTTTTAGCACCACGTGCGCACTTCGCATCCTTTTGCGCAGACGCGACTGTCAGGGACAACGGAAGTCGACATTTTCACCAGTTATACCTAAGTGCTTTTAGTAATTTTTCCCTTGATCCAAAAATCTTTTTGTAACTAAAAACTTTGTCTTAGAAGCAAAAAATATGTTCTAAACTCGTCTAATTCATAAATATACACAGCCAACTGTCATTATTAACTGCAATATCTATTTTCATCAACTTTTAAACAATTTAAACAAATTTGTATAAATGCAATTATATAAACACGAATACTTTTACAAACATATTCGACATACACGCGCGCGCGCGCGCGTCCACGAGCAAACACAAATTAATATTATTTTCAACGAACTTCGTTCGTTTATGAAATCGATTTGTCGTCCGTCTGTCTGTCCGTCCGAGGCCTTTCTAATGGTCGGACATCAATGTGTGATACATCAATCGATTCAGCTCGGTGTCCTGAGCTTAAGTTTTGATGTCAGTTGAAATCAGGCCACGGGGACGCCGTGCCCCCGCGATATTCCGTCGGGAAAATTAAAATTTCAAATAGGTCCAAAATTAATGTGCGATACATATTTGGACTCCCCTAACATAGCTGAGTCGAAATATGGTACCCCCCACAAAATCTGACCACGGATACCCGACCCCCGGGGAATTAATTTTATCAAAATTTCAAATAGGTCCAAAATTAATGTGCGATACATATTTAGAATCCTCTGAAAAACTGAATCGAAATATGATGCCCCTTATTTACACACACACACACAACACACATACATACATACATACATACACACACACATATATAGCTTTTAAAATATTTATTCAATAAAATAAAATATATTAAAATGTCTCTTTTGTTGTTTATAAATTTTTGTATTTTATCTGAATACTTATAATTATTACAACATAATAATTTTAATTTCTTTAAATTGTTTTAAAGTAAGTCTACATTTGGAAGTTCGTTGCGACAATGCCTTGCATTTTCAACTTGTTATTTTTTCTTTCTATATACTTTATTTTTAGTGGGAATTTGTAATTAGGGTTTAACCCTATTTATTTCCAAATAAATAAGAAAGTACTTAGCTTATTAAGTCTTAAAGTTCTATGTATTTTTCATGGTGGCGACATTAAAAAACACCTTAAATAATTTATTCAAACTTGTGCAGAACAAGGTCATATTTCTTTCAATCACGTTACTCATATTTTCTGATAATTTCTTAATACCCTTTAAGAGAACAATCTTCCACTTGTACCTAATATAATACTATATTTATGCACATAATTGGCCATTTCAACAGCGACTCCTATTAATACAGTAAGTTATTGTGTAGGAAATAAATAAGACCTGTAGTTTCTAGCACCTTTTGCAAAAACTATTTTTGAAAATGGATGAACCAATTGAAAGATATTTTGATCTATTGGATTATTTGGTGTTTGGTACAATGTTGTTGGTATCAGCACTAATTGGGATTTATTTTGCATTTTTTTCAAAAGTAAAACAAAATACTACAACAGAGTATTTAATGGGTGGAAAAACTATGGGAATTTTTCCCATATCAATGTCGCTTATTGCAAGGTGAGTGTCGCATATTAGTAATTATTGCTAACGTAGTTAAAGTTTTGTGCTAATTTGTATTAAAAATTTTGAACTGGGGTAAGTAGTAAGTCTGGGGATGCACGGACACAAAAATTACCATTTTCCTCGGCTGTTTTGTAAATTTGATTTGGTGTTAAACTGTTCCTAGGAATTGAATCCGTCCTAGTTGTACAGTTAAAGGGACATATAAAGTAAAAAATTTCAATAAGTAAATATTTAAAATAAAAAAAAAGGTTAGTGATGGAGTACCAGTAGAGCTTTCTCTCCCTTCCTTCACCGCTGCCAAACTGGTTGTTTGATGTTAAATACCAAAGGTAAGTGGTGTGCATAAAAGTAGAATGTATTTCTTTGTGAGTGTTTATGTGTTGGTGTGGGGTTGAGGTTGGTTGTGTGTGTTAGTGCCGCAAAATAGGTTTTGGGCCTTTGGGAGCTTCTTTTTAAAAAAGTCTTTATTTCCAAAAACACTTCTATCAATTTAATTTTTAAACAGTAATTACAAAAATGGTTTAACAACTTATACGTTATGTGCATTAATGTTTTAACTGACAAATAATCACAGTTATGTTATATAATGACCAGTGAGTAGCTTGAACTACCAATAATGTTAAATTATGAAGTTTGAGACTGACTGACCATCATGGCCTCCTCAAGGTATTTATGTAATCCCTGCTCTCACATCATCTTGTAGGAAATGCAGATCTCACGTCTGCTACTTCTTGATAACATACAATGTCTTATTGTTAGTAATCTTAATTATAAAAAGCTGCTTTCTTATAGTTCGTTGTGTCTTGCACCTGCAGTATCAGGTTATGTCTGGAATACAAAGTAGTTGCTTCCGTTCTCTATTTCTTAAAACATAATAATTGCATTTAAATTTGTTCACATTAATTTAGGGGATATGTAACTCACGGATTTGTGAGAATTGGGGATTTTATAACGAGGATATTATTCAAAAAAGGTTAAGTTTTTGTGGATTGTGGGTTACGAGGAAGTTAATGCTTGGGAAGGACAAGAAGGGTTTATACTGATTGCAGTTTTGAATTTATTTGGAGCGCAGCAATGAGCGGGCAGGAGTAAATTTGGTGTTCGGATGTTTCAGGTACAGCGTTATCAGTACATGAACAAAATGGGGATGGGATTAGGTTAAAGTTTTCTTCGGAAGTTGCCTTGTTTGGTCAGGAATTAAATAGTTATCTAATGGAAAGAGGGATGCTTTTGAGATGTCAGTGGTGGCGTGGAAAATTTCATGAACGATAAAAAGGACCATTCCTGCTAGGATAGTAGTAGGAAATTGTGGACGCGGGACTTGCTTTCCGTGATGGATAAAGTGCGATAGTCGTAGTGTTGTAATGTGCAGTCATGGAGAACGATTGGTTTTTGAGTTTAAGGTTTTCTAGTTGGGTTATGGGGTGTGAATAGATTTTTAAAAGTAGTATTTGGAGATGAGCGTATAAAGCGGCTGTGGAAGAAGGGCGGTATACTCTTGACGTGTACAGTTGGCATGGTCTAATAATTGGATTAAGTTAGCGTCGAGATAATAGTGGAGTTAAAGCAAGTTAGGGATCTACGGTGTAGCGAATAATCGGAACAATGATTTAGTTAACAATAAGTGTGCTATAAGTGGGATTTGTAAGCTGAATTGATTCCGGAAGTGCGTGTTGTAGGTTGTTGAGGATGATTTTGGTTTTTGTATGGAGCTTGGCTAGGCGGGTATGTGTTATTAGACGGGTGTCGAGGTGAAGAAGTAGGTGGAGAGCGGTTCAAAAAAACAAAACTGGTAAGGGCAACAATATGCAATAACTAGGCTACCGACAAGCTTGGAAAACTTGGCAAACCAAATAGTAAAAAAAGGTAAAATCCTCATAGGAGAGCCAAACTGTAGGATAACAGGATTACTTGAACCCCTAGATCATATAGATACGCCGAATATGGACACCATGTAGATATCTGCAAAAAAGACAGTAGCATCGATCTCCCATGTGCTACAATTGTGGGGAGAAGGGCATATATATATATATATATATAATGCTATGATAATAGGGTGATTTAAGGGTGTATTGAGTCATAAAGGTCCTGCGATACATATAAATATCATTAAAGTTTAGAAAATCAAACAATTTTATCATAAACTGGGAGTAATTTGGCAATTAAGCAAAAAGCCAATAACTATCACACTGTATATAAATCACAACTAACTTTAATTCATGAAAGGAAGCTCATTCTTCAAAAATCATATCATATTTAGTAAGAAAAATAACTTGTACGTCGTATAATGCATTTTAAATTAAATATATAAGCATAAAATTGAAAAGAAACACGCGAGTAAAACCAATAGCACAGGTGAAAGAGGAGTCTTTATATAGAACACAGATCTGTAAACAATGAGTATATCTTTGACCAAAACACAAACTATAACAATTTGAAGCCGAATATCACGCGAGTGAAAATAAAAAATTTAAATAATTATTTAAGGATTGAAAGATTTTAAAAGTCGTGATAATTCAAGTGCCAATAAATAAAATAGAAGTTGCCGTTTACTATGAAAAACGTAAGTAATAATTATTAATTAAACCAAATGTTAATGTTTAAAAGTTTAGGGCTCTAAATACCCTCTAAACATATTCTAAGTATACTTTAAGCATATTCTAAATTTATTCTAAATATACTCTGGGTAAATCTACATAAACTTCAAGGTGATCGAATTTAAGAAACGAATTTAAGTTGAAGGAAAATTAATCAACAAAGGGTTATACTGGGCGAAGCTGTACTATTCAATAAGCAAGAGAACTTAATGGAAACAATCCAGGGGTGCTGACCAACCGCATGCAGAGGCACAACCAAGCAGGGAGAACGCAGGTCAGAGATAAAAATATTATTTATTAGTATAAGACGTTAGTTCAATTTATTTTTACACTCACAATTTCATATTTGAAGTATTTAATTTGTGAGAGGTCATCAAAAATCATTTGAAAATTTATATAGAGAGAAATGAAGGTCATTTGAACGTTCAAAAGTGCTTCTAGTGGTATTTTTGCTGGCTTTAAGAGAGTTATGAGTTGGGGATAATCCGATAGATATTATTATTTTGATTGAGGGGTTAATTTTATGAAATAACAGATCAAAGTATCAAATTTATTAAACTATAAAGTGTACATTTTCATGATCATTATACAAATTTTGGTTTGTTTCGTTTATATCATTTAAATAGAAAAGAGCTAAAGTAAAGGGGGGATTAAACAGTCTTTATTGTCGTATTGGCGTGCGCTCTGTATGAATTGGACTGCGCTAGTCGAAGCATATAAGAAAAGGTATCTTTATATTTTAAAAATAGAAATTATTTATTTAAAAAAAATAAAAAGGAAGCATAGAGACGACCATCCGTATATCACAACAATATATATATATATATATATATATATATATATATAACACACACACATATATATTGCTGTGACACGGCCTTGCGTTGGGAGCCACTAAAAGGTTGCTGTGGTAAGACCACACTAAAATCCACGAAAGAGTGATATGAAAATGGTCTCGCGTTGGGAGCGTCGCTAAAAAAGTGCTGCAAAAGGATTCTTCTGGTTTGCAAACTTGAAATTGTTTACTTACTTTCGTTTTTCACATTTCCTGACTAGCTTAACGAAATTTACGGTCTTCAATATGAAATAAAACGCAGCAATATCACAAAGCATTTATACAGTATGAAATATTTTCTGTCATGCAAAAGCATTTACAACATCGTTTCTTTCAAACATAAAATAATTTCTAAGAAGTCTTTGTCACAAAATATTGTTGCTTACCTTATTTTACATTTACAGCACTAAGCTTATTCTTTTGAAGATCTTTCAACTGGTTATAAATTATTTTTACGCTGGTAAGATTGGTTTTGGCGAGAAAAAATCCTTGACATATAATCTATTAAAGGTCAGAGTATCTTGAACTCTGAACACAAACTCCTGGTAAAAAAATCTCTCACATAAGAAAAAAAATTATTAGGGTTATTTTAAACTAGATCCAAATACTCTAATATCAGTTAAAAATAAATCTAACAGTGATAATTGCAAAATCTACAAAACGCTTCTCGTAATTAAAAATTCTTTTATTTTAAATTGATCTCCAAATCGACTTACAAGTTTTTCCACATTAAAATTCCTGATTTCCAACAGCAATTATCAAAGTACATTTTTGGTTAAATCTTCCCTACGATTATTTACTACATCCTTAAAATGGCTTTATACTGAAAAATTTTGTCTTTTCTTTGTAATTAATAATTCCATTTTTGTATGTAATTGAGGTTTAAAAATATCATTTCAATATTTATTGCAACCTCACAACTATGTGTTACTGCATACTTCTATATAACGCAACGGCTAGCGTTTTAAAATTACATTTTGTAATCTACATCGACTGCATCGGATCAAAATTAATGAATAAATTCCTTCAAAACGATAGGCGCTCTTTTATATATAAATTGTTTTCTTTCTAGAATTTCACTAGTATAATCTCGTACATTATGATGTAAGGGTTTCCGGAATACCCAATTAGCGTATAAAATTTTGACATTTTATTACATTTTATTTGATTCCAGCTACTCGAGCCGCTCGCTTTTGTCGTTGTTTATCATATGCTATTATTTTTGCGTATCGCTTCTCTCCAATAGTGAATGCGAAGATCATAAATTATTTCTTATCAGTTGTTCCAGCAAAGAAAATTATATTGGTGAAGACCTCAATGCCAAGCAGGTTTGTTTGAATCAGATGTAATGAATTAGAAAAGCAATGCCCTGGTAGAATGGAAGCAAGCGAGTTGGTGGTAATTAATGAGGGAAGCTTACCGAACCTCTCAAACGCCAATGAAATCACTATCCTGGAAAACGCGTAGTGAACTCAACGGCGACGTACGAGATGTGGCATATAAAATTATAGCAAATAAATTTAGACTCATATTACAAGTAGAGCCATTAGAGCAGAACACACCAGTACAAGTGGATAACATTTTCTAGGTATTACGTAGTAGCTTACGAACTTACGGAAGTAGACGTTAAAGAGATTAAATTTTCGTGCCACCTCAAAAATGAAAATCAAGAGAGCAACCGGACGCGACCTTATTCCACGGAGATAATTCAAATGGCAACCAATAAATACCCAGGGTCCATGCTCCAAGTCGTGAACATATGCCTAACATAAGGTATCTTCCCTGATAACTAAAAGAAGACGCGGATGTTCCTAATCGAAAAACACAGAGAAGACCAATCCGGGGAAACAACATATAGGCCAATCTGCCTCTTGAGCTTAGTCAGTATGCACTTGGAGGTATTAATCAAAGAAAGACAGGAGGACAAACTTCAGAGAAAACCGATACTACATGAGAACCAACATGGTTTCAGAAACCGCTCTTAATACGATCATCCAAACGGTCGACAATGTTAAAGAATAAGACTCCAAAAACAGAAAGCTTTGCGCAATGGTCACTGCAAACATACATAACACCTTTAACCCGGCCCTGTGAGTGAAGATCATGGAAGCTGTATAGAAAGCAAATATCAGCAGTTATCTCATTAAGATCATTAAGGCATACCTTACTGATAGATTTATTTCAACAGCGATAGGACAACATCTTCGCATTGCCGCGGGTGTTACCCAAGGTTTTGTCTTGCATATTCTTAGCATATTCCGACGATTTGAACAAAGTAAATTCAATTTCCACTCCAGAACATCTTCAGTTGTGCGAAGAGCAACCTGAAAAAAACTTACCCAATTTTCTCTGAGAGAATTCATAAAAACGATGTAGAGAAGAAACAGCAAGCCGTACAACTTGGAATGGCGTTCCAATTTTTTAACTTGTTCAAGCGTGTGGTCTTGAAGGTTCTGATAATTCACGGTTGGGTTACAACAACTTTTTGTAGTCGACATCTGCTGGATCACATTTTACATTAATAGTAACTGAATTTATTTATCTTCAGCCAACTTCTAGATATTACAATTACCATTTTATTAAAAGAGAGCAAAGTTTTAGTTTTAAACGAATAAAAGTAAAAATCATTTTTAAAAAGAATTAATGAGATATATATCGTACAACCAACTTATGGTTTCATTCACACAAGCAAACTACTCTCATTAAAGGACAAACCGGATTCACGTTTGTCTATAGAATCAGTCGTTTGATTTTAAAACATGAATGCATGTGAACGTGTCTACAACGATATAAGAAAGATATACAACCAACCTTGTTGAATTATAAAAACGGGTAGGATATTTTGCCTATCTTTCCGCATTGAAATTATAATAACGTACATAAACTAATTAATAATTTATATAACGTAAGGAGACAGGTATACAAGACATTTAAAATGCATGATTCAAAACAACCTTGATAAACTTAAGGTAAATATTTAAGAAAAGGAACACTGTATTTTTAATCATATATCAAAATAGAATAATTTAAGTATTTTAAATTATAATTAAACATTCTAATAGGGTGATGAATAAGCAATCGTTTAAATTGAAAAGGCGGTTGAAATTGTTAACGAATATTCAAATAACCGCGAATACAGTAGCAAATGTAAAAAATTTTCTCCATATATATATATATATATATATATATATATATATATATATATATTGAAATTAATAAGATGAAATAATAACTTAGACTTTTTAAGTAAAGCCCAAATGATCATTTCAAATCGAGCTAGTAATTGAAAGAAGGAAAATATAAGGCCTTGGACAGGATTTGAACCTGCATCTCAGTTTTGCCGGAACTGTGCGTTAACCAATTACGCTACCGAGGCCGATGGCTATAATTGGAAAATTTACAAATCCAAATCGTGTACAGTACCATATATAAACCTAACTTTCAATTACGTTTAGCATTTTTGTCAATCATATCTGAAATTGTCAATTTGTGACTTATGTCAGATATAGACAGGAAGCAGCGCTTATAGCCGTGATTTTGAGCGCTGCTTTCCTGTCTATATCTGACATAAGTCACAAATTGACAATTTCAGATATGATTGACAAAAATGCTAAACGTAATTGAAAGTTAGGTTTATATATGGTACTGTACACGATTTGGATTTGTAAATTTTCCAATTATAGCCATCGGCCTCGGTAGCGTAATTGGTTAACGCACAGTTCCGGCAAAACTGAGATGCAGGTTCAAATCTGTCCAAGGCCTTATATTTTCCTTCTTTCAATTACTAGCTCGATTTGAAATGATCATTTGGGCTTTACTTAAAAGTCTAAGTTATTATTTCATCTTATTAATTTCAATATATATATATATATATATATATATATATATATATATATATATATATATGGAGAAATTTTTACATTTGCTACTGTATTCGCGGTTATTTGAATATTCGTTAACAATTTCAACCGCCTTTTCAATTTAAACGATTGCTTATTCATCACCCTATTAGAATGTTTAATTATAATTTAAAATACTTAAATTATTCTATTTTGATATATGATTAAAAATACAGTGTTCCTTTTCTTAAATATTTACCTTAAGTTTATCAAGGTTGTTTTGAATCATGCATTTTAAATGTCTTGTTTACCTGTCTCCTTACGTTATATAAATTATTAATTAGTTTATGTACGTTATTATAATTTCAATGCGGAAAGATAGGCAAAATATCCTACCCGTTTTTATAATTCAACAAGGTTGGTTGTATATCTTTCTTATATCGTTGTAGACACGTTCACATGCATTCATGTTTTAAAATCAAACGACTGATTCTATAGACAAACGTGAATCCGGTTTGTCCTATAGCCGTGATTTTGAGCGCTGCTTCCTGTCTATATCTGACATAAGTCACAAATTGACAATTTCAGATATGATTGACAAAAATGCTAAACGTAATTGAAAGTTAGGTTTATATATGGTACTGTACACGATTTGGATTTGTAAATTTTCCAATTATAGCCATCGGCCTCGGTAGCGTAATTGGTTAACGCACAGTTCCGGCAAAACTGAGATGCAGGTTCAAATCCTGTCCAAGGCCTTATATTTTCCTTCTTTCAATTACTAGCTCGATTTGAAATTATCATTTGGGCTTTACTTAAAAAGTCTAAGTTATTATTTCATCTTATTAATTTCAATACGTTAGTATTTATCAACTTACCTTGTGTAAAAAACTACTTATAATATTTATATATTTATTTATATTTATTATATTCTTATGTCTCACCCCCTTACGCCTTAGTTGTTTTCACTTTCTTATGCTGCCCCCTTGCTTTTTTATTATTTAATTTTAATTTTATATATGATATGAAATTATTTACTTTATATTCCGTGCTTTATCTACGTTTGGTTGGTCTATATAAAACAACAAAACTGTATTAATATGCCTCGACTATTTGAAAACTCTTCCTCTCAGGGTATCCACTTACTCACCGTGGGTTCAGTGGTAAGTAGATGTGCAATGCACCAACCAAACTGCACTACTTTTGTTTTTATACCTGTAATCTTTTATACTTGTATATGCCAAATTTTTATAACAGATCCCCGTAGCCTTGTGCCAAATTAATTAATATTACCAATTTATGACTTTGACGTTCAAAACACACAGTACTCACCTGTTCTACACTTCGCCGTCGGCCTCTATGAAAACTGGCTCAAAAATCTCACTCGCCGTATGCGTCTTTACAATGCGTGGCACTATCCCTACGAATGATCTGCTGTCCAGATTCCAGGTTTCTTTATATTAATTTTGCTATCCCCAAATCTAAAATAAATATGACCAAATTCAGAATTTTGACTAACTTTTTATTTTACTTCCCCTGCGCTAATTTTCCTGATGTTGAATCTTCTTTACTCGTATTAATCCTCCTGCTACTCCAATGCTTTCTTTTTCTTAATCCGCTCGTTCCAAATCACTGCTTTCTCTTTACTTAATCCGCTCGTTCCAAATCACTGCTATCTTTTATCTGCTCTTTCCAAATCACTGCTATCTTCTAATTACTACTCAATACCATTCTATCCATAATACCATATCCAAATCTATTCCATTAATATCGCCTTCAGTTTCATAAATCCTATTCAATACCTTTCTGCTTTTAATCAACTCGTTCCAATATCCAACTATTTATTCCGCCTATTTCTATCTCGCTCTAATCCACTCTTACACTTTTCAATTCGTCGTTACTATTAATATATTTATTCCTTTAGCTTATCCGTACTCTTCTTTACATAAATCAAACTCTTAAACTTTTCAAAACATTTATTTATACTTTATATTCAGAAATTTAGCGCAGTTTTACAAAACACGTCTTATTACACTTTAATTGGGTGATTGATTTATATGGTGATAGTTCTTTAAAGTCGGTAATACAGTTAAAAGTCGATAATACAGTTACCAAAGTTCATAAGATACATCGCGCAAGCGCAATGAATAAAGCGAGTGACACCTCTAGCGGAGGGCAGCGCAAACCCCTTTTACAGGTTTCGCGTGGCCAACTACCATGACGTCATCATTACCCCAAATTATATTGCGCCATAATCGGAAATATAAAAAATTAAACAAAAGTTCATATTCGTGCACAAAGTAAACACGGTATTACTTACCCCGGAAATCCGAACGTTCTGCGGGGTTGAACCAAAGTTAGCCTCTATCAGGGTTCCTCAGGGCTCCATCTCGGAGTAATCAAGGATGGTGACTCATCATCTCGGGTCGTGGAGTCCGGTTTGCCTATGACTTCAGATTCATCACCTACCTATGCAGGGAATGACGGGAAAAAGGTATAAGGTACGACAAACAAAAGATAAGCAAACAAAGGAAATCTACATAGGTAAAGCTACGATACGATACCTAAAAAACGACCACTTCACTCGAAGAACCAAGGTAAAAGGCCACGTTTCAGAGCGTCACCAAAACCTCTCACCACTTTGTCCCCACTCCTTGTCTTTTTCACATCCGCGCGAAGTTATTCGTCTACCCCTCTAGTGTCGCGCCATCTGCGCAAATGCACCCCGACGTATCGGAAGCACACGCCTAGTCTATTTAAAATTCCCGCACACCGCGTCTTTTGAAATTATGGCGCGAAACTTCCGTACATCAAAACTTAACCTAAAAACACTGTTTAAGTGCCAAATGGCACGTAACAGTCTTACTACCAAAATGTTTATAAATCGACTTCCTTATTTACTTTTCCTAGGTGATTATAATAACTAAACATGCCTACTCTTTAATACATTTTTACCAATTCTACATCCAATAAAATCGTCCCAACAAGTTCGTGTCACTAATACCTTATAATCGTTCTTTTACACTTTCCTATTTTATATCTTAATGTTCAATCATTGGTCCCTAATATCGCACAACCCTTCATTCATATTTGACAATACTTTTCACTTATAATTTTGATATTACATGTTCGTCCAAAGGTTGATTCTACTAAAATAAGTGCCGAAATGTTACACATATAAACCTGGATCTGTGTGGTGAATAGTGGATTTTTTACAGACGCATTCGGTTTTTCGATTAGCAAATGTACATCCTATGGCTCATTAATATACAACTCCGTGTAAATCCTTGAATACTGTGCTTTATCACGTCATCAAGTCATTGTTTTACGTCTTGGCACTTATACTTTGACTAATATTTCAAATACTTTAACATTTGTAAAGTACGGCAAACATAAATTTTTCAGTTACGGGATCTGATATTTGGCTTTCTTTGGCATACACTACCTTCATACAAATAACCTTTTTACCCTTTTAGCCCTTTCTAACACTTCAATATATATATATATATATATATATATATATAGTGGAACTAGAGGTTAAAAAGGTGTAGACAATAAAATTTTATCAAGTGTGTATATAGAAAATAGGAATACTTTAGTTACGCGCCAAAGTAATCGGTTTAGATAGTGAAGACGGATGGTTATTAACAGATTTTGTAATTCCAAATTAGAATGTTAAAATTGCACAAAGGGAAAAAGCTTTAGAGTACATGAAAACTCATGGATACGCAGAATTAATTGTAATAATTTTAAATCAAGCGCATGGGATAGGAAACGGAGGTTGCATGTATAGAAAATCAATAATTTAAACGCATCTTTCCATTTACATAAAAGCAAACGTTCGTTTACAAATACTAAGAAGGAGAAAAACTCGGAATTGTTATTTTAAATAACAACTGGCTTTGAAGAAACACCTGTTGGTTAAATGTCAGGTTCATGAAACTTGATTATACGTTAGCACAAAATTCTATAGAAGTTTGTTTGTAACGGTCAATGTATAAGCTGCTAAAATAACAAGTGCCTTAAAGACTGAGTGAAATAAAAGATCTATAATGTAGAACAGACAGAGAAGCATATAAAGAAAGCGTTGGTTACAAGTCACGTTTAAATACACGAGTAAATGTGAAGGCCAACTACAATATCGATCTTCTGTAGCTCGAGAGGGGTTTCTAAATGAGACCATAAATATGAGTAGAACGAAAAAAGATAGCTGATAGGTGGAGAGTTGTGACGAGGGAAAACTATATCATTGGTTTAAGGCGAAGCAGTTGTGAGAAGCGCGCGTCCGTTAAGGTATTAAAAAAATTTCAGTATAACATTATAATAATCTCGGAATTTTTCAGATGTTACGTTCAAAATTTGTAGAAGTAAATTTAAAAATAAGTTTTTCAATGGAACTAGGTTCCATGGGGGGTTTAGAAAAGCGTATAAATCCACGGACAAAGATATTGAAGCTCTCTTTCCTTTTAGATCTGAGATCGCGCTTAGATCTGCAACGTAATAATAGTATATGCTCTTACGTGTATTAATTATTGTGTATTCGGTAAGGTAGCATAAAACATCTTGTTTGAAATTATGTAAAGCTGTAGTAACGTACCGCAAAACTAATAAAAGTTATATTACACGAGTGGGTGCTAAGGTCTAGACAATAGGTGCCGTTACTACAACGACTCTATTGAATGAAGGGATGGTACTTGGGTAAGCGAATCCTAAAGCTTAACTAGTATGCATGAAGTGTATTTGGTATGGAATGTTAAGTTTGAATAAACAAATATCTGGGTAGAAGATTAGAGGTGGTGGCAAAGATTTGGATAGTAGAGATCAGTTGGATCCAGGCATAATCAAAGTATATGGACACAACGACGAAGGTTTCTGGTACCCATCTCCAGAGTTGACGAAAGACGAAGCCAACAACAGGTAAAGAAACTTAATTTCCTGTTTTTTGTATAAACATTTGTGTTGATATTTTTGTGTTTGAGTGTTTTGACTTATTGGGGGTGTATTTATTTACATGAAAACTCGTTTAAAGGGGTATATGTGCAGGACAATTAATATTGATGATTGATGTTTATTCATGATATAAAATGTTGTTGTAAGGAGTAAACGGATCTTTAAATTTGTTTTTACTAAAAATGCGAGATTAAAAGCATTTAGAGGAACTGGGTTATAATGAGCTCAAAATAGACCAGAATAAAATCAATCTAGGGTTGCATGAGGAGCCCATCTACTCGTATTAAATAGAAATTTGTTGAAATATATTAAAATCAAGGACTTTAAAGTATTTAATGATTGAGGTGGTAACAGTTTTAGCAAACTGTCTGTACCAAGGTGTAAATATTTTATTAATAATGGAAACTTGTTAATATGTGTAAATAATAGGTTGTATGTTTTGTTGAATTATTTGAGTGGTAATTTCATTTGACTGTGTTTGTGAGAAAGGAAGATGCTTAGGATGGTAGTTATTCAAGAAGAAGCCGATTGCTGAGCTAGCCAGAGTGAGCAGAAATAAGGAGGCGTTTCAAAAGGAAGTGTAAGACATTTTAAAAATTTTTTATTAATTTTTTTTGAAAAATTTATGTTAAATCAAGCGCATGGGGAGAGATTTTACCACACAATCTACAGCAATTATATATATATATATATATATATATATATTACTGTCATATTTGAGGGTTATAAGAGTATTAGTATTTATTTTGCAATTTATTTCGTTATTTAGCATGTAAAAACAACAAAGTATAATTTGAAAAAGCTTTTCAAATTGTTAGTGTAGATATTAATAATATTTTAGGAGGCTAAAAGTTAATTTTCATAATCTTGCAGATGTAAATATTCATAAGGTATAGCGTATATCTCATAGCATTTCAAATTTGATAGTTATAAACATATTTCAACAGTCGTATTTAAGTATAGGAATATGTAGGGGAAGAAGCGAACATCTACATTTCATATTGTAAAACAATTTAAACTTTATTATAGCAAAGATGGATGTATAATATCAAAAGCTTTAGCATTTGAAACCGTTTTAGTTTCTGCGTATTATATTTGTTAAAAGTTTGAAGCTGTTTGTCGAAGCTTTTCCTAATAACAATAAAATAACAAACGAATGTAACCGTCTTAAGTTTTCCCGGTATATTTTAAGGAGCGTTGAACAAACAACAGAAAACTCCAGGTAGTATTGGTTATCGCTGCTAATTAAATAGATTTATAGGTGGAATGAGTAGATAACTTTTGTCAGTTACAAATTCAATTTGCCAACAAGAAAACAAAAAGGGAGTATTAGATAAAATAGGTAAAAGTGAGATAAGTGTAGATTAAACGCTTATCGTTCGTTGACAACAGAAAAGGCAGATGAAGTAAAGGAGAGTTGCTTTAGCGTGTATGTTAGAATGAGATGAGGATAACACGTGTTAGGAATATAAGGTAATGGAGCGACAACAAACGGGTGGTTATACAAAGTGCAGTGAGTACAAAGTAAGAGAGAGGTGATTTTGGGGCGTAGGTTGGACAGAGATAGATACTACACTTGTTGCATTCGGTATTATTAAATGTTAACTTTGTCAGTTGGGATTAAATATACACAACGTGATTGGTAAGAAATGTTTTGAATACGGGAAAACAAGTCGAGTAGGAGTGTGGGTTAGGAGCGTTAGTTGAATTTTCAAGAAAATGTTTTGAAAAATCGTAACGGTTAAAGAAATTAAAACAAATTTTGAACGTACGTTAGCTTATTACTGGAAAACGGTAGCCGTTGGAGTTGTTTGGGTAGTTTTATGTAGAAGTGAATGTTTGTATTGATGAAAGTTGACGGAATTGACAGACTTTTGTGGGATGAGAAGCATGATATAAACCCCAACAGATTGTTGTTCAGCTCTCTTAGTTCTTCTGAGTCTCCGAGTTCGAATAGTGGAAAGCTTTCACTTAGTCTACAATCAGCTGATGGCTACAAGTATAAAATACGTTAACGAGTAGAATGAAAGAGTACATTACGTAAGTAAAGATTGTTTTAATTTTAATTTGCACTAAATGTGCAAAAGCTTACAAATGGAAATGGAGTAGATATCAGTGGTTGGTCAGTTTGGTTGTGTATCAACATTAAATGGTATAAGTAGTAGCGGAGCTTGGGAAATTTGGATGCATCTTCAATGTGATAGATGAGTTGATGTCATGGTCAAATGGTTGCTGCTGGAAGTTATGGTTAGTGCAAGTCAAGATAGTGTTCCTGTATGCCGCAGTCTCTGAGGGAATGGTAGCGGGCCGTATGCAGAAATAGTATTTAGGTAACTGTTGCTTTTATTGCCTATGTGTATAAACTGGTGTTCAATGACTTTTGTGCATTGTGGGTATAATTTATAAACAAAAGGACACAATTGGAAAGAGTTACTAATTGAATTTTTTTATACTGTATTATTTTACTGTATTTTTATGTGGGAATTTATATTAAGAGAAAAAGGTTTAGGATATTGGTAATATTTGTTCAAGGGACTTTTTGTTGTTTGATGTGCAAAAAGTAGCATGACAGGTGATGGTTACTAGGAGCTCTTATTAAACCTAGGTTAGAGTAAAACATTTGGTAAAGCCCTGTTACTTTCTTAGATAATCTATGGGAAATAATTAATCTAAGGAATTATCAATATCGAAATGTATTATTTTATCAGGGATTGTATATAATGTATAAATACTGTGTGAAGGGGGAGTGTACTTATGATTTGGCGTGTATATATTTTTTATGAATATGTAATAAATGAATGTGATTTACTGTAGCAGCTATTTTTTTTGGTGTGTTAGTTGAATTACAGGAAGCAACTGAGCAGTCGTGGCATGTATTTGCTTTTTAAGCGTTTCAGACACAGCATATGAACAATTCATTAGCTCAGAAGGTCGTAGCAATTAATGACGCACAACAGTAGAGCTCAAAGAGTTTTCGCAGCATTTTGGCAGTCTGAAAGAGTAATTTATTTTTTAGACTAAATGAATGGCGAACAGCAACGGCTTTCGCAGCAAAATGGCGCCCAATGTGGGTTCGAAGCTCGTAGCAATTATGACGACCCGAACGCGAGGGATCGAATTCTGATAATTAAATTTATTTCAGGAAACTGATAATCCGGAAATTAGGGGTTAATTGTGTTGCATTTTTTTTGTTGTATGTTGTGTATATGTGAGTTTGGCGTTGTGAACGTATGTTGAGAAAAGAGTGGTTGAGGAGTCAAGGCGTTGAGATCGGAAGTAGTGATAGTGCTTTGTTTGGTAAACCGAAGCCAGAAATGGAAGCGTCAGGAGTAGTATGGATCAGTCGAAGTCTGAATCAGGAGACCAAGGAAGCGAAATGATTATGAGAATGTTAGAAAAAATGAATGAGGAAGTTTGAGTGGTTAGTAGAAAAAATAGAGAAGTCGACTAAAGAATTAGTTAATTTTAAAAATAGTTTGACGGGGAAAATGAAGGAAGTTGATATGCGTGTAGAACGGCATGAAAAAGATATAATAGGGATCAGACAGAAAATAGGACAGCTGAAAACGGAAGTGAGAGTTTTTTGCGAGGAAGGAATTAATAGCAAAATGACGGAAGTAAGTGATTCATGCAGGGACCAGTTAGGTAGATTTGTAAGGGAAATGTGTGGGGTCAAACAAAATGTGACCGCTTTAACGGGGAATGGACCGAGGCTTTATACAAATAATTTGTCGTTAAAATCAGCACATGAAACTTTATGGGGATAATCGGGTAAACCCGCAAATTTTTATCAATAGTGTTCGAACTTTGGTGCATAATTTATATGATGAGCAGGAGAAATTAAATGTAGTAAAGGCTTTACTAAAAGACAATGCAGAATCGTGGTATAATCTTGTTGGACAAGACATAGAGTCGTATTTAGATTTCGAAGAAAAATTTTAGAAATATTATTGGGGAGATCATAAACCAGACCAAGTGCGGGATGATTTGATTACGGGGAAATATAAGGGGGAATTTGCAGAATCTCGCGAGCAGTATGTGATCAGAAAGTTTATCAGAACAAAACAATTGAATTCGCCGTTGAGAGATAGGCAAATTATTAAGTGTCTATCTAGACATTTTGAAGTAGAGGTTAGAAAGCACGTAGAACTCCAGAATATTACTGAACGAGAGACATTTTTGGAATATTTGCAGAGCTACGATGAAGTAAGTACCGGGAGACCAAGAGAATATAGGGACAGAAATGTGAATCAGGTTAGATTTGAGAATAGGGGGGATAATTTTTATAATAGACGGGGGACGAATTTTAATAGACAGCAGTTGAGAAATAACTGGGGTCCAGGGAAAATTATCATCGGAGTAGCAGCGGTACAAGAAGTACAAATCAGGGATCGAGTGTGCAACGTCAAAATAGCACACCGGAAATTTCTAGAGCGCAACCTATTACCGACTCCAGAATTAATAAAATTAAGGGTAGGTCTGAAGTTAGTAGAACGTATGCCGAGGTAGTAAAGGGACAAGCGGGACCGAATGGAGACGCAGAGAAGACATAATTTTCAATAACAGACAAACCACTACAGTTAGCAATATGTAAATAACATCCGCGGGAATTGATGACGATTTAGGAGGAAGTCAAGCCAGAAATAGGTGAGAGAGTATGTTTATCGATAGTAGAAGTTAAAATTTAAATTATAAAGTAAGATCGTTGCTCGATTCAGGAGCAGAAGCAAGTTTAGTATCAGAAGAATTTGTGAAAGAAATTAAGAAAGAAATTTGTGATAGAATTATGCCAATTAAGAGGAGTCATTTAGTAGCTCCGAATAAAAAGAGGTTTGCTGTAGTCAATAGCGTTGTTATGTTAAAAGTATAGATAGGTTCGTTAAGCAGTGAACAAGAGTTTGTGATTGTTTTTGGACTAAAATTTAAAAGATGACGTGGGGTTAAGTGTGAATTTGATGCAGATAGATAATGGGGGAATAAATGAGTTAGATACTATTAAATGTCCGGAGGAGAAATTAGATGAAGTTTAGACACTGTTGAAGAAACATTCTAAATTAGTAAGTGTAGAGGCGAACACAGCGCTAGGTTATGAGCATGTTTTAGAGGTAGACAATTCAGAACCATTTAATTCTAAAATATACCCTATACATGCAGCAGATAGGAAGCAAGTAAATTGTGAGTTAGCAAAAATGTTGGAGGACGGCATAATTGAATATTCAAATACGCATTTTTTAAACCCGTTGGTAGTAGTCAGGAAGAAAGATAATAGTATTCGTTTGTGTTTAGATGCGAGGAAAATTAATCAAAGGATCAAACCACAATTTCATTGTCCACCATTCATGGACACACTTTTAATTAGGTTAAGTGGTAAACCTATTTTCAGTAAGCTTGATGTGAGGAATTCTTTCTGGTTGATTCCGTTGCATAAAATTTTTAGAAGGTACACAGGATTTTCAGTAGAAGGAAAAATTTATAATTTTAAAGTGGTACTGTGGTTTATCTACGTCAAGTGCAGCATTAATTAAGGCCATGTAGACAAATTTAAGGGCGTATGAACGAGTGGATAGTCACTACGTGAATGATAGGTTAATTTTAATTGTCCGTGAAACGGTTGAAAAGATAGTCATTGAGATAGGACAGAAATTAAGAGTCCAGGACATAAAGTATGTAAAAAGAATGACTCTGCGAATCAAAAAGAGAGTGAGATTCTAGTAAATATAGGTGTAAATAATAGTTGGTAACAATAGGTGTATGTAATAATAGTAAATAATAGGTAGTTGTAAGTGAGAATAGATATAAATAATAGTTGTATATAGAAGTATAAATAGTCAGGTAGGAAAGATTTAAATAAAAGTATTTGAATCCAAATGAAAAACAAAACTTAGTTTTTTGTATTCAAATAGGGGAATATGCTGTGATATTTGGGGATTATGAGAGTATTAGTATTCATTTTGCAATTTATTTCGTTTACAACCAGCTGATGGCTACAAGTATAGAATACATTAACGAGTAGAATAAAAGAGTACTTTACGTAAGTAAAGATTGTTTTAATTTTAATTTGAACAAGCGTATACAAATGGAGATGAAGTAGATATCAGTGGTTGGTCAATTTGGTTGTGTATCAACATTCAATGGTATTAGTAGCGGAGCTTGAGGAATTTGGATGCATCTTCAATGTGATGGATAAGTTGATGCCATGGTCAAATGGTTGCTGCTGGTAGTTATGGTTAGTGCAAGTCAAGATAGTGTTCCTGTATGCCGCAGTCCCTGAGGGAATGGTAGCGAGCCGTATGCAGAAATAGTATTTAGGTAACTGTTGCTTTTACTGTTGCTTTTATTGCCTATGTGTATAAACTGGTGTTCAATGACTTTTGTGCATTGTGGGTATAATTTATGAACAAAAGGACACAATTGGAAAGAGTTACTGATTGAATTTTTTTATACTGTATTATTTTACTGTATTTTTATGTGGGAATTTATATTAAGAGAAAAATGTTTAGGATATTGGTAATATTTGTTTGTACAAAGTTTAAGGGACTTTTTGTTGTTTGAAGTAGCATGACAGGTTATGGTTACTAGGAGCTCTTATTAAACTTATATTAGAGTAAAACATGTGGTAAAGCCCTGTTACTTTCTTGGATAATCTATGGAAAATAATTAATCTAAGGAATTATCAATCTCGAAATGTATTATTTTATCAGGGATTGTATATAATGTACAAATAATGTGTGAAGGAGGATTTTATTTGTGATTTGGCGTGTATATTTTTTTATGAGTATGTAATAAATGCATGTGATTTACTGTAGCAGCTATTTTTTTTTAGGGTTAGTTTCATTGCAGAAAGCAACTGAGCAGTCGTGGCATGTATTTGCTTTTTAAGCGTTTCAGGCACAGCATAGCAACACTTCAGTAGCTCAGAAGGTCGTAGCAATTAATGACGCGCAACAGTGGAGCTCAAAGAGCTTTCCAAATTTGTTTCTGCCTTTATTGTATTTAAAATCACCTGGAATATTTCAAAGAGGTTTACTTTTTTTTCACGTTTAAACTTTTAATCTATTCTTGAGTAAAAAAATACATTAAGAAAATCGAGAAGGTAATATCAACTTAATCGAGTTACATAAGGCAAATTTGATTTTGTTTCATTTTAATATATTTGTGTGGCAAAAGCGTCTATTGGAGTGTTTTCAGAATACTTTTTGTAATTTGCTATACAATTGTTGTACTTGAGGCAAATTTAATTTATTTTTGAATAATTTTTCTCTTTAAAAGTGGGTAAAAATCAACCTTTGTATTTCGTTACGGTATTTTGATTTCTACCTTAAACCCGGGAAGAGTAACGAGTTGAAAATTATCTATAAATATTATTTTGGCTTGGAATGGAGGGATGGAGATAAACAAAATCTTAATGTTTGTAAATTACCTACTAAAAGAAAATGTTTATTTGCGTCTGTTTCTTTTTCAAAGTAACTTTATTGTTTAACTACGCTAATTATATATTCCCCAAATTTATATATGTATAATCAAATAGGAATTATTAAGAAATTATAAAGAAACTTAAGTTAGATGTAACATTGTATTTCAAGGATAAACAAAGAAGAGGTAAATGAAAGTTTACAAGCAAGTTGGGAGAACGGATGTGAATACATTGTATTCCAGACGTAAGTGATACTGCAGGTGCAGGTCACAGACGCTTAAGAAATCGCAATTATTAGAATTAAGATTGTTACATTGTATAATGAATAGAATAAAGAAATAAGCAGACATGGGCTCTGCAAGTTCCCACAGAAATGTGAGGGGCAGGGACAACATAAATACCGCGGCAGACCCAGATCAGTCAGTCAGTCTTGAGTATTTCAGCTTTTACATTGTTGTTTGCTTAGGCTAATCGCCCTAATTTTAACTTCAATCATTAGTAAATTTCGACTTAGAATAATTCAATATTGTTTGTCAAAATTCCAACTGTAATTTCTGTTAAATAAATAAATTTGTTACAAGAGTTTTTGGAAGAAGACTTTTTAAAAAGACAGCACCCAAGGCCCAAAACCTAACTCGCTTTTTAGTGAGGATGATAAACAAGGAAATAAGAAAGGACACATACCTTTGATCTTCTACTAACGTTGGTAGTGCGCCATGTTGTTCTGGAGAAGTCCTCGGAGTCCCAACACGCGATACTCTTCGTCTCGGTTCGAAGGTTTATGTAGAACTCTTCTCTTTGTCTTGTTTTGGATTGTATTTTGCTCGTATGTATGCTGCCATCTCGGAGCGAGTTCCACGACCATTAACGTTTAAGATCGCGTTCAATAATACAGCCCTACCTGCAAAAACTACTCAGCCACCATTTATGTTTATCGACGATGCAATACTCTCAATATCAAATACTAATTAAAAACTTAATAAGAATCTTCATTTCAGCTGTATATCTGGTATATCTATATTAGGAATACCTGCCGAAATGTACACGTATGGAACACAATTTTGGATGAAAATCTGTTCAGAAGGTTTGGTGACCATTATGGTATCACTTGCGTACCTGCCAGTTTTTTATAATCTACAAATAACTTCTAATTATGAGGTAGGCAATATGATAATTGAGAAACTAATTACATAGGTACGTATTACAGTATCTTAGTATGCGTTTTAGTCCAACAGTTCGTCTCCTAGGATCCTTTTTATTTGTTACAAAAATGCTCCTATACATACCAATAGTTATATACGTACCTGCACTTGCATTTAGTCAAGGTAAGTTTCCTGAAAAAGTATTATTATTATTTTCATTTTAGTTACAGGAATAAATTTACATTTGGTAACTCCAGTGGTATGCATCGTTTGTATATTTTACACAACATTGGTAAGTAAAACAAAACGAGCTTAACGCAAATAAAACTATTAAACAATATTAGATAATAAAATAAGTTTTAATATACGACAAATCATAGAAATAATATTTGTTCCAAAAAATGTTCTGTAATCGACACTACAACGATATGGTATCAGTGGATAGACTATGTTCATATGAGACCATAAAACCGGTTTTTTACAAATCTACGGTTTATTTTCGTACCCTTCAGCGTTACCTATTCGAGAATCACGGGACATAACATGCCAAACATTTCACTTTTCAATATCAAAATTCAAGTCTACACCACTTTCACCCTATTCTCGTCTTGACCAATAGGAGAGCGAGAGCTATGAAATAGCCCTTTCAGGATATAAGCCTCCACGGTGGGTGGCATTTTCATTGCAGTGATCTGCCCCACGACTGGACATGCCATTTTTATTGCTATGAAATCCTCACGATTGGGCGTACCATTTTCATTTGCTATGGTATAGCCTTTAATTCCTTTATGCCCCACGATTGGGCGTTAGTTTCAGTGTTGTGCTATGCCCTGTGATTGGTGTCATTAAAAATTTTAGTAAAATTCTTACAAATGTTTCTTCCTTAATTTTGCTGTGAACCCCTCTAAATTTTCTATAATTTGTTCTACCTTGGCTAGCTCAAAAACACAACATACCCTACTTCACGACAATAAAGATTGTTTAATCTTTTTCTTTCTATTTGTTAAAATAATTTAAATGAAGCAATCCAAAATTATACAGTAGAATGATTGGTAATATCTACAGTTTTATGTCAATTCAAAAATTAGCCCCTGAATAAATTATTCACATTCATCAAATTTAACTTTTCTGAAGGCCAGCAAAAATCTCTTTGTAATTATTCTAAAGTACCTTTCGAACGTTCAAAGATGATTTTCTCTATTTTGAAATTCTCAAATGACCTTTTTGTTGACTCTTACAGATATATAATATTTAGCAAATATTAAAATTGAAACAGTCTTTAACTAATAAAAATTTTAAGATCTCTAATCTGCGTTTTCCTTGCTTGTCACTGGAATTGCCTCAGAGTATCTGTGGTTAGCACCCCTTGATTGATACGGCTCGATCTGCTTCACTTGATTTACCAGAATAATGGATTATGATTGCTTGTATTTTTCTCTTTGGATTTCTGGAATAACTTTGAGTATCTTCACGTAATTTTGGACGTACAGTTAAATATGCCTTTAGAGTATTTATCGAGACGGAGCCCTTTTTCTGATCTTTATTCAAATACGTTTACTTGGATGTTTTACTCGAAACAGTTTAAATATTTAAAATAAAATACAATTTATAATTTATCTTACGTTTTACGCGTAAAAACGGCCTATTCTTCGTTGCGCATATTGGCATTTTCAAATTGTTACTTTTAATAAAATATTTACTTTCACTAATTTTACTGGTACGTAATTTTCAGTTTAAATCGACGTGATTCGTGCCTTTGTTAAAGATATACTGTCTATTTTCAAGCTTTATATCTTATATATAAGCTCCACCTTCCAACGTTCTAATTGGCGCGCATCGCGTGTTTATTGATAAACGTTTGTAATTTCCACCTATCTCTGTAGAACCTTGGGATTTCTCAAATTCCCTAGTTTTAATTGTTGTACTTTCATTCATTCCGCACATCGACATTCAATATATCCTAGCATCTTCTTAGAATTTCCAAATATCCATTGCAATTTTGTCACGTATTCATTATTTGTGTCGTTTATAGTTCCAGGCTGTTATTTATTGTTTGTTATTTGAAGTATGTTGGATTTTCATGTAAATATAATTCCTAGTCACGTATTCATTTTCCAATAATGACGTACTATGATGCGTTTACTTATTCATGCATTCACATTTTTGACGAAATTATTAAATATATAGAATGCCAGTTTATCTATCTTTCCCGATAATGTGTTTATATTGATGCAATTTGTTGCGTTTAGAACCTTATCTTTTACTCGTTTCTATTTAATTCTAGACTTATAAATTTAACTTAAAACATATTATACGACGTACACATTCTTATTTTAGTTAAATATTATCTAACTATTGAAAATGAGCTTCTTTCTTATGCATTAAATTAAATATAATTTATATACAGTGTGCTCGATATTGACCTTTTGTAAAATACTCCTATAATTGGGGAAATTATTTGTTTTTCTTAACGTTAAAATTATTTATATTTATTCTACGACCCCTATGACTTAATCTACCCTTAAACTACCCTCTTATCATAGCAATATATATATATATATATATATATATATATATATATATTACAATTATATAGATACATTTACAATCGTACATAAATATTACTTGCTGTGCGCAATGTCGGTAGAGTATCCCTCCACGGCGGTGCACCTTTGCGTCATGCCGGGATGCTATTTGTTAAAGAAATTCCTACATATTTTTTACCAATTATTCACACCTTCTCTATGTTTTTTTAAAGCTATAATTTTGTTGTAACCTCTAGTGTGAGCTCTTAGCTGTTCAATGCAAATGTGCTGCGTGAGTCTTATTTTTGTAATATTAACCAATCCATAAACTAGTTATTTTAATTTTAGGGCGGACTAAAAGCTGTTGTATGGACAGACACAATTCAAACAATAGTAATGTTTGCAGCACTCATAATCGTTATGATTCTTGGTACAATAGACGTTGGTGGGCTTACAGAAGTCTTAAGCCGAAGTTCAGAAGCTGATCGTTTGGATTTTTTTAAGTAAGTTATTCAGTACTTGAAAAATATCTCATCTAGCGTTTTTAGTTTTGATTTGGATCCTACAATAAGACATACGTTCTGGACTGTTACCATAGGAAATTTTTTTTCTTGGCTAGCATCATGCTCGATTAACCAGGCAATGGTGCAACGTTGCCTTGCAATGCCTAGTTTGAGAGCTGCAAGGATGTAAGTATTTTATAGTAAATAGCTACTACTATAAATGATATAAGGAATCAAATAAACAAAATGCACGCATACAAACCCATCCATGCCCGCAACACATGCACGTGCAACCACCCACACATACAAACCCGCACAGTTATTTACTCTACTGGAAGAGCTATTGGATCGTTCGGACTATGGTTTTTTATTTAGAAGATTGAGAAAGGCGGAAAAGAGAGAGGAATACTTCTAACTCTCGCTGCAATAATTAGTGGTGATCAGAACAGATACGAGTACAAGTAACAGGAACCAGTGAAATTCTTCGTTTTCAAATCAAATTAATTAAAAAATAATTTTTTTAATTTGAAAAGAGCTACACCTTAGACTATGAAAATTTTAATTAGATACATAATTAGTTCATTATAAATGCTAAAACCGCAAGATAACGCCATTTGTTACTTAACGGTAAAGGTATTAGTTGTTCGCTTGCCTGCACAGAGAGCGTAAGATATTGCACAGAATTTACAAAAGAAAATAATATAGTTCACGTTTCAAATTAAAAATGTACATTAAATAAAGGATTGCGTATTGGCATGGGTGCGGTTGCTGCTTTAGTCCATATTCGTGTAGTGGAACTCGTTGATTATATATATCAAAAACGGAAACGCAAGACAAAGTGCAATAATAACTTGGGGTTGATAAGGAATTACAAGTAGACACTCCATTACATAGTCCAGTTGCACTCTCGCGCAAGTAGTTACTTAAAAATAAACGGGTCACGCCAAGAATGAATGTCATAGAGCGCTTTCAACAACTTGAAAACTACCACTCCTTCTTCGTTCACCAGTCTGATTGGTCGGGAAGGTGACAATCTATTACAAACCATAAAACCGTTTTTACCACAAAATCACAAGGTAATGAGGGTTATTTCTCTTGAACATTATCGGGGAACACCGAGACTATATTTATTATGCGTAATACCCTAAATAATATTAATACAATAATCCCCTAAAATACTTATTTACTAAAAATAATTTGTGGAGAATCTTTTAACGACTAACAATTAGAAATTAGCACCATTGTTTAATGTTAGCGCAAGTATTATAACAATAATTTATACTATCTTCTAATCCTGTGTACATCTTCGTGCATCGGAAGTTGTTAAAACATCTTTTATGATTAGTACAACTAATATAACAGTAGCATAAATTTATTTCATTGCTATTGTTACATACTTTGGCATTGGAAGTTGCTGCAGATATAATTGTATTATGGTACTTGTGAATCATCCTTTCTTATCGCTAGACAAATATGATGCCACTTTAGAAAAAACCGAATAAGTGCCTTTTCAAGAAAGTTTCATATTTCTTAATTACTGTTGCACTGTCTTCCTCTTAAAATTGATCTGTTCTATAAGATTGTGCAAGTCGGAAGCTGGATGTTTCTGCGACGACAAAAACAACCGGAACCATTATAATCTTTCCCACATTGATGGAAGTAGCAATTGACATTATCAACAGCAGGTGCGTTCCGTATACCAAGATATGAACCCCGGTCTTTTGGTATGGTACCTTCAGCGTGTTTTGTACTACCATCCAGTCCAATCTATCAAGCCTCCAACCAATCTTTGATATGGCCAACTTCTTGTCCCCAAACTCCATCATCTGGTTTTTAAGATCCACCAATGTCTTTCCGGAGAGCATCATCCAATCGCCTATCACTACGATTTCTGTTCTTTTCAGTAAGAGAACGTCGCCCGTCAAACAAACCCACACTGATTTGTCGTTTGGCTCACTAAACGGTATCTCTTCGTTCCCTACTTCTAGGACAAGCTTTTCATGTCTAAACGAAAACAGCACTTGTTCAAGATCTCCACTCCCAAGATAGCTTCTTTTGTGATGTTCGCTATTATCACCTGATGGACAAATATTTTGTTACCAATACCGATCTTTATGTTTGAAATTTCGGGCGTCCGAATACTTTCGCCAGCCATCGTTCGAAGACGCCTGGTCACAGATATCCCTATATCATGCTAGAGCACTAGGGCAGGGTTCGTAATCGTCCTGTTAATTCTTAAATTTGGAATTTCACAAAAGCGGAAATCCCGTGTCAAAATAAAAAAGCACCGGCTAACTACAGTGATATGAAGTAGATCTCTTTAGAAACAAATAAAGAAAATAGAACAAGAAAAATTCAAAAAATGTAACAATTTACTAGATGCAATTTCAAAATACGCTACCAATAACACTTACGTTGAAGGCTTTCAAACCACTGTCAAGTTTATGGACGCCAACCCGTCTAGTCAAATAATCCTGTGGATGACAAGTAATCATTGGGGATTTTAATAACATTAACCTCTGACGGAATAGAATACCATTCTATAAAATGCCAGCTACATATTTAACTGAATAAAACAACAAATATCTACTTCCTACGTCATCTAAATGTATTTTACGATAATATTATTTCACTTCAAACACTGTCAAGTTTATGGGCGCCAGCTTGTCTGGTCTAATAATCCTCTGGACGACGAGTAATCATTGAGAGTTTTAATAAAATTAACCCCCTTTTTACAAAATGTCACATATATGTTGAGCTGAATAAAACAACATGTGTCTACTTCCTACATCACCTAAATCTATTTTACAATAACATTATGTCATTCTCTTGCAAACAGGGTATACATACAAAATTTTAAATTTACTTACATTAGTGTAAATATCAGCGACATAGCGATATTGCTGTAAACAGGTACATACACAAAATTGTAATATTTCATAATCAGTTCAATCTTAATTAGTCATAATCTTAATAATTGACTATAATAATAATTAACAGCCTCTCGAATTGGCAATTAAAACTTGTAATATTCAGGCTTTATCAATTAACTACTTAGCACTCTGCTTTACATAATGTGAACATTGTATAAGTTTATCAATATTTTACAGAACAAAAGATCATGCATAAATGCCATAGTACAAGGAACTATCTTTAAATAAACAGATAAGTTGCAATTTAATTTTCCGTTGAAGTAAAGAACTCTATAATTTATCGGGACTCAACTCATTTGCGTTTTGTGCATATTCTCAAGTTAGTGCTGCGAATTAGTTTTTCCCAATCTGTGAATACTGTGAATCTGTCAAAATCCATGGGATCACACCACATTACGCGCGATGTTTACTTCATAACATCCGGGGTATCTACGGTTACTCTTTTAGGTTCACACGCACATGTGGTTTTGTTGAAGGTTAAAATGACATGATCTCATGAAAATTTATAGAAATAAATATTTTGTTTGCCCTTTTGTGGTTTAAAATAATTTACGAACCTGAGTTCTGTCTTAATACACATTTTGCTATAAATAAAACGATTCGTTTGTGGTTTTTAAGTTTATAATTTTAATGAAACTAACAATTTATTGAAATTTCTTGCCTACTGAAAACTAATTTATGAAATCAGGGTGCTCCAATATTAATTTTGTCCATTTGAAATTAATTTTCCTCTTTTGACATCAGGTTTTCATTTACCGTAACGCTCACAATCACTGATATTAACTACACAATTAATAATGTCACCGTTATACTGTCCATATAAGTAAATACTGTCCTCGCACCTAATTCACGCGATGCGAATGATAATCTTCAGGACAGAATCCGTACTGGTCGACTTATACCCCATCGTCGATCCCTCTAGTTTTTCGGTTTCGTTTGTTCTTCTTGGGTCGCTTGCACTTCCGCTGTATATATCCAAATTCGTCACAATTCCAACATTTCGGCCTTTTCCCCTTTGGCTGTTGGTCACAAAGAACCCGTCCAATTATTTCCTCCGTACTCTCTTGTCCACGTTCTTCCACCGAGCGCCTACCTTTGTCACTACTACGATGCAATACTTGCTTCACCGCTTTGACTTTAAAGAATGAGACATCGTATTATCTACGGTCATAGGCCGGGCCAGTTGTAGTACTTGCTGTTCCTCTTCGTCCCGAAGTCCAGCTATTCCAAAAAACTATCCAGTGATGTTGAATGCGCAAGTCTCGCACTATTTGCTTCGAAATTTTGTAAATTTTAGTTAGTGATATACTTGTTGCAGGTTGGAATCGACGAACTTCATTTTCAGTCTTGAGGTTAAGGTCTCGTAGTCTTTTCGATTATGGTCTGCTATAATTTGTAGGATAATCAAATCTTGACCCTTTAGTGCAATTATCAATCCAGTTGCATTCTAACAGTAATTCCAGCCGCTAGCTGTCGCGGCAACTTAAAATTGTTTGAAATACGTCGCCCAAGGCAACTTTCTGTCAAAGGTAGGTGGTTTTACTTTGAACTACGATGGAGATGGTTTGTTTTCTTCGGCATTGTTAAATACTAACGTGTGTTCTTCTATCACCGAGCGGAGTTGTATTTAACGAATTAATTCGTTCTTCCATTCTTAGAACCTTTTCTTACATTTTACTCAAAATTTTTCTGAAAATCTCGCTTTTACTTCTTGAGTTTCAAATTTCTGTAAACCGCCTGAATATTTCATTTCAATTTTTTGCACGCTTTTGCATTTCTCTCGATTTGGTGTAATTTTAAACAGATTTTGTTCAACCGCTTTTACGTTTTGTTGCAGCTTTTCTTATTCATTTTTGTTTCTTCACATTTTCTTCTATTTTCACTACGGGGCTCGTGGAGTTTTGGTTCTGTTTCTATGCGTGCTTGTTATTTATCTTTAAAACTTGCAGAACTTTTTATGAATTCCGAAGAGTTACCAACCAAGTTGTCCAATACGCTTGACTTGAATTCCTTCAGGAAACAAAGATTTGCTGTCAATTTTCTGTTGTTCACTATGAGTGATGGGCATGCAAAGATCGTTCAACTGTCTTTTTTACTACTATTTGACACAAGTGTAGCGATTTCTCAAATTGTCTTTTATGCCTTTAATTCCAATAAATACAAGTCTAGTAATTGTTCTTTATAATCACAAGTATTTACAGGCATGTTTTCATTAACACTAGCTTAACCACTATTTGTAGGAACTAATTTAATCTTCTACGTTTGACGAATTGAACGCTATTATAACATTGAATTTTATTGGTAATTTATTATCTTACACATTTATATCACGTAAGTGAATATATCTTTACATTAATTTATGTACATCAAACGTTTATTAGAACGAAATTCAAACTAACACCTAATCTATCGCAGCGGGGTTTGCACTCATATACAATAATCTTTTATTCAAGAGAAATACAGAAAAATTTAGAATGCGAGTCATCAAACCTTTCGAAAACGAACTTATTGTATTACAACCCCTGGCGATTCATTCTTATCGCTAGACAGGACATGACTGTATTACGATACCTGTAAATGATCTTTTCTTATCGCTGGACAGATATGAGGCCGCTTCAATAAAAACCAAAATAGGCGCACTTTCCGGAATGTTCAAATACTGCTTAATTACTGTTACAATCTGCCTTTGCATTTAATTAAATTAAAATTGTATTTGTAGTTTTCATATATTATTAATATTAATCAGTATTTATAGCAACAGAATAACTTCGGCATATCATAACGAAGCTTCAATTTGCAGTTCCTTATCTGGTCACAATTATTTACAGAGAATTCTTAATGTACTAAGATGCTTATACAGAGATCACTCATGATTAATTACTACAATGTCTTTTAACACTAAATATTTGTTTGACACAACGATTACACAATAATCATTACTAAAATAGACTACGCAAATTATCTACACACGCACTGATTGTTGCATGTTAATTTATATAAATATTAATCGTATATACTTTAACAATCGATTAAAAATTTATCTCACATCACGTGTGGATTAATATCAACTGAACTGCGCTCCTTGTCGGGTCTTACGGTTTATATATCGAGTTATGATACCTTCCGCATTATTCCAGCAGTATCCGGAACTTTCTAGATTGTACAAGAATCACCTCTTTTGTTCACTTTGTCTCAGTTCTTTAAATACGCCACTGTAGCTATTGATCATTTCATTGTTCGTTTAATAGCTTCACTGAATAATGTTACAATAATGTTACAATATAATAGAAATATATTAATACATAGAAAGGAAGAATAAAATATGTTCGTTACTGTAATTTTAGCAGTGTGCTACATGTGACAAAAGCAGAACATTTATTATTTTCTAAATCAAGCATTGCACCTTTAATTTAAACACAATCGATTCTACAAATAATAATAACTATCTAAGTTTGTTTTCCTTGTTATTGCGTTCAAAACCACAATGCATCTTCTAAACAAATTTTGGCTAAATTTAGGTTTACACTTATCCGAGTTACATAACCTCAACCTCATTTCTAAACAACTACTTATATACATACAAATATATAAATATCCGTATCTTTTCTGTTGATTCGTTATTTTAGACATCTTAAAAAGTGCTGGTAGCAAAATAGAGTCTCTAACTGCGGACAACAGTAACAGCGTAGCTGAAATGTATTAAACTTTAAAAGATTGTTACGGGTAAAACGACTTCACGTACAAATTTTGATTTGTTCAAAAGGGGGAGCATTCCGTAACAATTTTAAATGTGAACCGACTAACTACAGTGATGAGGGAATGGGTTCCTATGGAAAAAATGATAAGTGTAATAAAAATATAAACATGTAAAAATGGCCGAAATACAAAACTACTTTGCAAATGTCACTTACGTTAAAAGATTTTACTAGTTGTCAAAAATAAGGGCGCCAAACTATCTTATCCTAGCAATTTCTTCGATATTTTTGCTACCTGGAAACGATTTTCCTAAATTTGGTCACCTCATATGCTACCTTTACCTACCATACTTTAAAAATGCCCATTAACTTAAAAAATTTTCAAAATAAGGACCTCTCTTAAAATACGACTTTATCACTAGAGTGGCTGGATATCCTTTTGCAAATGTTTTTTCTACTTTTAACTCAAAATAAAATTCTATCTAAGTTGAAACTTCTTAGCAATAAATTTCGAAAATATATTTGCAGGTACATTGACCTTAAAATAACAAACTTAATCTACCTCCAATTGGCCAGGTATTATTAACAGAACTTAAAAACATTAATCTGTAAATAATACTACCACTCCATTGTTCTAATTTTCAGATTGACCTATACGATATTGTAAATTCTATTTATTTGGAAAGCTCTTAGCAACATTACAGAGAAAAACAGTGCAATACCAACTTTTTACTTTAACCCATTCTAATGTCTATTAAAAATACTAAGTTGCTCTCTGTAACTAACAATAATTCTACAATTGAGTTTACATTTAGCTATTTTCACTCTTTTGATATCTTCAAACCTCCTTCGAATAGCCTTGTGCTTAAATTTAAACAAAGCTGTTTCAGTCGCTATTTCATAATCCAACAGAATAATATTAATTTCCACTACAAAGATATAAGCAATTTTTATTTAAAATTCACAGGTACATAATTATGCATCATAAACAAACGAAAAGCTCATATGGATGCTCACGATTGTAGTTTTTTTTAAAAATAAAAATAAAGGGTGCCCAGGGATGCCAACAAATTACCTGATTTTTACTTCCTCGGCCCGTTAAGTCACTACATTCTATCTATTTAAATTCAAACTTTCGTTAACGATTGAAACCAATTTATCACCCTTTCATGGTTTATAACTCATACCTACACATTCAGGTGCTTGATTTGCTGGCCTCCATAACCAAGCAAAGCTCAAAACAATTCGATATTAGCCCCTGAGCATCCACAGTCTACACATGTCCTCCGTCGCTCAAACACATTTCTTTCCTAACTTACTAATTCTCAACTTAATCGTTATATACCATTTCCTTTTATTTAAAAAATTTCGTTCTCACGCTTTGTGCGTCCGAAGCTGTCGCGTTCAATGTCAATCATCTGTGTAAACGCAATAATTTTTGATGTTTCATGATTCTATCGTATTTTGAAATCCCAAGTAGATTTATACAAATGTTATTATGAACGGTGATCTTCACGGTTTTTTATGGGCAATTTTTTTGTCCTAATTTAATATAATAGTGAAATAGTCCCTTTATAAAATGTAAACTATCAAAGCTTTTATAAATTCCTCGTAATGATTTCTTGCTAAAACTCATAAAACACATTAAATTATATCAATTTATTTTTACAAACTAATTGTGTACTTAGGCTACGCGCCTGCGTAACAAGATTTTAATTAGTTTAAAAGTAGATGTCATAAACAATTTAATTTTGAAATTTATTATCGTTTCAGAACCATAGTAATACTTCTTTTTGGAGTAGTAGTAACGATATCAATGTGCTGCTATACAGGCCTTGTTATATATGCTGCTTATTACAAATGCGATCCAATCACCCGAGGATATATAGCTAAATCCGACCAATTGCTACCATACTTTGTCATGCAAATAGCTTCGTACATGCCAGGCCTTCCAGGCATATTTGTGAGTGGCGTATTTAGCGCAGCTTTGAGGTAAGATAATTAAGATTATAGCAAATTATTTATATTGATGACAGTTCTATGTCAACCGGTTTAAATTCAATGACTGGGGTTATATTTGAAGATTTAATTAAACCAAGGTTGGAAAAACCGATGAGTGAAGAACAAGCAAGCTTTTTAATGAAAGTAATAGTTGTAATCATTGGAGGTATCTGCGTGGCACTTGTTTTTGCTGTAGAAAAGATGGGAGCGTTGATACAGGCATCATCGAGCATGAGCGCTCTAACAGCGGGACCACTTCTAGGCGTTTTTACCCTAGGAATATTTTTTCCATTTGCTAATTCAGCGGTAAGTATCGTTGGTGTGAGTATTCAAAAATATGGAGTGTAGAAGTTTTTAAAATAACAGTAGTGGTAAGTAAGCTAAAAGGGATAAAAATATATAAAAGCCATAATAGCATGATATTTGCTAAATAAAAAAGTTAAGTAAATAAACTATTTAAAACTGATTAAGCTGTGGACACACTTTGCTCTTTAAAACGAATTTAATAAAAATAATTTAATTCAATGGTTGGCTTTTGATACATGATTATTACAGTACAAAAGCAAATATACTGTAGTTAATTGCGTACTCGTATGGAGGGCGTAATAGTTTACATAAATTTAAAAACAAAGGAAAATCATTCACTTTCCAAATTAACTAATAATTCGCTTAACTGTAAATTAATGCACAGTAGTAAGCTGTTCCTAATCTCAAGGTCGTACGGAACGTGGGTTTGGTAGACGCCTCTTTTATTTCGTATTTTGTAGTGGAGCTCCTGATTCTTTCTTTTCCTAAAACATATACAGTGTAACATATTTTTGGCGAGGTTCGTAAGTACGTAGATTTATTGCTCTACTATACTTAGTCTACTAATTATTTAATTCAGTAATTAATTTCCTAATATTAATTACTATTAAAACGTGATTGCAGTATTATCCAATTAAGAGTCGAGTATTATTTCAAATAAATAATAAGGGCAGGTGCTTTAACCTAGGTTGTTTGAACTTTGCTAAAAGTGACAACACGAGGTCGTTTTCTTAGTTCGTCAAATCGGAAGGCATTCGCTCTCGGTTGTTGAAACAAGTAACATAGCTGAAAATCTAAGATACTGTTCGAATCCTGTCCGGCACCTCGTATTTTTCATCTTTCCATTATTAGCTCGATTTGAAATGACCATTTGGGTTTTGCATCAAAGTTTAAGTTTATCTCATCTTGTTAAATAGTACTTATATATATATATATTGCTATGAATTCTTAGGCTGTAATTACTCGAGCCCCTCCGTTGGGAAGCCAAAATGCTCTGAATTTTAACCCTCGTTGATCGTGTCCCAGCGTTGGGCCGACAAAATGTTGCGTAGTCTTGCTCGGAAGGAAGCCCTAAAAATTCGTGTCTACACTTTGGGCGACATAATGCTCTGTAGCTTACCTGGAACGGCTTGGAATTTAATTTTGTGTCATTACAAATACCTGCACCTACCTGAAACTGAAGCCCTACCACCTAAACTTGCAATTTATATCTCCCTATAACAATATCCTCTGAAGATGCTTTCAGAATTGACATATACTTTAGCACCCACTTGTGCTTATTAAATTTTAATAAATCTAAACTTATTTAATTATATTTGCACTTGTATGTAACTTAAGAGAGAGCCTTTGCCACCTCCTTAGTGTTTATATAGCCTTCAAAACTACCTCCACGAATCTATTCTCACCAGCCCTATAACATACTTTCTTGGTAACGTTTCCAACCGTTCACCGGTTCCAGAAACCAATACACAGCACAAACAACAAACGGCCGCTCAATTCCACAAACACACGATTATCTTTGAGTTATTCTACGTAAAACTTCTTAACCGTCGCAGATATCCTAGAATTTTAAACAACAAACAAGTGCTTTACAAAGAAATGCTCATTAAAAATTGTCAACGGACGTCGCTTTTCGTGAAATCTCCCGATAACTGTCGTTTATTCTAGCCTCCAAAATACGCCCCTATTGCAGGCGCATGTTTGTCATTTCCCTCTAACGCATTTAAAATCTTCCATCTTTTGTCATTTTCCCTTCCTTAAATTTCAAGATCAGTTATGTCTTTCTCTTATCTTCGTTTAATCCGTATGTTATATCTGGTTGTTTTTATCTCCCTTATTCATAAGCTCTGTTCTACCTAACCGATCGATACTAACGTCTATTTTGCTTTTGTTCACCTAATCTAACACTTTTACTCTGTTTGTACCCCTCTATTAATTTCTCATTCCTATTTCAATCAATATCTTCAGAAAACACATCGCGTCTTTGTTTCGCTCGTTTGCCTCTAAATTTCACTAAACATATGTTATTGTCCTTCCTTTGCTACCTCGTGTAAAATATTGTCTTTCTCATTATATTATCGATCTGTTTTTCGTACGTGCCTGTGTTCGTTGCTCAACTGTCTTCTGCCAACAACTATAATACTTGTTGACAAGTTTTATACTCAATACTTAGAACCTATTTACAATGCTAAATCTTCCTAGAAATGTTCTACGTGCTCAAGCTTTGTATTTTACGTTACACAAATAAACAATTGACGCTTTGAATATGCGTTTACTAAATAATTAAAACCCTCTTCAATTATCGATTTTTATGCTACAAACATAAAAGCTTTCGTATTAACACATTTATACGCTATTTCCTAACAAAATCTTAACTATGCTTTACGGACTTAAGTTTCCCATATATTTATGCAACTATGGTCTACGAAATTAAGTTTTCTACCTAATTGTAATTAATATTTACAGTGAATTTTACAACTACGTACAATTAACCCTAATAGTTAATGAAAATTGGTAAATTTTTATCCGATCTTTCTGAAAAATGTCTCAAACTTCGCTTGACCTATATACACGTTTTACCTAGCAATAAATAATTATTTGATCTTGCTAATACCTCTTATAACTTATAAAACCACAGTAATATATATCTTGAGGTTTCTGTGGACGTTGTATGCTTCGTAAATTTCCTGGTATTATTCCGCATGGCTGGTTGATTCTAAAGTGAACCGCTGTCAATTTGGCGACGTTTCGGCAAAATTGCATGTGCCATCTTAAGGCTTTGTGGGTTGAGCAGTGAATGAAAAAGTGGTTTTCATAGTGGTAAAAGATTTCATATTTGCTATGTGGGATTCTTCTTTGCCGAAACAAGAACATGCCCGCTAACCACTTTCGTGTCGGACTTGAGATCTCTCACCATAGGACGTTTATAGGTATCCCCTGTCTAGCGTGCCTGGACTAAGTCTTTTACTCGCTCTTGCGAATTGTAAAAACATGGATTTACGCGCAGTTTATTCCTTTTGGACGTCTGATGTTGCTGTAATCGCAGCAAAATTATTGCTGGTGCATGACTCTGGGAAGAAGAAGTATTGCTTTGTCTTACTATGAATGCTATTCAGAGGACATACACCCTTGCACCTGCTTGATTTCTGGCGCAGCTCCGTGTGTGTTTTATAGCTGTTCTGTACGACTGATTTAACAAAATGTTCCTTTCTGATTGTTTAACATTGCGTAGACTGGTAAATTGCTGGTCTTCATTCCGCGGTAGTTTTGGGAATCATCTCTTATGTTGAGACTATGTGGGCTTCCTCTATTTCAATGGCCTTTCGGATTATTCTTATGGTGTAGCGTCCAATCTTAGTTAGCGTTCTAGTATTCTTGAAGTGGATATTACGCTTTTTTACATAAAGCTTTAACATTTAGTGTATTAATTAGGTTCATGGGCTTTTTAAAACTCTGCTTTGAAAATTCCCATCAGATTAATATCGCAATGCCGACGTATGTAAAAGCCACATAAAGTTGGGGTTCTCACGGATATTCCGGATTATTGGCTTATCCTTGTGACCTAAGATTATGCTAAGTTGGCATTTCTCAGGGTTTGAACGGCGTTGTTACCACAAACACGCATCAGAGTACTTTAACCTCTTATGGAGGAGATAGACATTTACGTTGGAGAAAAAGTATCGTAACTCAGGACAGGCTTACCGATTTCCGTTGAGTGTCGACGTTTGAAAGTGCTTCAATTTTATCGTTTAAGTGGTTCTACCCTTCCTTACTTTTCTTCATATCGTATCGACACGCCGTCCACGAGGTCTACAGCGAAGCAACACTAGAAGCAACAGGAAGCTAATACGAAACTCCACTTGAGGACGTACGACATCGCGGTACCATGAAAAAAATACTGAGGTAAGTGCTATCTTCATTAACTAGCGATGTATTTCGTCGCCTCGAGAAATTTAATCCTCCAAGTAAATTTGAGGCTATTTATGTAAGGTATTTAACTCTGAATGCGTGGTTTAAGCGTAACCACCTGTAGTGCTAAGTGCTTGTGGATTTTTGTCCAAGGTATAGTAAATACTAGTACGCTTGTGATTGGTATCCGGGCATCTAGAATTATGCAACGTACAAGCTTACGCTAATTAAATCAACTACACACAACCTTGGTTAGTATACATTACTCTCTCAATACACTGATGATTGTTATCTCAGTTCGAACACTACATCGTCGGCAATTTTAATCCCAGTAACACGCTATTACTCTATCATTACACAGCCAGCGATTGTTATCCTGGTGCCACAAAATTAATTTACTTTGACAAGGTCACGTAATTACATTCTGACCACCCCTTACTCGCTTACACCTGGCATCGCAGAGCACCACTCGGCCGACGCCGTCAACCAGCTAGGTCTTGTCAACGGATTCACGTTGTACCAGAATGAGCCGTGGAAGCACCAGCTCCGTCACCGTCGCAGACAGTCACTTCCCGAGTACCTGTATCTTCTTTTGGCTAATAATAGCCCATTATTAGTTCATAATAAAATTTCCTTAGGTTAAGTTTGTATATTTATTGCGAAATAGACCCCACGTCTATTTCTTGTTTGTTCTAGTTGTGCTCGTTAACACGCATCCGTGGTAACCCTGTATTTACCTTAATTAACTTAGCGCTTATTCTTGTTTGAACTTATTAACAGGCACTCGTGTTAATCCTGTATTCATATTGTATTTGTCTTAACTAACTTAACGTTGGTTCTCGTTTGTACTTATTAACACGCACTCGTGTTAATCCTGTGTACATATTGTATTTGCCTTAATTACCTTAGCAATTGTTCTTGTTCGTACTTATTAACCCGTGTTGATCTTCTACATAGCGAATTTGTTTTCAACTGTCTTATTGTGGTTGTTAGCGGTATGTTTGTGCTTTTATTAAATATAAGGATAGACAACTGTTTGTTCTTGTTTGTGCTTATTAACACGCCTTCGTGTTATTCATGCAAATATTCATATTTTATTAACTGAATTTATTTGGTTTATAGATATTAGAAATATTTAAACACTTGTTTTTGATTCTGCTCACTATCATGCTCTCGTATTAATCCAGTACTGTACAACTGTACTTATCATTAACTAATTTAAACATTTGTTATACGTTTGTGCTTTTATATATAGGAATTTGTTCATTTTTGTGCTTATTAACACGAACACGTGCTAGTCTTGTAAATAATTAGTTATAATGTTGTACATTAATTGCCAGAATTATGTTTTCTTTGCTTGTGTAAAATGCTGGGAAATGTTGCGATACAAATAAGTCCCCAGACTGGGCGTCAATCGAAGTGCCGTAAATTGTAGCCTGAAGATGCCAAGCGTCGACCGTCCATACCGTTGCTGTGAATTGTAACCTGATGATGAATAAAAAGAATTGCCCTAATTACCTTGCTAGCTCAGTTTAAATGAAACGACAAGAATCAAACATCAAATATTTGGTAACAAACAATCTTTCAAATAACATTTACTACAACCACATACATCCCTTCTTTAACAAACAATATCCTCAAAGAAATACTTACATACAAACATTACAATCTAAAGATAGAGTCCAATATTGTCAGAATATCTTAAGCCTAAAAACAATTTTATAACTACTAAATAATCACTTTCTCAAACTAAAATAGAGTCCATAGAAATCTTCTTTCTAATTAATATTTCCCTTTACGGATCCTTCCTTATCATGTGTACAAACTTGAACAAATTACGATGGATAATTTATAATACCTTCTTAAAACAAATTCAAACGTATCTGATCAGGTATGTTCAATAAATCTTTTATAATGGCCAAATTTACCGAAATTAGATCATTCTTAAATCAAATTATCCATCGAAAAAAGACAGTTTACACACCAAATTCTTATGTAATATAACCATCCTAACTTACAAAATTTTAAAAACAATAATTTATTGTGAAATTATGCTGATGGTCCTTTTATTTTAAGTCGAAAACTTGTATCCATGTCAAAAATCGCTAAATGCAACTATCCTTTATTCGTGCCTTCCAAATCCAATATCAGTATCGTTCAATTCTTTTAAAATTAATTTTCTATTAAATGCATTTGAAAATTCATATAACATTCTTCCCTTCAAATTAAAACTATCTTGCATGAGTTAATCGTTGTTCATTCAAAAACCAGTTCTATTATTTACTTGAAAATCTTACTTCTTTATAATCTAAACTTAAAATAAACTTTCAACATCGTTTGTTATACGTTATGGTTTTTAAAACTCATTATTATCTATTGACTGAAACTTGAATGAATAGTAAAACACACTCTGAACTGAACTCAAGTGACTTTATTCGCATTCTTTAATCAGTTATATAGTTTAAATTTTACTACGTACTAAAATGTAGAAACATCCTAATGTTCTCATTAATGTGGATGATGTAATTTTTGCCAAACGTGGCATTCTACAGTTTGTGGCAATAGTTAATTAGTGCTTACCTCTTGATTTATTATCTTGTCGAATAAACGTTTCAATTGCATTATCTGTTATCTTAAAGATTTAACGATCGTTATCTACTTAATTTATGGGTTTTTCTAATTGATCAATGAACGTTTGAAATTTCTTATCAGTAGGTATGAATAGACTAAATATTTTCGAAAAATAAAATACACTTCAATATAAAATACAAGATTGCATGTTTTGCGTTATTCTATACGCTTTTCAATAAAACAGAATAAAATTAGATAACTTTTAATCTTGTTATGAAAATAAAATAAATGCGTTTAAGTAGAATCGAGAAAAGATTTTTAAAATTTTTACTTATGGAATGTGCTCTATTTAAACAAACTATTAAGTTATGTAACATGAATGACGTTTGTAAATCATGAGTGTTTCTGAAAATAGATATTTACAAAAAATTTTTATTTTCTTAGGCTTGGCGTGTTGTATGTTCACGTAATAGTGCTCAATGACTTTTACACGATCACCTTCACATAAATATATTGACTTATATGTTGCAGTAAGTGTAAATACTCCCTGTATGTTTGTTATGGTTTGTTTAGCATTTTTCTTAATCTTCTTTGAGAATTAAACCACTCATAGTTTTTAAAATCATCTTTATTTACGTTTCGATCCATGACCTAGGATTGTTGTCAAAATAATAAAAACTTCAAGTTTGACATTTATGACATAAATTGAAGGTGACTTTGATTTATTGATGTTGGATATATTTGGTTTGAGTACATAAGGTAAAAATTTTAAAGTTTAAAAAATGATTGCCTTCAATTTGTGTTGCGGCCTGGGACCGACTTTTCTTTTAGGTGGTCAATACGCTTAACGTGAAATAAGCTGAGGGCAGCGACTTTTTTGGTACTTATATTGGGTGAGACCATAGGGGCCAGTATGGCTTTCTAATACACTCCTGCGATTGTGGAAGGCAACGGGAAACCACCACTTTACCTCCCAAGTACACAGCCTACTTAAATTGCTATTATAGATGATGGTCTCCTCTGGCGTAATAAATTCCGGAGTTAAAATAGTTACCCATTCGGATCTTCGGGAAGGGACTACTTCGGAGGATATGATCAGAAAATTTAGAAATAGTTTGGAACATTCTGCGAGTCGGAGCGTGGAATGTCAGAAGTATGAGGCAAGTAGGTAAGCTAGAGAATTTAAAAATTGAAATGGATAGGTTAGCACTAGACATAGTAGGGATCAGCGAAGTTCGGTGGCCAGAGGAAGGTGATTTTTAGAGTGTAGACTTTAGGCTAATTCATACAGGAGCAGAGAAAGGAAATTCGGGTGTGGGGGATAGTTATGCGAAAAACGATAGGACACTGTGTAGAAAACTACCTACAATAGAACGAAAGAGTACTCATGGTTAGATTAGAATCTAAACCGGTAAATACAGTAATAATACAAGTGTAGATGCCTACCTCTAGCTACAGTGACGAAGAGGTAGAAGCGACCTACAAAGATATCGAAGACAAACTAGGATACGTAAAAAGACATGAAAATTTAATATTACGGAGGATTTTAATACAGTGGTAGGTGAGCGTAGGGAAGGAGCGGTAGTAGGATTATTTGGTTTAGGTACAAGAAACAACAGGGGAAATAGATTGGTAGAATTTTGCGATAAGAACAATTTAATCATCACAAACACATTATTTCAACATCATTCTAGAAGACGAAATATGTGCAGATATAAGAAAATATCAAATATATTACATTCTTGTTCGACAACGGTTTAAGAATCAAGTAAAAGACTATAGAAGCTACCCAGAAGCAGATATAGACAATGACCACAACATCGTAGTTATGAAGGCCGCTTTTAGAGTAAAAAATTTAAAAAAAAAACGGAAAAAGGCACGTTGACTTTGAGAAACTAAAAGAAAAACATATCCACGAACGATTTGAAAAAAGTCAAATGAATTGCTGAAAGATATCGGAAAATTTTCTGATACTAAGGAAGTAGAAACAGAATGGAATAACATTAAATTCAGCTTAGACATGGCGCCCAGAGATATTTTGGGGTATACACAAAAAGAAAATAAGAAACCATGGATAACAAGGGATACCTTGCATTTAATAGAAGAAAGACGAAATTGCACATACCACTGTATTTTGGTGAAATAGGGGATATAATTAGAAAACTATAGAAGTAGAACCGAGCTATTTATAGGCTGTTGTAGAAATTTCAGGGAACTGTGTAGGCTAACTCAGAATTTAAATAAGTGGAGGTACGCGTCCATCCAGTTTCAAAACGGAAAACCTAATGACGAAAAAATAAGTGCACTTAAATCTGATGTTTATTATAAACAACTACAGCTATTGGTTGTGAAATATTTTCAACTAATGTTGACTGTGCAAAAGATATATTGGAAAAACTATTAATTTGGAAAATGTTCAAGTGCTGGGGGAACTTGGCAGCCACAGACTGCTTATCCCCTTCACATACATTACATGTGATTTTCCAATGCTCCAACCCGAAGATACGACATTGGCCAAGAAGTGAGTTATTTTTACTTGAAAAATTTTGAATTTTGCCGAATCTTTGCTGTTCCAAGCAAGGTAGGAATTTTAAATGTGCGTGACAACACTCACACACGGGACCTCTATTTTACCTCTCATCCGAACGAGGACGTATTTTTAGGAAAAATGCTCGCTTAACATTTTTCAAGCGGACCGTGTCGGGATTTGAACCCTGACCTTCCCCTTCATATACCACTCAATATCGGGGAAATAGGGTATATAATTGTAAAACAATAGAAGGGGACCGAACTACGTCTAACAAGAAAGAACAGCGGCAATGTTCCAAGATAACAAACATAGAAACAAGAAGAAAATTGTTGAGAGCATACGTGTGGAGCACAGCACACTGCGTCTATGGAATAGGGGCAGTAGGAAAAGCAGACAGAAAGAGATGAAGATATTGTGCTTCAGATGTATGAGGATAATAGCATGGGCAGACAAAGTTAATAACAAATAGGTTATAGAAATGGTAGAGGAAAAAGATGTCTGTGGAAAATAAATTTAAAAAAAATAGGAGAAATAGAAGAGCAGGATACGTTCTAAGGCATTTTTGGGGAATAGTTCGGGATATATTACAAGCAGAGATCGAAAAAAGAGGTAGAGGTTGACCTAGATCAGACTATCGCACGCAGATAGTATTAGATGCAGACTGTGCAAATTTCAGGGAAATGTGTAGGTTAGTTCTGAATAGGAAACAATGCGGGTACGCGTCTAATCAGTTCCAAGTCTGAAAACCTAATGATGATGATGAAGTAAAATATAATATTCAAAATTAATGTTTTAAAGGTATTGCGTGATGGAGATTGTATCTTTCACTTTTTTTAACTAAGTGTCTTTATTTTGTTGTAAACACAAGCCTCGTGTAACGTGCATTTTGTAGTTTAACATTTTACGCTATACTCAATTCGTAAATACATTTCTGCAACTACTATCTCTATGTTTTATATTTATTAACTCGTTTGCGAATAATCCCTTTATATTATATTACGCGATTATCGACTTTCACTCTCTACAATTCGATAGTGTGGTTAGGTGATCGAGATTGAAACACATCCTTAGGTGAATGCCTCGTATTATAATGAGTGGATATTATTGATTTTCTAGTTATCGATAAGAGGTTGTAATAGCAACGAGTTGAATAAACAGATGAGGAGTTGTAGTTTGTTCTTGGTTCCTATATATTAATTACGTGGAAAATACTGTTTCTTCTTTGCTTTGACAATAGTGAGAATTAAGCGGTATCAATTTTTCGAATTGTTCATGAACAAGCACGGCACGATTTTAGTTGTTTTTCTTGTGAAATAAAAGTTGTATATTAACTGTAGTAAGTGTAGTGCTAATTCCGATTGAAGTAGTATGGTTGATAGGCGAACGTGTTTGGTCGACACACGTGTTTTACGGAACATTTGACGGACTTACTTTAGTGATACACGTGCTTTACTCATTGTGGTTTTTTTTTTGTTGGTGCTTTGTCTCTTGATATTTAAACGGTGTGTGCGATCTAGTTTCGCGGTCCTTTTCTTTTTTTTTATCAGAGTAGTGCATACTTTGGATTATCCAAATACAGTTGATACTGTAGTTTCTGAATTTTCTAACCCCAAAGAATCTAAAACAGATCATTGCTTGCGCAAACTTCGTTATTTGCGAAATATAACAGATTATCGGTTTACAAAGGTATTGGTTGAAGTTTCTCACTGCTTTTTGGATGTTTATGAAAATAATATACATTTGGTCCCAGTTGAAATTAAACTAGTGCTACAAGATATTTCAAAATTATTGTCTCAGGAAATAAAATTAACAAGAAATTTATCAATGCTACATAGTTCCGTCGCGTGATAATGTCTGCTGCTAACACCAGTGAAATACGTAGGTGTGATAAGGGTAACGTGTGATAAGTTCCATCAACACCCTCCCAGTCAAGGGTGAAGTGCTGCGTTAGTGCAGGACATCGTAAATCCCACACTTCAATTGCAAGGAAGCGTTACTGAAGGACCTTTTGTAAGTTGAACTATTTCCTACTTGTTCTTACTGTAAATATCTATCCGTTGTTTTGCCATATCTTTGTCGTTCGGATACCTTTTACAATAGAATTGCATGCTATTAAGAAACAAAAAAAAAAGAGAAACAAAACAAATTAGTTTGAGTAATTTGAATATTTGGACAGGAAAGAAAAAAAAATCAAAGCTACTGGATTGCTCATATCAATTGTGTCTTATCTATTTATCTTTTGTTAACATTTTGTCTGATTTATGTTTAATTGGTGTGTGAAGAAACGTTTCTGCTACTCCCCAATATTACCTCACTTTGTACTAAAAATTTTTGTATTGCTTTTACCGTTGTTATATTATATAGATTATCTAAACAGTTTTTTTACATTCTACAAAGTACTGAACAATCTATGCTCGATCAGCATGCTATGCTTTTTTTTTATTGCAGGTTTACTATTCTAATTTTTTTTATTGCAGGTATTGTTACTAACTCCTTACAGCCGCGTACATTATATGTTGGTCTGCTTTCTACAACCCCCCTAATCTCCGATTGAGCCCGGTCATTTCTTTGATTTTCTTGGTGTTACGCACGGCTACGAGCCAACGTAGCATAAATTTAGCACCCAACGTGGCTGCCTCGATAAACGTAACACTCGGTAATATAATAAGACACTTAAAACCGATTTAGATTTTGTTACGTTCATTTTCAGCATACATTAATTACCCCTTTTATACCTGTTCAGAATAAGCCCGCTTAGCAATAATTTTAACTCAAATCTATTTGCTTTGAAACGTAAAGTTTATGTTATAATTAAATAGTCAATACCATGTTTGAGGTATCCGTTATCTTGTTATACATTACGACCGCGTATAATTGCTTCTTATGTTTTTTCCATTTAAACCTTCGTCTAAATATTGTATTGAACTATCCGATAAAACCGTGTTTTCCAGTTTTAATCGCGCTTTCGATAAGGCGAGGTTTTGCAGTTCGAACTAGTGTTATTTGAACCCATTTTTAAATTTGATTCTGCAGCTTAAGCGTCGAAATATTTTCTACATTATTCGTCACCGTACTTCAAAAACATGCACGTTTTTTTTTTGTTCGACAAGTAGGAAGTATCTTGCGTGTATTGGTGAGCTATCTCGCGCTTACCCATTCTAATAAGATTCTCTTCTTAGCTTTTAGCTAGAGGCCAAATGGGTTCTTTCTTTGTGTAGGCCCAACTGTTCGTTGACGTGGACTGACTGCTTTTGTCGGTGAATCGCAGCTGCAGTTACGATGGCATGATGAATGGATCGTGACCACCGCGGCGTTACTGTGTTGACTCACACCTGACGGCTTGCAAGCTAAGTATCCAGCTACGTACAGGTATACAACTTGTTTCCTTTTGTGTATATCAATGGCATATTCCGTATCAGCGTTTGGTGTAGTTACGTGATAAGAAACTTGACACTGTAGAACTATTGTTTATTGCTGCGAATCGATATTATCGCTCTACAGGTGCGATTTACTATTTTTAAGCATGCTTGTCAAAAGAACGCACACGTTTATTCTTTGACTGATTAGTTTATTTTACAAAAGGTATTATGTACAATTTAAAAACGTTTGACAAAAGCTCTCACATGTTTATTTTCATTACTGATTAATTTTATTTGCTGTGAAATACGAGATGCGTACTTCGTATCTAAATTCCTAAATTGTCTGTATAATATAATTGTTTGCTGTAAAATAGTACCTCTGAATTTATTTATTATTGTTAAGCGGGCTTATTCTGAACAGGTAAAAAAGGGGTAATTAATTTATGCTGAAAATAAACGTAACAGTTTCTACAAACTGAGGAGTAGTGCTAGTATAGCACTACTTTGACACGGAAGACAACCAACTCACCTTAGAATTTAGTCCTCTACATATTCGTTGCTTATTATATTTATAATCTAAATACCAAACTAATGTTTCCGGTTATTGCAACAACAAAACTTTTAGCTAGTGTTTGGTTGAAAGAGTAACCTCAAGTCTCAACTCTACTAAACATCAAAGTATCTTTTAATGTAATTTAACTACATTGCACTTTTTACAATAGTTTATAATTTTAGGGTGCTCTTTATGGAGGTCTTCTCAGTGGATGTCTAATCGCATGGATATCCATAGGAACACAATTAAAATGGCCCAAGGATTAATACGATTTCCGCAAAAAGCAATATCCTTAGACAGCTGTAATGAAGATTGGGTTTTAGAGTATCTTTCATTTACATTAACAAATAACGAGGACGAAGAATCCTTAGAAAAACCCTTTGTACTATTTCGGTTATCTTACATGTACTATACTGCAGTAGGGACAATTACATGTGTTATATTTGGTATTATAATAAGTTGTTTAACAGGCTGTAATAAAAATAAGGGATTTGATAGGAATCTATTTTCACCTGTTATTCATAGATTTATGCGTCAATCTAGTAATAAAACAATATGTAGTCTAAGTAGGACTAACGACATTCAATTAAAATCCATAAAAGACTAATTTTTAATTTAACGTTGTAATCTGAATGACCAGTGTGTGTGTGTGTGCGCGCGTCATATGTACGCGCCCGCGTGTGTGTGTTGTGTATGTATGTGCGTGAGTGAAGGCGTGTGCGTGCGTGCGTGCATGTGTGTGCGTTCATGCGCGAGCGAGTGTTTCTGTGTGTCAATCCTTGGATCGCCTGTCTCTAAATTGTACGAATACTGACTAAAGTCTTATTGTTTACTAATGATCGTGTAGTTTTAAACTCACTAAAAATTTGTCTAATCCTTGTAACGAATACGATTTCGTTCCCAGTTAATTTACGCCTTTTTATAATTATTAATTTACAAATATCCCCTACGGTATTGAAAGTATAAATTTCTATTCAATTAGTATAATATTTAATCGTTATCATATAGAGCTCCATCTGTGTTAATAAATTTAATGTAGCATTTTGGTTTCCCTGATACTTGCGAATGTGTCGATGCAAGAATTCGGTTCACTGCGCTTGCTCGCGTAGTAAAACACTTTAGTCTATTTTAATTTGAGGATGTAATGAGATAGACAGGTTTTCGACGCGTGGTCGAGTAGAGTTGTTTGAAGTCATGGAGTCCAACAGACACGTGGCTTGGAAAAGGAGAATCCCTTTACATTTGAAGTAGAAACCATTACTAGGGTAGATGCTAGAGTCCTGAAGAAATTTTTGTTTAGTGTTCTTCTTTAGTTAAGTCGACCCTTGAGATGATTTATATGGTTTTGAAGTAACGTCATCACGGTACGTAATTATTTTCATTTTGAATTTAAATTAATGCAGCTTGATTTTTGTAGTACAAGTTTTTGGTATTAAGTATTTCAAAGTTGAAATGTTAAGGTGCCCCTGTTGTGAACAAACAAAAATTTAAGCGTTCATTTTCGAACGGAAATCAAGTTCGTAGCCCTAGGCATATGTGAAGAATGGGCATCTGTTGTTGAAGTTGAACACGAAAATTGATGGGCCATGGTACAAAGTTCATTCACAAATATATTGGTAAATAGTTGCTACCGGAGTTGGATAGAAGTCATGCAAACTTCAGTGGTGAGTGATTTCTTTATTCAGTTCTCGCTAAACATAGGAACTACAGGAAATGTAGCGGTTGTTTTTTTGTAAATGTATACAGTAGTTTAAATTGGTGTGAATATTTTTTTTGTTCAATATCATTGATCATAAGAACGTTGAAGATTTAAAGATAAATTTAAAAGAATCGAAAAGGTTAAACAGGAATTTGTTTGTAACTTAACAGGTGACATTTTAGCGCTTGTTTGTCACATTTTATGATCAAGTTTTTTACTCGAAAGTATCATAATAATATACAAGTTATTTTGTACCGTAAGGCTATTTGACTTTTTGTTCAAAGTATAAATTTTATAAATATCCAAATTCAATTTTACATACAATAAGCTGAAATCATTTACACACTTGTTTGTAAACCAAAACAGGATCCTTTTTCGGTGATTATTAAAAAGTTGTTACTTATAATTAAAAACTCGATATCTTCCTTAAAGGACTTTAATAAATAATTAAGATCTTTGAAATGCACTTATGTAATAAAAGATAACGTATAAATACTTTGATAGTTTGATTGTAGAAACAATAGTGTATATAAAGTTGCATAAAAGATGTATATGTATTTCTTTAACAAAATAGAAAATGGATTATATTATTATAAATCTTATTTTTATTAAAGTTGATCATAGTTTCTCGCAGTTGGTACAAGCAAATTCACAAAATTCATGAGTCTAGAGAGAAAGGCCATCAGCATTCTTTCGGTAAGATATTTTAGAGTTATATTTTTAAATTGCTAATTTTGAAATCTTTTGTGATAATTTGACTAGACTCAAGTGAAGCTCTAGTTCTAGAAATTTTTTGAGGTGGTTATATTTTCACACAGTACAAGATCATTGTTCCAATTCAAGCTTGCAGTGTTAAAGGTAAGTAAGTATTATGTTTATACGTTTTGGTTGTTCAGGAGATGTTTTCTTTTCTTTTCAAAGATTTCCGTATCTTATCTTTGGATTGTTAGACATTACAGCTATTAGAAAGATACGGTGGCGTCCATAATATTCTCTTTTTATCGTATACCAACCTACGACCACAGCTTATAGCTCCCCCAAGTTGAAGAAACTTAGCTGGCTGGAAGATCTAATTCGAGGGTCCTTTTGTACAAAAAACCGCTTTCCATACATTTTACCCTAGACTTAAACTTTAAGGAACCCCTCCTTTGATGTGTGGTGACTCAGCCGCCTATAAGGTGGAGTAGTTACATAGAAAAAAGCAGGTGTAACATCCTTCCCATCGTTTCCAATTTACCCTTCTATCGTATTCTTAATTTTGAAATTGATTTATGCCTGGTTCAAAGTAACTAATAAATTAGACCAATGGCCCAAAAATTTTTTGTTTCGTAGGTCATGTGCTAATATTTTTTTATTATCGGTAGACCCCGCGCCTTTATAATATTGAATCGTTACAAATTCATCAACTTCAAATGTGTTTTTGACAGTTGACACAGTGCTACTGTGATAAGTTTAACTGTGGAGTGACAATGTTAAAAAAAACAAGGTAAGTTTTATACATTTATTAAATAAAACGACATCATCATCATTAGGTCCTCAATGCTGGAATTGGTTAGACGCGTACCTCCATTGTTTCCTATTCTGTGCTAACCTACACATTTTCACGAAATTTCCACACCCTGCATCTTCTGCTACCTGCGTGCAGTAGTCTGATCTAGGTCTACATCTACCTCTCTTATCTCCTGTATCTTCTTGAAATATAGCACGCACTATTCCCCAAAAATGCCTCAGAAAGTTTCCTCCACTTCTATTCCTCCTTCTTTTTTGTTTTCTACAAATATCTTTATTCCCGTACTATTCTATAACCTCTTTGTTATTAACTTTGTCTGTTCATGCTATCATCATAATACATCTGAAGCATAACATTCCAAAATGTTCCTTGTTTTTCCTGTTTGCTTCTCCTACTGTTCCTATTTCATAGGCGTACAGTGTTGTGCTCCACACATATGCTTCCAATAATTTTTCCCTTGTTTCTATGTTTGTTGACTTCAAACTTAGCCGCTGATTTTTCTTGATAGATACACTTCGGTTCCCCTTCTATTGTTTTGTGAATATATACCCTATTTTACCGACATTCAGTGGTATGGTAAGGGGATTAAGCAGCCTCTGGTTACCAATATCTCCAAACACAGACATTTGCCGAATTTATACTTTTCCAGCAAATTTTTTATTCTCTTGGTATGTGTTCTATCTCTACTATTTCCACATATTTCTTTCTTCCCATATCATTTCTAGAACTTCTTTGTTTTTAACTTTATCCATGATATCTTCATCATACCTCTATATCACCACATTTTAAAGGCTTCTATCATTTTTCCCGTTCGCTTCTCTTTCTGTCCAAGTTTCACAGCCGTACAGTACTGTGTTTCACACATATGCTTTCAGCAACTTTTCCTTATTTGTTGTGTTTGAACACAGTAGTTGTTTTTGTTAAATGTAGCACAACCACAGTGCTAACCTTTGTTTTATATCTTTTGCGTTATTGGCTTCCTAGGTAGCAGAAATCTTGAACCCCTTGTAAGTTTTCTATTTGTATTCTAATTTTTGATTTATTTTTCCCTCCTTTGCATATTAGTACTTTAGCTGTATTTCTTGTTAATTTTCATACCGTATCTCTCTGTTAGTACTGTTTCCATTTCATTAAGAGCTGTTCTTAACTCTTTCTTGCTAGATGATAATACCGCTATACCATTGTAACGATTTTTCTTTATACATCTGGCCTTAGACGTTGGGCGTCAGTGCAACTGATTTTCTCTAGACACCTGCCCCACTCATGGGCGCTAGTGAAACGAAGTCCTCCGACATAACTAGGGGTCTATTCCTTGGGTAGAGCTATGAGAAATGGGGAGTAAGTCGAAATCTGTTTGTAGGTCAAACTTAAACTAAAACAAATAGGCGCCACCAAGTCCGGACTTATTCAGGATAATGGCATGGCATATTTCTAAGGGCGGACGTGGAGACCCAAAGAAAAAAAGATCGCCTTTGATGACAAAAACCTGTCTTAATAAAATAAGACGCTGTTCCTGTAAGAAATTATAATAGTTAGGTTAATAAAAAAGTGGAACACCATTTGTGTCCCGCAAATATACATAAAGAAGTAGTAAAAAGATATTTTCAATATAAAGTTGGCATCAAGATTCTACTCTTAAGGATGTTAGCTTTCTGTGGTTAGGTTTGATCATATTTGATCAAAATAAAAAACTTTAATCTTGAACCAATTGTTTACTAAAAAGAATCTCTTTTAAAATAAAATGAATTGCAACAAAAATTTAATTAATAACTGAATTACTTCGTGAATTTTAATTTCAGGTTTATCTAAATTGTTCATAATCAAACATTTTACAGTATATTGTAAACTTGTTACACAAAAAAAAACTCCGACCCGTGCAGATCTGTTCAGGCAGGTTACATCTAAAAATGTTACTACTCAAGTTTTTCCTTTTTAAATTACATGTGCAAGTTTTAGTTTCTAAAAAAGCAGATCACAAAAATACTCTTGTTTACATAACTTGTGCTAAAGCTGTTCGATGCATTTGCTTTCAAGAACACATTTGTCAGCAGTATACTACAGAAAAATAAGTGACGTCAGTAACACCTGTTGTTGTTACTAACGATTCATAATGAACCACGCGTGTGGTTTCTCAAAACATCAAATTAGTGAATTATAATTTCGACACTGGAAATCCAGCTCAGCAATAGTTGAAACTTTTATAATATTCATGCTTTTACACATTAGAACAAATTAACGTGTTTCTAGTGTGAAACACCAAAAAGTACTTAAAGCTAACTACGAATCAAAAACTGCATTTCTCGCCTTGATGAGGTACTTGTTATTTCATGCGAAGATTACTGCGTGTAGTGTGAACCAAGTTCATACTAAACAACTTCTACCAAATGGAGTTGTTCCACGTGTAGAATCAAATACGGTCACGATACATTCGGCAGCTGCTGCAATCCGGATGTTAAATCACGCCGCCTCACCAAAGTAGCATCTTTACGTTGTATAACAAAGTGGTCTTCTTAAAATGGGTTAAATTTTCTATTTACAAAGTTGCGTTGTTAATTGTAGCATTCTTCTCGTCGCATAACAAAGTGGTCTTTATAAAATTGTTTAAATTTTCTATTTTCAAAGTTGCGTTGTTAATTGTAGCATTCTTCTCGTCGCATAACAAAGTGGTCTTCATAAAATTGTTTAAATTTTCTATTTTCAAAGTTGCGTTGTTAATTGTAGCATTCTTCTCGTCGCATAACAAAGTGGTCTTCATAAAATTGTTTAAATATTCTATTTTTTAAGTTGCATTGTTAATTGTAGCTTTCTTCTCGTCGCGCTAAATAAATTATCTCAAATTAAACAAGTTAATAACCTTCATACGATACCAACCGCTATTCAAAGATGTGTCCCGACTCCTCAAAGTTGATACGCAAATTGCCGGCCTGCACTCTTTGGTACATCTTATCGCTTCTTCCACGTATGGCCGACTGATTACAAAACTAGCTCGGACGACCGAGGCGTCCGAGGAGGGGACTGTCAAACCAAAACGCGCCTGCGAATAGCTGTAGAAGACACAGATATTTAACCACAAATAGAATACCAAAGGACGATGCTGCTTTAACGTATTACTTTAGTTGTTGAATGTATTTAACTATTATTTTAATAAAAGTGTTTTATTATTCTCGCACTTTTATGAAGGGATTTATTAATCAAAAATAAAATTGTTACACCATATGCAGGTCTAAGCATATCAATCTTTTATATCTGCATAATAATCCCAAATGTCTTCCTGCATTTGACAGCTTTCATTGCCTCTTCGATATACAAGTTAAAAACTAACGGAGATAGGGCACATCCCTGTCTCATTCCTTTCCTAATATCTACTTCTCTACGTTCCTGCTCTAATTCTATTACAGTTTTTTGGTCTTTGTATAAGCTATGTTATAACAGAATCTAATCATTTACTGATAGGGTTAAATAGTTAGGGGTTATTTTTATATCCCCAAATGTGATCAGTAACCTTTAAGGAGGGATTTCCTTAAAATGATAGAACGCAAATATCTTCCGACTATGCTAGGGGTCTATTCCTTGGGCAGAGCTTATGAGGATTGGTCGTGGTCCTTTTTACAAAGCATTATTTTATTACTAGGGCTAGATTTTCGACAAAACAGGGTTGTGAATAGGGCGCCACCAAGTCATTAACTTTAAACACAGGGTTTCCCTAAGGGGGACTTGAGCGTCCTTAGGGAAGAATACCTAGTTAACTGCTAACGCAGGAGCTGTAAAGAAAATTTAGTTAAACATACAAAAATGAGGACACAAGAAGTATTCTCTTGCTACCTCATATAAAAAAACAACAAAGATTAATCAGGCAACAATAATACGAACACAGGTTTTATGCTTCAAATACTGAAAAGGCTATTAAAGCTTCTTGTTAAATTGGGTTTATCACTTTACTCTATTTGATCTTATACTTTGTTACCCTATTTCCGAACGTACTGGTTCAGAATAAAACAATTAATTAAGAAAATTAAATGTTGTTTCTTTAATTAAAATTGGTCTTTCATAAAAATCGTAAATATAAAATTCATGTTCAAGAAAAGATAATACAAGTTTTATCTATTCATAAGGTATGATTATGTACTCAAACAAAAATATCAAAACTTTAAATGTTATTTAGTTACAAAGATTTAACTTGATTTATACTATAAATATCAGATCTGCTTTTTCTGTTTACATATTTATATAACTTTAACTACTTTGTCTATTAATTCATTATTTAAAAATTATGAGTGAAATCATACATAGATAAAACATCAATAGGAACTTTTTAAGTTTGCTTAATTTCATAAAATTTAGTATTAATTATACTGGACTAGTATTGACAACAAAAATTTACTAAGGTCCTTCTTAATATGCGAAACGGGTTTATCAGAATAGATAGTTACAAAAATATTTTCTAAAGCGGCCTTGTATCAAAGATCACCAAATGTAGACGTGATGCAAGAATAATTCTAATCTCTTACCTTGGCTCTGCAGGTGTTTTTTACATGTCGTCACAACATGTTCGTGCAGGTGTTAATGCATACACTTTTCAGAAAACAAGTGACGTAAAATCCACATGTTCCTCGGGACACAAACAGCTGCTTGACCCTTGGACTGGACCATGCTAACTTCTATGCGTTTTTGTTATACGCACGAATTTGACCAACCAAATTCCAATACTAGACTTATACGTGCTATTGTGTGTAGATCTTGAACGAAAGTTTCTACAATACTATTCCAATACATCATCGGAATTAATTTACAAACCATAAAATTTTCTACCTGCTTTGTAGGACGTTTCCTTTACATTCCAACTTATTGCTTTTCCCATAACATTACACAAAATCCAACTATCCATCGTACGGTTAAAGGACGTTCGTATTGGATCAATCACTTATCGCAAAGTTGACATGAATGAACCATAATTTAATATTCACAGGTGCAAAAGTAGAATTTTATCTTCTTTTAAACACAGTTTACTCGCTGCTTTAGTTTTGTAAAACCAGATAATACAAAACGACTTCTTAAAGTTGATAATTATAATATAAAAATCTAATTGAGGATTTTTACGAAGCGTTGAAAAACATCTTATCGTACTTTTACGAAATTATTAAAGGGATATTTTCTGTGTTATTTACACAAATGTCCAAAGAATTATTAAATGAATTTATCTCAGAAATTATCGAAACGAAGTTATTTATTAGAAGTCATTTAAAAACGTCTTTTAAAAGGAACGTTATAACAAAAAAAATGGAAGATTACTAAAAGCAAAATTACGAAGAGTGCAATTATGAGAAGGGAAATTTACGAAAAGAAAATCTTCTAAAAGTTAAATTACGAAAAGAGCGCTACAACAAATTATTTAGTTGGTCTAATTAATTATTATTTTAATTTTTACCATCGTTAAAACTTCAAGGCCTAGTGTCAAGCGCACTAGGGTTCAACTACCGCACAAAAGCCAGGCGCAAGTTACACGCCAGAACCCTTATTAGTTCCATTATCTTCTCTACAAGAGCTCTAGCTAATGTGAGCGCAAATGTGCTATGCACTAAACAAGAAAGCTGTTTGGCCTTGATAATAGTTGTATTAACTTTCTGCGCCTGATGTTAGCAACCAAACTAGCATTTCTGTATGGCGGTTAGCACATACAATATCAATACTTGTATTTATTTGTTTAAAAATGGTTCGCATAATTTTAATGACTATACTAGAGTTATTAAGACTAAAAATTCGTTGGTGTTCAACTGTGGTAAAAAAAAACTGTTACACTGTAGCATTCGTCTATCCCTAAAACTCATTCCAATCTTTTGAGTATTTCGAACATTTTTTCCATTTTGCATTGTCTAGATCTACAAACTTTGTATACGCGTTTTTTCCTTTTTCTATTGTTTTCTCCATTATCACCCTCAGAGCTAAAATAGCCTCCCATGTTCTACTGTTTCGCCTAAACCCAAATTGATCTTCTCCAGGTATTTCTTCGGCTCGTTTTTCCATTTATTTTTGTACAATTCTAGTTAATATTTTTGACACGTGTGCTGTCAAACTTATTGTTCGAATATTTTCACATCTATCCGCGCCTCTCTTTTTTGGTATAGTGGCAATGATGTTACGTTTGAAATCTTTGGGTATCTCGCCTGTCTCATACATATAGCTTACAAGGTGGAAGAGACGTTTCGCTACTACTCCTTCAGCTACTTTTAGAGTTTCTGCTTGCACCTTATCCATACCCGGTGCTCTACCATTTTTCAGGCCTTTTAATGCTAATTTAAACTCATTTCTAACAATAGCTATTTCAAGTGATCGTTTTCAATGTCTGATTCCTGTTCTAGTGCTGTTAGTTCCCTCCTGCATATAAATTCTCTATCAATTTGCCATCCAACCACTTAATCTCCATTTTCTATAATGATACATCTTTTCGCACCCCTTATATTTTTGCCGTGCGGTTTTATATTCCTAAAATTCATCCTAATTAATTTGTATGTTTCGTCTGTCTTTCCTATTTTCATATTAGTTTGTACCTCTTTGCACTTTTCATCAATCCATTGTTCTTTAGCTTTCTTGCAGTTGCGAATAATTTACCATTTTATGGCTATGTATCTCTGTTTCCCAACTTCGTCTAGTCTGTTTTTGTATTTTCGTCTTTCTTCTTTAAATCCAGAATATCCTTTGTTATCCATTCTCTTTTTGTGTATACAGAACATTTGTGTCCTAAGTTGGATTTAATGTTATTCCATTCTGTTTCTACTTCCTTAGTATCAGAAACTTTCCCGATATCTTTCAACAATTTATTCGCTTTTATTTATTTTTTAGTTTTATCAAAGTCAAAGTGCCCTTTACCGTGCCTCAAATTCTTAAATTTAAGAGCGGACTTCATAATTACGATGTTGTGGTCGGTGTCTATAGCTGCTTCTGGGTAGCTTATACAGTCTTTTACTTGATTCCTAAAGCGTTGTCTAACAAGGATGTGCTCTTTTTGATATTTTCCTATATCTCCTGGCATCTTCCACGTGTATCGTCTTCTAGCATGATGTTGAAATAATGTGTTTGTGATGGTAAAATTGTTTTTGTCGCAAAATTCTACCAGTTTATTTCCTGTGTCGTTTCTCGTGCCTAAGTCAAATAAATTTACTAAAGCTTCTTCCCTATCCTCACCCACCACTGCGTTAAAATCCCCCGTAATTATTAAATTTCCATGTACTTTTACGTATCGTAGTATGTTTTCCGTATCTTTGTAGATCGCTTATACCTCCTCCTCACTGTAGCTAGAGGTGGGCATCTATGCTTGTACTATTACTGTATTTACCGGTTTAGATTCTAATCTAACCATGAGTATTCTTTCGTTCTTTTGTAGGTAGTTTCATACACAGTGTCCTATCCTTTTTCTCATACCTATCCCCATATTCGAATTTTCTTCCTCTGATCCTGTATGAATTACCCTAAAGTCTCCGCTCCGAAAATCTCTTGCCTCTGGCCAACGAACTTCGCCGATTCTTACTATGTCTAATGCTACACCATCCATTTCAATTTTCAAGTTCTTTAGCTTACCTACTTGCTTGATACTTCTGACATTCCATGTTCCACCTCACAGAATGTCCCCTACTCTTTTTCTAAACTTTTTGATCACATCCTCCGGAATAATCCCCTCACGGTGATTTGAATTAGGAATCTTTTATCCCAGATGATGCCATCGTTTTATATAACAATTCAAGTTCGCTGAGTACTTGGGAGTTAATGTGGTGGTTTCCTGTTCCCTTCCACATCGCAGTGGTGTGTCTTAGAATACTACCGACCCCTATGGTCTCTGCCACTCCTAAGTACCGAAAGAACTGCCCTCTTTCGGGTGCCTGTGTTAGCGTGGTTCCTCACTAAAAACCCCACTATTTTCGTTAAACCTGTACGGTTTTTTATATCACTGGAACTCTCAAGCCTTCTCATGTCATAAATAGCTTTTTTAGTTTTAAAAGATATATTTTCTATTCCTGGTTACAAAATTCTTTTATTCGTCCCTATTCCCTAATAATTCAATTTCTTATAAATTTCTTCTTTTATCTTCTTACTATTCCATACACTACAATCCTTTTTTGTGGTTGACATATTTTTTATTTGAACAATTTAGCAAATCTTTAGGACTTGTACTAGCTGATGTCCGATTGACGCTTTCTCTTTGATGAAAATAGCATCGCAACTTAAGCCTCTGTCGCAAAAAGTCGATTTGCACAGTTGCAATCACAAATAGGTTCTATTCGACGTGTTTTCATTGGGATATACTTCAACCATCTGTTATAAATCGCACTATCAATCGCTTAATGATTTTTTTTCTGAACGTGTTGGTAAGAGGCCGATGACTTATTGTTTGGGTACTAAAAATTTTTATACTTTTATCCCAGATTGATTGCCTATCGTACATTATTGCTATGCTCATAGTAGTTATCGGTCTTTGAAATTACTGTGAGGGTATATCTAAGTTGGTAGAGTTACTTTTATTTGATTTTCTTATCGTAGTGGATGCGCTCGGTAGGAAGATGATCTGTTTATCTTATCGCAAAGGGTTTTCAGATCGATCTGTAAGAATAGGTAACTTATGCTCTCCATGCTTTCTCTAAGATGCTTGTTCTAAAACTCTGCTTTTTCTTATTTTTTTCCTCTGTTAGACCTATCTTAGTCCCCAGACAGTCATAAGAAGGCTGCCAATTATTCTTTTGGTGGATGAGTGTTGCTTCACTATCCACTGTCTTTTTATCGCTATTGCTTAATGCGAGCCCTTCCTTTTCCCTCTTCCACCTCAGCTCCAGCCATCCCACTTTTTCATTATTTACTACTTTTTCATTTATTTTTAAGTCACCGCATAGTTAGAGTGTTGTTACTTCATGACATTGAACCGTAAACGTGGGGAACCTACGTCTAGGTATGATACTACTGCCTTCCGCTGATGTACGTTATTATAGCCGTTAACAGTGATTTTGTTATTTGATTTGGCCTGTGTACGGATTCTTCTTTAATCGACGCCGGGATTACATTTCCCTTTCTGTCTGGTACCTCATGCTGTCCGTTTAAACGAGTACCGTTTCACGGAACCTCCTTTTGGAAGACATGAGTAAAAACTCTTTCACGGTTCCTACGGGACCACTCTAATACCTCAGGAACCCCCTTTTTTGTTACTATATTTGTAGAAGGAGCAATGACAGTATAAGGCTTCCGAAGCAAACTTAATTTTTACGTTATCTTTTTTAAAATTTTTTTACTTAAGCCATTACCTTATCTTAATGATTAAGTAAAACCATTCATGTTTAGTGTTGAAAAAAGCTTAAAGATCTCATCTTAACTAATTAATATTTAGAACCATATAAGGTTTGTTATTTATCTTTCCATATGAAGTTATATTAGATACTTTATTTTAACTAATTAATATGTGGACATAAATAGTTAGCTGTCTTTTCCTGACTAGGAGATTTTACTTTACCTGGTTTACGTTTTGAACCGCAAATGGTTTGTTACCTTTCTAGTCGAAACTGCCTTCGAGATTTTATCTTACATAAACAATAAGCTAAATCATAAATGGTTAAATATTTATCGTTCTTTCTCTCTGCAATTATCTCTTAGATGTTACTTTATCTTACCGTTGCATTAAAGCAAATAAATTATCTACATCTTTCATTTTAAAAAATACCTTTGAGAAATTGCCTTATCTATTTGACATTCCGCACCTTTGGCATTTATGCCCAAAAGCTAGGATATTATTGTAGAAAAAAACAGCTAACTTGTATTTTAATTTTGTATTGATAAGATAGATTTAAGAAATTAAGTTTTGTTATGCAGTAATACTGGTTTATTAGTTAACGTTTTTCCTGCTACAATGTATTTTGTCCTTATCTTGTTAAACGCCAGTATGAAATTTGTTTAGCTTAAGAGAATATCTTATAAAATAATAAATATTTGTTGTTGATAAAAATGAGCTTTGTATTTAGTTTTATAATGAATTTAAGTGTTAGTTCTAAGTGGTTATTTCTCATACTTTCCGACTAAATTTGTGCGGTCGAAGCTGCGGCAAACAAGACTCTTGAGTGCTTAGATGAGGTAGCCTTAATATCGAGTGGCTACTCCTTTTAGTTTTCTGGTATTGCAAGTATTGTTAGGGTTCAAAAACCAAATGGCGCCTACAGACATTAATCAATTTTAAGTTTTCTGTGCATGCGAGCTCTCATACAAAAAGATTTTTTCTTTTGTTTTTTTTAAAGCTTTGAGGCGACTGTTGCGTTTTTTCACTGCACGAAATTCCATTTTAATATTAGAATCACGGGCTTTTTGAATTGAGCAAGGAAAAGATTTTTCCCATCCGTAGTGTAAGTTACTAAGTGTGAAGTTTATAAATGTAGTTTCTACGAACCCAAGGATAATTTATGGCATGTATTCCGCATAAGCCAGTATCCTACAGGTTAAAGGAATGCGCTGTGGTTAAACGGTTCGCCATGAGAAACGTAGAAGGGAGGGAGTACTGCAAGCTCGTGAAAGCGAGGTAAGTTAAAGCAAGGAACTTGACTATCAGCGATCGAAAAGATCGAACGGGTGTGCGCATTAGTTCGACAAAGTGATTACTTCCTATCTCCGTACCTTTCCTCTTACCTAAAACAACTGTTTTGTGTTTCCATCATAGTTTAGGCACAATCATTTCGCCTTTAGAATTTGTCCACTTACAGAAAACACTACCCGCACGCGACCCTGACCTGAAAGCAAGCGAGGCCGCCTTTGGTTCCACCTAAAGCAAATAAGCCTCTGGCTTGTTGCTATTTCGTTGAATTTACCTGTGACGGCAACACTTGCAATTTGAGGACGTAATAATTTACGCCCAGTGTTGTGCAGTGATTGGCGATGCGGGTAAAACCTAACTGACTATAAAATTAACATCAATAGAAATTAGCTACCATATTTAAAATATGATCAGTAGTAAAATTCACAGGTTAAACATATATTATCAATTTAAAAAGTTTAATCTGCAATACTGTTAAAGAATTCTATACATATATTTTAGAAAGTCACAAATCACATTTCTTTACCTACAGTTAAATATTTTCAACCTCTTTGGTAATAGATTTTGATTGTCGCAATGCCGCTATGCTGTGACTTCACAAATATTGATGACGCAGTCAATTTAGAAATTGTGAGGACTATATCACCAACACACCCACTGTTAATGCGGCGGTTAACTTCGATAACCAGAGATGGTGAGATCAGTGGACATGTATATTTAACAATAAGAATAGCGGAAACCTTCAAGTACTTACCTAAGTTATTAGATTTAGCGGTATTCGAAGAACTAGTAGTAAAAAACGTCGATTTTTTGACAGAAGTTCGTATCTGTCTAACAAAAACCATAGCAACGCACAGCACATTTTAAACTAAGTTTTTGCGGTACATCAATAACACAGAGTAGCTTGAAGGTTAAATCACGACAATTCTAATGACATTTAATGTCCACAGGGCGGATGCAAGTTTACCTGCAAGCTTCATCTTATGTTATAACTAACAGTAAATTGACTATAAATACAAACGGAACATACCACCCACCAAATTGCAAGGCATTTTTGAAAAGAATATAATTACCAAGGGTGTGACTGAAATATAGAAAAGCCGAACAAAAGAAAAAATTTAATTAATGCGAAGAATAACAAAGAAACAATTAATGCGAACAGAACACAAAATTACAAACAAGGTAAAGGACAGAGCTTAGCGACAGGGCGCTTCCGTTCGCCTTGAGCGGCCTTGATGGTGACAACGCGAAAGAAACTATCCGTTTCCGGATGTATCGCCACGACACGTCCAAGGGACCAACGAAGAGGTGGAACGTTCTCGGCTTTAATTAGCATTAAGGTATTCAAAAGAACTGAAGGAGACGTTTTGTGCCACTTGGACCGTTACTAGAGCGTATGCAAATACTCTTTAGACCAACGGGTTAAAAAATATTAATGTATTCGTTGGAGCAATTGCCAACGAGAAAGGCGGTTGAGCTGAAGGTCGGAAAGGACTGGTTCTGGAATAACGGTTAAAGGTGCCAAAGTTAGAAAGTTTCCTGGTGTAAGGCAAGTCAAGTCATTGGGATCACTGTCCATGAGTGTGGGAGGACGCGAGTTTAAGATGGACTCAATTTGAACAAAGACTGTGGCCAATTTCTCGTAGGTCAATACTTGTTCACCTATGGTACGAAGAAGCAATGTTTTAACGGGCTACATACCCACCTCCCACAACCCACCAAAATGGGGCGCAGAGGGGCGGTATAAAATGCCAAGAAATATGTTCTTTAGAGATAGCGGACTTTGCAAGGGAAATTAACTGTCAGTGGGCACCACCAAAATTCGTACCGCAGTCACTGTAGAGATGATCACAATGGCCCCGCCAGGCAATAAATCGGAGTAAAGCTGCGAGAAATGCGTTGGTTGATAGATCAGAAACTAATTCAAGATGCAGCGTCTTAGTAGCCATGGAAATAAAGAGACATAGATACGCTTTTAACATTTTGGCATCTCTTACTCAAGACATGGTAATAAAAAAGAGACCAGCAAAGACGACGACCGAATGCTAAAAGGGCTTGACTTGAGTAACTCGATATGCAGGAAGGTTGCCCATAGGAGGTTGCGATGCGGTAGGAGCAGTTTTCCAAGTCACACACCTACTCAGAACACGAGGAATTGACTGCTTACCAGAAACAACCAAAAATTGTTGACGGACGATAAAATCAACCATTTGAACACCCGCGTGGAAGTATTTCAAATGAACAAAACTGATATACAAATCCGTAAAACGACTTTTACTGGGCAAAAAGACGAGAAATTTCTTTTCAAAGGATAAGGGTGAGTGAAACAGCCGCCCACCAACCCGTTCGATTCCTTTTCTAAATTCTTTTTTAGAACAGATCCAGACTGGAGGACGTCCAGTTCAATTGAAAAATGAGTTTGTTGAGTGTACTTAATCACAGGGATCAAAGCTCGAAAGAGGACAAAGGTCCTATATATTTTGACAACGGATGTTGTAGGTTATGGACAAAGCGAAGAATTTAAGCGACAATGCCAATAATGAATTGAAAAGAAGAATTATTTTCCAAAACTATTTCAATCCAAGAAAAGGGCGCGACGGCGGTCAGAACAATAGAACGTTCTTCGTTGAGAACTTCAGGAGAATTAAAATGTGGTATATGTGGACTGTATTTTTCAAACAAATGGTACAAGACAAGGGGGAGCCGCCTACCATAAAGAACATTGGCACAAGTCGCTAGGTAGTAAACCACGTGACCCAACATCGGCATGATTTTTATTGGAGGGAATATGATGCCAAGAAGCGCGAGAAGTGTTTTCTTGAATATAGGAGACTCGATTGGCGACAAAGGTTTTCCAGCGCTGTCGTGAGGAACGAATCCAAGAAAGAACCACCATGGAATCAGACCAACAAAAAATTTCACCAACCGTAAGATGGGAATCAAAGGTTTTAAGAATAAAGGTTAATAGTTTTGATGTCAAGGTGGCGGCTAAAAGTTCAAGTCTGGGCAAATCTGATGAGTGGCCAGAATTCAATTTTGGGGATTTTTCAATATTTTCTCAAAGAAAAGAAGTGATGCGGCAAATATTACGATATTTTTCGTAAATTTTATTATATGCAAGGGGGTAATTTGATGCTGTTTGATCAAAATTTTTAATGGTAAGTAATGCGGATTTTTCAAAGCGGACTGAAGGTAGAAAAATTTGTTGACGTCGGAGAGGTCGTCATTATAGTGAACCAGACTATCAAATCGATCAATAAAGGTTTCGAATGTACTGATATTACTGTCAAATGAAGGGAGAATCAACGGCGGTAAAATCACTTTGGATTCTGCACTTTGCGAAGGTGCGAATCCACCTATCACGGGGAGGCTAGATTGATTGGAAATAACTTGAAATAAAAGGCTTTAACAAGAAAAAAGGTATTGTCGAAGCGCTTTCTGATTGAATCCTCTATTTCAAACTGATTATCTGCGTCTTCAGCCGAAGTGATTTCACCAATAATGAAATTATGTTGCTCAAAAAAGTTTTCCTTAATCGTGTCGATCGACGTTTTAAAACACTGGGTTCAACTACAGTTTTGTTAGCGATTTTAAAAATCTCCTGAAAGGAGTTAATTTGCGTGTTTCTTATAAAATATGCCTTTTTGGGTCTGTTTGCCATGATTAGAAATTACTAAAGCGAAAGCGAAGAAATACAAACGGGAAAAATATGCAAAAGCAAAAGAAAGCTTTTAATGTATGCGCTAATATAAAGCAGGCAATTAGTATTGATTACCGCGATTTATGTGAAAATCCAAATTAAACACTACAAAGAATTTAAAGACCAAATTCAAATATTAATCAACCAAGTGTGTAACTATAAGATAATAACCACCAAGAAACATAAATGCTATACCTTGATAAGCGGTATCTAACAACGTAAGATGATAAAAATTTTAGAGCTTGCGGTAACATTCAAATCCGGCTCGAAGGGCCATATATGTCAATGCGACGGTTAACTTCGATAACTACAGATGGTGAAATCAGTCGACATAAATATTTAACAATAAGAATAGCGGAAACCTTTAAGTACTTACCTAAGTTATTAGATTTAGCAGTGTTTGAAAAACTAGTAGTAAAAAACGTCGACTTTTGACAGAAGTTCGTATCTGTCTAACAAAAAAAGCCACAGTAACGCACAGCACACTTTAAACTAAGTTTTTGCGATACATCAATAACACAGAGTAGCTTGAAGACTGAATCGTGACAAATCTTATGACATTTAATGTCTGCAACGCAAATTCGAGTTTACCTGCAAGCTTCATCTTATGTTCCAACTAGCAGTAAATTAACTATAAATACAAACGGAACACCCTCTGTGATAAAAATTAAATTTAAAACGACAGCTGTTCATAGAATAATTTATTGCCTAACCTTAATTCTTACAAAGTCTGTTTCTCACAGAATCTTTCTTGTCAATTACATAGCTAGAGTATTTTTTACGTGAACAATATAACGCCGATACTCCAAATCATCTTCGGACACCAAATAAAACACAAATTTATTCGGAACCTTTTGAACATCGTCCAAATGTATGAATAATTTGTAATTTACTGACACATGAATATTTTCTATTGTTACTGTATTTGGGAAAGCTATTGATACTTGCTCGTCCACAATAATCTTGTATTTTATAGTTTTCCTATCGAGAAATGCTGAACGATAGTTCTTGAAGCTTGAATTACTTTTTTCATTATACCATTTTAAAATTTCTGGAAATGCGCAGTTAGCTGAAATTATAATTGCAATAATTAGTGAAATTGGATTACTCTAAAAATAAATACAAAAATTGCATGTCGCCTTTATCAATCGGTCGTCAGTATAACCGTTATGGAAAAAAGCATCTTTTACGTTCAAAGGGATGCAACAAAGGTTCCTATTAGATTTTCCTAACTGATTCTTAATCTGCGGGGTAAACAACAAAATTCTTTCTGTGGGTTCTTTGTTTTATTTCAACATTTGATCAACTTATCCTCTGCTTTTTTCGCTTAGTACAGTCACCCTGATATATAAATTGCAGTTTTGACAAGTGTTCACAAATATTAAACAACTTAGCATTTAAGAACATTTATCTATTAACAAAAATGAATCCTTGTAACATTTCACTTACATAAAATCTCATACAATTAGATATACACACAAACCGTATCCGTTTATTTGGTTATTCATTTACATCGATTCTGTTTCTACTCTTAAATCCTCCAACAACACCCGGTCTATTAGACCTTTCTATAATAAGCCCGCTTTCTAATAATTTTTAACTCAAATCTATTTGCTATAAAACGAAACGTTTATCATATAAACTAAATAATTTATACCGTTTTAGGTGTCCGTAAATTTTTTATACATTGCGATAGCGTGTAATTACTTTCTCTATTGTTTTAATTTAATACTATTGGAAATAACGTATTAAACTATCCGATAAAATCGTGTTTCCAGTTTGATAATCACGTTTGATAACACCAATATTACTTGGAACTCTGGTTATAATATTCACTTTTTCCATATACACGACGAAAACATTCGTTACATTTTGTTGTTTCGGTCTTCATGGGAATTTTGCGCACGCAATACAGCGTGGTAAGTAATGATGGTTTTACAAACCTGTACTTTTCGGCGACAATAAGTTAATTCGCCTGTAACTATTTTAGCTTCTTCCGGTGGCCTTAAAGTCACGATGGATTGCCGCCCCTTGTTGTGATGGGAGGACAACCCCAAAGCGGAATCACGCGCCCCTCTGTTTCGTCCCGTCGTTAGAAATGATAGGAGCCAGCCCGACGGTGTCAACTCAAGGGTGAGTGTTTATATACTATTTACACCATTTGGTAACTACACTTGGTGGTCTTAACCTGATTATCATGATGTGAGATAGTATAAAGCATGAATATTACACCTATTGTGATCATTTTGTCCGCTTAATGGTACGTAATCGTTGGCATACGATGATGATTTATAACTGTTGATTTATCTTGTTTTTTCTGAGTTATAAATTTTATTAGTTAAGATATTGTACTGCCAATGTGGCATATGAAATTTTAAATTTATAACAATTTAGAGCTGTGGTTTTTAGTGTTGCGTTTGGGTTTTTTTTGTTGTTGTTAAATAATGTAGGGGGTAGATACCTAAAAACGGCAGCTTACCATTTTAAAAATTTCTTTTGATTGTGTTGATATGTGTAACTTGTAATTATGAATTGTTCATATTTTTTGGTACTATTGTGCTTTTGTACATAATTTTTTTTGTTGATTACAGGTTTTTCTTTTGTGTATGTTTAGTTGTGAGTTGTGCATGAGTGAGTATATTTTTATTTTAGGCCTCCGTTTGTTTTTGCCTGTAAAATACCCCGCCTACTCACCGATTGAGCCCGGTCATCGTTAATTTTGGATTTTTTTTTGGTAGGCTACGTCAATGCGCGTAGCAACTTATTTTTTTAATCATAATTGCATGGAGAAAGAACAATTCTCTTTGTCAGCGAATATATAAAAACAAGAACTAATAAATAACATTTATCAATCATTACTAAAAGTTATAATTGTATATTACTTAAATTATCAGTAAACATTGTTTACGAATTTTAATACTGGCCAGAAAAAATTAATAGTTTTTATTAATTTTTAACAAACGATATAATTGGCGCAGTCGTTGTAGGATCAAAAGGATATTAATTGGTAAAAAGACTATAAGCTGTTCGTTTCAACCATAAACTTTGAAAGAGAACGCAAAATCAAAACTATTATTGGGAAGAACAACTCCGAAACTAATAAGTAAGTTTGAGATCTTTTATTTGTTTTTCCTTTTCATGTATAAATATTAAAATCTTAGTTTTCACATTTTATACAATTTATGTCAATTAACGAAACTCAAGACGTAGTTAAAAGTTTAATTGAAAATTTTAATAATATTACAGTTATTGAGATGGCAACCGTACAAGCGGTAAAAGATAGCAGGCAGCTCCGTGGCGTAGTTGTATGTGTGTGACTACTACGCACAAGGTCCCGGGTTCGAATCCCGACACGGTCCGCTTGAAAAATGTTAGGCGAGCATTTTTCATAAAAATACACCCTCGTTCGGATGAGAGGCAAATTGGAAGTCCCGTGTGTGAGTGTTGTCACGCACGTTAAAAATCCCTACCTTGCGTGGAACAGCAAGGGTTCGGCAAAATTCCAAATTTTCCAGGTAAAAAAAACTCGCTTCCTGGCCAATGTAGCACCTTCGGGTGGAGCATTGGAAAATCACATGTAAGGTAAAAATAGCTAGCACAGTTAGACAAATCAGATCGCAGCGAACACTTACATTCATTTTTAAATGCGGTAGATACATTTTATAATAGATACGGTATAACAACAAACAATCGTTTAGGTGAATATGCCTTTTCTTTGATATGCCGAAGCAGGAGATTTTATATTATGCCAACTAGATTTGACAATTTGGCCGGAGATAAAAGAACTGCTAAGGTACAGGTTCGGTGAAAGGTTAGACAGGCAGAATTGCACCAACTTATGTATTTAAATAAAAACAAAGTCGAGAATATGATTGATTTCTTATATAGAATTAAGTTAACAAAAATTAGACTAAACTTAAAATAAACTCCCATGATACCATGACAGAGCACACAAAGGCAGCATTGGTTTTACAAAATGACGGAACAGCAGTAATAGTATTAATATCTAATACAAACGCGCAATTAAGAACATTATTAATGCTACACAAACCGTGAACCATTGACGAAGCCACTTTATTAGCAATAAATCATTTTTCGGTGGAACAACAAACCAACAGTCTACATCCATTTCAAAATAATCATTGCAATAAATATCAATGATGTGACAGACGATCATTTCACAATAATAAGAGAAATCAACAATTTTCTAACAATTACAAAACGCAACCGCAACAACGAACGAACAATTATAACTTCCAGAATAATAGCCATACCCACAACGGCTGTATAATCAAAATCATTCCAACACAAAAAACAAAACCCAATTGCTTAGTCAACTCATAAACGTGCAAAGCAGACCAGTTCCCGCAAACAAGCAAGTATTTGGGAACCCATATATGTATTTTCGCCGCAGAACTCATATAAACCTCAACACAAACCGGAACCAATGTCAGTGTGTAACAATTACGATTTTCTGTTATTCAAATATACAATTTTGTTCAATACACCTAGTCAATAAATATTAAATTTCTATTGAAACCTTTTATTCTGAATTCATACATAGTACGCCATCTACATTAGAATAGCCAAAGTAAACTTTAAGTGAACTTCTATTTGCTTGTATCTTGATTCAATATCCCTCTTTCCGGCGCATGCTTGGACAGCTAACATTGTCTCGTGGAAAAAGCCATTTTGATATCAGATGTAATCCGAATACCAGTATTATCCAGGGCCTGCAGGTTTTTAATTAAACATGCCGCCCCAACAAATAGTCAAGTGGAGTCAACGTATACCATGAGATTAGTTTTGGTGGTAGCATCGACCTAAGATGGTTGTAAATATATTTTTACGGTAAGAAAATATTTCGCAAGCTTACCTCAAAATTCTATTCTCTCGTTTGATTTCAGCGCAAGTTTTTTTTTAGTTTAGAGTTTTAAAGATTAAACTACCAATTATTAAATATGAAGACAATTTTAATTCCGAGTTTTAAAATATTAAATTCAAGTTACACGTAATAAAGCAACTAAGTATTATAAAAAAAAAATTGTTAACTATAAGGCAAGCACGAGACTGGAAAGTAGCTTCAATTGTTGCTAGGCAGGAAAGTGGAAACCCCCACATGAGATTGGTTCGTATGAAGGTCAAATCCGGACCCCTGCGTCAGCCACGTTCAACTATAAGAGTAGGGACGCAGATGTTTAAAAAAATTTAAAAGAAGGAAAACCGGCCGCCAAACAGATAGCCAGCGGTGAGTTATCCTCCATTTTTATACCTATATTCTTTTCAAGGAACCTTCATTTAAAATGCACAAATAATTTTCGAAGAAGCTATACATAAGTTTGTTTAAAATTAATTCTCGAAATTTTGCAAAGGTTCATAGATCAATTAATTTGTTTCACGTAAAATTTAGTTTGAAAGTTTAGTATTTGGATAAGGCATAATTGACCTTAATATTTTCAAGGTATTTTTGTAAAATTATGTTTGAAGTTACAAAGTTGTATTAAAAGGTTTGCTTTACTAAATATGTGATATGATAAGAATTGTTTGCCGAATTATTGTGTATAACACATTGTGATAGTACACCTGAAGTATAGCTCAATATCGACAATAAGTATTTTTCTTTGACCTTTGATTTTATTAAAGATAGCTATTAAAACTATAGAGCCATAACCTGCGAATTTTTTTTTTAAATATGTAATTTGTCTCTTGTACACTGAACAGGATCCTATTCAAGTAGCATAAAGTCACTGTAACATAAAATGAAAGTCATATATTTCTTGTGGAGAATTGAAGTAATTTATGCAATTAAAAAAAATATTTCACGAATGCTTAGAGATTATTATTAAATCGTAATAACGGAACTGTTTCGAAAGTCTCCATATAGATAAGTTTATATAAACGATGTATATATACATATGTTTTTAAAAAAATCAATAGAAAAAATATTAAGTTGTCATAGAATTTTCTTTCTTTGAAGTCAGCAGTAATTGTCCTACAGAAGCAAACAGTTTACAAATATGAAATTGTAGTATTAAAGAAAGATATTATTGGTGTTGAAGTTAAAAGTTTTTTTTTGAAGTATAATTTTGACTAGTGGATTTATTTATAATTTTTTTGTGATAAAGTGACTAGGCTCTAACGAAGCCCTAGTTTGAACATGTTTAGGTGTGGTTACATTTTCAGATAGCACGAAATCGTCGTTCCTATTCCAGATTGCAGAGAGCAAAGTAAGTATTTTTGTTTATGTTGCTCGTCTTAAATTTTTTTTCTTTCGAAGATTTCCGTATCTAATCTTCGGATAGTTTCTTATCAAACACTCATTAAGATACGGTGGCGTCCAATAAAATTTCTTTTGTTTTATTGTATACCATCCTACGACCCTAGCTCATAGCTCTGCCCTAAGTTGAAGAAGCTTAGCTGGCTGGAAGATCTCTTTAAAGGGACCCTTTTCTCTCAAAGCCATTCAACATCCTTTTTACCCTGGGCTTGACCGTCAAACAGGAACCCCTCGTAATCTATCGAGGCTCTGCCGCCTGTATGGTAGAGCAGACATATTATTTTCTTTTTGAAGAACTTAATAGGTTACAAGTGTGTACTAGACTTAGTAACAACAATAATCCCAATAATTCAATCAACTTTATGGATAATCTAAAAACTGTATGTCTTCTGCTAACTTGACTATTACCCAAAGAGAGAGTCAGAGGTGAGTCGGAGCTGAATTTGCTTAGTTAAATAAAAGAAATGAAATTTTAAGTTGGACGCCACCTTATCTAACACTAATTAATTAATTTTAATGGGCAGATACAAAAACCGTTTCGTGTTTATTATTAATTCTTATTTTTTATCAAATTCTAGGCTAACTATAGTGTGACAAAATATATGGTATATTCTGTCTCGACCAATTAGATACATTTCTCTACAACAAAAGTATTTTAGGACATGCACTTTTAAATTACTGGACCTAAAAATAGCTAAATTAATGATAGGTCTATTTCATTCTCGATAAATAAACATTTTTATCATAAGAACATTATAAAATTAATATCAACTAATATCAGAGGTTTTTGATTTTAATTACTCAAACAGGATTTGTAAATAGTTTACATATTTATAAATTCGTTATCTCAACCATTATTTGTCAGATCTGGCATACCATTTACAGTTCATAAAATGAATTAGCCTAATATTAAATCAGTGGATTTTCTACTTTTATACAAGACTAATTTGTTGCAAATCTTTACACAAAGAAACCTTTCAAATTAATTTTTTTAGCCCGGTTTCTCGCAAATGAAGTGGATCAACAAAAGGAAGCGCTAATTGTTACAAAGTTTAAATAGAAATTTACTTTAGTTATTTTCTTTTAACTAAATGTCTTAAACTAAAAAATTGAAATTTTTATTTATAATTCTGTTCCACGAAAAAATCTAATGGACAGAAATGGCGGTATTTCTATTTCTAGTTCGGTTAACGATTACATTGACGTCTCCAGCTTTTAAGGGAAGTTGTTTAATATAACAGGTTTTGCATAAATTCTCTAACTCACCCTAGATAACGAATTGTAGATAGTCAACCTGATAGAACTACTCTGCAGTGGTGTAGCGTTTTAGCTAGGTTAAATCATAAAATTTATTGATATCAGAGGTACATTTTCGTATAACAGAACAAACAACTACGTTAGACCAACGCCTCTGAAGGAAAAAGTGGTATTAGAATCCTTAAGCTTCGTGCTAAAAAACACACATTAAAGCACTGTCTCACTTCTTAAACTAATTTCACCATCAAAGATCACATTACAAGCTTTTAAGAGCATAGAATTGGAATGACAAAATTATTAAAGCGGTTCATGATAACGATTCCACGCCAAAGAAGATATATGTTTAAGAAGACTAAAACAGGCCACGAGCCATGTTTATAAAACAACTTGGACAACCTTGTAATATTTGAGAATGATTGTATCCCAAGTCATAGTGGGCGGTCCTTTCTAATCGAACATTCATTATTAAATATCCACCAATATCAACCCTCATACGCTTCTTTAATTAATCAGCACAACCCTCAATAGGTATACTTGTGTTTCCTATATAAAAATTATTGCTTTTTGGATTTTCGTGAATTTTGTTTTGTGTTAACAAAATTAACTCGTACTACGCCTTTTTTCAATCATTGGATAACTAGTCTCCATTTTTATTCTCATTAAATTTATTGTTTTTCGTTTAAAAGTAAAAATAAAACTCCTTGATTCTTGACCCTGGCCTTGATTAGGTTATAAATTAATAGTTAAACTGTAGGCTTAGAACAATGTAATATGTAAAAATATGTTAAGATGCCATCGGGGGTTTACATCTTTCTCGCAGGATTTTTGATTGTTCTCGGAAAAATTATGTAAAACTTTTATTGGACCTCGAACTAATTCTGCCAGCAATTACGTGGACACTTTTGTAAGGGACTCGGCTAGAGCAGTTGTGTTTTAGTCGGAGTGCTGTTTAATACGTGTTTTTAGATGTAGTAATACAATTTTCGCCCCTACCTGGCTCTACCTTATCCTATTAAGGTACTACTAAAATTGAAAGATCCATGCAACAAAAATTTGATGAGAACCCGGACCAAGACTTCTTGAAAATTCGACAAAAATGTAAGTAGAAACCTGTATTTTAAAATGTAGCCCTTTAGAACTTACTGTGAAAAAATTTTGAACAAATACACCGTTTTGCTGTAAACTCCGGTGCGTTCCTTGTGACTCACCTACACTTGGCATAAAAATTGCATGCCTTAATCATAACATTTATTATGGAAGAGTTAAGGGATGTTTAACGTGTAGCAATTGACTCTCGAACAGGAGTTGTAATAATTTGCGACCAAATTTGGGGCGTAATAATTTTCACCTGTTGGGTAAAACGTACTAATTAGGAGAAGTTAAACGATCTACTTATCTTATATTCATCCAAACAAAACAAAATCTACTTATTCAATAACACAAGAACATGCTCAGACAACTCAATTATGACCATTATCACGCAAGGGCAATGTCTATAAGACACTATTGTGTATATTTACGCATAGATGGAACTTATAGCAGGCAATACTTGGGAGGATTGTTTACCCCAATGAATCTTTTTGTTTCGGTCTCTCCAAGTACGAAAGTTATTATTTCACCGATGCGACTAAGTTTTCTCCCTGGTTATTTAAAATAACTACTTACCATTATATCTTTTCCAAAAGTCAATTTCGCTAGGTAATGCGTTCTTCTGTATAGCTGCTACGAAAACATTTCTAAGAACCTCATTTATAGAAGGTAGTTCTAAAACCATTCCTCTTGGACAGTTTTGGACTTTAGTGAGATCACCATTATATTTACATACACAAGGAAGTATATTTTCTGGTAGCCAAAGTGGAATAATTACAGCGGGTGCTCGTTCCCAATCTGACACAGCTACCATTTTGATGGCAAAATCTCCGACCTCATGGTTGGTAAAAGCTACCCAAATGGTAATACTAATAGGTAATAAAGATGCTACTGCGATTCCGAGTTTTCCAACACCACTCTCGTCACACTGCAAATATCGACTGTAGAAAGTGATCCTGTCTCTAATTTTTGGTTCTGAATCACAATCGTGTCGTGAGAATTGACAAGTATTAATATCGTTGGGTTCTGTTACGGTAGAATAAATTGAATACGTAGCATTCATTTCATAAGGTGATTTAATTAGTATTTCATGATCAGTTAGTTCATACAATGCTGAAGTAATGGTGATAGTCGAGGTAGTGCAAGATGGAATTGGTTCTCCAATTAATTTATACACCATACTTTGTGCGTAGCTCTCGGTCGAAGATTCGCCATTTAAGACTAAGATAACCTCGCTCCTAATCATTCTTTTTGCATCAAAAATAATTTTTAACAAGAATGTGGAATGTGGATGAATCGTTATGTCATAGGTTGTCACGCTGAAGAACCCTCGTTCATTTCCCAAAAACATTACTTTGTACGATATGTTAAAGTCATTTGCATTTTGTATATTAATGGTGTTTGAACAGGTAGAACTCAGGCCGGTTTTGAAAATAATGAGTTCTTTTGGGAAAAAACTTGGAAGTACTTGATATAAATATGTTACAAGCAGTAGAAGATGCGTATGGTTGCCGTAGACAATTTGCATAGGCGTTATCATAAAGCTAAAATTCAAAAGGTTCCAAAGTTGAATAAGTTGTGCAGCATTGTGCAATTCTAGTTCCTCGCAATCAGGGTCCAAGTAAACATCGTCTAAGTAAGGAAGCAAATATGGACAGAATGCTATTGTAACTACCATTAGTACTAAACTGTCTTTTAAATCGTCACCAAAATTTTGAATATTTTTGGGTTCTATCTTTGATTCTCTAAAATAATTCCACAAAACGTATGCCTTCTTTTCAAAATGATACGTCAACCAATAAAGCAATATAGTTTCTGATTTGTTATATATGTGCTGATTTGTTAATGTAACTTTTGTGTATGATTGGAAAAAGTGTTGTTCGATGGATTGAATATCTTTGTTTGGTTGAACGTCAGGCTCGCTTGAAATATTTTTGGTAAGCAAAGCTGGTTCGTTAGGGTATCTGATTCGAGCCAGTACAAAAACTTTATATATTTGCAAACACATATCTAACCAACTTTGTTTATGTAAACGTATAAATGTATTTTTTTCTAGGAGTGGTTCTATTTCTTCGTATCTAAAATATTTATTAAAATATTTTTCTTCTTGGAAAAATGTTATGTAATCTCTGTACTCTAAAAGATATACAGGTTCAACGTGGGGTAGTACTCCCCCTTGTAAAATAATAAAATCTTTTGCCTGTATATAGACATTATAAGCATATTCAATTAACTTCAAATGGTATACTGGAAGTTCCCTAAAACAAATATTAAATAAGAATTTTACACAAATGGCAACAAATAAATGAATAAATAGTCAGTGTTAATTAATTAATTTGAGTTCCATACAAATGATTAAAAGGTAAATTACTTTTATAAAAATTCAAATTCGGCAAAAACAAACAGAATTATGGAAAAGTATGACAAGTCGGGTTTAGTTCAAATTTTACTTTAAAGTTAGTTGAGGTGATAGTAATTAATTAATGGAAAGTGTAATTGAAATTCACGTTACCGTATTCGTGACTGTTGTACACACAAACGAACGGAATTAAAACTTATTATTAAAATTTAAATTAACAGTAAAATGTATTTTAAACAATAAATTGAAAAGATTTTTGAGTTTGAATTTTTAATATGGTGTATTATACTCCCGACGGTAAGGTACGCTAGCCACTACTACAGCAGTTGGTAACCACGATTAATGTTTGCATATAAATGTTTTAAATTACTACATCGCATACAAAAAACGAGAACGGTACTTACGTAACTGTAGGACTCCTTACAGCATTACGCTCTTATGGCGGCAGCTGGGCTTCGTTGAGCATTTCAGGCGTGGGTAGTCTTTCCGCCCCCGGTTGAATCCAAATTAAATCTGCCTTCTTTTTTCCTATTTGTAGAGGGGCGACAGGAAACTGGTATAAGGAACGATAATTAGGTAGATAAAAGGAAACCGACATATCAAAAAAAGACAAGATACGGCACAAAGATAAGTACATTCGTCGACGTCTGGCAGGCTAGTCCTCGACGTATCGGAAATCACCACCCTTTTTCCACACTCCGCGTCTGCGTAATTCTTTGCGCAAACGCACTGTCTAAAGTGACGGAAATACGCGCACAAGTCTTTTAAAATTATTGGCGCGAAATCCTTACACATTAAAACTAAAATTGGAAATGTTTACGGCCAATTTTCGGCACGTAACAGGTGTAGTAAGTGGAAATAAGAGTACCGATACGAATTAAAGTATAATAAAATATTTTAAAAAACCAATATTAACGAAAACCTAATTGGGGCAGTCAATAGCAATTTTTTTCCAAAAAGATTGGAAGACGTTCAAAACAGAAGTTTTCCTGTTCGTGGGTTTTGACTCTGTATTTGGAACGAACCTCAAGCAAGACAGAATAATGAAGATTATGTAAGTACTTTGTTTAAATTTTAGTTATAATATTTTGCAAATTATTTTTTAAAATATTTTGATGGTCTTAGACTTTTATCGTGCAAAATTTTATTGAACATTTTTGTGATACGAGATAATTTTATATATCGATGAGCATAGAGGATATTTTATCAGATTTGAATTGCTAGTACACCAGATATTCAACAAGGTGAATTTATATTTGATCCAAACAAATTAAAAACACACGATTTAGAGAATACAGTAGGGAACGATATTGAAATTTTCACAATGGCTACAAGTAAGATCAATAAAAAATATACTTTAATGCAATTCCGCAATACGATGAAAATCAGGCAATTTTGGGAATATTTATATCAGTTTGTGAAAAATTTTAAAGACCTTTTATGACGAAAAGAACCCAGCTCAAAATTCTTGGTTTTTGAGATTAATTCTAATGTAGGGCTAGCTTCAATTCTGATAGCTAGTAGAGAGGATTTATCGTCAAGGGATGATTATAAAAGATTATTAAGTTGTTATTTTAGAGATCAACGAAATTCAAAATGTTTAGTTAGAAATTTATTAAGCCTTAGAATAAATAGGAATGGAGAGTACATGATGTAGGCAGTTTAATTTTGACAAAATTGAAATTAGAGGAGAACGAGTCACAGGTTAGATTAACGAAAACCGCACTGTATGACGAAATTGCACTTGGCGTGATTTTAAATGTTTTGCCAAAGGGACTTTCAGACAAAATACGTTTTAGGAACCCAAACAGTTTAGGAAACACAATAAAAACGTCACTTATTACAGAAATCACATTCACTACCAGAATTTCTACAACACCTGCAAACCTAGCCCAAAATTTCGGTCAGCTTATAAAAAAGCGCATTACCCACGCTACAATTTTCAGCCATCCAGCTTTCAGAAACCCACAAATTTTTCATACAGGCCAATGCATTTTAACTAGAATCCGGTATTTAATCCTTTCAGCAAATACACTCAAAACCATTTTTCAAGACCAAACATCTTTCAGAAAAACTTCTAGAGACATATAAACAGTTTTTCAAACAATTTTCAGAGACTCACAAACACTTTCCAAAATAGCTTTCAGAAACTCGCGAGTAACTTTTAAGGCAATTTTCAAACATAAGTAAATAATAAAATCCACTTCAAAGACCTACGAATAATTTTCAAAACAGTTTTTCGAAACCACAACTGAGATCCCATGACAATTACAAACCAGCCCCAATGGAAGTAGACAACACATCCGAAAGCATCCCACCTATTGACAGACACATGCAATCGAGACCCACACAGAATACGAAACCAAAATTTTCAGCCGACAAACTCTTTCACTGGGAAGTAGCGAGGAATAAATCATTAAACAGAAATAGCGTATACCGGGACTATTCAGACAGAACATACGAAGTAGCCAAAGAAACCCAATGCAATTCACAATTAATGAAATGGAAACTGTTCTAACAGAGAGATATGGTACGAAAATTAACAAAAATAAAACTAAAGTACTAGTATGCAAAGAAGAGGAAAATAAATCAAAAACAAGAATACAAATAGGTAACGAGAAATTACACGAGGTTAAGGATCTCTGCTACCTAGGAAGCCAAATAACGCAAGATGAGAAGAGCGCAAAAGATATAAAACAAAGATTAGCTCATGGTCGTGCTATATTTAACAAGAAAAAGCAACTACTGTGTTCAATGACAACAAACATAGAAACAGGAAAAGATTGCTTAAAATATATGTCTGGAGCACAGCACTGTACAGCTATGAAACTTGAACAGTAGGAGAATCAAATAGAAGAAAGATAGAAGCTTTTGAAATGTGGTGCTACAAACATATGATGAAGATATCATGGACAGACAAAGTTAAGAACAAAGAGGTGCTAGAATTGGATAGGAGAGATAGGATAATAGGCCACATACTAAGGCATGCGGAATTAATGCGGAATATATTAGAAGCAGAAATAGGAAAAAAGAGGGATAGGGGTAGACCTAGGTTAAACTATTGTACACAGTTAGTTAAAGATGTAGGTTGTGGAAATTTCAGGAAAATGTGCAGGCTAGCTTAGAATCGAAATCAATGGAGGTACGCGTCCAACCAGTTCCAAAAGGGAAAACCTAATGACGAAGAGAAATAATTATACTTAAATGTGATGATTATTATAAGCAGCTACAGGTATTGGTTTTGCAATACTCTCAACTAATGTTAATTGTGCAAAAGCATTTACTGGAAAACTATTCATTCGGCCAATGTGTAAGTGTTGTGCGATCTTGGCGGCCACAAACTGCTTAAGACCCTTCACGGACCACTGAATATTGGGGAAATAGGGTATATATTTGTAAAACAATAGCAGGTGGAACCGAACTGCATCTAACAATAAAGAGCAACAGCTATGTTCGAAGACAACAAACATAGAGGCAAGGAGAAAATTGTTGAAAGCATATGTCGAAAACAAAAAAAAATACAAAAAATAGAAGGGCAGGATATGTTCTAAAGCATTTTCAAGGGAGATAGGAAAAGAAGAGGTAGAGATAAGCCTAGATCAGACTAATGCACGCAGATAGTGAAAAATGCAGACTGTGCAAATTTCAGGGAAATGGGTAGGTTAGCTCCGAATAGGAAACAATGAGGGTACGTGACTAACCAGTTCCAAGACTGAAGACCTAATGATGATGACGAGCTTAAAGTGACGAACCTACAAAATAACCAGCTAGTCTGTCATTATAATAGCCAAAAAGAATTGTTATAAACTGTAAGTTCTTGACCTATAGTGCACAAGAACTAAAAACGCAATTTTATGCATAATAGCATAATTTTTAATAACAGGTAACACAGAATAACGGAAATTTTTGAAATGCGTCGTGGCAGCCAGGCAGCACTGCAAGACAATCACCTTGAGCAACAGCATGCGTTAGCCATTAAAATGTTTTATAAAAACACTAATAGTTTGGAAACTGCACAGAGGGACTTTCAACGTTTTTAAAACTTAGGAACTCTCATGGTGCCATCCCATCAAAGCACGTGATAAAAATATGGATGAATAACTTTAAAAAGACTGAATCTGCCCTAAAGAAAAACCAAAAGGACGACCAAGAAGTGGTCGTACTCCACAGAACATTAATGTTATAAGCTAGTCTGTCTTACGAAGCCCACGGCGGTCAATTCGCAAGCAAGCAGCTGCTGTTGAAATGTCCCAGGAGAGTGTACGCAGAATTCTTCATTTAGATTTGAAATTTCATCTGTGCAGGCTGCAGATAGTGCAACAACTGAATAAAAACAACCAGTTGCAATGTCAAAATAATAACAAACATAAACAATGACGATGAATTTCTAAGTAAATCGTAGATGTTAGGTGAAGCTCATTTTCATCATCTAGGTTACGTGAATAAGCAGAATTACCATTACTGGACAGACACAAATCCTAATAAAGTTTATGAACGCCTTTTAGACGCTAGTAAAGTGACAGCATGGTGTGCTGTTGTGTTACATGGAAGCATCGGACCTTATTTTTTTGAAAATGAACAGGGTATCCCACTAACTGATAATGCGAATCGTTACGTAGAGATGTTACACTCTTTTGTTACACCTGAATTGAAAAATTTTCCACATGTTCAAAAAACCTGGTTTGAACAGGCCGGAGATCACACGCTGCATGGCAATCAATGGAAGCTGTGCCAAGAATTGTTCGGTAACCGTGTGATCTCAAAATTCAGTAGCATTCCTCGGGTCCTTAAATCGCCAGATTGTTCGTTTGTGATTTTTTCTTGTGGGGTTATCTCAAGAGTAAAGTGTACACGATTCGACCAAGAACTGTGGACGACTTAAAACAGAGAATTCAGAAGAAAATTCACAGTATCCTAGCTGAGATGTCACAGCGGCCAATGAAGAATCTTGGCAGTAGATTTCAAGAATTTATTCGTACAGGAGGACGGTATCTAAAGGACGTAATTTTTAAAAAAATGAGGAATTCCACTGTCTTAATAAATGGCAAATTTTAAAGTTTCAATTACTACAAATAAAGCGATTTTCATCCATTCTTCCGTGTTTTGTGTCACCCTGTACAAAAATAACTATGGTTAATAAAGCACCCTCTTTTGGATTGAAGAATCCCTTAATCTAATATTAAAATAAGCTTTGCAGAGCCAATAACGCGAGTTATAGGATCCCCCATCTATTATACATATAAAACTAATATCTTTATTAGAAAATATTAGGAAATATTAGGAAATGTTAGGACAGTGCAACAATGTCATAAAAGACAAATTGCAACATTTTATTACATTATATTATGATGATTTCAGTTCCCACGAGTGGAAACGCTACAAAGTAGCACAAGGATAAGTGACACTGCAGAAGTCAGGTCACAGACGGTCGTAGGATGTCACGTACCGAGATTACGCAGAATAAGCCTGCAACATTGTAATTATGAATAGCTTTTAAGATAGCAACTATGTATTATGAAGTGTAAGCGGACATTACGTCCGCAGGTTCCCACAGAATTGTGAGGGGGAGAAAGTTATATAAGGACCAGGAGCTCCACTCCTAGTCAGTTCATCAAACGTTCAGCTTTTACCTTGCAGTTCGTAGATAACTCACTGTACAATTAAGTATTAACTATTCGACTTAGAATAAATTAATTCAAGATTGTAATTGTTCAAATTTGTAAAACAAACAAATGTGTTAAGGACCAAAGAAGTCTTTTTAAGAAGGACCGCTCGAAGCCACGAACCTTAACTGCCGCAGTCGGTAGGATGTCAAAAGGGCACTAGCGAATCCAACTTCGAGGAACTGGTGGTCCGGGAATTTCAATTCCGATTTTGGCAGAACAAAACAAAAAGTTGGAGGAGAAACACGCATCGTTCAAGTCCAGCAGTTGAAGGAGAAACAAGCATAGTTCGAATTCAACAAAAGAAACAAATTGGAGGCGATACAAGCATAGATCAAATCCTAGAAGCCAAAAGAAAAACAGAAACAAAGAAAACAAATCAATGAAAGCAACCAAGCAACTAGTGTAAGTTCATTTTCCTAAACCAATTGAAATTTATCTTATTATTAACAAAGACAATTGATATTTGCTAGTTTTATGAATTTATTTATGTATATATTGACTATTGTTACAAATATTTTATGCCATTTTTTGAAAATAATCGACTTAGCAATTGCTAGAGATTATCTTCAAGCCTTTATTGAAATTTTATTATTGTTTTACTTGTATATATGAAAAATTTATAAAAACTTGAGACAACAAAAAACTCTGAGACAAAGAACTGAGAAAAATTATTCTGAAACAAAAACTAGAGACAATTATTAAAAAAGTCGCAAAGCGCAAGAGACTAGATCACGTTATAATTAACGTAAAAAAAATTCTTAGAAACAAAACCAAACCTCTTAAGATTGCGGAATTAAATCTTAACTGGCGCGGAAAAATTTTTTAAAAAACCTCTAACTCAACAACCTTAACTGGCGCAACAAATTTTAGAATTAAACCTTAACTGGCGCGAAAAAATTTTTAGAAATTTTGAATTAAACCTTAACTGACGCGAAATTTTTTTAGAATTTTTGAATTAAATCTTAACTTAACTAACGCAAGAAATTTTTAGAACTTTTAATTCTACAATCTCAACTAACACAAGAAATAAAAGTTCTAATCCCACAATAAAAGAATTAACTGACGCACAAAAATAATTTAAAATACACCAAGAAAGAACGCGAAAGCAAAACCACGAGCAATTAAAAAACCAAAACCTAATAACACTACGATTCAAATTCAAATACCATCCATAAATAGACAAATCGCATTCTATTATTAAAAACCACATCTTAATACGAGAAATAACGAAGCGCGAATTCAAATTGAACGCAAAATCAACACTCATCCTTACAAAAGTGAATGAAACTAACCTTGAATAAAGACGCATAAAATCTAATAATAAATCACATCAAAAGCTATTTAAATACATCGCGAAACCTTTCAGAATTCAAGCATTATAAACAGCATAAAATTACAATCGAAAACTTTATTTAAGTATCAATCTAAAACTACTCAGAAAGGATAAATAAGTACGGTACTAAAACGCAAACTACAACCGTATTCAAACGTGAAAACATTTCAATAAATTAAAGACGCACAAATTTCAGTGTATAAAATCACTGCGAGTAATAAATTACACCCACGGTAAAATTAAAAATAACTTATATTAGAGACGCAAACGCAACTAATTAACTAACAACATCCTGTAGCAGATAACATTGTAAGCATTGCAGACACCTTACAATCGCATAAACCAACGAGATAATTATTACGCACCTAAATAAAATCGACATAATAAAAAAAATTTAGAGAAGTTTTAACTGACGCAAATAACACAAAACATTCACACCCGATAAATTACCACAAAAATAACCCAGCCTATTGAAACTTCAGAAATTAAAATTAAAAATCGGCAAATCAAAAGTAAACTCAACCAAACTAATACCAAGCGTAAAACTCATTAAATAACACCCAAAAACTACAAAATAAAACCAAATTTTTTCAAAAAAAAAATAAAATTTTTTTTTACTTTTTAAAAATTACCCAAATATTACCCCAGCCAAGATGACTAATAAAATAAAGCTGTACCTCGAAATGATCCCAAGCTCTAACGGAAATGACACATGCTTACTCATCAATTATATTTTGCTTCCGAAATATTCTTAAAGACCTTTTATAAGCCAGGTGACAACGACAGAAACACTTTATTGATCCGCCTCATTACCAGTAAACTAACCGGAAGGGCACTAACGTTAATAGCCAGTCGCGAAGACGTAGACGAATGGGAACAATTTAATCGAATATTAATTGCATATTTCGGCGACCAACGGAACTTAAAATGTTTAGTAAGGGATTTAACCGGTCTGAGAATGGAACACAACCAGTCACCCTATCAATTTGGAATGAGATGCCAAGATGTAAGAAGCCTAATCTTGACAAAACTCAAAATCGAAGAAACCGACCCAAACGTGAGACTATTAAAAACTATAATGTATGACGAAATGGCATTAGATACCTATCTAAATGCACTACCCGAAAGACTTTCAGATAAAATTAGATTTCAACACCGCCAAAACTTAAAAAAAGCAATGAATATGATAATCGAAGAAGAAAACGTAATGTACTATAGAAACCGACTATATAACCCCAACGCGAATAAAAGCTATACGTCAATGAAAACTATACAACCCGCAAGACAAATAAATCCACAACAAAAATTTAACCCATTCAATGCACAAACAAACCAAACGCGAACAAATAATCTACATTTTAACAAATCACCCCGTATTAGAATACCCAGACTCTTCGAAACCATTCATATTAACAACGGACGCATCAAATGTAGCTTTAGGCGCAGTATTAAGTCAAGGAACAGTAGGTAACGATAAACCCATCAGTTACGCATCAAGAACCCTCAACGAAACAGAGCAACGATACAGTACGATAGAGAAAGAATTGTTAGCCATAATTTGGGCAACAAAGTATTTTAGACCGTACCTATACGGACGAAAATTCTATATATATATACCGATCATAGACCATTAGTTTGGCTATGCAAACTCAAAGAACCTAACTCGAAATTACAAAGATGGAGAATTAGACTAGAAGAATATGATTATGAGATCATATACAAAAAGGGAATTTACAACAATAATGCAGACGCTTTAAGTAGAATCCAACTTAACGCACTTGAGACAGAATCATTAGTAGGAAACGTAGACGAAACTGAAGTCAGAGAAGACCCAGAAAAAATGGAAACTATACATTCGACACAAAATGACGAACCGGAAACCGCAATAAAAATTTTAAACGAAGCTATAGACATGAAACCCAATCAATTCATAATCACAGAAGTTTTAAACAACCCCAACCCTGTAAAATACACGAAAGTGGATAATAAGAAAATTTACCAAGTTCAAATAACTAAAGACGACAATAAGTCACAAATAATTAAAATATTAAAAGAATACACCCCTGAGAAAAAACGATTTTACTTTTACTTCAACACGGAAAACTTATATACACGATTTTCAGAAATATATGTAAAACTATTTAACAATTCTGGCCCCGAACTTATAAGATGCACAAGAAAATTAATAACCTTAGACGACCCTGACGAAATAAATGACGTAATAAGAAACCAACACGAAGGAAAGACCAACCATCGAGGAATAAACGAGACCCTAAAACAAATTATGAGACGTTACTATTTCAAGGACATGAAAGAATTAACTACAGACTTTATCAACCAGTGCGAATTATGTGATAAAGCCAAATATGACAGAAAACCCCCAAAGATACCCTTAATGTTAACTAAAACACCAGACAAACCTTTTCAAAAATTACATGCAGATGCTCTAGTAGTAGAAGCACAAAGTTACCTAACAATCGTAGACGCATTTACGAAAATAGGACAAGCAATACCAATCACTTCTAAAAATAGTATAGACGTAACTCTAGGATTTCTACACTATTTTACCTTTTACGGAACACCCGAAGCAATAACATTAGATAACGGAAGCGAATTCAAAAACGAAACAATTCAAAACACTTTGGAATTACACAAAATAAAAATTCACTTTATAACGGAAAACCACCCTGAATCAAACGGACTAATTGAAAGACTACATTCAACCCTATTAGAACAGATCAGACTATTAAGAATAAACTACAAGAAAGAACACATAACCAACTTAATGTCATACGCATTAATCGCGTATAATAACACGATTCATTCAACTACAAATTTTACACCCTTAGAACTAACCTTAGGACATTCAGATTCACGCAACCCCTACGATATGCATCATAACAAAGAAATCTACCAGCAATACGCTAAAGACCACAAGGAGAAACTAAAAATAACTTACGACAAAGTAAAGGACAAATTAGATAACGATAAAGAGCGAATTACCGCGACCCGTAATAAAAACTCAGACATAAACAAATTTTCCATAAGACAAACCGTATTTGAGAAAAATTACCAAAGTAAAAGACACAAAACGGCACCGAGAAATTTAGGACCCTTTAAAATCAAACGAATATCCGACAAAAACGTAGCCGCGATAGACGACGGCAAGATAACAAAATATGTTCACCTCAAAAATTTAAGACACCCTGTACTTTCAGATGGACAATCGTCACCCTTACCGTCAACCTCCACCCAGGTAGAACGGACCCAGAAATTATAATTGAAGACATAAAGAATAACCCCGGTATACTACCAATAAAATTAGGCAGTATGCAAAACATCATAGATTATTGGACCTTTGCACAAAAATTCGAATTAACCGAGCTAAAACGAGAATTTCAAATAATCAAAAATAATTATTTTCGACTAAAACAATCAATGGACACAACAATTAATAGAAAATCAAAACGACCTTAAAACCATAATTAGTAATCAAATATCGTTAACACAATCAACGATCATCAAATTTAATGACACCCTTAGAAAACTAGTTAGAAATCAAGATTAGTATAGCCAATCGAATAGAAACCTTAGAAAATAACATGCGAACTACCATGTTGGGCATGCGAGATTTAATCAGATTCAATACGATATATAACCAAATAATATCAACCCTAACTTTAATTCAACAAATCCTAGCAACATTAGAAAACGCAGTAACCTTTGCAAAATTAAATACCCTACATTCAAGTATAATAGAACCAATAGATTTATTAAAAGAATTATTAAGAATAAAATCTTTTATAACTAATAGTAAATTACCTTTCGATGTATTAGAATCAAACATTTTAATATTTGAAAAAATAGCTATAGTTAAAGGCTATGTAAAAAATAACGATATAACATTTTTAATAGAAATACCAATAGTAGAGATTAACAGTTACAATTATTATCACTTATTTGCTTTTCCAATGAAAATGACTAGCACATACCAAGTTATTATTCCAAAAACCAAATTCCTATCCTTAAATGAACAAAGATATGGTTATACGAACGACAAATGTAATGAAGTCATACCCAATCAATACCTATGCCAATCATTGACAACAACAACAATTCAAGAAGACAGCCCTTGCGAAGTACAACTACTAAAATTTACCAATCACTATAAAAATTGTGAAGCCAAACCTGTATTAATCAACAACATGAAAATTCAGAAAGTAACGGAAAATAAATGGATAGCCATTTTCCCCACCGAAGTAATCGCAACAATGTATTGCAATCAAGACGAAAATAATTTAGCATTAACCGGAAGTAAATTAATCACCCTTAAGGAAAATTGTTATTTAAAATTAAAAAACGAAATAATTAGAGTTTACCAAGATCCAGTACAAAGCAAGAAATTAGCAAATCTACCCGATCTGCAAATCAAGATTACCCAAGAAGAAGATGAAGAAACCCTTAAAAAACCAATGCAATTGGAACACCTGGAATTAGACAACTTAAACCACGCCATGAAACTCATGGAAGAATATAAAGAAAAACTGAACGAGATCAAGACGCCCAAAGTGCACTACGATAATATTAGTGTATGGACAATTATATTGATTTTATTGACTATTTTATTGATCATTTATGTAATGTACAAAATATGTATTAGATTTAAGAAACCCAAACAAACAAATGTACCCCTAGAAAATATGAATTTTAAATGAGATTAAACGAAAACGAATTTAATTAAAAATCAAGAAAAGGTAAAAACCCTTAATTTTTAATGTACGTTGGGAGGAGTTATAGAATCCCCCATCTATTATACATATAAAACTAATATCTTTATTAGAAAATATTAGGAAATATTAAGAAATGTTAGGACAGTGCAACAATGTCATAAAAGACAAATTGCAACATTTTATTACATTACATTATGATGATTTCAGTTCCCACGAGTGGAAACGCTACAAAGTAGCACAAGGATAAGTGACACTGCAGAAGTCAGGTCACAGACGGTCGTAGGATGTCACGTACCGAGATTACGCAGAATAAGCCTGCAACATTGTAATTATGAATAGATTTTAAGATAGCAACTATGTATTATGAAGTGTAAGCGGACATTACGTCCGCAGGTTCCCACAGAATTGTGAAGGGGAGAAAGTTATATAAGGACCAGGAGCTCCACTCCTAGTCAGTTCATCAAACGTTCAGCTTTTACCTTGCAGTTCGTAGATAACTCACTGTACAATTAAGTATTAACTATTCGACTTAGAATAAATTAATTCAAGATTGTAATAGTTCAAATCTGTAAAACAAATAAATGTGTTAAGGACCAAAGAAGTCTTTTTAAAAAGGACCGCTCGAAGCCACGAACCTTAACTCGCGTAACAAAATAAAACTTTTAATAACCTTTAGTAACAACCTCATTTAAATTATAAGGTGTACAAATTTAATTCAATAGATAAAGCTGGAGGCCTTTAAGTTTTTTTTTAAATGTCTACCCTTCTTATTTAGTATCTTTAATGTGCTCTAGAAATTGTATGTGAGCCATCAAAAAAAGCATTTGTCTCTTGAACATACCGACCCCCTTCGTCTACGGCTCGGGAAATGACACCTTCAGGAGTCTGCACTTTCTTCCCTTGGTTCAAAAATTTACCATTCAATACATAGCCTTGTTTTTATATTAAAATATTTTAAAATATACCTACCTAATTGATATATATTGCTCGAGCTGGGTACCAACAAGTTTATGTAGAACATCTATTAAAACCAAAGTTTCTTTCCTCTTTTTAGGTTTTCTGGGATACAGCATATTTTCCCTTGTATCAGACTCTTCTACAATTGTAGGCAAAATTGCAAAACCATCAGGAATTTTATAATACTTCCGCTTGTAAAATATCTGATGATAGAACCATTCTTCTAGTACAGCAACAGTAATGCGCATTTCTTGTGCATATACTGTCTTATCAAAGTCTTCTGGAAAAAGAGGAAAACACCCTGATGTACCAGAATTCGATATAAGCGTATCAGAGTATGGTATAAGACTAGTTCTTTTTGGGAACAGTAGCTGCTGTAAGAAAAAATTAAACTTGGTTAAGAATAAAGTTAATTATTTACGTCAAGTCGTTGTGCCGTTATATTCCGTTTTAAAGCTCCATATGTAGGGACTTTTTTAAGCTTTAAATTATTTTGAATAACTGAATGAGTGGTTATTGAGCAATTTTCGCAATACCCTTTTACTTGAACATCAATTTCAGATCCGCATGTGCACTCTAGCGTCACCACCGTATCAAAGATCCTGCAAACGCTTGATTTGAAGTTAAGGACAACCGTGATTTCATTTGTAGTGTTCTCATTTTGCTTAAATTCTACTTTCAACTTTTCTAAGGTGACACGTGCAGAAAATACACAATTTTTACTGTGAAAAGCTACCTCAATAACAAACCGAATTTCTGTGTTAAAATTTAGAGGTATTGGTTGAAACCATATCGAGTTTTCCAAAGTCTTAATAGTGGCGGTATCATATTCTCCTTTTAAGTGTATATAATTGAACACCTCTTCTTCGAGGTAGTGTTTGATATATATGGGACATTTACTAAAGAATACGCCTGGTTGTGGATGCTGAAATTTAACAGCGAGCACCAAATCTTCGTCTGGAGCAAGAAGACCAACAATAGCGTTTTCAAGAATGGAAACTTCATTACCAGTTACATAAGTTAAGGAGAAATAAGGGTCTAATTCATCTATACGAATACAAAATTCACACGAATCTTGAGATGGATTCCATATTGTAAGTTCACTTTCCACATCAAGAACTGAAATAGCTGGGACGTACTTAAAAGTAAAATTAAGCCTGGAAAATCCTATTATATCCCTTTTGACAGCGTTGCGTATCTCCAAGGTGGGTAGTCTCATGGGTATTTCTTCATAATTTATTTTCGCGGTATCCATAAATAGTCGTTCGTTGTTTTCAATATAGCTACATGGCTTAAGCGATACAGGTACACGAAAAAATGCAGGTCCTAATAAATTATTAATTATCATAGGTAAATAAAAACGGTTACAAGCTGCACCCATTGGGTTAAAGTGTAAAAAAAGTAATTTGCTTTGATGTGCTTGAATTTCCAGAATTTTAACCGATTTAGTAAATGGATCGTATGTTTCACTCTCCGTTATTGAGTATTCGTGGTAATCTTCTAAACAAAATTGTATAACAACTAAACCTTCGCTTTTGTTAAAAACTGTAAAAGTTTGTAAATCAAAAGAGTGTGGGACAATATCTCGTAAGCGTATCGCATCAGGAAGTATTACAATTTTGGGATATATGACGTTTATGAGTATTTCTAATGTTAAAGTTGTCAATCCTTGTATATCTATGTCAATATAGCATGTAAATTTGGCACATATTCCGATTTGAACAAAAACAGTAATCATTAGTTCGTTGTTGCTTTCAACAAAGCCGCTTGAGGGTTCAACTACCACGCCTTGCATAGGTACAGGATTTAAAATAACAAATGCAACTGGTTCTTTACCAGAATTTCTAAGAAAAGTTCGCTCTTCTACTTTAAGATTCAGTGGTACAGCGTTTAATACTACTCGAGGTTGTGTAATGACCACCTGAATTTGTTCTAAGTCTTTCCTAATAAATACTCCCTGTTTTCTTTTACTTTCGGAACATATTGTTGCTTCAATTGCCATAGGCATTGGATAAAAAGGCAAATAGGTTATTAAGCAATTAAACTTGTGTCTTGCTGGAATAGTTGCAGCTGAGGGTTCAACGATAAAGCAACTGTCGCGTATACACCAATGAAAACATATAAATGTGTTTAGTTGATTTTCTAAAGTAACAAAGGTTGAAGTTTTTCCTTTTTCAATGGTAATTTCTTCTTTTTTACAGACTACTGCAAGTGGAAGGACTTGTGCTGCTACGCTCACAGCAAATGTATTATTATCATTTATTATGATGTCTAGCAGAACGGAGTAGCGTCCAATTATTGATTCAGCAGAATAGTAACCATTAAGTTGATGCGTTTCAAACGATTTTACCACAAAATACTGACCATTTGGAAAGCATATATTTGGTTTATGAGGTCTGGCAAATATTCGAATACTGAATTTGTTCTGATTCACGATGTAGACTGTTAGTGGAGAGCTTGTAGAAGGTCCCATCTAAAAAAACAGTAGCATTAGAAACAGATACAGCAATATTTTACACAATGTTTTATTATAGTGGAAGTTTTTTTATTATAGGGAATGGAGATGTGAAGTACTTTAACATCTTAGATTTCTAATGTCTGTTTGAACCACATGTATTTAATTAGGACAACCTTAAGGATATGTTTATACACATTATTGGTTTGCACTGCTTTTAAACTGAACCTATCTTGAACCATCGCCGTTGACGGCTTAACATTTACCGTCAACGGGGTAACTTTGACCCATTACACATAACTTTATCCCAACATAATAAAAAGATTAAGGTTTTTGCAGAAAGCCACTAGATAGCAATATTCGGTTTTATTTTGCTTTATTCGATACATGGCAGTACTGGCTTCACTAGCATGTTCGTAAACTATACTTGACATAACATAGGGATTATTTTGATTGGTTAACTAGTTTTGGCAGTATAGCTTAGCAATTTTGAATTAAGTAGAAGTGTAATCTATAACATATCGCTACATGAGTATTTTAAAGCCTAGAAAACAACAATATTTTTTACATCTTCTAGACAATAAAAAAACATTTATCTCTTGATTTATTACACCTTGTAGAATGAAGGTTTCAATTGCTCTATCTGTTATCTACTTAATTTATGGGTTTTTCTAATTGATTAATGAACGCTTGAAATTTCCTATCAGTAGTTATTAATAAACTAGATTTTGTTCAAAAAATGAAATACACTTTTCAATATAAAATACACGATTGCATGTTTTGCGTTATTTTATACGCTTTTTAATAAAACAGAATGAAATTAGGTAACATTTAATCTTGTTATAAAAACAAAATGAACGTGTTTAAATAGAATCAAGAGAAGGATTTTTACGAATTTTTACTTACGTAAGCTGCTCTATTTAAACATACTATTAAGTTATGTAACACGAATGACTTTTGTAAATCATGAGTGTTTCTTAAAACGAATATTTACAAAAATTTCTTTATTTTCTCAGACTTGGCGTGTTGTATGTTCACGGAATAGTGCTCAATGACTTTTACATGACTCCTTATCACATCAATATATTGACTTATATGTTGCAGTAAGTGTGTCCTGCTATAGATACCACCACTCGCCCTAGTATCAGATTGCCACAGTTTTTTGATTAAGCAGACATTCAAGGCATTGAAACCGTATTTTATTATAGTACTGTGCTACCACTTTTTATAATATTTATTTGTACAAATTCGCTGGTTATTTACATGAAAACCCATTAAAATTTTTTTTTAAATGTATGGTACATAAATACTGTTGTAACTCAGTATTATCAGGCACAGGAATAGGCTTAGAAAATCTAAAAGATATTAATATTATATTAAAATATTGAGTTAAGTAAAATATCTGTTCAGAATGGTCCTGCACCTTAAAGAAGTTCTAGATTACTAGAGCGGGTAGAATGGCTTCAGAGCTCCGGTGATCTAAAGAGCCAAACTATAAGTTTAACCAAATTAGCGAGGCCTTTAGTGAGGAACCAGACTAAGACAGGTCCCCGAAAGAGGGCAGTGGCTTTTTCGGTACTTAGATTGACAGAGACAATAGGAGTTGATATGGCATTCAAAGACACACTAATGCGATGTGGAAGGCAACGGATAACTACCACATTACCTCCCAAGTATACAGCGTACTTAAATTGTTGTTAAAGATGATAGCATCCTGTGGGGCAAAAATTCCAGAGTTAAAATAGTTACCCATTCGAATCTCCGGGAGGGGACTACTTCGGAGGACGTGATCAGAAAATTTAAAAAGGGTCTGGAACATTCTGCGAGTCGGAGCGTAGAATGTCAGAAGTATGAGGCAAATTGGTAAGCTAAAGAATTTAAAAATTGAAATGGATAGATTAGCAATAGGCATAGTCGAGATCAGCGAAGTTCGGTGGCCAGGGGCAGGAGATTTTTGGAGTGGAGACTTTAGGATAATTCATACAGGAGCAGAGGAAAGAAATTCGAGAGTGAGGGATAGTTATGCGAAAAACAAAAGGACACTGAGTGGAAAATTACTTACAAAAGAATGATAAAGTACTCATGGTTAGATTAGAATCAAAACCAGTAAATAATACAAGTGTACATGCCCACCTCTAGCTACAGTGACGAAGAGGTAGAAGCGATTTACAAAGATATCGAAGACATACTAAGATACGTAAAAGGACATGAAAATTTAATAATTACGGGGGATTTTAATGCAGTGGTAAGTGAGGGTAGGAAAGGAGCGATAGTAGGATTATTTGGTTTAGGCACGAGAAACGTCAGGGTACGTTGGTAGAATTTTGCGACAAGAACAATTTACCCATCACAAACACATTATTTCAATATCATGCTAGAAGACTATACACGTGGAAGATGTCAGGGGATATAGGAAGGTATCAAATAAATTACGTGCTTGCTAGACAACGGTTTAGGAATCAAATAAGGGACTGTAGAGGCTATTTAGAAGCAGCTATAGACACTGGCCACAACTCCGTAATTATAAAGGCCGCTTTTAAATTAAAAAATTTGAAAAAAAAAACGAAAAAAGTCACTTTGACATTGAGAAACTAAAGGATAAATATATTCGCAAACGATTTGAAAAAAGTCAAATGAATTGCTGAAAGATATCGGGAAAATTTCTGATACTAAGGAAGTAGAAACAAAATGAAATAACATTAAATTCAGCTTGGACATGGCGGTCAGAAATATTCTGGGGTGCACACAAAAAGAAAATAAGAAACCATAGATAACAAAGGATACCTTGAATTTAATAGAAGAAAGACGAAATTACAAAATAGATCAGACGAAATAGGAAAACAGAGATACAAAGCCATAAAATGGGAAAAAAGCTGATGCGCAATGGATTGTTAAAAAGTGCAAAGAATAAAATACTGTCAAGTTTAGTAATGTTTTGGAGAGATTGGCTATGAAAAAGTATATGCTCTTCATTTTTTGACATTTTTGTTGACTGTTTAGAAAAAGTTTGGAGAGAAAATAAATGATTAGAACGAGCAAGTTAACAGGACTTTTTAGTATACATAAAAATATAAATATTCATATTACAGAGATTAAAAAAAACATTTTTTTAAGTATCATCATCATTAGGCTTGCAGTCCTGCAACTGTTTCCTATTATGTGCTAACCTATACACATTTCCCTGAGATTTCCAGTCTGCATCTTTCGCTATCTGTGAGCAATAGTCTGATCTAAGTCTACCACCACCTCCTTTTTCCTATCTCTGCTTGTAATATATCCTGTACTATACCCATAAATACCCTAGGGCATATCCTGCTCCTCCATTTCTCGTATTTTTTTTGTTTTATACATATATCTCTATTCCTCTACTATTTCTATAACCTCTTTGTTATTAACTTTGTCTGTTTATGTTATTATCCTCATTCACTACCATTTTTCTGTCTGCTTGTCCTTCTGCCCATATTTCATATACGTACTGTGCTGTGCTCCACACATATGCTGTCAACAATTTTCTCCTTGTTTCTAAGTTTGTTGTCTTCGAAAACACTGCTCTTTCTTGTTAGATGTTAGATTGTTTATAAAATATACCCTATTTCTCCGATATTCAGTAGTATGTGAAGGGGGTTAAGTAGTCTGTGACTACCAAGATCCCACAACACTTGAACATTTGCCGAATTAACAGTTTTCCAGTATATCTATTCGTACAATCAACATTAGTTGAATATATTTCACAACCAACACCTGTAGTTGTTTATAATAATCAAATTTAAGTGCAGTTATTTTTACCTCATTAGGTTTTCTGTCCTGAAACTAGTTGGATGCGTACCTTCACTTATTTCTATTCTGAACCTAACCCGTTCCCTGAAATTCCCACAGCCTAGATGCGGCTCGGTTCCCTTGTGTTATTTCCTAATTATATGCCCTATTTCACCAAGATTCAATAATATTTGAAGGGGGTTAAGCAGCCTGTGGCTACCAAGGATTCTCCCAGCACTTAGACATTTGTCGAAATAATAGTTTTCCAGAAAACCTTTCCGCACAATTAACATTAGTTAATAGTATTGTAAAACCAATACCTGTAGTTACTTATAATAATCATCAGGTTTAAGTATAGATATTTTTTACGACCTTAGGTTTCCGTCTTGGAAATAGTTGGGCGCCTACCTTCATTGATTTCTATTCTAAGCTAGCCTGCACATTTTCGCGAAATTCCCACAGCCTACATCTTTCACTATCTGTGTGCGATAGTCTAACCTAGGTCTACCACTACCTCTCTTTTTCCCTATCTCTGCTTCTAATATATTCCGCACTATATATTTCCTCATGCTTTAGTATGCGACCTATCATCCTATCTCTCCTTTTTTTTAATGTTTTCCATGTACTTCTTTCTTCCTCTATCATTCTAGTACCTTTTTGTTCTTAACTTTGTCTGTTCATGATATCTTCATCACACTTTTGTCGCACCACATTTCAAATATCCCCATCTTTTCTTGTCCGCTTCTCCTGCTGTCCAGGTTGCACAGCCATACAGTGTTGTGCTCCACACATATGTTTTAAGCAATCTTTTTTTGTTTCTATGTTTGTTTTCTTTGAACACAGTAGTTGCCTTTTCTTGTTAAATGTAGCACGACCTTGGGCTAATCTTTGTTTTATGTCTTTGCGCTCTTCCCATATTGCGATATTTGGCTTCCTAGGTAGCAGAAATCCTTAACCTCTTGTAAGTTCTCGTTACCTATTTGTATTCTAGTTTTTAATTTATTTTTCCCTCCTTTGCATATGAGAACTTTAGTTTTATTTTTGTTAATTTTCATACTGTATCTCTCTGATAACTTCATTAAGAGCAGTTTCTAACTCTTTCTTGCTAGATGCTAATACCGCTATATCATCTGCAAATCTAAGCATATCAATCTTTGTCGCCGTAAATAATTCCAAATGTCTTCTTGCATTTCACTGTATTCATTGTCTCTTCGATGTACAAGTTAAAAATTAATGGGGATAGGGCACATCCCTGTCTCACCTATATCCTAATATTTACTGCTCTAATTTTATTACCGCTGTTTACTCTTTGTACAAGCTATGTACTATTTGTCTATCCCTAAAACTTATTCCAATGTTTTGGAGTATTTCGAAAATTTTTCCATTTTACATTGTCAAATGCTGTTTCCAGATCTACAAACCCTATATACACGCTTTCTGCTTTTTCTATTGTTTGCTCCATCAGCAATGATCTATCAGATCATGAATTTGTATTATTCCATACATGTTTGGAACGAGTAAAGAAGCCTGACATTTCATACAGAAGGAGTTATAGTTCAAGAAATGTTTAGACTTTTATCAATAATTGTGAATAAATTCTACAACCTAGTCTTCAGTATTTCTCGTGCTCATGATACTTCATTCCCTCTATCAAAGTGTACTCATAAAAACAAAAGTTGGCTAACAATTAGTATTAAAGCATCTGCAAAAAATAAGAAATTTTTGCACACTGTATAAACATTTTTCTAACTCCGCTTTTGTAAAATCCAACTATCTTAGATATAAGAAAATCTTTAATACCACAATTAAATTAGACAAATCCAAACTATTTGCTGAGCATATCTCAAGTTAAAAAAATCCGCAACGTGAAACTTGGAAACTTATGCATAAATTAATAGGTAGACATGACTCTCGAAAACAGAAAATCCTTTTGGAGAATTGCCCTGAGAATGATATAGCCAATACACTAAATGTTCATTTTACCACTGCAGCCTATACGTTAGTCTCCAAGCATTTGTCTCCATAAACCGACGCAATAGAACTATTACACCAAACTAAATTTATTAATAATAATAGTCCGGGAGCTACCGACATTTTTTGCTCGTGGAAGTATCGAGCATAAATTTTTTACCATAGGTAGTTTTTATACTGCTAATGAAGGAACTGACCGTCAGACCGCGCGACCTCGCTTAATTATGGTGTAGGATGCTGACGAAGTTATCAGGAATACTTGTCAAAATTGTAGCAGTATCATCGCTAAAAATTATAACATTAGCTATTTATGATGTGAATTTAAGAAAAATAATCGTCAGACGTCGATATGCTAATAAAATCGTCGTCAGTTATGTATAAGTAGTCGTCGGAAATTTCTGCAAATAAAGTAGTAGTATCGAATCTGAAATTGCTACTGGTTGTTATTTATGATTAATATAACAAGAAAAAAACCGTCAGACTGCATGATAATGCTTAAAAGTTCGTCAGTCAGGCCTGTATAGTGTAGCGCAGCGTTCAAAAGCATTGAGCGTGCGGGTCTTTTGCGGTCCAACTGACGTACTTTTTACCATTACCGTGCAGTCTGACGATTCGTTTCATTTTATATTGATCATAAATAGTAACCTCAATCAATTTCAGACTTGATACTACTATTACAATTATATTATTTGAGTCAGCAATATGCAAACTGAAATTAACACACAAACTATTACTTTAATAGAGAAAATAATTTGTTTACAATCTGTATGTAATTTAGATATTTTAATTTTTGAAACGAGTAGTGTCTAGCTAAATCTGTTTGGGTAGAAGACCGAAAAGAGTATCTCTACAGTGTAGCGCAGTGTTCAAAAGCATTGAGCGCGCGGCGTCATTTGCCGTCTAACTAACGGATTTTTAAGTATTATTATGCAGTCTGATGATATTTCTCATGTTATATTGATTATACATAATAACCATAATCAATTTCAGACTGTATACTACACTACTATAATTATATTTCTTTCACACAAACTATTAGTTTAATAAAGAAAACAATTTGTTTTCAATCATGTATATAAATATTGAAATTTTTGAAACGAGTAGTATTTAGCTAAATATGTTTGGGTAGAAGAGATTCGTTGCGAATCGGCTACCTGCTCCTTTATAAGATCTGCCGCAAACACACCTGGACAGGTCGAAGCGACTGGAGTATGCGTAGTACTAGAGGGTTTCGGCCCTCTACGCCTGATCTCGGTTTATAACCGGCCAGGTGGCGAAGCGCTTAGCACGCAGGACCTGGACGCGTTGTTGGATGCGAGAGAACCTGTGCTTTTAGCAGGGGACCTCAACTCCAAACATCCGTCCTGGAACCGTCGGGTAGCAAATCGCAATGGACGCATACTTCGACAGTTTGCTGACGGACGTGAGGTCGAGGTCTTAGGACCAGCAGAATCCACTCACTAACGGCAATAGAGGCAGGCCTGATGTACTAGACGTCGCGATCCTCCACCAAGTGACGCTGAACACGGAGATCCGGGCCGTCAGCGACCTCAGTTCTGACCACAACCCGGTGCTGCTTCATCTCGGAGGGGAGCGAGCCCCGGCCATTAACGAAACCCCTAGGGTTTTGTGGCCGGCATTTGCCGCCCATCTAGCGAGGTCGGTCGAAGGGATGTCTAACGACATACCGACGGCTGACGCGCTGGAGGCGCAAGTGGACCGCCTCGTGGAGTGCATACAGACCTCGGTCAGTAGAGCCACTTCCATAAGATCGGTAGCGGATAAGAGGGACATCCTCCCTCTACACATCCGTGACCTCATCCGGGAGAAGAACCGCGTCAGGCGTCAGTGGTAAAGAACCTGGGATCCTGCGGAACGACTCCGGTGCAATCGATTGGTCGCCGAAATGCGACTAGCAATTCGGCGGCACCGGAACGAGGCCTGGACAGCCAGACTGGAGAACCTCCGAGCCGACGACAACTCTCTGTGGAGGATGTCGAAAGTACTGAGGAAGAAGACGTCCCCAATGCCTCCTATCCATGGCGAAACAAGCTTAGCCTTTTCAGTCTCTAAAAGGCAGAAGTCTTTGCAGACAGCATGGAACGTCAGTTCGAGCCGAACTATGCTCACGCAGACCTTCGGCACATCGAACGGGTTCACCGCGACGTCCGACGGAGGCTAAGGGACGACGACGATCCTCAGGAACTAAACCCTACCACGGTTGAAGATGTCAAGGACCTTATCAAGGCCTTAAGGGTCAGAAAGGCTCCTGGACCGGACGGTATCTCCAACCGGGCTCTGAAAGCGCTGCCGGAAAACGCCCTCCGGGCGTTGACCGGAATCATCAACGCCATGTTGAGACTCCGCTACTTTCCATCCACGTGGAAGACGGCGGACGTCGTAGTGCTCCGGAAGGCAGGCAAATCTGCGACATTCCCACAGAACTACCGGCCCATTAGCTTGCTGTCGGTAGTTGGTAAAATAGCGGAAGCCGTCTTTCTAAGGAGACTCCAGGCGGCGATGCAGGAGCACAACGTTATCCAGGACGAACAGTTTGGGTTCCGCAAGGGGCATTCCACCGTTCACCAGATACTGCGAGTGGTGGAGCACATCGCGGAAGGCTTCAACTGGCGACAGTCAACCGGCGCAGTGTTCCTGTACGTGTCTAAAGCTTTCGACAAGGTCTGGCATAACGGCCTACTCTACAAGATGCTGGAGAGGGGTTTACCACGCGTCCTAGTCCAACTGACAAGATCCTATCTTCACGATAGATGGTTTTGCATCAGGCCGGACGGGGTGCGGTCGACGAGGCGGAGAATCAGGGCTGGGGCACCCCAAGGCTCTCTCCTCTCGCCGGCACTCTTTAGCATCTTCGTGAGCGACCTGCCGAAAACGGCAGACACCAGGATAGCACTATACGCCGACGACACAGCCATTCTAGCCAGGTCCCGTGCTCCGCACCTCATTATGCAGAGACTGCAAACGGCGATGGACGCTCTCGAGGAGTGGCTAAGACTCTGGCGAGTCGAGGTCAATCCAGAAAAGAGCACGGCAGTTTTCTTCTCGAAGCGACGTCACCGACCTGGAGACGATGTCAGAGCGTTCGACGAACCGATAGCTTGGCGTTCAGACGTCAAGTATCTAGGGGTAATCCTTGATTCTCGGCTAACCTGGAAAGCTCACATCGAGTATGCGGCAAACAAGGCCAAGGGTGTTATGGCTCAGCTATAGCCCTTGACCAATCGCCGAAGTAGGCTGAACGCTTTAAACAAGCTTAGGCTCTACTAGGCGATAACCAGACCGACGTTTGCATACGCATCAGCGGTGTGGGGGGTAACGCAGCGGAAACGCACATACGGAAACTCCAGGTGATCCAGAACAAGGCCCTAAGGGGAGTCTTCGGAGCTCCCTGGTTCATCAGAAACGCTCATCTTCACAGAGAGGCAAATCTGCATACCGTCAAGGAATGGCTCCGGTCGAACGCAGAGAGGTTTTACGGATCTCTTGAAGATCACGAAAACCAGCTCATACGTGCTCTGGGCGCGTATGAAGAAGCCCTATGGCGACGACATAAGCACCCCAGTGCGATGCTCCGGCAATGAAAATTGCTGCGATTCCATCAGACGTCCGAAAGGAATAAACTGAGCGTAACGCCATGTTTTTTCTAATCGCGACGGCGGTGAAGGACCTAGTAGGCGGCTCCGTGGCGTAGTGGTATGTGTGTGACTATTACGCCCAAGGTCCCGGGTTCGAATCCCGACACGGTCCGCTTGAAAAATGTTAGGCGAGCATTTTTCTCAAAAATACACCCTCGTTCGGATGAGAGGTAAAATGGAGGTCCCGTGTGTGAGTGTTGTCACGCACGTTAAAGATCCCTACCTTGCTTGGAACAGCAAGGGTTCGGCAAAATTCAAAATTTTTCAGGTAAAAAAAACTCGCTTCCTGGCCAATGTAGTACCTTCGGGTGGAGCATTGGAAAATCACATGTAAGGTGAAGGACCTAGTCCAGGTACGCTAGTCACGGGATCCCTATAAATGTCCTTTGACAAGTGATCTCGAGTCCGACACCAAAGTGGATTTTTAGTGGGTATGTCCTTGCTCCGGCAAGGAAGAGTCCCACACAGCGGATATAAAATCTTTTACCACTATAAAAAAAAAACACCTGGACTCAGATATGAAGCAACTGTTCAAGTTAGTTCACGAGTAGCCTCTGATATAAGCGGACGCGTTCGAATTTTGAAAATGTCTGCTGTAACGCCTTTTTGTGTGTTTTGTCTCAAAAAAAAGAGACGTTGCGACCATTTGTGCAAGAAACGCTAAATAAATGTAGAGCAGTGTTGACTATTCGAGTGGAGAGAGAATTATACATGAATGATGTTAAGTTGCCGTCACAATTGTCTGCAGGTTTCATGTATCATTCGAAGTGCTACAGATTATTCACAGCATTACCAAAAAAGTATAGAGATACTGCAACTACTGAAACGGAATCGGAAGCTTCGCCAGTTCCAAGGTGAGTGTTATTTTTAAATAAGCAATTTCAAAAATTCTTCATCAATTGCGTTTTATACGATTAATAATAGAATTTTTTTAAATTGCAGTTCATAGTAGTGCAATTCCATAATCAAATAAATCGCTTTATAATTTTGTTAAAAATAGTATTGTAAATATTTAATTATTACACTTAAATTAAAGTATTCATGATTAAAGTAATAGTTGAAAAAAACAGTGTTATTTTGCTAAACTTGTAAGAGCATCAACGATTTCTTAAATTTGAAATTTGAAATTACCAGTGTTATTTTGCTTAAAGTATAAGATCGTCGAGGGTTTCTCTTCTCTCTCTCTCTCTCTCTCTCTCTCTCTCTCTCTCTCTCTCTCTCTCTCTCTCTCTCTCTCTCTCTCTCTCTCTCTCTCTCTTTCCTACCCAGACGCTCTGCCATCCCCTGTATCTCATTTATACCTGTATACCGATATATACAGTTTGTTTCATGAATACCTTCCACACGGTTACTTTTCGGTTACTCTTCTCTCTCTCTCTCTCTTTCTATCCTCTATATCTCAATTTTACATGTACACCGATATATATATATATATATATATATATATATATATATTATAATGTCTAAGGGAGCTACTAAGAGTTATAAGGGTTGGTTAGTACCAGGTAGTATATGCCAAACAAAAATAATCCACTTATTTGATCACATAAACCTAAAAATATATGTTTGCCGTATTTTATGTATACTAAAATACCATGCAAATATAGCAGTTGAAATTAAGTGCCAAAAGGCAATTTTAAAATGACTAAGTGGCGTAGTAAGATGTGAAATGCTCAAGGGTTTATACCGAGTTGAATTTTTAAAAGCCTTTGAAAGTACATTTGCCGTCCAAAAGCCGGATGCGTCTATGAATGTTCACTATCAACATGCATCCAGGGTCAAGTGTAATTTATTTTGGTTTCATTTTCTATAGAATCAACTTTTGGACAATATTTGTAAACTCAAAATTATTAGTTATAACAACGTAAAATGTGATTGGTTGAATGTAAAGGTTTAGGACATATACTAGAATTTAATGTGATTATGAAACTGTATAAAAGACATGGACTATGGTATGTGCGACACGAACTTAGTTATTTGTTATGGACTTTAAGATGTAGTCGGCTAGTGGAGAGTTAACATGGTCGCCTTAGAGAGTAAACAAAGTGATTATTTTCGAAACGATTTTGTAAAAGACGTGTTTTCAGAGATTATTTTTGAAAAAATTTGGTAATAGACGTGTTTTCAGAACGGTGCTAATTTGTATTTAAATATTTAAAAAAAGAAAATAAAAGTAATTGTTTTAAATGAGTTTAATTGAAAAGTGGTAAAGAAACAAACATCGAGAGTATAAAGGAATAGTAGTGATTGTGCGACGGAAAATTATTTGATTTGGATAGTGTTTTAAAGTTAGAAGGTCATCGGGAGTGGTTATACAGATTTGAAGTGGATATTGGAGTGTGGTTTAAAGTTAGAAGGTTATCGAGAGTGGTTATACAGAGATTTGAAGGGATATTGGAGAGCGGTTTAAAGGCAACAGGAGCAGCGAACAAAAATATACAGGAACGAGTGGATTGGGATTTAGATACGGAGAAGCGGACGGAATTATAGAAGAAACAAGGACTTGAAGTGGAGATTAGTACAAGGGAAGTTATCGCACTAATTTTTTCTAAATTCTAAATTTGGGTTAATCATTTCAGATATTGGGGAACAGTAAATAGTCGAGGACACCTGGAAGCAGCACGGAAATTCAAGAACAGCATTGTGAAGACGTATACGGTAATTAGGATTTTGTGCCAGGATTCAGCAAGGCATCGACGGAGTATAGACCAGGTGAGTTTTAAAATCATATTTTTAATACGTCAAAATTTAGTCATATAAAATTTGGTTGTAATTTAATTTGGCACATAGTAACTTTGATATAATTAGAAATTTTGGCATATACTAAAGTAGAGTAGCAATTTTAGTAGTAAAACGAAAGGGTGCACGTTGGTTGGACTTAACACAACTACTTATAACGGAAACCCACTATAAGCAGTTGAATAACCTGAGATTAAGAGTTTTAAATAGTCGAGGCATTACATTAAATAGTTTATAAAAGAACCAACCAAACGGTGCAAGTACAAGGGGCGTGCATTAGGTGTGCACATTTTACAAAAGTATAAAATAAAGGGTATAATATAGGTGAAATACACAAAAAGTAGAGGGGTGGGGTATATAATACGTGGCGCCCAACGTGGGGCTGTAGGTATAAAATATACGTGGCAAACCCAACGTGGGGCTGAAAAAAAGGCTAGATTGAGTTGAAATTAGACAGGAATAGCAGTAGGATACAGGATCCAGAGATTAGGTGGGGCCCGCAGTTTTTTTTTCGTTATTTTTCAGGCATACGAGTTCAAAGACAGGCTGCAGAGATGACGGACCCAGCAATGAAACTGTTTACGAGATCGGGACTGATATACGGAATTGAAGCAGACAACACGACACAAAACGATGAAATTAGGACACAAGACATAGAGCTGGACGCAGGCGGAGACATCAAGGAGACGGAGACAAGGCAGACAGACCCGGAGGTGACAGACATGGACACAGACCAGGCGACGGGACCGGAGGTCGAGGTAGCAGAAACCGCCGGAACTCAGGACATAATGCGGTTCCTGATGAGTATGCAAAACGATTTTAAAACTTCAAACGCGGAACTAAAGACGGACTTAACAAATTTAACGAACAAACTTGAAACGTCACGCACTGAACAAAAAGAGGCAAATACGCATCTAATAAATAAAATAACGACTTTACAAACGACTTTAACAAACCAAATTAACGGATGGCGGACAGAGATTAAGACGACACGCACGGAACTAAAAACAGGTTTGACTGACACAATTACAGAGACACACACGGAACTACAAACGGACGTAACAGACAAAACTGAACAGTCGCGGACAGAGGTAAAGACATCACACACGGAGAAACAACCGGAGTTAACAGACCAGACTACAGAGACACACACGGAACTACAAACGGACGTAACAGACAAAACTGAACAGTCGCGGACAGAGGTAAAGACATCACACACGGAGAAACAAACGGAGTTTACAGACCAGACTGCAGAAACACATACGGAACTACAAACGGAACTAACAGACAAAACCGAACAGTCGCGGACAGATGTTAAGACCTCACACGCGGAACTACACACGGAATTAACTGACCAATATGCGGAGTCGCGGACAAAGGACGAACGCAGGACTAAGCTACAAGACAACGAAGACCGCGTAGACGACGAGACTGAAAATACACGGGTACAAGTGCAGGGACAGACACAGCACTTAACACCGAATTTGGGCACGGACGAAATGGTATTACTACTCACAGGACAAGTGGTACTAGATGTAAAAACACTAAGAAAAATTTTAGGCGTTATGAGGAATTTCGATTTGGCAACGGCACTGGAGACAAAAACAAGGACTAGTTTTTGGGATCAAAACCGGGGTTATAGGGGTGACAACCGACGACATACGTATCACGAACATCGACCCAACTACCGACAGGACTATTTTAACCACGGACACCGAAAGCACTGGGGACACGACGGAAACAGGAGACCATACTACCATAGGGAACACCGGGAGAACGACCTACAAAGACAAAGCAGGCACCCGCACGACGACAACGCGAATGACGGCCGGACGACGGGAGGAGGAACCTAGCACGGATATAGCCGGACGGACAGGGACGCGAATGTCCACCATATAACGACCAGCGCAAGGACTCAGGACACGGATCAAATTGAAGTGGTGCAGATACACGAGGCACCCTCCGAAAAAAAAAAAAAAAAACCGCCAAATTTTGGACGAACGAATGTGTAGGATTAAAGGTCGACGTGGTTTATAGTTTGAAGGACTTGTTGTTAAATAATTATAATTTGAAAAAAAAGAATCTTTTGTTCATTAATATTAGTTTAAATGAGTGTTTATATGTTGCTTTAATTGATAGTGGTTCACAGTTGTCGCTGGTAGATGAGAGGGTAGTGATAAAACATGCGGATTTTTTAAGAGAAAGAATAGAAGCGATTGATGGGGTTAATTTATGGTCGGCTATGAATAAAAAGTTAACTACGATTTATAGGATCATCCGTGTACCGATATTTGTAGGGGAGAAAATGCAGGAGAGGCAGAATTTTAATTACAAAGGGTTGCATATAGATTTCATATTAGGAATGGATTTTATAGAGGATTTTGGAGTGAATATAGATGGTAAGGATAGGTCGATTCGAATTTTGATAAAGATAAGTTATGGATGGTGTCTACGGTTAGTGAGGAATATAGGAATGGAGATAATATAGATAAGTCAGGATTAGGAATGGATAGGACAAGTGATGATAGACAGGTTAAAGTACGGTTATGTAATATGTTTGTGAGATTAATTAAGGATGAACAGATTGGAAGAGTGAGTATTGAGATAAAGGCGAAGCTAGAAGAATTATTTGATAAATATGTAGGGTTATTTAATGAAGAGCCAAGATTGGCGAGGCGATACATGCATAAGTTAGAGGTCACGGAAGATAACGGGTTTAATACAAAGGTGTATCCAATTCCGTTTGCTATTAGAAATAGGGTTAAAGCCGAGATTAACAAGATGTTACGAGATGGAATAATAGAACCAGCGAAAACTCAATATGTGAACCCGGTAGTTATTGTTCCTAAACCCAATAAAAGGGATATAAGGATTTGTTTGGATGCGAGAAAGTTGAATTCGATTACGAAACCGCAGTATGAACAACCGCAGGGTTGGATAATTTGTTGTACAAAGTGTACGAGATGAAAGTTTTCAGTAAGCTAGATTTAAAAATTCATTTTGGTTAATTCCGTTGCATGAAGACAGTAAGAAGTTTACAGGGTTTAGCATTGAAGGAGATTTACATGTTTTCTGTGGTTCCGTTTGGGTTAAGTAGTTCTTCCGCAGCACTGGTAAGGGCCATGCAGAAGCTGTTTAACGAGTATGAATGTTTCTGTTCGCACTATGTGGATGATTTGTTGATCTTTTCAAGGACTGAGCAAGAACACTTGGAGCATATAGAAAAGGTGATCCAGAGGCTGGACGAAGGGGTTTGAAGTTGAACGTGGAGAAATGCGAGTTGTTCAAGAACAAAGTTACATATTTAGGGTTTGAAATCAGTGAGAATGGGATGAAAATTTGTAATAAGAGGTTGGACGAGTTGAAAAGATTGCTCAACCAAAGAACGTGAGAGGATTACGAGGATTTTAGGGTTCTAAATTATTATAAACGATTTATACCGCGATATTCCGAGTTGTGTGTGCCGTTGGTGAGTTTATTGAAGAAAATGAAAGATGGAAATGGACTGCTGAGCGAGAGAAGGCGTTCCAGGATTTAAAAGTGCATTTTATAAAGAGTTGTCATTAAAATATCCAAATTTCAAAGACGAATTTATTTTAAGAACGGATGCGTCGAAATATGCGATAGGGGCTGAGTTGGTGCAGATCCAGGACGGAGCTGAGGTACCAATTGTATTTATCTCGAGGGTATTAAAAGACTGCGAAACCAGATATGCAACGGCAGAGAAGGAAATGTTGGCGATCGTATATGCAGTGAAAAAGTTGCGTTTTTATCTGCTAGGTAACAAATTTTAATAGAATCCGACAACACGGTGGTAACATTTATGAAGAAAAAGGAGTTTCTAAACAGCAGGTTGTACAGATGGGCGTTAGTATTACAGGAATACGATTTCGAAATCAAGCACAAACCAGGCAAGGAGAATGTGACGGCGGATTTTCTAAGCAGACCGCAAGTGGAAAAAAATAAGGACGTGAGGGATTGTTTAGTTGCTTTGCAGGAGTTCAGGGATGTTGGTCGGTGGACAAATGTCAAGCTAATGGAAACGCAAAGGCACAGTGAGGTGAGCACGATCCGCGAGAGATTAACAAGCGAAAATGTGGAGGAGTACCGTGGATTTACCATCGTAGGGCAGTTCGTAGTCAAAAGGATAGGTGAGGCAGAGCTAGTAGTGGTATCCAGAGACGCGGCTGTGGAAATCATAGATGAAATTCATTTAAATTTTGGACATATAGGTATAAGAAAAACATTTTTGGTATTCAGGGAGGCGTTTTATGCACGGAACGATATCACGGTGGTCAAAGAAAGGATCAATCGTTGCAAAATTTGTATCTTAGGGAAGGACAAGAACGTGGTGTTGCAGAACGTACCGATGAGTGTGAGCGTGAGCGGACCATTGGAATTGGTAGCTATTGACTACTTAAGCAACCTGATTACGAGTAAACAGGGGTATCGGCACATATTAGTAATGGTGGACGTTTTTTCAAAATTTGTTAAATTATTTCCGGCGAGGCGAAGCGACACGGTGCATGCTTTACAATCGATCAAAGAATTTGGAAGCCAGGTAGGGAGAATGGAAAGGATATTGGTAGACAACGCAACTTATTTTAACAACCAAAGATTTAGGAACGGGTTAAATCGAGCGCACATTAAGGTGTCATTTAGCAGTATACGGCATCCGAAAGCAAATCCATGCGAACGATATATACGGGAGGTAACCAAATATCTACGGTTAGCAACGCAAGAGCACCATAATAGATGGGTTAGATATCTGCCGCAGATTGAAAACTTCATGAATTGTGTACCGAGTTCAGTGACAAAAACGTGTCCGATAACATTGATTCGGAGGATTATACCAGCTAGGCCATGGAGGGAAGAAGTCGAGGTACAAGACATCACAGAGTTGTTGGGCAGTGTTAGACGTAGGATCGAAAGGATGCAGCGTAGGGATATTGAGCGAAGGTGTAGCAGGATCAAAAAAAGGACAACTTTTGAAATAGGAGATATGGTGGTGGTGAAAAGGTTAAGAGTTTCGAACCGCGACAGGAACATTTGCGCGAAGTTGTTGTTTCCGTATGAAGGGCCGTACAAGATCACGCGTATTTTTGCGGAAGGAAATACATTTGAATTAGTTACTATGACAGGGGAATATCGTGGGCGTTTTCATTTGGAAAATCTATACCCATATAAGGTTGTACAGGAAGAGGGTTTAGTAGAATAGTTTGTTATATAGTTCATGCAACGGAAAGTTTAGTTTTGTTTTAGTTTATAAGGTAGGTTAGTATGTAGCATAGTTAGACAGACATATTGAGAGTTAAAAATAGGGGTTGAATAATTAAAATATGTATGAATCCGAAAAGGGGTTTTTGTAAACAGGAAAAAGGGGGTTTGATTTTAAATAAAACTAGAAATTGCACACCAGGAAAGAGTAAAGCCGACGCAATTTCCAATTTCATTCAAAATCAGTGGGGCCAATATAATGTCTAAGGGAGCTACTAAGAGTTATAAGGGTTGGTTAGTACCAGGTAGTATATGCCAAACAAAAATAATCCACTTATTTGATCACATAAACCTAAAAATATATGTTTGCCGTATTTTATGTATACTAAAATACCATGCAAATATAGTAGTTGAAATTAAGTGCCAAAAGGCAATTTTAAAATGACTAAGTGGCGTAGTAAGATGTGAAATGCTCAAGGGTTTATACCGAGTTGAATTTTTAAAAGCCTTTGAAAGTACATTTGCCGTCCAAAAGCCGGATGCGTCTATGAATGTTCACTATCAACATGCATCCAGGGTCAAGTGTAATTTATTTTGGTTTCATTTTCTATAGAATCAACTTTTGGACAATATTTGTAAACTCAAAATTATTAGTTATAACAACGTAAAATGTGATTGGTTGAATGTAAAGGTTTAGGACATATATTAGAATTTAATGTGATTATGAAACTGTATAAAAGACATGGACTATGGTATGTGCGACACGAACTTAGTTATTTGTTATGGACTTTAAGATGTAGTCGGCTAGTAGAGAGTTAACATGGTCGCCTTAGAGAGTAAACAAAGTGATTATTTTCGAAACGATTTTGTAAAAGACGTGTTTTCAGAGATTATTTTTGAAAAAATTTGGTAATAGACGTGTTTTCAGAACGGTGCTAATTTGTATTTAAATATTTAAAAAAAGAAAATAAAAGTAATTGTTTTAAATGAGTTTAATTGAAAAGTGGTAAAGAAACAAACATCGAGAGTATAAAGGGAATAGTAGTGATTGTGCGACGGAAAATTATTTGATTTGGATAGTGTTTTAAAGTTAGAAGGTCATCGGGAGTGGTTATACAGATTTGAAGTGGATATTGGAGTGTGGTTTAAAGTTAGAAGGTTATCGAGAGTGGTTATACAGAGATTTGAAGGGATATTGGAGAGCGGTTTAAAGGCAACAGGAGCAGCGAACAAAAATATACAGGAACGAGTGGATTGGGATTTAGATACGGAGAAGCGGACGGAATTATAGAAGAAACAAGGACTTGAAGTGGAGATTAGTACAAGGGAAGTTATAGCACTAATTTTTTCTAAATTCTAAATTTGGGTTAATCATTTCAGATATTGGGGAACAGTAAATAGTCGAGGACACCTGGAAGCAGCACGGAAATTCAAGAACAGCATTGTGAAGACGTATACGGTAATTAGGATTTTGTGCCAGGATTCAGCAAGGCATCGACGGAGTATAGACCAGGTGAGTTTTTAAAATCATATTTTTTAATACGTCAAAATTTAGTCATATAAAATTTGGTTGTAATTTAATTTGGCACATAGTAACTTTGATATAATTAGAAATTTTGGCATACACTAAAGTAGAGTAGCAATTTTAGTAGTAAAACGAAAGGGTGCACGTTGGTTGGACTTAACACAACTACTTATAACGGAAACCCACTATAAGCAGTTGAATAACCTGAGATTAAGAGTTTTAAATAGTCGAGGCATTACATTAAATAGTTTATAAAAGAACCAACCAAACGGTGCAAGTACAAGGGGCGTGCATTAGGTGTGCACATTTTACAAAAGTATAAAATAAAGGGTATAATATAGGTGAAATACACAAAAAGTAGAGGGGTGGGGTATATAATAATATATATATATATATATATATATATATATATATATATATATATCTTCAATTGTAACTTTCTGGGTAGTGGTCATCCATTAAATTAAATAATACATTATAATATTCTTGTTTACGCGTTTCGGTCTACAAGACCATTATCAAAACTTTATTATAGCAAATATTCTTCAATAGCACCTACAAATTTTTACTTATAAACATGTGATTATAATTTTTTCAGATAATTAATCCTTACCTCTATTTCAATTATTTTATAAATTTGTACAGATAAAATTCATTTTAACAATAATATGTAATTCAAACATTTTGGGTCATTAAATAAAATTGTAAACATACATGTTAAAAGCTAAATTAAAACTGTTGATAATAACCTTAATACATTATTGGTAATACACATACAAAGGGAAGTAAATGCCATAAATTCAAAGACCGACAACGACGGTTTTATAAAAATCTTTAATAATATTATACATAACAAATAAATAGTAGTAAACTAAAAATTGGGGTAACAAAATCATCAGTAATGTTAATATAGTTAAGAGTTATTGCGTGTATATTTATAATGTTTAATCCTGTAGATTTAAGAAATAGAATAGTTTTAATAGAAAATTGCTAGTAAAATAATATAAATTAGATAAAAAGGTGTTATCAATAATGTATTAAGGTTATTATCAACAGTTTTAATTTAGCTTTTAACGTGTATGTTTACAATTTTATTTAATGACCCAAAATTGTTTGAATTTCATATTATTGTTAAAATGAATTTTATCTGTACAAATTTATAAAATAATTGAAATAGAGGTAAGGATTAATTATCTGAAAAAATTATAATCACATGTTTATAAGTAAAAATTTGTAGGTGCTATTGAAGAATATTTGCTATAATAAAGTTTTGATAATGGTCTTGTAGACCGAAACGCGTAAACAAGAATATTATAATGTATAATTTAATTTAATGGATGGCCACTACCCAGAAAGTTACAATTGAAGATAAAGTTATATGGTCAGAAAATTTACATATTATCTATATATATTGCTGTGATATACTCCTTTGCATGCGGGAACTGGGTCCTTTCAACAAAAAAATTCTAGTCCCACAGATTGGGCGTCATAAACGGCTGTGATCCTCTTTTCGCCTCGGCTGCTCACCTAATGTTATAAACCTCCTCATTCATAAAAAAACAACAACACATTCCTACCAAAAACATCAACGTTAACTCTATTTACATCAATATTCAGAATACATTAAAATTTCAAAATTAAAACTCAGCATAAATTTCAGTTTTAAAAAGAATTTCAAGATTAATTTTATTATCATTTTAATGTGCATCCAAAATTAAAGTCCTTGTTGGATGCCTACTAATTAATATAACAATATAAGCAGACCGGAGTCTGAGTATAAAGGGAGCATCTACCACCCCTTTACATTAATTAACCAGGTTCGTCTAATTGAGCTCAAAGACATACCCAAATTTTCATCATATTACCGAACATCAAAACTAACTACCCCTTTCTACTTCAACAAGCAAATTTCATCTTAAAATTAAAATTTTATGGTTAGTACAATTTCACTAATGTCCATTTAAAGTAAATCAATTATAAAGTTATTCAACACACACAAAAATGTCAAACAAAATAGTATAATTTACCTGAAGGTTACTGTCCTCGTAGCTTCAAAGTACATCGTCCCTTTAGTTAATCACACCATTCCAACAGGATTATATTTACGGCTTCTAATTCTCAACGCTTTTAAAATTTTCTCCATCACCAGTTGTTTCTGGGCTTTTCCGGAACTCATCTATGTATATCTGACCCTTGTTTCGTGGATCCAGACACGTATTTGAACCATTTAATTATTAACACCACCGAAAAATAGCAAATAACTTCATACTTCTTTCACCAATATACGCCAAAAGTGCCTACTTTTGTGTATACATTTGTCGTTGTAAATTTTGCTAATTGGTACAGTGAAACTAAATTTTATTACCTTGTATCTAAGTGCACTGAAGTACATTCATGTTAGCACGTAAATAACCAACTATTTTGAATCACTAACATATACGAGCAAAATTTTACATTATTTTATCAAACTAAAATGCACTGTTTAACATCTTCAATCAAGTCGCGGATGTAAGAGCTTTTAACGCATCGAATAGTCAAAAGTCTAAGAGCCTAAGAGGGCTTGTTTATATTCATCTCGGTATATATAGCAAAAAGCCGGCACGTCGCTTTTGTCCTCAAAACGGGTAATTCTAAAGAATTCCTCATTCTATGTTCCCAGTCTGTCGCTCGCGCGTCGATTTTTACGAATTTTCACTCGTCCCATTTAAATCGCAGAAATTTCAACACACGGCACGCAAGCATGTCCGAGAAAAACTAATTAATTTTGTACAGAAATTGTTGTTTCTACCTCTGATATTTGCATCCTATTTTCAACCAATTGTGACCCTCGTGACGTTGCTTAAATCCCGCCTTTTACTATATGTGTCTTTGCTTGACGCATTTTCTCTTTCCTTTTCTAACCTGTTCGTATTGGTGCAAATTGATATTCTTTATTATCGATTATATCTTAGTCCATGTGGACTGTTATCTGGGTTTAATAACCCCGTATCGCACATTCTCGTGAATATTAAGCCCCGGTTTCTCCAAGATTCTTTGAAACTATTAATTATCTACAAAATTTACGCCGTATGTGATATTTAAACTACGCAGGTGTTCAAAATAGTATTAATTCTCAGAGCTTTATTTTCTGGTATTATAATCTTGGGTTTTTACAAGTTTCATGCTTATTATTAATAATGGTTCAATTAACTCCAATTAAAATTAATACCCTTTAAATTTTAGTGAATCCTAACTAAATATTAGTTGTTATCTGTACGTTTTGTTCAATACCGGTTACTTAAAATAGGGTTAATTAATATAAATCTTGCACGTAATTTCCATTTGATTCTTTACTTTGGAATAATTAAATTACACGTTGAGCATTTTAAAACTGCTTATTTTTATATAAAGCGTCTTGTAAATAATTTTAATCTCTTATTTTTAATGAAACGACCGAATTTATTTATGCTTCATGGTTTTAATAAAGCGTATTATTTAATAAAATTCCTTATACACGGTGATTAAAATTATTTGATGTGATTATTTAATTTTCTACCCTGGTCTAAATATGAGTAATATACATATATATATATATATATATATATATATATATATATATATATGTAACAGAACATAAACGTGTTCTCTCTCTCTCTCTCTCACCCTGTATCTCTTTCTCTCTCCCTTATCATATGAAAAATACTCAATCAATTAAATTTGTAAAATTTGAATCGTGATAAATAAATTTATTCATTCTTCATTAATTTGATAGTTTAAAAATATCAGTGTTGTAGTCTCTCTCTCTCTCTCTCTCTCTCTCTCTCTCTCTCTCTCTCTCTCTATCTCTCTCTCCTTTTTTCTATAAAAAATACTTAATCAATTACATTTTGTTTTGTAAAATGTTATTCGTGACAAATAAATTTTTTCATTCTTCATTAAATTAATAGTTTGAAAAAATTAGTGTTGTTTTGCTAGAATATTGACGATTACTCTTCTTGGCTCTCTCTCTCTCTCTATCCTCTCTATCTCAATGTTACCTTTACACCGATATATATATTTAACAGAGCATAAACGTTTTCTTGCTCTCTCTCTCGTATCTCTTCCTCTCTTCCTTATCATATGAAAAATGCGCAATGAATAAAATTTTTAAAATTTGAAAATCGTGATAAATAAATTTATTCATTCTTAATTAATTTAATAGTTTAAAAATATCAGTGTCGTAGTGTCTCTCTCTCTCTCTCTCTAAAATTTTAATCGTGACAAATACATTTTTTTATTCTTAATAAAATTGATAGTTTGAAAATATCAATGTTGTTTCTGTAGAGCATCTACGGTTACACTTCTTCCCCCTCTAACTCTCTATCTCATTTTTACGTGTACACCGATGTATATAAAAAAGAGCATAAATGTTTTATCTCTCTCTCTTTCTCCCCCTAATTATATGAAAAATACTTTATCAATTACATTTTGTTTCGTTAAATTTAAATTGTGAAAAATTAATTTTTTCATTCATAATTTAATTTATAATTTCAAATTATCAGTGCCTCTCGAGATACTGCGAAAATCGGAAAAATTCATTAGAACATTTATTGATATTTGTGATTGGTCTAATGAAGATTTAGATGAACTATTTAAAGTAATGGAGGAGTTTGTATGTCGAATATATGGTTATAATAATTTGAACGATATAAATTTAATACGAGTGGCGCAGTTCATGAAGACATACAGAATAAAAAGAAACGAAGATATTCTCCGAGTAGATAATAATTTCGATGGCTCTGCGCTTCCTCCGTGTAGATCAGAATTACGCCAACATTTATTAAGAACAACGTATATTGCTCGAATGTGGAGCCATGCTCACCATGACAATCCTGTCATTTCATCTCCGATTCTATATGGATGGAAAGAAGAAGATAACAAATATTACTTGAAATGGTTTGAAGGTGATCAATTACCTTCCATACAAACGATAACTGATGGCATAGATGAAGAAGAAAATATCATAGGTATTTAATTATGTTTATTCTAATAAGAATTATCGAAATATTATGATCCTTATTTAATATTTATACATTTTTCAGAAAATTTGAACGAAACAGAAACACAGGTTGATGAGGATGATTTAGAATACGGCGAGAGTGCACTAAATGATAGCAGCAGTGATACATAATCGGAAATTAGTGATTATGAGAATGATTATGATGAAGAAGCATAAATTTTGATGAAATCATTATTAAAAATAGTTTTCAATTTTTATATATACCGAGAAAAATAAAGTCTTCCACAATACTGCTAGTATGAAAATTTATACTTTATTCTTTTTGATTTATAAATTAATTTTATGTAATCAAATTCTTCTAATATAGTCTAAAATATTATATTATATTGAAAAACTAAAAAGAGGTCAGTATAACAAATTTATTTTCTCTATTAAAGTAATAGTTTGTGTGTTAATTTCAGTTTGCATATTGCTGACTCAAATAATATAATTATAATAGTAGTATCAAGCCTGAAATTGATTGTGATCAATATAATGATCAATATAAAATGAAACGAATCGTCAGACTGCACGATAATGGTAAAAAGTCCGTCAGTTGGACCGCAAAAGACGCCGTGCGCTCAATGCTTTTGAACGCTGCGCTACACTGTACAGGCCTAACTGACGAACTTTTAAGCATTATCATGCAGTCTGACAGTTTTTTTCTTGTTATATTAATCATAAATAACAACCAGTAGCAATTTCAGATTCGATACTACTACTTTATTTGCAGAAATTTCCGACGACTACTTATACATAACTGACGACGAGTTTATTATAGCATATTGACGTCTGACGATTATTTTTCTTAAATTCACATCATAAATAGCTAATGTTATAATTTTTAACGATGATACTGCTACAATTTTGACAAGTATTCCTGATAACTTCGTCAGCATCCTACACCATAACTAAGGGCCTCCCAAAGGTCTGACGGTCAGTTCCTTCATTAGCAGTACAAAAACTACTTGTGGTAAAAAATTTATGCTCGATACTTTCACGAGCCAAAATTGTCGGTAGCTCCCGGACTATAAGAATTTCACATTTTTTCCAACTAATGAGTATGAAATTACAATAGTCTTGAAATCTTTAAAAAACAAACATAGCTCGGGCGAGGATGGTATCACCTCTAAACAACTACTTGTTCTACCAACTCCAATTATTAATTATCTCTCCACATTCATAAATGAATCATTTATAACTGGCAAGTTTCCTTTTTTGCTTAAAACACTCGGTCGTAGTACCCTTACATAAGGGAGGCTCCTTCACTGCCAACAATTTTAGACCTATATCTCGTTTATCCACATTTTCTAAATTAATTGAATCATTGGTTGAACCTCGGTTATTAAGCTTTTCAAATAAATATGAAATTTTTGATAGTGCTCAATTTGGCTTTCATGCAATTAAATCTACTACAGATGCTGTATATAACTCCTTAAAAAAGACATACTCATCTTTCAATAACACTAACACCGTTTCCACTGCTATGTTCATTGACCTCAGCAAAGCCTTCGATTGTGTAAACCATGCTATCCTCTTAGGTAAACTAAATTTCTACAAAATTCATGGAATCGCAAATTCATGGTTTCGCTCATATCTAAGTGATAGAACACAATCAGTAAGAATATCCTCTAACAATCATACTGTTCTGTCTGACAAAATAGGGTTGCAGGTGGGAGTAACACAGGGTTCAGTATTGTGTCCCATTCTGTTCTTTTTCTTTGTAAATGATTTTTCAAACAGCGTTATTTATGATAATTGCACATTATTTGCGGACGACATCACATTATATTGAGAGTCCAGTTCACCGAGCATGCTAAATGGCAACATCATTAACGACATACAAACGACAAACAATTGGTTTACCTTGAATAAATTAACAATCAACCCTAAAAAAATCTGCATTATGCCCTTTAAGGTACATCTCACCATTGGTAATCTGGCTGTCAATGACGCACAATTGAGGTTGTTGAGTTGTGCGTCAACCTCAGTTGGACGAGGTATATATTTTCCATGGGAAATGTAGTATATCTCGGGATATTTTCTTATCGCCTTATGTGGAGTGCTGAGTGCATGCGCTTTGACATTTTCGACAAGTGGTTCTCACCTACCTACCTCTCTTTAATATTGTATCTTCTAGTGAAGCAGAACCAGTGAAGAACAACAGCAAAAGCAAGTAACCACAGAACCCGCCTGGATATCCAAGACCTTCGCATATGTTATTACCGTTTAAAAGTTCATAATTACATCGCGCAAGCGCGGAATAAGCGACGCCACGGGCAGGTGGTAGCTCCAAGCTTTAAATGAAGCGACAGGGTTATACTTGAGGGTCTAGAGGATAAAATGATATACAAGTAACGGTATGGTCAAGGAAAAGTCAATCAAAAGAAAAAGATAGCTAATTTAAGGTAAGTAAAGTTAAACGTGTAAGAGATTATATACTGTATGAGAGAGGGAATAGGTAATTAAAGTTAACCAATTGTTAGTGAGAACAAAAAATATTAGGTAAATCGTAAGGGTTTAATCATATTAAGATACCAGGTATCAGGATTAAATTTGGAATGTTAAGAGAAACAACATCACGAGATAAGGCATCAGGTACGATATTTAATTTGCCAGGCCTATGCCTAACATCAAAAGTGAATTGAGAGATACGCAAGTTCCATCTTGCCAAACGACCTGCGGGTTGTTTTAAGTTATTAAGCCAAGTGAAAGCTAAGAACATTAGGTACATTGTCAAAGAAGTAAACGTGAAAAGCTTTTAGATGTAAGTAGGGTTGAGCAATTTTAAAGATAATTTTAAGGCATTTAAAGAGATTTAAATCGATATGTGAAGAGATAAGAGTAATCAAGACTCGATTCACTAACAAAATTGTTGAATAACAGAAAGATATCCTGTAAAGCATATATTTACCAGAATGGAAAGCTCTCGTTTGAGTTTCACCCAACTAATAAAGAAAAATTTCAACATCATTCTTAAAAAATGATTCACAAATTCTAAAACGACAACTTACCATCAAATCTCGTCTAGACTGATAATGCTTAACGACCGGTCCTTGGGGTCTCGTTCTAGACTTACAGAGCTGGACGACCAATTCGAATGGCAAATCTCGCTTAATGGATGTTAAAGTACGTTGAAATATCGATATCTAAAAAAATATGCAATCAAGACAAAATCATACTCGCTACATGAAAGAAACATTCCACGATACATGTACAAAAAGTTAGTATTCCAAATTATTAGAATATTCTTTCGATATTGCGGGAGTTATCAACAACTATCGTAAATGAGTTTAAATACTAAAACGTTAACGGCAATTCCTTTATTATACTGTTTAAAACATTTAAGGGAACAACTTTTAAAACTATATCCAAGCAAGATAATATTTAAGAGAACAAAAAATATATCACGGTTAGATTACAAAAGACACTCCAAATTATAAAAAAAGGTAGATAATGTGTTATTTAACCAATGCAACAACCCGTAGTTTAACGTTTCTTAAAAAGATATTGAAAAAGGGCAATTTATTTCGTTAAGTGCTTTAAACACAAGGTTTCTTGTAAAGATAATTGAAATATCATTAAATAAATAGCTAAATTAGTAAAAGACACCTTTAGAATGTAACCACAAAACAGTGTATTGACGGTTTCAAAAACGGTCTTTTAAAGTCGAAAAAAAACAGATAAGGGTTATGTTTCAATTTAATATAACGTAGATAATTTTCGTAATAAACCGTGTTTAAGTCATAAAATTACTTAAATGCTTATTTATTATTTAAATGTACACACGTGTAAAAAGTAGGGTTAAGGGATTGATCCTTTCTAAAAGCTTATATATGCATCTAAAAACAAACTAATCACTCAACAATATAACTGAAGTTAACAAACAGATCCCACATTCAAAATTTGTAGAAACATTATATTAAAACACATTTTATAATCAACAGCTATATTTTAATTTCAAAATGGCGGTATACCTCTAATTGCCATAACAATTATTTTTGACATCTATGGAATGTGGTGTGTTCCAAAACACGAATTAGGGTTTTAAGGTCAACAGATATTAGATAATTGATTTTTTTTAGTGAAAAAGCTATAAATAACATTGTTAATACATTATATGTTTAAAAAGGAAGCATTACAACCTAAAAACAAAAGAAAAAACCCCTAAGTTCGCAACCTCACACGTTAAAGACGCAAATTCTTACAGTTTAAAAGTTCATAATTACATCGCGCAAGCGCGGAATAAGCGACGCCACGGGCAGGTGGTAGCTCCAAGCTTTACACAGGCTTTAGCGCGGCCATCTGACAATGACGTCACCAATAACAAATTTAATACGCAAATAACGGAAAATATAAATTTAAGACAATAGTTTATAACAGCGAAATACTCACATGAATATGTCCTTGAGTTAAAGTTGACTTCTGTTGACGTCCATCAGGGCTGCTGATGGCCCCTTTTAATGCAATTAACGGAGGGTGCACCTTCCAAATGGCTAGAGCCCTTTTTTAGATAGTTAAAGCATGGACATCCGGCTCGTTCTAGGGTCGTGGGACTGCTCCAGGGTCGTATCAGATTCCTATATGTAGCGGAACGATAAGGAATAGGTTAAATAGGTAAAGACAAACAAAGATAAGCAAAAGGAAATCTACATAATAAAAATGAAGATACGATACCAGACACGACCACCCTTCTCGATGTTCAAAGGCAAACGGCCACGTTACAGAGTCTCACGGAAACAATTCTCCCACTTTTTCTCCGCCAGCCGCGTCGCGCGATCTGGCGCAAACGCACTCTGACGTGACGGAAATATACGCCAAGTCTTTTGAATTTGTGGCGCGAAACTTCCGCGCATCAAAATTAAACTAAAAAATGTTTAAGTGCAAATTTGGCACGTAACAATGTATAGGACCACCAAGGTAAGTACTAAACGAATATTATTTCCCCGGTGTTTTATATCAGCATGCGAGCTTAAGGTTAAGTTAAAATTATAAGCATTGAAAAAAATAGCCTTCGTTTTAAGCATCTGCAAATACAGATAGTATGCAAAGTCAAAGAATAGTTTATTCTTGCAGTTTAAAGATTATATTGTACTTACCTTGCCCATATTGATATCATTGGGATATATTCTAACGTTGTTTAGCTGCAAAGGACTAAGAGGGACAAACGAGTGATTAATAGGTATAATAGCTGCAGAAAGTGGACATATCATTTTAGGAGTTTTTCTTAGTAACATAAGCTGCGTGTTTGAAATGTTATAATCAGATGACCCGCCTTTAGACACTTCTAGCTTTCTTTTTCGTTCTCCTTTTTGCCTAATGTACCCTTTATAGTAACTTAAACATTTTTGTTTTAAGTTTAATTCGTTTGGCGACAGTTGGTAGGGGTCCTGGCCAACAATCGTCATTCTACGAATTCTTGCACAAATAGTACTGCATCTAAAAAACGAAATAAAAGTAAATATTACAAACGTGAAGTCATTTACTTTGGTAAATTTTGCCAAGGTCTTAATGTATTCGAGCGATCATTAGGAAAGGCAACCAAGTCGCTACACCCTCTTAAACCGCTTTTAGCAGTATGCAAAAGTGTCGCACGGGGAGCATTAGTTTTAGTATTGAATTTTACATCATCGGTTCTGAAACCAACTTCCTTTATGTAATTGGGCGTAATTCCCATATTAAATTTTTGGTAGAGATCGGATGGTGTTGTTTGTGATGGTACATCAAATTTGAGTGGTATTGAAGAGCGCCCAACAACAACGTATTCTTTATCTTCTTTAGGATTGTTTAAGTACAATAAATCGAAGGTCACTTTAACCTTAACGCTACCAAGTCTAGCAGGAGTGACAACACATTCAACTTCAACACTTTGTCCAGGTAGCAAAAAACCTTCTTTTGGAACTATTTCAACAAAACATACTTTTCTGTATTGAAAAATTATTGGAAGCGATAACGATTCGTTTTTTAATAAAAGCACTCTCTTTATCGGTACTTTGGTTTGGATTTGTTTGAGGTCTATGGCATCCGGTCTTATTGAAATGCAAGCCTCTTCTGCTTCACCGTAAAGTAATACGCATACACTTCTGGAAGTGTTGAGCATAACGAGAGCAGTTTGCTGAGTAACTGATGATCGTGCAGCAATGGAAATTGATAACTCATCTGGAAACGAAACTATTCCCGAATGACTGTCTTCTGATGATGAAAGTCTTGTTATCGAGTTTCCACCCAAAGAACCTGTTTGAGAAAAGTTTAATGAGATATAGCACAAAGTTAAATTGGGATAAAGTTTAGTTAAACTTTGGAAATTTCTACATCATAGCTTAAGTATATTTGTAACGCTAGTGAATTATTTAAGCAAACATTAGGTAATAAAAAAGAATTTAGGAAAATAGTTAGCTAAGAGTTTTTATAGCAAATAAGCATTTTGAAGGATTTATAGAAGCTTTGGTAGTTTACATTAATAACATGACTACTTCAATGCACTATTAAATTAGTATAAAGAATTAAAATAGTAAAGCACCAAGTACATTTTATAAAACGAGAATAACGATCGCGATTTTACATTCTTAGTATTAAATTTAGAAAAGTACAGGATATATCGCGGTAAATCACCGGCCATAGGAAAGTTTATTTGTACACAATCACAGCAGTTCAAAAACAAACAATTGAATCATGCAATAGGACCGACACATCCAACAACCACAATAGTAATAATAAAATCCGCCATAAAAATAAATACGTTACGCACACACACGCACATACGCATGCGCGCACACACACACGCAGTTGCGAATACGAACTAAAACACACACTTGCAAAGAATATAGTACGTACTAACCTCGTAGTGACAGTGATTCACGATTTACAATCTTTTCCATTGGAGTTACTTTAGTAAATGGTATTCTTAAAATTTCTATTGAACACATAGTTGAAAATCCTTCCTCCCCTTTATTTTTAATAGGCCGGTACCTAAAACATATTTAAGTTAGTCATATTTATATAACTGATTATGTTGTTTACGTGTATTGAAATATTTTGGCTTCGTTTGGAACAAACGTTCCTTCAGTAGGTGATATTTTAAAATTAGCATATTGAGGATATTCTTTTTTTGCATCTACTAGGTTCTAAAACAAAAAAGGATTGAAAATGTAATTGTTTGGGTTTTGAAATTTATGTTTGTTAGAGGTTACTAATTTCGATAAAAAATTCGATGTAGAAGCATCATATGTTTGTATTGAAATTAATTTTAGTTAAAAATCAAACGTAAATACGCTTGTAGAATTTGGGATGCGATTCTCGAAATCTTTCGTATACGAAAGTTAGGGAATTTCGAACTCCCTCTTCAAGTTGATCTTCATTTATATCCAAAGCACATATATGTAAACAGAAAAGGCTACCACTCTATTGATACTCAACTTGTGCGTATAAAATTTATCGCTTCTACAATTAATGAATACCTAACTTTTAAGATATGCGAATCAAATTTAAAAATTATGAGCGTTTGTGCTAGGTATCCAAGCAGCACATATGACATTTTCATGTGGAATAACAGTAGTGCCCTATCTGAGGATGTCCATAGACGTAGTCATCACTTATGTTATTTATGGGATAGGCTTGGCGATTTAGTATTGTACTTAGATTAATAAAATATAACAATAAGGGATTCAGGTTATGCAATGTGTCCTTGGTTATTAACTCTAATCTTGAATGCAGCATCCAATTCAGCCGAAGAAATTTTATTCGACATCGAAGTACAATATCGCTGATTGAATGGTGTAATGGAGTACTAAAGCTTCGTTTCAGGTGTGTACCTAGACATAGGGTACTCAATTATTCACCTGATAAATCGTCATAAATTATAAATGCTTGTTGCGTACTACACAATATCTGCATCGATTCTAACACTCCTGCACTTCGATATGGTGATGATCCCGGTGATGAAAATATAAGATTAAAGAATGTCGATTATGGTACGCATGATCTAGATGGTCATATACAAGATCATCATGTGGGAGGCAACAGGACTAATCCGGAAAGTATAATTGTATCATTAAAACATTTGTTACTCTCTTTTGTTTTTGTACATAATACTAATTCAATGCAGATGCTCAAGACTACGTTATGATTTATATTAAACTAGTTAGTACTATTCCTCCAAAATAAAAAAGCTACCGTTCTTAAAGACTAGGAAACATAAGCAAAATTATATATTTTATTACATGTTAATTAAAGCATCCAGGGAGTCGGCTATTTTTTTACTTCTGGTAGCAATTCCAATTTTTTCTTGTAATACTCATCCTTTATTTTGATGTTTCGTTCAGTTTGCAATGCCAACGGTTGTGTAGCAGAAATTGTGTTGTCAAGCCTTTGCACGCTCTAACGTTTTTTGTATATGGGTCTTGTGCACAATCCCCTCCGTTGCAGACAACAAGGTCTCTGCCTAAGTATTTCTATAGCTAATACCACTGGTGGGTACACTTTCAGTTTTATATTCACGACTTGTACTGCAAGGTAGCAGTACATATTCCTGAAATAGATTGAAGTGTTGGTAGACATAGTCGTGATCCATTTCTATTTCGTTTATAACATCTTCACCATCAGTTCATTTACATTTCCAATGCTCCACCTGTAGGTACTACATTGGCCAGGAGGAGAGTTTTTGTTGCCTGGAAATTTAGAATTTTGCCGAACCCTTGTCGTTCCAGGCAAGGTAGGGATCTTTAACGTGCATGACAACACTCACACACGGGACCTCCATTTAACCTCTCATCCGAACGAGGGCATAATTTTTGTGAAAAATGCTCACCTGCCATTTTTCAAGCAGTCGGCCGTGTCGGGATTTGAACCCGGGACCTTGGGATCCGTAGTCTTATGCTTACTACATTGATCCACGGCGACGCCCATCTTCACCATCACCAAATCGGTCTGCGATTCAACTACATTTGGGTATTTTTTAAGGAAAAGTTTGCCAAGAATGTCCGTCATCAATTCGTCAATTGGAGATCCACCCCACCAGTTGAATTGCAGCATCTATTTATTTGGGCCTTCTTGGACTTTATTGCTTTTATATCGAAGAATTTGGATCGTAAATGAGCTTAAATACAAAACATTGTTAACAACCTCATTATTGTAGTGTTTAAGAAAGCAGATATAACGAAATCAAGTTTACTATAACGCTTTAAAAGGTATAGATATACTAAAAATTCAGTTAATGGCGTAAGCTATATTTTAGCGACAAAATTTTTTTTAAGAAGGATTTTCGTAACTTAAAGTTGATTATTTAGATTGTAAGGGAACACTTTAGAATTATGGTAAAGTAAGATAGTATATAAGTTATCTAAACAACGGTTTTAAAAAGTCAACCCAAAAAACAGGTTACAATAAACTAAGAAAAATTTCAAGATTAAAATAATTATTATAACTAAACTTAGTGTCATTTTAAGGGATTTTTTCCTTTTTTTAATCATAATGAATGGTAAATAAAGCTATTTATGGCAAAAAATACCTACAGAAAGAATTATTAATCCTAAGCACATGGTTAAAGTGAGGTTATGTAATTCGCTAAACACATTTGAAAGATATATGCTCCAGCTTCATTCTAAATTAGGTTAAGTAATTATTTAAGGGAATTTAAAATATAAATACACTTTATAAGGGAAAAACCAATTAATTAATTCAGTTAGGAATAAGTTATATGGAGGATAAACAAACACTAATCCAACATGGCTGACTAAATGCTCAGATTGACATTTCAGCTGCATTCAATGTCATTTCAACATAAGATAGATGTTGCCAAGTGCAATATTGCCAGATTATATTTCTTTTATTTAAAAGCCATTAAAAATTTAAAAATTATTATTTTCTATTATTATTTGAGTGAACAAAAACCCAATTGCTACAAATATATTCAAAACTAACCCGTATAAGATAAATCAGAGGTGAGGACAAAATTTTCAACAAAATGTTCAGGCGCCACTGTTATAGTCCCGCCGACCGTTATGATCCCGCGCGCGCGTGTTTAGAGCCACTTCTGCATTTGGCGACACTGGAACGCTTCACGTTCACAAAAATATTGCGCAATAAAGCTATTACGTCATAATTGCGTCTCAATTTGTATCACATACCAAAAATGTTTACAGTGATATAAGATGCGCCTTCAAGAAAAAGATAAAATGTACTCACTTAAAAATGTGGAACGCTTTACGACCTTGCGGTTATCCTTGTGGCAGGAGCCGTGCTGATTTCCATAGAACTCGTTGGCGTTGTTTGGGCGTGGGTTTCATTAGGGCATCGTTGAATCCAGATTTAATGTCTTCCCTCTTCTTTGTTCGTAGGTAGGACGGAGGAATAAGGTCAAGGCAACGATATCAGGTAGAGATAAAGTAAAACCTACATTATCTGAAAGAGAAAATACAAAGGCACGACACGGGTAAACGTCACTGTTCGACGTCTCGTTGGATAATAATCGTCGTGTCGGAAACCGCGCACTTACTTCCTCACTCCACGTCTGCGCATTCTTTTGCGCCGACGCAACTGTCCGGGATGGCGGAAATGAGTAAGTTTATTTTTTTAAAATATTGGCGCGAATTCAGTCACACATTTAAAAATGTAAAATGCCAATTTTGGCATGTAACACCATGTCTAAAAGAATGGACCTATTAAAATATAATAGAGATAGTTCACATCACAAATATATTCAAGTACTAGGTTGAATAATAAATACTAATGCGATATAGAATGCAATTTAAATACTCACTTTTCTCCCTTTCCGCCAATAGCCCCTGGTAGTGCGTTTAGGTCCTCTGCTATCTCGTGCCATTCCATTTATGATTTTTTAGAAGTGAAATCTTTTGTTAGCTTTCCCACTTGCAGTTGGGATTTCTTCTGCATACTCTCCAGCAACTCTTACTTTTGACCAGCGGTTATATTACCTAGCCTCTTGTTCTAATCAGCTTTTTCCATATTATTCAAACTATCCTATATCCCCGTAAAGAGAACATAGCATCGCCACAGATTATCCATCTGGATAATCTGTGACATCGCTACCAATCGTTAACAATTTAAGTTAGGATGTCGATTTCTCATTGGTTGATAATTATTGCAAATATTGTAGTGTACATTTCAATATTTGAAGGTATTTGTTAGAATAGCTCAATAAGCACTTGCAGGTTTTTGAACGCATTCCGTGACGTCTGAATTTACATCATAAGGGGCGCATGTGTAGGGACGATTGAGTCGACCAGGTCAAAGAAATTTTGTTTTGAGATTCCAAGATAGCAGGTTGAAAGATTGCACTTGGCGATTTTTTATTAAAGGTAATGTTTTATATTGATAATATAGTTGCTATTTAAGGTATTCTAATTACATCTTGTAATTCCAGCCTTGTTTTGAGTGTGATGTTGGTACTTATTATAAACCCATTAGTTATTTAACCACTGAAGGAAATATATTTATGGGTTTCCTGTTGCTTTTGGCTTAGAATTTGATGCCGGTTGTTTTACTTGTAATGTTTAATATGTAATTATTAGGTGTATTTACGATTTTATTGAACGTTTTATGTATAAATGAGTGTGGTTTGGTTTAACAACCGAAAATTATTATTTATTTATCTGAATTGTTTATTTAGTATCTAAATCACAGTAAAAATAATATTTATTTATTTGAAATAGTGTTCATTTAGTATTTAATAAAGAGTTATAACTCCAATTGCATTGCACCTGTTACAGAATCAATAGTGAATGTACCCTTACTGTGATTTTACGAGCAATTAATGAAAAGCACCAACATCATTTCTTAGATACATTAAATCAAATTATTAGGCAGGTTTGAATATGAACAGTACTATATTTCTATGTTATATTTGTTTTGGTTTTAAGTTGATAATCGAAATATACACAAAGTTGTGTATATATTTTTGTCTATAATTTGTAATGCCACGAGTGTTTAATTTTTAAAAGCCGGTTTAGACGATGCAATCATAATGAATAATTTTTAACATTTGTTTACTAGAGTTAATATATTTAACTAACATGCATTTATATAAAAATTTAGCGTCTGAATCTGAGCTTGCATTTATGCTGTAGAATTTTGGGTACGTGTTTCCTGCCAACATATTTTATAAAGTTTGGTATTTGTGGTTCATTTGACATTTTTATCATGTGTAATTGTTTTATTTTAGCATATTAACCACATATTCAACTGCATCGCTCATATCTTGGTTTAAACGTAATTATATTGTTGTTGTGTATTTATCCTATTATCTAACCGATGTTCCTATATAATTAACTAGTATTTAACGTTTGTGTTAATTATTGTGATGTAATTAAATTGAACCTTTGGTATGACCGACCATCTCGTGCCTTCGCGTTTGCATTTATGACTATGATGGAGATAGTCTATTCAATAATAAGCGCCTTTTAATCATGCGCAATCATTTCAGCAATTCATGTCGTCTTGTCAATGTGCTTGTAGTGTATCCTTTTGCGAATAATAGGAAGTCGGCTAGCCTTTGGAAAATATTTTGTAACACGGGCTGGAAACTGTTAATGTATGTATGTGGGCGCGTGTGTTCGAGCCTTGTTGAATATTACTAACATTTTATGTCAGTGCGTGGAGGAACATTCGTAGTCAAGGTGCAGGTCATCTTCCTGGTGTCCCCCCTCTTCAACTTTAGCTGGGTAGTATAGGTCTAGCCGACCTCAGTACCTACCAGAAATGACTACCTAGTCTACACTAACGTTACTTCAATTGTTATGTGAGGTAAATCTGAGTAACAGTTTACATCCCGTCAATTTCAGTATTGGTGATCTAGGTACTTGTTCGTTATCCGTCCTTGTCGAGATGTACCAAATGAGTTTGGAAGTGTGAGGGCAGTTTGGGGTTTTCTCTGCCGTGCTCTTTGCTTAATCGCCCAGGTTGAATACGGCACTGTTTGCTTGGAATGTCAATTTTCTATACTTTTATGCGAATGACCTATTTTGTGATTATGGTTTTGATTAAAAGTAAAGCTAGGTAATTTCTGTAGTTTTATTTCAAACCTTTCCGCTTTAACGCCATCTTCCCAGTGTGAACATGGGTCACATAATGATAACACAACGTAGGTATCGTCGAGCCACTGCCACTAGATGTTAGATCATGGAGCCCGGTGTGCCATTTATAGAGGGCGTTTGGGTCAGCCTTTAGGTCGATTACACTACACAGTCACTAAAGATAATTTCAACACTAACTAAATTGAAGTCACCTAAATATCATGAACATAACCCTAATTTGCTAACGAGGCACTGACAACGGTTAAGGATAGTTCATAGATAAATCAGCCCGCTTCATTGCAGATTTTTCTTGCGTTTCTGTGGTATGATGGTGTAATTTTGGTGTTGCCACTTCTTAATCTCGAATTATGTTCAAGAATACAGTTTGTTGTCCGTATGCAAAAGTTCAAGTTCAAATACTTTTGTATACGAATTGAAATCGCATAGTTTCGAGAATCTGGGCCTTGGACTGCGATTATTGAAACCGTTCGAATTTAATTCGAATACTTCGAACACTCTATTTTCGTATACGTACTTTAAAGTGGTTTCTTGAATTGTGTTTGATTTTATTGCTTCGATTTTTGGAGTTTTTGAGTTAGAACATTGGCAGCGTTGCATTCCTCCCACTGCTGCCAAATATAATCAACAAATTTTACACATTTTATGTCAAATAAAAAGAGCAATGGCAAAGTTTAGGTTATGTACATAACGCTTTCAGTCTCCTGTTTTTATACTTTGTTCCATTTGTCTTATATTAAGTAACTTTTTAATTATACTTTACTAGCAAATTTAAAATTGACAATAAAATACGTTTGTTAACATTGTAATGTAACGTACCTGAAGGTTGGCCCAAACTGGGAAGATGGCGTTAAGGCGGGAAGGTTTGAAATAAAACTTGAGTATTACACTACTTTTAATCAAAAGAATAACCAATAATAGGCCATTCGCATGAAAGCATAGAAAATTGACATTCAAAGCAAACTCAACCTGGGCGATTGGGGTAAGAGCACGGCAGAGAAAATCCCAAACTGCCCTCACACTTACAACTGCATTCGGCGCATCTCGACAAGGACGGGTAACGTACAAGTACCCAGATCGACAACACTGAAATTGACGGGCTGTCAACTGTTACCCAGACATACCACACACGACAACTAAAGAAACGTTAGTATAGACCAGCTAGTATTTTCTGGTATGTACTGAGGTTGGCGAGGCCAATACTACCCAGTTAAAGTTGAAGAGGAGGGACACCAGGAAGATGACCTGCACCTTGATTACCAATATTCCTCCCCGCTGGGACATAAAATGTTAGTAATATTCAACAAAGCTCGAACACGCGCGCCCTCATACATACATTAACAGTTTCCAGCCCGTGCTACAAAATATTTCACCAAGGCTAGCCGAGTTCCTATTATTTGCAAAAGGGTACATTACAAGTACATTTACAAGACAATATGAATTGCTGAAATGAACTAATGGTATGATTGCGCATGATTAAAAGGCGCTTATTATTGAATAGACTATCTCCATCATAGTCATAAATATAAACGCGAAGACACGAGATGGTCGGAAATACCAGAAGTTCAATTTAATTACATCACAACAATTAGCACAAACGTTAACTACTAGTTAATTATATAGGAACATCGGCTAGATAATAAGATAAACAAAATAACAAACATATATAACTACGTTTAATCCAACATATGATTGATGCAGTTGAATATGTGGTTAATATGCTGAAATAAAACAATTACACATGATAAAAATGTCAAATGAATCACAAATATCAAACATTATTAAATATGTTGGCAGCAAATACATACCCAAAATTCTACAGCATAATTACAAGCCCAGATTCAGGCGCTAAATGTTTATATAAATGCACGTTAGTTAAATATATTAAATCTAGTAAGCAAACGTTAAAAATTATTCAATATGACTGCATCGATAAAAACGTACTTTTTAAAAATTGAACACATCGTGGCATTACAAATTACAAACAAAAAATATTCACAACAACGTTGTAGTTAATTCAATTACTATCTTAAAACCAAAACAAATATAATATAGAAATAGAATACTGTTCATAATCAAACTTGCCTAATAATTTGATTCAATATATCTAAGGGATGATGTTGGTTATAATTGATCGTAAAATCACAGTAAGGGAACATTTACTATTGGTTCCGCAATAAGTGCAAAGCAATTGTAGTTTCAACTCTGCATTAAATACAAAATCAACATTATTTCAAATACAAGATACTGGGTGGACCAGAAAGGCGTACGATTTTAAAAGCACTCTTGCGTTTGAACCATATAAGAGGGGGCCGCGCGAGTGGTGGGGTTGAGAAGCTCGGGTCTCGGAAATTTAGTTGCGATGGATCACTTCACCGGAGCGCAACGTGCATTCTGCGTTAAACATTATTACAAAAATAGCAATTCGTGCGTTATTGTTCGGCGTTTATTTCGGCGTGAGTTTGGATTACATGACCTAAATCAGTGTCTGAAGGAAAGTGTGATTAGATCGTGGGTCAGAAAGTTCGAAGCTACTGGTTCGACTCTCAAACAGAAGCCTGCGGAACGCCTAAGGTCAACAAGAACAGAAGACACAATTGAACAAGTTAGAGCTTCAGTTCAACGTAATCCTGGTCTATCGACTCGCGAGCGATCAGCTCAACTTGCGCATTTTGTTGAAAGATCTGAAATTGCACCCGTATAAAATTCAACTTGTGCAGAAATTACAGGCAAATGATCCAATTTTACGACGAGCTTTTGTTGAAACAATGTTGGAACGCTTTCGGAGTTTCAACAATATTCTGTTCTCCGACGAAGCCCATTTTCACATAAATGGGCATGTCAATAAACAGAATTGCCGTTACTGGGCTGCAGAGAACCCACGTGCAAAACATCAAAAGCCTCTGCATTCGCCGAAAGTAACCGTTTGGGCTGCCATATCAGCACACGGAATTATCGGGCCCTATTTCTTTGAAAATGAACAAGGGCAATCTATCACTGTAAATTCTGACCGATACATAGCCATGTTAAGAGATTTTTTCTTTCCGCAACTGCAACAATTTGGAGCCTATAATCGGGCGACGTGGTTTCAACAACATGGCGCGACATGCCATACATCTAATGCCTCTTTGGCGGTCACAAATGAGATGTATGCTGGGAAACTGATATCGCGCCGAGGTGACATTGCATGACCGCCTAGAAGTCCGGATCTAACGCCACCGGACTTTTTATGTGGGAATACCTAAAAAGTAAAGTCTACTTCAATAACCCAGCAACAATTAATCAGTTGAAGGCCAATATCAGAGAAGAAATGGCAGCTATTCTTCGCGCAATGTGCGAGCGAGTTTTTACCAATTTGCAGTTCAGATTTGAGGAATGTTCGCGGCGCGATGGTGCACACCTGGATGATGTTATTTTTAAGAAATGAATTTCCCGGATGTCTTTTTTAATTGAAATAGAAATTTGTATGCGAACTGTATTTAGTTTTTTTTTTATTATTTTTTCAAATTTGCAATTCTTTCTGGCCCACCCGTTATTAGTTTTGCTTTGATTTAGATATTAAATAAACAATTTAAATAAATAAGTATTAGTTTTCAGCTGTTAAACCAAACCACGCTCATTTATACATAAAACGTTCAATAAAATCGTAAATACACATATTAAACGTCACAAGTAAAACAACCGACAGCAGATTCCAAACCAAAAGCAACAGATAACAGTTCCTTTAATGATTAAATAACTAACGGTTTTACAATAAGTACAATAAGTACCAACATTACACTCAAAACAAGAATGGAATTACCAGATGTAATCAGATTATCTTATATAGCAACTATATTATCAACATAAAACATTACCTTTAATAAAAAACCGCCAAGTGAAATCTTTCAACCTGCCATCTTGAAATTTAAAAACAAAAGTCCTTTAACCTTGTACACTCGATCGATAGTCCCTACATATGCGCCCCTTATAATGTAAATTCTGACGTCACGGAATGCGTTCAGACACCTGCAAGTGGTTACTGAGGTATTCTAACAAATACCTTCAAATATCAAAATGTACACTATAATATTTGCAATAATTATCAACAAATGAGAAATTGACTTAGAAACACTACGGATCACTTCAACGTTATTATCTAATTTTTGAGTGGAGGTGAACTTGTTTTTAAATTAATTGTAATGAAAAAAGCGAGAGAATGGGCAAAATTTCCCAATATCAAAAACAAGATCTACTAGAATTTCCACGGAAAAACCCACAGCAGCAATCTGGCAAGTTCAGCAATAATTTCACTGCAAAATATGCCCAATCCAAGTGGGAAGAAATCGCTGTAAATATAAATGCTCTACCTGGTGCTGGAAAAAATTGACGCAAATGACGAAAGGTATGTAAAAATCCTTTTCTTCTTAAATAAATCTTTGACAAATTTTAATTAGTTTGGAAGTAATGTTTGTCCAAGTTTAACTTTTGACTATAAGAATTCCAATGTAGAATTTCCCTACGTTTGACTCTACGTACGTATGACATGAAATACGCGATAAAATATGAAACTTAATAATTAAAATTCCCCAAAACTCTACTGGTGGTTGACCACCTATTAAAACAAAAATAACCGAGGATGCCATTCCGATTGGACCTACACCTTGAAGAAGTTCTAGATTACTAGAACGGGTGGAGTGGCTTCCGCGTTCCAGTGATCTAAAGAGCTTAACTACAGGTCCAACCAAAGTAGGGTCTTTAGTGAGGAACCAAACTAAAACAGGTTCCCGAAAGAGGACAGCAGCTGTTTCGGTACTTAGAGTAGCAGAGATAATAGGCGTCGGTATGGCAAGTCTGCGATGTGGAAACCAACGGAAAACAACCACATTATCTCCCAAGTACACAGCGTACTTCTTATTAAAGATGATGGCATCCTCTGGGGTAAAAATTCCGGAGTTAAAATAGTCCCCCTACATGTGATTTTCCAATGCTCCACCCGAAGGTACTACATTGGCCAGGAAGCAAGTTTTTTTTACCTGGAAAATTTTGAATTTTTCCGAACCCTTGCTGTTCCAAGCAAAGTAGAGATCTTTAACGTGCGTGACAACACTCACACACGGGACCTGCATTTTACCTCTCACCCGAACGAGAGTGTATTTTTATGAAAATGCTCGCCTAACATTTTTCAAGCGGACCGTGTCGGAATCGAACCCAGGACCCTGGGCGTAGTAGTCACACACATACGAACTACGCCATGGAGCCGCCCAAGTTAGTTAAAATAGTCCGGGAGGGGACTACTTCAGGGGATGTGATCGGAAAGTATAAAAAAGTCGTGAACATTTTTCGAGTCGGAGCGTGGAATGTCAGAAGTATGAAGCAAGTAGGTAAGCTAGAGAACTTAAAAATTGAAATTGATAGGTTAGCACTAGACATAGTCGGGATCAGCGAAGTTCGTTGGTTAGAGGCAGGGAATTTTTGGAATTGAGACTTTAGGGTAATTCATATAGGATTAGAGGAAGGAAATAGGGTGTGGGAATAGTTATGAGGAAAAAAATAGGACAACGTGTAGAAAACTACCTACAAAAGAACGAAGGAGTACTCATGGTTAGATTAAAATCTAAACCAGTAAATACAGTAATAATACAAGTATACATGCCCACCTCTAGCTACAGTGATGATTAGGTAAAGGCGATCTTAAAAATATTGAAGACATACTAAGATACGTAAAAGGACATGAAAATTAAATAATTACGGTGGATTTTAATGCAGTGGTATGTGAAGATAGGGAAGGAACCGTAGTAGGTTTATTTGGTTTAGGCACGAGGAATGACAGGGGAAATAGCTGGTAGAATTTTGCGACAAGAACAATTTAACCATTACAAATACGATATAGCTGCCGACGGTGGATTTGTTATTTCATTTGGCCGGTGTACCTATTCTTTCTTAATCGACGCCGGAATTCAAAAGTTGCATTCCCCTTCCTGTCTGTTCCCTCATGTAATTCGAATGAACGAGAACCGCTTCACAGAACTTTTCCTTTGGAGAGCATTAGTAAAAACTTCATTTCAAGTTCTCACGGGGGTCACTCTACGTTCTTGGGAGTACCTTTTTTCTGTTATTACATTTATAAGAGGAACGGTGTGCCTTGATAAGTATAGGACTTCAAAACCAAAATTTAGGTTTTATGCTATCTTTTAAAAAAAAAATTTTTAATACATTATCTTTTTTAATTATCAGGTTAAAACACTAATGTTTAGTGTTTATCTTTCTCTTCAAAGTTATCTTAGGGATTTTTTTAATCTAATTAATATATGATCATAAATGGTTAATTATGTTTTCCTGAAAATATCTTAGAGGTCTTATCGTACCCTAAATAACACTCTAAACCCTAAATGATTAGGTATTTATTTTTTCTCTGCAGTTATCTTTGAGATGCTATTCTATTTACTTTTACCTTAAAGTAAATAAATCATGTACATCTTTCTCATTGCGAAATGCCTTTTATATAATGAATATTCCGAATCTTTGATATTTATGACCAAAAATAGAATTTATTATTGGAAAATAAAAAAAACTAACTTGCACTTTAATATTGTACTTGATAGGATATGATTAAGGAAATTATGTATCGTAAATGCAGTAGCACTGGCCAATTCGTTAACTAAATGTTTTCGCTACTGCATCATATTTTGTCTTATCCCGTTAAAAGTCAGAAAGAAATTTGTTTAGCTTAAGAGTATACCTTCAAAGATATGAATGAAAATTCTGTATGCATTTGTATGCAAATATGAAAATAACTTTTGCATTTAGATTTATAATGAAGTTAAGTGTTAGCTATAAGTGTGTATCTGATGCTTCCGACTAAATTTGTGAAGTTGGTGCCGCGGCAAACAAGACCTATGCGCGCTTAATTGAGTAAGCCTTCGAATCAGGTAACTACTCATTTTCGTGCCTCTTTGTATTTGTATGCAAATTTGAAAATAACTTTTGTATTTAGATTTATAGTAAAGTTAAGTGTTAGCTATAAGTGTGAATCTTATGCTTCCTACCAAATTTGTGAGGTTGGTGCGGCGGCAAACAAGAGCTGTGCGCGCTTAGTTGAGTAAGCCTTCGAATTGCGTAGCTACTCATTTTCGTGCTTGGTATCGCTAAAGGTTGCTACTGTTTAAAAAATCAGGTGGCGCCCATAGACAAATTTAAATTAATTATCTGTGAATCTGAGCTCCCGTACGAAGTTACCTTTTTCTTTTTATTTGTTTTTTTTTATTTGAAGTTTAAAAGCGGTTGTTGCCTTTTTTTAAATAAGGCTTTACCTTTTCATTGTATTATTTAATTTCAGGGGTTTTTAAATCACGGCATGGGAAAGTTCTCCATTATTATTATGTAATTTAAGCTTTACGTGTAAGCCACACAAAGATTTTTTCCTGTATTTTAGGACACTGAATTATGATTTGTGGTGTAAAGAAATCGGCGGCTCCGTGGCGTATTTGGTATGTGTGTGACTATTACGCCCAAGGTTCCGGGTTCGAATCCCGACACTGTCCGCTTGAAAACTGATAGGCAAACATTTTTCACAAAAATACACCCTCGTTCGGATAAAAGGTAAAATGGAGGTCCCGTGTGTGAGTGTTGTCGAACACGTTAAAGATCCCTACCTTGCTTGGAACAGCAAGGGTTCGACAAAATTCTAAATTTTCCAGGTAAAAAAATTTGCTTCCTGGCCCATGTAGAACCTTCGGGTGGAGCATTGAAAAATCACATGTAAGGTGTAAAGAAACCGCAAATATTGTCTTTTCCATGCCTTAGAAGAGTACATTTGCGTCTGACAGTTTGGCGTGAGAACATTAAAATATCTCGGTAGAACGATAGTTCGTGAAGCCAAGCATTGAAACAAGCGGTACATTACTGCAAACCTTCCTTGACTGCAGGCGTGTTAGTGTAGAGTTGCAAGAGTCAGCGAAGAGATGCACCTCCCTCAGTTACCTTTTTTCCTACCGAAATAAAAACACCGGCGCTTCGTCGAAGAAGGGTCACTGACAACAAAACAACGAACTCGTGGATGCGCCCTGAGAAGCAAGACGAACTGGGCCTATGATCTCCACGGAGTAATTTTTTGCATTATAATTTGAGAGGCTTTGATGCCCTGGGGGAGTTGAATCCCATATAAATTTAAATAAGTTATAATTATTATTTTAAATAAGAAAAATTGCGTTACAAACAATAGCGGATTTTCAAAGAAAGTACTAACCCTAATGTTTAAGGGGGAGTTGGTCAACAGAAACTAATGCATTTCTAGCTTAATTGTGACAGATAATTTTGTCTGGTATTAGGGAAGTAGCTCAAACCTAGCAAACAAAAATTAATTTGTCGGTTATTTTGTTACGGTATTCCGTGCAGACTAAAAAAAGGACAGCAAAGTAAGTAGAGAAACTCGCCTACATCAAATACCGCAACAAAACACAGAGACAGAATGGTAGAATCGAACTTCAAAAAATCAGAGTTCTGGATCGCTCAAAAACGTCGTAGAGTGGGGTGGGTGACCTAGAGAGAAAAGAATTGGAAATCTCAGTTACAATTAACTTTATTACGAACATGCAGAAAAACATACAGTCCCAAAAGAATATTAACAAACGTCCAAAACACATTTACGTAATCGTTCGTTACAGCGTGATGTACACAAAGGGTCAATTTACATATAATGCAGTCTAAACTTACGCATTTAAGAACATCGAGAATATAATCTTATTATCTAAATACAGGAACACTTACAATATTTTCAAATCCTAACTGTGTACAAAAAATTGAGTAATAATACAGTACCCTTTGCTGTAGGAAACGCATCTCGTAAAATAAAAAATTTAAGCGGCCAGTTGTTGACGATAACATTAATTTATACAGTAGCAAGCCGCTCCAGCGCATTAAAATTTAAAACAGCCAGTTTTAAGATACTTGTTTGTGTTGTGAGCGTGCATTTGGTGTGAAATTTATTGAGAAATTAGTCAAAAAGGTTTTCCTATCTTCCAAAACAGCAACACAAATAAAGCAAACACAAAAATACATTGTATCTGGAGCTATCTTCTTTATGGTAACATCTTAGGATGAGAAAATGCGCTGTATTCGTCTACGGCTGGGTGCTGGAACAACTTAATTAAGTGCATCAGCACAAACGCATTTTAGAAGCGCGACTTTGCAACCCTCAAATTACCTTGCATAACAGAAGAAAATAAAGAAGTAATCGAGCGATGAACACGTAAGTAAAAAAAGGTTGAATAAATAAGAGGGTTTTCTCAAAAGTTAAACGTTCATTTATCCGCTTTGAAAACGATGAGGTACGTAACGAAGAACCATTCCCATCGACAATGGTGTAGAATTATTCTGCTCCAAACAACTGTGAAACTTTCCTAGAATGCAAGTAATAAAAAAAGCAAAATATGACAATTAATTCCATTGAATTTCGTTGTTAGTTTGGGAAAGCAAAATACATTTTAAAACGTCTTCGCGATTCAGACAACCAGACACACTATCAAGCAAATAAAGTTGCCTAACTTTTTGGAAAGGGATAGAGATTCCATGATTATCGATTCACGCTATACATACATCGGGAGTGACTTAATTAGGAGAAACAATTTTATTCTCCATAAAATTTGAGCAAACGATACAACGAAATAGAATTTCATGGTAAACGCGCAAATAGCAACCCATTAAAGTATCTAATGAGTGAGAAATTTTCAGAAGCAAAATGTTTGCTAGTTTCAACTAATAACTACTGACAATAACCAGCGCGTATTTCAAGAAAAGAGACGTTATTTGAAGTCGTTTGAGGAGCCAGCATTTCACAGATTTATAAACGGTTATAAGGTATATTCCACGTACTGAGGAACATTTATTTAAGACGTATTTCTTGAACTTGTTAGCTTGTATAACTTGAGAATAACATAAAACCGGTTAGATTAGCGTTTTAAATTAAAGTAGTTGTAATTTAATGCAGAATTTCTCTATTTCAAAAAGTTACCGTAACAATTTTACTAGGAGAAAAGCCAGTGCCCGGTTTTGTTGTGGTTGCAGCTCATCAGAATGGCAGATTTCTTTCTGGAAAACAACCAACATAATTCTTAAATTATACACGAATCATGGTACACTAATAAACGCAACATTTTGATCTGCTCTCTATACTCAATTATAAACAACTAACTATCGGCGACTTTCTGAAATCTTCGACGTGATAGTCAAGGTCGCATCGTCACACAACATTGTTAATAACTGGTCTATGACGACTAGGGTGAAAATAAGCACATGGCCGATTACCCACTCAATATAAGCGGACATTCGTTCACTATGTTTGAACTACTTCCTAAAACCATACAAAGTTATTTGTCGCTATTAAGCTAGAAGCGCATTAGTTTCTATCGACCAGATTCCCCATTAACACTAGAAGTAGTACTTTCTTAGAAAGTCCGCTAATGTTGAAGTTGGTAATCGGCCATTAGCTTATTTTCATCTTAATTGTCATAGACTAGTTATTAAATTTTGTCTTGCAATGCCATTTCTACTATCATGTCGGAGATTTCAAAAAGTCACCGATAGTTATTTGTATACATTCAAGTGTAGTGGGCGGATGGAAATGTTTTGTATTTATAATACACTACGGTTCGCTTATAATTCAAGAGCTTTGTTGGTAATTTTGCAGAGAGAAATCCGCCAACCTGATGAGCTGCAACCTGGTTCTCAATATCATTAATTATAGTTAATATAAAGAATTAACAATTAAAACAAACAAAAGCGCCAATAATACTCAAAAAGGAAGATGATTTAGGTTTTCTACAATTATTGTGGTAAAAACCATTTTTAAAAACTTTTTCAATAAAGAATAACATTTACTTACAATTATTTCTTGTAGCGGCTTTGCTACAGCACAAAACATCGACGGCATTGAACTAAAATTATTTACTACCATTGTTTTAATGCTGCAAGTGCCATAGTACGTCTTAGGAAAATCAATAAAGGTAAATTCCTCCAAAGTGTTCGGATGAGTGGAATGAAAAAGGGGTAAAACACGGTTTCCGCTAAATTCTATCCTAATCGGCGTGTCGCATTTTATCCAGAACTCTCCAGCAAACAGACCTTCAGTAGCAGCATCTAGACATTCGACCCGAAAAGTAATAGTTTCTTCACGCTGCGTAAAATAATTAAATGTATCAAAATTTGAGGTTACAGAAACTTACTCCTATATAACCTTTAATAGGCTCGACGACAAGGTCGTTTTTGTTTCTCCCTAGATCAATACCGAATCTACAACCTTTACTGCCGGAGTTGTGTAATGTAAAGGTTTGCGGAAGTCCAGGAAAACCAGCATCAACTGTTCCAAAGTGTATTATGTTAGACGATACTGACAGCTTTATCTCGGATAGGGATCTGAAAATGTAAGGCAATATATATTTAATTTCTATTAGTAGAAGGAGAATAGGGAAACTAGCCAGACGATTGGTCATTATCTCGGTTTTCAGAGGTTTCTCGGGGTGTAAAATATATACTTGATTAAGAATTTCCTGAGACATCCAAATCATTTTGAATTTTAAAATCGGTCCAATCTTTGCTGAGTGGTAAACCTCCAACACAAATGTTTTTGAAATCGGCCAACCACGCGGAGTACGGTCGGACGACATGTCGGTCGGGTGACATGTCGATTGGGCGACAAGTTGGACGACATGTCGGTCGACCGGCATATCGTCCGACTGTAGCTCTTCGGTGGTTAAGCCAACTTCGAAAATTCAAAAATATTGGTCTTAGAGGTTTACTTCTTAAAATGGGTACAACTCGGCTGGGTAGGAGCGATATCAAAAATTTAAAAAGGTTTGTCTTATAGATTCATCTATTAAAAGGGGTATAACTCTCGGTAGGGGTTGGACCGATTTTAAAAATTCTAAAGGATTTGGGGTGTCCCAAGAAATTCTACATCAAAGACACTTACTTCCCGGAAAACCCCCTAAAAACCGGTATGAGCAATGAGCAAAAATTTCGCCAATTTCCCTATTCTTCTTTTAATTCTATAAAACTAGATATATTAAATTATGTAATAAATGCGCGAAAAATCCACTCTTACATAAACTAACAATATGTAGATATTTAAATAACAGAGCTGTGTATACAAAGATTTTCAAATTTGTTTTACGTATACAATGTTCCATGTTCGAAAAGATTGGTAATTTTTCTCTCTTTCTCTTAGTCACAATCTCGAGTTTGTTTTGAGGCAGCTTTATTTTGTTACGCCTCATTTGGCTACACAACAATTTTATTCTAATAATTTATAGGAGACTTCTTCTTGTAGAATTAAGTAGGCCATGACGCATTATATAAATGCGGTTTTGAGTTCTCAGTTTGCTCGGAACTTTTACAAATAACTTAACTATGTTCATTATGTGTTTTGTAAAAGCGGAATGTAGAATAAGATAGTTGCCAAGCTTCAGTAAAATGTACGTCGCTGTGGCTTGGATGGGTCAACAAGCCAGCCGCCATAATGGCAGACTGCACTGGGCTACTGCGTCTAAAAGACGAGTGGCCAGTAGTACATTATAATGCAGTGGGTTTTTCTGTCTATGATCCTCTCCTGTACCTAATATTGCCAGTCTTCTCTGTTTAATGTTGTAGGTAATGGACTCCGCTAAAACAACTTGCATGTAGAAGACGAATTTGACCTGCGGCTCTGTTTATGTAGACGAACGATACGTAGTAAGATTTAAGAAGGATACGCTGTAATACAATGTTTCGTAACTAGCTTTACCCTAACTATCTAGATGATAAAGGGTACGTTTGATTTATTCATTAAGTTAATTATTCATTTTGCATTGTAAAATTTGTCAATATCATTACTCCCTCTTACGGTAACGCGATGAATTATATTAACTTTAATACCTGTCTAGCGACAAGTAACAATGTTTTCTATGCTAAAGTCTTTCAATTTGGTCTATATACTCAAGCTTCTTCTGCATACTCTTCTTTCTGCTCGGTCTATTACTGTCCTAACCATTCCTTTATGCCTCAATATATAACCTATCATTCTGTCACGCATTCTTTTAATTATACTCGTCCTAAACCATTTTAAGGCTCTTCCATGACTAACTTTATCTGTTCAATTGATCTTAATCTTCCTTAGGATCACATCTCGAATTCTTCTTATCTTTTAGCTTTTTTTTGGCCTAACATCCATGTTTGGCAGCCGTATAGCACGTCATCTTAAATACAGCTTTTTAATAGTCTATTTTAACAGTTCGAGATATTCTGTACTTCCGATTTTTGTTTTTGGGCTTGTTTTACTCTTTTTATTCCTCTACTTTTATTGCCCTTTGTAATCTAACTTTCCAAGCAGCAAACCTGTCTTACCCCTTTCCTAGTTGTAGTATCACCGTTTGATCGCTATCCTGAGTACTACAATTCATTACTTCGTTTTGGTGTTGTCGATTTTTTGCCTAAATCCCCATTTAAAGTTTCCCTCACTTTACTTATTTCTGACTTTTTATCTACTTTTGCTAATACAACTATATCGTCCGGATACCTCATTATTTACATTTTTTTCTTGAATTACGACACACATTTCTTCTACCTCTTCTATTTTAGGTTTGCTTCATTTACAAGTTAAATAAGATTGGAGGTACAGGCTTACTAATTTTAGGTTCTATTACTTCATTACCTACTTCTAGTATTGCCAACTGTTTTTTACATTTCTACACAATGTGAGGCTTCTGCGTTGAGACCAAGTAAGCATTGGTTTAAGGAATGTAAATGCGGGTTAGCATCCAGGCTAAACATATGAGGTAAAATCCGGGCTAAAAACATTAAACCTTCTATTTAAGAAACATCGCCCATCAGTTACCTACAAGTCACATAAAAGGAAAACAAGTTTTTACCAAAAAATATTTTGTTATTGCTCGGTTGGGTTTATAATATTCATAACAGAAGAAACCACGTAAACCAAAACTTGAAATATAGTAAACACATTTTACAAACGTATTATAAAATTGTTTTCTGGAGAATTATCACAAAAAACCTATTATAGAATAGTAACAACTTTGAGTATATTTGTAGCGTTCAAAGATAACGCAGCCCCTTTATTTAATTACAGTTAAACTAGGCCATTTAAATATAATAAATATCGAACACCAACGTATAATTGAGCTATTTTCTAAACGTGAAAACAAATATCTATTAAAAACAGATATCGAAATGGAACGTAACACGCTAGACAAACACTGCTCAAGACTGATTCAGGACTCATTCGTGGAATGCATGTAGTGAAGGATGGAACATATCTGACATCTCCCATTACTCTGACACTTTAAACCGCGTTTCCGTAATCAGTAGGTCGTTAGTAGGAGCATATAAAACAAAACTTTGTCAGTTTTATACGACAGATGCAGACTTATATACTTGCCAGCAAACAGACACCGCCACCTATCTCATTTGCACTTGCTCACAGAAAATACATGATCGAAAGAAATTTTCATTCTAAGATCCTCATTTTTCTTTTACCTATCGACTACCTTGAAGCGGTATATCCATAGATCTTCATTTGCACACACATGTAAACAAATACTTCAACAAAGATCTGCACTACAATAAATCACACCGAGCATTAGCCGGTATAGTGCTGAACCGTTTAATACTCTTAAGGGTGGTTGCAATGTTTGCCACAGTTTCTGGTTTGTATTATAGATAAATTGGAATAAGTATCGCTAAAACCGTGACATGTCTTTTCGATTTATAGTCGCCAATAGTCGGAGAACCTATGCGGTAATGAGCTTGCTCACATAGTTCCGCATATTTTCATGCCGATGTGTTTAAATAAGACTACATGCTACCATACGCTTCTAATAATTTGATACATCTGTTACAACATGACAGCGCGCTACCATAAGCTGGTCAGTGCTATCACTTCCAACGGATCCTGTCATCTAAACACAGAAGGCAATCCAAGACATACTGCAACGAACACGACAATAGATACAGATTTCTCGTTTCATTTCACGACTGAAATTCGATCTGTCACTCAGGAGCTAGCATTGGACAATCACCAACTGGCCTATCCAAATTGTTACGTGTTGAATTGACATTACGTTTCTGAATTACTTTTACTCTACAGGGGGTCGAGAATCGTAACGGTAAATTATGGTACCGGTCAGCTTTCAGTGGTGTGGTGGGTTCTCTGAAAGCAAATATACTAATTTTAAGAGTATTCGAATTTTAACACTTCTACTAAATACCTTTAGGCTTACCTTGAAAGGTCTTTAAACTCTCTTTCTATATGTAAAAATTCTGAGCTCCAACCCATCTAAAGCAAACCCCAATTAAAGCCTACGCGGAACGCGGGTGTTCAGAGTAACTATTTGAACGGTCCCTTCTGCCGTTAAAGGTTGATAAAGCTTCGACTATACCTCGCTCGCCTCCTACTAATTCAAAATAAACAGAGACAAAGCACGCTTTGTGTATTCCTAACTATATTGTAAAACATGATCTTCAAAACAGTAAATAACAATAAAAAGATAAAAAATTAGGATCTATCTTAGTTTGGTCAAATATGCGTTAAGTTGAAAAAAATTAAGATTAACGATGATACAACTTTGGTGAGAATTAACCAATGAAAATTTTACTTGCTACCTTTCTTCTATTATAATGAGCTTTTATGGATGAGAATTTGATACAATACGCTTTAAATTTACATAAGCGTGCACCAACGTGAATAGTCCTTATTACTACTAAGCTCAACAAGTTTTACATATATTAACAATCGATTTCATTTAATCAATACAATAAACAGCATGTAATAGTTAGAAATTAACTTCCAGGTTTTGTTTTATTCTCTCAGAGACTCCATCGACATTCCGGACATGACAAGTTAAGTAAAAAAATTCAACCTATTTTGGTTGATAAAATCTCCCAACACTGTCACTTTGTAACAATAACGTTAATCTCATTTGCGTTCTTGCGTCAAAATGCCTGCTTCTTCACTAACAGTATTGGGGTTTGGATACCGTCACGTTAACTATGCGAACCTGCTTTTCCAACGTCGTCCTCGCCGGGATAGAGTTCGAGAGCTTGCTGTCTGCTGTTTAATAATGATTTCCTCCGTCTTTTACTATCTGTGGGTTTGTGCAAGTTTATGTTCTCACGGTTGGTCTAAACTATGTTAATTTCGAAGACAATGTCTTTCTGTCCGTCTGAGCCATAATTTTGTTTCCACATTTTTATTTTTGGAATCGAAAGATTCATCGTTTGCAACGCATTAGAGTTATGACTGTAGTTAATGACTATATGGTTGTTGTGATGTATCTCTCATGGTTGACGATACCTGAACTCGTGTCAATTTGTACGAATAATTTTAACATGCTGGTTATTTGCAGAGTGTTTATCTGTATTTTTCTGAATTAATACGAAGTGTTGCGACGTTCAGATATTTATTACTGTTCGCTTTTAATGTATATGGTACTTTATTATTTTAATAACAAGCTCAAGTGAAGAACTGTTACAAAAAAGTCAACGAGAATTTGCAATAGTTTGAAGCAGATATTGCTCAAATGGTGAGTCGAGCGTACTCAACAGTACCGCCCAGCTTTCTAGAGTAGGTGGCAGTGCAGACATTTATTGATGGAACACGCGACGGGAAAATCAAACATGCACTACGGCTGGCCGACGAAAGGCTTCACGTGCTGCGTTGACTTACGCTTTAGAGTTTGAGGCGGCAAAGCAAACGATGCATTTAATTTGCAGCAAGAAAGGAACGCTCTGGATAGGAGCGGAACCAAGACAACGCGGACGAGGCGATTCGGGTGGCATTGCGTGACGAACAGTCGAAAAAAAAGGGGCACGACGCTAAAGCCGCAGATTTCGGTACATGCAGAAAAGATGGTAACGGCTTAAAGAAGAACATGAGGAGCCGAAATTAATAGAGAGGGTCAATGGAACGGGACGAAAATCGATTTGCACAGTTCTGCCCCAAAAATGGTCGTATGCGTCGCGCGGTAAAATGTGATCTTGTTGTTTAGAGTACAGCGATAAACGATGATCGGCAGTCACTACAATCATGATTGGAACAGAAAAGTGATAAAGACTTAGGTGTCGTTCTGGGTTGGAGAGTCAGACGAGAACGTTCATCCTGGCAGGACATTGGCCAGTTGAGTAGCACGCTGAAGTCGTACTGGACACAATGGAATTCGCTCAAAGTAGGAACAGCATCTTGGTGCTATACTTGGAGAATAGAGATGGAACCGTGCGAACGCTTCATGTGGTGGTTCCTAGAAGCCGAGTGGGCGTTGAAGATTTTAGGACACCTGCATAAAACACCTCGGGAGGACAATTCGGAGTATAGAAAACTCTGTAGAAAGTCCGAGCAAAATTTTACTGGATATGCTGCAAAAGAGTGATACCGCAAGTGTCAGCTCGGTGCATCATTGGGAAACCGTAAGGATAAGACAAACAAACAGTTTATGTTTCTGTACAGCGACAAAGGCAAAACGATATTTGGAATCACAGAAAAGATTCAAAGTGATCTATTTGATGTATCATCAAATTATTCCCTGGCACATTGCATAGCGGCAGACATTGATATGTCCCGAGGGCTTGCTCGGGTTAAAAATAAATTTAGTTGTCAAGTTTGCCAGCAACAATCAGAGGTTGGAAAGACCATACAGCTTAAAGACCGACATCAAAACATCTATTACCTGATGACTAAGCAGCAGCTTTTTGGTAAACCGAATTACGAGGATCTGTGAAAGCGTACTAGACCTTAAAATCCAGATAATCAAATTCGAAGACAAAATGTTGGTCATACCCAAGATCGGTTCAGGGATCAAGGGTTTGGACTGGAGGGTGGTATGAAATATGCTAAAAGTACTGTACCAGAATACCGTGGTCCAGATTTTGGTGCGTAGTTACAATTCAAATGGTACGCTGCCTACTACGAAGAGTGTTGATTGCTACTTCTATCAGCATGGGAACTGTAGAAATGGTTTTGACTGTCCTTACCAAAACAGAGACTCCCAATGCCCGATTCACAGAGTGCTTTGAGATAGAGCAGCTTTAAGAGGGGACACTGTAGCGCTTTTCAGTCTGGCGTTGAAGAAAATAAGAGTTTAAATACACGAAAGATAATTGGCGTACAACCTGTAGTGTAACATTTTCAAATATCTGATGATCGACCGGCCCTGTGGTGCGAGATCATTCGATTGACTGGTAGAAGGCTTTTACAATTAAGGGTTATTATGATTACAATAGGTATATTTGAGAAATTGTTTATAGTAAAGTAGAAAATCTCTGGGTTGTTGGTAGTGACTTGCAACCATAACATTTTATTATTTAAAAATGTACGCCGGCTGCAACCCTTAGTTGCCGCTCTTTTCGTGTCATTGCGATTCCTGTTACTGCTCGTTTCGCATAACCCGACAGGCAGCAGTATTAATTTAACTTTACTAGAGTGCGTATTTGTTTAGTACGAAATGCACATCAAGCGCTATTTTTGTAATGTTTGATTATGTATTACTTGAGTTTTGTTTACTTGCAGTCGGGCGTTTTTCCGGTTGTGAGAAATATACGATTTTTTATACGTACAACTTTTATTATTCTCTAAAGATATGGTGAATAGAGCCTATGGAAATTTTACAATATCTACAATTTATTTAATTCAAGCAACTGTGTTTACCAGTTGTTGTAGATCAATCCAGAACAATTGGGTTTGGTATAAATTAACATTAAGGGTTTTTGCAGTCACTTCTAACTGCAGCTTCGATTATACTAAATCACGATGTTAGTTCTAATTGAAGTAAACTTCTAATGTAAAGCTTCTATTACGATATGTTTCAGTTTAAAGTTTAAAGGAGCTGATGTAAATGTTCATATAAATAACTGTTCGTATGAACTACTGCAGTAATTAGATAACTTAATTGTACTTCTTAGAGATTTAGTTAATTAAGAAGATATCGTCACCGTGTTAAAAAGATATTGCTTGTACTGTTGGATAAAGTAAACCGTTGTGAACTTTTAGAAATTTTATAGTACTACGGGTTGCTGGAAAAAGCTTGTATAACAAGTTTAAAAATAAAGAACTGTTGTTATTGCAAATACACTTTTCGTTACATTGGTGTCAAGTAGTGGGAAATTAAAGACTTTCGAACGATTTCTATTTGCATGCCAAAAGCTCGTACTTAACGGAAAATGGATAGTAAAATTCTTTTGTTATTGAAGGGGTTTGACTGGTCACCTCGCGTAACTAATGGAAACCTTAAATAAAAATTTCGCAAGCCGACAGAGAAACAAACCAAAGCTGCGCAAGCTTGGCAGTGAAGTTAGTAGAGTTTTTGAGGAAATTAAATAAAAATGCGTAAAAACAAGAATGAATTAATTTCCTAACAGAACAAGCGCCGAAACTCACTGTTCCCGTGATACAACAACACCTAAAAGAGTTTAAAAATATCGGGGAATGCAAACCGATGTCAATGTTCGGAATAAAACCACCTACATTTGATGAAAAGTCGCATTGGCAGACATATTTTAATCAAGTCGAGGCTGCCGCTAGAGTTAACGGCTTTAACGATGATGAAAGGCAACATCGTGATTGTCGCGTTACGTGTTGAATATTCTTCAGACTATGTTAGATCATGACCAAAGACGCTACGGTGTTTTAACATCAAGGTTGGAAATGAGGTACAGCGGCTCTCATCTGCAATAAGTGTACCACGGTCAAGTGAAGAACTGTTACCAAAAAGCCAACGGGAATTTGCAATAGCTTGAAGCAGATATTGCTTAAATGGTGAGACGAGTTTACCCAACAGCACCGGCTAGCTTTCTAGAGTTGGTGGCAGTGCAGACATTTATTGATGGTACACGCGACGGGGAAATCGAACACCTGGCCGACGAAAGGCTTCACGTGTTGCGTTGACTTACGCTTTAAAGTTTGAGGCGGCAAAGCAAGCGATACATTTAATTTGCGGCAAGAAAGAACGCTCTGGAGAGGAGCGGAGCCAAGACAACGTGGAGAAGGTGATTCGGGTGGCATTGCGTGACGAACAGTTGAAAAAAGGACACGACGCCAAAGCCGCAGATTTCGGTACATGCAGAACAGATGTGAACGCCTTAAGGAAGAACATGGGGAGTCGAAATTAATAGAAAGAGTCAATGGAACGAGGCGAAAATCGATCTGCACAGGTTCTGCCCCAAAAATGGTCTAATGCGTCGCGCGGGTAAAATGCTATCTTGTTGGTCAGAGTACAGCGATCAACGACAATCGGCAATCACTACAATTGCGAACGGAACAGGAAGGCGACAAAGACTTAGGTGTCGTTCTGGGTTGGAGAGCCAAACGAGAATGTCCATCTTGGCAGGACAATAGCCTGTTGAGTAGCACCTCAAAGTCATACTGGGCACAATGGAATTCGCTCAAAGTAGAGAATGGTATCTTGGTGCTATCTTTAGAGAATGGAAATGAATCCGTGAGTACGCTTCAGGTGATAGTTCCTAGAAGCCGAGTGGGTGTTGGAGATGTTAGGACACCTGCATAAGAGACCTCGGGAGGGCAATTTGGAGTATACAAGGCTGGAGAAAGTCCGATCAAGATTTTACTGGATAGGCTACAAGAACGATGTAAATGAATGGTACCGCAAGTGTCAGCTCTGCACCATTGGGAAACCATAAGGCTCCAATGAGACAAGCAAACAGTTTATGCCTCAGTACAGCGGCACAGGAAAACTACATTTGGAATCACGGAAGATATTCAAAGGGATCTATTGATGTACTATCGAATTACTCCCTGGCATGTTGCATAGTGACGAGGACTTGCTCGGGTTAAAAATAAATTTGGTGATCAATTTTGCCAGCAACGATCAGAGGTTGGAAAGACCATACAGTTTAAAGACCGACATCAGGACATCTACTACCTGATGACGAAGCAGCTGTTTTGTGGTAAACCGAATTACCAGGATATGTGAAAGCGTAGTAGACCTCAAGATCCAGATAATCAAATTCGAGACAAGAAGTTGGTCATACCAAAGATCGATTGCTTGTACTGGAGGGTGGTAAGAAATATGCTAGAGGCACTATACTAGAATACCGTGATCCAGATTTTGGTGTGTGGTTACAATTCGAATGGTTCGGTGCCTACTACGAAGATTGCTACTTCTATCAACATGGGAACTGTAGAAATGGTTTCGACTGTCCTTAGATAACTTAATCATACTTCTTTGAGATTCAGTTAATTAAGAAGGTATCGTCGCCGTGTTAAGAAGATAATACTTGTAGTTGGATAAAGCAAATCGTTGTGAGCTTTTAGAAATTTTATAATGCTATGAGTTGTAGAAAAAGGCTTGAATGGCCGGTTTGAAAATGTAACACGCATTTACTCAAACACACGTACGCACCCGCTGAATAGCATGAACGCACGAGCGAGCGTGCGCGCGCACACGCGTTTGCATGTAAACAACCACACGCAAATACACAGACATTTACGCGCTCACAAGCATACTAGTTTATACTCGCGCACGTACACACAAACTTATCAAATGAGAAATATTTCAACTTCCATTTTTAAGAAGAAGTGTTGAACGGTGATTTTGGAGGAGTATACTACCATCAGGAAGTAGGCGATTGAGTCGATCATCCCGCTAATTTAAAATCATCGTCGACCCAAAAAGGAGATTGCTTTAGGTTAAAGTAAGCAGTAATTTATGCTCTAAGCTACTCCTACTTACACTTTTAGATCGAAATGAAACGGGGTTCCATTAATATGAATTACTATATATGCAAAAGGCACGGCAGTGGCTCGCATATAAGTATACGATACGTATCGTATAATGGCCAATCCGGGCGAAAGATACAGTCCACGAACCAAAGGTTTGATAGTAAACGCCTAAAAACAATTAAATAAAACAAGTTAAAAATAAATTTTTTATACTTAGTACATAAGAGGTCGGAGAACATATTCTCACAAAAGCTTGTTTTTTACCACAATTTCGAATTATCAACTTTTCATTAAAACTTTTTCCTTCTATTGCGTTTTTGAAAGAGATTGACGCTGGATATATTCTGACCTGATCGTGTTCAATGTATTCTAGTTGTGTAAATATATCGGGTTTTCTTAAATTTTCCCCTGCTATAAACTTTGGCGCTACTGGTACACACGAGGCAGATTGACTTGACATTTTGAAGTACCATTAAAATAAAATTGGTATAAAAATAAAACCGATACTAAACATATGGATTAATATAAAAAAAGCACTTTGTCAAAATGACATATTTAACTGTATAGGTGGCGCTGATAGTTCATAACGTTCAGATGAATGGACGTAAAGCTTTAAAATATACCAGTAACAAAGACTTGTCTATTCCTCGTTGCTTTAACAGTTTGGCGAACGTTAGACGCTTTCTTTCTATCCCCATTCCCTATTAGGAAGCGAAGACGAAGACGTTGCAATTTATTACGGTAATATTAACAAAAGATTGGAGATGACTTGCAACAACAATCTGAAATATCATGTCACGTGCTGAAATGACGATACGTTGCTTAATTATTTTTACTCTGCTGGGGGCGTGACGTAACAGTTAAATGGTGCAACGGCTAGCTAATAGTGGTGCGAGGTCGGTTCTACGAAAAGCAAGTATAATACTCTTATAGTGTAGTGTATCTTCAAAAATGGGGTAAAATATAGCAAATTGGGTTAAAAGCAAAAAACGCGGCACAGGTGTTGCTTAGACTATTTTAGGTAATTGACCCGAGTTACATATCCTTCATATTAAAATGTATATAAAATTAAACGCATTTATTACGTCTTAGTAATAGCATATTACATTGTACTAATTGAAGGTTATAATATTAAAGGTTAATCAAAGTTTATATCAGACATGAGAACGGATGCAACTACTTTGTATTCCAGACGCAACCTGATACTGCAGGTGCAGACACAATGAACTGCAATAAAGCAGTCTCAATTAAAATTACTTAGAATAAGACATTGTATATTTATCAAGAAGTAACAGACGGTGATATTTGCACTTTTCCACGAGATGATGCGAGAACAGGGATTCCATAAATACTGTGAGGAGCGCCTGATTGTCAGTCAGTCTTCGAACTGCATAACTTTAACATTGTTGGTAGTTCAAGCTATTCACCGTAGTTTTTAATTATTGATTTGTTAACTTCAAGTATTTTTGGCAATTTCAATTACTTAATGTTTAATCAATATAAACGTCTAAGTTGTTGTAACAGAAATAAAATGTTTTTTGTAATTAAACAATCAAAAATAAGTTTGATAGAATTTTTTGGCGACAAAATTTTTTAAAAAGAAGCTCCCAAAGGCCCAACGGAACTTTTCGGAAGGCTTTGTGGTAGCTCATGGAACCAAGTAAAACTTAAACACTTATTGAATGAATATATATATATATATATATATATATATATATATATATATATACAGCTTAAAGAGGTGTAAAAATCTTCGGTAGTCTTCGGAACTCGTTGGAAAACTTCGGAATTTGCTTGTGAGGCTGAGTAGGAACTTGAATAACGGTAGTTAGAAAATATATAGTACTACAAGGTCCAGACGTCTTCGGCGGTCTTCGGAATTCTTCGGAAGACTTCGTGTTTTACTTGTGAGACAACATGAGAATGTAAAGGCCTCGTCGTCGCCATTGAACTCTACGAGGGTGCTGTCCAGGAGGTAAGGTTAACAGACGCAATCGGTGTCATCACAATAAACGACTTCTCGTAACGTCGTTGTCGTGAAAACCGCAGCCTCTGCAGAAACCACAGATGGTTCGGCGATGGTGGCAGAGGCGACAGGAGCTTGGGGTGCGGTAGGGCTAATCGAAGCGCACGTGGGAGAGCGTTCTGTGCTTGCTTCCTGCTGGCCTGGCGGATGGAACAAAGCTTACCGCCCATACGTAGTTTATTGACTATTTACGATGAATTATAGTGGCGTGCCCCAGGTAATTTTTTATTTATTTATTTGTTCCAACGTTTCAGTAGTCTGCTACCTGAAATTTAAGCAGACCTGGCTTCCCCACAGAAAGTAACCATCATGTGTTATGTGTGTATGTGTGAGGGATGGTTGTGTGTATGTGTGTTGTGTGTGATGTTGATCCGTGTTACGTTCCCCTTCTAGGACCAGGACCATCGGCAGCCGGATATCCCAGTCGTCAAGAAAGAACGCACATTACATTTGATTTTTTCCAATGCTCCACCAGTAGGTACTACATTGGCCAGGAAGCGAGTTTTTTTTACCTGGAAGATTTGGAATTTTGCCGAACCCTTGTTGTTCCAAGCAAGGTAGGGATTTTTAACGTGCGTAACAACACTCACACACGGGACCTCCATTTTACCTCTCATCCGAACGAGGGTGTATTTTTGTGGAAAATGCTCGCCTAACATTTTTCAAGCGGACCGTGTCGGGATTCGAACCCGGGACCTTGGGCGTAGTAGTCACACACATACCACTACGCCACGGAGCCGCCTAGGAAAGAGAGAAAGAACGCACAACGGACATTGCCTTGTCAGTCCGGACCATCGGCAGCCGGAAATCCAGATGTTGAAAGGCAATGGAAGTGCGTGTTTAGGTGTGTGTATGTGTTTGTGTCTGTGTGCGCGTGTGTGTGTGAGAGAGAGTTGTGTGTATGTGTGTTGTGTGTGATGTTGGTATCCGTGTTACGTTCCCCCTTTAGGACCAGGACCATCGGAAGCCGGATATCCCAATCTTCAAAGAGGAACGCTCGACGGATGTTGCCTTATCAGTCTGGACCACCGGCAGCCAGAAATCCAGATGTTGAAAAGGCAATGTAAGTGTGTGAAAAGTGTTTTATGTTTGCACAGTACATAAGAAGTGTTTTGTGTGTGTTTGTGTGTGTGAAGTGTGTTTGAAATGTTAATTTGTGTTTATGTTTGCCCAGGTTACTAAAAGGTTGGATTGAATTAGTATAATTTTGTACATGTTTGAACTTATACTATTACATAAATAAAAAATTAGGTTCTTTCAGAGGAAAGTATTTGTTTGCTGTATTGTTTGCCTCGGGTATGTGAAAGTTCTTAAAATTTAGCGTTTGTTAAAAAGAAAAGAAATTCCCTATTCTACTACTTAAAATTAACTTATATTACTACTGTGGGTTATTATTTGTGAGAGACAGGGTTGCTAATATGTAGAAGCATGCAAATTCTACATATTAGGGGGTTGGATCGTTTCAAAGTCGGGTTAATGGTTTGATCTTGTTGCTTCTGATCGTCAAGAGCAGAGCTCTTGGAATTCCAGAAGATCGGTCTCCGGGGCAGAGCCTCGGTCCAAGGAGAGGTAGTACTTTTATGTCTCTGTCCGGGTAGTTTTGTTTGTGTCTTTTATCCGTCAAGATAACGTTGGTGGATGAGTGCCGTGGTTTTCTGTGTGAGTGCATTTAAGTGTGGAAAGAGGTTTTCATTCCAAATCATCTGGTGTAGGGTCTTGTTTAATAATGTTTGTCTATGTGCGTAGAGGTACGGTTGTAAGTCATTACACTCGAATACTATATGTTCCGGTGTTCCTATTTCTCCGCACGTGCATATGTTGTTGTCAACTAAGTTCATGCGTTCTCTGTATGTTGGATAGGGTCCGTGGCCAGTAAGGTAATGAATAAATCTCCGACTGGGCACCAGGTATTTGGCTTTTAGGCGGCCTTTAATATTTGGGATCATTGCGTATACCCTTCTACCGTTTGTGCTTTGATCCCATCTTGTCTGCCATTCTGCAAGTATGTAGTTCTTTATTTCCGTCTTTGTCGTGGGCAGTTGGTTTGTGTTTAAGATGCGTTGTAGTTGTTGGTTGTCATTGTGTGTAAGATTGTATATTGCAGCTCGCTGTTTCACTACTAGGTCCAAGTACATAGTTCCCACCAGTACATGAAGTGCATCATGTGCGGTAGTCCCATAAGCCCCCGTCAGTCGCAGTAAAACACTTCGTATGGTACTGTTAATTTTTTGTCTAGGTTTGATTGTGTTAAGGCGATGTCCCCACGTGCTCGCGGCGTATGATACCATAGCACCGAGCACACTGTTGAGATATAGCCTTACGCAATAAAGTGGTATCTTATAAGTCCTTTGGGCTAGCGTTGCAATGTTCTGCATTGCAGAAGTTGCACTTGCACAGACGGTGTTTATATGTGCAGAATAATTTTGTTTTTCGTCTACTTATATTTACACCATCTAGTTTGATGCTGGGGTCCCTTGCCAGGGTTCCCTTCATCACAAGGTATGTAGTTTTTTGTGGTGTTAGGGTCATTTTGTTGGTTTTGCACCAACTTTGTGTATGGGTAAGGGCGATGTTAGCTTTACGTTCGATTTTCCTTCTGGAATTGCCCTCAACCACCAGCAAGATGTCGTCGGCGTATGCAATCGTCGACAACACTTCGTCAACGGTGTCCAGCTTTTCCAGGAGTTCATCCATTACAATATTCCAAAATAGGGGCCCGCATATGGACCCCTGCGGGCAACCTTTATTTATATGTTTGGTAATGCTCTCCGTGCCTTGTAGGGTTACATACCTGTCCCTGCAGTAGCTCCTGAAAGAGTGGTATAGTTGTGATGGACAGTTTATGGTCGTAAGTCTTGTAAAGAGTGAAGGCCACCAAAGGTTATTAAATGCGCCTTCTATGTCCAATAATATTAATAGGACGTATTTTTTGTGTGATTGCTTGATGGTTTGTATTGCTTGGTTTATCGCGTCCTCGGTTGATTTGTTTTCTGTAAAGCCGTATTGTCTTGGATGTACTCCTGTGATTTGTCTGTGGTCCTGCATTCGTTTACATAATAGTTTTTCATACGTTTTTCCTAGCGTGTTCAAAAGGCATATGGGTCGGTAAGAGCCCGGTTGTTTGGGGTCTTTACCTTTCCCTTTAGGGATAATCACGACATTCGCCTGTTTCCAGATGTTCGGAAAAACAGCTTGTCGTATGCATTCATTGTACAGTGCTGTTAGCGTCGGTGTTAACTTATCTTGCCCCAGGTAAGGCGGCGGGCAGCGTCACTGTCGGAGAGTAAGCAGGCTATGGAGAGCACTGTTCGCTGAAGTATTAGCAGTTTATGGTGAGCACTGCCAGTTGATTCTTTAGGCTATGGGAGCACTAACGAATATCTTTCGGATAATTTATAATTGTATTTATGCACTTCCATTTACTATGCCGTCTGTGTTGAAAAACGTTAATAATGTCTTTAACCAATGAAATTGTGTGCATCAATTTTCGAGTGTAAAAGAATGTTCAAATATTGTTTGGTTAATGAGTGTGCTGATTTTTAGAATACTCTTAGAATATATTTTCTTAATGCTGTATAGTCATACAAATTGCACGTGAATGGACGTCTTTTAGAATACGATAGCAAATTGTTCTTTAGAATACTTTTTAGGGATGAGTAACAATTACACACGTGCACCGAAATGGACGTTCCTTAATATACGATATCGAATGGGTTTTCGAGTCCTTTTTTGTCATACGGCATAATCATACAAACTACATACGAATAGATGTTATAAGCATCCGACAGCAAATGGTTTTATACAATATTTTTTTGTAATGCAGTATAATTACACAGAGTGTATGTGAATGCACGTTCGTTCTTATACAAACGCACATATCTTTGTAAAAGACGTTTTTCTGATGCTGTATAATCACACAACCTGCATCCAAATGGACGTTCGTTAGTGCACCACATATGAATTATTAGATAATTTTTATCATATGCAGAGCAATTACATACATTACACGAGAACGGACGTTCACTAGCATATAACGGCATTTGCCGCAGCAAATTATGTTCTGTTATGCGGTATAATCACAAATTGCATGCCATCGGATGCTGCTTAGTACGCGTTTGCAAATATTTTTGTGAATTACTTTTCTGAGTTGCGGTATGATTAAACAAATTGTATGCGAATGGAAGTTCGTTAGTATGCAACCGCAAATGTGCTTGTAACCTATTTTTTCGTGATGCTGAATAATTACACAAATTACATACGAATGGACGTTCGTTAGTATGTGACTGCAGATGTCTTTGTAAATGTTTTCTCGTTTTGCGGAATAATCACACAAATTGCTTGCGAATGGACGGTGCATATTATGCGTCTGTAAATGTCTATGTAAAAGGCGTTTCTGTTTTGCGGTATAATGACATATATTGCATGAGAATGGACGTTCGTTAGTATGCAACCGCAATTGTGATTGCAACCGACTTTTTCATGATGTAGTATAATCACACAAATTGCACGCGAATGGACGTTCGTTAGTGGGCGTTGCAAATGTTCTTGGAAATGGCTTTTTTGTGATGCAGTATAATTACACAAATTGCATACGAATGGACGTTCGTTAGTATGTGACCGCACATGTTCTTCTACATTTTTTTTTTTTTGTTGAGGTATAATCACACAAATTGCACACGAATGAATTTTGATAGTATGCGACTGCAAATGTCTTTGTAAATGATTTTTCCGTTTTGCCGAATAATCACACAAATTGCATGCGAATGGACGTTGCATAGTGTGCGTATATAAATGTCTTTGTAAAAGACGTTTCTGTTTTACGGCTTAATGACATACATTGCATGAGAATGGACGTTCGTTAGTATGCAACAGTAAATGTGCTTGCAACCGACTTCTTCGTGATACGGTATAATCACACAAATTGCACGCGAATGGACGTTTGTTAGTGTGCGTTTGCAAATATTTTTGGAAATGGCTTTTTCGTGATGCAGTATAATTACACAAATTGCATACGAATGTTCGTTAGTATGTGACTGCACATGTTCTTGTAAATATATTTTTTGTGTTGAGTTATAATCACACAAATTGCATGAGAATGGGCGTTCATTTGTATGCAACTGCACGTGTTCTTGTAAACATCTTTTTTGTGTTGCACTGTATTCACACAAATTGCATGCTAATGAATGTTCGTTAGTATGCAATTCCATCATGTGTTGAGTTCATAGACAATTGTTAGGGCTAGCTTTAAAGCTAAGTATCACTTATTAATGCAAATGTCCTTTGCTTCAATTTGTTTCATAAACAACCCTTTTTGTTTCCTCGTGAAAGACGATGCTTAAGATTCTCTTTTAGACTAGTAGAGGAATTTGCAAATTTCGCACTAAAAATTGTTAGTTGGTTTTCGTGCGTGTGTGAAAATCGTTAAAAGCACTTGATTTTTATGTATATATGTTATATTATTGGTTTACCCTTTAATAACTATCTATTTTAATATTAAAAATGTCAAATAATACGCATATTAGGTTATTAACAACATATGGTTTTGAATAATATAAGGAATTAAATATCCAATTAGATAATTAGAATAATTGTGATATAATTTTTAGCGGAGATATCAAAGAAGGGTATACTAACTAAGAAAAGGTGCTATTAGTATCGTACGTTCAGCAGTATGTAAGAAAATAAAGCAACGGACGATACTAGCAAGAATGCTGACAGAAAATGCCAATTTTCATAATTCTCAACGAGAGCTTTCGTTACGAATAAACGGAAAAGATTAAAAAGTACTGGATAATTTAAAGCGAAGGTATAATCTAATGTTCACAGTTCGAATTTGGAAACATATACTTAATCTGTAGGAAGCGAAAACTAAACGGAAGAGAGAAAATGAGGTTTTTACAAACAGGTGGCGGGCCACCAGCTGTATCCATAAACGAGGAAGACATCATGAAAGCCATTGAAATTGTTGTGTCCCATTTGAATACGGAGGTAGAAATTCCATTAACATGGACCATTACGGCTACTTCAACTTCAATGATTTTTCGGTCATTTTTTGTTAATATTAAAATTAGTTAAAGTCGACCCTGCCTATCCCTTCCTATTAAAATCACCTTGATAAAAGATGCTTGTTTAAAAATGCATCACGCAACCGCCACGATTCTGGCACATGTAAAAGAGCGGGAGTTCTCTGAGAGCCGTCGCTTCGTAATGGCGCAAAATGTTTCTCGCTAGTAAGTAAATTTCAACAACACATAGAAGAAAGACCTTAAAATAATACACACAAATGGCTTTTAACCTACAAGTTAGGCATAAATATTAATTAATGTAAATGTTACTCACCAGAAAACGGCATAAAATAAGCATACCTATACTCCATTCCAGTTAAGAAGGTAGTAGATGGCGCTTGTGCTTGAGTCAGATTTACACAGATCAAAAATTTATTAGTTGCTGTATTTGAAAAGTTGCCGGCGTCGGTTGTATATTTACTATTTTGTTACGATAGTTTTTCAAAAATAACAATGCAAATGGCTGACTTTATTAGTTAATTTTTAAGTATTATTGTATTCAGTAATTGCAATTTGATGTTCTTCTTAAGGAATAAGACCACATTGCTTTTTGAAAATGATTTTATTGACGTTTCGATCCTTCTCCTAGGATAGTTGTCTAAATAATAACAAGGAGTATTTGTAATTTGGTATTAAATTTCAGAAGATAAAATTGGTCTTGGAACTACATTAAGACGGACGAAACTTAGTGGCAAATTCATAAAGCACACTTAAGCTACACTCATACCAGTGGCGTAACTACGATTTTTGGGCCCCCCCGCAAAAATTTTAAAGTGGGCTCTCTTTAAAATGTATTACTTTTACTGGCTTATATTTAGCCATATTTTTAAATTATAGTACATGTAGAGAAGGAAGCAGTATAGAATTAAATACATATACTATATTAATCAAGTGCTTTATTAATTATAAAACCAAATTACATAAATTCAAACTTATAAGTTAATTAATATTAAATCTACATATTTATACGCCGCACAAAATTATTTACACCTAAAAATTTGATACAGTAAAAAAACCTATGAGCTAGCAGACATTCCAAATCAAATTCAAAATTTTGTTTTTCTTGCATGTTTTGCTGCAAACGCGTTTATTGTATCCTCTATATTCATATTTTTGGCAGTGTCATGTTCTACTGCTAAGAGGGATAAATCGTCTAATCTATCTTGTGAAGTGCGGTTCCTAAGATAATTTTAATAATTTTAATTTTGAGAAAGATCTCTCCGCACTTGCAACGCTAACGGGTAAAGTTAGGTATAACATTAAGGCTGTTATGGTGTTTGGAAAACTGCTAGAACCTGTAGATTTGGAAAGTACTGGATATTCTAAAAATTGTAAGATACCGTTAACATTTTTAATTCATCACAAATAAGTCTATTATTTTTGAGTGTAGTAAGTTCTATACCTATAGCATCATTTAAATCTTTGTTGTAAAATTTTGCAATTGTTTTGCCTTAGATAAAATATCGTCTGCAGTTAAATTCAAAAATACATTAGGTTCTAAGAAATTAAACTTTTCGTTTACATGAAAAAGCGATTTAAAACGATTCGACAGCTGTGAAATTATAATATCCATTACGCGATAAAATACATTTATTTTAAATTTAAATTCTTCATCATTAAATCGATAATCATTGGATAATTCATCGTAATGCTTTTTATTTTTGGTTGCCTTTTTTATAAATTCCGGTTTAATATTTCATTGCCCTGCAACTTTCGCTGCTTCCTCCTTGATGTTGGAATAGTTATTTCTTGTTTCCTTGAAAAATTTTAAAGTTTTTTGAAATAAGAGAGTTATCTGATTAATATTCGCCTTTTCACTCTGAGCAGTTTGTGAGAGCTTGTTAAGCTCTTCTAGAATTTGACTTAAAAAACACTTAAAAAATAAAATTAAAATTATCCATGCTAGTTAATATTTGCTTTGCGTCATTTCGTTCATCTGTTTTTGATATCATAATAATTTTATTAAGAGACATTACTATATCTTTATACCGAATTCTTATGGCAGCTAAAGATTTTACTCGATCCGCCCAACGTGTCGGATTTAAGCGTTTCAATTGTGTGAAATTTTCTTTAAAAACAGAAAGCCAATTCCATCTTACTATACTATTAGCAAAAAATGTATATATGTTTTCTAAAAGTAGAAAAACGATTCTATTTCTTTTATACCTTTAACGGCATCATTTATGACTAGATTTAAGTTATGGGCACTACAGTGCATATATAAGGCTGCAGGCTCTATGTTTAAAATTCTCTTTGCACGCCAGAATACGTACCGCTCATAACGTTAGCTCCATCGTAGCCCTGCCCTCTACATTTATTTATATCTAATTGCATGTTGGTTAAATTGCTTAATATAGTATTACATAGTCCTTCAGCAGATTGGGACTCTACTTTTGTAAAACCCACAAAAGTTTCACAAATATCTATTTTGGTTACCTCTCCCAAGCTGTCTTTTTAAAATCAATATATCTTACAATTTTACTTAATTGATCAATCTTAGTTATATCCTGTGTAGTGTCTATTATGATTGAGAAAAAGGAGCGGATCTAATTTTATTTAATAAAATATTTTTAAGTGTGCGCTTAAAGTATTAATAATATCGTTTTGAATTTTGGGAAAGATATTTAATTGAACCTTTGGGTCGTTCAAGCACTTTTGTAATATAGGATCATAGTTACTAATTAAATGAACTAAACTTAAGAAATTACCGTTGTAACTGTCTTTTGAATCAGAAAAACTTTCTCTATGTCCTCGAAATGACAGCATGCGCTGGGATAGTGTTAAAGTAACATTGAAAAGTCTGTGTAAAACATTTTCCAAAATTCAGTTTCTTGTTTTAATAGTAGAGTATCTTTCTTATCTATGGTATAATTTTTTCCACATATCGTAAATAAAACAACAAGTTAAATGAGATTGAGCAAGCAAATGCTCTTTAATTTTTTGATAAACCCTGCCAATCATTAATTCCGGTCGTCCAACTTGACCTTACTGAAGCAAACAGCCAACATGGTTGACAATAAACACAATTTTTAATTTAGAATAACACAACCACCCATTTGAATTGTGTGGTAAGTTTAACGTATTGCTTTTATTTTCGCTTGCAGTTATTAAGTAATAATAGTGAACTGAAAAACTTCTATTTTATTATCTTTAGGAAACGCACCATCTGGTCTACACAATCCGTAATTAATTATTTCTTTTCTTAAATTGTCATGTTGTAAAACATTGATTTTTAAAAAATGTGCAAAATCGGTTGGATATTCTTTCGTCAGATCCATAGATAGTTCATTAAGTGAAAAAGTACTACTCACATTTACCTCTGTAATTGTAGTGGTATCTAGTTCCAAATTTCTATCGCGGCCGTCATTATGTGATGTACTTGCGCCCTGGGTGAGAGTTTTTAAAATTGTTGACGACTGCTGTTCGTCTGTAGCGGAACTAGTAGATGCTACTGTCGAAAGCCCAATTTCTTTCATAGATTGTTCTTGTTTTCGGACTCTTTAGAAGTAAAAAGGAACTTATTTTTGGAATCTTGCTCTTTGATTCTTCCAATAGTTTCCTTTTCGTTTTTTGCAGCGCCGCTTGTAGTGCTCATTGTATATTATTTCCTGCAATTTTGAATGAAATTAATTATAATGTAATTAGATAAGTAATAATTATTTAAAACCTTTTGAAATTACAAATAACACATACATACTTTGCTTTAAATGCTTTAATTAACAAAATATAAATGATTTTTATTGAATGCTTAAAGATTTATTTATATGTATTTCTCAGCGCGACTTCAACTATGATCAAATCAATAGTAGTTTAATAAAAATAGATATAAATACTTACGTTTAAATATGAAAGACCTCCTGTAATACGAACACAACACTATTGAGTAAAACGTACTGGAATGCTTTTTACTTCCTTTCCGTTATATATAATGCAGCTAATGCAAATACGTTGCAACCAGCTGACTAGAAACCACAAAATGAATTTCTTTCTAGTATTATATTTCTAGAAAGCGAAGGTTACTAAGCTACCTGCCATCCTGTGAATCTGTACTGTACAGACAATAGCCCTTTTATTCCTATTTAAAATCCCACAAACCAAACTAACCCTACTATACGTCGTTTAATAATGCTTTACCACTTTATACAACTTATCACTTAAGAATAATATAGACATCTTTGTTATTAAAGTTTACAGTCTCTTTCATCTGTTTATTAACCCTTACAAAATAGGACAGAACGGATAGAAAGAAGAAAGGATGCAGGCTGCAGGTGGTGTTCAGTATTTATCTTAATTATTATTTCTTGTATTTCAGCAGTTCCTAGTAGTAACATCAAGAAAACGTTCGTTAACCTGCGGTTTCTGAATTATCTGCAATATTTTCTTGACCGTTTCTTACCTGCCAAATACGTTGAAGATGAATAAGTTGAGTTTATTATCGTTTGGGCCTTCTTGCACTTGGGGCCCCCCCGCATAGCGGGGGCTGGCAGGGGTGTAGTTACGCCACTGACTCATACTTAATCAATGTTCCATCTCAACTTTTAGTATTTTTCCGAATACCAAAAATTGAGATAGAGCATTATTACTCAAGCATGAGTGTGGCTTAAGTGTGCTTTATGAATTTGCCCCTTAGTTTTTACTTAACAATTATGGTAGAAACAAACATTCACCTGGAGTTATAGAATGCTTTAATAAAATTCTGTCAGTTTCATTTTTTCGAAAGGTTGTAAGTTTGTGAACAATGATTGAAATTAAAGCAATGCATCGATGTTTATACAGATTTTTATTTATATTTTTTGCAAGATTGAGGTTTTTGAATAAATACATCCAAGAAACACGGTTTTAAAACATATCAAGCATTATTGAACTTTATTTTCTACCTGTTTGGTTAAAGTTTAACTAAAATATTAATATAGAACAATATATAAGCTATTTTTAATTAAACACATCACAAAATATCAAAACAATGATATCACAAATTTATATTTAATCTACGTCCATATCATCCCCAGAGGTATCTTCGTCGTCTTCGTACTTGCATATCCAACATTTATTACAATTTGTTCGACAAGTTCTTCGACAATACCATCCAATTTCCACATTTTTTCTTCTTCTTTAATTGTATGGCTAATACAATTAACCCAATGTCCTTTATCTATGGCTGCAATTCCTTCATCCAGAAGCACCTTCACGTCGTTAATTTTAAAAGTAGAATTGTTGGTAGCTACATGCTGCTTTACTCGAGCCCAAATCAGCTCAATTGGATTTAGATTGCAGTGGTATGGGGGTAACCTTAATACAGTTCTGCCAGAGCGTTTTACAATTTCGTCAACAACATAAGGTGCCGGGTGAGCTAGAGAGTGCTGCTTTACTAAGGCTAATAATTCAACTTTTAATAGCTCTTTGGTAACTTCAATGTGTTTTGCGTTTAACCAATTATAAATTTGTTCTTTCCGCCAACTTTGATTTGGAACCTTATCGGCTTTGACGCTGTGATAAGGAGCATTATCAAGCACGATTACACTATCATTATCAAGAAGAGGTAATACACCTTTCAACCAAGTTGTAAACGCTTTACCGTTCATGTCTTCGTGATAATCTCCTAAAACGATAATTATGAACTCAGGGTCCTAAGTTGTTTATAGTGTTAATACGCTACCTGTTTTTTTAGATTGAAAGTTTAAATATGCACCATTGACAAATCCCATATCACTACCCATGTGCGCAACAATTAATCTCTTGCCCGATAAACCTTCGATTAATGCCTGCCTTGCTGTTTTTACAGTGGTGTCTTGCCATACCTTGTTCTTTACATGTCCAGCATTCACCCACGTTTCATCAGTATAATAAATTCTTTTGCATTCAGCTCTATACTTTTTAATTGCAGTTAAATATTTTCTTCGCCACAACACAATTTCAGGTTTTTCAATTAAAATTGTTTTTCGGCTACGCTTTCCATATTTAAAACCCAATTTCGTCATTACCCGATAAAGTGATGTGCGACTGAAGTTTGGTAAAGAGTCATCATTGTTTATTGCATGTAATACTTTCTCTAAATTTGGTAATTCATTTCTAAAGTAAAATGCATGAACATGCCGTCGAATCGCACATTTTTCAAATTCTTCAAGTTCGTCGTAGATTGTTGTACGTACTCTTGTAGTCTTTGGCGAGGAAACAGTACCAGTAGTTTCCATTTCTTTTACAATATTCCACATTGACCGAACACCTAAACCCACTTCTAACGCAGTTTGCTTCACAGATTGCGTTTTGGATGCATTTGTGGAATTTTTCAAATATATATTATAGGCAATAAGCTTTTGCCCGCTCATAACATGTTTGCCCTTCGGATTTTTAATAGGTTGGTGATCCATAATTAAATAAAAGTCTGAAAAGAATTCATTGTTAGTATTATATGCTTATCTTTAATGAAGCATGCTTACCTTATTATGAAGACACTGGTGTTTTATAGCTCTGACAAGAACTGTTTAGATACTAAATATAAAATTAACACAAATTAATAAGGCCGAGCAAAATTTCAAAGGCAAACTAATAACAAAATACAATAAATAACAAAAACGAAAATATGAAAGGGCAATAGCAAATGTCAAAATGCCAATTGACAATCTGTCTTATAGTAAAAATGTTCAAACAACCAACACAAACATACGGGATATTTATACTTGTGTACACTTGGCTCATCCATCCACCAATGAGAATCGCTAAAATTCAGTCCTATCTTTTTCTTCAGTACCTTCTTAACTGGAATGGAGTATAAACGATGCAATCACTGGCTAGTGGATCGCTGTGCTCCAGTGCTGACCCGTAACATGAGTGACCACACGAACAGCTGGTGGCAGGGTACCAAGAGTTTGATATGGTTTACCAATAACAATACAATAATCTAACCAGGATACTGCTAATTACACGGATTCAATCGAGAGTAAACAATAATTACGCCAATACTTGCGTAACGCAACACACATCAAATGCAGCAATATAACTAACTTCTAAGTATTCAACCTGGAGTCTGGATCACAAATCAATGCTTTCCGCTTTCAACGATGCTTCAGTACCCAAACCACTGAATGAAGTAATATTTAATCTTGAATTTAAACGGAAATCCAAACAAAGGATTAGTACAGAATTGAAGTGGGCTCACAAGGAGCACCCACGAGCTTGTATAAGGATGTCTCTGGATCATTTATACATGAAACTGAATCTAAAAATCAGACTGAATAGTACAAGATTAAAACCAGGATTAAGACCAGTCTTAATACCAAGATTAAAACCCTGAAATAAGTAATATTAGTGCTGAAATTTCTGCAAGTTGTACTTTACCACAGAAGTGGGTTTCAATGATAGCTAACAAAGAGCAATTTTGATATTTGTACAATACAAGATTCTGAAAGATAAATAATTAATATCAGAAAACGCAAACAAAAAAAAAAGTGGCTCCACTAATATATGTAAAAGCAGGAAATATGCGAAAGGCGGTATTGCAAGTAAAAATAAACGTATAAACCAATGAAATAACAAAATCTACCACACAAATATATTATTTAATACATCCAAAACCGCTATAAGGCGAGATTATGATGGATGCATCAAAAGACTGTTTGTCAAGAGCGGCGTTCGTCGAAAGAAGAACAATGGCTCATCAACAGGTTCGTATCAACAACCTCCAAATTGAAGTGATAAACTTAACCAACATAAAAGATCTGAGCACGGAAATAATACCAAATTACTATGGGAAATGTAGAAACTACGAAACCAACCTCTTCGACCTCGCGAGAGCAATCTCTAACAGTAATGTAAATATTAGATACTTGAACGTGCTGCTGAAATATTTCTTTAATAATCTTAATAATAATTTGTCGGTTTCTACCTAAATCCGTAGTTAATACGATGATATCGGCAGAAATCCCACAGTCACCAACAACGATCGAGATCAGAATACCTCTTATTCACAAGGACAAGATTGAAGTACGAATTATTATCATATTTGTAACTTTAAATGCAGATAAATAATGTAAATTTGAGTACACGGCAACAATCTGTAATTATGAAGGTTAACACAAACAAAACGCAAAGGGAACAGAATGATGTAGATGGCAGGACAATGCTACCAACTGACAATTGAATTTAGAAACTTATTATATAAATAGAATGCTGATCCATATTTTCAGTACAGATATGATACAAGTATCAATGAAAACTTTTAACTAAAAGCTCTAGAATTATAATACCTCCAGTTATATGAGTACAACTACAGACTCTTGAGTATATCCATCAGGGTTATCAATGAATTATGAAACGTCGAGAGCTAGCAAAAAGGAAAGTATGGTAGATCGATTCATCTTTTCAAATTGAAAACTTAGTGCGTGCGGTACATGGTATTTTACAAAATAATCATGTTTCACCAAATAACTGCATTTGATAATTTTTTTATACTTGAAACTACTCAACGTATAAATTTTATTGCAACTCTACGTGATATTTTGCTTTATAATCAACGTTACATATTACTTGAATTAGGGCTGAATCTTTCTCGAATTAAATCTTGAATTTTTACATATTGCTTGGTTGACGTGATTAATGAATGAATACCTTTAATAAAGTTCCGCCTTATATATTAAAATTACCAAACTACGTCATGATTCTAGATTTTACGCGATCTAGTTTGAATCTTTGTCCCCTGTAATGTAATATTTCCGGGAATCCTACGGTTTTAATGGTCTAATTAGTGTCAAGTCGCTGCCTCCGATTTGATTTGCGAGCATCGCGGTGTTTACTTTTGTCCAACGCACGAAGTTAACGTTATTTGTGGTGGTACAAGCAATTGAACTGAATAAAATGGCACTTAACCTTAGATTTAAATAGTTATTAGATATAAGTAGTAGTTCAGAGGACAAAATTAGTATTTGTTTAAAAATGGAAGATTCAAGGAAACCTAAAATTACAAATTATTTAGATATTGTAGAAGAATATACTGATGAACAGGTTATACATACATTTCTTACGTTCTACATCCACTAAATATGTTTTTAGATTATATATTTGTTTGTATTAGAAAACACAAAAATAACTGCTATTTGAAATTTGACAATTTGATTATTCCATCTGTGTGATCTAGAATTGAGCTAGTTTGCACCACGTGATGTCAACCACTCGGTGCACGCTTAGAGTGCACTGGATCCCAGCCAGTGCAGAACCCATCGAATACATCATTAGTAAAGTCGTTCCCAACGTTTGATGTACGCATTCTATTTCGCTCAGCAAAACTTCCAACAACTCCAAAACTACTACATTTTGAAATTACATCTACAACAGAAAATTACATTTTTACCCTACAAACTGTTTTTAAGTCCAACACTATATGAATGCCAGGAAGATCAATTTCGACCGCGCACATTTGTCAAGTTTACGTGTTAGATAAGGAACTAGCAAGTGTAACAAGTGTAACATAGGTACGAGATCAGAAATATAGACAATCAAACTATTGAATTTAATAAAGGACGCATAAAGTTGGTTGCCTATCTACGCAGCTTAAATTTATAGCAAACGTGAATTAAAATAAGTAGGAACTGAAAATGTTTTTAAAGTAATGATGCCGTAAAATCTTTTAAGTATGAAATAGAACGTAACAACATGCTCACTGCTCTCCAGATCTCTTTTCTAGTATGTTCTCAGAAGTTTATTTGGACTTAAATTTATTTTTGTACAAGCAGCAGGACTTTCACGTGATTTATTAAACCTAAGGCACTGAAAGAATACGTATCCTGCATATTTATCTATGTTTATACAAACGGTGTATTTGGAGTTGCATCTTGTATAAATCTGTCAAAATATGCTTTATAACATTGAAACGAATTTTATAATCTCATCTTGAAGTGAGTGGGTGACTACCAAAACCCGTTCCTAAGAGAGGTAGTTAAAGGAATGGCATTCTTCTGACAGTTAGTGATTTATTCCTGGGTAGGGCAATGAGAGATGGCCAAGAGTCTTCGAAACCTACTTCATGAACACGAAATATAAGCTAACATTAAAACAAAACAAATAGGGCGCCACCAAGACCTAGGCTAATAAAAAAACAAAATGTTCTCTAAGGTAGAACTTGGAATTCCTGAGAGAAAAATATCACATTCGCTGTGTGAACATGGTTTTCAAAAAATGGTGCGTAGCATTCGTAATAAAACAATATAGTTAGAACAAAGAAAGAACATAAAAGGCGTGCTCTTAGTACCTTGATATTGCAAAAGTAACAACATAAACGCTAGTGAAATATTCTTTGGTTGTTATGGCAAAAGAAATCTCATATAAAAACACTTTCTGTAATAAAAATATATGTCATCAAACCACATTATTGGAGCTAGTGTAAGACAAGACTACAAAGGAGTTGTCGTTTTAAACTCTTACTAATATAAGGACCAAGTAGTGTCAATAAGTAAATATGTTTAGAAACAAACTTAACTAACGCGTTTTTTTTTGTTATAAAAATATTATCAGACTTTTATTTAGAAGTAAATGGTTATACAAATTTTTATAAAGGCATAAACTAACTTGAAAGTTTATTAAATACAAATTTTCAATTAAAAATAAGATAGTAGAAAAAGAAAAAGTTGTTCACCAGTTACTCTATATAAGAAAATATTCAGGGATTAGTTTTTAAAACATTAAATTTCCATTTTAATAAGTAGGCTTTTGCAGAACAAGCAAAACTATCTATACTTACATACGGTACATAATGTTAATATACAAATAACATAAGAATAATTTTATAAGTTAAAAATATTTAATTAGATATGGCGGTCGCCATTTTAAGTTGACGTAAAGATAAACTGTAATGTCGATGATTTAGATATACAAAAACCAAATAATTTTTAAAAAATGTATTGTTAATATTCAAATTTGAAAAGAGCGAGTCTCAGATAAGGATTATTATAAATAAATAATAAGTCTTTATAAATAAAACCACGTTTTTGGGCGCCAAAATAATTATTTGTAATTAAATAGGTATAAAAGTAATATAATTCATCTCGTGGTTGTACAAAGGGCGTAGTAATATTGCACAGATGTTAAATAAAAACAGAATCAAATTAGCGTCGTGAAATAGGTTAACCGTTTTCATTTAAATAATAGAGCCAATTACACGATCCTTGTGCAACGGTAAGCCCCTCCCAAATTTCTGCGTATTTTCTGCAAACTGCGTTAGCGTGGGCCGTAACAGATAACCTACAATATAATGGAATAAAATCATAATTAACAGGTAATGACAGCAGGGATTCCAAAGATAATTAACTACTGATTGGGTCATTTTGTCGATTCGGTACCATGGCCCACGAAAATCCTCCAGATTATGGCACCCGTTTACACCAACCTGTAAAACTCATTCCTCCATTTCGTACGTTTTCATTGGTTGAAGTAATGACGCACATTTTTTGAAGCGTGAGAAAACGTCTAATTTAACATTCCATTCACAACAAATATATAATAAACGTAATGAATAATTTCTAATAGTTCCTGCCGGTGCTGGGATCTCAAAACTGCATTTTTATTTGCGTCGTAACCTACTTATATTAGCTAAATTACAATGGAAAGTATACTCCCATTTTAGGATTGGAAATCCCTTATGATTATGTATTGCAATAAGACTTGTGAATCCAAAATAGAGTAACAAGACCTTATTTCTTTTCTTTAGCACTTCTTCAGCAAAATAGGTATTTAGATCCTTGGTCACTAACAGCTCGTCTTTGTAGAAGGCACCCAAGATGGGTTCAGTGTTTAAATCTAGAAACAAACAAGTGACCTGTATAGTCTGTTGAATCTGCACTACTTTAAATAATTCCGCAGTCCAGTTGGGAAACTTGTCCCCAACGTCAGACAACATAATTTGTTGTTTGCCGTTGCGGTGTTTAAGTAGTAGTAAGGGCGTGGATCTGTTTATCAGCAACAAATCTACAATGACCAAAGTAAAAGCTGCTTACAAAAATGAAGTTTAATAATCTATCTAAAAATGTTAAAAAAAAGGAGTTGATATTCAAAAAGAAATTAATATTGACAGTGCTCAAAAATACAAGATTCAAAAGGCTGTCAGATTGTAAAGCATTAATCTTACATTAAGTAGAAACTGGATAGAAAAGGGGACTATAAATCCTAAACGAACAAATTAATATTGATGTATCCTGGACATTTCTGATTTCATGAATAGTAGCGATCATTAAGTATAAAGTTTCGATAAATTTCTAGTTCTATTAAAAAAATTCACGTCATAAAGCATAGTGATCTTTTTGCGGAATACATATTTAAATGTAACTTAGGTCCATAAATTATTTCAAAACCGCAAAAAAAGTAAACAGAATATTTATAACAGTAAAATTACTAATATGCAAGTTTTATACCATAATTATTCTAAACATAAGAGAGCCTTTTACAAATTGCTATAAAGTGAAATAAAATTAATGTTACATGGAAACACGGGTAGTTACAATACACAGTAAACTCCAGACAATATCATAAGAATATTCGTACAATGTAGTTCATTACTTAAAACGCAGATTTTTATTTAATAAAACTCACAAACATCAAGTTACCGATTGCTGAGTACATAAAAGGATACTCAAGAGAGAAAAGCGGGTGTATAATCAAACAGATATTAAACAAATGCGGCCTTCAATATTCTTACCTGATTTCCAGTTAGAGCAGTGAAGATTCTTCGATCCAGAACACTTATTACTGCACTCGAAAATTAATATAAAGCGGTGAAGTAGCCCTATACGGGGACTGACCTCCAAAACAGGAACTTATTGTTCAAGTGGTCACAATGTACTGTGTTAGGCCGCGCAGTCACCAAACATATGACAAACAAGATAGAACATTGAAGCTGAAACGCGACCGGGTTTATCAAATTTAAATAAAGGAACAGATATTACCATTAACAAATAAACTTAAATGTTATAGTAATAATATAAATAAACTAAATGAATATATACAGGGTTGGACGGAACACAGATAATTAATCATATCGTTTAATACAAATTTAAAATGTTATCAATGCATCTATTCAGATGACTAGAATGATAAAATAAACATAGGCACTCGACCTTTACATGATAAGACCATATAAGTTCACATCTGATTCATGTGGTTCTATACAAGAAATAGGAACGCTATACAATGATATAAGTAGGAAACGATATACATTGTACGGAAAACCATGAATTAATTATTCACAAGCCAAAAATAGAACACATGTGCGGGTGATCGTTGAGCGGTTAGTCGAGTATATCCTTTTGGTTATAAATTGACAAACGTGGTGAGATCCGCAGATTGTGACAGAATCCACAACAGTAATAGATTGAGACGGATTGGATCCAGAATAGTAAAGATTATAACTAAGAACCTAATAGAACATTAACGGAATTATAGCTTATGGGATTCCTGATCAAAATTAAGGCGCAACTGTAAGTTATACAACGCCACCATTAGTTAAAGTATAGTGTTAAGTTATTATATAGATATAAAACCTGAACATTGCAAGTTCAATTGAAAACTTAACACGTATTGTAAATCACTATAGTTGGATCATTAAGGTTGTGGCTAATGAAATATGCATTGATCCATGTAATTTCACAGTTCTGTGTGTATTTGTTTACAGAAATATTATGTGGCCGATAATCAAATTGCTTTAGGTAACTTTAAAATTTTGTATGTATGCCTACAGTAATAATGGAATGATACTGTATTATAATAGATTTAAATTGAAATCCATCGTTTTTTCATGTACACTTTTAATTTTATAAAAAAAACTTTATTCCACCAAGAGGTCTACGAAGTTGACGTACGTTGGGCGCCAAAAATTTATGTTACGGATGGATAAAGCGTTAAACTATTAAATTTGGAATTGACCAGAAGGGACAAGACTTGCGTAACAAAATAAGGGTGCATCGGTTAGATACAGTGGTACGGGAGTAGATCCCTATAGAAACAACAAAAGAAATGGAACAAAAATCGAACACTATCAGTTAACTGAGTGAAATTTTAATCTACGTTATTTATGCTTATCTTGCAAAGCCTTCAACTTGTCTTAAACTATGGACTCCAACTCATTTAGTCTAGTCTAGTAAAAATCCCGTGGAGACGAGTTTTCATGCGGATTCTAAATACATTGACCTTCTGGTTAAATAGAGTTTTTTTTTACAAAATGCTATCCGATAATTTCAGGTTGCTGCGTCACTTAAATCTATTTTATTACAGCATCATTAGTTTATCCTTTTAAACAGGTAACATTCAAAACTTTAAAGTTACTTACATCAATTTAAATATAAGCGACAAAACATATTCTTGTAAACAAATACACGCACAGAATTCTAAAATTGCATGAATCAGTTTTTATCCAATTAACCATAACCTTGATGGTTGAACTACAAAACACGTCGCAAATTATCAATTAAAACTTGCAAATGTCCTGGTTTTATATCCATAATAACTTTATTCTATACTTTAACTAATGGTGGGCGTTGTATAATTTTGTCAATTTTTAACTGAACAAGCGTTATGCATAAATGACACCAACAATCAGTAAAGACAATTCCTAATTAGCTACGAGTTACAGTTATATCTTAAGGTAGATAAAGAATTTTATAAGTTAGGATTACGTTAATGTGTCATCGGGTTCTTGTTTCTAATATTTACTGTTTTGAAACCCATCCGTTTCAACCTATTAGTGTTGTGGGTTCTGTAAAAATCTACGGATCGCAGCACGTTAGCGCATGTTTGTTAATTCATAACCACAGTGGTGTACACGACTAACCTTTCAACGATTACCCACACGTGTTCTTTTTTGGGTTCGTAAATAATTCATTCTTCGATTTCCGTCAAATGTCTAGCGTTCGTTGCTTTTTTCCTATACGTTATAGTTTGGTGGGGTTATGTCATTGTATAACATTCCTATTACTTGTGTAGAAGCACGTGAATAAGTTTTGAACTTGTATGGTTTCATCATGTAAAAATAACGTGTATAGGGCTATTTCACTATTCCAGCAATTTATATTGAATGATACAATTAATAACCTGTTACTTAATGTTTGTGAGTTTCATTAAATAAGCATCGTGATAATAATAATAATAAAATAAAATAATAAATAATAATAAAAATAAGCATCGTAATAAAATATATTGTGCGAATATACTTACGATATTATCTGGAGTTTACTTTGTATTGTAGCTACCTGTGTTTCCATGTAACATTAATTTTACTTCATTTTGCTACAATTTCTAAAAAAACTCTTGTATTTGAGATAACGATGGTATAGAAAATGCATTTTAATAATTTCGCTGTTAGTTATATTCTGCTTACCCTTTTTAAAGTTTCGAAATAATTTATGGACCTAAGTTACGTTCAAATATGTATTCAACAGGAAGAAAAATTATTCGTTTTTGGTTTTAAGTTTATAACCTAAATTTCTTTTGCTAGAAGTAAAAATTTCTTGAATTATTATGCTTCATAAACGCTACCATTCATGAAATCAGAAATATACAAGATGCATCAAGATCAATTTGTTCGTTTAAAATTAATTTTTCTCTTTTTGTATCCGGTTTCTATTTGACGTAATGCTAACGCTAGTTATGTTTCCTCCAATATATATGTACCATTAATAGAAAGTATTAGAAATTATTAGAAATTGTTAAAGAAATTATTAAGTCAAGTGCAACAATGTAATTCAAGGATAATTAAATAAAGGTTATTAACAGTTGTGAGAACGGATGCAATACATTGTATTCCAGACGATAGGGATACTGTAAGTGGCAGGTCACAGACGGTTAAGAACCGTGATTATCTAGAAAGTAAGATTGTTAAATTGTATAATGAATAGAATTAAGAAATAAGCGGACTTGAGCTCTGCTAGTTCCCACGGACATGTGAGGGGCAGGGACAATATAAATACTCCGGGAGCCCCAAGACCATCAGTCAGTCAGTCATAAGTACTTCAGCTTTAACATTGCAGTTTGCTTAGGCTACTCACTTATATTAGTTCAATTAATAATTATTTTTCGACTTAGAGTATTTTAAATGAGTTTGTCAAAATTCCATTGTAATATCTGTGTAGACCAAATAAATTGTTACGAAGCTTTGGAAGAAGTTTTTAAAAACACCGCTCTAAACGCCCGAAACGTAACTCGCGTTACAAATTAACAAAGAATACGCGCTTTTGAAAACCAAAACCGAAACGAAAAATTTTTCTCTAAATCTCCTAAGATTTTGGCGAATTTATGCTTTGCTTTATTAACACCGTGTATACTCATAACCAAAGCTTATCTGCACATTGAAAATGTATATGGGCAATGATAACATTAACTATTCATAGAGCAAGTGTGGAAAATGCACCCACTGTGCAATTTTGTCAATTCAAAATATTCCGACTTTTAATCAATCAACTCTACTTGCCTAAACATCCCAACTACCCCCAATAGAGACTCCCGCTGTGCTATGATGCGAGATGATTAATGAGACCAGAGTCAACATGGCTTCTCGCTGGTGGATACGGAAATATCAACAAGGGGACCGCATTTCCTTCAACATACACAACCCGGATATACTTTATTATGTTAAAAGTTATAAGGTTTTACAAAAAATCAATAAAACTAAACGTTTTTAAACATTTTTCTCAAAGATATAAGTACTGCAATTCTACTTTTTACTTACTTATTTTTATCCACAAGTTCTTTACCGCTATCCAAAAGCTAATTCGATTAAAAAGGAGTCGGTTAGGGTGAGCAGAAATGTTTGTATAAACGAATTAGCAAACAGAGGAACCCGCAAGTACGCGCCCTTTAAACGAATATTATAATTAATAATTAAAAATTATGTTGCCTTCGGCGTGGACTCTTCATCTTAATTTAATTTTTCATTGGGTTTATCAACGAGGTTAATTTTATATCTGCATCCAAGCGTATTCTCTGTTCCTTTCTCTATAAAATTTTAAACTTTTGTAATAAATGTAGCAATGGAATTGCTTTACTGGGAGATTTTATATGCCGGTTTGAAGTTTACAAGGGTCTTTTCTCCTGGGAACTGACATTAAACCTTCAGGAGGGCTATTTCATTGGAGACCTGCTCTGTCATCTACCACACACTTTTGCTGTATTTTTGTGTTGGCAGGTTGTAGTTTGTATCCAAAGCTAAGACAGTTTTAAACTTTTATCAAGTTTTCATTAGTAAAAATATTACAAGCTTTTGCGTCCTTTCGTTTGAAATTCACAAAAATTATTCAAATTCTTTCAACTACTTATCGGCGTAAAATACTTGGTCAAAAGCAACAATAAGGCGATTAAAGTTAGCAGCCAGTTTCCAAAAAGGCTAGTAATAGTTTAAAATTTTAACATCATTCGTTATTTAATTAGTTTAATTAATTTTTTATGAAAAAACACAGTTTTATCAAACTCTACAAAATGCTGAATCACTCAGAAGAGTTGTATATGGATTTTTAAAACTTTTCAATTGTAGTATATACGAGGGTGAGCCGATAAATACTAAACCTACAAAAGAAAAACGAAAATTTTGGAAAAGTGGCAATTTATTTCTCAACATAGTCTGATTTTAGCTCGATACACTTGCTACGTACACTGACGTAGAAGAAAACATTAATATACCCGGCTAATTACCAATGCGGAGAGGGGTGGGGTTCCTAGCAACACAAAAATAATATATCGCCAACGATTTTCTATTTACAAAAAACACACAATTATAGAAATATTAGTAATGCTGATACTTTCGTATAAGCGGATGGTTAATTAAAAGCTAACATTAAATTTAAAAACTTTTCCAGTCAGGATTTGACCAGAACATACATTAGCGTATCCACTTTCAAATTGGGTTTGTGCCAGCGTATGTTTGAAAGAGAAAACAGTCACATACCTGTGTCGGGATACTTATCTGGTCAGCCCTCGGAAGCGAATTGACACAGCATCGAAGCGGTAGTCAGCAACAATCATGTTACTATCATATTTGTAATTGCGGTCTACATGCCCAAGCAGTTGATCTACCTCAGAGTATAATCGGGCTACGGAACAAGCAAATTAGCCTCCAGCTAAGAGCTAAAAAATTTTTTTTTACTAATATTAACGACTCAGGAGCGCTTACCGATACACAAAAAATATCTACACATTTGATAGAGGAGAAACGTATATCGCTCTTGGAATAACAGAGCGAGTTGTTTTACTAGTGCATCGACGCACAAGCTGTAGAATCAAATGCTAAAATAAGTTCAAAATAACACGAGCTCGCAAAGCAAACACTCTAGCTTATCGAAGCGCGGTAACTGGAAAACCCGGCTTATATCGGATAGTGGGCAAGCATTATTTTAACAAGTCGTTACTTTGGCACCATCAAAAAAACATATTATACACGGTCGTAATGTTTAACAAATTAAAGGTTACCTAAAAACAGGATACGAAGCATTCAATTGTAGCATAAACTTGATGTTTCGAAATAACTAAGTTCAACATGAAACTTTGTAGAAAGCGTATTTATTATTGTAAACAGGATGTTATTGAAAAATTTAAGAGATTACGGGATAACTAAAACAAGGAATTTAATTTATAGAATAAATTTTAGTTGTAAAAGCAAAAGGGGTTTGCGTTAAGGAATTTATAGACAGCGTATTTATTACTAATTATGAATTAACGATTTCAGGAAATAGTAGACATGGAATTTAGACGAACGGATAATGAATTGGCAACCAACAGTGTTATTTTAAGTTTACTAAATTAATTTTCGTTTTTAACGCCAAAGGGGTTTGAGTAGCAAATTAGTGTAATTGTCTTATGCGGGAAATAAACGTAACAAATCCCCCAAGCAAAATTAAAAGGTCGGGGTAGAGAAGCAAAATAATGGGAGTGGGCAGGACCAACAAAAAAACACAAAGAAGAAAAAAGAAAAAATTCGCTTGAAAACTAAAAGAAAACTCGTTATGAAAATAAAGAGACCGAAAAGAAAGAACCATCCAACGAAACACACAAAAAAACTTTTATCGGGCTTGAAGTTCCAAGTAGAAAGGGAGAACGAAGAAGAAGAGAGAAAAAAAAGAAAGAAGAAAGGGAAGACGGGTAATACGTAATCAAGGAGGACTAAGATGGAACGGCATGGACACTGAAAAGTCGTCAGAGGACGAATGTATCTCAGAAAGAAACATTAAAGTTTTCCAACCTCAAGAAAAGAAGTGGTTTCCTGCAGAAAACCAAAAAGCAAGAAATGAAATGAGGAAGAAAACTAACAGTAACCAAAACAGGACAAAATTGTCTAGCCTCAAGTATGGAAAGGAACAACAAGAGAGAACGAAGGGAAGAGAGGAGGAGTGCTGGTAAAAGAAAACGATGTACTCTCAACTGTGGTAGTCGAAGCCTAAAAACCGAAGAAAAGAAATGCTAACCTGTCCTAAAGTCGACTAAGTCGTGGTTTCCAAAGAACGAAAGACGGACTAGAAAGCATATACCACAGGAGCGGATGGACGAAACACAATCGGACCAGGAACCGACAGCAAAGAAAACCAGCAAAAGGATAGGAAAAAGAAAGTGGAACGAAAGAAACGAAAAAAAAGGGAAAAAAAAACAAAAAGAATAACACCAACACCAGGTACAAAACCTAAAAAAAACTAAAATCGTACAAAAGAAAATAAAACAAAATCCCAGTGCAGTTATGTATGTGTATAAGTGTGCGTGCGCATGCGTGTGTGTATGTGTGTGCGTTGATGTATGAGTAGATGAGTGTGTGTGTGTGTGTGTGTGGGTATGTGTATGTGTTGTGCGTGTATAAAGCGCGTGTGTGTGTATGTGTTGAACCGCTGTAGTCGCCTCTTACGACAGGCAGGTCGTATCATGGGGCTATTCTATTCCCGGACCCACAAGGGTGCACGGAGTACAAGAAGAGAACGGAAGAAAGAAGAACCAAGAAGAGAACGGAAGAAAGGAGAACCAAGTAGAATTGTGTGTTTATGAAGTGTGTGGGTGTAGGTGTGTGTGTATGAAGTGTGTGGGTATGGATTGGTCGTGTATAAAGTGTGTGTGTATGTGTTGGACCGCTGTAGTCGCATCTTACGACAGGCAGGTCGTACCGTGGGACTATTTTATTCCCGGACCCACACGGGTGAAAGAAAAGCTAGGAAACGAAAAAACCCCGTAAAACAGAAAAGTAAAACGAAATCGTAATGTCCAAAATTCATGTCCGCCATTAGGAAAACAAAACGAGATCACGGACATCCGGATTTGGTCGACCAACATCTTCAGGTTCTGAATCAGTATATACAAATTTCTGCCTCATAGGGGCAGTTTTTCGCGAACCAGGGACAGCAGGGAGTGTAGCAGTTGTAGCACGCGGTTTAGGAGGTGGCGAGGGTAGTTTAGAAAACTCGAAACGAATTAAGGACGAAAGTTGTGTGTTGTTAGGGTTGGAGGTAAGAAAGTCAACGGTAGAAAAGGAAACAGTTCATTTACATTTCCAATGCTCCACCTGTAGGTACTACATTGGCCAGGAGGCGAGTTTTTTGTTGCCTGGAAATTTAGAATTTTGCCGAGCCCTTGCCGTTCCAGGCAAGATAGGGATCTTTAACGTGCGTGACAACACTCACACACGGGACCTCCATTTAACCTTTCATCCGAACGAGGGCGTAATTTTTGTGAAAAATGCTCACCTGCCATTTTTCAAGCAGTCGGCCGTGTCGGGATTCGAACCCAGGACCTTGGGAAGAAAAGGAAACACCATGAGTTGTCAGAATATCCACGGTAGAAAGATAAAAAGTTTTGGCTGTAAGAGAATCAACCTTACGAAAAGAAACACAAGCGGAACACACTTCAGTTACGTTAACTAAAGGGACAGAAGTAGATAAAATTTCATCGACGTTAGATAATGGACTAGAAGTATGACAGCTAGGACAGAAAACAGCATTGGCTGTAGGAATATCAACCTTAGCAAAAGGAACAGAATCCGATAACGCTTCAGTAACATTATATAAAGGAACAGAATCGAGTAGAAGTTCATCAACGTTACAACAACAAACAGTATCAAGTAAAACTTCGCTAATGTTAGATAAAGGAGTCGAGGGAAATTTATCAACATGAAAGATCCGAGCAGCACCAGACAGAATTTTATCAACTTTAGTTAAAAGAACAGAAACAAGTGGCATCTTGTCAGCATAAGAAAAATAAGTAAGAGTAGGTAACAAAACAGGATCAGGTAAAACTTAGACAACGACAGCAGCAGGCATTATAGCTACGGACTCACTAACCTCAACAGGGCCTTTGCAGACTGAATTGGAAGTTATCGTCTCTTCAGCTACAGCTGTTATTGTAGACACGACAGAAATTTCTTGACTAGAACAATTTAAGAAAGCGGGAATAAACTCTTGAGAAACTATCTGTAAGTCACTAATTCGAAGCGTGGGTTGTAATGGTGGTGGAGACACAGTCTGGGGTGAGAGTTAATAGATAGGGCGAGAAGGAGGAGTAGAATAGAATGTAGAACTAGAAACGGAGAAAATTTTGTTCGAAGTTAAATTTGCTGAAGATGGGTTTGTTTTGCTAGTAGGAGCAGGGTGACCTAGAAGAGGCACAGAAGGGAACGTAGAGTGAGAAGCAGAAAAAATTAGGCAGCTAGAGTTGAGGGCAGAATTTGAAGAATTATTTAAAGAACGATTGGTAGTAGGATGACAGTTCGGATAGTTGCGGCGAGAAATTCCCTTATATCCGCAACCATAACAATGGAGTACTTAAGTACGAGTACAACGTGTCGAAACATGACCAGATTTTTCGCAATTAAAGCATACGACCTTACGAGTAGAAGCAGAACAAGGAGAAAGAACAGTAGAACGTACGGAAGAAATATCGGATCTACTCGTAGGCGTCGGAGAAATCTTAACAACTCGGTCATGTGAAGCAAAAGTATTTTCCTCAGTAGTAGCAAACTTATAAGCAAAATTCGGGGGTTCAAAATGTTGAGTCAGTAAATTAGGCAACGACTTCCAGTCAGAAAACCTATGCTAAAAACCACGATATCAAAGTAAGGCGTTCGACTTAAACAAATCCACTGCAGACTCAAATAACTGCAATTCCGACACCTGGTGATTTTTTCGACCCGTCTCAAAAAATCATGTACGGTAAGAGTGTTCGGGACACCAGAAAACTTCAAGTTCCACTCCCACACAGGAAGACCTTGGTAGGAAGCCGAAAAAGAAGTCATTTTTAGTAATAATAAAAAAGAAATTAGGAGAAAGTAACTAAATAAAGACTAACTTTAACTCTGTAGAAGCTCAAAAGAAAAAAAACTATTGCGAATATAGGATAATCTAAAACAGATCCGACGGATAAACTTCAGGGACACCAGTGGAAGCGAAACAACAAAATAGAAATTAGAATAGGGTTGTAGAATAAAAGAAAAATCCGAGGAAAAAACTAACTCTAGACTTGGTGAGGAAAACAAAATATACAGAAAGGGAATGAAGAAAAAGAAAAATCTTGGGCGCCAGCGTTTTCAACGGACTAGGATTATTGACAAATACCCAAGTCCGATAATCTGAAATTAACCAACCGATTATATCGAGCGATTAGGAAAGAAACAAAACTAAAATGTAAGAGGATTGAACCGCATGTGGGGGACAGCAAAGAGCTGAAAGAAAAACTAAATAACAGTCCGAACGTAAAGGAACAAAAAAAAGTAGCCTTAGGTCGAGAAGCAAAACAGAAAAATTAACTACAACAAAATCGGGGCACAAAGAAAATTAACTAAAGCAAACTCTCAGCCCCACGCCAGGGAGTCAGTATTTATGCTACGTACATTGACGTATCCGGAAGAAAACATAAATATACCAGGCTAACTACCAATGCGGAGAGGGGTGGGGTTCCTAGCAACACAAAAATAATACATCTCCAACGATTTTCTATTTACAAAAAAACACACAATTATAGAAATTTCTAACGAAACAGCAAAACAAAAATTAAATAAAGTTACTACGTAATTAAGCAATTCTACTTTATGGACAAATTCACTAATTGTTTTACGAAGTGCGCAATTCGTAGCTAACAAGCAATAAATCTAATCAGTAACAACAAAGTAACGCTGATACTTTCGTATAAGCGTATGGTTAATTAAAAGTAAACATTAAATTTAAGAACTTTTCCAGGAAGGATTTAACCAGAACAAACATTAGCGTATCTACTTTCAAATTGGGTTTAGCAATAGCAGCGTACATAATTTCAAATTGGGTTTATGCCAGCATATGTTCGAAAGAGAAAAACAGTCACATACCTGTGTCGGGATACTTATCTGGTCAACCCTCGGAAGCGAATTGACACAGCATCGAAGCGGTAGTCAGCAACAATCATAATTGTAACGGCGGTCTACAAGCCCAAATAGTTGATCTACCTCAGAGAATAACCGGGCTACGGAACAAACAAATTAACCTCCCGCTAAGAGCTAAAAAAAGAAAATTTTACTAATATTAACGATTCAAGAGCGCTTACCGATACACAAAAAAGATCGACACATTTGATAGAAGAGATGCGTGTATCGCTCTTGGAATAAGAGAACGAGTAGTTTTTACTAGCGCATCGACGCACAAGCTGCACAATCAAATGTAAAAATAAGTTCAAAATAACACGAGCACGCAAAGCAAACATCCTAGCGTATCGAAGCGCGGTAACTGGAAAACCCGGCTTATATTGGATAGTGCGCGAGCATTATTTCAACAAGTCGTTACTTTGCACCATCGAGAAAACCTATTATAGTAATGTTTAACAAATTGAAGGTTACCTAAAAACAGGATACGAACCATTCAATTGTAGCATAAACTTGTTGTTTCGAAATAACTACGTTCAACATGAAAATTTGTAGAAAGGGTATTTATTATTGCAAACAAGATGTTATTGAAGAATTTAAGAGATTACGGGATAACCAAAACGGGGCATTTAATTTATAAAATAAATTTGCGTTGTAAAAGCAAAGGGGTTTGCATTAAGGAATTTATAAACAGCGTATTTATTATTACTTATGAATTAACAATTTTATTGAACAGTAGACATGGAATTTAGATGAACGGATAATGAATTAGCAACGGTCAGGGTTATTTTAAGTTTACTAAATTAATTTTCGTTTTTAACGTCAAAGGGGTTTGAGTTGAAAATTAGTGTAATTAACTTATGCGGAAAATAAACTTGACCCAGCAATGCTCATGATTAACCGTCTGAAAAAATCGTTTCCTCGAGGTCTGCAAAGTAGGCCTCCGTGACGGCGATGATTCCTCGTTGGAGTCAAATTTCTGCCCGGCGAGTGACTCTTTCAAGTTTGGAAACAAAAAGAAGTCGCTCGGGGCGAAATCTGGAGAATACGGTGGATGGGGCAGCAGTTCGTAGTTCAATTCGACCAATTTGGCCGTGGCGAGAGCGGTTGCGCTGGATGTCCGGAGTGAGCAAACGCGGCACCAATCGCGCCGACAACTTTCTAAAGCCCAAAATTTTATGCAGGATATGACCCACGCGGTCTTTTGAGATGCCTACTGTCTCAACTATCTCGCGTACCATCAATCGGCGGTCGTGGATTTTTGTCATGTTATCTTACGTGGTTTGTTTGTTCGTTTATTGTTTGACACTATACTTAGGCCAAAGGCTTATTCTAGTGAATCGATGCATAAATTCTTACTTACAAAATCACAAAATCATAAACAAGTTTACAATATATATAATTTTCCGATGTATGTCGGTCTTGTTGATGGAAATTTTGCCCTTATCGCCGGTTTGATCTGAGGTGTAGCTGATGGTGGAGAATCTGTAGTGTGGTGTAATATTGTGGGGGTTAAGGAAATGGTTAAATTGGAGAGGATAGTTTGCTACTAGGAAATTTATACTGGGTAGTGGGGCAAAAGGATCTAATGGGATCGCGTGTTTTAAGTGGGTTTGGTGGGGGACAGAGTTGGGGCATAAGTATATTAGGTTATGGGGGTTTCAGGAATATTTTGATTAGAGCAGGGACAGTAAAGAGAAGGGGTTAATTGAAAGGAATGTAATTTCTGTTGGAATTTGCCGTGGTCTATCAGGAATTGAATCGTGGATCGGTTGGAGTAGAGATATGGTCGGGAATGTACGTGATTTTCGGAAAAATGTCGTGTGTGTGTGTGTCCGCCAGGGGTGTAGTTGTCCTATTGGTTTTGCCAAGTGTATGTTAGTGAATCATTTATTAGGTTTATTATGTTTGTCCTTGTCATTGTTTCGTACTCTGTGGGTAGGAAGGTGCGGTCATGTAACTGTATTGGTCTTTTGTTTTTAAGGTTGCGGATTTGGACTTTAGATTAGAGCAGGATGTTTAGAGGTAGTTGTTTTATGATAGTATATAATGCAGAAGTGGGGGAGGCTCTTGTAGAAAATAATAGGAAAGGTCTTATAATTGGATTTAGGTTTTTGCGGGCATGGGGTGTTGTTAACGTGTACCAGGAATCAATTGCATAGCTTAGGATAGATATAATTATTTGCTGGAGGATTACTTTGCGAGTAGGACGAGTCAGTTCTGTGGATTTTGGTATGGATTGATATATATTGTTTAGGATTGATTTGGTTTTAACTCGGAGATATAATAGGTGAGCGTGCATTTTGAGTTGGGATTCTATTTGGATGCCAAGGTACTTGGTTGATTCGGAGAGGGTTAGGGGTGTATTAAATAAGTGGATTGTAGGGGCTCGTTGGAGGTGGCCTTTTAATAGGAGGATTTTTGATTTGGCTGGTGATAAGGCTTGTTTATCAGTAGGGACCAGGATTCAATATGTTGGATTAGAATGCGGGCGGTGTTTTCTAAGGATCTTCGGGAGTTTCCGTGTATAAGGTAGGTAAGGTCGTCGGCATAAGCAAATGTTGAAATATTAGCGTTGTCTTGGTCTAGGAGGGGATTTATAGAGAGGTTCCATAATGTAGATATGCGGACTGATTCTTGCGGACAGTCCTTTGATAGGGACTTTGTGACGGAGAAGTAATTGTAACTAAGGGTTGCAATTCGTGAACGTAAATGGAATTTTAGGATTTGGTATATATTACGTGGAAAGTTGGATTTTTTAATTTGTGATAGGATATTCGGTCACCAGAGGAGATCAAAGGCAGCTTGGAAGTCGAGGAAAATGGCTATTACATATTTGGAGGTGGATGTTTGAGCACTGGTGATAAGGGATCGGATGGTATCTTCGGCACTGATCCGGGGCGGAAGCCATGTTGATTTTCAAAAAGGAGGGAGTTTTTGTTTATATGGGAGCTAATCTTTTGAATAAAGATGCGTTGTAGGATTTTTCTAATTGTCGAGAGCAGTGCTATTGGACGGTATGATTTAGGATCTTCTGGGGGTTTACCGGGTTTTAATATGAGAGTGATGGATGTTTTTTTAAGAACGTTTGGGAATGTACCTGATTTGAGGCATGTAAGAATAAGTTGGATCATGGAGTCTTTTATGATAGGCCAGGATTTTTGGATAATAATATTTGAAATTTGATGTGGTTCAGAAGCTTTTTTAGGATTGAGATTATTAACTATTAGGTCTAGTGAGTATATGTCTAAATCATAGTCAGGTGTATTATCTGGTGGTGTATTAGCGTAGTTTATTATTCTTTGTTGTTTTTGTGTAGATATGTCTGAGATAGTGGAGGGGATGATTGTGTCTAGGAGGGGGGCTAAGGTATTTTGAAATGAGGGGTCAGTTTAGTTGGAGAGTGTAGATAGTGTGTGGTTAGGAAGTTTCTGGTATGTCTTCTAAGGGTCTCTGTCGTGTTTTTTGATTATGTTGATGTAGTTTTGTTTTTTGGTTGTTATGATTAGAGTTTTATATTCGTTCCATGCTGTTTTGTATTCTTGTGTGAGTATGTCTATGTTGTAATGTCTACGTTTAGCGTTCTGTAGTTAGTTTCGCAATTGACCTTTTGCTTGTCTTTTAGTGTTTAATTTAGATGTCCATCATGCGTCCGATCTTTGCGTGTAGTATTTGTGCGGGATGATGTTTTTGGCGGGGGTGTCGATGTTTGTGATGATGGTGGTCACAAGGTAGTTGAATTTGTTCTTCTGTATGTGTTGGAAGGGAAGCTAGGGGTAATTTTATTTAGGTTCGCTAGGAATTGATACCAGTTGGCTTTTTGTGTATTGTAGGATGTGGTTTTAAAGAAGGTGAGAAATTTGGTAGTATTTTGAATGCTATAGGATTGTGATCTCTGGATTGGATTATATAGGAGATTTTCCAGGTGGTGATGATATTGGTGGCGGATGGGATGGCTAATGTGACGTCTATATTGGATTGTTGAGTATAGATTTCCCATGTTGGGATGTGAGAGGGGGTGTTTAGGAATTGCAGGTTGTGTTGAAGGATAAGATTTTCAAATAGGGTGCCTCGTTCATCAATGCTGTCGTTAAACCACAGGGTTGATCTGGCGTTGGAGTCCGTGTAGATGATTGTGGGTCGGTGTCGTATTATGTTAAGTGCGTTGTCGATTTGTTGTAAGTGTATGTTAATGTCTTGTCCGTATTGAAACTAGGAGGAAATTAGGAACAGGGCGCCGGTTTTCCAATGGATTTCTATTGTAGTTGTCTAGTTTGTGGAAAGGGATGGTATGTAGAAGACATCTATTGTCGGGTCTGTGTTAATAATCGCTGAGGTACGGTTAGGATCTGATGGAACAGGATGGTTGCATAATCTAGCATATGGGAGAAGTGATAGGATTAATCAGGTGAGGTTCTTGTACTAGGGCTACGGAAGTGTGATTTCCAGTAAGGGATTTGATGAATTCAAGGGTGGCTGCTCGGGAATGTTGGAGGTTGTGGGGTGAGTCATACGTCCATTTCCTTGGTAAAGGTTTAAAGTTCATAGTCTATGCGTCTTTTAAGAAGTCTAGGGCTTGTTTATAAACTGGGCACTAGGGGTTAGTCACAGGGTGGTCGAGGGGTTTGTTTATTCTTAGACAGTTCGTGCATGTGGGGGCGGCTGTTGTTGGTCTGGTGCAGTCTCGTATTGTGTGCTGTCCGGAACACCTGGCACAGGATACCTAGGACCGACAGACCTTCACCAAGTGGCCGAACCTCTGACAGTTGTAGCACCTAGTGACGGATACCAGGTCTCGGGTTCGGCAGGCCTTGTATCCTATAAACAGGTGCGTGTGGTTTGTCAATATCGTTCTAAGTCGGAAAGAAACGTTGATGATCATATTATCCATGTTGTCTGTTTTAGGTCATCGTACCGCTACATGTACTTTGTTTCTGTACTGGTCTTCAGGAATTAGGTTGTGAAAGGAGTTTTGATGTAAATAAAATTTAGGACGTCGGTGTTGCAAGTTTCTTTGTCTAGGTGGAAGATTATGAGCTGAGGTTATCTTGGGGCTGGGATGTGGACGGAACAGGATTGTTGGTTCAAGGTTGTAATAAGTTTAATATTTGAGGACTTGTCTGTTAGCATGGTGACGGCGGTTTTGGTAGGTAGGATGTTTCTTATGTTGAGATTGGGAAGGGACAGTTGAAGGTTGGTTTTTATGATTTTTAGGAGAGCTGAGGGGGTCTTATCTGATGTGGTCGGTTTTAGGGTAATTACTTTAGAAGATGGTCTTGTTGAAGGAGCGTGTTGGGAAATTGTTTTGGATGATGTTGCGGCAGCGTATGTAATGGGGGTGGAGGCAGAGGTAGATGGTTGTGTGTCAATGTGTGTAAGTGTTGAACTGAGCTTTACTTTTCTTAGATCTCCTATTGATTTTTCAGCTGACTGTAATTTGGTAATGACAATGTCGTGTAGGTGTGAATTTTCTGTGGCGGTAAGGGCCAGTTCTTCGAATTTAGCGATGAGGTATGAAGAATTCGGTTTGCTGATCTTATTGATGTCTTTTAATGTGAACTCAGTAATGTCTATTTTAATGTCACTGATTCTCTTTAAAGTTGCTGTTGACAGTTGTTTCGTGTTGTCGTCTTCTCCTCGCGGTCTTTTAGATTTATTCTCAGAGACGTTGGATCCCATTAAGGATGTTCGAGATCGCGGAGGTGGTGAGCGTAGCGATTCTAAATATACGACTTTAGGAACTGGTTCACAACTGGTTACGAGGGTAGTTTCTCGTTAAATATCGGGTTGGTGGTGGTTGTAAATAGCCCGGATTTACGGTGTTGTTTACCTTAAAAGTTTGCACACTTGCACAGGTGGTTTTATTCTCAGTTTATGCAAAAAGAAAAAATAGAAACCGAATAATATATATATTTAATTTGGTAAACTTACCTTTCCTGGGGTAATAAGTTAAACTATCTCACCCCCGCACTGTAATTTGTCGTTTAGAATGATTTTGTTATAATAAACTACAATACAATTTCAATTGAAATTAAATGTTCAATTTAAATAAATGAAACTGTTATCGGAGCGATATGAATACACGACTTGCTCGTTCGACGATACGAGCTAAAAAAAAATTAAAAAAAAACCTAGGCGTGGTTCATCAAAAACCGACGTGCGACTCAACGGTCGCCATCGAAGGAGAAGAGTTCACCGATCACAGCATCCAAGTGCTATTTGATTTCGCTGCGCGATTTTCTTTCCAGAAACAAGAATCGAATTCACCGACCGATATTGCTCTTTTTCCATTTTTCTAAAATCCGCGGACGCGCGCTCTTCCATACGTGGTCAAAACAAAACTACGAGTCCGATTTGGCCGAAATTTCGACAGTAGCTGTGTACGAGAATGTACTACACGATAGTGGCGCCATCGGGCGGTGAGGTTGAGTACTTATCGGACTCATATGAAAATGGCCGCACATTGAGGCGCGGCTGAAAGAGTGCTGTGACAACGCCGCGCGTCGGAACGTTACTAAAAGAGTGCTGTGACAACGCCCCGTCGATGATGAGCCGCAAAAAGTGTGCTGTGATACAGATACAGCAAATCATAAAACTTTAAATTGTTGACTTACTTTCCTTTCTAACTTTGCCTTGCCTGACTAGCTCAACGAAAATATTGGAATTTAAAACAAAATCAAACAGAAATATTAAAGCATTTATACAGTATGAAATATTTTCTCTCATATAAAAGCATATAAAACATTTACATCGTTTTTTCAAACATTAAATAATTTCCAAGAAGTACTTATTTACTTAATTATAAAAATGTTCCTTACCTTATTTTAAATTTACAGAACTAAATTTTTTCTCTTATGGATGGTTTACCTGGCTTTGATTTCCACGCTTGTAAGGTTTGTTTGGCCAAAAAAACCTTGACAGATAATCTATTAAAAGTCGGAGTGTTTCGTACGTTGCACACAAACTTTCCAGATAAAGATCTTTACAAAAATACAATGGTTAGAACTAATTCTATCTTAACTAAATGATAAAATTCATATATCAGTACAAACAATTAATACTTGCAAAAATCCACGAAGCGATTGTTTTATCCAACCCTACATGAGTAGAAATCTTTTGATAGTCCGCCTATATTATCTATATATAGAAAGGAAGGCGTGTCTTGCCAAGTGTAGGGCCTCCCAATCAAAACAATTGTATTCTGTTATCTTTCTCTATTTTTCTCTTTAAAATTTTCTTTGATACCTTGAGATCTTATCACAACTAGTTAACAGGTTAAACCACAAACGGTTAGTTATTTGCAAATTAAAAATTTTCTATGTATCTATCTCTTCGAAAATATCTTTGAGAATTGTTTAATAAAGCGAAATTAGTGACTTGAAAGAGGAAAGCATTGTGGGGCGAGTGTATTGACAAGGCCGGGATTGATAACCGGAGGCAAGACACGATCAAAAATCTTATAAATTAAGATAGTGTCTGATGCGTGCTAATTTGATGCTAATGACTTTTAAATTTACTTTACTCTGGAATGCAACAGAAAGATTTATGCCAGCTAGCTACAGTGGCGAAGGAGTTGATGAAATGGCAACACATGGACCTCTTTTAGAGATATACAATTTTAAAGCGTGCAACCTTCCTGAAAAGGGGTCTCTGAACTCTCAGTTCAATAACTGCTGGGCGCCAACCTCACCTATAATTTATCATTTATCTCGTGAGACAGCGGGTGATCTCCAGATGATACTAAAATAATTGTTATTAAACTCTTGCAATTCAGGTGTCTTGTTTACACTACCCATTTCCCTGAAATTGCTAACTAAAAAATCTACTAATAAAAGTACAAGCTTTCTCTCACAACCTATATCAACACATAATGTCTGTTTTTCTCCCTAACCTTCTATGGAAATTAAACCACTCATAGTTGTTAAAATCGTCTTTATCTACGTTTCGATCAATTACCTAGGATCGTTGTCAAAATAATAAAAATTTTGCAAACTATCTTAGGTCATGGATCAAAACGTAAATAAAGACAATTTTAACAACTATGAGTGGTTTAATTCTCAGAGAAGATTAGGAAAATACAAAACAAACCATAACAAACATACAAGGAGCATTTAAATAATGTCCTTTTAATAAAATTGATTTAATAACTTAACTTATTTTTATTTGGTCAAATCTACGGGAAAAAAGTAATTTTATTAAACACGAGTATCAAATCAAGCAAAATATATATTTATTTTGGTTGCTGAAGTTACAATGGTGGTGCTTTCTCTGTTCAAATCGCTTTCATGCAAGCACGCACCCAAGTAGAAGCTCGGTTGATGAAATTGGTTGTATACAGTTAGATATTAAATAAGACAGTTTAAAATATATAACTGGTAAAAACAATTCAACGACTTACAGGTTTTATTTTCGTCAAGCCTCTAGCGAGTTATGGTAGGCAATATTGGGTTGATAATGAAGTAAACCTTTGGTTCCAATAAAATGTTGAAATCACTTTCACTTTGTACTTGTAACTTATATAATTCTGCACTTCCAAATCTGCGTCCAATAGCTTTCCACTAAACACACAACAGTTTATAAAGTTGCCGTACCTTCAATTTCTTATTACCTATAACCAATTCTTAAAAGCATGACTAACTGACTGTGCTTTAATGCTTACTTGTATTATGATTCGAAGGTATATAAAACTTAAAACGTTGGGGGATTTACGCAATGTGCAATTTTAAAGAGTTCGCGCGACTTATACTAAATTTGTGGTTAAGATCAAGTTCTTTATTAGTGCATGTGAAAATATGTGTTATGGAATGTTCACACGATCTATTTACTATTGACAGCTGCGCATCAGGTATGTCCAATGGGTCTTAAATTATTCTATTTTACGAGCTTCTGTCTAGTTAATTAATTTATATTGTTGCAATGCGTGGGAATATTTTTGATTTCCGCATATAGACTGATGAGTCATGGAAAATATGTTGACGTTTATCGAAGTTGGTTTGTTTACTACGAAGTCCTGAATTTTAATTGCTGGTTGTGGAAAACTATACTATGCACGTTACTATTTATTTCGGTACTAAATTCTGTATTTAGGCCTATAATGAGTTTAAGTGGTGGTTTTAAGTATTCAAGTCTCATGCTCCCTGACTAATTGAACGCGGTCGATGAGGTAGTAAACAAGACTCTTGCGCGCTCAAATGTAGCCTGATAATCGGATGGCTACTTATTTTCAAGATATTGCAAAGATTGCTACGGTTTAAAACTAGGAGGCGCGTAAAGACACTATTTGAAACACAAGCTTTTTATGTAATATGATCTCGCATACAAAAAGACGTTTTCTTTCTGTTTCATATTTTTAAAGCGTTGATGCGATGGTTACGTCTTATTTGACTATACAACGATTTAACTTTAATTATTTAGCGGACTTTTTCTTGTAGAATTAAGTAGGTTATGATGCATTATGTAAATGCGATTTTGAGTTTCTAGCCTGCTCGGGACTTTTATAAATAGCTTTATTGTGTTCATAATAAATTCCGTGAGAATGGAAAGTTAAATTAGATGCTTCCCACGTTTCGAAAATGTACGTCATCGTCTTCAAACAAAGAGAGTGCGCTATGCTCAAGTAGTGGTGAGCAGTTGACGGAAGTTGGAAGGAACGAGCGCTATGATGGTCTGACTACACTGGGCTACCGTACCTAAAAGACGAAGTGATTAATTAGTGCATTATAATGCAGCAAATTTGTCTGTCTGCAATCGTTTTCTACCTTTCCTCCTACCTAAAATTCTAGTGTTCCTTGTGTTAGTATTGTAGAATAACATGGAATTTTACTATTATCTAGCGAAGAAACGCCGCTGAAATTCATACTCCTAACCAGACGTATTACAAGGATCGAGCAATTGGCCATACCTTAACTTAACTATCTAAATTATTCAAGGTAAACTTGATCTATTCATTGAGTTAATTATTCATTCTGTTTGTAAACAGTTTCTGCAACGTTATTACGCCCTCTGTACAAGTACGCTATGAACTATATTGCCTTTATATCTGTCTAATTGACAAGACACAATGCAGATATGTTTGTATAAATGGTAATCCTTGCATGTCAAATTGTGATAGTTATCATTATTGTCAGTTAGATTATCATTATAAATTAATTCACGTAAAAGCATATTAGAGAAACTATTGTTTAATAAAGCGGAATCAGCGTCCTGAAAGAGAAAAGCATGTTGCGCGAGCTTGTTGATAAAGTCGGGGTTGATAAACGGAGGCAAAGTAGGTCATAAGGCATAATCAAAATCTTAGAAATTAAGATGATGTCTGTTTTCTGCTAATTTAACTCTAGTCACCTTTAAATTTACTTTACCCTAGAATGCAACAGAAAGATGTATGCCAGCTAGTTACAAATGGAATTATTTTAGGGGTATACAATTGTAACGCGCGCAACCTACCTGGAATAGGGTCCTGAACTCAGTTCAATAAATGCTGGGCGCCAACTTTCCTATAATTTATCGTTTATCCCGCCAGACGGTGGGTAATTTCCGAGGTGATACTAAAATAATTTTTATTAATCTTTTGCAATTCAGGTGCGTAGAGCCTTGTTTACACTTTCCTTTTTCCTCAAATTGCTAATTAAAAAAATCTACTAATAAAAGCAAAATCTACTCCCTTAACCTATATTAATACATAATGTCCTTGTAAAAAACAGATCTATTAACTTAACCTATCTTTATTTGGGTAAATCTACGCGTAAAAAAGTAATTTTATTAAATTATTAAATATGAGCATCAAATGAAGCTAAATATATATTTCTCATTTTGTGAAATTACAATGGTAGTGCTATCTTTGGTTTCAAATCGCTTCCGGCAAGCATGCGCTCAAGTAGAAGTTCGGTTAATAAAATTGGTTGTATACAATTAGATACTGAATAAAACAGGTTGAAATATACAGCAAGTGGAAATAATTCAACGATCTACAAGTTTTATTTTCGTCAAGGCTCTATCGACCTTTACAAGACAGCAATGGGTTGATAATGAAGTAATCTTTTGATTTCCACGAAATGCTGTTGAAAGAGTTTATGACCAAATCACTTTCAATTCGTACTTAAAACTTATTTGATTCCGCGCTTGTATACTCGAGTTTATGAAGTTGCTGTACTTTCGATTACTTATTACCTTGTCGTCACTCGACGCTGGTGGTTGTCGATTAAATTATCTTCGTTGTGTTTTAAGGCTCTTTTCTATTATGATTCGATGGTATATAAAAGTTAAAATGTCCCCGGGGGTTTACGTGATGTTGTAGTTTCACAAAGCTCATGCGACTTATACTAAATTTGTGGTTAAGGTCAAGCGTTTTTGCATGGGAAAATATGTGTCAATGAATGTTCACATGGTTTGTGCATCGGCTAGGTCCAGTACGTTTTAAATTAGACTATTTTATGAGATTCTGTCAGGTTAAGTAAGTTACGTTTTCGATAATGCTGCAATGTGTGGGAATATTTTTGATTCCACGCTGATGCGTCATGCGAAATATGTTGAAATTTGTCAAATTTGGTATGTTTACCGTGAAGTACTGAATTTTAATTGCTGTTGTAGAAAAATATACTAAATACTTTACTATTAATAGTATGATGCCATAGTGGCTTTTTACAGTGTAAACCACCTGAGCCTCTATAATATTGTAAGTATAGTTTCCTACTACGATTTTTAAACTAATTAGAATTAAAAAATGTTTTTCTACATACCAATGTATGCATAATTGTTGCGCAAGTGATACAGGTTTTAAAACGGGGTCAGTAACTTTAGAAATAAAATAGATAGGTTAAGGAAGAATTGCAGATATCGATCAATTACTGCACACAGTGCCAGTGTTTTGTATCGACACCAGGTTAATGAAACTGTTACAACTAACTTATGACACTATTCTCCGTAGGATTTAAATCTCTCCATTACATACTACTCGAACATATCGTCAACCAATGCATTTCATAAGAAATTTAGGATATTGATATTTCTAGGAAGATGAAGGAAGGAAGCGTGCAAAAGCAGCAAAAATTGAACGAATTCCTACATTTAACGTGTTTTGCTTAGAATCAAAACTCAAGCAATCCTCAAAGTCAAACGGTAATTCTTTTTAATGCGTATTGCTTATGGGTCAGGAGGAACTGCATTCGGTTTACTCAAACAGTGATGTTCTCAGCGAATTAAATTATCTAAGCTTTGAACAATTTTCCGACAGCAATTATTTCCGTTCGTCATTGTCAAACTTTGAACTCGGCTTCCATATTATGTATGGTTTCATTCCAAGTAAAGGCTTGTCTTTTACAAAATAGTATCATTGTCTTTTTCTGGTTACTGCAATTGAATTAATGCGACATGGTATCTCTAGGGAGTACGGAAGCGATCGTGTCGTGAGCCTCATTGCACCCACGAGAGGCAAGCATTCAGATACCGTAGATAATTGTATTAGAGTACCGAGAGTTTTGTCCCTGATGGCCTGATTAACTGTTTAGGAAACAGTACAGTTAACATTTCGCACGATAGTCCCTTGTGCAAAAAATTTAGGGATGGTATTATACCGTTAAAGAAAATATTCGTATCAAAATAGGTCTGTAATGAATACTGACATTTCTGCAAACAAAGACCCACTCGTAACAGATTCTGACAATGTCAGGATATTGAATGATTTTATATTTATAGTATTTTTGGTTAAGAGTATTTGGATAGCTAGAAAATTAAATAAAGTTTCCAATTTTATTATTGGTAGAGTTATTTTATGTGAGCGAAAGTTCAAAATAGTTAACAAAGAACAAATTAAGTAACAAATTGGATAGAAAGCTTATAATAGTTTGTGGTTACGTAATGTAAAGCTTAGCGTTTAGCTTGCTAGAAATTAGATGGGAAAGGAAAATTTAGGAAATTTGAACTGACAAACTAAAATATGGACGTACTTGTATCATAGATTTACAAATTATTGATCTTAATTAAGCAAGATATTTCAAATTTTGTTTTTATAAAAGTCACTCAGCTAACAAACTTTAACTTCAACAGGTATAAAATTGTTTTTTAAATACATTGTAAACATAAGAATGCAGGACGTTGAATTTATTTAAATTTATTTAAAGACAAAACACTGCGTATGCATTTACCATGATAATTTACAAGAGACAGAGAAAATAAAACCATATTACAACACTGATACCAATTACCAACAAAGTAAGGTGACAATAACATTGTATAAGCATAGATTAGAATTTATACATTATATTACCGGATGCTAACCACAATTAATACAATTTATATAGTGTGAGGAATGACAAAAGTTAGACACCGACAGAAAAGATTAATTAATTATTCGCAAGTAAATGATTTGAAACGCCAAAATGTAGTGATTTGAAAGAGTGGTAAGGAAGAAGAAGAGTTTATATTGAACAAAACACAGTTGTTACGTTTTTTTTCGTGGCATCCACGTTGGGCGCCAAATTTATGCTACTAACACAAAGAAAGCCAAAGAAATGACCCGGCTCAATCGGAGAGTAGGGGGGGTTGTAGAAAGCAGACTGACCTATGATGTATGCGGCGGTAAGGAGTTAGTAACAGTACCTGCAATAGAAAAATTAGAATAGTAAACCTGAAAGAAAAACAAATTAGTCCTGCAAACCTGAAACAAAGAAAAAGCATAGCATACGGATCAAGTATAAATTGTTCAGTACTTTGTAGAATAAAAAAACTGTTGGGATAATCTATATAATATAACAACGTTAAAAGCAATATAACAAATCTTTAGTACGAAGTGAGGTAATATTGGGGAGTAGCAGAAACGTTTCCTCGCATACCAATTAGACATAAAGCAGATAAAATTTTAACATAAGATAAATAGGTAAGTCACAATTGATATGAGTAATTCAGTAGTATTGATTGTTTTTTTTTCTTTCTTTTTTTTTCTTAATAGCAGGCAAGTCTATTGTAAAAGGTATCAGAACGACGAAGAATATTGCAAAGCAACGGACAGGTATTTAAAGTAAAAACAAGTAGGAAATAGTTCAACTTACAGAAAGTCCTTCAGCAACGCTTCCTAGCAACGGAAGTGTGGGATTCAGCGATGTCCTGCACTAATCAAGCACTTCACCCTTGACTGTGAGGGTGTTGATGGAACTTATCACACGTTACACTAATCACACCTACGTATTTCACTGGTTTTAGCAGCAGACATTATCATGCTGATGGAACTATGTAGCATTGATAAATTTCTTGTTAATTCTATTTCCTGAGACAATAATTTCGAAATACTTTGTAACACAAATCAAAGAAAATGGTAATAAAAATTTAGAATCACGGGCCTTCAAGACACGATGTAATGCATTAAACTAAAAGTACCGTGAGGGGTTTTATTTGCTACCTATGGTAACAAAGAAAATCTAATGCTTTTGAATAACGAAGTTTGCACAAACAGTTCCATTATAAAAAGATAAATCAACAAAAAACACCATTAGTAAAGCACGCGCAAACACTAAACAAGTCCGTCAAATGTTCTTCGTTCAACATTATACAAGAATTAAACACCTAGGAATATAATTGAATAGGTTATGATTACCAATTCAAACTCCGCGCCAACTACATAGACATTTAGAACGACCTCGTAAAAATGAAGATAGGTTCACAATAAAAAGAGCGATTTTGCAGATTTCACATTGGGTACCTCGAACGAGTAAATATTACTAATACGCAAAACCACTTTAAATACACCTTATAAGCACTTTATAACAAATTATATACCGTTCTTTGTATTTTATCACAGTTTATTTAGTAAAAAACGAGCTTGGCTCCAACAAACAACATCGCGTTTTTCCACACTCTCTTCAAAGCAAAAGCAAACAGTCAATTTTTGTAATTAATATCTAGAAACCAAACACGAAAACTAACAACCGCTCATCTGTAGAGATAAAATCGTTGTTACCTCAAACCGCGTGTCGACTATCTATCTAGACTCGTATAACCACATAAGGAACAGAATTTTTATCAGCGGTTAGACAAGAACGATCCAATTTATAATTATAATACGACGCATTTACCTAAGGATGTCTTTCAAACTCGATCACCTAACCACATTATCGAATTGTAGAATCAAAACTCAAGCAATCCTCAAAGTCAAACGGTAATTCTTTTAATGCGTATTGTTTATGGGTCAGGAGGAACTGCATTCGGTTTACTCAAACAGTGATATTCTCAGCGAATTAAATTATCTAAGCTTTGAACAATTTTCCGACAGCAATTATTTCCGTTATTCATTGTCAAACTTTGAACTCCGCTTCCATATTATGTACGGTTTCATTCCAAGTAAAGGCTTGTCTTTTACAAAATAGTATCATTGTCTTTTTCTGGTTACTGCAATTGAATTAATGCGACATGGTATCTCTAGGGAGTACGGAAGCGATCGTGTCGTGAGCCTCATTGCACCCACGAGAGGCAAGCATTCAGATACCGTAGATAATTGTATTAGAGTACCGAGAGTTTTGTCCCTGATGGCCTGATTAACTGTTTAGGAAACAGTACAGTTAACATTTCGCACGATAGTCCCTTGTGCAAAAAATTTAGGGATGGTATTATACCGTTAAAGGGAATATTCGTATCGAAATAGGTCTGTAATGAATACTGACATTTCTGCAAACAAAGACCCACCCGTAACAGATTCTGACAATGTCGGGCTATTAAATGATTTTATATTTATAGTATTTTTGGTTAAGAGTATTTGGAAAGCTAGAAAATTAAATAAAGTTTCCAATTTTATTATTGGTAGAGTTATTTTATGCGAGCGAAAGTTCAAAATAATTAACAAAGAACAAATAAAGTAACAAATTGGATAGAAAGCTTATAATAGTTTGTGGTTACGTAATGTAAAGCTTAGCGTTTAGCTTGCTAGAAATTAGATGGGAAAGGAAAATTTAGGAAATTTGAACTGACAAACTAAAATATGGACGTACTTGTATCATAGATTTACAAATTATTGATCTTAATTAAGCAAGATATTTCAAATTTTGTTTTTATAAAAGTCACTCAGCTAACAAACTTTAACTTCAACAGGTATAAAATTGTTTTTTAAATACATTGTAAACATAAGAATGCAGGACGTTAAATTTATTTAAATTTATTTAAAGACAAAACACTGTGTATGCATTTACCATGATAATTTACAAGAGACAGAGAAAATAAAACCATATTACAACACTGATACCAATTACCAACAAAGTAAGGTGACAATAACATTGTATATAAGCATAGATTAGAATTTATACATTATATTACCGGATGCTAACCACAATTAATACAATTTATATAGTGAGAGGAATGACAAAAGTTAGACACCGACAGAAAAAATTAATTAATTATTTGCAAGTAAATGATTTGAAACGCCAAAATGTAGTGATTCGAAAGAGTGGTAAGGAAGAAGAAGAGGTTATATTGAACAAAACACAGTTTCAAAAAAAAATAAATCTTTTCACATGAAAAAAACGCGGCGTGTGACTTATACGCTTGTACGGGTAAGGTACATTTCAATTCACGTGACGTGGAAGTATCGTCGTTACGACCGGTTAGGATCTGAAGGTTCACACTTTCTATATTTTGAAATTTTTTGTTGTACTAGGTTAATGGAGCTGTGTTAGCTGGAAAGACAAGAAATTGGAATGCAGGAGTTCTCTGAACAACCTAAAAATAAAGATTGAATGTAAGCAGTGAGTAAATATAAACTTCTATGTTTACACTTTATAATGATGCACATGTGAATTTAGTGTTAGGAAAAGTATGAAACTTAAAATATTTTGAATGAACAATGAAACGATAAAAGAATTCTGTTTGTTATTAAAAGCATTTTCAGAAATTAGAACTTATAGTGCCATGTAATTTAATAATGGAAACGAGAAAATGGGAGTGATAGCACTATTAATGTATTTTATTTAATGGACTTCTTTAGAGATTTTCTTTAGCAATACTCGTAATATTAGGATAAAATTAGTTCATTATATCACGATATCCAGTCACACCAGTGATGGAGTTGTATTTGAAAGAGTTATTTTATTTCAAAGATTTCTTTAATTATGATAAAAATTTAAGGAGTGTTTTTTCGGTATTTTAGAGAAAGGTAACTCGGTGTAATAGGAATTTGTAAATGTGTTCATGTAGGACAACGTTTAAAAATGGATTGCTACGGTGTGAAAGTTTTTGTTTTGTTTACGTTTACCTGCATGCTATTTATTTTATAACCACGAACAAAGTGTTGCAGATTAGTTTTTATGTTATATAATCATTTTATTTTAACAGAAGACTGCATTGAAGACTGTATCAATCACAAAATACTACAATTAAAAAGGTGATTATTAGAAGATGAAAAATATGCCAAATGTCAACCTGAACTACTATGTATAATCTTTCCGGACAAATCAATTTTGGGTTTTTTTCTCCTCCTTTTCCTACACCTCTTTCGATGACTTTTTGGCTAGTTACGACATTTTTCCTTCCTTTTTTTATTATGGTAATCGGTGTGGACTACTTACGTTGTTTTTGTTACCTTTACTCGTCCGCACGGAATACTGTAGTATAATTTTGGCGCTCAACGTCGCACGAACTCACGATCCTGAGATTAAAAGTCTCATTTTCTATCGACTAAGGTAGCCGGGTATTCTTACGTTCCTTTTTATAATGGTAATTGGTGCGACCTACTTACGTTGCTCTCGATACTCTCTTTTTTGTTCGCACGGAATATCGTAACAACTTAATGCCAAAATTTGAGAAAAAAATGGGAACAGCCCATGACCTTTCTAGACAAACTAGACAAACTTGTCTAGTTTGTCTAGAAAGGTCATGGGCTGCTCTCATTTTTCTCTCAAATTTTCGTCAAAAACGCAAATGACTTGAATAAAATACAAATTATGAACGCAGCACCCACGGGAAGTGCTGAAAAATGGCATAGTATAATTAAACACAAACATAAGTCTTGTGACGATTTCAGAACGCAGTTCAAAGAACAATATTGGGGAAACGCTGAATAAATGAATATAAGAATGAACTTTATATCAAGAATATACACGAGGAGCAACGGAACAAGAGAGGGGTATGTTATTGAAAAATATAACCAGACAATACACCTTACTCTTAATATGGATGAACGAGATATAGTTTAACTGTTAGCTAGAGACATGGGCAACGAGATGAATCGTGCGGTACCCATACAAAATTTTAAAACTTTGAAAAAATTTGTAGAGGTGATCAGAAATTCTGAAATAGCCCCCTGTTGTTACAAGCAAACACTGCGACAGGCGGGTCGCAGAGTGATGAATATTCATCAAAAACTTGCCCAATAAGCAAAAATGAACACGAACACCAAAGCAAAACATTTTTCAAAAATGTAGCATGTCATTATCATTTACACACCCCCAGGAACACAAAATAAAAAGTATCAGAACAAAAAGCAATATGCGTTCGCACGAATGAAATCAGTAAAATAAAGAATGTTTTCTCCTTTGCGGGCGCTGTTATTTTTTTGTGTTTTGTTTTTATTCTGATTTTTATCGTATCCTGTGTATAACAACGCACAGCCTGAATTTTTGAAGATGCCCATTAGCAGCCATAATACGCTTCTTAACACAAGAAAGTATTCTTAAAAAATAATAAAATGACAATATTTGGGCTGTCAAGGGTTTTTTCAAAAATTCAGCGTGTCCTTTCTCATTACACATGAACAGAAATGCGATACAGAAAGAATTTAAAACAATTAAAAAAAGAAATTGTCTAAATTGGTTGTGGAAATTTGTGTTATTAAAGTTTGAATTGTTCGTTCGAAATTGATTCGTTGGCGCGTTAAGGGATGTAAATTTCTGTTGTGCTGGTAGCTGTCTCGCGACTTGTATTGTTTTCATAGGTGAGTAATTTTTATTTGCATTAGGGTTATATATCCTATTTCTGTAATATATAACGTTTTCTTCCTCCGCTATCATACTCATTGCTTCCTCTCAATTTTGGGAATGTTGAAATCTAATTTTATCCGATAGCCGTTCAGGTAATGCATTGATGTATGTGTCTAAAGCCATTTCGTCATACATTTTCGTATTTAATAAACGTATATTTTGGTTGAGTTCTTCAATTTTCAGTGTGGTTAAGATTAACCTCCTCACATCTTGGCATCTCATACCAAATTGGTAAGGCGATTGATTGGGTTCCATTCGAAAGTTTATTAAGTCTCTCACCAGACATTTGATATCTCTCTGGTCGCCGAAATACGTTATCAACAACCGTTTGAAGTCCTCCCATTGTTCAAGACCATCGCGGCCTTGGTGTTATTGCTCGTCCAGTTAATTTGTCGAGAATTAGGCGTAGAAGCATGACGTTATGCTCAATGTTGCCTTCTTTGTAAAAGTATTTTAAAAATGTTTTACACGCGGTAATAAAGCTACCTAATATTGCTTGCTTTCCGTCGTATACCGGGATTGAGTCAAGATACAACCTCATACTCTCTATGTTCATTGTTTTTAATTTTAGAATTATTTTTCAGTTGAGTTTATATTATGTTTAGATTGCAATAAAGTTGGAATTTAGTTATTTAAAAAATCACTTATCTTATATGTATATTTTATACGTAATTATAAAGTGCTATAATTAAATTGAAAAGTTCTGCTGATTGATTGTCTCGCAGTTACTGTTGCATGACGTGTATAATTATAACCTTTTGTAGAGCTAGCAAATTGATGCAAAATAATTTTATTTCTGTAATAGTTTTCTGCAATAAATTGTATAAAAACTGTGTTACACGCTTTTTGTTTCAGACTTTTCGCTGAGTAAATTATTTCAATAATAAGTACATAAAATGTTTCTATAATTATACACCTCCGTTAATTGTTGCACTGAAGTGTGTAATTATAGAATGTGATAAGAGTCAATTTTTGAATAAATCGTTTCTGTAATAATTACTGTAATAAGCTGTACATTAATTTTTGTTCTAATTATACTATAGGCTCAGACTTTGCTAAACTTGTTTCATTTATATAAATTATAGTAGATTGTATTACTCGTGCATAAGTGCGTATATCTAAATTCCTTTGTTAAAAATGAGTTTGCTGAGTAGATTTTTTTTTGTTAATAAATTGCGATAAAATATAGTCATAAATTGTGCAAAAAATGCATATATAACTCTTTTGTTGCTTTCTAGCTAATATCAATAATTGAAAATGGTTAGAAAAAATGAACTTACATAATTTTCATTGCCAGATCCATCATTTTTCTTTCCTTGGGCTTGGTCGATTTTGTATCTTGTCTAATTTTTTTGTTTGTTCTTTCAGATGAAGAATAAAGATTAAGACCACCACTTTTCTCGATTTTGGATTTGCTAGTGCCCTTCTGGAATCCTACCGGCTGCGCCAGTTAGATTTTGGGCCTATTAGAGCGGCTTTTTAAAAGGCTTCTTTCAAAAACTCTTTTAACAAATCTATTTAAAACAGAAATTACAATGGAAATTAACAATTTGTTGCGTTATATTCATTAACGCTTTTAACAATCAAAATTACTTTTTCACTAATTAAATTAATTAAACAAAATTGACTAGCTTGAACAACCAACAATGTTAAAGTTGTGAAGCTCGAGACTGATTGGTCATTTTTCGATCCTGAGGATATTTATGCTGCCCTACCCCTCACATTGCTTGTGGGAACTGCAGGGCTCTTGTCTGGTATTTTCTTTATTCATTTATACAATACAAAGTAATAATCTGAATTCTAACAATAAGCTTCTTACAGTCTATTGTGACCAGCATTTTCAATTATACATTGTTGCATGTAACTTAAGTTTAAATAATTCTATTTAATTATATATATATATATATATATATATATATTTGCTATAAATCTTCTAAAATGTATATAACAACGTCAAATTACAAGAGGTAAAATTATTATGTATATAAAATATTGATAATAAATAAAAGTAAAAAGTTTGATGGAAATTGTCATTAAAAGGTTGCCTTTAATAAGAATTTCCATTAAACTTTTGACTTTGATTTATTATCAATATTTTATATACATAATAATTTTACCTCTTGTTGCAATTTGACGTTGTTGTATACATTTTAGATGATTTATAACAAAAACAACTTTTTATGTTAATTGCCAATTTATTATAACCTCGCCTTATACCTTTCAAAAAGGATTAAAATAAATCCGAAAACCCAGGATTATAAAAAAAGTTTTCTTAAATAATCCAGCCGACCTAAAACCCACAATATTTTTAGAAATATATATATATATATATATATATATATATATATATATTGCCGTGGATCTCGGGTAAAATCCTCACCAATAAAATTATATTCCAACTTTTTTCTTAAATTTTCAAAACTCGAAAATTGTTCATAATAGAAAATTTCTCAAAGATTAAATAATTCAAAAACAAAATTTCTTACCCGTTTTCCTCTCTTCCTCGGTTGAATTGCCTTCTTCAACTGCTTTCGGCTAGCTCAGTTAGACCTCCTCTTGGATATCTAGATTCACTCTTATATTCTATCATTTACGCACACTCCCAATAAAACCACAAAATACAAGAAACATACAATCTTTTATTTTTCACTATTTACAAATAAAATTAAATTTTATCCACATTTCAGTGATCAAGTTACACCTCAATAAATCCTATTTTGTAATGTCCAGGATTTTAATTTAAATAATGAAACACATAGAAGGTACCCGGAGTAAATGGGCCCTGAATAATATTTTATTTCTCATTCCTTTTATTTAATTTATTTTAAATCTAAGTAAACTCTGGAGTATGGTGAGCTCATGTTAACCCAGTTAATTATGAATAGTGTATGCTCTTATACTTTGCATACTCTTATAACAAACAAAAAAAACACCCATGTACTCTTCACAAATTGTAACTTCCTTATGGAACGCTTTATATACACCTTCAGATTTCTGTTTAAATACCATAATAAAGTTAGTTATATGTATTATGTTCAATACACAAAATAATGCACAATACCTTCAAAATCACTCTCATACGTCACTCAATATTAATAGTTTATAACAACACAATTTCAAAAGCGCTACCTGGAATTTCTAAAAGATCTCCGCTCCGTGGCCGATGGTATTTGTTTTTTTTCTGGTTTGCAGGTCGCTTCTGGCTATTAGTAAAAGAACCCCATGAAAGTGAACTGCTAGCGCTGCCTTCACGTTGTCTCCAATTTCCAACTCCAAATTACTTATACGTCTTTCACAATTATTTACTTTAATCCATGTTACTTAACGACACGACACAAGCTTGTTAAAAAAATTATAGGTGATACCTCAATTAAAAAAAATGTAATCACGCTACAAAAACCGCGTACAAATTATAGGCAATTCACCATGCAATATAATTTAAAAATGATTTTATCATACTTACAAGCTCGTAATACCTTTCATACGTCGTCTGAAGTGATCGAAATATTAAGGGCCTTTACCATGTTTTCAAAAAGCTTTTATAGAGCTTAGGCCGCCACCTCCTGGCCGCCTTTCATCCAAAATCCCCATCTACAACAACACTTTCTTAAAATTTTGCTCAACCGAATTTTAAGTCCGCGAATTTCAGCACGTCGTTACAATCTTTTTCTGAAAATTACTATACACTATGCTCGTATTTGTGTCGCGTCCAACTCACAATATCGACCAATTGTATATTTACTGACGTCCTACCAGTCCCGCCTATCTCTCGTTGTCCCTTGCTTATGCGTTTTCTACGTTTTTTCCCACCTTGGTTGAGTGGTAGAAAATCGATATTCCTGACGCGTTCTACGACTCCATGTGGACCCCAAACTTACGTGCTTTAAATAATCTCTAATTAGTGTTTGTACAATTCTTAGAATTATTGTTTGTTATCTATAAAATAAATGGAACTTGACATTTAAAATTCTGCAGGTGTTTAATCTTAACGAGCGTTTTAAATTACACTTCTACGAGTTGGATTTTTCACGTATTTCAACCCCACCGATATATTTGTTTGTTAGCAACGCGTGTCACCTTGGTATTATTGGATTTTCACACGCTTTTATGCATATTATACGTAAATAACCGTTTAATTAAACTCAATTAAATTAATAAATTAATTGCATTGGCTTTTACAGTCTATTTTCTTTGCAAACCTACTAAATTTTAATCATTATTTGTAAAATTTTGTTAATACCTGATACTTAAAATGAATTAACTGGAATAAATTTCGCCCGTAAATTCTGGTTGTTCCTTTATACAGGGTGTTTTGAAATTGCTTCATTTATATTTACTTTTAACCCTTTAAAACCACTATAATATATATATATATATATATATGTGTGTATATATATATATATATATATATATATATATATATATATTGCCGCGGAAGGTAGGATTAAGCTGTTAAGTCGAGCGTCTGAAAAATAAAAAAAAAATTCTTACACTAGCTTTTGGAACGCCTCCTTATTTATGCATACCTTGACTAGCTCAGCAATCAACTTCTTCTTGATTTTAATATATTTCAACAAATTTCTTTTAGACGAGTAGATGGGCCCGTCGTGCACCCTTAGATTGATTTTACTCTGGTCTATTTTGAGCTCATTATAACCCAGTTCATCCAAATGCTTTTAAACCTCGCATTTTTATAAAAATAAATCTAAAGACCCGTTTACTCTTTACAACAACATTTGATATCATCAATAAACATTTTTATATCATCAATAAACATTTTAAAAAATCAATATTAATTGTTCTGTACATATATTCTTTTGAATGACTTTTTTTATGATAATAAACACACCCCCAATAAGTTAAAACACCCAAACACAAAAATATCAGCACAAATGTTTAAGCAAAAAGCAGGAAATTAATTTTCTTTACCTGGAGTAGATTTCGTTCCTCGTCACCTCTGAAGATGGGTACCAGAAACCCTCGTCGTTGTGTCCATATACTTAACGATAATACCTGGATCCAACTGATCCCACTATTCAAATCTCTGCAACCCCCTTTAATCTTCTACCCAGATATTGGTCTTGTCCAAATTTAACATTCCATACTACTACACTACATGCATACTAGTTCAGTTTTAGGATTTGCTTGCCCAAGTACCATACCATCATTCAACTGAGTCGTGTAGTAACGGCACCTTTTGTCTAAACCTTTGCACCCACTCGTGCAATATCACTTTTACTACTTTTCCGGTACGTTACTACAGTTTTACATATTTTAAACAGGATGTTGTATGCTACTTTACCGAATACACAATCATTAATACACGTAAGAGCATATACTATCAATTACGTTGAAGATTTCCACGCGATCTAACATCTAAGGGAAAGAGAGTTATAATATCCTTGTTAGAGTATTTATACGCTTTTCACACCCCTCTAGGAACCTCTCTTCATTGAAAAGCTCATTTTTAAAATCACTTCTACAGATTTGGAACGTAACGTCTGAAAAATTTCGAGATCATCATAATGTTACACTGAAATTCGTTTAATACCTCAATGGATGCGCGCTTCTCAGAACTGCCTAGTCTTAGACCAATGATATAGTTTTTCCCCGTTAAAACGCTCCACCTTTCAGCTATCTTTTCCGTTCCACCCATATTTATTGTCTCTTTTATAAACCCCTCTCAAGCTACAGAAAATCGATATTGTTGTTGACCTTTACATTTCCCCTTGTATTTAAGACGTGACTTGTAACCAACGCTTTCTTATACGTTTCTCTGTCTGTTTTACATTATTGATAGTTCATTTCACTTAGTCCTCAAGGCACTTGTTATTTTTAAGCAGTTTGTCAAACCGACCGTTGCAATAATTTCATAGAAATTCTGTCTCAACGTATAATCCAGTTCTATGAACCTGACATTTAACGAACAGGTATTTCTTCAAAGCCCCTTGTTGTTTAAAATAACAATTTTGAGTTTCTCCCTTTCTTAGGATTTGTAAACGAACGTTTGCTTTTATGTAAATGGAAAGATGCGTTCAAATTATTGATTTTCTATAGTTGAATGCTCCCTTTCTGCTTCCATGTGCTTGATTTAAAATTATTACAATTTAATTATGCGTATCCTTGAGTTTATATGTACTCTAAAGATGCTTCCCTTTGTGCAGTTTTAACATTCTAATTTAGAATTACAAAATATGTTAATGACCATCCGTCTTCACTATCTAAATTGATTAATTTGTCGCGTAAATAAATTGTTCCTATTTTCTATACACAGTTGATAAAATTTTATTGTCTAAAGCTATTTAACCTATAATTCCACGACATAATATATATATATATATATTGCTATGATAAGAGGGTAGTTTAAGGGTAGATTATGTCAATTCCATCAATTATAGGAGTAAATTGACTATTTTTACAAAAAGTCAATTACGAGCACACTGTATATAAAGTATATTTAATTTAATGCATAAGAATGAAGCCCATTTTGCAATAATCAGATACCATTTAGTTAAAATAGGAATGTATACGTCTCATAATACGCGTTAAGTTAAAGAATAGAACAAAGATAAGGTTTCAAATACATCAAGTTCCATCAAAATAAACACGTACTCGGTAAAGATAAACAATCTGGAATACCAGCTATTAAATAATTTCATTAAAAATCTCAAACGCATAAATAAGTAAACGCATTCTAATACGTCATTATTAGAAAATGTAATACGTGACAAAATGCATTTGTTTCATTGGAATTTAACATATTTTGTAACAAACAATAAACACCAGACGGTTAATTATACGAGAAGTTTTGGACTTTTATACGACAAATATAAAATACGTGACAGAATGAAAGCAATGTTTGGAAATTTTAATAATATGCAGTGATATATTAAATGTCTACGTGAAAGATGGATGGTAGAAACAACATTTAAAACCAGGAAATTTGAGAATTACCAAGGTACTACAGAGATAGGTGGAAATTATCAATAAATACGCGACGCCGACCAATTAAAGCATTGATAGGAAAGGCTTATAAATACAATGGGGAATGAATAAACGTTTAGTTCATCTTTCACAAGGCACGAACCACGTCAATATGAAGTAGAATTTTACGTGACAGTATCAACTAGTGAAAAGTATATAATTTAGTATAAGTGAAAATTTGAAAGTGTCAAATTTGTGCGACGAATAATAGTCGATCTACGCACAGACGTAAGTTAAACTAATAATTAATTCTTTTCTAATATTTAACAATTCAGGGCTCTAAACCAATATTCAAATCAATATCTAAACCAACATCTAACCACCCATACTCTGAGGCAATTCAATGATAAGTAATAAAACGCAAGTTAGAAATCTTAAATTTTACTAACTAAAACTGTTTTTATTTTAATATTTTTGCTATATATCAAGTATCTTTAATGGTCAACAAAAAAGTCGTTTTAAAATTTGACAAACAAAGAAAGCATCTTCGAACGTTTGAAGGTACTTAAGAGTAATTATAAAGATATTTTGCTGGTTTTCAGGAAATTTAAATTTGGTGAATGTTAATATTTTACTCAGGGATAAATATTAAATTGAATATAACTGTACATATTATCAATCATTATATTGTAATATTTTGGATTGCTTTATTTAAATTATTTTACAGTCAGGTAATAGAAAGAAAGAGAGATTACCTCTGAAGATGGGTACCAGAAACCCTCGTCGTTGTGTCCATATACTTAACGATAATACCTGGATCCAACTGATACCCACTATTCAAATCTCTGCAACCCCCTTTAATCTTCTACCCAGATATTGGTCTTGTCCAAATTTAACATTCCATACTACTACACTACATGCATACTAGTTCAGTTTTAGGATTTGCTTGCCCAAGTACCATACCATCATTCAACTGAGTCGTGTAGTAACGGCACCTTTTGTCTAAACCTTTGCACCCACTCGTGCAATATCACTTTTACTACTTTTCCGGTACGTTACTACAGCTTTACATATTTTAAACAGGATGTTGTATGCTACTTTACCGAATACACAATCATTAATACACGTAAGAGCATATACTATCAATTACGTTGAAGATTTCCACGCGATCTAACATCTAAGGGAAAGAGAGTTATAATATCCTTGTCAGAGTATTTATACGCTTTTCACACCCCTCTAGGAACCTCTCTTCATTGAAAAGCTCATTTTTAAAATCACTTCTACAGATTTGGAACGTAACGTCTGAAAAATTTCGAGATCATCATAATGTTACACTGAAATTCGTTTAATACCTCAATGGATGCGCGCTTCTCAGAACTGCCTAGTCTTAGACCAATGATATAGTTTTTCCCCGTTAAAACGCTCCACCTTTCAGCTATCTTTTCCGTTCCACCCATATTTATTGTCTCTTTTATAAACCCCTCTCAAGCTACAGAAAATCGATATTGTTGTTGACCTTTACATTTCCCCTTGTAGTTAAGACGTGACTTGTAACCAACGCTTTCTTATACGTTTCTCTGTCTGTTTTACATTATTGATAGTTCATTTCACTTAGTCCTCAAGGCACTTGTTATTTTTAAGCAGTTTGTCAAACCGACCGTTGCAATAATTTCATAGAAATTCTGTCTCAACGTATAATCCAGTTCTATGAACCTGACATTTAACGAACAGGTATTTCTTCAAAGCCCCTTGTTGTTTAATATAACATTTTTGAGTTTCTCCCTTTCTTAGGATTTGTAAACGAACGTTTGCTTTTATGTAAATGGAAAGATGCGTTCAAATTATTGATTTTCTATAGTTGAATGCTCCCTTTCTGCTTCCATGTGCTTGATTTAAAATTATTACAATTTAATTATGCGTATCCTTGAGTTTATATGTACTCTAAAGATGCTTCCCTTTGTGCAGTTTTAACATTCTAATTTAGAATTACAAAATATGTTAATGACCATCCGTCTTCACTATCTAAATTGATTAATTTGTCGCGTAAATAAATTGTTCCTATTTTCTATACACAGTTGATAAAATTTTATTGTCTAAAGCTATTTAACCTATAATTCCACGACATAATATATATATATATATATATATATATATATTGCTATGATAAGAGGGTAGTTTAAGGGTAGATTATGTCAATTCCATCAATTATAGGAGTAAATTGACTATTTTTACAAAAAGTCAATTACGAGCACACTGTATATAAAGTATATTTAATTTAATGCATAAGAATGAAGCCCATTTTGCAATAATCAGATACCATTTAGTTAAAATAGGAATGTATACGTCTCATAATACGCGTTAAGTTAAAGAATAGAACAAAGATAAGGTTTCAAATACATCAAGTTCTATCAAAATAAACACGTACTCGGTAAAGATAAACAATCTGGAATACCAGCTATTAAATAATTTCATTAAAAATCTCAAACGCATAAATAAGTAAACGCATTCTAATACGTCATTATTAGAAAATGTAATACGTGACAAAATGCATTTGTTTCATTGGAATTTAACATATTTTGTAACAAACAATAAACACCTGACGGTTAATTATACGAGAAGTTTTGGACTTTTATACGACAAATATAAAATACGTGACAGAATGAAAGCAATGTTTGGAAATTTTAATAATATGCAGTGATATATTAAATGTCTACGTGAAAGATGGATGGTAGAAACAACATTTAAAACCAGGAAATTTGAGAATTACCAAGGTACTACAGAGATAGGTGGAAATTATCAATAAATACGCGACGCCGACCAATTAAAGCATTGATAGGAAAGGCTTATAAATACAATGGGGAATGAATAAACGTTTAGTTCATCTTTCACAAGGCACGAACCACGTCAATATGAAGTAGAATTTTACGTGACAGTATCAACTAGTGAAAAGTATATAATTTAGTATAAGTGAAAATTTGAAAGTGTCAAATTTGTGCGACGAATAATAGTCGATCTACGCACAGACGTAAGTTAAACTAATAATTAATTCTTTTCTAATATTTAACAATTCAGGGCTCTAAACCAATATTCAAATCAATATCTAAACCAACATCTAACCACCCATACTCTGAGGCAATTCCAATGATAAGTAATAAAAACGCAAGTTAGAAATCTTAAATTTTTACTAACTAAAAACTGTTTTTATTTTAATATTTTTGCTATATATCAAGTATCTTTAATGGTCAACAAAAAAAGTCGTTTTAAAATTTGACAAACAAAGAAAGCATCTTCGAACGTTTGAAGGTACTTAAGAGTAATTATAAAGATATTTTTGCTGGTTTTCAGGAAATTTAAATTTGGTGAATGTTAATATTTTACTCAGGGGATAAATATTAAATTGAATATAACTGTACATATTATCAATCATTATATTGTAATATTTTGGATTGCTTTATTTAAATTATTTTACAGTCAGGTAATAGAAAGAAAGAGAGATTAAGCAATATGTATTGTCGTGCAGTAGAGGCAATATTATAACAATTATTAATCGACGCCCAATATAGGGGCTTAATAGGGTTTATCACAGCATTTTTAATGGTACGCCCAATCGTGAGGATTTCATAGTGATATTAGTGGTTTCAATCATGGGGCTTGTAAAGGGGATATCACAATAATAATAATAATAACGCCCAATCGTGGGGCATTTCATAGCAATAATAATCGGCACACATCGTAGGGGCTTAAATCCTAGCAACCTTAAGGGCACACCAACGTAAGGGCAATATTATTGCAATTTTAATTGCGCACCAATTGTGGGGTTTGTCAGGGGCATTCCATAGCAATATTAATGGCGCCCAACGTGACGCGACATCACAGCAATTAAACTGGCGATCCAATCGTTGGGATTACACATCAATTATTAATGACACCCAACGTAAAGTCGATATCACAGCAAAATATATATATATATATATTTTGCTGTGACAAAAGGTTGTTTAGGGGTGTATTGAGTAGTAAGGGTTGCGTAGTAACTGTAAATAGCAATAGGAATTAGAAAACTGCATTTATTTAGCAGCAAAATAAATAATTCGCACACTATGTAAATAGCAAGCATTTAACACCCTGTATATGGACCGTAATTAACTTTAATCAATGCCAGTAATATCTTCCAATAATAGATAGTGTATTCAGCAGAGAAATAATCATACATGTAATTAAACTACGTTGAAAAGTGTTCAACAACTTTATAAAACAGATACGCAGGAGATAAAATAAAACTTAGTAAATCTTTATGCAACTATGCTTGTAATAAAGAAGGAACAATAAGCGCTTTGATAAGAAAACGCACTTTCCAAGATAAGTTTAAGTAAATACATAAACGAAAACGGCACTCATGTTACATCATTTATTTTTGTACAATTCTCCAAAAGCTTTATCTACACAAAACAACAGACATAAGCTAAAAGTCCAGCGACGATAACAATTAAATCAATAGTAAATAACAGCATGATACGAAACTCCAAAATAGTTTCATCAGAAATCAGCTTGAAAATCTACTAGGAATGTCCAGAACAAATATGGTTGGTCGCAACAATCTGTAGGGGTGTTTGGAAAACCAATCCAAATGTAGAGGGAAAAAGCTATATAACGCCCAGAGGTGATAAGAAACAGGCAGTCTCAATTTGAACCACGTCGAATCCACAATACTTTTAATCAAATATTTACGCGTCAGATAAATAAAATTTATATTATAGTGAAACATAGTGTTGTGTAAGAATTGCGTTAACAATAGATAAAGAGCTTTTGTCGTTTTTGCAGAAAACGTGAGTAGAAATTGGGTAATTAATTTAAATTAAATATTTATAATAATATAGGGCTTCTGTGACAATTCTAATTCTGGTACACTTCAATTCTAATTCTAATTCACAAATATAAGAAATTCTAATTCAAATTCTGGTACAATTCCAATTCTGGTATTTGGAAATTCATAATACTAAGAAACCTACGAATTTCAAGTGATATTTAAGTGAAGAGGTCCAAGGCATATACAGAGAAATATAGAATAAAGCACGAGATGAATTTTGGAAACAAGGGGTAACCGTACTGGATTATTGGTTCAAACATAAGAAGTACAAAGCAGAGCATTGGTTTTCGATTAAAGATAATAAGCAGGTGTTGATCTACAACACGAAACAACTCATTAGGAGGTCACAGGTCAGAGCTACCTAGTTTTAAGAAATTTTTTCAAATTTAAATTTTAACATATAATATGTTAATGTTCTCACTAATTTGTAAGGAGTCAACAAGAATAATTGAATACGTTGAAACTTACGTAATAATCATAAAAGGGTCTCGAACGTTCCAGATTTTTTGTAAAAGGTATCGTTTTTGGTGACTTTAAATTAAACTAAAAGGATATAAATTTTGGGATAAATAATCCACATAATATTAATTGATTGAAGGGTGTATTTAAAGGAGTACAAAAATTTGTGAAATGTAAATATTATTTTCTTTTATTATATGAATATTGATTGACTTCGTTTTATCAATTCACACAGGTAAGAGTTAAAGGAGTAATCAAAATTGATCATCGTAACGTTGTGCACTCTGTGTAAATTAAAGCGCTAGTCGTGGCATAATAAAAATTAAAAGATTTGAGAAGAACATAGAGCGGTGGCGTTCAGCTGGACGTTTAGAACATCAGCGTACGGCGTTATCATTTCAATATATTGCAATGGTCTCGCTGGAATTATGTCCTAAAAATCGTGCTCCACACTTTGAGCGTCATAAAAATGCTCTGATGCTATGGGATTAAATTCGAGCCCTACCATTGGAAGCCATAAAAATGCTCTGGACTTCTAGATAGAAATATAACTCCAGCAATTTGCACATAAATAAAACTTCGTTACAAATTTCGTGTTTGATTACGATGTGTTCTAGTTTGATATTTCCAAAAATTGCTTCTCCAAGTTGATCTACCACGGCTACTCATGTACACCACTTCCTAGGACATACTTATCTCAACTACACAATCTTTCAACACCTTTACACGCACCAAAATACAAAAATAAAATAAAATCGTTGGACAAACATACACTCTTTTATTCATATGACATGAATGATTATTTTGACAATCTCGATATTTACATTGTTATATTTATGATAAAACACTTCACTTTTTTTCACTCTAAATTGTTTGTGAGTTATTACACTTCAACCTTTTTATTTTTCAAAGTAGATAGGTCTATCGTAAAACCCTAAATTTACCTTTACTTGGTGTATGGTGAGCTCAGTATAAACCTTTTCCTTGATATGCATAAAATATTGCATGGTCAAATTACTCTAAAGACTTGTTTACTCTTTACATCTAAAATTATTATACCTGTTTTTACTTACTCAAATAATAATAGAAAATTGTCTTTTATATACGGTAATGAAATTAATTTTCAGTTCATAAAATTTTCATTACATAATTTTAAACACACTCAGTTTTATAACACAATGCCAGCACCACAGTTCAACAATAAAACAAATTCGTTATCTGGTGTTCTTCGGACGCAGAACCGTCTCGGATGACCTTCACTAAACTCACGTACTAGGATTTTCCCCACGTTCTTACTCCTACATGCTCAGCAACTCCATCTCAACTCGTTCATCCAGTTCCCACAGTTATTAGTGGATGCTTTTGATACCACCATTCATCCAAATCCAAATTATGCCTCCGTCTCAATTTAACGTGCCACCAGCACTCTCCTTCAAGAAATACTTAGTTCGCTTACCGCAGTAGCATCCTGCTGTACTTGTACAATTATTTATACTAATTTATTTTCAACCCGTTTAATTTGTTAGCACTAACTCGTGCATTTACAACACTTGTAAAAATAAACGACGGACTGCACTATATCGCGGCTTTTAATTTTAAATTAGATGTCTCCTTGATACTACTTAATGTACTCGAAGCGAATCAGAAGATTAAGAGAGCCCTACCACTCCTGGCAAGAACTTTTATAATCTTCAAACCCCTTCTCTAGTCACGTATTTCATAATTTTTCGCTGAACTATCACATTAGTTACACACAATTCTCTAAATTCCTCCACTCAAATACACAACGAACTTTTAAAACTCAGAATTCATTCCTTCCCCCTCGGTATTACCACGAAAAACAAGCTATCAATTGCAACCGTCGACGTGTACCTAGAAAACCTTTCTTCTCCATATACTCTGGCCACCTGCAAAACACGCCCATAGTGCCTGCGTCTCTCTTTTCTTTGCCGTCATGCGTTCATAACTACTATTTTCTGTCTTACTTGTGTTTCTTTACTTTCATCGAGCTCCCACTATCTACGGTTACCGTTCCCTTGCTAAATGTGCGCCTTAAAAGTCGATATCGTCGCCAAACATCTTGCATCTTTGTTTCACCCATTTGTCTTTTAAAATATACTCGTCTGTCACTCGCTTAAAAACTGCATGTCCTTCTACCAGCTGATGTATTCTCTGTCTCTCTTGATTGCCTTCTAACGATTCTCTGTCCCTTTAAAATTATTGATTTTTGCTTTAAAATTAACATACTTGTTCGTTAACCTGGTCTTTCCGTTGTGCAATACCTTGAAATGTTATCGTTACGTTTTATAGCTTTCAAAGAAATACTTATTTATTTAAAGCTCTCATTCTCTGAACTTCTCGACCGTTTGGTTATGTTATTTTTCTACGAATTAAGTTAACGTACCTTTTAGTTTACGATGCTAAATAAATATCCGTTGCATCAATTATTGATTTCTATTTACCGCGAATCTTTAATATTACACATGTTTGCCGTGTATTAAATTAATGTATACAAATTATTGATTTTTACCTATTACGAAGCTTTAGTATTCTCCATGGTTGTATGCAATAGTTAATCTTGCATTAAATTAAAGTATGCAAATTATTACTTTGAATGGTAATAAATAAATTATTATATTTCTATCTACAGGGTTGTTAACTTTTAACCTACACAGTAATACATACATATATATATATATATATATATATATATATATTTATATTGTAGTGGTTTTAAAGGGCTAAATTTAAGTATAAACAAGGCAATTTCAAACACCTTGTATAGAGGAAACATCCAAATTATGGCGCCCAACGTGAAGCTCCAACCCACGATACTGAGATTAGGAGTCTCATGCTCTACCGACTGAGCTAGCCGGGCTGCTGTTGAAGTAATTGAGTTGATGGAAGCAGAATCTGGGTAAGAAATTATTTTTTGAAAATTTAACTATTGTGTGAAGTTTATGACGATTTTTGGAAAATAAATAAAATCCTTGAATATTTTTTGAGAAGGTACTGAGCTAAAGCGAAGTTCCACGGCAAATTATTTTAATTTGGTTGTTTCCTCTATACAGGGTGTTTGAAATTGCCTTGTTTATACTTAAATTTAGCCCTTTAAAACCACTACATAATCCCCTTATTTCAATTCTAAGAAAAACCCTTCCCGGTTTTTCTGAATTTAAATAACTACACTCTAATTTAATCTTACTTGCTATTTCTACACCAATCTACTCACCTAACCCTACCTATACCATTTATCCTACCTATCACTACTTTTCTATCTATTTCTATCTATTTCTACACCTATCTCTACTTATTTCTATCTATCTACATCTATCTTTACTTCTACTTACCTATTCACACCTATCACTATCTTTTACCTAATTATTTCCATCTATTACTAACTCTTCGCCCTCTTATTTCATTTTATTTTCTCTTTTAATTTCACCCTTTAGTTCTTTATTGACTCTTTGCGTACCTCTTTTGTACTTTTCCCTTTATCTTCACTTTTCATATCTTTTAACCTACTTACTTTTACTATGTCTATCTCATCCTAACTATACACACCTAATTCTATACCTATTCCTACATCTACTTTTCTATTTTGTTCTTTTACGCTTCATCTTGTTATTTAAATCTAACTTTTTTCTTGACCCTCCAAGTCTTTCTTCTAACTATCCGAATACTCTTCATCCCTATTTCTCCTCCTTCTATTTCTATACTTATTATCCCTGTTTCTTCACATAAAATAAACTTCTCCCTATTATCCTGACTCTTAAATATTTCTTCTTCTTCAGTACCTACACTTGTCTGTTTATTATTTATTATTAATTCTTTCTCTGCGGACAAACCCAACGATACTACCTCAACATCTTTATTTTCCCTCTATACAAAACTTTTCATCTCTTCTAGACCTTTCATGTACAATATTCATTTCACAAAAATGTTTTAACTCCAAATTCAAATTACCAAAATTATCTTTGCCCCTTAACTCAATTATGCCTACTTTTACCTCTTGTGTGTCACATAATGCTATTTGTACTTCTATCTTTTTAATTCTGACTCCTTATCCACTATTAATGCTGCGCTTGACTCTACCTCTACTTGTTCAGCTTCTTCCTTCACTATCAATTGTACCTCATCTAACCTTTCCACCTTATATTCGCCTGAGTCGATCTCTTTCACTTCTTCATCATCTCCCTCTATACTATTTATACATAACCCCATGTCATCTTTTGTGACCTCATAACTTGCCTTCCAGGGCAATATCCTACCCCCAATCCTAACTATTTTCCTCTCCATATCAATTATAACCTCTAACTTCATCATGCAATCGACCCCTAATATCCCTTTAAACTTTAACCCAGGTACAATTATAAATTCTTGTTTAGAGCTTGCTGAACCTAACTCTACTTTCAAAATAACCACGCTATTCACAACAGCAAATCGTTTTTTATTCGGCGCAACCAGGTGACTTCTTTTTATTGGCATTATCCTGTCACACACTTTATCTTTAATTTCATTGACGAATTTCTCCGATACCAAACTCGCTTCAGCTCCTGAATCTAATAATGCTCCTAAATTTTTTTCAAAAATTTTAATCTCAATTATGGGCAAACAAAATTTTTCTATAATTTCTGGCTCAATTTCTTCTTCTATTTTCAAAAATTCTCTAGGATGTTCATATTTGTACACAGTGATGTCTAGTGGTTTGTCCTGCTCTAAAAATCCTGTCCAGGTCTGTTCTCCCTACTTGGTCCTGGTCTTGCTGTCACTTCCGCGTATGTCCTTGGTGTCTCAATTCTGTCCGTGTTGTTACCGTCCCGGTTTGTAGTTGCTGTCCTTCTCATGTCCGGTGAACTATTTTGTCTCATTGGTCCCGGTCTAGGTGCAGGTCCCTTACCTACACTGTTGCTCCTAAAGAATGTCCGTCGCGGTTCCTAATTTTGTCGCTGATACGTAAAATTATTCCCCCGTCTTGCGTAGTTGTCCCGTCTTTCAAATCTTACAGCATTAACCTGTCTTTTCCTATTTTCCCTAGGTCGTCCACTGTTAACGTCGTCATACCTCTGCAGGTACTCCAGATACATCTCTCTGTCTACAATGTTCTGTAACGCTACGTGCGGTCTCACTTCAACCTCAAAATGTCTTGACAGGTATTTAATAATCTGTCGGTCTGTCAGTGGTGGGTTCAGTTGTTTCGCTATGCTATACTTTCGTATAGCATATTACTCCCTACTTCCTACAAATTCTCCTTTAAATTTCTCCGTGATTAAATCGTCTCGTACCTGGTCTTGTCTGTGGTCAGTCCAGTAATGTTTTAAAAATCTGTCCTCAAAGTCCGTGTAAGTGTCAATTTCTTGTCCTATTAAATTGTACCAAGCTTCAGCAGGTCTTTTAGTAAAGCTTTGACAACATTTAGTTTTGCCTGTTCATCGTATAAATTACTTATTAAGTCTCTAATATTGTTAATGAATATTTGCGGGTTTACCCTACTATTCCCATAAAATTTCATCTGTTGCTCTAACGACATATTACCTGTTACAAACCTTGGACCATTCCTCATTAAAGTCGCTACATTCTGTTTAATCCCGGTCACTTCTCTCTCTACCCGACCTAACTGATCCTTACACGAGTCCGTTACCTCAGTCATTTTTGCATTAATCTCATCTTCACAGAAAATCCTTACATCAGTCCTTAATTGTCCCATTTCCAGATTTAAACCTCTAATATCACGCTCATTTTTATCAACCCTATTTTCAACTTCCCCCATTTTATCGTCAAGCTATTTTTGAATTCGGAAACCTCTTTATTCGTCTTATTTATTTTTTCACTTAGGGTTTCCTCAACTCCTGTTAATGTTTCATTCATCTGATCAAACTTCCTATTCGATTCTTCATTCATCCTCTCTAGCATCTTAAAATTAATTCATTTCCAGCTTCTCCCGATTCCGTCCTCGACTGATCCCTACTACTTCCAGCTTCCTCCATTTTTCTCGCTTTGTCAAATAAGGCACTATCGTCACTTCCAATTTCCACTCCTTGGCTCCTTAACCACTCCTTTCTCTGCACACGTTCAAATCACTCCCACACACACTCAAAATATCCTTAAATTTATACAAAACAACAGACTCTCTCTCTCAGATCGCCAGTTTCCTGGAATAAAATTGTTAAAATTCTATCTGGAACTCGAGCCTCACGTTCAGGTCGCCATAATTTGGTTGTTATCTCTATACAGTGTTTGAATTGCGTTATCTAATTGCTTAAACCCTAATGGGTGTAGTCTCTGGATCTCCCTAAAACATATTCAAATTTTAACGTTGGGCCGTCATAAGATTGCTGAGATCGGTCTTATGGGTTTGACATCGCCTGTGTCAACACTGATTTTCAAAAAAACAATAAAAAATTTATAAAAATATTCTTACCCGTTTATTCTGCTGCAACAATCTTCAGCAGCTTCCCTGGCTAGCTCAGCTGTGCTTCTTCTCGGATACCTAAATTTACAATCATTCTTCCTTCCCACTCACACATCATTCAATAAAATCACTAAATAATACAACAATCATAAAATCTTTATTTACCGCTTTTACAAACAATTATTCACAGATATATACAGTTTGGTACACTAATTACAACTCAATAAGTGATATCTTTGTAAAGTCCGTGTTTTAAATTTTTAAATGCAAACACATTTAATACAACAGGAATAAATGGGCCCCAAAAATACCCTATATTTATTGCACACTGGAGTATGGTGAACACATAATAACTCAGCTTATTAATGTATGCCTTTTACCTTGCATAAAATTACTACAAAACTAATAAACCCATGTGCCCTTAACAGTCCAATTTAAATTCGTAATAAAATTTAGTAAGCTCTACATACACCTTTTTTTCAATATTTAAAATACCCTAATAATTGTCAAATACACGTATTTTTTCCAATACGATAAATAACCATAAATAACCCCCAAAGTTCACTCACACATCACAAATAATTCCAACAGTTTATCAAATAACAGCAAATTCAAATGAGTTACCTGGAAAATGCCTCAAGTTTCCATCTCTTTCGATGATGCTCTATCCTTTAGAACCCCTTGGCTTCGTGACTATGCGCTCTGATTTACCAAATATTTATAAATGATAATCTCAGTACACGTCGAGCTCCTTGCTACCAATTACCATTCCATCCCAGCATCCAAATTCACGTATATTATACTTTTGTTTATTGAGTTATTAGCTTGTTATGGTATTAGTTGGACCTCGGTTAATTTAATTCACTCGCCACTACACAGGTTAATAACTATAAGGCCTCAACTTACCAAGTTATAAGTGCTAATACTATTTTTACTAAATTATAAATTTTTTCAATACTCACAAACCTCTACTATAACGTCGGTTTATTGTCACTAGTAGTCTAAAGCGTCTAAAGGATACAAAGAGAGCGATGCTAATCCTCTTAAAGTATTTATACTGTTAAAATGCCACCTTTCGGCCACTCTTCCCGCGAAAACTTATTTTAAAATAATACTCCTGCAAATTTTGATATAACCGCCTTAAAGCTTCCAGAAATTCACCTCGTGACCTCGCCGTATGATTCGAAAAATCGCTTTCACCTGTCGCGTGTTCGTCCGTTGTAAAACTACTTGTTTCAACCAATTATACCGTTCTGTGTCGTCATAAAACTCCGCCTGTAATATTTTTATCTCTGTCTTATGCATATTTGATGTCGCGTTCCAAACTCCACTTGAGTTATAGAAAATCGATATTGCTGACCGCGTAGCATGACTCCACGTGGATGGAATACGTGCGTTTTAAAATCAATGCTTTTATACCCGTTTCTATCTGTAGCATATTATTGATCGTGCATCTCCTCCACTCTTTAAGAAACTTTGTTAGATTGTTATTTGAAGCCACTGACGGTTGGAAATATATTCTATAAAGCCCGCTTTATTATGTTGATAAATTCGAAGAAGGCAACCTTTTAATTATGCAGGTGTTCTTAATTATTGCCCGTTTAAAATAACAATTCTTGGAGTCTATATTTCACGGTATTTGATACAACTGACGCCCTTGTTTGCTACAACGAACATTTTGCCTTGGGATTATTGATTTTCTATACCCTGGTGCGTTTTCTAATGTTATTACACATTGAATTAAAATAAATTAAATTAATTATGCGTCTTCTATTTGTTTTTAAAACTGGTTTCTATATGAACCTATAACTTTTCAATCATTAATTATAAAAATACGTCAATGCTTGTTCGTTTAAATTAAATAAATGAAATAAATTTTGCGCATATATATATATATATATATAAAATATATATATATATATAGAATGATATTGAAATAATTGCTTTTAGCAAATTTAATAAATAGAACAGTAAATACGACGTATAAATAAACACCCACTTTACGAAAAATCGAAAGAAAGTGTTTAATGATACAAAGCAAGCTAATATTTGCATAGCCATAAATGAAAGAATTTGTTTGTTTCATAAAAAAAACCACTTCATCTTGATGAGATCCAGTGAGATCGAAACTAGTAGATGAATGTTTATTCTTTTTATGAAACAAACAAATTCTTTTATTTATGGCTATGCAAATATTAGCTTGCTTAGTATCATTAAACACTTTATATATATATATATATATATATATATATTGTAATGGTTTTAAAAGGTTAAATTTAAGTATAAACAAGGTAATGTCAAACACCCTGTATAGAGGAAACAACCAGAATTTACGTGCGAAATTTATTTCATTTAGTTCATTTTAAAGTAACACGTATTACCATAATTTTACAATTAATGAATAAAAGTTAGTTAGGTTCGTAAAGAAAATAAATTGTAGAAGCCAATGCAAATTTATTAATTAATTTAATGGAGTTTAATTGAACGGGTAATTACGTATAATACGCATAAAAGCATGAAAAATCGATAATACCAAGGTGAAACGCTTTGCTAATACATAAACAGCCGTTGAATATAAAATACCTTGAAAAGCTAACTCTTAGAAATGTTGTGTTAAAACGTCGGTTAATTGAACACCTGCATGTTTTCGAAATGTCAGGTTCCCCTTATTTGTGTAAATAAAAGACAGTATTCCAAGTATATCGGGTAAACGGTTGGAGGGTTCGCGTAAATGTTAACTAAAAATTCCCTTAAAGCGTAGAAAGGATAGACGGTCAATGAAATACGTCGGAATGAGACAGGCATAATGACAGTCCATTTCAAAGCACGTATACAAGTCCACATGGAGTAAAGTTAAAACACGGACAGTAATATCGATTTCTACCACTCAAACAAGGTTAGAAGGAAACATATAGTATGCATAAGAAAGAGACATAGTTAATATAGGCGGGGTTTTTAAGACGTCAATGGATATACTATTGGTCGATATCGTTAGTTGTACAACAGACAAACACGGGGATATTTGAATGTTAAGTTTTCGAAAAATATCGTAACGACTCGCTAAATTTCGGAGATTTCGAAAACGGTTGATACAAAATTTGAAGAAGTGTTATTTTAAATTGGATTTTTCACGGAATGAGCGGCATTTGAAATCATATAAATATTTGAAGAGATTTAGCATCGCTCTCTTTTAACTTTGATCTCTTAGTATTTTCACCGCTTCAGAATATGAGTTTGTAAGTATACATATTTTAAATTAAATATTACAGTGTTGGACTCATAATTTGATACGCGAATAAATGACGAGTCTAAAATGTAATAGAGGTGCAACATATATCTTAAACAAGCTCGTGAAGTGACGTGAAGTAACGTAAATTGAATTAAATTAAACTAAAGTATGCAATTATAAAAGAAGTGTAATTAATTTGGAGTTGGATTTGGATACACCGTGAAGGCAGAGCGAACAGCACAACCCAGATGGAGTTCTTCTACAAATAGCTAGAAGCGGCCAGCAGAACAGAGCGAAACAACTTAACGGCATCGTCAACGGAGTAGAGATCTTTAAGAAATTTCAGGTAACGCTTTAAAATTGTTGTTGTTATAAACTACGAAACTATGAAAATTGTGTGACGTGTGAGAGTGAATTTTGAAGGTATTGTGCATTATTTTGCGTATTAAAAATAATACGTAGAACTAACTTTATTATGGTATTTAAATAGAAATCTAAAGGTGTATATAAAGCTTATTAACGTTCCATCAGGGATTTAAAATTTTTATTGTTACGAGTACATGGTTTTGGTTTTTTTTGTTTGTTATAAGAGTATGCGAAGTACAAAAGCATACATTATTCATAATTAACTGGGTTATCATGAGCTCACCATACTCCAGAGTATACTAATTTAAAATAAATTATAAATAAAGAAAGAAAATAAGGTATTATTCAGGGCCCATTTACTCCGGGTATATTCAATGTGTTTGATATTTTAAATTAAAATCCAGGACAGTACAAAAATAGGATTTATTGAGGTGTAACTTGATCTCTGAAATGTGGATAAACTTGAATTTTATCTGTAAATAGTGAAAAAATAAATATTGTATGATGGTTGCATTATTTTGTGGTTTTATTGAGAGTGTGCGTGAACAATACAGAGTATAATAGTGAATCTAGGTATCCAAGAGGAGGCCCAACTGAGCTAGCCTGGGAACTGAAGAAGAATTAAGGTCATGATGAGAGGAATCTGGGTAAGAGATTATTTTTTTTACAAAATTTTTCTATTGTGTGAAATTTATGACGATTTTTGGAAAATAAATTATTTTTCGAATCTTCTGAGTTTACCCGAGTACCACGGCAATATATATATATATATATATATATATATATATATATATATTGATTTTGGAGATATGTAACTCACACACCTAGAAAAACAATTCAGAAAGTATCAGAGAAAGGAACAGTATACAAAAAGTTACAGTGATTTCTTCCTTGCGGGTTTTGTAACATTTTTTGTTTTGTTTTTCTTTGAATTCTCTTTGTATCGTGTTTCTGGGAGCATGGGCAGATGGACCAGCTGAATTTGTGAAAATGTTCCCCTTGGCAGCCACAAAACTGTTTCTCACAAAAGAAAGCATTCTTAACAAATAATAAAATAACAATATTTTGGCTGCAGGGCATTTTTAAAAATTCTGCCTATCCATTCTTATCTACACACGCACAGAAACACAATAATAAACAGTACCCAAAACAAGTTAGAGCGTCCGCTTAGAAAATATAGTAAATTATATTATAGGTTGATATTTGCACCTTAATTTCAGTAATCTCTTATCTTATTTACATTAGCCTGATACTAATGTACAAACATATTTGAATCATACTTCACTATCTTATCACTGTAAATATATGCTATCATTCAGGAATACTTGCATTATTCACGCAAACCTTAGAATTAATGCAAGTAGTTTTGTGGTGTTCAATCTTTAGTTTAAGTTTATAAATATAATCATGGCTGACAAAAAAGCAGATGACCAACTTTTAACTACAATAGCAAAATCGAGAAAAGAAAAAAAAGCATTGAACAATGCCATACAAAAGCTCCAAGAACATATCACAAATGCAAATCAGCGCAATGACATTCTATCCGCAGAGCTTCAGAAATGCCAGAATAAAATTATAACATTACGAGAAAGAAACATACAATTGGCAGAAAATAATAAAAATATTTTGCAAGAGTTGGTAAATGTTAAGCAATCACTGTGCACGTTGCAAAAGGATGTAATAATAGTGAAAGAAGACCATATTAAAATTAAAAAAGAAAACGAACAATGTAATCATGAACTAGATAATGCAAGAAATCAAATTTCCCTTAAAGAGGATGATATTAGAAATATAACTGAAAAATACGAAAGCCATCTTGAAGAATTAAAATCGCACCAAACCATAGATGACGCATTTTCTACACTTATAAAAGAAAACGAAGATTTGAATGGGAAAGTTTGTGAAACACAAGATAGTTTAAAACAATCTCTACTTAACAATAAACAACTACGAGAAGAAAACCAGAGATTGTCTCGTGAAAAACGCAGTCTTTTGAAAGAAAATGATAAGGTACGTGAAGAACTCAAAAGCGTCATTCTAACATCAAACGAAAAAGATCTTGAAGTTTTTAAATCAAAAGAAGATTTAAGTGCCGCCGAATCTAAATTACGAGAACAAACTGAGCTTTGCCGTCAAAAATCTGAAGAGCATTCGTTAATTTCACAGACGAACGAACGCTTACGCAGTCGATATCAAGCAATGAAGGCACATTTTGATTTATTAAACAGGTCATTAGCTGACTCAGAAAATGAACTTCAACAACTTAAGGGAAATTGTGACTTACTATTAGATAGCAATTTGGAGAAGCTACAAATTATCGTAAGGCTTAGTAGAAAGATTAGAGGAGAAGCTGAATAGATACTTGCGGTAAAAATAAAAAAATTGCTTGAAATAAGTACGTGACATTTTAGAAAGACGTTTAGACCTTTGTAAAAAAATTTACAGTCACTGAATTGCCTGTTCTAAGAAGTTATCGATTAAAGTATGCGTTAACAACTCTTTATTGCCTTGTAACTTAAGAAGTTTATTATCACTTCTATATAAACTTCTACTATAAACCTGTTTTTTATTGCTTTTTGTATTTAGTTCGTATGTTCAATAATTTTGATATGTGCAGTTACAGTTAGATAGATATTTTACAGATGCCGACTGTCAGGGTGAGTTTATGGTAAGTACTTAACGATAATCAAAGTGTTGTCGCCGAAGAATACCTGTCTTAATTGGGGGTTAAGTTGTGCGTCACCTTTCAATGACGTTTGTAGCTCAAAGTAAAGCTTGAGATAGTGAATTTAGGGTAAGTACTTGATGATAACTAAAGTACCGCTGCAGGGGAATACCTGTCTTAATCGGTGGTTATTTTAGGCCCCACCTGATTTTTAGCTCTAAACGTGAAACTGATTAGTTGAGTAATTGTAAAATGTATATTATTTATAAAATAAGTGGATTGACTGTATTGAATTGGTAAGACGGCTCAGTGACTCTGTTGATAACCGTGTGACTACTAAGTCTAAGGTCTCTTCGGCTAAAATTATTCCTGCCGAGACTTTTCCGCTAGGCGCCATGGCGGAATAACTTTAACTGCATATAAGTATTTCTTGAGTAGTCCACTGACATACATAGTTGGGCACTTAAAACCACTAACAAAGCACTATCAATTACACCTGCTACAATTATTCCTGCCGACACTTGTCCGCCAGGCGTGAAGTTGAAGGAATAACTTTACCTGCATATAACTATTTTTGAGTAGCCCGATAGCATTCATATTTGAGCACTAAAAAGCACTAACCATTATACCTGCTACAATTATTCCTGCCGACACTTTTCCTCTAGCCGTAAAGTTGTCGGAATAACTTTAACTGCATATAACTATTTTTTGAGCAGTCTGTTGGCATTCATATTTGGACACTAAAAAGTACCAAGAAAGCACTAACCATTACACCGTCTACAATTATTCCTGCCGACACTTTTCAGCCAGGCGTGAAGTTGACGGAATAACTTTAACCGCTTATAACTATTGTTTGAATAGTCCGCTGGCATTCATATTTGGGCACTAAAAATCACTAACTATTACATCTGCTACAATTATTCCTGCCAACACTTTTCCGCTAGGCGTGGAGTTGGTGGAATAACTTCAACTACATGTAACTATTTTTTGAGTAGTCCGCTGGCATTCATATTTGGGCACTAAAAAGCACTAATGAAGCACTAACCATTACACCTGCTACAATTATTCCTGCCGACACTTTTTCGCTAGGCGTGAAGTTGGCGGAATAACTTTAACTGCTTATAACTATTGTTTGAATAGTCCACTGACTTTCATATTTGGGCATTAAAAAGCACTAATGAAGCACTAACCATTACACCTGCTACAATTATTCCTGCCGACACTTTTTCGCTAAACGTGAAGTTGGCGGAATAACTTTAACTGCTTATAACTATTGTTTGAATAGTCCGCTGACTTTCATATTTGGGCACTAAAAAGCACTAATGAAGCACTAACCATTACACCTGCTACAATTATTCCTGCCGACACTTTTTCGCTAGGCGTGAAGTTGGCGGAATAACTTTAACTGCTTATAACTATTGTTTGAATAGTCCGCTGACTTTCATATTTGGGCATTAAAAAGCACAACAGAGCACTAACAATTACACCACTTAATAATCTCTGCCGACATTATTCCGCTAACTTCACGCACCTACATAACAGCAATAAATTTTCATTTTAACTTTCAACAACGATTTAGTCAGAGAACGGGTCAGGTCTGTTTTAATTTTTTAGGTAACAGACTAATAAGAAATAAGGTTTATTAGAAAAAAAGTACACCTTGGTCCGACATCCTCAAGTTCACCTACAAAGTCGGGTCGCTGAGCGAGGGAAGATCAGGCTAGTGTAAGGAAGATAGCAAAACGAGTCCACTTTCTAGTCTAAGTGCATGGGGTGCGACCACCCTTCCAAATTTAATAGATAGATAGACCCCATTAAAGCTATCATATTTTCTTCAGCTTAATTACTAGTTTCCTGGTAGTTAAGATGAAAATAACATATTTTTAAACCCAATTGAAAATATCATATTATCTTGATCTAAGCACTAGTTTGCTTATCACACTAATCCTTAAAATCAAGGAAATACAACATTTCTAATGGGGTGTAAAAATACTATATTTTCTTTTCTTTAATTAATTACATTTAAAATGAGAAAGATATAATATTGTCAAGCCCCACTGAAAATATAATATTGTCAAATCTCATTCCTAATATAATATTTTTTTATTGTAATAGGATCGAAAAAATTGTATTTTGCTTATTCTATTTGCTCAATTGCTTATCAAACTAATTTTTAAAATAAAAAGACATAATATTTTGAATGGGACTTAAATCTACAATCTTTTGCTTTATGTTTTGTTTTATATGAACGCATACATATTAATTATCGCGTATTTACATATCACCCAAATCAATATATGTATAATTAAATAGAAATTATTAAAAAACTTAAGTTAAATGCAACATTGTAATTCAAGGATAAATAAAGAAAAGGTTAATAAAAGTTCACAAGCAAGTTATGAAAACAGATGTGAATACATTGTATTCCAGACGTAAGTGATACTGTAGGTGCAGGTCACAGACGGTTGTATAACCGCAATTATTAGAATTAAGATTGCTACTTTGTATTGTATAAATTAAAAAAGAAATAAGCAGACATGAGCTTCGTAATTCCCACAGAAATGTGAAGGGCGGGGAGAACATAAATACCTCGAGAGCCCTAAGATAGTCAGTCAGTCTTGAGCCTCACAGCTTTTACATTGTTGGTTGTTAAGGCTACTTACTCTAATTTAAATTTATTTAACAGTAACTTCGACTTAGAGTAATCTTATATAGTTTGTTAAAACTCCACTTGTAAATTCTGCTTAAATAGAAATTGTTACAAGAGTTTTTGAAAGAAAACTTTTTAAAAAGGTTGCTCCCAAGGCCCAAAACGTAACTGGCGCAGTTGGTAGAATCCAGAAGGGAACCCAAATTCAAAAAACTGGTGGTCTGGAATATCAATTCCCAATCTGGAAAACAAAACAAAATTTAGACAAGATACAAAATCGATCAAACCCAAAGAAACAAACTCGGACAAGATACAAAATCGACCAAGCCCTAAGAAGGAAAACAGATGAAATCGACGATGAAAATTATGTAAGTTCATTTATCCTAACCTATATATTTTTTCAAATTATTGATATTAGCTTGTAAGAAATTCTATGTACAGATTTTTTCTAATTATTATTATCGCGATCTATTTATAAAAAGAATCTACTCAGAAAATTAAGTTTAACAAAACAAGTATAAAAGACGCATTTATATGCGCAAATTATTACAAACATAACAATCTATTCAGCAAAGTCTAAAACTTTAATATATAAATAGAACGCAATTATCTTACAACAATTTACTATTCAGAAAACTTAACTTTTAACAAATTCTATAAATTAAACACTTCAATGCAACAATTGACAAAAGTTTATAATTGTAGAAGCATTTCGTAATTTATTATTGAAAAAATTTACTCAGCACAAGTTTGAAACAAAGCGTGCAAATTTATAACGCAATTATCATACAATTACCACCCAAAATCATCACCGAGATAAAAACCATTTAGAAGAAAAACTTTACAATTAGACAATTCAAGGTAACGAACTGCACAATTATAGAGGAAGCATTTACGCATTTTTAATGCAAAACTTGACGATATAATTATAGCAAATTATTACTACTAACACTTCATTACTCAGCAGGACTGAAATAAGACCGTACAATTATTACCCACATAAAACCATTCAGAAAATTAGAACCATATTTGCAACAACTGTAACATCTGCAAAGTATAAAGATACACACAAGGCTACAGCAATTTACGAGACGTTACCAAACAGAAATTCTTTAATGTAATTATAGCAATTGATAATTACATATAAAATATAAGTGAAGCGATTCTTTAAATAACTAATACGATCCAAACTAAAAAGTAACCATACAAATTACAAAGTAAATCTCAATTTATACAAAAACGTGATAGTAATTAGAACTGAAAGCGACCACTATTTATTAGAACAATCATGAATTCCGATATGAAGCTCTATATTGAGAGTATTCCGCAATACAACGGGTATCAAGCACTATTAGGTAACTTTATTACCGAGTGTGAGATATTTTTAAAAACTTTTTGTAAACCAGGAGACAACGAACGCAATGTTCTACTTGTACGCCTAATAATAAGTAAATTGACCAGACTGGCACTAACACTAATTGCCAGTCGCGACGACCTTGTACAATGGGAAAACTTCAAACGTATCCTAATTGCATATTTCGGAGACCAAAGAAACATCAAATGTCTACTCTGCGGTTTGATAAACCGTAGAATGGAAAGTAACCAATCACCATATCAATTTGGAATGAAATATCAAGACGTACGAAGTTTAATTCTGACGAAACTAAAAATTGAAGAACTCGACTAAAATATCCGACTATTGAGGACAAAAATGTACGACGAAAAGCATTACATACCTACATATACGCACTACCTGAACGGTTATCAGATAAAATAGGATTCGAACATCCCCAAAATTTTGAAGAGGCAATAAATATGATTATAGAAGAAGAAAATGTTATGTATTACCGAAACAGACTATATTACCCTAAAGCTAATAAAATCTATTCACCGATGAAAACCATACAAGCCGCGAGACAAATGCCCACACAACAAATATTTGCACCATATAAGGCACAAACGAATCAACCGCGAAGTAACAACCCGAACTTTAATAACACAAATTTCAACAATCAATTTAGACAATTTTCGAGACCAACATTTAACTCAAATTTCACAAAACCCACATTTCCACCAAGATTTAACCAACACGTAAACCAGCCAAGGCAAACACTCGACGCAAACCCCATTAGAAACACACCAATGACGAATAACAACTCCAACAGTTATTACAAACTAACTCCTATGGACACTTCATCTGGTAACACCAGGCAAAGTACAAAAATATCACAAATCAAACCAAATTATAATCAAAACCAAAATTTCACTTCCGAAGAACTATTCCACCAAAAAATGGAAGAATTTAATAATCATGACAGGAATGATTACACACACTCCAATAGAGACAATGAACCAAATCATTTAGAAAACTACGAACGTAACGAACCATGTAAAAATTACGAAGAGGACGACGAGGAAAATGCGTGCTCAAATTTTGAGATAGACCAAACATAATTAATTTAAATAATATTAATCAATAAATACTACCATACATAGAAATACCCTGGACAAAGAAACAAATAAAAATTTTAGTAAATTAAAAGACGACGTAAGAATCATAAATCACATGTCGTTCCGACCCGGTGTAGAAAAACCTACAGCATTAGTACAAATAAAGGACAATTACGCGCTAGCACAATTCTAAACTGAAATGACTACCCCGTAGAACTATCCCTGACAAACCCAATTAACGTAGAAGAAGAAGTGAATTTTAATAAAATGGAAACAGACGAAAACTTATAAACGATTACGACCCTATAGAACACGACAGGATGTTAAGAGAAAATCTAATTAACATTCGTTTCAATAACGGCATCAATAACGAAGAGGAGAGAGCAATTAAAGATTTATATTTTAAATACCGTGATTTATATGGAAACAAAGGTAAATAAAGAAACAAGAAATGTACCCTTAGGGACAATGAAATTCTAAAAACAAAATAATTAAGCAAAACCCTTAATTTTTTATCTACGTCGGGAGACGTTACATATCCCCCAAATTAATATACGTATACTTAAATAGAAATTATTAAGAAACTTAAGTTAGATGCAACATTGTAATTCAAAGATAAATAAAGAAAAGTTTAATAAAAGTTCACAAGCAAGTTGTGAGAACGGACGTAAATACATTGTATTCCAGACGTAGTGATACTGCAGGTGCAGGTCACAGACAGTTATAAAACCGCAATTATTAGAATTAAGATTGCTACTTGTATTGTATAAATTAATAAAGGAATAAGTAGACATGAGCTCTGCAGTTTCCACAGAAATGTGAGGGGCAGGGATAACATAAATACCCCGGAAGTCCCAAGAAAGTCAGTCAGTCTTGAGCCTCACAGCTTTTACATTGTTCAGACTACTCGCCCTAATTTAAATTCATTTAACAGTAATTTCGATTTAGAGTAATTTTATATAGTTTCTTAAAATTTCACTTGTAAATTCTACTTAAATAAAAATTGTTACAAGAAGTTTCGAAAGAAGACTTTTTAAAAAGGCAGCTCCCAAGGCCCAAAACGTAACTCGCATTGAGCCTGAATTTGTAATTGTATTCATTTTGGTAATAAACATTGCGTTTTCTTTAAGACAAATTTCACATTGTAAATTGATAACGTAAAATCTGTTTATAACCAACAAATTTCATAATCTGTAAATCAATTTTTCGTAATATTAATATTCCCTCTTTAATTCAACACTTTGGTTAATCTACTTGTATTTCATGAATTGAATTTTCCAATGTCGCTGGATGCTTTAATAAATATACTCTGGGTGTGGTTGTGGTGATGGCAGCGGTAAGCGTTGCAACGGCGTCGTCATAGCAACTCCACTTTGACACGGTATGAAAAATCCCCAAGCCCTGGAAAACGCAATCAATACTTATAATTCTACAAGATTCCCGAAAAAAAGATTCTACTTTCAGACTCCATAAATTTCAGCTTGAAAAATTGTGTGAGTTTTGTACAAATTTTATTTGCAGAAAATGTATTTTAAGGAGGAAGTTTAATCGTAAAAAGATTTTAGCTGAACGTCTTAATAAACGCTAGGTGAGCGTGAACCCCAGAGTTTCATAATACTTATGATTTTGAGATCACGCTTTATTTTAGTTGGCTTTAAATCTAGAATTTCAATCGTTATTTAGTTTAGTTTATGCTATTTTATAAACTCAAATAGACCTTGATTCCATATTGTGGGAGTTTCATTCATTTTTCACGATATAAAAAATGAGCAGGACTGTAATTACATAAGATTTTCAATAACTTAATTAAATGAAATATTCAGTGTTGGAAACAATGCAAACGATTAGTTTCCATATAATAAAGCAAACAAACACCGACTTTGTCCCTCCAGCAGACTGCATATATGAGCGCTCGTTCTTGTGGACACATGGACACCATAAAAGTGAATTGCCTGTTCTTTAATATACATCAATAAACCACAATATAAACACTGGCTCCAAATCATACGGTAACCACTACATAGGTTATATACATATAAAAAAAGATAATAAATAAATAAATAAATAAAAAATAAATAATATTTTACTAGTCTATTTTAAATAACAAAAAGAGTGAGAGTAAACTCTCATTGGTGAGAATTATTCGCGAACTAACCTACCGTTACCGAACCGACCTATATTCTGGATTCATACGCGAGTTAACCGAACATTTTGCCCACCGTAAAATACCCAATTTTACCCAGATAAAGACGCGTAAGATAAATTCATCTTAATCAAAACGTCAACAAAACAAAAATACATAAACTAAAAAATATACTAAATCAAGATTACATAGTTAATCATTGATTAGGAAGAGGCCATAGTTTGATGACAGACCTATTTAATTAACCTGAAGAAGTTCTGAGAGTAACTACCCGAGTTTTCCCGTCAGACCCGGGATGGAGAGAGACAACCTGCCTCAACTTCCATTGCAATGGAGGCAAGAGTTCATTACATATCAAAACTAGCATGCCTTCTTTGACAGGATTGCCCTCAAGAAGAAATTTTGAACGCTATTGCAGAGTGTTCAAATATTCATTCTGCCAGCGTTTCCAAAACAGTTGATGAAGCACTTGTATTTTCTGCCACTCAGATAAACGTGACATGCTGATATCCGACAGGTCTTCATCAAATAAAGTTCTAAAGGTTCGATTGTTAAAAAATGATTTGGAGTAATAGCCGTCAAATCGTTAGGATCAGAACTATTAGGACACAATGGTCGCGAATTGAGCACAGCTTCGATCTGCGAAAAAAGAGATCTCTTCAAAGGTGAGTATGTTGTCTCCAATAACCTTTATTACATTACGTTTAACTGATTTAATGCCTACCTCCCACAAGCCGCCCATATGTAGGGCTGCCGGCAGGTTGAAGTGCCAGACCAAATGTTCGGCTTCAACCGCTAAACAAAAATACTGCAAAATTGCTTTATTAACTGTCATAAAATTAGTACCACAATCACTAAATATTTGGGTGCACAACCCTCTGCGGGCTATAAAACGACACAGAACTGCTAAAAATTCCTCTGCAGAGAGATCAGAGGAGCTCTCCAAATGTACAGCTTTTGTTGAAAAGTAAACAAATAAGCAAATATAAGCTTTCGATATTTTTGCCCCTTTATTTCCACTGGCGCTAATAGAAAAGGGTCCACCAAAATCAACACCCACAATCTTGAAAGACTTTATCTCAGAAACCTTGCTTTCTGGCAAATCAGCCATAATAGGAGTGAAAGGAGTAAGGCAAACACGAAAACATGTGTAGCAAATTGATAATACCAATAATTAAACGCGTTAAGTTGCCTTTTCGAGACAACAAGATCGGGTGCCTTTGGTCAAATCCAAGTGAAGCATTCCTAAGACGACCTCCCACACAGATTATATTATTATCGTCCAAGAATGGATTGCACTTTCGAATAGTTTTACAACATACCTTACCCCTACTCAACTGGCCTATTTTAATGCTAAATTCAGTTTGTTGGAAATGTTTTATTAAAACTAACAGAGACTTCTGAAGTTCTGGAGTAGTAAATGCTCCAGAAAAATATTTAATCTTACGACTATAATAAATAAATCGAAGACAGTAACCAATGATTTGTTGCAACTTCAGTAAAGACGAAATTCTATCGATTACTGCCTCTGTATCCCCCACCGAACTTAGTAGACAAATGTTCTGTTTACTTCTTCGTAAGTCTTAATCAAATTCGGCTGAACGGGCCAGCCAGTTCTCGGTCCAATAAGCTAAGGGGGACCCGCCCCCATAAGGGACGCGACTTCAAATGAGAGGGTAATAAGCCTCTCGAAGCACAGTCACAAGAATTATCTTGTGATGGAACATAAACCAATTATCTCCAGGCAATTGCTCTTGGATTAGGAACACACAATTCGCCACAAATGTCTTCCAAGTATGAGACGGCGACCTACGCCAGGACAACACCACTTGCGAGTCAGACATGCAATTGTAACAGTAAATGTTATTTTTTCTTTAAAAGTCTTTCGGACGAAAGCTATAAATTTCGCCAAAAGAAGAGCAGCACAAAGTTCAAAGAGAGGAATGAATAATGTGGTCAGAAGGACTACACGAGTTTTGCTAATTACTAAAAAAAGTAGATATTGCCTCATTTGAATTGTTGGACAGCCGAAAATAAACCGCAGCTGCATAAACCGCTTCACTGCTATCATCAAATCCATGCAATTTACAAATAGATGACTTATCCATGCCTTACAATGCTCCACCCGAAGGTACTACATTGGCCACGAAGCGAGTTTTTTTTACCTGAAAAATTTGGAATTTTGCCGAACTTTGCTGTTTCAAGTAAGGTAGGGATCTTTAACGTGCGTGACAACACTCACACACGGGACCTCCATTTTACAATCTCGGTATAGACAATTCCTTGATTAACGGTAACTCCGACTGAAACTTCTTCCAAGAATTAACAATTTAAGGGGGTCTTCGTCCCAACTCAAGTCCAAAATTCATAATTTTTGAATTAGACATTTTGCAAACACCACTATTGGCGACACAAAGCCCACAGGATCAAATATCCGGGCTAATTTCGAGAGGATGTGACGATTCGTGCAATGTGTTTCCTGGGAACAAATATTATATGAAAAACAATCTGTCACAGGAGTCCATTCCAAACCTAAGACCATTACAGATAAAGGTTCATCCGGGCTAAAAGATATAGCCTGCTGTCGTGAGACATCCAACCCTTATAAAACAGTAGACTTATTACTAACAAATTTCCTAAATCCATTGCTAACTGGCGAGTGCTTTCTAACGAGCTAGAACCCAAAATTATATCATCCACGTACACTTCAGGCAGCAGAACCTTAGCTGTTATACGGAAGTCCACTGACTCATCCCAAGTTAGTTGCTGGATAGTTCCCAACGCTAAAAATGATGCAGACGATACACCAAACATGACTCTATTCATAACAAATTCCTGAACAGGAAGTTCCGAAGAAAAACGTCATAAAAGACGCTGAAAATTGCGATGCTTCTCACAAATGTATGTCTGTCGATACATTTGTTTAATATCTGCAATGAGGGCACACCTATGCAACCTAAAAATTCAATAAAATTTCAACTATATTTGTGTGAAATTTCGGAACCGGTAGCAAAGCATTGTTTAACGAGATGCCGTTCGAGGACCTACTCGAGGCATTCATTCCTACACGCAATTTCGTTGTGGATAATTGTAATTTACAAACCCCATGGCGAGGTATATAATAGACATTCGAATTCTCGATGGGAGCAGTTTCTGTCATGTGCCCAGAATCAATATAATTCTGCATAACCTTTAAGTATAGGCTACGTAATTCAGGATTGTAATATAAACGCTTTTCTAATGATTTTAAGCATTGTAGAGCTGTAGAATACCTTTCTAGGACAACCGTCTACAAATGGCAAACTTACTGTATAACGACTCTCACAATCTCTTCTATAATTTTTTTAAAATCTCTTTCACAAAGTTCTACCTGGTTGTGATATAGATTATGAGGGGTTCCTATCTAAGGTTTAAGCCCAGGGTAAAAAGTATAGAAAATGGCCTTGAGTATAATAGGACCTTCTAAAGAGATCTTCCAGCCAGCTAAGCTTCTTCAATTTAGGGCAGAGCTATGAGCTAGGGTCATATGATGGTATACGATAATAAAAGAATTTTTTAATGGACGCCACCGTATCTTAATAATAGCTATATTGAGAAGAAATCCGAAGATAAGCTACGGAAATCTTCGAAAAGAAAAAAAAATTTCCTTAACCAGCAAAACATAGAAATATAATACTTATTTGTGACTCTGCAAACTGGAATTGGAACGTAGATCTCATACTATCTGAAAATTTAATCACCTCATAGCATTTTAGAGCTAGGGCTACATTAGAGCCTAGTCACTTTATCACAAAAAAATAAATTCCAAAAAGATTAACTAGTTAAGATTATACCTCAAAAATTTTTTTTACCAATACAATATCAATAACCTATCCTTCTACACTACAAAAATTTTATGAATTTGGTAACTTGCTTTTATAGGAAAATTATTGTTGACTTCAATGAAAGAAAGCTTTAGAACAACTTAGGGTACTTTCTATTGATTTAAAGAAATATATATATATATATATATATATATATATATTAAAGAATATGTAAATTTAATGAGTCTTAAGATAAGTATTAAAGAATGTAATTTATTGCATGACTCACATTATAGGGCATCCTGCGACCTTTCGCCCAATTGGCTCATTCAGGCATGTTTACACGACTTTGGTTACAAAGTCAGGAGGAGATCGTTCAACTGCCTTTTCCATAGCCAAAAGATTATAATTATAAAGACTAATTATTAAGACTCATTAAATTTACATATTCTTTATAATTATAATCTTTGGCTATGGAAAAGGCAGTTGAACCGGATCTCCTCCGTGCCGACTGTTGATAAAACCTGCAAAGTCAGGTGAAACAGCACGAAGGCACAAATTGTGAGCTAGGTGATGCTGTACTTCCCATAATGTGTTCGTGTTAAATATTACATCTTTGCTACTCCTGTCCTGATGAGCGCCAATTAGGGCGAAACGCGTCGACAGGATGCCCTTGTGGCTAATATTGAGTCACTTGCCAATAAATTTCATTCTTTAAATATTATATATATATATTATTAATAGAGAAGAATAATCCACATTTGGAATGCATGAATGCGTTTAATATATTAATAGTTATTAAGATGAAATAAAACCAACTTTGTATTTTAAAGTTGAATTACCATTTCAAATCGAACTAGTAATTGAAAACCACTAAAGAACGGCTACAGCAGGATTTGAACCTGCAACCAATTAGGCTAGATAGCTCAATTGGTTAGAGAACTGATCCGGAGAATCAGAGGTTGCAGGTTCAAATCCTGCTGTAGCCGTTCTTTAGTGGTTTTCAATTACTAGTTCGATTTGAAATGGTAATTCAACTTTAAAATACAAAGTTGGGTTTTCATTTCATCTTAATAACTATTAATATATATATATATATATATATATATATATATATATATATACACATCATTTGTACAATTTTACACGTATTGAAGCTTTTTATATATCTACCTTTAATAATGTATAAGAGTAGTCTCTTATTATTTGTATGAATTTTGCAAGTGCTAATTTATTATAATTCTTTAGGAAAATTAATGTGTTATTGATAATGTTCCACAACTTGTGTTTGATACCCAAAAAGGATCCTGTTTTGGTTTACATATAATTAATTAAATTTATTGACTTTTCATCAACTGCAGAACTTACATTTTTAATTAATTCAATTCCTTGAATCAAAGGTCAAAAATACTTATGGTTTGAACTAATCTGTATTTCAATTGTGCTGTCAAAAAAAAACTAGATTCTATAATGTGACAAACAAATACGAACGTGTCACCTGCTTAGTTACAAGCACGTTTTAGTTTAACCTTTTAAATTTAAATAAAGTTATCTTATAGAAATTTCTTTGCATTCTTATGAACATTTATACAATATCTAACTATTATATTCTGAACAGAAAATTATTACTTTTCCATTAGTGATTTGGAGAAACAAGAATAGAATTGGAAGGCACACACCCCAAATAATCCCCTAGACATCCTCGTTCGTTAACCAACGTATGCAGTTACAACAACAGGTGCGCGAGGTTCACACGTGTTTGGCATTACTGCTTGACTTCTATACAAAACAAAATTGACGGAAAATCCTTCAATACTTCATAAGATTGCAACATTCGAGAATTTAAACTTTCAATACTGCATAATAAAAAAACTTGTGCTTCAGTGTTCTATAACAATTAGACTGTGTTTCAGTCCATAATTAAAAAAAACTTTACATATTACGAATCTACATAAAACTTGCGTTGAAAAGAATCAAGAAAATGATTTAAATGCAAAATTGAAGTTTATTTACCTACCGTGACGATGTTTACTCTACGGCTACAACGATTAAATTATGATTTGGTATTAACGGTATTCGTTGGGACCAACCCGCCCGCCTTTGGGACTGCATGTTTTCATAACCTGCTGGCCCATCTTGCTACAAACGTGTTTATCTGATCATATCCGTACATTTAATAACAAACTTTAACCACAAAGCAATTTATTATTCAAGCACGCGCAGAACTGGGTTGTTGCATCAACACTTACACAGATAAAAGGAAACCTAAATTCTACTTCGAGTCCATAGACATAGATGCAGTTCTAAGCAACAAATAGATATTATATTGTTGAAATAGGAATTTGGTATTTTCTGTATAATAAAGGATTTTTGTTAAATAAATATTTATAATAAAAGCGTACATTAATGAAGCATGTAATCGTATTCGTTACAAATTATTAAATTCTTCACAATGTAAACAAACATGCATAACCTCCCAAATGGCACGTAACCCCAAATAAAGTCAAACACGAAGCAAGGTTAGAATGAAATGCCGAGGAAATACGAAGATTTACGATTGCATTGAAAACAACTAATTTCAAGTACAAATTCACTTGACCGTTGTAATAAATTTAGTGAAAAATGAACCTAAAATGATATATGTTTAACAGATGTGCTCTCGGTTAAACACATCGCCGGCTGAAACGATAACAAACCAGATCCGGCTCGAAGGCCCATGTGGGAAAATTTTATTCTTTTTTCACGATATAAAAAATGAGTAGGACTGTAATTATATAAGATTTTCAATAACTTAATTAAAAGAAATATTCAGTGTTGGAGACAATGCAAACAATTGGTTTCTATATAATAAAACAAACAAACACTTACTTTGTCCCTTCAGCAGACTGCGTATATGAGCGCTCGTTCTTGTAGACACATGGGCACCATAAACGTGAATTGCCTGTTCTTTAATATACAGCATAAACCAAAATATAAACACTGACTCCAAATCACATGATAACCACTACATAAGTTATATACATACAAAAAAAGGACGGTACATACATTTAACCTGTAAATAATATTTTGCATGTTGCTTCCACCAAGTATAAAAAGTAACTCATCTATTTTAAATAACAAAAAGAGTGGGAGTAAACTCTCACCAATATACAGGAATTATTCGCGAACTAACCTACCATTACCGATCCGACCAATATACTGGATTTAAACGCGAGTTAACCGAACACATATAGTTTTGATTTTGCATATAAGCACATACCTTGCATTGGTAGGGTGCAGTAAAACCTTTTGCTCATGATGGATTTAAATTAATCTTAGGAAATTGCGCTACTTAAATTATGGAGTTCGATGGGTAGAGCAGCTGCAAATTTTGAACGCTGCTACCGTTAAATATAACGAATTAGTCACAGAAAGTGTAATTAAGCGAATCAACAGTGTAATGCAAAATCTACAGGTACAGGATTAGCAAGAAAGCATCAAAACCTTTCTCTGTGTTGAGATTAAAAAGTGTCAGTGGAAGGAAAAGTTCCAGACACTGGTACCAGTATACGACTGACAGAATAAGTGTTAACGAACCAGCTGTGAACTTTATTTCAGCGTTTGAACGATGAGCAGGGGGCAGGGGAAAGCAAAAGAAAGGAAGATTATAAAAAAGGTTGAGCACCACTGCACCTAAATACATAAAAAATAGGTAATCTATAGGGATGGTACAAGAATCATAGGCTCATGTACAGTAATGATAATCAATAATTACAAAACATGGGGTTGTACCTGAAGGCATTCTTTGCGGACATACTCGACAGACAAAAAAGAAAAGTAAAGTAAGCAAAGAAAATAGCTCGCATCGAGTACCGTAACAAAAAGTAAATCCCAAAGAATGCCGTGCTAGCTAAAAAGTTGCAGGGTGGGGTGGGTCACAAAGAAAGAAAAAGAAAACCTCAAGAAAGCAATTTTATTTAAAAAACTTGTAATTAAAAAAATTTACAAAAAAAAACCAACCAACGCAAAAACATCATTTATTCAAAACACATCCAGTACAGATATCGACGTAAAAATAATTAATACATTCCTAACTTACCTTACACTAAATGTTTTACATTTGTAATGACCTTGTCCTAAGTCACCGGCGTGGCAGTGGACAGTGGTCACTAACTAGTATCCGGTATGAAACTACAGTGGTCTAGCCTTTGCTAAACCTACCGGCTCCATTGCGTGAGTCTAGGTCTACCGACGTGCTTTGTGACAAGAGGAAACTAAGGTCGATGAAGGTGAGCACGGCGAACCTTATACCTGGGTTATGGGTGTTGGCAATGGGCACAACACCAGGCGATGCTGAATGCCGGCTATGGGCGCGGCAGTAGTAATAGTTAGTTTTGGGCGCAGTGACAAAAGAAAGCAGACGTCGGCTATGGTGCTATGCTGCTTGCTAATATTTGTCGTGGTCGTTGAGGTAGTATCCGAGGTGTCGGGGTTGCCAATGCGCGTGCTTCGTCGGGATCACCAATGTAATGTAGTAACCGTTAAGGTGCGCGTTTTTCCACGTCGAGGTCACCAATGTAATGACCTTGTCCTAAGTCATCGGCGTGGTAGTGTACAGTAGTCACTAACTAGTATCCGGTATGATACTACATTGGCCTAGTCGTAGCTAGACTTATCGACTCCGATGCGCGAGTCTAGGTCTACCGACGTGCTCGTGACAAGAGGAATTTAAGGTAGGTAATGGACGGATTGGGCACGGCAAACCTTCTACCAGGGTTATGGGTATTGGCAATGGGCACGACACCGGGCAATGCTGAATGCCGGCTATAAGCACGGAAGTGATAATAATTGGCTTTGGGCGTGTTACATATCCCCCAAATCCATATATGTACAATCAAATAGGAATTATTAAAAAATTATTAAGAAACTTAAGTTAGATGCAACATTGTAATTCAAGGATAAATAAAGAAAAGGTTAATAAAAGTTCACAAGCAAGTTGTGAGAACGAATGTGAATACAATGTATTCCAGACGTAAGTGATACTGTAGGTGCAGGTCACAGACGGTTAAGAAATCGTAATTATTAAAATTAAGATTGTTACATTGTATAAATGAATAAAATAAAGAAATAAGCGGATATGAGCTGTGCAATTCCAACAGAAATGTAAGGGGCAGGGACAATGTAAATACCCCGGGGGCCCCAAGAAAGTCTGTCAGTCTTGAGCCTCACAGCTTTTACATTGTCGTAGTTGTTCAAGCTAATATAAATTTATTCAACAGTAATTACATTGTTGTTTGCTTAGGCTACTCACAATAATTTAACTTCAATTATTATTAATTTGGACTTAGTATAAATTATATAGTTTGTCAAAATTACAATTGTAATTTCTGTTAAATAAATAAATTTGTTACAAGAGTTTTTGGAAGAAGACTTTTTAAAAAGGCAGTTTCTAAGGCCCAAAACGTAACTGGCTCGGCGAGAAAAGAGAGTAGACGTCGGCTATGGGCACGACGTCTATAGGTTCGGAGCACCGGCTATGGACACGGTGCGGTAGGTACTAACTATTTAACACTGGCTATGGGCACAGTAGTAAAAGAGTTTTTAATCTTTCAGAGCAAGTCGGCAAAGCAGGCTGGTTTTTCTCTCGCAAAAGTGCGCTGATTTATACTACTGCTGCTCGGCCGACTCGATATGTGTATTTATTAATCAAAAAGCGGTATAACAAGTAGTAGGCATACAATTTACATGACTACTTAAAATGTCACATCGACATTGGTAAATTGTCATTGCACTCTGATATTGACATAAAACAAAATTAAACAGAATAACAAAAAAATATATATGGTTTTCAGCTAATGTTTACTACAATTTTTAAATATTTGACATTCTCTTATATTAGAAACTGTCATAAAGAATCTATATATTTACTTAGTGTACACGAACACTTTTTAGAAGTAATTCCTGATGAGTAAACTCCAAAAAAAAAGTGATGTAACAGTAAACAATGGTAATAAGAGGAAAAAGAACCATCTGCTGGTGAAGATGCATTACGCAACAGCTGTAAAGAAATTATTAGGTAAAAATGTCACACCTAGACACTAGTGTAACCCTAAATTTTTATATAGAAAATTTTATAGACAGTCAATATTAATCTTGTTTGATAATTCATACTCGATCAATAACAGCTATCGCTTATAACATATTTTAACGATTTGAGTAAAGTAAGTTCAATTTCCACACTGTAACATCTCTGATTGTGCGATGATTAACCTTAAAAAAACTTACTAAAGAAAATGCAGACCCAATTCTCCATGAAAGAATAATCAAAACGATGCAGAGAAAACAACATGCCTTACAGGTTGGCATGGTGTTGCTATTTTAAGCTTATTAAAATGTGGTTTTGAAGGTTCTAATAATTGACGGTTGGAGCACAACAACTTTTTGTAGTCGACATCTGCTGAATCATGTCACCTCATACCGTTAATTCGATAATATAGGATTATCTTGTTCGGTACATTTTACATTAGTAGTAACTCTAAATGCAGCAAACATCGTTTTAGTATCGCTTGGCTAAATATAAAAATATCATCACAGGAATTTATTTATGTATGATCAACAAAGTGTTAAGTATTCACTTCCAGGTATTAGAATTGCCATCTATGGATCTGTGGATCTGTGGATCTGTGGATCAATAGGCCCATGATTTTTACGATCTTACTTTACTATTTCAGTAATTCAGAAATTGTATTCTCCGTTATTAAAAAAGATAGTATATTTCTAATTTTACACAAACAAAAGGTTCTTAAAAGGAATCGTCCGAGGTATATCCCCTACAACCAATTTATGATTTTATTCTCACCAACATATCTACAATGAGAAAAACCTTATTAACGTTTGATTCCGTACAAAAACCGGTCATAGCGGTCTCAAACAACACGAATATACATCAAACTCGTGGAATTATGAAAGACGTGTAGGAAAAGTTGCCTTACTTTTTGCATAAAAATTATAGGTAATATAAAATACCAATTAATAATTTATATTAGATATGAAGCAACGATAAGCGAGCTAGAAATAACTTTGCAGAAAACATGTACATAACTCATTGTATCATTTACGAAAACTAATTTTACTGATAATCTAATACCACATTTAAACGCTATGTCAAAATAAAATAGATTTAAGAATTTTTAAATTACAACTAAATGGGGTAATGAATAAGCAATCGTTTAGAATTAAGAAGCCGGTCGAAATTGTTAATTAGCTAAGATTTTTGGTACGGTGGACAAGGTATGTAGGAAAAGTCAACGAAAGGTTTGGTAAGAGTGAATAGGTATCAAAACGTTATTAAGCAAGTATGGAGTACTTTTATAAAGCAGAAACAAAATAATAAATAGGTGAAAAACGGTTTATAGGGAAATATAGCAAAGTGAAGGGATCGATTGGTAAACATGGTTTACGACCTCTTTAAATGATTGAGCAAAATTGATGTTATTAGAAGTCATTGAAAGGCACATAACATCGTCTCGTAAGCATCCAATTTCGTAAACCAGAGAAAATTCATAAAAATTTAAGAAAAAGTTTAATTATGTAAATATTCTTTTTTATAGAAAGACGTATTTGCAAAACCACTCGGTATGTGAAATATAAATGCCTAAAAACCTCGTTGAAAAGGGTTTCCATTTACATAAACCTAATGACAAAGAAATATTGTTCTAAGATAAAAATAGTGGTATTTCACTGTATTCTGCGCATAAGAGGCGTTTTTCAAGGAGTTTCATCCTTTAGTGAATAATTTCATAATGTGTTTACATTAAACATTCAGTGTGCGTAAACAAATACTCGAAATAAAATTTAATTTGTAGTCAATGTAATTTTCATCCGCATTTTGTAATCAAAGTACCCAATTGTGTTCAATACTTAATTAAATTATTTACTTAAGACCAAACATAGGTTGATATTTAGATGAAAGCGTATTAATTTAAAATATCAGTCGATATTCAAAGATAAAGTTACGAGTTTAGTAAACGTATTCTGGAATAATCGAGTACTAAAAAGGAACATAGGGTGAATGATAAAATACCGTAGAATAGTGGAAGCGCTAAGATAATGCGAGTTAAAACGATAGAGTCGTAAAGATAAGATAATGATTGGTAAACGGCATTAATTACTGATAGCTTAAAACACTAAAACGACGAATTTCTGAATGTTGCAACACACACCTCCGACAAAGAACCAATTACCAGATTCAGGATTTACATAGAAACGCTTGATACGTTTATTTTCTGCTAAGTAAAAATACATCCTCTTTGGTAATGCATCATTTATTCGAATAGAGTTCGCCTAGATCTTTAGAACATTCTCCTGTATTTTTACCGCTTTACAATAATTTGCATTTCAATCTATTTATGTTACCAAATGAAAATTCCCAATATTAAATTAGATAGTACCTTGTTTTAGCTGTGCGCAGGCTTACTATTCTGATGGCATATACGTTCTTCCTGATTGCAACACCTAGGTACTTGTCAAAATAAGGTATCGGACTATTGGATAAACCCGTGTTTCAGGTTTTTAATCATCTGTTCGATAACTCTAGCATTTTCCCGTGGAATGCTTATTATCGAAAACAAATTGTTTATTACTAAATTCTGTCATAAACACAACAACGATTATTCGTCGTTACCGTCGTAATTTTTTTGTGTTTCCGTTCTTTCAAATTACACACACACACCATTGTGTGGTAAGTATTTGTAATTGGAAAAAATGTATTTTTCTTTTGTACCGGTTCTAATCTTTGCCTGTAATTTTTTGTTTTGTAGCGTCTTCCGGTGGATAGGACCGTACCGTTACCTTGGGCCTAAATGATGAGGTGAGTTTCGCCCCTTTTTATGGTACAACTTACGTGGTCCTAGGCCCCGCTACTCCGCTCCGACTCTAAGGTGGGTTAATAGGTCCATCAGCATCGACATATGGGTGAGTGTTGATCTTGTTATTTGCTATGTGGGTTTTATTATATCTACTGATCCTTTACCGTGAGAATTCGCGTAATTACCTATATTTTCACGATGATGATTTTCTATTTAAAACAAGTATGGCTATGATTGGAAATTTTGTTAATTAATGGCCTGGTAGTGAAAATGATTGTACATATGTGAGTGTATATGGATTATTCACATTGTATTTACGGGGACCACTGTAGTCATTTATTTGTTTCTAGGCTTACTATGATCATTTGGAGCTGTGTTTTTTAGAGTGGTACTGTTGGTTTTTTTTGTAATTAAGATGGGGGAGCGACCTAAAAACTACAACTCGCCTTGGTAAAAAAATGTTTTATTTTGGGTTCTGCTTTTAGATGTACATGGTAGTTATTGAGTACTACTGTGCTCCTGTAATATATTTTGTTTAACTATAAGTTTTTTGATGTTTTGTTATGAGTTATGAATGAGGGCGAGTATGGTTTTTTTCAGGCCTCCCTTTATTTCGTAGTGGAAATACCCAGCCTACTTACCGATTGATCTCGGTCATCACTTACTTTTGGTTTTTTTGTAGGCTACGCCAATGTACGTAGCACGCTACATAGAGGATGGCTCTTATAAACCCAATGGAGGTCAAGAACGGGGTCATTCTTCATTCAAACATCACAGTGCAGTAGAAATGATAATAATACGTTACGTAGTAAAAACAATACAGTTTTAGAAGTGAAATGTGTTACTGTTTAAGAAACGATTTTTTGAAATAGCGACGGAAAAGTGTTTTGAATGCTCAGAAATGAGTAAAATCATTTTATGATTTTAAAATAGAAATAAATAATTGAAGAATAATTAAACTACTGCAAGTTTTTTAATTGGTATACAAGCATATAGAATGGGACTTGTTTGTTACACACTATATAAAGCAATTTGAATGGAAAGGCGTACTTTGTAAAACAATTTGAGCAATTCATGAGCTGTGATTCATAATTGCAATCTGGATGAAAGTAACAACAGGCAGATCTTCACGGTTAATTAAAATTACATTATTTAACATTTAAAAAAAACATATTTATTAATTAGTTAAGTTATATGATAAAATGTTTGTTTTGTGTGCAAGTCTTTGTGTGAGAATTGTATGTACAAGTCGATAATTTGATTTGACGAGTGGCAGCCTTCGGGGAGGTTTTGCCAATATATAAAGAATAATTAAACCTAACTGATCAGATACGTTTAAAGCCGATTTTAAACGGGGTGGATATTAAGGTATCTGACTTATCTTAACAAAATTTCTACATAGTAAGATTTAATATTAGGAGCTATTTGTGTAATCAAATCAAGAGGTTAAGATTAGTGTGTGCTCATCCAGTTATAAAAGAGATTTTGGACACCATTTTTAGTATAAGTGATTACTCAAAAGCTATATATATATATATACATATTTATATATATATATATATATATTGTTGTAGATTTAGAGGTTAAATATGTGTAGACACTAAAAGTTTAGCAACCGTGTACATAGAAATAGGAGCAAATTATTTGCGCGCCAAATTAATTAATTTATATAGTGAAAACGGACGGGTATTAAGGTATTTTTCTATATTTAAATTGGAATGTTAAAATTACATAAGGAAAGAAAAGTTTTAGAGTACATAAAAGCTCAAGGATACGCATAAAAAATTATAATAATTTAATCAAACGCATGGAAGCAATAAGGGAGCTTGCATGCATAAGAAAATCAATAATTTTAAACGCAAATGTTTTCAGTTTAAGAGCCAACGTTCGTTATACAAATACTATAAAGGGAAGAAACCGAGAATTGTTATTCTAAACGGTCGGTTGTTTCAAGAAATACCTGTTGTTAAATGTCATGTTCAGGAAACTTAAATAAACGTTAATATAGAATTCCTATAAAGTTTGTTGCTACGGTCGATATAAACTGCTCTAAATATCAAATGCCTTGAGGAGTGAGTGGAATAAACGATCGATGATATAAAACAGACAGAGAAACGTATAAATAAAGCGTTGGATAGAAGTCACGTAAGATATACACGGGTAAAAGTGAAGAACGACTACAATATCGATTATCTGTAACTTAAGAGGGGTTGTAAAGAATACAACAAATATGCGTGGAACGGAGATAAATAGCTGAAAGGTGGCGCGTCTGAACGGGGGAAAATTCTATCATTGGTCCATGGCTAACAGTTTTCAAGAAGTGCGCGTTCGTTACGGTGGTAAACAAAATTCTATATAACAGCACGACGAAAGTGGGAATTTTGGAGAAGTCAGTGTTTGTTATGTTAAAAATTTTAGGAAGCAGCTTCGAAAATAAACTTTTCAAGTGAAACAGGCTCCACTGGGAGGTGGGGGGTGGAAATGATATAAATAAACAAACAAAGATATTAAAGCTCTCTTTCTCTCGATTTAAATCTGAATACGGGTTTAGATCTACAACATAATAGTAGTAAATGCTCTTGCCGTTATCAATTGTTGTGTGTTCAGTAAAGTTGCATTAAACATCCTGTTTAAAAATGATGAAAGCTGTAGTAGCGTACCGCATGTTATCAAAATGATGTTGCACGAATTGGTGCTTGTTTAGATAAAAGGTGCCGTTACTACAACAAAGCTATTAAATAACGGGATGATATTTGGTGTAAGCGAAGCTGAAAACGTAATTTGTATGCATGAAATATTTGGTATGGAATGTTACTTTTGAGACGAAGCTAATATCTGGGAGGAAGAACAGTCGTGGTAGTGGAGGTTTGGATGGTGGGGATCTGTGGATCTAAGCATCATCGTAGTAGATAAACACAACGACGAGGGTTTTTCGTAACCATCTTCAGCGGTGACGAAGAATAAAGGTGACTCCAGGTAACGAACTGTAAATTTCTGTTTTGTATAAACATTTGTGTTGATATTTTGGTGTTTGTGTGTTTGACTTATTGGTGACGTATTTTGTACCATAAAACTTGTTTAAAAAGGTACTTGTGCAGGACAATTTAATTTGATTATTAAAAATGGATTTATTGATGATATAAAGGCTTATTCATGCTATAAATTGTTGTTGTAAGGAGTAAACGGGTCTTTAAATTTGTTCTTCAATAAAATGCAAGGTTAAAAAGCATTTACAAAAACTGGGTTATAATGAGCTCACAATAGACCAGAATAGAGTCAAACTAGGGCTGTATGTGGGGCGCATCTACTCGGATCATGTAGAATTATTGAATACCAGACTTAGGAGCCCTACATTATTATAAACATTAATTTAAATTAATTAACCAATTTCTACTCACGTTTTCTGCAAAACGGCAATAGGTTTTTCATATATTTTTAACGCAATTCGTCATCAACTATTGTTATTACACAACACTATTTTTCACAATAATAATATAATATAAAATTTATTTATTTGACACCTAAATATTTGATTAAGAGTATTGCAGGTTTGAAGTGCTTCAAATTGAGACTGACTTTTTCTTATCAAATCTGGGTGTTATGCAGCTTTTGCTCTCTACATTTAGATTGGTTTTCCAAACAGCCTTACAAAGTGTTGCAACCAACTCTATTTGTTTTGGGCATTCTTAGTATTTTTCAAGCTGATTTCTGACGAAACTATTCTGAAGTTCCGTATCATGCTGTTATTTACTATTGTTTTAATTGTTATCGTCGCTGGACTTTTTGCTTATGTCTGGTGTTTTGTGTAGATAAAGCTTTTGAGAATTGTACAAAAATAAATGATGTAACATGAGTGCCGTTTTCGTTTATGTATTTACTTAAACTTATCTTCGAAAGTGCGTGTTCTTATCAAAGCGCTTATTGTTTCTTCTTTATTACAAGCGTAGTTGCATGAAGATTTACTAAGTTTTATCTTATCTTCTACGTATCTGTTTTATAAACTTGTTGAACACTTTTCAACGTATTTTAATTACATGTATGATTATTTCTCTGCTGAATACGCGTTCTATTATTGAAAAATATGCTTACTGGCATTGATTAAAGTTAATTACGGTCCATATACAGGGTGTTAAGTGCTTGCTATTTACATAATGTGCGAATTATTTATTTTCCTGCTAAATAAATGCAGTTTTCTGATTTCTATTGCTATTTACAGTTACTACACGACCCTTACGATTCAATACACCTCTAAATAACCCCTTATCACAGCAATATATATATATATATATATATATATATATTTTGTTAGACTTAAGGTATGGTTTGTAAGGCAAAGCCCTTGGCACAATTTTGGACTTTATTTTGAATAGTTAAAATATGCGTTGAGAGAATGTTGTTTTTTTTAAGTGTTATATTGTTTGTCAGAGAAAATCTGTTGTGGATGTAGTGATAAGTATTTGATAGATCCTTTGTGAAAGAATATTTGGTGTCAGTATGTAACTGATGTCTGATTCTAGTAATTTAATTTTGAAGAGGGCTAGCTAAAAGTAATTAAACAACGGGCAAATTTAAAACGTTCATCTTTTACTGGGGCTCACTTAAAACCTCTTCAGACTACAGCATCGTTTATTGGCGTCAATTAACAATAACTGTATCTATAAGATATTTTATTTTTACTAATAGCCAATAATATGAAACCAGCCCGAAAATCAACAGTCAAATATCATTCTAATCTACATACTTAAGTGCGTTTGTATATTTGATATCACATAAATCTTAAACTTTTCATACCCATCATATCGAAGCTTCAATCAATATTTCCAAGATATCACAACGAAACAACTTCTTTGTTCAAATTTCATCGAGGGTTGTACAAAGCAGTGGACATTTCTTTCAGCGCCTCGAAAATGCACTGAAGGGAGTGTCCAAGATTTGCGCCGACGCTCGACGTCCTTTGACGTCACAACTGATAATAAAGACTGATATTCAATAATGGCGTCGCTTGCTATGGCGTAGAGGGGACAAGTTCCTTACTCCAGTGAATCTCAGGGTCCGGGGTGAAACACTTAGTGAAATTAAACGAACTCCACGAACTTAGTGGTAATTGAAAATATATTCCTTGCTAAATCTTTAGGAAGAAAAATTCTCATAAATTTAATAATCGAGTTTTAGAGATATTGTAGCGCTTTTGAATGCAGGATTTTGAAGTGTGGACATTAGAGAACTATTTAACAATAAGCGCTATCAACAAAGCTCAATTATTAGTAGTTAATCCAGCATCCATTCCAAGGCTAGAGGTTGATAAGAAAGTTTTTGATAAGGAGACCACTTGTTAAGTTTGCATGTCGTGTTTGTATGTTTAAATAAGCAGTAGTGTGCGTGCATGTAGTGAAAATGTCGCTACTGGAACAGTCCAGAGCGTTGGCTCACGTGAAAGGACTAAATCCGAGTGCTAATCAAATTATGCCGCCGCATCCACTGGAAGGGACTCCAAATCCTGATGTATTACTAGCGTTGCTCGCAAGAAATAAAGCTCTTGAAGGTAAGTGAGTTCATTTTATCACTGCTTTAAAAAGACATTCTACGCTTTGAGCACTTGCGTTAACTTAATCTTTAAATGATTAACATTAATTTGGTTTGAATTATCCTTTTTGAATAAGAATCGATAATAAAATTGTATACAATTTGAACAAAAAAGCAAGTAAACGTTGTTTATTGACAAACTGTTGTTTGTCACGTTTGTTCTAATCTGCGCGTGCTGTTTGAAAGTCCAAGAATACCTTTTACGATTCTACAATCAACAAGTCAGCATAATTTGATTTAAAACTGGGAATGTGCTTTCGTTCCGTATGTTTATCATAAGTTTAGTTGTTGCAGAAATGTTTGAATATGTATTTATAGCTAGACAATCTAATTTTTGCGAAACTGCACAAACGTCAATGAATGACAGACAATACAAGAAGCTTTATTATATTTTATCTCTGAAAGAAAAGCGGCATGTGTAAAAAGTAGACGCTAGAGAAAAAGCAAGAAAGAGTGTTAACTTAGTTCAATAAAAATTAGAACAAAAAATATTTGTTTAGTATTAAGAACTTGTCTTTGCATAACAACAATAATTCTTTTTCAAATTCAAATTCAAATTCAAATGGCTTTAATTTTTGTTACGGAAGCGTAAAATGAATTAAATTTTGATTTGCCATGAAGGGGCTGCGTCATCTAACTGCTGTAGTACGGGGATGGGTTCCTAGAGGAAAAATCAATAAGAAAATGAAGAATAATTAAGAAATACAAAAATTATAAACAACAAGGCTTAAATGCAAAAATCCTACATTATGTTAGGACTTACTCGGAAAGGTTTTCTTTATTAAAACGAAAGGCGCCAAATCGTCTGTCACAGCAATTCTTTTGATATCATTTTTATACGGAAGACTGTTAATCCGCATACAACTCCCTTGCTTTGGAGTCCTAAAGTTGGCCAAAAGAAATTTCTCAAAATAAAATGCATATTACAAATAAGGCTATCAGTGGGGTAACTAAATATCCTTTACAAATTACTCATCATCATTAGGTCTTCAGTCTTGGAGCTGGTGAGACGCATACCGTCATTGTTTCCTATTCTGAGCTAACCTACACATTTCCCTGAAACTTTCACAGTCTGCATCTTTTACTATCTGCGTGCAATAGTTTTATCTAGGCCTACCTCTACCTCTGTTTTTTCCTATCTCTGTTTGTAATATATTCTCCAAAAATGCCTTACAATGTATCATTTCCTTCTATTTCTCCTATTTTTTTATTATCCACAGATACATTTATATCTCTACTATTCCTATAACCTCTTTGTTATTAACTTTGTTTGTCCATGCTATCATCATCACCTTGAATCTGAAGCACAACATTTCAAAAGGTTTCTACCGTTTTCTTGTCTACTTCTTCTACTGTTTCTATTTCATCGACGTACTGTGCTGTGCTCGACACCTATGCTTTCAACTATTTTTTCCTTGTTTCTATGTTTGTTATCTTCGAACATAGCCGCTGCTCTTTCTTGTTAAACGCAGTTTGGTTCTCCCTTCTATTGTTTTACAAATATATACCCTATTTTCCCGATATTCAGTGGTATGTGAAGGGGGTTAGGCAGCCTGTGGCTACAAAGATACCCAACACTTAAACATTTGCCGAATTAATAGTTTTTCAATATATTCTTTTGCACTATCAACATTAGTTGAAAATATTTCAAAACCAGCACCTGTAGTTTATAATAATCATCAAATTTAAGTGCAATTATTTTTTCGTCATTAGGTTTCCGCCTTGAAACTGGTCGAACGCGTACCTCCACTTATTTCTATTCTGAACTAGCCTACACAGTTCCCCGAAAGTTCCATAGCATAGATGCAGCTCGGTTCGCTTTCTATTGTTTTCTAATTATATACCCCATTTCACGAAGATTCAGTGATATGTAAAGGGGGTTAAGCAGCCTGTGGCTACCAAGATCCCCCAACACTTAGACATTTGTCGAATTAATAGTTTTCCAGCAAATCCTTTCTCACAATTAACGCTAGTTGAGAATATTGCGAAACTAATACCTGTAGTTGCTTATAATAATCATCAAGTTTAAGTACAGTTATCTTTTTCATCATTAGGTTTCCATCTTAGAACTGATTGGACGCGTATCACTATTGATTTCTATTCTTAGCTAGCGTACACATTTTCTTGAAATTTCCACAGCCTACAACTTTGACTATATGTGTGTAGTAGTCTAACCTAGTTCACATCTACCTCTCTTTTTCCTATATCTGCTTCTAATATATTTCACAAAATTCCTCATGCCTTAGTATGTGACATATCATCTTATCTCTACTATTTTTACTGTTTTCCTCAAATTTCTTCCCTACCGTTTCTAGTACCTTTCTGTTCTTAATTTTGTCTGTCTATTATAACTTCATCATACGTCTGTAGCATCACATTTCAAATGCTTCCTTTTTTTGTCCGCTTCTCCTACTGTCCAGGTTTCACAGCCGGACAGGGATGTGCACACATATGTTTTAAGCAATCTTTTCCTTGTGTCTATGTTTATTGTCTTTGAACACAGTAGTTACTTTTTCTTGTTAAATGTAGCACGGCCTTCTGCGAATCTTTGTTTTACATCTTTTGCGCTCTCCTCATCTCGCGTTATATGGCTTTTTAGGTAGCAGAAATCCTTAACCTCTTGTTCTGGTTACCTATTTGTATTTTTGTTTGTGATTTATTTTCCTATTCTTTGCATACTAGTACTTTAGTTTTATTTTTGTTAATTTTCATACCGTATCTTTCTGTTAAAACTATTCTCAGCTAATTAAGAGCAGCTTCTAACTCTCCCTCGCTAGATGCTAATACCGCTATATCATCTACAAATCTAAGCATTTCAATTTTTTGTCCCTGCATAGTAATTCCAAATGTTTTCCAGCTTTTGACAGTATTCATTGCCTCTTCGATGTACAGGTTAAAAATTAATGTAGATAAGGCACATAACTCTCTCACCCCTTTCCTAATGTTTACTTCCCTACGTTCCTGCTCTAATTCTATTACCGTGCATTTATATTTCCAATGCTCCACCAGAAGGTACTACATTGGCCAGGAGGCGAGTTTTTTGTTGCCTGGAAATTTAGAATTTTGCCGAACCCTTGCCGTTCCAGACAAGATAGGGATTTTTAACGTGCGTGACAACACTCACACACGGGACCTCCATTTAACCTCTCATCCGAACGAGGGCGTAATTTTGTGAAAAATGCTCACCTGCCATTTTTCAAGCAGTCGGCCGTGCCGGGATTTGAACCCAGGACCTTGGGATCCGTAGTCTTACGCTTACTACATTGATCCACGGCGACGCCTCTAATTCTATTACCGCTATTTGCTCTTTGTATAAGCTATGTAGTATCGGTCTTGTTACCTATATCAAGATACACGCGCGGGAAATTGAACAACTCCGAGGAACACTGAGAATTCTCAACTAAGAAACGAACTATTCTACACTTTGCATTTCCATTGGTTAAAGCCCTGTGGACATTCTTTTACATGTATAACTAAACCTCACGTTTTCATTGGTTAAACCTCTCAATAACGTTTTTCTAAATAAACAGCATAGGGAGAAAAAAAATATAATTATATTTTCGAATTCTGCAAGAAGCATCCTCTTGGAGCTGGAGGGATCTACTAGCAACGCTCACCATAGCTTGCCACCTTCTCCAGCGCTAGCGGCGCTGCCCTCTAGCCCGCTTACGCCGACGCCTCGACGAGTTCTGCCTTGCCCCACGACGCCGACGCCTCCACATCTAAACCTTCACTAAGCAGCGCTTAACCCAAAGCATATATATATATATATATATATATATATATATATATATTCATTTCATAACTATCTAAGCTCATACTTGGCACTTGTAGTAAATCACGACGCCTCACAAAGCTTGCCGTAGACTTCCGAACTGCTTTAACATGTACATATATTAATTTCATAACTATATACGTTCATACTTCGCACTTGCGGTAAACCACGATGCCTTTCGAAGTTTCCCGAAGATTGTCGAAGGCTCACGAACTAATTCAACTTGTATATATGTTGACCTTCTAAGTATTTAACTTGTATATATGTATATCTATGAACTTTATGACTGGTTTAACCAGTAAATATGAATTGCTTTAAACATATTAATCCATAATAGAGCCAAAACACACACACGCTGCCTAAGATTTCAGGCGACGTCCACTGAAACGATAATAAGTGGCGTCCAACGTCATTGGGCCGTCTTCATCGAAGATATTGTAAACAGCGCGCTTGCAAGGACCGAACAACATGCCCGAGGTGAGAAGTCAAACAGTCGAGCATTCAGCCGTACACCAATCAGCCGTTTCCACCCCAGGAGGACACAATTACAAACAGTTCTGGAACTGCAACAACCCAGTGACGCTTAACAAACACAACAAGCCATCAAAATGGGCCAATCAAGACCTTAGTGGAAGATCTCCACAATGTCACCATAGGGACCACCAAAACTAGGAAACCTGTATTTGTGCGGGAAATAGAACAACCCCGAAAAACACAGGGAATTTTCAACTAAGAAACAAATTATTCTAAACCCTGCATTTTCATTGGTTAAAGCCCTATGGACATTTTTTTACATGCTATATCTAAATCGCACGTTTTCATCTTATTAACCTTTTTCTATATAGCCTGCATCGGAAAAAAAAGAGTAAAAATATAATTTCGAATTTAGCAAGAAGAATCCACTTGGAGCTCTCCATAGCACGAACGATCTACTAGCAAAGCTCGCCACAGCCTGCCACCTTCTTCGGTACTAGCGGGGTTTTCCTATAATCCGTTTACGCCGACACCTCGGCGAGTGATGCCCTGCTTCACGACACCGACGCCTCCATATCCAAACCTTTACTAAGCAGCGCTTAACGTATGGCCTGCTAACGTCTACATCACGACGTCGACGCTTCACCGAATGATGCGTTACATAAAGCCGCCGCTGTCGCCTCCCACATCAACACCTTAACCAGCATATTTTTGCTATACGGTTTTATATCTCTAAAATTCATTCTAATTAGTTCGCATGCTTCGTTTGTCTTTCCTATTTCCATCTTAGTTTGTACCTCTTTGCACTTTTCATCAATCCATTGTTCTTTAGCTTTCCTGCATTTGTGAATAATTTCCCATTTTGTGGTTTTGTATCTTGTTTTCCTGTTTATCTGATCTATTTTTGTATTTTCCTCTTTCTTTTATTAGATTCAGGACACCATTTGTTATCCATGGTTTTTTATTTTCTTTTTGTGTATACCCCAGAATATCTCTGTCCGCCATGTCTAAGCTGGATTTCATGTTATTCCATCTGTTTTAACTTCGTTAGTATAAGAAGTTTTCCTAATACGTTTTAGCAATTCATTTTAGTTTCTCAAAGTCAAAGTGCCTTTTTTTGTTGCTTTTGTTCAAATTTTTAGATTTAAGAGCGGCCTTCATAAATACGATGTTGTGGTCTGTGTCTATATCTGCTTTTGGGTAGCTTCTACAGTCTTATACTTGATTCTTAAACCGTTGTCTAACAAGAATGTATACTATTTGATATCTTTCTATATCTCCTGGCATCTTCTATGTGTATGTGTCTTTTGGGTGGAAAAATTGCAAAAGTCGGGGATTTATGAAATTAGTTGTGCAGGGCCAGGGTGTTTTCAAAAATATATTGGTCAGACCAAGAGGAATATAACAACAAGATTTAAAGAACACATTGCTCACTTCAAATATGGTAAATATGAAAGGTCTCAGGTCGCCAAACATATATTTGAAACCAGCCACCCCGTTAAACTAGAAAATGTTAAATTGTTAAAAGCGGTACCAACGTTTTCCTCCTTAAATGCCTATGAATCAATTAAAATTGTTAAACATAAAGGACCCTCTTAAACACCGATAAAGGGCCAATAGAGTCATCTGCTTTGCTTTCCTATTGGTCAACAACAAATGAGAAAGCAAGATTAAACTGGTTCCGCTTCAGTAGATTTAGAATTAGTATAAATTAGGTAGATTTAAGTTATAATGTCACAATTCACTTGTTTGTTGTTGAGAACACCAGCCTGCGGGTGAGGAGAATATCCTCGATAGTGTTTAAAGCAACAATATAGTAAATTATACAGCTAATTTTTTTTTTTTCTACTGATGATGACCACATAGTGGTCGAAATACGTATCTAGTAATTTAAATATTTTTTGTGGTTAAGGGTTTTTATTTAATTTTATTTTATTGACATTTAAAAATTTATAACAGTGTTTCTAAAACGTTACATAAAAGTTCATGAAGGTACTCACTCTTTACTTTTTTAATTCCAAGATTTCCAACAACCGTCAGTATTTTTTCTCTCATTATTTCTTATATGCCTAACCACGGCAACTTTTTGACTTCGAACATGCCACAAAGAACAAATGAAATAGAAGGATATCTCACTAGGCCCTACCTCTTTGTTTCCAGACGGTTATCACGACATTATATTTGCGCTCGCGCGTTTAGGAAACTACCCTGCCACTTGCAGCCATACTTCATATTTGACATGTCGCTTGCTGCATTATTTCCTTTCGGGAATGCAATACAACTTTTCTCTGAGCTCTGTACATACACATTCACTTCTAAACGAAGATTATTTTAGGCGTTTATATAAAACCCCTCACTAAATCAATCCTCAACTCCTGTGTTTTATTTGCACGTATCTCCACATTTTAATGTTGTAGAAGACAATCACTTAAATATTCATCTCTCTGTCGCAGTTCTTTGGAACCCGGAACTTATTATCAGTTCCCACATACCTCCTTTAAAATTTTATTCTTCTTTTCCTGCGTATGCTGTCGGTGGTTTTTCATGTTATTGCACAATCTTGCTACTGAATGTTACAAAAAGAAAAAAGCGCGGGAAGTACGTGTTGCCATGTAGCTTATGTAGGTGCATATTTTATTTCTTTGTCTTAAGTTATATAAATGCATACACTGTAATCTATTTTATAAAAAGAGTACGTCATCTTTGTAACCCCCACACCTATGTATTTTCATTACTTTGTCGTAAAGTATATCTGTGATTTACTTTGTGATAATTAAAACTATGTCCATTAAAAACTATGTCATAGTGCATAGAATTTATTAAACTAAATTTTCTAAGCTCATATTTTGGGTGCATATTAATTAGTTCACTACTACTTCATCAATCCAAAGCTTATTTAAAAACATTACACGCCTATATTATGAAATTTTATGGTTATAATTGGTATGTTCATATTTTTGTGGTCTAAAATAATTTATAACCCTTGATTTTAGTTCCAATGTGTATTTAAAGGAAACAAAACGATTATCTTTGTTGTTTTCAGTTTATGATTCGAATACAAATACGGATGTGATTACATGTCAAATTATACAGGGTACTTTAATAACAAGTTTGTCCATTCAACATGGATTTTTTTCTTTCGCCTCGAGTTTTTTGTTAACGTAGCGCAACGCGTTACGTTTTCCTAAATACAAAAAATCCAACTTAAACTGGCAATCTGCTGGGAATTATTTAAATAACAATTTATAGATCTGCACAATTCTGTTAAACTTTGGTTTTTCCCTTCATAGTAATCTCCTAACTGTAAATTAAATATAATTATAGTATCCTAACCTATATCTGATATTAAAGTTAGTAAAGCTTTTTATATTACAATATACAAAATGTTTCTACACTGAAAAGAAGTACTCAATGACCTTTATATGCTCCTTATCACATCAATATATATATATATATATATATATATATATATATATATATATTGCTTCGTCTTTGGATCTCCTAAAACCATTCAAACCCCAACGTTGGGCCGGCATAAGATTGTTGTGTTACGTGGACTTATGGGTTTGACATCACCAGTGTCAACACTGATTTTCAACTAATTAAAAATAAATTACCTTGTTGAATTGGTACTTCAAGAATCTTCAGTATTTCCTGGCTAGCTCAGCTGTTCATCTTCGCGGTAAGTGAATTTACAATCATTTTACTATCAGCATTCAATAAAACCCTAATACAACAATCATACAATTTTAAATTTACCGCTATTTACAAACATATTATTCACAGATATAAAAGTTCGGTACACAAATTACAACTCAATAAGTGACATGTTTCAAAGTCCTTGTTTTAAATTATTATTTGCAAACACATTTAAAAAGATATGAGTTTATGGGCCCCAAATAATACCTTGTTTTTGCACACTGGAGTATGGTGAGTTAATAGGACTCAGTTTATTAACAAATGCCTTTTACTTTGCATAAAAGTTACTACAAAACTAATAAACCCATGTACCCTTAACAAGTACAAGTTTAATATTCATAATTAAATTTAAGTACTTGAACATAACAATTTGTCGTATTTTCAATGACCCTAAATAATTGTCAAGTACGCGTAATTTTTTAATACGTTATATAACCATAAATAACCCTTAATAATAACTCTCACAACCAACTAATTCCAAAAGTTTATCAGAAAATTCAAATAAGTTACTTGGAGAATGCTTCAAGCCTCCATCCTCCAACGATGCTAAAGCGATCTTTGGCTTTGGAACTAAGGCTCTGATACTCGACATGATTAATAGATGATAACTCACAATGCACCTAGTGCCTTGTTCCAATTACCATTCCAGGAAGCATACAAAATCACGTATATTATATTTCTGTTTAATATTTACCTAACTTGGTATGGTATTAGTTGGACCTCAGTTAATTTTAATTCACTGGATATTTCTTACGTTAATAACTATAAGGCCTCAACTACCAAGTTACAAGTGCTAGTATTAACATTTACTGTATTATGAATATTTTTAATTGACAAGACTCTACTAGGGCGTCGATCTATCATTTTGGGTAGTATAAAGATGAGAATATAAAGAAAACCTCCCAATTCTCTCAGGTATTTATATCTTTAAAATACTAGCTTTTGGCCTGACTTTCGCGAAAACTTATTTTAAAATAATAGTTCTGCAAATTTTGATTAAACCGAACTTAAAATTTCCGAGAAAGTAACCTTTGGATAGCCTTTAATCCTAAATTTTTCCACGTTGCATGTTAATCCGTTTGTAAACTCCGTTTATCAAATGATTCTGTTCTGTGAGGTCATGAAACTCCGCCTGTAAAGTTTTTTGTCCTTATGCAATTTGATGTCGGATTCCAAACCCCACTTGAGTTGCCGAAAATTAATATTGCTGAGAGCGTCTCATCACTCCACGTGGATTTAAGTACGTGCGCTTTGAAAACCAATGGTTTTATATTTCTCTATCTGTATCATATTACTGATCGTAAATCTTCATTGCTCTTTAATAACTTTGTTAGCTTATTTATTCGCAGCATTGAGGCCTGAAACAACCCATAATGGGCCTGTCCTAAAATCTTTCCTGAAAATAAAAAAAATATTCCAATATCACTGGAAAAGCTCCCCTTATTTTAGCATACCACGACTAGCTCTGCTTCCGGCTTCTTCAGAGATACTTACCCATCCTATGTTACCTCTTTCTCATTTAGACTACCAAATAAAATTACCACTTAAATAATTCAACGAAGCATACAACCTTTTATTCATACAAATCAAAAATTTACGTCAACAGCTCAATATTTACAAAATCGGGTATACATTTTCATAAAATTTTACAAAATCAACCATTGAATCCTTTTAAATTTCATGACTTTAATTTATTTCAACAATTTTTTATATAGAGTTAAAGTAGATGGGCCTATCTTGAGACCCTAAATAGAAATTTACCCTGGTCTATGATGAGCTCAGTATAAACCCTGGTATTCTAAAATGCATAAATAAGTCGCATCTTTGTTTCCAACAACTCTAAAAACCCGTTTACTCTTTACGTCAAAATTTTACGTCATTTATTTACACTTTCAAATAATAAATACAAATTGTCTTTTTCATATAACCATCAAATCAGATTTCATGTTCATAAAATATACACCCAATATGTCAAATCACTATAGCACAAAATAACAGCACAAATGTACAAGCAATAACAAAAGAAACTATTTTCGTTACCTGGAGTAAGTTTTTTGCACCGTCACCTCTGAAGATGTCGTCCACCCAAAACCTCGTCGTTGCATTCCATCCAACTTCTCTGCTACATGTACATGAAACTCATTTCCACACGCTATCCAATTCTTTGCAGCCGCCTTCAATATATCTACCCATATAATTGTTTAAAATAAATTAATCGCCTTCTGAATCTACCATACTTCCAGCATCCTCGTTCCGAAAAATTATCTAGACTTACCTCAGTAACATCTTTTGTTCGTTTTTTGTATGTACTTACAGCACCGTTTACAACTTAGCGCCTACTCGTGCTTTCGCACTTTTAATTTAAATTAAAACGGGCTGCACTATCACCGATTTTTAACTTAGATGTTACCATATAAGTCTGAAGCGGACCGAAGAAGTAAGAGAACAGAGCCCCACTACGTCTTCTAGTGTATTTATAATCATCGAAACACACCTTCTGTACCTGTTTCTATCGAAAAACACTACTACTGTAATCGATTCTGAAAATTTAAATATGCAACGATCTTTTAAAACTCAGAATTCCTCATTCCACTTAGCTTTAGTCTGAAAACACAGCCTAACAAACACAACGGTCGCAATCTTCTAGAAATTTTCTCTCACTCCAATAGCAATGAACCAATTCAGACGATTTCCCCTGTCGTAGGTTTATCATCCAACTATGTTATACTCGTCTAACTCATGTTTACCGTCTTTGTTAAAATCCCACTACAGCAACATAAAATCGATATTGTGGTTAGCCTCTACAACTTATCGTGCGCTTTTACATGTCTGTTCTATCCAACGTCTGTTATTCGTCATTATCGTTTACCCTATGCTATTGATATCCCGTCTCTACTTGTTTTCAAACCACCTGCTGTTTTGCAGGCTTCACTTTGACCGTTAAATCATATTTCTTAAGAATTATGTTTCAACGTACATTCTGGTTTCTCGAATTTGTTTATTTGCCTGTCAGTCTATTCTACGAACCAACTGCCAGTTTAAAAAAGCTTTCCATGTTGTTTAACCTGTAGATTTCTTAGGATTTATTTTTAATGAACGCTAGTTAAGGTTCGTGGCTTGGGAGCGGTTTTTTTAAAAAGACTTCCATGCTTCTTAACACATTTATTTTATTTTTATACAGAAATTAATGTTGAATTTAGACAATCTTGAAACTAATAATTAATTGTACAAAGTGAGTTATCTAACGAACTGCAATGCCAAAGCTGAACGATGGATTAACTGCCTGTGAGTGGAGCTCTCGGGACTTTTATAGCATCCCTACCCCTCACAAGTCTGTGGGAACTTGCAGACCTAATGTCTGCTTACACTTGACTCTATTCATGATACATAGTTGCTATCTTAAAGCTATTCATAACTACTTTGTTGCAAGCTTACTTCTGCGTAATCTTGGTACGTGACTGTCTGTGACCACCTGTGACCTGACATCTGCAGTGTCACTTATCTCTGTGCTACAAAGTAGCGCTTCCGTTCCCATGAACGTTTATAAACTGAAATGAATTGTCCTTCATGACATTGTTGCACATTACTTAGCGCATTTTTTAATATTTCTAATAACTTCTTAATTATTAGTCTTATATATATTACTCATATTTAGACCAGGGTAGAAAATTAAATAATCACATCAAATAATTTTAACCACCGTGTATAAGGAATTTTATTAGATAATACGCTTTATTAAAAAAAACCGTGGAGAATAAAAATTCATTCGTTTCATTAAAAATAAGAGATTTAAATTATGTACAAGACGCTTTATATAAAAAAGGAAGCAGTATTAGAAAACTTTACGTGTAATTTAAGTATTCCTAATAAAGAACAAATAGAAATTACGTGCAAAATTTATATTAATTAACTCTATTTTAAGTAACCGGTATTAAAACGTACAGATAATAATTAATATTTAGTTAGGATTCACTAAAATTTAAAGGGTATTAATTTTAATTGAAGTTAATTGAACCGTTAGTAACATATAATATCTATAAAAACTTGTAAAAACCCAATAAAATAAAGCTCTGAGAATTAATATTATGTTTGAACACCTGCATAGTTTAAAAGTCACGTACGGCGAAAATGTTGCAGATAATTAATGGTTACAAAGAATCTTGGAGAAACCGTGGCTTAATATTCACGAGAAGGTGCGATACGGGGTTATTTAACCCAGATAGTCCACATGGACTGAAATAATCGATAATAAGGAATATCAATTTGCACTAATAAGAACAGGGTAGATAGAGACAGATAATAGGCGCAAGACCGAGACACATATAGTAAAAAGGCGTGAGTAGAGCAACGTCATGGGGTTGCGATTGGTTGAAAATAAAAGGCAAAATTGAGAGGTAGAAATAACATTTCTGTATAAAATTTAATTAGGCATTCTCAGACGTTGCGTGCCGTGTGGAAATTTTCTGAGATTTAACTGGGGCGAAAGCAAAATTCGTAAAAGTCGCATGCCGGGCTACGGACTGGGAACAGAGCAGTCGAAATTCTTTAGAATTGTCCGTTTTGAGGACTCGACCGACAGACAGGCTAACCTCTATATATACCCAGGGGAATATGAACAAGCTCTCTTAGACCTTCGACTTGATTGAACGCGTTAAACAGTGCTTGTTAGTTTTCCGGTTTTAATATTAAATAATTTAAACAGTTTGCTCGAATATGTTTGTGATTTAAAACAGCTTGTTCTTTACGTGCTACAATAAATGTACTTTAGTGCACTTAGAAAAGAAGATACAAGGTAATAAAGTTTAGTATCACTGTACCAATTGGTAAAAAATTTACAACGACAAATATATACACAAAAGTAGGCAGTTTTGGCGTATATTGGTGAAAGTAGTATGAAGTTCTTTGTTATTTTCGGGGTATTAATACTTAAATGGTGCATAAACGTGTCTGGATCCACAAAACAAGGTTCAGATATACACAGATTAGTTCCGGAAAAGCCCTGAAACAACTTTAAATAAATGGTGATGGAGAAAATTTTTAAAGCGTTGAGAATCAGAAGCCGTAAATATAACCCAGTTGGAATGGCGTGATTAACAAAAGGGACGATGTACATGGAAGCTACGAGTGCAAGTAACCTTCAGGTAAATTATACTATTTTGTTTGAACTTTGATATTTTTGTGTGTGTTGAATAACTTTATAATTGATTTACTCAAAATGGACAGTAGTGAAATTGTACTAACAATAATATTTTAATTTTAAGGTGAAATTTGCTTGTTTAAGTAGAAAGGGGTATTTAGTATTGATGTTTTGGATTATGATGAAAATTTAGGGTATGTCTTTGAGCTCAATTAGACGAACCTGGTTAATTAATGTAAAGGGGTGGTAGATGCTCCCTTTGTACTCTGCATATATTGTTATAGTAATTAGTAGGCATCCTACAAAGACTTTAATTCTGGATGCACATTAAAATGATAATAAATTTAATTTTGAAATTTTCCGATATTAAAATTTATGCTGAATATTAATTTTGAAATTTTAATGTATTGTGAATATTGATGTAAATAGAGTTGACGTTGATGTTTGTGGTAGGAATGTGTTTGTTTTTTATGTATGAGGATGAAAGCTATCTAGAGGAGCAGCCGAGGCGATTAACAGAAGAAAGTCAATGGACCAACACAGTTAAGGTAATGAATAGCTTTTTGTAGGATTCACAGCATTCTTGACATCCAATTCGTAGGGGCTCGATTCGAAAAGCGGAGTATCCGGATTTTGGTGGTATCACAGCAATATATATATATATATATATATATATATATAATAAATGGGGATTACATAACTCGCTTTGTTTGTTTAAATGAACATATGCGATTTTTATACACAAAAGCTCTTTCTCATTATTTGATATGCTTGATTTAATTAGCTTACAATATTAAGGCTAATTATACTCGCATTCTCCTTGCGTTTTTACGTACCACACAGCTTTCACACTATGCCAATTTAAATTACGATTTATTACTACAAATGTATGCTATTATCCGTTTGTTTTAAGATCAAAACTAATTAATTTAAAGCGTAAATAATTTGTCCCTTTTTTCTATATACACGGTCCTTACAAAATTACTCTCTGGACTTATCTATTCCTCTTTACATATAATTTACACGATAATATATATATATATATATATATATATATATATTCATTTCATAACTAATTTAATCTCATACTTGGCACTTGCAGTAAACCATGACGCCATCCGAAGCTTTCCGAAGACTTTAGAACTGCTTAACATATACATACACTGATTGCATAACTATATAAGTTCATACTTCGCACCTGCAGTAAACCACGACGTCTTTCGAAGTTTACCGAAGATTGTCGCAGACTCATGAACTAATTCAACCTGTATATATGTTGATTTTCTAACTATTTAACTTGTATATATATATATACACAAGTTAAATAGTTAGGAAATCAACATATATACAGGTTGAATTTAGTATTATTATATATATATATATATATATATATATATATATATATATATGTATATCTGTGAACTTTATGACTGGTTTAACCAGTAAATATGAATTGCTTTAAACATATTAATCCATAATAGAGTCAAAGCCCACACACACTGCCTAACATGTCAGGCGACGTCTACTCAAACAATATCAAGTGGCGTCCAACGTGATTGGGCCGTTTTCATCAACGATATTGTAAACAGCGCGCTTGCAAGGTCCAAACAACATGTCTGAGACGAGAAGTAAACCAGTCACGAGCATTCAGCCGTACACCAATTAGCACCCCCGGAGGACACAATTACAAACAGTTCTGGGACTTCAACAACCCAGTGATGCTCAACAAACACAACAAGCTATCAAAATGGTCACAATCAAGACCCTAGTGGAAAACCTCTACAATGTCACCTCAGGGACCACCAAAACTAAGAAATCTGTATTTGTGCGGGAAATAGAACAACCTCGAAAAACACCGGGAGTTTTCAACTAAGTAACAAATTATTCTAAACCCTGCATTTCAATTGGTTAAGAACCTATGGACATTCTTTTACATGCTATAACTAAATTCCACGTCTTCATTGGTTAAACATCGTATTAACCTTTTTCTATATAGCCAGCATCGGGAGAAAAAGAGTAAAATATAATTTCGAATTCAGCAAGAAGCATCCACTTGGAGCTCTCCATAGCCCGAGGGATCTACTAGCAGCGTTTGTCATAGCCTGCCACTTTCCTCAGCACTAGCCCTGTTGTTTTGTGTAGATAGCGCCTTTTGGATAATTGTACAAAATAAATGATGTAACTCTAATGCTGTTTTCGTTCATGTATTTATGCATCTTTGAAAGTGCGTTTTCTTATCAAAGCGTTTATCGTTTCAGCGTAATTGCATGAAAATTTGTTAGGTTATATCGTATCTTCTGCGTATTTGTTTTATATCTTGTTAATCACTTCCCAAAGTAGTTTAATTACATGTCCGATTATTTCCCTGCTGAACACGCGTTCTATTCTTGGAAGATATGCTTACTGGCATTGCTTAAAATTAATTACGGTCTATATACAGGGTGTCAAATGCTTGCTATTTACATAATGTACGAATTACTTATTTTTCTGCTAAATAAATGCAGTTTTCTGATTCACATTGCTATTTACAGTTACTACTATATATATATATATATATATATATATATATATATATTCAATGAAAATAGACAAAAAAAATCGCATTAGAATGAAACCGGCGGCAATATTTCACTATAATAAACACATGGGTGGAGTGGATAAACAGGATCAAACGAATTCCTATTACCCTTGTGATAGAAAAACCTTAAGATAGTACAAGAAACTGGGAGTTTATTTTATCCAACTTATTTTGTTGAATTCTTTTCAGCTTCATAAAAAATATTCTGGGAAAATATGACACTTTACTATTCTAGACTGTCACTTTTGGAAAAACTTTTGGGCGTCCAACAGACAAAAGTTCAAATACAAAGAGTTATAAAAAAGCACACGGCCACAAAAATCGCAGCTTTCAATAAAAAGGGTCAAACTAATAGGAACGCTGTCGAAGGTGTTCTAGTAAAAAATGAGGAAGATGACTTTGTATCACTGTGAACTATGTCTTGAAAAACCTTGTTACGTTCACCTATTGTAACCCGAAAATTTCCTGCTTCCTTCTTTTCATATGTGCCTTTTTTCCATTACAAGGACGTCTATGGCTATTAGCTCAATAAATATTCAAATTACAATCTTTTGACTTTTAAATTTATACCTGCATAGTAGATAATATATTCCTACATATGCTCATCTATTATGATATATCTGGTTTTCTCGTTCATATTTCTATTCCTGGCTATACCTTAACAAAACAGCTGTGTAAAACTCGAGTTTGAAAGAAGGTCTGATATTGTTAGCAGTAGTGGAACATTTTAATAAGGTTCATTTTCGAACTTGTTAGTCACTTTAAATCTGTCCTGAAGAGCAAATACACGTGTTTCTTCTGATTTTCTGTACTTCCTGTGTATTTGGTAAGTGTGAAAACTATTTGCAGTTTGGTTATATTGTTGTTACTTCTAGCTCTTTTGCACCTGCGGCTTGTTGGTTTAATTGGTCTTATTTTATCTTATCGCTTATGGTAACTAGTTTTGGTCCTGTTTGGATTACACCCTGCTTTGCCTATAAGACCGATGTTCTAGTGAACGACTTACGTAGATACAAAATTATACTTGGGATGAAGTCCGTTCTACTGTTACACTGATTACAGACAGGAATTTGCAACCCGCTTGAGTTTTTGAAGCTCTAATACATCATTAATGCGGTAGCTCTCTTAAAGATTATACGGAGGCTGTCTGTGGATATTTTATTAACCTACCAACAGTGGCTATTTACAAGTTAACCATTCATGAAGTATTTCTGTTACTCTGGTCAAGTGCTTATCTGAGTCCTTAAAGTTTACTACTGCAGAATACTACTAAAACTTAGTGGCGAACATATCGCCGTAATTAGTACTATTGTAGCCCACACATTATCATCTGTTTTTTTTGTCTTAAGGTGCTGCTTTTGGGCCTAATCCAGAGCAGAAAATACCTTTTACGGCGACGGCTTATGTACCAATTGCCGGACGTATAAAAATTTTAATCTCTTTATTTTTAGAGATTTGCCTATAGGGAATAATGTTGTATTGCGTGATCATGAACATTGGTAATATTTAACATTTAAGTCACTAATATTCCGCTGACTGTGAGCGTGCAGTGTAATCTTAAGATTTTTTCTTCTTTTTTTGACGTGTAAAACTTTGAAAATATACTTAGGAGTTATTTTCTACCTGATAATAGTAAACCGAGCTTTAGTAATATGTTGTTCTTTTTTGGTACCTATAGGCAGGTAGATAGAAATTCGTGCTGTCATGGTGTACTATGGCCTACAGGATACAAATAATTTTATTGTCAACCCTTGATTATATTTGTCCTGCCCCCCACCTCCAGTCTACGACTACTTCTAGCCGTCGGTTCTTTTTTTTTGTTACGGGCACCCTTTTCGTTCCCAACGTTTACTTTTCCTACTGGCCCGTGGTTTTACCGTAGCATAAGTTCTGACGCCCTGGCGTGAGGTGTCGATTTTGTCTTGGGTAATGTTTGCTTCGATTTTGGTTTTCGTTAATTTGTGCTCCAATTTTGTTTCGTTTAACTTTGGCTACGATTTGGTTTCGCTTAATTTCTGGCCCAACTTTTGTTTGTCATTACTGCCTGATTTTCGACAGTAACCGCATTTATCGGCCTGATGCTACTTATGTTTTCTTCGCTTATGTTCGAACTGATATTTATTTCTTTTCTTTATTACTTGTGTGGGTTCGATCTTCGTAAATTTTGATTTGCTTTTCTTTCTTGATCGTTAAGTATCAGTTGGATGGCTCATTTCAGATTATCAAAATTGTGGTTTTGCCGATAATTCTAGTCCGTTGAAAACGCTGACGCCCAATTTCTATTTTTAATTTCTATTTTGTTGTTGCGTTCTTATTGATATTCCTGAAGTTTATCCCTTGGATATGTTTTAGATTGTTCTGCATTTGCAATAATTTTTTTTTGGAACTTCTATCGAGTTACGGTTAGTTTTTATTTAGTTATTTTCTCCTAATTTCTTTTGTTATTCGTATTCAAATTGACTGATATGGGGACAAGACTATATGATGGTATCTGCAATAGACAGCAGGAGTCATCAGAAAGTATTACTGACTACTTCAAATGTGTAATGGCTCTGTTCCAGTGGTATGGATCTTTCAAGCAGTATGATCAATTGTCCATTGTGCTTCGTAACCTCGCTCTATCCTATCGAGCTCATTTGCCTACCGTCCGCTCCTTACAAGAATTAAAGGACGAATGTCTGAAATTGGAACCGGCAAAGATTCTGGCCGATCAAAAACAACATACTGTTACTGCTGAACCGAGTCTTGCTAATAAGTCTGCTACAGTTGAGAAAAATACTTTTACGTCACATGACCGAGTTGTTAAGGTTTCTCCTATGCCTACGGGTAAAACATACTTCTTCCGTATTTTCTACTGTTCTTCTTTCTAGTTCTGCTTGTACTCGTCAGGTAATATGCTTTAATTGCGAGAAACCTTGTGATGTTTCGATACGTTGTACTCGTCCTCAAGTACTCCACTGTTATGGTTGCGGATATAAGGGAGTTTCTCGCCGCAACTGTCCAGACTGCCATCCTACTACTAATAGGTCTATAAATCATACTTCAAATTTTGTCCTCACTTCTAGGTGCCTAATTTCTTCTGCTACTCACTCTACGTTCTCTTCTGCACCTCATCCAAGTTATCCTGCTACTACTATCAAAACATCCTTCTTCGGCAAATATAGCTTCGAGCAAAATTTCTTCCATCTCTAGTTCTACATCCTTTTCTACACCTGCTTTCACTCGCCTAACTACCATTTCCTCATACCCTTTTCAGCCATATGAGCCTTTGAACTATAATATTGATTTTTACGGCTATCACGCCCCTACTTACCGAACCTCTACTAACAAGAACCAAATTCTTCTGTCCTTTGCAATTCAAAAGATGATCAAACGGGACATATGTCTCCCCAAACTGTGCCTCCCACACCCTTACAACCCATACTTCGAATTCGTGACTTTCAGCTAGCTTCTCAAGAGTTTTTTCCCGCTTTTTTAAATGCTTTTACTCGAGAAATTTCTGTCGTGCCTGCAATAACAGCCGTAGCTGAAGTGACGATAATTTCTAATTCGAATAGAGAAAGTTCTGTTAAAGTTAGTGAACCCGTAACTGTGATACTTGTTGCTGTTGTCGTCAAAGTTTTACCTGATGATCCTGTTTTATTATATACTATTGTTAAGAAATCAGTTCCTATTGTGGCTGAAGTTTTATCTGTTCCTACTCTGTTGTCTAACAGTGATGAAATCTTACCTGAATCAACTCCTTTATCGGACGTTGATGAAACGTTACCTACTTTTACTCATTTTTCTTATGCTGACAAAATGCTACTTGCTTCTGTTCTTTTAGCTAAGGTTGGTGAAATCCTAGCTGATGTTCTATTATCTAATGTAGACGAAGGTCAACCTGATTCTGCACTCTTATCTATTGTGGACGAAGTTCTTCCTGATGCTGTTTGTTCTTGTAAAGTTGATAAATTTCTGTCTGGTGCTGCTCCTTGCTTTCATGTTGATAAACTTCTTTCTACTCTTTTATCTAACATTGGCGAAGTTCTACTTGACTGTTTGCTCTTGTAACGTTGATGAACTTCTACCTGATTCTGTTCCTTTATGTAAAATGGTTGAAGTGTTATCGGATTCTGCTACTTTTTCTAAGGTGGATGGATACTCCTACAGCCAATGCTGTTTTCTTTCCTAACTGTGATACTTCTAGTCCTTTATCTAACCTCGTTGAAATTTTATCTACTTCTGTCCCTCTAGCTAACGTAAATGAAGTGTGCTCTGCTTGCGTTTCTTTTCGTAACGTTGATTCTCATACAGCCAATACTTTTTCTCTTTCTATCGTTGATATTTTGACAACCAATTCTAAAAACAAACAACTTTTTTCCATAACGCGTTTTGAGTTTTCTATACTACCTCACCACCATTTTCTCAACCTCGTGCTACCACTACTACACTCCTGCTGTTCCTATCTGGCAGAAAACTTCCCAAAAGAGACAGACATTAGTCTATGCTCTTTGCGAACCTGAAGATGTGTGTCGGCGAAGTCCTAATGTTCTTGATCTTGTTTCGTTTTCTTGCTGGCGGCGCAAACGTCTCAAGCTCAATACTTTGTCCTTGCACTTTCCGTAGGACTTGAATTTTGGACTTTACGATTCTTTTATTTACTGTCATGTTTTTTTGCTGGGTTTTCTTTATTTTTTTTCACCCGTGTGAGTCTGGGAATAGAATAGCCTCATGGTACGACATGTCTGTCATAGGAGGCGACTAAAGCGGTTCAACACACACACACACACACACACACTTCGTACACACACACTTCATACACGCATACACACACACAAACACACACACTTCATAAACACACAGATTACTGTTTGGTTCTCATTTCTTCCGTTCTCTTCTTGTACCCCAATAGCATGGTACGACCTGCCTGTCGTAAGAGGCGACTACAGCGGTCCAACACATACACAAACGCACACTTTATACACGCACAACACATACACACACACACTTCGTACACACCCACACACACACATATACAAACACACTCACATACTCATACATCAACACACATACCCACACACACACACACACACACACGCACACACACACTCATACATAACTACACTGGAATTCGGTTTTATTTTCATTTGTGCGATTCTTAGGGTTTTTTTGTTGTGGTTTTTGTAATCTTTGCTTGGTGTTATTCTTTTGGCTTTTTTCTTTTTCTCCTCGTTCCTTTCGTTCCACATTCATCTCCTTTTTCCTGGGGATGATTTTACGTTCTATCGGTCTTCGTGCTGACATAGTTAAATTTTTCGATCCACTTCATGTGATAGGTGCTTTCTAATCCAATTTTTTCTTTTCTTCTGAAACCACGACTTAGTCGACTTTCGATCTAGTTAGCTATTCTTTCCTTTAGTTCTTCCTTTGTTGCGATTCTTTGGGTACCACAGTTTGAAGTATTTTTATTCTTTTTATCCAGCATTTTTGTTGTTCTCGAGCATACTTTGAGGCTTGACACTTTTGTCAATTTGGCTGTTATTGTTGGTTTTCTTCCTCGCTTTTTTCCTTTGCTGTTGGTTTTTTCCAGGGAACCAATTTTCGTTTAAGGTTGAAAACTTTACTTTAGTGTTCGAAGAGTAATTTTTTTGTTAGGTACTTGGATCATTTATAAGCTACAAGTTGCAAACTTATTTTTAAAATTTTTTGTTTTTTACAATGTTAGGTTCAAAGTTCAATTATTTTATTTTTAAGTTTATTTTACTGTAGGAATTAGGTAACATAATGTAGATATCATTATCCATTATAGACTTATATCTTTATACTTATAAAATTATGGCTACCTCCATGTATATTAATTTTTAAAAAGCGTTGTATGGTTGGCATCATACGTATCCGTGTCGTTCAGCACTGAAGTATAAATTAATAGCACGGTGCGGGTGGCACGAACTGTGCAACGTCACAGAAACCTTGTACACTCTGTACACTATTATCAACTTTATAATTACATTACAATATCAAAAATATCACCAATTACACAAAAAAAATAGTGCTTCCGGATTCAGAGAAGTGCAGGAAGTGAAGCGAATGTGTTGAAGTCGACAACTTTTTCTTACATTTATGTAACTTTCTTTTGAGAATTATGCGGTTGGCCGTCAACGTTCGCTCTAGATAATCGTCGGTCACTAAGAATGAATTGCTTAGGGTAAATCGGGATTCAAAATCGTTCCCGGAAAGTTTCCGGTAGTAAACTGAACACTCTTTACCAGTACTTCGAATTGTGAGATATGCAGAAGAGGGCACCTTCTCTTATTTCTAGTTTGTACCTATGTTATATATGAGTCTCCTCTGGAGCAGCTTTGGATGGTCACGAGCGTCCCCCTGAAGACTGCCATGAAGACGTTTAGTTAAAATTGTATGCAGACGTTCCTTTAACTTTAAATTACCTAAATGTTCTAAAAGGTTGCTAATATCATCTTTCGTATCTTAACTTCATGTGTAACAATTAAAGTTATCTCCAATTTTTATATGTAAGAAAACTGGAAACGCAAAATATTGGATAGTTTGGAACGCTACAAATATAAACCTGCAATTAAGCAAACACCAACGCTCTCTTAATGCAGCTTTAACGTAATAAGCTTTAATGATATAAAATTAAAACCAGAAACTGCAGGGAACAATAGGAGAAAATATCTAACTGAAATTAAATTACGTGAGTATACGAAAAGAACATCGATTCTAACTCAATTATGTACGGCATTCTATAGGGAGAAACACAGATTAAAGCAGATATTGTGGATCTATAGATTTCCCATGTGAACATCTAAGCATACGTTGCTACTGTTTCAGTATTGTAACCAGAGCACCAAAACACGTGCGGACGCGTGTTCCAGCCCACCCTTGCACGCGCTCTAAAAAGCGAACAAACACCCACTAGCCATCGTCTAAGTGCTGTTTGATTGAAAATGCTTCTACCATTTTACTACTATGTAATTATTATCTTTTATTGGATTTACAAAAGGTTGTGGATGTAATAACCAGTGAGGGAGCTTAGTGTCATATAGGCATCCGTCAGAAAATAAGTTTCAGAGACGTAAATAGACGTTTGATTCGGATCAAAATTTCAGCTGTCCCATGCAAACAGACTATCTGCGAAATCCATAAACTTTCGTTTCAGGTAAAGCGTAGAGTGGAAGAGATGCAATGCCCTATTCACTTTCTCTAGGTTGGCTTGAAGCAGCTACTATTTCCCATCGTAACCTAACTCTTTCATTATCTTTACCTATTTCGTTCCTATTCTCGAACCAGTCTTTCTCTGAAAGCTTTAGCAACTACTCTGACATGTATCACCGCCCTAACTATTCTTTTAAGCCTCAAAACATGACTTATTATCATATCACGCTAGCATTAAATTAAATTTATATCAAACTAGGAAAAAGGAGACAAAAACATTTGTCAGTAGAGTATAAGTTCCAGCGGCTCCTAGGCGTAGTTGGTATGCGTGTGACTACTACGCCCATGGTCCCGGGTTCGAATCCCGACACGGTCCGCTTGAAAAATGTTAGGCGAGCATTTTTCATAAAATACACCCTCGTTTGGATGAGAGGTAAAATGGAGGTCACGTGTGTGAGTGTTGTGACGCACGTTAAAGATCCCTACCTTGCTTGGAGCAGCAAGGGTTCGGCAAAATTCCAAATTTTGTAGGTAAAACATACTCGCTTCCTGGCCAATGTAGTACCTTCGGGTGGAGTATTGGAAAATCACATGTAAGGAGTATAAGTTGCTACATACCTAGACGTAGCCGGAAGAAAAGCAAATACCAGGCTAACTATCAAACGCGGAGTGTGGGGGATTTACCTACATACCAATAAAACCAAAAAATTGAAATTATTACTTTTTGGCTAATTTATATTACTGAGGATGACTTTTAAATAGGATGACATTGAGCCAAACTGTGTTGCCAAAAAGAAGTATAAATGCTCGCGGACTAGTCTCGAGGTCTATCCCTGCGGAGGCATGAGATGGGAGGGGTCTTTTCTAAGATTGAAACTATCTTTGTACAATTTAAAGCGCCACTGCGTCAATTACATTAACAAAAAAATAATCTTCTTAAGGAAAGACGCAGATAAACCTTAAGGGAAGTTACTTATGCCTGAAGATAGATATTCAATAACATAATTCCATTTTTTTTTCACTTAATTATTGCAACCAGAATTGGATAAATCACTGTTTCTCTTGTTAGATTCTCAGAAATAAAACTATTACAATAGTTTGCAGATATGTAATAAAATTATTTGTTCTTCTTTTATATACAAAAAAATTAAGACAATATCATAAATACAATAGCATGAAGTTGAATGCTCATAGAAATGTTAAATCGACAAATTAGCAGTTACTAATGGATTAGGCCCATCATAAAAAAATAATATCTCATTACATTAAGCCAATGTTTCAAGCAAAGATCTTTGTTTTCGGCTCACAAGGTTTAGTTATAGATCAAACTTGAATCTTTTTAACATCTGAGTGGCTTTCCTTTAAAAGTCGAGAACTATCTCATTATTCAACTTGTTTGAAGAACATACGTGTGACTTGTTTGAGTAAACATGTATCACCAAATATTTATCTGGCAGATGTTAAACTAAATTGTGCCCTAAACGACTATTTAACACTAACAAATAACGACAAAAAAGTCTAGCCAGATCATCTGACATATCCTAAATAAAGTATAATTTATTTTAACAGGGAATCTTTCGTATTTAATATTCAAAAATATACTAAAAATTTTAAATCGTTAGCCAAATCATCTTATATATACTAAATGAAGCTTAATTTATTTTAACAAGAAAGCTTTTATATATTTAATAATCGAAAATTTACTGAAATTTTAAATCGTTTAAGTAATTATTTGTCTTCCAATTCGACACCGTTTCAAAACGAATTTACTTCTCACTTGGATTGATGCTTGGTACAAAAAAGGGAAGCGTACTCACCCTAGCAAAACTTGGTGGTTACAAAATTTATAACACCTGTATGATTGCAGCCACGCGTAAATGTCGTTCCATTATTATGAACAAACAGGATCCCATCTTTAAAGCTTGACCCACTTCCATTTACTATAAAGCTATTCAAATTGATTCCTGAAACCCATTATGAATTCTTAAGAATGAAACTGCTTGCTAAAAATTCAAACAAATTAGTAGCGATAAAGACGGCATATTGTCACGCTTACGAACCGTTTTACAAATCTTGCGTCCACTTCAATGCTTAGCTTTAACAATAATCTTCTTTCTCTATTCCAACCCAGGCAACATGCCTTTGCCAAGAGTGAAAGTTCCTTCTACTCGACATGGCAAGGAAATTTTCCTCCCACGTTTTTTTTTAAATTGCGTCTTCCCTGACTACATGCTATAGAACAAGAGTAATTGCAAGTATCTTGGGCAAGCACCTCGAGCTTCATGCGCATGGCTGCACGGATCGATAATCACGTCGACTAACAATATTGCACCTAGATCATGGCATCACACATAACATATACCAACTTTGAATTTGCCTATAATTAAAACGTTACAAAATAGCACGTCGCCAACGATTATCTATTAACAAATAAAAAAAAATAAAGGATTCTGTACCAGCAACCAAAAGCAATAAATTAAGCGTTACTATTTCAAAGCAAACAATTATGTGATACGAACAATTTAGTACTTTAGATACGAAGTGCGCATCTCGTATTTTACACAAAATAAAATTAATCAGTAGTAAATAAACATGTGAGAGCTTTTGTAAAACGTTTTTTAAATACTTTTTGTAGAATAAACTAATCAGTAGGAAAGAATTAACGTGTGAGAGCTTTTGTCAAACATTCTTTTTAAATTGTACATAACACCGTTTGTAAAATAAACCAATCAGTAGCAAAGAATAAGCGTGTGTCTGTCAAACATTTTTAACAATAGTACATCACACCTGTAGAGCAATAATATTGATTCGCAGCAACAAACAATATTTCTACAGTGTTACGTTTCTTATTACGTAACTACACCAAACGCTGATACGGAATATGCCATTGATATACACAATAGAAAACAAGTTGTATACTTGTATGTGTCTAGATACTTAGCTTGTAAGCCGTCGGGGTGAGTCAGCGCAGCAACGCCAGGGTATCAGGATCTATTCGCTCTGCCACCGTAACTGCAGCAGCGGTCTACAAAGAAAAGCAGTTAGTTTACGTCAACGAACAGTATAGCTTACATAAAGAAAGAACCAATTTGGTCTCCAGCTAAGAGGCAAAATACCTCTTACTTATCGAACAACAAAACGTGCATCGCTGTAAAAAATATTTCAACGCACAAGCTGCAGAAACAAATTAAAAATTGGTTCAAAATAACACGAATTTAAATTGCAAATTTTTGCGTTATCAAAAGCGCGATTTAAACTGGAAAACACGGTTTTATCGGATAGTTCAATACACTATTTAGATGACGGTTTAGATGGAAAACACATAAGAAGCAATTATAAGTTATCAGAATGTTTAACACACTAACGGATACCTAAAACAGGATATAAACTATTTAATTATAGCATAAACCTGTCCTTTCTGAGCAAGTAGATTTGTTAAAATTATTGTAAAGCGGGCATAGGATTAAGAAGGAAAAAATATACAGGATATCAATGGAGGGTTTAAGGATAGCAACGGAATCGATGTAACAAAATTATCGTAAAGGGGGCTTATGAATTAACAAGGGAAAAATAGGGTAATTAATTTATGCTGAAAATAAACACAACAAGTTCAAAAGCAAAAATTTAGAAAGAAAGCCACGGTATTTATAAATAACAATGATACTATAAGTTGTAAATGCATAAAGGACAAGACTTTAGAATAAAACAGATGAGATTACTATTGTCGACTGTTTTAGCTTTTAAGATGCTTTGTGGACGCCCCATAAATATTAGGTTCTTATTAGTTAAATTAGAAAAAGTCTTTGGATATTGTCTGTAATTGACAGAGTGTGGGCCATAGCAGTTGATGTCAGTTAGCGTCGCCTCGGGGTTCTTCGTGCATTGGGCGGCGGTGTACTCTTTGTTGAATTTTACGCACCTGGGTATTAATCCGCTGTGTAGCCAGAAATATCCATATCGCTGTGGAACCTTTATTTGAGATTCGAATTCGATGACTCTCAACCGGGGGTAATACAACAGTTGCATAGTTTGTAGAAGTACTTCGAGTATTTCAGATTTTGCAGAGTTACCAGAAACGTTTTATTGTATTCCTTGTCGTGCCTTAGTAGCAAGACGGAGTAGCCTCTGTTTGTTAACTCCCTTGGACGTCGTTTGCTGTGATGCAGGCGGATAGTTCTTTAACGATGACCTTAGGTTTTTGTTCTTCTCTAGACCATGGGTGTAGAATTCGATCGCTTCACGCGACTAGTAGTCCTGGATGAACCGGAATCGATTGTATAGATGCGGTCTTCTGGACCTAATGCTTGTATGTCGACAGTCTTCTTTAGCAGCTGGACTAGGATCTTGAGCGTGTAACAAGTTCGGTAGTCTGTGGGTAGATGGGCGCTATTTTTGTTTTAGATTTGAGCAATGCAAGATATTGTTGATAAAGTAGTGACAGCAGCGGCCTCGTAGTTCGGAGGCTCCTTGGTGTGACTATTATGCTTAAGGTCCCAGGTCTAAATCCCGACACGGTCCGTTTGAAAAATGTTGGGCAAGCATTTTTCACAAAAATACGCTCTCGTTCGAATGATGGGGAAAATAGAGGTCCCGTGTGTGAATTAAACATCCTTACCTTGTTTGCAACAGCAAAGGTTCGGCAAATTTCAAAATTTCCAGGTAAAAAGAAACTCGCTTCCTAGCCAATGTTGTACCTTTGGATGGGGGCATTAGAAAATCAAAGGCAGGGCCGCGTAGTTCAATGTTGGTGATGACAGTGTTGCTAATACGCTGAAACTCTGAAGTTGTGTTGTCGGCAGGTTGAATCTCTCAGGAAAGTGGAGAAATGGAAAGGTTTAACTTGTTAGGTGTGAAATATTTACTGTTACAGGTAAACTATGTGTCACAGTAATTTAAATCTTGATTTTCCCTAAAGACACGGAGATCCCGTAACAATAAAGGGGTGCTTTGTCTAACTACAGTGGTGCGGCAATTGGTTCCTATGGATGAATGAACACTTAGGAAATATAAAAATGATAAACTAACAAGGTTTGCAATTAAAAATTCCACATCAAGTTACCACTTACAATAAAAGGTCTTCATGATCATCATTAGGTTTTCAGTATAGAAACTGGTTTGTTTCCTATTCTAAACTATCCTACACGTTTCCCTGAAAATTGCAGTCTGCATCTATCACTATCTGATCTAGTTCTACATCTACCTCCTTTTTTCTATCTCTGCTTGTAATATATCCCATACTATTCCACAGATATTTTCATTCCTCTACTATTTCTATAACCTATTTGTTATTAACTTTGTTTGTCCATGCTATCATCCTCGTACATATGAAGCACAACATTCCAAAAGTCTGCTACCGTTTTTCTGCTTGCTTTTCCTACTGTCCGTATTTCATAGGCATACTGTGCTGTGCTCCACACATATGCTTTCAACAATTTTCTTCTTGTTTCTATGTTTGTTGTCTTTGATTATAGACTCTGTTCTTTCTTGTTAGATGCAGTTCGGTCGCCTTCTATTGTTTTACAATTATATACCCTATTTCTCCGACATACGGCGGTTAGAGGGGGGGGGGGGGAGAGATCATAAGCAGTCTGTGGCTACCAAGTTTCCCCAGCACTTGAACATTTGCCGATTTAATATTTAAGGTCTTGTTTCTGTCAATATCGGGGGGTGCTAAACAGTCGGTCGTCGCAAATTTGTGATGTCCTTGTCTATGTGGAAGTATGTTATACCGCATAAAACTCCCTTGCTTTGGTTATTCTTCATTCGGTTTTAAAGTTTCTCTGTTAAAGTTCCAGATATAACTAGCCCTGGAGGAGCTGGATTTCCTTTATAAATCGTAACTATACATCTATTTCCTTAAATAGTTAAAACAAAAATTTACCTATAGGTTAACCTCTAATAACGCAAAACAAATTTTCAATACACAAGCACATATAAATATACTTTTCTAAAAATAACTCATCTGCAATCTGGTCAGGTGCCATTGAACTAAACCCTAGTCTTAAAGAAAAACTTAACCTAATCCAGCATTTTTTCTTAATCTTCTTTGGGAATTAAACCACTTATAGTTTTGAAAATCATCTTTATTTACGTTTCGATCCATGATCTAGGATCGTTGTTAAAATAATTTTGACAAGGATTCTAGATCATTGATCAAAACGTAAATAAATATGATTTTAAAAACTATGAGTGGTTTAATTCCTAACGAAGATTAAGAAAAATGCTAAACAAACCACAACAAACATACAGGAAGTATCTAATCCAGCTATACAAATATTAAACTCTCTACATTCCTTTAAAATGTTCATAATCATACTTCATTTTAATAGTTTCTGTATTTGTAAATTCGAGCAATAGGGTTACGGTTATTACCTGCAAGAAGTATAATTTTTAGGTTACAAGCATTCGTGATCTAAGGAAAGATTATTTTGTAATCTTACATGTTTTTTGCTCAAAGGTTTCAAATTCATTATGGCGGTGTAAGGTTCGAAATCATAACATGGTTACTTTGTACTCTAAGTGACATCAACTGCTACGGCCCACACCCTGTCAATTACAGACAATAAACAAAGACTTTTTCTAATTTTAACTAAAAGGGACCTAATATTATGGGGCGTCCATAAAGCATCTGAAGGGCTGAAACAGTCGACAATAGTAATCTCGTCTGTTTTATTCTAATCCTTTGTCCTTTATGCATTTACAACTTATAGTATCATTGTCATCTATAATACCATGGCTTTTTGTCTAAATTTTTGCTTTTGAACTTATACTCCACTGACAAATGTTTTTGTCTCCTTTTTCTTAGTTGCATATAAATTTAATTCAAAGCTAGCGTGATATGATGATAGGTCATGTTCTGAGGCTTGAAAGAATAGTTAGGGCGGTGATACATGTCAGAGTATTTGCTAAAGCTTGCAGAGAAAGACAGGTTCGCATTAGGAACGAAATAGGTAAAGATAATGAAAGAATTAGCTTACAATGGGAAACAGTAGGGAGCTGCTTGCTTCAAGCCAACCTTGAGAAAGTGAAGAGAGCATAGCATCTCCTCCACTCTACGCCTTAAGTGAAATGAAATTTTATAGATTTCCCAGACAGTCTGTTCTTGCATGGGACAGCTGAAATGTTGATCTGAATCAAACGTCTATTTAACGTCTCTAAAAGAGTTTTATGACGGATGCTTATATGATACCAAGCTTCCTCATTAGTTTATTACATTCAAAAGTTCTTCTTTGTCGCAAATAGAACGAATTACGTTACGTACAGTTTTGACCCCAAAACATCTAACTTCTAATCCATAGGAAAACTCGGTGAAGTAACTCGCTAAAATAATGTATTTCGAGAAATTACTGAAAACCTCAACTACGCCAACAAAAATGATTGCCGACTAACTCTGTGGGCAGAGTAATGTAAGTGGCGGAAGACAGTCCGGAACACTATCGTGTGGGAAATAACCGTCTTAGTCTGAAATTATCCTGGACGCCGCCTAATTGCGAAATGCGGTAGTTATTAAGGAAAGAACCAGGAAGGAGGAACAACAGTCTGCCAAGACCCGAGATCAGGAAAGTGTTTCTGGCCAAAATTCACACGAGGTATAATTAGGTACACTAATGTTAAAATCAACCTTAAATAAATGTTAACAATCAGGACACTAACAAACCTATTTAAAATTTGCTAGCTGAAAAATTTTTCAAAAATCAAATGTTAGTTGCCTGAAAATTAATCACGCTTGTAGGTATTTTTAATATATTTTGTTACTTCAAGGTTGGAGTTATTACCTTTACTTTCGTTGCAAAGAATACCAATACAGGAAAGTCTTCACTCTATTAAACAATTATGTTTTTATCATAAGTACATATAAACATCGTTGAGCCCAAAAAATAAATTAGCTTAATCGAAAACGTTTTCAGTGAACCAAATTACTTTTTAAGTTTAAAACTAATAACAAGAACCCACTGAGGGTACGTTTATAAATTAATACAGTTAAAATTTTCATTAATTTACAGTTTCTGTAGGTTATAGTTTCAGTAGCTTTATCATAAATACCTGAAGAAACTTGGTTGTCAATACCTTTGGAAGCAACTAAAATCAATGATATTCTGGGCCTAATTCGAGACTTCTGGGACTTCGATAAACGGTTAGATGTTCATAATTAACGTGTCTTTTTCCAACACGAAGCTGTCTATTTATGGGAACTAATTGTTCTTAAAATTAAATGTGTCCAGCTTGATAGGGTATTATTCCTAACTTCATTGATTAATCACATTAATCAGTCCAATACCTTATTACTCAAGGGTAAATTATACTTACTCAAGTTTGTATACTACATCTTTCAATGTAATCATGAAGTGCTCAACAATGACATTCCCTCCATAAAACGATTTGAGATTATCTTCGGCAAAATTCGGACAAATGAATTAAGACTGCAAATTGAAATTATTTTCCTGGTTTCTCCGTATCTTCCTGATACATTAACCTGTGTATGTGTGCCAATTAAAATTATTTCATAACTATACTTACGCCTTTGACCCATCATAACATGTTGCATTTCTATGATAGATAATATAAACAAAAAAAATTCTGTAAATTGAGTTGTAAAATTTCAACTTGCTTCTTTTTAAGAGTGTTGGAAGTCTGTTATTCATGTGGGTGGAATATTCTTGGCTCCTATGCAGGTTCTTGCGCCGTTTGTAGACCGCAGGGGACAGGAGGTGGAATAGGCGGTTTATGATCTAGAATTTGCTGATAGTGATGATCCAATGGTGGGGAAACATTTGTAAAAGGTAACTAGAGAGTAAGGAATAGGAATTAAAATCTATCATGGTCTTGAATTTGTTTTGGAGGGCGTTAGGTTAGAACAATGATGTAGTAGGTGACCGGAGCTTCGAGTATGTTTTGGAGATTACAAGGGGATAACGCAGTGGGAATCAAATTTAAAGAATGTAGTTTGTGTTTTAATCTGCGTGACAGTGAGGCATTAAATATTTGTTCTGACGGAATGTTAAATATGGATGGAGATATTGGTGATGTCAGGATGATTTTTTAGGTGTATCTACCCGTATCTCAGTGGAACCAGGACTCTTGCCATTCATGGAAGTAAAGAGTTATAAATGCGGGATTTTATTTCAGTGGTAAGGACAATACGGTATGTAGTGGGAGGAGTTTCATCATGTAGTTGGATGGGTTCATGGAATTATAGGTTGCAGATTTGTAGGGCAGAGTTTAGTTCAAGTTTTAGTGGTTGAAAGTTTGGTATTGTGCAAGAGGTTGCATGGAAGTGTGACGGAATACGCGGGAGACATACAAAAGGTCTGGATCAGACTATTGCACGCAGATACTAAAAAATGCAGACTGTGTGAATTTCAGGAAATGTTTAAGTTAGCCCAGAATAGGAAACAATGGAGGTATGCGTCTAATTAGTTCCAGAACTGAAGACTTAATGATGATGAAACATTCGTGATCTAAGGAAGGATTATTTTGTAATCTTAAATTGTTCTCGCTTTAAGGTTTAAAATTCATTATGGTGGTTGTAAGGTTCAAAATAATAGCAATGGCCTTACTCGTAGCGTCGGTAGCACTGATTCTGTCTTCGAAGTGTAGAGGTCACTTGGAACACCAGTTGGCAAAGGGGTCCCTAGGGGTTTCTTTCCGCCAAATTTAAACTTCTCCTTCAAGTGATTCAAGCTGCAGATCGCCGAAACGATGATTCAGGTTGGTGATTAGCCTCTTCCGACTCGACGATCCGTGTCGCATCTACTCGATTGTCTTTGCTATGAGTTTCTTGCAGTCACTCTGCCTAATTTTATAGGAACGCGCCGCCACTGTTAGAGCGTATTTTACAAGACAAGCTGTGGAATATGCAAATAATAATGTTGTCGTTATAAATTCTTTCCTGAAATTTAGTTGCGCGAGTTTAATCTTCTTGCTTCTTATGGACTTTGTTTATCTTCAGTCCATAATCGATGTTACGTGAATACGCCAGACGCTGCATCGTGGGGCATCTACTCGACTTGGCGTCATGGCGCGTATCGACTTTCGCGCCACCGCCAGTTGTCGTTTGTCTAGCGCAAACCACACAGCAGGGACTGCCTTTCGGCAAATCTTGAATTCATAATTTATAACGACATTACATGTGATTTTCAATGCTCCACCCAATGGACTATTGGCCAGGAAGCGAGTTTTTTACCTGGAAAATTTGGAATTTTGCCGAACCCTTGCTGTTCGATAACGAGAGGGTCTTAACGGGCACCTCGACAGTGTGAAAATCCTACATTCAGCATCTGAACAGGTCGGAAAATCTCCATTTTCAAAATCACCTGTTGCATGGAAAATGAGTGGTGTGATTTTCGCAGTTAAAGATCCTACCTTGTTGGAACGCAAGGGTTCGGCAAAATTCCAAATTTTCCAGGTAAAAAAAACTCGCTTCCTGGCCAATGTAGTACCTTTGGGTGGAGCATTGGAAAATCACATGTAATGTCGTTATAAATTATGAATTCAAGATTTGCCGAAAGGCAGTCCCCTGCTGTGTGGTTTGCGCTAGGACAAACGACAACTGGCGGTGGCGCGAAAGTCGATACGCGCCATGACGCCAAGTCGAGTAGATGCCACACGATGCAGCGTCTGAAGAACGCAATCACACGTAACATCGATTATGGACTGTGAAGATAAAACAAAGTCCATAAGAAGCAAGAAGATTAAACTCGCGCAACTAAATCTCGGGAAAGGTAAAGGGGCAAACAAATAACTACGTGAAGTTATTTGTCGAAAATAATATCGATATCGGGCTTATACAGGAACCGCACCTGTATAGCCATAAAATAACAAGTTTTGAGAGTGGGGTTACCGTATTAAACACGGATTGCGAACGACCGCGTAGCGGGATAATAATAAATAATGGGACGTGCGCCGGAATTATTTTAAATAATTTATCCTACGAATTTTTAACGACGGCCGAAATCAAATCAGGGGGAAATGCGTTCTACGTAATAAACGCGTACCTCCCGCCGGTCGATTCCCGGCGAGAAAATCCCCAAACCGAAGACTTGATAAATCAAGTAGATAATATTATTCATAAAATCGGCAGAAATAAACCTCTAATCATCGGGGGAGATTTTAATGCCAAGTCGCCACTATGGGGCAGCCCTATCGAAGACGATAGAGGCTCGCAGGTTGCTGATCTTTTTACGGAATGGGACCTTAGTGTGATAAACACTAATGATTCACCTACGTTTGAGGGGCATAGAGGCAGCAGTTTTATAAATATTACTGCAGCCTCGCACGAGATGTTAGAAATCATTTGTGATTGGAAATTAAGGTCGGATGAGGAAACGCTCTCTGACCATAAATTAATAACATGGGACGTCGAAACCAAAGCAAGCGCAAACGAGCAGCTAACTATATTTCCGCGGTCCTGTAATAAAAAAGCAAATTGGGAGCGATTTAAACAAAAATTGGGCGAAAGTATCCCTGTGCTCGAAAATGAGCTATTTAACTGCTGAGAGCCAAACAAAGTAGAAACACTCGCGAAAAAATTAAACGACGCGGTAGTAGACGCGTCGTCGTATTCCATGCCGCAAAGAGAACATTTAAAGACAGCGTACCCTGGTGGACCCGGGAACTAACCACAAAGCGGGCAGAAACGCGTAACCTAATGCGCCGCTATCAACGCGCCTCGGGAGATATAAGAGAACAACGGAGAATAGGATATAATCAAAGTTACCGCAAATATAAAATATTAATAGAAGAAACGCGAACGAATGAATTTAAAGAATTCTGCACGCGAAACTCAGAGAAAAACCTTGGGGAACCGCATAGCGCGTAATTAGAGGAAAACAACAAAAAATCGCGCTAAGTAATATAAAGAAAACAAATGGCAAATACACGGAAGGTTTTAAAACCACGGCGGAATATTTACTAGAGAAATTCTTCCCATCGGATAATCTCGAGGGGGATGAAGGGTCGCACGATTTAGTACGTCGGGAAGCTGCAGAGGCGCAAGGAACAGGTGCCGATAAGGCAATCCTAGTTCACGAGGTCGTCAGGGCTCTTAGGAGGATGTACTCTAAGAAGGCACCGGGGCATGATGGAATCACTTTAGAAGCAGCTCTGGAGGCGTGCCTGCTAGCCCCGTGTGTCTTTGTCGGGTTGTTTAATCTTTGTTTAGAAAGGGGCGTTTTTTCGCGTTGCTGGAAAATCCAGAACGTGAAATTTATACCCAAACCTAAAAAGGCGGATGCGTCAGATCCGAGCAGCTATCGTCCAATTAGCTTGCTACCGGTGCTGGGGAAAGTTTTAGATCGCGTTATAACTACGCGTGTTGAGCACTTTGTGCGAGACAGCGGCGGTTTTAATAACCGACAGTTTGGTTTTATGGAGGGCAAGTCGACTATCGACGCGTTAGAGTTCGTTGTCGGGAACATTAAGAAAGCGAGAGATGCTAAAGAGTACTGTGTCGTTGTTGCTTTGGACATTTCAAGAGCATTTGATGCTGCCTGGTGCCCATTCATCGTTAGGCGTCGCGTGGATCAATGTAATAAGCATAAGACTACGAATCCCAAGGTTCTGGGTTCAAATCCCGACACAGCCGACTGCTTGAAAAATGACAGGTGAGTATTTTCCCCAAAAATTACGCCTTCGGTCGGATGAGAGGTTAAATGGAGGTCCCGTGTGTGAGTGTTGTCACGTACGTTAAAGATCCATACCTTGCCTGGAATGGCAAGGGTTCGGCAAAATTCTAAATTTCCAGGCAACAAAAAACTCGCCTCCTGGTCAATGTAGTACCTTCTGGTGGAGCATTGGAAATATAAATGCACGGCCATTAATCGTTTGCGATTTAGATCGTAGGGATTGTCCGCGAGACTTGATGTCTTTGGTCATGAGTTATTTCTCGGGGCGATTGGCACAGGTTGAAATTCCGGATGAACTTTTCGCGTGACGTGGAAAGGGGATGCCCGCAGAGGTCATGTTCTGGTCCCACATTTTGGAAATTGTTGTATGAGAGCATCTTTAGGGTCAAGTTGCCCGCAGGATGCTCAATCGTTGGATTTGCGAATGACACGCTTTTAATTGTAAGATCGAGATTGTTAATGAATATGCGCACAAAACCGAACGATGCGCTTAATAAATTACACGAATGGTCGCAGGCGGTAAAATTAAAATTTAACACGGCGAAGTCAGAGGCGCTTTATTTCGGCACGAAACCTGGACAGCGACCTTCTAGGCTAGAGTTAGGAGGGGAGAAAATTCCATTTAAAGATTGTATTACCTACCTCGGCGTCAAGATCGACGATAAATTTAATTGGAAAGCGCACGTACAATACGTAAAAAGTAAGGACGGCGAAATATCAAATAAAATGATGGCGGCGGCTTAAATAAAGTGGGGTTTCAGGCGCGAATCGCCGAGGACGATTTATGCCGGAGCAATTGAGCCGGCAATGCTGTACGCAGCTTCTGTATGGGCAGAAGGTTGTAAAGTCAGGGAGGTGCGTCAATTGAAGAGTGTACAACGCATAACCGCGGTAAAAGCGGCAATGGCGTACAGGACCACCTCCACGGAGGCGGTCCTGGTGATCGGTAGGACTCTCCCTATCGAATATGTCGTTAGGGAGATTAGAGATAGGCGATTAATAAATATAGGAAAAGGGCGCGAAATTGTCGAAGATTTTAATCTTGGTTATAGGGAAGTTGCGAGGAAGATCATTGTATCTGAGTTGGGGCACCCGGCTGATATTAGAGGAATCGAGTTTGTCGAAGGTGATGTGGATGCGACGAGTATCAGAATTTACACGGACGGTTTACGTAAGGAAGATGGACAAGCAAGCACGGTGTTTGTCGTGTTTAAGCAGGAATGAGAGGTGTTTCGGTTTCAAACCAAACTCGCGAACTGGAGCACAATTTTCCAGTGCGAATTGGTAGCCATACGAGAGGCTATCGATTACGTAATAAACCATACGGGCAGAAACGAGTATTATATAATCAGTGATAGTAAATCGGCGCTGACGGCTTTAACAAACATGAACACCTCGACAGACCTCCAAGCGGACGTCTGGAGGATAGCGCATACGGCGCTCGAGTTTCGACGTTTAAAGTTTTGTTGAGTCAGGTCGCACAATGGTAACGTAGGAAACGATAGGGCTGATGAATTAGCTAAAGAGGCCGCGACGGGAGACTTTCAAATATCACATTCGTCGATACCGAAGCCTTTGATTAAAAGAAAGCTGCTTGAAAAGTCAATCCGACAATGGACAGAGAGGTAGAACAACGCTGCCACGGGCAGGTTGACCCACAAATTCATACCGAGCTTAGAAGCTAGAGGCAAGATCGAGGTAAAACTCGATCATAAAATGGTTCAGTTGATAACAGGGAACGTCGCCCTGAAAGCGTATTTACATAGGTTTGGGTTAACCAACAACGACCGCTGTGAATGCGCTGAGGGCGCGGAAAGCGCAGAGCACGTGCTCTTCGACTGCCCGCTTGAAGCGGCAAATCGAGGGTTGGCTGATACGAAATTAGCTATCGTAGGTTTGGCATGGCCAAAGAGCCTAGAGGAAGTCGGGGAAGTGGCTAACCAGAAGGCGTTCTGTACAGCCTTTAGAGAGTTCGCAGGAAGGGTTGCGAGATTAGACGGTGATAACCGTGTGTAAGTCGGGAGGGGATGGTGGGAGGATTGAAAAATTATAGATTTCGAGCTGGCGTGATCTTGACATGATAAGAGCATGATAACCAAAACCTGCAAAAAAAAAGAAAAAAAAAAGAAAAAAAAAGAAGGAAACCAATAATAATAACAATTAAATAGGTATACCCAAAACCCTAATATGCACGACGAATACACCACTAAAACAATTACTGTCCCACCTTCTACGCGCGGAAAATCGGGAATAAACGAAACAAATAAATAACAACAAACTAAATCAGGAAAACTCATTAATTTAAATAAGTGTAATAAATAAAGAAATAATAAAATAGAGTAAAACCGCGCATCCCCCCAGGACTTAAAAGTGAAGTGATAGTAATTGTGATCCCCCAGAACGTTTAGTGCATATCCACCAAGTCTTTAACAGTGCATATTCAACTCCCCATAAAAGTAGAAAACCAATAGATGTAGGTAGACGACCAGATCTTTGGATGCTGGAGAAATTTATATTGGAGGTAAGAATAAAATTGTGGCGGCTGTACTCGCATTAGCATTGATTTGTGATTTTAAACAGATTTTAAAATAATCTAACAAGCACGTTTTTGTGTAATAGCGCTAGTCGATATAATGCTCATGCGAGTGCACCTGATAATGTATCTGCTTTTGCTAATATATGCACTGTTACATGCTTTTGCTTATTCAGATATTTATTTATATATTTATTATATGTTTATTTATATATTTATGTTATATTTATATTTATTTTTACACTTATATTTTAGCCTGCATTGTATTGCTTTGTGGCTTGGTTTAATTCGTTTGACGTTCTGTCGCCAATTTTTGGTCGCAGTATATATAGAAACGAAGATTGTATATATAATATGTCAGTTAGGGAATGATAGGGAACGTTAGGGACAAATTTAGGATAAAATACTTAGATCAGGGAGGACGAATTTGTAAATTTATAAAGCAGGCAAAATAGCTGGAATCACTATTAATACATTTGGCAAATGCTTAAAAATTTGAATCCATTTTAAATTAGCTAGCTAGATTTGGATAGTTTTAAGTCGACCCTTCAGGTCGCACTAGTAAGCAGAGGTGGCGTCTGCTATCCAGTATTACTGGTCTTTCACCCTCTCATTTTTGCTCGTGTCTTGTTGATCAGGCATACTCCAAAGTCAACGCTAGGGATACCATTATTTAAACCCTATTTTTAGTTTTTGTTTCAGTTTGTTAGATTTTTATTTAGGGTGGATTAATTATGAAGTTAGAATAAATTAGAAGCACGTTTATTTTTCGCGTTTAAACCCAATGTATTACCTTCGAGTGGAGCATTGGGGATGTGGCCGCAATTATAGCGGCCCTTATTCAAATTATAATGTCGTTATAAATTAATGATAATTTGAAGAACAAAAATCATTAAATTAAGAATATCAGATTTTCGGGTGGGGTGGAGGTGGGAAGGCAAATGACCTGCCGTTAGTACCGGCACTTTTGGAAAGAATTTAGTATTTCTCCTGTTTCCTTATGTTCATTTATATTTCACTCTAATGATTTGTGTTCTCTGGTTTTCAAACGTATTTACTCAGAGGGGTGCAAATCAAGTGGGCTACTACTAAATAATAACAAAAATAAACAGAATTAAAATTAATATAAATAAAACAGTCGGCATTAGAAAATCAAACCACATGGGTTGCGCCAGTTTATACAAAGGGCGTTTATAAATGAGGGTTGATTCTCTATGAAAGCTTATATTCATACTTCACGGTATAATTTGTAAAATTCTTTTGATGAACATATTTACATGCAATCTCTGGGGATTTAATTATACTACCCGTCCGTACTGCATACAAACTTTAATAAATTATTAAACCAGGTTACTTTTCTTTTATCTCTAATATAAATCGAAAATTTGATAAAACATTAGGTAGATGACCACTAAAACTGGTGAATCATGTAGTGGCAGATGGTTTGGTGAAGCACCACAACACGCACATCAAAGAAGCCAATGCTATCATGACACGACAGATGAAATACCGGGTTAACTTTGTAGCTTGTTATCTATCTTGTTCAGATCGCTACATTTTGTATGACCCCATCTTTTGTGAATGCATACATGATAGGACTTAACAACCACCCCGTGGCTTACAGCTGCCAACACTTAAAACTATATGGGTAATTATTAGACAAGTCGAGACCTTATTTGTTACATCAACTGCAATTCAAGAGCTAATTTCTTATTGCTATATTGTATAGAGGGTTGACAATTAAAGCTCTAGTGCTTTTTGTACTAAGAGAAGAATAGCAATAAGTTGTAAAAGCCATTATTTTTAGATAAATTAGAAGTTATATATTTTTACAAAACTTCAACAAGTTAGAATCATCACCCATTGAAGAAATTCCAATTTTTATTTTATTATCACGCACTGATAAAGTTAATATATCTCAGATAAAAGAGGTTTTGGCATTGTAATTTTTAATAGTCATGAAACGAAAATTGTCATCTCACCTTGATGTGGGCGGGTGACTAACAATAAAATCACGCTCAGAGGAAGAACAGTCTTCTGATATAGTTAGGGCTCTATTCCTGGGCAGACCAATGAGAGATGGTCGTAGGTCTTCAAAAGCTATACTTCAGACAACTCACTAACGTTAGAGCAACACTAGTGATGATGCCACAAAGTCCTAAGCTCATAAAAAAATATGTACTTTAGCGTGCAACGTTACCATAAACTGTTCGACAGTAATTATAATAATTTTGAACTAAGATGGACTAAAAATTACAAGTCCAAACACTGAACTCGGGGTGGGTGCCAAGGAAAATACAACTCACCTCTACATTCACAAAGGCCACGAAAAAAGCTGCAAAATAATCCGTTTAAAATAACGACCTTTGGAGTCTTCCGGATTAACTTGGAATTCTAACTTCCGCGGTTATTTCAAAAGACTATCAGGGGGGTATGTATTAACGGATAATGCCAAGATGCCACTACTTTGTTAATTATTATTTCTAACGAGAAAGAACTAATAGGAAAAAGTAGAAACCACTTAGTGTACAAGTGCTTCTGTTGTCACACACCTAACCTTGCACCTGCAAGAAAAGGTAAATTATTTAAATCACAAGGAGTCGCTATTTGCGTCCCTGGATAACACATTAAAAATATGAAAATATATATTACTGTTCGCAGCTGTGTTGGATCTAAATTTTAGACATCTTGTTCGGTAAATACGGTTAAAATTGGAATGACATTTTCATGCTAGATTCAATACCTTTTAGGTAAAATTTTATGACTGATAATTCCTCAATCATGAACACCTTGTTTCATTTAAAACACCAATAATAAGTGTTATTACAAGAATATTAGTAGTTATACAATGCGACTATGGACCCAAAGTAGGTCAGTAGGTCAACCGGTCCCAAGGTCAATGTGACTATGGATCCAAAGTAGGTCAGCAGGTCAAATTGGTCCTAAAGTCAATGCGACTATGAACCCAAAGTAGGTCAGTAGGTCAACTGGTCCCAAAGTCAATGTGACTAAGAACCCAAAGTAGGTCAGTTTATCAACTGGTCCCAAAGTCTATGCGACTATGAACCCAATGTAGGTCAATGGTCGACTAATAACTGCGTTAATTTAAAACCAAAGTAGATCAGTCGACTTGAAACTGCTTCTGGTGCAAATACAGTTGCATAATTTTGGTAGCCACTTAGCAGTATACAGGCAGGGTTGCATAAAAAGAGGAAAAGGGAAAAGTGCTGCGCCAAGATTATTCATTTCTGATTGAATAAGCAAAATTTGTTATCAATATGAAGCTATAATTTGTTCGTCATTAAGATAAGAAGTGTAATTTAAGCATTATAAGTATGGATTTCGGTCATTTTAACAAAAGTACCTACCGCAAACCATTCACACATTGTAAACACCTTATAGTGAACCAAGAATATAAGGTTTTGAAAGTGAAATCAATAAAAAAATTTGATGATCGAGTAATGATAGAAACAGGGGAATTTAAATGTATTTTACCGCTACGGTACTTTGAATATCTCCTAGCCGATGGAATTAAGAAGTTAAACAATAGTATTGGTCCATACAAAGATGTTTACATAATCAGTAAAGGTTTTATAGGAGTCACTGTTAATATAGAATTTTCCGAGTAATGTGAAATGAAAACAAGCGAAAGAAGAACACTATGTATTTTTCTTTATTGTAATTTATAAAATATATATAATTGGAAAATATAATGTTATGTACTCTAGGATAAACATAGTACAATTCACCTAAGTTGTTTATATCTTCGTTTTCCAAATGAGCAAGCATTCCAAATATAAAGAACAGTTCTAACTTACTCCAAACTTTTTTCTTTCAACATTAAACTTTTCGCTGCTTCCAACTCGCTCCAAACTTTTTTTAAAAGTTTTCATTTCTGATTTGTTTTACAGAACACATATCTACAACTCTAAACGGTTCTGTGAGGGCTGTCATCTTCATCTTCGACGCGCGGTCGTTTCTGGTTGTTCTTCTACTTGTTCACTAAATAAATTCAGCTGAAGATTAGATCAAGTAAATGCATTAAGCGAATTATATCTATATTAAGCCAACGAATACATAGTGAATTGGTGTCATCAGGTCGTTCGTTACAATTGGCGGATCAGCCCACGGAGCCAACGATTTTTCCAGCACTTCATTTGCATTGACTATAAACTGCTCAATAATATTAACCCGACCACTATTGTTATTCTTTCCTGAACATTTAACAAATTGCACAGATATCTCGAAATTTGCCAAAGACAGACAGACAGACAGACTGATTGCATCAATTTCTCATTCTCGCTTTTAAAGAATAACAAGTCGTAGTTATTAAATCGCGAACTCAGTTATCTGTAAGAAATATAAACTGGAAAATTTATGAAATGCTCCAAATTCAAAACTAGAAATAAAATCTGTTGAAATATATGCTATGAGTTATTTACTGGTTACTGGTTTCCTAACATTTAACAAATTACACAGATATCTCGAAATTTGCAAAGACAGACAGACAGACAGACAGATAGACAGACTGATTGCATCAATTTTTAATTCTCACTCCTAAAGAATAACAAGTCGAAGTTGTTAAATTGCGCACTCGGTTATCTGCAAGAATATAAACTGGAAAATTTATGAAATGCTCCAACTTCAAAACTAGAAATAAAGTTTATTGAAATATATGTTATGAGTTATTTACTGGTTACTGGTTTCCCAACATTTAACAAATTGCACAGATATTTCGAAATTTGCCAAAGACAGACAGACAGACAAACCGACAGACTGATTGCCTTAATTTTTTATTCTTGCTTTTAAAGAATAACAACGTAGTTATTAAATTGCGAACTCAGTTATATGCAAGAAATATATACTGGAAAATTTATGAAATGCTGCAACTTCAAAACTAGAAATACAATCTATTAAAATATATACAGATATCTCGAAATTTCCCAAAGACAGACAGACAGACAGACAGACAGACGCGAGTAATGTGAAATAAAGACAAACGAAAGAAGAACACAATGTATTTTTCTTTATTGTAATTTATAAAATATATATAATTAGAAAACATACTATAATTCACCTAAGTTGTTTATATCTTCGTCTTCCAAATGAGCAAGCAACCTAAATATAAAGAACAGTTCTAACTCACTCCAAACTTTTTTCTTTCAGCATCAAACTTTTCGCTGCCTTTCTAACTCGCTCCAAACCTTTATTTTTGATTTGTTTACAGTACACTCACAACTACAACTTGACAAAAAAAAGGTCGAGCAATTATCACACCTCTTGGCATAAAAAACTCTGCCAGCACTTTATTTGCATTGACTATAAACTGCTCAATAATTTTAACCCGACCACTATTATTTTTATTATTCTTTCCTGACAAGGACAATTTTGAAAAAGTTTTTATTTTTGATTTGTTTACAGAACACAATTACAACTCGACAAAGAGATCGAATGATTATTACCTAAAACTAAAACTTCAAGGTTGGAATCGTTGCATGTATAAAAACCGACCGTTGATGCTGACAAAAGCGCTCCAACAGCACTAGCAGCTTTCACGTTAACTACTTGTATGCAAAAGTTCGTTTTATTTTCGCGTCCGAAGCTCCGTGCTTTTACTAACAGCTTCAAGTATAATAGTCACATTAGCTATCGCACCAATCGTCCGATGATTGTGCGTCGATCAAATCCTGCAAGACCCGACCAGATGTTTAGTCGTTAATAATCTGATTTGATCTGCCTCCTCTTTTGCTAACTGTCGGATTTTATGTTTTATGTCGTAGGCACAATGCATACTATTTTTTTTCTCACGGATTGTGCGTCCGTCGAGTTTAATGTCGTTCTATCCATGTGAAACGTCATTTTGTTCTCGGGTTTATACATTTAAAATCGAAAACTGCGTAATTCGTTATCTATATTATAACATACTAATTTTATGGTTGTTTATGAGTACGAGTATTTGGTTACTGGAGTGAATGTTTTCATAGTTGCTGTTTCTTGAACTCGTTTAAATTTGTACAAACAATTTTAATATGCAGGTTATTTTCCGAGTGTTATCTGTAATTTTGTTTGAATTTAAAACGAAGTGGTGTAAAGTCTCGATATTTATTACGGTTTGTATTTAATAAATTGGATGCTCTTACTATTTTAATTCTTTCATTCTAATTTAATGTTATATTGAATTAGCAACGTTAGTAAATGTAAACTACTAGAGCACCTAAATTCTACAAGCTGCTTTCTTGCTAAAAGCTTACATAACTCACTGAAGTTAATAAAATTATTTCTACTACTTAATGTTTCCTGAAGTAATGCGCCAGCATTACAAACTATAATAAGTTATTGGTCTTAAATATAAATCGACGTCTTTTATGTATGACCAAAAATTTTTGAGGGACTTTATAACGGTCATACTTTTTTGCTCGTTGATAACCTATTGTAGCTTTGTGAAAGTGAGTTCACTTGGGGAAGCCAATACTAAGCTTTGCACCATTTATGTATTAGTAATAGTGCAACAGCTGCGTCAGTGGTGCCGAGACGATCGAGTAAATTTGTACGATTGTGGTATCAACAGACTGTTGATAGCGTATTGTACTTTTTGGAATGATTGTTTGATATTGTTAGTACACTAAAATATTTGGAAGGTCTTGAATTAGCAGGCAAAGGGCTCCTGTTGCTTTGCACAGCGAGGTATATCAAATTTTGAACCTTAAGGCACACCTTTGAAGGTTCTGATTTCTAGATGTTTTAACGGGTAAGGGCATCAACGATTTTTGTCGGACGATGATCGCATAAGCAATAACTGTGTTTACTACAAAAATCGTATTCGTTGAGGTAGGTGGCTTGTGTTACAGGAAACGTTTGAATAACATTGTTCGATAGCTCGCGTTCTACTTTGCTAACGATGGGCTCCTTCTTGAACCGGTTGTATATTTGTATACTTATGCACCGGATATGAGTTACTTGAGGCGATTGCAACGCTTAGCTGATTTGAGTGCCACTACTAATTTCAAAATACATCGCTCAATTTGTATAGTTTTAAACGCGTGAGCGCGTGCGCACATACATGCGTGTGTGCGTGCGTGTATGCGCGCGTGCGTGTATGCGTGCATGAGAGTGTATTCTTACGTTAAAAACCTCTACCTTACTTGAATTGGCAGTGGTTCTATTAAATTTTACAAATTCATTTGCTGATCAATGTAATATCTTCGGTTGTAACACCGGATAATTCAAAAATACGGTAAAAATAGAGGGGTCTTGCAGTGTGCTAAGATACCATTAAATTCTAAACTACCAGGTAAAAATCTCTTAGTTAATGTAGTACCTTTGAGCCGAGCATTAGAAAATTCAAATTTACAGTTGTTACATTGATATACAGTGATTAAATGCCAGCTGTGGTAACCCAAAAATTGAAAAATCATGTCCAGAGGTACGATATGGCGAAGGTTAAGTTTGGTTAGTTGATTCTAGCGTATGGGTATGGTTTGAAAATGGATCGGTCGTCGTTTATAGTTAATAACTGTTTTGATGTAGAAATCATGATATGCCTAGAATGCCTTACTTTATGCGTGTGGTTCAGTGGAGTCATGTGTGACTAATCAAATTTCAATTGGAAGACCTCTAGTAACGTCTGCGAAAACAGAATCCTGTCAAATTATACTGCAACCGGACCTGGCTCATGGTTCGACGAACTACCTTTTCTATTATCCAGAATACACTCCGTGGTATTGTCTTAGTCTTGCGTTGCCTAATCTGCGCGGTACAACGTCGCACTACTATGTCTGGCTGCTAATATTGATCAATGACTTCAATAGTACTTCCTTGGTAGTTACATAGTGGTTGTCCTTTTATACTCTACCTGGTTTGTTCTCTTGTAGACTGGACAGTTTGAACTTTCAAGTTTTGTTCAATGTTGATAATTTAAGGGATAAAATCGATGACTAATGTTGAATTTAATTACCAGAGCTGGAGGAAGCCATTCGGAGAAAAGTTCGATGTCGTTGTTTATGTTCATAGATGTGTTTTGTTACGTATCGAATTAACGTTAAATATCTGAATTAATTTTACTCTACAAATGCGAAGCGACGTACCATTAAAATAGTGCACTAACTAGCTTTCACCAGTTAGAGGTGGGTTCTATAGCACAAAATGCAAATTTTTACTGAATACTCCTTCACCTACCTGGAAACATCTTTGAACTTTCCGTCTAATAAAACCTTTGGGCGCCAATCTAATTGGATAAACCCTGATTTTAATTCCCCTAGAAGATGGATGTTCCGAGAGAGGGTTTGCGTTTGCTAATGCTGTTAGTGGTTGATAGAAGCTTTCGTACACGTCTTCTCACCTTGTACTAATTTAAAATAAACACAAATAATAAGTAAACTTCAAGTCTTGCGAACCTAACCTATATTCTCAATGAATATCACAGTAAATAACAAACAAAAACACTATAATTTACCCCTAATTGGCCAAATATGCTTGCATCTAAAAAGCAACTTAAATTTATTAATTATAAGTATCCAATCAAATTAATCTATACAGATTAATTATGCGGTTACAACTATGGCGCTTTTTCATATACGAGTTTCGGTATTTACAAAACGCTTTACATTAGCGTGCACAAACGTAGAAAGTCCTCATAATAATAAGTATTACTCATTCTTATTATTATATCCCATCACAATTATTAAATATACAACAGTATGGAATGTTTAGCAGCTAGAAAGCAAAAATTCAATAACTTACAGGTTTATGTTGGTCGTGTACATCAAACAAACTTTTAGTGCAGAAAATGCTTCACACAGAGGGGTTCTTTCACCTGCAACGATATTTTTAATTCTGAGCTTTTATTGTTGTTTTGAAAACTTGTTTTTTGAAAATTACCGGGTTTTAAATACCTTTATTTTTGCAACCCGATTTACAACCATATCCGCACGGTGATGCTTGTGTAGCTCTGTCATGCTCTTTGGTCTTGAATAAGTGAAGGTAGAAAGCTCCTCTTCCTTATGATCCGTCAGTTTTGTAAGTTACAACGTTCCAGAGTATTATCTGATTACTCGTTCTTACGAATTATTCGTCTATCCTATTGTCGAGTTCAATGTCATCCTATTTATGTCAACGGTCATCTTGTTCTCACACTTTTGAAAGCGGTGTTGCTTGTTTACGGTCGTAATATATTTTTGGACTGTATATTTACGAGTTTATGATTATTAGGGTAATCTACCATAGTTTCGATTTCTTAGAATCCCTGTCGGCTCTTATTCTCCTTCACTGTTTACATGTTAGGCATTAATTTTTTATTGCGGTTTTTATGACTATTTGTGTTGTTAGGGTGTCGGTCCAACTCCATGATTCAATGATTTGTTTTTGAACTCATATGAATGTTTACAAATAAGTTATTCTAAGGCGGTTATTTTCCAAAGCCTGTCAGTATTTTTCTAAATTTAATACAAAAATTTCAAAATCCTGATCTTTATTACTGTTTGTTTTTAATGTATTAGCTGCTTTCCTGTCTATTTCTGTGTCTTAGTTTAATATTATTATGAAATAGTCACGTTATTATTGTAAACACCAAAGGATATTTTTGTATTGAAAGCTTATTTAACTAAATAAAGCTCCCTAAATCCTTTTCTATTAACTAACATTTGCTTAAACAACGCACTAGCGTTGCAGTCCGTCTTCTAAGAGGTAATCTATTTCTCACGTGTTTTAGGTACTAGTATATGAGTTGTTATATTCTTTTAAAAATGTTCTTATGAAATCGGTATAAGTTGATTTTGAGGTTTTGTATATTTTTCACTGGATAGTGGTTTCTTTTCGAAGCTGCTGGACTACAATGCTCGGGTCTTTCTTAACTGATTTAGAAACCATTCAGAGTCCTTTGGAGTGTTATCGGAGATTTGAGATGCGTTTGATTGTCGTGAATCTCGCACGTTTGTGCAGACTTATTGGTAGAGTTGCATGGCGTGTTCAACAGTTGGATCTTTAGAGAGACTACAGGGTGCACTGTATCAACCTAGACTGATTTGGTTCCTGTTTGGAGTGTATGGAATAAGGTTGAATTGTTGTAGCCTCACTTGTAGGGCTTATGGAAGTACTAGTAAATATCTTTTGTTTGGCAGTATCTGACAAGGAGAATTTTGTTAAATTATGGCACTTAAAGTTGTGCTATTTTTATGATTTGCTGAACATATACCATTAATAAAAAAATACCTGGTACGTCATATACTTTGGAACAGCTTTTGTTAAACCTGCAGATACTAATTCTGCGAAGCAACAGAAATATGAAATTTGTAACATTTCTTTGAAATGTTTATAATCATATGTCACTTTAATAGTTTCTCTATTGGCAAATCTCATCAATAGGGTTAGGGTTGTCGCCTTTAAAAAATACAATTTTTAGTTTAGATGCATTCTTGATCTAACGAAGGATTATTTTTGTTTCTTTCATTGTTCATACTCAAAGGTCGTCAAATTCACTGTGGCGGTTTATAAGGTTAAGAGTAATATACCGTTATTTTGTATTCTAAAGTAGTGCAGTTTTATAATTCATTTGTTTTGATTAATAATGTATAACGTTGACACCTATGACGTCATTGTTTTGGAGTAAAGGATTTTTACACGCGAAATTATGTCGATACTCGAAGTAGAAAAGCCCATTTTGTTAGTATAAGTTAATATTCAGTTACATATGTTAGATAGACAACAATGACAAAAGTAACTTCAATTTGCAGTCATAATTTATTTGTCCGAAGATAATCTCGCCGTGTATAGAGGAAAGATAATTTTTTTGTAGAGTACTTCGTCATTACCATTAAAAGAAATATCATGCAAATTTAAGTAGGCGCAGTTAACTTTTGGGTATTTAACTGATTAATGTGATTAATCGATGAAGTTCAAACAATATGCTACGAGGTTGGTTACTTTTAATTTCAGGAACAATTGGTTTCCATAGATAACTTCATGCTGGAAAAAAGAGCATTTTAATTAAGATCATCAAACTTTTTACGAAGTCCCAGAAGTCGTGTAGGATCCGGTTAGAACGCATTGAGTCCAGAATATCATTAAATTTATTATTTCCAAAGATCTAGAATTACTTTCTTGATTTCAGGCTTTGGCATTCTCTTTTTATTTTTTCTGAGAATTTACCTTAGAAATTCCTGTATTTCGAGATTAGGTGGCGTCCAAGATAATGTAAAATTCTTTTGTAATGTTTATAATCACATTTTATTGTAATCGTTTCTGCATTGGTAATTTCTACCAATAGGATTATGCATATTGCCTTTAAGAAATATAATTCTTGAATCATATTTTGACATGATGTAGTTGATTATGGCGATCAATTCCGTAGTCATATTTCCATAAATATAGTGCCAAAAATTATATTTCTTAAAGGCAATAACCCTAATACTATTGGTGAGATTTACCAATACAGAAACCATTCAAATAAAATACGATTACTAATATTTCAATGAAATGTTACAAATTTCAGGTTTTCGATTCGCACTGAGGAAAAGGGAGAAAAGGACACAATTTTATTCAATGTGTATGGAAGAAACCTCTCTATTTTCACAATTAGGACTTAAATCGCTTTTATAAAAATTTCCCAAAGGCATATTATATTTTTAATATGAAAGATGTCAAAAGGCGATGATAAAATTAAAACTCTTTAAAACCAACCCCACGTGGAATTTCAGGCAACACCGGAAACATTCGATTGTTAGTCGCGTGGCAGAAGCGTGTTTTCAAATTGAATGTGGAAAACTGTGTTAATCGACAGGATCTCGTAAACGAGTACCATCTGTTGACATTGATAGAACCTCAGCGTACTTCCGGTTACAACAATACCCTTTCCTGTAGAATTAAATCTTTATTTCCTGTAAGCTGAATTATTGTAAGTATACGTAGGGTTTATTTGAGCGTATGTTATCATGCCCGATTATTATGCTATTAATTATATTTGTGTGAAACTGACATTTTACATGATTAAATGTTAAATAATTATATGCGTTTTGTGGTATTTATTTGATTATTTTTTGCCTAAATTTAAAAATTTGAATTCTTATGTATTAAACGCACTTTTTAAATGACAATCAGGACTTTTCATAATCTGCGTATCCACCAAGCCACGTTATAGAAACCGAGAAGAACTTTCTATTCATTTTTTCTTTTCCTTTGCTACTTTTTGCAGAAGCCCAGTGGAGAAGAAACGCTGTTGAAGGCGAAAACAATGGTTTCAGAATACGCCTCTTCTTGAGCAGCGAAGTGTTACCGTAGAAAATGGACCTGTAGGAAAAGATACAAAAAACTCCTGAAAGACCGAAAAATGTATTATTTATGCAAATAAAAATTTAGTAAAGTTTTTTATTGGAGTGTCGAGAGTTGTAATAGAAATAGTTTCAGAAGACAAGATGTATTACGTCAATGCTGTTAAAAGTACAGGAAATGTTCTATATTTACATACAGAAACGTGGTTGAGGTACAAACTTTGCAATGATTTTCTACATCAGGTTTTGATTAATAATGTAGAAGTAAAACGTTGATGTCTATGACATCATCGCCATGGGACGAAGAATTTTACACCCTAAGTTATGATTCAGAAAATGGTAAAAGTATTTTCTTTAGTTCAGGCTAATGTTCTATAGAGATAATTTTACATATGTTAGATAGAGAAAAGCGTTAAAAGTAATTTCTATTTGAAGTAAAACAATTTAACAATAGGGCACATTAGCGGCGCGACTTACAAGGCTCTTTTATGGAAAACTGGCTCAGTATAGAATCAGCCCGCCTTTAAAGCGCAGTTTGTATTTATAAGAAATGCAATCAACATGTTTCTCTTTCAAAAGAATTCCCATTATAAAATGTCAAGTATTTCTACAAACAGCACCTGCAGGTTTTTAAACATAAAACAGGTGCTATATATTCCTGAAATATGGTTTGCACACAAGACCCAATTAATGATGACATAACGACTTCCATGAATTGTCAACAAGTGGGACATTGTGATTGTTCGTACAACTGCACATCTGCGAAATAACAAAATACAGCATGATAAAAGTTCTTGGTATTAGTCTAGATAACGAACCATTCAAAACTTTTACGTTGCAAGTGGCTGAAACACATATCGAAGAATTTGCAATCGCTGATCTTTTAAAGGAAACCATAGAAGTATTTGATGCATGTGGTTAACTTATTTTGAAGAATTTATACTGCGAAGCTTCTAGTCTTTTAAAGAAGCGATGCAGGTGTTTAACTTATTTCAAGAAATTTGTAATTGCCGACTTCTTTCAAAGAAAGTCGAGCTTATTGGTTGATAATTTGTATAATGTGAAAGTTAAGACAAAATTTTATGGCCTTTTAAATAAACTAAGTTTGAATTTATTATTCGTGCAGAAATAAATCGCTTGCAGCGATCTAGCGTAACGAACTAATTTAGTTAAATTAAAATAAACTACACGCACAGCTCACTTATTGACGATAATTAACATGAAAATGCTTAGCGTCTCACATTCTTATTCTTTTCTGATATTTAACATTTCTATACAAGTTCATATACTTTTATAATATATTTCAGTTCGACATGGAACTCACTATATATCCGTAGAAGTAAGTAAATGCTATCATTATAGAACGCTGACAACTGTTAATTGTTACATAAGTAGCGTCGTAGTTCATGGTATTGCAAATTAAATGTTCACAACAGTATTTCAGTGTTACTGAATTAAATTGCTAAATTTACCCTACACTCTTCTTGTGTCCAAGGCTAAAACTTACGATGATTTGGCCTTCTAATACAAGTCCTGAACAATAAATTATAATAGGTGTTGAATGCTTAAATTGTTAAATTGTTAGTAAATAAATTTCTATACAATTACATGTTTAATTATAGACTAGTTGAGCATTCTTTTATAAACTAGTATGTACAACCGTCTTAATCGTAAATTCTGACTATAATTATATTGAACTTCATTCACTTTGTTACGTTAAATATCGGAAAGCGATTGATTCTTGCATTAATTTCCAACTACTTTAATTAACGCTTCCTACAAATTCTAAATCAAGCGACGGTCCGCTTTTTTATGCTATTCCAATTAAAATGAATATTTAAAACCTCCTATTAAAATTTCCCTAAATGTTGAAATACGTGCAATATATTTTATACAGCGTTTCTAAAATTTTCTGAAATGTTTGCGTATCGCTAAAACAATTTCGCTTGATTCGTTGAAAGAAGCAAATATTTTTCTTATCGTTAAACCATTTGTAAAAGGCTATAACACATTCTAAAAGCTACTTATCATTTCTAATAGTTTGTTGAAATACACACCGTAATAAGTGCTTCTAATGGTACTAAGAAATTATAGTTCGTTATACCTGCACGTGTTCAGCCGCTCCACCTTTTTGAGCAATAAAATCGTCCCCTCATTAATTCATTCTCGGTTTTGTAGTGCGAAAGAAATCGCTATGGTTTCTGTAAACCTTTAGGCAACCGGTTATACGTGGGTCTTCCTTTGACTGTATGCAAGGTTGCATACTCTCTTGCTTGTTTCAAAATATACGTGGATTTCTCATGCGATAACACAGAATTCTATAGAAATTATTATAGTCTGTTTGTTTGAGCTAATTATCTATCCTTTGACGAATAACTCGCAATTGTTGTCTGGAATATATTTTTACTTGTTTTCGCAGAATATTTAACATTTTATTGCTGGGAATGGTTTTTCGTTATTTCCCTAATCGTTCTCAATCTGTATAAATACAAGTTGGGTTTTTGAAAAGTTCTCTTACCTCTCTTTTCTATTTGATTATAATTCTATACAATATCCTTGAGCGCAAAGAAACGTTGTTGAGTTGCGATCTTAAAATGCGTTGTTGTATGTAGTGTTCTTGCTCTACGACGTTTTTGAGCTAACCCGAAATCTAATTCTTTTGTATCTTTATTGTACCCGTTTCCCCTGTTTTGTTGCGGTATTCGCTGTACGCAATTTTATTTATTTACTTTGGTGAGTTCTATCTTGTCTGCACGGAATAATGTAACATAAAATTTCGCGTACCCAACGTGGGGCCATGATTTTTGAAACTTTTTTTTTACTTATTGTGGCTACGATTTTTGATACTTTTATGCTGTACTTAACATTTGCTTGATTTCTGGAACCGTTTTTTTTACTTAAAAGTTTGCCCCCAATTTTTGTAAACCTCTATTCTTATCAACGTTTGGTCCCGAATTTTCTGTACACACACAGTTTCACCTTGCAAAAAATTTTTTTTTGGTTGCGTTCGTTTTATTGTCCCTTGTTCGATATGTGGTGATTTTCAAATAGATTTCCCTTTATACGGAGTTATCAGAATTGTGTTTTGCTGGTAGAGTTTTTGAAAACACTGTCGCCCAAACAAAACAAATTCGCCACTTTCATAACCAAGTCTAGTATTAAACTTCTCAATTTGGAAATAGAAATTACACACTCGAACATCAAATTTTGGAACATACCTACTACAAGGGCGAACCTGTACAATACACATCCATACAAGTTCAAAAACAAACCATCAAATCATGGAAGTGGATCGACACACTACAACCACAATAATCATAAAAACAGCTATAAAATTAATGCATTACATGCAAATCCTGCGAGCAATTGACTTCGACCTTAAAATCGTTTAAACGCAGAAAATGTGAGAACGAAATTTTTAAAAAGGGAGAAAGTTAAATAACGACTAAGTTTTAAAAAATTGGGAAGTTAGTTACGAAAAAAGTGCTGGAAAAGTAAGCGTAGGTGTGGACAGTAGACTGTGGGCAGGTTCCTCTCGGTGAGTCGTCGACAACATATTGTTTTCAAACTTTTCTAGATAAAAAAACCAGAAAACTGAAGCACGTGGGTGTCGTGAAATATATATTCGCGTCGGTCTAGTATTGAAAAATGGCATTTGTCAATAAAAGGGTAATGAACGGATTTCACCTTTTAACGAAGATTGGAATTTAAATAAACGGAATGAGGTAATCTTCGTATCGATAGTCAATAGAAAGGTGAATGAATCATTGGGGTTCCCGAATGTGCTTAATTAAAAAAACCACATAGTGAAATTTAATCGTCAGTACCGTTTAGTTTTTTTTTTACGATTTATAATTGTGTACATGTGAATTTTAAATCTATATAGTTCGAAATTATGTAGTGGGAAATTAACATTCCGTTAAATAATTATTATGTTAAAGTATGAAATTTAAGCATAATATTATTGGGAAAAGCAGTTTGAATATTTTTAAAAGTAAATAATATGTAAATGTAAACTTTTTTCTGGAATTATTGTCAGTCAAAGTGTGTGAGGACATCGTAATGGTTAAAGAAAAAGTGTGTATAGCGCTGTTTTTCTATGTATTGATATTAAGGTCATTTCCAGAAATGGGATTTTAACTATCACATAGATCAATCTTGGAAACAAACAATGGTATGACAGCACCAAAGTTTATTAATTATATTGTATGCGAACACAGAAACGTAAAATCCATGCATCCGGACACGACCACTCCGCATCGCGTCTACAACCCCACTGACTTATACCTAAGATATTTTAACACAAAAAGATACCTACTATAAAGGTGGACCTGTATAAAACACATCTACACAAGTTCAAAGACAAACTATCGAAACATGGAATTGGATCGACACTCTACAGCCACAATATTAATAAAAACAGCTATAAAATTAATGCATTACATGTAAACCGTACGAGGAATTGAAAATTTACACGAAGATAATAATATAGACTGTGACCTTAAGATTGTTTAAACGTAGAAAACGTGAGAACGAAATTTTGAAGAAGGGAAAAAGTTAAATAACGACTTAGTTTTAAAAAATTGGGAAGTTAGATAAGAAAAAAGTGCTAATAAAGTAAGCGTAGGCGTGAACAGTAGACTAGGCAAAGCCCCCTCGGTGAGTCGACGACGACGAATTGTTTTTGAACATAGCTGGATAAATAGGTCAGAAAGCTAAAGCACGTGGGTATCGTGAAATTTATATTTACGTCGGTCTAGCATCGAAAAATGGCATTAGTCAATAAAAGTGTAATAAACGGATTTCACCCTTCAACAAAAATTGAAATTTAAATAAATGAAATGAGGTGACCTACGTATCGATAGTCAATAAAAAGTGAATGATTCATTGGCGTTCCTGAATGTGCTTAATTAAAAAAACCACGAAATGAAATTTAATCGTCAGTACCGTTTAAGTTTTTTTTGTTTACGATTTATAATTGTGTACAAGTGAATTTCAAATCTATATAGCTCGAAATTCTGTAGTGAAAAATAACATTCTTTTAAACAATTATTCTGTTAAAACATGAAATAGCGACGAATTTAAGCATAATAGTATCGGAAAAAGTAGTTTGAATATTTTTAAAAGTAAAAAATATGTAAACGTAAACTCTTTTCTGGAATTATTGTTAGTTAAAGTGTGAGAACATTGTACTGGTTAAAGTAAAAGTGTGTACAGCGCTGTTTTTCTATGTATTGATATTAAGGTCATTTCTAGAAATGGGATAAACTATCATATAAATCAATCTTGGAAATTAGAACAATGGTATGACAGTACTATTTATAGATTAACTTTTTTAAAGATTCTTATTAATAATACCTGGTCAGTCGGATGTTACAATAGGTTCTTCTTAATCTGTTGGGAATTAAACCACCCATAGTTTGTAAAATCTTTTTTTTACGTTCCGATCCATGACCTAGGATTGTTGTCACAATAATAAATTTTTTTTATTATTTTGACAACGATCATAGGTCATAAATCGAAACGTAAATAAAGATGATTTTAAAAACTATGAGTAGTTTAATTCCCAAAGAAGGTTAAGAAGAATACTAAACAAACCACAACAAACATACAGGGAGTATTTAAAATAGGTTCGTTTATTTAAGGTCAATGTACGTATATTTAATAGAGTTTAAGCTTAGGCGGATTTTGAAGATTTCTATAATACAGATAAGTATGATATTTGTGAAATGATATCCAGCTACTCCAATAATAAAGTCGTAATTGAAAGGGGCTTTTATTTTGAAAATTTCTTTAATTTGACCAAAAGCTAATGAGTGATTTTAAGGTATGGCAAAGAAAGATAACGTATGGTTTGACGGGATTTTAGAACACCAGAAGCAAGAGGACGTATCTTAAATAACCGTTTTCCGGGTAGCAAAAACAGCGATAGGATTGCTGGGACAAGATGGTTTGGCGCCCCTTATTTTTGACAGCCACTAAAGCTTTTAGAGATAAGAGGTACTTGTAAAGTAGTATTGTATTTCGGCCATTATACATGATCATTTTTATTAGGTTTATCATTCAATTTCCATAGGAACCCACTCCCGCACCGCTGTAGTTAGCCGGTGCACCCTGTTACGGGGTTTCCACCCCTTCTGTCCAAATCGAAATTTGTAACGTAACGTTATTTTTACCTGTAACAGAAGTGTGTTACGCAATGCTTTTTTATAGTTTTTGTTTCTTTAGATGCCTAGAATACTCGGATAAAATGATAAAAACACACCAAAACTTCTGAAACTAAAACTCTACCTGTTTTTATTATTAAATTCATTTGACATGAGACAAAACAAATACCAGATGGTGCTTCGGACGTCCACAATTCAACGTAATGTCTTGAAAAGCTTCCGAATGCATATTGTGCCGGATCCACCCTTAATAGAAAGTCGGCTACCCTTCTGTTCCTCATCGAAGTAGATCAGGATAGTGCAGTGCAGTAATACATATAAGCTAGTCATTCATGGTATTCACAACGATGATTAGGGACAAAACGTTCGGTGCTTTTCTAATCAAACAAAACCTGCTGACTTTTCACAACAATAGTTTTCACGCAGAATGGTCTGATTGAAGCCATGTAATGTCGGCTTACATCCCCGGTAGTATTTTATCCCTATTCACTTGTACGTCCGTTCGCTTAGTTAGATCCACCCTCGCTATTCTTATTTCTCCAGCCAGGCAAGTGGAACTTTATTTGAAAATGTTGATGTAAAGTCGAACATGATGTTTCGCTTTTGTTCTTCAGCGTATTCTACAATTTTTATGCGGAATGTCCAAGGAGACGTATACTAAAAGAAACAAGCAATCATAAAGCTCTAAATTAGAGAAATTGCTGTAAATTGACTAGAATTTGCTGAGGTTCGACAGTTAAAGAAACATCAAAACGACAATCGAAACATATTCAAAAATTACAAAATGTTACAGAAAATTTATTAGGTCAATCTTTCCATTTATAACACGGGGCGGATAGCTTATCACTTCTTTCAACAGCATTGATCAATCGTTCAATAAAATTTGAAAAAGATACTTAAATGCTACACTGGAAGCACTGAGAATGTAAGAATTTTGTCTCAATCCTCCTGTTGATACACGATAAAGTAGTTCGTAAGAAGGTACCCAAAGCCCGATAAAATCCTTCTAGAAAAGGAGGCTTGTCAAAACCCAATGAGTTCTCTAACCCTTCTATATAATAATACTATTCAAAAATCTTCGAATCATCCATTGCTCACTACTGCACTTGCAATGAATTCTTTTTCTTGCATCTGGTAGGACTAAATCGCAATGTATCGCATCACATTCGTTACGTAGATGGCGTACAAGAATGCGGTAATGATAGTTTTGGGGGTTGGTAATAGTAATCATCTCTCACCTTTCTACCGCAGTCGACCACGAAATAAACAATATTATCTTCAAAACCATTTCGGTGAATAAGCAAATAAATTATTTACACTCCACTCCATCCTTTCGATCAAAATATGAATTCAGATACTGATGACATACGTACAAAGGATAAAAACAAAACACATCTAGTAAGCGAAACCTTTAAAAGTATGACTAGTTTCTAGAAACTGCGCAGTGACATTTTTGACCAATGGAAAGTGCAACGCTAGAGCGTTACATAAATCCGCATAGAACAGTAGAAAACAATGTATTATTAATTCCAGTTACTTGAGCTTTTAAAGACAACGTCCTGTAAAAATTTAGAAGCTGTGATAGATTTCATTCAATAACGTTGCTGTTTCAATATGGTATTAAGTTAAGATGGAGGAATTAAAATAATAAAGCACTTAGTCCATTATATCCAAACAGTAATAAAATCGGAACTTTACACTCTTTGTATTAAATTCAGAAAATTACGGATAGACACTCGGGAAATAACCAGCACATTAAAGTTATTTCCACAAATCCACACGAGTTCAACAATTAACTATGTGAAATACTCCCAAAAAAAATCACAGACTAATAAACTTAGACATAAATGTAAAAGCGTAGGAACAAAATGACGTACCCGATCGGTATTACACGTATAAATGTGAGAATGAAATTTGAAGAAGAGAGAATGGAATATAGCGACTTGGCTTGACAAACGTTAGGAGTTAAGAAACGAAAGATGGTAAAGTGACAGCGAAGTTGTAGATAGCGGACCCTCAGTGTGAGTGCACGGAGATGAATTGTTTTAAACTTTGCTGGATAAGTACACCAAAAAGCTAAAAAGCTCAACCACGTGGGTATAGTGGAATTTATATTCGCGCCAGTCGCGTACCGAACAATAACATTTTGAATAAAAGGGTGATTAATTGTTTTACTTTTCGGCAAAAGTTGAAATTTAAATAGATGAAAAAGGTGACATTTGTCTCGATTAAGGAAAAAAGGTGAATTGGCGTTTCTGAACGTCGTTAATTTTAAAAACCATGAAGCGAAATTTAACTGTGAGTACCATTTGCGCTTCTTTTTCTTTTACGATTTATAAAAATGTACATGCATACTGTAAATATAAGTTGTAAATGGTTTGTACTTATATGATTGGAAATTAATATTCTGCTAAATAATTGTTCTATTAAACTATGACAGCGACGGAGCAAGTTTTATTTAATGTTAAGCATAATATTATCAAAAAGAAAGTTTAAAACTTTTAAAACGTTAATAAAGATGTGAATATAAATTTTAAATACAAACTTTACTTGTGGTTTTTATTGTTAGTTACTTTTTTGCAAAAATTTAATATTTTTAATGCTCCTTTAAGGGTTTCTTTAAGTAATACATGGCCAGTCGGTCCCAGGACGCAAAACAAATTGAAGGCAATCATTCCTTTAAACTTTAAAATTTTTTTGAGCATCAATAAATCAAAGTCACCTTGAATTTATGTCATAAATGTCAAATTTGAAATTTGTATTATTTTGACAACGATCCTAGGTCATGGATCGAAATGTAAATAAAGATGATTTAAAAAACTGTGAGTGGTTTAATTTCCAAAGAAGATTAAGAAAAATTGAACTAGTGGCTCAAAGCTCGACCTGGTAGAACCTTCATCCGTTAGTTGCTGAACTATTTTAAAATGCTTATCACCAATCAGCAACAATATCCAATGCTCAAAAGTGGTTTGCGTCTAGCAGAATATACATTTTAATGCTAATATACTTCCTGACCAGATGTTTACTGCAGCAGAAACAACAGAATCAATCTTTGAGGTAACTGGTAATCCACTACCTGGACTTTTTCGCCCAACCGCTAAAAAAAGAAGCACAGTAAAAATACCCCAAATGACTATCTACCGATGGGTGTTTCAACACGCAATTGCCAAAACTTCGATATTTAATTTCTCACATTTTTATAGTCGACACGACCCCTATTTTACAAGTTACCGAACTATCGTTTAAAAAGAGAGAAAAAATAAAAGTATTAAACACTGCCCTAAAAATAGAAGATTTAAGGGAGACTTGAAGAAGTCACCGATAGTTAGTTGTTTACATTCAAGTTTGGTGGGCGAATGTAAATCTTTAGTTATTAATAAACCATAATTCGTGTGTAATTCAAGAACTTTGTTGGTTGCGTTGCAAAGAAAAGTGTGCCAATCTGACGAGCTGCAACTACAACAAAACTGGTCTATGACTTCTCTCTTTATAAAATAACCAACAATTTAATTCTCGTTCACTATGCTTTGAATAACTTTTATGAACTAGACAAAATAGCTTGTCAGCAACAAAGTAGAAACGCATTAGTTTCTGACGGCCAACTTCCCGATTAACATTAAGTGTAGTACTTTCTTATGAAGTCCGCTGATGCTATACAGTCATTTATTTTATTTCCACCTTTTTAGAATTGTAATAATTTATTCTTTTTGAAAATCTTGCACTGTTTTTTATTATTTACTTCACAAATATTAATAAACTGCTTATCTATTTAAAAACAAAATTTATTACCTTATTAGAATTTCTTATCGGTTCATACGGGATTAGTTTCTTTTCGCCCGGGGGCCGCTTTTGCCCCGGGAGCTCTTGAACACCCTTCCGTCTCAAAAACTATTTTCCCACTGAACCCTTTTGTCCAGTCTCTCTTTGACAGTACCGTATCCGCTTACGCTAGAAGCTACTGCTACAGCGATATACACTTGTGGCTACTTTTAGTATTGGTGTAACAATTTTTTTGACGATGCAAAGCACCGATAATTTATTAGTTAAATACATTTTTTTGTCTGTTCCATTAAACACGTAAACGTCGTCATTTAAATAAATATCCGTATTGGGATCATGTAGCCCTGTTACGTATTTCTAGTAGACGCCACGTTGTGCGTCAAAGTTATGTCACGTTGGCTCGTAGCCGTGCGTAACAAAAGAAAATCCAAGAAAAAAACAGTGGCCGGGCTCAATCGGAAAGTAGGGGGGGTTGTAGAAAGCAGACCAATTTAGAAGGGACGCGGCTGTCAGGAGTTAGTACCAGTACCTGCCATAGAAAAATTAGAATAGTAAACCTGAAAGAAAAACAAATTAGTCCTGCAAACCTGAAACAGAGAAAAAGCATAGCCTATGGATCAAGTATAAATTGTTCAGTACTTTATAGAATAAATACGAGCAACTGTTTAGATAAACTCTATAATCTAACAACAGTAATAGCAGTACAGAAAAATTCTGAGTACAAAGTGAGGCCATATTGGGGAGTAGCAGAAACGTTTCATCACACACCAATTAAACATAATTCAGGTAAAATGTAACAAAAAAATATAAATAGGTAAGACATAATTACTCTAAGTAATTTAGTAAAATTTTTAGCAAAGACATAAGTAAGTAGATAAGCACAATTGTTCTGAGTCATTCAGTGGGGTTGATTGTTCTTTTTTTTTTGTTATTAAATAGCGGGCAAGTCTATGGAAAAGGTATCAGAATGACAAGGAATATTGCAAAAACAACGGGTAAATATTTACAGTAAGAACAAATAGGAAATAGTGCAACTTACACAAAGTCCTTCAGTACCGCTTCCTTGCCATTGCAGTGTGGGATCCACGATGTCTGGCACTAACGAAGCACTGCACCCTATACTGTGAGGGTGTTGATGGAACTTATCACAACTTACCCTAATCACACTGACTGATTTCACTGGGGTTAGCAGCGGACCTAACCACGCGAAGGAACTAGGTATATTAGTTGCATAACCATACAAAAAGCAGCGAGGAACTTCAACCACTACTTTTGTATACCGGTAGTCGGTCACAGTTTAAATATCACCAGACCAAGCAAGTAACAAAAGTCATAATAAGTAAAGCACATGTATCACTAAAGGGAGTCCGTAACCATGTCCTTAAAACCCGCGTGCATCGAGTTAAAAGCAGAACGAAGCAGTATCTTTAACGTAATTCCTATATCGGAACCCAAAGACCAACTACGACTCCGCGACAGTTAGTTCTACGGCTTTTTTTTCCATAAGAAAGACGACTAAAAACGTTTAGTAGACACGTGTAAGCACTAAAGCCGTACGTCGAAAGTTCTTCGAACACACGTGCGTCGAGTTTCACCAACTCTACCACTCTTAGTTCAACCAGAAAAACCGTATCTTACACTTAATTTTTGACATCTCGCAAGCAAGAACAAAACACGACCCTTTTTTGTTTATATCTAATCCTACTAGTACAACTTCTGATCGCCTACCTAGACTGTATATCCACGTATTAATTACAGCGGGATTATTTATTAATGACAAGTGGAAAGTAATTTTACGAGTATTCCAATTTACAACTAAACCATCTTTTAAAATTAATACCGGCGAGTCAACTTGCATATCAATCTGAAAACTAGGCGGAAGTATTTACTTTATACAAACCGCGATCCAAAAACGATGTATTTTAAGAATTAAGTAGACTAAAAATGCTAGGCCACCAAAAATGCACGTTACAGCCCAACCACAATACAGAGGTGCTAGTTTAGTTGCTAACAACAGGCGCTAATTATTTGAATAAACATTTCAATGCCAAACAACTTTTATATATTGTGTGCAGCGTGTCAACGACTCACTCTGGCGGGGGCACTTGACACGAAGGCATGATGGAGAACCTTAGAGTTCTAGCCAGTAATTTACGTGTGGCTTTACGCCTATGTAATGAGCACTTGAAATAGTGTTTTTAATAATGGTAAGCAAATAGATATAATCTTTTAGACAAACTAAATAATTTTGTTATAGCGCTCTTATCCAGTCTTATCCTGTTTTATCTTGTCTTATAATAATTATTCTGTTCAATTTTCGTCTTGTATGATCATATGTGATCTTTTATTTTCGTTTAGGCTCATCTAGTTTACCATTTAATGTGAGCATTTATCAATTTAATTGTAATATTCTAAATTTAACAAGAAAGTACTTTATTGTGGCGATAATAAATTTTGGTCTAATATGAACGTCCTTCAACTTTACCATAATACTAGGATTTAATAAAATGTTCTGCTATGAAACTGTAATATTTGAGATTTAACCGGAATGTTTTTCAATTAGATAGCAATTCTTTTGTTTCAATCTAAACGTTCCATAAATAACATTTACGATATTTTTAAAATTGCTATGATGAATTTACAAGTAGCAATGTGGATAATTACACTCAAGATAATTGTTTAAATAACGAACTAAATGCAGTAATACATCGAAGCTTTGCAATTTTTTGATAACTGTTTCAATGGATTTTGGTTTGTTCCGTCATTGCGTAGAAGAAATACGCTGTAAGCTCCTATATTTGGGTCCAAGAAAAACGCAGTTGGTTGGTTTCAGTACAACATGTGAAGGCGACGTCATTTGTTTGTCCAGGAATAGTATGTATACACATCTGATTTAATACAATGTAACGCTGTCACACAAACAAGAACCTGTTGAAACGAGGTAAGCGCTCTTTGTTATTTTTACATGACGACCGCATTTGGCCAACATTGATTCAAGGCTACATCTGAATTAACATTGTGATGTTCTATAAATAGTACTTTGCTTAACAAACTATAAAGGACTTTTGATGTTTGTTTATTGTCAATATTAAATCCAACGTATTAACCGTTCTTATTATTAACAAAATTAAGCAACTTCATTGAGTTCCGAGTTTTATTTATGTGTAATTATAGTTAAAGCTTTTGAACGTTGAATTATTATATTTTTGATACTTTTATATAAACTTGTAAGCCTAATAACAGATCTGATATTTTGGGTATTGATTTAAGTTAATTTTTGTAGTAAAAAGAAATGCTTAACGTTAAGCATTTCGTTAAGTACAAAATTTACATATCAAAAAAGGTACTATAATTTCTTCTACACAGATGTAGGATGATAAATTCAAATGAAATATCAAGTACGTACTTGATATTTCATTTGAATTTATCATCCTACATCTGTGTAGAAGAAATTATAGTACCTTTTTTGATATGTAAATTTTGTACATACTATTTTTTATCATGAAGCAGGATTTAATTAAAGAATCACCATTTAACTCATTTAATTAATTGTTTTATTTTAAACAAGTGAGTTCAAAAATAGAGTAATTAGATCAAGGAACAAAAGGCATAAATACCTTCGAGATAATGATATTTGTAGCTTCTATTTAACGAAGAAGCTCTGATAGCTCTTTCAGAATTTGATGCCTAATATTTGTGTCTATAAAATTGTGTGCATAATTAATCTTTTCAGCATTTTTTTATTATGAGGTAGAAAGAGTATACCTTTTGTGTCCTCACCTTGTTAATTTAATTTAATTTTCTTTACAGCTCCTGCGTAAGCAGTTAATACAATATTCCTTTCTAAGGACTCCCAAGTCCCCCTTAGAGAAACTATGTGTTTAAAATTTAATGACTTGGTGGCGCCCCCCCTAAACTATTATTTTGGTATTAATTAAGCCATAATAAGTAAATAATGTTTTGTAGAAAGAACCACGACCAATCCTCATAAGCTCTACCCGAGGAATATACCCCTAGCATAGTCGGAAGATATTTGCGTTGCATCATTTTAAGGAAATCCTTCCTTAGAGTTTACTTGTTCCATCAGAGAATATTAAAGAACTCACGGGTTACTTTAGTTATTCAATTAACCAATTAACCAGTAGCGACAAATTATTATAAGATTGGTTCGCCTAAGGGATTTCGCGCTTGACGTATGAAGCAATTTTATATAGCTAACGGTTCGTCCATGCGTTCTTTCAGTACGCGCTTGACCAATCATTTTAAAAGTTGCTTTAACTTTTTATGAAATAAGTAACAAACTACACTAACATTACCGATTTGATTTTGTTTATTGTATTAATTCAGTAATTATTTTAGGTTTAAGAATTATTTTAAATTAGAAAAAGTTTTACTCGCACTTGTGGGCCTACAAAAATCTATGTTCTATAGCCAAGCTTTCTAAAACATACTTTTCTGCACGTTCTCGTACCTTCTTATTTCTTCAGGAAAATAATTGTCATGTGTGATGCAAGACGGCGTTGCGTGCATTTTTAAGAAAGCACATGTCAAATTGCATAAAAATGTACGTATTATAAATTACCACGGAATGAGATGCAAAATCGATTTTTGACCTCCCACTATACACTAAACCTTTTTTCGTAGCATATTAAATGGTCTGTTAAAAATTGGAAATGACTTTTCAGGTGCTGAACGTAAGTTTTCGAGCGTTTTCGTGAGTGTTACTTCGTAAACCTCCTGCAGTTTTAAATTAATTTTCTTAAAAACTATTACCTATATTTAAAACAGTACAGAAATTATACAAAATGTAATTCTATCCCTTCAGTATGTACTATTTATTTAATAGCATCATAATTTTAAATTTAATTACAAATGTGAAACCAAGCGGAAATTGACGCAAGCGAGATTCCCGCATAAAAATTTCTAAAAAATTCGATTGCGATGCTTTCCGTAAGATAGATAGGGTTGGTTCGCCTTTGAGAAATCAAAAAAACAGAACAACCTGTATGATTTTTAGAACTTGGCGTGAAAAATGCACCACCTATTACCAGAAATCCGTTGACGTCGTGAAAACAACGCTTTGTTAGTGCTGGCACGTTTGTTAATGTCATTGACTTATCTGTACGGTCGTAAGCATGCTGAAATAACGTTTTTGTACGTGTGAAGCAGTTTATTTCCCATCAACGCAAGCGGAAGTGCGTCAATCTTGCTTGGAAGGGAGAGACGTTTAAGGTGAGTTTCGCAGCATAGCGCAAGGATTACCATACCGACTTTCGTAGAGACAACATTGCCGTACTGCCCGCCGTATAGTGCTGTCGTGAGGGGTTCGTTTCCGTCCCCACCCTTTTGTCCTATCCTTATAGTATCGTCCAGCGAAGCACCACCCGCAGAAGCAGCTATCAACAACAAGAGCAACAGCAAAGAACCACCCTCGAGGAAGAGAGCCGCGCCCACGAGTTAAGTGTTTTTATAACTTTAAGTACTTGCCCTGGCCTTTGTTGGGAAGCGGTTGTTAGTTATAACCTCGTCATCAAACTCAACACCCCGTATATGCTATTCATACACAGTAGCATTGAACTATCATGGTGGACGTTTGTCGAAGTGTCGAACATTCTACGCATGTATTTTGCATCATTAGCCCCACCCATGGACGAAATTTAATATTTTTTAAAAATAAGTCCTCTACATTTGAAATCTGTACGAAATTAAATTTAAAATTGATTTTTATGACTAACAATACATATCACGCATTTTACAGCAACGTAATTTTCGAATTTCAAAATTATTGTTATCTCTTACATCATGACGCTAACGCTTCGTATGCGTTCGTTCGCGTTCGCGAGCCAATTTGTTACGTTCAACTCTTGTCCCTTACGAAATACGCTCAATTATAGTACACTAGCACGTCAACACTGTTTACACATCTTCTATATCCGTAATAAGTGGCAACTAAGTAAATCATATTACTCAATGTATACCGAAAACTCGTGATTACTTGGATCGAAGCAACTGGTTGTCATTAGCTGTTTAGTTTGGTATAAGGTTGTCATAATTTTTATTTTTGGGGTCAATCTTTCCGAATTTTACTGTTACTTTCGTTTGTATTTGACTATTAAAAGCAAATACAATATCCTTCGTAACAATACTGAAGATTTGTACGAGTATTCCTGGATTATATATGGATTCCGTTGCTTATGAGACGTGAACCTTCCATTCCCCTCATATAGCTACTGTTGTTGTTGGTTCCTGATCTACGCTATGCTGACCGTTCTATTCCTATACCCGTACTGGAGGAATAACCTATCACCTAGATAAGTTTTGCTTATTTTCTGTTTACTTTGGATAATTATCTAACAAGTAATGAGTCGATAAAGATTGTACGAGCCTCGTGTAAACAAATTCGTATTTGTCTAACATACCAACCTTGTGACCATGAGTATCTACATCTATTATACGAATAAATGTAGGAAATATAGAATTCTTAAATGGAATAGTAACTTTCTAGGTAACTGGGTGCTCCTAGCGAGGTCACGCCCGTTGTAATAGATACTTTTGTGATACCAAACGCTTACTTTAATTGTTTTCATGTCCTCTCATACCGTAGCATATGATACACAGAAATACCACGATTTACATTTTTCCTATTTAACCCGTATTGTATATATACCATAAGTTGGGTATAAAATAATTGTACAGCGGATTCACGAGCTCGTTAATCTTTAGTTAGCAATGTTAAAGTTATGTAAATATGAACGCCACACTGGCGGTCTTTCTTGTGAACTTACCTTGATGATATTTATAACTTCTGAATACTTGTCACAGAGAAATATACCATGAAACTTTTGTCTAAAGAAAACAATAGACTTAACTATTTGTGTTCATGTTTTTTATATTACTAATAAACTTTTGGAAGTGACCTGTTAGACCCAACTACTGTAAACAAAGTTATTACGCTGCTTAATGGTAGTTTCCAATATTACTTTGATGCGTTTACCTGACAGATTACTGTCCTATCGTAGTTACTTTATTTGCATCATTTTTCTTGCAGTGGATTGCAGTGCTGATCGTTTCTTTATGTTTGTTATTTCTCGCCGATCCTAATCTACGACTATTGCTATCGCGGCATCCGTGATATATGTGACTCTAGCCTACCGTTACATATAAATTTTGGCGCCCAACGTGACCCCTCGTTTCATAATAAACATCAGTTGTTTAGACATAACGTTTCACGCAGGTATTGTTCTCTTAAAATTGTCAGACTTGTGTTTTCTCTGATAATTTTGGTACTCTTAGTAGGGAGATTTGAAAACACTGACGCTATATACTTTTACTCCTAATTTTATACTATTTTAGTTGTTGGCAGTTTTTTAGGTTGGTTTTGTTATTCCTATACTCCATTCCAGTAAAGAAGGTACTGAAGAAAAAGATAGGACTGAATTTTAGCGATTCTCATTGGTGGATGGATGAGCCAAGTGAACACAAGTATAAATATCTCGTATGTTTGTGTTGGTTGTTTGAACATTTTTATTATAAGACAGATTGTCAATTGACATTTTGACATTTGCTATTGCCCTTTCATATTTTCGTTTTTGTTATTTATTGTATTTTGTTATTAGTTTGCCTTTGAAATTTTGCTCGGCCTTATTAATTTGTGTTAATTTTATATTTAGTATCAAAACAGTTCTTGTCAGAGCAATAATACACCAGTGTCTTCATAATAAGGTAAGCATGTCTCATTAAAGATAAGCATATAATACTAACAATGAATTCTCTTCAGACTTTTATTTAATTATGGATCACCAACCTATTAAAAATCCGAAAGGCAAACATGTTATGAGCGGACAAAAGCTTATTGCCTATAATATATATTTCAAAAATTCCACAAATGCATCCAAAACGCAATCTGTGAAGCAAACTGCGTTAGAAGTGGGTTTAGGTGTTCGATCAATGTGAAATATTGTGAAAGAAATGGAAACTACTGGTACTGCTTCCTCGCCAAAGACTACAAGAGTGCGTACAACAATCTACGACGAACTTGAAGAATTTGAAAGATGTGCGATTCGACGGCATGTTCATGCATTTTACTTTAGAAATGAATTACCAAATTTAGAGAAAGTATTACATGCAATAAACAATGATGACTCTTTACCAAACTTCAGTCGCACATCACTTTATCGGGTAATGATGAAATTGGGTTTTAAATATGGAAAGCGTAGCCGAAAAACAATTTTAATTGAAAACCTGAAATTGTGTTGTATGAAGAAAATATTTAACTGCAATTAAAAAGTATAGAGCTGAAGGCAAAAGAATTTATTATACTGATGAAACGTGGGTGAATGCTGGACATGTAAAGAACAAGGTATGGCAAGACACCACTGTAAAACAGTAAGGCAGGCATTAATCGAAGGTTTATCGACTGGTATACGAGATCCCTCTGGCAAGGGCAAGAGATTAATTGTTGTGCACATGGGTAGTGATATGGGATTTGTCAATGGTGCATATTTAAACTTTCAATCTAAAAAAACAGGTAGCGTATTAACACTATAAACAACTTAGGACCCTGAGTTCATAATTATCGTTTTAGGAGATTATCACGAAGACATGAACGGTAAAGCGTTTACAACTTGGTTGAAAGGTGTATTACCTCTTCTTGATAATGATAGTGTAATCGTGCTTGATAATGCTCCTTATCACAGCGTCAAAGCCGATAAGGTTCCAAATCAAAGTTGGCGGAAAGAACAAATTTATAATTGGTTAAACGCAAAACACATTGAAGTTACCAAAGAGCTATTAAAAGTTGAATTATTAGCCTTAGTAAAGCAGCACTCTCTAGCTCACCCGGTACCTTATGTTGTTGACGAAATTGTAAAACGCTCTGGCAGAACTGTATTAAGGTTACCCCCATACCACTGCAATCTAAATCCAATTGAGCTGATTTGGGCTCGAGTAAAGCAGCATGTAGCTACCAACAATTCTACTTTTAAAATTAACGACGTGAAGGTGCTTCTGGATAAAGGAATTGCAGCCATAGATAAAGAACATTGGGTTAATTATATTAGCCATATAATTAAAGAAGAAGAAAGAATGTGGAAATTGGATGGCATTGTCGAAGAACTTGTCGAACAAATTGTAATAAATGTTGGATATGAAAGTACAACAGACGACGAAGATACCTCTGGGGATGATATGGACGTAGATTAAATATAAATTTGTGATTTCATTGTTTTGATATTTTGTGATGTGTTTAATTAAAAATAGCTTATATATTGTTCTATATTAATATTTTATTTAAACTTTAACCAAACAGGTAGAAAATAAAGTTCAATAATGCTTGATATGTTTTAAAACCGTGTTTCTTGCAATCTTGCAAAAAATATAAATAAAAATCTGTATAAACATCGATGCATTGCTTTAATTTCAATCATTGTTAACAAACTTACAACCTTTCGAAAAAATGAAACACAGAATTTTATTAAAGCATTCTATAACTCCAGGTGAATGTTTGTTTCTACCATAATTGTTAAGAAGATTAGCAATTCATAGCACATTGCCACACTCATACTTAAGTAACGCTCTATCTCAATTTTGGTATTCGGAAAATACTAAAAGTTAAGATGGAACATTGATTAAGTATGAGTGTAGCTTAATGTGCTTTATGAATTTGCCCCTAAGTTTCGTCCGTCTTAAACTTAATGTAGTTCCAAGTCCAATTTTATCTTCTGAAATTTAATACCAAATTACAAATACTCCTTGTTATTATTTAGACAACTATCCTAGGAGAAGGATCGAAACGTCAATAAAATCATTTTCAAAAAGCAAAAACAAATTCCTTAAGAAGAACACCAAATTGCAATTACTGAATGCAATAATACTTAAAAATTAACTAATAAAGTCAGCCATTTGCATTGTTATTTTTGAAAAACTATCGTCACAAAATAGTAAATATACAACCGACGCCGGCAACTTTTCAAATACAGCAACTAATAAATTTTTGATCTGTGTAAATCTGACTCAAGCACAAGCGCCATCTACTACCTTCTTAACTGGAATGGAGTATAGTAATTTTATTTTATTGCTGTTGCTCCTTCTTTATTGGATTGAATCATTTTGATTTTGATACTCCTTGGCGGTGTATTTTAGTTGTCTTATTGAGTCGTGTGAATTATTAAGCCGTGGGTTTGGTTCTTGTTGGTTCTAGATATATTGTTATTTTAAGTAGATTTATTTATAATGACACACTGGCGCGTAAACGTTAATCGGTTACGGAAAACGGAACTCCAGTATGAACTATCTTCTAGAGGTTTTGATTCGGAAGCTAAGGTGGATGAATTACGTAGATCCGTTCAAAGTGCGTTTCATATTGAACAAGAAAAAGCTACCTTTCGTTACGGTGGAGGCAAATTTTGCCTCGCTACATATAATAGTTGAATCTGCTATCAAGAAGCTTGAAAATTCTCTCATTACTTTTGACGGGAATAAATATTCAGAGACGTTTTTTAAACGTATTAGTTCTGCGTGGCTACACCTTGAACGTCATTGTACAAACATGTCCCCAAAAGGGGATGAACAAAGAACACATCGTCAATTGTTACTTGTTTTAATCAATCTTCGCAGTGCTTATGATGATAAAATAAAAAAATCCGCATCCAAAATTCTAACAGGTCAGGCTTTACTCTTTTATCGGGTCCACCGTACCGAAATGAAGTCATGGTCAGACATTGTCCTAATGCTAAAGTCAGCATTTTTACCACCAGACTATGATGATCGCCTTATGTGTGAAATTTATCAACGTACAATGGGACTATCGGAATCGCTAACTGGATATGTCCTTAGTATGCTAAATTTATTCCTTCGTCCGTCTGAACCACTTTCTGAGGAAAAACGGTTAAGCTTGATCCGGGAGAATTTAACTCCTTTTTATCAGACTTCTTTGGTCCTGTTTACACATCTTCCAAGTCTGTATTAAGTGGCAACTAAGTAAATCATATTACTCAATGTATACCGAAAACTCGTGATTACTTGTGTCAAAGCAACTGGTTGTCATTAGTTGTTTAGTTTGGAAAAAGGTTTGTTAAAAATTTTATTTTAGGGGTCAATGTTTTCGAATTTTACTGTTTACTTCCGTTTGTATTTGACTATTAAAAGCAAATACCATATCCTTCGTAACAATACTGAAGATTTGTACGAGTAGTCCTGAATTATAGGTGGATTCCGTTGCTTACGAGACGTGAACCTTCCATTCCGTTGATATAGTTACTGTTGTTGTTGGTTCCTGATCTACGCTATGCTGACCGTTCTATTCCTGTACCCGTACTGGAGCATTAACCTATCGCCCAGATAAGTTTTGCTTATTTTCTATTTATTTTGGATAATTATCTAACAAGTAGTGAGTCGATAAAGATTGTATGAGCCTCGTATAAACAAATCCGTATGTGTCTAACATACCAACCTAGTGTGACCATGGGTATCTACACCTATTATACGAATAAATGTAAGAAATATAGAGTTTTTAAATGGTATAACTACTTTCTAGGTAACTGGGTGCTCTAGCGAGGTCACGCTTGTTGTAATAGATACTTTTGTGATACCAAACGCTTACTTTAATTGTTTTCATATCCTTTCATACCCTAGCATATGATACACAGAAATACCACGATTTACCAATAATTGTTTTTCCTATTGAACCCGTATTATATATGTATATATATACATATATATATATATATATATAGTATATCTATATATATATATATATATATATATATATATATATATATATATTGATATGATAACGCTGCACGCCAATGTAATAAACGTCCAGTTTCCTGCTGAACGCCACCGCTTTGTGTTTTTCTCTAATATTCTGATTTTGATTATGTCACGGCTAGCCAAGTTTAATTCACACAGAGGGCACAACGTTACAATGGTCAAATAATTTACCTCTTCAAATCTTACCTGCTTGGAATGATAAAACGAAGTCAATCAATATTTGTATAATGAAAAGTAATAATATCTACACTTCACAGTTTTTGTAATCCCTTAAATAAACCCTTTAATCAATTAATATTATTTAGATTATTGTATCTCCCTTACTTTAATTTAGTCACCAAAAACGACATCTTTTACTGAAAAAATCTAGAACGTTAAAGACCTTTTATCCTTTCTACGTAAATTTCTACGTATTAAATATTTTTGTTGACTCCTTACAAATTAGAAAAATATATTCAGTGTTTGAATTTAAATTTGAAATGATTTTTTATACTAGTTAGCCCTGACCTGAGATTTCCTGGTGAGTCTTTTTCCCCCTTTGGTCTGCTGTTGCGTGTGTTGGATCAACACCCCTTCATTATCTTGAATCGAAAAACAAAGCTCTGCTTTGTTCTCCTTCACATAAGTTTGAACCAATAATCCAGTATTGTTAATCTTTTGTTTCCAAAATTTACCTCGTGCTTTACTTTATATTTTTCTTGATACGACTTTATATGTGACTCTAGTCTACCGTTACATATAAATTTTGGCTCCCAACGTGGAGCCCTCGTTTCATAATAGACCTCAGTCCTTCAGGCATAACGTTCCACTCAGGTAATGTTTTCTTAAAATTGTCAGAATTGTGTTTTCTTTGATAATTTTGGTACTTTCAGTAGGGAGATTTGAAAACACTGGCGCGTTATACTTCTACTTCTATTGCTAATCCTATACTATTCTAGTTGTTGGCAGTTCTTTAAGTAGGTTTTGTTAACGATTTTATTTTATTGCTGTTGCTCCTTCTGTATTTGATTGAATCATTTTGATTCTGATACTTTTGGCGTTGTATTTTAGTTGTCTTATTGAGTCGTGTGAGTTATTATGCTGTGGGTTTGGTTGTTGTTGGTTCTAGATATATTGTTGTTTTAAGTAGATTTATTTATAATGACACACTGTCGCATAAACGTTAATCGGCTAAGGAAAACGGAACTTGAGTATTAACTATCTTCTAGAGGTTTTGATTCGGAAACTAAGGTGGATGAATTACGTAGATCCGTCCGAAGTGTGTTTCATATTGAACAAAAAAAAAACTACCTTTCGTTCCTGTAGAGGCGAACTTTGTCTCGGAACATACAATTGTTGAATCTGCTATCAAGAAGCTTGAAAATTCTCTTATTACTTTTGACGGGAATAAATATTCAGACGTCTTTAAACGTATTAGTTCTGTGTGGCTACACCTTGAACGTCGTTGTACAAACATGTCCCCAAAGAGGAATGAACAAAGAACACATCGTCAATTGTTACTTGTTCTAGTTAATCTTCACAGTGCTTATGAGGATAAAATAAAATTAATATCGTCGTGAAGCCGTCTTACCAGGTACATCTTTGGCTACTTCAAGTTTTACTTCTACTCCTGCTGCGGATTCAGATGAAGCTCTTTTACTCATTTCCGTGTCTGAATCAAAAGATGAACCCGAACCAGTCTTAGTTATGCTACTTCGTAGTGTTACTAAAAGCAATGCAGTTTTTAAACTCGAATTAAGAGTTTCTGGTAAAGAGTCCTTGATGGATTTCTTATCCACACTGAGGTAATGTGTGCTTCTAAGGGTGTGTCTCCACATCAATTGTTTACTTCCGTATCCGAAATTCTAACAGGTCAGGCTTTACTCTTATATCGGGTCCACCGTACCGAAATGAAGACATTGTCTTAATGCTAAAGTCAGCATTTTACCACCAAACTACGATGATCGCCTTATGAGAGAAATTTAGCAACGTACAATGGGACCATCGGAATCGCTTCTGGATATGTCGTTAGTATACTAAATTTATCCCTTCGTCTGTCTGAACCACTTTCTTAGGAAAAACGGTTACGCTTGATCCGGAAGAATTTAACTCCTTCTGATCAGACTACTTTGGGCTTGTTTACACATCTTCTAAATCCGTAATAAGTGGCAACTAAGTAAATCATATTACTCAATGTATACCGAAAACTCGTGATTACTTGGAGCGAAGCAACTGGATGTCATTAATTGTTGAGTTTGGAAAAAGGTTGTCAACATTTTTATTTTTGGGGTCCTTTTTATCAGACTTCTTTGGTCCTGTTTACACATCTTCCAAGTCTGTATTAAGTGGCAACTAAGTAAATCATATTACTCAATGTATACCGAAAACTCGTGATTACTTGTATCAAAGCAACTGGTTGTCATTAGTTGTTTAGTTTGAAAAAAGGTTTGTCAAAAATTTTATTTTAGGGGTGAATATGTTCGAATTTTACTGTTTACTTCCGTTTGTATTTGACTAATAAAAGCAAATACAATATCCTTCGTAACAATACTGAAGATTTGTATGAGTAATCCTGAATTATAGATGGATTCCGTTGCTTATGAGACGTGAACCTCCCATTCCGCTGATATAGCTACTGTTGTTGTTGGTTCCTGATTTACGCTATGCTGACCGTTCTATTCCTGTATCCGTACTGGATGATTAACCTATCACCCAGATAAGTTTTGCTTATTCTTTGTTTATTTTGGATAATTATTTAACAAGTAATGAGTCGATAAAGACTGTATGAGCCTCGTGTAAACAAATTCGTATTTGTCTATCATTCCAACCTCGTGACCATGAGTATCTACACCTATTATACGAATAATGTAACATGTCAATTCACTGTTCCCTTGCCTTGTTACATTCTGGTTCCACTTCCTTCAATATAAAGGTATTATTCGTTTTAATGTTATATTAATACCGTGTACAATCGCAAGTTAGTTTTGATTTGTGTAACATTTTCCTTTCGTATTATTAAATAATACACTATATACACCGATCTTTAGTTTTAATTTAGTATTCTGCTACACGATTGTCCCACTGTTACCAATCGTAACATTTATAAAAAAGAAACGTTGGCTAGATAAAGACCGCCAGGCGCTAACGCCTAAAAATAAATATACATACAATAACGAGGACGAATAGGTATAACTGAATAGCGGAAAATACTAGGAACGTTTGCCGTAACTAGATCAGTGGAGGAGGGAGTGGGTCTCACGAAACCATCCCAAAAAAAGGAAGATCTGAGATCGAAAATTAATGAGCGCCACCCAATTGACATAACCTGAATTTCCGCGAACCCAATTGGGACGTTCTCCCGTTGAAAAGATACTCAAATATCCTACCATAACATGATACTTAAATCACACATACAACTACAGAACATACCCAAATAAATACCAGTACACTATCACAATATTTACTAAATTTCTAAACAATCTACATCATCAATACATATACCTTATTGAACCAAGTTTACGTAATTATTTACCTATTATTTTATGTATGTGAAATGACGGAGTACTTAATATTAATTGTGTACTGTATGTAAAGGGATATTGGTGCACCGATATCAGTTACACAATGTTCAAATTAGCACAATAAATTATATACAGTGGTGCACTTGTAAATATAAATAAGCGTTGATTGTTATTGATTATTGTAAAATGAATAATTAATTGTGATGGTTCAAATTGTAACTACTGAAATATTTCATAATTAAATGTACACAAATATCATTAAAAGGTTCATGCATTAACGTTATTAAATTTGTATTCAATAAACTTATAATAAATATCATGCATAACGATACCCATCCAAGGTCGACTCAGGAGGTTGCAATGACGGAATTCCAACAACTGCCAAGCGTCGCAGGATAACAATTGAACTTGAAGCTTATCGGGTTTCACGCTTCACAATTAAAACTCTTAAGTTAAAGACTTAAAGCCTAAAACCTAAAATCTGGATTTCGAAATCTAAAATCTAAAATCTAAATTCCGAAATCTAAAACCCGTACAACGGGCAATGAACTACGATAACATATACATCGATCAGCGGATGATCAATACAAACAGAAACATATGGCACCTTCAACTTCGATATGTAAATCCTCTTAAATGAGTTTATTGAGCAACCATAACAAAGTATCACCAAATAGATTGCCTCAAACAGTCCTGGAGTCACAAATCCCAAAAATGGTGGACGGCTGAACCGCATAAAGCAACAACCAGGATCGAAGTATATCGAACAAGCAGAAAACAAATGTTAACTTGAACTGATAGTGCGCTCTAGATATTTAATTAAATTGATTATACATTATATTCGAATCAACCAATAACATTTAAACATTTAAATTACCACGCAAGACCAATGCAACATTTCCTAATTATCCAATCATACTAGTAAATAGAGTTAGATGTACGAAAATTGAATTATAGCCTAGAAATTCGCAAAAACAATACAGAAATGTCGTTACGAGGAATTCGCCTGCAACAATTCTTTCTTTTGTATAAGTAATATAAATAATTAAGATCAGATGTAATTTAGGACAGTTTTCTTGTTTTGTCCTTCTCTCAAAATGTGTAGTTATCTTTAAACCAGAACAAATGTTCGTTTGTCTTCATATCTAACGGTCTTTTGAGCACATGCCGTTTCCGATAAAGATGTCTTTTCTAAGGTCATGATGTCGTACCTGTTATGTAAAAGGTGTCTTTTCTTTTATTTTTCTTAACATACATAAATATCATTTTAGAATACTAGCAAAATGTTTATCGAGAAAGCCTACCTGAATAATCCGTTTAAAATATTAATGAATGGTAAGTTGATTACAGATAAATTTTTAGACTGTTCCTCGTGGCGTATTACAATATTTCGTTTTTGTATTACTTTACTTTCTAGGATCCTTTGAAGGCATATCCCCCGGTGACATAGTCCTTGCTGAAGTATCTTCAGGTGATATATTCTCCTGTTAAATATTCTCTGATGGAGAATTTAATTGTCTATGCTAGGCTATCTAAGCATACGTATTAATTTTATTACCTACAAATATTATCTTTTATCGTACAAGAATTCATGTTGCCATTATTTACCTTCTACAATAAATTAAATGCTCCGTTGACAAAACACATGGTTGTGGAACGAAAGGATTAGTTCTTACAAATTAGAAGTTTGAGGTTAACACTAAACTAAATATAGATGGTGTTCGTCTCAACAAACCGTAAGAAGATCCTATAGTTCTGAACAAACCGTAAGTTCAGAGCTTAAGTATACGTTCTTTCATATATACTGAATACAGGTATGAGTTTATCTTATCTACTTTTGTCATGGAACGATGTGCATGTGTCATATTTTAAATCTTAGTTATCTAGAAAAATAATGCATGTAAAACATAGTTATACTTCTACTTACCTATACCTTAACTTATTTAATATTATCTTTGCTTTCTTATATAACCTTATGGTTTGTAAACAGAAAAGCTTTAATATAATCTTTTTGTGGATTTTGTGGTTATGTTCAATTTATATGTTCAATTCAAATTCTCTTAACTAATATTAAACACAACAAAGTGTATTTATGATTTCCTTTTATTTAGAACGTTAATTTGGAATTGTGTCTAAGCACAATAATAATTATACATTTTCTAATATCTTATCTAGTAGCAAAATCTAGACAAAATTTTAAAATTATGAGAGTGTAGATATATAAACTACACTTACTGATTTTGTCGTATAAAGATTTGGTTGTAAGAAAATAACGGTATATATTTAATTTTTTTATTAATGTTATTAACTAAACATCAATATATAAGTTGTATTATGGTATTTTCTTCTGTCATGTTCTAAATTGCATGCCTATAACTTGTCTGGGTAAAATTTACTTTTGTTCTCTAAACTCCTAAGATATAGTCTTTTGCAATCTTCCGCAGACACAAACGGTTGATGCTAGTCCCGTCAGAGTTTTGTTTAGACTTTGTTGTACACCCATTTCTACATCTAAAAAGGAAGGGTGCAATAAATGTAAGAAATATAGAGTTCTTAAATGGAATAACTACTTCCTAGGTAACTGGATGCTACTAGCCAGGTCACGACCGTTGTAATAGATACTTTTGTGATACCAAACGCTTACTTTAATTGTTTTCCTGTCCTTTCATACCCTAGCATATGATACACAGAAATACCACGATTTTCCAATAATTGTTTTTCTTATTTAACACGTATTGTATATATATCATAAGTTGAGTATAAAATAATTGTACAGCGGATTCACGAGCTCGTTAATCTTTAGTTAGCAATATTAAAGTTATGTAAATATGTACGCCACACTGGCGGTCTTTCTTGTGAACTTGCCTTGATAATATTTATAACTTCTGAATACTTGTCTCACAGAAATATACCATAAACCTTTTGTCTAAAGAAAACAATAGACTTAACTATTTGTGTTCATGTTTTTTTTTATTACTAATAGATTTTTGGAAGTGACCTGTTAGGCCCAACCACTGTAGGCAGAGCTATTACCCTGCTTAATGGTAGTTTCCAATATTACCTTCATGGGTTTATCTGACAGATTATTATCCTATCGAGGTTACTTTATTTTTACGTTTATTGTATCATTTTTCTTGCAGTGGATCGCAGTGCTGACCATGTCTTTAGGTTTGCTATTTTTCGCCGACCCTAATCTACTATTGCTATCCCGGCATCCGTGTTATATGTGACTCTAGTCTACCATTACAAGTTTTGATAAAAGTCGAATAATTTCTAGAAAAATAGAGCTCCTGCGTGGAAACTGCGTCGAATTCAAGTTCTAAATAGATTATCAAGTTTCGCCGTGCATATTAGGTATTTTACAAAACCTTGAAACTGGAACCCACTTCAGTCTTTTGTCTTTCTCACGCTTGATTATATAGACACCTGTCAGCTCTCTCGTATCGCGAGTTTGGCTTCTTCGCTCGGGAAAATTGCGACCTTAATACACGCAACGAACCACTTAACCGCAGAACCAAAAATCGCCACGATTCTCGACGAATATATCCCGTTTCCCATCGCAAAACCTTGCCTACCCTACAAATAATTTAATTCCTCATCGAACAGCGCACCCTCTTACCCGTCACCACTCTTTCTTTCTCTCTCTCTCTCTCCCCTCTCCCTCCCTCCCACCCACCTTTCTCTCCCTCTCCTTCACTCCGTCTCTCCCTCAACTCACCCTCTCTTCCTCTCTCTCTCTCTCTCTCTCTCTCTCTCTCTCTCTCTCTCTCTCTCTCTCTCTCTCTCTCTCTCTCCCTCTCTCTAAAAGGAAATTCGCCATTAGCTTCCCCTCGGACCTTTCAGTTATCGAAGCGATAGCCAGGTATTAAAGGTTATAGTAGCTGTGGAGAAGAAGGATGGAAGGCGGTAGATTTGTAAGGTCAATTCAAGCACTTAAGCGAAAAATTGGTTTTCTTAAAGTATTTCCTTAATTTTTATGAAGGCAAAACTTACAGGTTAGTGATAACCCAGTTTTTAAATAAAAGTTTGCGAATATGTAGTTGTGTATATAAAGATGTTCTTCTTGGAAATAAGTTGTTACGTTTATTTTCAATATAAATTAAAATACACCTTTTACCTTTTAATTCATTATCAATTCACATAGATTCTGTTTCTATTTTTCAATACTCCAATACTATCCTGTATATTTCACCTACTTACAATACCATCTAAATTAGTACTGGGGAATTTAGGAAGGATTTAAAAAATGTTGCCGTCATACCCTTTATTTTATACTATAGAAATTTTTTGAAGAATATGACAAAGGAAAGGGATAGAGTTTTTTTAAGTCGGTTCTCTTTTTTATTTAACATGTTGCATAATTAGACGTTTTTATGTTACATGGTTCTATTGTTCTAAATTAATGTGTGCTTTTATTTCAGGCTTATCCTTTACTTTTATATTGGTAATGCCCTGCCCACTCGCCGATTGAGCCCAGTCATTCTTGTTTTTATATTTCAGGCTACGTCGAGGTATGTAGCATAAATTTTGACGTCCTGGCGGGCTCCAATTTTGTTGTGGGTAACTTTTGCTCCGATTCTGTTTTGTTTAGTTTTGGCTTCGATTTTGATTTTGGTTAACGTTTGCTTCGATTTTGTTTCGCTTAATTTCTGGCCCGATTTGTTTTGTTATGGCCTAAGTTTCTACATTACCCACTTTTCTGCGCCAGATAATGCTTAATTTATCTCTTTGCGCTCAAAATGTTATTTATTTATTATTTTTTTTCCTTGTGACTTTTGGTGTTCCTCACATGAGGATCGGTTTTCTTAATTTCTTGTGTGGGTTTGATCGTTTTAAATTTTAGTTTTGTTTTCTTTCTGGATCGCTAAGTATCATTGGTTGGCTCATTTCAAATTATCGGAATTGTGTTTTCGCCGATAATTTTAGTCCGTTGAAAACGCTGGCGCCCTATTCCTATTCCTAATTTCTATTTTGTTGTTTCTCTCCCATTGGTGTTCCCGAAGTTTATCAGTCGGATATGTTTTAAATTGTCTTGTATTTGTAATAATTTTTTTTGAGCTTTTTCGAGTTACGGTTAGCCTTTATTTAGTTACTTTTCCAATTTATTTTTCTATTCGTATTCAAAATGACTGATATGGGGACAAGGCCGTATGATGGTATCTGCAATAGACAGGAGGAGTCATCAGAAAACATTACTGACTATTTCACGCGAATGACGACCCTGTTTTAGTGATATGGATATTTCAAGAAGGAAGATAAATTGTCCATTGTGCTTCGTAATCTCGCTCCATTCTATCGAGCCCATTTTCCTACCGTCTGCTCCTTACAAGAGTTAAAGGACGAATGTCTGAAATTAGAACCGGCAAGGATTCTGGCCGATAAATCCGTATCACCTAGTAAAAACAACATACTGTTACTGCCAAACCGGATCTTGCGTATAAGTCTGCTACAGTTGAAAAAAATACTTTTACTTCACATGACCGAATTGTTTAGGTTTCTCCTACGCCTACGGGTATATCAGATACTTTTTCTGAACTTTTTACTGTTCTTCTTCCTAGTCCTGCTTCTACTCGTCAGGTTATATGCTTTAATTGCGACAAACCTGGTCATGTTTCGACACGTTATACTCGTCCTCAAGTACTCCACTGTTATGGTTGCGGATATAAGGAAGTTTCTCGCCGTAACTGTCCACACTGTCATCCTACTACTAATAGGTCTTCAAATCATACTTCCAATTCTGTTCTCAGCTCTAGGAGCGAAATTTCTTCTGCTGCTAACTCTACGTTCTCTTCTGTACCTCATCCAGGTCATACAGCCACTACTATCAAAACATACCCTTCTTCGACCAATACAGCTTTAAACAAAATTTCTTCGGTCGCTAGTTCTATATCCTTTTCTAAACCTCCTTCTGCTCGCCCTACTACCATCACCTCGTACCCTTTTAAGCCATATGAGCCTTTGAACTATAATATTGATTTTTACGGCTATCACGCCCCTACTAACAAGAACCAAATTTCTTCTATCCTTTGCGATTCAAAAGATGATCAATTTGATCCTACGTTTTCACTTCCTCCAAAAACTATGCCTCCACCACCATTGCAACTCATACTTCGAATTAGTGACTTGCAGCTAGCTTCTCAAGAGTTTGTTCCCGCTTTTTTAAATGATTCTACCCGAGAAATTCCTGTCGTGTCTGCAAACACAAATGTCGCTGAAGTGAGGATAATTTCTAATTCAGTCAGAAAGGGTCCTGTTGAAGTCCATGAATTTGTATCGTTAATGCCTGTTGCCATTTTTGTCAAAATCTTACCTGTTTCTGCGTTCTTTAATGATTCAACTCAAGAAATTTCTGTCGTGTCTGTGATCACAGCTGTGGCTGAAGTGTCGATAACTTCTAATACTTCTACTATTGTCAAGGAATCAGTTCCTATTGCGGCTGAAGTTTTGTCTGTTCCTACTCTGTTGTCTAACAGTGATAAAATCTTACTTGATTCTCCTTCTTTATCGGACGTTGATGAAACGTTACCTGCTCTTGCTCATTTTTCTGATGTTGACAAAATTCTTTCTGATTGTGTCTTTAGCTGATGCTGACAAACTTCTACTTGCTGATGTTACTTTATCTACTGTTGTTAAAGTTCTTTCTGATGCTGTTTGTTTTTGTCAGTTGACGAAAGTCCACCTGATTCTGTTCGTTTATGTAATATTACTCAAGTGTTATTGGATTCTGCCCCTTTTCCTGAGGTTGATATTTCTACAACCAGCGCTGTTCTCTTTCCTGACTGTCATACTGCTAGTCCTTTATCTAACGTCGATAAAATTTTATCTACTTCTGTTCCTTTATCTAACGTAACGGTAGTGTGCTCTGCTTGTGTTTCTTTTTGTAAGGTTGATTCTCGTACAGCTAATATGTTTTCCTTTTCTACCGTTGACTTTCTTACCACCAATTCTAAAAACAAACAACTTCCTTCTATGACGCGTTTTGAGTTTTCTAAACTACCCTTGCTACCACTTTCTCACCCTCGTGCTACGACTACTACACCCCCTACTGGTCCCGTTTTGCAGAAAACTGCCCACAAGAGGCAGACAGTATATGCTCATTCCGAACCTGAGGATATATGTCGGCGAAATCCTAATGTCTTTGATCTCTTTTCGTTTTTTGCTGGCGGCGCAAACGTCTTACGCTCAATATCTAGTCCTTGCGCCCGTTTCTTATGCCAACTTTGCTCTCTTTAGGACATGATTTCTGGACTTAAGATTCTTCTATTACTTCCTTGTTTTGCTGGTCCGGGAATAGAATAGCCCCATGATACGACCAGTCGAGGTGACTAAAGCGGTCCAACACACACACACACACACACACACACACACTTCATAAACACACACACACACACTCTTTATAAATACGCACAATTCTGTTTGGTTCTCCTTTCTTTCGTTCTCTTCTTGTGCCCCAACCCCGTGTGGGTGTGGGATTAGAATAGCCCCATGGTACGACCTGCCTGTCGTAAGAGGCGACTAAAGCGGTCCAACACATACAGACACACACTTAATACACACATTTCTGTTTGGTTCTTCTTTCTTTCGTTTTCTTCTTGTACCCCACCCGTGTGGGTCAGGAATAGAATAGCCCCATGGTACGACATGCCTGTCGTAAGAGGCGACTAAAGCGGTCCAACACATACACACACACCTCTTTCACACACACGCACACACGTACACTCACATACTCATACATTAACACACACCCATACACACTCACGCACGCACACGCACACACCTACTCATACATAACTACACTGGGATTCGGTTTAATTTTTTTTGGTGCGATTCTTAGGTTTTTTGTGGTTCTTGTACTTGTTGCTTAGTGTTATTCTTTTGGGTTTTTTTTCTATTTTTCTTCGTTCCTTTCATTTCACATTTCTCGCCTTTTTCCTGTGGCTGGTATTACTTTTTGTCGGTCTTCGTGCTGACTTGGTATATTTTTTGATCCACTTCCTGTGGTAGGTGCTGTCTAGTCCGTTTTTTTTCCTCGGAAACTACGACTTAGTCGACTTTAGGACTAGTTAGCATTTCTTTCCTTTGATTCTTTGGTTGTTGCGGTTCTTGGGCACCACACTTTGAAGTAATTTAATTTTTGTTTTTCAGCATTTTTGTTGTTCCTGAGCATACTTTGAGGCTTGACACTTTTGTCACGTTGGCTGTAACTATTCGTTTTCTTCCTAGTTTCTTTCTTTTACTGTTGGTTTTCTGCAGGGAACCAATCTTCGGTTGGGGTTGAAGAGTTTACTGTTTCTTTTCTGAACAAGCAACCGCCTTTTGACGACTTTGACAGTGTTGACACACTTCTATCTTTGTTTTCGCACGTTGCTACTACCTACCTATCTTTTCCTGTGCTTCTCTTCAATTTCTTTTTTTTTGTTTGTTTTGTCCGGTACCTTGGTTTGTTGAGCCGGATGAGAATTCCTTTTTTATATTTTGGAGCACTTTCTTTTGTTTTTTTATTTTGTTAAGCAAATTCTTTTGCTGGGGGGAAGATTTGTTACGTTTATTTTCGGCATAAATGAAAATACACCTTTTCCTTTTAATTCATTGTCCATTCACATCGATTTTGTTTCCACTTTTCAATACTCAAATACCATCCTGTATATTTCACCTTCTTACAATAAGTCCGTTTATTATATTTTCAATAAAACCATTTGCTGCGAATTTGGAAAGTTTCCGTTCTAAATAAAATAGTCTGTACCTTGTTTTAGATGTCCGCTGGTTTGCTACATATTCTGATAACATAAAATTCTTTCTAAATGCTGCAAACTAGAAATTCGTCGAAATAAGGTATCGTACTATTTGATAAGTGTTTCGAGTTTCTAATCGCCTCTTTGCATGTTGTGATAACGCGAGGTTTGAATGTTGAATTCTGCTTTCAGAAACGAATTGAATCTGATACTGCAGCTCGTGCTTGCTAGTATCTTCAATTTACTCGTTCTGGTAGTTGAAGAGCGATGCACTTGTTTTTTCTTGTTAACAAGTGGCGGATATCTTGGGTGTATCGGTAAGTTCTCTCGCGCTTACTCATACTACTAAGATTATCCTTTAGCTCTTAACTGTGGGTCTAATTGTATTTTATGTAGGCCCGACTATTCGTTGCCACAGACTAATTGGTGGTTTTTTACTCGTAGATCGCTGTTAGCGTTATGGTAATTAGGTAAATGAATCCGACTACCGGGGCGAATCGTGTTGAGTTACGTCCGCTGGCGTGTAAGATAAGCCGGACACGTGGTGTATGACTTGTTTGCTACAGGTACGATGTGCAATTTTGAAACAAAAACGACAACGTTTGTCAAAAGAGACTCACGAGTTTTATGATTAGTTTGATTAGTTTTACTGATTAGTTTTTTTTGTCTTTTCTTGTCAAATACGAGATGCGCACTTCGTATCCAAACTACTAATTTGTCCATATAGTATACTTGTGGGTGGTTAAATAGCAACCCTCAGTTCATTTCTTTTGCTAGTTTGTATCTGTAACATACTGTTTTAATACACTCTAATTAGTTCTATGATTTCTAAAAATAGTTATTTTCTAGTTTAATTTTAGCATTCTAATTATTAGAATGAAGGTCTGGTAACATAAATATGTCTGTAATTGTAACGGTTGCAAGACTACCCAAGTAGCGTCCTAGCGAAGTTTCCAGGAAGATCGAATCCAAGAGTTAATCAATTTTTCTAAAGGCACTTTACTTCAAAGGCACTACACATGTCAGATTAGTTGCTATCTATGATTAGATGTCAATCATGTTTTAGGATCCTATTTATGTCAGGGTGGTCGGAAGCAATTTTTCAATTAGCGGAGTACTCAACTAAAATTAGTTCCGCGATCTACTTGTGTGGCTATCTTAGGGCAATTGGCAGTTTAATTATTCTTAAAGATTTACGACCGGCGTATCCTAAGCCGAGTATGAGAGCCAAGAAAGGGGTTATTTTTCAATTAATTTAAATGTATATAAGGATGCCAGCCGGTGGTAATCGGGGTTTTTATTTCCAGACGCGTTAGAGTCTAAAGCTCGCGGACTTGCAAGATTGAGTAAGTGTTTTATTTCTCTGAATTCAAGTGCGTGCCGTTATGTTTAAAGTTAGTTTATTTCTTTGAGTAAGTAATTATTATATATGGTATTACTATGAACTCAAGGCTGTGTTATGCATCATAAGTCATTTATTTGTTTAAATACAATATCTGTCGACTTTCATAGCATACAACTTCGGGTTAAAGCCCCGTTCCAGTAATTTAATCCCGTTAGGTTATTGTTAAAGACCGCATCTTTTGAAGGGTTCCTTATTTTATTGTGTTTCGACGTTGTCCGAGGCTTGTAATAACTAAGCCACGAATTCCGTTACTGTACTATTTGACCCGTGTGAAGGTCATGTTTTTCCTGTCATTGATGACCCCGTGATTAAAAGAAGGTCGTTTCAGTATGCAAGTTAAGTAGACTGCGGTAGCGTTAATTAATTATATGTATTGGGGTGTTTGCACCCAGAACTGTTGTTAATATTCATAAAATAAGGACTTTAGAATTGTTTAGTTAAGTTGTGTTTGTGCTAGCCGGAGACTTTATAAGATTTGCCCCTGTGAAGTGAAGTATTTTCTGTCCTGCAATCTTGGTTCATCGCCACGAACAAAGTGCGACGAGAGTTATTACCGCGATCGGTCCATGGGCCATTTAATTCCCATGGTGGCGCCCTATTGTAAATAATGTTAATTACTGTATAATTTTGTATGCATATGTAATTAGGTTAAGTTAGTTAGTAGCCCGTTTAATAAAACAATTGGAATTTTGTCTTAGTGTGTTGTTGTTTAATGAACCTCCCCTTCTCACCGACTGCAGCAGCTTGCGAGGCAATGTCCCGAAACGTGAGGGTACTATAGTGTTAGAGGTCCTTCCCATTTATTATTTATTGTTAATTGGATACCTTCACGCGGTAGGTAAATATTCTAATTACATATCGAATTATTTTTTTTTATATATCCTAGTTAGTTTTGGGTGTAAATTTTTCGTGATTCATAGACATGGAGGCGTTACCATCTAAATTAGTAATGGGGAATTTAGGAAGGTATTCAAAAAGTTGCCGTCATACCCTTTATTTGATACTATAGAAATTCTTTTGAAGAGTATGACAAAGGAAAGGGGTAGAGTTTTTTTAAGTGGGTTCTCTTTTTTATGTAATATGTTATCTAATTAGACGTTTTTCTGTTTCAAAGTTTTTTTGTTCTCAATTAATGTGTGCTTTTATTTCAGGCCTATTCTTTACTTTTATATTGGTAATTCCCCGCCCACTCGCCGATTGAGCTCAGTGATTCTTGTTTTTATATTTCAGGCTAAGTCGAGATACGTAGCAAAGTAACTGCTGTAAATAACAATGAATTTCATAGGTACACTCAAAGCCTATTTCAATTATTTATAGATCTTCTGCTTTGGGGTGGAATAGAAAACATTAAATTCAAGTCCATGTATGTTTTGCCCATTTTACATTTCAATATAATAATAAAAATACCTCCAAATATCAAATAATTTTATAAATGTTTATTTACTTAACGAGTCATATTCAGTTTGAAAATATTTTATAAAAGAAAAACAGAAAACCCTTAAAACTAAACTTTTTTTGAAAAAAAATTCGAATCCAATAGAAGCTAACACTCATGATTTACTTTATCTGTTATAAATTAAAGCTTGTATTTTGTTAAACAAAAACCCTAGCGAGCATTAGAGGGTAGTGTATTACTTTCACTAGTAGGTTTCTGGCAAAATTCAGAGGCAAAAGTAAGCGATTTTTGTAACTCCCTAGAAATTTCCAATTCTCTAGCAACATCTGTGATTTCTTTCCATGCGTAATCAATATCCCTTGTCTCTGTCAATCGACTGCAAACGACAAACCGAATCACAAACTTACCCTGGTAAAAACAAGGAATTACATATATATTCTTTCTTTCGGTTACCATATCAAGCAAGCTCTTAGTCAACTCATCACTTCCCTTCAATCTAAAGCAAACTAACCCCAAATTTGAGGTGGGAACCTCGAATCTACTATCTGCGCGAACTAATTGCTCAAAATAGCGTGCTAAGCCAATTTGCGTTCTTATATGATGTTGAATCCCTTTTACTCCGTAAGTGCGAAGCACAAACCAAACCTTTAATGCTCTAAATCGTCGGCCAAGAGCAATTTGCCAGTGGCGATAATCAGGAGCGGTTCCTTCGTGTTTGTGACTTAAGTAAATTCTGTCAACGTTGAAGGCTTCTACTAAACATCGAGCATCCTTGACCCACATTGCTGAACAGTCCGAATTTACTAACATCCATTTATGTGGATTAAAGTCAAACGAGTCTGCATATTTAACTCCGGCCATTAAGTGTCTATACTCGGGACAAGCAAACGCAGAGCCAGCGTAAGCAGCGTCGATGTGAAGCCAGATGTTCTCCTTTTTGCAAATTAATCCTAGCTCTTCAATATTATCAAAAGCGCATGTTCCAGTTGTTCCTAACGTTGCAACTAAATAACAAGGTTTCAGTCCTAATTTTTTATCTTCGTCGATGGCTTTCTGTAAGGTGTTTCCACGTAGTACGCAGTTATCGTCAGCTGGCAAAAGGCGCATTTTCATAGATCCCAGTATACCTGCTTTTTCGACGGATGAGTTTGCTTGGTCGGATGTGTACGCTACTAACTTTCCTTTGATGTACTCGTCAGATAATTCCAGGTTGTTTTTTTGTACTTGTCGAACCATTTTCTCCTTTGCAGTAAGTAAAGCGATTAAAGTTGATTCACTTGCTGATCCCTGAAACAATTTGATCGTTAGATATAGTAAACAGACGTGAGTTACTTAATTTGTCTACCCCAGCAAGTACCGTTGACAATGATACGAACAAGTATTTTTTCAAAACCATTGCGGTAAATAAGCAAGATAAATTATATAGCGCAAGTGTATTATTTACCTAAACATTAAAACGCAGAACAAAATTTATTAATTTCAGTTAGTTAAATGAGCTTTTAGCATGAAAGCTGCCTGTAAAATTTAGAACTTTGACAGTGTACATTTAATAACGTTAACGTGGCTATTTTAATGTAATAATAAATTAGAATACAGAAATAAGCAGGAAAGCATCTAATACGTTTTATACAAACGCTAATAAAGATCGAGACTTTACACGTCTTCGTATTAAATTAGAAAAATACAAATAGATTTTGGTAAATAACCTGCTTATTAAAATTTATTTGTACACATTCACATGAGTTCAAAAATGCACCTTTATCTCATGGAATTGAAGCGACACACCCTCAACTTTAATAACCATAAAACCAATCATAAAAATTAGTGAGATACATGTAAACCGTAGAAGAAATAGGAACTCGCACGAATTTAAAGAACCCGCAACCGTGGCAGATTGCCTCCAATATTCAAACATTCCCAAATTACGTCTTGAAAAATGTCGAGCAAACGTAAACAAGTAACGCTGTTTTCGAAATTCAATTTAAAGTGTGAGAATAAGATGAACGGTCACGTAAATATTACGACATTGACCTCGAAATCAACAGTAACACGCACTACCCCGTGCGAACGAAAAACAGCATGCCATTACTCTGAGAGAATAACTCTAAGAAAGCCACAGATATTATTAAGAGGGAATGTATCAATCGTTTATCTTTAGTGATAGAGCTTCGAATTTGTTTAACAAGCAACCATCGCCGTGCGGGATGAGGTTGAGCATTGGGTAGTCCAAGTGACGGTATTAAGCACCTCAATTGTTAGCAAACAAGTTCTCGAATGCGAGTGAAACGCGAAATTAAAGATACCGTTACAGATAAACGTGTCCCTGTGTTAGAAGCTTTCGTTCTACGCTAAATAACGGTATTTGCTTACCTGCAATCATTCCTGAAATAAAATATCGTCTGGAGCTTTGTAAAAAACCAACAATACCTGAATGTTATCGAATGTTTTATTTTCACATACTAAACATTACATTCTGTTCAATAATTAATGATTGTGATTGGCTGTAATAGAAAGAATGCGTAAAACGTATTATAAAGTGGACCTTTTATGTTGGTGCACACTTATTTAAAGCGCCCTGAAAAATGTCTAGCAAACGTAAACAAATAACGCTGTTTTCGAAATTTAATGTAAAGTGTGAGAATTGGATGCCCGGTCACGTAAATATTACGACATTGACCTTGAAATTCAACAGTAACTCGCACTACCCCGTGAGAACAAAAATTAGCATGCCATTATTTTAAGAGAATAACCGTAGAAAACCCACGCATATTAAGAGCGAATGTATCAATCGTTTATTTTCAGTTATAGAGCTTCGAATTCGATTAACAAGCAACCATCGCTGTGCGAGTTAAGCTTGAGCATTGGGTAGTTTAAGTACGGTATTAAGTACCTTTGATTGTTAGCAAACAAGTTCTTAAATGCGAGTCAAACGCGCATTTAAAAATACTGTTATAGGTAAATGTGTCCGTGTGTTAGAAACTTTCATTCTACGCTAAATAACAGCAATAGCTTACCTGCAATCATTCCTGCAATAAAAGGTCGTCTGGAGCTTTGTACAAGATCAACAATACCTGTAAGTTATCAAATTTTTTCTTTCCATATACTAAACGTTACATTCTGTTCAATAATTAATAATTGTGGTTGGCTGTAATAGAAAGAATGCGTAAAACGTATTATAAAGTGGACCTTTTACGTTAGTGTATACTTATTTAAAGCGCCCTGAAAAATGTCTAGCAAGCGTAAACAAATAACGCTGTTTTCAAAATTCAATGTAAAGTGTGAGAATAATGACCGGTCACGTAAATATTACAACATTGACCTCGAAATCAACAGTAACACGCACTACCCCGTGAGAACGAAAAACAGCATGCCAATACTCTGAGAAAATAACCCTAAAAACCCACAGATATTATTAAGAAGGAGTGTATCAATCTTTTATCTTCAGTTATAGAGCTTCAAATTTGATTGACAAGCAACCATCGCCGTGAGAGATGAGGTTGAGCGTTGGGTAGTTCAAGTGGCGGTATTAAGTACCTCGATTGTTAGCAAACAAGTTCTCAAATGCGAGTGAAACGCCAAATTAAAATACCGTTACAGATAAACGTGCCCCTGTGTTAGAAGCTTTCGTTCTACGCTAAATAAGGGTATTTGTTTACCTGCAATCATTCCTGCACTAAAAGGTCGTCTGCAGTTTTGTATAAGACCAACAATATCTGTAAGTAATCGAATTTTTTATTTCCACATACTAAACATTACATTCTTTTAAAAATTAATAATTGTGATTGGCTGTAATAGAAAGAATGCGTAGAACGTATTATGAAGGGGACCTTTTACGTTGGTGCATACTTATTTAAAGCGTAATAGGAACCTAGAAATTTGCATATGAAAGAGCATGATAATTGTTTTCGCATAAGCCATATGTAAAAATTATTGCTTGACAGTTTATAATTGATTAACTTAAGTTGTTCTTTTTCAAATACACGCATATTCAACTAATTAAGGCTACATCTTAGTTTCCTGTTTGTTATCTACTGTGATATTTATGTTTGATAATGAAAGTAGGAGAACAAAACATGAAATTATTCGACCTCCTTTATTTTTATTATTCCTTGATTCTAAACAACTGATTCCTTTGTCAAGTTGACTTTTCGATATGAGTAATAGTTATTTATTATACAAGGGAAAAAAGTACTAGATTTTAGCTTGAGGTGTGTTTGTCTCCCGACGCAAACCCGAGGGAAACAAAACACCAAAAGTTAAAATCTTACATTTTTACCCGTGTATAATACACTATTTTTCCCTGTAACAGGCAAAACGATGATTTAATATTGAAAAAAATATTACAATATATTAAAGTCAAAAAATCAATCGATGTCGAATTTGAAGTTTCAAACAAGTATAGGCTGTTGTACTTATAGAAACAGTTAGATTTGTGTTGCTAAGGAAACCTTTAAAGTAATCAAATATCTGTCAATTTAATTCTGCGAGTGGTTTTAAAAATTGTTTACTTGAGTTGTTTTGAACGCGACGAAAGTATGATATGTTATGTTACACCCGAATGTTACAAGTGTGGACCAGGCTTTAAATTAAATATCTTCGTATTCTTATTTATTTACACATACCCGGGGACAAAAAGTACTAATTTTTTTCCCGAGAAGAAAGTAAATTCATAAAAAGTGACATTTTATTACCTATCAAGAAACATTAAATATGAAATTTATTTCCCATCACGGAAAAAAGTATTTTTTTACTCATTAAATGTTCTCTTATACTGAAATCTTTCCAATTATTTGCAACTATCGATTAATTTTGGAGCGTAGGTTGGATGAGTGGGAGTGCATTTTTAGTCTGCTTTCGTTATTTTCCGCAAAGATATCTTAAGGGTTAATTTATTCATATAATAATTGTAATATGTATGACAACTACCAATTCACTCGAACATGAAGGACCTCTAGTTAGACCGCAAACCCGTTTTCTCTATTATCTTACAGCCATTTACCGTCCAATTTTAGGTCTAGTTCGAACAGAACTGGTATTACCGGGTCAGTGCAAAAATACCAACTATTTATTATTCAAAAAAAGCGTTTTAACTCATTAACATAAAGCAACAAATTATGCATTTTATTATAGGTTACATTTTCAATAATTTACAAAATATTTCGATTATATTCAAAATTCCCAGTCAGTGGAATTCATAAACATATCATAATAGTGATTTAATTAGCATTAAAATCATCAAGATATAAATATTTCCAGATAGCTGAATTCACATGATAAATACCTGTTATTCTTTTAACAAATGCAGAGTTTAATGATAAAAGGCTTTGCATCCTTGTGATGTCATCCCAAAAGTTCAGCGGGAACTGCAGAATGACTATGATGTTATTATCGGCTAGAAGATTGTTGCCAACTTCATAATTTCACATCATCATCATCATCATCATCATCATCATCATCAACATCATCATCATCATCCTGGACCTGACTGATTTCTTTCGTGTGGGCGCTGTAACCTTTTTGCATACTGTTCTTTGTTCCGATACTTTTTGTGTCATGTTTTTGTTCGTATATAGATAAAAATGAACAGGTTCAATTTTTAAAATACCTTTGGCGCCTAAAATGTTGTCCTTTTATTATTTTTTAAGAATGTTTTCTTCTGTTCAGAAAAGTATCGTGGCTTCAAAATTAAGCCTGTTTGTTTTCCTCCACATGTAGGAGCATGCAAGCAACAATGCTCCTAATTAACTAACTAATAAACACATAGCATGCAAAACATAGAGTGCACGTGTAAAATACTCCTCAAACAATAATGGATTGCCTGACACTCTCGAAATACATAATAGAATCGTTCAAACGTACAATACAAATAAACCCACAATGTAAACGGAACTCCAATTCCTTATCGGTAGAGGAAATTACTTTTTAATTGTTCTCTTTTAAAGTAATCACAAAACTTCTTAGAGAGAACTTAAGAATAGTGCAAGACAGAAGTCACTAAGTTCTTCGTGCACTAAGGGTTTACTTTTTGTGACCACCAAATCTAACGGTATAGTATGAAGTAAACTTTTATAACCACACTACTGACCCAGGAACCAGTCCTAACACAGCTTGGACCTCCTCCACCTCCAAAGCTATCAGGACCACCTCCTCAAGCACATGACGGCAACATGCACACTAGGACTGGGGACATTCCACCTTGGGTGCGCTCTAATTTATACCATCCAAGGACGTAGCCCGTATGTCAGCATCTTCGCCTACTAGCCGTGATGTACAGAAGCTTGGAAATCTTATCCCAGTCACTGCTGCTAACGCGGCATCGGATCCAAGTCATTGTCGTGAAGCCACAACATTCAAATCTACGACGTAAAAATGAGTTCCACAACTTTACTAGCTTTAGTATTTAAAGATATTTTGTAACGTTCATTTTACGACAGTAAATTAAAACACACCCTTCTTGATCTTACATTATTCATTTACGTTCTGTTTCAATACTCCAACAGCACCCGGTATATTTTACCTCTTTACAATAAGTACGCTTTACGTAATTTCATTTGAATCCATTTGCTACGAATTTGTAAAGTTTACTCTATAGTTTAAATAGTCAGTACCTTGTTTTCGGTATCCGCTGTCTTGAAACACATTGCTGTAGCGTACAATTACTTCTTATATTATTCCAACTTGAAGACTCGTTGAAATAATGGGACTTACTTCATTGATTAAGCGTGTTTCGAATCGCTCATCATTCATGTGTTTGATAACGCCGGCATGAATGTTAATTCGTGTTATTAAACGAATCCATATTACTTGATTCTTCCTGAAACTATACGATGCGAGTATTCGTTGCATTTTTCGTGATCTACGAAATTTTCGTGCACACACTGTGTGGTAAGTACTTTTATTGTTAAAAACATGTACTTTTCTTCGTGAAGGGTCTAATCTTTAACTGCAATTATTATAGCTTCCTCTGGCGAACAGGACCGTCTTCTGCATTGACCCCTGAGTTATTTACATCTGTAATACAGAATTACGTAAATAAAACCACTAAGAAACTTTTAAGAGGGAAAATTACTGTTACTATGGTGTCAGGAGATGCGAACTGTCCACTCGCGTTGTGAAACTCATTACCGCGGTCGATGACTTCACCGGTAAGAGATTTATGATGAATCTTTTTCTTTCCTTGTCCTTGTTTTTGGTATTGGAAAAGAATTCCACTCCACTCCAGCCCGCCGAAAGACAATAAGGCAACAGCTGCTGTCACTTTGCGTATAACATTACTTTTAATCCTCACGCCCTATAACCTTTCCTGGTCTTATATGTTTTGTTTTGGTGATAACATACGGTTGCGGCATAATATTGTTATTTAGTCCCTCTGTGAGGATGCATCACCCGGGTTCAAATCCCGACACGGTCCGCTTGAAAAAGGCGAGCATTTTTCACAAAAATACGCCCTCGTTTGGATGAGAGGTAAATTGGAGGTCCCGTGTGTGAGTATTGTCACGCACCTTGGTTGCAACAGCAAGAATTCGGCAAAATTCAAAATTTCCACGTAGAAAAACTCGCTTTCTGGCCAAAAAATAAAATGTGAGGATGCATTCTAATGGCAGAGGATTTCAGGAATTTGCGATACATATGTAAGTAAACCGTTTTCTTACTTACTGACAGTTAAATTAGTGTAATATCCCAAGATTTAAAATTTGTATATGTAGCAGGACTGAAAGCAGTTTATTCTAGTTATTGTTTGGGAGACGTTACCATTTAAATTATTTGTAGGGAATTTAGGAAGGTATTAAGTATTTTTGCCTTTTTTTGTACTATGAAAATTCTTTTGAAGAAATTGAAAAAGGAAATGGGTAATGTTTTTTTTGGGTGGGTTTTCCTTTTTTTGGTGTAAGATATTTTTTAATTAGAGGTTTTTTATGATTTTTTCTTGTGAGTTACAAATGAGTGTGTTTATTTTTATTTTCAGGTCTATCCGTTATTTTGTATTGGTAAAACCTCGCCTACTTACCGATTGAACCCGGGCATTCCTGTATTGTCCGTCCAGTTACGTCGATGTACGTAGCATAAATTTTGACGCCCTGGCGTGGGGCTCCGATTTTGTTTTGGGTAACGTTTGCTCCGAGTTTGTTTTGGTTAATTTTTGGCTTCGATTTTGTTTCGGCTTAACTTCTGGCCCGATTTTTTGTTACTGCCTAAATTTCTTACATTACCTGCATTTCTCGGCCTGATGCTACTTATGTTTTCTTTGCTTACGTTCGAACTGGTATTTATTTCTTTTCTTTATTTCATGTGTGGGTTCGATCTTTAATTTTAGTTTTGTTTTCTTCCTTGATCGTTCAATGTCCCTGGTTGGCTAATTTCAGATTATCGGAATTGTGTATTTGTCGATAATTCTAGTCCGATGAAAACGCTGGCGCCCTATTCCGATTTCTTATTTCTATTTTGTTGTTTAGTTTCTATTGGTGTTCCCGAAGTTTATCCGTCGGATATGGCTCAAATTGTCCTGTATTCGCAATAATTTTTTTTTTGGAGCTTTTATCGAATTACTGTTAGCCTTTATTTAGTAACTTTCTGTCAATTTCTTTTTTATTCGTATTCAAATGATATGGGGACAAGACTGTTTGATGGTATCTGCAATAGACAGCAAGAGGCTTCAGAAAGCATTACTGACTATTTCACGTGGATGACGGCCCTGTGTCAGTGGTAGTGATCTTTTAAGGAGGATGATAAATTGTCCATTGTGCTGCGTAACTTTGCTCCATTCTATCGAGCCCATTTACCTACCGTGGTTTTATGCAATGAATGTGTATTTTAGTATCCGATTGTCGATTAGTCATTAAAAAGATACAACAATTTTCCAAAATTTTGCGTTGAATTGCCCAAGGAGAGTTAGATAATTAATTTCATACCTGTTGGTGTGTTTTGTAGTAGCCTTTGAAAAACTGCGTCAAAGCAAAAAGATACATTTGAAGTTTAACGAAAGGCTCTTTTGAATTTAACACTCACTGTAATATCTCCCTTTTTTTTAAACACTGGACACACGCGTCACTTTTATTACTTACGAAAAGTTGTAAAAAAAGAGATGGTGTTCCAAAACAGTTGTTCTAATGTACAAGGTTTTTCTTATTTCTCTTATTTTCGACCATTAGCGCATATTTTGGTAAAATTTAAACGGTTATGGGAATATCCCGAACATTCAGAAAATATGTTAATTTGGTTTGTTGGTTAATGTCAAAACAATCACATATAAAATACGATAAATTATTATAAAAGTTCTTACTTGAATAACCCCGCCTCCAGGACCATCCGAGCTATTGAGAAATTCATCTGGTAGTCCAATAAGTTTTCCTAACCAATTCATCATTGCCACTTCTAGCTCTGTGCAAGCTGGACTTGACACCTGTATAAACAAAAGCCGATGTCTTTAGAAGGTAACAATATTGCATCATAAAAGTGAAACTGTATACAAATATTTTAGCAAAGCGAGTCCTTAACAAAGATCTATAAATGTTTATTTGTTCTTACTTACCCAACTAAAACCAACACATCCTATTCCTGCGCTTAGCATTTCTCCAATTATTCCTGGATATGAATTAGCTGTTGGACAATAGGCATGGAAGTTGGGCGAATGCCAGTGTGTTATTCCAGGCATAATTACACGTTCGATATCTTTCATTATATCTTGCCATTTTTCGCCGGTTTCTGGAGTTTCAGTTGGTATAAGTGGATGGAGATAACCGGGAGCCACTGAGGGGAGGACTTGTCTGTAACAAAATTGCAATTCATTTCTCTTGTATTAAATAACTGTTTAAGTATGGGGTTTGGCTAAAAAATCCGCTAGTCTAGTGAAACTGCAACAACATAAGTTGAATACAACTTTTAAATTTTACAAATAATCTGCAGAAAAGTGATCTGTAGAACCTTGGCAATCCAGGCACAATTTATCCTGATAAAGCTTTCCCCATATGAAATATAACTTTATATTTATTAGCATTTTCCACCTATCTATAACGCTTTTAGTTTTTACGGTTAGCGGGATATACGACACACACTTTTAACAACATTTTCCAGTAGAATCAGAATTTGTCATTCTAAAACTTGTACCTTCTCCTTTTCTTTTCAACGGCTAGAGCGTCTATCCTTTGAATCATTAGAGAAATCCTATGAAGCAATGTGCATGTATATAATATCTATATCATATATTTTTGAGATACGTTGGTCGTAGTAATTTCTGAGAAGTACAACACTTCATCAACGTGCTGTGTTGTTTCTTCACTCTCCTTTTTGTGAGATTAACGTCATCAACTTCAAAATTATACCGAGTCCGCAGTACGTTATATAGAAACCAGATGGAAAGTGGGAAACTTGATCTTAAACAGGCAGAGTAAATTCAGATATACCCTGTATATTACGATTTCACGAATAGTAATGGCCATTAAGCATCACATATCAATAATTTTTTAAGTCTGTAAAAGAAATACAGGCAATAAACTAAAATAGCAAAACCATAGTTTTATTTTTGTATGTAATACATAGTTGAACGTAACTCAGGTCAATAAATTGTTCCAAAATCGCAAAAGAGAAAACGGTTTTAATATTACGTATTACGAATTTGAATATGAAGATGTAGGCATGAGTAGTTATCGTAGTTAGGTTGTGTAAACAGAATAATTAATTACAAGAATGAAGTTTCATAGCGTGGCCAAGAAAGCTCTTAGATTAATGAAAGGAGTAACCGAGGGATTATCAATATGTATGGTTCATACAGAAATTTATTACGTACGGTTTCTTGACCCTCAGAATATTTAGTAGATAACTCACGACAAATTCAGTGAATTACTCCGCTAAAAATCCTGTGCCGGTAAAAGATCGAAAACCTTAACTGTTCGAACAAAAATTGTTGATGCTAAATAAAAGCCTTAGAATGAATAACAAAGGGAGTGCTAAAATCTTAAGATCAGAAGAGTGATCCTGACTTAAAATATACCTAAAAATTCATTAAACCAAAATTATTTCAAATCTAAAGCAACCATGTAGAACTATTTATAACTGCTAACTTCAAGGGAGATTTCTAAAAGTAAAGGTTAACTAACACCTAAAATATTCAATCAGTTTTTATTAAAAATCGCAATTCATTACAGCAAAAACTGCAACTATAACGTTTATAACAATGGAAAACCAAAGATACACAACATTTATGCTATTTGATAAAACATTGTTATGTCAAATAACACATAGGAAGTCCCTGTTATACTGTAATTTTCGTATGCGTATCTGTAATTTCTTGTTATCTGAAACCTTATCGCAGTCTAAATGTATAAAAAATGAATAGTAATCTTATAAGTGTGTACTGTTTTGACTTGCTCTCTACAGATTACACTGTATTAAATATAATTGTAGTTTATTTTATGCTTGATGTAACACTGTTTATTAAAACTATATTATATTACCTGGAATTTATTTAAAAACTTCGAAAGCTCAAATTCAAGATGTATTTTAATGAATTTTTCAACAAGTCTGAAAGCTTTTTAAAAAGTGTTCGCAATGCATTTACTAGAAAATTTTATGGATTAAAATAGAATTGGTTTACTTACATTCCTGTGGTTTTAGAATAGTTTGGAATAAACATTACGGATTAATTTCCAAACTTGAATCGTAAACACTGTTTAATATGAAATAAAGTTTCTACAGAGTATTTCTATAACAAATTAGTTCGTTCAAAATTAAATATTATTTATTTTCCACCAAATTGGTCTTGCGTAACGCATCGCGTTACATCCCTCTTACAAACGAAGATCTTTTCCGAAAATCTTAACATCCCGGACGTTAGTCTAGTGTTCATCCAATGTTAAAATTTCTTCGTCAAATCGTCAAATCAAAAAAAATTAAAAGAATAAATTACTAAACGTAAAAAGTCAAAACCAAAACTAAAAAGTCAAAAGTAAAACAGCGAGTGCCGTTGAAAACAAAAAATCGAGAAGCAACCTTTTCTATTTTATAAGGAATAGTACATCCACGGGGTTCAAGCTTTTCAATCCTGGTGCTGCAGTGCTAGAATAATACTACCTGAGAAACAAAACCCGCTTCATCCCTCAGTCAAGTATTACTCCAACCCTTTCGGCATAATTTTCGATCGAACTATTTGGCCAGAGAGTCCATTTGGATCGACACCAGCAACCACTACCTTTATTCTCCTCATCTTAACAAGAGGAAAATTAAAAAAAAAATTGCTACGTACTTAGACGTAGTCGGAAGAAACGTAAATACCAGGCTAACTACCAAACGCGGAGAGTGAGGAGATTCGCCTACATACCAAAAAAACAAAAAAAAGCACGTCGCACACGGTTATCTGTAAACAATAAGAATAGATAAATGATTCTGTACAAACAAGCAAAAGAAATAAATTAAGCGTTACTATTTCAAAGAAAACAATTATTTGATACGAATTATTTAGTACTTTAGATAGGAAGTGCGTACTCGTATTTTACACAAAATAAAACTAATCAGTAGAAAATAAACATGTGAGAGCTTTTGTCAAGCGTTTTTACAATTGCACATAATACCTTTTACAAAATAAACTGATCAGTAGAAAAGAATTAACGTATGGGAACTTTTGTCAAACATTTTTAACAATGGTACATCACACCTGTAGAGCGATAATATCGATTCGCAGCAACAAACGATAGTCCTACAGTGTTACACGTTTCTTATCACGTAGTTACACCAAACTCTGATAAGGAATATGCCATTGATATGCACAAAAGAAAACAAGTTGTATACCTGTATTTTCGAGATACTTAGCTTACATACCCCCGTGAGCGAATCAGCACCGCATCGCCACGATCGTCAAGATCTATTTACCCAATTACCATAACGGCACTAGCGATCTACAGGATTTGGCAGTTGATCTTTGGAAAAGAACAGTTGGGCCTACATAAAAAATAATCAATTTGGCCTCCAGCTAAGAGCGGTACACGCAAGATACCTCCTACTTGTCGAACAAAAAAACGTGCATTGCTTTTAAAGTGCTGGAATGAGTAATGTAGAAAATATTTTAACGCACAAGCTACAGAATCAAATTAAAAATCGGTTCAAATAACACGAGTTCGAACTGCAATCCTCGTGTTATCAAAGCGCGATTAGAAAACTGAAAAACACGCTATCACATACTAGTAGAATCCATTATTTCGGCAAGCCTTTAGATGGGAAACACAAGAGAAGGCAATTCTACGTTATCGAAATATTTTACAAATTAACGGACACCTAAAACAAGGTATTGACTATTTAATTTATCGAATAAATTTTCGTTTTAGAATAAATAGATTTGAAAGAAATGTTATGATTGCGCGTACTATTGTAACGAAGTAAAAATACAAGATGAAGTTTTGAATAGAAACAAGAGCTTGAGAAATGAAAAACGAATTACCACAAAAAAGGACGTATTTGAATTTATCGTCGAAAATAAATGTAACAAATTCCTTCCAAATTTAGCCCTCATATCAACCTAAATGTCCCTAATGTCCAGTAGGAATTTCACAGTTCAAAAATCTAAATTTTTATTAAAAAAATAAAGATAGTTAAAGTTATTTACCTACGCTAAATAAAAAACAATTTCCTCAAAATAAAAATTAAAGGTAAATTCACTTAAATACCGTATTGTGTTATCCTATGTTTTGTCTTAAAATATTTTTAATCTTCAACATTATCTTCAACCTTTTGTTACAAGTCTTATTCGGTTAAAAATATTTCTCTCAAGCCAAATCCCTCAAGATTCACCTATATCATAATTACTTCACATATCTTTATCAAAACTTTATCAATAATCAAAAATAAATCTCAAAATTCAAATATTCATCCGACCCTAAACATCGCGTCTGAGAGCAAAATATTTTCCCCAAAACCTTATTTCCGGCCCAATAACTAACTCCATGGCGTCATACATCATAATTGCGTTTCCCCAAGATAATTCTTACTACAGTAACTGTCAAATTAATGCTTTTGTTTTCACATCCTATTCATAAATCATAACTTAATTCATTTTTCAACAAAATTCCATATTTACACGAGTTATGTATTCCCCAATTTATGTGTGTATTATAAAATAGAATCTAATAGGAAATTGTTAGAAATAATTAAGAAATCATAAGTCGAGTACAACAATGTAGCTCAAGGATAGATATAGAAAGGTTATTAACAGTTCACGAGAACGAATGCAATACAATGTATTCTAGACGATAGTGATATTGCAGGTGGCAGGTCCCAGACGGTTAAGATACCGTGATTACCTAAAATGTAAGATTGTTACAATGCATTAACGAATAGAATTAAGAATAAGCAGACATGAGCTCTGCAAGTTCTCACAGAATTGTGAGGGGCAGAGACAACATAAATACTCCGGGAGCCCCAAGACCAGTCAGTCAGTCAAAGTATTTCAGCTTTAACATTTCAGTTTGCTTAGGCTACTCACAATATTAGTTCAATTAATTATTTTATTTGGACTTAGAGTTTTATAAACAAGTTTGCCAAATTCAACTGTAATTTATATTTAAGTTAATAAATATTGTTACAAAGAATTAGAAGAAGTTCTTAAAAAGACAGCTCCAAGGCCCGAAACGTAACTCACATATAAATTTCCATTCAAAATAACAAAAAATAACTTCAAAGCTTAATGCTAATAATTTTAACCCAAAAGGAAATTAATAAAATCACAACATGATCTCATACATAAAAAAATCTTACCAAAAGAACGGCCCTATTAAAATAAAACAACTTCATGTTTTAAAAAAATTAAATAAAAAACCGTCCTTTAAAAAAAATTTTACTCTTGAGAAATGGCCCTAATTTAAAAAAGAAACTGTTCTACAGAAAACAGCGGTCCTAATAAAAAACCGTAATTTAAAAATTTGAAAAAATTCCCTAACGTTTAAAAAATTCTCTCTCCATAAAAGATCCTGAACATGTCTATCAAAAAATTTCACGAAATAACTAAAATTTACAAAAAACAGACCTACAATAGAAATAAAAACCTAAGTTGAAAAAATACTTTAAGATTAAAAAATCTACGTATTAAAAAACCACCAAACATTTTCCTATAAAATTACGAAAAACTATCTAGTGTTAAAGAATATGCCACAAGCTTAGGCGCCAATTGGTACGTACAGTTTTCGCCCTTAGAATATCTAGCAGGTAATTTACAGAAACTTCAGTGAATTACTCCGCTAAAAATACCGTGTGGGTAAATTACCGAAAACATCGACTGTACGAATAAAAATTGTTGTTCGTCCGACTAACTCAGTGGGACGGTAGTGTAAGTGTTTGACGAGGATTCCAGAATGATAACGGGTATGAAATGTTATATTGATCGCGAAATACCTTGGACGCCACCTAATCTCGCAGGAATGCTGGATAAAAGCCTTAGAATGAATAACAAAGGGGGTGCCAAAATCCATCACAGTTATACAGTAAAATCTTAACAAAATATTTAAATTCCAGTATGTCGTAAATCTACTAACTATAAACTTAACCTAAACACAGACGCACGTGTAAGTACGTTCAATTCATGGATTCAATAATTTAAAGTAAAAACTGTTTATGCCGCACATATCATTTTCCGCGGTCGTTTTACCAACTAATGTCTTCTCTGGTCATCTGTCAACGCTGTTAGTCAGTCTGAAGTTGCTAGCGGAAGTAGACAATATTGTGCAGCAATTTAATATTAGCTATGTCCATTATTAAACCTGCCGATTGCGTTATAATTCGGTTTTTAAATGCATAAGCACTCGTCCTAACGAAAACCGTCGGCAACTTGTTGAATTGTACAGGAAAGGGTGTAATGAATGAAGGGAATGTGCAAAAATATTGCCGTTTATTTAAAGGTGGAAGAACAGGCATCCATGATGAGGAATCTTCTAGCCGCCCAACCATAATTACGGACGAACTGAAAGCAGCCACTGATGCACACATTCGGTTAAACATGCGCTTCACTAACGACGAACTGGATAAGAAGTTTCAATATTTTTCCTGGTATGTTTTCTATAACGATTGGCTAATAGGACTGGCGGTCGACTTCAGAACGGTTCTTAGTTTAAAAATGACTCTCGTACATCTAAGTATACTAACCTCCAATCCAGTTTAGTTTCAGCACCTGATACTTATTTAAACTTTGAGCCTAACGGGTGATTGGTTATTACTCCATTAAAACTTTGGGACTTCTGCTTTTCTCAACCTAATTCCAACACACGGGTTGGACTTGGACTTTTGAGAACCAATATGCCCTTAAAAAAAATAAAATAAGCCGTTTAGTAGAGAATTATCGGAACATAATAGGTAACTACATCTAGCTCGCGACTCTCTGAACAAGATACGTGCTCTACCAAAGCGGCCTGTTAAGCGTTTGAATGTTAGAAACGAAATCTTTTTTTTTGAAGAGTGACGCTAGTCTTTTTTAAACTACACAAGGTATTCTCTGCAAACTTAGGACAAATGAATCCAAATCGGACGTCTTTCATGTCGTTTTCTGTATCTACGCTTTATATATTTAAATTTGCGTATTTCGAGTTTTATGTGTAATCTGAGTCAGCACAAAACTATATATGACATGTCTTTGTTCTTAAGATGATGAGATCATTAGCGCCATTGTATATTTTCTAGACAAAACAAAACAAGTTGTATTAATTACCAGGATGACATCACCTCTAACCTTTTTAAAAACTTACGTATGAATTTTATAACCTTTGACTATGGATCAAATATGATGCAAAATGGTTATCTCTTAAATTAGAATTTATAGATGTCTAAAACTTATACTTCCTGCAGGGAATAACAATCCTATTGGTGGACTTTACTTATACAGAAACTATTAAAATAAAATGTGATTATAATTATTTCTACAGGAATTTCACGAACTGTTCCAAAAATAGGCAAGTGTTTTACAATTTTTAGTAAAATTGAGCAAAATTTATGTTACAGGAAAACAGTAGTTATAATTCAAAGAATTCCAAGACAAGATAAATGAAATATTATTAATTAGTAGTTAATTACTTAAATATACACGCTGTTTAGTAAAACTCAGAAATATTAGGTTACAAATGATCTAGACAGACATCATACAGTACAAAAGGTTATAATGCATCCCTTTGCAGATTGTTGAATACATGTGATAGCATTAATCACGCATTTTTTGCGTGATTCAATACAAGCTAAATAGATAGACATAAATAGACAATTAGACATGGAGAGTGGGAAAAAAGACTGAAGCTAGACAGCGGATGAAAATAATTAAAAAATCATTCGCAAACCGGTAAAGAGAAAACAGGTGATAGTTATCATTGGTAAAAGTGAAGTTCAGAAAGTAGTTATAATTAACCGAAATGCAGTAATACGAGCGTGTAATAAACGGAAGGAGAAGTAGGAGGACATTGCTTTTTTGGAACCTGAAAAAATTTCCTGTCGATTTATGGATTCTAACAAGTTCGAGGGTCGGATTGAAGAAGGGTCAAAAGCTAGTGGATAGAATACGGTTTCTGGATTAAACGTAAACTTCTCCAAAGGGAAAATTAAGCAGTACGTGCGCTTGTGTGTAACTTTGCTTGCAAAGATGGCAAAGGGTGTTAGTCGTGCGAGCTATTTGAAAACTCGTGTGTGCTGTAATAAAAGGGCTGTGTGCGGGTATAACTCAAATAAGTGGATTTTGATTGTGTCAAGGGAGTTAATGTTTGAAGGAAAAAGGTTGGTATTTTCAGACATCATGTGTTTACAAATATCTTGGAATTTAACCAGTGAGTAAAATATGGGCTTTTTTGTTTATAGTTTATAATTAAGTACGGGTACATTTTAAATTTAAATTTTAAATGTAAAGAGGTTTGTATTTATGTTATATCAAATTAATCTAACGCAAAAATAGTTATATTGTTGGACGATGAATTATCGACAAATCCAGTGTTGGATAAGTTTAAGCATGATACTATCGTGAAGATAGGTTAGAACATTTAAAAGTATTAAGACTTGTATGCGCATTCATTTAAAATTCAAGCTTTATTGGTGGAATTTAGAGTTGGTTTTAGAATAAAAATTCAGTATTTTAAATGGATAATGAAATAAAAACAGGAGAATTTGGCATTTAACTGTTTTCTATACATCGTTACTAAGGGAATTTGTAGAAATGGGATTTAAAATGTCGTGTACTAGAATATTGAAAACACGAACAATGGTTTGATGGTAGCATTGATTGGTTTATTGTTTTCTTTTAGGATTTCTTTCAGTAATGCTTGGAAGGCTTGACGTTAGGAAATTAGATTTTTTTAAGGAAAGTTCATACGATAGTCGTGTACTCTTAATAGGAATTATATTTTGGTTGAATTTTATTTGGTATTATTTACAAACTAGGTAGACAAAATTTGCGAAAGGATATCCAGTCGTCCCAGTGATGGTATTGTATTTGCAAAAGGCATTTTATTTTGCAATTTTCTTTAATTTGACCAAAATTTAATGAGTGTTTTTAGGATGTAATAGAATAATGTAACGTATAATGTGATAAATTAAAAAAACCAAAAGCAAAGGAAAACTTATTCGGAATTCCCGTCTTCCGTGTAAGGAATATATCGAAAGGATAGTTTAACGCCTCTTAAAATTGACTGTAAAAAAGCCTTTTTGATGGTGAATATTGTAACATAGTTTGTGTTTCAGCCATTCCAACTGTATATTATTTTACTATTTTTATTATCTGTTCCATAATAGGAACCCACTTCCGCACCACTCTAGTTAACCGGTGTACCCTTAAATAGTTACGGTATTCTCGCCCTTTCATGGCAAATCTGAATTTCTAACGCACCATTCATTTTACCTGTAACCCAACTCGCATCAGTATCATTAAAATTCCAAAATTTAATAACAACTTTCAGGACAATAGCGGTATCTAAATAGTAGGAAACACTATATCAATATTATCAATAATAGTAGAAGTAAAGGCCATAATTCCATTCCCAATATAAATCTCTGCATATACTTTCACCCTATGTCTGTCTACGATTGTAATAATTTTTCATATACTATTTGCACTCCTTACTATAAGCATTAGATCCCAATAATAAATGTTCTTTTCCCTAAAACTTAAAAACACAATAGAAGAAATGCAAGAAATAACATCACACACTTGAATTGGGCAAACCACTAACAAATCACAAAACTGGAAAGCATCTGGCAATGACAAAATAGCTAAAACTGGCTAAAAAAAATGTATGACACACGCATACCTAGCAAAATTATTTAACAAATATATCACACAACTACACACAACACCACACACGTTAATAGAAGCAATAACGTATCTTAAATCAAAGGAGGTAAAAGACAGAAAATCCATAAAAATATCGCCCAATAACATGCCTACTAACAATATACAAAATACTAACATCCATAATAACACATAAAGTAATCACACGTGCAACACAGTTAAAAACTGTCGTAGTTATCCAGGGGCTGACATAGATAGCGATCATAACTTAGTTAAAATGAAGTGTAAACTAAAATTCAAAAAATTGAGAAAGGTTAAAAGAGAGGGATGGGATCTAGGTAAGCTTAATGATAGTAGGGTAAAAGAGGAATATAAACAAGTATTAGATATTAAGAGCAAAGAGATAGCTGTAGGAGGGAACGTAGAAAATAAATGGAAAGAAATCAAACTGACTGTACATGATACAGCAACACAGACTATAGGTAAGAAAAAATAGAAGCGAGAAAACCGTGGGTAACAAAGGAGATATTAGATTTAATAGAGAATAGAAGAAAGCTTAAACCTTTCAGAGAAGTGGATAGTGAAAGTAAGCAAAAATATAATACAGTTAGAAATAAGATAGTACATGAGTGTAGAAAAGCTAGAAATAAATGGATGGAGGAGAACTGTAAGGAATACAAGATGATTTGAGAGTAGGTAAGATAGACAGGGCTTACAGGGCAGTTAAAAAGTTTTTGGGAAGATAGGAAAAATATAATGGTATTAGAGACGAGAATAATGAGCTTCTAATAAATAAAGTTGAGATAGCAGATAGATGGAAAAGATATTTAGAAGATTTATATAAGGGAGACGATATGGATGAGTTAGAGAACGACCAAGAAGAGGATGTAGAAATAGGGTTCTCAATATTAAGAGAGGAATTTGATAGAGCTGTTAGGGATCTTAAACTAAATAAAGCGCCAGGGATAGACGATATTCCCGCAGAATTAATAAAATATGCAAGTCAGAAAACTTTAGACAGATTATATGAACTAGTAAAGGTAATATATGACACAGGTGAGGTTCCAATAGATTTCGAAAAAAATATTATTATCCCAATCCCAAAAAGTCAGGAGCTGATAGGTGTGAGAATTTTAGAACGGTTAGTTTAACTTCTCATGCTTCCAAAATACTAACAATAATAATTAAAAATAGAGTAGAAGCTTTAACTGAGAATTATTTAGGCGAAGACCAATATGGTTTTCGTAAAGACAGAGGACTAGAGAACCGATACTAATGATTAGGCTAATTATCGAAAAAGGTTACAAAAAATAAAAGACTCATTTCGCGTTTGTAGATTTAGAAAAAGCATTTGATAGGGTTAATTGGATTGTTATGTTCAGGGTTTTGCAAAAATAGGAATCTCTCATAGGGATAGAAAAATTATTTACAGTCTATATAAAAACCAAAGCGTAGTAATTAGATTGGATGAAATAGAAAAGAAAGCTAAGATTAGAAATGGGGTTAGACAGGGTTGTATACTGTCTCCCTTGATTTTTAATGTTTATATTGAGGAAGCTTTAAACTTAGCTAGAGAGAGAAAGAGATAGGTATTAGTGTACAGGGACAGAAAATAGACATGTTACGTTTTGCAGATGATATAGCCATTATAGCAGAGTCTAGAAAAGAGTTAGGAGAGTTTTAAATATTTTAGATGAGATACTGCGGAGTAACTATAGTATGAGAATTAACTCAGTAAAGACAAAGATAATGACAAGTGAGTTACAGCCTAGTTCTAAACCAAAATTAAAAATAGGTAATACCGAGTTAGAGGAGGTAGATGAATTTTGCTATTTAGGTAGTATAATTACAAAGGATGGACGTAGCAGAAGGGATATAGTAGCCAGAATAGCTCAAGCTAGAAAATGTTTTTAAAAGAAAAACTTACTAATAGCTAATAGTATTAGTTTAGATAATAGAAAAGTTTCTTAAAGTCGTACGTATGGAGCATTCTACTATACGGTAGTGAGACTTGGACAATTAAAGAAGTAGATAAGAAAAAGATAGAAGCTTTTGAAACTTGGTGTTATAGGAGAATGTTAAAGATTAGTTGGACAGATAGAGTAACAAACGAGGAAGTTTATAGAAGGATAGGTGAGGATCCCTGTATGTGGAAACAATTGAAGGTCAGGAGAGATAGAATGATAGGGCACCAGTTAAGACATGAGGGACTATTTAGTAAAGTCTTAGATTATAGACTACCAAATAAAAATAGAGTAGGAAGGCCTAGACAAAGCTATATTAGTCAAATTATTAGAGATTTAGGTTGTGAAGGGTATGTGGACCTTTTTAGACTAGCTCAGAATAGAAAAGAATTTAGAGCTGCGTCAAACCGACTTTAAGTAAGTCCGAAAACAAAACAAAAAAATCAGTTAACTAAATGTCACCAGGACATAACTCACAATTAGTTAGCGGTCTGGCATGTTGGTAGCGTTTCGTTGCTTAAGCCTTACCATAATAGATAATTTAATAAACGTCATCATGACATAACTCACAATTAGGTAGCGGTCTGGCATGTTGGCAGCGATTCGTTGTAAGCCTTACCATAACATATAATTTAACACTTTTCCTTTTTTGAAGCGGATAACCAGGTTATATTTCATTTCCTTATAAATGGTAATCATGCAAACATGTTAGAGTTCTTTAACAACCATCAGGTTGCTAATATCTATGTAGAGCCAGCTGGATAGGAAAAAGATAGAAGGATATAGGAAGACCTAGACCAAACTATATTAGTCAAATTATTAGAAATTTAGGTTGTGAAGGGTATGTAGAGCTTTTTAGATTAGCACAGAATAGAAAAGAAGTTAGAGCTGCGTCAAACCGACCTTAAGTAAGGTCGAAAACAAAATGATGATGATGATGACGTGCAACACAAAACAACATAATACACGAAAAACAAAAAGGACGCAACGAAGAAACACGAGGATGTAAAAATCGATTGATAATAGACACAGCAGTAATACACCAAGCTAAAATGACAAATAACATAAATAAAATTAAATAAAAACCCTTAACCACAAAAAATATTTAAATTACTAGATACGTATTTCGACCACTATGTGGTCATCATCAGTAAAAAAAAAAATAAAAAAAAAAAAATTAGCTGTATAATTTACTATATTGTTGCTTTAAACACTATCGAGGATATTCTCCTCACCCGCAGGCTGGTGTTCTCAACAACAAACAAGTGAATTGTCACAATTGTCATAATAAGACGAATTTTATCACCTATCTTTAAATTTTAAATCTAATTTTGGTTTTTAAAACCGGCGACCCTCTAAAAAACTAAGCCGACCCCTTGCTGGTCGCTACATTCCGGTTGGAAAGCATTGATGTAGAGGAAGGCAAAGACTCATGTATTCAGAGCAGAATAAGAAAAAGGTAGGTAAATAATATAGAACATTGTATAAGTTATCTGAGGATGGAAAGTTGGAAAATTCTATCAAACAAACAAACCTTAAAGTTGTGACAGAGAGAGAGAGAGAGAGAGAGAAAGAGAGAGAGGCCCTTTTAAGAAAACTACATTTGACTGAAAATGATCATTATATATGTTACGTTTATTTTCCGAAAAAATTAATTACCATAATTCTCAATTCAAAACCCACTTGGCTTCAAAAATCAAAATTTATTCAGTAAATTAAAATAACCCTTTCACATGTTAATTCATTTATCTGTTTGCATAAATTCAATTTCGATTGTTACTTACGCTAATTAATACTAAATTCTAGTTCTATAAATTCCCCAACGTAAAGTTTACGCTATATAGTCAATAACGTGTTCCAAGTATACGATAATGAATGCTTATGTGTTTTCCCGTTGAAAGAATTCATCGAATTAAAGTTGCGTATTGCCCCATTATAAACTGTGTTTTTCCCGTTTTAAGCCTGACTACAAGATTACGTTGAGCTTTGCAATCTGCACAAGTAAATACGTGTAGAATGTTTGGTTGTTTCCGTTTTGGTTGATGCAAATTTCGAACACGCACTATAGCGTGGTGAGTATTTAGGGTTTTTATAAAATTATACCTTCCGACTACCACGAATTAATTTGAATTTGTAATTGTTTTAGTTTTGTTCCGGCGGCCTTAAAGCTGCAATGAATGGTCGTCCCTTGTAGTAATGGGAAGCCAAACGCATTCTTTATGGGTGTAGCCGCCCACCAGTTGATGTGGACCAGCTACTAACTCAAGCCTGACGTCAGCAACTTTGAGGGTGAGTGCTTTCCGTCACTGCTCGCGTTGCCACCATATCAATGGGGATTTATTGTTTAGGCGCATGGATTTCCACATTTAGTTCTTCTATACAAAAATTATCCTGCATTTCTAAAGTTAGTTCGTCAATACGACCATTGTTAAACCCTTTTGGTATTTTTTGGCATTGTGTGGATGCATTGCTATTTGGTTTTAAATAACTAAAACAAAAAATGTTGTGGTCATTCTTATGTATGAATTAAGTTTTATATTTACGAGGATTTAGAGCTGTTGGTGTTAAGGGAGTATTTTGTTTCTTTTTGGTTGGATATTAAGATAGGGTAGTAGCCTAAAAGCGGCAGCTCACCATTTAAAAAAAATGATTTGGTTTTTTATTTTCTTGCTAGGTTTAGTGTTTAAGAAGTAATTTTTTTTTGTTGTTTGTTTCTTTTTGTTACCACTACACTGTGTACATATTGTGCTTAATTATAGGTTTCTTTTTTGGGTATGTTTTTTTTAAGCGCGAATAAGTGTGAATGTGTGAGTGCATATAATTTTTCCTTCTTTATTTCAGGTCTGTCTTAATTTTTTTGTTGTATGTATAAAACACGTCCACTCGCCGATCGAGCCCGGCCATACTTCTTTCTTACTTTTCTTTTGATTTTTTTATAGGCTACGCTAATGTACGTAACATATAATAATATTGTGCCCATATTAGAATTTGAAACATATCGTTTAAAATTTTTAATTTTTAAACAACTTTTTACGTACAGTTTTGGACCAAAAAAATCTAGCGTATAGTCCACAGAAAACTCGCTAAAAATTCTGTTTTAGTAAAATACCGAAAACCTCAACTATACTAACAGTAGTGGTTGCCAATTAACTCTGTGGGACGCGTGGTGTAGCTGTTTGAATAAGGCCCAAAAATGTTGTCGTGTGTGAACTAGGTTTTACGCAGGAATTATCTTTGACGCCATCTAGTTTCGAACTACGGAGATTTCTATATTAATAAGGGATCATGAAAGTGATTCTGATCTAAAATTCACATGCTCAAAATTAACGCTATTATAAGGGCACTAATATGCCTACTTGAAAACTGTTATTTAAAAGGAAGATTTCCAAAATAAAATGTTGAATTACCTGAATAACAATCACGCCTCTATTTATGACAACAAAGCTGGAACTATTATCTTCTCCTTAGTTGTGAAAAATAGAAATATACGACTACTATACAAGTATACTTATATGGACATTCTCAAACAAAAGTTAAAAACCAAATGTACCACAAATTTTACTTAATGATAAGCGTTTTCTACAAACAAAATTACTATTTTAATTCTTAACTTAATAACAAGAACGTACTGCGGGTATGTTAATAAATGCCATACGTTAAATAGAAAATATGTCCATTTATGTATAGTAACTGTAGGTTATAGTTTCAAAACTACTATAAACTATTATCTCCTGGACTTAATTTGTTTTGACTAAATCCTACTGGGACTTCGCAAAAGCTAGCGGTTCTGAGTCAACATGTTTTTTTCCAACATGAAGTTGTTGCTTTAATGGGAACGAAGGTGTCTCTAAAATTATAAGCATCCAATCTGGTAGGGTATTAATCCAAACTTCATTGACTAATTGCAATCAGTTCGAAATCTATTCAAGTTACATGTTATTTTTTTGGGTGTTAAAGACGAAGTGTTCTATAAAAAAAGTCTTCCTACTATAAACAATTTGAGATATCTTCCGCAAAATTCGTGTAGATGAGTTAGGGCTGTAATTTTAAATTACTTTATGTCGTTTTCCGCTATTTAATATATGTAATGTTATCTTACTGAAACCTTTGTCTAGACTCAGAAGAAGTGCTACGTACCTAGACGTAGTCGGAAGAAAAGTAAATACCAGGCTAACTATCAAACACGGAGAGTGGGGGGTTCGCCTACATACCAAGAAGAAACAAAAAAAACACATCGCTCACGATTATCTATTAACACAAAAAAATTAATAAAGGATTCTGTACAAACAAGCAAACAGAAAATAAATTAAGCGTTACTATTTTACAGCAAACAATTATATTATACGGACAATTTAGGAATCTAGATACGAAGTGCGCATCTCGTATTTACAGAAAATAAAATTAATCAGTAGCAAATAAAAACTGCGAGAGCTTTTGTCAAACGTTTTTAAAATTTTACCTAATAATTGTTGTAAAATAACAAATTAGTAAAGCAAATAAACGTGTGCGTTCTTTTGACACGCATCTTTAAAGATAGTACATCGCACCTGTAGAGCGATAGTATCGATTAGCGGCCACAAAAAATAGTTCTCCGGTATCACGTTTCTACACCAAACGTTGAAAAGGAATTTGCCATTGACACACACAAAAGGAAACGAGTTGCATACCTGTAGGTGTCCAGATACTTAGCTCGAAAGCCGTCGGGGGTGAGTTAACGCAGGAACGTCATGGTCGTCAGCATACATTTATTCTGCTACCATAATTGCAACAACGGTCTACGGACAAAAGTACTTGGTTTACAGACAAAAGCAGTTGTTCTACATAAAGAAAGAAACCATTTGGCCTCCAGCTAAAAAAAGCTAAAAAGAGAATCTGATTAGAATGGGTACGCGCGTGGAAACTCACCGAATACACGCAAGACACCTCCTAGTTGTTGAACAGAAAAGCGTGCATCGCTTTTGCAATACGGTGACGAATAAATGGTTCAAGCAACACGGAGTCGAACTGCAAATTCTAGCTTATCGAAGCGCGGTAAAACTGGAAAACCCGGCTTAAATGGGATAGTACGCGACCTTATCTCAATAAGTTGTTACATTGGAACAATATGTTACGTTTTTTTTCGTGGTAGCCACGTTGGGCGCCAAATTTATGCTACGTAACATAAAGAAAGTCAAAGCAATGACCCGGCTCAATCGGAGAGTAGGAGGTGTTGTAGAAAGCAGACTGACCTATGATGTATGCGGCGGTAAGGAGTTAGTAACAGTACCTGCAATAAAAGACATTAGAATAGTAAACCTGCAATAAAAAAGATTAGTCCTGCAAACCTGAAATAAAGAAAAAGCATAGCAGCAATGAAAAGTCTAAATTATTCAGTACTTTGTAGAATGTAAAAAAAAGAAACTGTTTAGATAATCTATATAATATAACAACGGTAAAAGCAATACAAAAATTTTTAGTACAAAGTGAGGTAATATTGGAGAGTAGCAGAAACGTTTCCTCACACACCAATTAAACATAAATCAGATAAAATGTTGACAAATGATAAATAGATAAAACACAATTGATATGAGTAATTCAGTAGTATTGATTTTTCTTTCTTTCCTTTTTTTTATGTTTTAAAATAGCATGCAAGTCTATTGTAAAAGGTATCAGAACCACAAAGATAGGGTAAAGCAACGGATAGATATTTAAAGTAATTATCAGTAGGAAATAGTTCAACTTACAAAAGTGTGGGATTCGACGATGTCCTGCACTAACAAAGCACTTCACCCTTGACTGTGAGGATGTTGATGGAACTTATCACACGTTACACTAATCACACCTACGTATTTCAGTGGTGTTAGCAGCAGACAATATCACGCGACGGAACTATATAGTTGATAAATTTCTTGGTAATTCTATTTCCTAAGACAATAATTTCGAAATATTCTGTAGCACTAGTTTGATTACAACTGGGACCTGATGTATATTATTTTCATAAACATCCCAATAAGCAGTGAGAAACTACAGCCAATACCTTAGTAAACCGGTAATCTATTATATTTCACAAACACGAAACTTGCACAAGCAAAAATCTATTTTAGATTCTTTGTTGTTAGAAAATTCAGAAACGACAGTATCCACAGTATTTGGGATAATCCAAAGTATGAACTCAACCGAAAACAAATAGTAAGCCACGCGTAAGCAATAAAAACCGTCCGTCAAATGTCCTTAAAACACACGTGCGTCGACCAAACACGTTCGCCTATAAAACATACTATTTCAATCGGAATTAGCACTACGCTCTGTAGAGTTAATATACAACTTTTATTTCACAAGAAAAACAACTAAAAACAATTAATAAAGCAACAAGGAAACAGTATTTTTAACGTAATATCATGTATAGGAACGTAGCACAAACTACAACTACTTTTATTTCAAAAGAAACTCAACTCAAACCACAATGAATATATAGGAACGAAGAACAAAATAACACACCTCTCTAATCTGTTTATATTCAACTCGTTGCTATTACAATAACCTCTTATCGACTCTTATCTAAACTTGTATATCCACATAAGGAACAAAATTTATACGACGGCAAGCCAAGAACGATGCAATTTATTTATTAATGGAAAATCAAACTTCAATTAATCTATTTTTAAATTACTACACACGAATTAATAAATATAAAACATAGAGATAGTAGTTGCAGAAATGCATTTACGAATTGAGTATAGAGTAAAATATTAAACTATTAAAAATTGCACGTTACAAATTGAGAAAACCATTACCCGGCGATCGTAAGGTATACCAAGATAGCGGGTACCTAAAAGCAGGATATAACTATTTAATTTTAGCATAAACTTGTTGTTTCGAAATAAATAAGTTCAAAATGAAAATTTGTAGAAAGCGTATTTATTATTGTAAACAGGATGTTATTGAAGAATGTAAGAAATTACCGGATACCTAAAACAAAGCATAGACTATTAATTTATCGAATAAATTTTCGTTGTAAAAGAAAAAGAGATTTGAGTTAAGGAATTTATTCGAGAGCGTATTTATTATTAATTACGTTGAAAATCAACGTAACAGAAGGGACTTTCCATTATTTTGGTTCAGCACTATTTTGAATGTGAGCGTCTTCGTGTCCAGACGATGTCATAAGTGACAGACTGATACATTATTAATTAAAATAAATTAATCATAAAACTGTATTAATTTGGAGTACAAAATTACGATGTTGATATTCTTAACCCTAGAAACCGCTATAATGACTCTGACAATTTTGGATAAGACACAAAAATTATCATCCCTTAGATCAAGAATGCATGTAACCTAAAAATTATATTTCTTAAAGGAAATAACCTATCCCTATTGGTGTGATTTAGCTATACAGAATTCATTAAAATAAAATATGATTATAAACGTTCCAAGGAAATGTCAAAACCAACATCTTATTGTCGTCTTCGGCACTAAAATGATGTTTCAATCAAATTGCTTTATAAAATGATTCAATTTACCAATTTCTACTTATTATGAGTACGTTTGTGTTAATTATTAAGTCACTACATTGATGCGTTCAACGAACTGCCCAAGAAAAACGACGGTAAATAAATTGAGCATTAACCAAGGTAAAGAATGCCATACAGAACCTTTCCTTTCATTAAGTGTAGGTCAGAGGAGAGATAATTTAGTGTTAATTCTTTTCTCAAAATTTGAAATGGCTTTGAACTTCAAATGTTAGTCCTCAAGTGGTTAAGTTCTGACAATACGAGTTTTACAAATTGAGAATTGATTAAATCAATTTTATGTTAATACAGGTTTTTATTTTAAAATAGGTTTAATGAACTCGCAATTTACAAGTAAGAAATAATTTTTAAGTTTTTGCTTAACCTATAAACTTTGGGTTATATATTGCTTATACACCTTATGTGAAGCATTATTTTAATGGTTTTAATAAATTATACACGTATTGGATGTCAAAGGTGAAAAAAACAGCTGAAATATGTAGAAATCATGTCTAATTGCATAGAATCGATGACAACAATGCCTACCTTACGCGTGTATGTGTTACAGAGAAGACTGTCCTTTACAAAAGTCCTACAAAAGTAAAAAGTCACAATGTTATGACTTTCAGAAAATCCACATCGTGTCAAGGAGCGTGTCAGAAATTCCTTAAAGTGGAACAGGAATCAGACATCGAAAACGATGACTTGGGATATTCTATACTTAGAGATGAGTTTGAATTAGGATTAAAAGGCCTGAAAAATGGTAAGGTACCGGGTATAGATAAGGTGCAAGAAGAAACTCTAAAAGCTGGAAGGACAAGCTGTACCAAAACGACTCTATCAGCTTGTAAACTATATGTATGAATCAGCCGACATACCCCAATATTCCAAACGTAACATCATTATCACCCAAAAAAAGAGAACAGCAGATAGATGCGAAAATTTTCGAACAATAAGTTGGACAACAATATTAACTAGAATAGTATAAAGACAGATGAAAAAACGGGTCGAAAAAATACTAGGAGAAGATCAATTTGGGTTTAGGCGAAACCAGGGAAACAAGGAAGAGTATTTTATCTCTGAGGGTGTTAATGGAAAAGACAATAGAACATGGAAAACATTTGTAGATCTGGAAAAAGTATTCGACAATGTAAAATGGAAAAAAATGTTCAAAATACCCAAAAAGACTGGAATGAGTTTTAGGGATAGATAGATAGTACATAGCTTATACAAAGAGTAAACAGCAGTAACAGAATTAGAGCAGGAATGTAGAGAAGAAGATATTAGGAAAGGAGTGAGACAGGGATGTGCCCTATCCTCGTTAATCTTTAACTTATACATCGAAGAGGCAATGGATACTATCAAATGCAGGAAGTCATTTGGAATTATTATGCAGGGACAAGGGATTGGTATGCTTAAATTTGCAGATGATATAGCTGTATTAGCATCTAGCAAAGAAGAGTTAGAAGCAGCTCTTAATGAAATGGAAACAGTTTTAACAGAGAGATGCGGTTTGACAATTGACAAAGATAAAACTAACGTACTAGTATGCAAAGGGGGGAAAATAAATCGAAAACTAGAATCAAATAGGAAACGAGAACTTACAAGAAGTTGAGGTTTTCTGCAACCTAGAAAACCTAATAACGCAAGATGGAAAAGCGCAAAAAATACAAAACAAGGATTAACTCAAGGTCGTTCTACATTTAACAAGAATAAGCAATTACTGTGTTCAAAAACAACAAACATAAAAATAAAGAAAGGATTGCTGAAAGCATATATGTGGAGCACAGCACTGTATGGCTGTGAAACTTGGACTGTAGGAGAAGCGGACAGGAAAAAGATAAAAACCTTTCAAATGTGTCGCTACAGACGTATAATGAAGATATCATGGACAGATAGAATTAAGAACAAAGAGGTTCTAGAAATGGTAGGGGAAGAAATAAATATGTGGAAAACAGTAAAACATAGGATGATAGGTTACCTACTAAGGCATGAAGGAATACTGCAGGATATATTACAAGCAGCGATAGGTATAAAGGGAAGTGGAGGTAGACCTAGGTTAGACTATTGCACACAGATAGTCGGAGATATAGGCTGTGGGAATTTCAGAAAAATGTCTAGGCTAGCTCAGAATAGAAATCAATGGAGGTACGCGTCCAACCAGTTCCAAGACGGAAAACCCTATGATGAAAAAACAAAATAATTGTACTTAAACCTGATGATTATTATAAACAACTACAAGTGTGGGTTTTACAATATTCTCAACTAAGGTTAATTGCGTGAAAGAATTTACTGAAGAACTATTAATTCGGCAAATGTCTGTGTTGGAGATCTAAGTAGCCGTAGGCTGCTTAACCCCTATCACATACCACTAAATATCGGGTAAATAAAGCATGAATTTAGTAAACAATAGAAAGGAAACCGAACTGTGTCTAGGCTATAGGAATGTCAGGGAACTATGTAGGTTAGCTCAGAATAAAAATTAGTGGAGGTACGCGAGTTACGTATCCCTTAATATATGTATGTACCATTAATAGAAATTATCAGGAATTATTAAGAATTATAAAGAATTACTAAGTTAGATGCAACATTGTATCTCAAGGATAATTAAATAAAGGTTATTAAAAGTTCACAAGCAAGTTGTGAAAACGGATGTAATACATTGTATTCCAGATGTAAGTGATACTGCAGGTACAGGTCACAGGCGGTTAAGAAACCGCAATTACTTAAAAATTAAGATTATTTCATTGTATAATAAACAAAATTAAGAAATAAGCAGACATAAGCTCTGCAAGTTTCCACAGACATGTGAGGGGCAGGGACAACATAAATACCCCGGGAGCCCCAGAGCAGTCAGTCAGTCTCAAGTATTTCAACTTTAAAATTGCCGTTTACTTAAGCTACTCGCCTTAATATTAATTCAGTTATTATTTTATTTCGATTTGGAATATTTATAATAGTTTGTCAAAATTCCATATTTAATATCTGTTTAAATAATAAAATTTGTTACAAGTTTTGGAAGAAGTTTTTAAAAAGACCGCTCCCAAAACCCGAAACGTAACTCGCGTCTACTCTGTTCCATGACGGAAAACCTAAAGACACCAGGTTAATTGCACTTAAACCTGATGAGTACTGGGAACAAATGGAGGTGTTGGCTTTTTAATATTTTCAACTAGTCTTGACTGTGCGAAAGGATTTATTGGAAAACCATTAATTTGGCAAATGTCCAAGTGTTGGAGAATCTTGGTTGCCGTCAGGTTACTTAACCCACTTCGTATAACACTGAATACCGGTGAACTAGGGTATATATTTACAAAACAATAGAAAGGAAACTGAACTGTATCAAACAAGAAAGAGCAGCGGCTATGTTCGAAGACAACGCATATTGAAAGAAGGACAAAAGTGTTGGAAGTATATGCGTGGGGCACAACACTGTACGCCTATGAAATAGGGACAGTAGGAGAAGCAGACATGAAAAGGAAGAAGCCTCTTGGAAGTTTATGCTTCAGATGTATGGTGATGATAGCATGAACAGAAAAAGTTAATAACAAAGAGGTTATAGAAATAGTAAAAGAATAAAGATATCTGTGAAAAACAAAAAAATAAAAAACATAGAAGCACAGGATACGTTCTGAGGCATTTTGGGAAATACTGCGGGTTATATTACAATCAGATGTAGGTAAAAAGAGAGGTAGATCTAGACCTAACTCAAACTTTTGCACGCAGATAGTAAAAAAGACAAACAGTGGAAATTTCTGGGAAATGTGCAGTTTAGCTCAAAATAAGAAACAATTGAGGTAAACGTCTAAACAATTCCAGTACTGATGACTTACTCGATTTTACAAGAGGAGAGAGGATTCACATTTATAATAAGAAACTTAACATTTAATTTAAGCTACTTGCTTTTTGAGAAAGCAAGAAGTGTTATTCAAAGGACATAGCGAGTCTGCGGAGTCAATCAACAGAGAAAGCTTTCGGGAATATTTAGATCTGCAAAAAGTTGGATACCTAGTTAGAAATCATAGCGGTATTTTGGCAACGATGCGATTCAATTAATACCAGAAACATAAAGAATCGATAGACCAACTAAAACAAACATCAATAAAACTAATTTTGTATCAATAGTGCTTGATGAAACTACTGACATAATAAATAACCCCCAAATTTTAACTGTTTTTAGATACGCTAACCACAGTGTACGACTTTTGCAAGATTCATTAATTTTGGTAACGTGCTCCCTGACCAATATTCCGTAGGATTATTTAATCACGCTAAAAACTGCAAGATTTTTTTCAGATGGACCAAAAATTAATTGCGCAGACATATGAAGGAGCGTCTGTTAGGTCAGGTAATTTAAATATATTAAAAACCAGTGTGAGAAAAATACATTTACGTCTTATTTACGCATTGCTAATGATCATGTGCTGAATTTAATTATACAGTACTTAGTAGATTTTCACCGTCTCGTTTGTTAAAAATCTTTTTCGATAAACTTCCAATTTTGGACATACTATATGGAATTTCACTTCCCGACGAATGCAAGAATTTATGAACACATTGAAGTAAAAGTTTGTGCCTGAGTCAAACTTTAAGACTTCTTACCCTCTGCAAAAATTGAAAAATAGTCTTTCACTTTATTTGTTTCCAAAGATACCTTCCTTATACAGATGTGTTCTATAATATTCTACAAACAAACGCCTTTGACCAATTTTATTGCTGTAAAAGTGTGACAAACACCTTAATACGTTCAAAGAGATCCGCGAAATAACAATTTTTTTGAGAAAAAGTATCAACTGGCAAATGACCAAATTTCATGCGACGATCCGACAGACTATAAAGTCACGTGCTTGGACAAACTAAACGATAATTGCACATAAAGTTAATATAGTACAAAAGCGACGCCTTATGCTCTAGCGAGTTACATATCCCCCAAATCTATATATGTATAATTAAATAGAAGTTATTAAGATTAATAAAGAAACTTAAGTTAGATGCAACATTGTAATTCAAGAATAAATAAAGAAAAGGTTATTAAAAGTTTACAAGCAAGTTGTGAGAACGGATGTGAATACATTGCATTTCAGACGTAAGTGATACAGCAGGTGCAGGTCACAGACGGTTAAGAAACCGCAATTATTAGAATTAAGATTATTACTTTGTATTAAATGAATTAAATAAAGAAATAAGCAGACATGAGCTCTGCAGTTCCCACAGACATGTGAGGAGCAGGGACAACATAAATACCCCGGTAGCCCCAAATCTGTCAGTCAGTCTTGAGTATTTCAGCTTTTACATTGTTGGTTGCTTAGGCTACTCACTTCAATTATTATTAAATTTCGATTTAGTTTAATTAGTATAGTTTGTCAAACTTCCATATGTAAATTTTGTGAAATAAATAAATTTGTTACAAGAAGTTTTTGGAAGAAGACTTTTTAAAAAGGCAGCTCCCAAGGCCCAAAACGTAACCAGCGCAGTACAATAAGTTAACTCGCCACAACCCCAATTTTTAAGATGCAGAAACTGTTATAGTAGAGTACAAATACCCAAAATAACCCTTGAAAATCAACAAAGCCACGATTTCAACACAAAAATACTCGTTGTCTAGCATTTTATTCTCGCTTTCTCAAATTAAAAGTCTATATTCTTTGATAGAAACATCGAGTTCAAGCTGCTTGTTCGTGAGAAATTTTCTATTTTTAAAACAAAATTTCCTCATAGTAAATTGGAATAGTTCAAGAATGTATATATTGACCTGTTTCATTTTATAGGATTTAAAAGAATTAGTTTTTATTTATTCATCCCAAATTTGGAAATAAATCGGTATAGAGGTTAATTAATTTTATGTATAAAAATAAATATATTAACAGTTTTAATTCTGTCAATACCTACAGTTACGGTCTAAAAGGAGAGACCGTGTTTAGCCCAGAAGCCGATAAAAACTTACAAACATTCAACATTTCCGGACGAGTAGTAATGTCAATCGTAAAAAGTATTCTTATTAAACTACAAAACAACAAACAACGTTCTAATGAGCCAATTTTTAAGCTATGATTGTTGTTTGAATTTTATAGTTACCGCACAAACAATTATCAATTTGAAAATAACGTTTTTTTTTTACTAGAATTGTTACAAGCCAAAACCGCTTGTCATAATTATTTTAGTAAATAACTATTGTAAGGGATCTTCTGTAGAATTAATTTAGGTGTATGTATATAGTTGTCTAATATGATTTTTGGAAATTAGAGTTTTAAGCATGATAAATGTGGTCTGGGGTTCCCCGGAAATGTTTTAGGTAAAATAACTTTTTATTATCATGCAATTTTGTGACGGAAATCGTTTGCACGGACCGTGAAACGTCATATTGTTTTCGCAACCAATCAGAAGGCGCAACGAAGGGATGGTAGTTGACAATGTTGTGGAAAAAGCAGCCACCTGCGGAACTCTCGAATAAATCGGATATCTTGATCGACGTGTGCAAGGCTGCATTATAAACTATGTAGTGGAGAATAAAATAATTTAATACCCCTTTACCATAAAAAATTTTTTTAAGAAACTAAATACGTATTTTGACCACTATGTGGTCATCATCGGTAGTAAACTAAAAAATAAAAAGCATTAAAAATTAAAAATTGTTTAGGAAACTCTTCTGACGATATTCTTCTCACCACGTAGGCTGAAGTGATCCTTCCCAACAAACAATTTACTCGAATTTGTTTTAAACACCTGAGGATATTCTCCTCATCAAGTAGGCTACAAAACAAGCTGTTCAAAACAAATTTTAGTAAATTGTTTGTTGGAAAGGATCAGTTCAGCCTGCGTGGTGAGGAGAGTATCCGCAGAAGGGTCTAAAGAACAGCTTATAATTTTCAATGCTTTTTATTTTTTAGTTTACTACTAAAGGCATATTAAGTATTTTAATTTGTATCGTGCCACAGTGTTCTAATTTATTATTATTACGTAATGGAGTATGTATCTGTTAATTTTATTACATATTCTTCTATCGTCCCTTTGCATGATATCCCCGTTTTTGTTGTAAGAATTGCAATTAACTCCGTCTTCAAAATAAGGACTAGAAAAGGTGTTGAACACACCCACGCCGTATAACTGAAACAAACAATATTTATCTGTTACCTAGCTTGCTAGGATGCAGTAATTTGGGAAGGTAAGCGAGTGTTAATTACTTTACATAGAAAATTTGAAATATAAATTATTTTATTTAAATTGTAATTTTCGTAACTCCTAGAACGCCCTCTTTGCAAGCACACGATTAACTACCATACATTTACCTTTATGTACCCCTAAAATAGAATGGTACCCGGCGTAAATTTCTAAGATTTATATTACAAAATATTTTTTCTTGTCTTCTGGATTTAAGTTTTGGCGTATTCTGTTATGTCTTTCATATTTTCCTTATACAAAGAATTTACTTTTATTTAAAAAATATTTGAATTACACTAAATCCTCTCTGGAGCCTGTTAGTTCCCAAACAGGTACGAGCATAGCAAACTCGAGGTACCCGAGCTCAGCTGTCCGCTGTCCAACACTTATCTTCCTTCAACACTCTCCCTATTAACCATTCCACCTACCAAACTTCTATCCTCTCCCCTCCTCCGTGTGGGCGCCGGGATTAAAGAATAGCCCCATGGTGCGGCCTGCCTGTCGTAAAAGTCGACTAAAACATATTTCAAACATTACACGACCATTTACAATATTAACCCCACTTAACATCTCACACATGCAGTTTATGATGGGCATCGTATTTTCGCCCCTTAGCTGTTCGGAATTTCTGTAGAGGGTGGTACTGGTAGAGGGTACAGTTCAAAACTAGGGGTGGCGCACCCGGGCCGCCAGACAGGACAGGGACTCAAATCTCTTTTAACCAAAGAGGAGGCTGTCCTATTAGCTGGCGAATAATCTTGCTCCGTTTAGTAGTACTGGGTGGTGCCCAGGCCCGGCCTCGGCACACTGCTGTACTGCTTCTGCATGGGGTTGGTGTGGAGTGGAGGCGGAAATCGGTGTCATTATCATATACACACACATAATAACACACTTCATAAACACACAGTTCTACTAGGTTCCCCTTTCTTTCAATTTCTTTAACCCGTGTGGGTCCGGGAATAGAATAGCCCCTTCGTACGACCTGCCTGTCGTAAGAGGCGACTACAGCGGTCTAATACAACACATACACACAGGCACACTTTATACTCGCACAACACATACACACACACTTCTTACACACCCACACACACACACGCACACATATACACATACACACACACACCACACACACACACACATCACACACACACACGTGTGCTAGCTAAAGCACATTTCGATAGTAAAACATTCACCTTACACATCTACACATTACATATCTTTATCGCTATTTTTAATGAAATGAATACGACAAAGGAAAGGATAAAACAATAAACGCGCCAAATAATACCCTCGAGGTCACAGCTTCAAAATTAGGACTTATTCTGTCTAGTCAGCGTAGCTTTATAGATGCATCAGGTGGGACTCTGCCTGGTACGGATCGTCAGCCCTATGGCGACCCCCCTAACGTGAATTTTATTACTTCTCTAGATAAATACGCATCAGGTATTATGGCTGGACCTGATGCCGACCCTAAGCCTACTATAACCAACTCTGGCGCTATAGCGGCACATTTAATCCCAAAGAACACTGGTTTTAAGCATAAAACATTTACTTGGGAAAAAAATCTACTGAAGGAAACCCATCCTTTAAATGGGACCAGATGTCCAAAATGTGACAAATAATTTTCCTCGTTTTTTAATAATCAAAAGATTAGATGAGATTAATTTCGAACAAATAAGTTCTTTTATTAGAGAAAAAGGACTTTGCAATATAGTTAAAAACATAAGTAACATCAAAAAGATAAAAGAAGGTTTGTTTATAGAAATAAAAATATTTAGACAACATAAAGCTCTAACAAACATCACTGAGTTCATAGGACACCAGGTACAAGTTATTCCACACTCTACAGTAAATTACAGTAAAGGTGTCATCTACTGCAGAGACTTTTTAAATTGCTCAGACGAAAATTTTTTTAGAGGGAATGGCAAGCTATAAAGTCATATCCATCAAACGGTTAAAATAATAAAGGGAACGGTATCTTAACAGACACTGGAAATTTTTCCTTAACTTTTAACACAATAGACCTCCCAAAAAAAATTAAGGCTGCATTTTGTTGACTAAACGTAAGACAATACATTTCCCAAACCATAAAGTGCTTTAAATGTCAGAAGTTTGGGCACGTCTCATCAACATGTTCAAATCCCGAAATGTGTACTTGCAGAGAACAAAATCATCAAGGAATACCTTGCAAACAGTCGGGCGCCTGCGTTAATTGCAATGAAGAACACCTTCCTTCCAGTCGAGCTTGCCCTACATACCAAAAAGAATATGAAATACAAAAAATCAAAACTGAAGAAAAATGTCTTACTTTGAAGCTAAATGCAAGGTAAACGTTAACAATCCATTCCATAAATCGCTTAGTCAAATTGCTGCCACTCCTACAGTTGATTCTAACATACTGAATTTCCTTGAGAACAACACAATGGACATAGAACTATTAAAAACGCTTCTACCTGGGACTGATATACACCAAACAAGGACAATTATAAGTCTACTACAGAAACAAGGGGTGTTAGGACCAACACCACCACAAAACCATACTACCATCCCCACAACACACTATACAGATAAATCTCATAACGATTCGACACATTCGCAGTTGACTAATCTAACGACCGACAAAAGGACTTGGAGTGATGGAACTTCCTCATCCACTATATTACCTGAAATAGAATTTATGCAGTCAAAAAGAAAAAACGTCGCACTCCTAGAAAAACATCTTCTTAATTTTGTATTAAACAGATTATACTATTAAACCATTTACTGGCATTAACCCTATCGCAATAAAATTCAAACTAATAAATACAATGGAATTGTATTGGCTGTGTACTACATATTCGAACTACAAATATTACGAAATAAATATAAACCGTTTTGTTTCTCCTTACAAGAAACGCATTTTCATACCAACAAACCATTCAAATTAAGAGGTTATAAATGCTTTCGAAAGGATATAGCTACAATTAATAGAGCTCATGGAGGTGTTGCTCTATTTATACGTGAATATATTCGTACAAAAAAAATTCTCCTCCAAACTACATTACCAACTGTTGCGGTTCAGACAGATTACCCCATTAAAGCCACTATTTGTGACATATATCTACCTGACGCAAATTGGAACGATAAACAACTGGAAGATTTACTTGATCAATTACCACGTCCAGTTATAATTACTGGAGATTTCAATGCCCACTCTCCAACTTGGGGCTCTTTAATAAAAGACGCACGTGGACGCCTTTTAGAACAAGTAATAGATAACTTAAACCTGGTTTTGTTAAATTCAGGTAGGACTACTCATTTTAACGCGAGAGATGGATCAGAATCGGCTATCGACTTAACGCTCTGTACTGCTTCGATTGCACCACATTTTACATGGGCAACAATCAGTGACCATTATCCTATAGTAATTTCAAACGACATCTCTACCCCAAATATAAACCTACCAAAAAGATGTACCACAAAAAAAGCAGACTGGAATACCTTCTCCAACACCATAGCGATATACCTACACTTCCCACAGACATAAACACCGCTACAGAAACAACAACAAATGCGATACTTTCAGCAGCAACCAAAACCATTCCACAGTCGGGTGGTCCATACAAAAGACGAGCTGTTCCTTGGTGGTTTACCAAAATAGCATCAGCGATACACGAAAAAAAATTGCATTTAACCAATTTAAAAAAAACCACCAAAGGGAACCTAATAAGATTAAAAAAATTAAGAGCTCAAGCTAGGCGGTTAATAGTACATGGTAAGAGAACATGCCGGGTAGAATACGTTTCTAAACTTAACTCAGAGACACCCACTTCGACAGTATGGAACAAAGTACACAGTATATCAGGTAAATATAAAAATACCAGTATTACATCTTGTTCAGTTGAAGATACAATTATTACAAACCCTTATGATATCGCTAACGCATTTCAAAGCTGTTAGTAGTTCTGAGAACTTTAAAGAAGAATTTAAAACAACCAAACTAACTGAAGAACACACAGATATAAATTTTACCACAGCCGACTTTCAAAACTACAACTGTAAATTAACGATTCAAGAACTCAAAAATGCATCGAGTACATGCAAGAAAATTGCACCTGGACCAGACAACCTCACATATGAAATGCTATGCCGTCTCCCTCCTTCAGAAAAAACAAAAATACTTTATCTTTTCAACCTTATATGGGATAATGGCATATATCCCACCCTTTGGAAACATGCTGTCATTATCCCAATACTAAAACTTGACAAAAATCCATCACGTCCCTCTAGCTATAGACCAATCTCATTAACCTGCTGCATGGGCAAACTTTTTGAAGAAATAGTAAATTTCCGCCTAACTTGGTTCCTGAAAAGGAGAATCTTTTATCACCATTCCAAGTAGGATGTAGAAATTAATAGTTTTTCCAATTTATCCTTTCGCACAATCAACAATAGTTGAAAATATATCACATCCAACACCTGTAGTTGTTTATAATAATCATCAGATTTAAGAGCACTTATTTTTTCGTCATTGGGTTTTACATCTTAAAACTGGTTGGACTTGTACCTCAGCTTATTTATGTTCTGAGCTAGCCTACACTTTTCCCTGCAATTCTCACAACAGCCGATATACAGCTCGATTCCCTTCTATTGTTTTCTAATTATATGCCCTATTTCACCCAGATTCAGTGGTATGTGAAAGGGGTTAAGCAGCCTGTGGCTGCCAAGGATCCCCCAACACTTAGACATTTGCCGTATTAATAGTTTTCAAGTAAATCCTTTCGCACAATTAACATTAGTTGAGAGTATTGTAAAACCAATATCTGTAGTTGTTTATAATAATCACCATGTTTAGGTACAGTTATTATTTTTGTCATTAGGTTTTCCATCTTGCGGCTGGTTGGAAGCGTACTTTCATTGACTTCTAATCTGAGCTAGCCTACACATTTCCCTGAAATGCTCATTATCTGTGAGCAGTAGTCTAACCTAGGTCTACCTCTACTTCTCTTTCTTCCTATCTCTACTTCTAATATATTCCGCACTATTCCCTCATGTCTTAGTATGTGGCCTATCATTCTATCTCTCCTGTTTTTTACTGTTTTCCACATAGTTCTTTCTTCCCCTACCATTTCTAGTACCTCTTTGTTCTTAACTTTGTCTGTCCATGGTATCTTCATCATACGTCTGTAGCACCACATTTCAAAGGCTTCTACCTTTTTCTTGTCTGCTTCACCTACCGCCCAGGCTTCACAGCCATACAGTGCTCTACTCCACACATATGTTTTAAGCAATCTTTTCCTTGTTTCTATGTTTGTGGTCTTTGAACACAGTAGTTGCTTTTTCTTGTTAAATGTAGCACGACCTTGTGCTAATCTTTGTTTTATATCTTTTGTGCATTTCCCATCTTGCGTTATTTGATTTCCTAGGTAGAAGAAATCCTTAACCTATTGTGAGTTCTCGTTACCTATTTGTATTCTAGTTTTTGATTTATTTCCCTTTCTTTGGCATACTGGAACTTTAGTTTTATTTTGGTTAATTTTCATACCATATCTTTCCGTTAGAACTGTTTCCATTTCACTAAGAGCAGCTTCTAACTCTTCTTTGCTAGATGCTAAGACCTCTATATCATTTGCAAATCTGAGCTTATCAATCTTTTGTCCCTGCATATTAATTCCAAATGTCTTCCTGCATTTGATAGTATTCATTGCCTCTTCTATGTACAAGTTAAAAATTAATGGGGATAAGGCACATCCCTGTCTCACCCCTTTCCTAATATTTACTTCTCTACTTTCTTGCTCTAATTCTATTGCCGCTGTTTGCTCTTTGTATAAGCAATGTACTATCCATCTATCCCTAAAACTCATTCGAATCTTTTTAAGTATTTCGAACATTTTTTTCCATTTTACATTGTCGAATACTTTTTCCAGATCTACAAACCCTATATATACGATAACCCATTTCTCTATTGTTTTCTCTATTTGTTATCCATGGTTTCTTATTTTCTTTTGTGTATACCCCAAAATATCTCTGACCGTCATGTCTAAGCTGGCTTTAATGTTATTTTATTCTGTTTCTACTTCGTTAGTATCAGAAATTTTCCCGATATCTTTCAACAATTTATTTAACCTTTTTTCAAATCTTTCGTGGATATCTTTATCTTTTAGCTTCTCAAAGTCAATGTGCCTTTTTCCGATCCTCTTTTTCAGATTTTTAAATTTCAATGCGGCCTTCATAATTACGATGTTGTGGTAGCTTCTACAGTCTTTTATTTGATAACTAAACCGTTGTCTAACAACAATGTAATCTATTTGATATCCTCCTGTATCTCCTGGCATTTTCCACGTGTATTGTCTTCTAGCATGATGGTTAAGTTGTTCTTGTCGCAAAATTCTACCAGCCTATTTCCCCTGTCGTTTTTCGTGCCTAAACCAAATAAACGTACAACTAATTGTTGGACAAGGACAAACAGCACGTTTTACTACATAAATAAATTACGCCATTTGACACTAATTAGTTTACTAAAACCGTGGAAACGCGATCGACAATGTATTCTATCAAGATTTAATTTGCGTAAGATTCATTCCTTCATAAAGCGAGCAAAATGTAACGTTGATTATAAAAGCAAAATAACATGCAAAGTTTATGATGTAAGATTTATACGTTTCAATAGCTTGAACTATGGAAGTTGTTAAATGCAGTATTTGATTTTGTAATATATAATGAAGATGGAACATTCTTCGATACAAGCAGCTATTTTAAAGTTAACTAATAAATTAAATCGAAGATACACTTTTGCAAACTGATGTCCTAAGTAGAAATTTTAAATAATATGGAAAATCTTGTGAACTGTGATTTTGACGTTAATTTAAATATAGAAACAAAAGGTATTTGCGACCGTTAACTACGAGAATTGAATAAGTGCTATTGGATTGTGCAGGTATTAATTTTATATTCTTTTGTTTGTACTGATATTTGTGTATCTGTCATTTGAATTTAAATAGAAATAAATTCTCCTGTTTATTGTTTTGGAAGCAGATAGTTTGCTTTTTATTCTAAGGTTGAGTTCGAAGCTTTTTGACCTTTAATAGATTTATCTGTAAGCAGTTTTTGGCCAAACACACAAGCGTGGTAATAAGCAATAAGCAAATTAACCAGCTACTAATTAAAAAAGCTTAGGTAAGGATCATATTAGTAATAATTTAGGGATAATTTTATGTACACATTTAAGCGGTAAACTGTTCTATATTCTTTTGTATGAGAGAAAATTGTTTTTAAATGTGTAGATGCTTTTTGATATTGCTGTTTGATTTTATTTTGTAAATTCCATTACTTAAATTGAACTAACCAGGCAAAGAACATTTAGAAAGAAAGGCAAATCAGTAATTTCAAATTTTCTTTTTGTACTTGTGTCACGGCACTCCTACTCACGACGTTCCTACTCACTGACGTGTCACAGCAATTATTTAGCGACGCCCGACGCGAGACATCACAGTAATATATACAAATGCGAAAACAACCGTTGTACCCACCAATGTGCCTCTCTTGAAGAAGATACACTTTTTCGTGAGAAGCAAATGTATCGAAACAACCGACTTCCCTCGAGTGTTGACGTGTGTTGTAGTGCTTTGACTTATCGACAACTGATCCCTCTCCTTCTGTACCTATCCTATCGTTCAACAATTATCGTATCGGAACAGTATTATTTTAAATTATTCCGCAGCAAGTTACGTGGACTAGTACAAAAACAACCCAGCGCAATATTCTAAAGTATTAATCCCTCCGCAAATATTACAATAAAGAAAGAAATTATCATGAAACTTATTCTTTTTTAAAAAGTTAAAAAACAGTAAAAACTTCCACTTTCACTCTAATCTAAAGGCAATTACAAAATTGAATGACATTTTACGATCCGATAGTTAAGTTCGTGTTTTTAACTTGGATTAATAGTTACAATACATACACAAGAAATAACGTTACATAAAATTTAAATTAATATAACTAGTTTGTGATGCAATCGGTAAAAATTGTTTTGTTCATTCTTTTATTGAAGATAGAGAAAGAAAGAGCCAACTTTAGACATTTTTTAATTAATAAACAATATTATGTCATCGAAAACCGCCCTACTAGTTGTAGCGCCAGTTATCACATCCCCGGTTTGGTCGTTAATTATTAAGTAGTTTACCCTTACTTAATTAAATATTAAGGTTCAAATAACGTTTGCACAAATCATAAAATTATAACACTCAACATTCAATCCTTGGAGACAAACTCATCTCAAAAATTTCAGTGGGATTCAATTTCCTGCAAATATTATTTGATGTGGTAATGGCTGATATTCATTGTTGTGTCCGAAAGGACTATACAAAAAATGATAAGAGACGAGCATTACATCGGGGCACGATAACACACCCCGACAAAACACAATCGTTTCAGGTAATTTTCGGTACTGAAATATCTATATAATTCCCGGCAGAATTAGTTCGATGTCCAATAAAGTTTTACATTATTTTTCCGAGACCGATAGAAAATCCCCGTAGCGGTGTTGTTCGAGGGTACGCCTCGAACGCGCCTTGCTTTTTTGCAACCTATAAAACTATTTTTGATTTAGTGGGCGTGATCTCCCTTTGTTTACAGCTAACAGTTTAAATTCACGAGGGCTAGGAAAATGAAAATTAAAATAAATTGGTTAAACTATGAAAAACGCATAACTTAGCTCTCCTTAATAAAATACAGCCAAGTATGCGAAGGAGATTATAACCCACGTGAAAACACACTGCATTAAAATCCCCCGTAATTATTAAATTTTCATGTCCTTTTACGTATCTTAGTATGTATTCGATGTCTTTGTAGATCGCTTCTACCTCTTCATCACTGTAGGTAGAGGTAGGCATGTATACTTGTATTATTACTGTATTTACTAGTTTAGATTCAAATTTAACCATGAGTACTCTTTCGTTCTTTTGTAAGTAGTTTTTTACATGTCGTCCGATTTTTTTTCGCATAACTGTCCCCACACCTGAATTTCCTTCCAATGATTCTGTATGAATTACTCTGAAGTTTCTACTCCAAAAATCCACCGCCTCTGGCTAGCGAACTTTGCAGATTCCTACTATCTCTAGTGCTAACCTATCCATTTCGAGTTTCAGGATCTCTAGCTTACCTACTTGTTTCATACTTCTGACATTCCATGCTCCGACACGCAAAATGTTCACGGATCTTTTTCTATTCTTTCGGATCACATCCCCCGAAGTAATCCCTCCCGGAGATCCAAATGGGGGACTATTATACCTCCGAAATTTTTTACCCCAGAGGAAGCCATCATGTTTAACAATTTCTGTACGCAGTATACTTGAATGGTAATGTGGTGGTTTCCCGTTGCCTTCCACGTCGCAGTAGTGTGTCTTAGAATGTTACACCGACACCTATGGTCTCTGCCACTCTAAGTACCAAAAAAGCTGCTGCCTTCTTTCGGGGACTTGTCTTAGTCTCGTTCCTCACTAAAGACCCCACTAATTTGGTTAAACCTATAGTTCGGCTCTTTAGCTCATTGAAACGCGTAAGCTATTCTATCTGTTCTAGTATTTTAAAACGTCGTCAAGGTGCAGGTCCGTTTAGAATGGAAGGATGTAGACAATAAAAATTAAATAAGCATGATAAAATATGATAGATAACAATAGGTTGCTTCACTTTACCACCTTCACCAAATAAACAAAAGTCGTTGAATAAAGCTCATGACAAGGTATCTGCTAGCTTGAGTATACTTCTGCTTGAGCATACTTTACCTGTTTTTTCTAAATTAAAAATCAATATCAAAAAACACAACTAGATAAATAAGGTAAAAATTTATTTTATAAAAAGCAATGCTAGAGATACAACTCCGTTACTATTATAATGGAGAAATGGGAAGTTGAGGTCTACATTTAATAACAGCTGAAACATCATCATCATAAAAAAAACGCTATGTATTTTGAAATATTTCAAGATCAGTCTTTATTACTGACCCTGATAGAATTGAAAGCGACATTTTATTACAAAATTCTGCATTATTTTTATTTGCAACATTAAAGACACAATTTTTTTTGCCTGAGAATTTGTTTATTTTTTAAAATAAGTGGCAAATAGAGCAACTGGCAAACAGTCCATTTATTTGGCTGGTGCCTTTTAGCTGGAGCCTTTTGGCTGGTGCCTTTTGGCTGGTGCTTGTGACGCTCCATTGCCGTAATTCTAAATACCGTGCATCCCTAAACATGTTTCTTGAAACATCCCTTTCAATAAGTGGTATGAAAACTAGACTACTTTAGTTCAAGTTTTATAAAATTACGTGACTTTGAATAGCGAATAAATGCGTATTTGTCTTCAAAAAATTTTCTAAAGTTCTCTTGTGTGTAATATTTAAAAAGGGTCTGACTTCCGGGAAGTCCCTGAATGTATACATTGCCACAGCGCACTCTGCATTTCTTATCAAAAAATAACCCTATTTGTTATTAATAACAACATCATAAATTTATTCCCATATAAGGTCCCTGTGAAATTGTATATATTCTTATAAAATATTAAAAAGCGTTGCATCAGGAAAGCGAAAGTTATACTAATTGGCGGAGCTATTTCCTCTACAGAATTTTAACGAGTATCTGTTATGCAACTAATTTTCACTTTTTGCATATTACAGTCACTTGACTAGCTATGGTAATTTTATCTCTCCTTATGACAATCAACCAATTTGTAAAATGTTCTCTAATTAATGGTGTACTTACCTCTCTCTTATATTGTCCAAGTAATCAGCAATATAATCGATCATAGCTTTTCCAAATTCCCGAAATTCCTGGCTGTTCATTTTGAGGGATTTTTTTCACAGTTCACAGTTCACGAAATTGATTACTTTTAATAATTGTCGCGCTATCTTAAAATGAATCGCTTCATTATTACCGTTTCACTACAAGAAAAAATATACGAATCTAGTACGAAGCTCACGAAAGTAAGAGTGAGTTTAGCGGAAGCATATCTTCATAAAATAACAATTCACCTTTTGAAGACGTACGATTACATCTGCGATTTCACTCGTTTTAGTATTATATCAGGAGCTGCGTTGAAGAACTAGACTTACCACTCCGGCCAAAGAGAAACTTTCATAGAGCTATGAATGGTTAATTAATCGGACTGTCCGTGCAAATACGGACGGCGAAGAAAATGTAGTTCAAGTGTATTAAATGTAATTTATTGCTTACGTAATAACGACTTTGTATTAAATTGCACTCAAACTTGAAACAAAATACGATTTTAATAGGGACGTAAAATTTTCACGATGTTAAATAACCGACCACCTGTGGTTACCAATCACATTCTGTTATATATTTATTTTTTCCAAGTGTTCATAAATAATAAGGAAGAAGATTGGAATCTATTGAAGCATACATATTTCTTACAACTTCCGTATTTAATTTACATTAGCATTTAATCACATAAAGATAGATAAATAAATGCGGTCTACTTTTTTCCCTATTTATGTACGTTACGTGTACGAGAAAGTACCTGAACTGCAAATTTTTGATATAAGGAATTTTACGAACTGAGAACCTTTAAAAATTGTCTTTCAAAAGATGTTTTTGTCGGTACGTAGAGTTACATAGTTCACAGAAAACTAGGTAAACTACCCCGCTAAAATCCTGTTTCGGTAAAGTACCGAAAACCACGACTATACTAATAAAAATAGCCGGCTAGCTCAGTGGGACAGGTGGTGTAAGTGTTTGAGGAGAGTTCCGGAACGCTTTCGTCTTAATCAGGAGTATCTTGGACGTCGCCATATCTTACAGGGTTTTTAGGAAAACCCTCAGAAAGAATAACAAGAGGGTGGCAAAACCTGAGATTAGAAAAGTAATTCTGGCCAAAAATTTGTTACGCAAAACCCTACTGGTGAAGCATAAGCGGCCTCAGACGTTGCCGGCGCAGGTGTATCGTATACCGTCCTGCTAGAGTGACCAAAATTGTATCAGGGGAAAATGAATCCAAAATTTAAGTAAGCTCTTGTCAGAGGCAAAACTCTAATACTTAACATCCCTGAAGTACACCAGGGTTTTATGAATATTAAAATAGACCAGGGTAAGGATAGATGACAATCGGTTAACAATAGAAAGAAAATTTCTTGTAAGTCAATACGGCTTACTCTAGAGGTTAGGCTAGCGTTCTTGCACGAGAATGAATCAAAGGCCAATTTTGTTTTGGTGTAGGTAAAGACAAAGTTTGAGGGCGCCGGGGCGTTTATACTACTAAAACTAAAATCCGGGAAAAACGCAGAAACCCGTATGATTCATCAACCTGAAGCTCAAAGAAACGGAAGACCCAATTCATTCTTAGTTCTAAGCTGTAAAGAACAATAACTTATTAATTAAAATAAGGCCATAATTTGTGGTTCTCCACTTAAATATAAAAATTCAGAATTTTACCAAAATTAAAAATGATCAGATCACACTAAGCTTAAAACAGATGACGTGTGAACATTTGCTACACTTACATGCGTATAGGGTTTCTCAAAATCTTTCTTATGACAATAAACTTTAAAAGAATAATTCTTACGATAACTTAGCTTTTACGCAAGTTACATATTCCCCAATTATGTATGTATTATAAAATAGGATCTATAGGAAATTATTAGAAATTATTAAGAAATTACTAAGAGAAGTGCAACAATCTAATACAAGGACAATTAATAAAGTTTATTAACAGTTCATGAGAACGGATACAATACAATGTATTCCAGACGATAGTGACGCTGCAGGTGGCAGGTCACAGACGGTTAAGATACCGTGATTACCTAGAAATTAAGATCGCAATAATTTATTAATGAATAGAATTAAGAATAAACAGACATGAACTCTGCAAATTCCCACAGCCATGTGAGGGGGTAGGGATATTATAAATAGCCCGAGAGCCCCAAGACCCGGCAGTTAGTCAAAGTATTCAGCTTTAACATTGCAGTTGCTTAGGCTACTCAAAATTCTTTTTTCGACTTAGAGTAATTTTAATCAAGTTTGTAAAATTCCACATTCAATTCTGTATTAATCAAATAAATTGTTAAGAAGTTTTGGAAGTAGTTTTTAAAAACACAGCTTCCAAGGCCCGAACCTTAACTCGCATTGTAAAAAAATTCAGTTTAAGATATTTACAATAATTTACAAGATTTGAATTTTAGTAATCTTAGGTTTTTTTACAAAAACTATTTAAAGTTAATTCTAGCAATAGTGATTAGTAATCTTTTGTGTTCACAAACAAAATGCATGACTTTTTCTTATTTAGATTCTCCTACTGATCTATTGAGGATTACACGTGTTTCATAAATTGTTAGTGCGGTTGCTCAGCACATTTAATTTATTTTTGAGGTACGAACAAAAACTACGTCGTACCGATGCTAATTTTAAAGCATTCTGCAAGCAGCGTGTTTAGGTGACAGCAGCTGCTTTGACAATATAAACATTAAAAATGTTAGAAATTTTGAAATTTTTGAAATATTAATTTTTGGTAACAAGATTTTCTAGTTTCATAAATACACTAATATGTAGTTTGTAGAAGTTTTTTATTTCATGAATTAACAAATGTTCCCAATAATTATAACACAGAATTTCAAAACAATAGCTGACACTTACCCCAATCAAAAGATATGCTTCTTAGAAATATACCTTAGGTCACGAATCAGTTTTTCCATCCTAATGACGATAGCAAGAAGAACCTGTTCCTCGATCAGCAGCCAAAGCATATTTTTTTGTAAATGCAAAAACAATAAAGAAAAAAGTTTTATATACTTTCACGTGTGATGTAATTATAACATTTAACAGCTCGTACTGAATACAATTATAGTTACATAAATTCAAATTTTCGCATAATGAAGCGCAGTTCGGTTTAACAGAAATTATTTCAGTCTATTTTGCTACATATAACTTAGGTTGCAAATATAATTTGGTTGTACTAAAAATCAAAAGAATTAGTCTTTTATAAAATGTAAAGCTTGAACAGGAACTTATTTCTGTTACACGGCCTCTCTCCAAAAAGAAGAAAATCTTTATTAACAATAAGAGTTTGGAATTTACAAAACCTAGCGATTCTTTTTATTTTCTTACTGAACATCTGGAAATATGTACAAGATTTTTAGTATGACGCGAGTTACATATCCCCCAATCCATATATGTATAATCAAATAGAAATAATTAAGAAATTATAAAGAAACTTAAGTTACATGCAACATTCTAATTCAAGAATAAATAGAGAATAGGTTAATGAAAGTTCAAAAGCCAGTTGTGAGAACGGATGTGAATACATTGTATTTCAGACGTAAGGGATACTGCAGGTTCATGTCACAGACAGTTAAGAAACCGTAATTATTAGAATTAAGATTGTTACATTGTATAAATGAATTAAAAAAGAAATAAGCAGACATAAACTCTGCAATTCCCACAGAAATGTGAGGGGTAGGGACAACATAGATACTCCGGGAGGCCCAAGGTCATCAGTCAGTCTTGAGTATTTCAGCTTCTATATTGTTGTTTGCTTAGGCTACTCGCCTTAATTTAACTTCAATTATTAGTAGATTTCGACTTAGTATAATTTATATAGTTTGTCAAAGTTTTAACTGTAATTTCTGTTAAATAAATAAATTTGTTACAAGAAGTTTTAGAAGAAGACTTTTTAAAAAGACAGATCCCAAAGCCCAAAACGTAACTGGCGCAGCGTACGGATCCAGAAAGACATTCGAATCCAAAAATCGGAGTACTGGTGACCAAGAATTTCAATTTCCAATCTAGAAGAACCAAACAAATTTGGACAAGGTACAAAAATCGACCGAGGCCAAGAAAAAAAAACAGATGAAATGGACGATGAAAATTATGTAAATTTATTTATTCTAACCAATTTATTCTTTTACAAATTATTGATGCTAGCTAGTAAGAAAATTTTTATGTATGTACAGTTTTTTTCTAATTATTATTATCGCAATGTATACCATTTACAAAAAGAATTTACTTATATACAACGAGAATTTATTTTTAAACAAAAGAAATTATTTTTAAACACGAGAATTTATTTTAGACCAGAGAACTATAAAAAACGCATTTATAAGCACAGGTTATTACAAAGTATTAATACAAAACGAAATAAACTAATTCAGCAAAACTGAAATTAAAGTATAAAAGTAGAAGGCAATTAATTTTACCATTTTATGTACAGCAAATATTATTAACGAAAGCTTAATGTATAAATAATACGCATTTCTTATTATAAGCAATTAATTATAGAAATGGTCATTCAAAATTTAACTTCCATCAAATTCTATAAATTATACACTTCAGCGCAACAAATTGACAAAGTGCGTAATTGTAGAAGCATTTTGTACTTTATTATTAAATTAATTCAGCTTGCAATTTACAACGCAAATTCTTTTATAATTATTACCGGAAACCATCATTGAATAAAAACTATTCAGAAAAATCTAACTCTATAAAGTATAATTAAATATTTTCAGTACGAAAGCATTTAATTATAAAGAAACATTTATGCAATTTATTGCTACAAAACTTATCACCGAGACTGAAACAGCGTCATTCAGGAGATTTATAGCTTTATAATTAAACATTTTCATTGTACAATTATAAAGGAGCATTTTATGCATCAATTAACACCTACTGAGACGAATATAGCAACTGATTATCACAAACGCTTAATTACGCAGCAAGACTGAAATAAAACGTACAAATTAAAAAGTAATCATTGCAAAAGATTATTACGCACATAAAACCTTTCAGAAAATTAAAACTCGCAACAACTGTAACATCTGCAAAGTATAAAAATATACGAATTCAAGGCTACAGCAATTGTCTAGAGACTACCAAGCAGAAATTCCTAAATATCATTATAACACCGTATAACTACGTATAAAAAATAAGTAGAGCGATTCTTTAAATAACCCAATACAATCCAAACTGAAAAGTAAAAACATAAATTGCAAAGTAAATTTCAACTTATACAAAAACTTGATATTAATTAGAACTGAAAGCAGCCATTAAATTATTAGAGCAACCATGAGTTTAGATATGAAGATTTATCTCGAAAGTATCCCTCAATATAACGGAGAACAAGCGGTAATGAGGAAATTTTATTACCGCAAGCAAAATATTTTTAAAAGCCTTTTATAAATCAGAAGATAGCGATCGCAATGTTCTGCTTTTACGCCTAATAATAACTAAACTGACCGGAAGGGCACTAACACTAATTGCCAGCCGAGATGACCTCGAACAATGGGAAGACTTTAAACGCATACTAATTGCATATTCCGGCGACCAAAGAAACATCAAATGTCTAATCCGCGACTTAATAAACTTTAGAATGGAAAGTAACCAATCCCTATATCAACTCTGAATGAAATGTCAAGACGTACGAAGTTTAATTCTAACAAAACTAAAAATCAAAGAACCCGACCAAAATATTCGCTTATCAAAGACAAAAATGTATGACGAAATGGCATTGGACACCTACATGAACGCATCACCAGAACGGTTATCAGATAAAATAAGATTTTAACATCCCAAAATTTAGAAGAAGCAATGAATATGATCATAGAAAAGAAAACGTTAAGTATTACCAAAGTAGACTATATAACCCCAAAGCAAATAAAAACTACTCACCGATAAAAACCATACAAGCCGCGAGACAAATAACCACACAACCAAAATTTACACCATTTAACGCACAAATGAATCAACTTATTTGCTTTCCCCATGAAAGTTACTAGCAGGTATCAAGTTATTATCTCTAAAGCCAATTTCCTTTCCCTAAATGAACTTAGGTATGACTACACGACGAAAAATGCAAAGAAGTAGCACCAAGTCAATATTTATTCCAATCATTAACGAGAACAGCTATTCAAGCAGATAGCTCTTGTAAATTATTAAGATTCTCAAATCATTACAACAATTGTGAAGCAAAACCAGTACAAATCATCAACATGAAAATTCAAAAGGTTACGGAAAACAAATGGATTGCTCTATTTCCACAAGAAGTAATAGCAACCGCCCATTGCAACCAAGATGAAAACAATCTAGCATTAACTGGAAGTAAAGTAACCACCATTAAAGGAGATTGTTACCTAAAATTGAAAAACGAAATTATTCGAGTATACCAAGATCCAACAGTAACAAAGAAATTCGCAAATTTACTGAAACTACAGTTAAAGATTACATAACCCGAAGACGACGAAATAAGCAGAAGTTCAATGCAACTAGAGCACCTAGATCTAGATGATCTCAAGCAAGCCATGAAGTTGACAATTACAAAGAACACTTAAATGAGTTAGAAGTGCCAAAATTACATTATGATAACATAGGTGTTTGGACAATTTAATTATTATTATAATGAATATACTAACTATGTATTTATTGTAGAAAATAAAGTTTAGTCATAAGAAACAAGCAACAGAGGTAAATAAAGAAACAATAAATGAACCCTTAGAGACAATAAATTTTAAAAATTAAGCTAAACCCTTAATTTTCATCTACGTCGAAAGGAGTTACATATCCCCCAAATCAAATATATGTATAATTAAGTGGAATAATTAAATCTTAAGTTAACTTGCAGCATTGTATAATTCAAGGAGTGATAATAAAAGGTTAATAGAAGTCAGACAGAAGACATGAGAACGAATGTAAATACATTGTATTCCAGACGCAACGTGACACTGCAGGTGCAGGTCACAGTAGGTTATAAAACCGTAATTACTAGAATTAAGATTGTTGCTTTGTATTGTATAAATAAATAAAGAAATACGCAGACATGAGCTCTGCATTTCCCACAAGCAATGTGAGGAGCAGGGACAACATAAATACCCTGGAGAGCTCACGATGGTCAGTCAGTCTTGAGCCTCACAACTTTAGCATTGTTGGTTGTTTAGGTTACTCGCTCTAATTTAGTTCATTTAATAGAAATTTTAACTTAGAATATTTTTGATACAGTATTTGTAAATTAAATTTTAATTGTAATTCAGTGTAAATCAATTTGTTAGAAGAGTTTTTGGAAAAAGACTTTTTAAAAAGGCAGCTCCCAAAGATCAAAACCTAACTGGCGCAGCGGATCGGATCCAGAATCTAAATTCGAGGAACTGGTAGTCTGGAATATCAATTCTTAATTTGGAAAAACAAACAACAAAATTTGGACAAGTTACAAAATCGACCAAGCCCAAAGAAACAAACTTGGACAAGATACAAGATCGACCAAGCTCAAAGAAGGAAAACAGATGAAATTGGCAACAAAAATTATGTAAGTTCATTTATCCTAATCATTTTCTTTTTCAATTATTGAAATTAGCTAGTAAGAATTTTTATGTACAAATTTTATTATCGCAATTTATTATTTTTACCATTTCTGAAAGAATTTACTCAGGAAACATATTTTAACACAAGAATTATAAAAACGCATTTATATGCACAAATTATTACAAATTATCACGACAAATAGAACGATTTATTCAGCAAATCTGAAACCTTAGTATATAAATAGAACGCAGTTCTTTTATTACAACAATTATTACTGAAACAATTCGATACTCATCACATTTTTATAAAGCTCTATAATTAAATACCTTCTGCACGGTAAATTAACGAAAGTATATAATTATATATAAAAAAGTGTATGCATTTTATTGTAACAAAATGATTTACTCATCACAAAAACTGAAATAACATCATTCAGAAAATCTGAAACTTTATAATTAGACATTTTTAAAGCAACAGAATTGTATAATTATAAAGAAACATCCAGGAACTTATGAATGCAGCACCTAACGAAACAATTACAGCAACTTTATTACTGCCACACTTAATTACTCTGCAAGTCTGAAATAAATACGTACAATTATAACGCAGTTATTGCGAGAGCTTATTACTAACATAAAATCACTCAGAAAAAACCTGAAACTCAATCTGCATCAATTGTAACATCTAAAAAGCTATAAATATACAGTAATTCACGAGACATTACCAAGCAGAAGTTCTTTAATGTAATTATAGCACTTGATAACCACATACAAAATATACATAAAGCATTTCTTTAAATAATCATATACAAACCAAACTGAAAAATAATTCTTAATTTATACAAAAACCTGATACAAATTAGAACTAAAAGCGAACAATTAATTATTATAACAACCATGAATTCTGATATAAAGCTTTACCTTGAAAGTATTCCCCAATATAACGGAGATCAGGCACTAGTGGTTATTTTTATAACCGCGTGCAAAGTATTTTTAAAAACCTTTTATAAACCAGAAAACAACGAACGTATTGTTTTACTTTTACGCCAAATAATCAGTAAACTCACCGGAAGGGCATTAACACAATAGCCAACCGAGATGATTTGATCGAACAGGATGATTTCAAACGTATCCTAATTGCATATTTCGGAGATCAACGCAACATCAAATGTCTGGTCCGCGATTTAATAAACCTAGTGATGGAAAATAACCAATCACCCTATCAATTCGGTATGAAATGTCAAGACGTACGAAGTTGAATTTTAACATAACTAAAAATCGAAGAACCCGACCAAAATAGCCGCTTATTGAAAACAAAATGTACGACGAAATGGCACTAGACACCTACATAAACAAATTATCTAAACGGTTATCACACAATATAAAATTCCAACATCTTCAAAATTTAGAGCAGGCAATGAACATGATTATAGAGGAAGAAAACGTTATGTGTTACCAAAACAGACTATATAACCCTAACGCAAATAAAAACTACTCATCTATGAAAACCACACAAGCTGCGAGACAAATATCCACACAACCAAAATTTACACCATTAAACGCGCAAGTGAATCAACCACGAATTAACAGCTCGAACTTTAATAACACAAATTTCCACAAATAATTTAGATAATTTCCGAGACCAACATTTAACTCAAATTTTACAAGGCCCACATTTACACCAAGGTTTAACCAAAACGTAAACCAACCAAGGCAAACATTCGGCGCAATCCCCAACAGAAACACACCAATGACAAATAGCAATAACAACCCTAACAGCTATTACAAACCAACTCCTATGGACACTTTATCTGGTAACACCAGGCAAAACACAAAAATATTGCAAATCAAACCAAGTTATAGTCAATAATGAAACTTCACTTTCGAAGAACTATTCCACCAAGAAGTGGAAGAATTTAATAATAATCATGACAGAAATAATTATGCAAACTCTAGTAAAGACGATGAATCAAATCATTTAGAAAACTACGAACGTGACGACCCACGTGAAAATTACGAAAAGGACAATGAAGAAAATGCGGCTCAAATTTTCAAGTAGACCGATTCAAATACGACCAAACGTAATTAATTTAAATAACATCAATCAACAAATCTTACCATACATAGAAATACCTCACTCAGAACTTAAATTATTAATCGACACCGGATCTTCAGAAACATTAATTAGTCCCCCGAACCGTACAAAAACATTATTTAGATTTTGTAGAAAGAGAACCCTTTAAAATCAAAACAGCTCACAAAACAACATTACATCAATTTATAGCGAACATACCTTTACCAAAAACTTTTCACGTAAAAATGCAACATAAATTTTGCATTTTTGAATTTAACGACAAATACGACGGATTAATAGGCATGGATCTTCTAAGAAAAGTATGAGCAAACATCGATATAAAAACGGCTTAGTAAGAACAAAACACGAACAAATCCCCATTAAATTTCAAAACAGCAATATACAAACCGAACAAAAAACACCATCAAACCCAAGACAGAGAAACAAATAAAAATTTTAGTAAATTTGAAAAACGACGTAGGAATTATAAACCACATGTCATTCCAACCCGGGGTAGAAACACCCACAGCATTAGTACAAATAAAAAACATTAACGCCACTACAACAATTTTAAACTCAAATGACTACCCCATAGAACTATCATTGACCAATAGATATAGAGGAAGTAAATTTTAACGAGATGGAAATCGACGAAGAATATGAAAACGATTCAAACCCTACGACACACAACAGAATGTTAAAAGAAAACTTAATTAACATCCGTTTAAATGAAGATATTAATAGCGAATAAGAGAGAACAATAAAGAAATTATGTTTCGAATACCGAGATATATTCCACTGTGAAGGAATACCTTTAACCTATCCTAATACCGTCAAACACAACATAGAATTAACAGATAACAAGCCGATTTTTACCAAAGCATATGGACTACCTCAGGTAAGTCAAGAAGAAGCAGATAGACAGGTAGCAGAATTGTTGAAACAGAATATAATCCAACACTCAAACTCACCATGGAGCAACCCTGTATTAATAGTATACAAGGAAAATGTATTCCAGACGCAACGTGACACTGCAGGTGCAAGTCACAGTAGGTTAGAAAACCGCAATTACTAGAATTAAGATTGTTACTTTGTATTGTATAAATGAATGCCCCTCGCAAGTCATGTGAGGGGCAGGAACAACATAAATATCCTGGAGAGCCGACGATGGTCAGTCAGTTTTGAGCGTCACAACTTTAGCATTGTTGGTTATTCAGGCTACTCGCCCTAATTTAGTTCATTTAATAGTAATTTCAACTTAGAATATTTTTGATACAGTACTTGTAAATTAAATTTTAATTGTAATTCAGTTTAAATAAATTTGTTAGAAGAGTTTTTAGAAGACTTTTTTAGAAAGACATCTCCCAAAGGCCAAAACCTAACTCGCGTTTACCTATAACTAACTAAGCAAATCATCCTGAATCTAATCTGGGCCTGTGGTTTCTCATAGCAAAATGAAAAAAGCTAATGACAAGTCTAAATAACAAAGGGAATCATATAATAAGCAAAAGAGTGCATAAGTAACTACGCGTACCAAATGTCTGAGCAGGCATAACATTCGGAAAGATACCATAAAAAAATGGAAGTAGGTAAGGGTCTAACCTAGAAGTCTAATACTTTTGAGAAACATACAATTTTAAGAACCACTACTACAGGTTTACAAAATATGTACTCTAACACTTTCAAACTATCTAACAAAAAATATACACAAGCATGTATACACATACCCAACACCATGAAACACTAATATGCCGACGAATACACGTCCCAACAACATTGTATACAAAAAATTCGTCTATCTTACAGATTTTTCCGGTTATAATAATCTCACCTACAATATAAAGATATACTCTCTTCGAGATTTCACAAACTCTATGAACCCTTAATCATTACTACAAAGAAAAAAGAGCAATTTAGTAACTAGCAGGAAGCAAATCAAGTTGTGGTGTTACCAAACTTTCCTAACTATCATCCACACACTAAAATTGCGTAGGCTATATACGGAGCTTTTGCATCACCTCCTAACAATCTACTTAAACGGTGAAAGAAGGTATTACCACCTTAACTTCACTACAAAACGGGCAAATGCTGTCCACCAATTTTAAACTACAACAAATATAAATTTACTAAAGCATCACCACAAAATGCTGACTTACTGTGAATAATACTCCAAAAAAATTCTACAAAAAGGAACTCCAGGTACCATGGTGATCTACTGAATAGGTCTTAATAAAATTTGTTCTACGAACAAAACTGTGCGTTCAACCAAACAAATATGGGGCAGCTACAAAACAAAAGTGATCATAGTAAGTCTTCAACATATCCTTACATAGGCTATATATCTTCAATGTGCAACCACTAAACTCTAAACAAATCCACGATAAATCTATTCAACTATAATAATACTTAAATGAAGGTAAATATTTCCTCGAAGGTTTTTACTACTAAGAAAACTACATGCAAATAGATACCAAAGAGTCAAAAGCCTATCTTCGGAATCTAGAATAGAAAAGGGTTTCAAATCCTTAATATGCAATAGTTCTGCACCGGTTTTATCTAAATTTTCTAGCTAATATACTAAATTCGAAAGTTTCTTAAAAACCTTACTCAAAAACTTTTCAACAAACAAGGAATCAGTCTTAGGCATGGAAAAGTCCGAAAAAATTTCACAAAATCTAGCCATTTTGATCACTCGTCTTTACAAAAGAATTTTCCTTGTTCACACCACAACCGTAGCTTTTTCAAACGGCACAACCTGTTGACTACCGTGCATCTGCCTCTTCAATGTTTTCTTTTACACAACTGACATGCAGTCGCCCTAACTCTTTTCTGACCACATCCGTAACAAAACACTTTTCTATGTGCACTACAACTTCTACACAAATAACCACCACGAGAGCAATTCCAACAAACTAGTTTATCTATCTCAACTAGATCAGGCGGATTAACAACTATAGGCTCAAACCTTATTAGAAGATGCCGAAATAGACTTTTGTTTCATCGAGAAAGCTTCCTCTAGTTTTTTGCACAAGTGCAACAAGGTGGACACATCAGGAATTTTCGGCAAAGCAAGTGCCGAAATAAAATCCGAAATCAAATTTTTTCTAATCATCTTAACATCCGTTACTTCAGCTGGGTTATTGGTAAGTCTACTAAATAAAGTTTGCATATGTGTGACAAATAAAACAATACTTTCATCTTTCTTCTGATTACGATTTTCAATTTTTCCTCAAATATCTTCATCTGAAAAATCAGGTGTAAATTTGATGTACTTGGAAACTCCAATCTTTCAAAAAAACTTTTTACACTCCTAAACCAAATAAGGCCGTTCTCTACAAATAATACGTAGGCAGCACCAAAAAGATCCTTACGAGATTGCGCCAACCCACTAATTTTATCCCAGGATCAGTAGAGTAGTCTAGGGTCTCCTGAAAATTTTACCGACCAAGAATGTATAGGCAACGGCAATGACAAGGGTGTGAATAGGTGCAGCATCTATTGAAGATGGTACTAAAATAGTTCTATCAAAACTAACGGATTCTCAACTTTTATTGGCGTTTTCATATAATTCGGTTTCTATGGTGCGTATGGCTGCTAATGTCTCATTTCTAATTTTAGCATCTTCTTACGTATTTATTAAAAGAATCTATATGCGCTTAACGCGACGAGAAAGGTGTCAGCCTAGAACAAACTCTCTTAAATATTGAATCTATAAGAGTTTGCGTCAAATTCCGACAAAATATTCTGAATTGACTCAATCGAAGCTTTAGTCTCCTTACATTCTGTTGGAAAATATCAAGTTAATGATCCGAGAGGTCGATCAAACAATAAGGTTTATCTACTTCTCTAGATAACAATTTTGCTAAATTTTCTTCTTTTCTCAACCACTGGTCTCTCACTAACTACCCCTCGAGTCTTAAGTTTATACTGGCTCTTCTTTAGGCAAACAAAGGATTGGGAATTTTTCAGATATATTTGAAATGATTATTATATTCTCAGAACGTAAAATGTAGGAATCTAACCAACTCACTTCAAACAAATTGTCAAAACTTATGCAATACCAAAAAGAAAAATTCAAGACAGTGAATAATCTCTACAAGTCCAACTCTTTACAAAAAGCCATAAAAACCTTTCCAAAAATTATTATATATCTGTGCAATATAAATTTTGCAAAATTTTGATAAAAAAATATCAACATTCAAAAATTTAGTAACAACGAACTTGGGTTAAGATAGTATAACCACCAAAAAATTTTAAAAATGAGTTTGGGCACAAGCAGAATCCAAGCGAAAACAACTTTGGGTTGACATAAAATCCCAGTCAAAAATAGAATTTGGCTAAAATAAATCTTAGGCGAAAAAATTAATAATTGAAAGAGCAATATGGAAAAAGTAATTTTTGCCTAAAAATGATTAAAGTCAAAAGAAGAAATTGGCAAAATGATTCTGCGCCAACGAGTTAAACTCAAAAAGAAAATTTGGGCAAAGAAAAATTTGGACCAAAAAAGTCAAAGTTATAATGAAAATTTTTGGGTCAAAAAGTCAAATTTAAAAGGAAAATTTGGAAAAAAAAAATTTTATTAAAAAAATCAAAAGTAAAAAAAATTAGGGCAAAGAAAAATTTAGGTAAAAGTTAAAGTCAAAAAGAAAATTTTGGCAAAGAATAATTAAGGCCAAAAAGTTAAAGTCAAAAGGAAAACTGGACAAAAAAATTTGAGCTAAAAAGTTAAAGTTAAAAAGAAAATTTGGGCAAAGAAAAATTTGGGCCAAAAAGTAAAAGTCAAAAATGGGATACCCTAAAGAGATTAAACAGGTTAAAGTCAAAAAGAAATTCGGGTCAAAACAAATATCGAAAGTAAAAATGGGGTTTGGCTGAAATTAGTTTTGAACCAAAATAAAATTAATGTCAAACACAAATTCTGGCTAAAATAAGTTAGTGAAAATAAACTCAAAGTCGAAAACAGGATTTTTGAAAATGAATTTGGGTTAAACCAAAATTGAAGTCACTATAAAAATCTGGCAAAAATAAATTTGTGCTAAAACAAAGTTATGCAACTATTTTTTGGGGTAAAAGTAATTTTCAGCAAAACTAAATCAAGTGCTCCACGTTGTGGGCGTCAGTGTAACATAAAACCCCGCTTGTGAAGCGTTGTCTGCGCGGGTGTAGCGTATACTGACCCACTAGGGTCAAAAACTCAGTGAAGCATCCCGCTAAAATCCTGTTTCGTTAAGGTACCGAAAATCGCGAGTCTACTAACAAAAATAGTTGCCGACTGGCTCACTGGAGCTGGTGGTGTAAGTGTTTGAAAAAGTCCGGGAATGCTATCGTGCATGAAATATGTCTTCGGAAAGTATCTTGGATGTCACCTAATTTCGTAGAGTTTTTAGCAATAGCCTAAGAAAAATAACAAGAAGGTGAGAAAACCTGAGATCAGAGGGGTAATTCTGGCCAAAACTTTGTAACGAAAAATCCCACTAGTGAAGCGTCAATGCCTCACACGTTGTCGGCGCAAGTGTAACGTATACTGCTCCACTAGGGTGACTAAAAGTGTATTAAGGGAGAACGGAACAAAATTTAGGTAAGCCCTTGCCAAGGCGATGCCCGCTGGGGTTTTCTGAAGTACAAAGTACAATGCATATCAAAAATCTAAACAGTACAGCTCCTCAATGTATTATTTGGTGTATAGTAATTTACGAAAGAGAGTTAAATATATGATACATTCCGATTATAGAAAGTTTATTTCCAATCTAGAAAAGGAAATTAACATGGATACAAAAATTTCTGGGCTTTCGTTAAGAACGTAAGGCTTGTAATGTGTTTCCTGGGGAAAATAGTTTCAATAGTACAAATGCAACAGGTGGACCTAAGATATCTGGTCGTTTCTCTGAATACTTTCGCTCTGTTTTCGTTCCTGCTGAGACAGTTATCTACCGTGATCATCCTATACATAACTCTTGAACAACGTCTTGTTATATCTCTAGAGAGACGGTTCTACAATTTATTAAAAACTTGATATAAAGAAAGGATCGGGAGCACATGATATTCCAGCCTGTCTCCTACTAGAATGTGCTGACTCTCTTAGCTATCCACTTATCATCATATCTAATCTCTGTATAAAACTTGGGCAACATCCTCTAATTTGCGTGCATTAGTTGTTCCTATTTATAAATCAGGTCCGAAAAATCAGGTTGAGAATTAAAGTCCAATATCTAAATTGTGCATAAAAAAGGCCATACCTACTCTAGCAGTAGCTACTTTAAACCCAGATTTTTGTGAAATTATGAGTAGATTTTCTTCTTTAATCCGTCTGCAATATGCTCTTGCTTATGTTAATCGGTTTGTGCATAATTGTTGTAAGCCAACTAATAAGTTAATGGGTTCACTTTCTTCAAACGAACTTCTGGAAGCTTTGCTAATGGGTGTAAAACTGACTCAAGCTCAGTTTTTTTCTGAGGAAATTTCTCAAATTAAAACAGGAAAACCTCTTTACCCAATCTTTCGTTAGTTGACTTCATTTCTTGACTCACGTGGTTTGTTGAGGGTGGGCGGACGCCTGAAAAATTTTCAGTTAACCTATGAACAAAAACATCCCTTATTGCTACATAAAAGGTCCATATTAGCTACCCTTCTGTGTGATCATCATCATCTTTTATCTCTACATTCTGGTCCCTCGATGACTCAAGCTCTTATCCAACGCAAATTTTGGATATTGGGTCTGCGATCCTTTGTTCGTCGGCGCATTCATAAATGTTTGACGTGCTTTCGTTTGACGGCTAAACCCTCTTAACCAATCATGGCAAATTTACTCTCACCTCGGGAACAAATAACTCGATCTTATACTCATTCCGAGATGGATTTTGCGGGACCCTTTTTGGTGAAAACATTCCTTCGTCGAAATGCACCTTCTACTAAAGCGTATTTGTGTGTTTTTGTCTGTATGTGCACAGAAGCAGTGCATTTGGAGCTGGTCTCGGAATTAAGTACCGAGGCGTTTCGGGCTTCTTTCACTCGCTTTACATCAAGACAAGGCGCTCCTGCAACGGTGTATTCGGATTGCGGCCGGAACTTTATTTGTACCGCTCGTGCCTTGAAGGAGGCATACTCTTTTCTCAGAAAAAATCTAAAGGAAATTTTTTCTGGTCTAGCATCACGACAAATAGAATGTAGATTTAATCCACCATATGGCCCCAATTTCGGCGGTCTGTGGGAAACATGTGTAAAATCTACAAAGTCTCTCTTGATTCGCACTTTGGGTAATCAACCTCAATCCTTTGAAGAGTTCACCACTATGTTTACGCGTATAGAAGCGGTTATGAATAGTCGTCCTTTATGTTTTTATCCTACAGATACTGTGAACTGCTCTGATTATCTTTCACAGGGTCATTTTCTGAACGGAGGACCTATTTTGAGCTTACCTGAGGTACAGAATTCGGAAAATGTCAATTTGCGTTCCCGCTGGCAGCGCTTATGTCAGCGTATTCAGCATTTTTGGCGTCGTTGGTCTCGTGACTTTTTGAACACTCTGTCAAACAACAAAGTGGAACCGTGACGTCGCTCCCTTTTCGGTGGGAGATGTGGTATTTATTTATGGTATAAACACTTCGCCGCTGTCCTGGCCAATTGGTCGTATTGAAATGCTTTCTCCAGGTAACGATGGAGTGGTTCGCGTGGCTGCTGTGAGAACTCGAAACGGTCAGTTAATTCGGCCTGTCAACAAATAAGTGCTTCTCCCTAAAGAATAAATATTATATTGCGTTTTCTTTCTCTTTATGTTTTTTGTTTTCGAGTTTTTTCTTGGTAATTAGTGGCCCCATTAAATTCCGTTTATTCCCGAGTATCGGCGGGTAAACCGTATTCCACAACTAGGAGGAAATGCCTAGTTCCCAAATTATTCTTTAGTTTTGTTTTTTTTTCTCTCGAATAATTTCTGTTTTAATTTCTTTAAAGTTTCTTTAAAATCTTGTTATTTTAAGATGGGCGGTTATGTACGCGCCTACCGGATCCCCTCCCTATTCTGCCGTACCGGCCTCGGAAAGTCGTTGCGTAGGAGGATAGTACTGTCGCTAGAGCGAAAGAGTTCAGTCTCGGGTGCGCTTAAAACCTTATACTACGTTGGCTACTACTTCGACTAAACCCTATAGGTCTTCCTGCCTTTCCATTCAAATCCGTCTCTACTACCCCAACGTATAACCTCCAGTTTAGTGTAGTGCAACGGATGTACTTTGTATTGGTAAGTGATAGTAACTAAGTCCTTTATCTGTCGTCACTATATGACAATTTTCAACCTCTATTATACAGTCCATTCACCCTCTCTTGGATTAACCCTATAATTTCATATTGAAATTATAGGGTTAACCCGTGAGAGGGTGAATGAACTGTATAATAGGGGTTGAAAATTGTCATATAGTGACGACAGATAAAGGACTTAGTTACTATCACTTACCAATAAAGGACATCCGTTGCACTACACTAGATTGGAGGTTATAGATTAGGGTAGTAGGGACGGATTTGAAAGGAAAGGTAGGAAGACCTATAGGGTTTAGTCGAAGTAGTAGCCAACGTAGTATCAGAGCGAGGTTTTCTCGAACCCGAGACCAAACTCTCTCGCTCTAGCGTTTGAGTCTATTATTTACCAGCCAATATTTAATTTCAGTAAAATCAATGTCCCGCTACAGCAAGAAGGTTTTTTTCTCCAGAAGATTGACAACTACTAATTTTTTTGCTCAAACCAATATTTTAATAACACATGTGGATAACCGGGAACAAGTTGATACCATTTATTTTGATTTAAGTAAAGCTTTTGACAAAATTAATCATGACCTTTATTAAAAACTTGCATGCGGGAGTACATAGTTATTTGCTACCTTGGGTCGAGTCCTGCTTAAACAATCGAACGCAAATTGTTATCGTTAACGGATGCGCGTCTCCCACCGTAGAGATATCATCTGGCGTGCCGCAAGGTTCTCACACTTAAAGGCAATACATAGAAAACAGTACAATACCAACTTTTTCTTCATAATTACAAATAATAAATTTTCACTCTTGAACTAATAAGACTCCCACAAACAAGCTCACATTTATATATGTCTTAATCGTTTAAAATATTCTAACCTTATTTTTCGATAATATTGTGGTTAAGTTTAAACAAAACTTGGTCGGCCGCTACTTCATAGTCCAACAAAAGTAATTATTGAAAAAATCCTAATTTTCCACCTGTAAACCATTTACAACTTACACTCACAATTCCATATGTACATATTTATAAATAATACAGAAAGCTCAAATTGTACTCACGGTTAAGTTCTATTTCCTTTTTTTTAATTAAAGACGTCCAGGTACACCAATAATTTACCATTTTCTTAATAGACACGTTAGGTCACACCATTCCATATATTTAAATTCCAATTTTTGTTGAAGAGTGAATTCAGTTTGTCATCCTTTTATTGAACAATTGTATTGTTCGATGTCTGACCGACGCAAACTTAACCTAAACCCTTATAAGTCAGTGTTGACACTTACCACCATAAAGTAAATAGCAAATATGATAGAAGTGCATATCTTGAGATGCACCAATTTTATTTACTGCTACTAAAACGTGTTAAGCAGATGTCGAGACATAATTTTCTGCACCGTGTGAAACATAGCAAGATGGAAAAGTAGTATTTGTAATATACTTGCTTTGCCTACATTCAGATTAGGCATTTTCAAATATATAAGAGAATGACAAGCGCCATAACTTTACTAAGAAGGTCAGTGCAACATGTCTGGTTTTACCATCTTGCGGGTCTCAAAAATAAATGTGCAACTTCTGATATCTCAATTTCGAACAAATAAAGAGATATCAGGTTTTCTATCTATCCACAGAGTTGCGCAGAAAAAGCTCTGAATTCGCTACATGAATATTTTGCCCCACGTCAGTGCTTGTATTATATCATACAAATTATTTTTTGAAAAGCATATTTGACTAAGCAAACGCTCTACAGCTTTCCGAAAAATTGTGCTAGCAACTTCTTTAATTTATAAACTTTTAGTGTAATCGTAGCAAAATACTAATTTTGTATCGAAGCACTACATTTGTCTCTGCGGGCGTTCATATGTTTTACATTATACAAAGTGGCGATTATAACGATATGCATGCGATAGACTACTAAAAGGGAAGCCATTCCCCGTTTTAATCATGCTGAGTGCTCGGACAACTACCCTACGGGAACAAAATAAAGCCTTTTCAATAGATATTTTCGTTTGGATTGCATATTCTGTGTGAGCAAAGCTTGGTATTGGTTAAAACTATAAATTTAATTTGTTGATTTACTATCAAACGAAATTTACCTCAAAACGTAATCATCAGCAGCTGCATCCCCAACAGATTTAAAATCTGTGTCAGTAAATGATCAAGGTATGCAAAGTTAAATAAGTATAATGAAACGCGGTTAGGTAATTACGAACATAAAATCCACCTGGGACGATGTACTCCCTATTCATGCTGAAAAGTAAAGGGAGAAATATTCTACCCTATATAATAATAGCCAATAATAGTTTATTAATTTTATGTTGCATAATGAATCTAAATTTCCTGCTAATGTGAATAATAAAACCCTTTATTAAGTATGTACACAAATAGATGGTCGAAAGACGCTTTATTTCGTCATTTTTAGCAAAGGTTATGTATCTGGGTGACCCTTCCCTTGTGATTTGCTTTAAATGTTAGAATACTCCAGGTAACGTAAATTTGAATAACTAGGCTAAAGTCGTTTCTGAAATACGGTGTATGGTATTGGGAAAGAAGGCTCTATTTTTACCCAGGCGAGAGACACCCCCCTCTCCTAAACGTAAAACATTAAAAAAGAATAAGAGAATAATCAAATACCAAATTTTTACAAAAGTTCTCTAAACGTTCTATCGACCCTCCCGTATCATGGGACATATCCCTGGAACGGTTTTGGTGCTAACTCTCCAGATTTGTTACCAGCTCGTGTTGATAATGATCAAACAAGTGCTAAAATTAAGTTTTTAGTAAACTGTTAAGAACTGACTGTCAATATTTAAAAAATCACTGCCATCTTGTTTTTAACTTCTTAACTTTTTCATTTCTGTGCTATCTAAAGTAAGGTTTAAGCTGCCTAGTGCCAGATTTTGGAAAAATTTCAATAACGAAAAAGGGTAGCACTAAACCCCCCTTCTCTAATATAGCAGACCAATTTTCTGAAACGATTTTTGTGTCAGTTCTCTAAATTTGGCCAGCTGGTAATAACTACAAATAAGAAGGTGAGAGGTTCAACTTTTTAACACACACAAACACACACGCACGCACACGCACACACCTATTCTTACATAGCTACACTGGGATTCTGTTTAATTTTTTTTTTCTACGATTTTTAGTTCTTTTTTGGTTTTGTACTTGGTGCTTGGTGTTATTCTTTTTGGTTTTTTCTTTTTTATCTCGTTCTTTTGTTCCACATTTCTCTCCTTTTTCCTGTTGCTGGTCTTTTTTGCTGTCGGTACCTAGTAGTAATTAACGTTCAGTTTCCTACTGCCCGCCACTGCTCTGTATCTTTAAATAACCTAAAATTTAAATATGCCTCGACTAACTCAGAGTGCACAACGTTACGATAACAAAGAATTTACTCACCTTTTTATCTAATACCTTCCTACTTGAATGGGATAAACGAAATTGACCCAGATTTGTATAATGACGAAGAAAAAATATATACACTTTACAGTTTAATATGACAAAATAAACCCCTGAATCAAATAATAATAATATCAATTTGTTTATCCCCAAAATTATAGCTCCCTTTAGTTAGTTTAAAGCCAGCAAAACTGACACTGTACACTATTGGAAACACCCTTGAACGTTCAATGACTTTTCTTTTTTACGTAAATTCTCACGTATAAAAAAAGATTTTTGATGACTCTTTACATGAATATTCTCGTATAATAAAAAATATAGTAAATGTTCAATAAAAAGGGAAAATAATGCATTATGCTATTTAGATAATGTTCTGACCTGTAGTTTTCTTTGCGTGTTTTTTTTTCTCCCTATTCTTGGATCTGATACTGCGTGCTGTTGACCAGTACCCCTGGATTGCTTTCAGTTGAGTTCACTTGTTGATTTTATAGTACCGCTTGGCCAAACCCCAATTACTGCATAGAATAATCCTCGGTTTTGTGCTCCGATGCGTAGATGCAAACCAGTATTTTTATGCAGTTTTAGCTCGATTTAAATTCGGATTTATCTGCAAATTTAGATTTATGTGCCAGTCTAGGGTTTCATAGATTTTCCCAGGTTTCTCAGAGTTTTCCAGAGCCCTAAATTATAGATATTACAATTATGTTTAATTAATAAGCTTTCGTATATTTTTACTATTATTTTAATTTCAAAATTTTTCTATCACGACTTCCACGAAATATAATTATTTAACTTTTCTATGTTCACTTTTACGTAAATTTTTAATTTTAACCGATGTGAAGCGTGCTTAGGTCGAAGGAAGACTGATTGTTTATCAAATTTGAGTGATATTTAAAGCAACGCCTCCATCTGACACCATTGGTTATCGACGTCTTTCGGTCAAAGTTTAAGGCATGCTTTAGGATATTGTCAATACTGTGGGTTTTGTCAGATATGAATTTGATAATAGCCCACCGAAACAATGCTGTCGGTCACGTAGTATTCAGATTCTATGTACTTTCAACCGTCTGTTTTGTGTTGTTATAGGAAATTTTAACTCGACTTCTCACTTAGACAAACTTACGGCTATATTTTTGTCAAGATAATGTTTTGGGTTTTGAATTTACTTCATGTTAAAAATCACGTAGGCAAAATTGCTATAATGACGTAAATTGAAATGCTTTTATTTACATCCCATCCGAAACGTATTTGTTTTGAAAGATGCGTTTATTACGAAAATGCTTTGTTATTTCTTTGCACTATTGGGTATTTAATTTTAACCGAATTCGTATCATGATTTTTTAGCTTTAGATGTTTTTAATGCGTATTTATTTAGAATTTATGAATGCTTTTCTGGATTAAATAAATTTGATTGCGTACAGAGTTATTTATCTTACTGAATGTGGTTGTATTATTGAAGGATGAGCTTCCCTGCATTAATTAAAGTTAACTATGATCCTTATACAGTGTGTTAAATGTTTGCTTTTTGCATAATTTGCGATTTACGTACTTTTCATGATAAAATTGTTTAGTTTTCTAGCTTTTAGTACTATTTACATGTAGTGTGCAACCCCTATGACTCTATATACCCCTAAATGACCTTATTATCATAGCAATATATATATATATATATATATTGCTGTGATTCTTGTTACTACGGTGAAATCTCCTCTGATATTCGTTTTCTTACCTAAATATCCCCTCTTGACTCTTTCCGCCTCGGCAGCTCACCTAGATAAAACTTTCATCCTCATTCATAAAAAAAACACATTCCTACCACAAACATCAACGTTAACTCTATTTACACCAATATTCACAATACATTAAAATTTCAAAATTGAATTTCAGCATAAATTGCAGCATCATAAAATTTCAAGTTTAAATTTGTCATCATTTTAATTTGCATCCAGAATTAGAATCCTTGTAGGATGCATACTAATTAAATAAACAATATTTGCAGACCTGAGTCTGAATAAAAGGGAGCATCTCCCACCCCTTTACGTTAATTTAACAGGTTAGTTTAATTGAGCTCAAAGACAGACCCAAATTTTCATCATAATCAAAAACATAAACCTGATAAATACTCCTTTCTACTTATACAAGAAAATTTTACCTTAAAATTAAAAATTTGTTGTTTATGCAAATTTACTACTGTCCATTTTTATTAAACGAATTATAAAAATATTCAACACACACCAAAACATCTAAGATCGAACAACAAAGCATAAGTTACCTAAAGGTTACTGCACTCGTGGCTCCAATGTACGTCGGACTTGCTCATCCCACCATTCCAGCTGGTTTATGTTTACGTCCTCGGATTTCTAGCCGCCTTTAAAATTTTTCTCCACCACCATTCGTCTAAAAGGTTTCAGGGTTTCTCAGGAACTTATCTAAGTATATTGAAATCTTGTTTTGTGAATCCAATCACGTTTACGAATAACATTTGATTACTAACACTCCCGATAAATAGCAATGAAATTCATAATTCTTTCACGCTATATCAAAAACTGCCTACTTCTATTTATTTATTTATCGTTATTAATTTGGATAATTGGTACAGTAATACCCGCAAATATAACTAGACTTTGTTACCCTCATTTATCTTCTCTAAGTGTACTAATAACTTTTATTGTAGCACGTAATCACCACGTATTCTACTTAAAGTATCGAATAATCAAAAAATAAAGAGCAAAACTGTTTAAAGTATCGAATAAAATCAAAAATATAAGAGAGCGAAACTTCTATTAGACCGGGTTTATATAATGGCTCGCTTGGAAGTCGAATTTGTCCCGCGACGGACGATTTTAAGAAATTCGCATTTTGTTTTCCCTTCCGACGGCTCGGCACAGCAATTCTACTGAAATTTGCACTCGTCCTAGTTGAATATCTAAGAATTTTCCACACGCCTCGCAACACGTTCGAGAACAACTAATTAATTTTACACACCAACTGATAAGCTTTCCTTCTCATGTTGCATCTTATTTCAACCTTAATCGCCAATCTAGTCTGCTCGTTCTATCTAAAACCTGTGCGCTTGTTTCACATTTCCCCTCGTTTAACTGCTAATGCATCCCATCTTGCTTGTCTTTATACCACAAACTCGCTTTCTTACTTGCACTCATATAGCTTAAAGCTTATCAACTATCACATACATCGTTATTCTTTGCAGGTGTTCCTGAGTTCTAATACGCCGAAGTATTTGCGTGCCTTTCCCATGTCTTTATAATTTCTCGATAGTTTTAGTACTTGGAAAGATTAAATTTTATGCTCCACGGTTTTAATAACGCGTATTATCTAATGAAATCCTACATTACTTCTTTTTAAACGTTGATTATGATTATATACAAAAACCCTACATTCTAATTGAATGATTTAAATCTACACAGTAGGCCTTTAATTAAGCGTACTATTTTCCACTGCTTTAATATACATGGTGTTTAACATTATCTAAACAATATAAACCCTATGTTTAGAAGTAAATGACGAATTTATCCAATATGCCTTTAAATGAAGCGTATTATTGCCCAAAGCTTTCTTATACACGGTGATTAAAATTATTTGATGTCGTTTATTAATTTTTCTACCCTGGTCTAAATTTGAGTAATATATATATATATATATATATATATATATATATATATATATAAAGCAAATGATGTATCTGTAAATTCAACTTCTATGGGAATCCTAAAATTTAATTTAACTATACAAATCGAACTTAATATTTTCATAACCATTGACCAAAACAGATACTTAAATTGGTTTCATAAGGAGAAAATATCCACTGACCATGGTTTTGGCCTCTTTGGCCTAGCCAGAATGGAATAGTGCAACCCCCTATGACCCAATACAAGGATTAGTTGATGTGATAATGAGGTCACGAGAGGTCTTTAAACGCCAAATTCTATGAAAAATCACCACCCAAAAAGAAGAAAAACGGGAAAAATTAAAGTTTCCCAATATTTAATTTTTCCACACTGTATAAAACATGAACGTATTCAATCAGTACATAAAATGAAATTCTCATGTACCTTAACCATCTTTAAGGGCACACTATTATTATTAAATTTAAGGAGAAGCTCAACTTTAAACTTTGTGTAAATAGAACGAAACTCTCATTAATTACGATAAAATTCGTGTGTAAACATTTATTACAAACTGAAAACGCGTCCCGTGCACTTTTAAAGATACTAGATTTTTTGTGTGTAGATATATCATTTAAAACATAAATAAAATATGCATCCATGTTAAAAATACCATTTCTATGAGAAAAGTACCTTTTTCAAAGAAGCCTACTTTGGGTTAATTCTAGAACAAATTATATAATTTAATCCAAAAACGAAAATACCATAATTTTTGCCTAAACAAACTACGATTTCAAGAGTGTTCGGTAAAGTCATAAATCATATACGTCATCTACTAGAACTGTTCAGTAACCACTAAATAAGTCAATTATTTTGTATCAATGAACAAACGCCCCGTTTCCAAGAATGCACGCTATCAAAAAGCTATAAAAGACAAGATAACGATTTTAATAGCTCTAAGTATTAGAGAGAGAAGGAGTCTGCGACAATTGACGTCGTGCATTAGCAAACAAAGGTAGATTTTTACGACCACAATAACTTTACTTTATAATCTTATTAAAACGCAGTTCAGCGTATAGTACTGTATCAGCCAGGATATGTCATGCTTCAACAGAAATTAAGAATAGAATGGAAAAATAACGTATTTAGAATTTTAGTATATAAACCGGAATTGAATTAGAACTATTCATTTGATTTTCGTTCATTTATTTTATGACATCGAATATATAAGTTTTGGGGAAAGATTAATTCTGTAATTCATCGAACGTGTAAGTTCGAGTAATTTATAATTTATATTACGACATGCAATATATAACATAGAACTCTGACTCAAGAAGCATAATTATTGTTAAAAATACTACGCGCATTAAATGATTATCTCCGATATAAATAATTCTGATACAAGAGCTCCTGTCGATTTTAATCGATTAAAAATAAAGTGCACTTTGCAAACTAATATTTTAACGTCAAATCGAGATTTGAAATGAAACCAGGAAGTATTAAATGCCGTTGATTACGATGAAAATGAGATTTTGATAAGCGCTATTTGACAATAACAACAGCAAGTATGACTTACGTTGCTTTTTATAACTTAATAGTAAAATAACTTGGAATAACTTTTTAATTTTATAAAAAATATTTGTTAAGGAAATAATTTTCATCAAATTTTGAAGTCAAAGCTTGAAGCATATTGACCATTACTAAATTATCTGTCCGGCGTCATTGGCCAATAACACAGACAAACGGGTTAATAAAAGATAGGTATATTACCCACAGTAAAATTAAAGTGAATTTTTAGAACACACAGCAAAGAAGTTATTATTGAATAACAAAGAAGAATAATCTACATTTTGAATGCAAATGCATGTTTGTTAATTATATTAACAGTTATAAGATAAAATGAAAACCCAACTTTTTATGTAAAGTTGAATTACCATTACCGTTTTCTTGCATTTGACAGTATTCGTTGCCTCTTCGATGTACAAATTAAAAAGTAATGGGGATGGCACATCTTAATTCTATTACCGCTATTTGTTATTTGTATAATTTCATTCCAATCTTCTTGAGTATTTCGAACATTTTTTTCCATTTTACATTCTCGAATGCTTTTTCCAGATCTACAAAACCTATACATACGCTTTCCCCTTTTTCTATTGTTTTCTCCATTATCACCCACAGAGCTAAAATAGCCCCCGTGTTCTTTTGTTTTCCCTAAATCCAAGTTGATCTTCTCCCAGTATTTCTTCAGCTTGTTTTTCCATTCGTCTTTGTACAATTCTAGTTAATATTTTTGAAACGTATGTTGTCACGCTTATTGTTCGAAAATTTTCACATCTATCCGCGCCTATTTTTTATGGTATAGTTACTATGATGTTACGTTTGAAATCTTTGGGTACCTCGCCTGTCTCATACATATAGCTTACAAGTCGGAAGAGACGTTCTGTTACTGCTTGTCCAGCGGCTTTTAGAGTTTCTGGTTTTCTAGCTTACCTACTTGTTTCATATTGCTGACATTCCACGCTCCGACTCACAGAATGTTCACGGATCTTTTTCTATTCTTTCGGATCACATCCCCCGAAGTAGTTCCCGTCCGGAGATCCGAATGGGGGACTATTTTACCTCCGGAAATTTTTACCCTAGAGAATGCCATCATTTTTAACAATTTCTGTACGCAGTATACTTGGGAGGTAATGTGGTGGTTTCCCGTTGCCTTCCACATCAGGCGGCTCCGTGGCGTAGTGGTATGTGTGTGACTATTACGCCCAAGGTCCCGGGTTCGAATCCGACACGGTCCGCTTGAAAATGTTAGGCGAGCATTTTCGCAAAAATACACCCTCGTTCGGATGAGAGGTAAATGGAGGTCCCGTGTGAGTGTTGTCACGCACGTTAAAGATCCCTACCTTGCTTGAAACAGCAAGTATTCGGCAAAATTCAAAATTTTCCAGGTAAAAAACTCGCTTCCTGGCCAATGTAGTACCTTCGGGTGGAGCATTGGAAAATCACATGTAATGCCTTCCACATCGCAGTAGTGTGTCTTAAAATGTCATACCGACCCCTATGGTCTCTGCCACTCTAAGTACCGAAAAAGCTGCTGCCCTCTTTCGGGAACCTGTCTTAGTCTGGTTCTTCACTAAAGACCCCACTAATTTGGTTAAACCTATAGTTCGGCTCTTTAGCTCATTGAAACGCGCAAATCATTCTATCTGTTCTAGTATTTTAGATCGTCGTCAAGGTGCAGGTCCGTTCAGAGTGGAGTTTATTAATACGAAATGATAAATATCACCTGTCTATAAAATACAATTTACAACCTAAAAATAAAAATAATATATCACTTATTTATACCATATAAAAGTAAAGCTTATCGTTTGCATGTTCTTTGTGGATAATATACCCATTACCTTCGTCAAACATCTGCTGTTATTTGCATACCATACTACTAATATACAATGTATGTAACTTTATTAACTTTTATTAAAATTCATAATTCCATTTTAATTTTATACACATCCACTAATTTGCATGGTTTTTATTTTTTAGATCTTTAAATTATTTCACTATATCGTGTTTACAATTTTGTATTTTCAATCACAAATTTCATGTAATACATGTTATAAAGAAACACAATTATTAAACATTTTGCTACGTTCAGGGACGTAGTCTAAAAAAAGAAAATAAAAACGAAGAAGAAAAAAAAGAAATTGACCGGACTCAAACGGCGAGTGGGGGGAGTATTTTACCTAAAAAGAAACTTTAAGGAAGGCCTGAAATACAAATGTACTCACCCACGCACAATCAAACACTTATAAATTAAAAAAAAACTCTAGTTTTAAAAAACAAAATTATATACAAAACACAATAGTACCACAAATGAACAATTCGTAGGTACACAAAATACATATTTACGAATAAAAAAAGCGAGCTGCAGTTTCTAGGTCACCTCCTATATTAACCTTCAAACAAGAAAAAGGAACAAAATTACCCCACTAAAAACCACAACTGGAGATCAGCATTGTAAGTACGGCATTCTATACATAAAATTGTCTTAATAAAGAAATCAGTAACATTATAATAACCTCGCACATACAAACAACCAGTCATTTTACCACCAACAAGGTGATGCATCCGTAGACCCGTGTACATATGTTGGTTCTAACAACTATCAGGTACCCATATAGGAAAATTAGCGTATAAACACTCACCCTCAAGTCACCACCGTCGGATTGGCTCCTACCGTCTGTAAAAACGGTGCGAAACAGAGGTGCGCATGATCCCACCTTGAGGTGGTCTTTCCATCACAACAAGGGGCGACCATTCATTGTGGCTTTAAGGACTACCGGAAGGAGCACGCTGTAAGGCGTGCGAGAACTCTTCATACAGAGAAACGGAAACAACCAACCATTTTACACGTGTTTTCACTGTGTAGATTGAAAAGCAAGTGAATATTAATTTCGTTTCACTAATGACTAGAGCTCAAAGTAATATTGTTGTTAAGGAAATAAAACTGGAAAAACACGGTTTATTGGAATAGTACGCGGCTTTAATTCGACGAAACTTTCAATGGAAAACACATAAGAATCAATTATCAGATGTCTAAAACCAGTTATCGCCAGTTTAATTTTAGCATAAGCTTTACGTTGAGGAATTCTTTGAAGTATTTATTTTTAATTAAGCTCTAGAATGTAACAATAGGAATCGAATTTATACAAATAGATAAATGAATTAACACGTGAAATGGTTATTTTAATTTACTGAATTAATTTTCGTTTTTAACGCCAAAGGGATTTGAGTTGATAATTATTAAACCGCGTATTTCTTATTAACAAAAAAAAAATTACGGGATGTTCAAAATAAACGTAACAATTTTTTGCACATTGTGCTATATTATCAGGGCCTGAACAAGGGTGGGACAACAATGGTACGTGCTCCGGACCGAGGGGGTAGGAGGGCGTAGAAAGGGCCCAAAAAATCGAAAGATTCAAATTATATTAAAAGAAAACTGTACGACTTTCAACAACTTTTTGGGAATTAGTACGAAAATAGTAACCCCTCCCCTTCCGCGCTACCGTCCTAACAACATAGTAAGTAACCATCAGTCATCAAAGGTAAAAGTTTTAAGATCTTTTAGTGTAGGTATTGTATATGTATTTTGTAATCTATCTCTTGTGTTACTATTGTTCCTTCAAGATTTCCTTTGTATAATATGTACAGATTGCATAATTAATATTCGATACGCGTCTGGCACATATGTATGTATGATTAAGCTTCAAGCTCGTTCGGCGTCATCTATTCCAAATGGACCACTTGCTTCAGTTAGCACGATATCTATAATTGATTGTGCTAAAATGATGAAAATAGTGACTAGAGTAAAATCGAGATCATAACGTGTTATACGAACTACTATGCGTATTGTCTTTTTTACTTGGCTAATATATCAATCACAAGGAAATAACATCGAGTGAACACGTCGCTTTCTTGTATTATCTGCAAGGCACAACTATAGATTTTACTGGATACGAGTTTCTTATAAATTTATAAACAGTTTATATATAGTTTTGTTACGGGTAAATATATATCAACAAAAAAGTCACGTACTTTTCAATTGTCCTTGATGCATAGCCGTGTCCCCCGCAATATAAAAGAATACATTGTATAAAAAGGTTAAATCCCTTTTAATTCGATCTTCGTGCATTCTACCACACAACGCCTACAATTTTTTATTATCTCGTCTGAACATTTTACATACTACAAAGTAATTGTGCTCCTGTATTTTTAATTAAATCTATTTTTAATAAATGATTTATAAAAATCATTTGATATCTTATAAAAATTTATTGTATTAAATATTTAATTCACCCAATTTGTGCTTTAAAAAAGATCCGTGACCCTATTTGTAGTTTCTGAAAATAGTTTATGAACAAGAGTTGCGTCCTAATATGAATTTTACCATATTAACTTTATAATTTCATAGTTTGAGTTTATTGCAAGTCGCCCTGCATTTATTAGGTATTTATTACATTGTATGTGCCGTGAAATATTTTTATTTCAACGTTTTTTCTGCCAAGACATTTATCTTATTAAATGACTAATGCGTTTTCTAAGCATTATTAAATGGTATCAATTAATTTTAGAAAATTCAATTTTTATTTATGAAATCTATCATACAAGGTGCGTCATATTTATTTTATCAAATTAAATGTTTTCTGTTGCGTTCTATTTTATACCTAGCGCCTAGCGTAACCAACGCGTTACAGTTTGTGTATCTGTATATTATAGGTCTTTTAAAATCTCAACGACCTGCACTGAAACGCCAAACATCACTGACAAAACTAATGACCAATGTGTCAGTATGGTTGTGGAATGATAGTGAAATGACAGTGTTATTCTAAAATTGATGTTATCATATAAATATTTTTTATACATGCTGACCAACTCAATTCAAGAATCGAGAAAATGATTCAACAGGACAGACGTTTCACAATAGATAGCAGTGCGTTCTTTCTTGAAATTTCACGAACTGAACTTTATGAAATCGTTAGTAGTGAGTTGGGTTACAAAAAGTGTGTGCAAAGGAAGACCCACGACTTTTAACGGAAGAACACAAAAGGAAACGACCTCTTGTTTCATTAATTTTACTCAGTCGATACGTCAAAAATGACAATGATTTTTTAATCATTTTGCTACTGGTGACATGGATTTTGCATATCACTGCAGAAACAAAAAGTCAGTTGATGAAATGTCATCGTTCTTGTTTTTCAACTCCAAAAAAAAGCAAAACAAATTTTGAGCCCCAGAAAAGTTATGGTTACAGTTTTCTGTCATCGAAAGGGTGTTCTACTCATCGATTACATGCCTAAAGGAGAGACCATAAACGCAGCGGCCTACATTCAAACGTTTCACCAACTCCGTTGCCCAATTCAAAACCAACGGTGCTGATTGTTGTCTTGCGGCATTGCGCTAATGCACGATACCGCACGATCACATTCTACTGCACTGACGAAGAGGGCGTAGTTGGTATGCGTGTGACTACTATGCCCAAGGTCCCTAGTTCGAATTCCGACAGAATCCGCCTAAAAAATGTTAGGCGAGCATTTTTCACAAAAACAAGCCCTCGTTGGGATGATCGGTAAAATAGAGGTCTCGTGTGTAAGTGTTGTCACACACGTTAAATATCCCTATCTTGCTTAGAACAGTAAGGGTTTGGCAAAATTTAAAATTTTCCCGGTTTAGAAACTCGCTTTCTGGCCGATGTAGTACTTTCGGGTGGAGCACTAAAAAATTAAATGTAGTGGATCGACGAAGAACTTGCTGCAACAGTGTCGATGGTAGATATTTGATCATCCGCCCTATAGTCCGGACTCGATCCCTTGTGATTTCCAGCTCTTTCCGAAACTGAATGGTGTTTTGGGCCGGAACCATTATGGAAGTAACGACGAATTTAAAGAGGGTATTAGTGAGTGATTAAACAGCTTGGCGGCAGCTGAGGGCGAAGAAGGCATTGCAAAATTAGTGAAACGGTACGAAAAGTAATTAAATTTGAACGACGATTATGTAAAAAAAATAGTTAAGTATAAGGTATGTTGTAAAAAACGTTTTTTTGGTTGTAATATTTTCCCAATTTAAATTTTATATTTATTTATAGACACGTTTAGAATATCAACAGCTGCTCATCCTGTCCGCGGCTCTTAAATATTTTAAGCCAGTCTTTCCAGCGATTTCTAAAACGCTGTTTACATTCTAACGACAAGTTACTCGTCTGATTACATTCGCAGCAATATGTTATACAACTTACTCCGTCTTTAACGAATATCTTAATACTCGAAGGTGATACGAAAATTCTAAGTGTGGATTCGGTTTCAACGACCAACAATACATAAAAGGCACCCATCAGTTATCTGGAAACAAAAATCGGGTGGTCTATGTAATTATCACTAAGTAATTATTTGAGTACTAACTAAATGACGTTATCGATAAAAACTGTCCTTTTTTATTATTATACAAGAAAAGTATGGCAAACTTGCTTTTCTCTTGCGATTTCTTTACATGAAGATTAAGCATTGTCACTATTATGAGGGCGAGCTACGCATCTCCCGAATTGATATATATGTATATTTAAATGAAATTTTTAAGTCTTAAGAAATAGATTGTTACACTGTATAATTGAAGGACACATTAAGAAAGGTTAATGGAAGTTCATTAATCAGACGTGAGAGAGGAAGCAACTACTTTGTATTCCAGACGTAATATGATACTGCAGGTGCAGGTCACAATAGACTTTAAGAAACCATTTGTTGAATTAAGATTATTAAAAAATAATACATTGTATTGTATCCAGAAATAGCAGACATGAGATCTGCATTTCCCACAAGTGATGTAAGAGCAGGGATTGCATAAATACCCTGAGGAGCCCATGATGGCCAGTCAGTCTTTGAACTTCATAACTTTGGCGTTGTTGGTTGTTCAAGCTACTCACTATAATTTTTAATTATTAATTATTGTTTTTAACTCCAAGTATTTTTGTCAATGTGAATTACTTAATGTTTAGTGAATATAAACGTCTAAGTTGTATCAAAAATAAGTAATTTTTTGTAATTTTAACAATTAAAATTAAAATACACTTGATAGGAGTGTTTTTTTGGAAATAACGACCTTTCTAAAAAGGAGCTCCCAAAGGCCCAAAACCTATCTGGACCCGTTAATAAAAAAATTTTAGAATTAAAATTATCAACACTAAATCGAGTACGAAAGTTACTGTTAATTCTATATTTAACGCAATTAAAACTAAGTAGTTATAATCTAGATGGAGCTCAATTGGAGTGTATTTAGTACGCCACGTGGCTGGCATTTTGCCCGGAAAATAGCACAAAATGTTCCTAACAAGGATTAAATCTGTGACGTACGTGACCACTGATGAGATTGCCAGATTTTCAGTGTAATACGTATAACAAATTTGTATGCACTCTAGAGATTCTCATGTGGCGAAACGAAACTTTATTTACTCTTTGCTTGAACAAATACGAAGAGTAACGTCATTCATTCCTCATAAACTTTAGAGTAAACATACTCCAGATTAAATTCGAAAGAACCTCAAGGAGTATACGAATGAATGTATTTTATTCTTCTGTTTGAATAGGAAAGTTACATATTTGTGATTAAAGTCGAGAAGAAGTGTATTCAGGGGTTGTTATTATGTGATCGCGATATAAAAGCAACATGTCAACCCTAACTTTCAATCGGATAATGTTTAGATGGGCGTGCGCTCGTCTGCCAAATGGTGGTCGCGTGTTACGAGGCCCACCAAGTGACACGTGTTATCTCAGATGTGATCTACGTTCGTATGGCTTCTCGGTTCTTGTCAGAGTTATTGAATTTCATTCCATAACAATGTTATAATATATAATAATATATTAAATTCATATTGAAGAGAAGATTAGGCCACTTAGAAAATAGATATTTCATATATTTTGCTGACTGAACAGTTCGTGAGCCCAGATTCCTTGGTTTCGTATATAGTTTTTGCAAACCTGCATTGTCTGGTGTACTACCATAAATGAGGATATTGCTAATAGCAGTCAAACAGGAAACAGAGATTCAGAAATATAAAATTTGAGGTTTTTTGTTGCTGCTAGATAAAACCTCAATCAATTGAAGAATTGGAAGTATAAAACAGTATGTTATGCGAGAATAGTTTATGAGAAAACATTCGCAGGTAGCAAAATGTTTAATTTAACAAAACGTTAGTAGATAAGCTATGTATGTTCTAGGTCATAATAGACTTTTTTACACAAACTTCCCCATAAGAAAAGCCTAAAAGCGATTTTGCAAATTTTTGTACCAATTCTAGAAATCCTCGTAAGAAGTGGAGACTCCTTCCTCATTATATCTTGTGTCCATGGAACATTTTGTTCCAGTTTTCCAACACCAATGATTAGACATAGCAATAGACCAAAATAAATCAATAAATAAACAAAAACACAAGTTTATTGTACAATCTATACATACATTTACAATAATCTTCCGACATGTCTGAGAATTCCGACGTATGTCGGATGTATGTCAGATGTATGTCGAATGTATGTCGGATGTGTTGAACGTATATAATTATTCGGGGTAACTGGTAACTTATGCAGTTAACTGAAAATGCTTATAGAGGATCTTAAACTAAACCATTTTTCTTAGTAAACTAACAGAATACAATTGGCCATATTTCTGAAACTAGCTCTACAACTTTGGTGCTAGCTAGTGCTAGCTATAAGCAAATGGGTGCTAGGTTTTGGAGAAAATCAGTCAACTAGGGGTGGGCTGGCAAAATTTTTTTATAAAATCGCCGCCGTCTTGTTTTTAAAGTTCTAGCTTTCTCACTTGGGTGCTAGCTGGTGCTAGCTCTAATCGACATGGTGATAGGTTTTAGAGCAAATCGGAGCACTGGGGAGGCTAGCGTCAAGTGTCCCCCTCTCCGCCCCACCACCTAATATAATTGGCCATATTTCTGAAACGGCTTTGGTTCTTGCTCTACAACCTTGGTGCTAGCTAGTGCTAGCTATAAGCATGTGGGTGCTAGGTTTTAGAGCAAATCGGTCAATTGGGGGAGGGGAACTTGATGGACTTACTAACAGACGAAACCCAATAATAACTAAACTACAGTGTTTTAAAGATGATTATCTACTTGTTGTAAGTAAAACACCGATACTAGTTCAGAATTTTAATTTAATAAAATTACTTTTCGAAAAATCAGAGTGCTTGATTGGAATCAACGATTCTTTGTTGTCATACTGATTTTAATTAGCTTGTTTTCTATTTCCATCTCAGTTAATGTCTCTTTGCACTTTTCATCAATACATTGTTCTTTAGTTTTCGTGCATTTGCGAATAATTTTCTATTTTATGGCTTTGTATCTGTTTTTGCTTCGTCGGGTCTGATTATGTATTTTAGCCTATCTGCGGTTTTATATATTTTGAAGTTTTTATCGTAGGGAAAACAGTTTAGTCTCCAAGCTACCGAAACGCCTACCGTTAGACCTTTCAAATATGAGGCGAGTTACGTTTTAGGCCTTGGAAGCGGTCTTTTTAAAAACTTCTCCAAAAACTTCGTAACAAATTTATTTGGTTAAGCAGAGGTTAACATGGAATTTTGACAATCTTGAATTAAATTAAACTAAATTGAAAAATAATTAAAAATTGAACTAATGTGAGTGAGTAGCCTTCAGCAAACTGCAATGCTAAAGCGGAATTACTTATGACTGACTGACTTCCGTTATCTGGGCTCCCGGGCTATTTATGTTGTCCCTGCACCTCACAATTCGGTGGGAACTTGCAGAGCTCATGTCTGCTTATTTTTAACTATGTCCATTATACAATGTAACAATCTTATTTTCTAAGTAACCGCGGTCTGTGACCTGCAGTGTCACTATAGTCTTGGATTTAATGTATTGCATCCATTCTCATGAACTGTTAATAACCTTTCTGGTTTATCTTTGTATTACATTGTTGCACTTCACTTAATAATTTCTTTAACAGTTTCTAATAATTCCTAATTTTTTCTATTTTGTTATACATACATAAATTGGGGGATACATAACTGGCGTGTGAATGATTTGTTTGTGCGTTGAATGGTGTGAACTTTTGTTGGGGTATTGTTTGTTTTGCGGCTTGTATAGTTTTTATTGGTGAATAACTTTTACTCGCGTTGGGGTTATATAATCTGTTTCAGTAGTACATTACGTTTTCTTCTTTTATTATCATGTCCATGGCTTCTTCTAAATTTTGGGAATATTGAAATCCTATTTTATCTGATAGTCGTTCTGGTAATGCGTTTATATATGTGTCTAGTGCCATTTCGTCATAGATTTTTGTCTTTAGAATGCGTATATTTTGATCGGGTTCTTCGATTTTTAATTTTTTTAGGATTAGACTTCTCACGTCTTGGCATTTCGTTCCGAATTGGTACGGGAATTGGTTATTTTCTAATCTAAGGTTTATTAGGTCGCGTATTAGACATTTTATGTTACGTTGATTGCCAAAATATGCGATTAGGATGCGCTTAAGGTCCTCCCATTGTTCTAAATCATCTCGGCTGGCTATTAGCGTTAGTGCCCGTCCGGTCAGTTTACTTATTAACAGGTGTGAAGGTAATACATTTCTATTCTTGTCTCCGGGTTTGTAAAAGGTTTTCAAAAATATTTCGCACGCTGTGATAAAATTTTCGAGGAGAGCTTGGTCTCTGTTGAACCGAGATAAAATTTCATATATGAACTCATGATTGTTAAGGGTTGCTTTCGTTTTTAATTAATTTTTAATTTTTTGTAAAAGTTGGAATTTATTTCGAGGTTTGTACCGTTATTTTTTTGTTTGGTTTAGTAATTTTTAGTTTGGATCGCGTTTGGTTATTTAAAGAATCGTAGTTATACGGTTTTATAATTCAATTGCGAGATTTGTGATTGGCAATGTTTCGGTTAATTGCCGTAGTCTTAAATTTGTGTATTTTATACTTCGCGAATATTAATTTCGTCGTAGGTTTTACTTCCTGAAAGGTTTAGATGTGAACTAATAATTTATCGCAGTAACTACTTTAGTTTGTATGTTTTTTGCGCCAGTTATGACTTTATTTTAGTTCAGTTCTGTCGACTTAAATAAGTTTGTTATAGTTATCTCTTATCCGTAGGTGTTATAATTTGTTAATGCATAATATGTTTCCTGTCAGCTGTATTATCTAGTTAACTTAAATAAGGTTGCAAGTTTTTAGTCAATTGCCTTGTTCAATGTTGCCTTTATAATTTTAATTACAAAGTCACTTTGTCTGCTGAAGACTTTATTTCAGTCTCGTGGTAATTTAAAAAAAACTGCGTAAGACCTTTGTTATAATTAGACATTAACGTACTGAGAAATATTCAATTATTTTATAAAGTTTGCGATGCGTGTTTTTAATGGGATAATTATAGCTTTTATAAAGTTTATGATAAAATGTTTCTGAGTGGTTTTATTCAGTACTTATTTCACTATAATTAGATATATTGTATAAAAGTTTCCGGTCTTATCGCGCTGCACGCTTGTTTTAATTAATAATAAGTTAATTTTATTTATTAAATTGAAAGATGTTTCTACAGTTACGCACTTCAGTCAATATGTTGCGCTGAAGGTTGAGTTCCGAATAATTCGTTTTAGGTAATGAGACTGGTAAAATTTATTGCATTCTAGTTTTGGTATTTTTAAAATTGTTTTTATTTTGTTTCAATAATTCTTACGTCGGCTACATTTTGGTTTATTTAATAATTGTAATAATTATACTAATAGTTGCGTAAAAGTTCTCTTACTTTAAGATAGATTTTCTTTTGTTTTAAAAATAATCTTTTCGTATTTGAAAATAATTCACTTAATATATAAGTAAATTATTTTCATTAAATGGCATAAAATTGCAGTAATAATAGTTAAAATCTGTACATACATAAAATAAAAAAAATAAATTTTCTGTTACTAGCGAATATTAATTAAAAAATCAATAGGTTTTAAGGAAATGAACTTACATTAATTTTTTCGTCGATTTCATGGATTTTGTCGATTTTTGTACGTCGTCCACGTTGGTTTGGTTTGGATTCGATCGATGCTTGTATCTCCTCCAAGTTCTGTTTGGGTTCTGCCAAATTGGGAATTGAAGTTCCAGACCACCAGTTCTTCGAATTTGGGTTCCCTAGTGACCTTTTGACATTCGTACGACTACGCCAGTTACGTTTCGGACCTTGGAAGCGGTCTTTTTAAAAACTTCTCCAAAAACTTCGTAACAAATTTATTTGGTTAAACAGAGGTTAATATAAAATTTTGACAATCTTGAATTAAATTAAACTAAATCGAAAAATAATTAATAATTGAACTAATGCGAGTGAGTAGCCTTAAGCAAACTGCAATGCTAAAGCGGAAATAGTTATGACTGACTGAGCTCCCGGGCTACTTATGTTGTCCCTGCCCCTCACAATTTTGTGGGAACTTGCAGAGCTCATGTCTGCTTATTCTTAACTCTATTCATTATACAGTGTAACAATCTTATTTTCTAAGTAATTGCGGTATTTTAACCGTCCGTGACCTGCCACCTGCAGTGTCACTATCGTTTTGAATACAATGTATGGGATCCGTTCTCATGAACTGTTAATAATCTTTCTGGTTTATCCTTGTATTACATTGTTGCACTTGACTTAATAATTTCTTTAACAGTTTCTAATAATTCCTAATTCTTTCTATTTCGTTATACATACATAAATTGGGGGATACATAACTGGCGTGATAAAATATCTTTATTAAAAGCTATGCCTGGGTCTGAGACTCTTTCTAGCCGAACAGGCTAAAGTATTAGAATTCTATAAGGTAATAATTAAAATCAAATCAATTAATAAAATAACTGAAGTTCTGCTATTGTTCTGGTGTTAGGGCTGGCTTATCCTTAACTGTACCGTCTTCGGTGGACGTGACATTGTGAAGTTGGTATAAGACTGGTGTTTTAACTGTATTGAATGGGATGAGAGCGAGTGCGAATAGAATGTGTTTTATATTATGATGACGGTATGGGTATATCATTTATCAAAACAGATGGATTATATTTTATTTTACTCAGAAATTAAACATTAGATGCAACCTGAAAGGCGTGTTTACCCAACTCTGACGTCTGTGACCAAACTTTTAATTTAGATCTAAATGTAGCTTATGAATTTGAAAAAGGGTGAGATTTTTGTAATAATAGTAACCTTAAATTCGTTGCTGGATTTCATTTTAACACCACGCACTACTGTTTACGTTCCATTTCGTATTTGTAAATTTTTGCCTCCTCAATTTAAAGACCATTTCAATTTCTAGTTATTGGAATATACGGGGAGTAGTGCGGGATATATTACAAGCAGAGATAGGAATACTGAGGTAAAGGTAGACCTAGATCAGACTATTGCACGCAGATAGTGAAAGATACAGACTGTGGAAATGTGCTGGTTAGCACAGACTAGAAAACAATAAAGATACGTGTCTAACCAGTTCCAGAACTAAAGACCTAATGATGATGATGCCATAAATAAAAAATTATTTAACTTAGTATATAATCGCACCAATCTTGATGGATCAAATGCTAATAATTGGCACATTAAAGATTTAAAGGCTTATACAGGCACAAATATATTCTGAATCGTCTTAAAATAGTTTTCTTCACTTAATTAGCTCTAATACGTTAGTTTTCTCATTTTCCCTTTATCTGCTTGCAAGCATGTCAAAACAAATCCCTCTGTATCCGAATAACTGTGCACACAACAGTTATGTCTCTCTGAATAAATAACTTTTTTGTTTAGTTTCCACAATTTGCACCCCACTTCCTTAAATTACTACTTTTATTTAAAAAAATTTTGTTCTTTCCGTGTTTTTCAGTTTTGCTGGGTGGTTTATATGTCGCCCGGTATGGCTCTACTGAATGATTCTCCTTTAGGACTTCTGATACGCGTTAGTTATCCCACCACTCGCTTTGTTTTTTCTGTACGTACAATTTTATTTTCTTTTAACTTTCCTGCTACCTATAATTTTGTAAAAAAAACTTTTCTATTGTATAAAAAAACTCTTTTAAAAATAATATATGAATATATTTTTTCCTGTTGTTTCGAGGCAGTGTAACGTGTCATTTTTTTGTGCATGAATGTCAAGTTACAACTCCGTAAAGCTCATAGATTCACTTTTGAAATTCCTACTTTTATGTAAATTTTACCTCGCAAGTTGGTAGATCCTTTGTCTGGAGGTTATTAAAGTTGCCTATATACGTTTAGTTCTCTCTTGCAATATACGCTTTATTTAAATAAAGTGTTATGTTAGTTATTCTAATACGTTTTTTTTGTATGTTTTAGTCAGTAATAAAAGTTGCTTGCGTTATTAATTTAAGAAAATATTTTCTTTTAATTCGTTGGCAGTTAAATCTCACTCATACACAACTGAGGTATATGTAAACTTCTGCATTAAAAGTCAAAATTGACAGTTGTTCGCTCTCTCTCTCTCCCTCTCTCTCTCTTCATTAAAAATCCACCCCCTTGTTAGTGTGAATAGATCATTTTCTAGTTAAACCTCCAAGAATTAATATCCTATCTGTCCTGAACGGTATGTAATATATTATAAATCTTTGAGTTTTTTTAAAAAAATTTCTGTAGGGATAATGGCGAATAAACAAATTCTCTATCTTTACCTGAAAGTCCATCATTAAAGCAAATGATGGTAAGATATTTGCGGATATAACTTTAGTTTTAGTAAAAACGTGAAAATATCTTACTAACACAAACTGGTTTTAGGGCCTTCTTGTATATTAAATTTTATTGTCTGGTCTACTCCGATATGATGTTCGTTGGAGAGACTATTGTTTAATGTCATGCTTTGGAAATATAATAATTGTAAGTGAAATGGAACTTCTACATAACCTCTCTCTCACGCCCGGACGTGACCTAGATGGGCTTTAGAAAATTGTTCTACTTGTGATCTTGGCCGGTTGAACTTTTTTGGTCTCAGAATCGTAAGTGACTGTATGTGTGTGTAAATACAGCTAGGTAGCAACTTTTACTACGTATTTTCTTTACTGTAAAAGGTATGGTTTTTATTCATTGATTTTATAAATAGAGAGAAGTTTATTAGTGACTTTTCAAATTAGTGATGCAAAAAGTTACATTATTAAACTAATTCAACTTTGTCCTTACATATATCTTTTATAACAAAAATTTTCTATATGAAGTACGTCAACAGACTCTTTGTAAAATCAAAAGTTTCATGAAACGGTTAATTAAAGAAGTAATATAAAAAGAATTAGATGTACCTGACATTTTACAAATGTTTGCCAGTTAAGGATTATCTTAAAAATTATTATTACTTATCTTTATATAAAATATGCTTCAATTCACTTTACCTGTTAAACATGTGTTTTGCTGTGAAATGTAGATTTAAATTTAAGAATGAAAGAATATATGGCCTTGAGCCTACAAGTATTTAATTTAAAGATAGTAGGATCAGACAAAAACTTTGTGATTTGCTATTATATTTGGCTTATGTTCAAAGTCTTTGTAAACAAACTATTAAAATTTAAATTTTTCGTAATATAATACTAAAATATAACTATTCCACAAATCTGCCTTTCAATATTTTTATGTAATTTCTTCATAAAGTCAGAGCTTTTCAACATTTCTTTATTTTTTCCCCTGAGACTCTAATTCTCTTGCAGTCTCCGCAAACAGGTCGAGTCTAGCTTTGCCAGGGTAATTTCTATATACCCTGTTGTGCAGCTTCCATTTTCAATACACCTGGAAAACGGTAGGTTACAACCTAATTGCCTTGGCAACAAATTCAATAATTTTCAATAACGCAAAGTCGTACAAGTTTTAATTACATATATTCCACAACTGTCTAAAGAAATTAAAAAAACACACTGTTTAAGAAAACGTTCAAACTGAATTTAAAAACAAAAATACACTTAAAAATTTATTCTATATAAAATTAAAGAATAAAGTTCATCATAATTTACAATCAAATATTGAATATTAAAAAAATTGTAAAAATTGTCCTGCAACATACATAGGACAAACCAAACAATATTTAAAATCAAGAATAGCACAACATAAAAATTCGATAAAAACTGTCTGTCTGACCACGCGGTAGACTTCTCGTATAATTTTGAATTAAACTCACAAAAAATTCTATGTTTAAAACTAATCTTCAAAATTGCCTAATATTAGAAAGTATAAAAATAAAAAAAAAAACCAACTGCTATTAAATATAAAACAGACAGGCAGAAATTAAATTCAATTTATTTTAACCTAGTATAAAAGTTTTACAAATATAGATAAAATTATTAATATACACAATGCACCAACAAGCATGTTATTAATATCAGAACTAATCAACAATTGTTAGTATTCACACATTACTTATTGTAACTCATGTGATAAATTAATAGATATTAGACTTGTTAAGTTGGGAAACATGTTACATATTACAATCCATTTTACAATTATACATCCAATAGAATGTACCCTACATGTAATAATTATAGCTTTAAAATTAAAAATAAAGCAAATTGTACCTTAAACTAGTAATACATTATCAGTTTCATTAACCTTATATTATTTATATTACATGTATATTTTATCTATTTGAAAAAGCTCCTTTAGTGAATGAAACGTAAATTTTTTAAATATATGACTACATTGACTACACAAGTCTTCTACACATTATTCAAATAAAAAAAAATTACACCCAGCCGTAAATAATTTAAAGTATGGTTGATCTAATACTGCTATTCTGCATCGGTTCGACGGTGCAATTTAAAAAAAAAGAATGATAAAAGAACAGAATTTATTGCAAAACACACCAAATAACCCATATTTGTTTTTAGGGAACCCTTCCCAGTTCTACAAGAACTCAACAATTTAGAAATGTGGAGCATACGAAAGGCGTGAAATCAATTTTCGCAATGAATAAATGATGTCAACATCCGGATTGGGTGGCGCTAGTGTTACGCATCAACGGTGTTCTACAATGACGATCCAAACATATGAAGGTCCTTCAATTCATACATTTAGCAATCTCATTACTTTTTGATTATTTATGTAGCGGTAAATTTCTTTGTATAAATGTCTAATTAATTAGAGTGGCAATATGATAAATTAAACTTTGTTTTTTCAAGCTCTAGGTTTTAACAGTAATAAATTTGAATGCTCAAGGTAACGACGCTGAAAATCAAAAAATTCTAAGGCATAGAACTTGCTCTAACCCACATTTTATCAGAATTACAATATATGATAAGTAGGTCGAAACTGCAAACCTGACGCCATAAAAGCGCCCCTGAAGAATACATAGAAAAACAAGAAATTAGCACCCACTTAAGAAAACGTTGTTTTCCATATGGATATTATATGAGTGTAAGAGAGATAGACATTATATATACATTAAGTTAATTATCTTGTTAACTACATTTCGTTAACTATATCACGCCTAACTTTCTCCATAAATAATAATATTTTGACAGGGCGGGCTTTTGTGCTTTTAATAAGATATTAATGCATTAATTTTCTATTAAAGTATAAAATATATATTCCTTGCGTGCAAGCAATTCCATGTATATTTTATATATTACTGTGCATAAGTTACTACAAAGGTAAAAAGTAACTTCAGTTAATTTTTTTGTAATCAGAAAACTCTAATTTCAACACCTGTTCCGTTTTTATTTATAGTTAATTTACTGTTAGTTATAACATAAATACAGCATATGAATAATTGATATAAATGCACAATGTGCTTTGCAATAACCTTATCTAATTTATTTTGTTACGTGTTTCAATAATCCCAATTTGCACGCGCCGGTAAACTTGTATTCGTCTTCTGCACATTAAATGTCATTAGATTTGTCGCGATACAGCCTTCAAGCTACTCTGTGTTATTGATGTACCGCTAAAACGTAGTTAAAAACATGCTGTGCTTCGCAAAGGTTTTTTGTTAGACAGATACGACTACTGTCAAAAGTCAACGTTTTTTTATTATTAGTTCTTTGAATACCGCTAACTCTAATAACTCAGGTAAGTACTTGAAGGTTTCCGCTATTCTTAGTGTTTTCATATACATATCCACTTATATCACCATCTGTGGTTATCGAAGTGAACCCCCGCACTAACATATGTGGTTCTTCGAGCCGGATCTGAATGTTACCTGCAAACTCTCAAATTTTTATTACTATACGTTGTTAGATACCGCTTATCAAGGTCTAGCATTTATGTAACTTGGTAGTTATTATCTTATAGTTACATACTTGGTTGGTTAATATTTGAATTTGGTCTTTAAATTCTTTGCAGTGTTTAATTTGGATTTTCACATAAAGCGTGGTAATCAATACTAATTCCGTGCTTTATATAAGTGCATAAATTAAAAGTTTACTTTTGTTTTGCATATTTTTTCCGCTTGTATTTCTTCGCTTTCGCTTTAGTAATTTCTAATCATGGCAGACAGACTCAGAAAGCATATTTTATAAATAAACGCGCAAATTAACTCTCTTCAGGAGATCTTTGCAAACGCTAACAAGACTGTAATTGTGACCTCTTCCGGGCTCAATACACGTCGATCGACACGACTAAGGAAAACTTTTTTGAGCAACATAATTTTATTATTGGTGAAATCGCTTCGGCTGAAGACGCAGATAATCAGTTTGAAATAGAGGATTCAATCAGAAAGCGCTTCGACAATACCTTTTTTCTTATTAAAGCCCTTTCAAGTTATTTCCAAACAATCTTGCCTTCCCTGTGGAAGGCCTCTCCGGCGTCGATTAATTTTTCTACTTCCAGTCTGCTTTGAAAAATTCCGCCTTACTTACCATTAAAAATTTTGATTTAACCGCCTCAAATTACCCCCTTGCATTAAATAAAATTTGCGAAAAATATCGTAGTATTCGCCGCATCACTTCTACTCTTTGGGAAAATATTGAAAAATTCCCAAAATTGAATTCTGACCACCCATCAGGTTTGCAAAAATTAGTAGACACTTTTACCGATAAGTTGCAAGCCGTTAATAAGTTTGATTTGTCTGTACAGGAATAGGACTTTATCCTGGTTCAAATGCCCGTAATTTTGAGTTGCATCAGGATCCCCTCTTCTATCCCATCATATGCAGAGTTAATTGCTTACTTGGAAAAAACTTGTAAATCTTTATCAAATTTGTCAATCAATCATAAATCTGATTTAAACAAAGTTGTTCATACTAATAACAATGCTAGGTATCGCTCTGTCGTTTCCATGTTAGTCCAGACGAAGTCTTATGTTAATAAATGTCCACTTTGTAAACAAGATCACAATCTTTATCGCTGTAATGATTTCGTCAAACTTTCTTCACAAGATCGCTACTATTTTGCACAAAACCAACATCTTTGCATTAATTGCCTTAGCAATTCTCACACTTTAAATAAATGCAAGTCCGCTTTTTCATGCCGCCAATGCAATCAACGTCATAATTCCTTATTGTATTTTGATCGCGTTTCGTCTAAACCCGTTTTCGCTGCTGGTAACCAGGCTCGTATGAGCGCGGACACCGCCGCCTCTAAGGTTTCACCTTGTATTAGTCCCGCTATTCCAGACCGCTACAAGCCTTCCGCTCCTCTTACCTCTGAGCAATCTTCGACTTCGTTTAGCTGTAGTGGTCCGTCAAAGTTGTTTTACTTTTCACCGTTCTAGAGGAAATTGCTGATTGCTTTGGTTCTTTCCAAAAACGTCGCGATTTACTCGATTCGGGCAGCAAGACTTGTGGTTTAGGCTCCATGCGCTCTGCAGCCCTGCGTGGCGCTGTTGCCATCTCGATCAAACCAATAGGTGTCTCTTCACCGATTATTAATTTTCAAGCTGTAGTGCTTCCTCTGGAAAATCCAGAACGTGAAATTTATACCTAAACCTAAAAAGGCGGATGCGTCAGATCCGGGCAGCTATCGTCCAATTAGCTTGCTACCGGTGCTGGGAAAAGTTTTAGATCGCGTTATGACTACGCGTGTTGAGCACCTAGTGCGAGACAGCGGCGGTTTTAATAACCGACAGTTTGGTTTCGTGGAGGGCAAGTCGACTATCGACGCGTTAAAGTTCGTTTTCGGGGAAATTAAGCAGGCGAGAGATGCTAAAGAGTACTGTGTCGTTATTGCTTTGGACATTTCAGGAGCATTTGATGCTGCCTGGTGGCCATTAATCGTTTGCGAGTTAGATCGTAGGGGTTGTCCGCGAAACTTGAGTTATTTCTCGGGGCGATTGGCACAGGTTGAAATTCCGAGAGAAGTTCTGTCGCGTGAGGTGGAAAGGGGATGCCCGCAGGGGTCATGTTCTGGTCCCACATTTTGGAAGTTGTTGTATGAGAGCTTCTTTAGGGTCAAGTTGCCCGCAGGATGCTCAATCGTTGGGTTTGCGGATGACACGCTTTTAATTGTAAGATGGAGATTGTTATTGGATATGCGCACAAAACCGAACGAGGCGCTTAAGAAATTACACGAATGGTCGCAGGCGGTAAAATTAAAATTTAAACCGCCAAAGTCAGAGGCGCTTTATTTCATACACGAAACCAGGACAGAGACCTCCTAGGTTAGAGCTAGGAGGGGAGAAAATCTCGTTTAAAGATTGTATTACCTACCTCGGCGTCAAGATCGACGATAAATTAAATTGGAAAGCGCACGTACAATACGTTAAATGTAAGGGCGGCAAAATATCAAATAGAATGATGGCGGCGGCTAAAATAAAGTGGGGTTTCAGGGGCGAATCGCTGAGGACGGTCTATGCCGGAGCAATTGAACCGGCAATGCTGTACGCAGCATCCGTATGGGCGGAAGGTTGTAAAGTTCGGGAGATGCGTCAATTAACGAACGTGCAACGTATAACCGCGGTAAAGGCGGCGAAGGCATACAGGACCACCTCCACGGAGGCTGTCCTGGTGATCAGTAGGACTCTCCATATCGAATATGTCGTTAGGGAGATAGGTGACATAGATATAGGGAAAGGGCGCGAAATTATCGAAGATATTAATCTTGGTAATAGGGACGTTGCAGAAAAATCGTGGTATCAGAGTTGGGGCACCCGGCCGATATTAGAGGAATCGAGTTTGTCGAAGGAGATCGGGACGTGACGGGTATCAGAATTTACACGGACGGTTCACGTACGGATGACGGGCAAGCAGGCGCGGCGTTTGTCGTGTTTAAGCAGGAAATGGAGTTGTTTCGGTTTCAAACCAAACTCGCGAACTGGAGCACTATCTTCCAGTGCGAATTGGTAGCCATACGAGAGGCTATCGATTACGTAATAAATCACACGGGCAGAGACGATTATTATATAATCAGCGACAGTAAATCAGCGCTGACGGCATTAACTAACATGAACACCTCGACAGACCTCCAGGCGGACGTCTGGAGAATAGCGCATACAGCGCTCGAGTTTCGACGTTTAAAGTTCTGTTGGGTTAAGTCGCACGATCGTAACGTAGGAAATGATAGGGCTGACGAATTAGCTAAAAAGGCCGCGACGGGCGACTTTCGGATATCACATTCGTCGATACCGAGGTCTTTAATCAAAAGAAAGCTGCGCGAAAAAACAATTCAACAATGGGAAGAGAGGTGGAACAACGCTGCCACGGGCAGGTTGACCCACAAATTCATACCGAGCATAGAAGCTAGAGGTAGGATCGAGGTTAAGCTCGATCACAAAATGGTGCAGTTGATAACAGGGCACAGCGCCCTAAAGGCGTATTTACAAAGGTTCGGTCTAACCAACAGCGACCGCTGCGAATGCGGTGAGGGTTCGAAAAGTGCAGAGCACGTGCTCTTCGACTGCCCGCTTGAGGCGGGAAATCGAGGGTTGGCTGATAGCAAACTAGCTATTCTAGGTCTGGCATGGCCAAAAAACCTAGAGGAAGTCGGGGAAGTGGTTAACCAGAAGGCGTTCTGGACAGCCTTAAAAGAATTCGCGGGAAGGGTCGCGAGATTGGACAATGACAACCGCGTGTAAAATTCGGTGGGGTTGGTGGGACTTGGCGTGAGTAATGATACGAGCATAGATATAACCAAAACCTGATATAAAAAAAATTAAAAAAAAAAAATAAATAACATGATAATTATACCCAAATGTCCAATATGCACGAGAAACCCCCCACACCATTAATACAGTCACTGCCTATCTGCATAATTATGTGCGGATATTCGGGAAATCGGGAATAAATAATAACAGATAAACAATAACAAATAAATCAGAAACCCTCATTAAATTAAATCAATAAAATAAACAAAGATAATAAAATAGAGTGAAACCGTGCATTCCCCCCAGGACTTGAAAGTGAAGTGATAGTGATAGTGATTGTGATCCTCCCCAAGAACATTTAGTGCATACCCACCAGGACTTTAACAGTGCACCCCCATCTTCCCCTTAGAAGTAAGTTACAGTTAGATGTAGGCAGACGACCAGATCTTCGGATGCTGGAAAATTTTATTATCGAGCTAAGACTTAAATTGTGGCGGCTGTACTCGCACAAGCATTGATTTACATTAATTAGTAGTTTTTGAAATAATTTAACAAGCACGTTTTGTGCGTAATGGCGCTAGCCGACATAATGCTTGTGCGAGTGCACCTGATAAATAGGGTGATGCTTTTGCTATTTTGTGCACTGCTATATATGCTTAACGCTTATTAGACATTTATTTAATATTTATATAATTATATTTATTTATATTTTATATTTACACTTTATATTTATTAGCATGTATTGCAGTATTTTGTGGCATATTTGTTTTGTTTGACGTTCTGTCGCCATTTTGGTTGCAGTATATATTTGGGAAGGAAGAGTAAAATTGTGAAGATTGTAATCATAATATAAATCAGTTAGGGAATGATAGGGAAAGCTAGGGATGGATTTAAATTAGTTAGCTAGATTTGGATAGTTTTAAGACGACCCTTCAGGTAAGCAGAGCCGGCGTCTGCTATCCGGTATTACGGATCCCTCCCCCTCTCATTTTTGCTTGTGTCTTGTTGATCGGCTACACTCCAATGTCAGCGCTAGGGATACCATTATTTCTAACCCTGTTTTTAGTTTTTGTTTTTAGTTTTTGTTTCAGTTTGTCAGATTTTTAGGTTTGTTAGATTGTTAGAGTTTGTTAGGTATGTTAGATTTTTAATTAATTTTTTGTTTAGGGTGGTTTAAATATGAAGTTAGAATTAATTAGAAGCACGATTTTTTCGCATTTAAACCCAATGTAGTACCTCCGGGTGGAGCATTGGGGACGTGGCCGCAAGTATAGCGGCCGTTATTCAAATTATAATGTAGTGCTTCCCAAAATTTGTGAAAATTTATCTACTTCTAATATTTCTTTAGAACATTTCAGTCATCTGGCTAACCTCAAGCTAGCTGATCTGTTCTTTGCTCAATCTGGGCCCATTGATTTCTTACTTGGCGCGGATATTTTTCCCCAAGTGCTATTAGATGATCGCATCCAGGGTTCTAGCAATCAACCTGTTGCTATTAATACTATATTTGGATATGTTTTAATGGGAAGCATACCTTCCACGCCCGCATCCGAAGTAACTAGGTTGTTTTGTATGACAGATTCTACTTCCCCATTGGAGGATATTGACGCTAAATTCTGGGTAGTCAAACCTGTCCCCGCCACTCAACCTTTTACGTCCGAAGAAACTTTTGTTGAAAAACATTTTGTTGATAGATTTTGCCGCAATGAGCAAGGACGGTATGTCGTCTCACTGCCGTTTAGAGATCAAGAACCATTTTTCCAGGTAGTCGTGATCTTGCCTTATAACGATTTGTTTCTTTAGAAAATCGTCTACTTAAGCAATTTCGTGTTTACGAACAGTACGTTTCGTTCATGCGTGAATATCTGGATTCTCAACATATGCAACCTGTTGTTAGTGGGTCTCATTCGGACTTTTCTTATTACATCTCGCATCACTGCGTTGTCAAACCCGAAAACATAACTACGAAATTACGAGTTGTTTTCAATGCTTACGCTAAAACTCTGTTTCAATCATCCTTAAACGATCACTTGTTTGCCGGGCCCAAACTTCAACCAGATATTACTTGAATTTTGTTACAATTTCACTTTCATCTTTATGTTATTACTACAGATATTCGTCAAATGTATAGACAAATTCTTGTTAATCCCGCTCATTGTGACATTCAAAGAATTCTTTGGCGTTTTTCTCTTGAGACACCTTTTCAAGGCTCTCAATTGAATACAGTTACCTATGAGGTGAATTGCGCTGCTTTTCTTGCCATACGCACGCTGCTGCAGTTGGCCGAGGACGAAGGGAACTCCTTTCCTTTGGCCGCTTTTGTTCTTCGGAATCACACCTATATCGATGATATCGCTTCCGGTGGGGACTCTATTGAGTCAACCCTTGCTTTACGAAATCAAATAATTGCTCTTCTAAAACTGGGTGGTTTTGAACTTTATAAGTGGTAATCAACCTGAATTACTCAAAGATTTTTCCGCTTCATAACAGTTCGCACAACCTCGCTCTTTTGAGGATCCTGACACTCAACCTGTGAAAGTTCTAGGTCTTCAATGAAATTCCACTTCAGATACTTTTTGTTTTCTAGTTCAACCACAATCGATAGCATGTACCAAACGCAACTTACTCTCCACCTTAACTCGTATTTTTGACCCTTTGGGAATTTTATCCCCCCTAACTTTCTTAGTAAAGCATTTAATTCAACGTTTGTGGTCATTAAAATTAGAATATGATGCTCCCTCTCCTCCCGACTTCCTCCATTTGTGGGAAGATACTTGCATGAGTTACCGCTTCTTTCAGATTTCGCTTTACCCCGCTTGCTAATTCCGCCCCAGTTTACTACGTGCGAAGTTTACTGCTTAGCTGACGCTTCCGAACGTGACTACTGTGCTGTTGTTTATTTTTGTTTTGTTACCACTTGCGCCGTTGAGGTTCGCTTAGTGTGTGCAAAATCTAAAGTTGCTCCTCTTCGTACCTTTTCTTTGTCCAGACTCGAACTTTTAGCCGCCACGTTGACATCAAAACTATTGACCTTTATCCTCAAAACCTTTGATTCCCATCTTACGTTTGATAAAATTTTTTGTTGATCTGATTCCATGGTGCATGGTGGTTCTTTCTTGGATTTGCTCCCCACCATAGCGCTGGAAGACCTTTGTCGCCAATCGGGTCTCGCGCTTCTTGGCATCATATCTCCTCCAATGAAAATTCTGCCGATGTCGGGTTACGTGGTGTACTATCTAGCGACTTGTGCCAGTGTTCTTTATGGCGGGCAGCACCCCCTGCCTTGTACCGTTTGTTAAAAAGTACAGTCCACATATACCACATTTTAATGGTCCTGAAGTTTTCATCGAAGAACGTTCTATTGTTCTGATCGTCATCGAATTTTTTTTTCAATTCATTATTCGCATTGTCGCTTGGATTTTTCGCTTTGTCCATAACCTACAACATTCGTTGTCAAAATACACCAGACCTTTGTCTTCTTTCGAGCTACATCATATTTTGATCCCTTTGATTAAGTACACTCAACAAACTCATTTTTTAAATAAACTGGACACCCTCCAGTCTGAATCAGTTCTAAAAAAGAATTTTCGCAAATTGTTCACCTTTCATAGAGAAGGAATCGTACGGGTTTGATGGCCGGCTGTCTCACGCATCCTTATCGTCTGAAAGGAAATTTCCCGTCTTTTTGCATAGTAAAAGTCGCTTTATGGATTTGTATATCAGTTTTGTCTATTTGAAATACTTCCACACGGGTGTTGAAATGGTTGATTTTATCGTCCGTCAACAATTTTTGATTGTTGCTAGTAAGCAGTCAATTCGTCGTGTTCTGAGTAGGTGTGTGACTTGTTGGAAGACTGCTCCTACGGCATCGCAGCTTCCTATGGGCAACCTTCCTGCATGTCGAGTCACTTAAATCAAGCCCTTTCCGCGTTCGGGCGTCGACTTTGCTGGTCCCTTTTTTATTACCATGTCTCGAGTAAGGGATGTCAAAGTGTTAAAAGCGTATTTTTGTTTCTTTATTTGCATGGCTACCAAGGCGCTGTATCTTGAATTAGTTTCTGATCAGTCAACCGACGCATTTCTCGCAGCCTTACGCCGATTTATTGCCAGACGTGACCGTTGTGATCATCTCTACAGTGACTGCGGCACGAATTTTAGTGGTGCCCACCGACTGTTAATTTCCATCCCAAAGTCCGCTATCTCTAAAGAACATATTTCTTGGCATTTTATACCGCCCGCTGCGCCTCATTTTGGTGGTTTGTGGGAAGCGGGTGTGAAGTTCGGTAAAACCTTGCTTCTTCGTACCATAGGTGAACAAGTATTGACCTACGAAGAATTGGCCACTGTTTTTGTTCAAATTGTGTCAATCTTAAACTCACGTCCTTTCACACCCATGAGCAGTGACCCTAATGACCTGACTTGCCTTACACCAGGTCACTTTCTGACTTTGGCACCTTTAACCGCTATTCCGGAACCTTTCCTTTCCGACCTTCTGTTCAACCGCCTTTCTAGTTTGCAATTGCTCCAACAAATTTATCCAGATTTTTAGTTCTATTGGTCTAAGGAGTATTTGCATACGCTCCAGCAACGGTTCAAGTGGCACAAAACGTCTCCTCTAGTTCTTTTAGATACCTTAGTGCTAATTAAAGCCGAGACCATTCCACCTCTTCATTGGTGCCTTAGACATGTCGTAGCGTTACAACTGGAAACTGATGATGTTGTTCGCGTTGTCACCATCAAGACCATTCAAGGACATTTGAAGCGCCCTGTCGCTAAGCTGTATCCTTTATCTAGTTTGTAATTTGTGTTCTGTTCGCATTAATTGTTTTTTGTTTTTTCTTTGTATTAATTTAATTTTTTCTTATTGTTTGCCTTTTTTACATTTCCATTATCCTTGGTAATTGCTTTCCTTTCACAAATGTTTTGCATTTTGGTGGGCTGTATGTTCCGTTTGTATTTATAGTTAATTTACTGTTAGTTATAACATAATTATAGCATATGAATAATTGATAAAAATGCACAACGTGTTTTGCAATAACCTTATCTAACCTAATCTCAATTTGCACGTTCAGTTTAAAGTTAGCTCGCAGGTAAACTCGCATCCGTTTTGTGAATATTAAATGTCATTAAATTTGTCGCGATACAGCCTTCAAGCGACTCTGTGTTATTGATGTACCGCTAAACGTAGTTAAAAGCGTGCTGTGCTTTGCAATGGTTTTTTGTTAAATAACTCGGCAAAGTACTTGAAGGTTTTTGCTATTTTTATTGTTTTCGCATACATGTCCACTTATCTCACCATCAGTGGTTATCGAAGTTAACCGCCGCATTAACAACACCCAATAGCCAAACTTCGATTATTTAATTCAATCTGTGTACATAAATATCAAGTGTCATATTTTGTATACTTAATTACAAATTTTGAAGGGCTTTAAATGCTTTTCATTCCGTTTTTAAATAACATTTCATAGTAATGGTATTTTAAAAATTCGTATTAAACATTAGGCTCAATTTTATTTCTACTCCGAAAATATAATTAAAAGAAGTTCGAAGTAGAAATAAAATATCTTTCAACAGTTTTAAGTTCCACTTTGGAGGAGGTTTAGATGCCGGAGAAGGATCCTGCGTCGACAGCTATCGGGTCGGGGTAGTCTGAGTCCCTTGAGGATGTTGCTGCGCCGAAATTACTCTCAACATCGACAAGGCAACGTAAGACGCCGACCGTCAGTAACGGAAGCGTTGCTACTGCTAGCGATCTCGACTAGCTGGAACTCCTGAAGGTTAGAACGAGAAAGGCGCCCCCTATCATTTGCAAGAAGGTGCCGGTGACTTCCTCCACAATTGTCGTAGACGATAGAGAAGTGATTTGGAACGCAGCAGACAAGATCCCTGGCGTTGTTATTTAACTGATTGGTAAAGTTAGGGCGATGAGGGTTTGGGTTGGGGATGCAGGAAGGGCAAGCGTTGCAGCAGGAGGTCCAACAAAGGTCAGTATTGTTTCAGGTCAACAAGGACTCAGTAGTCAGGGAGCGTTGGTTCCGGGGAAAGCATCATACGCCGCAGCAGCTTCAGGTACTACGTCGACGTTCGCGATCCGTGTTGACGCCAAGCCGCGCCAGAAGGAAATTGTGATAAACACACTTAAGAAAAAAATACAATTAAAAGAAGTTGGAAGTAGAAACAAAATATCTTACAACAGTTTTAAGTACTTTGGAGAAGGTTAAGATGCCGAAAAAGAAGCCTACGTTGACGGATATCGGGTGGGGGGAGTCTGAGCCCTTGTGGATGTTGCTGCGCCAAAATTACCCTCAACATCAAGAGGGCAACGCAAGACGTCGTCTAGTAGTAACGAAAGCGTTGCTGCTAGCGATCTCGACTAACTGAAACTCCTGAAAGTTAGAACGCGTGAGCGCACGCTATGATTTGCAAGGTGTCGGCGACTTCCATCACGATTGTCGTAGACGATAGAAAGGTGATTCGGAACGCAGTGGACAAGATCCCTGGCGTTGTTATTTAACTAATTAGTATGGTTAGAGTGATGAGGGCTTGGGTTGGGGGTGCAGGGAAAGCAAGCGTTGCAGCAGGACCAACAAAGGTCAGCGTTGTTTTAGGTCAACAAGGACTCAGTAGTCAGGGAGCGTTGGTTTCGGAGAAGGCATAGTACGCTGTAGCAGCTGCAAGTACTACGTCGACGTTCGCGGTCCGTGTTAACGCCAAGCCGGGCCAGAAGGAGGATATGATAAACACACTTAAGAAGAAAATATAATTAAAAAAGTTCGAAACAGAAATAAAATACCTTTTCAACAGTTTTAAGTTCCACTTTGGAGCAGGTTAAGATGTCGGAGAAGGAGCCTGCGTCGACGGCTGTCAGGTCGGGGAGTATGGGCCGCTTGTGGATGTTGCTGCGCCGAAATTACTCTCAACATCGAGAGGGCAACGCAAGACTTTGACTAGCAGTAACGGAAGCGTTGCTGCTAGCGATCTCGACTAGCTGGAACTCCTGACGGTTAGAACGAAGAAGGCGCACGCTATCATTTGAGAGAAGGTGCCGGCGACTTCCACCACGATTATCGTAGACGATAGAAAGGTGATTCGGAACACAGCGGACGAGATCCCTGGCGTTGTTTTTTAACTGATTGGTATGGTTAGGGTGATGAGGTTTCGGTTAGAGGTGCAGGAAAAGCAAGCGTTGTAGCAATTAGCTCAACAAAGGTCAGCGTTGTTTCAGGTCAACAAGTACTCAGTAGTCAGGGAGCGTTGGTTCCAGGGAAGGCATTATACGCTGCAGCTGCTGCAGGTACTACGTCGACGTTCGCGGTCCGTGTTGATGCTAAGCCGGGCCAGAAGGAGGATGTGATGAACACCCTTAAGAAGAAAATATAATTAAAAGAAGTTTGAAGTAAAAACAAAATATCTTTCAACAGTTTTTAGTTCCACTCTGGAGGAGGTTAAGATATCGGAGAAGGAGTCTGCGTCGACGGCTGTCAGGCCGGGGAGTATGAGCCCCTCGTGGAGGTTGCTGCGTCGAAATTACCCTCAACATCGAGAGGGCAACGCAAGACGTCGACTAGCAGTAAAGGAAGCGTTGCTGCTAGCGATTTCGACTAGCTGCAACTCCTGAAAGTTTGAGCGAGAAAGGCTTACTCTATCATTTGCAAGAGGTGCCGGCGACTTTCACCACAATTGTCGTAGACGATAGAAAAGTGATTCGGAACGCAAAGGACGAGATCTCTGGCGTTGTTATTTAACTTATTGGTATGGTTGGGGTGATGAGGGTTGGGGGTGCAGAAAGGGCAAGCGTTGCAGCAGGAGATCCAACGGAGGTCAGGGTTGTTTTAGATCAAGAAAGAGTCAGGGAGCGTTATTTCCGGGGAGAGCATTATACGCTGAAGCAGTTGCAGGCGCTACGTTGACGTTCACGGTCCCTGTTGACGTCAAGCCGGACCAGAAGGAAGATATAATAAACACGCTTAAGAAGAAGGTTAATTCTGCTCGTGATTGGTTTGTTGTAGTCGCAGCTTGAAGGACACGCAGAGGGGATGTTGCCGTCAGGTGTGCATGTCGCGAGGACGCAAAGAAGTTGCAATCAAAGGTTGGAGACGACTGCAAGGGGCTCGTAGCGAAACCCGTCAAAAAGTGACGTCCACGGATCGTTCTCCCAGGTGTCGGAACGGAGAGTGAAACTAGAATTGAAAGAGTTCAGTAACATTAAACAGTAATTATTTAAATGTACACATGTGCACTTAATAGACATGTTTATTGTTTTGTTTTGTTTTATTGTTCAATGATAATAAGTTAATATATATTTCTTATGTGAGTTCGCATCTTTTATTATGATGATTTAGATGTGCATGAGTGGTGATCATAAGATTTTAAAACCTTCAGTCAGAGGTTCACCTAAGTATTATTAATCTTAGTATAATTTTGAGACGCAAACTGCTGTTTCCTGTTGGATTGTACTAACTAGTTTCTATTTTATGCATACTTAGTTCGTAGTCAATCTTTTTGGTATTAGGTATACTTACTTTAGGGTTTCTACACCATTTCTAGAATCATAACAACTAGTGCTTAAACAGGTGTAGTTGCGCCAAATTTTAATCATCTTAGTTTTACAGTGAACATCTCAGAACAGTGTCATCATAGTGGTGTGTTTACTGAACACAGGTGGCATATCATAAAGGTGGTAAGTTGTAACAGACATAAAACCCTGTTCAAGTTTACCCGCTATAAGTTGTTTAATTTCATAATCGGAATTTTGTGTATTACTTATATGAAGGTGATTTGCTTACATTCAAACATGTAACACATTTTACGTGGTTTAATTTTGTCAACTTATTCATTTGTAATACCATGTAATACCTATCAATAACGCACTTGTATACACTTGGCATTTTCAGGACCAATAAAGAACATTTAATTCATTCTTTATAAGAGTTTATAAGCCGTCAGACATCGTAAATTAAATGTTAGTATTTACAGGGTTTATTTAGTTAAATATGTTTGTGGTTTTATACAAATATTTTGTGATTTGAAAGACGACTTGTATTTGTTAAAAATGTGAAACGAAAGGTATTCCATACGAAACCCATAACTACCACAGCCGTAGAAATAACTGTGTAAAATAGAACATATGAAAGAAATTACCCTTTCATCCGAATTGATGTATCACGTTTAAAAGATGACTATTTACAACATTGCTTTGTCTTGTACATCACACTTACAAAGAATTCCAGTATAAATTGTCAGCGTTGATTTTCTCACTTAAAAATCTATTATCAACCGTTCCATTAATTTTCTAAATTTAATAGTGTACTTAGCTGCAAGCTTTAGAGCGTTACATTTTATTAAGGAATGCTTACATCTAACCACTTTGTAACTAAACGGGGTTAAAAGCTTCTACCACACTCATGAATAAATAACACATTGGCGCACCCCAAAGTGAATATCTGTTAAATGGATGGAATTATAGCGATGTGTCACCCTTCTGAATACTAAATATATTAGCAATGACTTTAATTTACGTTTTCTACACCACCGTCTACAGGTTTGTAAGTGAAATCGCATAAGAAACAAAGTTACTGTATTAGACAAACAAAACTGCGAATTCGTTCGAAAAGATTTAATGTTTAGCAAGACTTATTTCGATCGAGAAAAAGTGTGGACGCAGCTAAACCGGGCAGAACAAATTTAATCAGTTTCAGGGGACGATTGGAGATTAACGTTAATCTTCAATTTGGGTTTATTGATAGTTTCTATTTGATTAACTTTAAGAAAATATGGATGAATTTCTCTGTCGATTTTATGCTGAGATGAATTTTTATTATATTTTGGCAGTGAAAGATTTAACGTTGTTAAAATAAACACTAACGATATCTATCTTTTTTGTGGAGTTTACGTAAACTGTACAATTAGAGAATTTACAAAAAGGATAATTCGTTGAGACCAAACGTATCAACTCTCTCGATTATTAGTTATCAAAATGATTTACAAACTTAAGAACTTGAAATTCAATAGTTTTTCCATACAAAACGTTTTAAAATTCATTTATTGTTACATGCCAAAAATCGGCTATGTATCACATTTAGATTAAGTATAAATTATAAGGTAGTTCCGGCAAATATTTTTAATTGAACTTGTCAATTTTCGTCATTCCGGACAGTTGCGTTTGCGCAAAAGAATGCGCAGACGCGGAGTGAATGGCACAAGTGCGCGCGGTGTGATACGACGTCATTAAGCTACGAGATCTGAAGCTAATAACATCTACCGGTGTTGCGTGTCTGTCTTTTCTTTTTCCGGTGGTAGGTTCCCTATCTCTACCTTCTATCGTTCCTTCTACCTGGTTATTCTTGTCGTCCTACCTACGTAGAAGGTGAAAAGAGGATGGACGAATTTAGAATCTGAAACAACGATGGCGTAGCCAACCTACACCAAAAACAACGAGACGGCCCTGAGATTTGGCGGTAAGGCGCGATTTAAGTGAGTACATTGCTTTCATTTATATTGTAAATTTGATCATTGTATCACTTTTAAACGTGTTTGGTATTTGATACAATTTGCCGTGTAATTGTACGTTATATTAACGATTGCGCAATAATATGAAACGGGAAAACGTGAGATTATGAAGTAAACGACCTCACATTAGAGAAGAGATATTTGAGGTATGTTCATTATTAGCCCAGACAAATCTTCATACGAAGGACACTATTTATGTATTGAGAATAGAAAGAATAAACAAATGAGTTTGATGAAAAATACTTTTATTGCTTTTCAAAATATTAGGTGTATAAAAAAGTTCTGAGCTTTTTCTTGCAAAATACAATATTCATTTAAAACAAACTAAAAGATATTAATCAACGAAATATTCCCCGTTTGCATCGATGACCTTTTGCCATCTTTCGGGCAGCTTGCAAATTTCTTGATGATAGAAGTTCACTGGCTTCGAGGCGATAAAGTCATCAATGCATTTTCGTACCTTTTCAAGTGTCACAAAGTGTGTATCAGCCAAGTTGTGCTGCAGCGACCGGAATAGGTAATAATCGGAAGGTGCCATGTCTGGGCTATACGCCACATACGGGAGAAGTTCCCAGCCTAACGCAAAGATATGGTCCTGAGTCACTTTCGCAACATGTGGCCGGGCATTGTCATGAAGCAGTATCACTTTACGACGTCCTTTGCCAGTACATGGCCTCTTTTCTTCAAACGCATCACTCAAATTGGTCAATTGTTGCAGATAGCGGTCTGCCGTAATTGTTTCACTCGGCTGTAACAACACGTAATACAATACACCTTTCCAATCTCACCATATGCAGAGAAAAACTTTCTTGACGTGGATATTGGGCTTTGGAGTCGATGTCGAAGGTTGACCAGGGTCAAACCATGATATTTTACGCTTCGAGTTAATATAAAATATTCATTTTTCATCGCCTGTAATGATTCGGTTCAGAAAATCCCTTTTCCGGAACCTTGAAAGCAAAGTGAGTGCGGTGTCACGCTGTCGATTTTTGTTGTCTTCGGACAGTGCATGCGGAACCCATCTGCCTACCTTCTGAACTTTTCCCATTGCATGTAAACGTGTGGAAATGGCTTGCTGCGTAATGTCAAGCTACTGTGCAAGCTTCTTTTTAGTTTGTGCAGAGTTTATATACAACATTGCTTGCAGTTCGTCCGTTTCAATCTTTTGAGGGCGTCCAGCACCCGGTTCATCTTCAAGACCGAAATCTCCTTGGCGAAATTTTTGATACCACCTTTTACACGTAGCATGATTTACAGCTTTCTTTCCATATACAGCACAAATCATTTCAGTGGCTTCAGCAGCATTTTTCTTCAGATAAAACGCGAAGTGGATGGAAAATCGAATATGCTCTTTTGTTATTGCCATCGTAAATACTACTGATTTTGCAGGATATGTGCATCAAACGTCAAACCGCATGATATTTTCAAAGACCAAATGTCAACGTTGTAAAACCGTAAAAGAGCGGTAAAACTAATGAATTTTAAATTGTGGTTTCGGTTGTATGAAATCTAGAGCTCAGAAATTTTTTGTACGCCAAATAATCGCCTTTAAGATGTATACACTTTTGCATGCGATTGAACCACCCTCCAAAGCACTTTGTCCAGTCAGAAAATGGTTGCTCTAAAGCATGAGTTTTGAAGGCATCAACCGCTTCTTCGGGCGATGAAAATCGTTGTCCATGCAGTTTATCTTTAATTACTGGAAACAAGAAGAAGTCATTGGGTACCAAGTCAGGGCTGTAGGGTGGATTCGATCTTCTGCGTGTCCAAATACTCGTTCATTGCATGTGATGTTTGTGAGCTCGCATTGTCATGATGCAAAATGATTCGTCGTTTTGAGTTGGCTTCTCTCAATTTACCGAAAACTTCAGGCAAACAAATGGTTGTATACCACACTAAATTAACGCTCTTTTGATTTTCGAGAGCTACAGTTGCCACGGGACCCGTTTTCGTGAAAAAAAACATCCACCATTTGTTTCTTGCCGCTTCGAGAACGAACAACGTTTCTTGGATTTGCTTCACATTGAAACCCCAAACTGCCGACTGGCCTTTTCTTTCTGGCTGACACGCATAATTCCACGACTCGTCACCTGTGACGATGTTGTATTTCACTTAGGATGCACGACAGTTCTATTTTGAATCATTTTACGGCACCAATCGACACGAGCATTTTTGGAGCATGTTAACAAATGTGCAACCCAACGCGCACACAGCTTTCGAACACACAAATGTTCGTGCACAATCTCTCGATTTCTTGATATGTCACATGACGATCTTCTTCAATTAGTTTTCGCACAACATCGATATTCTCCGGCACAACGACCGATTTTGGACGACCTTCTTTTACTGCGTTCGTGAGCAAACTACGTCCACGTTTGAATTCAGTATACCAGCGATATACATTGGCTGTGGATGGCGCTTCATGGCTAAAGGTTGAATTCAATTGATTGAGTTTGACCACGTTGAAAGTCGTAATAAATCATAGCTGAAAAATTTTCGTGAGTTAATTTTATATTTTGGCTGAGATGAAATTTTAAACACTGCAAAAAACACAAATAGTGCTTGCACGTCCAAACCTTCTGAGTACCTATAAGCTCAAAAATGTCAAACTTTACGATGACAATTGCAGATTTCACCTGGCAATGCGTGTTGCCAGTTCTCAATACATAAATAGTGTCCCTCGTATGAATACACATTTAACTGATACTGTTAGGGTTTGACTTCGGGGGTTGTGGGCGATGCCTGAATTCCTAAGCAGTGTGTGTGAGTTGGCTCTATTATTAATTAATATGTTTAAAGCAATACGTATTTTCAGGTTAAATCAATCATGGAATGTTGTTCGTAATCCATCGGCACTTTCTGGCGTTGAAGCCAAGATAGCGCCAGGATGACATCCTCTGCTAGGTTGGTTACTACCAAGAAGGTTTCGTGGTCCGTTACGTGTCCAAGGGTGAATAGCGTGCGAAACTTACCTTTGATTGCCATGTTGTCCCTATTTCGGCTAGATAGGCGGATGTATGATAGGGTTCTATCCGTGAGCCTGTGGGTAATCGATCTGGATTTAAGAATTTCTCAATTCTGGAAGGATGAGGTTCGTAAACTGCACTCTGTCGTGCTTATGTTAGAGGCAGATAAGTAGAACGGTAGAGACGTGGTTAACCATAACTTTGGCCAGCAGGGATTAGCTTTTAAAAAATATCGCGACGGTTGGAACAGATAGGGAGAATTTCTTAGATTTCGATGGCAGTTGATGTTTGTATACAAATTTTCGAGGAAATTGAAGAGTATATGTGTGTGTATTTTACAAAATTTTAAGAATTGACAAGTTTTAGGGTGACTGAAAAGTGTAATCAGCATCGGGAATTAATAGTGGGGCTCTCTAACATTTTACGTTCTTCGTGGTGAATTAGCTTACAGCTAGAAGTCAACTTTGTAATATACAACCAATACAAGTTGGTATTGAGTTGCTACAAGCTAACAGTACAGTACGATACTAGTGAAGAAGTAAGTACAAACTGCTTGATATTATGTAGTTGCATGGAAACTGCGAAGCTTGCTCTAAAATGAAGTAAAAGTCTGTGGCTGAGTAATTTGGTTGCGTACCAAGGATAAACAAGGGCAGTAGCAGAATTGGAGAGTTTGGATATACCGTCATACTGGTTGATGGGAGAACACAATAGCAGTGTGCAGTTACGGCTGGTGCAATCCAAATTTGGGGACGTTCCTGAACGCGCGGGCATTTATGGAATACAGCAGTTGTTGATGGACATAGCAGATCCACGGGTTATAATAAAATCCAGGTAACTCATGTTGTTTTAAATTGTTTTGTGCATAACTGGTGTAATGACTTTTGATAATTTTTTGGTATTTTATTATGAACTAAACGGACAATATTTTCTATGAATTATTAATTCAACTCTTTTGATATATTAATTAATTATTTTATTTATGTGGGAAATTATGTGTATAAAATTTTGATATTTACTTAATTATGTACAAGGTAAGAGGAACTTTTGGTAATTTATTGTGCAGAAATTTGCACGAGTGGTTTTGGTTACTATAAGCCCGTATTAATCCAGGGGTAACTTAAAGTTGATGGTAAAGCCCTGTTACTTTATTTGGGTAATAATTAATCTGGGGAATATGTGAGTTAGAAATGTTTTATTTTTAGAAGGGAAATGTCTGTAATATAATTAATATGTAAATAAGGAGTTGTTGATGGTGCTTGATGTTTTATGAATCTGTAAATAAATCTAGGTGAGTTACCGTAGCAGCGTTTATATATTTTTGTAGAGTAGTTAGCTTTATTCTTTAGACTGCAGGAGAGCAGTCGTGTCATATTTTAGCAGTGGAGATTTCTGTGAATTTAAGTCGACCCAACAGTTGTGGAGGCGAGTTTAGTAGAGGTAAATTCGTAGAAGTGACGTCTACCCAAATCTGGGGGCTTTTAGAAAAGGTAATTTCGTATGAATTTTTGACACCCTAGCAGTGGGGCTTGTTCAGAGAATTCGCAACAATTTTGACGACCCAACAGTGGGACTCGAGTTTAGTACCAAGTAAATTCAAAAAAATATCTATAATGCTATGATAATAGGGTTATTTAGGGGTTTATTGAGTCATAAGCATCGCAAACTACATGTAAATAGTACTAGAAGTTAGAAAACTAAATAAATTTATCATGAAAAATACGTAATTCGTAAATTATGCAAAAAGCAAACATTTACCACCCTGTATAAGGATCACAATTGACGTTAATTAATGCCGGGAAGCATATTCTTCAACAATACAAACACCTTCAGCAAGATAAATAACTTTGTACGCAATCAAACTTATTTTAAACTAGAAAGCATTCATGAATTCTAAATAAATACGCATTAAATGCATTGAAAGCTAGAAAATCGTCATACAAATTCTGTTAAAATTAAATAAGCGATAGTGAAAGGAGATAGCAAAGCATTCTAGTAATAAACGCATCTTTCAAAACAAATACGTTTCGGAAATGTAGGATGTAAGAAGATGCATTTCAATTTACGTCATTTGATATACGTGATTTTCAACACGGAGTATTCTCAAAACCCAGAAAAATTTCTTGACAGACAAAAGCCATAAGTTGAATGCGTGAGAAGGTGAGTTATAAATTCCTACAATAACACCAAAACAGACGGGTAAAAATACACATATTCTAGAAATACACTGCTAAAACTTGTATTCTACGTGACCAAGGACATTGTTCCGGCGGGCTATTATCAAATGATACTTGTAAAAGTCCAGAGTATTTACAACATCCTATGGTACCTCGTAAACAAAGCCGATAACCAATGGTTTCCGATAGGGGCGTAGCTATATATATCACTCAATTTTGATAAACAGGCAGTCTTCATTTAACCTGAACACGCTTCACATCAGTGGCGGTGGCGGGCAGCAGGAAACTGAACGTGAATTACATCGGCGTGCAGCGTTATCATAGCAATATATATATATATATATATATATATATATATATATATTGTTATGATAAGAAGGTAGTTTAAGGGTATATTAAGTCATAAGATAAATGTAAGTATAATTAACGTTAAGAAAACCAAACAATTCCACCATTAAATTGGAGTAAATCGACTATTTTACATAAAGTCAATAGCGAGCACACTGTATATAAATCATAAACAATTTAATTCATAAGAAAGAAGCTCATTATTCAATAATCAGATACTATTTAGCAAAAATAATAATGTATATGTCGTATAATACGTTCTAAATTAAATATGCAAGTTCAGAACTGGAAAGCAATGAGCAAAAACAAGGTCTTAAACACGTAATCGGTGAAGATAAACAACCTGGGATACTAGCTATTTAATAATATCATTAAATATACCAACGCATAAATAAGTAAACGCGTTGAAATACGTCATTATAAAATATGTATACGTGACCAAAGACATTCTATTTCAATAAAATCCAACATATTTGGAGCAACAAACAATACATAACAGGCGGTCTGTAATATGATAAAGTTTGGACTATAGTCGACGACAAACATAAAGATGTGACAAAATGCAGTAAAAATTTGGACTTTCTATGAAATATGCCACATAAAATTGTACGTCTACATGTGAAATGAATTGTCTGACCAAGAATCGGAATAGGGAATTTTGAGAAATACCGAGTTCTGCAGAGATAAGCGCAAAATACGATACCTTTATCAACAAGCACACGATGAACACCAATAGAAAAAATAGATAGGAGAAGTCTATAAATACTATGAGGACCTTATAAACATTCAGTATCTCTTTGACTAAGACACCAACCACGACAATTGAAAGTGAAATATTACGTAAAAGTACTTAGTAAAAATTAATAATTTATTTAAATAGTGAAAAATTAAAAGTGTCAATTTATACAACAAGAAGTAGTCGTTTTTGATCTTAAAACGTAAGCTAAACTATTAATTGAATTTAATTCTAATATTTAAAAATTTAGGGCTCTGAGTGTACCTCCAAACATATTTCTAAAGAAACGTCTGAATGTACCTCAAAGTATGCTTCTAAATAAACGTCTGAATATACGTCTAAATAAATGTCTAAACAAACTTTGACAATATTCTAAAAATACTCTAAATAAGCCTACAAGGAAACGTAAAATAAACATTAAGATACTCAAATTAAACTACAAGTAAACTCCAAGTCATTTCAAAATCCGAAGGGGGAATTCGAGCAACAATTAATCATTCTGGTCAAGAAGTAAAGAAACTACGCTCATGAGTCAAGCTGTAACAATCCAGGAGTGCTGACTATCGATATTCAGAGGCAGTTTCTAGAATCAAGCAGGAAAAACACAGGTCAGAGATTTTATTCATTATTAGTATAAGACTTTTTCAATTTTTAACATTTAATATTTGCTATATCAAATATCTGTAAGGGTCATTAAAAATCGTTTGAAAATTTAAAAATAGAGAGAGGATCGCTTTGAACGTTCAAAAGATACTTATAAGTAATTACAGTGGCATTTTTACTGGCTTTCAGGGAACACAAAATTTGGTGAAATTAGATAAATATCAATATTTTTTTCAGGGGCTAATTTTTAATATTAAACAAATTAATAAGTTATTGACATATAAGTGTACATATTATTGATTATTATATTATGTATTCTTGGATTGCTTCATTTTCATTTACATTATTTTAACAGATATGTAATAGAAAGAAGAGAGGTTAAACAATCTTTATTGTCGTGACGTAGGGTACTCTGTGTTTAATAGATTGAGCTAGCCGAGGCATACAAATTCAAGAAATTAAGGGATTTAGAGACGCAGAGGAAAGAGGCCGAGTACGAACATAACAGTAAAGTTTTAAAAGGCGACGGCAACGTTAGGGGCTGTGACATAGCAAAGTTGTACAATGAAATAATCGTGGGCAGAGATTACATCAAATAAATATAACGACCAAGTAGGGTATATATATTACTCAAATTTAGACCAGGGTAGAAAATTAATTAACGACATCAAATAATTTTAATCACCCTGTATAAAGAAACAAATAGAAATTACGTGCGAAATTTATATTAATTAATTCAATTTTTAAGTAACGGGTATTAAACAAAGTGTACAGACAATAATTAATATTTAATTAGTATTCGCTAAAAATTAAAGGGTAGAAGTCAATGCCATTCATTATTATTTTAATTGGAGTTAATTGAACCATTAGTAATATATAATAAGCATAAAAGCCTGTGAAAATCCAAGGTTGGTTGAAATACCATGGAATAAAGCTCGAAGATTTATATTAAAACGTTCATTAGGAGCACACACCTGCAAACTTTTAAATGTCAAATTCTAATAAATTCGAGCTGATAAACATGCAGATTCTACGTATATTGGAAACGGTCGGATGTTTTAGCAGGAAAGGCTAGATGAGGGGTTATTTTACTTACGTAAGAATCCACGTGGATTTAAATAACAGATAGTAAAAAATATCAATTTGTACCACTCAGACCAAGGTAGAAAGGGATGGATAAACGCGTAAAGCAGAGACACTGATAATAAAGGCGTGATTTGTAAAGCTTCACTAGGGCCACGATTGGTTGAAATAAGATGCAAACATGAGAGGGGAAATCATAGCAGTTGGTGTGTAAATTAATTAGTTGTTCTCGGACGCGTTGCAAGCCGTGTGGAAAATTTCTTAGATTTTCAACTTGGGCGTGTGCAAATTTAGTAGAATCGCTGTGCCGAGCCGTCGAAAGGGAAAATAGAACGCGAAATTCTAAAAATTGTCCGTTGCGGGACAAATTCGACGTGCAAGCGGGCCATTATATAAACCCGTGTTTATAGGAGTTTCGCTCTCTTAGATTTTTGATTTTATTAGATACTTTAAACAGTTTTGCTCTTTATTTTTTTGATTATTTAATACTTTAAGTAGAATATGTCTTGATTACGTGCTACAATAAAAGTTATTAGTACACTTAGAGAAGATAGATAAGTTTTTAGTATAGCGTGAACGAATTATGAATTTCTTTGCTATTTTGTTCGGGAGTGAGTAATCAAGTGTTATTCGTAAACGTGATTGGATCTACAAAACAAGATTTAGATATACATAGATGCGTTCCTGAGAATCCCTGAAACTTTTTAGATGAATGGTGGTGTAGAAAAATTTTAGAAGGCGACCCGAAATCCGAGGACGTAAACATAAACCAGCTGGAATGGTGGGATGAGCAAGTCCGATGTACATTGAAGCCACGAGTGCAGTAACTTCAGGTAACTTATGCATTGTTGTTCAATCTTTGTTGTTTTGGTGTGTGTTGAATATCTTTATAACTTGTTTGATAAAATTGGACAGTAGTAAATTTATATAAACAACAAATTTTTAATTTTAAGGTAAAATTTTCTTGTATAAGTAGAAAGGAGTATTTATCAGGTTTATGTTTTTGATTATGATGAGAATTTGAGTCTGTCTTTGAGATCAATTAGACTAACCTATTAAATTAACGTAAAGGGGTGGGAGATGCTCCCTTTTATTCAGACTCAGGTCTGCACACATTGTTAACTTAATTAGTATGCATCCTACAAGGACTCTAATTCTGGATGCAAATTAAAATGATGACAAATTTTAACTTGAAATTTTATGATGCTAAAATTTATGCTACAATTTAATTTTGAACTTTTAATGTATTATGAATATTGATGTAAATAGAGTTAACGTTGATGTTTGTCGTAGGAATGTGTTTGTTTTTTTTATGAATGGGGATGAAAGTTTTAACTAAGTGAGCAGCCGAGGCGGAGAGAGCAAAGAGGCGAGTATCAGAAGAGATTCACCAGGGCGAGAATCACAGCAAATCGTGGTGCCCAATTCGAGAGGCTCGAATATTTTTTTTTTACTCTGGTGAGGCTTTTTGTAGGTTTCACAGCATCCCTTGGGCGGCCCAACGCTGGGGCTCGATTCGAAAACCTTAGTTCCCGAATAATGGAGACATCACAGCACCTCTTGGCGACCCGAACGTGAGGGCTCGAATCTCAGATAGTGTGTAATTGTTTCAGGACACTGACGACCCTGAAATTAGGAGCTGAGTGTGAATATTTTTGTAGGTGTGTGAATGAAGTGTGTAGGCGTGTGTGGGGGTGAAAAGTGTGACGTATGCAGAGAAAAGAGTGGCTTCGAAGTCAAGGGGTGGAAATTGGCAGTGACGATAGTGCCTTGTGTGAAAAAAATTCGAAAATGGAGGAAGCTGGAGGTAGTAGGTATCAGTCGAGGACGGAATCAGGAGAAGCCGGAAATGAAGCAATTTTGAGAATGCTAGAGAGGATGAGTGAAGAATCGAATAAGAAATTGGACCAATTAAGCCAGGAATTAGGGGATAAAATAGAAAAATCGACGAGAGAATTTACAGAATTTAAAAATAGTCTTACCGTGAAAATGGGGGAAGTAGAAAGTAGGGTTGATAGAAATGAGAAAAACATTACAGGTCTTCGACAGGAAATGGGAAATTTAAGGTCCGAAGTACGCATTTTTTGTGAAGAAGAGATAAATATAAAATGACTGAAGTAACGGACTCATGTAGGGATCAGTTAGGCAGGGTAGAACGCGAAGTTAGTAGTATTAAATACAACATGGCAAGTTTAACGGGGGATGGTCCCAGATTTTATACAGGTGCGTATCATTGGACCAACATATGAAATTTTATGGCGATAACAGGGTAAATCCACAAATTTTTATTAATAGCGTAAGAAATCTAGTGGGAAATTTATTCGACGAACAGACTAAACTAAATACGATCAAGGCTTTATTGAAAGACAATGCGGAAGCATGGTTAATTTAGTAGGACAGGACATAGACACGTATCAGGACTTTGAAAACAAATTTTTACAGCATTACTGGAGTGATCACAAACAGGATCAGATTAGGGACGACTTGATTACAGGAAAATTTAAGGGAGAGTTTGCAGGTTCTAGGGAACAATATGCCATCCGAAAATACAGTGTGGCCAAACAACTTAATCCACCATTGACGGACAGACAAATGATCAAGTACCTATCACGACATTTTGAACTGGAAATCAGACAACACGTGGCCTTACAAAACATCACAGAACGGGAGACATTTTCAACGAACTTCGTTCGTTTATGAAATCGATTTGTCGTCCGTCTGTCTGTCCGTCTGTCCGTCCGAGGCCTTTCTAATGGTCGGACATCAATGTGTGATACATCAATCGATTCAGCTCGGTGTCCTGAGCTTAAGTTTTGATGTCAGTTGAAATCGGGCCACGGGGACGCCGTGCCCCCGCGATATTCCGTCGGGAAAATTAAAATTTCAAATAGGTCCAAAATTAATGTGCGATACATATTTGGACTCCCCTAACATAGCTGAGTTGAAATATGGTACCCCCCACAAAATCTGACCACGGATACCCTCCCCCCCCCCCGGAATTAATTTTTATCAAAAATTTCAAATAGGTCCAAAATTAATGTGCGATACATATTTAGAATCCTCTGAAAAAACTGAATCGAAATATGATGCCCCCTTATTTACACACACACACACACACACACACACAAACACACATACATACATACATACATACATACACACACACATATATAGCTTTTAAAATATTTATTCAATAAAATAAAATATATTAAAATGTCTCTTTTGTTGTTTATAAATTTTTGTATTTTATCTAAATACTTATAATTATTACAACATAATAATTTTAATTTCTTTAAATTGTTTTAAAGTAAGTCTACATTTGGAAGTTCGTTGCGACAATGCCTTGCATTTTCAACTTGTTTAGAATACTTACAGAGATATAACGATGTATGTGTAGGACGAACAAGAGAGATACGAGAACGAAACATTAACACGGTTAGGTTTGACAACAGGACACAGAATTTTGCGAGACGGCCTGACTACAATAGGAATTTTCGACCGAATTGGGAACGACGAGGACAGGAATACAGGAGCAATAGTGCGACTAGGGAACCGACGCTAAGAACTAGTTACACGAGACAGAACAGTTTACCGGAAGTAAACAGGACAGTGACGAGCACGCCGAATAGAGACAGGGACACGGATATTAATACGAGGAGGACGTACGCACAGGTTGTAGAAGGACAACCAGGACCAAGCACGGAAAACAGGACGAGACAGGATTTTTAGAACGCGACAGACCACTAGATTTCTGTGTAAATGTGTATGAACATCCACGTGAATTTTTCAAAATCGAGGAGGAAATAGAGCCAGAAACTGTAGAAAAATTATGTTTGCCAATTATTAATATAAGAATTTTTGAGAATAATGTAGAAGTATTACTTGATACAGGGGCAGAGGCGAGTTTAATATCGGAAGAATTCGTCAGCAAAATTAGAGATAAGGTTTGTGATAGAATTATGCCTATAAAGCGTAGCCATTTAGTAGCTCCAAATAAAAAGAAGTTTGCTGTACTGAATAGTGTTGTGGTGCTTAGGATAAATATAGGAGGTTTAAGCTGTGAACAGGAGTTTGTAATTGTACCTGGACTGAAGTTTCAGAGCATTTTAGGTGTTGACTGTATGATGAAATTAGGGGTTTTGATAGATATGGAAAGGAAGGTAGTAAGAATTAAGGATAGGGTAGTGCCATGGAAGGGCAGTTATGAAGTCACAGAGGATGACACGGGGTTGAGTATTAATGTAGTAGAGGTAGAGGATGATGGACTTAAACAGATCAACACAATAAGATGTCCAGAGGATAGGATAGTAGAGGTTCAAGCTTTATTACAAAAACATGCAGAATTAGTGGGGGTAGAAGCAAGAGCAGCATATGAGGAGCAGGTGAAGGCAGAATTAAATAAAGATGCACGAAAAATTAATCAACGGACCAAACCGCAATTCCATTGTCCACCATCCATGGACACACTTTTGACGAGGTTAAGTGGCAAGTTTGTTTTTAGTAAATTAGATTTAAGGAATTCATTCTGGCTGATTCCATTACACAAGGATTCTAGAAGGTACACAGGATTTTCTGTAGAGGGAAAAATCTATAATTTTAAGGTAGTATCGTTTGGTTTGTCCGCAGAAAAGGAAATAATAATAAATGAGAAACAGACAAGTGTAGAGACTAAAGAAAAATCAATATTTAAGAGTCAGGATAATAGGGATGATAAGTTTATTTTATGTGAGATAACAGGGATGATAAGTATAGATATAGAAGGAGGAGAAATAGGGATGAAGAGTATTAGGATGGTGAGAAGAAAGACTTGGAGGATCAAGAAAAGAGTCAGATTTAAATAAGAAATGAAGATTAAATGAACAAAATATAGGAATAGAAATAGGTGTATATAGAAGAGCAGAAGTGTTTATAGAAAATAAAGCTAGGTATAGGATAAATATGGGAGATAGTTAGAAATAGGTATATAGGATGAGAAGGAAAATTAAATGTAGGAAGAAAATAAGACAGGTTAAGTGTAGATATTTCTTATAAGATTAGTGGAGAGTTAGGAATAGAATAAGAATAGGACAGGTATATAGGAGATATATAGGATTAGGTAGGGGGAAGTGAGTATAGTGAAGATTGGTTAAAAGTTAGGAATAGGATAGGTATATAGGATGTATATAGGATTAGATGGATAAGTAGGATAAAGTTAGAGATAATTTCAGTTTATAAAATTAGGTGAGAGTTAGGAATAGGATAGGGATATATGATAGGTGTAAATATTTTTAGGATTGGATATAAGTTATGTAAGTAAGAAAGATAAGTGTAGAGGGAGATAGACAATTTTTGTTTATAAATTTTTTTTGTAGTCTAGATGTTTCGTATTTGAATTCAAATAAGTGGGATTATTTGTATTCAAATAGGGGGAAAATACTCAAATTTAGACCAGGGTAGAAAATTAATTAACGACATCAAATAATTTTAATCACCCTGTATAAAGTAACAAATAGAAATTGCGTGCGAAATTTATATTAATTAGTTCAATTTTTAAGTAACGGGTATTAAACAAAGTGTACAGATAATAATTAATATTTAATTAGTATTCGCTAAAAATTAAAGGGTAGAAGTCAATGCCATTCATTATTATTTTAATTGGAGTTAATTGAACCATTAGCAATATATAATAAGCATAAAAGCCTGTGAAAATCCAAGGTTGGCTAAAATACCATGAAATAAAGCTCGAAGATTTATATTAAAACGTTCATTAGGAGCACACACCTGCAAACTTTTAAATGTCAAATTCTAATAAATTCAAGCTGATAAACATGCAGATTTTACGTATATTGGAAACGGTCGGATGCTTTAGCAGGAAAGGCTAGATGAGGGGTTATTTTACTTACGTAAGAATCTACGTGGATTTAAATAACAGATAGTAAAGAATATCAATTTGTACCACTCAGACCAAGGTAGAAAGGGATGGATAAACGCGTAAAGCAGAGACACTGATAATAAAGGCGTGATTTGTGAAGCTTCACTAGGGCCACGATTGGTTGAAATAAGATGCAAACATGAGAGGGGAAAGCATAGCAGTTGGTGTGTAAATTAATTAGTTGTTCTCGGACGCGTTGCAAGCCGTGTGGAAAATTTCTTAGATTTTCAACTTAGACGTGTGCAAATTTAGTAGAATCGCTGTGCCGAGCCGTCGAAAGGGAAAATAGAACGCGAAAATCTAAAAATTGTCCGTTGCGGGACAAATTCGACGTGCAAGCGGGCCATTATATTAACCCGTGTTTATAGGAGTTTCGCTCTCTTAGATTTTTGATTTTATTCGATACTTTAAATAGTTTTGCTTTTTATTTTTTTGATTATTTAATACTTTAAGTAGAATACGTGGTGATTACGTGCTACAATAAAAGTTATTAGTACAGTTAAAGAAGATAGATAAGTTTTTAGTATAGCGTGAACGAATTATGAATTTCTTTGCTATTTTGTTCGGGAGTGAGTAATCAAGTGTTATTCGTAAACGTGATTGGATCTACAAAACAAGATTTAGATATACATAGATGCGTTCCTGAGAAGCCCTGAAACTTTTTAGATGAATGGTGGTGTAGAAAAATTTTAGAAGGCGACCCGAAATCCGAGGACGTAAACATAAACCAGCTGGAATGGTGGGATGAGCAAGTCCGATGTACATTGAAGCCACGAGTGCAGTAACCTTCAGGTAACTTATGCATTGTTGTTCAATCTTTGATGTTTTGGTGTGTGTTGAATATCTTTATAACTTGTTTGATAAAATTGGACAGTAGTAAATTTATATAAACAACAAATTTTTAATTTTAAGGTAAAATTTTCTTGTATAAGCAGAAAGGAGTTATCAGGTTTATGTTTTTGATTATGATGAGAATTTGGGTCTGTCTTTGAGCTCAATTAGACTAACCTATTAAATTAACGTAAAGGGGTGGGAGATGCTCCCTTTTATTCAGACTCAGGTCTGCACACATTGTTAACTTAATTAGTATGCATCCTACAAGGACTCTAATTCTGGATGCAAATTAAAATGATGACAAATTTTAACTTGAAATTTTATGAAGCTGAAATTTATGATACAATTTAATTTTGAACTTTTAATGTATTATGAATATTGATGTAAATAGAGTTAACGTTGATGTTTGTGGTAGGAATGTGTTTGTTTTTTTTAAGAATGGGGATGAAAGTTTTAACTAGGTGAGCAGCCGAGGCGGAGAGAGTAAAGAGGCGAGTATCAGAAGAGATTCACCAGGGCGAGAATCACAGCAAATCGTGGTGCCCAATTCGAGAGGCTCGAATTTTTTTTTTTCACTTTGGTGAGGCTTTTTGTAGGTTTCACAGCATCTCTTGGGCGGCCCAACGCTGGGGCTCGATTCGAAAACCTTAGTTCCCGAATAATGGAGACATCACAGCAATATATATATATATATATATATATATATATATATAAAACTTTAGTTGATATTTTTTTATTACTTTACTAAGTAGTTGGAGTAATATCCTACAGCATTATTATGTTATTTTACTATTTATTTAATTTCAGATATTTACCACAATACGACTTTTCTTACAGTCGCAGACTGTCGCTCGTCTCCTACGACCCACCCCTACTCTCCCACTAAGCTCAGTACCTTTTGTATCTGTCGATTGTATTATAATTTACGTAACAAAAATAGATAGTAAAATTACGTAGTGAAGCTAGCATCAAAATGACGCTTAATACCAACTTTATATAAGCAACAATAGACTCTGCTTCATAGGAACCGAAGAGTAAATACTAGTGAAAATTCGCCATGCGATTTATGATCTTAGATCAAAGAACGAGGTCAATTCAGCTAAACGATAATTTGAACCTTGAGTGAAAAATCAAACACTTAATGTTAGTACATCGTGGGTTGCATAAGTTACGCCGTTGCTACTATTTTTATGGTTTTATGAAAGAAAAAAGGTAATTTTAAATTTGAAACAGCGGCGATATCATAAAATATTTTTTAGATATACACAATCGATATCCTGGAGTATAGTTGTTGATAAAGTTACAGTCGTGGTTATTAATTGGGATGATAAATATCAGAATTATCATATGGGTCGAGCCATATACCACAAACTAACCACTCATTTTTTAATAGCTGTTAAACTAGAAAAGGAAGTTACATTTATATGGAGTAAATACTTAATACAGCCACAACGGAAATGCTTGAAAGTTGAAATGTATATTATAGTAATAGAATATAGAGATTATGATAAGGCGGCAGATTCGATAAATAGGCACAGTGACAGATCAGGTATACATTTCCACATCAGCTTACAAGAATGAGAATATTAGAAGATGTATGATTATATATTCAAGAGATTTTTCAGGATGTTACAAAGGGAGAAGGATTGCTAATTATAGACGATTTCTATGCAGGTGTAGGACAAGTTAGAGAAAGAGGTGACTGGCTTATAGAGTTCTGTATCAGCTAATACAATGTTTCAAATACTCCCTGTATGTTTGTTGAGGTTTGTTTTGTATTCTTCTTAATCTTCTTTGGGGGATTAAACCACTCATAGTTTTTAAAATTATCTTTATTAACGTTTCGATCTATGACCTAGGATCGTTTTCAAAATAATAAAAACTTCAAGTTCCTTTCTTTCTGGCTTCTTCCTCTGCAGCTTCTTCTGCCTCTTTGTAAAGTTCTTTAGGGGAAAACTTTTTAGGAGGTTGTCCAAAGTCATCACAAGTTTCCGTTCTACCTTCTTTCTGTATTTGCAGCTTACTCATAATACACTGTTTCTCTAATCGAGTGTCTATAGGACCCTGCTTAGGAGGTGGTGCCTGTGGTATGTGAATCTCTCCTAATATTGGATTTTTGGGTTGCAGCAACCTTAAGTCCGGTACCTTGCAGTCGCAGGTTGGTGGATCAGGACGATCTGTTTCGCACTCCGAAAAGGACGGATACGGTGGTTTCTGCTTAGTACAGGGTTTGAAAACATAGTCATCACCGCAGACGTTTCTAGGACGTGGTGGGCAGTGTGGCATATTCAAATTGGGACACTTTGGCTTTTGGAAATTTCCTTCAGCTTTTTGCACCCCCTTTTGTTAGATTTGCTTGTACTATACATGTGTGCGGGTATAATGTAAGTGCAAAATGAATGATAGTGCTTTCTTTGAGGTATACCTAGTGTATTAGCCGACTCAGTTGCCTTAAAAATTCCAAACTTTAGTTTTGGTAGTTTCCGCTTTTTTTTTCTACAAACGCTTCCTCAGTTCTTTTGCATACATTCTTTTTGCAACTCTTTATACTTTCCCAATCTTTATCTTCCTTTTTAAATTTAGGCAATCTCGATAACTTTTTACAATCCCTCATGGTGACAAACTGATCAACGCAAGGACATTTACCTAGTTTTAACTGGGATAACTTTCTGATCCTGGGTATTAGATTATCATCCGCCCGTTGAATATCTTTGAAGTTTTTATTATTTTGAAAACGATCCTAGGTCATGGATCGAAACGTTAATAAAGATAATTTTAAAAACTATGAGTGGTTTAATCCCCAAAGAAGATTAAGAACAATGTTTCAAAATCACAAACGCCCATTAATCCACGTGGAAAATGGCTAGTAATTGTAGGTTTTAGATTAACTATGTATTAGTTAAAGATGTGTTCAAAAATCATATAAAGAAATGAAAAAATGCCGAAGTCCACTTATAGTTAGCGACCGTAATTTAACAGTAGCTAAATGTAATATAAAATTGAAGAATATAGTAAACGAAACCGCCTAAATCCATATAGTAGCTGGTAAAGTGGCTCGAATTGGCAATGATGTAGAAGAAAATTCGAGATTCTTTAAGAAAGCATTCAACATCAACTTAGAGTTCATTTTTGTATTATTGTTGGGTAGTAAAAAGAAATGTACCGTAAATACAGCACCACTAGCTAATTTGTTGACGTAAAATTTGTAATACTGTAACATATTTTGTTTTTACTTTTTCTAGTAAGACTGCGCTTTTAATTTGTTTTAGATAAAAAAATAGTATTTTAACAAAAATGCTAGGTATTTATATGCAAGGTAGAAAAAATTGTTTTTCTTTTTGAAGCTTTGCCGCGATTGTTAAGCTTTAAAAAAGTGCTCCGCAAATTATTTTTAGTAAATAACTATTTTAGGGGATATTTGTATAATTAATTTAGATATATTACACATAGATGTGTAATATACCTTTAAAAATTAGGCGTGTGTGAATTACCTTTTGCGTTTTCATAGTACAAACATCTTTCCTAAACTCACATTAGCCAAAAGGATTACTTACATACAATTATTAAAATCTACAAATCTAGATTACAACTTAAGTCTAAAAAACATTTCATAACTACTAGATATTAATATAGCGTTTATAAATCTCTTATTGTAATTAGTATTCCCAAACTTTTCTTTATGTAAGTCACGTTATCTACAAATTTTTAGAAATATGCATGAATAATTTTTAAATAATTTACTTACCTCTGAAACATACGTAGCTGATCAGATACATTAAATAAAACTTTTTCTAATTGTCAAATTAAATCGGAATTCGACATAGAAAAAATCTTCAATTACCCATTTACAAAGAAAATATTTAAACTCCAAATCCTTATGTAATCTAAACCTCTTAAAAATGTTGAACGTGTACAAAATGTATCTTAAAAGTTATACCGTTAATTCCGCTGATTGTCCTTTCTCTCTCTGATTATATGATAAGCTCGAATTCATTAAACTTCATACACTTCTTCTCAAAATCCGAATTAATGTTCAATTACTTTTAAAATTAATCTACCTTTCAAATGCATTTGGAAAACCATACCAATTTACTCTATTTATATTTAAAACTAACATACGGGAATTACTTCATTAATTTTACTTCCAATCTGCGTTATTTGTACTTTGAACGTCAATCGTTACGCTAGTTACATATCCCCCAAATCCATATATGTACAATTAAATAGGAATTATTAAGAAATTATTAAGAAACTTAGTTAGATGCAACATTGTAATTCAAGGATTAATAAAAAAAAGATTAATAAAAGTTTACAAGCAAGTTATGAAAACGGATGTGAATACATTGTATTACAGACGTAAGTGATACTGCAGGTGCAGGTCACAGACGGTTAAGAAACCGCGATTATTAGAATTAAGATTGTTACATTGTATAAATGAATTAAATAAAGAAATAAGCAGACATGAGCTCTGCAGTTCCCGCAGAAAGGTGAGAGGCAGGGACAACATAAATACCCCGGGAGTTCCAAATCAAATCAGTCAGTCTTGAGGATTTCAGCTTTTACATTGTTGGTTGCATAGGCTACTCACCATAATTTAAGTTCAATTATTATTAATTTCGACTTAGTATAATTTATATAGTTTATTAAAATTCCATATGTAATTGCTGTTAAATAAATAAATTTGTTACAAGAAGTTTTGGAAGAAGACTTTTTAAAAAGGCAGCTCCCAAGGCCCAAAACGTAACTCGTTTCATTACTTTAAAACATATTTTTCTTGACAAATATTTCAACGTGAACTTGAACACTTTGTTCATTGACAAAAGATAATTCGTAATTGACTGACAGAAAGACAATTGGTAATTCCTTTGTTCTGATTTATTTTTTTATTTATTCTAACGTTACAATTAGTCTGCTACCTAAAAATTACATCAAACCTGTTGCTTCTTAAAAATTTACCGGGATTATTTGCTACCTTAAATTATATTGATTAGTCTTATATTATTTGCGTTTGGAAATACTCTGGCGCGTGTGTGTGTGTGCGCGCGTGTGTTTGTGCGCGTGCTTGTGTGTGTAGGTGTGTGTTCATGTATGTGTATGTGTGTAGGTATTTCTGTCTGTGATAATGTCCTTGGGACTGCTTCCCTCCCCCGGCTTACGACCGTTAGCAGCCAAAAATCAGAAACCGAAAAGTTCGCATACATGTACGTTTCCTGGCCGTTCTGATTATTTCACCGGTTTATATAGTATAAAGGTTCCTACGTCATAAAAATCGATAAACTTCAGGTTGATCTGACTTATAAGGATGGCGGCTCGGTGGTTTAGTTGATATGCGTGTGACTACAATGTTCCGGGTTCCGGGTTTGAATATCGACGCGCTCCGCTTGAAAAATGCTATCGAGCCTTTTTCAAAAAAACACGCCCTCGTTCGATTGAGAGGTATAATGTAGGTTGTGTGTGTGTGTGTGTGTGTGTGTGTGTGTGTGTGTGTGTGTGTGTTGTCACGCACATTAAAGATCCCACAGCAAGGGTTAAGCAAACTTTAAATTTCCAGGTAAAAAGAACTAGCTTTCTGGTCAATAAAGTACCTTCGGGGTGGAGCATTGCAAAATCATATGTCGTGATTCAAAGGCTGATGTAATTTCGTCGAAATTTGTCATTAATTGATACATTATGTTATCTAAATGTCTTGTCATACTTGATTTAATATGTCGTAAGTAGTTCCTTAATTGGTGCAAATTAAAGAATGAGTTTAAAAATATCTTGTTATCTTATCTGATTAATGGGTCGTAGAAAAGTCTTATCACGATTTCACTAACTTGAATATCCATTCTTGTTACTCGCTCTTTTGAAGATAATTATCCATCACCTGCTTGTGATCTAATTTTGATTTATGAGTGTTATTAATTTGCTGGCTACTTGTGAATAAATCTAAAACTTACAAAAAAACCAGAAGATAAAGTAGTTTTTGATTTTTAATACAGTATTTCACATTTGGCATTAAAATACTTTTAGTCTTATCATGAAATGAACTTAAAAGTATTTCGAAAAGTTCTCTTTAGACTGCGCTTTGAATGGTAGTTCGTACCTTTAGTACAGGATTTTAGTAACACGGATTTTTAACTTACATAGTATGCGCTAGAACGCGTTTTTAAATAATGTTTTAAAAAACACGGATATTTGCGTTATAATCACTACTTTTTAGTGGTGAATTTTTACGTATTTTACTTACGCGTTATACTATTTGAAGATACTATTATGCAACATAAATAAAGCCTTTTAAAGTACAATATAGAGCGTTTCTACACTGAAAAGAAATATTTAGGGTATAAAAAATATCTCTTTAATTTTTCTCGGGTTCTGGAGTGTTCTATGTACAGGATATGATGATCAATGACTCCTATATGACCCCTTATCACATCAAAATATATACTGATGGAATTAGAGGTCTTCAAAGGGCCATAAAGCAGCATCTCGTAAACATCCAACGCCGTAAACCCAAGAAAATTCGAAAAAATTTAAGAAAAAGATCAAATTATGTAAACATTCATTTTCATAAGAAAGCGTTTTTGCTAAATCGTTTGGTATATGGAGTATAAATGCACAGAGACCGTGACTGGAAAAGTGTTTATTCTTGATGGTGAAGAAATAGTGTTTTAAGATAAGAATAATGGTATTTTTTACCAAATTTCTCGCGTAGGAAGATGTATTTCAAAGAGTTTTCATCCACAATTTTGATATCTAAGTATTCAATTGCGTAAATGCATAATTATTATAAATGGTTTCGTTGGTCATGTTTATCTTCAAGCGTTTTCAAAAGATTAAAAGCTCAATTTATATAAGATCGCGTGTACAATATTTTAATTTTATTTTCGTTTAATAAGCAAACATACGGTAGTATTTCGACGAAAACGCATTAATAGAAATTTAAATATCCTATGGTTAGAACGTGTTCATTTACCTTCTGGAATAATTAAATACTAAGATGCTAACATAAAGTGAATCATGTGAATAGAATGAGGAAATTAAAAATCCGTAGAAACTATACGATAAGAAATTTAAACGTTCATTAATTCGACTTAAAGCGATAAAGTGATAAAGATAAGATAATACATAGGTAAACGGTATTAATTACACCATAGCTCAAACCTGTTATAACACGATAAATCTGAATATTACATCACCTGCCTTTAAAACGGACCAATTACAAGGTTTACGAATAAACATGAAGATTTTGTATGCTTTCATAACAAAACAAACGCATTTCTAAAACAAATCCAAACATACAAACATCTACACTTAACGAGATTTTCTAGATTTATATGCCACAAGGATTTATTCATATAAACCCCAATGGAAGTTAAGAACGAAGGTCAGTGTTCAATCCCATGTTATAATGCTAAACCACATGATACGTTCGTAGTCAGAGGTCGACCTAAAATGTATTGTATTGGTAGTGGAAATTATTTGTTAAAATACCGTCGGAAGTATTTTAAATGTTCAGAAGTAAGTGAAATTATTTGAAGAACAAAAATGATTGCAAAGTGAATCCATAAATAATAATTGACTATTGCAAGATTGTTTTTAATTTGAATAAAGGCATACATGGAATTGGAATGGTAATTTTGGTATTTGATGGTATTTAATGGTAAATTTTAAACGATTTAAACGATTTTGTAACATGGTTGGATTACTACGTGTTAGACCAAGGCGACTACAGACAATTTGACACGGTAAAATAAAATTATATTATTTATATTATTAAAAAGACATATTTATAGAGTAGTTAAAATACCTTTAAGGTATTTTAACAAAAATTTTAGGTATTTATCTGCGGGGTAAAAAACATTTAACTTGTATTAAGATTTTTATAGTAACAATTAAGTGTTGGTTTTAAGTATCGGGTCTCAAAGTTCCCGACTAATTTTGTGCCTCCAGTCTGGCAGCAAACAAAGCGCGTAGGTGAAGTTACTTCATGCCTTACTGTAGCTAATTATGAAAGGAATATATCTTCTTACATACAGAGATCATTATGTTTTTGGAGATATCAGTGAAAACAAAAATTTGTTAAGCGGGGAAGTATATTCGAAGAAGTGTACGCTTCTAAGAGTTTGTTTTGAAATCTATTGCGAGTTCAAAACTTTTTTTGCAAAATCGAAACCAAAGATAAAAGAATATGCAAGTGCAGGTACTGCAAGACGTGTATTGAAACGACTAGTGTTTCCTATAAAGATAGGTAAGTTTACGGCACCAGTTATTGTTTAAGGGGTACCATCAGCAGTGTGCAACTTATATGTAGATAAAAGATGTTACTCTATATTAAAGTACGCGTGCTGAACACAGAACAAATGCATGAAAATCAAAATCTCTTACTCATTTTTTGTGCTACCCTAAAACCAGCAAACCTATTGCATGCCCATTCCACTAACATTTTTTCAACATATTCTGCATAGGGGAAGAAATCATATAAATACGATTGCAAATCCAGCAGAAATCAGTACACTTAGTGCTCACCATAGCCTAAGAAACTCAACTGGTAGTGTTCACTCTAGCCTGCTTACACTTCAGTAGCGCTCCCCATAGCCTGCTTATTCTCTGCCACAAATGTTACACAAGTGCTGGTTACTCGCCACTGTACTAGGGGAACGTAGTCATAGTTCAGTACCGTAAACCACGTATCACAGAGCTCCCAATAGCCTGGTTATTCTCCGCCAGTAACGCTACCCAATAGCCGGCCGCTCGCCACCGCACCTGGGGCACGTCGCTATAGTTCTTACTTAGCCTCAAAGGTAAATTCCGATGCCTTCCGTAAAGTTCCGAATACCACCGAAGACGTCGGGACCTCTTCGAACTGTATATATATATATATATATATATATATATATATATATATATTGTTGTGGATTTATAGGGTTAAATCTGTGGGAAACAATAAAATTTCAACAACCCTGTATATAGTAGAAAGCAAATTATTTAAGCACAAAAATTAATTTAATTCATTTAGTGAAAACGGACGAATATTAGAGTAATTTTATATTTAATAATTGAAATACTAGGATCACAGAAAGGAAAAAGGCTTCAAAGCAAATAGATGTTCAAGGATACGCATAATGAACCATAGAGTTATCTTAATTCAACAGGTATAAGCAAAAGGGAGCGTGCTTGGGTAAGAAAATCAATATTTCCAAGGCAAAATGTATTCGTGGTAAAGGTCAACGTCAGTTTTATCAGATACGAAGAAGTAGAAGTATAAGAATTGTTATGTTAAACAGTCGATAATTTGGCGACGACAGAAAACTCTGTCATTGGTCGAAAGTCAACAGTGTTAGAAACGAATGCACACGCAAAGGTTGCAAGCGAATTCAAAGTAGACAACAACCACGGCGGGGAAAAATTTTCAGAATCAACCGACGGTTATGCTAAAAATTTGTAGAATTAGATTTGAAAATAAGCTTTTCGCTGGAAGCGCGTCCAGTAGGGAGTTTGCGAGATAATATAAATAACAGAGCTTTAATATTTAAGCTCTCTCTTTTCTTTTCCATCACTTCGATAAAGTACTGAATACCGATTCAGAATAAGATAATAAAGCTTTTTGTGAGTATTTTATGTTTGGGTAATAATGTTACGGTAAATATAGTGGTTAAGTAAAACAGTAGTAGTGAACCTCTAATTATTGACGTGAAGTACAAGTAGTGTATTAAATTAATAAAGGTTCTGCTACTACAATACAAAACACAAAAATCAATAAATGTATGCATGATATATGGAATGGTACTGTGAGACGAGGCGCATTGCTCGCAGAGGAAGTAGATAGTAGCGGCCTGTGGATCCGCTGAGTAGCACGGTGAATGGAAACGAAGCCGAGGTGTTCTGGCAATCATCTTCGACGGAAGGGAAGCCTGAAGAATTCACCAGGTAATTTATTTGAAATTTCTGTTGTTTGAGAAACATTTGTGAAATTTTGTGCTGTGTGGTTGATTTTTTTTGTGGCATATTTTGGGTTGTAGAAACTTATTTGTAAAAGATACATGTACTGGACAATTTATTGAGGTTAAATATTGAAAAGAGGTGTATTTAAAACATCCAAAAATTTTAGTCAGGATAAAAATTGAATTGTAAATGGTAAACGGGTCTGTAATTTTTGGTTTTAATTTATACAAGTTGTTTAAAATTTATTAGAAAATCAAGGACTTTAAAAGATACCATAATTTGTGTTTTAGAATTATTGTATCAAACTGTTTTAACACATGTAAATATAATTTATCTGTTAATAGGTGTAAATAAAAAGTTGTATGGTTGTGGTATTATTTGGTAGTTTTATTGAATGATGTGCGAGAGTGAAAGAGATATGTCAGTAAATTTAGGTACTCGAGAAGAGGCACAGTTGAGCTAGTTAGGGAAGCTGAAGGAGTTTGAAGGTGAAATAACCAGGGTAAGGAATTTTTTTTTTAATTTTTATTTTTCTTTTAAACTTCTGAATTTTTGAAAATGTTATGTTGACACTTGGGGCACGAATTTTAATAGTAAATCTAGAGACTGTCTCGACTTCCACGGCAATATATATATATATATATAAAAGGTTCTTGATAATTCTTGAGCGTAGTTAAATTAGAAAAGATTTTGTTTTTTGGTTCTTGGGATAAAGTCGCTCATAAATTAAACACACAACATTAAATGTGTATCATTTGTATTAAATCGTACGTTTCGGTGATAATTTACACCTTAATCATCGATCTACATGAAAAAGTATATAAATAGGTAATTCATATAACAGGTAATATATGTTTAACTTACTTATTACTTGATAAAATTATTTTATGTATTCACCCATAATAAAAGTAACAGAAGGAAGCTTGTCATATTACTGATTAAGAATTAAAATTAATTTTGAATGAAATGTCAGTTCACTTATTTGACAAAAATGTAGGATCAAGGATGACATCAAACAACAAATTATGACACTATTTGATTATATTTTTTATTTAAATAGTAGTATGTGGTTTATTTGTAAAAAATTTTTGTATGGTGGGTTGCATAAAAATAGTTAGATTTTAAAATCATATATTTTTACAGGTGTAGTAAACAGGTTGACTTTTGACTTAAATTAAATAGAATTCTGTGTGTAAGCAATATCATTATAGTTAGTATATTTTTTTGGATTAAAAGTGTATAGGTATGAGTAAACTGTATGTAAATTATTGATGTCTTCTTTGTGATTGATGGAATTTTGTTCTTGGTTTATATGAAATGATTCTAAGAAAAGTCTTTTTTTGTAATTGCTTTCTATATCTAAAATTTTTACATTATCATAATTGACTTTGTGTTTTGTATTGTATAAATGTATAGAAAGAGCACAAGAAGTTTTTCCTAATTTTGCATCACTTTTGTGTTGTGTCATGCGATTTCGGAGCCACTGTTTGGTTTGGCCTACGTAGGAAGCTTTGCATTCACATTGAATTTTATACACTAAATTGCTACATAAAGCTTTATTTGTTTTTCTTTTAGTTTAGTAAAAAGTTTCCAATGGACTTAGTATTTGAATTTATTATAGTTACAAAAGGTTGTTTTAGTAATTTTTTATTAGTGGTGAAAGATTAGTAATATATAAAAGTTTTTGTAAATGATATCAGTATGTTTATTTTGAGGTGGAAATATGATTGTGTTAGTATGTAGTAGTTTTGATAAAAGTGGTTTAGGGTAACCGTTGTTGATTAAGATTGATATTAGTTCTTTCAGATTTTTTCCTTAAATTTGGGTTCACAGATAGAGACCATACGATGTTTCAGTCCTAATATGGTGTTAATTTTTGTTTCATGCTATGATTGGAATGGTAATTTAAATATCTTTCTGAATTTGTAGGTTTTTGTAAATATCAAAATTGATCTTGTTGTCATTATTACGGATAACTAGTGTATCAAGAAATGGTATTGATTGGTGAGATTCTAGTTCATAAGAGAATTTCAAATGTTCGTTAAAATTGTTAAAATGTTGAATGGTGGTTAGTAAAAATGTTCAGGAAGTGAGCAGAGAATGTCATCAACGTATTTGACTAGAAATACCATTTTGAAAGGTAAGTTAGGTAAAACACTTTCTACCAGTTTGTCCATTACTATTTGTGCAATAATAGGGATAATGGTGAACCCATAGGAGTACCAAAAATCTGTAAGTAAAATTTTGAGTTAAAACTAAAATATGTGTTGTTGAAGATAAGGTTTATTGAAGTGATAAATAATTGTAATGATATATGGCAATGTGGTTCTATGGAATCCCATTTTCTGTAATAATTTGAATGACTAAGTTGACTGGTATGTTTGTAAATAAAGAGTTAACGTCGAGAGAAACGAGAATGTGATCTTGAGGTAGTTGAAAGTTACGGTATTGGTTTACGAATTGGAAGGTATCTACTATGTTGTGGCCTGTAATTGGGAAAGATTTTTGTAATATAGTAGATAAGAAAGAAGAAAATGCATATGTTGGAGAATTAATTGAAGAGATAATAGGTCTTAAAGGAATATCTGGTTTATGGATTTTGGGAGTCCATAATATTTGCTTGGAACAGAATTATTGGTGATAAGTAGTGATTTTGTTCATTTGTAATCATGTCTTTTTGAATAATAATTTAATGTGATTGTTTATGGTGTTCTGTATGGTGAAAGTGGGGTCCTTTTTAGTTTTTATATGTAAGTTCATCATCTAATAAGGTGTTGGATTTATCTATATATGTTGATTTATTAAGTATAACTGTTACGGCTCCTTTGTCTGCTTTAGTGACAAAAATATCAGGATGGTCCTTTAGGAATTTCTTTAATTTATTAAAGATTACAGAATCTGAATTAAATTTATTATTAGGATTTTTAAAAATTGGTTATTAGATTTGTAACCTGACATCTTTTATTCATTTTTGTTGTGAAGTAATATCCATGGAGTCAAGTAATATTTCAATATCTGCTAATAAGTGTCCCATATTGATGTCAGAAATACATGAGTTTAAAATAAACTTAGGGCCTAAAGATAAAAACTATTGATGTCATCAGGGATGTCTACATTACTTAAGTTACAAATCCATTTGCTATTGTTGACAAAGAGTTGTTTACTTTGGATTTGATGTGATTTTAAAGTATTAAATTTCTTAATTAGTAATTTTTATATATATAAATTGTCTGTTATATGATTGGGCTTGTTTGTTCTTGAAATTAATATATAAATCTATAGGTATAGAATCTTTGATGGTTTCTTTAGTTTTGAAAAGTTGATTATGCCAAAATTGTATTTCTGCATGAGTGTATTCAATTTCTAAATTTAATAAAGATTTTTCTAACCTGTGATTTAGGTTAGTAACTTGTTTATTAATCTTTTCACTTCGAGTACCTATTAGACGAGACATAAAAATGGTTGAATCAAGTATATGTTTAGGTTTCAATTCTTCTCTTCGACATCTTTCTAAGAAGGTCTTCCTGTTATTGAAGTGGGCAAGTTTTTTTGTAATTTTGGCCCAATATTTTAAATTTGTGACCATTACTTCTCCATGTTCTATACGGATGTATTGATAAAATCCCATATTTTTTATATAAAAGACTTTTCTTAGAATCATTTCATATAAACCAAGAACAAAATTCCATCAATCACAAAGAAGACATCAATAATTTACATACAGTTTACTCATACCTATACACTTTTAATTCAAAAAAAATATACTAACTATAATGATATTGCTTACACACAGAATTCTATTTAATTTAAGTCAAAAGTCAACCTGTTTACTACACCTGTAAAAATATATGATTTTAAAATCTAACTATTTTATGCAACCCACCATACAAAAATTTTTTACAAATAAACCACATACTACTATTTAAATAAAAAAATATAATCAAATAGTGTCATAATTTGTTGTTTGATCCTTGATCCTACATTTTTGTCAAATAAGTGAACTGACATTTCATTCAAAATTAATTTTAATTCTTAATCAGTAATATGACAAGCTTCCTTCTGTTACTTTTATTATGGGTGAATACATAAAATAATTTTATCAAGTAATAAGTAAGTTAAACATATATTACCTGTTATATGAATTACCTATTTATATACTTTTTCATGTAGATCGATGATTAAGGTGTAAATTATCACCGAAACGTACGATTTAATACAAATGATACACATTTAATGTTGTGTGTTTAATTTATGAGCGACTTTATCCCAAGAACCAAAAAACAAAATCTTTTCTATATATATATATATATATATATTGCCGTGGAACCTTAAAAAATTTTTTGGAGGAAGCTGGGACAAAGCTTTAACATCAGTCCTTTACCAGTGTCATCAAATTATTTTCAAAAATGCACAAAATTCAAAAACGAATTTCTTACCCTTATTATTTTTGCTTCAAAAATCTTCAGCAGCTTCCCTGGCTAGTTCGGCTGTGCCTCTTCTCGGATACCTAAATATACAACCATTCTTTCTTCACACTCGCACCCCATTCAATAAAATCACCAAATAATACAACAATCATACAATCTTTTATTTACCGCTATTTACAGCCAAATTATTCACATGTATAAAAAACAGTTTGATACACTAATTACACACTCAAAATGTTATATGTTTTTAAAGTCCTTGATTTTCTAATTACTTCAAACAAATTTAATGAGATATGAGTAGATGGGCCCGACATATTACCTTAAATTGACTGTACACTGGAGTATGGTGAGCTCATAATAACCCAGTTTATTTTGTATATGCCTTTTACCTTGCATAAATTAATCCAATTTATAATTAGAATAAAATTTTGTAAGTTGTAAATACACCCTTTTTCAATATTTAACCCCAATAAATTGTCCAGTACATGTATCTTTACCAATAAGTTTATACAACCATAAATAAACCCCAAAATTCACTCACACAGCACCAAAATTTCACAAAAGTTTATCAGACAACAAAAATTTCAAATAAATTACCTGGAGAATGCTTCAGGCTTCCATTCCTTTGACGATTGCAAGAACACCTTGGCTTCGGAGTCACAGATGATAACACTATGTGCGAGCCAAGCGCCTCGTTTTATAGTTTCATTCCATATCAGCATACACAATCCTGGTTGCTTGTGATGCTTACCCCACATATATTATGCTTTTATTTATCGATTAGCTTTGTATAGTAGTAGCCGAACCTCTATTAATTTACTATACACTACTCGTATTTTGCGTTGATAAATAGAAGGTCGCTACTAATAAGTTACACGTGCTAGCACTATATTTACTGTATTATCAACACATCTAATACTCACAAAAAAAGCTTCTACTATTATTTTGGTCAACCTTCAGTACTTTGTCGTAGTAACGTAGTATAGAAGCGAAGCGAAGACAAGAGACAAGAGAGCGTTAATAATTTCGATTCAGTATTTATATTGTTTCAAAATCCTACCCCCGGACACACTTCACCTGAAGAGCTTATTTTCAAATTTAAATTCTACAAATTTTGAATACAACCGTCTTGAAAATTCTTGAAATTTACTCCGTCCTACGTGCCGTATGTCCGAAAGCTCTCCCAACCTTCGCGTTTGTCTACGTTTAGAAAACTGTCTGTTCTTAACCAATGATAATATTCTCTGTCGTCATGCAACCCCGCCTGTACTAACCCCACTAGAGTTATACAAAATCGATATTGCTGACAGCTCATCTCCACTCCACGTGTATATGGTACGTGCGTTTTCAATACCAACGCTCCTATATCTGCCTCTATCTGTAGTATATAACCGATCGTGCATTTCCCTTGCTTTTTAAGAAATTTGTTAGCTTGTTGTTCAAACCAAACTGACGGTTGAAAGTATTTTCTATAAAGTTCTATCTTAATATGCTTATAATTTTGACGTATGTAACCCTTTGAAAAGGCAGGTGTTTGTTAATTATGGACCGTTTAGCACAACAATTCTTAGACTTTATATTTCGTCGTATTAGATACAACGAACGGTATTTACTTTGGACTTATTAATTTTCTTACCCTAGTGCGTTCTCTTATGCTCTCAGGTGTTGGATAAAATAAATTAAAATTAATTATGCGTATTCTATTTGCTTTAAAACCGTTTTTCTTTATGTACTTTTAACCTTTCAATTATTAACTTTAAAAATACATCAATACTTGTCCGTTTTCCCTAAATGAATTAAATAAATTTTGCGCGTAAATCATTTGTTTTTTTCTCTATACAGGGTGGTTAAAATTTTATTGTTCACCCCAAATTTAACCTTTTGAATTCACAACAATATATATATATATATATATATATATATTGCTATGATAGTAGGGTAGTTTAAAGGTAGGATGAATATATGCAACTTAAACTTTAAGAAAATCAAATAATTCCAGAAATTATAAGGGTAAATCGGTCATTCTACATAACTGTTATGTAAGTAACCTTGTTTGTACTTTTTATATCTTGTGACTTACCTCTTTATGGTTTTTTAGTCTTTGAAGAAAGCACAGAATTTGTCGCCGAAATGTCGAAGTAAAATTACGATCTGACATATAAGTTTAATTAATTTTGAACGAGTGTTTCCCAAGAGTTCACCAACCTTTGTTCTTAGCTCTATATATATATATATTCCATCTATCGTTATTCAAGTTCTTACTTGGCCTAACAAGTAAATTCCAAAGCCTTCCGAAGACCGCTTGTTTGTTCTCCGCCAGTAACGCTAGTCAAGGGCCGGCCGCTCGCGCTGCACCTGGAGCACGTTGCTATAGTTCTTACTTGGCCTCACATGTAAATTCCGAAGCTTTCCGAAGAGTGCCAAAGACTTCTGGGCCCCTTAATAATGTATATATGTTCAATTCATAGTTCTTATGTTCATATCATAATTCTTTACATTTACACGTTGTCCCACCAGTAAACCATGAAGCCTTCCGATGAGTTTCGAAGACTGCGGTAGACGTCTGCACCTCTTCGAACTGTATATATTTTTTATCTATTGTTATTCAAGTTCTTACTCAGCCTCACAAGTAAATCCCGAAACCTTCCGAAGAGTTCCGAAAACTACCGAAGGCTTCTGAACCTCTTTGAACTGTGTATATATTCATTCAATTAGTATTTAAGTTTTTACTTAGTTCCAAGAGCAACTATGAAGTCTTCCGAAGAGTTCCGAAGATTACTGAAGACTTCCGAACTGCTTCAAATGTATAAACTCTTTATTTTAAACTATTTAACTTTCATATCTATGTACTTATGAACTTTTTAATACTTTAATACTTTGTCTAAGAAGTCTGACGCCGGCCACCCGAACGATAACAAGGAAACATTTATATATTAAGATACATAATAATAGGGAGACCCAGGTATCCAATGACAGATACATTACTGCCAGAATCAAATGGAACAGTTACATAAATATCTAACAACTTTACTTGTACATATGCCTATTGTATAAACGTTTAAATATAATAAAAAATAATAATTTGTGGCTAATTGTAATCAAAATCAAAACGTATATTTATTATAGGTAATAAATAGTTTATTCTGTAAGGAAGCAATGTATTTTTATTCAAGCAAGTCTAAAGTGTATTAATAGGGTTGAGAAAATAGTTATTTGGGCACCAGTTTTATATAGAAATAAATTTATAACAGAAAATATTACGACAACTGTGTTATATCAAAGTAAAAAATTTTTGTTACAAAATTGTGAGAAAAATAATTTTGCATGTGATGCTGTGTAGTACTTTATTAGGAAATTAACGCTAGTAGTTTTGAGAACAAGTATCTTAATGTAAAACATGTATTGAAGAGAAAATAAATTGGGTCACTAGCATGAGTAAAGTCCAATAGAAAATTAAGAGTAAAGTAATTTGGTTAACGGTAACGTACCGTGATATCGTATGAAAATTTGAAAACAAATAAAAACACGTTGTGCATCAATGAGATGCAGAAAAATTTGAAAAAGAAAAAACATGTGTTGGTCGTCAAGGTGTGCTCTAGAAAAATTTAGAAAAAACTTTGGACAACAAGGTAATGTAGAAAAATTTGAAAAAAAAAGAAAAAACAGGTTGAGCGTCAAGAGTGTTGATGGGCGATTATGAGAGTTAGGCACCAAGGGTGTTCTATCTACCACATTGGGTATTAAAGTGCTGTAGAAAAATTTATAAAAAGAAAAAGAATCCATGTTGGGTGCTAAGGTATCGTAGAAAAATTTAGAAAAGAAGAAAAAACGACGTTGGGAGGCAAAAAATATATAAAAGCAAAACATAGGTTGAGCGCTATAGTGCACCGTCCTCTTTTCCGATGAGATATAGGGTAGATGTACTTTGGCGAAGCTAGTATCTACCTTTAAGAGCTACGAGTTTGCAAATAACTAATCTCAAGGGAAAAAGTTATTCACAGATAAAGCTCTTGATACGATTACTTTCTTTTCTTTTCTGACTTGGCGATAAAAGAATTAAAAATCAAACGTAAGTTGGAGCAAGAAAAATACTAAACTTGTGTATTGAAATTTTAGTTAGTAACATGAACAATTATCTCTATAAAAGTGATCAATAATCAAAAATTCACATACTTACTACAATGTTTTTATAAGCATTTACACAAAACTTTTTTTAAAAACGATGGAATGCTCAATATCGATTTTAACTTATTTGCTGGTAAACCTTTTTTCCATAAAATAATTTCATTAAATTCCCCATGTTCACAAAGTTAGGTTATAAGCAGTAACAATACATGTTTAAGAGCACGTTTTATTTAAATACAAGATAAGCAAAAGGCAAAACCACTGTTGTGAAACCTCACATAGATAATTTAGATATGTGTAAAAAGTTAGGCTATAATGTTTATGCACTACCATTTACCATAAAAGAAATTACAGTAAAACTCATACCTGGAGTAAGTAACTATTTTAGATTGGTACCTATATTTTGTTTTCTTCGGATTCCATATGGCATTTTGTAGAAAACATCTGGCAGTTTTCAAACAACTCGTCCACAAAGTGAAGTTTTCAACTATTTAAATAGATAAACATCTTGTCCGCCAAATGTTTGCAGTTAAAGATAATTTGAATCCATCAAAGAAAGAAATTCCGGCATCCAGATAATTTTATATTGTTGAATATCATAGTTTTTTATGTAAAACATTGAGAGAAAATTCATGAAGATATCAACAATATCCAACGCAGAATTTAAATTCAAGACCTGATCGCTGGTAAAAATCTATATAGAAACAACTGTAGATATATTTAGAGTAAAAATTGGAGCAAAGTGGAGATATACTTGAAGTAAAACCTAACATTTTGGAGTAAAGTTGGACCCTGTTAAATCATGCGTATTACCAAATTGTAGTACAGGAAACAATCAAAAATGTATCGTTAATATCTTACCATTTTTAATTTACAGAATAGGTCCAAATAGGTGAGACTTTATTTTACATCCGAAGTAAGGCATCTATAAAATTATTAAGTAAAACGTTACACAAAAGCTACAGATAACCAACCAAATTAAAGAAGAAATGACACTCCTGATATGGATTTAGATCCACACCAGTTGTGTTTTGAAAGACATGCTTAACGAAAAATTGCTTGTATACTTATTTATTTATGTAACGTAATTAAAAGAGAAAGATTGTGAATAAATATAACAATCTCTGCGTCTATCTTTATTTTCTAGTACAAGAGTAAACATGAATATGCATTCGGAATCAAATTTTATTCCAAGAAGTAATAAAATGTGTTCTTAGATTAAGAAAAACAGGAATATTTTATAAAGTGCAAAGCGTGTTGTAACATGGCTAGACCACGGCCAAATGGCATGTTACAAAGTAACTTGAAGATCAGGTGGCTACTTATTCCGATTCTTGGTATTGCAAATATTGCTACAGTTTAAAAACCAGGTACCGTCTAAGGGCATTATTTGAATATAAATCTTCTGTGTATATGAACTGTTGTACAAAAAGACCTTTCATTTTTCTGTTTTCCTTTTTGAAGCTTTGTCGCGATTACTAAGCTTTATAAAAAGTTCCGCAAATTATTGTTAGTAAATAACTATTTTACAGTATATATTGCCGTGGTACTCGGGTAAAATCCTCACCAACAAAAATTTATTTGAAAATTTTATTAAATTTTCAAATTCGAAAATAGAAAAATTTTCAAAAATTAAATAATTCAAAAAAATATTTCTTACCCGTTTTCCTCTCTTCCTCGGTTGAATTGCCAATTTTCTGCACCTGCTTCCGGCTAGCTCAGTTGGGCCTCCTCTTGAATATCTAGATTCACTCTCATATTCTCAATTGTACACACACACACTCGCAATAAAACCACAAAATACAACCAACATACAATCTTTTATTTATTACTATTTACAAATGAAATTCAATATTGTCTACATTTTATTGATCACGTTACACTTCAATAAATCCTATTTTGTAATGTCCTGTATTTTATTTTTAATTATCAAACACATAAAATGTACTCGGAGTAAATGGGCCTTGAATCATACCTTCTTTCTCATTCCTTTATAATTTATTTTTAATCTAAGTAAACTCTGGAGTATGGTGAGCTCATGATAACCCAGTTAATTATGAATAATGTATGCCCTTCTACTTTGCATACTCTTACAACAAACTAAAAAAACAAAGCCATGTACTCTTCACAAAAGTTTTACGTCCTGATGGAACGTTAGTAAGCTTTATAGACACCTTCAGATTTCTAGTTATATACCATCATAAAGTTAGTTCTACGTATTATGTTCAATACGCAAATAATCCACAATACCTTCAAAATCACTCTCATACGTCACCCAATATTCACAGTTTATAAGAATCACAATTTCAAATCGTTACCTGGAAATTTCTAGACGATCTCCGCTCCGTGGACGATGCCATGTATTTCTTCTATCTGGTCTGCAGGCCGTTTCTAGCTATTACTAGCTGAACCCCATCTAAGTTGAACTGCTAACGCTGCCGTCACGGTGTAACCAAATTCCAAATCCAATTTAAACATACGTCTTTCACAATTAGTTACTTTAAACCACGTTACTTAACGTCCCGACACGAGCTTGTTAAAATTTTATAGGTGACACCTCAATTAAAAAAATATATAATCTCGGCACACACACCGCGTATAAATTATGAGGCTCACCGTGCAATATAATTTTAAAATAATTTTATTCTACTTACAAAACTCGTGGTAGCTTCCATACGTAGTCTGAAGCGATCGAAATATTAAGGGCTTTAATTATCTTTTCGAAAAATATTTATACTTTTAGACTGCCACCTCCTGATTCCTCATTTATCCGAAATCTCTCGTTAACAACAACACATTCTTACAATTTTGCGCTCAACCGATTTTTAAGTCCGCGAATTTCAGCGCGTCGTTATGATATTTTCAAAAAAGTACGCTACACTATCCTCGTGTTTGTCTCAAGTCAAACTAACCATATCGACCAATTGTAGACCTACTGACGTTTCACAAATTCCGCCTATACTACCGTTGTCTCTTGCTTATGCGTTCTCTACGTCTCTTTCTAACCTTGCTTGAGTGGTAGAAAATCGATATTCCTGTTTGTCTGCTAGCTACCCCACGTGGACTTCCTACGTGATTTAAATCACCCCTCGTTAGTATTTACTACGAACGCATGCGACGGTTTACCCGATATTCTTTGTAACCGTTTGCTATCTATACAAATTAAGTAGAACTTGACCCTTCCAAACCACGCAGGTGTTCAATCTCAACGAACGTTTTAAATACATTTCTCCGAGTTGGATTTCAACGTATTTCACCCCACTGATATATTTATCAGATAGCAACGCGTTTCACCTTGGTATTATTGATTTTTACACGCTTTTATGCATATTATACGTGAATAACCGTTTAATTAAACTCAATTAAATTAATAAATTAATGGCATTGGCTTCTACCATTTAATTTCTTTGCAAACCTACTAAATATTCATCATTATTGGTAAAATTTGATTAATACTCGTTACTTAAAAATGAACTAACAAATATAAATTTTGCACGTGATTTCTGGTTGTTTCCTTTATACAGGGTGTTTTGAAATTGTTTCGTTTATTTTTACTTTTAACCCTTTAAAACCACTACAATATGTATAATTAATTTAAATATATTAGGCATAGTTGTGTAATATGCCTTTAAAAATTAGGCTTGTGTGAATTACCTTGCGCATTTTTGTAGTGACAGTTTTTATATCGTGGGAAAATAATAATAATTGCTACATCCACAAATATCTTTGTTCAAGACACATTATCCAAAAAGATTACTCGTATATTGTAACGTATTTTTTTTCTAGTTACATTTAGTACAATAAAATAAAAATAAAACAGCTATAATTTAAAATATTTAATTTGTGAATTATCATCCAATAAAAATTAATATATAATATTCATAATAACGGATAGATTCTTATACGTTTATACTCTAAAGTTCGTTACCAAGCTCTGTCAAGTTGTCAGTCGGCACTTCATTCTCAGCGTTCGAAAGGGCAGGCTGCTTTGCAGAAGAGGTGAAGTCGAGATGGCCCTGTGTAAACACGTGGCTTCTAACAAAGTTAGAAAAAAGTAGAGGATTGGTAAATTCTTGGTGCCTAGAGGTCGAGCCAAACAGCGGTTGCGTGAGCATGATTTTCGATAAGCCTCGCTCCGAACAGTTTAGTTGATCCCGACAGGCCTAAGAAGATGGAACCCCCTTTGGACATCATTTAGACATGCAATATCTTAAGGACATATTTTAAATAATATCTCCAATAATAAATTAAAATAATTTCTGAAGGCATTATTTTAAAACAAGAATTTATGGTTTCGTTCTATTTAATATAACATGCAGTAACGTGGAAGCCGATTTCACATGTGTTCCTTATATTTCAACCTTACCGATGAACAATATTAAACAAGGAGATTATGATGGAAATTTCCGACAGCTGAGGTCAAGGTCCAGCACTTTTAGTTCATTTGCAATGCACGTGAGTGTTCTTTAGCATTTAATAACTTTGAAAATACAGTGAATTATTATGAATTATATAACATTAAATATTTGAGTAACGTAAAGAGAAAATAGTTTTTGAGAAATCAGTAAATTAAAGAATATGTTGCTTGCTTGTCAGAATGTTTGCACATGTACGCAAATGGTGTATTTTATAAAGTTCTGAACGACAACCTATGTTAGATAAAAAATATATAGATTCAGTTTTCCTATCTAGACGCCATATGCTGTCTTGATTTAATTTACAATATGTTTAAAGATTTTGAAGTCATGTACAGGCACTTTCATCGACATATGAAATTCGCGTATTTATTATAGAATATAAATAAATTAGAATAATTACATTTTACAAAGTCTGCATTTTGATAATTAATTTCGGTTGTAATGATCAAGGAAGTACTTCGCTAATTAAAAAAGAAATTTTATGTATTATGAATAACTTATAAATTATACGTCTATCTAATTAAATTTCATAGAAAAGATCTATTCAGAGATCTTCTTACTTTTGAATGCAAAACTTTATTAGAATTATTATGAGAAAATTTTATAAAGATACAAACTTAAACATTGCAGTTGTACATATATAATCAGAAATTTATCCAAATAGAATCCTTTTTGTTTTTGAAAGACGTTTTATTATTTAACATTCAAAAATTGCAAGTCCTCCCGGAATAGAAAGAGTGTGAAATGAAAACAAATTACTTCAGTATATTTTAGATGCCTAAATTCTATTATTTTATTTTTGGCAAATGTTTTTGAGGACACAAATGGTGTCCATGTTATGCTTTTGTTTGTTCACAGGTAAAGCTGAGACATCTGTATGACATCTGGTGGTTGAGGTCTTGGTAAGTGTGTCCTAAAGAGTGAAATTCAGGTTTTATGGCTATGTTAGTGGTGTTAAGATAAGGTTTCCGCATTCCCCTTATACAAGCACAGTTAAATTTTGTTGGTTATTGTATTGAAAAATACGGTGGCGCTCATTAAAAATATTTTTGGTCTTTTATTCACCCATGACCCAAGCTCATGATCTACCCAGAGCTAACACTCGACTAGCCGTTTATATCTTAAGAGTTTTTCTTTGTCTCAAGCCATTCTCCATCCAACAGTACCTTGGGCTTACAAGAAAAACAAGAAATTCTCGACCTTGTGATATCAGATTAAGGGTTAGAAAATTGGAAGGTTTAATTTATAACTGATAGACACGAGGGTAGTAGCGCTTATAATGAATAATAAAGAAAGTATCTCATTATAAGAAAATATTTTTATATTACAATATAAGCATTAAAATCTACAAATAAAGAATTCATTTTAAATCTAAATAGCGTTGCATAACAAGTAGAAACTAATATAGCGTCCAAACAATCTCTCTTTGTAATTTCTTACGTTCATTTCTACCTTTATAAATATATTTATTTAATTTAGGATTCTTTTTAAATATCCCTTTGTTTCCGTTCCGATATTTTGTGTAACTACCTGTCTGTCATGGACAACTTTTTAAAGTGATTATCTGCTTATTTTCACAGTTTCTTTTAATACAAATTCTTTAGGAAATAAATACCAATGAACTCCAAAATGTCGATGCACGCCACCGTAAGAAACTCGTAATTCAGTCACTTCACGAATTGAAATGAACCAAACAAATCAATAAACTTAGATCATTTAGGATTATTACTGAAGCGATAAAACCTCTTCACAGTTAGGATAAACCTGCAACCCTCCCTTGTCCATTCATTCCATTCGCAACTGGCGCTAATGTCACTTATGTTCGTGCATAACTCACTAACACCAGCGTCGCTACACAAAATAGGGGTGCTAATGCTCAAATGGAACAGAAAAACACACCATCTGTTAACAATCTACTCGTAAAATGTATACAGCTTTTTGCATAACTGATATCGATACTAATTCAATTGCGTTTGCTTTTCATTGCTGTGTTTTAGTGGATGATTTATGCGATGCAATTACGTACAAATACTTTTATCTCTGTATATTAGTTTCGTATGCGTAGTTTTAAGGAATCGTGGAAAGGCTTTGAAAGAAGCTAAAGCTGCAATTAATATCATAACAGACTAATTAACACTGACAAATTTCTGAAGTTGATTTAACAGAGGGTTGTTGTACAAAATTTTTTGCCGAGGATTTTTTAAACAATTACATGGTATTTAAGTTTATTATTTTTTAATTTTTCGTCTATACAGAAAATTATTTGCTTTTGTCGTTGATATTTCACTCTGCTACGTACCTAGACGTAGCCGCAAGAAAAGTAAATACCAGGCTAACTACCAAACGCGGAGAATGGGGGGATTCACCAAAAAGAAACAAAAAAAAACACATCGCCCACGACTATCTATTAACACATAAAAATCAATAAAGGATTCTGTACAAACAAGCAAAAAGAAAATAAATAAAATATTATTATTTCAAAGCAAACAATTATATTGTACGAACAATTTAGGAATTTAGATACGAAGTGCGCATCTCGTATTTCACACAAAATAAAATTAAGCAGTGGTAAATAAACATGTGAGAGCTTTTGTCAAGCGTTTTTAAAATTTTACCTAATACTTTTTGTAAAATAAATAATTAGTAACAAAGAATTAACGTGTGGGAGCTTTAGTCAAACATCTTTTAACTCGTACATAGTACCGTTTGTAAAATAAACCAATCAGTATAAAGGAATAAGCGTGCGTCAGTCCACCATTTTTAACAATGGTACATCACACCTGTAAAGCGATACTATCGATTAGTAGTAACGAACAATAGTTCTACAATGTCACGTTTTTTGTCACGTAACTACACCAAACGTTGATACGGAGTATACCATTGACACACACAAAAGAAAACGAGTTGCATACCTGTAGGTGTCCGGATACTTAGCTTGCAAACCGTCGAGGGTAAGTCAACACAGAAACGCCACGGTATTCAGGATCCCTTCACTCTGCCATCGTAATTACAGCAGCGGTCCACAGACAAAAACAGCTAGTACTCGAGAAGAGGCACAGTTGAGCTAGTCAGGGGAGCTGAAGGAGTTTGAAGGTGAAATAACCAGGGTAAGGAATTTTTTTTTAATTTTTATTTTTTTTTAAACTTCTGAATTTTTGAAAATGTTATGTTGACCCTTAGGGGCACGAATTTTAATAGTAAATCTAGAGACTGTCTCGACTTCCACGGCAATATATATATATATATATATATATATATATTGCTGTGAAACCTTTGCTGACACCTTTGGTCACGGGAACTGGCCCTTTCAAAAAAAACATTAGAGCCCCACAGATTGGGCGTCATGTATGCTGTGATTCTCTTCGGATACTCGCCTCTTTACTCTTTCCGCCTCGGCTGCTCACCTAGTTAAAACTTTCATCCTCATTCATAAAAAAAACAAATACATTCCTACCACAAACATCAACGTTAACTCTATTTACATCAATATTCAGAATACATTAAATTTTCCAAAATTAAATTTCAGCATAAATTTCAGTATCATAAAATTTCAAAATCAAATTTGTCATCATTTTAAATTTGCATCCAGAATTAAAGTCCTTGTAGGATGCCTACTAATTAATTTAACAATATTAGCAGACCTGAGTCTGAATAAAAGGGAGCATTTTCCACGCCTTTACTTTAATTAAACAGGTTCGTCTAATTGAGCTCAAAGACAAACCCAAAGTTTCATCATAATCAAGAACATAAATACTAAATACTCCTTTCTACCTAAACAAGAAAATTTCACCTTAAAATTAAAATTTTGTTGTTTGTACAAATTCACTATTGTCCATTTTAAGTAAACCAATTATAAAGTTATTCAACACACACCAAAACATCAAAATTCAACAACAAAGCATAAGTTACCTGAAGGTTACTGCACTAGTGGCTTCAATGTACATCGTCCTTGCTAATTTCACCATTCCAACTGGGTTATGTTTACGTCCTCGGATTACTGGTCGCTTTTAAACATTTTCTCTACACCACCATTCATCTAAACTTGTTTCAGGGCTTTTCAAGAACGCATCTATGTATATCTAAACTTGCTTTATGGGTCCACTCACGATTACGAATAACATTTGATTATTAACACCCCGGAAAAATAGCAAAGAAATTCATACTTCTTTCACGCTATACGCCAAAACTGCCTACTTTTGTTTATTCATTTATCGTTACAATTTTGATAGTTGGTACAGTAATACTCGCACATATAACTAAATTTTATTACCTTGTATCGTGGCACGTAAAGAGCAAACTGTTTTAAAGTATTTAATAATCACCAAAATATACGAGCAAACTGTTTAAATCAAAGTCGAAAATCTAAGAGCACTTTTTAAAGCATCGAATAGTCAAAATCTAAGAGAGCAAAACTCATATTAACACTGGTATATATAATAGCTCGCCCGTGCGCCGCTTTTGTCCCCAAAACGGACAATTCTTAGAATTTCGCATTCTATATTCCCATCTCGACCGCCCGTGCGTCGGTTCTACAAAATTTGCACACGCGCCAGTTGAAAATCTCAGAAAATTTCCACACGGCACGCAACGTCTGAGAATACCTAATTAAATTTTATACAGAAATCGTTGTTTCTACCTCTGATATTTGCATCATATTTTCAACCAATCGTGACCCTCGTGACGTTGCTCAAATCCCGCCTTTTACTATACGTGTCTCTGTCTTGCGCATATTATCCGTCTCTATCTACCCTGTTCTGAGTGGTACAAATCGAAATTACTTTAGTATCGGTTATTTTCAATCCACGTGTATTCTTATCTGGGTTAAATAACCCCGTATCTAGCCGTCCCGTGAATATTAAGCGACGGTTTCTCCAAGATTCTCTGTAACCATTTGTTATCTGCAAAATTTACGCAGAACGAGCCTTTTAAAAATACGCAGGTGTTCAATCGTCCTACTTCTAACTAACACTTCTACGATTTGAATATTATTGGGTTTTTACAAGCTTTTATGCGTATTATATGTTCCTAACGGTTCAATTAACTCCAATTAAAATAATACCCTTTAATTTTTAGTGAACCCTAATTAAATATTCAATTATTATCTGTACATTTTGTTTAATACTTGTTACCCAAACTTGAATCAATTAATATAAATTTTGCACGTAATTTCCATTTGTTTCTTTACTCAGAATAATTAAATTACACTTTAAGCATTTTAATACTGCTTCTTTTTATATAAAGCGTCTTGTACATGATTTAAATCTCTTATTTTTAATGAAACGAATGAATTTTTATTCTCCATGTTTTTTTTTTAATAAAGCGTATTATCTAATAAAATTCCTTATACACGGTGATTAAAATTATTTGATGTAATTCATTAATTTTCTACCCTGGTCTAAATATGAGTAAATATATATAATAATATATATATATTATATATATATATATATATAATTATTATAGTTTTCACTACTTTGATATTCATTTAGAATTGATATTCGGGTTTGTAGTCAATTAGGCAATTAAAATCCTTTGATGATTAACGAGCTTGAAAGATTTTATTTTCTTCTTCAGGAAACTGCAAATATGTATAATTACAAGATGTAATTAAAATGTTTACTTACGATCTAGAGTCTAATCTTAAATGTGAGAAGCATGAAACTATTTTAACTAAAACGACTATTTTAGGGTTGACATTTAAAACTATTGACACATACTTGATGAATAATTAAAACGGAATAGTTATTGCATTACAATGAAGGTTGCATTAATAAATAAATCTAAAAATACATTGATGGATATAAGGGGTGTTGTTATGAAAATAAAATAATTAATATGAATTAAATTATGATTGTTGACATGTAATAAACTAAGATAATAGCTGCAAGGAGATTTGTTTAATAAATTAATCAATTGTAGGGGTGTTGGTATTCTTTATTATTAATGTGATTTCCCTTTTTAGCAATATACCTGTCGAATTAGTTAAACTTAGTATAACAACCCGTTGGCATACTATACAAACAAATTGCAATATAACCAAAACAAAATTCTTAAATTTAATAGACTTTCTTTTTGATACTACATATTTCTCTTTTGATAATAAATTTTATAAACAAATACTTGGTACCCCTATGGGAGCCAGTGTTTCACCTATATTAGCACAATACGTTATGGATGACCTACTAGACAATTGCATCTCTAAACTTAATTTTGATCCTTCCTTCATTAAAAAATATGTTGATGATCTAATCTGCTGTATTCCTTCTGGTAGTGAAGATCATGTACTTCAAATCTTCAACAGTTACCATCCTACCATCCAATTTACAATTGAAAAAGAAATTAATGGCACCATCCCGTTTTTAGATACTCTTATCATCCATAAAGACAATATCCTCATTACAGATTGGTATAGAAAACCTAGCTCTTCTGGTCGATATCTAAACTATCATTCGTTTCATCCAACCAGTATGAAAATCAATCTTGTCTTAGGCTTAAAGAAAAGGATAGAACTTCTTTCACATCGCACCCTAAAGAGCAAAAACTTTTTTATTTTAAGAAACCTTCTTCTTCAAAATTCTTACCCCAACTCATTAATAAATAAATTACTTTTCAATATTCCTAATATCAACCATAGTTTAACTACGACGATATCTAATAACCCAAAAATTTTATTCCTCTTCCTTATATAAATAAACTTACAAACAAATTGAAACACATTTTAAAGACATTGAAGGAATACAACTGACAAGTAAACCCGTTTTAACTTTAGATAAAGTGCTTTTAGTAAATTAAAAATCGAACTCCTAAAGATAAACAATCTGAGTCGTATACCAAATACCATGTCAGAACTGTCATGGCAAATATGTGGGACACACATCTAGATGTCTCCGCCAGAATTACTTCTCACAAAAGTGATTGCAATCGAAAAATCATGACCTGTGCATTAGTGTCACACGCTATAGAAACCGGTCACACTTTTAATTACAACAACACTAAAATTATTTTCAAAGAAGATAATTACAAAAAACGTTTGTTTCTCGAAATGGTTGCTATTTCACTACAAGATCTTCCACTAAACAAAAGGACAGACACGCAAAATTTAAATAACATTTATTCATATTTACTATCAATAATAAAGAATACCAACACCCCTACAATTGATTAATTTATTAAACAAATCTCCTTGCAGCTATTATCTTAGTTTATTACATGTCAACAATCATAATTTAATTCATATTAATTATTTTATTTTCATAACAACAACCCTTATATCCATCAATGTATTTTTAGATTTATTTATTAATGCAACCTTCATTGTAATGCAATAATTATTCCGTTTTAATTATTCATCAAGTATGTGTCAATAGTTTTAAATGTCAACCCTAAAATAGTCGTTTTAGTTAAAATAGTTTCATGCTTCTCACATTTAAGATTAGACTCTAGATCGTAAGTAAACATTTTAATTACATCTTGTAATTATACATATTTGCAGTTTCCTGAAGAAGAAAATAAAATTTTCGAAAGCTCGAATCGATCAAAAAGGAGTTCTTAATTTGCCCTAATTGACTACAACCCCGAAACCAATTCCTAAAAATATATATATATATATATATATATATATATATATATATATATTGCCGTGGAACCTTAAAAAATTTTTTGGAGGAAGCTGGGACAAAGCTTTAACATCAGTCCTTTACCAGTGTCATCAAATTATTTTCAAAAATGCACAAAATTTAAAAAAGAATTTCTTACCCTTATTATTTTTGCTTCAAAAATCTTCAGCAGCTTCCCTGGCTAGCTCGGCTGTGCCTCTTCTCGGATACCTAAATATACAACCATTCTTCCTTCACACTCGCATCCCATTCAATAAAATCACCAAATAATACAACAATCATACAATCTTTTATTTACCGCTATTTACAGCCAAATTATTCACATGTATAAAAAACAGTTTGATACACTAATTACACACTCAAAATGTTATATGTTTTTAAAGTCCTTGATTTTCTAATTACTTCAAACAAATTTAATGAGATATGAGTAGATGGGCCCCACATATTACCCTAAATTGACTGTACACTGGAGTATGGTGAGCTCATAATAACCCAGTTTATTTTGTATATGCCTTTTACCTTGCATAAATTAATACAAAAATTTATAGACCCGTTTACCCTTTACAATCCAATTTATAATCAGAATAAAATTTTGTAAGTTGTAAATACACCCTTTTTCAATATTTAACCCCAATAAATTGTCCAGTACATGTATCTTTACCAATAAGTTTATACAAGCATAAATAAACCCCAAAATTCACTCACACAGCACCAAAATTTCACAAAAGTTTATCAAACAACAAAAATTTCAAATAAATTACCTGGAGAATGCTTCAGGCTTCCATTCTTTTGACGATTGCAAGAACACCTCGGCTTTGTTACCATGCGCTGTGATACTTAGCGGAGTCACAGATGATAACACCATGTGCGAGCCAAGCGCCTCGTTTCATAGTACCATTCCATATCAGCATACACAATCCTGATTGCTTGTGATGCTGACCCCACATATATTATGCTTTTATTTATCGTTTTTCGAGCTTTGTATAGTAGTATCCGAACCTCTATAATTTACTATACACTACTCGTATTTTGCGTTAATAAATAGAAGGTCGTTACTAATAAGTTACACGTGCTAGCACTATATTTACTGTATTATCAACACATTCAATACTCACAAAAAAAGCTTCTACTATTATTTTGGTCAACCTTCAGTACTTTGTCGTAGTAACGTAGTATAGAAGCGAAGCGAAGTCAAGAGACAAGAGAGCGTTAATAATTTCGATTCAGTATTTATATTGTTTCAAAATCCTACCCCCGGACACACTTCACGTAAAGAGCTTATTTTCAAATCTAAATTCTACAAATTTTGAATACAACCGTCTTAAAAATTCCTGAAATTTATTCCTTATTTGCTTTTGTCGTTGATATTTCACTCTGCTACGTACCTAGACGTAGCCAGAAGAAAAGTAAATACCAGGCTAACTACCAAACGCGGAGAATGGGAGGATTCGCCAAAAAGAAACCAAAAACACATCGCCCACGACTATCTATTAACACATAAAAATCAATAAAGGATTCTGTACAAACAAGCAAAAAGAAAATAAATTAAATGTTATTATTTCAAAGCAAACAATTATATTGTACGGACAATTTAGGAATTTAGATACGAAGTGCGCATCTCGTATTTCACACAAAATAAAATTAAGCAGTGGTAAATAAACATGTGAGAGCTTTTGTCAAGCGTTTTTAAAATTTTACCTAATACTTTTTGTAAAATAAATAATTAGTAGGAAAGAATTAACGTTGGGAGCTTTAGTCAGACATCTTTCAACTCGTACATAGTACCGTTTGTAAAATAAACCAATCAGTATAAACGTATAAGCGTGTGTCTGTCCACCATTTTTAACAATGGTACATCACACCTGTAGAGCGATACTATCAATTAGCAGCAACGAACAATGGTTCTACAATGTCACGTTTCTTGTCACGTAACTACACCAAACGTTGATACGAAATATGCCATTGACAGACACAAAAGAAAGCGAGTTGCATACCTGTATGTGTCCGGATACTTAACTTGCAAACCGTCGGGGGTGAGTCAACACAGAAACGCCGCGGTATTCAGGATCCCTTCACTCTGCCATCGTAATTACAGCAGCGGTCCACAGACAAAAACAGCTAGTACACAGCAACGAACAGATGGGTCTATACAAAGAAAGAACCCATTTGGCCTCCAGCTAAAAAAGCTAAAATGAGAATCTGATTAGAATGGTTACGCGCGGGTAAACTCACCAATCCACGCAAGGCACCTCCTAGTTGTCGAACAGAAAAAAACAAACGTGTATTGCTTTTGAAATACGGTGACGAATAATGTAGAAAATATGTCGACGCAAAAGCTGTAGAAGCAAATTCAACAAATGGTTCAAATAACACGAATTCGAACTGCAAATCCTAGCTTATCGAAGCGCGATTAAGACTGAAAAACCTGGAGTTTATCGGATAGTTCAATACACTGTGTAGACGAATGTTTAGATGAAAAACACATAAGATGCAATTATTCGCTATCAGAAGGTTTAACAAATTGAAGGTCACTTAAAACAGAATATAAATTATTTAATTATAGCATAAACTTGTCGTTTCCAAGCAAGAAGATTTGAGTTAAGGAATTATTAGAGAGCGTATTTATGATTAATTATGTTAAAGGATTTAACATTAGCAACGGAATTTATTTGAGCGGGTATTGAATTAACCAGAGAAATTTTAAAAGCAAATTGGAACGTTACAAATTCCCCCAAACAAAATTAACAGATCGGTGTAAGAAAACAAAAGTACGAGAGTGGGCAGGACCAAAAAAAAAGAGAGAAAAAAAAACCCAAACATAAAAAGAATTCGCTTAAAAACTACAAGGAAATTCGTTACGAAAACCAAACAAAAAAAAACAGAAAAAAAAGAAACACCCTAAAATAGAAAAAAGAACTCTTTGTAACGGGCATTTTTATAGTTTTAACATTTTACGCTATACTCAATTCTTAAAATACATCGTTTTTGGATCGCTGTTTGTATCAAGTAAATACTTCAAAATAATTCAGAATTGTATGCAATTGAACTCGTGGGTATTAATTAAAGATAGATAAATTGAAGATTGATTCTCATTAATAAATAAATTCCAAGGAATGAATGTTAAACAGCTTGTAATTAATTATAGATTGCATCATTCTTGTCTTGCCATAAATATAAATTTTGTTCCTTATGTGGATATACAAGTCTAGATAAGAGACGATAAGAAGTTGTAATGGGACGAATTAATAGAAACAGACGAGGAGTCGGAGTTCGTTCTTGGTTCCGATATATTAAGTACGTTGAAAATACTGCTTCTTCCTGCTTTTGAGAATAGTGAGAATTAATGCGGGAGTTGTTTTCTTGTGAAATATAAGTTGTATTTTAACTGTATAAAGTGTAGTTCTGATTACTTTTGAAGGAAGTATGCTTTTAGATGTAACGTGTTTGATTGACGGACGTGTTTTAGCGATGCGCGTTACTCTACCAATTGTTTTTTGTTGCTTTTCTGTTGTAAATAAAAGTGATAGAACTTCTCGTGCGTTTTACGGAACATTAATTTAGTGATACGCGTTGCCTTACTAATTGTTGTTTTTGTTGAGTTTCTGTTGGAAATAAAAGTAGAGCTTGTTAAACTCGAGGCACGTGTGTTTTACGGAACATTTGACGGACGGTTTTTATTGCTTACGCGTGCTTACTAATTGTTTTTAGTTGTTTTTCTTGTGAGACAAATGCTTTAAGGAACATTTGACGTACTTTACTACTTTGTGGTTTTAGTTGTTTGTCTTGTGAAATAATAGTCGTAGAACTTGCTAAACTGACCGATTCTTTCTTTAGGATTAATGTGTGTGCGATCTAGTCTAGTGTCCCTTTGTTTTATCAGATTAGTGCATACTTTGGATTATTTAAATACAGTGGATACTGTAGGTTCTGCATTTTTCTAAACACCAAAGAATCTAAAATAGATCAGTGCTTGCGCGAATTTCGGTATTTGCGAAATATAACAGATTACCGGTTTACAAAGGTATTGGTTGAAGTTTCTCACTGTTTTTTGGAGGTTTGTGAAAATAGTATACATTTGATCCCAGTTGAAATTAAACTAGTGCTACAAAATATTTCGAAATTATTGTCTCAGGAAATATAGTTAACAAGAATTTATCAATGCTACATAGTTCCATCAGCATGATAATGTCTGCTGCTAACGCCAGTGAAATACATAGGTGTGATTAGTGTAAAGTGTAAGAAATTCCATCAACACCCACACAGCCAAGGGTGAAGTGCTTCGTTAGTGCAGGACATCGTGAATCTCACACTTCCGTTGCAAGGAAGCGCTGCTGAAGGACTTTTGTAAGTTGAACTATTTCCTACTTGTTATTACTTTAAATATCTATCCGTTGCTTTACCATATCTTTGTCGTTCTGATACCTTTTAAAACAGACTTGCTTGCTATTAAAAAAAAAAAGGAAAAAAAAAAGAAATCAATCCTACTGAATTAATCATATCTATTGTGTCTTACCTATTTATCTTTTGTTAACATTTTGTCTGATTTATGTTTAATTGGTGTGTGAGGAAACGTTTCTGCTACTCCCCAATATTACCTCACTTTGTAATAAAAATTTTTATAATGCTTTTATCGTGATTATATTATATAGATTATCCAAACAGTTTTTTTTCTTACATTCTACAAAGTACTGAATAATTTAGACTTATCATTGCTGCTATGCTTATTCTTTTCTTTATTTCAGGTTTGCTTAACTATTTTTTTTTCTTGCAGGTATTATCACTAACTCCTTACAGCCGCGTACATTGTATGTTGGTCTGCTTTGTACAACCCCCCCAAATCTCCGATTGAGCCCGGTCATTTCTTTGATTTTCTTTTTGTTACGCACGGCTACGAGCCAACGTAGCATAACTTGGGCGCCCGAACAGGGACTGCCACGAAATACGTAACATAGATTTTTGGCGCCCGAACAGGGACTGCCACTAATTACGTAACATCTTGTCCGGAGAAAAAAAGGAAAGAAGGAAGGAAAGACGGATAATACGCAATTAAGGAGGACTAAGGTGGAACGGCCTCAGCACTGCGGAGTCGTCAATGGACGGATGTTTCTCAAAAGAAACAGTACGGTTATCAACTTCAAAAGAAGAAAAGGAACGAAGAAGAAAACCAACAGTGTCGACCAAAACAGGACCCAAGGTCAAGCCTCAAGTAAACAAAAAGGACAACAAGAGACAACGTGAGAAAGAGAGGAGGAACGCTGGTAAAAGTAAACGGTGTACTACAAACTGTAATAACCAAAAATCGTAACCGAAGAATCAAAGAAAAGAAATGCTGACTAGTCCTTAGGTCGACTAAGTCGTGTTTTCTGAAGAAAGAAAAACGGACTAGGAAGCACCTACCACAGGAACGGATGGACGAAACACAATCAGTATAGAGACCGTCAGCAAAAAGACCAGAAAAAACTAGGGAAAGGAAAGTGGAGCGAAAGGAACGAGAAAAAAAGAAAAAACCAAAAAGAATAACACCAACACCAAGTACAAAACCCAAAAAAAAACTAAAAATCGTACTAAACAAAATAAAACAGAATCCCAGTGTAGTTATGTATGAGTAGGTGTGTGCGTGTGCGTGCGTGTGTATGTATATATGTGTGTGTGTGTGTGTGGGTGTAAGAAGTGTGTGTGTAGGTGTTGTGCGTGTATAAAGTGTGTGTGTGTGTGTGTGTGTATGTGTTGTGTTGGACCGTTATAGTCGCCTCTTACGACAGGTAGGTCGTACCATGGGGCTATTCTATTCCCGGATTCACACGGGTTCAAGGAGTACAAAGAGGAAACGAAAGAATGGAGAACCAAGTAGAACTATGTGTTTATGAAATATGTGGGTGTATGTGTGTATAAAGTGTGTATGTTGATGTAGTGTGCGTGTTAAAGTGTGTGTATGTGTTGGATCGCTGTAGTCGCCTCCTACGACAGGCAGGTCCGCTGTGGGACTATTCTATTCCCGGACCCACACGGGTTCAAGGAGTACAAGGAGGGAATGGAAGAAAGAAGAACCAAGAAGAGAACGGAAGAAACAAGAACCAAGTAGAACTGTTTGTTTATGAAGTGTGTGGGTATGGATTGGACGTATATAAGGGGTGTGTGTGTGTTGTGTTGGACCGCTGCAGTCGCCTCTTACGACAGTTAGTTCGTACCGTGGGACTATTCTATTTCCGGACCCATACGGGTTAAGAAAAAGCAAGAAAACGAAAGAAAACCTAGCAAAACAGGGAAATAAATAAAAAGAAAACTTAAAGTCCAGAAATCAAAACCTAAGGAGAGCAAAGTTGGCATAAGAATCGGGGGCGCGAGGACTAGATATTGGATTTAAGACGTTTGCGTCGCCAGAAGGAGAACGGAACGAGATCAAGGACATTAGGACTTCGCCGACATACAGCTTCCGGTTCGGAAGGATCATTGACAAATTTCTGCCTCTTATGGGCAGTTTTCAAAAAACAGGGACGGCAGGGGGTGTAGTAGTTGTAGCACGAGGATGGTTTAGGAAGCTCGAAGCGAGTTAAAGAAGAAAATTGTTTGTTGTTAGGATTGGAGGTAAGAAAGTCAACGGTAGAAAAGGAAACATTATGGGTTTTTAGAATATCCACTGTAAAAAGAGAAAAAGTATTGGCTGTACGAGAATCAACCTTACGAAAAGAAACACAAGAAAAGCACAATTCAGTTAAGTTAGATAGAGGGACAGAAGTGAATAAAATTTAATCGATGTTAGATAAAGGACTAGAAGTATCACAGTTAGGAAATAAAACAGCATTGGCTGTAGGAATATCAACCCTTGGAAAAGAGCAGAATCCGTTAACACTTCAGTAACATTACATAAAGGAACAGAATCAGGTAGAACATCAACGTTACAAGAACAACCAGTATCAAGAACTTTATTCACAACAGATAAGGAATCAGAATCAGGTTGACCTTCGTCAACATAACAAGACATTAGCTAGGATTTCACTAACTTTAGTTACAAGAACAGATGCAAGTAGCATTTTGTCAGCATGTGAAAAATGAGTAAGAGTAGGTAGCGTTTCATTAACGTCCGATAAAGGAGTAGAATCAAGTAGGACTTCATCACTGATAGACAACAGAGTAGGAACAGACAAAACTTCAGCCACCATAGGAAGTGATTCCTTAACAATAGTAGATAACGAAACAGGATCAGGTAAAACTTTTACGACAACAGCAAGAAGCATCATAGCGACGGGTTCCCTGACTTCAACAGGACCTTCTCTATCCGTATTAGGAGTTATCGTCAGTTCAGCTACAGCTGTTATTGTAGACACGACAGAAATTTCTTGAATAGAACAATTTAAGAAAACAGAAACATGTAAAATTTTAACAGCAACAGCAACAGACATGAAAATACAGGTTTGTGAACTTCGACAGGACCTTCACTGACTAAATTAGGAGTTATTGTCACTTCAGAGACATTTGTGTTTGCAGACACGACAGGAATTTCTTGGGTAGAAACATTTGAGAAAGCGGGAACATGTAAAATTTTGGCAGCAACAGCAACAGACATTAAAAATACAGGTTCATGAACTTCAACCGGACCTTCGCTGACTAAATTAGAAATTATCGTCACTTCAGCGACATGTGTGCTTGCAGACACGACAGAAAAACCTTGGGTAGAATTGTTTACGAAAGCGGGAACAAACTCTTGAGAAGCTACCTGCAAGTCACTAATCCGAAGCATGGGTTTTAATGGTGGTGAAGGCACAGTTTGGGGTGAGAGTGAATAAGTAGGGCGAGCAAAGTAGAATAGGAGGTAGAACTAGAAACGGAGAAAATTTTGCTCGAAGCTGTATTCGCCGAAGAAGGGTAGGTTTTGATAGCAGTAGCAGGATTACCTGGATGAGGAACAGAAGAAAACGTAGAGTGAGAAGCAGAAGGAAATAGGCAGCTAGAGGTGAGGACAGAATTTGAAGTATGATTCGAAGATCTATTAGTAGGAGGATGACAGTTTGGACAGTTGCGGCGAGAAACTCCCTTACATCCACAACCATAAAAGTGGAGTACTTGAGGACGAGTACAGCATGTGAAAACATGACCAGATTTGTCGCAATTAAAGCATATGACCTGTCGAGTAGAAGCAGAATTAGAAAAAAGAACAGTAGAACGTACGGAAGAAGTATCGGATCTGCTCGTAGGCGTAAGAAAAATCTTAACTCGGTCGTGTGAAGCAAAAGTATTTTACTCAATAGTAACAAAATTCGGGAATTTAAAATGTTGAATCAGTAAATTAGACGACTTTCCGTCAGAAAACCTATGCCCGTAACTACGATACCAAAGTGGCGCTTTGGCCTCGAACAAGTCCACTGCAGACTCAAATAACTGCAATTCTGACACATGGTGAGTTCGTCGGAGTTCTTCGACTCGTCTCAAAAAATCATGTACAATAAGAGTGTTCGGGACACCAGAAAATTTCAAGTTCCACTCCCACACAGGAAGACCTTGGTAGGAAGTCAAAAAAAGAGTCATTTTGAATACGAACAAGAAAGAAATTGGTAGAAAGTAACTAAATAAAGGCTAACCGTAACTCAATAAAAACTAAAAGAAAATTATTGCGAATACATGACAATTTAAAACATATCCGACGGATAAACTTCAGAAATACCAATAGGAGCGAAACAACAAAATAAAAATTAAAATAGGGCTGTAGAATAAAAGAGAAATCGGAGAAAGAAACTAACTCTAGACTTGACGGAGAAAACGAAATAGATGGAACGAAGAAAAAAATTCTTGGGCGCCAAAGTTTTCAATGGACTAGGATTATTGACGAAAACACAAGTCCAATAATCTAAAATTAACCGACCGATAATATTGAGCGATTAGGAAAAAAACAAAACTAAAATTTAAGAAGATCGAACCGTATGGAGGCGACAGCAAAGAGCCGAAAGAAAAAGGAAGTAACAGTTCGAACGTAAAGGAAGGAAAAACAAGTAGCACCAGGCCGAGAAATGCGGGTAATGTCGGAAATTAGGCAGTATTGACAAACAAAAATTAAGCGAAACCAAATCGGAAGCAAAGTTACACTAAACAAAATCGGAACCCAAATTAACGAATACCAAAATCAAAGCAAACACTACCCAAGACAAAATCGGAGCCGAAAAAATTCACTAAAACAAACTCGCAGCTCCACGCCAGGGAGACAGAATTTATGCTACGTACCTAGACGTAGCCGGAAGAAAAGTAAATACCAGGCTAACTACCAACCGCGGAGAGTGGGGGAACTCGCCTACATACCAAAAAGAAACAAAAAAAACCACATTGCCCACGATTATCTATTAACACATAAAAATCAATAAAGGATTCTGTACAAACAAGCAAAAAGAAAATAAATTAAGTGTTATTATTTCACAGCAAACAATTATATTGTACGGACAATTTAGGAATTTAGATACGAAGTGCGTATCTCGTATTTCACACAAAATAAAATTAATCAGTAGTAAATAAACCTGTGAGAGCTTTTGTCAAGCGTTTTTAAAATTTCACCTAATACTTTTTGTAAAATAACTAATTGGTAGGAAAGAATTAAAGTGCGGGAGCTTTAGTCAGACATCTTTTAACTCGTACCTAGTACCGTTTGTAAAATAAACCGATCAGTATAAACGTATAAGCGTTTGTCTGTCCACCATTTTTAACAATGGTACATCACACCTGTAGAGCGATACTATCAATTAGCAGCAACAAATAATAGATCTACAATGTCACGTTTCTTGTCACGTAACTACACCAAACGTTGATACGGAATATACCATTAACACACACAAAAGAAAGCGAGTTGCATACCTGTATGTGTCCGGATACTCAGCTTGCAAACCGTCGGGGGTGATCCATTCATCCTGCCATCGTAATTACAGCAGCAGTCTACAGACAAAAACAGCTAATCTACAGCAACGAACAAGTGGGTCTACACAAAGAAAGAACCCATTTGACCTACAGCTAAAGAAAGCTAAAAATAGAATCTGATTAGAATGGGTACGCACGGGGAAACTCACCAATCCACGCAAGGCACCTCCTAGTTGTCAAACAGAAAAAAAAAGTGCATTGCGTTTGAAATACGGTGACGAATAATGTAGAAAATATATCGACGCACAAGCTGTAGAAGCAAATTAGGCGTCGTCGTGGATGAATGTAGTAAGCGTTAGACTACGGATCCCAAGGTCTTGGGTTTGAATCCCTACACGGCCGACTGCTTGAAAAATTTCTGGGCAACAAAAAACTCGCTTCCTGGCCAATGTAGTACCTTCAGGTGGAGCATTGGAAATGTAAATGCAATGTTGTTATATAATTTTTACTTTTTGGTTAATATAATGCAGAGGGTGGCTTCAATTAAGATGACATAGAGCCAAGCAGTGTTGCCAAAAATAATTATTTAAGCTTCCGGACTAGTCTCAGGGTGTATCCTGCGGAAGCATGAGATGGGGGGGCGGTCTTTTCCATTAATTAACCTGTCTTTGTACAATTTTAGGGTGCCACTACGTCAAACACATAAACAAAAAATAATCTTCTTAAGGAAAGACGTAGATAAACCTTAAGGGAATTAACTTATGCCTGAAGATAGATACTCAACAACATAACTGTGTTTCATTTACACTTAAACATTGTAACTAGAATTTCCAGAAATAAAACTATTACCTTAGTTTGCAGATATGTAATAAAGTTATTTGGAGTTCTTGTATATACAAAAAAATAAATAAAATAAATTAAAGACAATCAAAATTATAAGAACATGAAGTGGAAAAGTCTTATCGATGCTGAATTGACAAATTAGCAGTTGCTAGTGGGTGAAGCCCATCATAAAAATAATATCTCATTACATTAAGCGAACGCTTCGAACCTAGCGATTGTTAGTGGGTGAAGCCCATCAAAGAAAATTATTTCATTACATTAAACAAATGCTTCAAGTAAAGATCTTTGTTCTCGGCTCACAAGAATAATTCAAAGATTAGCTTATTATACAATTCATCTGTACAACATACATTTGACTTGTTTGAGTAAACACGCAACTCCAGATGTTTATCTGGCAGATGTTAAACCAAGATGTGCCCTAATCGACTATTTAAATTTAACAAGTAATACAAAAAAATTTAGCCAGATTATCTAACATATTCTAAATAAAGTGATTTTATTTTTACCGGAAAACTTTCTAATTCTGTATTCAAAAACACTAAAACTATTTTAAATCGTTAGGCAAATTATCTTATATGTATTCAGTAACACATAATTTATTTTAATAAGAAAGCTTTTATACCTTAGTATATAAAAATATGCTACAATTTTAAAATCGTTTAACAGAAAACTTTAATATATTTAATTATCAAAAGTGTATTGAATTTCTAAAAATCATTTAGAAAATTATTTATCCTTTAAGTCGACAACGTTACTCAATAAGCTTAATTCTTGCTTGGGTCGATGTTTATTTCAACAAATAATACCGTACTTACCGAAGGGAAGTGTTCACACACGTACAACACCTGCAGATTGCAACCACGTGTCAACGTAGGTACATTACCAACGAATGGATCGACATCTCCAAAGCTTATCGACTTCCATACGGCCCAAAATTATGCTAATCAATTCAGAAATCCATTATATATTTATTATTAAAGGTGAAACCTATAGATGAAACTGCTTGCGTTTTATAGACCTTGTTTATTTTGCTGATTGTCTTCAATAAATCTATACCCTCTTTATACACCAAGCGACGTGTCTCTCCCACGAATCGAATTTTATTCGACTCATCTTGGTAGGGAAACTTCCTACCACGTTTCTTTTAGTATTCTTCTTTATCTGACTACATCCGATACAAGAATAGATCAAGTACATCGGGCAGACGCCTTGAACCCCACGCGCATGACAGCGCGGATCGATAAACAAGTCGACTATATATTCACGCCTGGATCGCGGCAATCCATCAAACATATAGCAATTTGGTAATTGCCTATATGTGAAACGTTACAATGTAGAAGCAAATTCAACAAATGGTTCAAATAACACGAATTCGAACTGCAAATCCTCGCTTATCGAAGCGCGATTAAAACTGAAAAACCTGGATTTTATCGGATAGTTCAATACACCGTGTAGACGAATGTTTAGATGAAAAACACATAAGATGCAATTATTCACTATCAGAAGGTTTAACAAATTGAAGGTCACCTAAAACAGAATATAAACTATTTAATTATAGCATAAACTTGTCGTTTCCAAACAAGTAGATTTGAGTTAAGGAATTATTAGAGAGCGTATTTATGATTAGTTATGTTAAACGATTTAACATTAGCAACGGAATTTATTCGAGCGGGTATTGAATTAACCAGAGAAATTTTAAAAGCAAATTGGAACGTAACAAATTCCCCTCAAGCAAAATTAACAGATCGGTGTAGGAAAACAAAAGTACGGGAGTGGGCAGGACCAAAAAAAAGAGAAAAAACCCAAACATAAAAAGAATCCTCTTACAAACTAAAAGGAAATTCGTTACAAAAACCAAACAAAAAAAACAAAAAAGAAAAAAGAAACACCCTAAAATAGAAAAGAGAACTTTTGTCCGGAGAGAAAAAGGAAAGAAGGAAGGAAAGACGGATAATACGCAATTAAGGAGGACTAAGGTGGAACGGCCTCGGCACTGCGGAGTCGTCAATAAACGGATGTTTCTCAAAAGAAACAGTACGGTTATCAACCTCAAATGAAAAAAGGAACGAGGAAGAAAATCAACAGTGCCGGCCAAAACAGGACCCAATGTCAAGCCTCAAGTAAACAAAAAGGACAACAAGGGACAACGTGAGGAAGAGAGGAGGAACACTGGTAAAAGGAAGCGGTATACTACAAACTGTGGTAACCAAAAGTCGTAACCAAAGACCCAAGAAAAGAAATGCTGACTAGTCCTTAAGTCGACTAAGTCGTGTTTTCTGAAGAAAGAAAAACGGACTAATAAGCACTTACCACAGGAACGGATGGACGAAACACAATCAGTATAGAGACCGACAGCAAAAAAGGCCAGAAAAGAATAGGGAAAGGAAAGTTGAGCGAAAGGAACGAGAAAAAAAGAAAAAAACCAAAAAGAATAACACCAACACCAAGTACAAAACCCAAAAGAAACTAAAAATCGTACTAAAGAAAATAAAACAGAATCCCAGTGTAGTTATGTATGAGTAGGTGTGTGCGTGTGCGTGCGTGTGTATGTATATATATATATGTATATATATATATATATATATATATATATATATATATATTGCTGTAATACCACCAAAATCCGGGTACTCCGCTTTTCGAATCGAGCCCCTACGAATTGGATGTCCAGAATGCTGTGAATCCTATAAAAAGCCTCGCCAGTTATCTTAACTGTGTTGGTCCATTGACTTTCTTCTGTTCATCGCCTCGGCTGAGCCCCTTTCTAGATAACTTACATCCTCAATCATAAAAAAAACAAACACATTCCTACCACAAACATCAACGTTAACTCTATTTACATCAATATTCACAATACATTAAAATTTGAAAATTAAAACTCAGCATAAATTTCAGTTTTAAAAAGAATTTCAAGATTAATTTTCTTATCATTTTAATGTGCATCCAGAATTAAAGTCCTTGTAGGATGCCTACTAATTAATATAACAATATATGCAGACCGGAGTCTGAGTACAAAGGGAGCATCTACCACCCCTTTACGTTAATTAACCAGGTTCGTCTAATTGAGCTCAAAGACATACCCAAATTTTCATCATAATCCCGAACATCAATACTAAATACCCCTTTCTACTTAAACAAGCAAATTTTACCTTAAAATTAAAATTTTATTATTAGTACAATTTCACTAATGTCCATTTAACGTAAATCAATTATAAAGTTATTCAACACACACCAAAATATCAAAGTTCAAACAAAATAGTATAATTTACCTGAAGTTTACTGCACTCGTAGCTTCAATGTACATCGTCCCTTTCGTTAATCACACCATTCCAACTGGATTATATGTACGGCTTCTGATTCTCAACGCTTTTAAAATTTTCTCCATCACCATTCATCTAAAGTTGTTTCAGGGCTTTTCCGGAACTCATCTGTGTATATCTGACCCTTGTTTTGTGGATCCAGACACATTTATGAACCATTTAATTATTCACCCCCGCAAAATAGCAAAGAAATTCATACTTCTTTCACCAATATACGCCAAAACTGCCTACTTTTGGTGTATTCATTTGTCGTCGTAAATTTTACTAATTGGTACAGTGATACTAAATTTTATTACCTTGTATTTAAGTGCACTAAAGTACATTCATGTTAGCACGTAAAGAACAAACTGTTTTAAATCACCAAAATATACGAGCAAACTTTAAATTATTCTATCAAACTAAAAAGCACTGTTTAACGTATTGAATCAAGTCGCGGATGTCAGAGAGCTTGTTTATATTCACCTGGGTATATATAGAAGTTAGCCTGTCTGTCGGTCGAGTCCTCAAAACGGGCAATTCTAAAGAATTTCGCATTCTCGGTTCCCATTCCGTAGCCCGCGCGTCGGTTTTTACGAATTTTGTACTCACCCCAGTTAAATCTCAGAAATTTCAACACGGCACGCACCGCCTGGAAATAACTAATTGACTTTTATTCAGAAATGTTATTTTCACCTCTCAAATTTTGCCTTTTACTTTCAACCAATCGCAACCCCATGACGTTGCTCTACTCACGCCTTTAACTATATGTGTCTCGGTCTTGTGCATATTATCTGTCTCTATCTAACCTGTTCTTATTGATGCAAATTGATATTCTTTATTATCGATTATTTTAGTCCATGTGGAGTGTGAAATAACCCACCTTTAGCATTTCTCGTAACTATTATGCGATGGTTTCTCCAAGATTCTTTGAAACCATTTGTTATCTACAAAATTTTCGCCGAATGAGCTTTTTAAACTACGCAGGTGTTCAAACATAATATTAATTCTCAGAGCTTTATTTTCTGGTATTATAATCTTGGATTTTCACAGGCTTTTATGCTTATTATTAATAATGGTTTAATTAACTCCAATTAAAATTGACTTCTATCCTTTCATTTTTAGCGAATACAAATTAAATATTAATTATTATGTGTACACTTTGTTTAATACCGGTTACTTAAAATAGGGTTAATTAATATAAATTTTGCACGTAATTTCCATTTGTTTCTTTCCTCGGAATAAATACATTACACGTAGAGCTTGTTAATACTGTTTCTTTTGATATAAAGCGTCTTGTACATGATTTAAATCTCTTATTTTTACTGAAACGAATGAATTTTTATTCTCCACGGTGTTTTAATAAAGCGTATTATCTAATAAAATTCCTTATACACGGTGATTAAAATTATTTTATGTAATTCATTAATTTTCTACCCTGGTCTAAATATGAGTAATATATATATATATATATATATATATATATATTGTGTGTGTGTGTGTGTGTGGGTGTAGGTGTTGTGCGTGTATAAAGTGTGTGTGTGTATGTGTTGTGTTGGACCGCTATAGTTTCTTCTTACGACAGGCAGGTCGTACCATGGGGCTATTCTATTCCCGGACCCACACGGGTTCAAGGAGTACAAGAAGGAAACGAAAGAAAGGAGAACCAAGTAGAACTGTGTGTTTATGAAATGTGTGGGTGTATGTGTGTATATAGTGTGTATGTTGATGTGGTGTGCGTGTATAAAGTGTGCGTGTGTGTATGTGTTGGATCGCTGTAGTCGCCTCTTACGACAGGCAGGACGGCTGTGGGACTATTCCATTCCCAGACCCACACGGGTTCAAGGAGTACAAGGAGGGAGTGCAAGAAAGAAGAACCAAGAAGAGAACGGAAGAAACAAGAACCAAGTAGAACTGTTTGTTTATGAAGTGTGTGGGTATGGATTGGACGTATATAAGGTGTGTGTGTGTGTATGTGTTGTGTTGGACCGCTGTAGTCGCCTCTTACGACAGTTAGTTCGTACCGTGGGACTATTCTATTTCCGGACCCATACGGGTTAAGAAAAAGCAAGAAAACGAAAGAAAACAGGGAAATAAATAAAAAGAAAACTTAAAGTCCAGAAATCAAAACCTAAGGAGAGCAAAGTTGGCATAAGAATCGGGGGCGCGAAGACTAGATATTGGATTTAAGACGTTTGCGTCGCCAGAAGGAGAACGGAACGAGATCAAGGACATTAGGACTTCGCCGACATACAGCTTCCGGTTCGGAAGGAGCATTGACAAATTTCTGCCTCTTATGGGCAGTTCTCCAAAAAACAGGTTCGGCAGGGGGTGTAGTAGTTGTAGGCGTCGCCGTGGATCAATGTAGTAAGCGTAAGACTACGGATCCCAAGGTCCTGGGTTCAAATCCTGACACGGCCGACTGCTTGAAAAATGACAGGTGAGCATTTTTCACAAAAATTACGCCCTCGTTCGGATGAGAGGTTAAATGGAGGTCCCGTGTGTGAGTGTTGTCACGCACGTTAAAGATCCCTACCTTGTCTGGAACGGCAAGGGTTCGGCAAAATTCTAAATTTCTAGGCAACAAAAAACTCGCCTCCTGGCCAATGTAGTACCTTCTGGTGGAGCATTGGAAATATAAATGCACGGTGTAGTAGTTGTAGCACGAGGATGGTTTAGGAAACTCGAAGCGAGTTAAGGAAGAAAATTGTTTGTTGTTAGGATTGGAGGTAAGAAAGTCAACGGTAGAAAAGGAAACATCATGGGTTTTCAGAATATCCACTGTAGAAAGAGAAAAAGTATTGGCTGTACGAGAATCAACCTTACGAAAAGAAACACAAGCAAAGCACAATTCAGTTAAGTTAGATAGAGGGACAGAAGTAAATAAAATTTGATCGATGTTAGATAAAGGACTAGAAGTATCACAGTTAGGAAATAAAACAGCATTGGCTGTAGGAATATCAACCCTTGGAAAAGGAGCAGAATCCGCTAACACTTCAGTGACATTACATAAAGGAACAGAATCAGGTAGAACATCAACGTTACAAGAACAACCAGTATCAACAACTTTATACACAATAGATAAGGAAGCAGAATCAGGTTGACCTTCGTCAACATAAGAAGACATTAGCTAGGATTTCACCAACTTTAGTTAAAAGAACAGATGCAAGTAGCATTTTGTCAGCATGTGAAAAATGAGTAAGAGTAGGTATCGTTTTATTAACGTCCGATAAAGGAGTAGAATCAAGTAGGACTTCATCACTGATAGACAACAGAGTAGGAACAGACAAAACTCCAGCCACCATAGGAAGTGATTCCTTAACAATAATAGATAACGAAACAGGATCAGGTAAAACTTTGACGACAACAGCAAGAGGCATCATAGCGACGGGTTCCCTGACTTCAACAGGACCTTCTCTATCCGTATTAGGAGTTATCGTCAGTTCAACTACAGCTGTTATTGTAGACACGACAGAAATTTCTTGAATAGAACAATTTAAAAAAACAGAAACATGTAAAATTTTGACAGCAACAGCAACAGACATGAAAGATACAGGTTCGTGAACTTCAACAGGACCTTCACTGACTAAATTAGGAGTTATTGTCACTTCAGCGACATTTGTGTTTGCAGACACGACAGGAATTTCTTGGGTAGAAACATTTGAGAAAGCGGGAACATGTAAAATTTTGACAGCAACAGCAACAGACATTAAAGATACAGGTTCATGAACTTCAACAGGACCTTCGCTGACTAAATTAGAAATTATCGTCACTTTAGCGACATGTGTGCTTGCAGACACGGCAGAAAAACCTTGGATAGAATTGTTTAAGAAAGCGGGAACAAACTCTTGAGAAGCTACCTGCAAGTCACTGATTCGAAGCATGGGTTTTAATGGTGGTAGAGGCACAGTTTGGGGTGAGAGTGAATAAGTGGGGCGAGCAAAGTAGAATAGGAGGTAGAACTAGAAACGGAGAAAATTTTGTTCGAAGCTGTATTCGCCGAAGAAGGGTAGGTTTTGATAGTAGTAGCAGGATTACCTGGATGAGGAACAGAAGAGAACGTAGAGTGAGAAGCAGAAGGAAATAGGCAGCTAGATGTGAGGACAGAATTTGAAGTATGATTCGAAGATCTATTAGTAGGAGGATGACAGTTTGGACAGTTGCGGCGAGAAACTCCCTTACATCCACAACCATAAAAGTGGAGTACTTGAGGAGGAGTACAGCATGTCAAAACATGACCAGATTTGTCGCAATTAAAGCATATGAACTGACGAGTAGAAGCAGAATTAGAAAAAAGAACAGTAGAACGTACGGAAGAAGTATCGGATCTACTCGTATGCGTAGGAAAAATCTTAACTGCTCGGTCGTGTGAAGCAAAAGTGTTTTACTCAATAGTAACAAACTTATAAGCAAAATTCAGGGATTCTAAATGTTGAATCAGTAAATTAGACGACTTCCCGTCAGAAAACCTATGCCGGTAACTATGATACCAAAGTAGCGCTTTAGCCTCGAACAAGTCCACTGCAGACTCAAATAACTACAATTCTGACACATGGTGAGTTCGTCGGAGTTCTTCGACTCGTCTCAAAAAATCATGTACAGTAAGAGTGTTCGGGACACCAGAAAATTTCAAGTTCCACTCCCACACAGGAAGACCTTGGAAGGAAGCCAAAAAAAAAGTCATTTTGAATCCAAACAAGAAAGAAATTGGTAGAAAGTAACTAAATAAAGGCTAACCGTAACTCAATAAAAACTAAAAGAAAATTATTGCGAATACATGACAATTTAAAACATATCCGACGGATAAACTTCAGAAATACCAATAGGAGCAAAACAACAAAATAGAAATTAGAATAGGGCTGTAGAATAAAAGAAAAATCGGAGAAAGGAACTAACTCTAGACTTGACGGGGAGAACAAAATGTACCGAGATGGAAGGAAGAAAAAAAATCTTGGGTGCCAGCGTTTTCAATGGACTAGGATTATTGGCGAAAACACAAGTCCAATAATCTAAAATTAACCAACCGATAATATTGAGCGACTAGGAAAGAAAACAAAACTAAAATTTACGAAGATCGAACCGTATGTAGGGGACAGCAAAGAGCCGAAAGAAAAAGGAAGTAACAGCTCGAACGTAAAGGAAGAAAAACAAGTAGCATCAGGCCGAGAAATGCGGGTAATGTCGGAAATTAGGCAGTATTGACAAACAAAAATTGGGCCAGAAATTAAGCAAAACCAAATCGGAACCAAAGTTACACTAAACAAAATCGGAACCCAAATTAACGAAAACTAAAATCAAAGTAAACATTACCTAAGACAAAATCGGAGCCAAAAAAATTCACTAAAACAAACTCGCAGCTCCACGCCAGAGCGCCAGAATTTATGCTACGTACCTAGACGTAACCGGAAGAAAAGTAAATACCAGGCTAATTACCAACCGTGGAAAGTGGGGGAACTCTCCTACAAACCAAAAAGAAACCAAAAAAACACATTGCCCACGATTATCTATTAACACATAAAAATCAATAAAGGATTCTGTACAAACAAGCAAAAAGAAAATAAATTAAGTGTTATTATTTCGCAGCAAACAATTATATTGTACGGACAATTTAGGAATTTAGATACGAAGTGCGCATCTCGTATGTCACATAAAATAAAATTAATCAGTAGTAAATAAACCTGTGATAGTTTTTGACAAGCGTTTTTAAAATTTCACCTAATACTTTTTGTAAAATAATTAATCGGTAGAAAAGAATTAAAGTGTCGGAGCTTTTGTCAGACATCTTTTAACTCGTACATAGTACCGTTTGTAAAATAAACCGATCAGTATAAACGTATAAGCGTTTGTCTGTCCACCATTTTTAACAATGGTACATCACATCTGTAGAGCGATACTATCAATTAGCAGCAACAAATAATAGTTCTACAATGTCACTTTCTTGTCACGTAACTACACCAAACGTTGATACGGAATATGCCATTGACACACACAAAAGAAAGCAAGTTGCATACCTGTATGTGTCCGGATACTTAACTTACAAATCGTCGGGGCGAGTCAACACAGAAACGCCGCGGTATTCAGGATCCATTCACCTTGCGATTGTAATTATAGCAGCAGTTCACAGACAAAGCAGCTAGTCCACACCAACGAACAGGTGGATCTATACAAAGAAAGAACCCATTTGGCCTCCAGCTAAAAAAAGCTAAAAAGATAATCTGATTAACATGGGTACGCGCGGGGAAACTCACCAATCCACGGAAGACACCTCCTAGTTGTCAAACAGAAAAAACAAACGTGCATTGCTTTTGAAATACGGTGGCGAATAATGTAGAAAATATGTCGACGCAAAAGCTGTAGAAGCAAATTCAACAATACAAAACGAGGAGGTTGGTCAACGGAAACACGCATCAGTTTCCGTTGACCAACCTCCTCGTTTTGCACTGGGTGTAGTACCTTTTTAGAAGGTCCGCCAAGGCATAAGTAGGGCGATCATTCATTTATTTTCATTTTCGCTTTGTCTTTTTACAAGTTATTAAAGTTTAGTCTGGTAATGCCATCTATACTAACATGTCGGAGACTGGGACGATCAGCGGTAGTTAGTTGGTTACAGAATTTTTGTATAATTCAAAATCTTAGTTGGTTGCTTTGCAAAAAGAAATGCGCCCGTCTGATGAGATGCAAGAATAGCGAAACCGTTTACGGGCTTTTCTTTTTGTAAAATAATCAAGAATTTTACATTAATTTTTGTTCTTCTATGCTCGAATTACTTTCCCAATGACAGGCAAAATTACTCATAAAGTAATAATAATTGTTCAGATAATTTGTTCAGGCACAGAATTGACCTGATTCATCTTTCTTAGTTACTATGCTCACGTTTCTTGATAATACCCAAAGTGCAAAATTAAATATTTTATATTTATGGGCAGGAGTATAGTTCAGTGAAAACACGTTTAGATGCTGTAAAGTAGAGTTTATTCAACAAATTTAAAAGAAGTTTTTATTAATATTAAGGCATGAATCGCAGGGGTAAACTAGTCTATAGACTCCTTGATAGTAAGCTTCTTGCGGTTATTTGTGGAACCATTCTATAACAGCAATCTTTACCACAGCATCAGAATTAGACCGCCCTTTGTAATATTTGCGTAATAATTATGCATGTATTGTATTTAGAGAAATATTATTTCAATTTTAGTAGTTTAGGAACCATAGAAAGAAAACAACATGAATAATGTTGTAAAAGTTTAGGTAGTTACCGTTTAAAAACACATTATTGCATCATGTTAAAAGATAATACTGAAATCCATGGGTAAATACGTAGTGCATTCATTTCAAAACCAGAAATTTAAAACCGGGACTATACCAAATCGACTAACAACAATACGCTTCATTTTACCAGCGTAGCATCGAATATATTCACATTCATTTCAAAGTACCGAAACTTCTATCAATTACTTTTCCCACGACTATCCAGTAATGGCCTTCTTATGCATTTCAGAGCTTATTACAACCCCGCCGTCGAGATACGCAAGCCACTACGTCAGTTGGTAACAATGTTAGATAATTGTAAAAATGACGCGCAAGTTATAGATGACGTCACACAATATGCAAATTATTGCAACACAATTTAACAGTTACACACATTTTAAAGAAAACCCCAACGGGGTACTCACGTGAACATGTAGGGCTTCTTGCAGAATTACTCCATAATGTCGGCAGCGGCTTTGCTAATCTTTCTCGGGCGTCGGCTGCTTCGCTAATCTTTCGGGCGTGGGAATCCTTGAGCCCGGTTGAAACCAAATTCCAGTTGTCTTCTCTCTATATGTAGATACAAATAAGGTAGGGAAGGCAGGTAGAGTCACGATAATTGGGGTCACAGAAAACCTACATATCAGAAAAAAGACACGGTAAGATACCCGACAACTACACTTGTTCACGTTTCGGAGGCTAGTCCCAACCCTTATGCCAGAAATCCACCACTCCCCTTCTTGACACACCGCGTCGGCGCAAATCTCGCGCAACGCACTCTCTAAAGTGACGGAAATACGCACACGTCCTTTTAAATTTATGGCGCAAAATTCTTACAAATTAAACCTTAATTGAGAATGTCTAGTGCCGATTTCGGCACGTAACAAGCTGGTCAATAATAGTACTCAGTATTCTGCAAGTGTATATGAATCCATAATCTAACACCTTTAACCAATCAGAAACGCCCAGCTCGTGCACTATGATCATAATCCAACACACCTGAAAAATCAACACAAATTTTCATTTCTCATAATCCACATGGTAGCATTTTCGTATTATGCAAAGTAGGCTGTTGTATTTTGAAAAACAAATTTTTGCTTGTAGATGTGTGCTATATTGATCTAAACGTGTAGAAAATAAATATCTGATTATGAAGATGTGAAATCATCCGAAATCATTTTCTTTTAAAGAAGCCATGTTCGAGATGGTTCTTGAATTCATTGTATTTACGTTAATAAGCAATTTGAATGAGTACGTCGATTTGTGGAACGCGATAACAGCGGCAAATTATAAAACCAGATAGGATAAGAAGTTTTAATGGCTATGAATAATTACAGAGGCTCGTAAAATTATAATAGAGAGTCTCATTCATTAATAAAAGATAAGAAAATTTTAAATAAAATAAATTTTTAACTTACGGGCAATTAAAAATAAGAATCCGCGAAATTGTAGTTGATTGATACATGAAGGGATGACTTGACTCATATCTCCTAAAATGTAATAAGAAGATTTAAAACCGATGACGTATTTAGAATTTTATTATAAAAAGAAGGAAGCTAATGAGAGCGATTGATTCAAGACCTGAATATAAGTACTTTGACATTATATCATTAATAAATAGTTACTGAATAGCTTTTTATGGAGTGCAACGAGGATTTATTTATCGCTCCAATGTAAATGATAAGTTATCTTGGTGCAAGTCATCGGCTATTTTAATCACTTAAAAACAAAAGTACTTTCAAAAACTGAAAAACATGCTTGGACGTATGAAGATTAACTAATATAGAAATCTATAATAAATAGAACGAGAAATTTTTCGATGCAGTTAATTCTAAATGGAAAAGATCTTTAGATAGCGATTATAATCAAAGACAGGTTGTCATAGTGATATAAATACCAGCAAGAATTTGATGATCCAAAACGCAAGTATACTTTTGTTTTAAATTTAAAGAGACCATTTGTGTATTATTAGGTAGATTAAGCTGGTATAAGTTTTCTTTTTTGCCTGTAGAAAATTATTTGTAAATGGGCAGTATTTATTTCAGCAACTTTGAGGTCAGATTTAATACCCTAAACTTTACTAATGACTCTGGCATCCCAAATTACTAATTAGTCCAGCGAATTAATTATTTTTGCTTAATTACTAACTTATTTCCAAAATACACAAGAAACATTTAAAAATTCATAATATTGTTTTTAGAACGTTGCATAAAAGTTCTCATTTTTCAATTCTAAAATTTCCAGCTACCATCAGGATTTTTCGTAATCATTTAGTAGTACAGGTCTAAACACAGCAGCTGTCTAACTCTAAAACACCTCAAAACGTTCCAATTAGTGTAGGGATTCCTACCCCTTTGTTTCAAAACGGTCGTCCAACATTAAATCCGCACTTACGCGTTGAATATAGCCTGCCCTTGCAAAGGTATTTCATACTACATGTCGATGCCGCCCATTATCATACAAATTTTTCTTAGAGCTCTTTATATCCATCCCCCTATAAAAACTAGCTATCACTTCAAATTCTACTCTAACATACCTTTCAACGAGTCAATTCATTCGTATCAAGTCCAAACCTCACTGAGGGATTTAGCATTAATACTCCCCTTTCGGCTTTATTATATCACTACATTTTCGATGTGTTCAGGTGACCGATTTCTATAAGACTCTTTTTAATAATTTCGTTATATTCAACCAAACTCTTTATTCCTATATAAATCATATTTTATTATGGTTAGCGTCTACTTTACTACAATGTATATTACTTTTTCATCAGTCTTACGCTTTTGGTTTGACACGATATTCTCATCTATGTAATCTTATCTCTTGTATTCTGCTTTGTCAATGTCTAGTTAATACTAAGTGTATGATTTTTCTTTTATGATAATTGCAGCAACGTATATTAAAACTGTATCATATTGCATGGAATTTATTCGACTAAAACTTCAAAAGCTTACCTTTGGGCTACCTACATTAACAAATTCAAGGTTATTTCATAGATTTAAAGCTTATTAAAAATGGCATTCCTTTACTATGAGGCTCTGTAATTATGGTTCATTTGTTTACATTCCTGTGGCTTTAAAATAATTTACAACGCCTATTTATGGTTTCTGCATACGTATGATTATTTACACTTGTTGAACTACCTTTCTAGCTCTCTATCTCCTTGAGATTTTCGTTATTATTACTATTTTCTTTATTTACATTTTATTTTCCAAAGTTCTCGTAGCATTATTTCTTCCGCCTCTCTTCTTGCTTTATTAATCTGGTTATGATTTAACCTATTATAATTTCTTCAAACAAAATTCCTAATATTAAAACTTTCTTGTCCTGCATTTCTCTTGTATTTAACGAAATTTACCGGATAGTTTTAAGAATTATTCTCTGTCCTCTTTAGTTGAAAAATTTCATCATATCTTTGCAAAAACTCTAAAAATATGTCCCTTTCCACAATATTTTCAAGCTATATATTGCCTAACTTTCGCCTCAAAATGTCCTACCTAGTATTTAATAATCTGTTTGTTTTCCTATGGAGGATCTAATTGTTTCGCCACACTGAATTTTTTTAAAGCGTATAACTCCCTTGTGAAGCCTAAGTCTACATTATATTTTCCCATAATTACCCGAAATTGCCCCCCCCCCTCCCGGAATGTTTGTTTACACTGCGGCTTTAAAATAATTTACAAGCCGTTTTTCAAGTTTCCCTATATATTTACAGATATATAACGATTATCTTTGTGATTTTCAGTTATTTTGAATAAAAATACCGATTTAACTGTAAATCTCGTTTCTAAACACTATTTTATGTGAACTTCAGATTCTACAGCGTGCTTCCAAACCAAATCAGTCCATTCAAAATTAAATATTATTTGTTTCCCATCTTATTCAAGTCTTCCACAACGCATTCCGTTACAAGACCTAGGTTAGATTATTTCACACAGATAGTGAAAGATTTAGGCTGTGGGAATTTTAGGAAAATGAGTAGGTTAGATCAGAATAGAGATCAGTGGAGGTATGTGTCAAATCAGTTTCATGCCGGAAAGGCTAATGATAAAAAAGTAATTGTATTTGACCTGATGATTTGTTATAATTACGCGGCATAATTACCCGCCATTTTATAACATATACCGACCACGTTTTACTGGTGATGCAATCGCTATTTAAGTCAAATTTACATGCACAATTTAAATAAAATCAAATTACTCACGTGGTGGATATCTCAGAACTTAATCTCAGGATCCAACGGTAATTTGTAGGTTGTGTTGCGCCATGTTGAACTTCAATTGCCATCCGTCCTAACGTAACTTCTGCACTCGTAGGGGAATGAAGCAAGATAAGGTAGCAGGTACAACAAGGTTAAGGTACAAGGAACCTACATACCTATTTCTAAAAAGAAAAAACACACCACTGAGATAGATGTTGCCTCCTCGTCGCTTAGTCTTGCTTTCGACACTCGCGCACCCATGCATTCACTCTGCACAGACGTGATTGTCAGCGACGATGGAAGTTAACATTAAACATTTAAAAATACGCTGCAATTAACTTATAAATTATATCTAAAACTAAAAATGCAACATAGCCAATTTGGCATGTAACAGATTATCGTAAACAACTACAGGTGTTGGTTTTGCAATATTCTCAACAAATGTTGATTGTGCAAAAGGAGTAATTGGAAAACTATTTCTTCGGCAAATGTGGTGGCGGATCTTGGTAGCCATCAGGTTGCTTAACTCCCGTCGCATACCATTGAACATTGATGAAATACGGCATATTTTTCGAAAACAATAGAAGGAGAAACATGAAAAGGACAAAAAAAGATTAGTAAAGGGCAGTGCTGTAAGTAGGAAAAAAAAGCCGCTGCTAAGTTCGAAGGCAACAAACATAGAAACAAGGAAAAGATTGTTGAAAACATATGTGTAAAACAAAGCACTGTACGGCTGTAAAACGTGGACAGTAAGAGAAGCGAACAGAAAAAGACAGAAGCCTTTGAAATTTAGTGCTGCTGAAGATATTACGGACAAACAAAGTTAAGAACAAAAAGGTATTAGTAATAGCAGGGGAAGACATAAATCTGTGGAAAACAGTAAAAATAGGAGAGATAAGATGAAAGAATGCTATATGCTAAATGGCATGTACCATATTTAGATTTTATTTGTAAATAAATTTGCCGCGAATTTTTAAATAAATACGATAACTTCCGTCGTCCTTGACAGTCGCGTCTGCGCAAAGTGATGCGGAGTGCGCGCGTGGTGTAAAAAGACGCCATTAAGTTACGAGCCCTCAACTAAGCAACATCTATCTGTGTGGTGTGTATTTTCCTTTTAGGTATGTAGGTTGCTTCTATCTTTATCTTTTACTGTACCTGGTATCTTAATTATTGTCACTCCCCTACGAATACAGAAGTTACAGAAGGACGGATGGTAATTTGATTCAACATGGCGTAACTGAACCCCACCTGCAAATCATCGTGGAATTCTGAGATGAATTTCCGAGATGCCACCACGTAAGTAATTTAATTTCATTGAAATTGTGCTTGCAAATTGACTTAAAAAGCGGTTGCATCACTCTTAAAGCGTGGTCGGTATAAGTTACAATATGGCGGGTAAATTTGCCGCGTAATTATGCGTTAAATTATGACAAGGACGTGGAGTTATCGTGAGTATAACAATTGCATAGTATAACAATTGCCCGTAATCGTATAACAATGATGTGTAGTTATTCACCAGTATAACAAGGACACGTGCTAAAATATGAGGTAAGAGCACGGCATTTGTTAGAAGCAGAGAAAGAAAAAAAGAGAGGTAGAGGTAGACCTAGATTAGACTATTGCACGCAGATAGTGAAAGATGTAGGTTGTGGGAATTTCAGTGAAATGTGTAGGTTAGCTCAGAATAGAAAGCAATGGAGGTACGCGTCCAACCAGTTCTAGGACTGAAAACCTAATGGTGACGAATAAAGTTTGAATTATTATTTAACATATAAAAATCTGAGATTACCTAAAAATATAAATTAAAAAAATGCTTATGCGGCTGCTATTCCCCCACCTTCCCCTACTGTATGGTTGAGGAATGGCAAACTGAAAAATTTTTTATAGTATTGAAACCTAAGGCTTACGTAAGGTTATTTGACGATAAATTTTTTAGTTCTATAATTCATCAACATCATCATCATCATCAAGTCTTCAGTCCTAGAACTGGTTGGACGCATACCCTCATTGTTTTCTAGTCTGAACCAACCTACACATTTCCCTGAAATTTGCAGAGTCTGCATTTATCACTATTGTGTATAAAAGTCTGATCTCAGTCTACCTTTACCTATCTTTTCCTATCTCTGCTTGTAATATATCCCGTACTATTCCCCAGAAATGCTTTAAAACGTATACTGTCCTATTTCTCCTATTTTTTTCGTTTTTCGCAGATATCTTTATTCCTCTACTATTTCAACAACTTATTTGTTATTAACTTTGTCTGTCCATGCTACCATCCTCATATATCTGAAGCACAACATTCCAGAAGGCTTCAATCTTTTTCTGTCTGCTTTTCCTACTGCCCCTATTTCAAAGATGTACTGTGCTGTGCTCCACAATATGCTTTGAACAGTTTTCTTCTTGTATCTATGTTCGTTGTCTTTGAACATAGCTGCTGTTCTTTCTTGTTTGAAGCAGTTCGGTCACGTTCTATTGTTTTACATTTATATATCCTACTTCTCCGATATTCAGTTGTATGTGAAGAGAGTAAGCAGCCTTTGGCTGCCAAGTTCCTCCAGCACTTGAGCCTTTGTCGAATTAATAGTTTTTCCAATTTATCCTTTCGCACAATCAACATTAGTTGAAAATATTTCACAACCAACATTTGTAGTTGTTTGTAATAATCATGAGATTTAAGAGCACTTATTTGTTCGTCAATGTTTTTACGTCTTAAAACTGGTTGGACTTGTACCTCAGCTTATTTATGGTCTGAGCTAGCTTACACCGTTCCCAGCAATTTTCCCAACAGCCTATATACACACTACATTTGATTTTCCAATGTTCCACCCGAAGGTAATACATTGGCCAGAAAGCGAGTTTTTTTTACCTGGAGAATTTGGAATTTTGCCGAACCCTTGTTGTTCCAAGCAAAATAGTGCGTTTGCCAGCTCAGACATTCAAAAAAGGTGTGTTCAGGGCTATCTTCGTGTCCGTACATAATACAATTGTCACCCCTATACTTGCCAATACCGTATAAGTAGTTGGCAAAGCATCCGTGTCCACTCAGCAGTTGAGTTAGCTGGTAACCGATTTCTCAGTGTTTTCTATTATACCATGGCACTATGTTATGTATCGATCTATTCGTTTAACTATCTCTACCCTTTTCCCACCTGTCTTGCCATTTTGCGATTGTGTCCTTCCTGCGTGCTTTTCTGCTCATGCCGTCCCTCCTTGTTTCACTTCTATCCCGCGCTAACAAGTCAATCGGAATAACTCCTGCTATCAGCATGATAGTGTCTGTGGCCACAGTTCTGTAGGCACTCGCTACTCTAATTGCTGCCCTCCGTTGTACTTTAATCAGTATCGTTGCCTTATTTTGGACAGTGAGCGTTTTCTCCCATATGGGTGTGGCATACATTAGTATTGACATCACTACTGACATCATTATTTTTTGTTTCGCTGCTCTCGGTCCCCCGCGTTTGGCATAAGCCTACTTATGCCGTCTAGAGTTTTTTGTGCCTTTTCAGCAGTTTTCTCTAGATGTTCTTTGTACGATAGGTCTTTGTCTAACGTGACTCCAAGGTATCTAACACTCCGGGTTGGCGTCACGTTTGTACCTCCTATCCTAAACTTTATTGGTTTGGTCTTTCTCCTGCCGATTAACAATACCGCCTCCGTCTTGGTTGGCGCCAACTCCAGCCCCCGTTCCTTCAACCAATCTTGTATTTGCCATATAACCATGTTTCCTTTTGTACGTAATTCCCCCTCATTTTTTGCTGTGACTACGACTGCTAAGTCATCGGCATATCCAACCAATTTGACTCCCTCCGGTAGTGGTATCCGTTGGACCTCGTCGTACACGAGATTCAGTTGTATGTGAAGTGGGTTAAGCAGCCTGTGGCTGCCAAGGATCCCTTAACACTTAGACATTTGCCGTATTAAAAGTTTTCCAGTAAATCTTTTCGCACAATTAACATTAGTTGAGAGTATTGCAAAACCAATATCTGTAGTTGTTTGTAATAATCACCACGTTTAAGTACAGTAATTATTATTGTCATTAGTTTTTCCATCTTGCGACTGCCTGGAAGCGTACCTCCATTGATTTCTATTCTGGACTAGCCTACACATTTCCTGAAATTCTTACAGCCTACATCTTTCACTATCTGTGTGCAGTAGTATAACCTTCTCCTTTTCCTATCTCTGCTTCTAGTATATTTCGTAGTAAACCCTCATGCCTTAGTATGTGGCCTATCATCCTATCTCTCTTATTTTGTATTGTTTTCACATATTTCTTTCTTCCCCTACCATTTCCAGTATCCCTTTGTTCTTAACTTTGTCTGTCCACGATATCTTCATCATACGTCAGTAGCACCACATTTCAAAGGCTTCTACCGTTTTCTTCTGCTTCTCCTACTGTTCAGGCTTTACAGCCAGACAGTGCTGTGCCCCACACATATGTTTTAAGTAATCTTTTCCTTGTTTCTATGTTTGTGGTCTTTAAGCACAGTAGTTGCTTTTTCTTGTTAAATGTAGCACGACCTTATTCTAATCTTTGTTTTATATCGTTTGTGCTTTTCCCATTTTGCGTTATTTGATTTCCTAGGTAGCAGAAATCCTTAACCTCTTGTAAGTTCTCGGTACCTATTTGTATTCTTGTTTTTGATTTATTTTCCCCCCTTTTGCATACGAAAACTTTAGTTTTATTTTTGTTAATTTTCATACCGTATCTGTCCGTTAGAACTGTTACCATTTCATTAAGAGCAGCTTCTAACTCTTCTTTTGCTAGATGCTAATACCGCTATATCATCTGCAAATTTAAGCATATCAATCTTTTGTCTCTGCATATTAATTCCAAATGTCTTCCTGCATTTGACAGTATTCATTGCTTCTTCTATGTACAAGTTAAAAATTAATGGGGATAAGGCACATCCCTGTCTCACCCGTTTCCTAATATTTACTTCACTACTTTCTTGCTCTAATTCTATTACCGCTGTTTGCTCTTTGTATAAGTTATGTACTATCCGTTTTTCCCTAAAACTTATTCCAATCTTTTTCGTGTGTCGAACATTTTTTTCCATTTCACATTGTCGAATACTTTTTCCAAATCTACAAACCCTATATATACGCTTTCCGCTTCTCTATTGTTTTCACCATTATCACCCTCAACGCTAAAATAGCCTCCCGTGTTCCCCTGTTTCGCCTAAACCCAAATTGATCTTCTCCCAGTATTTCTTCAGCTTGTTTTTCCATTCGTTTTTGTACAATTCTAGTTAATATTTTTGAGACGTGTGATGTCAAACTTATTGTTCGAAAATTTTCACATCTATCCGCGCTTCTTTTTTTTGGTATAGTTAGTTACTATGATGTTACGTTTAAAATCTTTGGGTATCTCGCCTGTCTCATACATATAGCTTACAAGTCGGAAGAGACGTTCTGTTATTGCTTCTCCAGCGGCTTTTAGAGTTTCTGCTTGCACCTTATTTGTACCTGGCGCCTTACCATTTTTCAGGCTCTTTAATACTAATTCAAACTCATCTCTAAGTATAGGATTCCCAGGTCATCATTTTTAATGTCTGATTCCTGTTCTAATGCTGTTAGTTTCTCTCCTGAATATAAATTTCCTATATATTCCTGCCATCTAACTACTTTCTCTACATTTTCTATAATGTTTCCTCCCGCGTCTCTTATATTTTTGCTATATGGTTTATATCCCTAAAATTCATTCTAATTAATTTGTATGCTTCGTCTGTCTTTCCTATTTCCATCTTAGTTTGTACCTCTTTGCACTTTTCATCAATCCATTGCTTTTAGCTTTCCTGCATTTGCGAATAATTTCCCATTTTATGGGTTTCTATCTCTGTTTTCCTGTTTTGTCTGATCTATTTTTGTATTTTCGTTTTTCTTCTATTAAATTCATTTGTTATCCATGGTTTCTTGTTTTCTTTTTGTGTATTCCTCAGAATATCTCTGGCTGCCATGTCTAAGCTGGATTTAATGTTATTCCATTCTGTTTCTACTTTTTTAGCATCAGAAATTTTCCCGATATCTTTCAACAATTCATTTGACTCTTTTTGAAATCTTTCATGGATATCTATATCTTTTAGCTTCTCAAAATGAAAGTGCCTTTTTTCGTTCCTCTTTTTCAGATTTTTAAATTTAAGTGCGGCCTTCATAATTACGATGTTGTGGCCAGTGTCTATATCTGCTTCCGGGTAGCAGTTACAGTCTTTTACTTGATTTCTAAACCGTTGTCTAACAATAATGTAATCTATTTGATATCTTCCTATATCTCCTGGCATCTTCCACGTGTATCGTCTTCTAACATGCTGTTGAAATAATTTATTTGTGATGGTTAAGTTGTTCTTGTCGCAAAATTCTACCAGTCTGTTTCCCCTGTCATTTCTCGTGCCTAAACCAAATAAACCTACTATCGCTCCTTCCCTACCCTCACCTACCACTGCATTAAAATCTCCCGTAATTATTAAATTTTCATGTCCTTTTACGTATCTTAGTATGTCTTCGATATTTTTGTAGGTCGCATCTGCCTCTTCCTCACTGTAGCTAGAGGTGGGAGTGTATACTTGTATTATTACTGTATTAACTGGTTTAGATTCAAATCTAACCATAAGTACTCTTTCGTTCTTTTGTAAGTAGTTTCCTACACGTCGTCCTATCTTTTTTCGCATAACTATCCCCACACCCGAATTTCCTTCCTCTAATCCTATATGAATTACCCTGAAGTCTCCACTCTAAAAATCCTCCGCTTCTCGCCAGCGGACTTCGCTGATTCCTACTATGTCTAGTGCTAACCTATTCATTTCGAGTTTTAAGTTCTCAAGCTTACCTACTTGTTTCATACTTCTGACATTCCACTCTTCGACTCGCAGAATTTTCACTGATCTTTTTCTTTGCTTCCGGATCACATCCCCCGAACTAGTCCCCTCCCGGAGATCCGAATGAGAAACTATTTTACCTCCGGAAATTTTTACCCCAGAGGGTGCCATCATCATTAGTAACAGTTTGAGTACGCTGTCTTGGGAGATAATGTAATGGTTTCCCGTTGCCTTCCACATCCCGGGGTTCGAATCCCGACACGGTCTGCTTGAAAAATGTTAGGCGAGCATTTTTCACAAAAATACACCCTCGTTCAGATGAGAAGTAAAATGGAGGTCCCGTGTGTGTGTGTGTGTTGTCACGCACGTTAAAGATCCCTACCTTGCTTGGAACAACAAGGGTTCGGTAAAATTCAAAATTTTTCAGGTAAAAAAAACTCTTCCTGCCCAATGTAGTACCTTCGGGCGGAGCATTGGAAAAAAAATCACATGCCTTGTGTCTTAGAATGTCATACCGACCCCTGTGGTCTCTGCCACTTTAAGTACCGAAAAAGCTGCTGCCCTCTTTCGGGAACCTGTCTTAGTCTAGTTCCTCACTAAAGACCCCACTAATTTGGTTAAACCTATAGTTCGGCTCTTTAGCTCATTAGAACACGCAAGCCATTCTACCTGTCCTAAGTATTTTAGAACGTCGTCAAGGTGCAGGTCTGTTCAGAATGGTATCTATAATTCAAGAACACAAAAATATTTGATTTCACGGTGTTATTCCGTGCAAGATTTCAAAGCTGAATAAATGTCAAACAGAATGTACCATGAAGCTTTTATAATTTATTCCCAAACATTTTTGCACAAAATCTAGCTACTTGTCTGAGTCAAAGCGCTTTCCGATTTTTGTATTAAAATTTTATATAATCCCGTCCGGTTTTTGGGTTATGGTATTGGCGAACTTAGTTAAATAGAAACGTTGAATTTTTTCTCTAATAATTATAGTCAATTTATCGTTGCAGACATTTTGTACCCGATAATAAATGAGAAACGTCTACGCTACCATAAAAAGCTTCCTTGAAAAAGAGCTGCTTTTCTTTGTGACCCTAAGCTCAAAAACCTTTAGCTCGCTATAATAAAATGACTTTATTTCGAAGCGAATTTTCAGCGGTCGTATAACCCATAAACGACATCATTTTATATCTCTAGAAGTAAATAGCGGAAAAACACTGACAACAAAAAGATGTGTACAGGGGCATAGCTCTAATCAAAGGGAATAAGAGTGTGGGGCGTAATTTGGGTGTGGCGTCGCGACGCTTTACAAGCATCTACCAATCATGGACATGCTCTGAAAAACTAGGGAGCGTCGTTTAATAAAGTTCGTTTATTTGAGAACACACATACAAATCTAGTCCATGTCATCACTTCGTAGGCGGTGGTGGAGTTTCCGGTCGATACGTTTGCAGAAGGACGCTGCGACGGCGCTCTTTGTGTACTGCTTCGTCAGTTTTTATATGATCGTTCGCTGGTCAAATTGAGCGCAAGTTTGTAGTGAGTTAAAGCTGTGATAATAATGATAAGCCAGTGTAAGGAAGAACCAAACGGCTTGTGTATTGATATGTACAGAGTACCTCCAATTCCACTTGATGGATTATCTCAAGCCATTTTGTGTATGTAATATAATTTTTATTCTTTTATTTTTATAGTCAAAATTAGGTTATAGTATTTATCAGCCGCAAGAATAAAGTTAAAAAAAATTTCTGGAAAATACCGACTAAAACATCTTAAATTTAATATTTCACCTATGAAAATAGTTTCCTTCTGCACAGGATAATAATAATTTAGAGTACACTAAATTTGTAAGTGTTTAATTAAAAATATACAGGGTGATTCGTTAAGAATGAACAATCTCTAGACACCAAAATATTACAATCTAGCCGCCCAACATGCATTATTCCAATGTCCCTTGTCTAAGAAATTGCAGACTGTCCAAAGCTGAAAATCCTTTTTGAAAATTTCAAATAACATGAACGTTTTGATAAGATCAATCCGCAATTTTGTACTTTATGTTTCTTGGCATGAGAATTATGAATTTGAAGCTTACTTTGACGTGGCCGATAGAGGGCGCTAGTTATATTATGTTATGATTAATATTCTTCAATTATGGGCTTAAGGTCAGCCAGCGGAATATAAAAGTAAACTCTTTTTAAATGCCTAAATGTTCGGATCCTTATTTTATCCTTGATCATAGGCTTTTAAATTGAGAAAATAAAATTGACATCTAAATTAATGGATTTTCTATATAAAAGTTTTAGATTTTATGGTGTAAAATTATACAATTTGTGAAAGTATTAAAATGTCAACAAATTTTACCAAATTATACAATTTTACAACTACAAAAGCAATCAAATCTAAAATTTTTATATAGAAAATCGATTAATTTAGATTTTATTTTCTCAATTTAAAAGGCTGTGATCTACGATAAAATAAAAAATCCGAAAATGTAGGCATTTAAAAAGAGTTTACTTTTAAATCCTGCCAGCTGACCTTAAGCCCATAAGTGAAGAATATGAATTATACTTATTGCAAGGTTATTATTTAAAGACATTGGTATATATATATATATATATATATATATATATATATATATAAAATATAAATATTTTAGATAGTTAATTACACAAGGTAAGTTGATAAATACTATCGTATTACAGTGAATAACATGAAATAATAACTATGTAGTTTCGATTCAATTCTGTACTTTCACACTTAGTAGTGTTGGTGTTTTATCACCTGATGGCGGTTTTATTTACTTTTGCCATAGTACAGAGATTGTTTTGAAATTATATCAGTACAATAGCATCGATTACTTCATAGGATTGGAAACTAATTCGCTCCGATGAAGCTTAACAAACCCGAAACCGTCGGTCAGTGGATGTTTCCTCCCCTGTGAAGTAATAAAGCTAATGTTTTGTTAAAGGCTATATAACTACTAGCCCGATTTGTATTCGTCAATAAGCTTTTATTATTTTCATAAGAGTTTGTTTACAGATACATCTTATTATATATATATATATATATATATTGCTATGATAAGAGGGTAGTTTAAGGGTAGATTAAGTCATGGGGGTCGTAAAATAAATGTATAAATAAATAACGCTAAGAAAACCAAATAATTATACCATTAAATATGAGTAAATCGAATATTTTACACAAGATCAATAGCGAGCACACTGTATATAAATTACATTTAATTTAATGCATAAAGAAGAAGCTCATTTTGCAATAATTTGATAATATTTAGCTAAAATAATAATGTATATGTCTTATAATACACTTTAACTTAAAGAAACGAACAAAGGTAATGTTTTAAATACATCACGTTTTATCAAAATAAACACGTGATCGGCAAATATAAACAACCTGGCATTCTAGCTATTTAAGAAATTTATTAAAAATGTCAACGCATAAATAAGAAAAGGCATTCAAATACAAAGATAAGTACGTGACTGGAATATCATATTTACATGAAAATCCAACATATTTGAAATAACAAACCATAGACGTGGCAAAATTGCAATAAATATTTGGAAATTCTAAGAATATACGACGAAATTTTGAACGTCTACGTGCGAGATTGAACGAAGGTACTACAAATAAAGCCAGGGAATTTGAGAACTACCGGGTTCTACAGAGATAGGCGCAAAGTACAAGCCTTGATTAGAGAACGCGCCAGTTAAAACGTTGGAAGGTGGGGTTTATAAATACTATTGGAAACTTGAAAATAAACAGTCTATCTTCAACAAGGCACGAACCACGTCGATTTAAAGTGGAAAATTACGTACCAGTAACAATTAGTGAAAAGTCAATAATTTATTAAAAGTAAAAAATTGAAAGTGCCAATATGTGTAACGAAGAATAGCCGTTCTACGCGTAAACGTCTCCGAATAAAGGTCCGAATAAAGGTCTGAATTAAGCTCTGAATAAACATCTAAATGTATCTCTAGATGTAGCTATAAATGAAAATCCAACGATACTTCGAAAATACTTACAAGGAAATAAAGGTAAACATACTAAAAGTTACTCCAGAAATCCTAATGAAAAAATACAAGCAACCATTAATCTATCATTCTGGCCAACAAGTGAAGCAAGTCGAACTGTAACAATAAAAGGGTGCTGACCATACATACTATAAGGCAATTCTAGTGTCAAGCAAGAAAAACGCAGGTTAGAGATCTTAAATTTTTTACTAGTTAAAGACTGTTTCAATTTTAATATTTGCTATATATTATATATCTGTAAGAGTCAACAAAAAGGTCGATTGAGAATTTGAAAAATATAGAAATCATCTTTGAACGTTCGAAATGTACTTAAGAGTAATTATAAAGATATTTTTGCTGGCTTGCAGGAGAATTAAATTTGGTGAATGTGAACAATTTATTCAGGGGCTAAGTTTTGAATTGACGTAAAACTGTACATATTATAAATCATTATACTATGTCATTTTGGATTGCTTTATTTAAATTATTTCAACAGATAGAAAGAAAAGGGGTTATACAATCTTTATTGTCGTGCTGTAAAGCATATCACAAAAATAAAAAATTAACACCCAAACGTGGGACATAAAGGGAATTAAAAGAGCATATCACAGTAATTAAAAATAACACCCAATCATGGCGCAAAAAGGAATTAAAGGAATATCACAACAATAAAAAAGGGCATATCACAGCAATATTAATAACGCCCAATCGTGGGGCATGAATCGTAAGAGCTATATCATACGCAGGGGCTTAAAGGAATGTCACAGCAATGTATATTGTTGTGATACTGTAGCAATACCCCTATGCGCCCTTTTTATGAATTAAAAGGTATAATTTTTTTTATTTGTCAATTTTTTATTTTTAATATATAATTTTGATTGCGCCGGCTAGCTCAATTTGGAATTACGCACTGAGCTTGCGACAATACGACAAACAAAGCCTTTAAACCTACCATCTACCTCTCCTTCCTGTTTTAATCTTTAAACCAAAACACCATTAAGTACAAATTATTATAATGTTCTCAAAAATATTTACAACGTATGAAAAGGTTAAAATTCTTTAATTGGAATTTTCTTCTAATAATTAAATCAATAAATTTAATAATTATTATAACCAAAGATGATCAAAAAGTCAGTATTATTAATTATTAATTGAAGCCTGATAAACGTTCATTTAACTTCATTTATTTACGTAATTTACAACGTATACCCTAAATTAAATCTTGCCGACCCCTCACATAAATTATCATGAAAGCAATTTTAAAGTATTTAAATTTGTAATATTTAATTAAATGTTAAATCTTAAGTTTTTCAATTTAGCAAAGTGCAATGAAATATCCACAAATAAAATAAAATAATGATAAACATTCAGATTGGCTAACCTGTTGTTTTTCAGCTTAAATCAGTCTCTGGTCCAACCGTTGTGTGCATCCCTCATAAGATCGCCTTAAATTTACTAGCGTACTCCTTCACCATAAGTCATTGACGTAAATGCATGTTGCATTTCCTCTTTTCTTCCATTAATAATTGCTTCAGCATTTAGTTAAACTTGTTCCCATATTTATATAGACTGGATTCCAGTAATCATTTAAATTTGTCTCCCGTAATTGTTTGGAGCTGTTTCCAGTGATTCTTTAGAGATTCTTTAGAGTCCTTTTTATTAAGGTTAAAATTAGAATTTATATTAAAACAACTTTCAGTTACTTACGTTTTTCTATTTAACGATAAAACAACAAACCATTATTTCTCCACATTCAGCGGAATTATTCTACACTTCACAATTACTCACTTAACGTGTATATTTTGGTTTACAGAGACGTGAACTATACTTTACTTCATGATGAACTAATTTGTTTACAAATCTGGTCATATTTAAATGCACCATCTATCTATTGACAAGCGCAAAATTCGTTGTTTGTGTATAGGCTTTCATACCAGGTTTTCAAATATTCCATGGTATTATGGTTGTATATTAACATCAACGCGTTCCTCTTGTCACGTACGATTTCAAATTAATAGCATTGATCCGCTTGGATTTTCATACTTCTAGATAAGTAAACCTTTGTTTGTTCAAGTAAATTTGGTGAACTTTGATTTTTAATAAACATGCTTTGTTTGTTTCCAATAAATCAGGTGTCGATTTTAATTCTCTAGTCACGTAGACGAATACGATGTATGCATTAAATTATCTGCGTTTTTCATCCCACGCATTATTAAACCTGTTTGCATTAATTAGGATTCTTGATGTAATAATGTTACGTTATCCACGCGTGTCGCGTTTCAGCTTGCATTTATGTTATTTACCGACTTGCGGATTTGTTTTATTCAAATAAATCTTCAAAATATTTTTCATTAGCTGAATTTATTACGATTATTATTTATATACAGGGCGTTGTCATTTACTTTCCAGTTTAATCATCGTATTTCTTATTTTCTTTAGAAAACTGTGTCGTTTTCAAAGCCCTTATGTATTTTATGTGGAGTGCGCTATACTCTTGGACCTAACTACCCCTAAATGACCCTATTAACACAGCAATATATATAAATATATATTGCTGTGATCCATGTATTAATGTCGAGCCTCACGAATTGGGCGTCAAGAATGCTGTGAAACCTCTTGAATTACCTGGTCTGTTGATTTTCTTCTGTTAATCGCCTCGGCTGCTCCTCTAGATAGCTTTCATCCTCATACATAAAAAAAACAAACATATTCCTACCACAAACATCAACGTCAACTCTATTTACATCAATATTCACAATACATTAAAATTTCAAAATTAATATTCAGCTTAAATTTTAATATCGGAAAATTTCAAAATTAAATTTATTATCATTTTAATGTGCATCCAGAATTAAAGTCCTTGTAGGATGCCTACTAATTACTATAACAATATATGCAGAGTACAAAGGGAGCATCTACCACCCCTTTACGTTAATTAACCAGGTTCGTCTAATTGAGCTCAAAGACATACCCATATTTTTATCATAATCCAGAACATCAATACTAAATACCCCTTTCTACTTAAACAAGCAAATTTCACCTTAAAATTAAAATTTTATTGTTAGTACAATTTCACTAATGTCCATTTAAAGTAAATCAATTATAAAGTTATTCAACACACACCAAAATGTCAAACAAAATAGTATAATTTACCTGAAGGTTACTGTCCTCGTAGCTTCAATGTACATCGTCCCTTTAGTTAATCACACCATTCCAACAGGATTATATTTACGACTTCTAATTCTCAACGCTTTTAAAATTTTCTCCATCACCATTTATTTAAAGTTGTTTCTGGGCTTTTCCGGAACTCATCTGTGTATATCTGACCCTGGTTTTGTGGATCCAGACACGTTTTTGAACCATTTAATTATTAACACCCCCGAAAAATAACAAAGAAATTCATACTTTTTTCACCAATATACGCCAAAACTGCCTACTTTTGTGTATACATTTGTCGTTGTAAATTTTTGCTAATTGGTACAGTGATACTAAATTTTATTACCTTGTATCTAAGTGCACTGAAGTACATTCATGTTAGCACGTAAATAACAAACTATTTTGAATCACTAAAATATACGAGCAAACTTTAAATTGATTTATCAAACTAAAATGCACTGTTTAACATCTTCAATCAAGTCGCGGATATAAGAGCTTTTAACGCATCGAATAGTCAAAAGTCTAAGAGGCCGAAATTCATATTACCACCGGTATATATAGCGAATAGCCGGCACGTCGCTTTTGTCCTCAAAACAGACAATTCTTAAGAATTTCTCATGCTATGTTCCCATTCCGTCGCTCGCGCGTCGGTTTTACGAATTTTCACTCGCCCCATTTAAATCTCAGAAATTCTCACACGGCACGCAAACATGTCCGAGAAAAACTAATTAATTTTGTACAGAAATTGTTGTTTCTACCTCTGATATTTGCATCCTATTTTCAACGAATTGTGACCCTCGTGACGTTGCTTAAATCACGCCTTTTACTATATGTGTCTTTGCTTGACGCATTTTCTCTTTCCTTTTCTAACCTGTTCGTATTGGTGCAAATTGATATTCTTTATTATCGATTATATTTTAGTCCATGTTGGACTATCTGGGTTAAATAACCCCGTATCGCACCTTCTCGTGAATATTAAGCCCCGGTTTCTCCAAGATTCTTTGTAAACATTAATTATCTGCAAAATTTTCGCCGAATGAGCTTTTTAAATAAACCCTGTTTTGTATTTCGTGCTAAAGCATCTGACCGTTTCAATATCCTTAGAATCGACATGTTTATCTAAACAAATTAAACTGAAATTGCCTTTTAAAATACGCAGGTGTATTCAAACATCCTACTTCTAACTAACACTTCTAGGATTTGCATTTTAGTGGGTTTTTACAAGTTTCTATAGATATTATCTGTACGTTTTGTTCAATACCGGTTACTTGAAATAGAGTTAATTAAGATAAATTTTGCATGTAATTTCTCTTTGTTTCTTTATTAGGAATAAATAAATTACACGCAGAGCTTTTTTAATACTGTTTCTTTTGATATAAAGCGTCTTATATATGATTTGAATCTCTTATTTTTAATGAAACGAATGACTTTTTATGCTTCACGGTTTTAATAAAGCGTACCTCTTCCCAAAGCTTCTACACGGTGATTAAAATTATTTGATGTGATTATTTAATTTTCTACCCTGGTCTAAATATGAGTATTTTCCCCCTATTTGAATACAAATAATCCCACTTATTTGAATGCAAATATAAAGCATTTAGACAAAAAAAATTACAAAAAAAATTGCCTATCTCTCTCTATCCTTATCTATCTAACTTACCTACTTTATCTCCAATTCAAAAAAAATATTTACACCTATCCTATATCCCTATCCTATTCCTAACTCTCACTTAATTTTATAAACTGAAATTATCCCTAACTTCATCCTACTTATCCATCTTATCCTATATACATCCTATATACCTATCCTATTCCTAACTTTTTAACTAATCTTCACTATACTTTACTTCCCCCTAACTAATCCTATATACCTATCCTATTCCTAACTTTATTCCTAACTCTCCACTAATCTTATATGAAATATCTATACTTAACCTATCTTATTTTCTTCCTACATTTACTCTTTATTCTCATCCTAAACCTATTTCTAATTATTTCCCATATTTATCCTATACTTAGCTTTATTTTCTATAAACACTTACTTCAACTCTTCTATATACACCTATTTCTACTCTCTATTCATCAAGTTATTTAAATCTAACTCTCTTCTTGACCCTCCAAGTCTTTCTTCTCACCATCCTAATACTCTTCATCCCTATTTCTCCCCCTTCTATATCTATACTTATTATTCCTATTATCTCACATACAATACATTTATCATCCCTATTATCCTGACTCTTAAATACTGCTTCTTCTTCAGTCCCTACACATGTCTGTTTCTTATTTATCATTGTTTCCTTTTCTGCCGACAAACCAAACGATACTACTTTACAATTATCGATTTTTCCCTCTACGGAAAATCCTATGTACCTTCTAGAATTCTTATGTAATGGAATCAGCCAGAATAAATTCCTTAAATTAACTTTACTAAAAACAAACTTGCCATCTTTACTTAATTTCGCCTTCACCTGCTCCTGATATGCTGCTTCTACCCCCACTACTTCTGCATGTTTTTGTACTAAAGCTTGAACCTCTACTATCCTATCCTCTGGACATCTTATCGTGTTGATCTGTTTACCTTCATCATCCTCTACCTCTACTACATTAATACTAAACCCCGTGTCATCCTCTGTGACTTCATAACTGCCCTTCCATGGCACTACCCTATCCTTAATCCTTACTACCTTCCTTTCCATATCTATCAAAACCCCTAACTTCATCATACAGTCAACACCTAAAATGCTCTGAAACTTCAGTCCAGGTACAATTACAAACTCCTGTTCACAGCTTAAACCTCCTATATCTATCCTAAGCACCACAACACTATTCACTACAGCAAACTTCTTTTTATTTGGAGTTACTAAATGGCTACGCTTTATAGGCATAATTCTATCACAAACCTTATCCCTAATTTTGCTGACGAATTCCTCCGATATTAAACTCGCCTCTGCCCCTGTATCAAGTAATACTTCTACATTATTCTCAAAAATTTCTAAATTAATAATTGGCAAACATAAATTTTCCTTAGTTTCTGGCTCTACTTCCTCCTCAATTTTGAAAAATTCACGTGGATGTTCATATACATTTACACTGAAATCTAGTGGTCTGTCGCGTTCTAAAAATCCTGTCCAGGTCTGTTTTCCCTACTTGGTCCTGGTCTAACCGTCACCTCAGCGTATGTCCTAGGCGTTTCCACTCGTTCCGTGTCTGTGTTGGCAGTCCCCTTCATGTCCGGTGAACTATTCCCTCTGGTAGGTTCCGGTCTCGGTGCAGGTCCCCTTCCTAAACTATTACTTCTAACGTATGGTCGTCTCTGTTCCCAATTCTGTCGCTGGTATCCGTAACTATTCCCCCGTCTAGCGTAGTTGTCCCTTCTATTGTCAAACCTAACTGTGTTGATCTGTCTTTCCCTATTATCCCGAGGTCGTCCACTACTTACGTCGTCGTACCTCTGCAGGTATTCTAGAAACATTTCTCTGTCCACTATGTTCTGTAGTGCTACGTGTTGTCTTATTTCTACCTCGAAGTGTCGTGATAAATACTTAATAATTTGTCGGTCCGTCAGTGGTGGGTTCAGTTGCTTTGCTATGCTATACTTGCGTATAGCATATTGCTCCCTACTTCCTGAAAATTCTCCTTAAATTTCCTGTGATTAAGTCGTCTCGTACCTGGTCTTGTCTGTGGTCACTCCAGTAGTGCTTTAAAAATCTGTCCTCAAAGTCCATGTAGGTGTCTATGTCCTGTCCTACTAAATTGTACCACGCTTCCGCATTGTCCTTTAATAAAGCCTTTATCGTATTCAGTTTAGTCTGTTCGTCAAATAAATTTCCCACTAGATTTCTTACACTATTAATAAAAATTTGTGGATTTACCCTGTTATCGCCATAAAACTTCATGTGTTGGTCCAATGATACTCCACCTGTAGAAAATCTGGGACCATCCCCCGTTAAATTTGACATGTTGTATTTAATACTACTAACTTCGCGTTCTACCCTGCCTAACTGATCCCTACATGAGTCCGTCACTTCAGTCATTTTACATTAATCTCTTCTTCACAGAACATGCGTACTTCGGACTTTAAATGTCCCATTTCCTGTCGAAGACCTGTAATATCACGCTCATTTTTTCAACCCTATTTTCAACTTCCCCATCTTTACGGTAAGACTATTTTAAATTCTGAAACTTCTTTATTCGTCTTATCTATTTTCTCACTTAGGGTTTCCTAACTCCTGTTAATGTCTCATTCATTCGGTCAAATTTTCGATTTGAGTCCTCTCTCGCTCTATTCGATTCATCGCTTAGCAGTTCTAATTTTCTGTTAGACTCCTCCATCGCTCTATTCGATTCTTCCCTAGCTAATCGCATTTCCTCTAACATTCTCATCATTAACTCATTTCCTGTTTCTCCTGATTCCGTCCTCGACTGATCTCTACTGCCTCCAGCTTCTTCCATTTTCGAAATTTTCTCACACAATGCACTATCGTCACTTCCAATTTCCACTCCTTGACTCCTTAACCACTCCTTTCTCTGCATACGTTCAAATCACTCACACACACTCTAAAATACTCCTAAATTTATACACACACAAAAACTCTCTCTCTCAGATCGCCAGTTTCCTGGAATAAAATCACAAAAATTTTATTTGGAACTCGAGCCTCACTTTTGGGTCGCCAAGAAATGCTGTGATCCATGTATTAATGTCGAGCCTCACGAATTGGGCGTCAAGAATGCTGTGAAACCTCTTGAATTACCTGGTCTGTTGATTTTCTTCTGTTAATCGCCTCGGCTGCTCCTCTAGATAGCTTTCATCCTCATACATAAAAAAAACAAACACATTCCTACCACAAACATCAACGTCAACTCTATTTACATCAATATTCACAATACATTAAAATTTCAAAATTAATATTCAGCTTAAATTTTAATATCGGAAAATTTCAAAATTAAATTTATTATCATTTTAATGTGCATCCAGAATTAAAGTCCTTGTAGGATGCCTACTAATTACTATAACAATATATGCAGAGTACAAAGGGAGCATCTACCACCCCTTTACGTTAATTAACCAGGTTCGTCTAATTGAGCTCAAAGACATACCCATATTTTTATCATAATCCAGAACATCAATACTAAATACCCCTTTCTACTTAAACAAGCAAATTTCATCTTAAAATTAAAATTTTATTGTTAGTACAATTTCACTAATGTCCATTTAAAGTAAATCAATTATAAAGTTATTCAACACACACCAAAATGTCAAACAAAATAGTATAATTTACCTGAAGGTTACTGTCCTCGTAGCTTCAATGTACATCGTCCCTTTAGTTAATCACACCATTCCAACAGGATTATATTTACGGCTTCTAATTCTCAACGCTTTTAAAATTTTCTCCATCACCATTTATTTAAAGTTGTTTCTGGGCTTTTCCGGAACTCATCTGTGTATATCTGACCCTGGTTTTGTGGATCCAGACACGTTTTGAACCATTTAATTATTAACACCCCGAAAAATAACAAAGAAATTCATACTTCTTTCACCAATATACGCCAAAACTGCCTACTTTTGTGTATACATTTGTCGTTGTAAATTTTGATAATTGGTACAGTGATACTAAATTTTATTACCTTGTATCTAAGTGCACTGAAGTACATTCATGTTAGCACGTAAATAACAAACTATTTTGAATCACTAAAATATACGAGCAAACTTTAAATTATTTTATCAAACTAAAATGCACTGTTTAACATCTTTAATCAAGTCGCGGATGTAAGAGCTTTTAACGCATCGAATAGTCAAAAGTCTAATGAACCCCCTTCACCGACTGCTGCAGCTTGCGAGGCAACGTCCCGAAACGTGAGGGTACGATGGTGTTAGATCCTGTTATTTATTATTTATTGTTAATTGGATACCCTCATGCGGTAGGTAAATATTAAAATTACACTGGCGCATTAACGTGGTTAAAATTGTAATTATGGTAAACAACACACGGACGAATTTTTAGATTGTTTTGTTTCTATTTAGTGTTAGGCAGAATTACAGTTTAATATTAGTGATTTAGGAACAAGTTTCGTTATTGTTGGCTTTTACCTTTTATTTAGTCATGTATGTGGTAGAAGCTTTGAAGCGATGAGCTTAGTTATGAACTTTTAATTAGGAACGTTGAACCAACAAAGTTAAGTGTGTTAGAAAAGCGAAAATTATTGCGTAGAAAACTCGTTGGAGAAAGTCGACAGTAATATTTTTCTAAGTATGAGAAAATTGAAATCGTTCAAAAGGACGAAATTGAATTATTAAAACTTAAGATTTTTGAATTAGAAAACTGTTTAAATTCTTTTACCATTCTTCCTAAAAGGACAGAATATATTAAACTTAACACGAGATTAATGCATGTAACACAGAGACTAAATTATGTCAATTTCGATATTGAATTTTAGAAGTACACAAAAAGCATTCCAAATGCATTAGAGCTTTTGAGATTTTAGAACAGGTAAACGGGGAAAATGAGATTAACGATAACCCTCTTTATTGTTCGGCTAGCAGTAATAAAGATCCTACAATAACACCAACAGCAGAGGGTTCATGCCCTGAAGCATCAGCGGTTTCTTCCATTAATACCCCATCGGTTTCGATTTCTAGTAATGATTTAGGTACGCTAATTAAGTCCTTGAATAAAACAACGACATCAGTCCCGATCCACAAGTGGGGATTACAATTTTCGGGTGAATCTGATTCTATATCGGTTTTAGATTTTATTCAACGCGTCAAAGAACTGCAAGTTGCAAGAAAAGTTTCGTCAGATGACCTTTTCGAAGGGGCTATTGATCTTTTCACCAGTTCAGCATTGGATTGGTATAGAGCAACGCGGTGTACAGTAAATTCATGGGAACAATTAATTTTAAATTGAAACAAGATTTTCTTTCAGCCGATTATGCAGAGAATCTTTTAATGTTAATTAAATCCAGACGGCAAGGCGCCGATGAATCACCTACCATTTATATTTCAAAGATGGTAAATTTATTTTCTCAATTAGAAGATTCCATTCCAATCAGGGAACAAATAAAAATTATTAAAAGAAATTTACAGACTTTTTATGCCACGCAACTGGCGTTAAGGTGACTGACATTTCCCATTTGATTTCTCGTTGTAAGCTTTTAGAAGACATTGCCTACAAATTTTATTAAACAGGAACATTCGGATTCTGCCAACGTACCAGTTATCTTAGAACGTCAAGTTCGACAGAGTTCATTTTCTAATAATAATTTACCACGGTCCGGCGTTTCGAATTATTTTAAAACACAGCAAAATTTTCGACTATTTGTTTCAACTGTAAAGACGAGGTCACTCGTTTCATACTTGTCCGGAGAAACGCGGAATATTTTGTTATTCTTGTGGGCAGTTGAAGTTACGTCCACAAATTGTCCAAACTGCTCAAATAATTCAAAAACTAAGGACAGGAAAGCGCGTAGTCAGCCGTTGCTTTTCTTTTTAATAATATTGTGCTGACAAAAGACGTGGTCGGATTGGTTAGTAAAAGTTAAGAATTTTGTAAATCATCTAAGGTTTTTCAAATTTTATAAAGTAAAAGATGATACAAGACCTTATATTAATATCGAGATATTTAAGGAAACTTATACTGCACTGTTGGATTCCGGCGGAATACCTCTATTTTAGGCAGACATGGTTTGTGTTTATTGGATAAATATAAGTTAGAATTATTAAAAATGTAAAACGTCTATATTAACAACCGCGGATGGCACTGCACAATCAATTTTAGGTTCAATTAATTTGCCCTTGACTATAAACGGGGTTACTCGGTCTTTAAATGTTTTAGTTTCCGACTCAATAGAGTGTACCCTAACGTTAGGATTGATTTTTGTCAATTATTTGAATTGAAAGTAGATTTTTCAAAAATGAATTTTATGCTCATTCTGCGGAAACGAATAAATTAAATTTCATTAAAGTCATGGCCGATTTAAATGAAGACCAGAAATTTGAATTAAACAAGGTTATTTCTTTATTTCAATCCCTGGATCGTCCTACCTTAGGCCGAACCACTAAAATTTCACATCATATTACAACGGAAGACGTTGAACCAATTAAACAAAGGTATTACCCATTATCACCGGCGATGCTGGAAACAATAAAGAAATTGATGCAATGCTTGAACAAGGCATTATTAGCCCAAGCAATAGCCCGTGGAACTCCCCATGCTATTAGTAAAGAAAAAGCAAAAGGTGAATTTCGTGTATGTTTTGACGCTAAACGATTAAATTCAATTACAAAAAGACGCGTATCCCATTCCGTTTGTAAATGACATTCTTGATAGATTACGCAATGCGAAATATCTCAGTTCAATCGATTTAAATAAAGCTTTCTGGCAATTGCCCTTGAGTGACGAAAGCAAGGAAAAACAGCCTTTACTGTCCCAAGGCGCGGATTATTTCAATATAATGTAATGCCGATGGGTTTGGGCTCCAGGCACATTACAGAGGCTCATGGACTCTATTTTTGATTTTCATTATCCCAATCAGTATTTGTTTATTTAGATGATATAATTATTATTTCAAGCACATTTAAGGAGCATATTAAATTTTGAACGAAGTGTATGAGAAGTTGAAAGGCGCTAATTTAACAATTAACAGTTCAAAATGTGAGTTTTGTAAACCAGAGTTACAATATCTGGGATATATTGTGAATAAAGATGGTCTCCGAACTGACCCAGCAAAATTGACGCAATTGTAAATTTTCCTCAACCCAAGACAGCCACTGAAATAAAACGTTTCACCGGTATGTGTTCTTGGTATAGGCGTTTTGTTTTGGATTTTGCCACAATTATAGCACCTATTAATGATTTACTAAAGGAAAGAAAATCGCAAGCGATTAAATGGACGGACGAGGCTCTTATTTCGTTTGAAAAATTAAAGATGTTCTTACAAAGGCTCCTATTTTAAGGAGTCCTGACTTTTCGAAAGTTTTTCTTTACAATGTGACGCCTCAAATTACGGCGTAGGTTGTGTTTTAACTCAGGGAGAAGGAGACGAAGAACATGTAATTGCTTATGCTTCTCGCAGTTTAAATTCAGCAGAGAAAAATTATTCAGTCACAGAACGGGAACTTTTGGCGGTGTGTTTTGCTATTCAAAATTCCGACCATATATTGAAGGAACTCATTTTAAGGTCATTACGGACCATCATTCTTTAATTTGGCTCCACAACTTAAAAGATCCTGCGGGACGTTTAGCTAGATGGAGTGTGAAACTCCAACAATTTGATTTCGAAGTTATCCACAGGAAGGGTAAATTTAATGTGGTACCAGATACATTATCCTGAGCTCCTAGTGGAGCCATGCTATTAATTCTTTAAATTTTCTTTACACGAGGTCGAGGATTGGTACAAAACATGTTAAATAATATTAAGGAAAAGCCAGATCTATATCCCGATTGGAGAGTAGAAGATGATAAAATGTATAAGTTTATTCCGAATAATTTGAATATCAAAGCCAATTTAATTGAGTGGAAGTTAGTAGTGCTGAAATCATGCCGTGCACAAATTTTAAAAGAATGCCATGATGATCCAGTTTCGGCCCATTTGGGTGTATTTAAAACATATACAAAAATCAAAGAGCTCTATTACTGGCCTAAAATGCGGTCATATATTTCTAAATACATTAGTAAATGTGTTACGTGCTGCCAAAGCAAATCCAGCACGTTCAACCATTATGGTTTTATGGGCAAAGAGAAAAAAGTTTCATTTCCGTTTCAATGTTTGTCGATTGATTTAATGGGGCCCTTTCCGCGCTCGAAATTGGGGAATACTTACCTTTAGTTGTTACTGACTGGTTTACAAAATTCACTTTATTGCATCCCATGCGCAGCGCTTCAACAAAACAAATTTGTAATTACCTGGAAAATTTTGTATTTTTGGTATATGGGGTACCTCAAATTTGTATGATAGATAATGGCCCCAATTTAAAAGTAATTTATTTTCCAATCTCATGACAAATTATAAAATACCTTCGGTTTGGTTTAACGCCAGCTACCATCCTCAAGTTAATTATGTAGAACGCGTTAACAAGGTAATTGGAGCTGCCATTCGCAGTTACATTCAAGATTCTCATAAGAATTGGGACGATAATATTCACAAAATTGCCCATGCGCTTCGTAATGCTGTTCATGAATCCACAAAATATTCCCCAACATTTTTAGCTTTTGGACGCACGGTTCCTCTGTCCGGGGAATTCTATAATAAATTAAAGGATTTAAATCCAGAGGATCTAGCAATTGATACTGAGAACAATTGGTTCAAGACCTTAATGAATTATCGCCCATCTTTAAAGAAGTTCAGAAGAACATACATTTGGCGTATGAACGTAATACGCACTCGTACAATTTAAGGCGCAGACCATTAAATTTCAAAGTAGGGATTTAGTGTGGAAGCGCAATTTTATATTATCAGATGCTTCTAAACATTTCAATAAAAATTAGCCCCGAAGTTCCTAGAAGCAAAGGTGATGGAAGTTTTAGGTTCTACCACTTATAGACTATCTTCCATGGACGGAAAACCGCTAGGGTGTTCCACGTCCAAGACCTAAAACCTCACTAATATTTTATTTTTTCCAATTTTTTATTTTTTCCTTCCGCCAATTTTCTGAAAAGACTCAGTTGTCTTAAACATAATTGCGGTTGGATGTGTTAATTTCTACATTTATTTTTTTTTTTTTTCAATTTTCTTGAAATTCCTAAGAGCAATTTCAATTTTTCGAGGGGGGCTGTGTAACATACTGTTTTAATAAGCTCTAATAGTTCTAGTATTCCTAAAAATAGTTAGTTTCTAGTTTAATTTTAGCATGCTAATTATTAGAATTGTAGCGGCTGCAGGATCACCCAAGTAGCTTCTCAGCGAAGTTCCCAGAAAGATCTAATCCAAGAGTTAATCAATTTTTCTAAAGGCACTTACTTTAAGGGCACTAAACATGTCAAATTAGTCCATATCTATGATTAGATGTCAATCATGCTTTAGGATCCTATTTATGTCAGGGTGGTCTGAAGCAATTTTTCAATTAGCTGAGCACTCAACTAAAATCAATTCTGAGAGCTACGGTTGTGGTTATCTTAGGCATTGACAGTTTTAATTAAAATTAAAGATTTACGACCGGCGCACCTAAGCCGAGTAAGAGCGTCAAGAAAGGGGTTATTTTCAATTAACCAAAATGTATATAAGGAGGCCAGCCGGTGGGAATCGGGTTGTTTATTTCCAGACGCGTTAGAGGTTAAAGCTAACGGTTACTAGTGATGTGTTTATTTCTCTGCAGTCAAGTGCGGGCCGTTATGTTTTAAGTTATTTATTTCTCTGAGTAAGTAATTAGTATATGTGATATTACTATGAACTCAAGGCTGTGTTATGCAGCATAAGTCAGTTATTTGTTTAAAAACAGTATTTGTCGACTTCCATAAAATACAATTCCGGGTGAATGCCCAGTTCAAGTAAATTGATCCGTTTTATTATTGCTTTGGAGACCGCATCGTTTTAGAAGGGTCTTCTATTATATTGTGTTTCGACGGTGTCAGAGGTCGTTAATCACTAATCCACGAGACTACCTGAGAATGCAAAGCTCAGACCCGAAGTCAAGTTACGGTACCATTTGACCCTTGAGAAGGTCGTATTTTTCATGGTGTAGATGACCCCGTGGTTAAAAAGGGTCGTCGCACTATGCAAGTTAATTAGACTAGGGTAGCATTAATAAATTTTTGTTATTGGGGTGTGTACACCTAGAACTGTATCTATTCAAAATATGTTTGTTAGTTAAGTTTAGTTAAGTTGTGTTTGTGCTAGCCGGAGACTATAAGTGACTTATTTTCTGTTCTGCCATTTTGGTTCATCGCCCACGAACAAAGTGCGACGAGAGCTATTACCGCGATTGGTCCATGGGCCGTTTAATTCCCATGGTGGCGCCCTTTTGTACATAAGGTTATTTACTTTATATTTTGTTATGCATATGTAATTAGTTGAAGTTTTAGTTAGTAGCTCGTTCAATAAAACAATCGAATTTTCGTCTCAGTGTGTTTGTTTAATGAACCCCCCCTTCACCGACTGCTGCAGCTTGCGAGGCAACGTCCCGAAACGTGAGGGTACGATGGTGTTAGAGGTCCTGTTATTTATTATTTATTGTTAATTGGATACCCTCATGCGGTAGGTAAATATTAAAATTACACCTTTAATAAAGCTTTCACAACATATAATTCAGCCTGTTCATCATATAAATTCCAAACTAAAGTTCTAATACTATTTATAAAAATCTGAGGGTTCATAAGATTCTATCCATAAAATTTCATTTGTTGTTCTAAAGACATATTACCTGTAAAAAAAATTGGACCATCCCCACCAACAAACTGGCCTTCTTGGTAATCTTCTAAACGGTCACAACACTTCCCCAAACTAAATTTTCAACCGCTTACTCAATTCTCAAAACACACAAGCTAACCTTTAACAATTGCTTGTGATTTTTTTATTCCAGCCCCAACCGTCTTCGAAATCTTGGAATTTTGATCGATACAAATAAACAATTACTACGAGAACACTCGTTTAGTTTCTCAACTAAAATTAATTTAGCAGTTAAGGCACGCCTCCATAATACGCGTATTAATATTGTCTCACTCTAACAAACATAAGAAAATTTCCCTTTCTTACTTTGTACTCACACCCTATTTCATATCGCGACCACAAGTTATCTCCATTCCAGTCTAACCTCTGTTTTACATCCTTTATCCTTTTTACACCATGTTTGCAAGTTTGTTATCCCTAGAATAATATTTACCTTCTCTAATACTAGCGTCTGTTCTCCTTTTATATGTGAGATCCAATGCTCGTTCTTTGCTCCTATATATAGTAAACTTGCCTATAACCCCGATATCTATTCCCTACTCAACACGTTTCAAACCATGTCTATACAAACATGCGGCATGTTACTCGTACCTATAAACTTTACTTTTTTATCTCACAGTTTCTTTTAAAGTCAAACGAACCTTTAACATATTATATCTTTTATCCCACTCTAATGCATGCTAAAAATAATCTCTCCTTATCTTATATCAATCCCTGCCTGTTTCAACTGTCACTACCTTTCGTAGAATGGACATGTTATTTGAGGACGTTTACAACAATCTTGAGCATTATAAAGAAATCCTTGACAACAATTTTTCCCTTTTAATTTAATATCTGGTACGTGTTTGTTTTCTATTACATAAGTTAGTAACCACACTATCGAGAAAACCTTGAAATAAACTACTACTAGGAACTTGTTTTCAACAATATTCGTTATAACTTTGAAAGGTTAAACCAATGTTAAAGTTTCCTAATAATAACTACACTAGGAATATTTACATCTATAACTTTTATTAATTTATGAACATTGATATTTCACCATCCTTTATTATGACCTTAGAATTATTGATTTTTACGCTAAAAGAATCTGAAAAGCTTTTAACTGCTATGCATCCAATTTGCTATACTTTAATGTGCTTGCTTTTTACATACTACGTTAAGAATATTTACATTTGCTAAAATGAAGCAAAATTAACTCCAAAACTTACTTTAAAATTGTCGCTTGCTACACTAGAGTATTGGAAATCGTTCCCAATTTTTAATGAGTTGTATTTACATGAGCACACCTGACATAAATTATTATCTGGCTTATCTAATCAATATTTAACCTAGAATTTATACAGAAATATATATATATATATATATATATATATATATATATTATAAGTAGTTTTTTACACAAGGTAAGTTGATAAATACTAACGTATTGCAATTAATAAGATAAAATAATAACTTAGACTTTTTAAGTAAAGCCCAAATGATCATTTCAAATCGAGCTAGTAATTGAAAGAAGGAAAATATAAGGCCTTTAGATAGTTAATTACTAGCTTGATTTGAAATGATCATATAGTCTAAGTTATTATATCTTATTCATATATATATATATATATATATATATATATATATATATATATATATTTCTGTGTAAAAATATATAATCATCTTATTCCTGCGTCTATTTTCAACTTCAATCTGTCCATCAAATCTATTTCAAAAATAGCATCCATGTTTAATCCAGGTACAATCATAAATTGATGCTCAAACTTCATATTCCCTAACTCACACTTCAAAATCACCATACTATTTATGCTTGCGAATTTTCTGTTGTTCGGTGCTAAGTCACTAATTATTTAATTGTCGAGTATTATCTTTAATAAAATGTTTAGAAATCAGGGATGCTTCAGCTCCTGTATCTATAAGTACTTTAATTATTTTATCCCCTACATTTAAGATTTAAAATAGGTAATAAGTTGTTATTTAAGTTATCTTCACTTTCTAATACAAACTTTATAAACTCGTGTTTATGTTTATATTGATTAGTTTTAAGGAGTGTGCTTGGTCTATCTCTTAATGAGAATCATTTCTCGATGTTGACGGCTCCCACCCTATCTATGGTCTCTGCATACGTACGATTATTTACCCTTGTTGAATTATGTTCCAACTCTTATCTCATAGAGAGTTTTCATTATTATTACTATTTTCTTTATTTACATTTTTATTTTCGGAAGTCCTCGTAGCATTGTTTGATCCCACCTCCTTTTTTGGTTTATTACTCTCGTTCCGATTTAACCTGTTATGATTTCGTGGAACAAAATTGCTATTATTAAAACTTTCTGATCATGCATTTCTCTTGTATTTACCGGATGGTTCCTATACCTGTTCTCTGTTCTCCTTGGTTGACTAATTTCATCATATCTTTGCACAAACTCAAAAAATATGGCTCTTTCTACAATATTTTGCAAAGCTATACATTGCCTAACTTTCGCCTCAAAATGTCCTGCCAAATATTTAGTAATCTGTTTGTCTTTCAGTAGAGGATGTAATTGTTTCTCCACACTGAATCTCGTGATAGCCTATAACTCCTTTATTGTGGCTAAGTCTGCATTATATTTTCCATAGTTAAATCATCCCTTACTCGAAATTGTTGATTATCCCCCAAGAATATTTTGAAATTTAAACTCAAAATCCTTAAATGTCTTCAATTCACTTTTGTTAGACTAAACCATATCTCGCACTACATTTTAACATTGACCTGAGCATGTTTAATTTGTTTTGTTTATCAAAACCACCCTGCACTAACGTAAAGTCCTGGCACTGTTTAGAAATATCTTGGGAATTAATTTATTATCGCCATAAAATTTGGAATATTGTTCGAATGGAACACTACTTTGACTCCACCTCAGAGGTTCGCCGAGGTTCTGTGAAATACCTTTATAAATATTTTCACACTATCTTCTGAATTATCTTCCTTGTTTTCAAAATCTGTCTTAAAATTTTTTAACTAATTTTTAAATGTTTCAAACCCTGTTGACAGCTTTTTTCAACTTCATTTACTTTCTGACCTAAGTCCAGTCCTTAATTTTCAAATTCATCTCTTTTTTCACACACTTCTTGATTTGACTTTAATTGCACAATTTCCTCTTTTACTTCATCTATATCCTCAAGAATTTGTACTATTTAACCCCTAATTTCTAACTTCATTTCCTCTATGATCTTATTAGTGTCTTGTAAATTAAAAGTTATTTCATCACTCATAGCTTAAAATTTTTGTTCATTCTGTTCACTTTCTAATTTTAAACTTTCTCCCATTCTTGCTAAATTCTCTCCAAACTTCGCTCGCAATTCCTGAGTGTTCTTATCAAATTTTTCATCCATTTCCTTTATATTTTTTTCATTGTTCTTCGCTCATTTCCTTTATATTTTTATTTAAACTCAAATCATCATAAATTCCTGAGTATCCACTCGATTTGCACACCTACTCTGCTCAGTCTTTTTCTCTTATTCCTCCCTTTTTGAATCGAGCAAATAAACAGTCTCTTGAGATCCCATCTCAACAGCTTTCGCTTTTAATTCTTCACGAATCTCTCGTACTCTGTCAGTCATTCTAAAGACAAATTAAACCTACTTAAAAGATTCCTACAAAATTCAACTATATACAAAGCTCTAAGTTTCAAGTAGCTTAATCGAGCACGAGGTTGGAACGCCGATAAAAGATGCTGTGAATTATCTGAATGATTTCTAACCGCCCTTCCTCGTACTATTTTAGCTAGCTCTATAATTAATTAAAACACTGTAATAATACATCAGATTTATAATAATACGAAATAATCCCTTTACAAATAATTTTTGAATTACAAAATAATGCATCTACAACAACTTTCTCTTATAACAGTATCTTAAATATAAAGTTGATGAAAAATAACTTCCTCACAACTCATATCTTATATACTAAAATATAGAGTCCAGAGTATCTCTTTCAGCATAGGATGATCACTCATCTACAACTGCTTAATATATACAACATCTTAGCGTAGAATGCACGGGTCAGCCAAAAACCGAAAGGAAAGTAAAGTAAGGACCCATACAAACCACGATAACGTATAAAAAGATTAAAAAGCATAGAAATGTCATGCTAACTATAAAAGCGTAGAGCGGGTCCAAAGACAAAGAAAGGCTATCTCCATTGAATTTTTATTTACAATACACAAAAAATCCTATTTAAAAAAATTATATTCTACTGACAATTTTGAATAATTTATATACGAAATGCGCATCTCGATTTGAAACATGTAAAACTGGTAAAAAAAAGGCAATGCTTATACTTACTTAAAACAAACGTTTTAAGTTAAAATATTAAATTTATAACAATTTCTAGTAAGAATTTTACAATATAAAAAAAACATTCGAAAAGTTAATTGTGAAACAGGTTTTGTAAGCTTGCTCCGTCCATCGGAATAATGTAGCTTGAGCTTATTTAGGGTTTATTTGTTATACACAAATATCAAATGTTGATAAACAATATTCTCATGATATGTAAAAAGAAATTGTAACATACCTCCATGTGTCAAAATACTTATCTTTCACCTAACTCAGATGAGGTGAAACATCTAAACATTCTTGATTTCGCTCAATGATGGATCATTACAAAGTAGCAAGACTCGTTATTGTTGCAAACATAGCTAGACCATTGGACCTACACAAAAGAGCAATACACAGAGAATGTAAATTTCTGGGAGAAGGGGTTCATCTTGAACTGATAGAATCGGTCACGCAGAAAATACATGTCAGGACAAAATGCAGAATAAAATTGAACTCAGTTTATGAAACGATGCGATAATCTGCGGGTGCGCTTACAAATAGGTAGTGGTAAACTAGCTCTAGGCGTATGTTACAATCCATCTAGAAGACTATATAAATCTTTATAAACGTCTTTGAATCTTCCCTGTCTGATATTTTGGTAACTTCTGAAGGGATTCTGTGTCTCGGGGATTTTAATATTGATCTTTTAGTTGATATTCCCCATTCTCGTCTAGCTATAGATACGTTTGACAGTTTCGGTCTTAGTCAATTAATTAAGCAGCCAACTAGGACTTCGGTAAATAGTTCAACACTTATAGATTTTGTTTTGACTTCAAACAATGAGATTGTAAAAGAATCCGGGGTTTATCCAGCCTCCCATATCAGTGATCATGTGTTGATTTACTGTATCCTAGATAAGATTAAATCTTTGTACAAAAGTACTATGGCCACTTCTAAAAGTTTAGGAATTTTAATTATAGACAATTTAATAGTCACATGAGAGTCGTACCTTGGAGAATAATTTATGATCTGAATGATGTTGATATCAAAGTTTAATTTATATTACGGTATACCGCGCAAACACGAAAGAAAACAGTAAGAGTAAGTAATCGTTTACGCCAAATACCTCAACAAAATGGGGGCAGTGGTGGTAGAATTCGGGTTAGCTCAAAAAGGTCGTAGAGTGGCGTGGGCGAAATAGAAAGAGCACATTGGAAACCTCAGTAGTAGTAGGATAGGATGGTCCGAGCACAGCGCCGCCGCCGCCGACGCCACTAATCGTTTTTAATGGGTTTTCTCATTAAAAACGCATTAGAACTAATTACTTTTTAATGGGGTTTCTCATTAGAAACCCATTAGCACTAATCTCTTTTTAATGGGGTTTCTCATTAAAAACCCATTAACACTAATCGCTTTTTAATGGGTTTTCTCATTAAAAACCCATTAGCACTAATCTCTTTTTAATGGGGTTTCTCATCAGAAACCCATTGGCACTAATCGCTTTTTAATGGGGTTTCTCATTACAAACCCATTAACACTAATCGCTTTTTAACGGGTTTTCTCATTAGAAACCCATTAGCACTAATCGCTTTGTAATGGGGTTTCTCATTAAAATCCATTAGCACTAATCGTTTTTTAATGGGGTTTCTCATTAAAAAACCCATTAGCACTAATCGCTATTTAATGTCATATCATACTTTCTATCTTGTTTAGCTCATCTTTCGAGATAAATCTATCTTTAGTGTCAATTAATATTATATTTTTCTCAGCTACCTGAATCACCAAGGAATTTTTAAGATAACGTTACTCCTTAAAGCGGTATTTTTTACCAGCAACGAGATCTGACCATCCTTATAAATTTTTTAGCCATGCGACACGTCAAATTAGTCTAGAATTTTACGCAGAATCTGAATCTGTAAATAAATAAAATCCGACCACCTCTTACCGTTGTACACACACATCCTCTAGCGAACATATAAAAGTTTCTTTTTGTTTCTTTTAAGATAAATATATCTTGTTTGGTATCAACTAATATTATATTTTTCTAGAGAGCCCGAATCTATAAATAGATTTTAAATAGGACCACCCCTTACAAAGTTACATCCTGTTGAAGCCTCGTACCTTTACAATGCACCGACAGCGCCTCTCAGTACCTAAATGTTTGCAACCCAACATACACTCGCACTATGTCACAAGCGCCATCCTAGTCACTTCTACACTAGATAATCTGTTAGTTGAACCTTAACCCTAATTTTCCGGGCAAACTAACCCTGTTTGAATTTTTCAAATCGGACTATCCCTTACAAAGCTACACCCTGTTAAAGCCTCGTACCTTTAAATTTTTTGTTTATCTAATTTTTTACTCGATCTTTAAATCCTCTTTGGTCACCCGAGATATACGCTTTAACCCGGAATTTTCCGACTACCTCCTACCTTAACACAAACCCTGCATACAAATTTTTAGCTAATGTATTTATATAAATGTTATAACGTGGTCTAGAATTTACAGCAACATGCAAACCATTCGCTTATTTTAAGAATAACACCAAAACTTTAAAAACCACTTAAAATATTTTTAATTCTTTTCTGCAAAATAATTTTAAGAAACCTAATGAATTTTCAAAATAGAATCAACTTTTATAAAATGTTAGGCTAGAATTTTTCACAAAAATACGCCCTCGTACGGATGAGAAGTAAAATAGATGTCCCGTGCGTGAGTGTTGTCACGCACGTTAAAGATCCCTACCTAGGCTAAAACAGCAAGGGTTCGTCACAATTCAAAATTTTTCAGGTAAAAAGAAATTTGCTACCTGGCCAGTGTAGTACTTTCGGGTGGAGCATTGTGGGGGGTATATTTGCACCCCCCCCCCCTTTATGCAGCACCGGTAATAGATATGGTAGTCAACGTGTTGAACAAGTTCTATAGTGGACCCAATTTGCAAACTGATTTATTTTCTCTATTATTAAATTTGCATCTATTTCCCATTGCAATGACCTTACATGTGATTTTCTAATGCTCCACCCGAAGGTACTATATTGGCTAGGAGGCGAGTTTTTTACCTGAAAAATTTTGCCGAACTCTTGCTGTTCCAAGCAAGGTAGGGAACTTTAACGTACGTGACAACACTCACACGCGAGACCTCCATTTTATCTCTCATCCGAACGAGGGCGTATTTTTGTAAAAATGCTTGCCTAACATTTTTCAAGCGTACCGTTTCGGGATTCGAACCCTAGACCCTGGGCGTAGTAGTCACACGCATACTGGCTACGCCACGGAGCCGCCTCCATTGCAATGACCGCAGATATATCACAAATGTGTTTGCAAGTGGGAATAAATGAAGAACGTAGAAAATACCTAAAAATTTTGTTTCGTTTCAATAAAGACGAAAACGCACATTTCAATTTAATCGCCTGCTCTTTGGGCAAAAGCCAGGTCCTTACCTTGCCATACGTGTTATTAAACAATTGTCATTGGGCGATTTTAGTCGTTTTTCTACAGCGACTAAAATAGAACAGAATTATTTATACATGGACGATTTGATTATTCGACCATTGATATAAGCGCCGTAAGTTCGTTAGTACAAGAACTTTTTGCATTTTTTAAAAATGGAGGTTTTGATTTAAGTAAGTAGGCTTCTAATTCGTCTACTTTATTCAATAAGCTTCCCAAGTCGCACCGCGAGATGGGTTTCGGGTCTTTGGGAGCTTTTTTTAAAAAGTCTTTATTTCCAAAAAATACTCCTATCAAGTGTATTTTGTTTATACAGTAATTACAATAATGATTTGACAACTTGGTCGTTTTAATTAACAAAAATTCAAAGTTACTAGTTACTAATGAGTAGCTGAACAATCAACAGTGTTAAAGTTATGAAGTTCGAGACTGATTGGCCACCATGGGCTCCTCAGGGTATTTATGCTGTCCCTGTTTTGGCATCGTCTAGTGGAAAGTGCAGATCTCATGTCTGCTACTTTTTGATAAAATACATTGAATTACTTCTTAATATTCTTAATTCTAACAATTGCTTTCTTATAGTCTATTATGATCTGCACCTGCAGTATCAAGTTACGTCTGGAATACAAAGTAGTTGCTTCCTTTCTTACGTCTGATTATAAACTTTCATTAACCTTTCATAATGTGTCCTTCAATTATACAATGTAACAATCTATTTCTTAAGATTTAATAGTTGCATCTAAATATACAAATATATTAATTTGGGGGATATGTAACTCCTTCCGACTTAGATGAAAATTAAAGGTTGTATTCAATTTTTGAAACTTATTGTCCCTAAAATTTTATTTGTAGTTTCTTTGCTTACATTTGTTTCTTTGTTCTTATATCTAAGGTACATTTTACACAATAAATATACAGTTAATAAAATTATTACAATGGGCATTAAAATTGTCCAAACACTGATACTGTCGTAATGTAATTTTTGTACTTTTAACTCACTAAAATGTTCTTTGTATTTGTCCATTAATTTCACGGCGTGGTTGAGATCGTCTAGGTCTAGGTGATCTAGTTGCATCGATTTCTTAATAATTTCGTTGTCTTCGGTTTGAGGAATCTTGAACTGTAGTTCGGGTAGATTTGCAAATTTCTTCGTCACTTTTGGGATTTGATATACTCAAAAAATTTCACTTTTTAATTTTAAATAGCAATCTTCTTTTATGGTGATCACTTTGCTTCCGATTAGGGCTAAACTATTTTCGTCTTGGTTGCACTTGGCGATTGCTATTACTTCTTGAGGAAATACAGCAATTCATTTGATATCTGTAACTTTCCGAATCTTCACGTTCGTACTTTGTACTGGTTTTGGCTCACAATTCTCATAGTAATTAGAGAATTTTAATAATTGTACTTCACAAAAGCTATTTGTTTGAATAGCTGTTGTTGTTATAGATTGACATAAATATTGGCTGGGTGCCACTTCCTTGCACTTTTCAATTGTGAATTCATACCTAAGTTCATTAAGAAAAGGAACTTGGTTCTAGGGATAATAACTTGGTATTGGATAGTAACTTTCATGGGGAAAGCAAATAAATGATAATAATTGTAATTGTTAATTTCTACAATTAAGTTTTCTATTAAAAACGTAATTTGATGACTCTTTACGTAACCTTTTACTATGGCTATTTTTTCAGTTATGAGTATGTTAGATTCTGTTATTTCAGAGGGTAGTTTACTATGAGTTATAAGTGATCTAATTCCTAATAATTCATTTAATAAATCAAGTGGTTCTATAATACTAGCACATAAAGTATTTACTTTAGCAAATATTACAGCATTTTCTAATGTACCTAAAGTTTTTTGAATTACAATGAGGATTGATATCATTTGATTGAATATCGTGTTAAATCTTATTAAATCTTGCATTCCTAGCATTGTGGTTTGCATGTTACTTTCGAAAGTTAGTATTCTGTTTGTTATACTGTCTTGGTTCTTTACTAATTTTCTTAGTGCATCCTTAAATTTTATTATGATTGATTGTATTAAAGATATTTGGTTTCTAACAATAGTTTTTATTTCGTTCTGATTGTCAATTAATTGTTGTATTGCGTTGTCGTATCGTTCAGCATCTTGGTTGTCTAAGTTACCTGTGATAGCTTTTACAATGTTACCTAATCCATTAATAATTTCTCGTTTCTGTCTTGTGGTTTGGTCTTTGAGTATTAATCGATTGAGTTTGTCGTTTGTGTTCTTTAGGATATTTTCCATTATACTTTTGTAATAAAGCATTTCTTTCGCATACTCTTTTCTGAATTTGGCTGTGTTTAATGAATCGTTCAGTGCGTGTTAATTACCTCTAATTAAATAAAATTCTTTTTTAATTCAGTTAAATCAAATTTCTGTGCGAACGTCCAAAAGTCTACTGTGTTTTGCATACTTCCCAATTTTATATATCTTCCCCTATTATGGCATTTTCGGCCGATCTCCCTGGGTGTAAATTGACGGCAAGGGTGATGGCTATCCATCTGAAATTACAGGGTGTCTTAAATTCTTTAAATATATGTATTTTATGATTTTTCCGTTGTCTACTACGGCTACATTTTTATCTGACGTTTTTTTGATGTTAAACGGAACTAAATTCCTGGGGGCCTTTTTGTGTCTCTTGCTTTTAAAATTCCTTTCATACACTGTTTGTCCTACTGAAAATCTATTTATATTGGCGTTCTCATTGCGGATTTTTGTGATACGTTCTTTATCGTTATCTAATTTATTTTTGACAGTATTATAAGTAATTTTTAATTTTTCCTTGTAATCTTTGGCGTACCGTTGACATACTTCTTTATAATAGTGTATATCGTAAGGGTTGCAAAAATCTAAGTGTTCTAATGTTAGTTTGGGGGTGTAAAGTTAGTTGAAGAATGAATTGTGTTGTTGTAAGCAATTAGTGCGTATGACATTAGGTTAGTGATATTCTTATAGGTTAATCTTAAGAGGCTAATTTGTTCTAATAGTGTCAAATGTAATCCTTCGATTAATGCATTTGATTCCGGGTGATTTTTTGTTATAAAATGAATACTTATTTTATGGAGTTCTAGGATATTTTGTATGGTTTCGTTCCTAAATTCACTTCTATTGTCTAGAGTTATTGATTCGGGTGAACCATACAATATAAAGTATTGTAGAAATCCTTGGGTTATATCGATACTATTTTTTGTAGTAATATGTATCGCTTGGCCTATTTTGGTGAATGCGTCTACGATCGATAAAAAGTTTTGAGATTCTACTACCAAAGTGTCTGCATGTAATTTTTGAAAAGATTTGTCGGGTGATTTGGTTAACATTAAGGATATTTTTGGTAGTGATCTGTCGTATTTTGCTTTGTCACATAAATCACATTGATTAATAAAATCCGTGGTTAATTTGTTCATGTCTTTAAAATAGTATCTCTTATTAGTTGTTTCAAATTTTCGTTTATTCCACGATGTTTGTTTTTACCTTCGTGTTGGTTTCGGATTACGTCGTTTATTTCAGCTGGGTCATCTAAAGTTATTAATTTTGGTGTGCATCTGATAATCTCGGCTCCTGAATTGTTAAATAGTCGAATATATAATTCGGAAAATCATTTGCACAAATGTTCCTTTGTGAAATAAAAGTAAAAACGTTTTTCTCTGGGGTACACTCTTTTAGAATTTTAATTATTTGCTCCTCGTTGTCACCTTTCGTTATTTGCATTTGGTATATTTTTCTATTATCAGTTTTTTATATTTTACGGTTGGTTAAAACTTCGGTAACTATAAATTGGTTTGGTTTTGTATCTACTGCTTCGTTTAAATTTTTAATTGCAGTTTTTGGTTCTTCGTTTTGTGTTGAATGGATTGTGGCTATTTCTTCTGGGTGTTCTCGTATCTCTGTTTCGTCAACGTTACCTACAACCGATTCTGTCTCTATTGCGTTGAGTTGTATTCTGCTCAATGCGTCCGCATTATTGTTATACATTCCCTTTTTGTATATGATCTCATAGTCATATTCTTCTTATCTTATCCTCCATCTCTGTAATTTTGAATTTGGTTCTTTGAGTTTACATAACCCTACTAAAGGTCCTATGGTCGGTGAATATGTAAAACCTTCTTCCATAAGGATAGTGCCTAAAATATTTTGTTGCCCAAATTGTGGCTAATAGTTCTTACTCAATAGTGCCATATTTTTGTTTTGTTTCATTCAGTGTTCTTGATGCGTAGCTGATTGGTTTGTCGCTACCTACTTATCCTTTTGAAAAGTCAGGGTATTCTAATAAAGGGTGATTCGTAAGCTTTGCATTTAATTTTTTCTACGGATTTAATAAATTCCTGTGTGAGTTCGATCTTATTACCATTCTTTAAACGATTTGTTAATGGCGTGGTCATTTACGCGTAACCTTTAATGAATTTTCTGTAATAGCCACTGAGTCCTAAAAATCCTTTTATTTCTTTATTCGTTTTTGGTAAAGGGTAATTTAATACGACATTTGTTTTTTCTGGGTTTGGCATAACACTTTGTGAAGTTATTATGTGTCCTAAAAATGCTACTTCCTTTTGTAAGATTTTGCTTTTGTCTAATTGAACTTTGAAGTGGGCTTTTCTTAAACGTTCGAAGACTTCTCTTAATCTTTCGATGTGTTCCGCAAGTGCTGTTGAATATACGATTATGCGTCCAGGTAAGCAAGACATTTTTCGTTATGTATTCCTCTCAAAATATTGTCCATGACTCTCTGAAAAATGGTGGGTACGTTCTTTAAGCCAAACGGTATGCGTTTGTATTCGTAATGTCCTCTAAGTGTACTGAAAGCTGTTTTGGTTGTGCCTTTCTCGTCCATCTCCAGTTAGTGGTATCCTGAGGCAAGGTCTAATGCCGAATAATATTGACACTTTCTAGTTTGTCTAAAATTTCTGTAATATTGAATAGTTGGTATTTATCGTCTACAGTCTTCTCGTTGATTTTTCTGTAATCGATAACCATTCGTAATTTGCGTTTGCCTGAGGCATCTAGTTTCTTCGGTACAATTAATACGGGGATACTCCATGGTGAATTCGAATGTTGAATGGTATCTTGCTTCAATAGGTCTGCTACCTATCTATCTGTTTCTTTTTGACTTGCTTGAGGTAGTCTATATGCTTTGGTGAAAATCGGTTTATCATCTGTTAGCTCTATATTATGTTTGACTGTGTTGGTGAAAGTTAAAGGTATTCCTTCACAATGGAATATATCTCGGTATTCGAAGCATAATTCTTTAATTGCTCTCTCCTCTTCGTTATTAATATCATCATTAAAACGAATGTTAATTAAATTTTTCTGTAGCATTTTGTCGTGTTCTGTAGGGTTAGAATTGTCTTTTGAGTCTTCGTCGATTTCCATCTCGCTAAAGTTTACTTCTTCTACGGTTATTGATTTTGTTAATGATACTTCTATGGTGTGATCGTTTGAGTTCAAAATTGTCGTAGTGGCTTAATTGTCTTTTATTTGTACTAACGCTGTGGGTGTTTCTACTTCTTGTTGAAATGACGTGATTTATAATTCCTATCTCGCCCTTTGAGTTTACTAAGACTTTTATTTGTTTTTCCGTTCTGAGTTCGATTGTGTATTTTTGATCACGTTGAATGTTGCTGTTTTGAAATTTAATTGGAATTTGTCCGTGTTTCGTTCTTAATAATCGGTTTTTATATCAATATTTGCTGTTTGCAATAAATTGATGTAATGTCGTTTTGTGTGCTGTTTTGATTTTAAAAGAATCTCTTTCTACAAAATCTAAATTATGTTTCTGTACGGTTTTGGGGATAATTAAAGTTTTTGAAGATACTGTATCGATTAATAAATTTAATTTCTGCATGAGGTATTTCTATGTAAGGTAAGATTTGTTGATTAATGTTATTTAAATTTATTATGTTTGATCGTATTTGAATCTGTCCAACTGAAAATTTGAGCACGCATTTTTTTCGTCGTCTTCTTCGTAGCTTTCATAAGGGTTGTTACGTTCAGTTTTCCGAATGGTTTGTTTTACCGTCTCTACTTGGATTCGCATAATTATCTGTATCTTGATTGTTAAAATCTTCTGCTTCTTGGTGAAATGGTCCCTCGGAAGTGAAGTTTCGTTTTCGGTTATGGTCTGGTCCGATTTGCGATGTTTTTGTGTTTTGTCTGGTGTTACCAGATGAAGTGTCCATAGGGATTGGTTTGTAAAAACTATTTGGGTTGTTGTTGTTACTCGTCATCGGTGTGTTTCTGTTCGCATTTGCGCCAAAAAGTTATCATATTCGATTCGCGTTCTGATTGAATTTTGGGGTAAATGTGGGTTTTGTGAAAGTTGAATTAAATGTTGGTCTTAGAAATTGTCGAGATTGATTGTTGAAGTTTGTGTTATTAAAGTTTGTATTGTTACTTCGTAGGTGGTTCATTGGTGGGTTATATGGTGTAAATTTCGGTTGTGTTGGTATTTGTCTCGTCGCTTGTATCGTTTTAATTGGTGAGTAATTTTTATTTGCATTAGGATTGTAAATTGTGTTTCTGTAATACATTACGTTTTCTTTCTTTACAATCATGTTCATTTCTTCTTCTACATTTTGGGGATGTTGAAATCCTATTTTGTCTGATAATCGTTCGGGTAACGCGTTTATGTAGGTGTCTAACTCCATTTTGCCGTACATCTTCGTCTTTATTGAACGTATGTTTTGGTCGGGTTTCTCGAGTTTTAGTTTTGTTAGAATTAAACTTCGTACGTCCTGACATCTCATACTGAATTGATATGGTGATTAGTTAGTTTCCATTCGTAAATTTATTAAGTACCTGATAAGACATTTGATATATCTTTAATCGCCGAAATATGCTATTAATATCCGTTTATAATCGTCCCATTTCAATAAATCGTTTCTCGCCGCGATAACGGTCAAAGCTCTCTCGGTTAACTTACTTAAAATCAAGCGTAAAAGCCAAACGTTGCGTTCACCGTCGCCTTGTTTGTAAAAGATTTCAAAAATGTATCGCAAGCAGTGATAAAAATTGTTAACATCGTTTGATTACCGTCGTACATTGGAATTGAATCTAAGTATAATTTTATGTTTTCAGAATTCATCTTTATAGATTAATTCTCAGTTACTTTCAGTCAAGTTTGTATTAAGTTATTTAAAGAATCACTTATCGTTACGTACATTGTATTTAATTATAACAACCTTGGTTATAATTACATCGGTTTCAGACTTCTACTGAATAATTGTTTCATTAAATTGTTGCAATAATAAAGTACATAAAATGTGTTTAATTATAAAACTTTATACGGGATTATAAATGTGATGAGCATCAAGTTTTTCAGATTTTTCTGAATAATTTATTTCAGTAATAATTTCTGTAATAAAATGGTACAAAGAACTGTTGTATAATTATACACTTTTGTTATAATAAGTTTCAGACTTTTGCTGAGTAAATTCTTTCGATAATGATAATAAATTGTGATAATAAAATTGTACATGTAAATGCGCATATAAAATTCTCTTGTTTCATACTAACTAATATCAATGTGCAATTGAAAATGGTTAAGAAAATGAACTTTTGGTGCTTACAATAGTTTGATTGCCAGTTCCATTCGTCTTCCTTCTTTGTTAAACTCAGTCGATTTTGTACTTTGTCTAATTGGTAGGTTTTCTGTTCCAGTTAAAGAATTAAAATTTACGACCACCAATTCCTCGATTTTTGATTCGCTAGTGTCTTTCTGGAATCCTACAATCGACTGCATCAGATAGGTTTTGGGTCTTTGGAAGCTCCTTTTCAAAATGTCTTTATTTGCAAAAAACACTCCTATTAAGTGTATTTTATTTATACAGTAATTACAATAATGATTTGACATCTTGGACGTTATGTTCATTAACGTTATAATTAATAAATATTCAAGAGGCTGACTGGCCATCCTGGGCTCCTCGGGGTATTTATGCTATTCCTGCCTTTGCATCGACTTATGGGAAGTGTAGATTTCATGTCTGCTACTTCTCGATAAAATACATTGTATTACTTCTTAGTAATCTTAATTCTAACAATTGCTTTCTTATAGTCTATTGTGACCTGCACCTGCAGTATCATGTTACGTCTGGAATACAAAGTAATTGCTTCCTTTTTCACGTCTGATTATGAACTATCATTAACCTTTTATAATGTGCCCTTCAATTATACAATGTAACAATCTATTTCTTAAGATTTAATAATTGCATTTGAATATACATATATATTAATTTGGGTGATATGTAACTCGCGTAGCATTAGATTTTTTTTATTGTAACACTAATTTAAAAGTACGTGGGCTTTCATGGTTACCTTTAGATGACACTTTCAATTTTACCGTAAGTAAAGTCGATATCACTTGTAGGGTTATCAGTTTGGAAAAGCGGCTATAATTGGATAATTGCGAGCAAGAATTGATGAGCGCGGCTGCATATTTATATTTGGCAAATCTTAAGTATTACTACAACTTAAGTTCAGTTATTCAGCTATAACGTTCGCATGACTAGTTAATTGTTATTGTTTAATCTCTGCTTTTATACAAATTTATCTGGATAGAAGACAAATTGATTGTTACATTTGGATCTTTCCCCTATTTACTTGTGATTAACAAAATTAGTAATAATGAGATTATTACAATGGAAATATATTTTTTATATACAACCCGGATCTGAATAATGCAACTCGTGCCACATCAGCCAACGTGTTAAATATATCCAGAAAATATTATAGACCTTTTTAAAATATCTTTCTAAAATACTCTATTTGTTACAGCTACAATTCCAAAATGTGGAGGGTGCCGCGAAATGATCTTGGATCGATTTATCCTCAAGGTTGCCGACAGGACATGGCATGCAAAATGTCTTCAATGTAGCGACTGCAGAATGCAACTAACCGACAAATGTTTTGCTAGAAACGGACAACTATTTTGCAAGGAAGATTTTTTTAAGTAAGTATTAAAATTCAAAGCCATCTAGGCATTTGTAAGAACACCTGCATGTACTACCTAAGCTGAAACATTTCGTTAGCTTTATGAATATAAATTCATAAAATTATCGAAGTGTACGTAGTGAAGGTGTAACAATGACGACTGTCTATGTGGCGCTGTGGGTGCAGACGATTTGGCACAAAATGTGCAGGCTGTGACCTTGGGATTCCACCAACGCAAGTTGTACGACGAGCTCAAGATAACGTTTACCACCTTCAGTGTTTCGCCTGTATTATGTGTGCTCGACAACTCAATACCGGTGATGAATTCTACCTCATGGAAGATCGTAAACTTGTTTGCAAACCAGACTACGAAGCAGCTAAAAGTAAAGGTATGGCGATTACAAGCTAGTTTGGAAGATATCTACTTGCCAATCATTGTTACAGCGGCAGAATGTTTAGATGGCGACCAACCAAACAAACGACCACGTACTACTATAACTGCCAAACAACTAGAAACACTTAAAACCGCATACAATAACAGTCCAAAACCGGCAAGACACGTACGAGAACAACTAAGCCAAGATACAGGTTTAGATATGAGGGTAGTTCAAGTATGGTTTCAAAATAGGTAATTAATAAGCAAATCAGATTATTTCTCAAAAATTGTAACATTAGGCGTAATATTTCTAACAGACGGGCGAAAGAAAAACGACTGAAGAAAGATGCGGGAAGAACGAGATGGAGTCAGTACTTTAGGTCAATGAAAGGTGGTTCCTCTCCTAGACACGACAAATTATTAGATAAGGACGAAATGAAGATTGATTTAGATAGTTATAGTCACCATGGTAAGACTGCAATTTATTCTTTGCAAAATGTTTTTACGTATCTGTTTTTAGATTTAAGCGATGATAGTTATGGCACGGTTGTAAATATGAGTGTTGAGCCAGATAGTTCGTCGCCTCACGCTGGAGTTGGAAGAGGGCATTCTTTTCTACGTGGATCTGGTTCGCCGCCATATTTACCAGGACACACGCCTCCACAAGGACTAGACCATTATTCTTACGCGGATCAGCTATCTGTTTACACATCAATTAGTGAGTTTTATTTTTAGATTGACGTATAATTATAAAAGTACCATTATTTAAAGAAAAAAACAGCTAATAATACTCTCATATACGAAAGAAGTTTTTACTGATCCATTGGAATGGTATTTGTGCTTTATTAACAAATACTAAATACTTTTACACCTACCTTGAAAGGTCTTTAAACTCTTTCTCTAATAAAGCCTTTGAGCGTCAACCACCTGAAGAAACCCAGATTAAAATCTCTCTAGAAGGTGGGTGTTTTAAGAGGCGGTTCTTACAGCAGTAGAAATTGATAGAGTCTTGTGTACACGTTTCTCCCCTTCCGCTTATTTAAAATTAACACAAATAATCACAAAAAATGCAATTCTTGTTTACCTAACCTATATTATCAAAGACTAATATCACAGTAAATAACAAAAAAAAAATTAAGATCTAATCATAATTGGCTAAATATGTGTGTATCTAAAAAACAATTTAAATCTATCAATTATAGATATCCAATTAAATTGTACATATGAACTATGCAGATACAATTTTTGTGCTTTTCCATATAAAATTTCCGTGTTTACAATACGCTTTAAATAAGCGTGCACCAACATAAAAGGTCCTCTTAGTAATAAGTTTTATTCATTCTTATTTTACCAATCACAATTATATAACAGCACGCAATGTTTAACAGGTAGAAAACAAACATACAATTACTTGTACGTTTTGTTGGTCCCTTGCAGAACTTCGAACGACATTTTAGTGCATAAAAAATGGTTGCAGGTAATCAAATACTCCAAATTAGCTTTGCATGAAGGCCACTAACACAGAACACTTATCTGTAACAGCATTTTTAATTCCGTGTTTTCACTTGCGTTTGAGAATTTGTTTACTCACAATCCCGAGGTTTAATACCATCTACTTGTTACAGTATTTTGCGCAGACAAAAAATAACGTAGTAAGATAACTAAGAATAATCGCCTACACCTAGTACCGCAACAAAACAGAAGGGTAGAGTAGAAATCCAAAAGAATTGGATGCCTTGCTAGCTTAATACGTTATAGAGTGTGGTGAGTCACACTCAAAGAAAAATTGGAAACTTCAACAAGTAGATTTATATATAAACCGTTAGTTAAACATTGTATAAAAAATATATCTACAGAGACCAAATCGGACATTTACGTAGCGTCCTGTTATAACATAACGGAAACAAAAGCATCAACTCGCGTATAACACAACATAGAAAAATACATTTAAACCAATATAGAAGTAAAATCTTAAAAACTAAATAACAGAAATATATACTTGCATAACGTTACCAAGCCTAAATACATACAAGAAAAAAATTAGACATAATATATACAGTATTTTTAACTGCTCTATGAAGTGCACTTGCTAAAATAAATAACGTGACCCTGAACTGTAATAAACCAATCGCTAACTGTAGTTTATTATTTAGTAAACGAGTTGTTGAGGTTAGTATTAATTAAACTGTAAAAATTACTTGAATGGGAGCTTTGGTTTACACTAGTTGTGCCTTCAAACCAATCACGTAATCGTTTGTACATTTATCCTGTGAAAGTAAATTTTTGGTACGCAGTATGAAATTTATTGTAACCACGAGTAAGAAAAACTATAGCACTTACTTGGTTATCAACCAACGTTACAGAGTTTCTTTACGGTCAAAGGACGCTGTATAGAATAGCATCGCTTTTAAAGCTCAGTCTGTAATTATAGGGATAGAAAACAATGTGATTTCGTTTTAAAAATAATTCTCAACAATACAATGTTAAATATTCTGCAAACAGCATCTGTAAAAGTATATTTTCTAGACAGCAGCTGCAAAATATTTCTAGAACACGGCTTGCAAATAATAGCCAATTAAAAAAGCAAAAGTCTTAAATATACTTGCGTGAATTTGTACGCATGGGAAAACGATGTATGTTCAAATGGTCAGGTAAGTCTGCAACCCTCCTTGCAGCATTATGGAAAAAAGTGTATAACAAGTTGCCTATCTGTTATAGAAATGATAGCGGTTTATTATTTCGAACTACAATACCGAAAATGAAATAATGAAGGGACGGTTTTAATGCTCGTAAACTCGAATGATTTGCGCACCTGTGTGATAACGAAATACCGCATTAATCGAATTTCTTAGTGGTCTTAGTGGTTATAACGTATTTCAAGGAATTTTTAAAAATCTATTAACAGTAGTTTAACGAGTAGCAGATGTTTGCTTATTTCAAGGAGGGCAGAAGGGGCAACGTGGCAGCAGTTCTTTTTTGCGATCGTCGTTTGGGGCTGGTGGTTTGTTGGTGGATGTTGAGCAATTTGCCTCTTTGATGTTGAACAGTACTTTGGTTAGACTGCTTACCATGTCTAATATCGTGGTCGGTGTGTAGCACTGGATTGGGTTCCAAAATGCGGGAAGGAGTAGATCTGTGAAAAACTCCAGGTGCCAGTTGATGTCCTTTTTCAGGCGACAGGTTTGCAGGACTTTGGTGCTCAGGAATGCGGCAACTTATTGTGCTGGTGTTTGTTCGGTGCCAAAATATTCTGCTGTTACCTTGGCCTTGACTGCTGAGCTATCGTATTCTCTTAGGAACAGTTTCCTGAAAACGAAATAGACAGGTTATAATGCTTCAAAGATGATCAACCGGGTAGCTGCTTGTCCTCGTACTTGAGCAGTAGTGGTTTGTGGGTTGACTTCCATGTTATCCATCTTTTGCAGGAATTCGGCTGAATCTTCTGTTGTTGTGCCATAGAAGGTGATGCGGTGCAACTCCTCTGCCAACGTCTTAATAGTGGTAACCATCGTAGTGGTGTGTTGTGGTTGGGCGCCACTGGGTTCTCTCAGTTCCAGAACTGTTGGTCAGAAGGGTAATGTACAGCGGTTGGTTGGCTCGCGCTGCTCGTCTGGCTTCGTGTCTCAGGCATGGTGCGTTCGGTTCGTTACAGACTCGTGCACGTAATATTTTAGGTAAGGCCCACGTTGGGCGCCACTTAATACTCTGGATACTAAACGGGGGTCCGTGTGGTGGCCTGTTTCGGATGATAGTCGGTACTGGCCGAGGTTGACCTTAGAAGCCTTGTGATCAACTGCATGCACTGTAACAACTTTTCCACCAATTTAATTATGAACTAATAATATTTACAATGCAAAATGACATATATACAATATTATACAGTAATAAGCAGACTACAGGTGAAATTACTGCCGTCGAAACGCCTAGCGTACGGTGCATCCCCTGGGGTCGTCTGGATCGACGTCCTATGAGCTGACGTCTTTGTAGCTGTCGCAGTTGCACTCGACTTTCTTTAACTACCATTGTACTGGTGACGAGGCAGTGGAGATAGTAGCCGTGGAGGTGTAGGTGATCGTCGTATAAAGTGACGCAGGACGTGGTTGTTACGGCGATTTTGGCGTTGATGACTACAGGTACTTGCAAGAACAACATCCCTGCAAAGATGGTATTGGCAGCTTGGTTGTTGTAGACGACGTCGGCGTCTGCGTCGCTCTCTGCTTGGCATTTCTCTTAATGGTTATACGTGTACCGGAGCTAGTGGAAGCGCCGGGATCAACGGTGGTTATGATCGCCTCGGGCTAGTGGAAGCGCCGGTTCGACGATGGTGCCGACCCTAAGCTACTAGAAGCGCCGGGATACTTGTTCTCAGTCAGTAGAACCGCAAGAAATACTATCCCTCCACCAGACTAGTGGTAGCGCAAGTCGAGAACCAATGAATCCTGCTGGTTCGTGCTCCTTATCTTTTCCTCCTCTGAAAAAGGCGTGCATTCTTATTGGTTATCCTATTCTGAATTGAATAGAAACAAGGCGTTCGCATTGATCGAGGAGCGTGGCTACCTTGATTGCGTGTTTTTGATGGTGGTCTATAAGTATAGGTGTGTAGGTCGCGCATGCCCCTATATGGGACATGATTTCATGTGGTATGATGGGATGGTAACAATGCGTTACTTGTTTCAGTTACCAAAGAAAACTTATGATCTGAATTTTATTCACCTAGACACAATTAATTTGCCAGAAAATAAGATGTAATGTTCAAAATAATTTTATTATCAAAATTTATTTTCTTTTTATGTACATATTAAATAAACAATTTTGCGACTTTTATATCTACAAAATAAAGGAATCAGTCTATTTTTCTTTAAATAGTTATTAAAGGTAATATGTACTGAGAATTTCAGATCCTGACAAAACATATCATATCTAAGAACGATCTATAATTTAATCTGCAAAAATGTTTAAGTAACAATCTGTTAAAGCCTACTCAGATCTGACTAGTTCACGAACTTTCTTAATTTCGTTAAACTCAAAATGTAAATCTAAGCAAATTTATCTCTACTGTTTAAGGTATTTATTAACAATTCAAATTTCACTAAAAGCAAAGCAAGCTTTTCAAACTTCAGTAGCGTTTGTTGTTTACTTTAAACTTAACACGATAAAGAACTTTACTCAAACAGGTAATTTAAATCATAATAGAACGTAAAAAATTATTGCTCATTATAAAATGGTGATCCAAAATCTAAACGTCTGCGGGTTGATAAAGAAGTTTTCCGACTTACCCCACTGCCATCTAATTCATTCATATAAACCAAAAGCATAAACAAGCAGCTGCACTGTTCTGATGTCACAACGTCACCTGTTGATAGTGAAAGTTGAAATCCAGCCTGTTACCAAACGAACAATGTCTACCTTCTACTTTGAACCACGCAAGTTAGGTTTTGGCCCTTGGGAGCTGCTTTTTTAAAAAGTCTTTTCTTCCAAAAACTCTTCTAACAAATTCATTTAAATAGAAATTACAAGTGGTAATTTAATTTACAAGTACTGTATCAAAAATATTCTAAGTTCAAATTACTATTAAATGAACTAATTTAGGGCTTGTAGCTCGAACAACCAACAATGTTAAAGTTGTGAGGCTCAAGAGTGACTGACCATCTTGAGCTCTCCAAAGTATTTATGTTGTCCCTGCCACTCACATTGCTTGTGGAAACTGCAGAGCTCATGTCTGCTTATTTCTTTATTCATTTATATACAAAGTAATAATCTTAATTCTAGTAATTGCGGTTTTTAACCTAATGTGACCTGCACCTGCAGTGTCATGTTGCGTCTGGAATACAATGTATTCACATCTGTTCCCAAGTCTTCTGTGTAACTTTTATTAACCCTTTATTATCTATCCTTGAATTATACAATGTTGTAAGTTAATTTAAGATTCAATAATTCCATTTAATTATACATATACATGATTTGGGGGATTCTATTGCGGATTCTTTTCCGAATTTGGCTGTGTCCATTGATTGTTTCAGTCTGTAATAGTTCTCTGCTGGAGTTTGTATAATTATTCTTGATATGATTATTATTAAATTCTTCTACTTCTTGGTGAAATAGTTCTTCGGAAGTGAAGTTTCGTTTTTGATTATAATTTGGTTTGATTTGCGATATTTTTGTGTTTTGATGATGTTATCAGATGAAGTGTCCATAAAAGCTTGTTTGTAATAACCATTGGAGTTGTTATTGTTATTTGTCATCGGTGTGTTTCTGTTGGGGTTTACGCTGAATGTTTGCCTTGGCTGGTGTTTTGGTTAAACCTTGGCGGAAATGTGGATTTTGTAAAATTTGAGTTATATATTGGTATCGGAAATTGTCTAAATTGGTTGTTAAAATTTGTGTTATTAGAGTTCAAACTGATAATTTGTGGTTGATTTACTTGCACGTTAAACGGTGTAAATTTCGATTGTGTAGCTGTTTGTCTCGCGGCTTGTATGGTTTTCATCGGTGAGTAGTTTTTATTTGCGTTAGGGATATATTGTCTGTTTTGGTAATACATAACGTTTTCTTCCTCTATAATCATGTTTATTGCCTCCTCTAGATTTTGGGGATGTTGGAATCTTATTTTGTCTGATAACCGTTCAGGTAATGCGTTTATGTAGGTGTGTATTGCCATTTTGTCGTACATTTTTGTTTTCAATAGACGGATATTTTGGTCGAGTTCTTCGATTTTTAGTTTTATTAAGATTAAGCTCCGTACATCTTGGCATCCCATTCCAAATTGGTAGGGTGATTGGTTGGGTTCCATTTAAAGGTTTATTAAATCACGGACCAGACATTTGATGTTTCTCTGGTCGCCGAAATACGCTATAAGTAACCGTTTGAAGTCCTCCCATTGTTTAAGGTCATCTCGACTTGCAATTAATGGTAAAGCTCTTCCGGTTAGTTTACTGAGAAGTGGGCGTAAAAACATGTTATTAAGGTCAATGTCACCTACTTTATAAAAGATTTTAAGAATGTTTCACAAGCAGTAATGAAAACACCTAGTATTGTCTGATTTTCGTCGAATACGGGGAATGATTCGAGGTACAACCGCATATTTTGTGTCCCGTGTTTTGTATATAAATTAATTCTATAATTACTTTTCAGTCGAGTTTGTATTGCGATTAAATTAAGGTTGGTATCTAGTTATTTAAAGAATCACGTATATGTAATTACAAAGTGCTATAATTATATTAAAGAATTTCTGCTTAGTAATTGTCTTATTAATTACTGTCGCATTGAATTTATATTTTTAACTTTACAGAGGTTACAGATTGTTGCGAGTTGAGTTTCTATTTTCTGAATGGTTTCTCGTAATAACTGCGCTATAATTATACGCTTTTAGTCAGATTTGTGAGGATTAAATGTTGCAATAATAAATTCGTGAAATGCTTCTTTACAAGTACACATCTCTGTTGCCTTGAAAATGTCTAATTATAAAGTTTCAGGCTTCCAAATAATCTCTATTTCAGTGATGAATAATTCGTTTTGTTACAATAAAGTGCATAAACGTTTATAATTATATACTTTCGTTAATTTACTGTGCTGAAAGTATTTAATTACAGAGTTTCAAAAAAAATGTTATTAGTATTGAATCGTTTCAGTAATAATTGTTGTAATAAAAGAATTGTGTTCTATATTCATATACTAAAGTTTCAGACTTGCTGAATAAATGTTTTTATTTATCGCGATAGATTGTGATAGTTGTGCATATAAATGCGTCTTTATAATTCCTTAGTTAAAATAGGTTTTCTGAGTAAATTCTTTTGGAAATAGTAAAATAATCAATTGCGATAATAAAAACTGTACATAAAAATTCTTACTAGCTAATATCAATAATTTGAAAAAGAATATGGTTAGGATAAATGAACTTACATAATTTTCATTGCCAATTTCATCTGTTTTTCTTTTTTGAGCTTGGTCGATTTTGTACCTTGTCCAAGTTTGTTTCTTTGGGCTTGGTCGATTTTGTGCCTTGTCCAAATTTTGTTGTTTGTTCTTCCAGATTAAGAATTGATATTCTAAACTACCAGTTTCTCGAATTTGGATATCCTAGTGCTTTTCTGTATCCGTTCTGACTGCGCCAGTTAGGTTTTGGCCTTTAGAGCTGCTTTTATAAAAAATCTTTTTCTAAAACTCTTCTAACAAATTTATTTATACAGAAATTACAAGTGGAAATTTAATTTACAAGTACTGAATCAAAAATATTCTAAGTTGAAATTACTATTAAATGAACTAATTTAGGGTAAGTAGCCTGTATAATCAACAATGCTAAAGTTGTAAGGCTCAAGACTGACTGACCAACTTGGGCTCTCCAGGGTATTAATTCTAGTAATTGCGGTTTTATAACCTACTGTGATCTGCACCTGAAGTGTCATGTTGCGTCTGGAGTACAATGTATTCACATCCGTTCTCATGTCTTTTGTCTGACTTCTCTTAACTTTTTATTATCTATCCTTGAATTGTACAATGTTGCAAGTTAACTTAAGATTTAATAATTCCATTTAATTATACATATATTTGATTTGGGGGATATGTAACTCGCGTAGAATAAAAATCTTCCTGAAATCGTTTACTTTCCATACAAATAACGACTGAAATTGACAAGTATCTTGATCCGGGTGTACAACATTTCTTCGAATTGCATCATAATCTAAACGTACTTCCAAATGTATGCCAAAATATTCCAATAAACTTTTTTAAAGCGTGATCCATATATTGTGCTAAAATACAAAATTAATAATTTTCAAAATAAATACCTGAATTACCATTGAACAAACAGATTCTCTTACGCTTTGACTACATGACTACGAACATCCAACTAAACTACACCTAGAGTGCAATTCTCCATTTGCATCTGGCCAGCGATGTTTTCATGTTGATGCCACGAACAACTAAACGAGAACGCCTCACTTCCGCCGTGACTAGCGAAACCTGCTTAAAATTATAGCAAAGCCATTGACCTCAAATTTTGTCTATGTTTCCACTTATCAAAATGATTGATTGTATCTAGCACCTATTTCGTTCCTGTAAATTTGTTTTACTAAAACATCTCTTTTTCTAGGTCAAGGACCACCTACTGGATTAAACCTATCTCATGGAATTCCTCCAGGACCAGACACCGATGTCAGCAACGATAGCAGTCCACGAGGTTATCCTGATTTCCCACCAAGTCCAGATTCATGGTTAGGAGAACCGTCCAGTGCACATTACTGACCCCTTTTATATAAACACTTAGGAGGCATTTTATATTCTTTATATAATTTGTATATACAATTCATTGGGTTTTTTGCCCATCTTACAATTACTGCATAAATTGCAGGACTGCACAATGAGTTACAAAATTCTTTGAAAGCATGATACAAGTGTACAAAATTGTTCAAATGAAAACAAATTGTCATAATATTTGGTGATAATAATAGTAATTTTCTGTACAGTAAAACGTTCTAGTCAAATAGATTGGTTTAAATTTTTCTTTGTTTATAAATTCTGTAATGTATTTATTTTAGGGAGAACGAATACGAGACGCCTCAAAGGTAACATTTATTTTAACTTAGAAACTCCTCAATTAATCTTGGCGATTCTGGCTGTCTCGTTGGTATCTGTTGTTTCGCGTTTGTCATTCCATTGATGTTTTTTGCAGGTGGATGATAGAGTGAGTAGCTTTCCGGATCTTCTTCTTGATTGCTTTCCAGCTATACGATATCCAAATCTTGGATCCCCCGGCCTGTGGTTTTCGACCGACAGAATGCCTATTCGCCACAAGCCGCTCCATCGTCAGATAGCTCGTCAAACAGGACTGACAGATGTGCGTCCCCAACGATTTCGCTTGAGTCGCCATTCCTTGGAACCCAGCATAGCTGGAAAACTTCCTTGAATTGTCGCCGTTCCGCTACTCACCTTGTTTCGGCCGGAGGCGAAGGTAGGTACCCTCTTGATTCCGCAAGATCTGCTGTTGAAATGCCTTGATTTCTGCTGGATTTACATTGTTATGGACCTCGTCTCGTGACAGTGTATATCTTATAAGAAAGGCGCCCGACCACAACACCTGTGAATATAGCTTACCGCGGCTCGCTCCTTTTACGATGACCACAACCCCCAACATAAAAATCGCGCACGCTGATTGGCTGCGCGTCACCCCGCTGGCCTCAAGAAAGAGTATAAAACTAGCTGCATTACGACCAAACCGACAGTTGCTGCCTTGATTTCGAAGGAGCAACATATATCTACCACCGCCTCCGGGCGATCAAAGGTGAGCAGCGGAACGGTGACGACCTGAGGGAGTTCTCCAGCTATGCGGGGTGCCGGGGAATGGGTACACAAGTAAAGTCGTTGGGCATGCACATCAGTCAGTCCTGTTAGACGAGCTACCCGACGATGGAGCGGCCTGTGGTGAATAGCCATCCTGTCGGTCGAAAACCACAGGTCAGTGGACCCAGGATCCGGATATCGTGTAAATGGGGGACAACCAAGGGGAAGATCCAGGAAACTGCTCATTGCATCAAAACATGGGGAATCCAAGAGCAGGTCTCCAGGAGTCCGGACCAACATATTTATTTAAAAATATCAACTGCAAAGCTACACCACAACAACCAGTAGAAAATTTCAACAACCCAAAAAACTCTCTAGAGTTATAAGGCCCTATAACGACACTGAGAGCGTCGCGTCCAGCTACTGCAGGACCAGACCGTCACTGGACTCAGTCATGTAGCGTTTCTCTTAGCTTAAAGAGAAACAGTCGAACCCTCAGCGGTTCTCCTAGCCTGAGGAATCACCAAAAGATCCGGCGCTTCTACTAACCCGGGGCACCGTCGAAGAAGACCTTGGCTCTGCTCTGAGCCCGAGGCAGCACGACGACGTCGACGCTTTGTCGTTTCTCCTGACCCAAAACCATCCGAAACCGACGCCGACGCAACAGCGCTGTATGGGTGGCGCCACGGCCGAGCAGAACAGACGACAACGTCAACGATGTCGAGGGCAGCATCAGCGGCAACAGCAAAGAGGGAACGAGCAACGACGACAGCGACTCCGAGACCGACACCTACTCCGCCAGTTCCTGCAGCGACCACCCTTCCCACCACGACCAGTGTCACCGCTACTCCCACCGCCTGTGGAGTGGTAAGTCATCCCCTTGACACCATCCGGATGTCGTACCACGGTGTAGAACCGACACTTGTCCACCGGGGCAATCCCAGAAAGTTCGCTGTGAGAAGGCGTACCGATGCAATACGAGCAACTTCTTGTAACTCTTCTATATACTTCACACCTGTATATATATATATATATATATATATATATGTTCTATATATATATATATATATATATATATATATATATTGCTGTGATAAGGGGTTATTTAGGGGTGTATTGAGTCGTAAGGGTCGCGTAGTAACTGTAAATAGCAATAGGAACCACAAAACTGTATTTACTTAGCAGGAAAATAAATAATTCGCACATTATGTAAATAGCAAGCATTAAACACCCTGTATATGGACCGCAATTAACTTTAATCAATGCCAGTAAGCGTATCTTCCAATAACAGAACGCGTATTCAGCAGAGAAATAATTATACATGTAATTAAAATACGTTCAAGAAGCGTTCAATAAGTTTATAAAATAGATACGCATGAGATAAGTTAAAACCTAGTAAATCTTCATGTAATTACGCTTGTAAGAAAGAAGGAATAATAAAGCGCTTTGATAAGAAACGCACTTTCAAAGATAAGTTTTAAATAGAGACATAAACGAAAACATCACTCATGTTAGATCAGTTATTTTGTTCAATTCTCCAAAAGCTTTATCTACACAAAACAACAGACATAAGCTAAAGTAAAGTCCAACAATAACAACAAAATAGGGGGTCAAAGATCGTAAAACAATAGCAAATACCAGTATGATATGTAACTTCAGAATAGTTTCGTCAGAAATCAACTTGAAAAGCCTAGGAATACCAAAAACAAACATGGTTGGTTACAACACTTTGTAAGACTGTTTGGACAAACCAATCCAAATGTAGATAGCAAAAGCTATATAACGCCCAGAGTTGATAAGAAATGGCAGTCTCAATTTGAAGCACGTCGAACTTGCAACATTCTGACTCGAATGTTCACGCGTCAAATAAATAAGTTTTAAATTATATTATTGTAAAAAGTAGTATTGTGTAAAATAGTTGATGACAAATTACGGTAAAGATGTATGAAAAGGCTTTTGCCGTTTGCTGAAAACGGGAGTAGAAATGTGATAATTAATTTAAATTAAATGTTTATAATAATGTAAAGCTTCTAAGTTTGGTATTCAGAAATTTGAAGGTGTATCTAAGAAACCTACGAATTCTAAGTGGGATATTTCTAAGGTTCTAAGGCGTATATAAGAAATCTAAGAAACTTACGATATTAAGAAGGATCTAAGTCCAGTTTGTAATTAAGTGGAGAGGTCTAAGGCGTATCCAGAAAAATATAAAGTAAAGCACGAGATGAATTTTGGAAACAAGGAGTAACGAAACTATTGGTTTAAAAGCACGTAAAGGAGTACAAAGCAGAGCACTGGTTTTCGATTGAAGATAATAAGGGGGTGTTGATCCATAACACGCAACAACTCATCAGAATATCACAAATCAGGGCTAACTAGTATAAGGAATCTTTTGAAATTTAAACACTGAATATATTATTTCTTTCTCAAATTTATAAGGAGTTAACAAAAATAGTCAATACGTTGAAACTTACGCAACACGCATAAAAAGGGTCTTGAACGTTCTAGATTTTTTTTTCAATAAAAGGTGTCGTTTTTGGTGACTTTAAATTAAATTAAAGGGATATAATTATTGGGATAAATGATTCAAATAATATTAATTGATTGAAGGGTTTATTTAAAGGATTACAAAAATTGTGAAGTGTAGATATTATTTCCATTCATTATACGAATATTGATTGACGTCGTTTTATCAATTCAAACAGGTAAGAATTAAAGGGATAAATTAACTTAATCATTGTAACGTTGTGCACTTTGTGTAAATTAAACTGGGCTAAACGTGGCATAATTAAAATTAGAAGATTAGAGGAAAACACGGGGCGGTGGCGTTCAGCAGGAAACTGGACGTTTATTACATTGGTGTGCGGCGTTATTATATATATATATATATATATATATATATATATATATATAGATCTGTTGGTTTCTTGGGATGCACTCGTTCGTAAAATAAGAACTATAATGTCAAATTGTAACGTTTATTCTGACAAATTCTAACAAATTTGTTATTGTTTTCATAATTGTCAAAAGTTATAACTGTAATTTATGTATTAGTTTTTAAATGTAGAAGTTCTTTAAGTCAGGGTAATTATTCTATGATTAAGGCAAAAATATTCATGCCGAAACGTCAGAATAAACGTTACAATTTGACATTATAGTTCTTATTTTACGAACGAGTGCATCCCAAGAAACCAACAGATCTATATATATATATATATATATATATATATATATATATATATATATATATATACTAACGTTCGAGAAACTACCTATTATATACATTATAGTGGTTTTAAAAGATTAAAAATAAATATAAACGAAGCAATTTCTAAACATCCTGTATAAAGGAACAAACAGAATTTACGGGCAAAATTTATTACAGTTAGTTTATTTTAAGTATCAGGTATTAACGAAATTTTACAAATAATGAATGAAATTTAAGTAGGTTTGCAAAGAAATAAATGGTAGAAGCCAATGCCATTAATTTATTAATTTAATTGAATTTAGTTGAACGATTATTGATGTATAATATGCATAAAAGCGTGTAAAAACCCAATAATACCAAGGTGAAACGCGTTGCTAAACAACAAATATATCGGTGAGGTTGAAATACGTTGAAAATCCAACTCGTGAAAGTGTTGTGGTAAAACGTCAGTTAAATTAAACACCTGCGTATTTTCTAAATGTCAAGTTCTACTTAATTTTTATAGATAGCAAACGGTTACAGAGAATATTGGGTAAACCGTCGCATGTATTCGCGGTAAATGCTAATGAGCGGTTATTAAATCACGTAAGAAGTCCACGTGGGTTTAAAGACCATATGGTCTGGAATATCGATTTTGTACCACTCAAACCAGGTTAGAAAGAGACGTAGAAAACGTATAAACAAGAGACAACGATAGTGTAGGAGGGACTTGTAGGACGTCAGTGAAGACAAATACAAGCATAGTGTATATTAATTTTCAGAAAATAGCATAACGACGCTCGGAAATTCGCGGGATTAAAAATCGGTTGAGCAAAATTGTAAGAATGTGTTGTTGTAGATGGGGATTTCGCGTTAGGTGGGTATGAAGAGGTTACATTCGAAGTGTATAAATATCATAAAGAGGTAGCACGGCTCTCTTCTCTTTTAACTTCGTGTCCTTAATATTTCGATCGCTCCAAACGACGTATGAAAGTTAACATGAGTTGTAAGTATTATAAAATCATTTAAATTGTATTGCATGGTGGTAGCCTCTTAATTAGTACGCGGTTAGTGTGCCGAGATTACATTTTTTAATTGAGGTATCACCTATAATTTTTAACCAACTCGTGTCGGGACATTAAGTAACGTGGTTTGAAGCAACTAATTGAGAAAGACGTATGTTTAAATGGAATTTAGTTACACCGTGGAGGCGGCGTTGGCGGATCCGCTTAGATGGAGTTCATCTAGTAACAGCTAGAAACGGCCTGCAGAACAGATAGAAGAAATACATGGCATCGTCCACAGAGCAGATATCTCCCAGAAATTTCCAGGTAACGATTTGAAATTGTGATTCTTATAAACTGTGAATATTGGGTGACGTATGAGAGTGAAATTTGAAGGTATTGTAGATTATTTGCGTATTGAACATAATACGTGTAAATAACTTTATTATGGTATTTAACTAGAAATTTGAAGGTGTCTATAAAGCTTTTTAACGTTCCATCAGAACGTAAAATTTTGTGAAGAGCACATGGCATTGTTTTTTTTATTTTAAGAGTATGCAAAGTAGAAGGGCATACATTATGCATAATTAGCTGGGTTATCATGAGCTCACCCTACCCCAGAGTTTACTTAGATTACAAAACAAAATAAATTATAAAGAAGGAATTTTAGAGAAGGTATTATTCAAGGCCCATTTACTCCGGGTACATGTTATGTGTTTGATGATTTTAAAATAAAATACAGGACGTTACTAAATAAGATTTACTGAAGAGTAACGTGAACAATGAAATATGGACAATATTGAATTTCATTTGTAAAGAGTAATAAATAAAAGATTGTATGTTGGTTGTATTTTGTGGTTTTATTGCGAGTGTGTGTGTACGATTGAGAATATGAGAGTGAATCTAGATACCCAAGAGGAGGTCCAAATGAGCTAGCCGGAAGCAGGTGCAGAAAATTGGCAATTCAACCGAGGAAGAGAGGAAAACGGGTAAGAAATTTATTTTTTTGACTTATTTAAATTTTTTTTGAAATTTTTTCTATTTTCGAATTTGAAAATTTGATAAAATTTTCGAATATATTTTTGTCGGTGAGGATTTTATCCGAGTTCCACGGCAATATATATATATATATATATATATATATATATATATATATATATACCTCATCAAACTGCAAATACTTTCTAACTATGGTTATTAAACCCCTCATTCAGCCTCACAAGTAAATCCCGAGGCATTCCGAAGACTACCGAAGACTTCTGAACCTACCTGTTAGTATTGTTTATATATTCAATGTATAGATTGATAGATAAATTTATTTATTGTTGTACATTATACATTATAAGTATTTACATCTATTTGAAGAACTTAGAATAAATGATTCAAAGACAATTGGGGTTCTTGAAGTTATTCAATGTATAGTTCTTATGTTTATATCATTATTCTTTATAACTCCACGTTGTCCCACATGTAAACCACGAAGCCTTCCAAAGAGTCCCGAAGATTGCCGAAGACCTCTGGACCTCTTTAAACTATAAATACTTTCTTATTATCGTTATTCAAGCTCTTACTCAACCTCAGAAGTAAATCCCGAGGCCTTCCGAAGAATTCCGAAGCCTACCGAAAATTTCTAAACCCCTTAATATTGTATATATGTTCAGTATATAGTTCTTATAACTTTCTTAGAAAAAGTGTCCTGTTTACGATTTTTCACATTTTTCGCGACTTTGATCCACGATTCTTAATGAATTCTAATGACTACTACTAGTTTTAATCAGAGTTTCGATGGCTGACGATTTTTAAATAATATTTTAACTTTTGTACCCGCAAGATACTTGAAGAAAAGGTGTCCTGTTGAAGATTCGTCGCACTATTCGCGACGTTGAACCATGGTTCTTAATTGGTTCTGGTGGCAACTACCATTTTACAACAAAGTTACGATGGTTATCAATTTTTAAATAAAATTTTAACTTTTGGTACCAGTACGACACTAGGAGAAAACATGTCCTGCTTATGCTTTCTCACATTTTTCGCCACTTCGACCCACGGTTCTTATTGAGTTCTAATGACTACTACCATTTTTAATCAGAGTTTTGATGGCTGACAATTTTAAATAATATTTTACTTTTGTACCCGCACGATACTTGAAGAAAAGGTGTCCTGTTGAAGATTCGTCGCACTATTCGCGACGTTGAACCATGGTTCTTAATTGGTTCTGGTGGCAACTACCATTTTACAACAAAGTTACGATGGTTATCAATTTTTAAATAAAATTTTAACTTTTGGTACCAGTACGACACTAGGAGAAAACATGTCCTGCTTATGCTTTCTCACATTTTTCGCCACTTCGACCCACGGTTCTTATTGAGTTCTAATGACTACTACCATTTTTAATCAGAGTTTTGATGGCTGACAATTTTTAAATAATATTTTTACTTTTGTACCCGCACGATACTTGAAGAAAAGGTGTCCTGTTGAAGATTCGTCGCACTATTCGCGACGTTGAACCATGGTTCTTAATTGGTTCTGGTGGCAAACTACCATTTTACAACAAAGTTACGATGGTTATCAATTTGTAAATAAAATTTTAACTTTTGGTACCAGTACGACACTAGGAGAAAACATGTCCTGCTTATGCTTTCTCACATTTTTCGCCACTTCGACCCACGGTTCTTATTGAGTTCTAATGACTACTACTATTTTTAATCAGAGTTTTGATGGCTGACAATTTTTAAATAATATTTTAACTTTTGTACCCGTACGATACTTGGAGAAAGGTGTACTGCTGAAGATTTTTTGGGACGTCAAACCACGGTTCCTAATGAGTTCTAATGACTATTACCATTATTAAATAGAGTTCCGATGGCTAACTTTTTTTAAATATTTTAGCTTTTGCTGCCAGCACGACACTTTTATAAAAGGTGTACTGTTGAAGATTATTTGCACTTTTCACGACGTCGATCCATGGTTCTTAATGAGTTCTAATGACTACTACTATTCTTAATCACAGTTTCGACGGCTGACGATTTTTAAATAATACTTTAACCTTTGTACCTACACGATACTTGGAGAAAAGGTGTACTGCTGAAGATTTTTCGCATTTTTCGCGACGTGGATCTACGGTTTTTAATGAGTTCTAATGACTATTACCATTATTAAATAGAGTTCCGATGGCTAATGACTTTTAAATATTTTAACTTTTGGAGTCAGCACGATATTTGGAGAAAAGGTGTTCTGTTGAAGATTTTTTGGTCTTATCGGAACGTCGATCCACAGTTCTTAATGAGTTCTAATGATTACTACCATTTCTAATCAGAGTTTCGATGTCAGACAATTTTTAAATAATATTGTTGCTTTTGTACCCGCACGATACTTGGGGAAAAGGTGTCCTGTTGAAGAGTTTTCGCTCTTTCGCGATGTCGATCCGCGGTTCTTAATGACTTCTAATGACTAATACTATTATTAAATAGAGTTCCGACGGCTAACGACTTTTAAATATTTTAGCTTTTGATGTCAGAAAGACACTTGGAAAAAAGGTGTTCTGTTGAAGGTTTTTTGCACTTTTCGTGACGTTGATCTACGGTTCTTAATGAGTTCTAATGACTATTACCATTATTAAAAAGTTTCAATAACTAACGACTTTTAAATAATTAAACTTTTGGTGCCAGTACGACACTTGAAGAAAAGGAGTCCTGTTGAAGATTTATCGTACTTTTCGCAACGTCGATTTACGGTTCTTAATGAATTCTAATGACTATTACCATTATCAAATAGAGTTCCGTTGGCTAACGACTTTTAAATATTTTAACTTTTGGTGCCAGCACGACACTTGGAGAAAAAGTGTCCTGTTGAAGATTTTTCGCACTTTTCGCGACTTCGATCCACGGTTCTTAATGAGTTCTAATGATTACTACCATTTCTAATCAGAGTTTCGATGTCAGAAAATTTTTAAATAATATTGTTACTTTTGTACCCGCACGATACTTGGGGAAAAGGTGTCCTGTTGAAGAGTTTTCGTACTTTCTCGATGTCGATCCGCGGTTCTTAATGACTTCTAATGACTATTACCATTATCAAATAGAGTTCCGATGGCTAACGACTTTTAAATATTTTAACTTTTGGTGCCAGCACGACACTTGGAGAAAAGGTGTCCTGTTGATGATTTTTCGCACTTTTCGCATGGTTGATCTACGGTTCTTAATGAGTTCTAATGACTATTACCATTATTAAATAGAGTCCCGATGGCTTACGACTTTTAAATGATTTAGCTTTTGTAGCCAGCACGACATTTGAAGAAAAGGTGCCCTGTTGAAGAGTTTTTGCACTTTTCACGACGACCATTTACGGTTCTTAATGAGTTCTAATGACTATTATCATTATTAAATAGAGCTCCGATGGCTAACGACTTTTAAATATTTTAAGTTTTGGTGCCAGCACGACACTTGAAGAAAAGGAGTCCTGTTGAAGATTTTTTAGACTTTTCGCAGCGTCGATCCACGGTTCTTAATGAGTTCTAATCGCTTTTGCTATTGGTAAATAGAGTTACAATCGCTAACGGCTTTTAAATATTTTAGCTTTTGGTGCCAGCACGACACTTGGAGAAAAGTTGTACTGCTGAAGGTTTTTCGCACTTTTCGCTACGTCAATCCGCAGTTCTTAAGGAGTTCTAATGACTATTACCATTATTAAATACAGTCCTGATGACTAAGGACTTTTAAATATTTTAGCTTTTGGTGCTAGAAACACACTTCGAGAAAAAGTGTCCTGTTGAAGATTTTTCGCATGTTTAGCAACGTCGATCAACAGTTCTCAATAAGTCCTAATGACCATTACCATTTTTAAATAAAATTTCGATAGCTAACGATTTTTAAGTATTTTAACTTTAGATGTCTGCACGACACTTGGAGAAAAGGTGTTCTGTTTATGATTTCGCGCACTTTTCGCGACTTTGAACCACGATTGTTAACGAGGTCTAATGACTATTACCATTTTTAAATAAAGTTTTGATAGCTAACGGTTTTTAAATATTTTTGATATTGGTGCCTGCATGACACTTGAAGAAAAGGTGTCCTGTTGAAGATTCCTCGCACTTTTCGCGACTTGGAACCACGGTTCTTAATGAGTTCTGATGACTACTACTATATTACAACAGAGTTACGATGGTTATCAATTTTTAAATAAAATTTTAGTTTTTGGTACCAGCACGATACTTAGGGAAAAGGTGTCTTGTTTATAATTTCTCGCACTTTTCGCGACGTCGACCCACGGTAGTTAATGAGTTTTAATGATTATTACCTTTTTTTAAATAAAGTTTCGATGGCTAACTATTCTTAAATATTTTAAGTCTTGGTACCTGCACGACACTTGGGAAAAAAGTGTCCTGTTGAAGATTCTTCGCACTTTCCGCGACGTTGATTCATGGTTTTTAATGAATTCTGATAGCCACTACCATTTTACAACAGAGTTACGATGGCTATCAATTTTTAAATAAAATTTTAACTTTTGGTAACAACACCACCTTTGGAGAAAAGGTGTCCTCATTATGATTTCGCGTACTTTTTGCTACGTCGACCCAAGCTTGTTCTAACGGCTATTACCATTTTTAAATAGAGTTTCGATGGCTAACGATTTTAAATATTTTAACTTTTGATGCCTGCACGAAACTTGGAAAAAAGGTGTCCTGTTGAAGGTTCTTCGCACTTTTCACGACGTTGATCCATGATTCTCAATGAGTTCTGATGATTACTGACATTTTACCACAGAGTTACGATGGCTATCAATTTTTAAATAAAATTTTAACTTTTGGTACCAGCACGACACTTGGAGAAAAGGTGCCCTGTTTATGATTTTACGCACTGTTCGTGATGTCGACCCACTGTTGTTAATGAGTTCTAACGACTTATTACCATTTTTAAATAAAGTTTCGATGGCTAAGGATTTTTAAATATTTTAAATTTTGGTGCATGCACGACACTTGGAGAAAAGGTGTCCTGTTGAAGATTTCTTCGCACTTCTCGCGACGTTAATCTACGGTTCTTAATAAGTTTTGATGACTACTACCATTTTACAATAGAGTTACGATGGGTGTCAATTTTTAAATAAAATTTTAATTTTTGGTACCAGCACGACACTTGGAGAAAAGGTGTCCTGCTTATGATTTCGCGCACTTTTTCCGACATCGATCCACGGTTCTTACTGAGTTCTAATGACCATTACCATTTTTAAATAAAGTTTCGATGGCTAACGATTTTTAAATATTTTAACTTTTATGTCTGTAGTTGCAATGGCTATCAATTTTTAAATAAAATTTTAACTTTTGGTACCAGCACGACACTTGGAGAAAACTTGTCCTGTTTACGATTTCTTGCATTTTTTGCGACTTCGATCCACGGTTCTTAATGAGTTCTAATTACTACCACCAGTTTTAATCAGAGTTTCGATGGCTGACGATTTTTAAATAATATTTTAACTTTTATACCCGTACGATACTTGGAGAAAAGGTGTCCTGTTCAAGATTTTTCACACTTTTCGCAACGTTGATCCACGGTTCTTAATGAGTTCTAATGACTATTGCCATTATTAAATTGAGTTCCGATGGTTAAGGACTTTTAAATATTTTAATTTTTGGTGCCAGTACAACACTTGGAGGAAAGGTGTTGTGTTGAAGATTTTTCTGACGTTTTGCGATATCGATCCATGGTTCTTGAAGAGTTCTAATGACTATTACCATTTTTGAATGGAGTTCCAATGGCTAACGATTTTTAGATATTTTTTCGCTCTCTGCTGTTTTTGATCAGTATATCAAAAGATGTTAAGGCCGGTGTTAATATACAGAATCAGGGTTCGGCACCACTAAATAAAAAAACAATATTATAACAAATCTTTACTGTTGTTTGACTTGATAAAAATATTTTCCAATAATAATTGGATATTCATTCTTGCGACATAATAGCGTTTACTGAAATATAAATTATTTTATCTACTAACACAAAAACTTTATTATCTAAACATAACATCTCAGGTCAAACACCCTTCATTCATATACAAACTAATTAAATAATGCACGATCCTTCGACAGATTATGTAATTACCCTGGCTTTTGTAACGTTCAACCTCCTTGCCAGCTACTATTAAGGTAAGTGTTCTTATGCAAATAGTGATCGTTCGACTATTTCTGCAGTTACTGCATACTGATCCTATGTTTCGCCCATCTGATCAAACCACCAATGCCGTTACAAATTTATTCTTCTATATACTCTGCTAAATCACATAACTCTTTTAATTTTATAATGCTCTATTTACTTGTCATCCAATTTAAACCACCTCCGGGTCCATAGTAAGCTTTTGTATTTTTATTTTGTTGGACAAGTAGCCAACAGCAGAATATATTTGCAACCGGTCTGAAACTCAAAAATGCCCAGGATTTTATCGTCACAACTCGATTATTGATAAGTTCATAGTCACTGATAGTGATTTGGGTCACATCTTTGCCGTATTCAAGTACCTAGTAAAATCTACTCAAGTGACACGCATATCACTTCGGGTCAAGTATATTTCGAAATATAATAGTACTGGCAATATTTTTGAAAAGGTCTCGAACACATCTTATTTTTCAAAAACTGCAATTACAGAACAGAGATGAGGTTGTTTTAGGATACAGTTAAGATGAATGATGTTTTATAAAGCACGTGATCTCCACCACAAATGCTTGAATGATTTGATGTTCCAGGATATTCCTGGATTATAAGTTTCGAGAAGTTAAACTCAATGGTGTATGTCGTTTAGTACGGCTTATTATATACGTGGAACAAAAGCCAAAGTACTGTAATCGCGTGCTAGCCTAGAGGGCGTAATAAATTGCACAGAAATTACAAATAAAATATTTAATACACATTCCAAATTGGTTATGACTTTGCTAACAAATTACGGCATATTAGCAAGCTAGATGACCAATAGTTATTGTTCTTTTTTGGAGTTGTCCGAAGCGTAGGTACTTAATTCTTTTCTAGACCAGATTCGTTGATTATTCACGTATCTCCTTCGAAAGGGTCGATTTTACAAAGGCTATAGGGTTATAACCGAGCTTGGAGTTCGTTGCTATTCCTACAGCATTAAACAGGAACAAAGCAAAACTAAAGGTAATTGATCAAGTAAGGAATCGACGGGTAAACTCAACTACATCGTAGCGGCTGTTTTTTCGACTTGTCCACCATAGCCACTTTAAGTTGCGCGTTCTGATCGGTCGAAAAAACGACATGTCCGTTTTACGACCCGTACGAAGCGTCTTTACCACAAAATTACACAATAATAAAAGCTATTCCATTTATAACACTACCCGAGAAACTTACTTCTAAGACTTATATTAAACAAATATGTGTAATACCGCTAAATTAATTCTACAAAATCTCCTACAATAATTATTTACTAGAAATAATTTGTTCAGTTTTTTAACGCATAATAGGCTTGAACATTCCCAAAATACCATGACAACAAGGATTAGTGCTGAGCAAAGTCGGTCAAATGTGGTCCAACTACGGACAACGCTTCTTTATCTGGCGATGATAACAACTTGAAGAAGCAAAGTCTTCGCCGTATTTAGATCATAAAAAGTGTGTTTTACTATCGAAATTCGGTTATGAGAGGCTTACGTTGGAACAATATTTTTACGACTTGAACAATCTTTTGAAAACAACATCACTTAGGATCTGTAATAAACTATTATTGGCATATTTTGACCATAAATATTTAGCAGAAGGTTTGAGAAAAGCTAAGAACTCTTAAAGAATGTCAAAAAAGGTGTTCGAAAACTGTTTCAAATACCGAACTGACGTACTGCTTTTTATGTAAGCGAATATCTCCATAAAATACACTTCCGGTAATCGTAAACAGACAAAGATAGTTTAGCAAGAGTATGTACCACAGATTTGATTTCCAATAAATGCTCTTACTTACCAAAAATGTAGCACAAATCAAGCTACTTGACTGTCAGCTGATAGATACATCAACTATGGTGGCAAAAAACAGATCTTATGCGCTTTGACTTCAAATAGTTTAATGTCAAAACGCACAAGATTAATTTTTGCAACCAGAGTTGATTTGTGACAGTTGACGGTTAAGTTGCTTGATTTGTGCCACATTTCTGCTAAATAAAAGCATTTGTTGGAAATGAAATTGCATTTTCAGTATTATTAACCTTGATAAAGTATTTTAGACCTTGTGCTTGTAGCAATAACACTTTTTGAGCAATTCGAAGAATTTAGAAAGGGTTCCGCAAACCAATAATAGAATATCGTGTGCTACGGCTATTGATTATTTTCTTTTGTAGAAAGGCAACGACCTTGAACACATGTAAAAATTGAGTTCGGCAAAAGCAAAAAGCTTCAACGATTGCCACTAGTGACATCTATTCGGTTAAGTCAAATTTTGAGTGAATTTATTAACATTCGTCTACATCTATCAAAAATTTCTATGACAGTTTTGTACACAGTCCGTTAAGGGGGTAGGGGGAAGGGGCTAAAAACGTTTAATAACTGAGCGATGATCTCTTTTTAGCCACTACACTATACACTGGCTTTTATCACCTCATTCCTGTAGATCTTGTCTGTTCTACTCCTCTACTGCAAACTTTATCTACTTCATCTTGCTAGGAAACGAGATCAATTTCTCTTTGCCTAGGATTCCCAAGCCCAGGACCCTAAACTTTAACCTCATATACCCTTTACATAATTTTATACAGTGGGCACGGTTTTCTTTTTGCCTTTCGTTAATAGAGAACCTAGAATCTGCTTCAATACTTAGAATGGTAAGGTATTTTCGTAACCTACAATAGACGGTAAGGACGCCCATCAACGCATTAGGTGTTTTGCTGTCTTCATTTGGTACCTATGTTGTACGGTCTTGTACGGTCTATCTTTTTCCCACCTACTTTTGTATCCATAATTTTAATTCAGACCTATAACCTGTAACTTCTACAACGTGTACAAAGAAACTCAAAGCACTAAATAGTTAATTTGGTTTTTGCAAAGTCATATACCCAAACGAGTACATATTCGGCTCGTTGTTGTCCTTGCAGATCCTTTTTCCCTAAATGTATCAAAAAATCAACTACATAAATAAAGAGTCTCGTAAGAAAATTAAATATAATTTAATGTACAAATCAGGTAACATCAGGTAAAAATTTAAAGCTCAGTTGTCGTCACTCCCCAATACTGCTGCATCCTGTCCAAATCGAGTGAATCGGCTAGTCCTCTTTCTTGCATAACCGCAAAGTCGTATTCGAGATTATACGGCATTAACCTCTGCAGACTTCCAAAATAAGCAGCATGCGGGCCACCTATTAACTTTTTCTCAGGAATACAGCGAGAAAGAGGTCTTGCAATTATTGGGTTAAAAGATCTTGAGCTTCCAAACTGCTTTGATAGGAACGAGTTCTGCTGTGGAATGTTATCTACCAAATGTGGATTACTTCGTGACAACGGTTGGTTCTTAACCGATAAAGGGCGCCTTAATGTGTTTAGTTCTTTATCAAAAAGAGCTGAGTATTCTGTTCGAGCATATATTCCCAGCACTTAAATTGTTCTTCGGATAGGGCAGAGTCTGAGTCTTCCCGACTTTTTTCTTCTTCTTTGCGAGCTCGTACAGCCTTTGCAACACCTCGATAACTCCTCCGCTCGGGGGTTGTTTTTGTATCAGCAGCTTCGTAGTGAGATGACGTAATGCTTTTAATTGACTTTGTGTCATTTTGCTTATTCAGTTGTTGAATGTATAACTTAGCGGATGAGTTACAATCACTGCAAGCGTGGTCACTTTGCCCGCTAGGAGAAGACCGGTCATCGTTACCACTAAACATCGGAGGAGGTACAGGGATCTTTTCCACACAAGTAGGGCATGCATTATCCAAAACATCACAACAGCATCCTACCTGGCATGTACTTGCGTTTGAAACACCACTACCACTGTAACACTTATTTTTTTTAATAGTTTGTCGTAACTCCCGCATTAGTAGGTCAACGTCCGATGTGACCAAGTTGAACCGAACAACTATTATACTTAAGTTCTCTTCAGCTCCATAACTTTGGGCTAAATCTTGCAACCTTTTTGCCGCTAGAATGACGTTTCTTTGGAAACTAACCTCCCTTATGGCGCTTTCAGGACTTATAACTTCCCAAAGATTTTTGTTTGCGATTATCATGTACTCTTCTTTATCCTCCAATGGGATGTCAATTATTTCAGGATCCGGTATTACAGAATTTATTTGTGGATTAACACGTGTTTGTCTTTTTGCTCGGAACGGAATTGTCCGAATTGGTCCAACTGTGCGGCCCAAAACTACCTTTACCTCCCCAACACTTGCTACTTTCATAACATATTTTTTAATTCCACCACAAAATGAGTAATCAACTGACGCCTTTGATTTTAAAATATGGACAATCACAGCGTTCATTCCGTGCTTTTGACCTTTTTCCCGAAGCTCCTTGTACGTCGACAGCATAGTATACTTCATATAATCGACCGCTGTTTCTTTAATCGTACGTTCCTCCAGGAGAATCCTTGGAACTATTTTATCAACCGCAATAGGAACGTCGCTGTTGTTTTCTCCATCGAACATCCCAAAAAGAGCTTCAGTGTTACAAAAGGCTGGGAGGCGTATTTGTGAGATATGCAAGCGCTGCTTAGATCCGGAAGCTTCCGAAAAACCAACAGTCCAACTGCAATCTGTTAAGTCATTCTCACAGAACGGATACGGTGTCACAGGTAAGCTCGTCCTATTTTTACCAGAAACATCAACCAGGCTCATTGGCCTCTGAGACCGATACGTGTTGAACTGCTGGGAATCTACGTGAAGCTTTACATTACATGAGAGATCTAGAAACTTTAAATTTGATGGAATCAGCGCCGTTAAATTAATTTTATCAAGTTGATTGTGGGCTAAATCAAGAACGCGTAGTGACGTCAGGCTTGACAACCCAGGACATGACTGTAATAAATTAGAATGAACCCTTAGTACTGCTAGATGTTTTAATGTGGCAATATTGCTGGGAAGACTTAAGAGTTTGTTTCCTGATAAAACGACTTCTTCGATTTCCTTGCAGTGAGTTGCGCAACTTTCAGGAAACGCTGTAAAGTTGTTGTAAGCAGCATGGAAAACTTTTAGTCTTCTGCAATAGGGGATAACTGTAAGTAGGGCTTCATCTGTTAAACAATTTGCAGTCAGTAACAACTTTTCCAGGCGTAAGTTTATACTGGGCTTAGGTAGTTCGCATAACCTATTATTTGAGATATTTAACACAATAATGCTTTGGAAGTAGTTGAAAAACTCCGAAGGTAACGTTGCCAGACTGTTATTTTGTAAAAATAGTTCTTGAATCGGTAATCTTTTTTGAACGTCTGGGAGTTGGTGTAACTGGTTGTATGCTAGCTGTAAAGTACATAGGTATGGCATGTCGTTGCTGAATAGGTCGTCAGGTAATGACTTGATAAGGTTGTTGCTTGCAAAAACTGTTCGTAATTCAGAACAGGTCGAAATCCAGTCTGGAAGAATGTCCATTTCGTTGTAGGAGATGTCGATATGTCGCAAGTTTTTGGGTAGAGAAATGAGAACAATATTTTTCAGTTCTAAAATAAAAAATAAGCATTTTTTTAATATTTATGCACAGTGAGTGATCAAATTAATTTGTATGCACTAAAGTTCCAACTACACCAAAAATTACTACATTTATAGTTTGGTTTTCGGTTTCTACGGAAATAATACTCTTTCGCCCGAAAAGCTTTTTCGCCCATGGAGTTCTTTCATCCGGAAACTCTTTTCACCTGTAAACCGCTTTCGCCTGTGTAACTATTTTCTCACGAACCCTTTCGTCCAGTCTCGCTGTCACTGCAACGTATCCGCTTACATTGGGGCTACTGGTATAACGATATACATTTGCGGTTACTTTAAGTATTAATTCTTTCAGCATTGCTACGTCTACGCGTTCTCGAGCTTTGCGTTCGACCAATTATTTAAAAGCTGCTTTAACTTCTAATCAAATAAGTAGCGGCAAAGTTACACTTACATTATCGATTCCATTTACAATAATGACAAAGGTAACGTTTAAAAATTAATTTAAATTAGAACGAGTAATACTCCCACTTGCGAGATTAAAAATCTATGTTCCATAGTCAGACGTTCTTTAATGTAATTTTTTGCATGTCCCCGTACCTTCGTATTCCTTTCAGAAAGTGATTGTAATGTTTCATGCAAGATCGCGTCAGATGCCCTTGTGTAAGAATATATGTTTACGATCGTGTGAGAAAAGGCGATAATTTTACAATCTTTCTTAAAAATTATACTTAATATATTAAAAATTACCACGGAGTAGGATGTGAAATCGATTTCAGGGCCTCCCACTATATATTAAACGTTTTATCGTATCATATTAATTTTTGTCTACTGAAAATTGGCAATAACGTTTCATGTACTGGAACAAGTTTTCGAGCGCTTTCATGCGTGTCCCTTTTATCGATCTTTAGAGATTTTAATAGATTTTTTTCAAAAAGCAATACCTTCTATATTTGAAACAGTATAGATGTTCCGTTTGTATTTATAGTTAATTTACTGTTAGTTATAACATAAGATGAGGCTTGCAGGTAAACTCGCATCCGTCCTGTGGACATTAAATGACATTAGATTTGTCGCGATTCAGCCTTCAAGCTACTTTGTGTTATTGATGTACCGCGAAAACTTAGTTAAAAGTGTGCTGTGCTTCGTCGTGGTTTTTCTGTTAGACAGATACGAACTTTTGTCAAAAAGTCGACGGTTTTTACTACTAGGTTTTCGAACACCGCTAAATCTAATAACTTAAATTAGTAGACATGTATACTTATTGTTAAGTATACATATCCACTAACCTTACCATCTGTGGTTATCGAAGTTAACCTCCGCATTAACAACAAAAATTTTATAAAATGAGATTTAAGCTCTTCAGTATATACCAAATATATAATAGCGCCGTAGTATTTGATTTAATAATTTAAATGATGAATAATTAACAAATGTGAAACAAAGCGGAAATCGACGCGTGTATGATTCCTGTATAAAAGTTCTAGAAAATGCAATCTCAATAACCTCTGTAAGACAAATCGCGTGAGTTGTCTCTTAAAAAGTCAAAAATAAAATGGAACGACTTCAACATAGAAACCCGGAACCCTGTGCATGATATCCGAAGCATTTGTTACGTTCTGTTTCATATTTAAAAGAATAATTCACTGCCTCGTTAATTTAATTTAAAAAGTATCCAGTCTCAATCATTTAATTTACATTTCTATAAATTCAAACTGCGTAGATAGGCCACCAAATTACGCGTTATTTATTTAATTTAAGGTCTGCGCGAGTTAAGGTTCGTGGCTTGGGATCTGCCTTTTTAAAAACCAGTTCCAAACTTCTTAACAATTTTATTTATTGATACAGAATTGACAAATTAATTAAATGTTACTTTAAATCGAAATTACACTAGTTAATTGTACGATGATGAGTAGTCTAACAAACTGCAATGCTAAAGCTGGACTGACTGTCGTCGACTGGGGCTCCCGGGCTTTTTATAATATCCCTATCCTCACATGGCTGTGGGAACTTGCAGACCTAATGTCTGTTTATTCTTAACTCTATTCATAATTACATTGTTGTAATCTTAACTTCTAAGTAATCACGATACCTGACCGTCTGTGACCTGACATTTGCAGTGTCACTATCGTCTGCCATACAAAGTAGCGCATCCGTTCTCATAAACGTTAATAAACTTTACAAATTGTCCTTGTGTTACAATGTTGCACTTCACTTGGCGTATTCTTAACACTTTCCAATAATTTCCTAATTATTTTATTTTAATATGTATACATCAATTGGGGATACATAACTCGCGTTTAGCTTAATATTTTCTGGTTTCTTATCGATAGATGGAGCGTTGTTAGAAGGTTGGACGAGGTAGAATACGTGTGAATATCTTTGCAAAAGTTGTCGTTTACTTTTAAAAACAAATGTCGTATTTTCCTCCTACGTTTTGTTTCCCTTATACGAGACCGATAATGTTAGTGGTCTCTCCACATAGTGTTCGTGTGCTGTTTTAAACATAAAAAAAATTAAGTAAAATATAGCATGATGGCTATTATCACCAAGCAGTTTTAATCCTACAACAGAATAAACGTGAAGTGAAAATCAACACTTAAATGGCGGATCATTACTGTAAGAGATGATTGTTTGTTTACTGTTTATATACTAGTCATCTATTTTGTAACAACAAATGAAGGTATTGTGACTTTAATCGGAAACTGCATTGAAGGCTGAAGTGACCGCAAAATACTATAATTAAAAAGGATTGAGCAAAGAGTTAAATATTCGAAGATAAAAAGTATGACAACTTCAACTTAAACTACTGTATAAAATCCTCTGGGGCGATACAGTATTAAGGTTTTTTTTCTTTAAAAACCCCCCACTCTTTGACTTTTTAGCACGAGTTGCATATCCCCCAAATCAATATATATATATATATATATGTATATTTAAATGCAATTAATAAGACTTAAAGAATTATTGTTACATTGTATAATTGAAGAATATTATAAAAAAGTTAATGAAAGTGCACAAACCATACATGAGAACGGAAACAGACATTGTATTCCAGACGCAACATGATACTGCAAGTGCAGGTCACAGTAGGTTAGAAGACAGTAATTATTAGAATTAATATTATTAAAATGTAGTACTTTGTATTGTATCAAGAAATAGCGGACATGAGATCTGCATTTCCGACAAAGTGATGTAAGAAGCAGGGTTAGCATTAATACCCTCAGGAGCCCAAGATGGCCAGTCAGTCTCGAGCTTCACAATTTTTACATTGTTGGTTGTTCAAGCTACTCACCGTAATCTTAATTATTAATTATTACTAATATTTGACTTTGAATATTTTTGTAATTAAGACGTTAATGAATATAACGTCAAAGTTGTTAAACAATCATTATTGTAATTATTATAAAATAAATTTAATAGAAGTGTTTTTTGGAAGAAAAGTCTTTTTAAAAAGAAGCTCCAAGAGGCCCAAACCTATCTGGGGCAGTCGGCAGTATTCCAGAAGAGCGCTAGAAGAATCTAAAAATCCAGGAACTGATGGTTTTGAATTTCTATTCTTAATCTGGAACAAAAACCAATTGGACGAAGTACACAAATCGACCAAGTTCAGTAACAAAAAGAAAGAATATAATGGGACGCACAAACAAGCTCTCGTAAGTACCAAAGTTCATTTTCCTAACCACTGAACATTGATATTAACAAGTAAGAAACTAAGAAAATTTTTATGTAAAATTTTATTATCGCAATTTATTATTATTCTGAAAGAATTTACTCGGCAAGTCTAAAACTTATTTTAACAACGAAATTTATATATACGCATTTACGCACAATTATTACAGTTTATTACGATTTATAAATAAAACAATCTATTCAGAAAAGTCTAAAACTTTAGTGTATAATTATAGCACAATTCTTTGTACCATTTTATTACAGCGATTATTACTGAAAAAATTTATTCAGAAAATCTGAAACTTGATATTATAAAAGTATGTAATTAGACACTTTCAGTGCAACAAATTAACAAAGGTGTATAATTATAAAAGCGTTTTATGTACTTTATCATTGCAACACTTAATAAAATAGTTATTCAGCGGAAGCCTGAAACCGATGTAATTATAGCCAAGGTTATATTATAATTACATACAAAATACCTAAAGCTAAATGATTCTTTAAATAACTTAATACAAACTAAACTGAAAAGTAATTCCTAATTTATATAAAAACATTAAACTCAGACAACATAAAACTTTATCTCGATGCAATTCCTCTATATGACGGGAACTAAGCACTTTTAGGTATCTTCATTACCGCTTGCAAGATATTTTTAAAATGTTTTTATAAACCAGGCGACAGCAAACGCAGTGTTTTACTTTTACACTTGACGATCAGCAAACTGACCGGAAGAGCATTAACACTAATTGCCAACCGCGATGACTTCGTGGAATGGAACGACCTTAAACGAATATTGATAGCATATTTCGGCGATCAAAGAGACATCAAATGTCTTGTACAAGATTTAATAAATCTACGGATGGAAACTAACCAATCACCCTATCAATTCGGTATGATATGTCAAGAAGTTTAATTTTGACCAAACTAAAAATTGGAAAACCCGACCAACACATACGTTTATTAAAGACGAAGATGTACGACGAAATGGCTTTAGACACATACATCAATGCATTACCTGAACGGCTATCGGACAAAACAAGATTTTAACATCCCCAAAATTTAGAAGAAGCAATAAACATGATTGTAGAGAAAGAAAATGTCCTGTATTATAGAAATAGACTATATGACCCTAACGCAAATAAAAATCACTCACCTATGAAAACGATTCAAGCCACGAGACAAACACCAACACAACCGAAATTTACAACACCATTTAATGTACCAACAAATCAATTTCGGATGAACAATTCAAACTTTAATAACACAAATTTCCACAACTAATGTGAATTAAGCAACAAAGCGAAATACGACAGAACACCCCCAAAGGTACCTTTAATGCTAACCACAACGTCCGACAAACCTTTTCAAAAATTACAGGCAGGCATTCTAGTAGTAGAAACTCAAAACTTTTTAACAATCATAGACGCATTCACCAAAGTTGGCCAAGCGTTACCCATCACTTCCAAAAATAGTATCGCCGTAACCTAAGGATTCTTACAATACTTTACATTTTACGGTACACCCGAATAAATAACTTTAGATAACGAAAGCGAATTTAGAAATGAAACAATACAAAATACTCTAAAACTTCATAAAATATAAATTCATATCACCCGGAATCAAATGGATTAATTGAAAAATTATGCCTAACATTATTAGAACAAATTAGACTGTTAAGATTAACTTATAAGAAAGAACATATAATTAATTTAATGTCATATGCACTAATTACTTACAACAACACAATCCACTCATCAACTAATATTACACCCTTCGAATTAACATTAGGACACTCAGATTTTCGCAATCCTTACGATATACACTACAATAAAGAAATATACCAACAGTATGCTAAAGACCACAAAGAAAAATTAAAAATAACTTATGATTATGTAAAAAATAAATTAGATTACGATAAAAAACGTATTACAACAACCCGCAATTAAACGCCGATATAAATGGATTTTCAGTAGGGCAAACTGTATACGAAAGGAATTTTAAAATAAGAGACACAAAACAGTACCCAAAAATTTAGATCAATTTAAAGTCAAAAAAATATCAGACAAAAATGTAACCGTAGTAGAAACAGAAAAATTGTGAAATACATCCACTTAAAGAATTTAAGACATCCTGTAATTTCAGATGGACAGCCATCACCCTTACCGTCAACCTCCACCCAGGTAGAACGGACGATAACAACATTGTAGTAGAAAACATTAAAAACAACCCCGGTATACTACCAGTAAAATTGGGAAGTATGCTAAACACAACAGATTATTGAACATTTGCACAGAAATTTGATTTAACTGAATTAAAACAAGCATTTATATAATTAGAGACAATTACTATTGACTGAAACAATCAATGGACACAGCCAAATTCGGAAAAGAATGCACGATAGAAATGCTTAACTACAACAGTATAATGGAGAACATCTTAAAGAACACAGACGACAAATTCAATCGATTAATACCAACAGACCAACTCACAAGACGAAAAGAATACTTATTGACGGATTAGGTAATATTATAAAAGCTATCACAGGAAATTTAGACAACCAAAATGCTAAACGATACGACAATGCAATACAACACTTAATTGAAAACCAGAATGACATAAAAACCATTGTTAGAAATCAAATATCTTTAACTCATTCAACAATAATAAAATTTAATGATATACTAAGAAAGCTAGTTAAGAACCAAGACAGTATAACAAATAGAATATTACACCTTGAAAGTAACATGCAAACCATGATGCTAGGAATGCGAGATTTAATACGATTCAACACGATATTCAATCAGATGATATCAACCCTTACTGTAATTCAACAAATTTTAGTCGTAAGAAACAAGAAACAAAAATAAGTAAAGAAATCATAAAAGACCCTTTAGGGACAATGAGTTTTAAAAATTAACTAAAACCCCTAATTTTCATCTATGTCGGGAGGAATTACACAAGACTTAAAGAATTATTGTTACATTGAAGGACATAATAAAAGTTAGTAAAATTACAAACCAGACATGAGAACGGAAACAGACATTGTATTTTAGACGTAGCATGATACTTCAAGTGCAGGTCACAGTAGGTTATAAGACAGCAATTATTAGAATTAATATTATTAAAATGTAGTACTTTGTATTGTATCAAGAAATAGCGGACATGAGATCTGCATTTCCGACAAAGTGATGTAAGAAGCAGGGTTAGCATAAATACCCTCAGGAGCCCAAGATGGCCAGTTAGTCTCGAACTTCACAACTTCTACATTGTTGGTTTGTTCAAGCTACTCACCGTAATTTTAATTATTAATTATTAGTAATATTTGACCTTGAATATTTTTGAAATTAAGACGTTAATGAATATAACGTCGAAGTTGTTGAAAAATCATTATTGTATAATTATTATAAAATAAATTTGATAGAAGTATTTTTTGGAAAAAAAGTTTTTTTAAAAAAAAGCTCGAAGCGGCCCAAAACCTATCTCACGGAGTTATTGCGTTCCTTTTTTTTGTTGTGGTAATCGATGCGGATTACTTACGTTGCTTTTTTTCTTGTCCGCACGGAATACAGTATCACATTAGCACTGACGTATAGTGTCGGATGTTTGTCGAAATCTCGAAGGTTCTACGCAAGAATTTTCTAATGTCACGCGAAAACGCTTCGATTATCGATAAATTCATGATTGAACGTAACTATTCCGATGGGTTCGATCGCATCCATGGACAAAGTTTAATATTTTTCTTTAAAAATAGACACTCCATATTAAAAATCGGTACAGTATTAGATTCGAAATTGATTTAGACTTACGTTTATTTTGAGCATCAATTAAATACTCTTTGTTAATTCATTGCCCGCTCGAATAAACTCCGTTTCCATTCTTAAATTCTCTAACAACATCCGTTCAGAACATCTGTTGAGAATAATCCCGCTTAACATAATTTTAACTCAAATCCATTTTGCTTTTAAAACGAAAATTTATTCGATAAATTAAATAGTCAATACGTTGTTTTAGGTATCCGTTAATTTTTTAAACATTCCGATAACGTACAATTGCTTTCTCTTGTGTTTCTCATCTAAAGACTTGTCGAAATAATGGATTCTACTATTATTGGGTAAGCGTGTTTTCCAGTTTCCTAATCGCGCTTTTTGATAACGCGAGGATTGCAGCTCGAACTCGTGTTATTTGAATCAATTTTGAATTCGATTCTGCAGCTTGTGCGTTGAAATATTTTCTGCATTACTCGTCCGAGTACTGCAAGAGCGATGCACGTTTTTTTGTTCGACAAGTAGGAGGTATCTTGCGTGTATCGGTGAGTTTTTCCGCGCTTACCCATCCTAATAGGATTCTCTTTTTACGATTTTACGCTTTTTCTTATTTGTATAAAATCCTGTATTTATTCTTATTGTTAACAGATAATCGTGGGCGATGTGCTTTTTTTGGTATTTAGGTGAATCCCTCCACTTTCCGCGTTTGATAGTTAGCTTGGTATTTCTACGTTTCTTCCGGCTACGTCTAGGTACGTAGCAACTACACATATTACGCATTTTATGGCGCATTAAGTTTCTAATTTAAAAAAAAATGTGATCCCTTAGATTACGACGCAAACGCTTTGGAGGCGTATGTTTGCGTTCGCGAAACAGCTTTGACAGAAGTCGGATAATTTCGTGCTACCTTACTTAGAAATTAATCGAAAAAAGTGCCTCCTACGTAAAAACAGCATCGAATTCAGATTCTAAATCGACTATTGAATCTGGCCTTTAAACGACTTTTAGAAACCACTTCGATGTTCCCTTTCCTTCATACTCGACACACAGCCAGCTCTTTCACACCATGCGTTTGGCTCCTACATTCTGAAAAATGTAGGCTTTTTTACACGCGACACACGACGTAACCGCAGAACCAAAAATTTCCAAAAATACATATTACCAACAAAAATATTTTCCCATTACAAAACCGTGCTTATCCCACGTAAAACTTAATTCCCAACGAGTGGCACCCTTTCCGGACCCCCTCGGAGAAGATACGCGATTCGCCTACCCTCAGATTTCTCAATTGTCGAAGCGCAAGCCAGCTGTCAAATCTTATAGCAATGTTGATAGAGTTCGTGAGAAAGGAATTTCGTAGGTTGCTGATGTCTGAGTAAGATTTTCATAACAAAGAAAAATATTTGCCCTTATTAAAAAAAATCACTTAATTTACTTTTATTAACGCATCCTTAACCTTTGGTATCTGGTTTAACAATTCATTGTAACAGGTACAAGTTAAATAATCCATACGTTTTACTTTCCGGGGCAGTAATCAAGCACGTACAGATTTACAAGTGCTACCGGATCTAGTCCATCCGGTTTTCCAAATACCAAATCCTCAATGGTCGAAACAGATAGGGAAGACAATACTGCTCACTCATCCTTGAAGTCATTAGCCTAATCAAATGTGTCGGCACCGACTTCGTATCTCGTAAAATGTACAAAATTGGCAAGTGTTATGACACGCACTTACTTGGCGGCTCCGTGGCGTAGTGGTATGTGTGTGACTACTACACCCAAGGTCCCCGGTTCGAATCCCGACACGGTCCGCTTGAAAAATTATAGGCGAGCATTTTCCACAAAAATACACCCTCGTTCGGATGATAGGTAAAATGTCACTCACCTTAAAGTTCCCTACCTTGCTTGGAACAGCAAGGGTTCGGCAAAATTCCAAATTTTCCAGGTAAAAAAATTTGTTTCCTGGCCAATGTAGTACCTTCGGGTAAAGCATTGGAAAATCACATGTAGGATATGCACTTACTTGTGAAATTTTAAGAAATGGCCCTTATCGCAAATAAAGCGGTACAATTATCAAAAATCCCTGCTGCCAAACTTTACGCCACAGAAGGAAGTCTGGACACTACTCGACAATCAATAATATTAAAGGTAACACACCCACACCCACACGACAAAAGCTAACACTGACATTCTCTGCCACAGCTACTCAATTTGACTCTCAGCAAACCCCCCACTTTCCCAACCCCTCCTCCGTAACCTTAAATCCCTTCAGAAGTTACACCCACTCAACTGTTATAACAAGCCTCCGCCTATCCTGCCAAATTTAAATATTCATAGTATTTGCCTTACATAATCAACTGTAACGATTCAGATCTGCACACCATCCGATCTTAACCTTATATCTTCCCTCATTCAATATCGTGCAGCATCTACTTCTCTAAACCCAAACATGCCCAATTAATCATTTTCAATCTGATAAGGATATTTCTTTCCTAGTCGTCCTATTGTATATATTCAACCAAAACTCCTTAGCCGTCGTCTTAAATCTGACTATTCTGATAATCTGATCGTGCACATCTTACCAAACCCCAATCCATTATAACCGCTAATCCCCAATAGGTTATAAATCTTGCCTCATCCTAGCCCTTGTCGCTATGACAAGTTGTCTAAGTATAAACGTTTACTAAATTCTGACGATCTCCCACAGTCTGTAGCCGTTGTTCAGGCCAACACCTAATCAAAGACTGTTGCAAACCTCCCATTGTCCCCGTCCTGAACAAACTGTTCAAAAATAAACGGCCCTCACGACCATCCCACCACCAGCCCAGAATACTCAATATACTGACAAGCTCTTCAAATAACAAAAATGAGAACAGCAGAGGCAAAAAAGCAACCAAGCAGACAAACGCACGCCCTACTGTAATCACCCTCTGCATTACATAACGTTCAAATAAACTTACAGCAATCCCGATCTGTCGCACCAGAGTTATCCGCTATTCTTCAAGGCTATCACCTTACAATAGCCTTAGTCCAGGAACCGTACCTTATACAAGACAACATTTCTAACCTACCCCTAGTTCACGCACGTATATCCATCCAAATTCCACAGACACCTAACGTAACCGTTGCTATCATAATCACACATCTCTACATTTCTCCATTTCTGCATAGCCTCCACCTCCACTCGAGTGACAGTCATCGAATTCCACTGGAAAACTGGAACCATCTATTTAATTTCTTATTTCTTCCAGTACAGAACAAATATTAATACCTTTTTCTCCTGGCCCAATATCTACTCACTGATATCGGCAACAACCCAGTAATAATCTGCGCCGATTTAACGCCAAATCCACCGCCAAAAATTCAGCTGTACTGGAAGCTTTCATCCACACCCACCACCATCTCCATATTATAAACTCCCCATCCTGCATGCCCACCTGGGTATATCCCAACCATGGTTCCAACATTGACTACTTTAACAATCTCCCATCTCATAGCAACCTGGAAATTCTGTTACATCCTACAAGCTTCTGATAACAGCCCGATCTCCTTTATTAGTCTCTCCAACAGTTATCCCTCCTTGAATCCTTCCAAATCCACAGTATATAATACACAACCAATTGGACCATATTTCTCGAATCGCTGCCCCTCTCGCCTCTTCCTTAACCCGCACACTAGAACACCGACCCCCCATATTAGCCACCATAATCATGAGCAATATACGCGCAAACGCCAACGCCGCAATCCTACATAAACAATACACGTCACAAACCCCTTATTCTGGTAGACGCAAGACATCAGCACAGCAAGACAAAGACACTCATCTGATATACTCTGCAAAGAGCAAAACGAACAGCAACTGGCCCACTTCTTATAAACACTCTGACAGCTAACTTTAGAAAAGGAAGAATACAGTACAAAGACAACGAAAAACTATACTACCTAACTATCGTAGAAGATAACTGCATTGACCTATGAAAAACTACCGAGGATTGATCAAAACATCACCACCCATCAGGCGTCCCCAATTTTGATACTATATTGATTACTATATTAGGTTCAGCTATTCTTTCTGCCCCACCAGACGTCCCCACCTAAGCCGAACAATCCATTATAAACAACTCCAAATTATTCCCAATAACGATCCAGACACCGACGTCGATGCACCTACCTCAGACAGGTTAGTAGTCACCTACACCTAAACAAAGCCCCAGACTCGGACAGAATTAGTAATCACATTCTAAAAAAATCCTGTCCTGTAGTACGAGAACCCACCCTTGTCCTTTCTCAGAAATGTTTATTAACAAGAATTTTCCACAACTACCCCATTTTAGCTCTATATCCCTCGTCCTAAAACGTAATAAACCCACTTAACGACCCACTTCCTACATACCCATAGTCATACACCCCTCCCCCTTTGAAAACCACTAGAAAACACATTTCTCGTTAAATTAAATTCCTACAATTCATCACACTCACTTCTAACTTCTAATCAAAATGGATTCCGCAAAAGACACAGCGCAGAGCACACTATTTACTACTTTATATCTACCGTTAAATTCTCTTTTTATAAAAATGCCATTGCTTTTCTGATAGATTTTCGTTCTGCTTTTGAACTACTCTGGAGGCTACCTTCTCAATCAGTTAAAACTTACTAACTCTCGTTCTTAATCTGAAAATCATGTTTATCTTCTCGTATAGCCATCCTCACCGCTTATTACCACACCATCATCAAACCTTTGACGCAAGGCTACCTTCAAGAATTCTGTCTCTTTCTCACCTTCTGGAGCTTTATCATCAACCCCCTGTTACATTTAGACATCCCTTTGCCTGTACCGACAACTTAGCCTTCCTTCTCCGTGACAATTACCACATCTTCTTAGAATATACCGCCGCCAATCTTATAAACGCCATAGAATCCTGTTCCTCGCTCAATAAGCAAACACTATCCCCTACTAAAACTAAAATGTTCCTCTTCAAAGGACCTCTTTTGGACTTCCGTTGGGGCACAACTCCACTTTACTTTTTGTCAACTGTTCTCTACATAGGTATTCACCTTGAAATCCGTCTAAAAGCATACACCCACCTAGACGAACCCCTTAGCAAAACCAAAATCATCCTCAACAATCTACAGCGCGCACTCCCGAAACCAATCCAACTCACAAAATCCGCCAAATCATCATCCCGATCATCCGCTACCCCGTAGATTCCTGGCTTTCTTTAACCGCACCATCCTCCCACTCTCGCTTAACCTGATTATTACACCATTCCTAATGTACACTGCGAGAGCACCACTTTGACAGCTGCCTTTTACACCTTTCTCGAGATATCCCTAGAAATTCACTTGCAACCCATAATGCAACTACGAAGCCTTAAACCCAAAGGACCAATCGTACTTCACGACCGCGCACTACAATACGACGACTATCGAAGGAAGTTAAGTCCTGTATCCACAATTCCATACTACACTCGAGACCGAAACTGCGATTCCTTCCATTCTCAGGCAGAAATGCCCATAAAATCTTCCTTTTCTTCACTGACATCTCTCTTTCCAGTAAATCCACTATCCAATCATATTACAGGACGATGACAATTGTACTTTACACGTCCAGGAAGTAAAATCAAGTCCCGCGTCTACAATTCCCTTCTACACTCCTGACAAGGACTGTGATTACTTTCATCCTCAGGCAAATATACTAATAAAATCTTCCTCTCCATTACTGACACCCCAGAACATATTCCTATTTCTGGTAAACCCACTATTAAATTCTGAATCGCACTCGGCAACTATTGAAGTAAAGTTCACGGCATTAATTCGTTCAAGCGCCGATCACGCTGTACCTGAAACACATAAACACCTCTCTTATCCGCTCACTGCACCGCTCCAAACCAATTCAAAAGCAGCACCCACGTTCCTTGCGTTCGAAAACCCGTTTTTCACTAGCAGCCTCGGAGTTTGAATACCGTCACGTTAACTTTGCGTACCTGTTCTTCCAACTTTGTACCGTACCTCAATCCATTCGAGAGTTTACTATCTGCTGGCCAATAATAATCTACTCACTTGCACTATCCGTGGGTTTTATAAGTTTTCGTTCCAGGGCTATTGCATGCAATTTTTTGTTCTTTAGGATTGTGCGTCTAAGCTATGCTAATTTCGAGATCAAATCCGTGTGAATCGTTATTTTGTTCACACGTTTTTATATTTAAAACCAAAAACTGCGTCATTCGTCGTCTGCAACGCATTAATCTTATGGCTGTATTTTACAAATATTGATTATGGCTATGTATCTCTTATGGTTAATGGTTCTTGAACTCTTATTTGTACAAATAATTTTAATATGCTGGTTATTTCCCGAGTGTATATCTTTTATTTTCCTGAATTTAATACGAAGAAGTGTAAAGTCCCGATTTTTATTATATAATGTAGTGGATGATTTACTATTTTAATTCTTACATTCTAGTTTAATACTAGATTGAAATAACAACGTTATTAAATGTAAACTGCTAAAGCTTTTAAATTTAACAGACTGCATCCGTGCTAACAGCTCATTTAACTAACTGAAATTAATAAACTCATTTCTACTACCCAATGTTGATATTAAAAAATCTTACTACAAATTATCATTTGATCACTCACTTTATTAATAAAACTCACTGTTGTTTCCTGCAATTAGAGACTTCAAAACCTTTCCATAGAGTGTCAGAACTGAAATAGAATTTTTTGAACACTGAAGTGATTGTAGTTGTTCAACGGCGCTTAAATCCAAATTTTCAATACCATTTTCACTCACATCTAGTTCTGTTAGGTTCTAAAAAATAAATAAGAATATTTATTTAAAATTCTACAATAACTAAATTAAAAATTTAAATAGAGTTTATTTAAAACTGTGGAGCCGAAAGGTGATTAACATTGACTTATTCCAGTTGTACCTGTAAAAGTTGCACAAATTCTGTGACTACTAGTGAGCGTGTTATTGGTTCGAAGAATTCAGAAGTGGCAGGTGTTGAAATCACTTCGGAAAAAATATTGTTAGAGAAGACAAGCAACAGCCAATCACTTAATCCTTCTAGGAAGACAATTTATAAAAACAGGCAAGAGTCTACATTAGATCGATTTCAACGGCAATCTATTGATTTGTTACTAAACACGGTAATCAATCTCCAATGCAGTCAAATTAGATGACAATTTTAGTGGGTCGACTAATTTCTTAAGAAGTTTAGTACTTAGCATTAAATTTCGTTGAAAGAAATGTGCAGACAATCCTCAAGTGATAATCGTAAAGACAGAAATTTGAATAAAAGTAGTTGACTATTTAGAAAACGTGGAGCAGTATCGAGCTAAAGGCAGGAATATTGCGTACTATGATAAAACTTACTAGCACAGTTTTTATATTCTGCCAAAGATGTGGAATTGTAAAGCTTTCGCATTACTTTAAATATACACAAGGTAGAAAAGAAAAAATATAATTTTGGAAAGATCACAAACATGGGCGCACCCTGTATAGTAAGATTTTACGAACAGTAAATGCTAATTAAGCATGATATTTCAAAATTCAGGTAGTAAGGTATAACATTATTTCTTTTAAATACATTGTAAACGTAATATACCAAGGCGATGGCTAAATTTAAAACCGCAAATAAAAACAAATCTTAAAATTACAAGACGCTGCGTACGCATTCTCATGAGAAGGTAAAATACGATATGATAGTTGTCGTCCATCCCAACCATGAAGGACTTTAAAATAGTACCATATTATTACAAGAATAAAACAAATTACATACAAAGCGCGTAACCTTTACGTAATTGACGTGACAATAACCTTTTATTGAGTTTAAAGTAAAACATATTGCATTACGTGAACGCAATTTTGACCTACGTTATCATGCATTACAAAAAGACGGAGATGTTATATAAGGAGTAAACTTGACAGCGGGAGGTAAGTTGAAAGTAACAAAGCTTCAGGATGTGAATATAAACTTGCTGCAAAGACAACACTCGGCGCACGGACCTTTTTATACTACGTGCAATAGCAGGGTTTATTTCAAGCTGGTGTTCGTTGATTTAATGTCGTGAAAACCGCCAATAAGAATTCACCCCGTAAACATTTTGAATTTTATGTTGTGTTAAAAAAGCTGTTGTTTGAAAAATGAAAGGCTGGTTCTACTAGACATCTTTGAGTTTAGAGATGTATTGAGAATTAAACGGTGAGTAAAATATGAGTTTTTAGATTTATCATTTATAATTATGTACGGTGGATTTTAAAGATAAATAATTTGTAGGTATGTAGGAGAAATTAACAGACCGTGAAGGTAATTATTTTGTTGGACTATGAATTGGCGATGGAACTAGTTTTGGTTAAATTAAGCATGGTATTATCAGGAAAACAAGTTTGAAACATTTGAAAAATTAAGAAATATGTGCGTATTGATTTTAAAAGTGAGGTTAATTGGTAGAATTTAGTGTTAGTTAAAAAGTGAAAATTTAGTATTTTTAATGGACAATCAAATGATAAACAGAAAACTGTTTTCTATGTATTGTTATTAAGGGCATTTTCAGAAATAGAATTTAGAATGTTGTGTATATCAATATTAGAAACAGGAAAACGGTGTTATAGTATTATTAATTGATTTAATTAAGTTCTTCTTTAAGATTTCTTCTACTAATGTCTGGTCAGTTTCATGTTAGGAAAATAGGTTCTATTACAAAAGTATATTTGTTTTATTATTAAATTTATATAACCCTAACAGAAGCTAGCTTTAGATTGAATTTTATTTATTTATAAACTAGGTAAACATACATAAATTTGTAAAAAGATATTCAACCACCTCAGTGATGGAGTCGTATTTACGAGAGGCACTTTTTTTAAAAAATTTCTATAATGTTACAAAATTTAATGAGTGTTTTTAAGGTATTGTAGAGCGTTAAAATATGTTTTGATGAGATTTAGGTAAGCAAAAGCAAAAGAAACCTATTTGGAATAGCCAGCTTCCGTGTAGGGATAGTATTAGGGGGATTGCTCAGGCAAGACTGTTTGGCGCCCCCTCATTGTGACAATAGAAGAATCTTTCAGAATAAGTGGTTATAGTACCGTAGTTTTGTGTTTAGCCATTTTAATTGCTTATTTTTTATTATTTTTATTATTTCTTCCATGAGAACCCGATCCCGCACCAACTGCAATTATTCGATGCACTCTTGAAATTGCTACATGGTCTCCGTCCCTTCAAGGCAAATCTAAATTTATAACGTACAACTCATTTTATCTGTAACAGATGATGGTTCAAATTAGTACCTAAAATCGCTATAGTCCAGGAAGACGTTGAATTACAGTGTGTTTGTAGTAACAAGCATTTGTTCTAAATGAGTGGATAATTTTTAAACCGGACCTTAAAATTAAAAACTACCAAAGTAAAAAGAACAATAAGAACCTTTTGAAAGTGGTTATTTCAGAAGTAGTTCCCGAATCTTAAACGGAATATGGTTTTGGTAATAAATAATGCGCCGTATTACAACGCAACAATGAAATTTAATGAAAGAAACTACATTTGAATCAAATAATACCAAAGCAGAATTGTTACTGGACTGACAGGCGACTGGGAATGGGGGAGGAGGGGCCCCAGGGCTCAGTCCGCGTAGGAACCTGATTCATAGCTTCAAATTATTTATTCATTCATTCTGTATTATAAATATATTAAAACTTTGTAGGTAGGAGACTTGATATATGTTGTAAAAATAATTTTAAAAATTGTCAGATTTGTGCGAGAGCCAAAAATTGTTACGTATTTTATTTGTTGTGTTTTAAATGTTCGTGAACTAATTGATGTTAAAAACATTTTGAGCACAATTGAAACTATATGTGTAAGCAAAGACAAATACAACTTTTTATAAATAAAATAATATTCTGTTTAAGGGTAAGTATATCAAAAAGTTGTAATAAAAAAGAACATCTTTTCTTTAATATTTCAATTTAAAATAAATTTATAAATAAAGGTTAGTCAAGTTACGGCTGAAGGGCTTGATAGGGAATAAGCTTAAAAATATTGTATTTATAACCTACTTTCAAGAAATGATTCCAATTATTATTATCATTATTATAAAAAGATAATTTATAATAGACAGTTGTTGTACAATAACCTTGTATTTAGCATGGATTAAATATGTTACGTTGTGAGAACGTAATTTGTCGAACGGAAAAATGATATATAACAATTAAGTACCACTTGTTAAAAATTGAGTTCAAGAAGTTGTTTATAAGGGTCGAAATGTAATAATACGAGCACGTAGGAAGTGGAAGGAGAAAAGGGTACGTTGTTTTTGTAAAAACGTTTACTACGATGAGTGCAGAACGGATTTCCTCACGATTCAAGGATTTTGACAAGCACGTGAATCGGAATGGCGATAAGTTTAAAGTTAGTAAACGGAACACGTCTTCAAAATGTAACGTAGACTTCTTTGAAAGTGGATAATATAACAGTGCACGAGTCGCTTGTAAATTTGGCAATTATTTGCGCTATTCGCGGGATTTGGAAACCTGTTTGCCGGGATACAGGGCTATTTGCAGGTATATCTCAAATAAGTGGAGTTTCGTCATATTAAGAGAGTTGTTGTTAACTGGGACAAAACAATTGAACACTTGCGTTTCTGGGAATGCGGCTTTTAAATGTAAATGGCTTGTATTTATGAAGTAGGAAATTAACAAAACATAAAAGTAATTATTTTTGTTCGATTATGAATTAGCCACGGAACTAGTTTTGGTTAAATTTAAGCATGATATTATTGTGAAGGAAGACCCTTGCGGAAGAACCGTCTTCCCTGTAGGAATATTATCAAAGGGATTGCTAGGGCAAGACGGGTTGTCGCCAATCAATTATGATAAGAATGAAAAACTTTTCTGTAGAATTGATTAGTGTAACGTAGATTGTTCTATATTTCAACCATTTTATTTATGATTTTATTATTTTTATTTCTTTATTTCTACTATTTTTATGGTTTTTTCCGTAGAAACCCATTCCCACATCACTTTAGTTACCGAAATTAGCCTCCGTCCATTTAGGGCAAATTAAAATTTACAATGCAACGCTCATTTTGCGAATGACAGGCATGTAAAACAAAATTGTTTAAATGTCTTTTTTACCACTACCCCACACTAACACAAGCATAACGATTTTTCTAATTGTTCTTAATTCTCAATAAATACAAGTTTAATAACTGTTCTTCGCATGCACAAATATTTGACTTGTATTTATTGACAATAAAAAACAAACTGGTGTCAACAAGGGGTAGGTAGTAGTGAAAAAGACAATTGAATGATTTTCTTTTGCATGCTTGACACTCGTAGTCAACAACAGAAATAGATAGTAAAATGCTAGCATCTGCGTGAGCAAACCTTTCGAAAATAACCCTATTTTGCTGTGATACCTGTCAATCATCCTTTCTTATCGCTAGACAGATTTAAGGTCGCCTTAGTAAAAATCGAGTAAGCGGACTTTCTCGAATGATCCATATATTTCTTAATTACTGTTACAATAATACGTAAGTGAAAAGAAGCGGCATTCTTTCTGGTAGTTAAAAATCTGGTAGGTAATTATTCTGTAACGGAAGGCCCCATCCCGTCAGAAGACCGGAGGAGAATAATCACTCGTTGATCTTGACACCTCGAGTTTGCACCTACCGAAGCTGTGTTTGATATCAGGCAACCTGTGAGAAACCAATCAGGTTGGGAAATTGTTCAAGAGTTTGAAAAGTGTATTCCCCTATGGTTAGTTTTCTGCGTTAGGACAAATCTCGCAACATTGAAGTTAGTCGATCTACCATAAATTGTTACACTCCCTCTCCCCTTTAAAATAAATTCACGTTGATAATGTAACATCCATTTAGCGTGTAATAGCATATGTATTAGAAATTTAAAACGGAAGCATTTTACATATTTTGCAATGTTTTAAAATCAGAAAATTCGTTAAGCGGCCAAAAATCACCTAAATCGTTCTACATATCATAGATGACCATTTGTAACACGTTCGCGTTATGCTAAATAGAAACTAGACTAAAAGAGGGAGATTAATCTTAAACGAGCAGAGTAAATACGGATATACCCTGTACATTATGATTTCGAGAATAGTAGTAACCATTATGCATGGTATTTCAACAATGTTTAGTTATATAAAGGGAATTCAGACAATAAACTTAAACCACAAAACCGTAGTTATATTTTTTGTGAAATACATAGTTGACCGTAACTCAGGTCAACAATATTTCAAAACCGCAAAAAGAAAACCAGGTTTTTATATAACGTGTTACAAATTCGAATACAAAGATGCAAGTAGGAGTAATTCCCATAGATAGTTTATGTAAACAGACTAATTACAATAGTTAATTTTCGTAGCGTGGTAATGTTACTTTAAGAAAGCTTTTATAATAATTAAAAGTGTAAATACCAGTCGTAGCAATGTGTATGTTTCGTATAATCAATACCGCAAAAATAAACAAGCCTTTTACAACTTTTAGTAGAATTGAGCAAAATTAACGTTACAAGGAAACAAATGCAGTTACAATAGAAAGTGGCTCCCAAACAAGATAACAGTAATATCATTACAATGTAGTTTAATCACTTTCATACAGACGATGAATTTGTATAACTCACATGTTACGTTCTATTTCATATAAAAACTATTTCTTGCTTCATTACTTTAAAACCCCTTTCAGTTCCTAGGTATTGTAATACTTCTATAAATTCAAACCGCGTAATAGGCAACCAACTATTCGCGTCTTTCATTAAATTCACGAGTTCGGTTGCCTACAATTTTTATCTTTTACCTATGCAAGTCCACTTATTAACCCTTTCTAATTACTTAACTGACAAGCAAACTTAGCGAATGAGCGTGGTCCAAAATGTGTTTTCCTGGCATTCACATAGTGTTGGATTTAAAAACAGTTCCTGGCAAAAAAACGTAATTTCTGTTGAAGATGTAATTTAAAAATGTATTAGTTTTAGTATTGTATGTTTTGTTGGGCAAAATGGGATGCGTGCATTTTAGTTAAGGATGTCATTTGCTTTTTCCCAGCCGTTTGTTTATCTTATTTTTTTTGTGACTAGTTAGTTAGCACGGCATTCTTTCCGTCCCTTGTTTTTTGTTGTGGTAATCCCAGCATGTATCCTTAATTTAAGTTTTTGCGTGTAAAGTGTCAGGATTATAGCTCCCGTGAATTCCAGAATATTAGCCCATGATTCATGATGCGTAAATTACATAAGTTTGAGTTCCCAGGCTTAAACAAATGTGCATGTGGTTAGCGGGTTGAGGCGGCTCCGTGGCGTAGTTGGTATGTGTGTGACTACTACGCCCAAGGTCCCGGGTTCAAATTCCGACACGGTCCTCTTGAAAAATGTTAGGCGAGCATTTTTCACAAAAATGAGAGGTAAAATGAAGGTCCCGTGTGTGAGTGTTGCCCCGCACGTTGAAGATTCCTACTATTCTTGGAACAGCAGGTGTTCAGCAAAATTCCAAATTTTCCAGGTGAAAAATATTCGCTTCCTGGCCAATGTAGTACCTTCGGGTGTAGCAATGAAAAATCACATGTAAGGTTAGCGGGTTGAGCATGGAAAGCGTAAAATGGTGGAACTTTTACAGTATCGTGCGAAGATCACATCTTAAAAACAGGGATTTTACTATCGGCGATAAAAGGAGATAGGACTTTGGTATGGGTTTTAGTTCTAGCGAAATGAACCCCTTCGATTCCTGTGCCTTTTCCTATACCTTATGAATGATCTCCGTGCCCCTTCATAGAATAGGCATCTTTACTTCGTCGTACAACATTTGGAAACACCGAAAAGAATCTCACAGCGACGAGCCGAATCTAAACAGCGGAAAGCAATCTTGGCTTCTAGTAAAAACCAGGCGAGCTTCTGATTTGTTTGGTAACTTATGGGATATACCCGTGACGGCAATCTATGTAACCGAATAGGTGGATAATACCTTACGTTCAGAGTTGGTTGGCGTCGCCAGTAAGGTGTATGTATATCTTATTTGCATAATTGTAACAAAGTAAACTAAATAAGAGGATCGAAATACAATGACATATACCTATAAGACATGTTGAGTGGTAAGTAAGACGAGAACTAAACACCCGACGAAAACCATGTAGTAATTGTTTGCGAGCCAAAGACGCGAATACATGTGAGGGTAGTGAGGAAATACTTTGGCTGATTAACAAACGGAAGTGAAACGTGATGATATCTGCGGATTTTCGACAAAATCCGACAATACCGATAAAATTTGGGACGGACTGGTTTTAAACCAAGAGATTGGAAATGATTAACCCGGCGGAACATGAACTCAATCCTGTACGTTTAGAATTCTTTATTTACACTAAGTTTTAGCTGTAAATTTAGTAGCTAATTATACATTTTTTTATTGTTTTGTTGGTGATATTTATGCGCGTCGCTTGTCAAATTAAATGTTGAAAAAATTATAAAACGTCTACCATCACTGTAAAGTATAATGTTAATTTTATAAGATGTTCAACATCTGGACGTTGCAATTTTATTTTAAATGGATGGGGGCGTGCTTTAAATTACTATAAAGGGACCGTTATTGTTAAACAAAAGAAAGTGAATTGATTTGAGTAATTGTGTGTACCTGTTTACAGGAATAATGTTATGATGCTTGTACCTTTTTCTTTACTTAAAAATATTGTTTAGCATTTTGTAAAAAGAACTCCATTCCACGAGGTAGCCGAAATGGGCAGGATCCACTAGGAGGGTCATCTCTAAACCAGACGAGTTGGCGCCCATTGATTTTGTACATAATAAAGCCCTTTAAGGTAGCTTTTCTTTTATAGTTATCCGATCCCGCTGTAGTGGAAAGCTGGGAGGGGGGTTACCGTCTTAAACGCGAATAGTGAACGACCGCGTAGCGGGATAATAATAAATAATGGAACGTGCGCCGGAATTATATTAAATAATTTATCGAACGAATTTGTAACGACGGCCGAAATCAAATCAGGGGAAAATGCGTTCTATGTCATAAGCGTGTACCTCCCGCCGGTCGATTCCCGGCGGGAAAATCCCAAACCGAAGACTTGATAAATGAAGTAGATAATATTATTCGTAAAATCGGCAGAAATAAAAATCTAGTCATCGGGGAGATTTTAATGCCAAGTCGCCACTATGGGGCAGCCCTATCGAAGACGATAGAGGCTCGCAGGTTGCTGATCTTTTACGGAATGGGATCTTAGTGTGATAAACACTAATGATTTACCTACGTTTGAGACGCATAGAGGCAGCAGTTTTATAGATATTACTGCAGTCTCGCACGAAATGTTAGAAACGATTTGTAATTGGAAATTAAGGTCGGACGAGGAAACGCTCTCTGATCATAAATTAATAACATGGGACGTTGAAACCAAAACAAGTGCAAACGAGCAGCTAACTGTATTTCCGCGGTTCTGTAATAAAAAGCAAATTGGGAGCGATTTAAACAAAAATTTGGCGAAAGTATCCCTGTGCTCGAAAATGAGCTATTTAACTGCCGAGAGGCAGACGAAGTAGAAACACTCGCGAAAAATTAAACGACGCGGTGGTAGACGCGTCGTCGTATTCCATGCCGAAAAGAAAACATTTAAAGACAACGTACCCTGGTGGACCCGGGAACTAACCACCAAGCGGGCAGAAACGCGTAACCTAAGGCGCCGCTATCAACGCGCCTCGGGAGATATAAGAGAACAACGGAGAATAGAATATAATCAAAGTTACCGCGAATATAAAATATTAATAGAAGAAACGCGAACGAATAAATTTAAAGAATTCTGCACGCGAAACTCAGAGAAAGAACCCTGGGGAACCGCATACCGCGTAATTAGAGGAAAACAACAAAAAATTGCGCTCAGTAATATAAAGAAAACAAATGGCGAATACACGGAAGGTTTTAAAACCACGGCGGAATATTTACTAGAGAAATTTTTCCCATCGGATAATCCCGAGGGGGATGAAGGGTCGCACGATTTAGTACGTCGGGTAGCTGCAGAAGCGCAAGGAACAGGTGCCGATAAGGCAATCCTAGTTCACGAGGTCGTTAGGGCTCTTAGGAGGATGAACCTAAGAAAGCACCGGGGCATGATGAAATCACTTCAGACGCAGCTCTGGAGGCGTGCTTGTTAGCCCCGTGTGTCTTTGTCGGGTTGTTTAATCTTTGTTTAGAAAGGGGCGTTTTTCCGCGTTGCTGGAAAATCCAGAACGTGAAATTTATACCCAAACCTAAAAGGCGGATGCGTCAGATCCGGGCAGCTATCGTCCAATTAGCTTGCTACCGGTGCTGGGGAAAGTTTTAGATCGCGTTATGACTACGCGTGTTGAGCACCTAGTGCGAGACAGCGGCGGTTTTAATAACCGACAGTTTGGTTTCGTGGAGGGCAAGTCGACTATCGACGCGTTAGAGTTTGTTGTCGGAAAATAAAGCAGGCGAGAGATGCTAAAGAGTACTGTGTCGTTGTTGCTTTGGACATTTCAGGAGCATTTGATGCTGCCTGGTGGCCATTAATCGTTTGCGAGTTAGATCGTAGGGGTTGTCCGCGAAACTTGATGTCTTTGGTCAAGAGTTATTTCTCGGGCGATTGGCACAGGTTGAAATTCCGGGTGAGGTTCTGTCGCGTGAGGTGGAAAGGGATGCCCGCAGGGTCATGTTCTGGTCCCACATTTTGGAAGTTGTTGTATGAGAGCATCTTTAGGGTCAAGTTGCCCGCAGGATGTTCAATCGTTGGGTTTGCGGATGACACGCTTTTAATTGTAAGATCGAGATTGTTAATGGATATGCGCACAAAACCGAACGAGGCGCTTAACAAATTACACGAATGGTCGCAGGCGGTAAAACTAAAATTTAACACGGCGAAGTCAAAGGCGCTTTATTTCGGCACGAAACCAGGACAGAGACCTCCTAGGCTAGAGCTAGGAGGGGAGAAAATCCCGTTTAAAGATTGTATTACCTACCTCGGCGTCAAGATCGACGATAAAATAAATTGGAAAGCGCACGTACAATACGTAAAAGTAAGGGCCGCGAAATATCAAATAAAATGATGGCGGCGGCTAAAATAAAGTGGGGTTTCAGGGGCGAATCGCTGAGGACGGTTTATGCCGGAGCAATTGAGCCGGCAATACTGTACGCAGCTTCTGTATGGGCAGAAGGTTGTAAAGTCCGGGAGATGCGTCAATTGACGAGCGTACAACGCATAACCGCGGTAAAAGCGGCGAGGGCGTACAGGACCACCTCCACGGAGGCTGTCCTGGTGATCAGTAGGACTCTCCTATCGAATATGTCGTTAGGGAGATTAGAGATAGGCGATTAATAAATATAGGAAAAGGGCGCGAAATTATCGAAGATCTTAATCTTGGTAATAGGAAATTGCAAAAAGATCGTTGTATCTGAGTTGGGGCACCCGGCTGATATTAGGGGAATCGAGTTTGTCAAAGGTGATGAGGACGCGATGGGTATTAAAATTTATACGGACGGTTCACGTATGGACGATGGGCAAGCAGGCGCGGCGTTTGTCGTGTTTAAGCAGGAAAGGAGGTGTTTCGGTTTCAAACCAAACTTGCGAACTGGTGCACTATCTTCCAGTGCGAATTGTTAGCCATACGAGAGGCTATCGAACACGTAATAAATCACACGGGCAGAGACGAGTATTATATAATCAGCGACAGTAAATCAGCGCTGACGGCATTAACTAACATGAACACCTCGACAGACCTCCAAGCGGACGTCTGGAGGATAGCGCGTACGGCGCTCGGGTTTCGACGTTTAAAATTCTGTTGGGTCAGGTCGCACAATGGCAACGTAGGAAACAATAGGGCTGACGAATTAGCTAAAGAGGCCGCGACGGGAAACTTTCGGATATCACATTCGTCGATACCGAGGTCTTTAATTAAAAGAAAGCTGCGTGAAAAATCAATTCGACAATGGGAAGAGAGGTGGAACAACGCTGCCACGGGCAGGTTGACCCACAAATTCATACCGAGCTTAGAAGCTAGAGGTAGGATTGAGGTTAAGCTCGACCATAAAATAGTTCAGTTGATAACAGGACACGGCGCCTTGAAGGCGTATTTACAAAGGTTCGGTCTAACCAACAGCGACCGCTGTGAATGCGGTGAGGGCGCGGAAAGCGCAGAGCACGTGCTCTTCGACTGCCCGCTTGAAGCGGCAAATCGAGGGTTGGCTGATAGCAAACTAGCTATCCTAGGTCTGGCATGGCCAAAGAGCCTAGAGGAAGTCGGGGAAGTGGTCAACCAGAAAGCGTTCTGGACAGCCTTAAAAGAACTTGCGGGAAGGGTCGCGAGATTAGACAATCAATGATAACCGCGTGTAAAATTCGGTGGGGTTGGTGGGAGGATTGAAAAATTTTAGATTGACTTGGCGTGAGTAAGGATACGAGCATAGATATAACCAAAACCTGATAAAAAAAAAAATAATAAAATAAAATAAAAAAAAAAAAAAAAAAAAAATAACTTGATAATTATACCCAAATGTCCAATATGCACGAGAAACCCCCACACCATTAATACAATCACTGCCTATCTTCATAATTATGCGCGTAAAATCGGGAAATCGGGAATAAATAACAACAAATAAACAATAACAAATAAATCAGAAACCCTCATTAAATTAAATCAATAAAATAAACAAATATAATAAAATAGAGTGAAACCGCGCATCCCCCCCAGGACTTAAAAGTGAAGTGATAGTGATTGTGATCCCCCCAAGAACATTTAGTGCATATCCACCAGGACTTTAGCAGTGCACCCCATCTTCCCTTAGAAGTAAGTTACAGTTAGATGTAGGCAGACGACCAGATCTTCGGATGCTGGAGAATTTTATTATCGAGGTAAGGCGTAAATTGTGGCGGCTGTACTCGCACAAGCATTGATTTACATTAATTAGTAGTTTTGAAACAATTTAACAAGCACGTTTGGTGTGTAAAGACGCTAGCCGACATAATGCTTGTGCGAGTACACCTGATAAGTGGGGTGATGCTTTTGCTATTTTGTGCACTGCTATATGCTTAACGCTTATTAAACATTTATTTACATATTTATATAATTATATTTATTTATATTTTATATTTACACTTTATATTTATTTATTTATTAGCAGGTATTGCAGTATTATGTGGCTTATTTGTTTTGTTTGACGTTCTGTCGCCATTTTGGTAGCAGTATATATTCGGGAAGGAAGAGTATAATTGCGAAGATTGTAATCATAATATAAATCAGTTAGGGAATGATAGGGAAAGCTAGGGATGGATTTAAATTAGTTAGCTAGATTTGGATAGTTTTAAGATGACCCTTCAGGTCGCACTGGTAAGCAGAGCCGGCGTCTGCTATCCGGTATTACGGATCCCTCCCCTCTCATTTTGCTTGTGTCTTGTTGATCGGGTACACTCGAAAGTCAGCGCTAGGGATACCATTATTTACAACCCTGTTTTTAGTTTTTGTTTCAGTTTGTCAGACTTTTAGATTTGTTAGATTGTCAGAGTTTGTTAGGTTTGTTAGATTTGTTAGATTTCTATTTAGTTTTTATTTAGGGTGGATCAATTATGAAGTCAGAATAAATTAGAAGCACGATAATTTTTCGCGTTTAAACCCAATGTAGTACCTCCGGGTGGAGCATTGGGGACGTGGCCGCAAGTATAGCGGCCCTTATTCAAATTATAATGCCAGTAGTGGAAAGCTTTTATAGCCAAAGTGTGGGACTCTCTTAGCGGCATACCCACTAAAACCACTCCCCCCCCCCTCTGGTTGGTGCGTCTGCCAAACTGCCGCACTGCAGCCTAAAATGCTTATTGTGCTGACCCTGGTTAAGTTACATGCATTGCAGTTTCCAGTTCCTTTAAGAAAAGTCTGCATTCGAGGTCTCCGTTATATTTGTGCATCCTCTGGAGGTGAACCTTGGCAGAAGTATGTCCGGCCAAGAACCCCACAGTGATTCTGAGCTATTCCCTGCTTAAACAAAGCAATTCCTGTGTTCTGTTTTTGCCAGGCCCCTTTAGCAGCGCTTTGCAATATGTTAATCCTGGTCTGTTTTGCCAGTTTCTTAGGTGTTGGTTGCACATGCATTCGCTAATATAGCTACGGATGGCAGTTTTTGTGACTCCCAAAGCAGGTTCGGGACCTATAAATGACCCTTGCGCCCGCTCTTTTGCAAGTTCGTCTGCAATTTCATTTCCCTTGAGTCCTTAATGGCTTGGCACCCACTGTAATGTAATAGAGTTCTGCTGTGCCAGTCCATTAAGTGCCTTAATACTTTCCCATACCAGTCTTGATAACATTTTCTGACTTATTAGAGCTCTAAGTGCCGCCTGACTGTCAGACACAATATAGATGTCTTTTAATAAAGGCACATCTTATACTTTCCCGCACACTTTGCAGTAAGGCGTATATTTCCGTTTGAAAAATGGCAGCGTTTGCCTCTATGGTAACGCTTAAACGTACCTCCGGTCTCTCTTTAAAAAGTCCAGACCCGAACCCGGTCTCGCACTTAGAGCTATCCGTGTACCAGACCACGCTGCCCGGAGGTAAACTACCCTTTATTTTTTCCCACTCTACATCCTGGATAACAGTCTTGAAGAGTATATCCGGCGGATGCTGGGGAGTCATTTGCTCCGAACGCATCTCAAACAAATGCCCCCAATTTCTCCCAAGCAATCTCGAATGCTCCGTCCCTTCAATAACCCAAGACTAAAGTCTGTATAGTCCAAGCCTTGCCACCCCCACCATCACCAAGTGTAGAGGGGGAAATCCAAGGAGAGTCTTTATAGCAGCAGTAGGCGTGGAACACATCGCCCCTGTAATACTCAGACAGGGCAGCCTCTGGATCCGTCCCAACTTTATTTTGGTGTCTGATTGTTCAGCCTTGGGCTACCATACCAAGGCTGCATATATTATTGCTGGTCTGATCACCCTAGTGTACAACCAGTGTACCATGTTTGGTCTTAGCCCTCAGGATTTGCCGCAAGTGCGTCTAACTATTGCTAAAGAAGTTTCCACCTTGCGTACGATCTTATCGATCTGCAGGTTCCATGTGTGTTTGGAGTCCAGAGTAATTCCAAAGCACACCACTTCGCCTGACAGGTCGATTTCGGTACCCTTAAGGAAGAGGGGTGTAATGCCCGCAATCTTCCTTCTCCAGGTAAAAGGTACTAAAGTGGACTTTTGGGGGTTGACTCTAAGGCCTTCTCCTATTGCCCACCTCTCTACTAATTTCAGGGCTTCTTGCTAGTCCCTGATAATATTATTGTATTTACCCTCCACACAGACAAATCATCAGCATATCCTAGCCGGGTAAACCCTTTTCTGCTCAGCTTCCACAACAGTCCGTATATGACTAGATTTCACAACAGGGGAGACTTCCACTTAACATGCAGTGTATCCACCTGCAGCAAGTTTTCTCAATCCCAACTGATCTGGTGACCCTCGAAATGGAACTGAAGGGTGTATCATCAAAGGCTCCTAAGATGTCCAAAAAGGCACATAGAATGATTTCTTTGTTAGCTAGAGTCTTTTTGACCCTGGAAACCAACTGATCTGGTGACCGTCAAAATGGATCTGAAGGGTGTATCATCAAAGACTCCGTAGATGTTCAAAACGGCACATAGAAGGATCTCTTTGTTAGCTAGAGTCTTTTCGACCCTGTAAACCATGTGATGAATAGCTGACTTTTGGAAGTCCTGCGCTAAAAGCAAACTGGTTCGGATGTAATGGGCTAGTTGCCTGATATGCCTGTGAAGCCGTCAATAGTCTTAACAAGAAAAGACATAAGACCGATGGGCCTGTAAGATTTTATCTGTGAGTGGTTTGTACAACCAGGTTTAGCAATAAAGGCTACTGCGCGGAATATATTGGAAAGGCAAGCTAGCCTTCAAAACTCTGCAGATCCAGCTCAGCAGAAGGTTTGATCCGTTTTGTAGCATGGCTGGGATAATCCCGTCAGTGCCGGAAGATTTATATAATTTGAAAGTATTTAACGCCCATTTAATTTTTTGGAAGGTAATCACCTTCTTCGCTACTACCGGGTCCTCCTGAGATGACGTCTTTTTGGGGTTTTACCATTCCTGGTAAAAATACTGTCTGGACTGGTTTTAAACCAAGAGGTTGGAAATGATTAACCCGGCGGAACATGAACTCAATCCTGTACGTTTAGAATTCTTTATTCGCATCAAGTTTCAGCTGCAAGTTTAGTAGCTAATTATACATTTGTTTTATTGTTGTGTTGGTGGCATTTATGTGCGATGCTTGTCAAAATAAATACTGATAAAATTATAAAACGTCTACAATCACTGTATAGTAGTGTTAATTTTATTATATGAACATCTGGAACTTTTTTTTTTATTTTAAAGGGGTGGGGGCGTGTTTTAAATTACTATAAAGGGACCGTTATTGTTAGATTAAAAAAGTGAATTGATTTGTGTAATTGTGTGTACCTGTTTACAGGAATAATGTTATAATGCCTGTACTTAAATAGAGTTAGGTGATAGTAAGCTGAAAGTGGTTGTTTTCTTTACTTAAAAATACTGTTTAGCATTTTGTAAAAAGAATTCCATTCTACGAGATACAGGCCAGAAGAGCTGGTCTGGGGCAACTCACCGAAACCGTCCATATTAAAGGTATGGAAGTAACGACTGACCCCGAGGAAATCCTTGCTGCCATTAAAGATAGGGTGGGCAGCTTAGAAAATAAAAATCTTAAGTTGGGGGAGTTAAGGCCCAATAGAAATGGAACAATGGCGGTTACACTAAATATAAATAAATCTGAGGTGGATAAAATAGTCGGAACGATTAGAATAGGCGTCGCCGCGTGCGTAGCGGAAAGACGTATCAAGTTACCAAGATGCTACCGTTGCTGGGCATATGACCACCAGGCGTCTGCATGTACGGGACCAGACAGAACATCCGCATGCCGTAGATGTGGGAAGCAGGGTCATCTCGCAAGGTAGTGCAAGGAAAAGGAACGGTGTGCAATCTGTGAGCGTGATGGGCACTCTGCGGGTCTGGGTAGATGCCCAGCTTTTAGGAAAGCCCTAGCGGTCGCGAGGCAAGCGTCTGCAAGGGAATTGGCTGTGAATTAAGGACACTGTGATACAGATGATAAGTTTTATTTATACGTGGATTTAAACTGTGTTGGGTTGTACTTACTGTGGATTTTATCTGTGATAGATATTATTATGTGCGGATTTTATATTTATGTTGAGTTTAGTTATAATGGTTGGATTTTATTTATACGTCTATGTTATTTATTTATACTACTAGGATTTTTTCTATACAGGTTTCGTTTATTAATACTTGCTTATTATGGATACGCCTCTATTAAATAAAGGTTATGATATTAGTGAAAAGTGTAAGTCCTTGACCTGCCTGCAAATCAATTTGAATACGGCCAAAAGAGCACATGATTTATTAAAAGTAACTATTAAGGAAAATAAAATAGATTTAGTGTTGGCATCTGAACCAAATGAAAGGATGTCAAGTATGTGGCACAAGGATTTTGGAAAAAGGACCGCAATTTTAATAGACAACAAAAGAATGGGAATTACAAAAACAGGAAAGGGGAGAGGCTTTGCGTGGGTCACTCTGCATGATTCAGGAGTAAAAATGGTTAGCTGCTATTTCTCACCGAATCGTTGCACCGATGAGTTTAAAATACTTTTATCCGAAATACAGGATCAAACGATAGCAGGAGAAGATAGAGTGGTTATTGGGGGTGATTTTAACGCAAAAGCTGAAAGTTGGGGATCTGTTCGAACAGATAGAAGAGGTCGCATCATGTTAGATTGGGTAGCGGCTAATAATTTGGTTATACTAAACACGGGATCTGAGCCTACTTTTAACAGGCCCGGAGTTGAAGCGGTGATAGATGTAACGCTTGCAACATCAGAAACAGCAATACTTTTTAGAAATTGGAGGGTGCTAGATCAGGAAACGTTCAGCGATCATAACTACATCAAGTTTGAACTCAGCTATAAGAACGAGGTAAGGCAAAGTAAACACACAAAGGGATGGTCACTGACACATTTGCACAAGCCCGGAATTGGACCGGCTCTATTGAAGGAGACGGAAGATAGTGAAATAGAAGACTATGACGACCTGATGAGATTGTTTCGCAGAGTGTGTGATAAACTGATGCCCAAAAAAAGAAATGCTCATTGAAGACCAAAACAAGTGTTTTGGTGGACCGCGGAAATCGGAACGCTGAGGAGAAAAACGATAGCTGCAAGAAAGGCCTGGCGGAGGGAGAGAAGGAGGAACGGCGACCAGTGTAATGAATTAGAAAGTGTCTTTAAGGAAAAGAGAAGACTGCTAAAGAAAAACATAAAGAAGAGTCAAATGGAGCAATGGAAAAAACTATGCGAGGAGGTAGATAACGATATTTGGGGGCTAAGATACAGGATTATAACAAAAAAAATAGGGGAACGGAATGAGAGCAATCTGACGTGGGAAAAGAGGCTAAGGATTATTGATGAGCTATTTCCCATGGGGCAGAATCATAATTGGCAAAAACCTCTTGAACACATACAAGAAAAGGTGCCGGTAATAACGGCGGCGGAGCTTGAGACTGCGGCAAAGAAAATCAAAACTGGTAAAGCCCCTGGGCCAGACGGCATCCCGGCCGAGATTAATCAAACAGGCGGTGGAAACGATCCCGGACACTGTGAAGAAGGTTGTACAGGATATTATAGAGCAAGAAAACTTTCCTATACAATGGAAAAACGCAAGAGTGGTATTAATAAAAAGCCAGACAAGCAGGATAATGACCCTACGCCATACAGACCTATCAGTTTGATCAACACCACTGGAAAATTTGTGGAGCAAATTATAGCGGCAAAACTGATAGAGGAGCTGCAGGAAAGAGGAGGACTGTCAGAATGGCAGTTCAGAGTCAGGAAAGGAAAATCCACGGCTGACTCAATAGAGGAGGTAGTTAGAATTGGGAAACTGGCAATGGAAGAGGGATGGAGAAACAGGGATCTATGTGTTTTGATTACAATAGATGTAAGGAATGCCTTTAACACGGCGAAATAGAGTTGTATTCTGGGAGCGATGGACAATCTTCACTTCTCGGGATACCTTACTGGGATAGTGGCGAGCTATTTAACGGAGCGGACAATAACAGTCTGTGATGGCGAGGGACGAGAAGAAACTCGGAATGTTATAGGAGGAGTATCACAGGGCTCTCTTTGGGGTCACTGCTATGGAACATCATGTACGACGCGGTAATGAGAGCAGAGTATCCAAAAGGGGTCAGAATACTTGGGTATGCGGACGACTTAGCGCTAGTAGCAGTGGTCAGGAAGAAAAAAGAGCTGGTACAGAAGGTAAACCAATCACTAGAGAGTATTAGCAATTTCATGCACAGTAGAGGGCTGAGATTAGCTCCTGAAAAAACAGAAGCGACGATGATAGTTGGAAGGAGAGGAATTGGGCAGATAAGCTTCCAAGTCGAAGGAGTAAAGATAGAAACTAAAAAATATACAAAGTATCTAGGCATATGGTTGGAAAGCGATCTGAGCTACAGGCAGCATTTAAAATCGGTTGTGGAAAGAGCCCTACTAGTGATGAATAATATTAGTTCATTTACATTTCCAATGCTCCACCTGTAGGTACTACATTGGCCAGGAGGTGAGTTTTTTGTTGCCTGGAAATTTAGAATTTTGCCGAACCCTTGCCGTTTCAGGCAAGGTAGGGATCTTTAACGTGCGTGACAACACTCACACACGGGACCTCCATTTAACCTCTCATCCGAACGAGGGCGTAATTTTTGTGAAAAATGCTCACCTGCCATTTTTCAAGCAGTCGGCCGTGTCGGGATTTGAACCCGGGACCTTGGGATCCGTAGTCTTACGCTTACTACATTGATCCACGGCGACGCCTGATGAATAATATCAGCAGAATAATGCCGAATGTAGGTGGAGCGAGATCTAGTAAAGGGAGAGTACTTGCGTCCGTAGAAAGCTCTATTGTATTGTACGGAGCACCAATCTGGGCAGTGGGCAAGAAAACCAAAAAGATGCGGGCACTACTTGCAAGCTTAGAACGTAGAATGGCGCTACGAGTGGCCAGCGGTATCTACGGATGCTATCACGGTGATTGCCGGAGTGTTCTCCTTGGACCTTCTGGCTATGGAGAGTACATGCCAGAAAGTTTGGCACTGGGCCACTGGAGGCTAGGAAAAATACTTTGAGATTATTGCAAGAAAGATGGGATGTATCACAGAAAGCGGCATGGACAAAGAGGATAATTACCTCTGTGGAGGCGTGGGTGCAGAGGAAGCACGGGTATTTGGATTATTACTTAACGCAAACCCTAACAGGTAATGGGTGCTTCTCAAACTATTTATACAAAATCGGGAAGTATGAAAACGAAGGATGCATAATGTGTGCTTCCAGAGATAGTGTAGAACATAAGATCTTCAAGTGCCAGCGGTGGGCGACAATACTAAATAAACTGGAAAGAGAGTTGGGGGAGACGATTACGCCGCAAAATATTGTGAACATTAAGTTGGTCTCAAAGAAAAAGTGGGAGAAAGTTAGCTTATACCTCCTGTAACGTGCATTTTTATCGTTTAACATTTTACGCTTTTTCTCAATTAGTAAATACTTCAGAATAGTTCAGATTTGTATGCAATTTAACTCGTGTGTATTAATTTAAAAATAGATTAATTAAAGATTGATTTTCATTAATAAATAAATTGCAAGGAATAATTGTAAATTGGATTATTCGTAAATTACTTTCCGACTTATCGAAAATGATAAACAGCTCGTAATTAAATTTTGTTGCTTATGTGGATATACAAGTTTAGATAATAGACGATAAGCGGTTGTAATAAGAACGAGTTGAATATAAACAGATGAGAGAGGAGTTGTAGTTTGTGTTTGTTCCGATATATTACGTTAAAAATACTGTTTCCTTGTTGCTTTACTAATTGTGTTTTTAGTTGAGTTTTCTTGTGAAATAAAAGTTGTATATTAACTATAGCAGTGTAGTTCTGATGGCATTTAAAGTAAAATGCTTTATATGAAACGTGTTTGACTCGACCGTACGTGCTTGTTTAAGGTCATTGACTGACGGTTTTAGTGATACGCGTAGCTTTACTAATTGTTTTTTTTGTTGCTTTTCTGTTGGATATAAGAATAGTAGAACTTGACGTGTGTTTTACGGAACATTTGACGGACTTGCCTAGTGTTTGCACGTGCTTTATTGATTGTGTTTTTTTAGTTGATTTGTCTTTTTATATTTGAACTGTGTGTGCGATCTAGTTTTCGTGGCGCAAATTTCGTTATTCAAAAGCATTAGATTTTTCTTTGTTACCATAGGTAGCAAATAAAACACCTCACGTTACTGTTAGTTTAATGCATTACATCGTGCCTTGAAAGCCCGTGATTCTAAATTTTTATTACCATTTTTTTCTGATTTGTGTTACAAAATATTTCGACATTATTGTCTCAGGAAATAGAATTAACAATAAATTTATCAATGCTACATAGTTCCATCAGCCTGATAATGTCGGCTGCTAACACCAGTGAAATACGTAGGTGTGATTAGTGTAAAGTGTAAGAAATTCCATCAACACCCTCACAGTCAAGGGTAAAGTGCTTCGCTAGTGCAGGACCTCGTGAATCCCACACTTCAAATGCAAGGAAGCGTTCCTGAAGGACTTTTTGTAAGTTGAACTATTTCCTACTTATTATTACTTTAAATATCTATCCATTGTTTTGCCATATCTTCGTCGTTCTGATACCTTTTACAATAGACTTGCCTGCGATTAAGAAAAAAAAAGAAAGAAAAAAAATCAATACTGCTGAATTACTCATATCAATTGTGTCTTATCTATTTATTTTTTGTTAATATTTTGTCTGATTTATGTTTAATTGGTGTGTGAGGAAACGTTTCTGCTACTCCCCAATATTACCTCACTTTGTGATAAAAAATTTTGTACTGCTTTTATCGTGATTATATTATATAGTTTATCTAAACAGTTTTATTTACATTCTACAAAGTACTGAATAACTTAGACTGCTGCTATGCTTTTTCTTTATTTCAGGTTTGCAGGACTACTCTTTTTTATTGCAGGTTTGCTATTTTAATTTCTTTTATTGCAGGTACTGTTACTAACTCCTTACCGCCGCATACATCATATGTCAGTCTGCTTTCTACAACCCCCCCTACTCTCCGATTAAGCCCGGGCATTTCTTTGATTTTCTTTGGGTTACGCACGGCTACGAGCCAACGTAACACTCCATAGTATAATGAAGGAAAAAGGAAAGGAGGAACGGGCAAGACAAAGTGCAGCCAGACAGTTCCGCAGGATCGTTCCTAGACCAGACGAGTTGGCGCCCATTGATTTTGTACATAAAAAAACTTGTTTGAGGTAGTTTTCAATTGCACCCATTTATTTTATATTTTGAGATTTTCTTCCATTTCTTTAGGATCAATATCCGTTGAGCGTTCTTCCTTGACGACCGGGATTTCCGGCTGTCGATGGTTCTGGTCCTAGATGGGAAACGTAACACAGCTATCAACAATACACACACAATACACATTCACACACACAATCTCTTTCTCACACACACATACACACACTTAACACATGCCCTCAAGCGCACACGAGCGCGCGTGCGTACACACACACATACACACACATACACACACATACACACACAACACACACACACACACACACACACACACACACACACACACACACACACACACACATACATACATACACACCGTACTCTCGGATACTTTCGGGGAGGAGTCAGGTCTACCTAAATTTCAGGTAGCGTTGGAACAAATAAATAAATCAAATAAATAAATAAAATTTCTTTCGCACCACTGTAGTTAGCCGGTGCACCCTCATTTTGTTACGGGATTCCCGCTTTGGACAATTCAAATTTAACAATCTAACTCTTCATGCACCCATAAAACATTTTGATGTATTGAGTTAATTGGGGGTGAGTGCAGTCATTCGTACACGAACGGCAAAGAGATTCGATGCAGCCTTGAAAGTGGTATCTTGGTATCAAATACAACTCAAATAAATCATTTTCAGTTAACAATTGGGTGCGCCATATTAAAATAATGAAAGCGAACACGCTTATTTTCTTTGGTACACAATTGAGAATTGGCATAATCTGTCTATCATTATGAAATAGAAAGGATAGTTTGTTAAACATAAAAGCTAGTCGAAAGATTTAATTAACGGATATTTAAGGTAGAGTGATTCTCTTTCTAGTTAAATTATTGTTTGTTTTTGACGACTTACCCCATAATTTCCCAGGATGATATTCCCTTTAAGACGATTTGCTCTAAGATTTAGGTTTGTCAAGGTGTATGGATTTGATTGGGTTTGATTTGACTGCTCATCCTCCTGGAAAAATCACAGTATAATAACACAAACCATTAAATTACCTTAATTTAGCAATTTCCAAAACTAGTCCACCTGCAAAAGCGTGCACTTACCGTTAGAATAAGTGCTCTCATCTCAACAAATCTATCAGGTGGCAAAACCAAACGATTATACGCAATCCTCAGATTTTTCAAAAATTTTAAATCCCATATTGTACGTGGAAGCACATTTAACACATTTTGATCCAACACCAGCTCTTGCAAACTAAAAAAAAAAACTACGAAAGTTAATGTTAATATTCGGCGGATGCACATGCAGAATAGTCCAAGGCCGTTAATTTCATCACTTCGATTTCACGTTAGTAATCATCTTTTAAAACTGTATAATTTGTAAACATTGGAAGGTGATAAAAACAGTGTGCTTCGTGCACTAGTTTAAAGAGCATTTCGAGCGAAACGCGCACGAGCTAGTCATAAAGTTCTGTTCTTTCTTAATCATATGCGTCTCATATGAGCAAGAGCCCGTGAAAGAAACAACGGAAGTTGTTTATTCTTCTAAGTTTCTAGATTCTTAAGTTAATGCAGGGTTTTGTAACGTGATGGTTTAAAATTTACGTACCTAAATAGTTGATTGATCTCCATTGGAATTGTAAGAATGTTATTGTCTGATAAGTCTAGGTGGATGAGTGAAGAAAGCTCAAGGAGACAGCTGGGAAAAATATGTAAAGTGTTTGATCGTAAATTTAAAACATGCAGATCGTGTAAAGATTGTATGGAATTCTTCGGTATTATCAATTCTTCTGCATCTATCCTATCTTTGAACACGCCATTCAAATTTAAAGTCTGAAGATCTTCTTCTCTTTCGGAAACGACCCGATCTTCCTAAAATACTTCATCATCCAAGTACATAAATTTATCCCTACCGTGTTTTCGCAAACTGGGTACGTTTCAAGCGAATCCAATTCAATGTCGCTACAAATTTTTGACAGAGAAGCATTTTTTGGTGCGTTTGTAGCTAACAGCATCGTGGGGCACATTATGACCTATGAGTATGAAGCACAAAATTTACAAATCACTTATAAACACAGGTACACTGATTTTGAGCGTGTCGCTGTAAACGTACAGCAGTAATGAGAAGCAGTGACAATAATTGCGGAGCAAAGACGGCGAGGTGGACCAAGACAGCATGACAATACGGTTGAGTACATTTGCGTGCAAGGCACGTTTATTTTAAATATTGGAAATATCTGTAGGAATTGAATAGCTTTTACATTGTGATTGTTTGTGAGCAATGGATGGGAACTACCATAATGGTAATAACCTTTTTAGTTCGATCAAGGTACTTCGCATAATTATTTTGTCTTATATGAAATGAATGTAGACTTTACGCGACTTGAATAAGAATTGTAAGCTTTTAAAACATTTTAGTGTGCATTCTCAAACTGGGGTTTGTTCCACACGTTTCAGGCATAAATCTCTTGATAGCTATCTACAATACAAGCTTAAACAAGGTGGAATACAGAATGTTTTAAAATTAAACACGGAGGATAGAGAAAGTATTTTCTAAATGAAACAATTCCATACGTTACTTTTAATCGTTTACCGTTTCAGACTTCGCCCAAGCGATAGGCTCATCCTAGTCGTACAGATCTAACATAAATCAACTAAATTAACTGTTACGTCCATTTTATGATTGAAAATTTACTACATCCCTACTTTGCGAAGACCATTGAGAAAAGAAAGCCGCGCATCGTGCTCCCAGGGTTAGAGAGGGAGACCAAGAAAAAAGAGCTCGTGCAGAGTTGGTCGCCCAGAACCCCCGCTTCAGGGGGGCAAGGTTAGGAAGAAGTTTAGGTTCGGCAGCAGAGGACCCAGGGATACGTTGGCCAACGTTGTGTTTGAGGTTTCGCCGGAGGCGTTTCTTGGCGGATGCAGTCAATCTGGGGTGGCGTAGAGTCTGGTCACGGCATCATTTCTCAATAATCCAGTGCTATCGATGTTACGAGTTTGGCCACATGTCAATGGAGTGCAAGGAGCTAGTGCAAGGAGCTATTGCAGTTTTGCGGTAACTGCGCTGAGCTGGGGCATGAGTTCAAGAACTGTAGGCGAGCAGTTTCTTGTTGTGTGGTCTGTGCGAGGTCGAACGACAGGGTTGGTAGTGTCAGGGTCGACACCCGTCACGACGCCAAGTCCAGCCAGTGCTCCATATAGCAGTGTTTGAAGGCAGTCATTGCCATAAACATCGACTATGGATCCTAGGTCATTAGACGATGTTCAGTGAAGCATGAAAGTCAAATGTGCGCAAATTAATTTAGGCAAGGGCAAAGGGGCCACGAATAACTTCGTTAAATTACCTAACGAAAATAAAATCGATATCGGGCTCATACAGGAACCGCACCTGTATAACCGTACATGTGATTTTCCATGCTCCACCTGAAGATACTACAGTGGCTAGAAAGCGAGTTTTTTTTACCTGAAAAATTTGGAATTTTGCCGAACTCTTGCTGTTCCGAGCAAAGTAGGGATCTTTAACGTGCGTGACAACACTCACACACGAGACCTCAATTTTACCTCTCATCCGACGAGGGTATATTTTTGTGAAAAATGCTCGCCTAATATTTTTCAAGCGGACCGTGTCGGGAGTACCAGTATGACTTACGTGTGATTTTCCAATGCTCCCTCCAACCGAAAGTACTACATTGGTCAGGAATAACACAAACACAAATAACACAAACCATTAAATTACCTTAATTTAGCAATTTCCAAAACTAGTCCACCTGCAAAAGCGTGCACTTACCGTTAGAATAAGTGCTCTCATCTCAACAAATCAATCAGGTGGCAAAACCAAACGATTATACGCAATCTTCAGAGTTTTCAAAAATTTTAAATACCATATTGTACGTGGAAGCACATTTAACACATTTTGATCCAACACCAGCTCTTGCAAACTAAAAAAAAAACTACGAAAGTTAGTGCTCCACCCGAAGCTACTACATTGGTCAGGATGTGAGTTTTTTTTACCTGAAAATTTGGAATTTTGCCGAACCTTGTCGTTCCAAGCAAGGTAGGGATCTTTAACGTGCGTAACAACACTCACGCACGGGACCTCCATTTTACCTCATCCGAACGAGGGTGTATTTTTGTGAAAAATGTTCGCCTAACATTTTTCAAGCGGACCGTGTCGGGAGCACCTCTATGACCTACATGTAATTTTCCAACGCTCCACCCGAAGGTACTACATTAGTCAGGATGCTAGTTTTTTTTTACCTGAAAAATTTGGAAGTTTGCAGAACCCTTGCTGTTGTAAGCAAGGTAGGGATCTTTAACGTGCGTGACAACACTCACACATGGGACCTCCATTTTACCTCTCATCCGATAGAAGGTGTATTTTTGTGAAAAATGCTCGCCTAACATTTTTCAAGCGGATTGTGTAGGGATTCGAACCCGGGACCTTGGGCGTAGTAGTCACACACATACCATCTACGCCACGGAACCGCCCGCACCTGTATGACCACAAAATAGTGGGATTCGGGAAGGGGATCACCGTATTAAACTCAAACAACGAACGACCGCGTACCGGCATAATAATAAGTAATGGGACGTGCGAAGGTATTCTATTAAATAGTTTGTCAAATGAATTTTTAACGAAGTCAGAAATAAAAACAGGATCGGAGACAATAATAGTAATTAGCGTATACCTCTCGCCGGTGGACTCCCGGCGGGAAGATCCCCAAACCGAAGAATTAATTACTCAAATCGGGGTTGTATTTTGTAAGGTCGGTCGAAATCGAAAGCTGATCATCGGCGGAGATTTCAACGCCAAGTCGCTGTTGTGGGTAGTCCACAAGAAGATGAGAGGGGTTCGCAGGTCGCTGATTTTTTGACAGATTGGTATCATAGCGTCGTCAATAACAACGATTCATCCACGTTCGAAAAGCATAAAAGTAGTAGTTTTATTGATGTCTCGGCATAGTCACACGGTTTGTTAGGGGGCAGGCGAAAATTGGGAGTTATGGTCGGACGAGGTCACGCTCTCTGATCACAAATTAATAACATGAAATATCGACGTCGAAACGCGGGTAAACGGACAATTATCAACCATTTCGCGGTTCAGTAATAAAAAAGCGAATTGGGATCAACTCAAGCAAAAATTTAGGGAAAGCATCCCCGCGTTTGAAAACGAATTAGTAAATAGCCGAGAGGCACCACAAATCACTGATAAACACAGGTACACTGATTTTGAGCGTGTGGCTGTAAACGTACAGCAATTTATACCCAAACCTAAAAAGGCGGATGCGTCAGATCCGGGCAGCTATCGTCCAATTAGCTTGCTACCGGTGCTGGGGAAAGTTTTAGATCGCGTTATGACTACGCGTGTTGAACACCTAGTGCGAGACAGCGGCGGTTTTAATAACCGACAGTTTGGTTTCGTGGAGGGCAAGTCGACTATCGACGCGTTAGAGTTCGTTGTCGGGGAAATTAAGCAGGCAAGAGATGCTAAAGAGTATTGTGTCGTTGTTGCTTTGGACATTTCAGGAGCATTTGATGCTGCCTGGTGGCCATTAATCGTTTGCGAGTTAGATCGTAGGGGTTGTCCGCGAAACTTGATGTCTTTGGTCAAGAGCTATTTCTCGGGGCGATTGGCACAGGTTGAAATTCCGGGTGAAGTTCTGTCGCGTGAGGTGGAAAGGGGATGCCCGCAAGGGTCATGTTCTGGTCCCACATTTTGGAAGTTGTTGTATGAAAGCATCTTTAGGGTCAAGTTGCCCGCAGGATGCTCAATCGTTGGGTTTGCAGATGACACACTTCTAATTGTAAGATCGAGATTGTTAATGGATATGCGCACAAAACCGAACGAGGCGCTAAATAAATTACACGAATGGTCGCAGGCGGTAAAATTAAAATTTAACACGGCGAAGTCAGAGGCGCTTTATTTCGGCACGAAACCAGGACAAAGACCTCCTAGGTTAGAGCTAGGAGGAGAAAATCCGTTTAAAGATTGTATTACTTACCTTGGCGTCAAGATCGACGATAAATTAAATTGGAAAGCGCACGTACACTACGTAAAAAGTAAGGGCGGCGAAATATCAAATAAAATGATGGCGACGGCTAAAATTAAGTGGGGTTTCAGGGGCGAATCGCTGAGGACGGTTTATGCCGGAGCAATTGAGCCGGCAATACTGTACGCAGCTTCTGTATGGGCAGAAGGTTGTAAAGTCCGGGAGATGCGTCAATTGACGAGCGTACAACGTATAACCGCGGTAAAAGCGGCGAGGGCGTACAGGACCACCTCCACGGAGGCTGTCCTGGTGATCAGTAGGACTCTCCCTATCGATTAGAGATAGACGATTAATAAATATAGGAAAAGGGCGCGAAATTATCGAAGATCTTAATCTTGGTAATAGGGAAATTGCAAGAAAGATCGTTGTATCTGAGTTGGGGCACCCGGCTGATATTAGAGGAATCGAGTTTGTCGAAGGTGATGAGGACGCGATGGGTATCAGAATTTATACGGACGGTTCACGTATGGACGATGGGCAAGCAGGCGCGGCGTTTGTCGTGTATAAGCAGGAAAGGGAGGTGTTTCGGTTTCAAACCAAACTCGCGAACTGGTGCACTATCTTCCAGTGCGAATTGGTAGCCATACGAGAGGCTATCGATTACGTAATAAACCATACGGGCAGAGACGAGTATTATATAATCAGTGATAGTAAATCGGCGCTAACGGCTTTAACAAACATGAACACCTCGACAGATCTCCAAGCGGACGTCTGGAGGATAGCGCGTACGGCGCTCGAGTTTCGACGTATAAAGTTCTGTTGGGTCAGGTCGCACAATGGTAACGTAGGAAACGATAGTGCTGACGAATTAGCTAAAGAGGCCGCGACGGGCGACTTTCGAATATCACATTCGTCGATACCGAGGTCTTTAATCAAAAGAAAGCTGCGCGAAAAATCAATTCGACAATGGGAAGAAAGGTGGAACAACGCTGCCACGGGCAGGTTGACCCACAAATTCATACCGAGCATAGAAGCTAGAGGTAGGATCGAGGTCAAGCTCGATCACAAAATGGTGCAGTTGATAACAGGGCACGGCGCCCTAAAGGCGTATTTACAAAGGTTCGGACTAACCAACAGCGACCGCTGCGAATGCGGTGAGGGCGCGGAAAGCGCAGAGCACGTGCTCTTCGACTGCTCGCTTGAGGCGGGAAATCGAGGGTTGGCTGATAGCAAATTAGCTATCCTAGGTCTGGCATGGCCAAAGAGCCTAGAGGAAGTCGGGGAAGTGGTTAACCAGAAGGCGTTCTGGACAGCCTTAAAAGAATTCGCGGGAAGGGTCGCGAGATTAGACAATCAATGACAACCGCGTGTAAAAATTCGGTGGGGTTGGTGGGAGGATTGAAAAATTTTAGATTGACTTGGCGTGAGTAAGGATACGAGCATAACCAAAACCTGATATTAAAAAAAAAAAAAAAGAAAACACACATAATAATTATACCCAAATGTCCAATATGCACGAGAAACCCCCACACCATTAATACAATCACTACCTATCTTCATAATTATGTGCGGAAAATCGAGAAATCGGAAATAAATAATAACAAATAAACAATAACAAATAAATCAGAAATCCTCATTAAATTAAATCATTAAAATAAACAAAGATAATAAAATAGAGTGAAACCGCGCATCCCCCCAGGACTTGAAAGTGAAGTGATAGTGATTGTGATCCCCCCCCCCAGAACATTTAGTGCATACCCACCAGGACTTTAGCAGTGCACCCCATCTTCTCCTTAAAAGTAAGTTACAGTTAGATGTAGGCAGACGACCAGATCTTCGGATGCTGGAGAATTTTATTATCGAGGTAAGACTTAAATTGTGGCGGCTGTACTCGCACAAGCATTGATTTACATTAATCAGTAGTTTTTGAAATAATTTAACAAGCACGTTTTGTGCGTAATGGCGCTAGCCGACATAATGCTTGTGGGAGTGCACCTGATAAATAGGGTGATGCTTTTGCTATTTTGTGGACTGCTATATGCTTAACGCTTATTAGACATTTATTTATATATTTATATAATTATATTTATATACATTTTATATTTACACTTTATATTTATTAGCATGTATTATAGTTTTGTGGCATATTTGTTTTTTTTTGACGTTCTGTCGCCATTTTGGTTGCAGTATATATTTGGGAAAGAAGAGTAGATTTGTGAAGATTGTAATCATAATATAAATCAGTTAGGGAATGATAGGGAAAGCTAGGGATGGATTTAAAGTAGTTAGCTAGATTTGGATAGTTTTAAGACGACCCTTCAGGTCGCACTGGTAAGCAGAGCCGGCGTCTGCTATCCGGTATTACGGATCCCTCCCTCTCTCATTTTTTGTGTCTTGTTGATCGGGCACACTTCAAAGTCAGCGCTAGGGATACCATTATTTAAACCCTGTTTTTAGTTTTTGTTTCAGTTTGTCAGATTTTTAGGTTTGTTAGATTGTTACAGTTTGTTAGGTTTGTTAGATTTTTAGGTTTGATAGATTTTTATTTAGTTTTTTTTGTTTAGGGTGGATTAACTATGAAGTTAGAATAAATTAGAAGCACGATTATTTTCGCGTTTCAACCCAATGTAGTACCTCCGGGTGGAGCATTGGGGACGTGGCCGCAAGTATAGCGGCCCTTATTCAAATTATAATGTAAACGTACAGCAGTAATGAGAAGCAGTGACAATAATTGCGGAGCAAAGACAACGAGGTGGACAGCATGACCATACGGTTGAGTACATTTGCGTGCAAGGCACGTTTATTTTAAATATTGGAAATATCTGTAGGAAATGAATAGCTTTTACATTGTGATTGTTTGTGAGCAATGGATGGGAACTACCATAATGGTAATAACCTTTTTAGTTCGATCAAGGTACTTCGCATAATTATTTAGTCTTATATGAAATGAATGTAGACTTTACGCGACTTGAATAAGATTTGTAAGTTTTTAAAACATTTTAGTGTGCATTCTCAAACTGGGGTTTGTTCCACACGTTTAAAGCATAAATCTCTTGATAGCCATCTACAATACAAGCTTAAACAAGGTGGAATACAGAATGTTTTAAAATTAAACGCGAAGGAGGATAGAGAAAGTATTTTCTAAATGAAACAATTCCATACGTTACTTTTAATCGTTTACCGTTTCAGACTTCACCCAGGCGATAGGCTCATCCTAGTCGTACAGATCTAACATAAATCAACTAAATTAACTGTTACGTTCATTTTATGATTGAAAATTTACTACATCCCTACTTTGCGAGAACCATTGAGAAAAGAAAGCCGCGCATGGTGCTCCCAGGGTTAGAGAGGGAGACCAAGAAAGAAGAGCTCGTGCAGAGTTGGTCGCCCAGAACCCCCGCTTCAGGGGGACGAGGTTAGGAAGAAGTTTAGGTTCGGCAGCAGAGGACCCAGGGATACGTTAGCCAGCGTTGTGTTTGAGGTTTCGCCGAAAGCGTTTCTTGGCGGATGCAGTCATTCTGGGGTGGCGAGAGTCTGGGCACGGGATCATTTCTCAATGATCCAGTGCTATCGTTGTTACGAGTTCGGCCACAGGTCAATGGAGTGCAAGGAGCGAGTGCAGTAACTGCGCTGAGCTGAGGGCATGAGTTCAAGAACTGTAGGTGGGCAGTTTTTGTGTGGTCTGTGCGAGGTCGAACGACAGGGTTGGTAGTGGGTTTTATATTACACTGGCCCATATGCCGCTTTTATTTCACATCTGACAACCAGTTGTTTAACGCTTAAAGATTTTTATTATATCAACCGTAGAGTAATGAAGGTTGCTAAATGAAATTTATAGTTTAAAGTTCAACTCAAGTAAAATAGAAGTATTAGGAGGATTTTATATTCGCTATTTATATAAATACGTACATGTTTACTAACATGTTCATTACGAAAGTGATTCATATTTTGTCGATTTTAAGTTTCGTAATTTATATTTTTATAAAACAGTTTAACAAGAGATTAACCATCCTTATGAAAGTGCCATTTTTAATGAAATCTATGAAAAGTATTTATATCTTTTGATTATTGTTGAGTGGTAATTTGCTTAACACAATTTTGCAACTTTAGTACTTGATGTGAGAAATCAACTGAATTGAAAAATTGATAATTGGAAAATTTTACGTGTGTGTATATATATATTGTTATAATTATAGGGTTAATTTAGGGGTAGGTTAAGTCATAGGGGTCGTAGAGCAAACAAAAGAGACTTCCAAATAACAAAAGTACATAAATACAGATATTATAAGAGTAAATAGGTCACTATACATATTGTTAGTTGAGCGCACACTGTATATAACAGTACAAGAGATTAAACGCATATCCAAGAGTAGCTACGAGCAAAAATAAGATTTAGAAATGTAACGAAATGCATTGAAATTAAATCAATGGAAAATCTATATGAATTGGCTAGATAAATATTCAACAAGTGCGTTAATATATCATCATATACGCAGGCAGAAATTATGCTTTATTTGAATAACAATTGTACGTGACATAAAAGTATTACATTTGTTCAAAAATCCAAGTTAACTAAGAAATAAACAAACACCAAATTTATTTCTGTTTAGATTAGAATAAGCAAATAACAATGATACGTGATTTAATGAACGAAGGTTCCTGAGATTTCTGAATTAAATGTGATGTTATGTGAATGAATTACGTGACAACCTGAGCGTTCTTCCAAGTATTTGAATTACACAATTGGTAAAATTTCCGAAGTACACAAGAGATAAAACAAGTGGTGTCGCCCAACACGTGAAATCAACGAATAGTAAACAAAGGGGCAAGGCCTATAAATACGATAACAATTGAGCAACGAGTTAGTATACATTTGAAACTGGGCTGTCACTATACTCAAAAGTACTAAAATATACACGTAACCAGTTAAACGAATGTAAAGTAAAAAGTATTTTATAAAAGTGTAAAATTTGTGCCGATCTATTATAGACGGCTCTGGAGACTGCTCTGGAAACGAGTCTGGAGATTACCCCCTGTTAAATTAATTTTGATAATCACTGACATGGTAAATGTTCTATTACTGTTTTGTTAATTACGGAGATGGAAAACCTTTTATTGGATTAACTTAAGGGATTTTGAATAGCGATTGGAGTAGTATTTTGGTTATGATGTCGACTTCCAAATTCGACTCTAAACATTCAGACTGGACAAAAAAACTCTTGGGGATGCAGAGAAGCTACTGAACCACTCCAAGTTAGATATTTTGATATAATTTATTTCTGTAAACTGTTTAATTCAATAGTTTCTCAATATTGTACAAAGCAACAAAACCGGGGTTTCTTTGATAAATTTATAAAAGGCAATAGGCATCTTGAAACGTTTCAAAAGGTCTCTAAATATAACAAAAGTGTCGTTTTGCTGGCTTCAATATCTTAAATCTGGCATATGTAAATATTCTGAAAAAGGGGAAGATTTTAAAAAGCTTGTAAATATTTAATCCTTATATTGTGTATTTTTGAATTGCTTTATTTAATTGAATCAGCTAGTTGAGGCAAAGAGATCTATAAATTAACATTTCACAAGTGCTTGATTAATAAAAGGGGGTTAACACAGCATTTTATGACATGCCCAACCGTGGGGCCTAATATAAGGGTTATATCACAGCATTTTATGGTCTGCCCAACCGTGGGGCGAAAATAACACAGCATTTTATGGTGCCTATCGTAGGGGCTTGTTGACCGTAACTATAAGAAAATAACACAGCATTTTATGTCGACCAATTCGTGGGACGAGAATAATAAAGGTTTTTTTTCTCTACAGAAAGATAACACGACAATATATATATATATATATATATATATATTCTACTGCTCCACCCCCCCCCCCTTTTTATTTACTTTTATATTTATTTAAATATAAATTATTTATACACTACTTTTGTCGTCGCCCCTATTTTTAGTATTCAATGAATGACTTCTATATGATGTGCTTTAGCAAAGTTTGGTTGGTTATCTATTTAAACTGTTTACTATTATTATGCCTCGACTATATGAACTCTTTATCTCAGGGTGTTCACCTACTCACCGTGGGTTCAATCGTGAGTAGATGTGCACTGCCCAACCAAACTGCACACTCTTTTGTTTCACTACTTTTATATGAAATTATTACTGTATATGCCAAATTTTACTGATCAACGTAGCTTGGTGCCAAATTTATTAATGTATACAATTTCTGACTTTTGTTTGACGTTTTATGATATTGCACGGTACTCACCTGAATTATACTTCGCTGATGCCCTTTCTAAATGCTGCTGGCTCACGATCTTAATCGCCGTATGCGTCTTTACAAGGATTCACAATCACTATTGAACTTGCGTATCGCCTCCAGGTGTCTTAGTACAATTTTGATGACCCCAAATCTGAAATGAATAACCCGAATTTTAGAATTTTGACAAACCGTTGTATTTACTTCCCCTGCGTTAATCCTTCCGTGTTCCCTTTGTTTCTGCGTTGAATCTTCCCCTGCAATTGCTGCTCTCCTATTTTCTCCCTTCGTGCTCCAATTAATCCTTCCGCCTTTTCGTAATCAATCCCAAATCTATCCTGCCGTCCTGTTCCAAATCAATCAATGCCCTGCTATAACTTCGATGTCCAATCTATGTCCTACTGCCTCAAAATCTATATCCAAATCACTCCCAAAATTATTTATATCTAGGTTGCTTCGCCGTCGCTTTATATAACCACTCGAATGTCCTTCTGCCTTTAAACCAATATCGTTCCAAATCCAATTCCAATCTCGTTTCAAATCTAATTAACTATTCGTTGCTTTCCCGTCGCACTATAACCGCTCTATATACTCTTCTTTTAACGTCGCTATTATACCACCGATGCTTCTTGTACCTCCACTTTAATAAATCAGACTATTTTAAAATCAAACACATTTATTTTATCAAAATATATCACAACTATAACGCAGGTTTGCAAAAACACGTCTTTACATTAATTTAAATTGAAAAAGAATTTCAAGTTTATAAAAATACGTCTTTACATTAATTTCATTTGAATAAGAATCCTCTTGTTTACTTCCCTAGGCAATAAGCACAACAAAACTAGCTTACTTAATTACATTTTAAATACATAAAAATATCCAATAACAATTTGTCCTTTCTTTAGTGTCACAAATACCTTCACTATTGTCTTTATATACATTCCTAAATTCTACCATTGGTCCTAAACACTTCACAATTTTCCAATTATATTTGATATTGCTATTCACTTATAATTTTGAATTTACAATTCGTCCAAAAGTTGATTCTACTTAAATGAAAAGCCAAAATAATTCACACAAGACCTGGATGCTTGGTTGATTGTAGACATCCGTAGACGCATCCGGTTTTCAGACGGCAAATGTACTTTCAATGGCTTATTAAATTTCAACTTAGTATAAAACCTTGAGCACTGTGCATTTTATCAACGTCATCAAGTCATTTAGTTTACCTTTTGGCACATACGTTTCAAACTAAAATGGTAAATACTTTAGCATATGTAAAGTACGGCAAAATATAGTTTTTGAATTACTGGATCTGATATATGAATCATGTTGTTTGGCATACACCTTTTAACACAAATCTACCCTTAGAAGCCTTGAAACCCCCTTACATTACAATATATATATATATATATATATATATATATATATATATATATATATATATATATATATATATATATATATATATTTAAGGAACTGTTTTTTCTCAGCATTCATAAAGGAAATGTTAATATTTTTGAGCCCACTTTAGAAATAATTTTGAGAAACATTTCATAGGAAACTTTTAAAGTGTTTAAATGTTAAAACCTTAAAAAACTGATATTTAAATAATAGTAGTTAGGAGATGTTCTAACATACTGAACGCTATATTGCACCCCTCTTTTCCAATGAGATATAAAGGGTAGGTGTACTGCACAATATAAAAATAAATGTACTCTGGCGGAACTAGCATCGGTCTGTGAGGGCTGCAGAGTTTGCAAAAGACTGATCTTAGGGGAGAAAGTTAATTACAAGAAAAGTTCACGAGGTTTTTGATATAATTACTTTCTTTTCTTTTCTCGCCTTGCTGTAAAAGACTTAGAAAAAAATTGGACGCAAGAAAGGAACTAAACTTGTATATTGAAGTTTTGGTCAGCAACATATGAACAATTCTTTCTTATAAAATGTGAACGATCAATAATCAGGAAATTACAAAGTCTTATTATGATCTTTTTATAATCATTTACACAAAGGTTTTTGTAAAGACAAACAAAACAGTTCTGTTGAAATTTAAACTATTTACTTGAACACCTTTTAACCATAAAAATTTCATATAGTCTTGTATATTCACAGAGTTAAGTAATAAGCAGTACAAAATATTCATAAGCATATTTTAACTAAATGCAAGAATAACAGTAGGCAATACACTGCTGTAAATACTCACTTAGATAATTTAGAAATGTGTAAAAAATTAGGTTGGAATATTACAATCGTTTACACTAAAAGGAATCACAGCAAAACTCATACCTAAAGTAAACAACTATTTCATTTAATTATTTTTGATTTAGTGTTTTTTAAGTTCCACGTGACGTTCAGCAAAAAAACATCTGGCCGCTGTCAAACGAGTCGTCCACAAAGTGAAGTCTTCAACTTTCTAAATAGATAAACATATGATCCGCCAAATATTTGCAGTTAAAAGTTAGTTGATTTTATCAATAAAGTAGTTCGGGCATCCAGATATTTCTACATCATGGATGTAAAAATTTTGCACATCCTAGCTTTTTTTTAATGTAAAACATTGAGAGAAAATGTATGAAGAAATCGACGACATCCGGTGCATAAGATAAATTCAAAACATAAATCGTAGGTAGCAACTTATATAGAAATATTGTAGATATTTTCTGATTAAAAATGTAGAGAATATTTCTAAAGATTATACCGAAAGTAAAGATTTGGAGTAAGACATTGTAGTATATATTTAAAACTAAATGGTTCGACGAAACGATTCAAAATCAATCTGTTAATATCTCACCAACCTTGATTTACAGAACAGGTCTAAATTGGTAAGATTTCTTCCTACATCCGAGGTAAGCCATCTATAAAATTATTTTTATTAAAACGTTATGCGTTTAGGTAGAAAATACATATCATAGGTATCCTTATGGCGATTTATAGATAAGTCAACATGGTCGAATACCTAACTAGCAGATAGTCAGGTATCAGAAGATGAACGTTATACGTATGTTACAGATAACTATAAAATAAAGGAAGGAGTTAGCATTGGAGTAAATAAATGACATTTTTGACATGGGTTCAGATCCACACTAGTTGTGTTTTGAAAGAGGAATCAACAAAACAGAAAATTACAGTTAACGTATTTATTTATATAATGTAGATAAAAAAGAAGATCGTGAATAAATAAAGTAATCTCTGTGTCTAGTTTTATTTTCTAGTACAAGAGTAAACGAAATCAAACTTATTTCCAAGAAGTAATAAACTGTGTGTTTAGAGTAATGTAAACACATGTATTTTATAAAGTGCGAAGCACGTTCTAACACGGCTAGGCTTCGGCCAAATGGCATGCTAACAATATTAAAAAATTTTATATATACATAAAAAATTAGTTTGACCAAATATTTAGTTCTAATCCCCTTAAGTTCTAAAATATCAATTATTCAATTTACCGCTTTGATGTCAAATTTTTTGTTGTTGAATGTTTAATTTATAATTATGTGCTTGAACCAGTTGTGAAACTTTTATTTGCAAACTATACGTTTTGTAATTAAAATTAAACACAAGTGGGGTCAGGAATTTTTCAAAGTGATGCCAATATTTGTAGAAGTACTCCTGCCTTATACATAGTGGGGTATAAATAATTGAGTGGAAGTTTAGGAAATTTTATATAGTAAGATTTAGTACCTTCTTTGGTTCAGTACCTTTTACTGTTTGTTTTGTTATTGAATTTGTGACGCAAATTGAGGTTTTGTGTTTGCATTTCCCTAAAATGTGTTTCTTTCAGGTATAACTCTTTTGTTCCTGCACCATCCCTAGGTTAGCTATTTATTTTAGTACATATAAGTGTGGTGGCGCTCACCTTTCTTTTAGCATTTTTGTTTTTTTCGCATTTTCTTGACCCCCTGCTCAACGTTCAAACGCTAAAGCTATTCCGTTAAGACTTATTCCATTAGTTGTATATCGGCAACAGTATCTTAAACTTTTAGTTTCACTGACGCATCTTCATGTCAATTAATGACAAAGTGAGCGCAAGCAAAACCCAATTCAATATTTTTTCTGTTTTTCCAATGAATAGTACATGTCCTCTGCTTGGTCTTCCATTGCAAACTACCTGTCTTTCTAATGAAAGTTAACACATCTGGCCACGAGCGGAACACTATTTCCTTGCCTAGAATGCCAGAATCTAGGACTCTATGCCTCAACCTCATGTACCTTACATGTAATTTTCCAATGCTCCACCCGAAGACACTACATTGGCCAGGAAGCGAGTTTTTTCTACCTCAAAAATTTTGAATTTTGCCGAACCCTTGCTGTTTCAAGCAAGGCAAGGATCTTTAACGTGCGTGACAACACACGCACACACACACACACACACACGGGACCTCCATCCGAACGAAGGCGTATTTTTGTGAAAAATGTTTGTCTAACATTTTTCAAGCGAACCGTGTCGGGATTCGAACTCGAGACCTCCGCAACCTCATGTGCCTTACATGGTATTTTCCAATGCTCCACCCAAAGGTACTCCAATTTTCCCAGAAACGAGTTTTTTTACCTGAAGAATTTTGAATTTTGCTAAACCCTTGGTGTTCCAAGCAAGATAGGAATCTTTAACGTGTGTGACAACATTCACACACGAGACCTCCATTTTACGTCACATCCGCACGAAAGCGTATTTTTGTGAAAAATGCTCGCCTAACATTTTTCAAACGGACCGTGTCGGGATTCGATTCCTGGACCTTGGGCGTAGTAGTCACACGCATACCAACTACGCTACGTAGCCGCTAACCTCATGTCCCTTACATGTGATTTTCGAATGCCCCACTCGAAGGTACTACATTGGCCAGGAAGCGAGTTCCTTTACCTGGAGAATTTGGAATTTTGCCGAACCCTTGCTGTTCCAAGCAAGATAGGGATCTTTAACGTGCGTGACAACACTCACACACGGGACCCTCATTTTACCTTTCATCCGAACGAGGATGTATTATTGTGAAAAATTCTCGCCTAGCATTTTTCAAACAAACCGTGTCGGGATTCGAACCCAGGACCTTGGGCGTAGTAGTCACACACATACCACTACGCCACGGAGCCGCCTTAGCCTTATGTACCTTGCATGTGATTTTTCCAATGCTCCACCCGAAGGTACTACATTGGCCAGGAAGCGAGTTTGTTTTTACCTGAAAAATTTTGAATTTTGCCGAACCCTTGCTGTCCCAGCAAGGTAGGGATTTTTATCGTGCGTGACGACACTCACACACGGGACCTCCATTTTACCTCTCATCCGAACGAGGGTGTATTATTGTGAAAAATGCTTGCCTAGCATTTTTCAAACAAACCGTGTCGGGATTTGAACCCGGGACCTTGGGCGTAGTAGTCACACACATACCACTACGCCACGGAGCCGCCTTAGCCTCATGTACCTTGCATGTAATTTTTCCAATGCTCCACCCGAAGGTACTACATTGGCCAGGAAGCGGGTTTTTTTACCTGAAAAATTTGGAATTTTGCCGAACCCTTGCTGTCCCAGGCAAGGTAGAGATCTTTAACGTGCGTGACAACACTCACACACGAGCACCCCTTTTACCTCTCATCCGATCGAGGGTGTATTTTTGTGAAAAATTCTCGCCTAGCCTCATGTACCACTCACATTCTCTTATATAGTGGATGGACCGGTTAATACATAGGTTCGCAAACAGGACACAGGATCTGCATTGGTCTACAGGAGAGCAATGGCGCGAAGGCGATACTGATAACTTTATGTAACCTTGTAAATAATGTTGTCAAAAAATGTCGAGTTTTCAAATTTATTATACAAAATGTTACATTGTTAATTACATTGCTTAGTTTCTGGTGAAATCGTTAACTTGTTAAATAGTTACACATTATTCATTTTACCAATATGTATGTTAATCAAAAATTTTTCCTTTGCATCTGCAGGTAGCCTTGCATGCTTCAAACCGTTCTTTACCTTTATCATTATCAGTGTTGCATAACCAATTTGGCCAAACTGCATGGAGTTCCTTACAGTTAACCCAGTAGTCAGCGTAATAGCAAGCGTTGGTACAGAGTTTGCCAGCTTTACAGGACTTTTCGCATTTGCTACAAGGAGCCCCTGGTGTGTATGGTGCATCGATTTTGCCAGGAATATTGCCTCTGGAAACAAACAAACGCGTTAATATCTGGATGGTAATATGATTTTATAGTTAGATGTGTTCAGATGAGTAATTTTACCTTGCGTTGGGAAAGTAATTCGAGTATAGAGGAATGAAAATTAATGTAAAATTGTTGATTATTTTGCAAAAAGCAAAGCCCCTGACTGGTTTCGCTGTTCTTGCAACTCATCAGACGAACGTATCTGTTTTTGCAAAACAACCTACTAAGATTCTGAATTATATACAAATCCTGGTGTATTTATACATACAAAATATTTCTCATGCGCCCTCTATACTCGAATATAACCAACCAACTACCAGTGACCGTTCAAGTATCCGATATGTTAGTATAGATGGCGTTGCCGCGCAAAATTTTAATAACTGGTCAAAAGGCAAAGTTGAAAATAAAAATAAATAAATGGCCGATTATCTACTTATGCACTGGCGGACCTTCTAAGAAAGTACTACACCCAATACAAAACTAGAAGGTTGGTCAACGGAAACCAATGCGTTTCTAGCTAAATATATGGGTTATTTTTCCTGGCATTGAGAAAGTAATTAGAGCATAGGAGAACGAAAATTAATATAAAATTGTTAGTTATTTTGCAAGAAGTAAAGCCCGTAACCAGTTTCGCTGTTCTTGTAGCTCATCAGACGGACGCATCTCTTTTTGCAAAACAACCAACTAAGATTTTGAATTATACACAAATTCTGATGTATTTATACGTACAAAATATTTCTCATACGCCCTCTAGACGCGAATGTAACCAACCAACTGTCGGTGACCGTTCATATGGTAGCAAACAAAAGAACTAAGAGCTAATTCCAAATTTGTGTATCTATAAAAGAAGGTCATAAATTGTATCTTGTTACATAAGGTTCCATGCGCTGCTTAGTTAAAACTTATCTGAATTGGAGCTGTGGTTGCATACTGACGTATCAATAGCATAGTCGCACTATTATTAGCAACAACAAAAAATAAGTGTGCAATTTTAGAACAACCATCTATGCGTTATCCCTCCCATGCATTTAGGGATATCAGGCAAAGACTGATGAATGATCTGACAAGGAATTAACATCTACTTAACGATACAGAATCCCTGCGATAAATTTTATAAAGTTCCGTTAGTCTATTGGCCGAATAATACGTCAGCAGTTTAAGTGTAGGGTTGGTAGATTATAAAACACCCTATATAAACCTTGTGATCAAACACTTTTAAAACAATTAATGGTTAGATAGCAGTGGAATTACCAATACTTATGTTAATATGAAGATGTCTTCGTGTAATAACTTAGTATTTATAAAAATCTTCCTATACGTTCCATTAGAAATGATTAATTTTAAAATTACATTAGAACAAAGACATGTAGTTATTGTTTAAATTGTATCGGGACGGGATAAAGTTAATTTTTATATAGGTATTTGCGAAATGTTAATTAGCGAGAGCTTTACAAACAATTGTATGCATGTATACGAAACAAATTTGTTATTACAAAACCACTCACTAGTTGTGCATGTTGTGGGGATGATCTTTGTGCGATGTTGCCCCCATGGTAGGGGCGGAATGCGTTACACTAATGTTTAGTGGTTCATTGTTTGGAGAGAACGCACAGCACTGAACTCTACCGTTCCTTACAATGCCAACGACGAAGTCCCAGTTCCTTTTTAAGCACTAAACTAGCGTCACACGCGTGAGATTACGATAACGCAGGCGCGTTTAACAGGCTGCCTTGTTTCACAATTGTTTTTAATTTTAATGAATACGAAACGTAATGTATACCTTTCTTTAATTACCTTGCGCTAAAAGTTTTTTTAACTTCAATTCTAACATGTTAAACAACAATATATCACAGACTGTTTTCGGTTTTTAGTTAATAGAAAAAAAAATTTACTTACACAGGTACAGTAACAAAGTAGATTATCTACAGGCTAATATGCATTTCTGCTGCAGGTGGTGCAGGATTATGTACTAACCTGACGCCTAAACAACAGGGTAACTCTAAAAAAAATTATATAGAAAAAATTTAGACAGTAATGTTAAACTACTATCTACTAAATATCCAACCTACTGCAGCTGTCGCAATAGCATATTTCGACGATCTGAACGAAGTAAGATCGGTGGCAACCGTAACATATTCTATTACGCGATGAGTAACCTGAAAACTTAGCAAAGAAAATCCAAACCAATTTTCTGTGACGGAAGTCATCAAAACGGTGTCGAGAAGAATCAGCAAGCTGTTAAGCTTGGCATGACATTCCTGTTGACGTGCAATAATCTTTTGCAGTCGACATCAAAGTATCAAGAACAAAAGTATGCGATATTATGTTCTATTACAAACCAGTTTACAACTTCAGTAAAGAAAATTAACCATGATCTGGAAATAGAAATCTTGTATCGCTGAAGATAACAAACATCAGACGTACGACGCCATTCCATTCAAATAAATAATTTATGTTCTTGATTTTATTTTGTGTGGTTTATATCGTCATTTAAAGAGCACTTATTAAAAGAGATAACAAATATTTCAAGGTTTGGCGTGGATGCAGTTACCGCTATAGTCTATATTCGTGATGTAGAACCACTGGTTAACTACAACAAAAACGATAACACAGGACCAGGTGCCATAATAACTCGGGATAGATAAGAAATCACAGACAAACACTTCACTACATCGTCTATAATCCGCTCCCGCCCAAGCAGTTGAAGATACGGTAGTCACGTCAACAAAGAATATCATGGCGCGCTTCAACAACTTCAAAACACAACTCCTCTTCATTTGCTATCCCAATTGGTTCAAAAACGACATATATTTATTACGACCAGTGAGAACCGTATTTACCACAAAATTACACAATATTAAAAGTTATTCCCCATAAAATTAGGAATTGGCTCTAGATTAAAGCAATGCTGGATTAGGACTTCCAAAGAATCAGAGCACCTAAAATGCTTTACACAAGTGTTTATAAATAAAAAAATAGACATTTAGAGTCTGTAGAACTTCTAGGAGTATGGACTAGACCAAAGTGATGTTGGATTAGAAATCTCAAGAGAATTAGAGCCCATACAATCTTTTACACCCTAAGAAAATGTTTATAAATAAAAAAAGTAGACGCAAAAGGGTTGTAAAACATTACAAACGAGTAATGATTGCGCTTGTCAAGTAAGGAAGAATGTGAAGGTAGAATTTGAAAGGTAGGTTGTGGAAGGAAAACAACGAAGGTAAAACGTGGAAAGTGAATTGTGGAAAGTAGAATCTGGAGGTTTGAATGTGGAAGGTAAGAAGATAAATACCCAAGATTGAAACAACACATTCCCACCCACCAGTTTATAAAGATAAAGGAGAATTTGTAGATACTCAGTCTATTACGTTTTATTGGGTCGAGAAGTTCCAGCTAAAATGGATTTTGCTGGTTTTGACGTTACAGGTGATGTAATATTGCCATAATTAAACCTTCAAAAATTAGTTGGTAAAACAAGCTAGCTATACGTTGAGTGACTTTAAATCAAATTCTCACCATGTCGTGGAAGTTGGGTTTGCTTTATACGGTGACCTTCAGTACGTCATTCGAGTTGTTTGCTGTAATGAAATGTGTTCAAACTATCCAGTAAAAATGGGATACTTTGAATTGGAAAATTTTCTGCAATTTTTAAGTCGAATTTAAAATTAGACAATTTGCTCAAGACTCAAAACACATCCGATTAAATGAACTAGCTCGTTGGCGTACAATTGGATCGATTATTCAAATTACAACTAACAGAAGTGTATGGGTAGTATATAAATTTCAACATAAGAATTAGTTGAGAAAGACTAAAATATTATTGTTTTGAATGAGTAGTGCTTTAAGCTATTAAATATGTTACAAAATGGAATAATTGAATTATACAGATTTCCCTAATAATTATAAGAAATATTTCATATTAAAACAACTTAATGCCTCATTACTGTAAAAACACCATTCAGTTCCAATCATTTAATTCACGTTTGCTATTTCTATAAATTCAATCCGCGTAGATAGGCAACCAACTGCTTTTGTCTCTTATTTAATTCAAGGTTTGCGCGTTTGTGTTTATATTCCGGTGCCTTACCTTACACGAAAACTTGACTACGTATGCTTCGAGTCTGAAATGGTTTTACCTGGCGTTCATATAGTGTTGGATTTTAAAAACAGTTCGTGGCTTAAAATGTAATTCTGTTTCAGAGTTCATTTAAAATGTACTAGTTTGGGTGTTGTTAGAAGTTTTGTTCGGCGATATAGAATGCGTGCATTTTAGAAAAAGTTGTTCGCGTTTAAAAACAAAAGTTATATTTTTCTCCATCGTTTTGTTCACCTTATGGGAGACCGATAATTTCGGTAATCCAAGTGTTCGTTTACTGTTGACAACATAAAAACAATTAAGTAAGATATTAGATTATGGCTAATGTTACGAATCGGTTTTTAATCCTACAATAACAGACGGAATATGAAGTGAAAGCCACGTTTAAAATGGTGGATTATTACGGTAACAAAGTGATTGTTTTGTTTACGTTTATATACATGGAATTTATTTTATAACAACGAATAAAGTTGAAATTTTTTTGTATACATTTTTTAGGGGCAAGGGGGCTGTATTAAAGACTGGATCAACCGAAAATACTATAATTAAGAAGGTTTATTATTAAGATATATGTCCAGAGGTGAAAGTATGACAAACTTTACCTTGAACTACTGTTGAAAACCCTCCGGGGCGATTGTGTTTTTTCTTTCTTTAGACACGCCCCCTTGCACGACTAGTTAGTTATCACGGTATTTTTCCGTTCCTTTTTTTGTTGTTGTAATCGGTGCGGACTACTTACATTGCTTTCGTTGCTTTATTCCGCATTGTGTACCGTAACGGTATAACATATGTAACGGAAAACACAACAGATGAAGAACGGGTTAATATCGTATTGGAAAGCGAGAGTCACGTGAGTAATTATTTATTTAACAATAGCAGCAATGTGAATTATTTGACATTAATTATTTGTCATCCAAATTATTCCTAGTAGATGTGGGTGTGAGACAATCACTCACGCGATTATCTAGAAGTTTGGATTTTCCAGATTTCGGATATCACAATGGATGTAAGTACAAAACTTGTATATATTTCAAAAATTATAATATTTTTTCATAAAGTTTGTAACTTATTATTTTTGATGATGTTATCATCGCGATTTTGTGAAATTCATTCGTTAAGAGATGCTACATAACACATTTAATAAATTTTTATATCTTCGCTGCGTTTTTATTGTTAGGTGGTGCTACATTAAAAAGTAAAAGGTTAGATAGCTGAAACAGAGATAGCGCCCATGACGTATTTAAAAACTGTGTCTGTAACATATTGAAACAAAAAATGGTACATGCGACTTAAATGGATGTAACCGTGAAAAAAAGTGGTGAAGCAATTAAGAAAAAGTTAAACCTCAAATTGTTCCGTTTAAATGTGTCTGCTGACCGATGTAGATGTCTAGAGTGTAAAAATGGCGTGTAGAAAAATGTGGAGTGTAAGTTGTGGAAGGAAAAAGTGGAAAGAGATCTTACAATTTAAAAAGTTCATAAATACAACTCCGCTAGCGCGGAATAAGCGACGCCACGGGCAGGTGGTAGCTCCAAGCTTTACACAGGCTCTAGTGCGGCCATCTGACAATGACGTCACCAATAACAAATTAAATACGCCATTGACGGAAAATATGCCAATTTTCATACAATAGTTTATAACAGCGAAATACTCACATGAATATGCCCCTGAGTTAAAGTTGGCTTCTGTTGACGTCCATCAGGGTTACTGATAGCCCCTTTTTAGGCAATTAACGGAGGGTACACCTAACGTCCATCCAAATGGCTTCGACTGGATCTCAGGGCTCCACTACGGAGTGTTTAAAGATGGTGCTCCGGCGTGGAATGCGGTTCGGCAAACGGCTACAAATTACTTCCTACCTATGTAGGGAATGAACAAGGAAACCAGGTATAGGGCGACAGACAGATAAGCAGGCAAGGATCTACATAAATACAAGATAAGGCACGATACGATACCTGAACAAAACCGCTCGTCACGAAGGTCAGAGGCAAAAAGCCACGTTAAAAGACCACCGGAAAAACCCCACTTTTCTGTCCTTTCCCGCGTCGGCGCGGAATTATTCGTCCAACCCACTTTTAACGTGACGGAAATACGCCAAGTCTTTTAAATTTAAAGGCGCGAAACTTCCGCACATAAAAATTAAGCTAAGAAAATGTTTAGTGCCACTTTGGCACGTAACAATCGCGACAAAGCCACAAAAGAAAAAACTTAAAAAAAGAAAAAGTCTGTTAGCACAGTAACAGCTTAAAATCTAAGTCCTAACTACCCTACATAAAACCTAACTTAAAACCTACAAAATGTTTATATAAGGCGCCACCTGGTTTTTTGACCGATAACACGTCTACCGAATTACCAGGAAACGAAAAATGTAGCCCCATTGTCTTTGACTACACTAATAATCGACAGCACAAATTTGTCGGGGAGCATGAAACACTACTTAAACTAAAACAAATGCGACAAATCGCCTAACCTATCTAAACTAAAGCTAACATTAAAGTTCCTACGTGCAAACACACATGAGCGCTGCATCAAAACTGTTCTTTTTTGGCAAAAAGTGCCCAAATTTAAAAGTGTTCATGAGAGTGCGTTAATCTACACTCTAGCAAATTTTTGTTACTGGTACTTTGGTTTACTAACGATACACATCAAAACTTGTCCATGACATGGTTGTGAATCAACAAATTTACCAAAAGTACCACCCTACTAAATCCTTATGTTGCTAACCTAACAAATTACATTTCTACATCAGGTTAGCTTTTTCACTTAAATTTCAAGAAAAATAATTCCCACGTCTGGTCATAAATACCAAACGTTAGGAAGATAAAAAGATAAGACAAGATCTCAAATTGTTGTTAAAGATAATAGATAAGATAACGATATTGAGCTTAAATTGTTATCATCAAAGGTAATAGATAAGATAACGATATTAAGCTTTAGTTATTATTTGAGATACTAGGTAAGATAACGCGATATTAAGTTAAAGTTATTACTAACGGTAGTCGGTAAGATAACGATATTCAACTAAGGTTATTATCTAAGATAATAAATAAGATAAAGATATTAACTTAATCATTACCAAAGATAATAGATAAAGGTAACGATAGTGGCTCCGTGGAGCCGTTAAATGGGCATTTCTCGTACCCTCTAAAAAGAGCGACCTGTGAAGCAGGCCCGTTTGCAATAAACAGTACGAGGGACCGGCAAAGGCATTTGGGTGCATCCCTGCACCCGGCGTTAATCGATATCGGTGATACAATCACCCGATACCCACACGATATATAGCGACAACTATATAAACTCATCCACTCACACATTCACACACTCATACATACCTTCACTGCCAGTGCCCGTGCGCTGACGGCGGCACCGCATGACCTCACGAAAGATTCCCAGAGACGGGGTCCAGGTGTCTGTGAAAACCTCCCGCGCAACCACACGGTGACTAACGGAAATGAAAAAGGCAGAGAAATAGGAACGGTAGAAAGAGGGAGGTGGTTATTTGGAATGCATAAGAATCACTTCCAGGTAGAAAAAAGTAGAGGAAGGGCTCGCATTGAGCTAAAGAGACAGAAAAAGGTGGATAGCAAAGCGCTACTCAACCAGCCAATGTGGCCAGTAGCCCGGAGTGAGGCAACATCACTCTTATGTGGCAGACGGGTGTTCCGGGACAAGAACAGGTCCACCGAAAGAAGAATAAGGCATAAACGGAGATAGCGGGATATAAAAAAAGTAGAGTTTTTGGACAAGCGTCCGAGAGAAGGTAGAGAGTTGTCCCTATTTAAACACAGCGCAGTCTGAAGGACCACCTGCGATATTAATCCGACAAGATAAGGTATATACGTTTAAAATTCACTAGACTCTTAAGAGAACTAGTACGATCATTTTCCTAACAAGTGCATCCACTACGATAAGAAAATCAGACAAAAGTTGTCACAACTCAAAAGTATCAATACAGATACATTCACACAAAAACAAACTGTTTTAAGGTAGTTTTTTAAAACGTTAGCACCCTAAACACACAACGATGACTAATTAAAAGCAGTCAAATACAGGTACACTGTCCCAATATGCTAAAACAACCGAGAATTTAATAAGATATCAATAAGAAGCCATAGCGCCTCACCACGAAGTTCAACAAAAAACAATTAAAAAAAAATGTTTATAAGTTATGGTGATTTATTAGGAAAAGAAACAAATAATGATATAGTATAATGTGGGCGACTGCAATAATTCAGAGGAAAAACACATGGAATAGGCAACTGCGAATATGAACTATTTCTAACAATGGCATAGGCAGCGCATGTCCTATGTGAGCCCAAAGAAGAAAAACATCCACTCTAACATCAGCTAAAACCAATCATAAAAATTCAATGAGTTATTACAACCAAAGTTACGACAATTACCACACAAAATTAAATGACGTAAGAAAAATACTAAAAACCAAATAATATGCTGTAGGAAAAGTTCGAGGATTAATTAAATGAAACGACAGAGTTATACTTGGGGGTCTAGAGGATAAAGTGATATACAAGTAACGGTACGGTCAAAGAAGAGTCAACCGAAAAGAAAAAGATAGCTAATTTAAGGTAAGTAAAGTTAAACGTATAATATAAGCGATTAAAGTTACTAATTGATGGTGATAACAAAAAATATTAGGTAAATCGTAAGGGGAATGGAACGTGAAAAACTTAACTAGCATTTGGGTCAGCAGAGAATGGCTTAAGGTCTTTAATATTCCACCTGCCTTGGCGTTTTCCTTCAGCATCCTGAAGTTCGTAGATAAGGGGACTAATGACACGAATGACCTTACAAAGAATGAATTTAGGGGCTAATTTTGAGGAAAATTTCTTAGATGCATCCGATAAGACATAATTCTTTTTCCAAACTTGTTCGCCCAAGGCAAAGGAAATATTTCGTTTACGTAAGTTATAGTGGTCCTTACTCTTTTCGTAAGCTTTTAACAAATTTTTCCTAACGTCGTTAAAGATAGAAGGTAATGACTGTTGGTCTTTGTCCCAGCGTACTTTATCGTCAAATTCAATTACGTTAGTATCGTCAGGCACTAAACCATAGTAACTCCCATCGATTGGGGTATATCTTCCAAAAACAAGAAATGACGGAGTGAATTGGGTTGCTTCATGTTTAGATGTACGCAAAGCTTGAGCAATTTTAAAAATATGTTTATCCCATGTATGGTCTGAATCAATATAGGAAGAGATAGCGGTAACTAAAACTCTATTTACTTTTCGGTAGGGTTTACTTGAGGATGGTATTTCGCGTTAAACCAAATTTTTTGTACTTTGTAACTTTTAACGAAATTCTGAAAATCTTTAGAGATAAATTGTGCCCCATTGTTACAAAGAATAATCTGAGGGACACCAAAGATAAGAAATACATTTTGTTCTAGGAATTTAATTATAGCAGCAGATGTAGCTTTACGTAAGGGTTGCACCATAACAAATTTAGAAAACCAATCGGTGACAACTAAAAGATATTGGTTACCTTTTTTCGATCGGGGCAGAGGTCCTAATAAGTCAAGCGATATTAATTAAAAGGGATAAGATACACGTTTAAAGTTACCCATTAAACCAGAGCGAGCGTCTTGTGAACTCTTATGAGAACCACAAATTTTACAGTTCTTAATATAGCGACAAACAGATTGCTTTAGTGTGGGCCAGTAATATAATTCAGATATTTTAGCGAGAGTTTTTGTAACACCAAGGTGCGCAGCTATGGGATCATCATGACATAATTTGAGCACCTCACTGCGATTAGCTGTAGGGACGACAAGTTTCCATTCAGGAATATTAGATATTTTATTAGGTGAAGAAGATACAAATTTATATAATCTATTATTAGTTACACGAAAGGTAGGAAATTTATCGGGATTGTCAGAAACTTTTTTAATCATATTAAGATACCAGGTATCAGGAATTAAATTTGGAATGTTAAGAGAGACAACATCACGAGATAAAGCATCAGGTACGATATTTAATTTGCCAGGCCTATGCCTAACATCAAAAGTGAATTGAGAGATACGCAAGTTCCATCTTGCCAAACGACCTGCGGGTTGTTTTAAGTTATTAAGCCAAGTGAGAGCTGCACAATCAGTGATTACGGTAAAATGTGTACCTTCAACATATCCTCTAAATTTCTCGATGACAAAGATAACGCCCAATAATTCTCGTTCAGTAGCTGAGTATTTTTGTTCGGCAGAAGTTAAGGCGCGACTTGCATAAGCGATTGGATGTTCTAAACTATTGCTCACCTGGAACAACATTGCACCTAAACCAGTAAGCGAGGCATCGGTTTGTATATAAAACTTTTCATCGAAATTGGGTGAAATTAAGATAGGAGCTGAAGTGATTAACGTTTTAATTTGTTCGAAAGCCTGTTGGGATTCTAAATTCCACTCGATAGTTTGGGATTTATTTTTATTTTTAATTAAATGTTTTAAATTTAGTAATAGCATCGACTTTAGCAGGATCTGCTCGTAGGCCAGTTCCATCGATAATAAAACCAAGGAATGTAAGGGACGAACAACAAAATTGACACTTTTCCCAGTTTATCTTAAAACCTGCTGCATTTAAGCGTTCTGCAACCTCATTTAATGTGGCAATATGTTCATCAAAGGAGCTTGAGATAACTAAAATATCATCCAAAAATACAAAGGCACGTTCCTGATGTAACATAGGACCTAACGTTTGATCCATAGTACGTTGTAGGGTTTGTGGTGCGTTACACAGACCAAATGGCAAAAAATTATATTCGAAACGACCTCGGCCTGGAACACAAAAAGCGGTTTTTTGACGAGAAGATAGGTCGAGAGGTATTTGATAAAAAGCTAGTCTAAGATCGATAGATGAGATAAATTTTGCGTTTCGAAGCCGGCTTAAAATAGAGTCAGTTCTTGGTAAAGAATAAGCATCAGAAACAGTCACGGAATTCAACTTTCTGCCATCAAAACAAACACGCCATTCGTCATTCTTCTTACGAACTAGTAATACGGGAGACATCCAGAGTGAATTTGAGGGAGAGATAACACCAGATTCTAACATTTTATCTATTTCAGCATACAAATGCTTTTGTAATAAGGGATAATAAGGGATATTGACGTTGCTTAAAAGGGAGGGCATCACCTGTGAAGATAACATGTGTTGCGGTAGTAACACAACCAAGTTCAGAGGTATTAAGTTTACGAAATTTGTCAATTGTAGAGTTAAGAATTACATTTTGGGAATCAGTAAGAGAAATTTTGTTAGATATTCCTGTAGATGCACAGGAATTTGTTTTAAGAGAAGTTTGCCATGAAAAATCCTGGAAATAAAGCGACAGATTAAAAAGTTTACAAAAATCCACACCTAGTAGAAAAGGATAAGCTAATGCAGGGACAATCAAAAATGAAACATCACGTTCAAGTGATTCTACTCGAATTTTTAATTAAGGGAACCCGTTACATATATTTGATTATCGTCAGCTAAATTTATGGAAGTTTTTTCGAGAACAATTTGAATTTTAATATTTTGTTTGGATAATTGCTGAAGACCTTCGTTATTTATAAGGGAGCATGAGGAGCCTGTGTCCAATAAAGCTATTACATTTAAGGAATCAATCGAGATGGGTAAGTGTGGGCGATTATCAAAGGGTTTCTTAACAAGTTGTAAAGCGGCAGACTTTTTATGGTAAAAGGAATTAACGGTTTGTAGCCAATTAGACCATTCAGACGGGGTAGTATAACATAATTCTTCTAATGAAGGTAAGACATTTTGTACATTAACAGTAGCGATATTATTGTTAGATAAATTTAATAACGGTACAGCGTTAGAGGTAGTTTTATGGTTTAAGTTTATTGACGTCTGGGTCCGTTGAATGATTGGTGTTGAGGACGATTTTGATTCCTTGAGATATTCACGCCCTGAGTAGAAATATCTCGACGGGAGTTTCCCGATACATTAGGATTACAATTCGTGCAGTTAGATTTATAGATATTTGCGCGACCACAACCATAACAAAAAATATTTTTGTGGTATGTGCAGAGATTATAGTTATGTCCACTTCTCTTACAGTTCCAACAGGTAAGTGAGTTATTTATTGCGGTAGAAGGAACATTAAGGGTAGATACTTTATGAGAAGCTCGAGCTTGACAAGCTAAATCGGGTTCTAAAAGGCCAGATTGTTTTTCTGGGAGGGGGGGGCAGTATTTATAAACTCTTAACTTTACTTCCTGAAGAGAACGACATAAATCTTTAAAGTGGGCTAAGGAAGAAATGTGTTGTAACGCCAGACGTTCAGAAAAATAAGGATTTAAATTTCTAAGTAACTGATCGATAATTTCAGATTCTGAAGGTTTATTATCGAGTCTACTATATAAGGCTTCTATTGAGGTAATGAAGGAAACAACATTTTCGTTAGGTCCTTGAGTTCGATTTCGTATCTCGTTCCAAAGGTCGGTAATACAACCATGCGGAAGAAAATCTCGTTTTAAGCACGCAACTAATTCCTCCGAGGTAGAAATTTGATCTCGAATATTTCGGTACCAGATCAACGCGGAATCGGAAAACAATTCACCTGCTGAAACAAATAAATCCTGATCGGTACACTGCCGAGAAATTTTAAAATCATTAATTCTGTCGAGGAAAGACAATAAGAGACTTGAGGTCGAACCCTTGAAAAGTTAGACCCCATTTGTAAACAGGTATCGATTTCCCTAATAGTTGAGCTTGGGCAAGTACGAGATTTGGTAACGGTGACGATATATCTGTGTCTGCGTTCGGATTGAGTCTCTCAAGAACAATCCCTTCAAGTAATAATATTTCTGATAGAAAAGTTTGTTTAGCTAGGTTCGCTTGTTCATCGTCATATAGGGACAATAATTCTATACGCTGTTTGACATGGGTTATTCTCAAAACTAAGCGCTTTAGCTCGATATCACTGGGGCCGGGATCTATTCTATTTATTATACTAGTTATATCGTCTAAAGACAACTTGATTTCAGATACGTTATGAGGCCAATCGGAAACGATTTTCTTTAAAATAGGGACGCCCCTCATTTCCTGAGCTAAAATGGCTCTAAGTTGTAATCGTCTATCATTTTGATTAGGGGCAGGAGTAATATCTCTACACTCAATCTCGTAAATGAGCTCCAAGGACTTAAGATGTGAAATATTCATCTTGAATTTATATTTGAGACACGATATATATGAGATACACAATACTGAGGTAATTCAGAAGGTAAAAAAAGTACAGCTACTTCAAGTCAGTACGGTAAAGATATTTAAAGGTAAAAATTTCTTATAAAAGGCATTTGTAATGTATAATATTCAAATTTAATCACGGTAAGTATCCAAATCACTAAAGAAACACGTTTAGAACTATAAGAGGGCAAGATTAGTGTTTAACAAAAGAAATATATTATTGATAAACTACAAAAAGACACTCCAAATTATAAAAAAGGTAGGTAATGTGCTATTTAACCAATGCAACAAGATCCCGTTAATCTAGCATTTTCAAAAGATATTCTAAAAAGGCAATTCACTACATTAAACGTTTTTAAACATAAGGTTTCTTTAAAAGTAAGTTCGAATATCATAATCAAACAGGTAAATGACTAAGACACTTTTTTTTAAAGTGTAAACACACAAGATAATTTATGTACGGTTTTTTTTAAAACAAGCAAGGGTTATGTTTTAATCTAATATAAAGTAGATGATTTTCGTAATACACAGTGTTTAAGGCAGGCATTACTTATTTATTTATTTGATTGTTTGTTTATTCATATCTAAATAATACACTTACCAGTATAATACAGAAGTAAGGTTATGGTATAAACACTTCCTAAAAACTTATATTTGTGTGTAAAAAAATAACTATGCACTGAACAATAAAACTGAAGTCAACAAACAGATCCCACGTTCAAAATTAACGGAACATTATATTAAAACATATTTTATAATCAACAGCTATATTTTAGTTTCAAAATGGCGGTACACCTCTAGTACCATAACAATTATTTTTGACATCTTAAGGAATGTGGTGTGTTCCAAAACACGAATATAGGGTTTTAAGGTCAACAGATATTAGATAATTGATTTTTTTAGTAAAAAAGCTATAAATAACATTAGATAATACATTCTATATTCATGAAAACAAAAGAAAAACTCTTATTGCACTTTCACACGTTGAAGGCGCCAATTCTTACAATTTAAAAGCGCGAAAACTTCCGCACATAAAAATTAAGCTAAGAAAATGTTTAGTGCCACTTTGGCACGTAACAGAGAAGAAAGTTGTTAGGTGGAAGGAAAATGTGGAAGCAAAAGCGTAGAGGAAAGCTTTGTAATGAAAAATTTAGAATGTGAAAGATGGAAAGTGTAAGGTAGGAGATGGAAACGGAATGTAGGAGGTTGGAGATAGGGGGTCAGTAGGAGGGAGGTCGGAGGTGGGAGGTGGAAAATGAAAGATGGACGGTGGTAAGTTAAATCGGCGCGGTGGTGGAAGTAGACACAGTCATTTTACCCTACTACTGTAGTAGCCTATAAAATTGCTACGGGGCATACTTCCGTTCTGGACAAATCTAAATTATTAACTTAACGTCTACTTTACCCGTAACAGATCATTTGATAATGTAAGTCGGTGCTTCTTTTACTTAATGGCACACACCATACGCAACCTCTTAGAATAGTGGCCTTCTTCCACCCATTAAATGTGGTTCGAATTACTTCTTTTAATATCACCTCTGAAAATTTTCTGAATTGAATTATACAACCTAATATTCATCAGAGAAATCATTAAACAAAACAATACTCATAATTGTCTATTTATTTAATTTTCATTGGATATTTTAGCAAGTATCAATATTGGTCCCATAACAGAAAGAAAGGTGAATGTGTGAATTGCCATTATTTAGATACTCTATACATTCACTTCTATAGATTGTAATCAAGATGACTGTGCAAGTTACACTCATGCAACAGACCATAACGTGACCTTTGTGGTATTCTTTGTACTTTTAATACTTCATTTAATTTCAATTTCCCTCAGCGGAAGAGACAGAACATTCATTTACGCAGAAGAAAGTGAGATCTGCTTTATAAGTAGGTCTGTTTAGCTGAAGAATTTATACTTACATAGGGCAATAGTTGCATACGTAACTGTAGTAGGTTTTTCCTATTCGATTACCAACCCTATCGCATTTATGAAAACCACAACCAACTTCGTGAGTCGTAGCCCAAACCATTTGAGTATAATGACCAATCGAGAGTAAATCGTTGCTGTCTTCGCCGAATCGGTAATGTTCTTTTTCTAACCACCATGTTTTAATGGCGAAAAGCCTGAAATAAAAGAAGTCAATTAACTGAGGTTTAATTATATCAGACGTAATGCGCGATTTGGCTGGATCATTAAAATTTTAGGGAAGAGTAGGGAAATACCGCGCACTTAAGAAAAATTGCAATAAGTTCACACAAAGCATTTCCTATAATGTGTAACGCGTTCGCGTTACTTTAGATATAAACCAGATAGGAAAATGAATAATTTTGCATTTACAGAATGCAGACAGACACACCGTGTATATTAAGATTATACTAACGCTGAACGCAAATTAAACATGCTTTTTAATTCCTTTGTTTATAGAAAATATGATTTCAGTTAGGACAATTAACAATAAAATTAATTTTTACTAAAATTAATTGGTACATTTTAATGCAATACCAAGATAACGCATTAGTCATTAAGTCGGACAAAAGTTACGACAATAAACCGCATGTAAATAACTGAAATAAAAGTTTCATAAAATACTGTAACATGTCTTTTGGCTCAAGCCTGGCCATATTACAACGTACTTTGCACTTTATGAAATAGTTGTGTTTTCCCTACTCTAAAAACACATTTTATTATCACTTGGAATTGTTTTATTTTGAATATATGTTCACATTTACCCTTGTACTAGAAAATAACGCTAGACACAGAAATTATTCTTTCGTCGAACCATGTGTATTATAGTTTGGTTCCACAATTGATTTTGCAGGGTCCAAATACGGCCTCTAAATAAAATTCCAAGTAAAACTTCAATTATCGCTAAATATATCTACAACTTTACTCCGAATATATCTCTGACTCTACCTTAACCTCAAATGCAACATCGATGCCTATATCTACAGTTATTTCTATATAAATTTCTATCTACGATAATGTCTTTGGTCGTCGCATTCTTCATAAATTTCTCTCAACGTTTTATATAAAAAACTATGATATGCAACAATTTCACCTACATAATATAAAATATTTAGATGCCGTAATGTTTTTTTGATGGAATCTAATTCTCTACAAATTCAAATATTTGGCGGACAAGATGTTTATCTATTTGTAAAGTTGAAGACTTTGCCAAACGTTACTTTGTGGACGAGTCACCAGATATTTTCTACAAAATGCCATGTAGAACTCGAATAAAACTAAAATATAGGTAACAATGTAAAACAGTTACTTACTCCAGATATGAGTTTTAGTAAAGTTTTTTTATTGTAAATAGCAATGCATAAACACTATAACCTAACGTTTTACACCATTGGTTTTGGGTTCTGCCTATCTTGCACTCAATTAAAATGTGCTCTTAAATATTTTTTTACTGCTTATGACATAACTCTGTGAACATACAAAATTTCATGAATTTTCTATGGTTAAAAGGTTTACGAGCAAATAACTTAAAATTGAAACAGAACTATTTTATTGTCTTTACAAAAAGCTTTGTGTAGCAACACAGTTTGAAGATGTAAATAAAGACTTCACCAGTGATAAAAATAAGCGCTACGCGAGCTTTTGATTGACCTCGTTTGCAAGTATCGAAAAGAAATTTTAACCATATACAAGAACTTGGAAACTAGTGTGGACACCTGTAATAAGGAGGTTTTGTACCTGCGGGTCAGCTCAAAGAATAAGGTTTGTTTTGTGTTAAGGGAGCTGCTATTAGAAGCAAAGAAATGAAAGACGTGTTAAACACATTCCTAAGTTTGAAGATTAAACTTGAAATTAAACTGTGAGTACAATATGGGCTTTTCTTGTTAATGATTTATAATTATGTACATGTGGACTTTAACTATAATGGCTTAAAATTATGTAGTGGAAAATTAATAGCGTAGATGATTATTTTGTCGGACTATGTAACAGCGACGGAACTTGTTTTATTTTAAATTCAGGTCCAATATTTTCAGGAAATAAAGTTTGAATATTTCGAAAAATTAGAATATAATGTGTATTAACTTTAAATTATTTTTAATGGACAATTGAATAACGAAAAGAAAAAGTTGGTGTTCAAATAAGTTTTCTGTGTATTGTTAATTATGGCATTTTTAGAAATGTAATTTAGAATGTCGTGTATATCAACATTGGAAACTGGAGCAATGGTGAGGTAGTATTGCTATTGATTTAACGTTTTTCTTTACGATTTTTTTCAGTAATACTTGGCCAGTTTGACTTTAAAAAATTTAATTTTTTAAGAAAAATATATTTGTATTCGTATTGCAATTATGTAATCTTAATAAAAGTTAAATTTAGGTTGAATTTTATATGGACGTATTAATAAACAGGTAAAAATAGATAAATGTGAAAAGAAATCTAGCCACTTCAGTGATAAAGTCGTATTTGGGAAAGGCACTTTATTTTAAAAAGTTTCTTTGATAAGACAAAATTAGTGAGCGTTTTTAAGGTATTGTAGAGGAAGATAAAGTAATGTTGTTACGTGGTTAGATAATTCTATATTTAAGAGGAAGTAATTCACATTGATGATTCATTTGGTCCTAAAGCAAGCAATATTTCTGTGGTATTTAAATGCTAAAAGGGGTTAGATAATTTATTTGATAATTTATTTCAAGTTTCAGCATGTAAATATAAAAAAGTAACAATTTGTGACGCTCTTGCAAATTATTAGTGTAGGATTTAATTTTACAAAGAACATTTAGGACGCTTATATGCAATGTAGCATAAGGGTATAAGCCATGAATACTAATTAAAGTAGCGTGTGTTAATGTATATATTCTTAGAGAGTATTTAAAAATCATAAACATATTTAATCATTGTAGGTGTAGCATAGGGTGTAAATATAAAGCTTTAACAATCTGTTGCATATTTAAATAGTTGTCTAAGTAATGTTTTTACAAGCCAACATTGACTGTTACAGTTTTCAAGTAGATATGTAACCTTCAAAAAGTAGGTTATAGTAAAGAAAGCATTTGTTAAAACGCTTTTCTAAGATTTCAAGAAAGGTTAGTTGTATATTGGAGAGAGAGTGAGCATTTTAAAACGTTGAAATTCTACGGATTGTGTATAACAACAAACTGACGGTTATAGTTTTAATAAGGTTTGCAAGTATAAGTTGTAGATAAGACAAAACAAACAAACATCGAGTTCAAGGAAGGGTGACGGGCGATGTCCACTTAAGAGCGACTTATTGTTTATGAAATTGGTAATATTATGTTGTCGGTTAGAATGTTGAAACGAAACAGAACAAGAAAGGTTACCTATGTAATAAGTAAGAATAGAATAGAGACGTAACGTATAAAGTATTCTTTAACATGGAATAAAACTAAAATAAAGATAGAAGATATTAATGCATATAAATAGAAGAAAGTTGAGCTTATTTGAATGTTATTTAGAGTAGGTATTTTATCAAGGACAAATGAAACAAAGAAACAAAGAAAGACTATCAGACGAAAACAAGTATAGTTTTGAATATTGATTAGAGAGGGTAATGTTTGATTACTGCTACAAGTGGACAACAAGCGCAACAAGGAAAGACATATTTTGAGTGGGATTATTTGTTGGATTGGCATGCAAGTGGTTAACTAAACAAAGAGGGATTAATTTGGCAGAAGTAGTAAGAGAAAGAAAGACGTACGAAGTTTGTTAAATTTGGGGTTTAGACTAGGCAGTGGAATACAAACATATTTGGTGGTTAGATAAGGTAAGCAATAGTAGATTGAGGGAGTATGTTGAAGGAAGATGGCTATAATGTGTGTATTATGGAAGGCGTGTTTGAACATTAACTTGGGTTTAGTAGGCGCTAAATTTTGAAGAAGTGAGTGTTAGTTGCGAGAGATACAGAGAAAATAACTACGTGAGCGGGTTTGTGCCGGAGCAAAATTCTAGGATTTAGATGGCAGTTAATGTTTTATATAGAAATTTCAGGGAATTGAGTGAACGTTAGCGTGTGGTTTTTAAGAATTGGGTAACCGTTGGAAGTTTATTGAGAAGCGTTGTTTGTTTGTATCGACGGATTTTTGAGAATTTAAGAGCTTTAGAGGCGCACAAAAGCCTATATAAACACAAGGTTTTTGTGGTGGGGCTCTCTTATCTTCGCTTCTTTATATGCACTAACTACTACGCTAGTAATAGTGAACGAGATTACAGCTGACTTGTCTACAAGTGATAACAGTCTTCGAGTACAGTTTAAAATATAACTGACACCAGTGCTGTTGAGATTCGACCAGCTGTCAGCAAAGGTATTACAGAAGGTTTTAAAAAATGAAAATAAGTAGCAGACATACATAAGTAAGTACCGACTGCGTGATATTTGATTGGGTGCATAGTAGGCACATTAATGGAGTAGAGGTCCATGGTAGAAAGATTTGATTGTTTACCTACCGTAAATGGGGTCTGTAGCCGAATTAGAGGAATTTGGAAATCTCTGGTAATCGAGAATAGCAGCTAGCAGTTACCATTGGTGCAGTCCTGATTGTGGACATTCCTGAAGGCGCAGCTACTGGTAAATGCCGCAGACGTCGATGGTATGGGAGCAGAGCCATAAAGAGTAGAAATCCAGGTAACCAATGTTCATTAAAAATTTGCTTTTTGTGTTTAATTGGTGTGCAATGACTTTGTACTTTATGGGTATGTGCTATGGAACTAACAATAACTTTTATAATATTATTTTTCTATAGTTTATTAAAAGGGGAATTTAAATTACTAAAATGATTGTTGTACTATTTTATAATGTGCAAGGTAAAGGGGACTTTTGTAATTTGTTGTGCTGAAATTAGCACGAGTAAATAAATGTTTTACTATGAGCTCGTATTAAGTGAGGGGTAACGTAAGGTTGGTGGTAAAGCCCTGTTACTTTTAATGATTATTAATTTGAGTAATATGTGATAAAATGTATTATTTGAAAAGGGAATAACATGTAAAATAGTTAATCTGAGAACTAGACGTTAATGATGATTTTTGGTATATAATTTTTCTCTTAATAAATCTAGGAGAGTTACCGTTGTAGCATGTTTCTTTTTGTGGTGTAGTTATTTTTCAGACAGGAGCAGAGCAGGCGTGGCAAACTACACTGTTGGAGTTTATTTCAAAGATAACTTCAGAGCATTAGAATACCCAAGCGTGGAGTATACTACAGAGAAGAACTCGTAGCATATTTGACGACCAAGTGTGGGGCGTGAGATTATAGAGAGCTCAAAAAATTATATGGCTCCTAAATTGTGGGCCTTATTATAGCAGCATTTATGGCGTCCAAGTCGTGGAGCCGTAGTAATACCATTTAAGGTTTCCATTGTTTAAGCAGTCTTTAACAGACAGCATATCGCAGAATTTTATGGCGCCCAACGTTGCTTCGAAGTTGTGGGGCGTTTAAAATATAATGTTCATCTCATTAGTAAGTAGTTCGTGAACGTAGAGTTTAGGGCAGTTATGACGACCCAATCGTGGGGCCTTAGTACAAAGGGAAATCTAGGGATATATAATATATATATATATATATATATATATATATATATTGCAATGCAATCAATGACTCATTTGCTGTATAAGCAATCATACAAAACTGAATCAAAAACCAAGATATGTAGATACTTTTTGTTGTAAAACAATCTTACTAGTTGTCTTATTCTTCTATAACACTACGAAAAACAAAACAGTAAGCATAGGTATATCAGTTTACTTACCATGGCACTTGATGGGAAGAAACAAATATGTTTTGTCCACAAGAGCCGTAGTTATCAATGTGCCTTCCAGTTACGTCATCGTGTACTAATAGCATACATTGTTCTGCCCATCTCTGGGCTGCTGTTGCTACACCTTCATGCCATGTCTGAAACAAATTTTTGTAATGTACCAAATACCCCCGTCTGCAGGTAGATTTTGACAATGAGCGAGTTGTATTTATTAACATTAATTTACGTTCTAACAGATATAGAAAAGTGCATTAGTTGTTTATATTTTTTAAATTGTAAGTGAAACAAGAGAACAAGTAAACTGATTTCTAAAAAAACTTTGCTTTATCAGTTTTGACGTTCGTCAGCAAAAAACATAAGTAGTAACAGTCGTTTGTGTGGGTAGAGCTGTGCTACTGAAGGTGACCATAAGCGTTTGTAAACCTCATTCCGAGATGATAGCACACAAAAAAGCAATAAACAATTCACTACAAAACGGTGAGAACATCATACGAAACTTTGAACTAACATCACAAGAAGTGTGCGTCACGACTCCGTGGACTTCTCACAATAACATGATCTACCACCAACAATAGTGGAAAATCAGGGGTAAGTATCCTACTTCGTTGTGTTTTAATTGCTTATTATTCCTCGCCACATACTCTAAAAGTGCCCAGAGTTAATAAATACTGACCCAGGTTTGGATCCTAAAAATCTCTAAGAATTTATCGCTTCCCCTGTGTTCAAACTGGTCGTGAATAAACCCTTTTTAAAGCTTTTTTATGATATTTCATTTCTCTACAAAAATCGCAAAAACTTAGCCACGAAATTTTTGGAGCATAATATATTATTTTTAAAAATCTATAGCCTAAATTGTCTTTTAACACAAAACAAACCTAGCGACCCTTTCAATTTTTTTACCCTATGGTCAAAACCTCTTACTATACCTTGCACTACCAGGTTTCGGACAACTTTCAAGCTAACCTAGCTAAATGTGTCGCTTTGATGGTAATTGAGGCAAGTTATTCCACAATTTAAGTGTGGATTTTTGCACATTCATGTAATTTTAACTTTTATCTACAGAATATAAAAAACAATGTACTCCTACACACAGGAAACTACCATTTCCTTATGTTTATTCGGAGTTATTCTTCTCCAGTTTGCCGTACTTTATAATTTAAATCCATATTTTCTACATACAATGTTTTTTTGAATGGTAATTAGATACGTATAGTATGTCCCGATTTTCAAACTGCAAAATGTAACGGAACCTTGTTCGTATGCTCTACCTTTTTAATTGCGCCAATAACTAACAAATTCTCTTCATCTACCTACTTGCTCTAGATTTCACCACTTAGTAATATTTATACGCCCCTCTTTTTACATAAGTTATACTTATTTATTCTCTCTTCCTGTGTAAAGCGCCTATTATTCAGCTTTTTCGTAAACTCCGTTAAAAATTATTCGCAAATAAATTGCCACATGCTATAATATTTTTAGTTTTAAATGTTGCTAAAGGTTTTACTGTAGGTAGATAAATCAAATCCAACCTATTAAAAAGAACAAGAAGTAAGATCTTTTCTAGTTCCGTACATCGTAATAAACTAGGTTTTGTTAAATCTTTTAAAAAATTTATCCTTATGGGCTCATGTTTTAGTCATGAAGCACAACCTACAGTCAAACGATTTGAGGCCCTGATTATGACTATCATATAGATCTCCATGCTGCAAGTAGACAGAAAAATTTGTTTTATATGACTAGTACAATATATAATTGTGTCGATGTACTCGTTCGGGTATCTTCGGAAATCTACGAATACAAGCATTAGAAAACGGATAGAAAATTATATAATGGATTATATCAGCTGTCCGGGTGTTCAAGAACATAATATTAATAAATTGAAAACAACAGTAAATAACTATGCGGTTGGAAATCGTTACATAATAGACGATGTATATAATTCATTAAGCAACCGTCTAACTTTGCGAGAAGACAACAACTTATATTTCAAAAATGTAGAAGTGTATTCGAAATCGGTTACAAAAATATTAAAAGGTTACCTAAAATCTAGAACAGGATTGATGTTTTGTATTTGTAATACACTACAGGGTATTTATTAGGGAAACAGTAATAAAAATCTGACTGAATTACAGCCTAAATTGCGGCACAATATTAAAATCAAAAACAAGACAAGGAATTACGTAATTTTCACATTCAGTAACTGTTTATCGAATAATTACATAGGCGTTGCGATGGCATACTAATCATACAAGTCGACATCTGAAACATCCTTTTGGACAATTCCAGTGAAAGTAAACATCGGCGGCATTTGATTGGTTGATGCAAATAAAGTTTCTCTGCAAGTTTTAAGAAAGTAAACGTTCCCAACCAACAAACTTTACTTGTACACCATAAATAAATAGAATTCTTCTAAACTATTTGTATACTCTTGATTAAGGGAAAAGGAAATAATAACTAAAATGGAAAAAAGGAGATTTAAAAATAAAGTGTATTAAGTTCTGCATATTATTTCTTGCTTCGTAGTACCGTTATCTATTTTAAAAGAAATTGCTCTGTAAACCCCTCCCCCACTCCCCTCGCGCCCCATATTGAATTCCTTAAATAATAGCTGGTCTACCTTAAAATAAATAGTTTGTTAGCACTGTCGTTTAAAAATCTACGATAAAACTCGGCAAAACGATTTACGGTTAAACCCGACGTATACCGATAAGTCACAGCAAGTATTAAAATAAAATTAGTACCGCATAACGTACCACTTGGGATAGTAAAGAGCGAAACAAGGTAGTAGAGCGCGTGAACAAGTAATGAGAAAAATAATAAATAATAAAAGGACCAAAAATAAATAAGAAGGAGGTGGGCGAGGAGGATAAAGAAGATGATAGTTGAGATATAGCATTTTTTACAAAAAAAATTGAATGCCATAGTCAAGATCAAAAATGGATACTGCATTAAGAGGGGAGAATGAAGATGCCACACGGGTGAAACTACACACCTGGGAGGAGGAAAAACAAATTATATAGAAGAAAGCAATGTTAAACGGAACCACAATATGTATAGATAACGACCAAGCATTTGAAGAAAGAGAAATACAAAGGTAACTGAAGAAAAGAGAACGAAAAGGTAGAGCGAAGAGAAAAAATAGGATTCAAATCCTTACTATTAGATGGGAAGAAATACAAGTAGGACCTGAAGATACCAGAGATAAAAAGTGCAATCAAAAAATCGATAGATATTAATGGCGATCATTTCTGTACAAACGGCACAAAAAAATTTTACCAGGTAGGTAACGGGAATAAGAAAAAGATAATAAGAATAGGAACACGGAATGTGCAATGACTAAACAAAAGACAAGAGGAGATTATAGAGGCAATACAGTAACAGTTTGACTATTTGGGTGTAACAGAAACGAAACAGAAGAGAAGAAGTTTTGTACAATTGAAAGACGAATAAGATGGAGGTGAGGGGTGGAAGAACAATGTAGAGAATCGGAAGGAGTAGGACTCATCGTGAAAGAATATAGACTAGAGAATGTAGTAGAGGAAGAATATGGAATTGGGAGATTATTATAGAGCCGGTCGGGGTGCCTGTGTCTAGAATAACTACAGTAGAACATAAACTAGGCATTTATGTACAAAAGATGATTGATTACTCCTGCGGCGTTACACTTTTCGAATGAACTTGATTGAAGGGTACAAGGATTTTACATTTAAGAGTTATTTAGAGTACAATAGGAAATCTCAAGAATGTTATTTTCATAATTCCAGTATGTTCTAGAATAATCTAGAACAATTGGCTAAGGTATAAATTGCCGTTAAGGGGTTATGGAGTTCAGTCTGTTTGAAACTTTGATTGCGATGTGTTTTAGTTTAAAACTTAAAGATGTTATCTAAATGGCTGTCTGTATAAATTCTCTGAATTACTGTAGTAGCTAAAATTAATAATTAGTGCTTGTATAGTTAATTGCAGTGCTCCGATAGTAATTAGGAAGATAGTATCGTTGTTTAACAAGATAATACTTGTACTATTAGCGATTAGCTAAAAATAAAGCGTTGGGAAAGGTTTTAGAAATTTTATTGTAGCTGCGAGTTGTTGAAAAGGATTGTATACTCAGTTTGAAAATAAAGTCCTGTTGTTATTGCAGATAAAGTTTTTGTTGCATTATTATCAGAACAGGTAACGATAGACAAAGCGGTCTGGAACATTGTAATTGCATATGCATTAAACGAGAATGCAAAAAGAACAGAAAGATGATTTTTGGAGCAGTTGAAAATGGAGCTAGATAAAAGAACGAAATACGTGTGGGATTTGAATTGTAGAGTAGACAACGAAAACAAAGAGAACGAGAATCACATAGGAAAATTTGTAAAACGGTTGAGAAATGCGAATGGAGAAAAGGAACTAGAAATATGTATAGTAAATAACTTGGTTATGAAACATATGAAATCGTGCGCAAAGATGTATATAAATACACAAGAAACGTAAAATCAAAAAAATTAAAAATCAATTAACGACTATTTTTTAAAGGATTTGGAAAACTAAAAAGAGATAAAAGATGTAAAAGTACTAAAACATGACACTTTCTGATAAAAATTAAGATATGCATATAGAAAAACTAGGAACCTAGGGGAGAAAAGATAATTACAGAAAAGTAAAAAGATGTCCATCGAAAAATATGAAAATCCGAAAATCATTCCAAGATAATATAAAAAGGAAATTAAAAGAAAGAGTTAACGATCCAGAAATACAGGAGAAATGGGACGATTTAAAGAAAATAGAATAACAACAGCTAGAAGTAGTTACAGAATAACAAAAAGGTCAAACATAAAAAGCGAAAAAAAGCAGATGGTGAGCGGAGAAATGATAGAAACTAACGGAAAAGAAAAAATGGAGAGAGAAGATATATACAGACAGGGGGTGGAAGCAGACTAGAATACGTACAGAAAGGGAAGAAGTGAGACGAACATATTCATCAAGCACGAAAGACGAAAAACATGAAAACAGTTTGGGAAAACAATGAATGGAAATTATAAAGAAAACCAGAAACTATTCTGCAGTCAAATAAAACAACTAGAAAAGACGTAATTGACAATAAAGGTTAAAAGCTAACAAACGAAAAGGAAATAATAACAATGTGAAATTAATAACTTCTAACCCTCTACATGTGATTTTCCAATGCTCCACCCGAAGGTATTACATTGGTCAGGAAGCGAGTTTTTTTTACCTGAAAAATTTTGAATTTTGCCGAACTCTTGCTGTTCCAAGCAAGGTAGGGATTTTTAACATGCGTGACAACACTCACACACGGGACCTCCATTTTACCTCTCATCCGATCCAAGGTGTATTTTTGTGAAAAATGCTCGCCTAACATAGTCACACACATACCAACTACACCAGGGTGCCGCCCTTCCCTCCTTCACATACCTACATGTGATTCTTCTTTCCCCCCTCCCCCATACTACTGAATCTCGGTGAAAAAGGGCATATACTTAGAAAACAATAGAAGGAAACCGTTGTGCTTCACATGTATGAGGATGATAGCATGGATAGACGAAGCTAATCACAAATGGGCTATAGAAATAGTAAGGGGAAAAAAATATCTGTGGAAAACAAAAAAAAATATCAGAAACAGGCGGGCAAAATAGCTTCTAAGACATTTTTGAGGAATAGTATCTGATATATTACAAGCAGAGATAGGAAAAAGAGATAGAGGTAGACCTACATCAGATTATCGCACGCAAATAGATAGATTCACACTGGGCAAATTTCAGGGAAATGTGTACATTAGTTCAAAATAAGAAACAGTGAGAGTACACACTGTATGTTTGTTGTGGTTTGTTTAGCATTCTTCTTAATCTTCTTTGGGAATGAAACCACTCATAGTTTTTAAAATCTATTTTATTTACGTTTCGATCCATGACCTAGGATCGTTGTCTGATAACAATGCAGCTGTAAGCAAACAACAATTACTCGAAAGGCCAAGAATGTTACATCAGAAAACAACTTTGTGTAGGAAATGGAAAGACTTGATTGGTTAAAATTAGTAAGCCAAACCCACAGACGAAGTGGGATATCAATCATATAGATTTTAAAAACTATGAGTGGTTTCATTCCCAAAGAAGATTAAGAAGTGAGAGTACACGTCTAATCAGTTCCAGGACTGAAAACCTAATATATATATATATATATATATATATTGCTGTGATAAGGGGTTGTTTAAGGGTGTATTTTATAGCAATGGTCATGTAGTAATGAGAAATTATAATAGGAAGCAGAAAACTGCATTTATTTAGGAGAAAATTGAGTAATTGGGATAGTTTGTAAATAGTAAGCATTTAACACCCTGTATATAGAGTATAAGTAGTTTTAAGCGACGCAAATAGTAACAATAGGACGCATAGTTAGCATAGAAACAAGTAATTCGTGCATTAGGTGAATAACAAATATTTAACATCCGGTATATAGAGTTTTAGTAATTTTATGTAAGGCAAATAACGATATTTTTTAGTAGAAGCACGCGTATTTAAAATTAAGCATAATAAAGGTAATTAAACACGCATTCAAAAAATTCCAATCAGTTATGATAATACGGAGATAAGAGATAAGAGATAAAGCTTAAAGAAGGGTAATGTAAGTGCGTACAAACAATTAACAAGTTTTGATAAGTAAAGGTAATTAAAAATGCATAAATAAATAAGCATTATGAAAATTGAAAGTCAAATTGCATCAGGTTATTTGTGTATAATATGAAAAAGCGATTATATTTTTCAAAAACACCGCATGTCTGATAACAATGCAGCTGTAAGCAAACAACAATTACTCGAAAGGCCGAGAATGTTACATCAGAAAACAACTTTGTGTAGGAAATGGAAAGACTTGATTGGTTAAAATTAGTAAGCCAAACCCACAGACGAAGTGGGATATCAATCATATATTAACAGCGAGGATGATAACAGAGGTCGGTTTTCAACTCGACAAGGTCAAGCTGTGTCACTATGAATCAAAGAGTAACGCGTACGAAATAAAATATTGATAGTAAAAGTGTTTAATGACAGACAGTGCTACGAATAAGAAAATTCCAATGCCGATTAACGTAAGTAGATTTTGGGGAATTTATTTAAACTAAAATGTAATAATAATAGGGCTCTAAGTTTGACGACAATAATTCGAGGGAGATGTAATAAATCTAAGTGATGTTAACGATCCAGAAGGAGACGATAACATTCTAAGTGCGACGACAATAATTCGAGGGTGCATAATAATTCTAAGTCTAAGTCTAAGTTTGATGACAATGTTCTAAGTTTGGTGAGAATAAAGTCTGACAATAATAATACAGAGAGTGATGACAATAATTTAAATGTAATAATTCAAGCGTGTGGATAGATCATATTTCAAATGGGTATATAATAATTCCGAATTGGTGGAAAAATAATTTCAAATACGATGGATGGTATAATAATGCATGGAGAATTCTAATTGTTGTTAGTTGATAATGGATGCGTCGATAATTTTGGTTGCGAGAAGGAAATAAAGAAGCAAACAGACCAGGTTAGATCTTTTTAGTTTTAAGACATTTTTATTCTATTTGAATTTAAATATTGAATTTGCTTGATTAATATAAATTAGTGTAACTGAGTCAACAACAAACTTGCATACATAGAAAGTACGTAATCTAATAAAGGGGTTTTGAACATTCCACGCTACTTTTATAAAAACAATAGTTTTTTTGGTGACTTTAGATTGATTAAAAAGCATATGATTTTTGAGACAAATAAGATTTACAATATTATTTGATAGAAAGTGTATTTTATTAATTTTCAAAACTTGTATATAATATTTGTTTTCATAATATGGAATTGAATTAACGTCATTTTATAATTCAAAATAAAATAGTCGAGGCAGAATAATAACCTTAGTGGGAGTGTAACATGATTGAGATAAACACAGAGAGGTGGAGTCAAGCAAGAATACGCCATTGATACCGAGTGCGGCGTTATCACATCAAGTTTTGTTATCGGTCGACACAAGGTCGGTCTACGATAGTTTCAGTTAGTTCATAGCAACTCCAGGTAATACATAGCAATATTTATATGACGTCCAAACGATGGCGCACGAATAATTGGGAGAGTATCATAGCAATATATATATATATATATATATATATATATATATATATAGGATCATGCGTTTACCAATTACGCCACCGCAACCGATGACGACAATTGGAAAATTTATAATTCTAAATCGTATACACAACTATACATCAACCTGATTGGTAAACGCATGGTCCTAAAAAGACTAAGATACAGGTTCAAGTCCTGCCCAAGTAACCACGTCCAACTTAGCGCTTTTATTTTGGACTTGAAGACTGCTTCCTTAATGATGGCTTAGCTTCCCAAAAAATACCTGCCCTATTTTAATTTACACTCCCACCTCTTATCAGGTTTATCACGTTAGTCCAGTTTGCAAATTTTATCCATCGACAACTAAAATTTATTTCTAATTTACCCCACAACTGATTGTTCTTTTTTGATAAAACGTTTTTTCTTAATTAGTAGGAATAACCTACTTTACATAATTAACCAGCGAAGAGTGAAATGGATAGACGCACCATCCTCAGCATATTAGCAGCCGGTGGGTCCACTCGTCTTCTGAAGGTATTATGAAACATCACAATCCTTTTTTGCACTTGTTTTCTATGGGTTTGTAGAGCACGAATAGGAATCTTGTTCCCCATTAATTTTGGTTCTAAAAATGGTTACTTGTTAATACATTAGGTTACATAATTGCAGAAACTTACGTCTGTCATTTCTCCATCTTTCTGTAGATTTATGTATGGCCATGATGATAAGTAATAGTAGCAACATTTTTGGCAGCAGAGAGGGCATGCTGGAAATAATAATAACTTCTTACAAACTTTTTTCCGCTACATTGGAATGCTTTACATAATCTTGACCAAGATTTTATAAACACAAAAACACTAAGAAATAAAAGGGTTAGGAGGTACAAAAAGTTTATATGAGCAGCAGACTGTACGTAGAATCCTCCTCTTGGTTATTCTGTTAGGTAATATTTATACCAGATACGAGTGTTATAGTTTTATACAAACACAGCGTTTGTAACGCTAGCGCGTTACATAAATCAACATTAAGGAGTACAAAAGAATTTATCAATTTTGGTTAGTTAAATAAGCTTTCAGTATGAAAGCTGCCTGTAAAATTTAGAAGCTTTGGTAGAGTACATTAACGTCAATTAAATCAAAATGTAGAAATAAACAAGAGAGCGGTCAATATATATGAAATACGACCAGTAATAAAGATCGGGATTTACACTCTTCGTATTAAATTAGAAAATACAGATAGATCTTGGTAAATAACCGATATAGAATATCTTGTGGACACATTCACACGAGATCATAAGCAAGCCATTATATCACGAAATTGTATCGACACATCATAAAACCTTAATAATCATAAAACCAACCATGAAAATTTCGACGTTACATACAAATTGTGGGAGAAATTAAGAGTTCCAACAAGTTCAAAGAACACCTAATATTCATATACTCATAAATTACAGCTATAAAAAAATGCGCTACAAACGTAAACACAACGCCGCTTTCGGTATTTAATGTGAAAGTGTGAGAACAAGACGACCGATCACATAAATATTATGTGATTGGCCTTGAAAATCGAGCAGTTAAACACAATATCCCGCGAAAACAAAAAAATTGCATGCAATTACCCTGCAACAAAAACTTATAAAACCTACGAATATTATAAAAAGGGGATTATCAATCTTTCATCTTCAATTATAAAGCTTCGAATTTGATCAACCCGCAACAAGCACTGTACGGAATGAGATCGAACATCGGGTAATTCAAGTGACAGTATTAAACTCCGGAATTGCTAGTAAACAAATTCCCAAATGCAAGTGAAACGCGGAATTAAAAATGTTGTTACAGATGAAAGTGCTCTGTATTGGAAGTTTTCACTAGGCACTAAGTTGGAGCATTTGATTACTTGTGCTCGAGGGTCTTTCGGAGCTTTGTAAAGGCCCAACAAAATTTGAGTTATTGAGTTTTTGCTTTCCATTTGCTAAACGTTAATACTGTTCTATAATTAATGATTGTAATTGGTTATAATAATAAGAATAAATAAAACTTATTATTAAGAAGATTTTTACGTTGGTCCACGCTTAGATAAACCGTATTCTGAAAATTAAAAATTCCGATATGGAAAAGCATCCCAATTGTATCCGCATAATTCAAAAATAAAAATTAAATTGGTTAAAGGTTTATAATTTGTATCGCATATTTGGCCATATTTGGCCAATTAAGGGCATATTCTAGTTTTTTTTTGTTTGTTACTTATTGTAGTACTCATGTTTGTTAATATAGGTTAAGTAAATACGACTAGGAGTTTTTATCATTCTTTGTGTTTATTTTAAATTAGTAGCAGGTGAGAAACATGTACACAAGACTCCATCAACCTCTACTACAGTTAGACCCGTCAAACTGTCTTTCGGAATACCCATCTTTTAAAGCGGCTTTGATATGGGTTTCTTCAAATGGGTTGGCGCTCAAATTATTAATACCTACAATACACTACGCCAATCATTTTGCTACTAACATTCAAATATATAGCATTTGATTTGAAATATACCTAACATTATTGTGAATAGTTTATAAATTGTAAAATGCAAAGTTGTTTTAAAGAGATATTTTGATAATAATTGAAATAAACACCGAAAGGCGTCATAGATAAATAAATAGAAAAAGTTTGTTAAATTTGACCAAAACCCAGAAACTATCTATGGAGTATATAAAATGATGTGATAAGGGGTCATGTAATGGTCGTTTAACATCATTCTGTGAACTTATAACACGTCAAATCTAAAGAAAATTAAGAAATTTTTGTAAATACTCAATTTCAGTGTAGAAACACTATATAATATACGTTTAATTCAAAAACTCTATAATTTACAAGTTTTATTCATGTAACATAACTTAAGTGTACCTTAAAATAAGAATAAAGTAAAATTTTAAGTTTGAAAATGTTCCTCATCGGATATTTGCTATCAGAAGAGTAATCTATACTGTTTAAACCAGTTTATGATATGAAAACGACAACCAGCATTATTTAACGGTAAAAAAAATCTCATTGCTTTTAAAATCTTTAAAAAACATTCTTTATATAATTTAAGTAAATTAAATTATGTAAGATATTGGTAGAGTTTTTTGTGCAAGTGGATAATTAACGAATTGAATGAAGTAAAATTTTGATAAATTTGGTCATTATAAAAAGGTTTATTGAACGTAACCGATCAGCTACGGTTGAAGTCGATTTAAAAGAGATATTAAAATAATTCATATTAATTTCTAAAAGTCTGTATATATAATGATTTAGATAAGGAAAGATTTGTGAATGGAAATACTAATTAGCGAGCTTTTTTGTGGATTCTTTTTTGGTTTAAACGAGTGCTTACCTAGTGTTTGTAAAATTATGATCTTAGACTTAAGATATCGTGACAATTTTGAACTCTATCTTTAGATTTTAATATTTGTATGTAAGTATTTTTTGAGGTTACTGTTTCTTAAAGAAAATCTGTATGTAGCTTGGCAATTGTTATTTGAAAGATTGTTTGTTAAAGTGTATTTGATGTCATTACAAGTTTGATGTTTGGCTCTCGTCGTTTCATTTAAACTGAACTAACAAAGTAATCAGGGCAACATGTTTAATTCATCATCAGCTACAGATCATAGCACTTGTACTGACGCTCAACGTCAGGCATCTTCAGGGTACAATGTTTGAAGCTCGTAATAGATAACGGGCACCCTTGTTAAAAATTTTGTTTTTTTAGCTTTATTGTTTCTGTAAGAGTAAATTTGATAGTCATAATATACTAGTAAAAAGATTATTAATAGGCAGATAAATTTACTGTAAAGGTCAACACATTTTAGGTTTGAATCATGTTAAATAATTTTAGTTTCAGCAGTATTTTACTAGACTGATCAGTTGGTAGAATAAAGGACTTACTAGTGAAAGTTTTATTGAAAATAGGCGTGATGATTTATTAAATTCTGTATAACTTCTATATAACTTTCAATTTGAATTTGTAAATTTATTGATTTTTAAGTAATAGATAACGCATTTTAACTGAGTCTCGTCTTTCCTTGTGGTAGAATTTTATTTGTGATTTTATTTCACACAGGTTGACCAGCATCTGCCGCACTTGGCGTTAGGGGTTGTAGAATAAATGTAAATAATTATAACGTTAAGAAAATCAAACAATTCCACCAATTATAGGAGTAAATCAAATATTTTACAAAAGGTCAATAGCGAGCACATTGTATATAAACTACAGTTAATTTAATGCATAAGAAAGAAGCTTATTTTGCAATAATCAAACACTATTTAGCTAAAATAATAATATATACGTCTTATAATACGCTTTAAATTCAACAAACGAGTAAAGATAAGGTTTTAAGCGCAACAAATTGCATTAATATAAACACGTTATCGGGAAAGATAGATAACCTGGTATTCTAGCTATTTAATAATTTTGTCAAAAATCTCAACGCATGAATAAGTAAACGCAATCTAATACGTTATTATTAGAAAATGAAGTACGTGATTAAGAATATTACATTTGCATAGAAATCCAAAATATTTTTAATAACAAATAAATAGCAGACGGTTTGTTATACGATAAGCTTTGCACTATAAGCGACACAAATATAAAATACGTGACAGAATGAAAGGAATATTTGGAAATTCTAAAAGGATACTATGATATATTGAATGTCTACGTGCGAGATTAAATGAAAGAACAACAATTAAACCAGGGAATTTGATAAATACCAAGGTTCTATAGAGATAAGTGGAAATTACAAACGTTTATCAATAAAACAATTAAAACATGCATAGGTGGAACTTATAAATACGATAGGAAACTCGAAAATAGAGTCCATCTTCAACAAGGCACGTACCAATTCGATATAAAGTAAAAATTTACGTAGCAGTGACAATTAGTCTGTAAGGGTCAACAAAAACGTCAATTGAGAATTTGAATAATAGAGAAATCATCTTTGAGCGTTCGAAAGGTACTTAAGGGTATGTTGCATTCCAAATTTGGAAATGTACATTTTTAAATATATGAGTAAATTCCCGCCAATATTTTAAAATAGACTTGTTAATTTCCGTCATTTCGGACAGTTGCGTTTGCGCAAAAGAATGCGCAAGCGCGGTCTGTATGGCGCAAGTGCGCGGTGTGCGACACGACATTACTAGCCACGAGACGTCAAACCGGTAACATCTGCCTGTATCGTGGTATCTGTCTTTTCTCTTTTTTAGGATGTAGGTTCCCTTTTATCTTTATCTACGAGTACCTTTACCTGTATCCCTTTTGCCCTACCTACAAACGACGAAAGAAGAGGAACGATTAAATTTGGTTTCAACAATGGCGTAACGCAACCCACAACCAACAACAACGAGGAGATGCTCTGAGATACAACTGCAGAGCGCGTTTTAAGTGAGTACATTGCATTATTTAAACTATAAATTAAGAATTGTATCATTGTAAATGTGTTTGGTATTTGATACTATTTGCCGCGTAATTATGCTGTAATATACAATTGCGCAATATTGTGAAACGTGGACCGTATCAGAGGTGCCAACGTATCAGTGACGCCCATACGTGTGTTAAAAATTTGTCTTACTTTTAATTTATCTCGTAAGATAGTAGTTTTGAATAAATATTTGTAGAAAAATTAGGTTTTTACTCAAATATCTAATAATTAATAATTTTTTAAAATTTTTAGTGGTTTTTGGGTAGAAAAACTACAACTTGGCAACGTCGAATCTAGATATTTTTATCTTGTGTTGGTTCCATTGGAAGGAGCATAAATCTTAATATAACAAGTTGAAACTGTCACTTCCATAAATTATTTGTTTACATTTTTAAGTTAATTAACTATTCAGTTACTTTGTTTTCCATGTCTGTGGTATTGCTAACACCTGCTCCTCACTCCACTAACCTTGTATTCCCTCACCTAACAAACGCTAACGTTCATACTACACCTATCTCACTTATACACATGCAATTAAATAACTCCTTTTTGTTTCTTTGTTGGCAAGCTTCATTCGTAGCGGTCTACAGCTGTCGCCACCACACCATTTCTTAAATCTTATGTCGTTTTAAGAGGCTATTAATTTATCTAAATGACGTCGTAGCAAACAACTATCTGAATTTCTGTTTGTGCAATTTTATCGCTCCTCATACAAGGAAACTAGCGACGGTTACATCTGTTTATAACTCAATGATATTAGAAAGGTTTCTTCAAAACATTTTTAAAAGTTTCTATTTAATATAATTCACCTGCCAACTTTGTTTCATTTAACACTACTTGGAAACTAAAACGGTTTAAAATCTTAGAAATAAAGCTCACCGCATTTCAGAAATTACACTTATTAAATACGAGGGTTAAAATATGTATATGATATGCCCTTTTAAATGCTACCTTACACACGGAATGTTTCTAACATGACACACGCTATACATCATAAGTATTTACATTTGCAGGATACTGAAAATTAAATTTAAGCTTCTTGAAATTTTTCAGTAACATTATTAATTTCTAAACCAAGTGATTTTGGAAAGCGTTTCAAAATTGTTTGTTATTCTTTCACATGATGAATCACTAAATAAGTTACAACATGAATAAATAGTGCCCTTGTAACCCCTACATATCACAGTGATATATTTATATATATATATATATATATATATATATATATATATATATTGCTGTGAAACCTACAAAAAGCCTCACCAAAGTGAAAACATATATTCGAGCCTCTCGAATTTGGCACCAATATTTGCTGTGATTCTCGCCCTGTTGAATCTCTTCTGATAATCGCCTCTTTACTCTTTCCGCCTCGGCTGCTCACCTAGTTAAAACTTTCATCCTCTTTCATAAAAAAAACAAACACATTCCTACCACAAACATCAACGTTAACTCTATTTACATCAATATTCATAATACATTAAAATTTCAAAATTAAATTGTAGCATAAATTTCAGTATCATAAAATTTCAAGATTAAATTTGTCATCATTTTAATTTGCATCCAAAATTAAAGTCCTTGTAGGATGCCTACTAATTAATTTAACAATATTTGCAGACCTGAGTCTGAATAAAAGGGACTATCTCCCACCACTTTACGTTATGTTTAAAGCTTCCTGATTCTGAACGCTTTTAAAATTTTCTACACCACCATTCATCTAAAGTTGTTTCAGGGCTTCTCAGGAACTCATCTATGTATATCTAAATCTTGTTTTGTGAATCCAATCACGATTACGAATAACATTTGATTATTAACACCCCCGAAAAATAGCAAAGAAATTCATAATTCTTTCACGCTATACCCAAAACTGCCTACTTTTGTTTATTCATTTATCGTTACTAATTTCGATAATTGGTACAGTAATACTCGCAAATATAACTAGACTTTATTACCTTGTATCTTCTCTAAATGCACTTAATAACTTTTATCGTAGCACGAATTCTGCTTGAAGTATGGTATAACAGCAAAAATAAAGAGCAAACTGTTTTAAAGTATTGAATTAAAATCGAAAATCTAAGAGAGACCAACTCCTATAAACACGGGTTTATATAATAGCTCGCCTGCACGTCGGATTTGTCCCGCGACGGCCAGTTTTCAGAATTTCGCATTCTCTGTGCCCTTTTCGACAGCTCGGCACGCGATTCTACAAAATTTGCACTCGCGTCAGTTGAAAATCTCAGAAATTTTCACACGGCTCGCAAACATATCCGAGAACAACTAATTAATTTTGCATAGAAATCGTTACGTTTACACCTCTCATATTTTCATCTTATTTCCACCAATCGTAAACCTCGTGACGATGCTCAAACCCCGCCTTTTATTATCTGTGTCTCTGTTTTACCTGTTTTATCTATCCCTTTCTACCCTGGTCTGAATGGTGCAAATCGATATTCTTTATTATGGGTTATTTGAATCCACGTGGACCCGCGACGTGACTTACTTGAGTTAAATAACCCCTCAACTAGCCTGTCTCGTTAATATAAGCTACGGTTTATCCGACCGTTTCCAATATACGTAGAAGCTGCATGTTTATCTATTCAAATTTATTAGAATTTTGATATTTAAAAATACGCAGGTGTTCAATCGTAATACTTCTACGATTTGGATATTCCATTTATTTAACCTTCTTGATAGATTTGTATGCTAGCAACGCGTCTCATATTTGGTATTATGGGGTTTTTAAAAGCTTTTATGCATATTATGTATTACTAATGGTTCAATTAACTCCAATTAAACTAATAATGAATAGCATTGACTTCTACCCTTTAATTTTTAGCGAATACTAATTAAATATTAATTATTATCTGTTCACTTTGTTTAATACCCGTTACTTAAAAATTGAATTAATCAATATAGATTTCGCACGTAATTTCCATTTGTTTCTTGGAACAATTAAATTAAATACACGTTGAGCATTTTAATTCTGCTTCTTTTTATAGAAAGCGCCTAGTGAATAATTTAAATCCCTTATTTTTAATGAAACGAATACATTTTTATGCTCCACGGTTTGAATAACGCGTATTATCTAATAAAATTCTATACAAGGTGATTAAAATTATTTGATTATATATATATATATATATATATATATATATATATATATATATATATATATTATATATATATTACTCAAATTTAGACCAGGGTAGAAAATTAATTAACGACATCAAATAATTTTGATCACCTTGTATAGAATTTTATTAGATAATACGCGTTATTCAAACCGTGGAGCATACAAATTTATTCGTTTCATTAAAAATAAGGGATTTAAATTATTCACTAGACGCTTTCTATAAAAAGAAGCAGAATTAAAATGCTGAACGTGTATTTAATTTAATTGTTCCAAGAAACAAATGGAAATTACGTGCGAAATTTATATTGATTAATTAAATTTTTAAGTAATTTTAATTTTCTACCCTGGTCTAAATATGAGTAACGGGTATTAAACAAAGTGTACATTTGGTATATATACAATTGGTATTCGCTAAAAATTAAAGGGTAGAAGTAAATGCCATTCATTATTATTTTAATTGGAGTTAATTAAACCATTAGTAATATATAATAAGCATAAAAGCTCGGAGAGTTATATTAAAACGTTCATTAGGAGCACACACCTGCAAACTTTTAAATGTCAAATTCTAATAAATTTGAATAGATAAACATGCAGCTTCTACGTATATTGGAAACGGTCGGATGTTTTAGCAGGAAATGCTAGATGAGGGGTTATTTTACTCAAGTAGGAATCCACGTGGATTTAAATAACAGATAGTAAAGGATATCGATTTGTACAACTCAGATCAGAGTAGAAAGGGATTGATAAAACGCGTAAAGCAGAGACACTGATAATAAAGGCGTGATTTGTGAAGCTTCACTAGGGCTACGATTGGTTGAAATAAGATGCAAACATGAGAGGAGAAAGCATATCAGTTGGTGTGTAAAATTAATTAGTTCTTCTAGGATGTGTTGCGAGCCGTGTGGAAAATTCTTAGATTTTCAACTTGGACGTATGCAAATTTTAGTAGAATCGCTGTGCCGGACCGTCGAAAGGCAAAATAGAATGCGAAATTCTAAAAATTGTCCGTTGCGGAACAAATTCGACTTACAAGCGGGCAATTATATAAACCCGTGTGAATAGGAATTTCGCTCTCTTAGATTTTTGATTTTATTTGATACTTTAAACAGTTTTGCTCTTTATTTTTTGATTATTCGATACTTTAAGTAGAATACGTGGTGATTACGTGCTACAATAAAAGTTATTAGTGCACTTAGAGAAGATACAAGGTAATAAAGTCTAGTTATATTTGCGAGTATTACTGTACCAATTATCCAAATTAATAACGATAAATAAATAAACAGAAGTAGGCAGTTTTGGGTATAGCGTAAAAGAATTATGAATTTCTTTGCTATTTTTCGGGAGTGAGTAATCAAGTGTTATTCGTAAACGTGATTGGGCCCACAAAACAAGATTTAGATATACACAGATGCGTTCCTGAGAAGCCCTGAAACAATTTAGACGAATGGTGGTGTACAAAAATTTTTAAAGCGTTCAGAATCTGAAGCCGTAAACATAAACCAGCGGTAATGGTGGGATGAGCAAGTTCGATGTACATTGAAGCCACAAGTGCAGTAACCTTCAGGTAAATTATGCATTTTGTTCGATCTTAGATGTTTTGGTGTGTGTTGAATATCTTTATAATTTGTTTGACAAAAATGGACAGTAGTAAATTTGTATAAACAACAAATTTGGAATTTTAAGGTAAAATTTTCTTGTATAAGTAGAAAGGAGTATTTATCAGGTTTATGTTTTTGATTAAGATGAAAATTTGGGTCTGTCTTTGAGCTCAATTAGACTAACCTGTTAAATTAACGTAAAGGGGTGGGAGATGCTCCCTTTTATTCAGACTCAGGTCTGCACATATTGTTAACTTAATTAGTATGCATCTTACAAGGACTCTAATTCTGGATGCAAATTAAAATGATGACAAATTTTAACTTGAAATTTTATGATGCTGAAATTTATGCTAAAATTTAATTTTGAAATTTTAATGTATTATGAATATTGATGTAAATAGAGTTAACGTTGATGTTTGTGGTAGGAATGTGTTTGTTTTTTTTTATGAATGAGGATGAAAGTTTTAGCTAGGTGAGCAGCCGAGGCGGATAGAGGAAAGAGGCAATTCAACGGACAAGAGAATCAAAGCAAATCTAGGCGCCCAATTCGTGAGGCTCGATTCTTATATCACAACAATATATATATATATATATATATATATATATATATATATATAAATATATATGATTAGCAATTACCGTAAGTGACATGGAAATCTGTAGACTTCGAGTTTTAGTAAATTGAGTAATTTCAAGTGGTCAAAAATGTGTATTTTGCACTTTTAAAATTTTCTAGATTATAAGAACCCCCTACATGACGCCACTATAAAAATTAAAGATTTGTTAACACAATTTCCGTTTATCTTACTTAATACTTACATCAACAGATTTTACTAAGCCTTTTGTTTAAATAATTTACTTACTTGATAGCAAAAAATATTTCGAAACACTTTTGCACTATTTAGCAGACTATTTGCAGAGAAACCAACACATGATTATTTGATGCCGTCACCTACTTAATATTTATTAAAGTTTATGAGCTGTATTTAATTGCACTAGATTGTAATAGTGATTTAAGCATCAATCGCCAATTCTTATGACAAATTGAATGGATATTAGAGGACGCATACCAACCCATTTATCTTAATAAGTTCTTTAATATTGTTAATAACAAAAAGTTGTTTAATGAGACCAAATTACAGATTTGCGAAGGAGGCAATCAGTTAAATGCAAATGCAGGCGGATTGTTTAATTTATATTAGTAAGACTTCCTCCTGTGTTGTTTAAAAAGAATGAGCTAATGGTCTCCATGTCCCGTGTACGTTTCTTAGAGTCCAGTTTATAAATAAAAATTTTATAAATTCCAAACCAAAATCTGCGTAATTCCACACATAGTCATACACAAAAGCAGAAATAAACGCCATAAACTCATTAATCCACCAATGCCTAAATATATTTTTCATCGTGGTCGGAGTGGGGACCTAAGAAAAAGTCTAAGTGCTTCAAAAACGGTTTGCAGATAGAGCTCATATCGTTGTTTTGTAGGATGTATGAGAGGGACAGAACAATTCCTGCCGGTAAAACTATAGTGCAACTAGGGGGTAAAAACGGCCGTAATAAAAGCACCTACTTGACGCTTCCAAAGCAAAGCAAGTGCGCCAAATATAGAGTCATTACAGAAATGAGAAAATTACTCTTACAGTTACTCGCTAGAGAACTAGAAGACAGCAGTAGAGGGAATGCAAGAACATAAAATAGCAAACATATATAATTGGCCCGAATGACCCAAAAAATACCCATGACTTTCAGAAAATTAAGGTGAAGCCCAACGTACAAATGTATTAAAAATGTTATCTACTCCTTTAATTAGACGAAGGAGACCAGTTGAGGCGCCACATCCACCTCCACCAACTTAACCATTACCTCCACCACCTCCTTCTTCCCCACCTCCTCCTTCAGCACTTCCACCACCACCACCACATCCTCACACGTCATTAACCTAACACAACCTAACTTTTAATCACACCCCTATGACATTACACCCACCATATTTCTTGCTCTCGACGGTCATTTTAAGATAATTGTCACTTTGACAAATTTGCTATCTTTCACTACGTTGCAACGGCTATTTATGCACACCCTTGACTTTGACACTCATACGCCATCTTGGTACAATTTGTAGTTTACACCTTGTATATTTGTATTTACGAGCATTAGTACGTTACATAATTCCCAAAAGGTACTTCTGATCAACTCGATGATGTTCAGTAAATGATGTTTGGAAATGGTCTCCTCACCTTCGACCTTCCACCACCACCGTCTACTTTCTACCTTCCATCTTTCGCCTTTTACATTCCACCTTACACATCTTAAAATCTCAGATCTTAATTATTACCTTTCACCTTCCATATATGAATATTTAGAAGCGTATAAATTAAACCGTTTTGTATTACTCTTCATACAGGTAATAAATGGACTTGTTACGTGCAATTCCTGTATTTAAATATTTCTGTGCTTACTTAATTAAATTTTACATTCCTTACTCCATTCACGGGCATTTGAGTATTTATTAATGATTTCGACTGCCCTTTCTATTCAAACGTTTCTATTTAATCACTTCAAATTATATTAAATACTTCAAATTATTCTATTTTGATACAGCGCTCAAATGTGGTGTTCTGTTATCAAGGCCGTCTGCTAATCTCTACACCTTACTTAATATAAGTTGTTAACTAGCTTATGTTACATTTCTATAATTTCAATGCGGAAAGTTAGGCAACTCATCCTACGCGTCTTTATAATTTCGAAGAGGTTGGTTGTATATATTTTTTATCTGGTATTTAGACACGTTGACGTATAGTCGTGTAGTTTAGAACACTAGAACCGATTGCCACTATCGGTCAAAGTTTTGCTTGTTAAAACATTATAGTAAGTTTTGATGTACGAGTTTACCAAAGTGCTTTCCAAAACAAGTGCAAGTCAGTTAATTTTCCCTAGTTCTCTGATTGCCAGATGGAAGTTTTGAGGGAAAATGATTTATGTGATTTGATTATCTACACATGGATGCTTTCGAGGCAAGTTACGATTTGAATGTAATTTCAACAAAATTATTATTCTTTTGACTTTCTTTGCGAGAACGGAATAGAATTGCTTTCTAAATACTCCCTGTATGTTTGTTGTGTTTGTTTAGCATTCTTCTTAATCTTCTTTGGGAATGAAACCACTCATAGTTTTTAAAATCTATTTTATTTACGTTTCGATCCATGACCTAGGATCGTTGTCAAAATAATAAAACTTCAAGTTTGACGTTTATGACATAAATTGAAGGTTACTTTGATTTATTGATGTTTGAAATATTTGGTTTGAGTACACTAAGCAAAAATTTTTAAAGTTTAAAAGAATGATTGCCTTCAATTTGTGTTGCGACCTGGGATCGACTTTCCTATGGTAGCCAATACGCTTAACGTGAAATCAGCTGATTAATTTTTATTGGTGAATTTTATATAAATTCAATAATTTGGGAAACATTTTTTAACATGTTTCTATTTATACAATTGAGAGATTTCTGATTTTATGTCTTATTTTACCGAGATTTAGTGAAGGGGGTTAAGCAACCTGTGGCTACCAAGATCCCCCAACATTTATAATTTGCCGAAATAATGGTTTTCTAGTTAATATGCACATTGTTATGTAATTAGTTATTGTATGTATAAATAGAAATCATGTATGTAGGCTGTATTTCATGTTAATATCGCAAGGAAAACCCAGGAAAAACTTGCAATGCTACCTAGATATTGTGGGCATTTGATCTTCATTTGTTATTTCTTTTGTTATTTCTTTTAGTAATGGAATCCATTGTTTACTGAAAGTCACGGATTCGTTTGCAACGCAGTTATTTTTATGCAGGGTTATATAGGCAGCTTCTTTGATTTTGCGTTTTTTGTTGGTTTTCTTCTTTGTCGATAATTTTTGCATCTTCCCATTTTATTTTATGACTGGAGTTCCATGCATGTTGGCAAATCATGGATTTTTCAAATTTTCTATTTTTTATATATGATTTATGTTCTCTTAATCGAACTTCAAATGGTCTGGAAGTTTCTCCTATATAAAACTTATTACATTCGCACGGTATTTTGCGTAAATACCACGTATTTTCAAATAAATGATCAATTTTACAAACAAAGCTTCGGAATGGCAATGGGAAGTCCACTATCCCCAATCTTCAGTAATATATACATGGAGGAATTCGAAAAAGATGTGATATTCACACAAGAATCGAAACCATTGATCTGGTGGAGATACGTTGATGATGTTTATGCTATTTGGCCTCATAATATAGAATTAATTAAAAACTTTGTACAGTCAATTAACGAAATAGAACCAACTATTAAATTCACATATGAATTAGAACAACATGGAAAACTTCCGTTTTTAGATATTCTAGTTAGCAAAAACGATACAACAATTAATACATCGGTATATAGAAAACCAACGCACACAAACAGATACTTAAACTTCGATTCAAACCACGCACAATGTGTCAAACGAGGAATTATCAAAACCATGTATGATAGATCAAAATTAATATCATCAAACGAAGAAATTTTAAAGAAAGAGAAAGACCTAATCAGATGTACACTAATAGAAAACAAATATCCTAAAAGAATAATAGAGAAAGAAATGAATAAAACCCTAAAATAAAGAAAAGAAAACAAAAACAACGATACACACCACAAAATGCTCTCAATACCATACATAAAAGGATTCTCCGAAAAATTCAAAGAATAGGAAACAAATTTAGAATTAAAACAGTATTTAGAACCAACAATACACTAAGAGCACAATTAACAAAAACAAAACCCAAAAACGCAATACAAAATTCAAAAACTGTATCTACAAAATACCGTGCGAATGTAATAAGTTTTATATAGGAGAAACTTCCAGACCATTTGAAGTTCGATTAAGAGAACATAAATCATATATAAAAATAGAAAATTTGAAAAATCCATGATTTGCCAACATGCATGGGACTCCAGCCATAAAATAAAATGGGAAGATGCAAAAATTATCGACAAAGAAGAAAACCACCAAAAACGCAAAATCAAAGAAGCTGCCTATATAACCCTACATAAAAATAACTACGTTGCAAACGAATCCGTGACTTTCAGTAAACAATGGATTCCATTACTAAAAGAAATAACAAAAGAAATAACAAATGAAGATCAAATGCCCACAATATCTAGGTAGCATTGCAAGTTTTTCCTGGGTTTTCCTTGCGATATTAACATGAAATACAGCCTACATACATGATTTCTATTTATACATACAATAACTAATTACATAACAATGTGCATATTAACTAGAAAACCATTATTTCGGCAAATTATAAATGTTGGGGGATCTTGGTAGCCACAGGTTGCTTAACCCCCTTCACTAAATCTCGGTAAAATAAGACATAAAATCAGAAATCTCTCAATTGTATAAATAGAAACATGTTAAAAAATGTTTCCCAAATTATTGAATTTATATAAAATTCACCAATAAAAATTAATCAGCTGATTTCACGTTAAGCGTATTGGCTACCATAGGAAAGTCGATCCCAGGTCGCAACACAAATTGAAGGCAATCATTCTTTTAAACTTTAAAAATTTTTGCTTAGTGTACTCAAACCAAATATTTCAAACATCAATAAATCAAAGTAACCTTCAATTTATGTCATAAACGTCAAACTTGAAGTTTTTATTATTTTGACAACGATCCTAGGTCATGGATCGAAACGTAAATAAAATAGATTTTAAAAACTATGAGTGGTTTCATTCCCAAAGAAGATTAAGAAGAATTGCTTTCTGTTTGTTTTCATGTCACATTACTCGCATCTGTCTGTCTGTCTGTCTGTTTCTCTGTCTGTCTGTATTTGGCAAATTTCGAGATATCTGTATATATTTCAATAGATTTTATTTCTAGTTTTGAAGTTAGAGCATTTCATAAATTTTCCAGTTTATATTTCTTAGAGATAACTGAGTTCGCGATTTAATAACTAGGACTTGTTATCCTTTAAAACCGAGAATGAAAAATTGATACAATCAGTCTGTCTGTCTGTCTGTCTTTGGAAAATTTCGAGATATCTGTGCAATTTGTTAAATGTTCAGGAAAGAATAATAATAGTAGTCGGGTTAAAATTATTGAGCAGTTTATAGTTAATGCAAATGAAGTGCGGGAAAAATCCTTGGCTCCGTGGGCTGATCCACCAATTGCAACGTACGACCTGATAACACCAATACAGCATGTATTCGTTGGCATAATATAGATTTAATTCTCTTAATGCATTTACTTGATCTAATCTTTATTTGAATTTTTTTTAGTGAACAAGAAGAAGGAGAACAACCAGAAACGACCGCGCGTCAAAGATGAAGATGACAGCCCTCACAGAACCAATGAGGTAGTATTTTACCGTTCAGAGTTGTAGTTGTGAGTGTTCCGTAAAAGAAATCAGAAATGAAAACTTTTAAAAAAAGTTTGGAACGAGTTAGAAAAGTTCTTTATATTTGGGATGCTTGGTCATTTACAAAACAAAGATATAAACAACTTAGGTGAATTGTAGTATATTTATTCTAGCGTACATAACATTATATTTTCTAATTATATATTTTATAAATTACAATAAAGAAAAATACTTTGTGTTCTTCTTTCGTTTGTTTTCATTTCACATTACTCGGAAAATTCTATATTGACAGTGACTCCTGTGAATCTTTACTGATTGTGTAGACATCTTTGTTTGGACCAATACTATCGTTTAACTTCTTAAATCCGTCGGCTTGGAGATATTCAAAGTACCTTAGCGGTAAAATACATTTAAATTCCTCTGTTTCTATCATTACTCGATCACCAAATTTTGTTTTTATTGATTCCACTATCAAAACCTTATACGTTTGGTTCACTATAAGGTTTTTACAGTGAATGGTTTGAAGTAGGTGCTTTTGTTGAAATGACCGAAATCCATACTTAAGATGCTTAAATTACACTTCTTATCTTAATGACGAACAAATTAAAACTTCATATTTATATTGATATCAAATTTTGCTTATTCAATCAGAAATGAATACTCTTGACGCAGCAATTTTCCCTTTTCCTCTTTTTATGCAACCTTGCCTGTATACTGCTAACTAAGCGGCTACCAAAATTATGCAACTGTATTTGCACCAGGAGCAGTTTCAAGTCGACAGATCTACTTCGGCTCTAAATTAACGCAGTTATTATTCGACCATTGACCTACATTGCGTTCATAGTCGCATAGACTTTGGGACCAAAGTATCACACTCTCAGTTGGATGACCTTCTTTGGGTCCATAGTCGCATTGACTTTGTGACCAAAGTATTACATTCTTTTAGTTGAATGACCTACTTTAGGTCCATAGTCACGTTGTTTTTAGTCGATTGACCTACATTAGGTCCATAGTCGCATTGACTTTGAACACAGTTGACCTACTGATCTACTTTGGGCCCATAGTCACATTGACTTTGGGACCAGTTGACCTACTGACCTACTTTGAGTCTATAGCCGCATTGACTTTGGGACTAGTTTGACCTACTGACTCACTTTGGGTCCATAGTCACGTTAACTTTGGGACCAGTTGACCTTGACCTACTTTGGGTCCATAGTCGCATTGTATTACTACTGATCGCACTAATTACTAATATTTGGAACTCCTTTTAAGATTTTAAAAATTCACCGTTTACAGAACAATTTATCGCACCTTAGCTCAATAAAACAGTTGTTTTTGTGTATGCAACAACATTTGCGCAGTGCTACTATAATTTTACTAACAGATTACAACTTTTAGGAATGGATTCCAAGCTCAATAAGATAAATTAACCTACAACATTTACATCTTTGCACCCAAACGACGAAGAATTAGAAATTGACGAAATCAAAATCGCGTTGCATGCGAAGTGTAACCGCAAGTTTTTCGCTGTCTTTGTCCCACTGAGCATTACCATACTTAGGATCAACCGGTTGTGGTAGTGGAAGATCCAACCTAAACTTAGGCGAAGTAAGTAAGAGTTTATCACTGAGAATCTTCAGGTCAATATTGCGATGTTTCTCTTCTGGCAAATGAATCTTTATAATCATATCTTCACAACTCGCAGTTGACGGGTTTTTACCGCTTATCTGTAAATGTAACAGTTACTGATTAGTACGTACATACGCTCTGAAAAACCTGGAGAAACATATCGCAAGGTGTTACTTGTTGTTTGTAGCTCACTTCCCACTGGGGAGCTTTGCGCCAATCAGAAGTAGCGGATGTCTGTTCCTCTACAAATTCAAAATCCCCATTCTCTTGAACGATGTTTTCGGAAAGCGTAGATGTGTTTACTTTAGCATAGGGACATTTGTAGTTACTTTTCTTTGTTGTAATTTCGCTTGGTGTTTGCGGTTGTCCTAAAATCAAACTTTAGACATTCATCTCGTTACGTAATAAAACACCTATGTTCTTGTGGCTTTTAATGTCTTCTAATTGATCGTTATCAGAATCGGATTCATCTTGTCGTTTTGGACTTAACAGCTCTGCTAGTTTGACAACGTCAATGTCCATTGTATGTTTGAAAAAAGTCTAAAGGTAATTTATTGATCAAATAGTTCCGTTGCCATGGGTTGCTATAATCGATATGAATATTTGCATCTTCTAAAGCTGTTGCCACTATCAAAATTCAAATATCCTCTGCTCATCCGTAGAATACAAATATTAGTACAGTCAAATTAGGGGTTTCACCTCGGAATGACAGGTAATAAGCTGAAAATTTGTATAAACTTTTGTTTTGGCATTCTAATTGATGTGTCAAAAGTCTCATATAATCTCATGTCCGCGTCTTAAGATTTTAAAGGTTAAAGGTCGCAAAAATCAGTTTTTTACAAATATCTCGCTTCCTATACATTAAATGTTATTAGCATCTATTATAAAAGTTGTAGAGTATATTTAGTTCTATATAATTTTTATTTAAGACCTTTATGCGATTTACCGTTTTTGAGATAGAGCGCGCAGCGCTCAGCAATATATGGCTTAATGCAAGGTCAATCGCGAATCCCAGTCCATAGTACGTTGTATAAAGTTATTTATTCATTATAAAGATTATCATTATGAAAGTCATGTGAATCTCAGTTTTCTTCTTCTTCTTCTTCATTATCGTCTTTTTTATCCAGTCGCTCGAAAATTTCCAGTTTATTATCATCATCCTCGTTATCAACAATAATGGTCTCTAAACCTTTTAAGATTTCGGAGTTGTTACGTTTATTTTTCAACATAAATTAAATACCTTTTTTTTCCCTGGTTAAGTCATTACCCGCTCGAATAAATTCCATTTCTATTCTTAAATTCTCCAACAATACCCTATATAGTGTACCTGTTCAGAATAAGCCCACTTTAACATAATTTTAACTCAAATCCATCTTGCTTTTAAAACGAAAATTTATTCGATAAATTACATAGTCAATACCTTGTTTTAGGTATCCGTTAATTTGTTAAACATTCCGATAACGTATAATTGCTTTCTCTTGTATTTCCCATCTAAAGACTTGTCGAAATAATAGATCCTACTATTATTTGATAGCGTGTTTTCCAATTTGCTAATCACGCTTTGATAACTCGAGGATTTCAGTTCGAACTCGTGTTATTTGAACCAATTTTTAATTTGATTCTGCAGCTTGTACGTTGAAATATTTTCTACATTACTCGTCCTAGTACTTCAAGAGCGATGCACGTTTTTTTGTTCGACAAGTATGGGGTATCTTGATACATGCAAAAATTTGGCAATATACATTGTTAAATATGTAAATAAGTTCTTGCAAATATTTTTAAATAAACTGGTCAATTTCTGTCGTCCCCGAGTCGCGCATGCGCGGAGTGAATGACGCAAGTGCGCGCGGTATGATGAAACGTCATTAAACTACGAGGCTTGAAGCCGAGAATATCTACCTGTGTTGCATGTCTGCCTTTTCTTTTTTAGGATGTAGGTTTCTTCCTACCTTATCTTGCCTTATCGTTCCTGATACTTGGTTGTTTCTATCATTCCGCTACGAGGAGAAAAGAGGATGGACGGATTTGGAATCTGAAACAACGATGGCGTAGCCTATCCACACCAAAAACAACGAGGATCCTGAAATGTTAAGAAATACACGTGAGTACCCGTTTTATTTCTATTGTGCTTAAACTTGGACCACTGTATCACTTTTAAACGTGTTTGGTGTTTGATACAAATGGTGCGTAATTTGCCGCGTAATCATGTTATATTAAACAATTGCGCAAAAATATGAAACGCGGGAAACCGTAACAATCTTGCGTGTATCACTCATAGCTGGAGGCCAATTTGGTTCTTTTTTATGTAGACCCAACTGTTCTTTGCCACAGATCAACTGCCGTTGCCTGTTGATCGCTAGTGCCGAAATGGTAACAGGTTAAATAGATCCCGACGACCGTGGCGATGTGGTGCTGATTCACTCCGATGGCGTGCAAGCTAAGTATCCCGACACATACAGGTATACAACTTGTTTTCTTTTGTGTATATCAAGGGCATATTCCTTATCAGCGGTTGGTGTAGTTACGTGATAAGAAACGTGACACTGTAGGACTATTGTTTGTTGCTGCGAATCGATATTATCGCTCTACAGGTGTGATGTACCATTGTTAAAAATGTTTGACAAAAGTTCTCGCACGTTAATTCTTTTCTACTGATTAGTTTATTTTACAAAAGGTATTATGTGCAATTTTAAAAACGCTTGACAAAAGCTCCCACATGTTTATTTTCTACTGATTAGTTTTATTTTGTAAAAAATACAGGATGCGCACTTCGTATCTAAAGTACTAAATTGTTCGTATCACATAATTGTTTGCTTTAAAACAGTAACGCTTAATTAATTTTTTTTTATTGTTTGTACAGAATCCTTTATTTATTCTTAGTGTTAATAGATAATCGTGAGCGATGTGCTTTTTTTTTGTTTTTTTTTTGCTATGTAGGTGAATCTCCCCACTCTACGCGTTTAGTAGTTAGCCTGGTATTTACGTTTCTTCCGGCTACGTCTAGGTACGTAGCAGGATCATAAGCACTTTCTTCTTCGAAATCGTTCTGATACGATGCCGTATTGAGGCAAACATGTCCATTACACTGGCCACAAGCTGAAGATCATTGCAGTCCCGATTTCCTGCACCCGCAGCGCAAACCACAACCATTTTTGCAGTTGCAAAATATTGTATTTAGCAGCTCATCTGGTGCTGGTGGTAGTGTTGTTGCTATTGGCATCAAAAGTTCATTCTGAAGCACCCAACCCCATTCCATGGGTTCTATATCGTTCCCTAACCAAGTTTGTACTTGGTAGTAAACACGATTGATATGTTGATGAGCCGCTGCATTAGTTGGTGGAAGATTCGATAACTGCACAGGTTTATTAAGTTTTGTAGATTTGACGAATTGCATGCATCGAAGATGATCACTATTGTCCTTAGGTTATGGAGCGTTATATATTGGCAACAAGATACGTATGCCATTATCATACAATGTTTGTACAGGGCAGTTTTCTTGTTGAAATATTTGAGCCAGTTGATCTAGATCTGGAAGTTTCTCTAATGTTTTAACAAAAGTTTTTTTGTCTTTTTTAAACAATGCGGAAGTCGTGTCACAGTCACTAAATGCGTGTAAAAATAAAATGTGTTCTTTACAACGAGGATAATGATCAAAACTTTTAGAGGAGTATATTTGTGTTTTAACATTGCCTTTACCGACTTTTTTAAAGAAAATTTCTTGTTGATTTGATTGAGTACGTCCAATTAAAATGACGAGCAAATCAATATCTTCTCCTATGATGACGGCAGTCCTTTGATGTGTTACATGCCAAAATTGGCAATGTACATTGTTAAATATGTAAATACATTCTCGCGATTATTTTCAAATAAACTTGTCAATTTTGACATTCCGGACAGTTGCGTTTGCGCAAAAGAATGCGCAGGCGCGGAGTGAATGATGCAAGTGCCGCGGTGTAATGAGACATTATTAAACTACGAGGCATGAAGCCGAAAACAGCTACCTGTCTCGTAGTGTGCCTTTTCTCTTTTTTTAGGATGTAGGTTCCTCTATCTTATCTTGCCTTATCGTACCTCTACCTGTATTCTTACAGCCCTACCTACAAACGAACGAAAGAGGATAGACGAATAAATCTGGCTCAACGACGGCGTGATGGACTCACAAGGAGATGGTCCTGAGATATAACTAAGGCGCGATTTAAGTGAGTACATTGCTTTATTTATATTGTAGAATGTGGTTTCTAATTTATCAACAAGCATGCCAATTAGTTTTTTTTATTAGATCGATTTGACAAAAATTTCCCTTTGCTGATTGGCACAATCATTGTTTCGTCAAAACAAACTCCGTACGATTTTGAAATAGCAGTAGTTCTTCTTAGTTGTTCCATTGCTTTAGTATTCTTACTATAGTCCGAGTAACCACCAAATACAACAACCATTCTTGAACCATAATATGTTTGCAAATACTTTATATATTTATCTAAAACAACGAAGAAAGTATCGACTTTGCTCCATACTACGCGATGCAGAATAAATCCACCATCAATAATGTATGTTACATTATCTTCATCAAGTTCGACATCGACAAGTCTCATATAGTCATATAATGTCGCTTTCGTGGTTTATCTCATGCCATTATTATCAAATAAAGATGTCGGACACGGACTTAGTTCATCTTGAAGATATTCTTGAAGATTACTTTCAAACTGTTTGCTTACAGTTATTCTCTGGAAGAATAGCAACGGATCTACAGAGACTTTACAATCGTTAATCTTGACAGATTTGTTAACTACTGAAAGCGGTAAAATCTTATCAGCACGTTTGAACTTTATCTCATAAAAATTCAAGCTAGTTATCTTTACAATAGATTCTAATCCTAGTTCATGGGTTCTGTGACAATTAATTTAGTCATTTCCTATGATTCCAGAAACTAACGATACCAACTGTTTCGTATTTGGAAAGGAATTATAAGGCGTCAATCAATCACCTAGTTTACTGACATCAGTATTGTATCTTTTTACTCGGGAATCCCTAACGTCAACGTGTTGTTCTACAGTATCTAAAGATATGTTGCAAAACTTCTCTATTTCCTCACAAATCATATTCATGGCATATATACTGTTGCAATCCACTATTAGGCAACCCGTCAAACATACAAATGCCCGAGGCACAGCGTATTCTCCAGGATTCGAGAATTCTTCTAGAAAATACTAGATAATGAGTCATATCTTTAATTCAGGGTATATATAAGGCCGCTTATGAATGTAAGAGTTAGTCTATACTTGAATGTCTAATATAAATTATATCGTGTACAGTAAACGTAGTTGAGCTTTTAGGAGTTCAAGAATATACATAAATGTTATATGCTGTGTCTAATGTACATGCAGCTTGTAGTATACATAAATAAATAGAAGTGTATAAATAAATAGTTGTGTTAGTGTTGTTAATGGACCTATGGTAAAGAAGTTAGTTTAAGAAGATATTAGTGCTTGTAAATTCATTAGTGTAATAGTGCTACATTGTTAAGTGGACTGAAAACATCTATAAATAAGGCATATACTGTTTAATTAGACTTGGGAACAGAGTAATAAAGACTATTGTTATTACTTGTTTTAAATTAAAGAAATGCGGTAGCAGTAGCCCGCTTCAATACCATACACCCACTTACATAAAACACTTTCTTATGTGCTTCGACCTCGCGATATTCCCCCTTCTGTATTCATAGATTTCATAAGACTTTGCTCGATGACCATGTCTGTCCATGTGCCAGAGTTAAATTTTTCAGTTCGTTTAACAGTGAAGAATCCATTTTTGAAGTTTGTAAAAGTCTGCTCATCCACTGTATCTTCCAATTTGATCATATCTTGAAGATATAAATGTGCTGATTGTTGGAGAAATAATGGGAAAATTTACACAATGCGTGAAACCCCAGATTATTTCCTTAGTGTAAGTGGACTGTGACTTGGGGGTGGTGTTGCGATAAAATACTCTTTGCGGTAAATCCAACAACGATCATGTACTTACCTTAATGTTCATACTGTTGGCTTCTACGGAAGTGGTTGGCAGCATCCAAACCAGAACAACATCTCCGCCGACGGAATTATGTAGTAGCACAGTAACACACACCAAAAAGGTATATTGTGTTATATTATGTTTTAATACATGACCGCACGGGCCGAATGCTTCGAAAGGAGTGTCCGTGCAAAACCAGTGATAAATAATACCGCCTAGTTTATCGCAAAACAAAACCTTGACTTTAAAATGAATAAAATCGAAATTAAGAGTGGCGTTCAAACCAAATTTTGAACATACCCCCCCGCCCCCAAATAATTAAATTTTGACAGCTAGAAGGGGTAAAGAAAAGAAAAAAGAGAAAGAGAGAAAGAAAGGGGTAGAAATTAAAAAATGCAAAAAAGCTCTATTGGTGTAGTTGTGTATAGATAAAACGAGAAAATAAAAGAAAGTCTAAAGAATGATCAATTAATGTGATTGTCGATCACGTCATATTAATTTTAAGGAGATGGAAGCGGTACCACCTTATTTACTCGTCGTACCGTTTCACCTGAGGGTGTCTTTAACCGAACAACACGTACTACGCCGTCACTTCCAGGTATCAGCTTTGTTACCCTTGCTAAAGGCCAACACGCAGGGAGTGTACCTGGAGTCAAGTACAGCTCCAGATCGCCTTCTTCCAACTGTTTAGCCGGGGTAGTCCATTTGGGCCTATTCTGAAGGGTGTGGAGGTATTCATTTGACCAACGCTTCCAGAACCCCTGGATTAACTGTTGACAAAGCCGCCAACGACTAAGTCTGTTAGTAGGAATGTTTGTCAAATCTACTTCGGATCGTGCCAGAATAGGACCGCCTGTTAAGAAATGTGCCTGCGTCAATGCATCAATTCCATCATCGGGTAAAGCTGGTAACGAGCAAACCGGGCGAGAGTTTAAAATACCCTCAATTCTAATAACGATTGTGTTAAATTCTTCTGCAGTAAATTGGTTGTTACCAATTATTCTCTTTAAATGGAATTTAACACTTTTGATTCCTGCCTCCCACAAATAGGATGCGTGGGGAGGATTAAAGGACCATTCAATGCCCCAAATAGCTAAATAATGTGCAATCTCGGCTTAGACAAGTCAAAAATTTTGAAATTTCAGAAATTTCTCTAGCAGCTCCGGAGGTTCCGTCCTTGATTGGAATAAAATTTCGCCGGAAGTCGGCGTCTAGAAATAAATCTGTCTAGTGCTGCCAGACATGCTTGAGAAGTTAACGAGTGCAACGAGTTCGATATGAATGGCACGCGAAACCAGGCATATAAACAAAGCAATATAGGCTTCTCAAACCTAGCTGTGGCAGATTAGATACTTTACCATAAAGGGTCCGCCAAAGTCAATCCCCGTGTGTGTGAAACATTTTCCCGGTTCGAGTCAGTAAGCTGGAAGATCTGCCATAGGTGGTTGGATAGGTTCCGCTTTTTATCGGTAACATGTAAGGCAACGAAATATACGATTTGGAATTAAATGTCGAATTGAAGGAATCCAAAATCTTCTATTTACAAGGCGATTTACAGGCGATTTCTACCATGGCCCGAATATATGTGATAATGGTCGCATATCAAGATAGCTAATCTGCTGTCCCGCGGAATTAGGTAGGGATATTTAGTAGCAATTGGGAGTTTCGACTGGCGCAAACGTCCCCCACCATGATTAAACCCACAGGGGAGAGAAAAGGGGACAAATGACGATAATTTTTGTGCAAGGTTGACCCTTTTCTAATAACAAAATTTCGTTTCGATTATGCTCGTACTGAGAAATTCTTATAATAAATACCAAAGCGTCATTACATTCGAAGGACGTTAAGTTGCCAGTACGCAGCTGATCGTTTGGAGCATCATGAATCCGCGCAAGGCAATTGAATTTGAATCTAAGTATATAGGCAAAAATTCTTTGTACTTTAAAAAAACTTGAATGTCGCACCAAAATGTCCGTAAATGGTAGAACATCAATTGCGGACAACAAGGCTTGAGGTGTCATAGAGGTAAAAACGTCTAACCCTTGTGCAGGCGAGTATTCAAATGTACTACCTGGCCATTCAGAAATGTTCCGATATATGAAGTCGGGCCCTTTCCACCACAAATCACAACAAAACAGTTCCGACGGCATTAACCCGCGACTTGCCGGGTCAGCGGGATTATCAGCACTAGGTACATGCCTCCAACGAGCTGTAGGTTGATTTTCGTGGATTTGAACAACTCTGTTGGCAAAGAATATTTTTAATCGATGCGGAGGGGTGCGAATCCACGACAGGGTGTTTACCGAATCACTAAAACAAATAGGTTCCTGAAGGTGTGACGAATCAAATGCTGGGGAAGTAGACTTCATAAGTTTTGATAGAAGACATACCGTCCCTAATTCGAGACGTGGTATCGTCCACGTTTTTAGTGGAGCCACGCGAGTTTTTGAAATTATTAAGTTTATGAAAATTTGGCCATCAATCTCTAATCGTAAATAAATAACTGCAGCCATGCCAAGCTCGCTAGCATCAGCAAAACCTACCATGAAACCCTTTACTTCACCTACTTTCCATACACAGCGCGGAATAGACACGTTTTCGAGATGTGGTAATTCGGATTGAATTTGATTCCACTTCTGTAATACTACAGCAGGGAGTTCGTCATTCCATCCTACCTTTAGTAACCACAATTGTTGAATAAGAGATTTAAGTATAAAAGTAAATGGACTGATGTATCCATTAATGTCAAAGGTTCACGCAATACGGGAAAGAATGCCTCTTTTCAATGGTGTATCAGAGGCATTTCAAACTTTGCATTTAAGTACATCTAATCTTAAATCCCAACAAAGCCCTAAAACTATACTAATAGAATCAGGACTGGAATTAGGTAATTGTATCGTATCTGAAGAATTACCAATTGGCATGTGAACTGGCCCATTTGCCCAGTTCAAACCCACCCAGTTTTAACAGATCAATGAGTTCAGTTTTAAGTAGAGCATCTTCGATGGAATCTGCTCCTGTCAAAATGTCGTCTACATATGTAGAAGAACTGAGAGCGCACGAAGCTCGTGGAAATTTAGAACCTTCGTCAACCAATAATTGTTTTAGAACACGAAGGGCAAGGTAAGGACTGCAACATGCACCGAAAATAACGCATGTGTGTTTTAGCTCTGTTAAAGGTTCATTTGGATTAAACCTCCAAAATATGTGCAAGAATTTCCGATCATCAGGGTGTACTAAAATTGATCTGAACATTTGACAAATGTCACACATAAGGGCCACTTGTGGAATTCTGAATCTTGTGATAACAAGACCTTATCCGTTTGTAATTTCGGACCCGGCATTCGAATATCATTAAGGCATTTATTATTACAGTCTTTATCAGTCGGGTTGAAAACTACACGAACCTGGGTATGTGATGCGAGATTCTTTAAAACCCCGTGATGAGTCATCACATACGGGTATACGTCAACCGCAGGTTCAAGGTGCTTCTGTGATAAATAATCACTAATGTTTTCCACATACAATTTACGAAAATTTTCATCGTGTTTGAAACGCGCTTCAAGCTTTAAAAGCCTATTGATTGCATGTTCTCTGGTCGAACCTAGAGCTTGGGAAACATTGTCTTTAAACGGTAATCTGACCATATATTGACCTGAGGCCGTACGTGTGGTACTAGATTTGAAATGCTCTTCACAAGCATTCTCCTCCGGAGAGGGCAAAGGTGGAGAAAATATTTCTTCGGATTCCCAAAATAAACGTAACGTTTCATTTAGAGATTGCGTTTCTACCATATTAGTAAATAAAGCGACGTTCGTAGGTGAATGTATCATCTTAGGTACTTCACCCATGATTACCCATCCAAAAGAAGTAAGAAATGCCGCGGGTTTGCCTTTCAAGTATGAAGGCTCACTTGGCGTGATATCTAAAACAGCTGAAACCCCTAATAAAATATCAACTGGTGCGGATACGTGGAAATCGGGATCAGCTAACTTAAGAGAGGAAAATTGTTGTTTTAACTGTATCGGTAACGTAACCTAGGGAGATTCGTGGTAATCTTTGGTACAACTACAGCTTCACAATTTAAATAAAAATTGCTGTCGTATAAAGAGCCAATTTTACAGTCGACTAAACCCTGAACTTTTGTTAAATACGACTGTCGTACACCACGTATTTCAAATGGGCACTTTCTTCGTTTGAGGCCTAACCGATCAGCTAAATCGATAGTGATAAAGTTCGAATGGAATCCTGTATCTAAGATTAGGCGACAGCGCTGTCAACTACCATCAGTCGAGAGGACTTGTACTTATGCTGTGGCTAAGAGCGCAACTTGTATTACATTGGTATTGGCAACAATCTGTATATCAGCGTCTGTACATAAAGGCGTAGTATTAGAGAGGCTCTGTACAGGGCTAGGATTATCGAAATGTAGTAAAGAATTGTACTTTTTACTACCGCAATGTAGACATCGAAATTTGGATTGACAAGAAGAAAGCGGATGCGGGTTTAAACAAGCAAAACATCTACGGTTATTCTTGACTAATTCATGTCTATCTTTTGGTGACAACGCTAATAGTTTCGGGCATCTATTAAATTTATGCGCTTGATTGCATGCCGGACAAGAAACGGAAGCCACTGTGTGTACAGTAGGATCTTTAGACACGACTTCTTGCGAAGTCATAGAAATGCGTTTGTTACTAGCATTATTGTAGCGATCGCCAGATTTTTTGCGGCCAATGACGTTGGTATGCTCTTTGAAGCAGAGGTACTACCAACTAACGCTGAAATGGAGTATTTATTACGTAAAAACTTTATAAAATTTGTAAACGTGGGATATTCGTGTTCTAGGTGATGCTATTTTTCAAATTCTTGTTTTGTTTTGGAATCTAACAAACTAAGAGAAAAATGTAAAAATATATAATCGGCTAAATCGGGAAATTTCATATCGGTTAATGCTGCAACATTAGCTTGCAGTGTTTCGCACAAATCACTAAGAGCTTGAAAAGAATCTGTCTTCAGTTGAGACAGTGTAAAGATTTTAGATAGATAATGATGAGCAATTAAGCGTTTATTTGTGTAGCGTTGGACCAGCAGGTTGTACACTACCGAATAATTTTCTGGTGAAAACCGCACACTTTGTGCTAACTTCAAAGCGTAATTTTCCAGGTAGGAAAGCAAGTATTGTTTTTGTGAATCAAGGTGTCGTACAAAGACCTAAATGCGTCAAATTTCTCGGGATTACCTTCGAACTTATACAATTTTAATTCAGGTGTGCGAACATTCGAATCGCTGTTCAGTGTTGTATTACCATTAGAACTAACGTTCGTGGTTGTGGTGTATCGACCAGCAACGCTTAAAATCTCGAAGTATAAACCGTCAAAACTAGATTCTAATGATACTGTATCTGTTCTAAAATTTGCATGTACATTCGATAAATCCGACAATGCATCTAAAGTTTGTAGAAATTCATTTCAAACCGGCATTAAATAACCAACACGACTTTTAAAATGATCTAATTTAGCAGGTAAATCTTTGATCAAATCAAAACAGTCCTGTAATCGCCTAAATAACCTTTCTTTCCGATTGTGTAATTTCTTAAACTCATCAATACTTTGCTGATCGGGTTCCATTGTGAAGCCGATAACCAGAATTGAATGAAATTACCGCTAAATTATTTATTGTTTACAATAACAATAACGGGAGCCGTAATTTATAATTTCGAACAATGAACCTGGCAACAATCACAATTGGCCATAAGGTGAACTATATTATTTTCCAAGTTCAAGAACAAACTTTGAGCTTTGATTAGAGTTAAGCACATGTATCAATGCAATTAGTGAGATTGAATATAATAGTATTTTATCTCTACACAAAATTTACATATGGATCCAGTTCCCAGAAGTGACCACAAATGTTTATGTTTGAGAAATAATGGGAAAATTTACACAATGCGTGAAACCCCAGATTATTTCCTTGGAGTAAGTGGACTGTGACTTGGGGATAGTGTTGCGAACAAAATACTCTTAGCGATAAATCCAACAACGATCATGCACTTACCTTAATGTTCATACTGTTGGCTTCTACGGAAGTGGTTGGCAGCATCCAAACCAGAACAACATCTCCGCCGACAGAATTATGTAGTAGCACAGTAACACAAACACACCAAAATGTATATTGTTTTAATACATGACCGCACAGGCCGAATGCTTCGAAACGAGTGTACAGAACCAGTGCTAGATATTACTGCCTGGTTTATCGCAAAACAAAACCTTGACTCTTTAAAATAAATAACATCGAAATTAAGAGTGGCGTTCTAACCCAATTTTCAACAATAACAAAAGGCTCGTTTTGCTGGCCTCAATTTCTTAAATCTGGCATATGTAAATATTCCGATAAAGGAAAAGATTTTAAAAAGGTTGTAAATATTTAATCATTATATTGTGTAATGTAGAATTGCTTTATTTAATTGAATCAGCTAGTTGAGGCAAAGAAAATCTATAACTTAACAATTCACAAGTGCTTGATTAATAAAAAGGAGATAACACAGCATTTTATGACACGCCCAACGGTGGGGCTAAAAATAAATAAAACCACAGTAGGGCTGGTAAAATATCATAGCACCTTTATGGTCTGCCCAACCGTGGGGCTAAATATAAGAAAATATCACAGCAATATATATATATATATATATTGCTGTGATATTTTCTTATATATTCTATAATATTTTACCATATATATATATATATATATAATATATATAATATATATATATATATATATATATATATATATTTCTGTAATTGTAGGGTTAATTTAGGGTAGGTTAAGTCATAGGGGTCATAGAATAAACAAAAAAAACACCCAAGTAACAAAAGCGCATAATTACAGATATTAGAAGAGTAAATAGGTCATTATAAATATTATTAGTTAAGAGCACACTGTATATAGCTGTACAAGCGATTAAAACGCATATCCAAGAGTAGCTATGAGCAAAGACAAGAATTTAGAAATGTAACAAAACGCATTGAAATTAAATCAATGGAAAACCTGTATGAATTGACTAGATAAATGTTCAAAAAGTGCGTTGATATATCAACATAAACGCAGGCAGAAATTATGCATTATTTGAAAAGCGTACGTAATATAAAAGTATCACATTTGTTCAAAAATCCAATTTAACTAGGAAATAAACAAACACCAAATTTATTCCATTCAGATTAAAACGATGCCAACAACAATAGTAGGTGATTTTGTTGAACGAAGATTCCTGGGATTTCTGAATTAAATGTGAGGTATAATAATGAATTACGTGACAAATTGATCATCGCTTCATGCAATTGAACTACACAATTGGTAAAGTTTCCCAAAATAATAAGAGATAAGACACTTGGTGTCGCCCAGCATGTGGAGTCAACGAATCGCAAACAAAAGGGGCCGATCCTATAAATATGATGACAATGAAACAACGAGTTAGTATACGTTTGAAACTGGGCAGTCACTATACTTGAAAGTGCTAAATATATACGTGAACAGTTAAGTAAATTAAAGTGAAAAATTATTTTAAAAGTGTGTAATTGTGCAAGCGAGCCGTACTTCTAAAGACGGCTCTTAATTACAATCTAATAAAGATCTTGTTACGACTCCTGTCATAACTTTTAATAACGATCAATTACGATCTTAATTACAATTTTGCACACGAGACTCTGGAGAATGTTACCTGTTAAAGCAAATTGGTAATCTCTGAAAATGGTAAATATTCTATTACGGAAATGAAAAACCTTTCATTGGAATAAATTCACCAATAACGATTCTGATACTAATTTGGTTGGATGTCGACTTCAAATTAGACTCAGAACATTCAGACTAGACACGAAAATTCTTGGGGATGCAGTGCACATACTAAACCACTTCAGGTTAGATATATTGATATGATTTATTTCTATAAACTGTTTTTATCTCAATAATGATTCAAAATGTAAGAGCCGACAAACTGGGGTTTCTTGGATGAATTTATGAAAGATAATAGGCATATTGAAACGTTTCAAAAGGCCTTTCAATGTAATAAAAAGCTCGTTTTGCTGGCTTCATTTTCTAAAAATCTGACAGATGTAAATAATTTAAAAAGGGAGAAGATATTTAAACAGGTTGTAAATATTTAATCATTATACTATGTATTGTAGAATTGCTGTTTTTAATTGAATCAGCTAGTCGAGGCAAGGAGATTTATAAATTAACATTTTTACAAGTGCTTGAGTAATATAAGAGTTATATCACAGCATAAATATGTGCGCCCAATTCATGGGGCGAGAATAACAAATGTTCTTTATTTTTCTACAGAAAGATAACACAACATAAATATAGCTCGACCCAATCGTGGGGCTAAATATTAATATAACAAGGAGCTAACAGGGGTTAACACAACAATATATATATATATATATATATATATATATATATATATATATATATACAGTAAGATGCCGTGTAACGCTGTTCCGTTTAGCGCTTTTACTTCAACACGGGGATTCCCTAAAATTGCTCGCAGTACAGTACGGGCGCATTTTTATCATTTAAAGCATTTGTTGACATTATGGTAAGTATAAATTTATATAACATTAAACGATTAATACAGTGACAAATATTATGATCTTTAGTTTTTATCATGGGTGATAATGAAAAACAAGAGATATCAACCAGAAAACCATTTCACTGGAAACTAAAATGCAAGTGATTAGAAGATTAGATTCTGGTGAACGCCAATCTCAAATTAATGCTACATTGAATTTGAACTTCAACAATAAGGACAATTCTTAAAAATAAAGAAAAAATACTGTCATCGGAAACTGCAACTACGTCAAGCTCTGCAACTAGAATTGCCCGTTCTAGAAATAACACTATAGAGGAAATGGGAAAACGACTGTCTATATGGATTGATGACGAAATTGAACGCAATATGCCATTAAAAGCTAGAAGAATTTTTAATTACATTCAGGCTGAGACAAGTGACATAAGTAAAACTTTCGTTGCTAGTCGAGGATGGTTTAATAGATTTAAACATGGAAATAATGTTCACAACATAAAGATTACAGGAGAAGCAGCAAGTGGTGATACGAAAGCGACGGCTGAATTTCCAGCGACATTAAAAACAATAATTGAACAAGGAAACATCCTCCAGAATTGGTTTTTAATGTTGATGAAACAGGCCTGTTTTGGAAAAGAATGCCAAAATGAACATTTCTATCCCGTGAAGAGAAACAAGCACCGGGATTTAAAGCTGAAAAAGATCGCTTAACACTTCTACTGGGCAGTAACACAAGCGGAGATTTTAAATTAAAACCACTACTAGTTTACCACTCCAAAAACCCAAGAGCGATGAAAGGCATATCTAAACCAACTTTACCTGTAATTTGGGAGTCTAATAAAAAATTATGGATAATTATGAAAATTTTCCAGCATTGGTTCAATGAACATTTCTGCCCATCGGTTAGACGTTATTGCGAAATTAAAAAACTTGAACAAAGAGCACTACTATTAATTGAAAATGCTCAAAGCCACCCAACAAATTTATCAGACTTAACAACATGCATTCTAGCCGAAGTAATTTTCTTGCCACCTAACACAACTGCCTTAATCCAACCGATGGACCAAGGCATTATATCGAATTTTAAGGCTTATTACTTGCGGCAAACATTTAAGTAGATATTTGAAAAAACACGGAGAAGAGAAGTAATCAATAAGAGAATTTTGGAAAAACTACAATATCATGAATGCTGTAGCAATTATAAACCTTCTTGGAATGAGATAACAGAAAGATCTTTGAAAGGAGTATTGAAGAACATTTGGCCAGATTTAAGAGCGAAGACATTGGACACTGTCGATATGGATGAAATAGTGGAAAAAATAGTGAAATTAGCGAAACAAACCGGTTTAGATGGGGTAAATGTGGAAGACGTCGAAGAAATAGTTCAAGAAACAGCAGCTAGTCTTTCTAGTGGAATTAACTGAGCAAGAGGAAACAAAAATATTGATAGTAGTGATTTCGAAGAAGAGCAAAAACAACTTTCGATGGCGTTTGTAAAAAGGAATTTGACCGCTATAACTGAAATTATGGACCAATTTGTTGAAAATTATCCAAATTTTGACAGGAGTTCAAAAGCAAGACAAGATGTTATAGATGCTTTATCCACTTATCAACAACTTCTAACAGAACGCAAACTACATTAGATGCCTTCTTGACAAAAAGGCAGAAAATTGGAAACAGAATAGACTGAATGATCTAACTGACTTAGAATTTTTTTGTTTTTTTAAGTATTTTTGTAAGAAATAAATGTTTGGTTTTATTTTTATTAAAATACATGATTATTAAATTTAATAACTAACCAATTTTCTATCCATCTTCCCCTATCCCCATTATTTACACGTTAAGATAGCGCTGTTTCGCATTATGCTTGTTATACTCTGTCGCTGTGTTCAGCGCCACTACTACAGTTGACAACACTGATACGACCCACGTTCGCAATATTGATCAATAAGGATATTACTCATAATTACGTGTCAAATTGTATCACATACCAAATGCGTTTACAATGATACAATTGGCACTCAAAAAGATAAATAAAGCGAGGTACTCACTTAAAAGGTTCGTTGCAGTCCGATCTCAGGGCCCTGGCCGGGATCAACCAGGTAAGGAACGATAAGACATCTGCAGGTGCTTCAATAATAAGATAGTAAAATTCAAAACAATTAAATCATAATGGATAAATGTACAAAGTGCAATAAAACATGTGAAAATGAAAATTACCTAATATGTGATTGTTGCAACACAGTGATTCATGAAAAATGCTCAGAATTGGGAGCATCTGAAGTCCGCGTTATGCAGCTAAAAAACAAAGATCACTAATGTTTTTCTGTGATGAGTGTACATTGGCATTTAAACAAGTTCCACTAATTTTAAAAAAATTAAATGAGCTAAAACGGAAGTTAATGTGCTAAAGGAAAAGTTGTTTTACTAGAAAGTCAAAAAATTATGCCTAATTCTGAAGCATTCTTTGCCGAGGTTAATGAAAGAGTTACTAGGAGCAGAAATTTAATCATATTTAATGTTGATGAATCTAAATCGCGCGAAACTTCTGAAAGGATTGATCATGATAAACAATCAGTTGCTAAAAGCTCTCGCTTACTAGAAATTGATCAATTTCCTCCTGTTGCAATTATCAGGCTTGGCAATAAAAAAGATTCAATCAGACCGATAAAAGTCATTTATTCGGATTCATCAATTGTACGCATAGCATTGAGAAACGGTTCTAAGCTTACTTCTTCTTCTTATCGTATTGCATCTGATCAAACCATACAGCAGAGAAAATACTTGCAGTCGCTATGTGATGAACTAAACCAACGTAAATCTAATGGTGAGAATGTTACCATTAAGTATTTTAATGGAGTTCCATCAATCACTACTTCCTCAATAAAAAATTAGTGTTACCCCATTTACAGTTATCTATTTATTATCATAATGTTGGACTTAGATCACGGGTCAATGAATTTAAAGACAATGTAGTTTTAAGTGCCTGTTATGATGTTATTGTTATCACCGAAACTTGGCTTAATAGTTCCTATTATGATTCTGAACTGACCACAAATTGCTACTCGGTATTTCGTTGTGATAGAAATATATTAACCAGTACAAAGCAACGAGGGGGTGGTGTAGTTATATTAGTTAGAGCTAATTTAAATGCAAGATTAATTGTTACCAATGTAGTTGGTGTTGAACACTTGTTCGTTACTATTCAATTTTCAAGCCAAAATTTAATTATTGGTGGTACATATATCCCACCTACATCGCCGGCGGATTTATATGAATTACACAGTACAGCTCTTGAACATATTTTTTATAATTATCCTTCATAAAAATTTTGCTATGTGGTGACTACAACATACCTAATGCATCATGGCGTAACGACAAATTTATTCTTTGTAATAGTGGGGATAATGCAGAATGCCTCATTAACACACTAGCTCTCTTAGATCTACATCAACATAACCAGGTTCATAACTCAAACAACAGACTCTTAGATCTTGTTTTTTCAAATTTAAATAATGTTGCTATATCTTCAGCTGTAGACCTACTTATGGATAATAGTACTCATCATACGGCCGTTCATATTACTATTACATTGAAAACAAAAGAACAATCATTACAAGGAATCGCAATTTGATTTTGTCAAAGGTGATTATAAGTCACTTAACTTATACTTCAACTCAATTGATTGGTCATTCTGTTCTTCAAAGGAAAATCTTGATACCACAATTGAACTTTTCTATAATATCCTATATCACGGACTGCAAAGTTTTATTCCTAAAAAACGCATTCAAACAACAATGTTTCCTGTATGGTTTAACAGTGATTTGAAGTGTTTAATAAGCAAAAAGAAAGCTGCTCATAAGCGGTATAAGGCTTCTAGTCGTATAGAGGATTATAATTTATTTAGTGCACTACGCATACGTTGCAAAAGGATGAGTAGTTATCTCTACAATCAATATCTTCATTTCACTGAAAGATCTATTCATTCAACTCCTGCTAATTTTTGGAAATATGTAAATCAATTAAAGCATACATATGACTTACCAAGTCAAATGATATACAAGTCTCATGTCAGTTTTGATGGATTAGGCATAGTCAATTTATTTATGGACTTTTTTCTGAGGTTTATGAATATGAATGTATTGTACCACTTGATATAACTGCAGACATTAATTGCACGTTAGACACTGTTGATGTTAAAGAAATTTTGCTAGGAACTGATGAGGTTTTTGATGCTATTTGTAAACTTAAACCTACCAATACTGCCGGTCCGGACGGCATACCTGCAAGCTTGCTAATTAAGTGTATTCACAGTCTGTGCATTCCCCTAACTATCCTATTTAATAACTCTCTTACCCAAGGCAAGGTTCCAACAATATGGAAGCACAGTTTTATTAAAACGATATTAAAATCAGGTGACAAAAATTTGATTCAGAATTACAGAGGAATTTGTATTCAATCTTCAATACCGAAATTATTGGATTGCTTAATAACTCATCATTTGTCCTGGAAGTTTAAAGAATTTATCATCAATAACCAACATGGATTTGTATCCCAGAAATCAACTATTGCAAATTTACTTGTTTATACCAATGACATAACTGCAGCGTTAGAAAATGGACTTCAGGTAGATGCTCTATAAACTGACTTTATCAAAGCCTTTGACAAAGTAAATCTCAATATTTTGATTCTTAAACTACAAAAGGCAGGTATAGATGGTATGATCTTGAAATGGCTTAGTAGCTACCTATATGGTAGATGGCAAAGTGTCAAGTATAGACAATTCACTTCTTACAAGTTTCTGGTATACTCTGGAGTTCCGCAAGGGTCTCACCTTGGTCCTCTCCTATTTCTAGTGTTTGTCAACGATATTAAACAAGTCTTCAAACATTGTAAATTTTTGCTGTTTGCTGACGACCTAAAAATTTACAAAAATATTATATCTACAAGAGATCACATCCTTGTTCAGGAAGACCTAAACTCTTTTAACAGCTGGTGTATAATAAATAGACTTTCTTTGAACATCAACAAATGCCTAACCATAACCTTCTCTCGTGCAGTGTCTACTACAATAACTGAATATTATATAAATACCGATGTTATTGTACAAGTTTATGAAGTTAAAGATTTGGGTGTTTTGATATATTCTAAACTCACTTTTAATTCCCCTATAAATACTATCACCAAAAAAGCTATGCAAATCTTAGGATTCAGATTCGATATAGTGGCAAATTTTCACCTACCACATGCAAATTGTTATATTGCTCTTTAGTAAGAAGCATCTTAGAATATGCTTCCATTATATGGTCGCCCTTTTATAAAAATAATATTGTTAAAATAGAAAGAGTCCAAAAGAAATTTTTTTAATTTATTACATATAAGATGGGACTTCAAGAGCACCAATGTCAAGAGTTGTCTCTATTACAATCACTTGATTAGTTTCATTACTGGATAGGCGGATATTGAATGATTTATGTCTTCTGCATAAGATTATTAATGGTTACATCAACTGTACGGAATTACTAGTATTAATTCAATTCAATGTTCCAGTTAGACAAACACGTACTTTTCACCTATTCCACAGTGATTGCCACAGAACCAATTATGGATGTCATTTCTATCTAAGTCGAGTTGTTGTTTCTGCAAATACATTTAGTGAATTAAATTGGTTTGGTAGCAGTCCGCAGAGCTTCAGGCAAACATTATTAAATTTGTATAATTAATAAGTTTATGTTTATTACACATTTTATATATATTTTTTTAATGTAAATGGGGTATCCCGTTTATGCACGCATGTGCAATAATAAATAAATAAAATAAATAAATATAAAAGGAGGAAACCTGCATCCTAAAAGACAAAAAACGACACAGGCAAACGTCACCGTTCGACGTCTCGGTGGCTAATAATAATGTCTGGTCGTGTCGCAAACCGCGTACTTACCCCATCACTCTGCACCTGCGCATTCTTTTGTGCAAACGCAACTGTTCGGGATGGCGGAAATGAACAAGTCTATTTTAAAAATAATGGCGGAAATTCACTCACAAATTAAAAAGTGTACATGTCCAAATTTGAAATGTAACACGCTCTACTTTGATGGAACGTATGCTACACGTTAAGTGGGATCTTACTGTGTGTGTATGTATATATATATATATATATATATATATATATATATATATATATATATATAAATATAGTCGTAATTTTCTTTCTTTCTTTCTTTACTACCATTACGACCCGTTGAAAACACAGTACTTGGTAATCAAACCAGAAACAAAAATTATTTCCTAAAAAGTCATATAATTTATTCAGTCACACAGTAGTTAACTTTTTACATGATAAATAAATATTTTACTTTCTCATTACTAGTTTAAAATTTAACTTCACTTACACAATAAGAGTACAATTTCAGAAACAAAAAAATATCAAACAAATGTATACTACTATCCATTACAAATATTTTAATCAATATATACATATAATAAATACGAATAAAAGTATATAGCACAAAAACAATATATACATAAGTACAACATATTCACATGAATAAATACACTTAAAATTGAAATCTTATCATGCTCATTTTGCTGCAATTGCGAGTATCAGTCGGGCGGAGTGAAGTAAACTCAGTTAATTTGCAAAGCACCTGACAAGGAAAAAATATGTTACAACCACTGGTGTTAAAAATATGCACCTATGCAGATTGATATTTTACAGTATGTTTCTAAAAGCAGCTTCAAATTTTAGGTATAAACTCCATTATCTTATTGAGACTGTTGTGAACTTGTTTATAATTAACCACAAGTTTCACAAAAATAAGATAAGGCCGTATATTAAATTTTGCTCTAAAAGATGTAATAAAACCTACTTTCAAGAAGTGTTGCTTTTCATGTACGTCTTTATTTTCATTCATTTACGTACTAAAATATTTTTTAAATCAAGTGTTAATTGAAACCTTATGAAACAAGTGGTAACAAAAATTGTGAATTATGAACTGTAACCCATGCTAAATCTCAGGCACCAAAATAAAAGTTTGTTCATTGCAAACGAGTGCATTACAAGTGTATGTTACAGCATGCAACATTTCCTATCAGTTGCACACATTCTTGTCGTATCGTGTCTGTGCTCCTTAATAAGTATACATTTATTGCTTGTCTAAAAGTGTGTGCTCATTTAGATATATCAACTTTTACTTTGAATTCAGGATTATTTATTTGTATTTAATTCTAAGTCGATATTATTATTTTGTACTTCAACATGCTTGCATTGTATTGCAATAGACATATTATGTAACTTGAAATATCTAGTTGATGCTCTTAACTCGGTTTGTTTTGGAGTAAGACATCTTAAAACAACATACTAAGGCTTATACTTGTATGTCTTATTTTCAGGAACATATCGATAGATGACAGGCAAAATGACAAATAAAGCACTTTTGAGAAAATGAGATATACATACCAATGTAATGGGAACAAAACTCTGTGTTTAATGAGCCAAGTTTCAAGCAGATCTGATCACTTTTTTGGTTTATTAGCTAATTGCAAAGCAGGGTCGTGCCACCCTAGTGGCAAGTATGTTCATTAAACATAGGCGGCACATCAGAAAAGCGGCAATATTTGGTAGGTGGGATGGCATAAAAGCTGGATGGGAAGGCGTAAAAGCTGGATGTTAATAAAAAAATACGTCTGCTACAAGTGGAGCTGTTTCCCTGCTGTAAATACAACAAAAGTAAAAGAAAAAAGATTAATTAGTGCATGTGATGTGGAAAGCGCAATTATAACTTCCTTGTTTAAACGGTATAAGGTACTGTAACAAAGATGCCGGTGAAGTATGTTTAATTTGCTCACTATTTATTTGCATTGATTCATGGAACGCTTCATTTTAATAGTTCTATTGTAGAATATCTGTGTAATATACAGTGATACCTCGATATACGAGTGCCCTAATATACGAGTGTTTTGAGATACGAGCCGCCGAGCGGGCAATATTTTGCTTAGAGATGAGGGCAAGATTTGACATATGAGGAATGGCACACTACACCGCTGCACACGACCCCAACATGCAGGGCGCATGTTGGTTTAGTGTGCAGCATCTAACAGTTTCTCCCACCTCAAACTAGACCCCAGTTTGTGTGCTTGTTATCCCTTGTTTTCAAAGCATTTTTGATAAATTGGGTTCACTTTTTTGCTTTTTGTACATTTACAAAACATTATCACATTTAGAAGAAAATGTCTATTGAATAGAAAAACATGAGCAAGGTGTGGGAGTAATTGACTTAGCGAGGATGTACAGGCGTAACACATCAATGATATGTAAAACAACAAAAACAACTGAGGTGGTGTTTTGGGAGCTGGAACGGATTAATGGCACTTCAATTAATTTCAATGGGGGAAAATTGCTTTGAGGTACGAGCAATTTGACATACGAGCAAGGTTACGGAGCGAATTAAACTCGTATGTCGAGGTACCACTGTAAATTTATTTCGTTGAGCATCTCTAAGAATTTTGTAGCGCAGGTACTTTCCAATCTCTAACAGCAAGTCCTCGAAGGTCGTCAACATTCGTTTGGTTAGTCGCAGCCACGTCATCAAGTCCTCAAGATATTTTCAAAATTAGAGGCCTGCGACCTGTGATTAGGTATTTGTGTTTGAATGTTTCAAGTCATGGTGAAATTGAAAAATTTACAATAACTTCCATTAACGTGCGAAGTAAGGAAAAGAAAAACAAGCACGTATGTAAAGCAAGAAAGAATGCAGGAATAATTTTGCTTGATAAGTTGTGTTATTCTACAAGGTTTGGAAATTACAAACATATGATCGTATTTGCTATTATCAAGAGAATTTGTTGCAGCTCCTTAAGTTTGGAATGGCTAATGGTGTTGTTGGAAGCTGATAAAATTTCTAATGGAACGTGTCAACAGAAATCAGATGCACTTAGCTTCGTTATTTAATTTAAGTTTAAATTTTTGCAGCTTCTTCTATAATTCAAATTAAACATTTCTCTAATATTGAAATTAGCTTTTAGAAATTTAGTATAAAGATTTAAATTTATTTAGTAATAAATGCAAAGTAGTTGCATTTGTGTTCATGCAGAATTAGATCTTTAATATAGTAAGTGCTTAATAAGAAATAGCAGTAAATTTTTGTTTGCTCTTTATTTTTTTTGTGTACAGTGAAGTTTATCTCACTACCTTGCAAATTTAAATACAAACTGAGTGCTTATAAAAACCTGTAATCTACCTGATTAGATCTGCCCAGGATAGAAATGATATTTCAATGCATTGTGTTTACAAATTTTTTCTAAGTTCAAATATCTAAAAGGTGTAAATAGACTTATGTTTAGAGGGCCGCCTTTTGCTTAAAAAAGACAATTTTGATTAGTTATAAATATCAATATTGTTAATTTACATGTAAAAAACTATGATTATTGAAAAGAAATTTTTTGCTACATTATATGCTTAGTTAAAACATTAGATCAAATCTAATAATATAAAAGTAGAACTGCTGATTAACAATTTTTGTGCCAAAAAGCTATTAATTGGTTATATATTATCATTTATTTTAAAGGACACAAACTGTGTTCTATATTTTTGTTGTTTAACTTTTGTAATTTCTTTCAGAAGCAGCATCTTATTTTTATAAAACAGGTTTTTGTAAACGAAGGCAATCTTTTTATATTTGAGTTCCCACGTCCGCTTTAGAATATTGCTTTGCCCTTAACTTGTTTATCTTAGGACTTCATAGCACCTATTTAAATTTGTTAAGTTTTTATATAGAAACGAAAATCGACTGCCCCCCCCCCCTTACAATTTCACATTGCCCTACCCAGGAATAGATCCCTAGCCATCAGAAGATGTCCGTTTCTTCGATTATTTGTGAAGGAAGCGGAAGGCCTTTAGCATGCTGATTCGAATTATTGGAATCGTTTCTGACGTGTCCAACATGCCACAGCGAGAAAACAGTTGCACTAGCGCCCAACGTCTAGGGTCTCAAAATTTGTTTTGCTCAGTTTAATTTTGGCCTCGTAATTTATGTTTGACTTTGATTTTCTTTTGCCCAAGATTTATTTTAGCCAAATTATATGTTCGACTTTTGATTTTGTTTTGACAAAAATTTATTTTTACCAAATTTACTTCTTGACGTTGACCTTTTGTTGCCCACATTTATTTTAGCTAAATTCTGTTTTTGATTTTGTTTTTTTTTTGTCCTAAGATCTATCTTAGCCGATTGCTGTTTTTGATTTCAATTTTATTCTGGCCCAAAGTTGTTTTGATATAGATATAGCTTTTGCCTATACTTGCTTTTAAAATCTGTTTTTGATAAATTTTGTTTGATATTTTTTTTTGATAGATATATAGATAGATAGATAGATTTATTGCAGAATAATATATACAAGATATTTAACCATGTCATACAAAATGCTTTATATTATTATGGTAGCCATCAATGCTGTATGGTGCAAGGCCCGTAAGGTACACTTTCATTCTGTTGACCAGTTCCCCAGTGGTCTTCTGTTGTAGATATTGATTTGAGATTTTATTGTAAATCTTGTAAGTCCAGTAATTTACTCCACTTTTACTTTTGTTCATGCGGTACCATGGTACTACTAGTTTAAAGTTGTTTTGCGTGTTGTAGCTATGTATGTCTTAGTGTGTCAATGGATGCTTTTGTAGTGCTACAACATATTTGATGCACTGAAGAACATATATTGCCGGCAATGTTAATATTCCTAGTTCTCGGAATAGTGGTTTACAGTGAGTGGTTATTGGTACATTACTAAGTAATCTGATAGCTCTTTTTTGTAGAATGAATGCGTGCTTTGCATGTGGTGAGGAGCCCCATAATATAGTCCCATAATTCAGGTGGCTGTGTATGAGTGCATAATATGCGGATTTAGCTGCAGATTGTGTGCTTATGTTCATTAATTTTCTTATTGCATATAGTGATCGAGCTATTGTAACACACATTTTGTGTATATGCATTTTCCAGTTCAATTTAGAATCTATTGTGAAGCCTAGACATTTTATACTTTCAGTGTCATTATGACGATTTACGTGATGTGAGAAAATGTGTATGTTGGTTTTTTCTTTATTGACTTTAAGTTTATTTGCATTAAACCAGTCCGTTGCTGATAGAAGTCCGCCGTTTAGATCAGCCATGATTTGTTCGTAGCTTTCACCTGTTGCCAGGATAGTTGTATCATCTGCATATAAGCATGTATGTAAGTCTATGTTCTGAAGTAGGTCATCAATAAATAGGAGGAATAGTAGTGATCCAAGTATGGATCCTTGAGGGACTCCAGTCTGAACCGTTTCAATTTCTGATTGTCCTTGAGCAGTATCAGTTTTTTGTAGCCGGTTCTCAAGGTGACTTTTGATTAGTTTGTGTGCAGTTCCACGAATACCTTTCCTTTCTAGTTTATCAAGTAAAATCATATGATGGACGCAGTCAAAGGCTTTACTGAGATCCAAGCATGCTGCTATGGTGAGCTTTTTCTTTTCAAAACCTTCATAGATGTGTTCTAGTGTTTCTACTGCTGCACTAATAGTGGATCTTTTTGACCTGAATCCAAATTGGTTGTCAGATAGTAAGTTGAATTTGTTTAGGAAATTCATCAATCTTATGTATATGATTTTCTCCAATATTTTGGACAGTACAGGGAGAATAGCGATTGGTCAATAGTTCTCTGGATTTTTTGGGTCACCTTTTTTATATATAGGTGTGATTGCTGCAATTTTTAGTAAATCAGGAAATATTCCTTCATGAAGTAATAGAGCTAATGTTTTGTTAATGGCTATATAACTACTAGCCCGATTTATATTCGTCAACAGGCTCTATTATTTTCATAGAGTTTGTTTACAGATACATCTTATTTTATATATTGTTCTACACAATTTCTTATTGCGGACTGCAAATAACTTGTCTTTTATTATTTGAATTGCCTTGGGGCATGGACCCGAGAGTCGCCACGAGAAAGTTTGTTACGTTTGCCAATAAATTTTGCTGTAACATTCCTCAAATCTCAAATGGCCAGACGTACTTGTATAGCCATCTATAGAATTTACTATGTAGTTTCGATTCAATTCTGTACTTCCACGCTTAGTAGTGTTGGTGTTTTATCACCTGATGGCGGTTTTATTTAGTTTTGCCGTAGTACAGAGATTGTTTCAAAATTATATCAGTATAATAACTTCGATTACTTCTTAGGGTTCTTGGAAACTATTTCCTCTGATGAGGCTTAACAAAGCCGAAACCGTCGGTCAGTGGATGTGTCCTCCCCTGTGAAGTAAGAAAGCTAATGTTTTGTTAATGGCTATATAACTACTAGCCCGATTTGTATTCGTCAACAGACTCTATTATTTTCATAGAGTTTGTTTACAGATACATCTTATTTTATATATATATATATATATATATATATATATATATATATATACAGGGTGCCCTATTTCTTACACGTTGTATGGGTAACTCTGTTATTTGTGACATTAGAGAAAAGGTTAAATGGGAAAACTAGTGCAGTTTTTAATGCCGAGTTCAGCCATGAAGAGATACTTAACATACAGGGTGTAGCAAAAGCGTTATACCAAAATAACGAAATTTTGATCTTTTTTGTTTTGCTTCGTGGCTCATTTATTGTGATAGATACAGTAAAATGTTGTAGATCTTTTTTACATTATTTTAAAAGGAGAATAAGATAAACTTATTTGTTTTTACATGGCCTTGGTCATGTTCGAGTAAATAAGTGAGGTTATGTTTTTTTAAATGGAAACCATCATTGGCGGTAGCTCTGATAGAAAGGCATTTTTTTTCTCTTTTCAGTGCTGTACTACAGTGTACATGTTCAACATAAAAATTTTTGAAAAAATTTTGTTTTTATGAAATACGAAACTTTGTATTAAATAATAAGTGAATATTTAAACTGATTTTAAGAATCAAGTAGCCATATGACACATAACAATAGATTTCAATTGTTTAAATAAGAGAAATTAGATAGTACTGTTATTTTGTGTTTATACGTACATTATTTTTTTCTAAGAGATAGAATGTCCTATACAAATTAAGAAAATACGGACATGCTCTTTTGCTACTATTCTTCGAATCGTAACACACGTGCAGCAGCGGATTTGTACTTTGAAAGATACATGGAAAGTAAGCAACCACACTGTCGGATATTTAGCAAACTTGAAAATAATCTTAAGGCATATGGTGCATTTACCAAACCTAAATTCTTACGAAAATGTTGAAACGAATGTGTTGGCGTTTGTTAACTATAAACCAGAATCTTCTACTGCCGAAATTGCAAACCACTGTGCAACTTCTAAGGAAACTGTGAGGTGTACTCTGAAAAGTCGGAAATATCATCCCTATCACTATTCTATTTCGAATACATTGTATCCAGTGGATAATCAAAGACGGATAGCATTTTGTCGTTGGTACCTTAATAAATGTGAAGAGGATCATATTTTTGGAAAACCATTATGTATACTCACGAGACTAAATTTACAAATAACGGAATATTTAATCGATATAACAAAGTATTTTATTCTCAAGAAAATCCTAAACTTGTGCGTGAATCCAGAGATCAACATCAATTTGGTATTAATTGTTGGTGTGGAATATTTTGTGGAAAAATTATTGGACTTTTTTTATAACGACAATTTCACCGCTGCAAATTACTTAAATTTCTTAAAACACCAACTGGAAGAATATTTGGATGAATTACCTATTAACATCCATTACAGACCAAAGTATTTCCAACACGATGGTGCCCCTGCACACAGTGGTACATCAGTGAAGCAATATTTAACTGATTGTTTTGAGCACGTGATTGGTAACAAAATGGAAATTGATTAGTCTGCTCATTCACCAAAACTTACGCGATTAGATTTTTATTTGTGGAGTGATTTAAAAAATAAAGTGTATTCTACTACTCCTCAAACGCCTGAGGATTTAATAGCTAGAATCCAAACAACAATTGCAAGCATTGATGCACGCACAATAGAAAAAGCACTTCGTAATGTTAAAAAACTATGTGAGCTTGTGCCTTCAATAAAATGGTGGGCACTTTGAACACACTTTGAAGTGATATTATATTTAATATTTTTAACATAATTTGTTTTGATATTTTGTTACGTCATGCAAAAGTATTTTATTATTTAATACCAAGTTTCAGATTTCATAAAAACAAAATTTTTCAAAAATTTTATGTTGAACATGTACACTGTAGTACATCACTGAAAAGAGAAAAAAAATGTCTGTCTTTCAGAACTACCGCCAATTATGGTTTCCATTTAAAAAAACATAACCTCACTTATTTACTCGAACATAACCAAAGCCATGTAAAAACAAATAAGTTTATCTTATTCTCCGTTTAAAATAATGTAAAAAAGATCTACAACGTTTTACTGTATCTATCACAATAAATGAACCACGAAGCAAAACAAAAAAGATCAAAATTTCGTTATTTTGGTATAACGCTTTTGCCACACCCTGTATGTTAATTATCTCTTCATGGCTGAACTCAGCATTAAAAACTGCACTAGTTTCCCGATTTGACCTTTTCTCTAATATCACAAATAACAGAGTTACCCATACAACGTGTAAGAAATAGGGCACCCTGTATATATATATATATATATATTATAATGTTTGAGGGAGCTACCAAAGGTTCTAAGGGTTGTTTAGTACAAGGTAGTGTTTGCCAAGTAAAATAATCCATATATTTGATCACATAATCTAAAAATGTATGTTTGCCGTATTATACATATGCTAAAGTACAATTCAAAATGGTAGTTGAAATATCAGTGCCAAAAGGTAAATTAAAATGACTAAATGACGTAGTAAGATGTACAGTGCTCAAGGGTTTATACCGAGTTTGAATTTGTAGGCCATTGAAAGTACATTTGCCGTCCAAAAACCGGATGCGTCTATGGATGTTCACTATCAACCACGCATCCAGGTTCAAGTGTGATTTATTTGGCTTTTTAATTTATATAGAATCAACTTTTGGACAGAATTTGTAAGCTCAAAATTATTAGTTATAACAACGTCAAATGTGATTGAAGGACTGTAAATATTTAGGACCAATACTAGAATTTTATGTGAATTATGAAAGTGTAAAAAGACATGAATTATGGTATGTGCGACACAAACGTAGTGTTTGGATATTATTGGACGATTTTAGTTATGTAATTTTATAATTTAGTAGGCAAGAAATGTTATAATGGTCGCCTTGGAAAGAAAACAAAGGGAGATTTTTTCGAAATTTGTTTGTATAAAAACGTGTTTTCATAGAACTGTGCTAATTTGTGTAACGATTTAAAAGTTAATAAACGTGTTTGATTTTTGAATAGTTTTTGATTGAATAAAGAAGGGTAAAGAGCATCAGCGAAAGATAAATAAGCAACGACGACGATAATAAAAAGTGTAAAGATTGGTAATAGTGCGACGGCGAAGCAACGAATACTTGAATAGATTTGGACCGATATTGGGAAAGGCGGAAGGAAAATCGAGTGGTTATACATAGGGACGAAGTTGGATTTGGATAGAGATTAAAAGGCGGAAGGACATAGAGTGGTTATATAAGCGACGGCGAAGCGACGAATATTTAAATAGATTTGGGATTGATTTGGATAGCGATTTAAAGACAGAAGGACATAGGGTGGTTCTTTAAAGGAACAAAGATCGATTTGGATAGAGATTTATAGGTAGCAGGACAATCGAGTGGGTAGATAAAGAAACGAAGATTGATTTGGATAAAGATTTATAGCGGGGCATCGAGTAATTTGAAACAGGACGGCGATTAGATTTGGATTAAATACGGAAAGGCGGACGGATTAATATAGAACACGAGGAGCGAAATTAGGAGAGCAACAATTGGTAGTGGAGGATTCAAAGCAGAAATTAGGACAGAAGAATTAGCGCAGGGGAAGTAACATAAAAGGGTATTCCAAATTCTAAATTAGGGTTATTTATTTCAGATATTGGGGAGCATCTAAAATTTAAGAACGACACCTGGAGGCGATACGAAAATTCTGTCAGATAGTACAACCGTGTAAAGACGCATACGGCGACGAGGATTTTGAGCCAGCAGTTAGAGCGGCCGCTTTGTTAATCATTTTGCCTTTCAACCATCGATATGGTATATTTTATGTATACAACTATACTTTCATTTGTATGGAATGACCGTGTTTAGAGTTCAAACAAGAAAAAATAATTTTAATCATATTGTTTGTCGACCAAGATTCTCAGTAACATTAGGTTTCTTTTAGCTTTCTTAGAACGTCCACTAATATTATAATGGGTAATAGATCATTTGTTATTTCCACCCGAGTTGTCATAGACCAGTTAATATTATTAAATTTTGTCTGGCAAAGGCATCTTCACTAAAATATTAGAGGTTTGAAAAAGTTTCTGATAGTTGGTTGTTTATATCGAATATAGAAGGCATATGGGAAATGTTTTGCATATATTAATACACTACGATCCCCTTATAATTCAAAATCTTTGTTGTTTTGCAAAGAGAAATGCGCCAGTCTGACGAGCTGAAAACAGCAAAACCGGTCATTGGCTTTTTTCTTTGTAAAATAACCAACAAATTTATTTTTTATTCACTATACTTGAACTACTCATCTTCAGATAAAATATGTCATCAATATTGTTTCAAGCGAACAAATAAAAATCTATACCTGAAAATAGGATGCTTTAAAAAAATTTAAAGTCTCTAATAAAATAACGTCATTTAAAATGCCTCTATAAAAGTGTATATAAAAGTCCATTGCAACAGCCTTTATAAAATAATGGAGATTATTGATACTATAATTCGTTGCATTTGCACACTGCTTACAGCTTTAAATTAACCCAAGTCTTGTTAACCAAAGTTCAAATAATTAAAACGACAGTGATTTTGATCAACATGCTCAAAAATTTGTCAACATTTAAAGCTGATTTTTATATACAGCTACTCGCAGAATTACCAAAAAAAATAATCTACGTATTGTTCTGGGTTAATGTTAATTCTTTGCATTCCCATATTACTGGTCGATAATCATTAAATTGATTAAGAACTAAATGTAAGATCCGTAAGTCTATGAATTTTTATCTGACAATTAAAAGATCATCAAGTGTTTTTCTTAGCTGAACTTGAAGTTTAGTTATAAGGATGTACTCTCTATCAAAAAAGACATTTTTTTAACTGATATTGAGTTTTATCTTTGTTACGTGCCATTATAATATAACAAATTCCTTTTAGTATTTAATTTTTGTATGTAGTTTCATTATTGTTTGAATTAAGCGCATTTTGCTCAACATTTACATGATTTCATGTTGAAAATTGTGCTGTTGGTTATTAACGATCACCCCGTGTTCGTCAATCAATTACAAAGGAGGCGTTCCCGAGAGGTTTCCAGTAGTGAACTGAACACTTTTTACCAGTACCTTGAAGTAAAAGTGTGCAGAAGAGAATATGTGCCAAGCGGTCTTGAAAATAATGGTAGCAGTGTTGCTAAATGTGCAAATCAAAAATTGTGTAACAAAAGGTATTAATGTATTTAGTTTCAATGGTTCAATCTGTCACAATATGTGCATCAATTTTAATTTACTTTAAAAATGTGTATGGATAATTTTCGGTGTTTATAAGAGATTCTAATTTCATACATAAAATTTTAAATAATAACCAAACACAGGTATTTAAGGAAAAGCTATCACTAATCAAGTAATGCTCCAAATCCATGCACCTGCTATATTCATTCAGTGGACAAAACAGGTAATCACATAGAACGTTCGCTAATGTTTCTTACGAATAACAAAACAACAATATACAAAAACGCAATGCCGTGAGCAGGGATGTTTACCACCTATTGGCGATGCTTTGCACATTTCCTGATTTTGTTATTTCTTATAGTACAAAAACATGCTTACATTTGACAATTTTGTTTTGAGTTAGTTGTTGCTTAGACTACACGTCTTAGTGACTAATAAAGCCATTCCTGCCATTATTTTTGTGGTTTGTGCTCTACCAAAAAAGTTGATAATTTTTCGAATTTTTCCGTCCTAAAGTTTGTGTATACAGCCAAAGTGGTGTCACATACGGAGGTAAGACCACATGTAATGCCTTCGCGTTATTTCAAATAAAAACCCTATAAGAAAAGAAACAAATAAATGCTTATGTATCCTTTACATTATGATTTCACGTAGTTTTAACTGTTTTTAGTTTCTATAAAGAGAATTCAAGCAATAAACTTGAACCATGAAATCAGAAAGTAATTCGTTTGTACAATACATAGTTGTAAGTAACTCAGGTCAGTGACTTATTTAAAAACCGCAAAAAGAAAACATTTCAATTATACAAATAAGCAAGTATGTGTAATTACCATAGTTTGGGATACACAAACCAATTGCAACAAAATTTTTATAATGCAATTAGGCAACCTCAATTGCAGTTGAGTGTATCTATGGTGGTTATGAATTAAAAGATAGTCATAATAGATAGAATCAATAGTGATAGAGAGTCGAAATTTTAATGCATTTTCTGTGGCCCGATTTGTTTCTCAATCCCTTTTTTGAAAAATCCGTTAATCAGTTTTGGGCTTCAAAGGTTGTCTTTATAATTTTGTAGTTAGGAAGAAACGGGATCAATTCAAGTAATTTTTACTTGAGTAAGATTGTTTGCTATGCGGGCTAGTGGTGAGCAAAACTAGATAGTATTTCAAAGTTGCTAAGAGAGTAATACAATTTTTTTAGCTTCAAATTATACCTTAAATTGTAGATTGTGGATTCGATTTAGTAAATTTTTGATTGCAACTTTAGATGATGGCAGGAGGCTCAACCAATGCAAATTTCTAGGAACGTCAAATTCTACACATAAAGTTTTGTATTCATAAATACCAGTGGCAACTTCATGTGTCAACATTCCTTGAAGGGCGTTAGCAACCTTAGTAAATTTTCATAAGCAGATTAGTTTTATGAATATCTATTTTGGGGCCCCAAAAGAATTGAATCATGAAGTGCTAGGTATTGCAATCAGATGTTAATGTCGATAATGTCGATATGTTTAGTATAGGTATTTATGATAACATTAAGCAGGTACAAGGGCAATCGCACGAGTCATTCTCAAATTTAATTTACAGGAACAGTTCACAATTGTAACTTAACATACATTTTGATAGTTAGCAACCAGATCAGTAATTATATAAGTAAGCCTTATTCAAGAATTCGAATTAGAGGTTGAGATCGTTTAAGATTGTTAAACTTCAGTAATAGTAATTCTTGGTTATATATACTTGATCTTGTAACGTACACTAAGCTTTTGTTGGTAAATAAACTAGATAAGATTGCACATATTTGATAATTATTCAAGAAAGTCTTTATGTTATTTACTTGAATATCTAAAATCAATTTATTCAATGTCAACACTCAAACACTGCTAGTATTTATTTCATGAATTTAATTAGATGTATATATAGTTGATCTTGAAACGTACACTAAGCTTTTGTTGGTAAATAAACTAGATAAGATTGCACATATTTGATAATTATTCATGAAAGTCTTTATGTTATTTACTTGAATATCTAAAATCAATTTATTCAATGTCAACACTCAAACACTGCTAGTATTTATTTCATGAATTTAATTAGATGTATCGTAACCTCAGGTTTTGTAAATGAGTCCCTTTACTGCAACCAATTATCATTTTTTATACTTGCAATTTTAAATTTGTTACGGCATTACTACTTACTACAGCACCAAGTCGACTGCTGTCATTCAATCACACAATATTTTGTACATATTTGATATTAATATTAATAATGTATATGATTCCTAATTGAGAAAAACTTTCTCAGTTGTAAATATATTGGTGGTAAGAATGTGGTCTTAAATAAAATATTGTTTATTGAAGGCAATTATTTTTATTTGGTAACTTGATTGAAAAAAATTAAAATACAACTAATTTACAGCCAATTACTTGCTATTGACAAGTAAACACAGATCAAACCTATCCTGATGACTTTGTTGCAGAAGTCTCATATGCTTTAATTTTTTACCTATACTGTAAAATTTACCAGGTTAGTACTAAGGTTAAAAGTATTATACGAGACCCTGAATACTGCATTTGAGCATAAGAGTCTAAACTCATATTCAGGTAGCTCCCAGTGTTATTTTGTGTTTTCATTGTAGTAAGGTGCAGGAGGAAAGCCATAAATCATGTTATTTTAAGAAAAGATTTAGGATAACTAATGATGAATTATCACTATTCATGTTTCCATATAATCACCTCACAGTTAGGAAAGTTTTTTACACATTTCAGTAGAAATAATTAGATTTGAAGTTACAGTGGAAACAAATGTAGCTACAGTTACATTGTAACCAGATAAGATAAAAGTCATATTGTTACAATATAATTAAAGCACATAAATAGAGCCGATGACCTAAGTGGAGTGCACAAATTCAAGTTACCAACTGTCACCAGACAGTAATAGCATACAAAGTAAGATGTTTTTATTAGAAGAATTTACAGACTGCTGATGATATGAGACAATAATAATAAACATGCATCTTTCACATGATCAGATGTAAGCTCAATATGAATGACCGTAAAACAATGACACACCTCAAAGCATAACAAATGAGAAAGAAAAAAGACTAGACCTATACAGTAAATGGCAACAAAGAATTAACTATTCACAAGCCAGTGTCAGAACATACGTAGAGCTTAGTCGCTGATAGGGATGTCCAGAAAACCTTTTGGACTACAAGTTTAGCCAACATGAGTTAAACATGGTGCTATCCGTGGATCAAATCAATAACGATCTAACAACAAAGGTAGAAATTTGGAGGTGGGTTCCCAACCAACATAAGTTGGAAATGAATTTCCGTCGCAAAGTGATCCACTGAATAGAAATCTTTATATAGACTGGCATTCAAGCTGTATATTTTATTAGGCGGCTCCGTGACATATTTGGTATGCGTGTGACTACTATGCCCAAGGTCAAGCATTCAAATCCCGACATGGTCCACTTGAAAAATGTTGGGTAAGCATTCTTTACAAAAATACGCCCTCGTTCGAATGAGAGGTAAAATGGAAGTGCCATGTGTCTTGTCGTGCACGTTGATCCCTACCTTGCTTGGAACAGCAAAGATTTGGCAAAATTCAAAATTTTCAAGGTAAAAATTTGCCTCCTGGCCAATGTAGTACCTTCGGGTGGAGCATTCAAAAATGAAATGTGGTGTAAGTTTTATAGCACAATTTCCAACAAGAAATCAAGTAAATATTTAGAAAATGGCACTTAATTTAAACATAAATTACAGATAAAAATTAAATATCATAAGAGATTTGATAAGCATGAAAACGACGTAGCAATCCTCATCAAGATTTACACTACTTACTTACATCCAACTACCTATAAATTTGTTTAGGTAATTATAAAAGCTCTTTTTATTTCTTAGAATCCATTCCATTTGGCTTTTTAGTGGAGGGTTCAAGTTCAAAAATGCAAAGGTAGTGACCGCATTTGTATCATATCTATATCATACAGTACATTCTTGGGGTTTAATTTTCATCTCTATAGTTGTAGTTGTTAATTCATTATCCCCTTCCACTGTAACTTTTTTTTTTTGGTGTAACAAAAATTCTTTACAGAAAAATAGAGCTGTATTAAGGCAAGTTAAAAAATGAAAAAATTAGCTAAAAATTAATTATTTGCAAACCAATGTTTTCGAATTCTTAAAAAATGTTTGGTCCCATATGAAAAACAACAAACGATCTGTTATTTCCTAGTTTGATTAAATTGCAAGGCTAAGCTCCAAGTTTGATACCTATAATCATATACAATATAATTTGAAACATTGCTAAAAAAGTTTTAAATAGCATTCTAATCATTAAAACTCAGTGCAAATAATTTGTTGTTCACAATATATTTCAAGGTCTTCGACTAGCATCATAAACACAGCGTGTAGTCACCAAGCATTTGTTAGGATAAGAATTCCCCACATTGAATTGTCTTTGTACGTTGTTTTCTTAGTCCGCTCACTTCCACGTAATCTTCGAGCCAAGCAAGATATCATTGATGGTGAGAATTAGTGGTGATAAGTAAAGTCATGGTAAAGAAAAACCCGCAGGTTAACAAACACCATCAAATCAATGAAAAAACTCTCCGATCAATAAGTTCCACGAGTCAGTTTGGAGTCCATTGAAATTTATTCCTACATGTGAACGGCAGGAGACGAGCTGAAACCGAATAATAATCAACACAAGGGTAGCAGTGGTGACCAGTGGTTCAGGGTGTCTTTCATTTTTGCCAAATCCTTAACCAAATTTATTTAACAACCCGCTTCTCCACATATGGTCCAATTACCAACCGTGAAAATCCTTACCGTTTCATTTCATAAGATCTGTTAAGATGTTGTAATCTCCTTAATTTTATTAATTTTTCATGACTATGTATCTATATTTTTGTGAAAGAAAATATTTCGTTAAATTTTATATTTGAAACTTAAGAGAAGCTTTACGAGTAACAAAATAAGATTTATATTAAGATTGCTTAAAGTTCCAATTTTTTTATTAAATCTGTACATAACTGCCAGATCTGACAATCATTAATGAACATTACGATTATGTAACGAGATTTTATTCAAGTTTTTTACACTACAAAGCCTGTGATATAATTCATTTGTTAACAACCCCTATTATTTGATTTAAATTATTTGTTATGGAATAGAAATAATATCACCCTGGTAGTTTTTTCTATGTTAAAGAGGTCTGTCTGATCAATTATCCAAGAAGAGTAAAAAAATTAAGAATCACCAACTGAGACAGGATTTTCTGTATCTGCCCTAAAATATTTTTTCTATAATAGTTGCTAGATACAGTGGCATCTAACATTAATTTAAATTGTTTTCAGTTTAAATAAGAAAATTTCAGCCTACTCCCATTTCTACCACTCTCAGGGGCAATAGCCAAGTTAGCCGTCGGCAAAAGAGTTTTTAGCCTTTCCATCTAGTAAATGTAAAAACTTTAATTTTTTTAAAGTACACTACTACCACGTGTCACACACAACAATTGTGATTAAACCCACTTCAATTATTTAAAAACAGTTACATTCGCGCCGCATCATAAGGCATGTGGTAACCATATCACTAGTATGCATTATATTTTTTAAAACAGTTTCACGATGAATGGTTCCTTCATGACTCGCAATCTTCATAAGTGGATAATAATAACTGAATACGTATCTTTTATTGATTCACAAGCATGCCCTACTTTATGTTCACTGCAGACTTCATGATATGATCATAGAGTATCATATCTATTTACTATAGCACATCCTTGGTATCTAACTTTTGTTTTTATAGAATTTTCTTGTAGTTGTCGATTCAGTGACGTCTTTTATGAGTGGTTCTACATCTACCTCACACTGTACAAGCAATAACTATGCTGTGCATGTCTACCCAAACATACCTTATGCCATAATGCATGTCATTGTAACATATAACTATGAGGGCCATCCGGAAAGTAGTACCCGTTTGTACCGTGTGGAGCGCTGGCGAGTAGAGTAGCATCTGGACAAGTTATAACACGTTTAGTTATATTACAGCCTGTTTATGTGCAAAGTTACGCCTCGCTGGTACTGAATGTGTTCTTTCTGTGAGTGTTTATAATGTTCAAGAAAATAGAGAACGCTGCCAGTTGTGAAATTAGGGCTGTGATTAAATTTCTCAACTCAAGAAATGTGAAACACTGCGATATTCATCGTCGACTAAAGGAAGTGTATGGAGACAATGTGATGGATGAGTCATCAGTTCGGCATTGGTGTCGTAATTTCAGTCTGGGCAGAGACAATACCCATGAATAACAGAACAACTTGTTCAACAATTCAAATGAGAAACTTTTAACGATCCACCCTACAGCCCAGACTTGACACCCTCAGATTTTCATCTGTTTACAAAACTCAAGGACTTTTTGGCAGAAAAGAAATTTGAAAGTGATGACGAACTGAAAGCAGCTGTGACTACATATCTCAATACATTGGCGACAGAGGAATACGAAACTGGCAAACAAAAACTCGTCTCACGTTATGATAATTGCTTAAATTTGTGAGGTGACTATGTGGAGAAGTAGTGTAAGGTTTGTTATTTTCAAATAAAACATTAAAATTTGTTAAGATGTACTAGTTTATTTTTTAATTAAAAACGTGTACTACTTTCCGGACGACCCTCGTAGATCAATAATTACTTTTTGCTCAACATTAATTAGTAAAGTGGTTGAGCTTGGACTAACTTTTAAGGTCATGGAAAATAGGCTGAGCTATTATCCATATTTGAACCTAGCTGTTGATGTAAATGGTCACATGAAGTTAATGATAATCTAACTAGTTGTTTGGAAATAAAAGAAACATTACAGAAGTGGAAATATGATTAACGTGCATATAATTTTTTTTAAATTATTGTAATATCTGTTAATCTCCACACAGTATTTTTTTATTATGGCTAATCCTGTTAGTTTTAGGACATATTGTAATATAAGGGGCGCAAGCTTTATTGCCGGAAAATGATGAAATGTATAATGAAAAATCAATAATCCCTGGATACACTTGGTTACATCAATCTATTGTAATCTAATGATTACTGGCGACTATAATCTAAATTATAACAAGAATCTACATAAAAATGTTCTCTGGTTAAAACAAATTTTTAATTTATACAACTTAGTTATGCAGGTAACATCTGATACTAAAATAACAGCTAATTACGGCTCCAGAATCAACTACGTAATAACTAATATTGGTCCACGTGTAATTGTTAATACTAAAATAATCATGTGCAATCTCTCAGACCATGAAGCAATTCTTTTCAGTACCTGCTTTAAAAAATTCGATACTCCAGTCCCTAACTACCATATAAGTTTTTCACCAGATAACATGTCAAGCTTTGTAAACTCCTTTTCCACCTATTTCAAATTTAATAGACCTAGACAGCAATTTCAATTCTTTCTTCGGCATTTGAAAGGTCCTTCGCACTTGTGATATTCAAGCCAAAGAAAAAAAAGTTGATTAACTAAGGGCTTAAGAATTTCAGCTGAAAACAAGAAGACATTTGCAAAACTTAAGAGCTCATCACAGCAGGTTACCCACCATCTGCTGTAAAGGCGCGGGTTGGGGTGAGGTAACATAGGGCGGGACAAAATGTCGAGATGCAGATATTCATTAGAAAAGGATATAAAGTTTAATACTCCGCCGACTTGGTTTATGAAGTGCCATGGAGCACATATAGATGGCAGTGTTGTGGAGCTTATTAATCCAGTTATAAACCTCTCAGATATTTTAATTATACATATTCTCTAACATTTATAACCAGTGAAAACCTTTCAAATTCCTATATCTATTGTAAAGAAAAATTATTAGGGAACAAGAAATTACAAGATTTAACATTCCTAAATTTGCATCGCACACTTATTTTACAATTTCTAATATGCAATTAACAAAGCTGTTATATGAATTAATTGGCCAATAAATGGAAAAAACAGAATAATGGTTTAAACGTATCTCTAATAAAAAATAATTAGGTAAAGTGTCAAGTGGGGTTTTGATTACAGTTTGTGAAAAGCTACAAATATTGATTTGGTTTGTTTCCTTATCACACTTTCGTTTCCTTTATCATTTTCTAATGACGAAATAATAAACAAAGTCTACTGAATCGGACACAGTAAACATTCCTCTAGTAGAATAAAAATGCATGTCTTGCATTTTTAAGTAGTCCAAAGTTTGTTTTGCTTTTATTTATTTACGTTTTGCAAGCAGCTTGTCATATTTTGTTCCATCACAATTGCGTATGGGAGTTTGTGAATGGTGAATTTGTACTATAATGAACAAAGGTCTTTTACATGTATTAGAGAAGTTTCACAGTAAAAAAACTTAATTAAACATGGTTTGTAAATAACTAATTAACCCTAAGAATTTTTAGCACATTATTCCTTATTACTACACAAGCCTAAATATGAGCGAAACATTACTGGTAACTTTTTAAATACAACCGTCTCTCACCAGTAATGCCGTGGCTGCAATGACAGGTTAGGTTACTGTTAGAAATAGATATTATTAAAAAACACAAATCACTTAACAGACATTATCAGAATAGTATGCAATAGTTTTAGAACAACTGTTCTGATATGCGTGTTAAGTGATTTGTGTTTTAAATAATAATATCTATTTCTAACAGTAACCTAACCTATCATTGCAGCCACGGCATTACTGGCGTGAGACGGTCGTTTTTAAATTTATCCCAAAACTTCGACATAAAAATTAAACAATTCTGTATTTATTCTTTTTTACATTACACTACACCCATTCTTTCACCATATTACAAGCCAGTTTTTCATCAACTATTTAGTATATTATTTCAAATTTTTTTAAAAAAATGTAGAACACTATTGCAATGCAGTCTTTCATTATTATTTACCTCAAAACTGGGGGAATACCAATTACTTACTCACTAAATAGGATGCCCAACAAAAATTTATATAAATCCAAGATTATGAAAAACAACTCATTTCAATACATGCTGAGGCCTAAATAATATCCATAATGAAAGTTATAAATAGATTTTTGCGAGCAATTAAGACTGTAGTCGAACTCTCTTATAATGATAGTTTGATTTCAATAGTATAGCGTTTCCTGAATGTTTGTTGTGTTCTGTTTTGTATTGTATGTATTCAAACCATTTCTGTTTTACAATAGTGTGTGACATGGAAAATTTTTCCACAGCAGCACATTGCAGGTACATTTTTTAAAAAAATACTAATATTTGATTTTTTCGATAAATAAAGTGAATTGTAGTATGCAATTTTGATGAAAATTCATAGAAATTATTCACACATTTGGAAAAGTTACTGGTTTTATTTAAATCGATCGCTCTATTATCAGCAAAAAAAAGTTTTTTTCAATTAAAAAAAACCTAAATGACTTTACCACATAGACAATTATTTAATAAGTAACTTTTATTAAAACTGTTTTTAATTTGGGTGCCTAATAGATAAGACATTTGGATCTTTAAACATTTCAAGATGGCCACTACTGTGATGAGCTCTTAAATGTACATTTTGCTAATGTAGCAAGTAAGTTGCAGTAAAAACGATTTTCTGACATTTGAAGCAATGGAGTTATTGCCGTAAATACAAAGACGTAAATTCAAGCAGTAAGTAAGTGAGTTTCTTCCTCTACCCTTTGGATCACCATAAGGATCCTAAAAGCCTTCAAAAATAAAAACACAATAGGAGATTACAGTTTCGACAACAATGTTACAACTTCTGCCACTTCATGATATAAAATACCTAACTGAGTTTATAAACGTTTTCTAAATGAAAAATTTCCTTCGCACTTGAAGCATGTCCTTGTCGTCCCTATACACAAGAGTGTATCCTACATGTTAAATAATTTTAGACTGATTTTCGTACTGTCAACTTTTTCTAAATTACTAGAAAGGCTCCTGAAGGATAGTATTACCAAATTTGCTAACAAATTTTTAATTGTTGATGTTAAATCAGTTTGGTTTTTGTCATAACAAATCCACAGCAGATGCTATACATAATTTTTTATTTGGTCTTTATTCCATGTTAAACAAAAGTTCTGTAACTGCTGCTTTATTTGTGGGCATCAGTAAAGCCTTTGATTGTGTACATCACAGCATACTTGTAAATAAACTGAACCACTATGGCATTAGAGGTGTGGCAAATACTTGGTCATACTTAGAAAACGGAACTCAATCGCTCAGGCTCACTACTCAATATTAAACAAACGAAAATGGTACACTTACATCTAGGAGTGTGCTCTAAGGTTCTGTAGTAGGCCTCATCTTATTATTATTCTACATAAATGATTTCACATCTTCTATTAACTAATGTATGTTATTTGCAGATGGCATTACATTGTGCCAGGACTGCTCCTGTCTGTCTTTACTACACAATTGGACTTTGTCGAACTTTGATTCTCAGCAAAATTGGTTTAAAATAAGGGAGTTTTCTGTAATCTTTATAAAAACTTGCTGTTTAAATTTCAAACCCCATTTCGTCTTTAAAACTATAAATATAGCTAACAAGTTATCATTAAACGTTTTATTGATACTAAATTTTTAGACTTAACTATAGATCATGTCTTGACATCGTCAGATCATATATCCTCACTTGCCACTAAATTAGCCTCAGAGTGTTATGCACTGGGAACCATATCCACAGAAATATCAAAAGTCCCAGCCTTTAAAGTTTATAATGCACTTTTTGAATCAGCATTGCAGTATGGTATACCTTTCTTGGGATATACCACGATAGAAAAGATGTTTCTCATCTTCAAATTGCAAAAACATGCAATCCGTACTGTTTGCTTCAAACCAAAAAATGTGCATTGCAAGCCACTCTAAATGACTAAATGTTATAACGTATTCCTCTTTATACATTTCGGAGACCTTGTTGCTCTCCCACAAAAATATTCTTAAAAACAATAACTGTTGCTTTAAATAATACTAGAAATACAAGTGACTTTTATAAAGTTACACCTACTTCGACTTGGTTTATAAATCCATTACGTATATGGCATCAACACCTTACAATAAACTTCCTAGTAATATCAAATGCTCTAAGAATTTTCTTAAATTCAATTCAACGCTTTTGGCCTTGTTACGGTACCATTGTTATTACTCAGTGGAGGAAAAATGATGAGTCTGTGAAGTAGACCTACTATTGTGATAGGATCTTATTAATCTTTTATTGTTAGTCATTCCTAAGTTGTTTGTGACTGATATTTTTTCATCGTACATTATTTAAGACTCTTATTAATGTGTCTAGTGTTAAGTTCTTCTACTGCCATATGTATATGGGTTCAGATAAATAAATCAAATCAAATTAAATTAATTTTAAAAATGTTTGTCAAAGCGAATAATTCTATAAAATTTTTTATAAAGTTCAATAAACAAAAAGCTAGTTCACATATTTTTGTTTAAAAGGTTACATATAGTAAGTATTATCTCCATCACTCACGGATATATAAGTAATACTAGCTCAAACATAGAATGAATTAGTTTTAAAAACATCGATTCAGCAAATTTTACAATGCATAATTTTATTTAAATGACCATACTGTTTATTTAAAACTGTAAGCTGTGTTTACTCCAAGCTAAGAACATTCGTACAATAACACAATAGATTGTCACACAACAAATAATTATCAATATTGAAGGCAGAGGGTAATATGTACAACACTTCATGTTAATAATATCTCTATACAACAATCAGTGTTAAGGGCTATCTTGTTGCTAAGTTTTAAGATATGAAGTACAACCTATTCTGTATCTAAGTCGGGCCAATATATATATATATATATATATATATATATATATATATAATATTACTTGAAATTGTGTTTCTTGGGAAAAAGGTCTAAATAAAAAAATATTTTTTTCACATTATATGCGTGTTAAACAGACGTTTCGACCGTCGCAAGATGGTCTTTATCAATGATGTTTTTACCTATAATACGATACATGTACATTATCTCTTATAAATACCTAAAATATGCTTACCCATAAACGGAGGTTTATATATTATAACGTAGTATAAATTGAGTCATTCATTGAATGGTATGGTACGGTTACTACACTTTAATTTATTTAATATACAATTGTACTAAACATTTACGTCACAAATTAAAAATTGTTGATATATATAAATTATGTACAACCTTGATACGAGTTACTAAACTCTTAGTCAAAATTTAAAATTCTAATTTCTTAGTAAACATGTATATTAAAATGTTTAGTACAGAGTTTGATTGGAGACTAATGCTTGATTTATTGGAGTTTCTATTTCTTGGCGCTGGATAAAAACACGTTTTTAAAACAGGTTAAAATCATAATACTATTTACAATTATGTATATGCGTATATGCGCTAACCAAACATGAAAAACAAGCCCAACATAAATTCGAATTCGACAAAACAACGTTTTTAAAAACAGAAGCAAACCAAAAAATTCGAGAATTCCTAGAGATGGTGTATATTATTAAACATCCAACATCAGTAAATGATAAAATAGATATTAGCAAATTAAGTAAAATATATTATAATCTATTAAAATAAAAATGCATAAAATTAATCAGGAATAGGTGTTTGTCTTGTATATATGGTGACAAAATAGAGTGAAAAAACGAATGTGCATGCGTAGAGGTATGTACAGGTGGATAGATATATAGATACTATTAAATATATGAACACATCGATATATATTTATACATAAAGTTAATATTACCCAATAACGCATATACATAATTGTAAATAGTATTATGATTTTAACCTGTTTTAAAACGTGTCTTTATCCAGCGCCAAGAAATAGAAACTCCAATAAATCAAGCATTAGTCTCAATCAAACTCTGTACTAAACATTTTAATATACATGTTTACTAAGAAATTAGAATTTTAAATTTTGACTAAGAGTTTAGTAACTCAGTATCAAGGTTGTACATAATTTATATATATCAACAATTTTAATTTGTGACGTAAATGTTTAGTACAATTGTATATTAAATAAATTAAAGTGTAGTAACTGCACCATACCATTCAATGAATGACTCAATTTATACTACGTAATAATATATAAACCTCCGCTTATGGGTAAGCATATTTTAGGTATTTATAAGAGATAATGTACATGTATCGTATTATAGGTAAAAAAACATCATTGATAAAGACCATCTTGCGACGGTCGAAACGTCTGTTTAACACGCATATAATGTGAAAAAAATATTTTTTTATTTAGACCTTTTTCCCAAGAAACACAATTTCAAGTAATATTATATAAAAGAAGGTCAAGAAATACCAATCGAATATATATATATATATATATATATATATATATATATCTATATATAAAGTAAGTACTATGATTCTACTTCGTTTCAGTACAATATTTAAAAGATGTAATAAATACAATTCCTTACACCTAGTTCTATGAAATAAAAGCTAACAGTACAGTGTGCAATTTTGCACACGACAGTCAGCTGAATTTATTTCTTAATAGACAGAAAACTGTATTTCCAACCATGACAGTTGTTGCATACAAGTCACATGTGTAATACACTCCAATTTGAAATAAAAATAATTCCTGATCGGTAATGAATGTAAGCATTTTTTTTTAATTTTAAGTAGATATGTGTGAAATAAATAAAATAACATATACAAAATAGACATGCTTGTGATTTTTATATGACAAAGATACTGTGATTCTTTTATAAATCACTATACATTCGTGAATAAAATGCATTGAGTAGCGTCAGTGTATCCATATTTGTAATTTTTAGATAAAGTTTAACAAATTCATTTTAAAATATTCTTTATTCTTTTATACGGACCCATTTTTTTCTCTGTAGTTCCAGATGTCTTATTTAGAAAAATGGATTAAAATAATTAAATTTAGAAACTATAAATATTGAGATAATTCTCTACAAATCAAACAAATTGCAGCTCGAGCAGTTTTACATCCTGCTTAAATCGTTGCAGTCCATATTTATCTGTGGCAAATTCGTATGTCATAAAATAAGCAAAATAATATTTGATATTGCGTACATACTCATACTAAGGTAGACAATATTATTATTTATTTATTACTCCCTCATTATGTCTTAATCTCACAATTGCAGCATAATCCATCAATTGTCGGGTAATGATCAGTTTAAAATAATTTTTTGTCACACGTTTATTAAAGAAAACAAGTCAAAGAGTATGTAAACTCAGCTAAATAGTCTTAAACGATAAAGTCAGTAATATTTTTTTAATATTGTCCCAGGTTAAACAAATCACTCCCTCATACGTTTAAATTTGGCATTTAAAATCCTTTACAGTTGACATTTCCAGGAAAGCTAAAATGACAGCAAAACTATGATCAGTTGTTTTTGTTTGAAAGGAAGAATTGATCATAGAGTACCTTCAGAGTATTATCTTAATAGGAAAATTTGTCCGGACGCTATAAGAATCTATCTCACTTCATTATATAGATTGAAGGATGTTATTATCTTTATCCATCAATATGTAAAGTATACTGAGAGGGAGCAAAACGCAATCATAAATTTGACAGATTTCAAGATGATTTACGACGTGCAACTGTCAGGTTGACAGCTATCGGTGTTTAGAAAGTTAAACCAGCTTATAAACAAAGTTGTTTCTGTTGTTTATTACGTTTTTGTGTTTATATTTAATGTTTATGTTAATTTTTTCGTTTATGTTTATCTATATGTTATTCTTTAGTGTAGTTTGTTGTATTGAACTAAATAACAGCGCCTTAATATTTTCGCTAGAAAAGTGCGTTTAAATTTAACTGCAAGTCGTTATATTTTTGACCATTAAGAATTTTATATGTCCTTTAAAAAATAGTTTTGCATTAAAATATATAATGAAGACCACGTAAAATTATTTTTAATTAAGTTTATTCATACCCCGAGTTTATCATTTGTAGTGTTAAAATCGACCGAGTAAAGTTGACAACAACAAATTGTTTAAACGTTAGATACAACTCGAGACCAACTCAACATATGTAAAATTTTAACAATTAATAGAAAAAGGAAATTAAAATTTTACATTGCATGGTGATTTGATCTTGAGTTGTATTTGAAGTTTCAAATAAATTTTTCCTACAGCTTATTTGAAATTCTCGCCAAATTCCGCACCTAATAATTTGAACTAAAGCGTTTCCTGCCATTTTCTCCTACCAACATTTGTGGCACCCCCTCAGTACACTTTGAAACTGTGTAAGAAAGCTGAACGTATATAAAAATTGATGTCTGTCTCTCTTGCAGCAGATAAAAAATTAGCATTAAGGTGACGTTCTGAAGGTTACTCTATGTCCTTTGCAGTTGATATTTCCAGGAAACCTAAAATGACAGCAAAACTATGATCAGTTGTTTTTGTTTGAAAGAAAGAATTGATTAACTTTCGTTTGAATTAGTAAATAAAATATAAGTTTATTAGAAGTGCATAGTGTTTTTTAAGCTATCACTCCATCACAACAAATACTTTAAATAAGGTAAATATATTCAGTTTATTAAGTATTTCATTAATTATTGCGAAAGTAGATGTAGTAATAGCTGTAATGCAGGGAGTTTATAAAAGAACTCCTAGATTTAAAAAAATCATAATTAAAATAACGAAGCCAGTAATAAACTTTCAGGTTTTGAACTTGAGTTCAGTATATTGTCAAGATTGTTTTGCTAATATTCGATCGCAATGCGTGGCCTTGGAGCGAACGTGGTGGGGAAGAGTGCTACTGCTTTCGCTGGCCAGCAGTCGCCACTCACCAGTCATGGCTATGCCACAGCAGAAAGCTCAGTGTGTGATTTGGTTTATTCAATCGAGTTCAGTGAACATAGTTCGGCGTAATTATCGACGTGAATATGTCGATTATGCACCTACTAACAAAACTATTCTGCACTAGTATAATCACTTTCGGAAAACAGGTAGTGTCTTAAAAATTAAGCCACCGGGTAGGCCTTCAGTCTATGAACAGAATGTGGAACGGATCCGTACATCTTGTATTCATAGCCCTAAAATTTCTAAAAAGCATTCAAGACTTCTACTGAAACAACTTTTGATAGTAATATAAATTTCGTTTGTAGTGAGGTATCGTGCAATCAAGTTCGTGATGCAATTTCATCGTTAAAAAATAGCAGCTGCAGGGATATTTATAATTTAAATAGTGCTTTAATAAAATCTGTAGTAAATATTATTTTACTTCCGTTAACCAAACTAATTAATGAATGTATAAGAAAATCAATTTTTCCTGATAAACTTAAGAAATCAAAAGTCATATCAATATATAAAAAGGGAGACAAAAATTGTATTGAAAATTATAGATCGATAGCTATAACCAACCCCTGTATTTTCTAAAATTCTTGAGATTATTATGAAAAATCAAATTACAAATCATTTGAAAACTTGTAAATTGGTGTGTAAACAGTTTGGATTCCAAAAAAACTTATCTACATCTGATGTCATTGCTAACCTATTAAGTAAAGTTACTTCTAATTTTAATGAATGCCAGTTCCTATTAGTTAGTTTTTGCTATATGAGCAACACTTTTGACTGTGTAGACCATTCACTATTGATTAACAAATTGACGAAACGTTCCTTTGATCAGAGTAGCACTACATTTATTAAATCTTTTCTTGAGAATAGAAGTCAAAAAGTATATTTTAATGGTAAACTTTCCAAGAATCTTATTGTGGCTAATGGTGTTCCTCAAGAATCCATTTTGGGACCAATCCTTTTTATTTGTTTTATTAATGAAATACCTTATCAGTTGAATAATGGAAATGTGATTTTGTATGTGGATGATACAACTTTCTATTATCAGGGTTCTGATATGCAAGAACTTTTAATTGAAAAGAAATACACTCGGGATCATGCATCTAACTGGTGTGTCAATAATAACCTTTGCTTAAATGAGAATAAGACTACCCAATTGTGTTTCACTTTAAAAACAAATGACTATAATACATCAAACGCTGTGAATTTTCTTGGTATTACTTTGGACTGAGCTGGGACTGTATAAGCTTGAGCTCTAAACTTTGCAAAACTCTTTTTTACGTAAGTTTTCTCAGGCACTCTCTATCTTTAAATATATTAAAATCTGTTTATTTTGCCATGTTTCATAGTCATTTAAGTTATACAATCGAAGTTTGGTGACACTGTACAGCTGCAAATCGTATTTTCGGATTACAAAGGAGAGTGATCAGAGTTATGGCACACTTAAGCTACAGAGCCGATTGTCGAAAGCAGTTTATTGAATTCAACATTCTTACCTTTCTTTGTGCTTATATTCTTAGTTGTGTAGTCTGGGTTAAGAAGCATATTAATGGTTTGATGTTCATGCCAGTGTTCACCATTTTGATACATGGAGCAAAAATAAAATATTGGTCCCATATCACAGAATAAATAGAAGTAGATACGGTCCCAATTATTATGGATTTCAATATTTTAATTTTTTACACAACAGTATTCAAACATTACCATTAAATAAGTTCAAGAAAAAAATTAAACGATTTCTAATTAGTAAGGCCTTTTATTCAACCCAAGAATATATCGAGAATGCACTACAATTGGTAGCTTAGGGCAAACTTTGCATCCACACTTTTATCCTTATGGTATAAATTTTTAAGTTATATGTACATGATAATTACTGTTATACATTGTTATGTTCGGACCATTGATGTTATACACATGTGTGTATTATAAACATTTCAAATGTAATAAATAAATTTTAAAAAATTAATAAACAACTTCTGCATGAAATCAAGCCCAATGACAAAGTGAAAAGATTCGATTTAGCAGTCTACACTTTGAACAGGATTCAAGAAAATGAGAACTTCCTAGAAAATGTTGTTTTCAGATGAGGCGACTTTTCACGAAGTCAAACAACACAACTGTAGGATTGTTGCAGCTGTAGCATCCATCACACCTGATATGTTGTTGAATACCTGGGAAGAAACTGATTATCGTTTAGACGGTCCAGAACAACAAATGGTGCACATATAGAACTTTAGATATAAAAAAAACTGAGAAGATTATCTTTAATACTATATAGGTTTAATAACTATTATTTTAACTTTACTGTGTAGAGTAGATTTTATTTAAGAAGAGCCTGTATGTCATTTGACATATGCGCAAACCTTGAAAGTCAGTGGTGTAGCGGATTTAATAATTTTTATCAAACTCCCATAGAGTAAATATTCTAAGATCATTTTATATTGTTGGTGGTTTAAATTTACATGGCAAATACGCGAATAAGTAAGGCATAAAACACAAAGAAACAGAAAGTAAACTATGAAAGCGTAAGAAATAAATATAGAATATTAGTGTCATAAATACCAATTGACATTTAACAGCAAATTATCTACGCCACTGATATGCTGAATGAACATGCCTATTTATAAACAATGGACTAATCTGACACCGTTTTAGCCGTTTAGCCTTTAAATTAAGCAGTTCTTTTATAAACTCCTTGCATTATAACTTTAAAATGTTAAAGTATTCCCAATGTTGCCTGAATTGTGTTCTTTTCATCATTCCCTCACCAGTCACTACCTCATAATATTAAAATATGAGAGAGTGATATTTATTATGAGGTAGTGATATTTAACTACATTAATGATTTTTTTATTGTATTTTAGAAATAGTACTTAGCAAAGAAGAAGTCAGGTTACGTAAAAAAGAGTATTATAGAAGGAGGAGAGAATATCTCAAAAATGCCCCTGAAAAATTGGCAAAAATGAGAGAAGGAAAGGCTTAAATACTTGAAAAAAAGTGAAAAAGGAAAGACTTCGGCCAAATTGGTTGCAAACATGAGTAATAGGGAACACAAAAATTAAAAAGGAATGGCGAAAGAAAGTACATACTTACAGCCAAAAGAAAAAGAAGCCGAACAAACTTAATCAAATCCTTGAGAATAATTCTCCACCACCTTCGCCAGTTATAGTATACCCATTTAAAAGTGTCTTTTTAACTCAAATATTTCTGTAACTTCACACCTATTGACTTCTAGGAAAAATGTGGAGTGCAAACAGGTTAAAAAATCGCGTTCAAAAATGTTGAGGCAAATACTTGATTTAAAAAAGAAATTAATGAAGGCTAAGACAGCATTTGAGAAATACATAAAAAGATGTCAACGGCTCAAGCAAAAACAGTATCAAATAAATTGTATTCTAAGCCCAAACCCAAAAGCTAATCAGCTATTATAGTCCATTCGCTTTAACTTTAGAATGACGTCAAATTTAGTAATGAAGTGTTGACAACTGTATACAAAAACCTAGAATTACGCTTGAAGGATATTGTCATTTAACACAATAACGGTTGGCAGTTCTGTACGGTGTTGCCACCAATTCCTTTTGCTAATGGGAATATTCGTATATCTTGCATTAAATACATTAGAATATAAACTAACATTGGATTGTAGCATTTTATCCAGTTAAAAAGAATGGAGAATATCAAAGGAATCAGTTTCCGAGTCTGTAAAGAGGTTGTTATTTGAAGAAGTGTTGGAACGTCAGCTGCAAGAAAATTATCAGAAATCTACTGGTCATTCAAATAAAAGGATCTACAATAAATACATGCAGTATAACTTGTTATAAAGTATCGACTTATGTATATAGCAAACAAGTCTAAGATTTTAAATCCACAGTCGTTAAAGAATTGTGAAAGACAAATTCATCCTAGAGGTCATTATTTGTCCATTCACGTAAAGCAAGAAATAAAAGATTTTTTTAAAAGGAATGACGTATCGCGAATGACTGCTGGGAAAAAAGAATATATACTTGCAAAATAGTTCTAAAACAAAAACGATATTTGTTAGAAGCTGTAGAAACATTGCATAAAAATTTTCTTTCCTCATCAACTTACCACATTAGCTTCCAATCTTTTTACCACTTAAAACCATTTTGGGTTTTAAAGCCAAAACTAGAAGATAGGGAGACGTGTGGATGCATTAAACATTTAAAATTTAAATATTTGGTATCTGCTCTCTATAATGCCAAAGTTATAGAAACATGCTTCACGAACAAACTTGTGAGTTTTTTGCTGTCCTTCTTTAAAGCCCGATAGCCTTTACAGAAAATGTACTAATTATTGCCACAAAACCTTAAAAGTCAAACAGTTTAAGAATAGGTTGGTTTTCTACAATAAGTTTACAGTTCAATAAATGTATCTCGCGTAGAAGTGAAAAACTAGTATGGAAAACGACAAAATCAAATTGGTGAAACTATATTATGAACTTATCAATAGCTTAAGCAACTTTCTGAACCATATCGGTAATATACTTTACCAGTACCAGGCAATATTTTCTATAAAATCATCACTTAAAAGGAATGAAATACTAATCCATGTTGATTTTAGTGAGAATTTTTCATGTAAATTTGGGGAGGAAATACAGTCGTTTCATTTTGGTGGCTCTAAGGAGTAAATAACTTTGCACACAGGCATTTTATATGTGAAAAACAAACAGGGAAATGTTACTTCGTATTCATTTTGCACTGTATCAAACTAACTTCAACATGACTACATTGCTATATGGACCCATTTAAAGATAGTTTTGGATTGACTTGTTGAACTTACAAAAGAAAATATATGTCGTTCAGTTCCTTAGCGATGAGCCATCAACACAGTATAGAAATCGTACGAAGTTTTACGTAATTTCAATTTCCAAAAAGTTTTTATCAAATATTAAAATGCTTACCTGGAATTATTCCGAGGCTTGTTACGTGCCAAAGTGGCACTAAACATTGTTTTAGTTTAATTTTGATGTGCTGAAGTTTCGCGCCATAAATTCAAAAGACTCGGTGCGTGTATTTCCGTCACGTCAAAAGTGGGTTGGACGAATAATTCGCGCCAACGCTTGAAAGAACAAAAGTGGGAGAAGTGTTTCCGTGAGACTCTGCAACGTGGCCGTTTTGCCTTTGAACATCGAGAAGGGCGGTCGTGTCAGGCCGTTTTGCCTTTGAACACCGAGAAGGGCGGTCGTGACTGGTATCGTATCTTTATTTTTATTATGTAGATTTCCCTTGCTTATCTGTGTTTGTCTTTCCTTGATTAACCTATTCCTTATAGTTCCGCTACATATAGAAATCTGATACGACTTTGGAGTAATCCACGACCCAAGAACGAGTCGGAGCTCCATGCTCCGCCAACAGCACCGGAGCAAGCACTATCTTTAATCACCCCGGAGTGGAGCCATGAGATCCCGTCCGAGCGCTTTGGAAGAGCGTTGGGCGTACCCCCCGTTAATTGCCTTAAAAGGGCCATCAGCAGCCCTTATGGACGTGCTGACGCCATCTTTATCTATCTTGAACGACGCTTGGCGTACTTCGTGGAAATCTGGACCTATTATGTGAGTACCTTATTGACATAATTGTTGCTAATTTAATTTATATATTGCGTAATTAAAATTGCTGATTGGGTGACGTCATTGACAGATGGGCGTGCCAAATCTGTATAAGATTAGCGCTACCAACTGTTGTCTCAAACCAAGGTGATTTGGAAAGATTGCAAAAGATACAAAATCGTGCAATGAGATGTTTATTAAAATGTAGTAGATTTGCCAAAGTCCGTAAAATGTTAGAATGCCTTAATTTTTTAAATGTTCAGGAACAAATGAAATATAATAGTATGGTTTTTATATATAAAATTATAAATGGTTTGCTGCCTTCGTACTTGGTTAGCAACTTAATTAAAGTGTCAGATATACATAACTACAGCACAAGACAAGCAGACAATTACTATATATACAAGAAGAATAAAACGATAACCACAAAAAATGTATTTCATTATGGCGTTAAGATATATAATACATTACCAAAATCAGTTACAAATCAGCCTTCTCAAAGAAAATTCAAGAGTAATTTAAAAAAATATATTTTAAGTTGTAGAAATGAAAACTAATTATATTATTAACTGTATTTTAATAATTTGCTTTATAGTATAATATTTTTGTTTTATACTTTATTAACCTATATTGAGTTATGCAATAAATCTACTTACTTACTTTTACTTGGTGTCTAATATACCCCGCTTGCGGGTTTGTATTTGTGAACTTTTAAAATGTAAGAATTTGCTTTTAAACTGTAAGAATTTGGCATTTTAAACCGTAAGTATTTGACGTTTAAATTGTAAGAATTTGCGCCTTTAACGTGTGAGGTTATAATACATACTTCCTTTATAAACATACAATGTATTAACTAATGTTATTTAAAAAGCTTTTTCATTTAAAAAAAATAACACGTCATTATCTATGTTCTCTAATATATCTGTGGATTTTAAATTTCAGGTTGGTATGTTGTAAATTCCCCAGAGATTTTTCTGAAATGACATGTCAGCTGATTACAATGTATAACGTTTGTCCGGAAATTGTTTATTAAAATAATTATAACTAATTTTCTAAAAATTTTAAATGCAGTGTCATTTATAACTTAAATTATTTGAAATGTGTGATTAGTTTGTTTTTGGATGCATATATAAGCTTTTAGGAAGAATCAATCCCTTAACCCTACTTTTTACACGTAAGTATATTTAAATAATAAATAGGCATTTAAGTAATTGCATGTCTTAAACACGTTACTATGAAACTATCTACTTTATATTAAATTGAAACATAACCCTTGTCTGTTTTTTCGACTTTAAAAAACTATTTTGTGTGTTTACATTCTAAAAAGTGTCTTAGTGATTTACCTGTTTAATTAATGATATTCGAATTACCTTTACAGGAAACCTTGTGTTTAAAATTCTTACAATTTAAACGTCAAATTCTTACGGTTTAAAATGCCAAATTCTTACAGTTTAAAAGCAAATTCTTACATTTTAAAAGTTCACAAATACAAACCCGCAAGCGGGGTATATTAGACACCACAACAGTTGGTAGCGCTAATCTTATACAGATTTGGTGCGCCCATCTGCCAATGACGTCACCCAATCAGCAATTTTAATTACGCAATATATAAATTAAATTAGCAACAATTATGTCAATAAGGTACTCACATAATAGGTCCAGATTTCCACGAAGTACGCCAAGCATCGTTCAAGATAGATAAAGATGGCGTCAGCACGTCCATAAGGGCTGCTGATGGCCCTTTTAAGGCAATTAACGGGGTACGCCCAACGCTCTTCCAAAGCGCTCGAACGGGATCTCATGGCTCCACTCCGGGGTGATTAAAGATAGTGCTTGCTCCGGTGCTGTTGGCGGAGCATGGAGCTCCGGCTCGTTCTTGGGTCGTGGATTACTCCAAGGTCGTATCAGATTTCTATATGTAGCGGAACTATAAGGAATAGGTTAATTAAGGAAAGACAAACACAGATAAGCAAGGGAAATCTACATAATAAAAATAAAGATACGATACCAGTCACGACCGCTCTTCTCGGTGTTCAAAGGCAAAGCGGCCTGACACGACCGCCCTTCTCGATGTTCAAAGGCAAAACGGCCACGTTCCAGAGTCTCACGGAAACACTTCTCCCACTTTTGTTCTTTCACGCGTCGGCGCGAAATTATTCGTCCAACCCACTTTTGACGTGACGGAAATACACGCACCGAGTCTTTTGAATTTATGGCGCAAAACTTCCGCACATCAAAATTAAACTAAAACAATGTTTAGTGCCACTTTGGCACGTAACAGGCTGGCTTTGAAAAAGGATTGCGAATAGCATCGGAGAAACACTGAAAAGGAGTGCAGATCAAGCAGTATCGGAAAGAAAAGAAATTTCAAATATTTCGCAGCTACTAAATATTTTAAAAGAAAAGTGTTCCAAAATATAACTTAAAAACTGTGATGCGTTACAAGAAATAGAGCTAATGTTTTCTGGTATTTTGGTTCCTGTATTTTTGGGCACTATCAATGTTCACCTGGTGATTTTTAGAGAAGAATATGATTATATATTTTTTAACCAACTTAGTTGCTTCCGGTGTTGCTTAGATTCTTTACCATGTGTTCATTTTCATAGGGGAAAGGCATATCCAAGAGTTAAGACTTCTAAACTAAAACCATTGAACCACGAGTAAAAATGAAGATCAAGCAACCCCGCTACTTCCTTTTGGTAAACCAATTGCTGATCAGTGGGTAGCTGTTGTATATGATCAACAGCGGATTCTGAGGATAGTTGAAAAAAGGAAGTGTCACGAAATATACAAGTAAATTTCATGAAGGTTGTTAGTCCATGTGGCAGTGAACAAGAATTTGAAACATAAATGAAGACGAATGGAATAATAGTGACAGAAGAATTAAGTACTACTTGAGCAGAACATCTAGTACACCATTTTAAGCAATATAACCTCACAAAATATACTAATATTGAAAATTAAGAGTAAACGCTACAGAAAATAACTTTGACAACAATATAAATAAACTGTATCCATTGGAGTTAGGACGATTCCACAGAGACGGACAAACTATGAAACTCTTAAACTTTTGCCTTGAGTTGCACTCGCACTTCCCTTAAACTATTTCCGCCATAATGTAGTTTCACGGACCGTGTAATTATTGGTCATTATTCTCAAAGACAATATGACAGGAACAAGGTAACTAATATGAATCATTGTGACATATGTTTAGCAGTTGTTTCATTTTCTGATTCAATTCCACGGCCAATACAATTTTTCAGTCTATTTTTAATAACTTTAGACAATTCCTGACGTTAGAAAGGTTCCAAAAATTGCTCTTGGTAGTTGATTTAGATGTAATAAAGTGTTCCCTAAGATATTTATCTGAAGAATTATTTTGTAAAATAATTTCCGAAGCAGGAAATCACATCTGTCTGATTATACATCGTAAATCCCTATGTTCGGGTGTCCAAGTCAACCCAGTATATATATTTTGAGCATCGCTTCCTGTCTATAACATAAGTCAAAAACTTGATATTGTCAGATGATTGACAAAAGTGACAAACGTAATTAAGATAAGTTAATGTATGGTTGTGTACATGATTTAGATTTGTCAATTTTCCAATTGTCGTCACCTATCCCAATGGCGTAATTGGATAACGGATGGGCCCGGAAAGCCTAAGATGCAGGCTCAAATCCTGTCCGGGACATATTTTCCATCTTTCAGTTACTAGCACTTCTTGTAAAACCCAAAATAAAAAATCTCAGTTACCTTTTGGATTTAGAATTGTGTGTTGCTTCTAAAATGCGTTAATCACCCAACAAATCATGTAGTGTTCTTTGATCACTATTTTACAAACCACATCTTATTGAAAATGCCACAGGAAAAAGGCTTCAGAGCAATAAAAGAACAGTTATGGACAACAAAACAAAAAAATTGCCCTTTGTCATCTAATAATACAGTGAACATGGAGTAAGGATATTTTCGGCACGTTTCTGACAAATCCAATTCCCTATTATTTGTCAAATGGAAAGACAATAATGTCACAACTATTTCAACCAATTACAGTTGAAGATCTTTGGCAAAAAAGGGAAAAGATTGATGATCGCCAACTTGCTAAATCAAACAGTAAACAATTATACAATCTTGATCCAGGGAAAAAGCGGCGCTGGCCTATTTCTCCGATGTGTTGAATACAGCAGTTGTGGATGCATGAAGAATTCACACTCTGCACAGGAAAAAAAATTTATCTGGTTGGTTTTATCTGGAGCCTTCCCATGGTACAATCTAAGGTACTACACAAAATCAAATGATTCCAAAGCAAATCCATCTGCTTTTGTTGTATAGAATATCGCACATGATGATGATGCTCACTTTCATTAAAAAAAACAATTACGTTGTGGTCAGTGCTATATGAGATCCCACTGAAAATGATGAATTGCAATATAACGTTGTATTATCATATTATTCAGTTTTACACCAATTGACTAGAATCATCATAACTATATTTTGGTTCTAAAATATTGTTGCTCGGTGTAGAAGAAAAATAAATATCGGTTTTATTTAAAATTTATTGAAATTGAGACCCCCAATTTCCAATGCTGTATATGTGTCCATTGTACTCATATGAGTACGGTTTCGTCCCAATTGAGCAGTCCACGTGTGAGCAGTTCCAACTGAGCAGTATCCTTATTGCAAACCATAACTGAACGATCTCTAATTAAGCGGTAACTCAATTGAGCGGTTCTTAATTGATTGGTAATCCCATTCTCAACATTGGAATTTCATAAACTGTGTAAGCTACAAACTCAGTTGAATAAAGAAACTTTGGGCAAATTTCAAATCCGTTAAGAAATCAAAATTATCTAATCAGTTCATAAAATATCTGAAGATCTCTGAAATATCAGGTTTTTTGGTTGTAACATTTTTGTTGGAAACTTGTATTTAAATGAAAACCAAAACATAGATGTCCTCTTTTTGGGTTACAGCAGGTATTGAATAATGAAATTTTCAAAAGAAGTCGCTGAGGATTACCTATTCTAAGGTAAAGCTTCAAATAAGAACAGTTCGTTTATTTTTCATAGACGTTTAAGACGTACCAGAAAATTCACTAAAAAGAACTTGTCATTCAGGTTCCTTTTTGTGCTAAAAGTAATCATTCTTGAGTTAGAATAACAATGCCATAAACCCGTAGCATACCCACAGATACATATTTCTTCAAATATTCTTTTTAAACCTCTTCAGATCCTAAAACATGTATTTTTTTATAAATCTTAATTTCAAATTGTAAACGACATCATGCACGGCCGTGACCTCTCACGCAAGAAGGGTGGCAAGCGGGGCAGGTAGCAGCGCGACTACCCTTGGGATATAGAATAAACTAGGAACACCACTGTACAGTTAGTTGAAAATATACCTTCCTTGAGAGTGCTCGTTTTATTTCTAACAACTGGTTTTTAAGTGGTTTTTTTCACGAGCCTCGATTTAGCGAGCGGCTATCATCAAACTGCCGTCGATGACTCGGCAATACTGAAAACAGCATTTATCACACCTGATGCCCATTACGAGTACCTTCGTGTCCCGTTTGGGCTATGCAATGCACAACGAACGATAAACAAACTTTTAGGCAACCTACATTACGGTAATGTTCTTGCCTACATGGACGATCTATTACTCCCTTCCATGGATTTCGAATCAGGGTTTAAAATTCTAAAAGATGTTTTAACTGCTCTCCAAAATGCTGGTTTAACTCTCAGATTGTCCAAGTGCCAATTTCTTTCCGAAAAAATTGAGTATCTGGGTCACGAAATTTCACGAGATGGAGTTCAACCCGGATATCGTAAAACAGAAGCCGTTAGAAACTTTCCAGATCCGATTAGTGTTCATAATGTCCGCCAATTCCTTGGATTGGCCAGTTATTTTAGAAGATACATTAAGGACCTTGCAACCATTGCATGTCCCTTAACCATGCTGACAAAAAAGGATGCGGAGTTTCGATGGGGATCGGATCAACGTATAGCATTCGATGCCCTTAAAAAGAAACTAGTTTCTAGACCCCTCTTAGCGATCTACGATGGAAAACTTCCAACAGAAGTCCATACGGATGCTTCCCAGAAGGGACTTGCTGGCATTTTGTTACAAAAACACGATGGTTGTCTAAGGCCCGTTATGTATTACTCAAGGCAGACTACTAAGGAAGAACAAAGGTACCATTCCTACGAATTAGAAACCATTGCCGTAGTAACCTCCTTGAAGCATTTTCGAATATATCTAATAGGCATACAATTTAAGGTTGTAACAGATTGTAACGCCATTCGTACCACTTTCTGTAAAAGAGATCTGGTTCCGAGGATTGGAAGGTGGTGGCTTTCTATTCAAGAATTTACCTTCGATGTGGAGTACAGACCGGGATTAAAAATGGCCCATGCTGATGCTTTAAGCAGAAACCCTATAAACCATATCGAAAACACTGCTAACGTATTAAACGTTAACATCAGTAATGATGACTGGGTTCTACAGGCCCAATTGATGGACGATCGTTGCAAGTACCTTATGGAAGTGTTGGGAAAAGACCCACGGATAAAGAAGAGAAGCTAATTCATAGCGAATATAGCTTAGAAGATGGACGATTATACAAAAAAACGTGTGATGGTAAAAAGTGGGTTGTGCCTAGAACAACCAGACGTCAAGTCTTACTTCACTTCCACGATGGTATTGGGCACTTATCAGTCGACAAAACAATTTCGGCTATAAGTAAATTGTATTGGTTTCCAGGCATGAGACGGTATGTAAAAAAGTTTATAGGTTCCTGCCTACCTTGTCTTTATAATAAGGAGCCAGGAGGAAAGCGATCTGGTTATTTGCATCCGATCGAAAAGTTCGCCATTCCCTTCGATACTATACATATAGACCACCTAGGTCCATTTGTGAAATCCAAAAGAAATAATCAGTATTTGATAGTTATCGTCGATTCTTTCACGAAGTTTGTGTTTCTGAAAGCAGTCGGGTCAACGAAGACCGGACCGTTGATTAAATTCCTAAACGACGTAATAGAGAATTTTGGAGTTCCAAGAAGAATTGTTAGTGATCGAGGAAGCTGCTTTACGGGCAAGAAATTTACAAAGTACTGAAAGGACCTAAATATATAACACGTTTTAAATGCTACTGCAACACCTAGAGCAAACGGACAGGTGGAAAGGTATAATAGAACAATTTTGTCCTCGCTTTCCGCATCTACGGACGATGAGGAAAAGTGGGACACACAGGTTTCTAAAATTCGATGGGGTCTGAATTCTACGACGAATTCAGCAACGGGTAGATCCCCGTATGAGGCCCTTTTTGGATACTCTCCAAGGGGTGTCTGTAACGCAATACTGGACAACGAAGTAACGTTGGAACCACAAGTTAACTGTCTGAAGGACATTCGAGCTAACGTAAAGTCTCGAATCGCTAAAGTACAAGCAAGACAAAAAGCGCGCTGCGACGCACGCCGCACCCCCGGAAAATCGTTTGGTCTTGGCGATCAAGTTTTGGTGCGTACGATCCCAACAAGTAACGATGGGAGAAGCAAAAAGTTGCTTCCAAAATATAGTGGTCCATACGTCATTATTAAAAAATTGGACTACGATCGTTTTATTGTCGAGGACCCAAAAGGCACTTCTCGCTCGCAGAGAAGGTACCATGGGGTAGTTTCCCTCAACAAGCTTAAGGCTTATAACGTCGAAGTCAGTTCGGAATCTAACGAAGGATCCGACTGAGGAACACTCAAGTACTCAAAAGGAATGACCGAGCTTGATTAACAAAAGTTGTTAGTCGGAAGCTGGTACTAAACCTTCTTGTAATGTTTTTTTATAGGTTGAACGATTCTGGTATAGGTAAGAGTATGTACATACTTATAAGGTATCGATACACTAATTGGCCAATTTGTTTTTTATGATATCTAGGAAATTCCTTGAACGAGTTGGACGCTGATTGTTGACATGTATTATGTATTATGTAGTAACTTTGTTTTGTGTGGTGGTTCTATATTCTAAAGGTTGTATTATTATTCATAGGTCAACCGGAAGTTTCCTCAAATCCACGAGGACGTGGATGATGGTAGCATGGCCGACTGTAAACGACATCATGCACGGCCGTGACCTCTCACGCAAGAAGGGTGGCAAGCGGGGCAGGTAGCAGCGCAACTACCCTTGAGATATAGAATAAACTAGGAACACCACTGTAAAGTTAGTTGAAAATATACCTTCCTTGAGAGTGCTCGTTTTATTTCTAACAACCGGTTTTTAAGTGGAAGTTCTCAAAATTTTCAGCGATATCAATACTTCCTCACACGTTCAATCTACAATAATTGCTTGAAGTTATCACAACCCACAAAACACTGATGAATTGGTGACCGCTCAATCGAGGAGTACTCGATCGGTTCACTGCTAAATTGGTTTACTGATCAATAGGGAACCACTCAATCAGAGGCTGTTCAGTCAGGGGCACCCTGTGAGTACACCCACGTATTTTCTTTTGAATTTAAAAAATTTCAGAATGAATATTTTTTTGTAAGTTTTGGACAATATTTAGTCTATAAATATCAGAAGACTTTTTCTTAAAAAAAATTTAGTGAGTACAAATAGGTTAATTAAAACCAACTTAAAATACAAATACGTAATATGGGAAGTATTGCTAATGAAATCAAAAATATTTAAGATTGTTGCCAATGGATAAATAAGTAAAACAGCACGATAATGCATGGGATTATATTGTTACAACTCCTATAAGATTGTCTTAATATTTGTGATTTTTTTTTAAACTTAATTTACTTTATATTTTATTTGGAAACCACTACATTTATGGTTTGCTCCAATATTCAAAATTCTAAATTTATGGTCCCTTTTTATTTATTTACAAAAAACTTCAGCACATCGTCAACAATAAATTATATCTTACCAGCATATGCTTTGCTACACTAAACGTCACGTGTTAACCGAACTTGTTTAACCAGTGTAAAGAAAACTACCAAGTGGTTATTCTAGATGTTTTGTCAGTACTGTCTATTAAAATAGTTAATTCGCTATAAGACAAACTGTGGTTTTATTAAAAATGATGTTCGAGCTTGCTTATGAATATGCAAGCTATAAAAGAGAATAATAAATTTATAATCCGTTGCATTAACGAAGGTTTCCAATTAAAACAAGACGTAAGTTTAATTTTTTGCAAAAAGAAACAGTTTTTTATAAAACAAAAACTTGAAAGACATACCGTTCTTCAGATATTCATCATCAAAGTTTATAAGTCCATTTTAAATTAACAATAAATTCAGGCGAAGAAATATGCACTGCTAAAAGCAATACTTACAAAAACTACTTTAAATTCACTTAAATAAAAAAATAGGAATTTATATGAAAAGTGATTTTTAGAATAAGGGAACCATATACAAGATACTCGAGTTCGTACAACTAGATTACATAAAAAGAATTTTTAAAATCGAATGTAGTTGCATAACTTTAATAGTTGTTGTCCTTTACAAAGATTGCTTTTTCTTACTCTGCAATACATAAACATCTGCTTTAAATCAAGTATTATCAACTATTTGCATCATAAATGTTGATTATGCAACGACAATCCTATTATGTGCGGTTTGTGCAAAATACCTTGTTTCTAATCAAAATACATCCGGCTCAAAGGACCAATGTGAAACCATGGAGTCTGGAGCAGACCATGTTTTCTTTTTACCTTTACTGCTGGTGTGGTTTGTAGAAACTTGTGTAAGAATAACCTTAACAAACCTTCGATAGGACCATTTATTTATTACACAAAACACACAATTACAATTATGACATTTTTAAGACATGACAAATTTTTTGACAGCCACTATTGCGCCTATTTTATTTTTATTATATACATTTTTATATAATGCCAAGATGAAATAGTCTGCCATTATCCCTTATGCATGCAAATACATATACAAACCATAAGTCTTTTTAACGGAGAGCAAATTCTATAGCGAGCGGCCGGGAGCAGATAAACTCTTTATAACTAATATAATTAAACCCAAGAAAATTAAGAGTGCAAAACGATCGCACTAAAGTAAAAGAAAACATGGTCTGCTCCAGATTCCATGGCTTCACATTGGTCGTCTTCGAGAACCGGATGTATTTTGATTAGAAACAAGGTATTTTGAACAAACCACACATACCAGGATTGTCGTTGCATAATCAACAATAAATAACGGTATTAAAATATAGTTATAACCTATGATTGAATCATCAATGAATTGTTCAACTTGAGCATAAAAAAATTAATGAATAAATTCTATTCAAACTATATATATATATATATATATATATATATATATATATATATATATAAACACACACACACACATATATACATATGGTAGCTGATATTTTAATATTCATATGTAAGTGGGCAATTTGTCGAACGCAATGCAGTGATAGAGTTCATCAACAGACAACAATTTTATGAAAATAACCCCCTGCCTTCAACAAACACACCGTAAAAACATTTTAATTTGTACAAACTATATAATAGTCAACTGGAAGATCACCCATTTTTCAGACATATTATTTACTATCGAACGGTAACTTATTTAATCACGAATAAATAACTATAAACTACATACATACAATCACTTATCGGCATCTGGCAGTATGGAATTATAATCTAACATAAAAGCCTTCTTTTGAGTAATATCTTCTATAGTTTGTCCATTACAATCAGATCCATTATGTCCAGTGGCCCCACAATTAAAACAATGAGCATTTCGAGGAGGCACCTGCGAAGGCGTACTAGAAAATATATATGGCACATAAGCACAATTATTATAGGAATATACATCGGGGGGTTGATAATTAAAATGTGAATTAAAAGGAATTCGATACGTTTGGGTGTAAGGGTAAACAGACCTGTTAGATGGAACAGGAGCAAGGGCTACAGGAGTAGGATAAGTTGTATAAGGCACAGAACAGCTATGTAAAGAAGGGGGAGTAGTAGTCTCACAAATGGATGGTCCTAAATTTACAAACTGTGTAACTCCATTAGCTCTTGATTTGCTTTCGCCCCTTCCTGGTCCGTGGTGTGGAACAGCAGGAGTTGCGGATGGTGTATCTGGTGGAGATTGATTTGAACTATTATCACTAGACGAGCATGAGCTAGAACAATGTAAAGAGTTTGCTCCTTCTAAATTTAAAGCGTGGATTTGTTCCAAGATATACTGTTGTGGAGGAACTTTGTTATATACAGGTAACCGAATACCATTTAATGGTTTTACATCTTTCTGTACGTTTGTAAAAACGAACCCAGAAGCATCCTGATATTTATCATCTGCTATATGATTTAGCTGTAAAAGGATTGTAAGAACTCTACAGTGATGTTTACTACTTACATCTTCATCCTTTGATTTGGCTTCAGATAAGTATGGTATCCTGGACGTAGGAAACAAGTCCTGAGGAGCTCCAGATGCCATATCAACCAATGAAGTATGTTGGAAAAGTGATCGACTTGCATGCATTTTATGTGGTGATGTGACATGGCTTCTAGTTGGTGAACCAGACCGACTTAATAATGGAGAAGCTGGTGGTGGAGGAAATGGAGCTACCTGTATCAGACAAAGCTTTATTATTATTTCTATCTATTGCCCAACAGAAAAAATTTCTCTTACAGAGCGAAGGCTTTAACTTAAGTACAAAATTCAAATTTATAAATGATAGTGACTCCAAATTCTAATAATAAACAAAAATTACCTACACATACGACTACAAATTGTATTAGCAATCATACGATTTAAATTGTGACGTTCCTTAGAAATACTTATAATCACATTTCACTTTAATAGTTTCTGTATTAGTAAATGCCACCAATAGGATTAGGTTATTCCCTTTAAGAAATATAATTTTTAAGTTACTACAATTTTGATCTAAGGTAAAATTATTTTGTATCACATATGGTTTGTACTCAAAAGTTGTTAAATTCATTCTGCCGGTTTTTAAAGATTAAAGATGATGTCACCGCAATAATTAGTACAGTTTCGCAATCCAGTTGTTTTGATTAATAAAGTATTATGTTGACACCATGATGATCTCATCGTCTGAGCGTAAATAGATCATATGCAGTTTTGTGCTCAAATAAACTGGAATTCCAGTTTCTACTTCTAGTTCCACTATACGTAAGTTGATCTACATACAGATTAGATGTGGTATGTTCATTTTGCAGTATTAATTTATGCGTACGTACTTTGCCGAGGACGTTTTGAATGATTTTGGGAAGGGTATATCCAATTTTCATAGATCACTTCGTAGCTAACATCAAAACCATCAACAAGCAGCTTTAGTATGTTAATTACCTTGATTAGAAGGGTATCGGACAAGGTTGAAAGTAATCTCATCATGCTAGGATATTACTCTACCAAGTAGGTCAGTTTCAAGTTTAGAGGCACATTGTTTCCCAGGTCAACAATCTTGTGTTGAAAATAATGTTGAAGACGGCGAAGTTCATTGTATCCATCGTAACGATAGCCAATCACCTCGGGTATTTATAAACTTCTGACACTATACCAGAGAGAGAAAGAGAAATCGTTTGTACAAATAAAAGATTGTAATTTAATGCATGAACTGACAAATCGTACCTATAGTACATCTGTGTTTTTAGATTAAGATTCTAGTTAAGTAGATTTGTGATATTTGATTTTTAATACTTGCTTAAGACTGGATTATGTATTTGTAAAGAAAATGTAAGTGTGTTATATAGTTAGAAACAAGTCTTGTACAATATTGTAAAGACAAGTGTACATTTGGTTTTGTGTTTCTATTGCTGTAACGATATAGTTGCAGTTTTGCTGTAATAAATTATTTTGCAATTACCTAGATGCGTGATTGAATATTCAGGTCATTTAACATTTGTGCAGGTAGCAGTCTTAAATAGGTCTGTGTGTTCTTAGGGTTCATGTTTGTTTTATGTTTAAGAAATGATTTTTCCGGTACATTTTTAAGTCAGAATCACTCTCTTGATCCCATATTTTGGCACCCTTTTGTTAGGACTTTTACCTAGCAACCCTGCAAGATTAGATGGCATCCAAGGTATTTCCCGATCAAGACGTATTTCATACCTAATAGCATTCTGAAACCCTCTTCAAACACTTACACCACCCGTCCCACTGAGTCAGCAACCATTTTTATTAGAACAGTCTGGGTTTTCAGTATTTTACCGAAATAGGATTTTTAGCAGAGTACTTCACCGAGTTCTCGGTGAATTACCTGCTAGATATTCTGGGGACCAAAACTGTGCGTAACAAATGTGTTTCTTAAAATTCAATGTATTTTATCCATATTGCATTAATTTCTATTTAGATGTACTGGCTGCTGCCAATTTGATGCTTTGTAATATACATGTAATATCGTAAATCTCGCTATTTGATTACAATTATTAGTCAAAACATACATTGATGATTTTAAAAGAAGATTCGTACGAAGAATAGAACAATAAAAAGTTATAACGTTTCGAGTAGAGACGTTAGGTACATATAGATAATAGCACGTTGGAGTCAATTTTGTTGTGCAGTAAATTCAATAAAAATACAATGCACATAGTTATTCTTGGTATTTGTAATGGCTGCAAGTTAAATTTTGCTAACAAACTTTTGCTCAGTACCAAATGCTGGATAATGTTCTTCAACTCTGACAAAAAATTTAGAAATTTTCTTTGCACAAGTTCAAGAAATCCCTTACGGTATCCGTAGTGTGGGTACCAAATTAAAACACCATATTCAAGTTTAGAGCATACAAATACAAAGTATGACGATTTCAAGGCTAATATGTTGGTAAATTATATAGTTTCCAATAATAAAACCAAGCATTTTCATTGCAGCCTTTATGCCATAACAATATGGATTGAAAACTAATTTTCTGATCAAACTGTGCTCCCAGATCACATATGTTTAGTAATTCAAAATAATATTACATTTATAGGGGAAGATAATTGGTTGAAGTTTTCCAGTGTATAGCATTTTGTTACATTAAGTCTCAATTTATTATTTTCACGTTACTTCTGTAGTCTATTTAATTGTTTGTAGTATTTTGCAATCATCTAAAAAGTTAATTGGTGTAAATGGTCGTAAGTCATCTACGAATAAAAGTTTCTCACTCTTCATGTCTTTATGGTTTCAGGTAAGTCGTGTACAAAAAAACAGAAACAGTGGGCCCAGATTGGATACCTGTGGTACTCCTGAAGAGGCTTTAAACTGTGTAAATGAGAAATTATTAAATGATACACTGTAATCGATTATTTAAGAATGTTCTAAAAAAATCAGGTAGAAGATTGCTAAAGCCAAAATCATTGAATTTCCTAATTATGATCTAATGGTCTGTGCTATAAAAAGTTTTAGTAAAATCGATATAAATTACATCAACTTGATCTTGATTATCCATAACCTCTAAAAAGTATTGAGAGAAGTATGCTAGATTAGTAGTGGACCGATTTTTCCTAAAACCGTGCTGGTATATAGATACATACTTTTTCACAGAAAAGTATATATTTGAAGATAATAACATATCAAACACTTTAGTAAAGTTCGATAATAAGCTAATAGGTTAATTTGTAATGAGATCTGCCTCCCTGGATTTTAAGATTGGAGATACCCTAGCTAATTTCCATATTTTCGGATAGGTCGATGTTTTTAAGGAGTAATTGAGTATGACGAAAAGGGGCTTAGCAACTATCGAATAGTCTTTAATTTAAGACCAGCAGGACCAGCAGCCATGTTATTCTTCATTTTTCTTATAACAAGTTCTGCGTCGACTACTGAAAACCCAGATATATTAATTGTTGGCATGTTAACACATATTTAACCCAAATCTACCTTATTGTAATCTGTTAACATATAAACACCACCAAAATAGCTACCGAATGCATTAACAATTGAGTGAGGTGAATTCAGGGTTGTGTCATTATAGTGCATTACACCAGCTGTTCCATTTTGTCCCTGCCTTTTTTGCATAAGAGACCAGAACTGTTTAACATCAGTAAGGATATTACATAAAACTTTAAATGATTCGAAGACCTGAGACGAGTGTGCGCAATCGCTTGAATTCTTTACTTGTAACGTTTTGGTGTTGCGGGAAATAAAAAATCAGATGACAGGGGGAGGAGGCATTATTTTAAAAGCCACCAAAAAAGAAATTAAATTTCAATACATGTGAAATCGAATGGAAAAGCAAAATCGAATTCATTGATGATCATTCCATGTTTGCGTGTTTATTTCATCAAATCGAAAAGTGAAGTTTTTGACAAAGCAAGAGAATTTATTGCTCTAGTTAAAAATAAATAGAATAGGTGAGATAATGCATTCAATCCAATAATGGCACTGAATATACAAGTAAAGATCTTAATAGTTTATTTAAGAAAACGGTGAAAATTTCATGACATTTAAAACTCCGTATTCTCCTGAACACAACAGAATTGTTGAAAAAAAATGCACTCTTTTAGAAACCACTCGTTGTTTACTGATGCAATCAGGTTTAAGTCAATCATTTTGGGCAGAAGCTGTAAATACCGCAAATAACATACGAAATAGAGGTCCAACCAACTAGTTAAATGGGAAGAGATCTTATGAAATATGGAAAGGAAAAGTTTTGGACATTTGAGATTTAAAGGATTTTGGATCAAAAACGTTTTGTTTAAATCGTGAACCGTCCAGAACAAAAAAGAAATTTTTGTTGGGTAATCAGTAGAAACAAAAGTTTTTGAAACATGCCTACCAAACGAGAGGAAATTCATGGTTGTATGGGATGTAAAATCTATTGACGCTGTGCGAAAACGTTTGTACCATTATTAGAAACAACACTGGGGCATTGGTAAGTAGACTAAAGGAATGTTGGTTTGAAGAAAAACACGCCTGGTTGCGCAACGTTTTAGTCAATAGCCTGGAATTGATTTTAATCAAACATTCACACTAGTGGCTGGTTTAAGTACCATAAGATTGGTTACTGCATTGGCAGCTCATTATGGAATGTAAATTCGACAGTTGGACGTAACGTGTGCTTGTTTAAATGGAGAACTGAAGGAAACTATTTATATGAAACCACCTAAACAGTTAAATCAAATCTTACGTTACACAATTGAAAATTGAAGTAACTATAACTCTATTCCTAGAATTAAAATCACGTTAATGTAGAATACCTAAACTTATAGTTAATCTGCTAAAAAAGCCTTTATATGGTTTAGGTCAAGCTGTAAGCTGGTATTCAACATTGGACAAAGTTTTGAAAGGCTGTGGTACTTTACCTGCCAAAGCAGATACATACTTGTATCGCATCAAGAAAGGGTAAGACCATACACTCGTTGCTGTGTACATAGATGGCATTTTAATAGTGTCTAAGATGTGTGTTGACATCGATCAAGTTAAGGAATTATCGCAAAGATTTGAAATCAAAGATTTAGGTAATGTAAGGCGTTGCCTAGGAATGTAATTTTTCCGTAATGGCAATGTAATTTCTATATGTCAAAAGGGGTACATTACTGATATATTAAGTCATTTTGGAATGTCAGAATCCAATCCAGTTTCTATTCCAATGCATATAAACGTTAAGTTAAGAAAGCCTACTGAAAACTGACTGAAAAAGAGGAAAGTTACTTTTTCGTGAATTAATACCTTAATTTATTTAGCTACAACCAGTAGGAGCAATACAGGATTTGTTGTAAGTTATATAGTCAGTTCAACAATTGTTACAGGCAAGAGAAAGTAACTAAATGCGTTTTATGTTATCGGAAATTTACTAGAGATCTAGGTACTGTATACATGTCCAATACTGACACCATGGAAGAATTTGTAGATTTCAACTGGGGATATTGTCCTGACGACAGACATTCCTACACTGGTTATTCTTTTACAATGTCAGGAGGTCCTATTTCGTGAGATTCAAGAATGGACACACCCGTGTCCAAGTAGAGCATGGACTGTTGTTATGACGAAGAAAGGGAATAGCACAACAAATACATAATAGACACTTACCAAAAATAAAGTACAAAATCCTTGAATTGGCACTAAAATTGACGAAACTTATGGCCAGGAACAAGGAAAATAATAATTAGGAAATATAAGGATTGGCCGATTTTAGTTACTGAGAAACGAAATCGCATTTGTGGACTATTTGCAATCAACTGCCTAAACATTTGTGTTCTTGTCTTCAACTGTCTGAAGTGATAGGTAATGCAAGTTATAAAAGAGAACAATGGCACGAACAAAGAAAGTAAAGTGTTATCTTCCACACAGGCTGAGTACATGACGCTCTTGCGCGTATCTAAAGAGGCAACATACCAGAAAATTTTCTGTATGAAACTTGATACCAAAGGTTTAGCTAATCGAAAATTGTACAACGATAACATTAGTACCTTAAGATTAGCAGGGAACCCTATATTTCACGCCAGAAGTAAGCGCATATAAACATTCGATATCATTACATTTGGGGGGCTCTCAATAAGGGTGTTTGTGTTATCTCAGGTAGGTACGGAAAACATGGTAGTAGATATTCTTACCAAAAGACTACCATAGGCTAAGCATGTTACGTGCGTTGAATTGTTAGGACTAAGATGAATAGTGATTGTGCAGATTAAGGGGAAGTGTTAGATTCTTGAATTATAAATAACATAGTGCAATATGCGCATTCGTATCTAATAGCTTTATATGACCAGTTCTACTGGTTAATGATGCAAATTGTTATAGGAAGTGTTTTGTCATATAAAAAAAAGAATGTAATTTAAATAGAAACACAACTAACCGTCAAGCTAATATTTACAAGTTCTTTATTTGTTATTACAGTTACATGTTTACGTCTTCTGCTAATAAATTTATTAACCACCCACTAGTTTACATATTGAGTATACTTACACTGCATATTCATATACCCAACAATAAAGTCAACTCTCATTACAAAGTGCAAGCAAAATTTTTTCTTGTATTCAAACAAAAATGTTTAAATTGGAAGATTTGTGGAGTAAACACCAGATATGGTGGAAACCGCAACAGAAGTTGTATTACAGCTATTGCCCTCAAAATCATGTGAAGTTTACGAGAGCGCATAAAATCTTTTTTTTCAATGATGCCTGAAAAATATATAACAACCTACCCAGAAAGTGTTTTATTAGCATATTTTTCCACTTAATCCACCAAGATGAAATGTTCTACACTTCTGTCGCAATATTCCAGGTTATGCCTACACTGAATATTAAAAATGACGATATTGAAAAATATTCAAATTTACGTGCTCTAAAACGATAAAATAATGATTATGTGCCTAAAAAAATCAATAGTTTTAACAAAAGAACAATTATCCTCCTGATAACATATGCTTAATAATGAAGCAAAATTTAGAAAAGTTTCAAGGATTAGTGTTGAATTTGTTTCATTGTTTATAGCTTGTTTTAACACTCGGCATTGCAGGTCCATGTCGATGCGACGAATTGGTTAATTTAAAAAAAATATTAAGTTAACTTTACTGGTAAACATTCAGAAGAGCAAAACCAAAAAGTCTCAGTTATTTATGGATATGGAAGAAATTTATTTAGGCATTTATAGAAAATATGTTGCCCTTTGCCCAAAAAATTATGCAGTTTGTCTTTTTATAAAATTCACAGGTGGAAAATGTTAATGATCTGTAGCCAGTATTCATCAAATTAGTAACGTTGCAAAACAAGTGGAAAAATATTCAAATTTAAAAAATCTAAATGAAAATACTGGACACTGCATAACTTCAGCTCCACTCCTTGTAGATGCTGGAGGTGATCTCACGTGTCTGAAAAGATATGAAGGTTAGAAATCGAATAATGTAGTAGAAGGATATATAAAAGAATCCATAGAAATCATGAAAACAGCTAAAAAAATACTAAGACATGATGTAAATTGTACGAGTATTTGCGTAACCCCTATTGTTGATGATAGTGTAAGTACAACTACTGAAAATAACAAAGAGAATAAAGAAGTGATTGCTCAAGATGTGAGTACCGTTGCAACATTTACCAACATTAAAACTTTTAGTAAAAAGTTAATACTGGTGGCAAAACCTGACTGTTTAATTTTTATCAAACTTGTACCAACTGTAGCTTTAATATCAGTATCAAGAACTAATAATTTTGTAAACTAGGTCATCTCAATGATTATATAAACATGTGTTGTATATTTTACATCAATTAGTTTACAGTCATCTATACACTTATATAGAATTTTGTAGCCGCCAATAAAATCAACCAGTTTGTAATGCATTGTGTTATGCTAACAATAAATTAGATGCAAAAGAAAAACTAAAATGTGAATCCGCCTGATACAATTTTGTTTCTACAAAAATAATTCAGATACGATACAACAATGTTTCTTTTAAGTATATTGTAATGTAATGATGCAAGACGATGACATTGTAAAGCCGCAAACGAAAACATCTCAATATTGAGCTTTTCATGAACAAGATAATTTACATAGACAGATATCGTCATACTCAACCACCGAGGACAGGAAAATACCATATTACAATAACATACAAGGTAACAGGACAATAATTTTGTACGTAAGCATAGATTAAAACATATTACATCATGAGAACGAAATTATAAAGCAGACAAAAAATCCGTAATTAGAATTTTGCTTGCTCGGGCAAGATATTTTCAATTCACATGATTGTGGAATCATCGTCGTTATGATCAGTTACGGGGGTTGGGACTTAAAAAGTTCATCCCTCCATTAATTTTTTGTGTGGTGTTGGGTTGAGAGCTGCTAGGACAAAGAATGGAAATACTGAAAAATTGGTAATCTGGTGTTTCCGGATGTTTTTAACCTTATAAGTGAATTAAATAAACAAATGACCTGTTACCTGTTTATAATAAGTGAATTAAACCGTAAGTAGTTATGTTTATACCCTTTTATGCATATGAGAGTTCGGTTGTTCACACGATTGGTATTTTATAAAATAGGAAATAAATCAAACATGAATGTGATTAGTCTATTGATCAATGATTTACCGACAGAAAGAGTGTTGACCAAATTTAAGTATAATGTTATCATTTTAAAATATTAAGAAATATGAACGTATCAATTTTAAACTGTTTGCAATGGACAATAAACAGATTACCAAAAACAAGGGAGTTAACTGTTCTTAATGTTTGTTGTTTCCAGATATTGGGATTTATAAATATCATATAATTTAATAATGGGAATTAGAAAATTTGGAGTGATAATGCTTAGTTAATGGATTAGATTTAAGGTCTTTGTAAGATTGTTTTAGCATTACCTGGCCCAAGCAGGTTAAGAAACTAAGTTTCTTTTTTAAATATATTTGGATGTACATTGAAACTATTTAATGAATAGAGCTAAATTAAGCTTAATGTTATTTGCATTTATTATGGAACTAAGTAAATTTTCTGTTTGTAAAGGATATTCAGCTGCCCCAGTGATGGAATCTTATTTGGAAGAGGCACTATATTTTGAGAATTTTTTTTAATTATGACAGAACTAGTGTGTTTTAGACTATTTTCGTTAAAAACTTACGAAACTGTAGTAAGAGATGCTATGCAGAATAACCGTTTTCCGTATAGGGATAGTATAAAAAGGGATTGGTGTGACAGACGCTTTGGTGTCCCTCAATTATGACAAGTAGAAAAAGCCTTTCAGGTTAAGTGATAGTGAAACATAGTTCTTTTTGGTATTTTAACCCTTTCATTTATTATTTTTATTTCCTTAATTTTACTATTTTTATTATTTCTTCCATAGGAACCAACTCGCGCATCATTGCAGATAGCAGACACATTCTTACATTGTTATAGGTCCCACCCCTTCAAGATAACTCTAAATTTATTCAGTTAACGTACATTTTACCCATAACAAGTTATATTACTATGAGAATAATTTGTAAACATAACTTACTTTTAAACCTAGGATTAAAAGTACTTTTACTCCTACACTTACAAGTGTTGCTTAGAAACATATATTTATATATCTGTAACAAAAGTACAAACTGTAAAGGCTGAAATTAGAACTAAAATAAATAACTTATAGCAGTTGAACATAACCAAGATGTTTGAAGTAAAATTAAATTGCCTAAAATGTGTTATCTGCCTGCTGAAATTCCCACAACAAAGAAAAACAGGATGTTCTACAAATTAGTAAAATAAGTAATTATCGTAAGCGTGCAAAATCATTTTACTGTTTAATGAAGCTGACCAAAGTGCTTTCTACTCTTTGTGGTAACTTTTGTTGATGCAAGAAAGATTTAAATTTAAAATTGTTTATAGCAAAACTTTAACAATTCCAGTGGAATCTCCCATCGGTGGTGGTTCAACAAAAATTATTTTATTAATTTGTTTTTTCTTTTAATTGTGTCATCCCTGTTTTAATGTCTTGGTTTTAAGTCTTGCTACAAACGATTTTAAATTCAAATCTTTCTTGAACCATTACAAATGACCATAAAGAGTCGAAAGCACTTTGGAGTTCATTAAATAATAAAATAATTTTGCATGCTCAATGACAATTAGTAAGTAACCTGTGGTGTTACGTTAAATAAAAACCTGGTAGAAAAAAGAAAATTAATCGTAAACGTGCAAAATAAATACGAATGTGCCATGTATATTCTGATTTCATGGATAATAGTGTTCATTAAACATAACGGTCCATAATTTTTTAGTTCTGTTGAAGGAAATTCAGGACAAACTAAACACCACAAAAACAGTTTTATTTCTGTGAAATACATATTTGAACATAGCTCAGGTTCATAAATTATTTCAAAACTACAAGGGAAAAGATTTCAATGTTGTGCATTTTTCACATAAAATTACAAAAGGTTTTTGTACACCGTTCAATAGAAATAATTTAATAACACCCCGAAACAAATACAGCTATTGTTTACAATGTAACAAAGACAAGATAAAAATAAGGTTATTATAAAAAAAAGTGAAATCGCAGATACTAGGTTACAAACCAAATATCATCATAAAATACAATGTTACAATGTATTGAACCAGTTACATAAGAAAATTAAGCACATAAATCCATAGGGAGTCATATTTTTCACGTGCTCCAATACGAGCCCAATAGGAAGACTGTATCATGACATAACCCCTCTGAAGGAATGCGGAGTGCGTGAAATGACAGTAGTTGGACATCTATCTGACAGAAAAGAATTATTTGCAAGCAGGCAATTGGAAAGATCGAAATATAATCATATGAGCATGTAATAAAGCGAGAGGCTCGTGTTGTAAGTATCGTTATGAGAACAGATTAAAAATTAGTGGTCGAAATACAGTTTCAAGATGCAACATGAATTTCTCTGAAGAGGCTTTTATATAACTTCATTACATGCTGGTATAGTTCAAATTAATGGGTTGGTTGTGTTAAAAGAGCTTTTGTTTGAAGGACGAAAAATCCAAGGGTTAATGTTTTCTATACATCCTTAGCTTTTAACAGATGAATTTAACCATGAGTAACTAAAAGCTTTTATGTTTCTAATTGTTAATTATATAAATGTGAATTGTAAATGCAAGTGGTAAATGATTTGTATTTATGAAATAAGAAATTAGTTGAACATGAAAATAATTATTTTGTTACACACTGAATTAGCCACAGAACTAATGTTGGTTAAATTCGAGTATGATGTAATCATGTTAGGATGTTTGCAACATTTTAAAGTATTAAAAAATATGTGTGCCTTGATTTTAAATGTAGGTTTTATTGATGGAATTTAGTTCTAGTAAAAGCATACAACTTTGGTATTTTGATGGACAGTGAAATGATAAAAGAAAAAGTTGGTATTCAACAGTTTTCACTGTTTGTTATTAAGGGCTTTTCAAACAATAAGATTTGGCATGTCATGTAATTTAATAACGGAAATGAGAAAATTTAAGTGATAGTATATATTATTGACGGATTTGATTTAATACTTTCTTCTTTTTTTTGAATTTTTTAGTAATACCTGACCAGTTTGAGATTAAGGAAACTGTTTTTTAAGGAAAATATATTTATATTGCAATTATTTAATGTTAGTAAGGTTAAGTATAAGTTGAATTTTATTTATATTTATTTATGAGTTAGAAGGATATTAGATAATAGTGAAAGGATATCCAGTCATCCCAGTGATGAAACCGTATTTGAGAGAAGCATTGATTTCAAGAATTTCACAGCATTTAATAAGTATTTTAAGATATTTTAGAGAAAGATCAAGTATAAATTTAGGAAACCAAAACCAAAGGAGACCTATGGACTAACCATCTTTCATGCAGGGCCATCAAAAGGAATTGCTATAATAGTACAAAAACTTTTCAGGGTAAGTGGATATTGTACCGTATTTCTGCCATTTTATTATTTCTTTTATAGGAACCCGCACCACTGTAGTTAGTCGGTGCATTCTTAGAATTGTTACAGTCTCGGCAAATCTAAATATATCATGTACTGCTCATTTACCCATAACAAATTACTTATTTAACTAATCACTTACACATGCATGTGACAGAAATAAAATAATTCTCTTTTACAAATGTTACAACAATGAACGGCACTTCCTCCAAATCAATAAGTTTTTGAAATCATTACCATTTTGTGCCAGATAAGGTTGATTTAAAAGGTACAACAAAAGACTATTTAAAATAATTTATATGGTAATTTAAAAGACACATTACATTATAGATTATTATTTATTTAAGTGCTTCCTGTTATGTAAGCATGTTTATTTTTCACGTGAAATATTATTCATTATAGTTATGCTCTTTCTTTGATTGTTTCTATTGTTAATGATAATAGTTACTTAACTATAAAATGTTTCTGTATGCATAATTTCAATCTATAATATAATTCCCGTAGTTGTTTTATAATTGTATTACTACAATGATATTACGAATGCCCCTAGTGTTTTGATTTCTACTAAATTACAAGTGGTTATTACTAAACACTCAGTATTTTAACATGCCTGTATCTCTACATAATTCGATTCTTCCCTTAAAAAAAGAAACAAATGCCCTAACAAATTACAACAGATATCCTTTCTCCTATTTTGACTACCATAAAATAGCATTGAGTATTTTATTCTTAACAAATTATACAATTTCTTTATACTTTTGCAAAAACAAAAAGAAAATTTTACTCGAATAGCATGAAAATAATAAACAGCTATATCAAATTAAAATAAGTACTTACAAGTACTAAAGTTCTACATTACCTTGAGCAGCAATTTAAAAACAAAAACTGAATTCAAATATAAATATTTATACAGAAGAGGAAGAACTTCAAATTGTAAAAGAGTTATAACAAAAATTAAATTCGAAAAATTTGTGAATTTGCTTGAATTACATTTAATGCAGATGTTATTTGTATAGATTCTTTTTTCGTGTTCAAAAATTCTATCTATAAAAAAAACTAGCTGAAATAAATAATATGGTCGTAATCAGGTAAGTGCTAGCTCTGGTATGTGGTATAATTTTGGGCACTATCACGACATTATTTTAAAATGAATTATTCAAATTCTGAGAGAAGTGAACATGTTAAAAGTGTGTTTTTCATTCCACAGAAATGCTACATATGCATGATCGTTTTAGAACAATGCACATAAAGAATACCAATACGATAGTATGTCCAAGGTTTAAGACTATTACAAAAAATGATGCTTTAATAAATCTAGAAGAATACAAAAACACAAACAGTGACCGAACTAGTAAAGAACAGGTACTTGCATTGTTTGGCGCTTGTCCGATGTCTACTCAGCAAACTGCAACTGAATGTAGCACTTCTACAGAACCATATAAAATAGCACTAGTATATTTACATCTGAGAGAGCAAGCTAAGAGACTGCGGTTTTGCAACTGGTTGTTACAATATGTAGAAAAGACAACTTTTTCTAATTTTATTCTACGGTAAGACAAATGTAATTTTTCTATTGATGGTATGTTTAATCAAAAAATACTAATTATTGGTATTCTCCCTACAACAGTGGTTTGCAATCTTTTTTAATTGTGACTTCTTTTGCGTGTAATGCTCGTGCGTTAATTAAGCATATATTTGTCAATAGAAAAGCATTTATTAATTTCAACTACTTTGCGAGCATTAGTAAAATAGTATCCCTAAAGAAACTTGAAGAATGTACACTTTATAAAGGGGTTATTTCAATAATAAATCAGAAAAAGTACATAAACCATAAAGCACCCAGTACTGCATATTTATACAAACAGTAATGACAATAGGGAGTTTACACTAATCGTATTCAATTTAATAAAATCACCGATAAAAATCAGAGATGTTACTGTCCACAATAATATTTGTATCAATTCACACGGGGGGGTCAAAAATGGCAACAACCCTAAAATAATAAAAAGTTATGAAAATTAATGCGTTCACACGATCTGAAGACATTGAACTTGGGCCATACAAAAGCATTATATGCATAATGGAATTCGCAATTTTAACAAAGGGTGGGAGATTAAAAGGACTAAGTTCGAACAAAATTGATGCAGATAGGTGATAGTGATAGTAGTGATAGTGATGCAGACACGTGAATCGTAGTTTTATATTCGTGTCGGTCAGGGTAATAAACCAGGAAAGGTTGATGAACTGGTTTCACTTGTCAATGGATTGGAATTTCAAGGTACCTTACCGTGCTGATGAAGTACACACCAGGTTAATCTTTGATATCCCTAGATATTCAGAATCATTTGTTGTAAGAATCATTTTAAACATTAGAACCGTGATTACTCTATGAGTTTTTTGTTTGTTTACGAGTTTATTACTGGTGGATTTAAAATGAAAATGGCTTCTACCTTGTAGTGGGTAATTAATATTCTGTTACACAAGTATTCTATTGGACTTCTTCTTAATCTTCTTTGGGGATTAAACCACTATAATTTTAAAAACTATGAGTGGTTTAATCCCCAAAAAAGATTAAGAAGAATACTAAACAAACCACAACAAACATACAGGGAGTATTCTATTGGACTATGAAATAGTGACAGAAATAACTTTGTTTAAATTTAAGCATAATATTAGTAGCAAAGATTGAATATTTTAACAGGTTGAGTGCATTACCAATCCCGGAGGACCGGTGTTTGTTATTATTGTAGTGTGGTAAGTAAAAGCTGCAAATGTTTTAGATTTTGCAACAGGCATGTTCATTAATTTTCGTTTATTTTAAATGCCAAAGATAGCAATATAACATTTAAAATTCAGAACATTTTTAAAAGGAAAACACTACCGAGCTTTGGAGACTGATAACGCACAGACATTAAAATTAGTTACTCTGATGCAGGACCGGTCCTATAGGACAGGTGCATATTTATATGTACATGCTTGTGCAGACAATTGGTGTTTAATATCAGCTGTATGTCAATAGCACGTGTTTTTACATGTGTTTTGTTACCCTAAAAATGTAGTCGTGTTAAAAAAATTTTGCCATTAGCCCAAACTGCCAATACAAAAACAAATGTAGAATGTAACAAACCGTCTACTTCAACTGAAAATAATCAATATAACGAAGATAACCCAAATGTTATAAATGCATGACAAAGTCCAACTGAGTCAAGAGACCATTTGCTTGCAGAGCTGCCAAATAGTGATAGTGAAAATGATCATGATCATAAACTGGATGATGTTTTTGATTCGGACAAACCCTTGACGTTCCAGGCAAGGTAGGGATCTTTAACGTGCATGACAACACACACACGGGACCTTCATTTAACCTCTCATCCGAACGAGGGCATAATTTTTGTGGAAAATGCTCACCTGCCATTTTTCAAGCAGTCGGACGTGTCTGGATTCGAACCCAGGACCTTGGGATCTGTAGTCTTACGCTTACTACATTGATCCACGGCGACACCTAAGGGCTACTACCGCTACATGTATGCTGACAATAATTACTCTAGTTTACCTTTAGTCAAATCACTGTTAGAAAAACAAATAATTTATTATGGAAACCTGAGGTTCAACAGAAAAGGTTTTCCCAAAACGCTACCTAAAAAATGAAGAAGGGAAAAATTTGTGGTACTCAGAATAACTCCTTACATATTATAAAATGAATGAACAAATGGCTAGTTCTAATGTTAGGTACTGATCCAACCCATACAACCACTTTTAAATCAACAGGAAAGAAAAATTGGCAGCATGGAATATGTTTAAACCAAAAGCAATTATTGATTACAATAAAGGGAAAAAAGGCTACATTTTACTGATCAGATGAGTTCTTATTATTCCATATTAAAAAAAAAGTTTAAATGGTACCAAAGTAGCCTTTCAATTTTTGCTTGGAACAGCTACTGTAAAAGGCTGAATTGTCTATAACAAGGTTAGATCCTCAAAATTATTTGCAATGGAGTTTAGAAGAAGCTTGGCATGGAAATAACATTGCTTCAGTAGCACACGAAGAAACCACTACCCCTGGTTTTCTATAAACCTTTGTTAAACCGTCTGGATCAGAAAAGAAAAGGAGGAGACGGTGTCAAGGATAATAAATTAAGAGAAAAACATTCAAATAACCTGGTTACAAATGTCACAACTTATTGTAATGAATGTCCTGGACAACCAGGAATGTGTTTATTTTGCTTTAATAGCACTCATAAAAAATAGTTGATATTTCTGGAGCTCAATTGATTTTTATAAATAACTAACAGCATATTTACTTTACACATTTTTTATTTCCAAATATCACTTATACTAATAAAGCATTAAGAAGTCTTCTATGTCGTTTGATGTTTTGGTCTAAATCTATAAAAAATAGTAATCTATCTGACATTAAAAAATCTTGAACACAAAATCTAATCACAAAATGTATGATAACAGTAAGTTCTTACATGTTTTTACTTTTAATAATTGATCTTAAACCTCATAATTTATATCATACAACAAAAAAATTATAATTACATCATTACCAGTCCCCAAAGAATGGTATTGCACCATATCCACATCAAGTGGCCAATCCTGTTGGACCGGTAATACATGGTTCCATGGCTTACATATTTTAGGGACATAGTCGACATGTTAAAAGAGTAAGAATTATGTACATGTAGGCTCAAGTATGGAATTATTTCTGGTTAAAGGGTGTAAACTCAGTATTTTAAATGGACAATGGGATGGTTATGTAAAAAGTTGATATTGCGCTGTTTTCTTCTGTATTGTTGTTAAGGGCATTTTCACATAAATGGGATTAAATATGTCATATAGATCAATCGGGGAAAATTAGAAGAATAGAATATTAATTATGGAGTTTCTTTTTAGAGTTCGGTTAAAAATCCCTGGTTAGTAGGATGAAAATTAGGTTTGTTTTTTTCAGGTTGACATATGTGCAATAATATTTTCAAAAATTACTGTTAATACAGTTTTAACTTAGATGGAATTTTATTTTGAGTTACTTATAAGATAGGTAAGGTGGTCATTGTGCGAGGATATCCATTTACCCCAACAATGTATTCATATTTAAGAGACATCATTATTTTGAAAAATATTCTAATTTGATTAAAGTCAGGAAGTGCTTTTAAAGTATGGTTACCAAACGTTAACAGCTGAAGTAATGAGATTTTGAAACATCAAAAGCAAGAAAACACATCTGGAATAATTGTTTTTCGGGTAGTGAATATATCTACGAAATTGCTTGGTCGAAACAGTTTGACATCTTTAACTTTAGACAATTAGTAAAGCCTTTCAAGATAAGTGAAAACTTTAGGCAGTTTTGTATTTTCACCAATCTTACATATTAGATTTTTTTTTTAAGTTTTTCATAGGAAGTCACTTCCGCACCACTTAAAGCTGGTGAACCCTTAAACTTGTTACAGGGTTTCTGCCCATTCTGGGCAAATCAAAAGTCTCTATGTAATGTCATTTTTACTCATAACAAAAATTTAACGCACACCTTTGAGCAGTTTTTTCTACTCTTACGGCTGTTGTTTTCCATTATTTTAGAATAATTTTTCCAACTTCTGGGTTGTTTTTTTTAAGTGGCAGTTTTTTTAAACTTCAGGGTTTCTTTATTTTTTTTATTATTTGGTTGTTTTTGCGCTGACATTTTTCTAAATGTAATTAATAAAATTATTTAAAAAATTTTTTAAGAAGAATTATCTTGAAAAGTTCTAAGAAAAATGCATATGTGAGAAACATTTTGCTCTTGAACTCCATGGATTTGTTCAAGATGGAATAGATACATTGACTTTTGGGGCTATTCATGATTGTTGACAATGTTTTCGTGATATGTATAAGTTAGTGACGATATAGGTCAATTCCAGAAAATTAAAAACTGAACGTAACATATTGTGAAAATGAAGACGAAAAATTTTGGATTAAAAATATTTTAAACTGAAATATAAGTTAGTTAGATTAGTATGCTACCTATATAATTCTTTTGTTTTTGAAAAAATAGATTTTAGAGTGGGATATTTTGGTGACTTTAACTAGTTTTTTCTGTTTTGATTATAGAAATTTAAATGTTGAAATGTACTGAACGGACCATCATGGACAAGTACTGGGGAGTCTTAAAACAAGATCTCCCAGAGGGGTTTCAATTGGGAAGTGATTTTATCCTTCATGGGTGGAATATTATAAAAGAGAGGGTGGTAGCTGGAGTCGATTTTTGAATGGATTTTTTTTTACTAACAGTCCAATTGTAAATTATGTCAAGAGGGTTGTGGTAATACTTGACTGAAAGATGCAGCTGGCTCTATTTCTCAGGGGTATTACTCTAACAATCCAGCTCCAGGGGATGAAGTGCCATGACCCCTGTAAAGCTGCATTTCTAATCACTTCACAGACGAAGTGTAACTTCGGCATGCATGCTAGGTATATGGAATTAAATGTTGTCGTTTATAATGAATTTACTATCAAAATGCACGTCAACACGGAACGTGAAAGTTTGCAAACTGCTAACTTTCGTGCTGGGTGCCGTGTATGAGACATGCGTATTAAAAATTTTTTTAAAATGTCAACCGTTTTTATTTGAGATTTTCATATTTGTGCTTAGGTATCTTTCTTTTGTGGCGTCCAAAATTAAAAACCTTTTTACAAATAGAGGAAAATATTAATGACTTAAATTTATCATTGATGGGCAGTCTGTGTTTACTAATTAAAAAAAAAACGTAATGAAAAAGACTGGAAAGCAGAAACGGTTTGGTATATATCCAATATTTATGGTCCGCAAAACTCGAGGAATTTATGAAAATTTATTACAAGAAGCACATTTAAGCGATCCTTTAATATTTTCTAATAATATTAAAAACAAGGAAGTTTAATTACGCATGTCACGAATTGAAGTGAAGTGTGCTGCATTGAAAATAACTATGGCACAATTCATGATGCGTGCCGAAGTTTGACTTGGCCGTCGAAGTGATTAGAAATACAGCTTATGTGTTCTACTCCCATAAGCGATAGAGAAAGCCGCTTCACGGCCTTTTGCCTTCAGCAACATTTACAGAGTTGATAAAGAATCTTTAGACTTCTTTTTTTAGAATTAAGGTATAACAAGAAATGTATGACTGGAATGACGCTGACAAAATCTTTAACAGTATAAGGTAAAACGATTTTGGAAAATTATTGTTTGTAAGGAAGGTGTAACACTTGCGCATTAATTAAGCATATATTTGTCAATAGGAAAGCATTTATTAATTTCGGCTAGTTCAGAAACTTTAAAAACTAAAATATCCTTAAAATTTTATATAAGTTTGGGGAGTTTACACTTTATAAGGGGGCTATTTCAATATGATAGTAAATCAAGACAAATAAATAAACCAAAAAGCACCTCGTACACTTTTATATAAACAGCAATGATAATAGGAATTTTACGATTGTTGTATTGAATTAGAAAAATCACCGATAAAAACGAGCGACATTACTTTCCACAACAATATTTGTATCAATTCACATGGCAGCAGTTCAAGCAACTGCAACAACCACACAATATTAAATGTCATAAAAATTAATGCGTTCACGCGATCTGAAAACGGAATTAGTAATTTTAAGAAAGGGTGGGAGATTAAAAGGGCTAAGTTCAAACAAAATTAGTACAGAGAGGTGACCACAAAGGAATCAAAATTAAGTCAGTGACTACGTATGCGTGCATAGGCTGCTAGTCCTTCAACAAGGTGACCGACTATGAAAAGAACAAAATGATGATTGAGTGAGAGGATGTGTCATTGACGATAAGACAATGAGTCATCAGGGGCCGAAGTCGAATTATTTTGAGCTTTACTGGATATGTAGATGCCAGAAAAATAAAATGTGAATCTTGAAATTATTTATATTTGTGTCGGTCGAAGTGATTAACCAGAAAAGGATGATAAATTGGTTTCACTTGACAACGGAAGTTGGAATTTTGAGTTCCTGGATCTATAAAATTGCTACAAGGTTTGTGTCCCATCCGGGCAAATCGAAATTCTTCATGTAACGTCATTTTTACCCATAATGAATGTTCGTAACCCCCCCCTCCCCATCCCCCATATTTGAATAATAAAACAAAAAATAAAAGGTTTGACAAAATATATTTTCATCGTAAGCCATTACTTTCAAAAAATGAACTTATCTTCATGATGTCTTCACCTTTCGTAGTAGTTTTAGTGCTCTACAAAACAAACTCTTCTTTGATGTCCTCAAAGTGAATATATCTCACGAAAACGAGTAACTGGGAACATGAACTAACATCGATTGTCTCATCGAGTTAAAAAATGAGATAGTACATGTCTTTATTTCAGATAAAATTTGTTCCATCACATCTATGGAACGACATGCCTGAAATGCATCACTGAATTGTGTTGTTGGACAAAGATATATTACACATTTTAATCTCACCTGTTTCTCCAAGAACCAGCTGAACTAACTTTAATAAACAAGGTTCGATGAGGGATTTTGCAGTAATATAGAGCTGTTTATTTATTGCATCTTCCAAAGCAATTTCATACGATGCCTGAACTACAGCTTGGCTTTGTTGTTGATGCATTCCAATAAAATCCAACTTTTGTTTTCGATGTAGCCATTTAAAAAAGTTCAAGTCTTCTGTAATATATTCGTAATGCTATATTTTGAAGTCACATTTGTGCTTTGAGGACTTCGTAGATTCAACACTAAGAACAGCATTGCATAAAACGCTGTGGCTACTCTATGCTGTTATTAATAACAGCTGAAAATCCAAATTTTAAATAGTTCTTCAAATATTTTCCTTTTTTCTCCAAAACGTTGAAATCTAAAAAATGAAATACTTCAAAATAATTTTTAAAAATTTTGCATTAACATTATGAATATTTTTTACTTACCAGAACAGTAAATAATAGAAAAAGTCATAATTCTAGGAATGCCTATAGAAGGCAAATTGTGCCGGACTATCAATAGTGTCGCTGTTACTGCGAACTACTCGTTTGCCACAGACGAATTTCGCCAGCCATAAGGAGAAGTGGGTGCACCAGTCACCCATTGATTATGTCGCATATCTCGCGTGTTGCCAAGCATAAATCAATAAATTGTTGAAAGTATTAACATCTTATCGCCTATTTTTAAATTTAATATTTAAAACCAACAACCTCCAAAAAAACAGGGCGACTCCATTGCAGGCCGCGACCTACCAGTTCGAAACCATTGCCCTGCAATACATTACGAACGAGATACATCACTGTTCAGTGTAAGTTTGGGGTGGGATTTTTAACAATACCATTGTCGCATCATTCCTTTGTCATACAACATTGTTGATTGAAGAATACCTAGACTTTTTAAGAACTTAAATGAAGAACTGGTTGAACAACATACCACTAAATTTACTACAAAACTTGTACTTTCAACAAGACAGTGCAAGTGCGCATGTGCATGTGTCATTTTAATACAACAGCACGTAAAAAGTGAATCGAAAACATGGTCATCTAAAATTACTTCCAGAATTTCCAGATTTTTCCTATGGGGTTATTTAAATAAATGTAATGTGCAAGCAAAAATATGAATCTGTTTAAGGCTTGCAAAGCAAAATTGAACACGTACTAAAAGAAACTGATAGAAGAAAATTATGTTGTCTATACAAGATTTATACAAGGTGATTCACAACTTCATCGAAATATTTTAACTGATGCTTAAGAAAGGGCCAGATTATTATTTACGCAAAAAAATTATTTTTTAAAAACTAAAATTGAACCCGATGTCTTTAGGGTAGATATAAAGTTAAGGAGGCTACCCAGCACATGCTTTAATTGAAATTCCTTGATGGGTAACCTCGATATAATGTCTATGCTGTATGACAAATTTATTGTAAATGTTAATGGTATGGTTTGAGGTTTAAAGTTTACAAACCCACAAATTGATGTTTTATTATTAGCAGGGTCGATTGATGGATGCTTCAAATAATGTTTATTGGTACCTCATTAATAAACTGAATTTTTTGAGTTACAAAACAAATGGTGTTCTTTTTTACGGGTAGCGAGCTTGTAAAATGCTACTTTCAAAAACAAAATCTTTGGTATTTCCTAGGAAATAATTCACAGAAAACAAAAGTAGGATAAAGCCGTAACTGAATACAGATTTAAAAAAATTTTATTGTGTACCAACAAGTGCTTACTGTCATTTGATTATTTTTAATTTATGACTGCGGTTATTGGGTATTTTCAACACTGACATCAAAAAGGAATTGCAACTGCTAACCATGTGCTACTAGCTTATAAAGTAGCGTTTTACAAGCTCTCTACCTGTAAAGTAAAATACCCATTGTTTGTATCAAATCTCAAAAAAAATGCAGCATACTAATGAGTAACAAATATACATTATCTGAAGCGTCCTGTTAATATCACTCACATTGCTTATAATACAACACATCAGTTCGTGGTTTTGTAAACTTTAAACTGCAAACCATACCATAAACTTTTATGATAGGCTTATCATACAACATTAACATTATACAGGTCACCACCAATGAATTTCAATTAGGGCACGTGGTGGATAGCCAGTCTTCTTGATTTTATAGGTATCCTAAAAGCATCCATTTCAATTTTAACTTTGAAAAAATTATTTTTGTTTGTGTAAATACCAACCTATGTCCCAGTCCTAAGCATCAGTTAAAATGTTTCTATAAGGTTGTGGATCACCCTGTAGAGAAAAAGCAGAACAATTTCGAACATTTTCAAATAAGCATCCCAAAATTACTACCATCATAGTATCGAATACCCAAGTTAATAAATAACACAATTAAATGTGATTATAATGGATGTCCAAGAATTATTGTAGTCTTTGGTGGCTGTAAGCATCTGTGGGGTTTTTTACTCAAAATTATCGAACCTAATATTTGTGAACTCAAAATCAATTCCAAAAAGACCAATTTTTGAGCAATTATTCAATTATGCCTTTAAACACACATGTATTTTAATTATAAAATAATGGATTGAAATGAAAATAAACAATACAAAATATAGAAATTATTCCGTAATTTAAGCATTTCAATTAATTACTAGAAATTATCTTCATTAGCATCTGAACTTAAATTAACACGTCTTTTTATGCTACCAAATACATTTATATTTATTATCATATTTTCATCAATTAATCTGTTAATAATAGCTGAAGTGTTAGAACCTTATTCACTTAATGACATGTGCGTTGAAGTAACGCCTTTAATGACCGTTCATTTACATTTCCAATGCTCCACCCGAAGGTACTACATTGGCCAGGAGACGAATTTTTTGTTGCCTGGAAATTTAGAATTTTGCCAAACTCTTGCCGTTCCAGGCAAGGTAGGGATCTTTAACGTGCGTGACAACACTCACACATGGGACCTCCATTTAACCTCTCATCCGAATGAGGGCGTAATTTTTGTGAAAAATGCTCACCTGCCATTTTTCAAGCAGTCGGCCGTGTCGGGATTTGAACCCAGGACCTTGGGATCCGTAGTCTTACACTTACTACATTGATCCACGACAAAGCCTTGCCTTTAATGACCCCTAGTATGATCGGCTTAATTCCATATTAAAATGAAAGTGCTTGAAGCACAGGCGTTTTTATTATTGTGCACATTTTTATCAGGAACGTAGTTTAAAAGATAACAACTTGACTGTGACAAATTTCACGCTGCTACACAAACTTAAAAAAATATATAATGAATCGTAACTAGACTGCATTTGCCAACTAACGTTTCTTATAAATATACAAATGCTGCGCATCCCTTCCCTGACACACTCTCTTGAGACGATTGCTTCAACCTTATAAAACTAAACCTAAAACTGCAATTATATGAAATAATGACTTCTTAGCAATTTGAATAATAATAAATGAAATGGAGGTGCAAATATTCTAACGACGCATCAATTTTGTACTTCCGAATTCCTAAGATGCTACCAGAGAGAAGCCGATAGCTTAGGGTACAGTTTTCCTGTTTGCTTTACTTGTGTTGCTATTTTGTAAGATACACATTTTGTTGTTGATTCTGCAATAAATTACAGACTGTATGTTACCAAACACACGTCCACAATGCACGAACGATTGTACAATTATTCTTAAAGTTTGCTTTATTTCCTTTGTACATAAATGTTAACGTCAACAACTTGCTATTTGAAATTTAATGTTACGTTCTTAAATGTTACAAGGTGCACTTTTCCAAGCAGGTAAAAATTATTATAGATATATGTATTTTGTTGTTACATGCCAAAAATCGGCTATGTATCATATTTAGATTAAGTATAAATTTGTGAGTGAATTCCCGCCACTATTCTAAAATAGACTTGTTCATTTCCGTCATTTCGGACAGTTGCGTTTGCGCAAAAGAATGCGCAGGCGCGGTGTGATGGGTAGGTGCGCGGTTTGCGACACGACAGGACTGGAGGATTAGCCACGAGACGTCTAACGGTGACGTTTGCTTGTGTCGTTTTGTTGTCTTTTCTCTTTTTAGTATGTAGGTTTCCCTTTACCTCTGCCTTATATTGTTCCTTACCTGGTTGATCCTACCGTACCGCTACAAACGACAAAAGAGGGAAGACAAATTTGGATTCAAATGGCATGACGCAAACCACCCCAACAAGGGCCCTGAGATTAACTGCATGGCGCGTTTTAAGTGAGTACGTCACTTTATTTGCATTTTTGAGTGCAAATTGTATCATTGTAAACATATTTGGTATGTGATACAATTTGACACGTAATTATGTCATTATTGTGCAATATTGTGAAACGTGGATCGTATCAGTGTTGCCACCTGTAGCAGTGACGCTGAATACGTACACGGGAAATGTAACAGTGACGCCTAAACGTGTGTTGAAAATTCGTCTTCACCTCTGATTTATCTTATAAGCTGCTAGTTTTGAATATATTTGTAGAAAATTAGGTTCTTCATTCAACCAATATAATAAAAAGTAATCTTTAACTTATTATGTGTATTTTGGGTAGAAGAAATACAACCTGGGAACATTGAATTTGGTAACTTTTATCTTATGTTGCCGTCGTTTAATGCAGTTTGAAATGTCAATCTGAATGATTAAGTCGGCCATGTTTGAACAGTGATTGTTTACCTTTTATATGTTATTTCTAACTTAATTAATTGGCATTTTTCTTTTATAAAAACAGTGTATTTATATTTTAATTCTCTTAAATAATTACTTAACGTACTTGGGGATTAAACAAATATATATATATATATATATATATATATATATATATATATATATGTATATATTGTTGTGGATTCAAACAGTTAAATTTGGGGTAAACAATGAAACTTCAACCACCCTGTATAGAGAAAAGAACAAATTATTTACACGCAAAATTTATTTAATTCATTTAGGGAGAACGGACAAGTTTTAACGTATTTTTATAATTAATGATTGAAAGGTTAAAAAGTACATAAAGAAAAACAGTTTTAAAGCAAATGGAATACGCATAATTAATTTTAATTAATTTTAATCCAACACGTAAAAGCATAAGAAAACCCACTACGGCAAGAAAATCAATAATTCCAAGGTAAAAGTTAGTTGTAACAAGCAAACGTCAGTTTTAACTGATACGACGAAATATAAACTCCAAGAATTGTTGTGCTAAACAGTCAATAATTAACGAACACCTGCGTTTTAAAAAGGTTACATTCGTCGAAATTATGAGCATAGTAAGACAGGACTTCATAGAAAATATTTTCAACCGTCAGTTTGGTTTGAACAACAAGCTAATAAATTTCTTAAAGAGCAAGGGAAATGCACGATCGATTATATACTACAGATAGAGACAGATATCAAAGCGGGGATATTGAAAACGCACGTACCATATCCACGTGGAGTTAAGATGAGCTGTCAGCAATATCGATTTTCTATGACGCAAGTGGGGTTTTGAACCCGACAGCAGACATGCATCAGACAGAAATAAAGATAGTACAGACGGGGTTTTATGACGACAGAGAATATTATCATTGGTTAAGAACCGACAGTTTTCCAAACGTACACAAACGCGACAGGTGGGAGCGCTTTCGAATACGTACGGCACGTAGACGGAGTAAATTTCAGACGGTTGTATCAAAATTTGTAGAACTTAAATTTGAAAATAAGTTTTTCACGGAAAGTGTGTCCGGGGGTAGGATTTTGAACCAATATAAATACTGAATGGAAATTATGAGGGGCCTCTTGTCTCCTCTTCGCTTCTATACTAATTTACTACGATAAAATACTGAATGTTGACCAACCGTATAGTAGAACTTTTGTTGCGAGTATTCGAGGTCTTAATAATACAGTAAATATAGTGCTAGCAAGTGTAACTTATTAGTAGCGGCCTTCTATTTATTAATGCGAAATACGTGTAGTGTATATTAAATTAATAGAGATCTGGCTACTACTATACTAAGCTAGAAAATCAATAAATGGAAGCATAATATATGTGGGGTGAGCATCACAAACAACCAGGATTGTATGCTGATATGGAATGGTACTATTAAAACGAGTCGCATGGCTCGCAATTGGGGTTATCGTCTGTATTATTCGCCGAGTATCACAGTGCATGGTCACGAAGCAACGGGGCTAGATAGTAAAAGTGATGAAACAAAAGTAGCCATACTGCTAAATCATGCGGGTGAAAAAGCACAGAAGAAATTTCAGACTTTTAGATTATCTGAAAAGGATAAAAAGGATTTTGGTAAAGTAGTAAAAGCTTTTCAAAATCACTGCATTCTAATGAGAAATGAGACATACGATAGCTATTTAACGGAAATTAAAATGTTAGCATCTACGTGTAATCTCGACGCCCTTGAAGATTCATTGGTTCGGGATAAAATTGTAAGTGGTATTAGAGACCTTGCGATGCAAGAGAGGCTTCTTTGACAGTCGAAGTTGAAGCTACAACAAGCTGAAGAGCATTGTAGAGCAGCTGAAATAAGCTCAATCCAAGTCAAGGATATCCGACATAATAAAGAAGTAGACGCTATTAGCTTAAAAAGGAAGGGAGCAGTTCCCAAAAACAAACTAGAGAATATGAGTCAAGCACAGGGCTCATGTAAACAAGTTAATCAATTTAAGAATGATATGTTTAGCTGCTTAAAATGTGGTCGAAAGCATGATAAACGAAATTGTCCAGCATATGGAAAAGTCTGTGTTATCTGCAGGAAATTTAATCATTTTGCAGTAGGTTGTAAGTTAAAAAATGTAGAAAATGAAGGTCAACTTAATAAGGCAAGTAAATCAAATTTTAAAATGCATTCTTTAACAAAGCAAGTGTATGAGTTTGTTACGTGCAAACTGAATTTGCACTTTAACATTTTATGTTAAGTAGTTTTTTAATGTGCGGAAGCTTCCCGCCATAATTTTAAATACGCAAGACGCGCGAACATTTTTAAATGAACTGGGCGGGGCTTCCGGCACGTCACAATAGTGCAATTGGAAGTGTGAATTATCCCTATAGGGGTATAGCAATGCTACAAAAGAGTAGGGAGTTCCGCGGTTCTCGCGCGGAAACGTGGCTTTTTTACGCCAAACTTTGAAGTGAACAGTCGTGCCGGGTGTCGTGTTATCTTATTATGTAGATTTCCTTATCTTGAGTATCTTTCCTTAATTCCCTATTCCCGTCTTCCACTGCATATAGGAACGAAGATGATCCTGGAGCATCCCATGACCCCGAGATAATTTGGATGTCCAACTCTACCAGCAGCGATGCCGAGGTTACCGTGGCGTGATTTCCTGCCGGTTAACGGATCCTTCACGTGAGTAGATTATCTAATTTTTATTGTTTAAATTTTATGTACCTTCTCTTAATTATGGCGCAATATAAATTATCAGTGACGTCATGTGTATCTTATGAACTTTGGTAATTGTATTACCGGCTTTTAAGAGCCATCTATCGCCATTTCAATGTACCAGAATCTAAGCGTAACATTTTGTTAACTGCATTACCGACCAGGTAAAACTGTAAACGAAGTGTAGCAGATGGCGCCTTCAACCTGTTCAGGCTATGAACTTCAGGGGCTTCTTCTTTGTTTTAGGTTAGAATAATTTCCTTTATAAGGATACAATGCATTAATAGCTTCTTCACTTAAAGAACTTTACTTTTATTCATGTAAGTATTTACCTTACCTTATGTCTTTAAATACAGTATTATAGAATTACCTATTAAAATATCTTTAGTTGCTTTCCTTAACTTTGAAAGGCCGTTTTTGAAACTTAAATACATCTTTATGTTACATGCTAAAATTGCATTATGGTTTATCTTTTACATGAAAATTAAGTGTTTAAAAAACACTTGAGTGAAATAAATTGCTAGTATACCTTTTTAAGAAGTGTTTGACTATACGTTGTTGCCTTATAGGTTAAATAACATATCCTCTGCGCCCATTTTCCATTTTGGAAGGCTTGTCTGTCATTATCTATAAAATATGTATTTAACTGAACATTGATTTCGTTTCCATATACCTTAAATGTGTTTCTTTGGTGTTATCGGTGACGTTCTAACAAGTTCTTACCTCTAAATATCGTATCGTATTACCTTAAAGTAGCTGTAACGTGTTTTTTACCTTCTAACCTGCGTCAAAATCGCATATTTTTTATATCGTGTCTTGAATATTGTATTCATAATGAACGTATCACATTTAAAATCGCTGGAATTGATCTACGAGCTGGAGTGCAGAAGTATCATAGCTGCGACCAATCAGAATGATAGGCGATCTCAACTTAGGGCTGTTTTGTCACAGGAAACCAAAGGCGTGGCTATCTTAAGGAACCCTGTTGGCGATTGGCCACTCAACGTATCAGAAATTAAATTATCTTTAGATGATATATCGGGTATAATAAACAAAACAGATCCTGCGGCTACTAATATCGAATTAGGGAGATTGACTTCAAGAATAACCCACGTCAAACACCGTATCGAATCATTATCTTTATATAACGATGACCAAGCGACTCAAGCTAAACAAAGTTTGTTGTCCGAGGTGTTATTGCTTGAAGGAATTCTTTAGAAAGACTTAATCCTAACGCAGACGTAGATATATCGTTACCTTTTTCAAATCTTGCGCTTGCCGAACCTAAACCATTAGGAAAACCTATACCTGTATACAAATGGGGTCTCACCTTTGAAGGGTTTGATTCGAAGGTTTCTTTATCATCCTTTCTTGACCGGATTAACGATTTTAAAATTTCCGCGGGTGTACCGACCAGGACCTATTTATCTCAGCTGGTGATTTGTTCGCAGGCTCAGCATTAATATGGTACAGAAACATACGACACCAAATTTCTACCTGGAATGAGTTAGTTGCCTGTTTAAAACGAGATTTCCTACCTTATGGCTACATTAACGATCTTTGGAACGAAATTCGTAACCGAACTCAAGGTCCCGACGAAAATGTTGTGTCTTTTATTACCTCATTAGAAGCTTTATATAGCAGACTCGACAAAAACCTTCCGAATCCGAAATTATCGATCAATTACTTAGAAATTTAAACCCCCATTTCTCAGAACGTTTGGCTTTACAGACCATATCTTCGCTAGCTCATTTTAAAGACCTATGTCGCTCTCTCCAAGAAGTGAGGTCAAGGATTGACAAATATCGACCACCACCCGAGAAATTATCTGGTCTTCTCGAACCTGATCTAGCTTGCCAAGTTCGACCTTCCGTAAAGTATCTACACTTAACGTTCCTTCTACCGTAACTAATAACGCACTTACCTGTTGGAACTGCAAGCGAAGTGGACATAACTATACTGTCTGCACTTACCCTAAAAATATTTTTGTTATGGCTGTGGTCGCTCAAATATCTACAAATCTAACTGCACCAACTGTAATCCTAACGTATCGGAAACTCCCGTCGAGATATTTCAAATCAGGGTGTGAATATCTCAAGAAACCAAAATCGCCCTCAACACCAATCATCCAACGGACACAGACGCCAATAAATTTAAATTATAAAACCACTTCTAACGTTGTACCGTCATTAAATTTATCTAATAATAATACCGCTACTATTAATGTACAAAATACCTTACCTTTATTAGAGGAATTATGCTACACTACTCCAGCCGAGTGGTCTAAGTGGTTACAAACCGTCAATTCCTTTTATCATAAAAGACTACCGCTGTTTCACAACTTGTTAAAAACCCTTCGATAACCGTCCACACTTATCTATCTCAATTGGTTCCTTAAATGTAATTGCTTTACTGGATACAGGTTCTTCATGTTCTCTTATAAATAACGAAGGTTTACATCAATTATCTCAACAAAATATCAAAATTCAAATTATTCCTGAAAAACTTCCATAAATTTAGCTGACGATAATCAAATACATGTAACCGGTTCCCTTAAGTTAAAAATTCGTGTAGAGTCTCTTGAACGTGATGTTTTATTTTTGATTGTCCCTGCATTAGCGTATCCTTTTCTACTGGGCGTTGATTTCTGTAAACTTTTAATCTGTCACTTTACTTTCAGGATTTTTCATGGCAAACCTCTATTAAAACGAACTCCTGTGCATCTACAGGAATATCTAACAAAATCTCTCTTACTGACTCCCAAGATGTAACTCTTAACGCTACAATCGACAAATTTCGCAAACTTAATACCTCTGAACTTGGTTGTGTTACAACGGCAACACACGTTATCTCCACAGGTGATGCCCTTCCCTTTAAGCAACGTCAATATCCCTTATCGCCTGCCTTACAAAAGCATTTACATGCGGAAATAGACAAAATGTTAGTATCTGGTGTTATCTCTCCTTCAAATTCACCGTGGACCTCTCCCGTATTGCTAGTTCGGAAAAGAATGACGAATGGCGTGTTTGTTTTGATGGCAGGAAGCTAAATTCTGTTACTGTTCCAGACGCTTATCCTCTACCCAGAACTGACTCAATTTTGAGCAGGCTTCGTAACGCAAAATTTATCTCATCTATCGACCTAAGACAAGCTTTTATCAGATACCTCTTGACTTATCTTCTCGTCAAAAACTGCTTTTTGTGTCCCAGGCCGAGGTCTTTTCGAATATAATTTTTTGCCATTTGGTCTCTGTAACGCTCCACAAACTTTACAACGTACTATGGATCAAACGTTAGGTCCTATCTTACATCAAGAACGTGCCTTTGTATTTTTAGATGATATCTTAGTTATCTCAAGTTCTTTCGATGAACATATCGCCACATTAGATGAAGTTGCTGAACGTTTAAATGCAGCAGGTTTTAAGATAAACTGGGAAAAGTCTCAATTTTGTCGTTCATCCCTTACATTTCTTGGTTTTATTGTCGATGGGACAGGCTTACGAGCGATCCTGCTAAAGTTGATGCTATTACTAAATTTAAAACACCAAAAACTGTTACCGAAATCAAACGTTTGATAGGAATGATTAGCTACTATCGCATTTTCTACCTAACCTTTCAACTATATCTGCACCCATTACCGCTTTAATTAAAAATAAAAGAAATCCCAAACTATCGAGTGGAATTTAGAATCCCAACAGGCTTTCGAACAAATTAAAACACTAATCACTTCAGCACCTATCTTAATCTCTCCAAATTTCGATGATAAGTTTTATATACAAACCGATGCCTCACTTACTGGGTTAGGTGCAATGTTGTTCCAGGTAAACAATGGTTTAGAACATCCAATCGCTTATGCGAGCCGTGCCTTAACTTCTGCCGAACAAAAATACTCTGCTACCGAACGAGAACTATTGGGTGTTATCTTTGGCATCGAGAAATTTAGAGGATATGTCGAAGGTACACACTTTACCGTAATCACTGATTGTGCAGCACTCACTTGGCTTAATAACTTGAAACAACCCGCAGGTCGTTTGGCAAGATGGAACTTGCGTATATCTCAATTTACTTTTGACGTTAGGCATAGGCCTGGCAAATTAAATATCGTACCTGATGCGTTATCTCGAGATGTTGTTTCTCTAAACCTTCCAAATTTAATTCTGGATACCTGGTACCTCAATATGATTAGAAAAGTTTCCGATACCCCCGACAAATTTCCTACCTTTCGAGTAACTAATAATAGACTGTATAAATTTGTATCCTCGTCCCCACATAAAATATCGAATATATCTGAATGGAAACTCGTTGTGCCCACTGCAAATCGCAGTGAGGTGCTCAAATTATGTCACGACGATCCCTTAGCTGCACACCTTGGTGTTACAAAACTCTCGCGAAAATATCTGAATTGTATTACTGGCCCACACTTAAGCAATCTGTTTGTCGCTACATTAAAAGCTGCAAAATTTGTGGTTCCCATAAAAGTTCGCAAGATGCTCGCCCTGGTTTAATGGGTAACTTTAAGCGTGTATCTTATCCCTTTCAATTAATATCGCTTGACTTATTAGGACCTCTCCTCGATCGAAAAGAGGTAATCAATATCTTTTGGTTGTTACCGATTGGTTTTCTAAATTTGTTATGGTGCAACCCTTACGTAAAGCTACCTCCGCTGCAATAATTAAATTCCTAGAACAGAATGTCTTTCTTATCTTTGGTGTCCCCAGATTATTCTTTGTGACAATGGTGCACAATTTATCTCTAAAGATTTTCAGAATTTCGTTAAAAGTTACAAAGTACAAAAATTTGGTTTAACGCAAAATATCATCCCCAAGTAAACCCTACCGAGAGAGTAAATCGAGTGTTAATTACCGCTATCTCGTCTTATATTAATTCAGACCATACTACATGGGATGAACATATCTTTGAAATTGCTCAAGCTTTGCGTACATCTAAGCACGAAGCAACCCAATTCACTCCGTCTTTTCTTGTTTTTGGAAGATATACCCCAATCGATGGGAGTTACTATGGTTTAGTGCCTAACGATACTAACGTAATTGAATTTGACGATAAAGTACGCTGGGACAAAGACCAACAGTCATTACCTTCTATCTTTAACGACGTTAGAAAAATTTGTTAAAAGCTTACGAAAAGAGCAAGGACCATTATAACTTGCGTAGCGAAATATTTCCTTTGCCTTAGGCGAACAAGTTTGGAAAAAGAACTATGTCTTATCGGATGCATCTAAGAAATTTTCTTCAAAATTGGCCCCTAAATTCATTCTTTGTAAAGTCACACGTGTTATTAGTCCCTTATCTATGAACTTCAGGATACTGAAGGAAAACGCCAAGGCAGGTGGCATATTAAAGACCTTAAGCCATTCTCTGCCGACCCAAATGCTAATTAAGTTTTTCATGCCCCATTCTCCTCACGATTTACCTAATATTTTTTGTTCTCACCCTCAATTAGTATCTTTAATTACTTATTCCTTCTCTCATATAGTATATAATTTCTTACACGTTTAACTTTACTTACCTTAATTTAGCTATCTTTTTCTTCTGGTTGACTTTTCCTCGACCATACCGTTACTCATATATCACTTCATCCTCTACACCCCCCAATATAGCTCTGTCGTTTCATTTAATTAACCCTTGAAATTTTCCTACTACATATTGTTCGGTCTTTAGTATTTCTCTTATATGGTTTAATTGAAAGGTAATTGTCGTAACTTTGGTTGAAATAACCCATTGAATTTTTATGACTGGTTTTAGCTGATGTTGAGTGAATGCTTTCTTCTTTGGGCTCACATAGGACACGCGCGATCTATGCCATTGAAAGAAATAGTTCATATTCGCAGTTGCAAGAACTAGGATTATCTATTCCGTGTTTTTCCTCTGAATTATTGCAATCGCCCACATTATACTACATCATTATACTACAACATTATTCCTTCCTTTTTCTACTAAATCTACATAACTTATAAACTTTTTTTTCGTTGTTTTTTATTGAACTTTGTGGTGAGGTGCTATTGCTTCTTATTGTTATCTTATTAAATTCTCGGTTGTTTTAGCATATGGGGACAGTGTATCTGTATCTAACTGCTTTTAATTGGACATTTTTGTGTGTTTAGGGTGCTACCGTTTTAAAAAACTACCTTAAAACAGTTGTTTTTGTGTGTTTGTATCTGTGAAGATACTTTTAAGTTGTCGTGTCTATCTTTGTCTGATTTTCTTATCGTAGTCGAAGCACTCGTTAGGAAAATTATCGTACTAGTTCTCTTAGGAGTCTAGTGAATTTTAAAAATGGGTATATCTTATCTTGTCGGATTAATATCGCAGGTGGTCCTTCAGACTGCGCTGTGTTTTATAGGGACAATTCTCTACTTTCTCTCGGACGCTTGTCCAAAACTATACTTTTCTTAACCCGCTATCTCCGCTATGCCTTATTCTTCTCTCGGTGGACCTGTTCTTGTCCCGGAACACCCGTCTGCCTCATAAGAATGATGTTCCCTCATTCCGAGCTACTGACCACACTTGTTGGTTGAGTAGCGCTTTGCTATCCACCTTTCCCTCTGTCGCTTTTGCTCAATGCGAGCCCTTCCTCTACTTTCTTCTACCTGGAGGTGCCTCTTATGCACTCCAAAAAACCAACCTCCTTCTTTTTTACCTTTCCTATTTCTACTGCCTTTTCATTTCTGTTAGTCACCGTGTGGTTGTGCGGGAGGTTTCCACAGACACCTGGACCATGTCTCTGCGAATCTTTCGTGGGGTCATGCGGTGCCGCTGTCAGTGCATGGGCTCTGGCAGTGAGGGTATGTATGAGTGTGTGAATGTGTGAGTGAATGTGTATATATCTGTATATCGTATATACCGTGTGGATATCGGGTGATAGTTTCACCGATATCGATCAACGCTGGGTGCAGGAATGCACCCAAATGTCTTTGCCGGTCCCCCGTGCTGTTCTTGCGAACAGACCTGCTTCACAGGTTTCTCTTTTTAGAGGGCACGGGTCAATCCCATTTCAACGGCTCTACTGGAGCCACTCTATTTGTTGTTATCATTGTCTTGGGTAATAACTAGGCCAATATCTTTGTCTTCTTTATTATCTTCGATAATACCTTTAGGTTTAATATCGTTATCTTATTGATTACCTTTGGTAATAATTTAGTTTAGTATCGTTATCTTACCGATTACCGTTAGTAATAATTTCGGTTTAATTTCTCGTTATCTTACCGACTACCGTTAGGAATGACTTCGAGTTATTTCGCGTTATCTTACCGGTTATCTTTAGTAATAACTTCTGTTTAAATTCATGTTACCTACTATCTCTTATAATCACTTTAACTTAATATCGTGTTATCTTATCCAGTATCTCAAATAATAACTAAAGCTTAATACCGTTATCTTATTCATTACCTTTGAGGATAACAACTTAAGCTTAATATCTTTACCTTATCTATTATCTTTAACATCAATTTGAGATCTTATCTTATCTTTTTATCGTCCTAACGTGTGGTATATATGACCAGACGTGGGAATTATCTTTCTGAAAATTAAGTGAAAAAGCTAACCCAATTTAGAAATGTAATTTGTCAGGTTAGCATATAAGGATTTAGTAGGCGGTACTTTTGGTAAATTTGTGGATTCACAACTGTGTCATGGACAAGTTAAATGTGCATCGGAGGAAACCAAAGTACCAGAAACAAAATTTGCTAGAGTGCAAGTGACGCTCTCATGAACTTTTTAAATTTGGGCACTTCTTGCCAAAAAGAAGAATAGTTTGATGCGACACTCATGTGTGTTTGCATATAAGAACTATATGTTAGCTTTAGTTAGATAAGTTTAGATAGGTTTAGATAGGTTAGGCGACTTGTCGCACCCGTGTTAGTTTAAGCAGTGTTTCATGCTCCCCGACAAATTTGTGCTGTCGGTAAGTAGTGTAGTCAAAGACTATCGGGCTACCTATTCCGTTTCCTGGCACTTCGGTAGACGTGTTATCGGTCGAAAAACCAGGTGGCGCCTTATATAAACATTTTGTAGGTTTTAAGTTAGGGTTTATGTAGGGTAGTAAGGACTTAGATTTTAAGCTGTTACTGTGCTAACAGACTTTTCTTTTTAAGTTTTTTCTTTTGTGGCTTTGTCGCGATTGTTACGTGCAAACTGAATTTGCACTTTAACATTTTATGTTAAGTAGTTTTTAATGTGCGGAAGCTTCCGCCATAATTTTAAATACGCAAGACGCGCGAACATTTTAAATGAACTGGGCGGGGCTTCCGCACGTCACAATAGTGCAATTGGAAGTGTGAATTATCCCTATAGGGGTATAGCAATGCTACAAAGAGTAGGGAGTTCCGCGGTTCTCGCGCGGAAACGTGGCTTTTTTACGCCAAACTTTGAAGTGAACAGTCGTGCCGGGTGTCGTGTTATCTTATTATGTAGATTTCCTTATCTTGAGTATCTTTCCTTAATTCCCTATTCCCGTCTTCCACTGCATATAGGAACGAAGATGACCCTGGAGCATCCCATGACCCCGAGATAATTTGGATGTCCAACTCTACCAGCAGCGATGCCGAGGTTACCGTGGCGTGATTTCCTGCCGGTTAACGGATCCTTCACGTGAGTAGATTATCTAATTTTTATTGTTTAAATTTTATGTACCTTCTCTTAATTATGGCGCAATATAAATTATCAGTGACGTCATGTGTATCTTATGAACTTTGGTAATTGTATTACCGGCTTTTAAGAGCCATCTATCGCCATTTCAATGTACCAGAATCTAAGCGTAACATTTTGTTAACTGCATTACCGACCAGGTAAAACTGTAAACGAAGTGTAGCAAGTTTAATAATAATAATAATACTAATTATAAGAAGGATGAGTTACCATTTATTGATAATTTGACGATTGATAGTTTAGAAAAATAGAATAAGTAAATGGTAAATGCTGTAATAAATAATAAAACTTTATCCCTCAAGGTTGATACGGGGGCTAGTTGTAACTGCAGGCCAGTAAGTTTAATGAACTCAGCATAGCTAATCATAAAATTGAAAGAAATGAGCTAACGATTGTCACGTATGGTAATAATAAAATAAAATCTAAAGGCAGAGTTGTACTTAATGTGAGATAAAGATAAAAAGTGGAATAGAAAATTTCTGTTGATAGAAGAAGCTAGTGTACCAATATTAGGATTATATGCATGCACTAAGTTAGATTTAGTACGGAAGGTTGATATGGTAGAGTCTTGTTATAGTACTATTGAATTTATTAATGATACTGGAAAAGTTCCTTTTCAATATAAGATTGTTTTAAAAAATGATTCAAAACCATATATAAGTACATGTCGTAGAGTGCCGGATGCAATTAAACCTATTTTTAAAAATACCTTGGACGACTTAGTTAAAAGGGATATAATTTGCAAGGTTGAAAAACCTTCAGAGTGGGTTAATAATATTGGTGATTGTGGAAAAACCAGATAAAACTATTCGCACCTGTTTGGATCCAATGCATTTAAATAGCAGTATTTGTAATGATCAATTCCCCATACTAACTTTAAACGAATTGTCTGTGAAATTGAGAGGTAGGTCACTCTTCACCGTGTTAGATTTAAAAGAGGGTTTTTATCATATACAATTAAATGATGAAAGTATGATGTATACTTGTTTTATTACACCCTTTGGGAAATATTGTTTTAAAAGATTACCGTTTGGACTAAATGTCAGTCCACAAGTATTCCAAAGGATGAATGAAAAATTATTTGGTGATCTTAACATTGGGATTTATTTTGATGATTTTATAATAGCAGCTGAAGACGAGAAAACTCATGATAAACTTTTAAAAAAGGTTATGGACAGAGCTAAAGAACATGGAATAAGATTTAATAAAAACAAAATACAATATAAAGTAGAAGAAGTAAAATACTTGGGACAAATTTTCTCAAAAATTGGAGTTCGACCAGATCCAAAATATATTGAGGCAATAGTAATATTAAGATCCCAACAAATAAAAACGAATTATTACGAATAATGGGAATGATAAATTATTTAACTAAATATATAGCAAAGTTATCGAAACTCCTAAAACCCTTAAGAGAGCTAACCAAAACTAATAATATATGGAAATGGACCGAGGATCACACAGTTGCATTAAATAATATTAAAAACATAATTACAAAAATCCCAAATTTAAAACTCTTTGATGCTAATGTATCGATTGAGATTCAGTCAGATGCCCGCCAGTTTGGTATAGGTAGGTGCCTCTTCCAAGGAGGACAACCTGTTGCATTCTGTTCACGTAGCTTAACCGAAACAGAAATAAATTATCCTCAAATTGATAAAGAAATGCTAACTATTTGTTTTGCAGTTTCAAAATTTCACAGTTATATATATGGCAGAAAAATTGTTATTAAAACAGATCATTTGCCGTTGATATCGCTTTGTAAGAAAGATTTCTGCAAAGTCAGTCCCAGACTACAACGCTTAAAATTAAAGTTAATTATGACGTTGAAATACAACACTTACCCAGCAAGTATATGTATATTGCAGATCTATTATCGAGATCATTTAAAGAGGTTAAACAAAAAGATGATCCAGAACTACGGAATGTAGTTCATTCGGTAGAAAGTCAGTTGTTAATATCTAATGAAAGGAAAAGCGAACTTGAAAAGGCAACCTTAAATAGTGAAACTAGAATCGTTTTAAATAGATTTATAACACAAAGTTGGTCACAAAAGTTTAAGAGTATTGATGTTGATTTGAAAGCGTTTTATAAAATAAAGGAGGAGTTATACCGTATTACTTCGAATTTAAGATGCACTTTTTTCACGGTTCAACGTCTAAAATAATGGGTGCGTTTTATATTTGAGGTACTTTCTTCATTGACCACATGTATTACCGTAAAATGACCTATTATATGAGCTGAAATGTCGTATTATACGTACAATAGTAGTAGTCTTATTGTATTTGCTACATTATGTTATCGACATACTACACTACCCTTCTATTCATATATGAATCATCTTTCATGGAATTGAATAATGATGTTTATAAAAGTGATGACTAAACACTTGTAAACCTGTTCCCATTGCCTATCACAGTCGTCGCTTGTCATCGTCAGACAGTGTTGCTGTCCCAAACATTGCAGTTGTCGTAACCGTTACAGTTGTTGTTTTGTTAATACCGTACCTTTTTTTTATTAGGGAAAAGCGTCTTAAATACGACACGGAATTTAAACGTAAAGTTATTTTGTGTGCTGAAAATATAGGAAATCGTGCCGCCGGTAAACAGTTCTCGATTAATGAAGTGAATATTCGTCGTTGGCGTCAAATGAAAAATAAGTTATTCCCGTGTAAATGAATAACAAAATCATTTTTGAGGCCAAAACATGGAAGATATCTGGAAATCAATGCTGCCGTTTTAACTTATTTTAAAGAACTTTGCACAAAAGGTCTTCCAGTAACGCGTAAAGCATTAATGTTAAAAACCCCAATGAAGCTCTTCAATTTAAAGCTAGTCGTGGATGGTGTGAAAAAAAAATTACGTCGTAGAACCACAATTTGCCAGAAACTACTATCTGATTATGAGGATAAATTGGTTCAATATCAACGTCATGTAATACAACTAAGGTTAAAGAAACGATACCATCTTAGTCAAATGCTGATGAAACTGCTGTTTTCTTTGACAAGCCAAGAAATTACACGGTCAGTGAGAAGGGGCGTCGCCGTGGATCAATGTAGTAAGCGTAAGACTACGGATTCCAAGGTCCCGGGTTCAAATCCCGACACAGCCGACTGCTTGAAAAATGGCAGGTGAGCATTTTTCACAAAAATTACGCCCTCGTTCGGATGAGAGGTTAAATGGAGGTCCCGTGTGTGAGTGTTGTCACGCACGTTAACGATCCCTACCTTGCCTGGAACGACAAGGGTTCGGCAAAATTCTAAATTTCCAGGCAACAAAAAACTCGCCTCCTGGCCAATGTAGTACCTTCAGGTGGCGCATTGGGAATGTAAATGAACGGTCAGTGAGAAGGAATAAAAACAAGTAACAGTGAAAACCACCGGCTACAAAAAATTAAGAGTAACTGTTACGCTGAGTGTTGCTGCGGATGGCAATAAGTTACCGCCGTATGTAGTCCTGAACGGAAATACTGTTCCAAACGAAACTTTCTGTAATGGGGTTATTGTTCGATCCCAACAAAATGCCTGGATGACAAATGAACTTATGCAAGATTGGTTAGGGTGCGTAAGGGAGCGTAAATCGGGTGGACTTTTCAAACGAGATAGCATATAATGATGGATGCGTTTCGTGGTCATTTATCTGACAACATTAAAACCAGATTGGCAAATGGAAAATGCGATTTAGTAGTCATTCCTGGAGGTATGACAAGTCAGTTACAGCCACTCGATGTGGATGTTAATAAAGCCTTTGAAGATCGTATTCGTGCGCAATACAATCAGTGGTTGACTGAAAATGATCATCCCCTCGCACCAACTGGCAAAATTAAACGAGCCACAGCAGGAACGATTGTAGGATGGATTTCAAAAGCTTGGGAAGATTTGCCGCCGAGTATAATCATCAAATCCTTTTTGAAGTGCTGTATATCGAATGCATTGGATGGCTCTGAAGATGATCATGTATGGAATCGTGGTGACAAAGACGACGCAAACGATTCTACTTCAACGTCCGACAATGACGACGATTCAACAATCGACTATAGCAATTAAAAGCATAAAAATTACTCTTTTTTTACTGTGTTTTTTCATTGCAAATAAAATTGCATGAAGTAGGCCTATGTACTTGTTAGTTTATAATACTTTATTTCGTATTATGTTGAAGAAATATACGAGTATTGACTATTAGGATCTTAAGTATTTTTATTTCTTCTAAAACTTCCTTTCCTGAATTAATCTAGTATGTGTAATGCGTCTTAAATTCGATAATATGTTTTTTCTCCAAAAAACGTTTTGAAAACAAGGGTGCGTCTTAAATTCAAAGTAATATGGTATATAAACAATAATCTAGTATATTATAATGATAAACTGGTAATTCCAAAAAGTTTGGGCAATAAAATGTTACAAAAATTACATATTACACATATAGGCATAAAAAAACAAAGTCTCGTGCTCGAAAAATATTTTATTGGCCGGGATTAACAAAAGATATAGAAAAGTTTATTGCCAATTGTGAAACTTGTTTATAATACTCACGAAAACCAGTAAACGAATCGTTAATTCAACATGAAAGGCCAATGATTGCATTGTATAAAGTGGCTGTGGACATTTTATATTATGCGGGACAAGATTATCTTGTCTTAGTCGATTATTATAGTAACTGGATCGAGTTAGTAAAACTGGAAAATAAAACCGCAACTGAATTAATCGCAAAATTAAAACCAATTTTTGCTAGATTTGGTATTCTATTAATTTTTATCTCGATAACGTTCTATTTCACAGTTATAATTTTTCAGAATTTGCACATAGTTGGGAGTTTAAAGTAATAACAGTATGCCCTAGATAACCCAAATCAAACGGCTTAGCAGAGAAAGCAGTAGGAATTTGTAAAAATCTATTAAGAAAATGTTAAGATTCGAACACTGACATATACGAAGCATTGTTGGAATCAGGAACACGCCAATATCAGGGTTAGATATGTTTCCAGCAGAACTTATTTATAAAAAATGCCTACGCACAATGTTACCCACATTAGATAATTTGTCAGGTCCAAATTTAAATAATACTAACTATAAACTAAAACAAAAGTGAAATAAAATTAAAAAATATTATGATAAAACTATAAACCTAGATCTGAGTTTGAAAGGGGTGATGTGATATTAGGAAGCATGCGGAGTGATGTTGGGTACCTGGTATATTAATCAGTAAGTGTAGTACTCCAAGATCTTATATTGCTCAAGATAAATTTGGGAAAATGTTGAGAAGGAACTCGTTGTTTTTAAGACCTTCACCAATAGTACCGATTATACAGAATCTTACCAATATCGATCCTAGTTATCATGGTTGCCAACCGAGCTCCTCTGATTTAGGTCAAAATGTAACACCTACCACTAGCGCTGATCAAGATGTAGAAATACCCAATACTTGTGAAGATAAAGGCATACAGCCTTTGTTAACTAGATCTAGTAGAATTGTAAAGAAACCAAATAGGTTCAGGGAATAAGTTTTAGTTATGACATTATAATTGTTTTAGGCTAATTATTGTTGTTTGAGAAGAGGAAGCTGTAACATATTTGTTATTTGAGTTTAGGATACATCTAAGTTGTTTATAAAATATATTAGTTAGAATAAACGCTATGGCAGAAGCGACACCACCAGTTGGGTTGTCAATAATGGAATTGGAAGGTGGCGATTTGTTACGTTCATTTTCGTAAATAATTGATTAGTTTATATGCAATAATTTTTAACTTAAATTCGTTTGGCGTTAAACACGAAAATTAATTCCGTAAATTAAAATAACCCTTTCGCGTGTTTAAAATTGTATTTCAATTAATAATAAATATCCTATATATTTTACTCGATAAATCTTTCTGCCCATTAAAAATAAATATCCTTTCTAAGAATTCCTTAACGTGGAATTTACGCCATAATTAGATAGGAGTCTTTCCAAGTATTCACTAATTAATGCTGGTGTGTTTTCCCTTTTAAAAGAATTCGTCAAAATTATTTCAATAAATTCGGGTTTTCCTGTTTTATTTCCTTTAACAAGATTACTGTGAGCTTTGGTGCTTTAGCTAAACAAATTTAATATTCACTTTCTGTTCGAATAGCAACAAGAAGACATCCATCCTGTTTTGCTTCGTTCCGTTTTTGTTTATGCGAATTGCTGGCACGCGTTATAGCGTGGTGAGTATTTAGGGTTTATAAAATGCGACTTTTCGGTTTTAATAAATTAATCTATTGTTCGTAATTATTCTAGCTTCCTGCGGGGGACACGCTAATCCCTTGAGCTGTCGTTTCTTCAGATAATGGGAGGCCAAACGCTTTCTTCCTGGGCGTAGGCCTACCTACTCGCTGACGTGGACCAGCGACTGACTCAACCTCGACGTCAGCAACTCGAGGGTGTTTTCTTTGTATTCGCTACTTACTTTGGAACCAGAACACCTGCGACTTTACCGTTCAAATATCAGGCATTTCCAAACTTAATTCTTATATACGAAAATTATTGAACTATTTTGGTATTTACTGCTCTTATATATTAATGCTTTACTATTTTGTTTATAAATAACTAAAAATATACTACTTATTAATGTAAAAACGGTTTACTGACTTGCTGGCACATTTGAAAATGTTGTTGCCATTATGTTTGTAAATATAGGTTAAGTTTATATTTACGATGATTTAGAACTGTGGTTTTTAGGGTTGGGTTTAGTTCTTTTTTAATAAATAATGTCAGGGAGTAATTACCTAAAAACTATAGCTCGCCATTTTCAGGAGTAAATTTTTTTTGAATGTTTGGGGGTTTCTCATAATGTATATGTAAATTGGGGACATTGACTTTTTTGGGATAGGTTTGGAAATACTGTGTTCTGTAAATATTTTGTTTAATTATAAGTTCTTTCTTTTCCTTTGTATGTTTTGTTCTGAGTGTGAATGAGTGAGTGTATATAAATTTTCTCTCTATTTATTTCAGGTTTCTTTTTAATTTATCTATAGATATAAAACCCCGCCCACTCACCGATTGAGCCCAGTCATACTTCCTTCTCTTTTTTTTATAGGTTACGTCAATGTACGTAACAAACTTCCTGCTTGTATCTTATGGCACATACATAATGTTTAATTTACATATAAATAAAGTTTTGTTATAATCGGCTTGAGTCTTAATATACACATAGGGAACGTATAACATCTTCATGATCAAGTACATCATTATTGTGATTTTGAAAAGAAAAAATCAATAGAATTTTACTCTTCATACATAATCAAACGATACGAATTTCTTATACAGCTGCATATTGTTGGATGCCATCCACGATTATCCATGAAAATGTTGCAACTTATTTCCCTTCCAACATTTAAACCTTGTGCTAACGTGATATTAGAAGCTAAGGTTGTTTTTGATAGGATTTCTTGTTTCTTATAATATTTTCACTTCTAAGGAAAGGTTGTAATAGTTTTTTGACCACTGCAAAGCACCAATAAATTATCAGTTAAATACATCTTTTTGTTTAGTCCATTAAACCAGTAAACATCGTCAATTAAATAAATATCCATATTGGGATCATGTGGTCTAACTACAATACAGAGATGCTAGTTTGGTTGCTACCATCAGGCGTTAATTATTAGTATAATATTTTAAGGCCAAACAGCTTTCCTATTTCGTGCACAATGTGTCAACCTGAAGGTTCTAGCAAGTAATTTGCGTGTGGCTTTACGCCGTAGTGAAACTCAAGTGCAATAAACACTTGACCTAGTGCTTTTTAATAATGGTAAGCAATTAAATATAATCTCCTAGACAAACTAAAAAATTTTGTTGTAGCGCTCTTTTACGTACTCTTTTGCATATTTCTTTTACATATTCGTTTAAATATTTTTGTACAAATTCTTAAGAAAACTCTTTTAAATAATCTTTTGTGCATTCGTTTGAAGACTCCGTGTATTCCTTTGTTAGTATGATTCAGTTTTATCTGGTTTTATAAAAATTAGGCCGTTTAAATGTTGTGTTTCAAGATTATATAGATACTTTCTTTGCATTTACGATTATTGAGTTTACAGTTCAATTACTTCAATGCAGCGATAAGAAAATATTGGTTTAGCATGAACGTCCTTCAACTTTAATATAATAGTTGGATTTAATGAAATGTTCTGCGATGAAACTGTATGTTTTAAATTTTAAAGAAATGTTCTGCAATGTAGATAGCAATTTTTTGGTTTGAATCTAACATCCAATAATTAACAATAATGGTCTTTTTTTAAATTGCTAGTATGGATTTACAAGTAACTATGTGGATAAATACACGAAGATAACTATTTTGGTAACGATCTATATATAGTAGTGCAATGAAGTTTTGCATATTTGTAATAACCGTTGTAATGGATTTTGGTGTGTCCCGTTGTTGCGTATAGGAAATACACTTTAAGCTCATATGGTCAGGTACAAGAATCATGCAGCTGGTTATTAGCAGTACAACACGTGGAGGCAACATCACTTGTTTGTCCAAGGACCGTATGTATAAACATCTATTCTAACATGAAGTAGCGCTGTCACACAAACAACACCTGTTGAAACGAGGTGTAGGAAAAATGTCACTTTAGATGGTTCTTTGTGTTTGTAATCCTACATTTGATTATTGACTGATGTAAGTTCGAAGGACCAGAACAGTATTATCATTTATTGAACACAGTTTTGAACTAGTGATTAAACAATATTGACTGTTCAATGATAAATGCAAGCAGTAAACTTACACACAATTTATAAGTTTTTATTACCACTCAGATTGTGAATGACATAATAATAATTTTTATTGATTAATCTCTAAGGAGATGAAATAAGCCTACTAAAACGGTTTTGTAAATAAATTAAACATTGATTTGAGTACATGCGCTTGCATTTAACTTACAAATAAACATATATACACAAAGTATGTAATATCAAAATAAAAATACAAGCACAATATTTCTAACACGAGGTAAGAAATTTGTATTATTCTTACATCACGTCTGCACTTGGCGAACTTTGATACAAGGCTACACCAGAAAATAACCTTGTGATGACCTATAAATATTATTTGGTTTAACAAACTAGAAAGGACTTTGATAAATTTTTATTGCCAATATAAATGCAGTGTAACAACAGTTATTATTATTAATGAAATTAAGCAACTCCATTGAGTTCTGATTAAAGTTTCATCTATGCATAATTTTAGTTACAGCTTTTGAACATTGAATTATTAGACATTTTAGATATTTTCATATACATTTGTAAACCAAATAACAGAGCTGGTACTTTTGGTATTGATTTGAGTTAATTTTTGTAGTAAAAGAAACGCTTAAAGTTCTTGATATTTCTTTCAAATTCATAGTCTTACCTCAGAGTAGAAGAAATTATATTAACCTTTTTAAACGTAAATTTTGTACATATAATTTTTTTATGAAGAAACAACTTTTAATTAAAGAATCAACATTTAATTCTCTTAATTAATTGTTTTATTTTGAACAAGTGAGTTCAGAAATAGTGTAACCAGGTCAATGAACAAAAGGCATAAATACCTTCGAGGTAATGATAGTGGTAACTCCGATTTAACAAAGAAGCTTTAATTGCTCTTTCAGAATATGAAGCCTAATATTTGTGTTCATAAAATTGTGTGCATAATTAATCTTTTCAGTTTTTTTAAGAGGTAGCAAGCGTATACCTCTTGTGTCCTCACTTTGCTAATTTAATTAAAATTTCTTTACAGCTCCTGCGTAAGTAGTTAATACGATATTCCTCTCTAAGGACTTCCAAGTCCCTCTTAGGGAAACCCTGTGTTTAAAATTTAATGACTTGGTAGTGCCCTCACTAAACCCGTTTTGATAAGAATCAAGCCCTAGTACGCAAATAATATTTGTAAAAAGAACGACCAATCCTCATAAGCTCTACCCGAGGAATAGACCACTAGCATAGTCGGAAGATATTTGCACTGCATCATTTTAAGGAAATCCTTCCCTAAAGTTCACTGGTTCCATTTGAGTATATTAAAAAACCCACGGGTTACTTTAATTAATCAATCACACCATTGAGTAAGAGTTAATCTTGTAAGTGATGGTGTTTTGGAATTGCGATAGCATAAAATAATAAGAAAGCTTGAAAACTGGTTATATTGTAAGAGCAAAATTAAAAGTCCGATAACACAAAATTGTTTAGAAAAAAAAACTACTTTGACAGACACTTTCTACGGGTTTTTTTTTTATATGTAGAAGCATACAAGCAAGCTGTATATTAAATATCAACGTCCATTTTCAACACTTCCTCCAACGTGGAGTATTTAATCTAAAAACTAACTTCACAAAAGCGTCTACTTAAAAAAAATTATAATCACTTAGCGCCGTTATAAATATTCCACGACGCATTTGTGTGAACTTTTGATGTTCTAGGGGTTTTGTTAAGATATCGGCTAGATTGATATCGCTGCTGATGTACTCTAAGTCGATGTCACCATTCAAATATCTTTCCCTAATAAAAAAATATCGCACTGCAATGTGTTTGGTCCTCTTGTGAAATTCGGGATTCTTAGTCAGTTTCAGAGCGCTTGCTGAATCGACAAACAATTTTGGTTTGCAAATGCGATGACCAAGATCAATTAAAAGACGCTGAAGCCAAATAAGTTCCTTGGCACCTTCACTACTTGCCACAAATTCTGCTTCAGTAGTGCCAAGCGCTACTGAGCGCTGAAGTTGACTGGTCCACGAAACTGCTCCTCCGGATATAATTGAAATAACACCCGTTGTTGATCGGCGTGTCGTTGAGCAACCTCCAAAATCCGCATCACTGTATACTAGAAGTTCAAGGTCTTGAGGTTTATAGACTATGCCATAATCACTAGTACCTTGCAAGTACTTAAAAATACGCTGAACGGCATACCAATCATTTTCAGTTGGACTTTCTATGGAGCGTGCGGCTTTGCTTACTGCAAAAGCTATATCGGGACGACTTCCTACTGTCAGATACTTAAACAACCTATCGCTTCCCGATATGGTACCTGATCTTGAATAGGATTTGAATCTGCAGATCCATTGCGTTCACATGGTGTAGCAACTTTTTCGCAGTTAACCATATTAAAACGATTTAACAATTTTTTTTGTATATGCATACTGGCTTATAATGATGGAACCATCAGAGTTCTGCAGAATTTGAATGCCCAGAAAATTGTTCAGTTCACCCAAGGTGATCTTGAAGCTTTTCTTAAGATCGTTTGTGAAAACAGTAATTTCATCAAGATCGCTCCCTGCTACAAGACCATCATCAACGTAAATGGTCACAAGCAGCTTTTTGCCATTTCGTTCACGAGTAAACAGACAAGGGTCAGCTTTGCTCTGTTGCATTCCACTTGATTGCATAAACCCAACAAATTTTTCATTCCAACAACGTGGCGCTTGTTTCAGTCCATATACGCTTTTCTTTAAAAAACAAACACAGCCTGTGTTATCATCAAAACCTTCTGGTTGCTTGACATAAACTTCTTCATGAAGTTCATCATAGAGAAAAGCAGTTTTACATCAAATTGTCGCAACTATAGTCTATCGCATGCAGAGATAGCCAGCACGCCGAATGGTTTCATAACGCGCTACCGGGCTAACGTTTCATCGTAGTCAAAGCCGCAGGTTTGACCACATCCTTGACTACAAAACGTGCTTTAAAACGCGTTTGACCATTTGAATCGACTTTAATCGATAGACCCATCGACTGTTTAACAATTTGGCTTCTGGGGTTTTCTACTAGTTCCCACGTTTCATTTTATATTGCGATTGTAATTCCTCTTCCATTGCTTCCTGCCATTTATCAGAATGAACTGAAGATACTGCTTCTCGATAAGAACAAGGGTGAATAGTATCAACAAATTCCTCAGCGGAGAAAACAAAATCATCAGAAGCTGAATAAACATAATAGTCATCAAGTTTCTTAGGCTTTTGACGTTCTTCAATTTTGCGTGTCTCATAGCGTTTTTCTTGTGAATCTGATACTGATTCAGATGCAGTTGAATTGATAGTGGTTTTGCAAGGTTTCAAAACTTCCTCCGAACAACAACCGTTGGAGTCGGTGATAATTCAATACAAGATGTTGAACACGCACGTTCAGGCTTAAAAATTACGCCACGGCTGCAAACAACTTGATTTTTGGAAGGTACATACACGCGATAACCATCACGATCATTAACGTAGCCAACTACTCAACCACCGATAGCTTTATTGTCAAATTTACGCCACTTTTGTTTCGGTACATGTACGAAACATTCAGTTCCAAAAATGCGTAGAAATTCTAGACTACCATATTCTTTACCTCGCCATATCTCAATCGGAGATGTCTGTGCAATGGTAGATTTTCCTACCCGATTTAATACGTGGACAGCAGTTGCACATGCTTCAGCCCAACAAACTTTTGGCATTCGTGACAAAGACAACATCGAACGAGCAAGCTCAACAATTGTTCTGTTTTCTCGTTCTGCAACACAGTTCAATTGAGGTGTATAAGGAGGTGTAATTTCAGATAAAATGCCATTTGCAGTAAGAATATTACGAACCTCTTGATTGTCGAATTCACCACCACCATCCATGCGGAGCACTTTAATGGTGTGCCCATACGTGTTTGACTCATTTATATAGGCATTTAGACAACTAGCAACCTCATTTTTCTGTTTCATAAAATACAGTACCCTATATTTTGAAAATTCGTCTTTAAAACAAACATAATAGCGTTTATTGGTAAATGATGAATTTTCTGTAGGTCCCATTACGTCAGCGTGTATCTTTTCACCAACTGATGTAGCTAAATGAGTGCGAGTTCGAAAAGGGAGCCGATGCGCTTTTCCAAATACACAACCGTCGCAAAATTCTCCATCGACAACAGGAATATCGATACCCATGCGCTTTAACACGGTCTTTACTTGGTGCTTGTTAATATGCGCCATCCTTTCATGCCAGACTTGTATACTTTCTTCATTAGTTGCCAAATTAACAATTGCTTCAACCTGTGGTTTAATCATACGTATTTTTAATACATATGCTCGCCCAAGTTTGTAGTCAGTAAGGGTAGTTACCTGTTCACGACGAAAAATAACTGATGTTTTATCAAAAGTTACAGCATGTCCTAAATCCGTTGAACGAGTTACAGAAAGAAGACTTTTTTCTGCGTCTGGTACAAACCACACATTATTTAAATGACTGCATTGCCATTTATTATGTACCCAAATTTCTACGTTGATGCGCCCACAACCATAGGCCAGCATAAAGTTCTTAGATTTTGCAATATGAATTATCTTTGGCGGTACAAATTTTTCATACGTCGAAAAATTCTTTGTATGGGGTAATATAGTTGCGGCGCCTGAGTCACAAATCCAAGCATCACACTCTTTTAGTGATATTGCGTCTTGGGCAGTAAAACCGGACTCGTCAGATTTACTAAATTTTGCACTAATTTGGTTAGCTTTTCCGCACCCAGTTACAGTGCATTCAGCTGCCCAATGACCGAGCTTACCACATTTATTGCACGGACGCTTTTTCTTTTGTTCTGCAATAAATTTCTCCCGCCGTTTCTTATGATTCGAGGAAACAGATTTGTCTAATTTGCTATTAGACGTATTTGCTGATTTAGCCTTAATCGTAAATGCAGACCCTGAATCATGATTCAATTTTTCGCAGCTCTATTGCGCACAGATCTAATTTTTGTTTATCTTCTGGAACAACCTCCCAAATATTCCAAAAATCTATAAAACGCGAATCCTTTTCTAACGCTGTTAGAACACGTGCGATTAAAATGGATTCATCTAGCTCATTCCGCTTACCACGTTTTAATTCTGCATTTAGATTTTGAAAAGTGTTCGTCACACGTGCAATGAATTGAGCCACATCTTCTACAGAGGTTGGTGCCATGTTAAATAACTCTTGAAATAATCTGTCACGCCTTTGGGTGCTTGTGCATTCAAACCGAGCACATAATTTGGTCCACATCACTGATGCTGTGGTTGTTGATAGAACCAAATCTACAAAGTTGTTGCCCAGAGTACCCATTATATTGTTACAGGCAGCAGCATTGCTTGTAACCCAGCTTTCATATTTAGCTTTTTTGGCGTCATTGCCAGCTTCTAAAGTTGGACATTCTTCCGATCCGTCCACGATGCTCGTCAATTTGTTTTGCACAAACAACATTTGCATTTGCCACTTCCATTTAGGCCATCCAGAGACATCTTCCAATTTGTCAATGTGCAATTTAATATCAGACATCGGAACACTCATTTTGTCTAGAAACACAAGCTAATTTGTTTTTCACCAAAATCGATTCGGAAATATCGACAAACGTCACTATATATATTTTAAACGTGGAAGATATTACTTTTACTTATTTTACGCACGCAAACGCATCTGGGCCCATAACCTGATGGTGTTTTGGAATTGCGATAGCATAAAATAATAAGAAAGCTTGAAAACTGGTTATATTGTAAGAGCAAAATTAAAAGTCCGATAAGGTTATGGGCCCAGCACGCTTCCACTGCGCAGAGGTCCGTGGATCGAACCACGCTCTGCTACCATGATTGTGTTTTGGAATTGCGATAGCATAAAATAATAAGAAAGCTTGAAAACTGGTTATATTATAAGAGCAAAATTAAGTCAAAAAACAAAATTGTTTAGAAAAAAAAACTACTTTGACAGACGCTTTCTACGGTTTTTTTTATATGTAGAAGCATACAAGCAAGCTGTATATTAAATATCAACGTCCATTTTCAACAGTAAGAAGGCATCCCTCCATCTCTTGGTGCTACAAGATCCTGTATCATGAAAACATTGCACAATTGCTTTCACGTCACATAAATATATGCTATCATTAACAATAACGTACCAAAATATTTGCAAAAATCTCCAAGGAGCTCATGTATTGAAAACTTTCGTCTCCAAATACCAAACAATGGTCTTTGCAAGAATATTGTTCTAACAAAAATATTTTCTTTTCTACTGTGAAAATTAGTGTTTCAAATTACAAAAAACATTAAATACCTAAATAGAAATTAATTAGTTGTTTGATAAGAAAAATTTGAAATTGATGCAAAGTAAGAAACGAAAAAGTTTGATTCCGCAATCAATCATAACAATAATTGTTGGACAACCATTATAATACAAGTATCTTTAAAGTACACATTTAAATAAATTGACATTATATAATGTTACCTCTGGAGCTCCACTAACTGTTCCTACAAAACCAGGACGATTCCAACTGATTGGATTCATTTCAAAACGTCCATTTGCAGTAACATAATTTTCATGGTGCTGAAACTGACCATCCATTTCATTGGAACTTGAAGGTTTTACAGTAGCCATATGTACTTCAAATGGGTCCTAAAAAGGAAACTGTAAAATAATTCACACTAAAAACAGAAAGTACTTTAGAAATAGTTAAATTAGCATATCCTGATGGGGGTGGATAGTTACAAAATAGATTGTTTGATAAAACGCACTGTCTACTATCTTTCTGCTTAATTAGCTCTTCCATTAAATCACTAAAAAACATTTTTTGTTCAAAACTAAAAGCAGGATGTCGCATTCCTATTGTAAAAAGCAACAAAAGTTCACTTAATAAATTATCGTCTTTTATATTTCTTCTTAAAACACATGATTCGACCCATTCTGTCCTTAACAACGTTTTATAAAACCAATTTGCACACTTCCAATTACTGCCAGACAAGAGAGATAAGTAAATAATAACTCGATGTCGTACACCCTCTTCAATTAAACCGCGGGTTAGAGAGACGTCTTTATTAAGTTTTTCTAAATCATTAGCATAAAGAGCAGATCCACGAAGTTCTTGGAAACTTGTTTTCCCAATTTCTTCTATACAGCTACCCAATATTCGTACTTCAAATGGTAGACACATTGAAAGAAGTTCGTACATAACGTCTATTCGTTTATAACTATCTAAGTCTTTAAACCATAATAAAACATCCTCTTTACACACCATTTCCAGTACACATTGAATCTTTTTAACAAATTTCTGTAAATTGTTTGGTATTAAATGACAACATAACCTTACTTTTTTACTTACAACCAATTCATTCACGAAAAAACAATAAACTACATTTAATATTTATACAATTGTAACAAATAAAGCACAGGAACATATATGTACAAAATTTCTATACCGAAATTTGATATTTGCGAAATGGAATGAACGCTTGACAGAAATATGGAGACATTTGATATTTTGATCTCACAATTTGATTTAAAGCGGACTAAAGGCAGATTCAAACGCTTCAAATATTTTAAAAAATAGTACAGTTAAAATATGGCGAAATCGGATATATTAACATAAACAACGCCATTCACTTCCTCTTTAATAATGAGGTAAATTGCCGATTACTAGCAGCAACATAAATAAAATTGACGAATAGTTATGTATTTGAATTATTTGTAAATATTGGAAATTAAGTATTAAGTATGACTGCACATATTCTACCGCATACGTTTCAGCAATGGCCAATAGAGAGAGTAAGTTTATGTATGATATTGTATGTGCTAGATTCATTGATTACAATTACAAATGAATAAAATTAAAGGTGCTTTATTGTAATACATGAAATTAACAGGAAAAACACTTCTAACTGCAGTTTTTCAGATCCTTCTTTCCAACATTTCAATTTGAAAATTTGTTATCATTTTTCTGAAATCACGAACCGCACTGAATATTAGGTATACTTTGATATCTGGAAGGTTTGAGGATTCGTAAACTATTGCATCATATACGATAGTAAAATATATATCATTCTTTAACAAATTATTTATGTTAAGAATTTGTTGATAGACATTGACCCTGTTTTTATAAAGAAATGGTTATATTTATCTAATTATCAAGCAAAAATAGAATAACATCAGTATACAGTTGAATTTGGTATAAGGTACATTATATAAATCAGTAACATGAAAATAAATTTAATATAAAAGTATATTTCAACAGCAAACGTTTATAAATATTGCACGTTTCCCAAAATTTAAGTGAATAAGGATACCGCGAAACTGACGATTAAATGAGGTAAAATTATATTTAAAAACGATTAATATGAAAAAAGGTCAAGTTTCCATTTTAAAAGCTTATAATTTTAAAACAACTCGCCATAATATTCTGTAGAATAGCTTAAAACATGGATTAGGGGTAGTAGTTTCGTTTATGCACCGCTGTATTCTGTTTATGTTTTCTTTGCAAATTGATTCTGTTGACCTCACAAGCGGTGTTAATAAAATTACTTCTTGATATTTAGTCTTAATCGTACCCAAACGACCAATATACGAATAGGATTCAATTTCTTTAGTTTTTAAAAATATTTTGGTATAGCCTACTAACTACAGTGAGAATAAAAATGATTTAAAAAAATTTAAACACAATTTAAACGGGTATGCATAGTAGGGACCAGGGGCGGCCCTAAACGGTAAGCGAAGTACATATTGCTTTGGTGTACTTTATGATTTAAAACGCAAACAATTACTAACATGTTGTAAAATTTTTAAGATATAAGAAACTTACCAAAATTCGGTCCCGTTCAATTTTTAAATTATCCACTTGCACACACCAAAATCTTACGTTACCTAACCTATAAAAGGAATGATTTTCTAAATATTTTAAAAACAATGGGTTTCCTGTTTTCACGTTAAATTATGCTTATATCGTAACTTGTACCCATCTCTAATAAAATCATTAAGTGCAATTAAATTTTATACATGTCTTCCAAATCCATACTCATATACTAGGTGTATGAGAAAAGTAACGAGACAGATTTTTTATCTATCAAAATTTTTTTTCAAACAACAATATTGTTCCAATCAAACTAAGTCCCTTTGACAGCTATATACAGGCGGAATCGTCGTTCCCGTTCTTGATAGCAGCACTGATAACCTCCAACTGGTAGGGCCTTTAACATGTCGGTTACATTCTTTTGGATGTTCTTCAGCGTCACTGAATGAGGTTCTTTTAAAACATTTTTAATTTTGGGAAAAGAAAGAAGTCACAAGGACTCAGATCAGATGAATGGGGGAGGTGTGTGTGTGTGTGTGTATGCGCGCGCGTGCGTGCGTGCGTGTGTGTGTGCGCGCGTGTGTGTGTGGAACAATAGGAATTCCTTTTGAAGTGAAAAATTCCGTGATGCAAGTGGTCATGTGACATTGGGCATTGTCGTGATGCAGCATTCCCTTGCCTTTAATGTCCGTCTTACTCGATTCACCCTTTTCCTGGGCTTTTCAAGGACATCCTTGTAAAACACTGATTGACAATTTGTCCTAGGAACAAGTTCTTTGTGCGCAATACTCCCACTTGTCAAAAAAGCAAATCAGCATTGTTTTGATCTTGAATTTATTCATTTGAGCTTTTTCGCCGCGGAAATGTGTCACTGGTGCCACTCCGCACTTTACCACTTTGTGTTGGGATCTTACTCAAAAATCCAGGATTTGTCACCTGTGATCACACCACTAAATCATTCGGGGTCATTAGCAATCCTTTCAAGAAGATCAACGCACACGTTCCTTGGATTGTCCTTCTGCTCAGTTGTGATGCTTTTCGGCACTATTTTGACACAAATCTTACGCATTTGCAAACCTTCAGTCAAAATTTGATGCGCGGTAAAAGTGTTTAAGCTTAACGTCGGTCCGAGTTCACAACAGTCCACAGACGTTCGACGTTTTCGTCAGTTTTTGACGTTAAAGGTTTCTTTAAACGAGGTTTATCTACAACCTGTTCTAGGTCTTACAAAAATGATTTGTGCAAACGAAATACTTGTACTCTTAATAAGTAATATTTCCCACAGGCCTGTTTCAACTTTTCAAATGTCACACTCGCGGATTCCCCAAGTTTAATACAAAACTTGATGGGATGACATTGTTTTAAATTACGCTGTTCCATTTTCGTAACATACAACTTCACTAAGAGCGCTCATAAAAATTACGTGTTGCTTGTACTGAGCTAAAACTCGAACTGAGCATCTGAAAAAGATGAACGCACAGGTCTAGACAAGTAGAACAACACAGCGTTGCCAGATCGCTGTCAGTCTCATTACTTTGCTCACAAATCTCGTCGTATAATTCCTTTAAAATTAATTTGCCATTAAATGCATTTCAAATTCATATGCTTGCATTCAAATTAAAATACATCTTTCTAGTATTTATGATTGTTCATTTATATAAAAACCAGTTCAGTTATCTACTTTATAACTTTCAAAGTTGTTTATTATTTATGTTATCTTTTAAAACAAGTATTTAACATTGGTCATTAACCAGACTCCTTATTATCTATTACCCGAAGTTTTAACAAGTAATAAAACACTGAACCTCGACCTGCCTTCTTTAGTTGGTTATATAGTATCGAATCTTACTATGTCATAAATCTCTAAGTTCTCATTCATGTGGATGATGGAATTTTACCGCTCGTGACTATCATTAATTAATACTTTTTACACGCTTATCTGTTACCATGAAGATTAGTACCTGTCATTCGCTCATATTTACGACCGTTGTAACTTGATTTATTGGTTTTGTTAATTGTTCAATAAACATTTAAATTCTTATCTGCTATTATGAATAAGCTAGATTCTTCCCGAAGAAATGACGTACGCTTTTCAATTTAAAATACATATTCTTCAAAATTACGACTGCATGTTTTATATTACTTTTAATCTTGTTACAAAAATGCAATGAAATTAGTTCTCTTCAAACTAAATTCTTTTAGAACGCGTTTAAATACATCTTTTTAATGTCCCGCATCGAATCGCATTAGCTAGCAATAATTGATGAGAATTTCCAGAAACGTAATTTTGCCGGAATATACTCTATTCTTATTTTAGAGATACAGTTAACTTACGTAATGCGAATTAAGCTTATAAAATTACAGGATGTAAGCATTTAAAATAAAATATATTGAATGTTTTACAAGTACTATGTGTTTCTACAATTAGACTAATATGAAATGAGTATTTACAAAAAAATCTTTATTTTTGGATTTATTTGCAAATTTAAATTTCTTTCTAAAGTCATGCTTAGAGTTTTCACTTAGATTTCAGATTATTACCTAGAGTTTCAAAGAGCCCTAAATTATAAATATTAAGATTATGTTTAATTAATAAGCTTTCACTTACGTTATCCATTCAACGGCAAAACTTCTATCGTATATTTTTTACTATTATTTTAATTCAAAGATTTTCTATCACGACTTCCACGAAATATAATTATTTAATTTTTTATGTTCACTTTTACGTAAATTTTTAATTTGAACTGATGTGAGGCCTACCCAGGTTGAAGGAAGACTGCTTGTTTATCAAATTTGTGTGATATATAAAGCAAAGCCTCCATCTGACATCATTGGTCATCGGCGTCTTTCGGTCAAAGTTTAAGGCATGCTATAGGATATTGTCAATACTCTAGGCTATCTAAGGTATGAATTTGATAACAGCCCGTCGAAACAATTCTGTCTATATGGTGTACTTTCACCCGTCTATTTTGTGTTGTTGTAAAAAATTTTGACTCGAACTCTCACGTAGATAAACTCATGGCTTTATTTTTGTCAAGAGAATGTTTTGGGTTTTAAATTTACTTCATGTTAAAAATCACGTAGGCGAAATTTCTATAATGACGTAAATTAAAATGCGTTTATTTACATCCTGCGTTTCCGAAACGTATTTGTTTTGAAATGTGCGTTTATTACGAGAAAGCTTTATTTCTTTGCACTATTGCGTGTTTAATTTTAACAGCATTCGTATCGTGATTTTCTAGCTTTCGATGTTTTTAATGCGTATTTATTTAAAATTTATGAATGCTTTTCTGGTTTAAAATAAGTTTGATTGCGTAGAGAGTTATTTATCTTACTGAATGTGGTTGCATTATTGAAGGATGAGCTTTCTTGCATTAATTAAAGTTAACTGTGATTCTTATACAGTGTGTTAAATTTTTTCTTTTTGCATAATTTGCGAATTACGTACTTTTAGTATTATTTACATGCAGTGTGCGACCCATATGACTCTATATACCCCTATATAACTTTATTATCATAGCAATATATATATATATATATATATATATATATATATATAATTATTCTCAAACTTATTCTGTTATCTTTTAATACTAAAAAGTGGTTGTTGAAATATCATATGTAAACCTTCATAACAATTTCTCATATAACATTTTTTGAAATTAGCAAAACATTTATAATTCGTTTATTATGGAAATAGCGTTCAATTAATGTATACAAGTAATAAAAATTTTGTTATGAATAAAATGAGGGTAAAGTTTATAAATTTTGAATCCCCTTGACGGGTTGGAGACCTCATAACACTATAAGAAAGCGTCGACTACTGGATTTCTATATAAAAATTATAAAATAAATAAAAAATAATAAGAAAGAAAAATACCAAAAAAAGACTGAAATGAAAACAAACTACGTTTTAATCATGTACAATGAAAAGCCTTCTACTTTTCATGATTGAGAGGTGCCAAAACGTCTAGTCACAGCAATCGCCTTTGATATTATCCCCTACACGGAAGATGAATATTCCGCATAGTGTATTAATCAAACATTAAAATGATTATTTTGTTGAACGAAGACTTGGCGACGCAACGAGTGTTGGTTAAAATGATATTATTTTAAACTATAAAAAATATTTATGTGGTGATTTTACATTATTTTGAAATGGACAATAAACAGATTACAAAAAGGCTAGTATTTAGCTGTTTGTTATGTTGTTATTAACATTTTCAAAACTTGGGGCTTATTAGCAATACCTGGTCAGAGTGAGGTTAAAAAATTTAAGTTTTAGCTTAACAAAATCATATATGTATTTAGATTGAAATTATTTAATGTTAATAGAACTTAAGTTAAGGTTGAACTTTATTTGAATTTATTTAAAAACTATATAAACAAACACAGTTGCAAAGCATATCCAGCTACCCCAGTGATGGAATTATATTTGGAGAACATTATATTTTTCCATTTTATTTAATTTGACCAAAATTTAATAAAAGTGTTGGAAGATATTTTAGCGGAAAGTAAATATAAGATTTTCTAAATTTTATCACCTTATATTTACTTTTCGCTAAAATATCTTACAACACATTAAATTTTGGTTAAATTAAATAAAATTGAAAAATGGAATGTCTCCCGAATATAATTCCTTCACTGAGGTAGCTGGATATCCTTTACAACCATGTTTGTTTACATAGTTTTTAAATAAATTCAAATAAAGTTCAACCTAAACTTAAACTTTATTAACATTAAGTAATTTCAATCTAAATACAAATATTTCCCTTAAGCTAAGAACTTGAATTCCTTAACGTCACTCTGGCCAGGTATTGCTAAAAAATCCTAAAAAAACCTTAAATCAAATTTATTAATAATCCTATCATCCTGCAAGTATTTCCGTTTCCCGTATATGACTATATGACATTTATAATCTCAATTTCTGGAAATGTTAATAACAAAATAGCAAACGGTTAAATACTAGCTTTTTTATAATCTGTTCATTGTTCATTCCAAAATAATGTAAAATCACTACATAAATATTTTTATAGTTTAAAATAATATCATTATGATTTAATTTAATCAACATTCGTTCTATCGCTAAGTTTTCGTTCAAGAAAATAATCACTTTCATGTTTGATTATTGTCTTATGCCATAGAATGCCAAACATGGTCACATTCAAAATTCAGATATACATAAAAACTACAAACATAAAACGCTTATAATTACTCATGGTTTAATTTACTTATTACATGATTAAAAATATTCAGAAAACGCCAGCTTTCCAATTTTTCAGTATTTTTATTTTTCGTCCTTCAAACAACAGCTTTCTTAACTCAACACCACACAAAATATCAAATTAATGGAGGAGTGAACTCGCAAAGTCCCAACTCCTTTAACCAGTAATAAATACGATAATTTCACAAACATATGAATTGAAAATACTTTGCCCGTGCAAGCGTAAGTTCAAAAATTAATCGCACGCCGCGTTTGTTTACCTGCAGGAACATCTATATTAATTTTTTCTTGAAGCGTTATTTCATTCAACTTTCTATTATTCACTCATACTACTGCATTTTCATGTTCTAAATTAACTCTGAATTTTACTTTCCAAGCCTTACTTTTCAAAACTTAAACGTCTACCCCATCGACACCTACGTGCTGGTCTACCGCTGTATTACTCGTTCGAATGACTACATTTTGAACTATTCTTATTATCCGCTCGCAAATAATTGATTCGTTTTTTCGTCGGATGTAATTATTTTCATTTAATTCTCGCGCCCCCTTTCTTATGTTTAGTCAGGGGCTGTGGTAGTCTGGTCTTTTATTAAGTGTGTGGAATGAACATGTGATTCGGACGTGAACTACCATGGTATTATCATGTGAAAGCTACGTATTTGCTGTTATTCTATTATTCTCGTGGATTAACATTGAAATTTTGTCACTTTGTATTTAATGATATAATTATCTGAAACTTGATATTGGTGGGCTTCGCTACAAGGGTTGGTGATTTTCTGTATGTATGAATGTCAAAGTGTTTGGTTTTTACGAGGCGTGTTTTTAAGTAAGAGCCGTTTTGTTGTATACACTAACAGATGATGCGCGCGCCGCAACGAGTGCTTGCGTGGTGTCCCAGCATTCCTTCTGAACAACTGTGCTCAGTTGCAGCCTGTGTCTTTAAAATATTCAAGATTATCGAATCGCTCGCCCCGTGCGAGATACTGTCAGTGATACGTTTTCTGAAGGCAAGAAACTTGCCTGCTGCAAACATTCGCCGGCAAATTTGTGAAATTTACTGCCATGTGTGAAGGTAAAGTGCGTAAGTGGGTCAGAGACTTTAAAGATTGCCGCTAGATAGGTTTTGGGCTTCTTTAAAAAGGCTTTTCCAAAAAACCTCTATCAAATTTATTTTATACTGAAATTACAATTAATTTTAATTTACAAGTACGTTATATTGATTAACGTGTGGAGAACGAAATAATTCTAAGTTGGAATTCACTTTAATTAAATAAATTAAAATTATGGCGAGTAGCTGAACTAATAACAATGTTAAAGTTGAAAAGCTTTAGACTGACAGGCCATCTTGAGCTCTCGAGGGTATTTATTCTATCCCTGCCCCTCACATTGCTTCTGGGAACTGCAGAGCTCATGTCTGCTTTTTCATTATACAATACAAAGTAACAATCTTAATTCTAATAATTACTGTATTGTTGTCTAGTGTGACCTACACCTGCAGTGTCAAGTTAAGTCTAGAATACAATGTCTGTTTCCGTTCTCACTGTGTGGCTTGTGAATTTTCATTAACCTTTTATTATGTCCTTCAATTTATACAGTGTAACAATCTAACTTAAGTTTTAATAGTTTCATTTAATTACATATATATTCTAATTTGGGGGATATGTAACTTGCGCCAACATCCATGATGAGCCCCGATCCGGTCGCCCATCTGTGATCACAAACGATATGATAACTTCAGTTGAAGAGAAAATTCTTGAGATCAGACTCTTCACCATAAGCACACTCTCAAAGAATTTTCCTGTAATGTTGAGGTCAGTGCTGTACAAGATTTGTATCTGAAAAGTTAAACTTCAAGAAACTGTGCTCCCGTTGGGTCCCTAAACTCTTAACGGAAGACCACAGCAGGCTGCAAGTTTCTAGAAGAGGGTTTTCAAACTCTAGTTGTAGGGTATGATGAGTGTTTAAAGAAACTTGGCAGGTATATTGAAAAATAAAGAAGTGTATGTCGAATCTGAAAATAAAATTGGTTTTTGAAAATTTTCTTTCATTAGATTTTTATTTTCCAATGGCCCTTACTTAAAAAAAAAACGCCTCGTAGTATTGCAACTATTTAACATTGAATTTAATTTATTTAACTAATATTTCCGTTCTGAATGGACCTGCACCTTGAAGAAGTTGTACAATACTAGAACTAGTGGAATGACTTGAGTGTTCCAGTGAGCAAAAGAGCCGTACCAAAGGTTTTACCAAATTGGTAGAGTTTTTAGTGAAGACGCAGATTAAGAGTACAGCAGCTCTTTCGGTACTTAGAGTGGCAGAGATCATAGGGGTCTGTATGGCATTCTAAGACACGCTACTGTGATGTAGAAGGCAACGAAAAACCATCCACGTTACCTCCCAAATACACATTATAATTTGAATAAGGGCCGCTATACTTGCGGCCACGTCCCCAATGCTCCACCCGGAGGTACTACATTGTCCCAAGTACACAGCATACTTAAATTGTTATTAAAGATAATGGCATCCTCTGGGTATTCCGTAGTTAAAATAGTCCCCCATTTGGATCTCTGTGAGGGGACTATTTCGAAGGATGTGATCGATAAGTATAAAGGAAGAGCCAGGAACATTCTGCGAGTTGGAGAGTGGAATGTCAGAAGTATGAAGCACGTAGGTAAGCTAGAGAACTTAAAAGTTAAAATGAATTAGTTAGCATTAGACATAGTAGGGAATAGTGAAGTTCCGCGGCCAGAGGCAGGGGATTTTTGGAGCGGGTAGTTTAGGGTAATTCACACTAGATCAGAAAAAAATCCGGATGTTGGTATAGTTATGCAACAAAAGATTAGGACAGTGTAGAAAACTACTTACGAATAAACGAAAGAGAACTCATGGTTAGATTAGAGTCTGAATCAGCCAATACAGTAATAATACAGGTATTCATGCCTACCTCTAACTACAGTGGCGAAGCGCTAGAAGCAATCTACAAAAATATCGAAGACATACTAAAAAGCGTAAAAGGACATGAACATTTAATAATTACGGGTGATTTTAATGCAGTGGTTGGTGAGGGTAGGGAAGGAGGTGTAATAGGTTTATTTGGATTAGGCACGAGAAACGACTGGAGAAATAGGCTGGTAGAATTCTGCGACAAAACAATTTAACCATCACAAACACATTATTTCAACATCATGCTAGAAGAAGATATATGTGGAAGATGCCAGGAGATATAGGAAGATATCAAATAGATTACATTCTTGTTAGACAACAGTTTAGAATAAATTAAAAGACTGCAGAAGCTACCCAGAAGCAGATACAGATACTGACAATTACATCGTAATTATGAAGGCCGCACTTAAATTTAAAAATTTGAAAAAGTGAACGGAAAAAAGCACTTTAATTTTGATAAACTAAAAGATAAAGGTATGCATGAAAGATTCGAAAACAGTCAAATTAATTGCTGAAAGACATTAAGAAAATTTCTGATACAAAGAACGTAGAAACAGAATGAAATAACATTAAATCCAGCTTAGACAAGGTGGCTATAGGCATTCCGGAGTTATACACAAAAGAAAATAAAAAACCATGGATAACAAACGATATTCTGAATTTAATAGAAGAAAGACAAAAATACAGAAACAGACCGGATGAAGCTGGAAAACAGAAATATAAACCATAAAATGGGAAATTATTCGCAAATACACGATAGCTAAAGAACAATGGTTTGAGGAAAAGGGCAAAAAGTTGCAAACTAAGATGGAAATAGGAAAGACCGACGAAGCATACAAATTAATTAAATTTTAGGGCTATAAAACCGTATAGCAAAAATATAGGATGCGTGGATGGAGACATCATCATAGAAAATGTAGAGAAAGTGGTTAGTTAGATGGTGAACCATATATAAGGAATTAATATGCAGGACAGGAACTAGCCGCACTAGAACAGGAATCAGACATTGAAAAGGACGACTTGGGATATCCTATACTTAGAAATGAGTTTGAGTTAGCATTAAATGGTTTAAAAAATGGTAAGGCAGCGGGTGTAGATAAGGTGCAAGCAGAAACTCTAAAAGCTGTTAGACAAGCAGTAACAGAATGTCTCTTCCAACTTGTAAGCATGCATGAGTCAGGCGAGATACCCAAAGATTTCAAACGTAACATCAGAGTCACTATAACAAAAGAGAGGCGCTGATAGATGTGAAAGTTTTCGAACAATAAGTTTGACAGCACACGTATCAAAAATATTAACTAGAATTGTACAAAGACGAATGGGTTTAGGCGAAACAGGAGTACACAGCTTTAGCTTTGAGATGATAATAAAGAAGACAATAGAAAAAGGAGAAAGCGTGTACATAGGGTTTGTAGATATGGAAAAAGCATTCAAGAATGTAAAATGGGAAAAATGTTTGAAATACTCAAAAATATTGAATGAGTTATAGAGACAGACAAATAGTACATAGCTTATACAAAAAGCAAACAGCAATAATAGAATTAGAACAGGAACATAAAGAAGTAAATATGAGTAAAGGGGTGAGACCGAGAGTGCCATATTCCCGTTAATTCTTAGTTTGTGCATTGAAGATGCAATTAATACTGTAAAAAGCAAGTATTAATATCTAGCAAGGAAGAATTAAAAGCAGCTCTTAATGAAATGGAAACCGTTCTAACAGAGAGGTACGGTATCAAAATTAACAAAAATAAAACTAAAGTACTAGTATGTAAAGAAAGGAAAATAAGTTAAGAACCAGAATACAAATAGGAAATGAGAACTTACAAGAGGTTAAGGGTTTCTGCCACCTAGGAAGTCAAATAACGCAAGATGGGAAAAGTGCAAAAGACATAAAACAAAGATTAGCACAAGATCGTGTTGTATTTAACAAGATAAGCAACTACTACGTTCAAAGACAACAAGCAATGAAACGAGAAAAAGATTAGTGAAAGCATATGTGTGGAGCACAGCACTGTATGGCTGCAAAACTTGGACAGTAGGAGAAGCGGTAGGGGAAGAAAGAAATATGTGGAAAACAGTAAAAAACAGAAGAGATAGGATGATAGGTCACATACTAAGGCATGAGGGAATAGTGCGGAATATATTAGAAGCTGAGATAAAAAAAACAGAGGTAGAGATCAACCTATGTTAGACTATTCACACAGATACTCAAAGATGTAGGCTGTGGGAATTTTAGGGAAATGTTTAGGCTAGCTCAGAATCGAATTCAGTGGAAGTACTTGTCCAACCAGTACCGAGACAGAAACCTAATGACGAAATAAATAATTGTACTTGAACCTGATGATTATTATATGCAATCTAGCTGTTGGTTTTTTAATATTCTCAACTAATGTTGACTGTGCGAAATGATTTATTGGAAAACTATCAATTCGACAAATGTCTAAGTGTTGGGGATCTCAGTAGCCACATGTTGCTTAACCCTCTTCACACACTACTGCATATCGGTAAAATAGGGTGTATATTTAGAAAACAATAGAAGGGAACCGAGCTATATCTAACAAGAATAGGGATGGACAGTAATATAAGTAAACAGGAAAAGGTAGAAGCCTCTTGGGGTGTGGTGCTTTAGATAAATGATGATGATAGCATGGACATACAAAGTTAATAACAAAGAGGTTTTAGAAATAATAGAGGAAAAAAGATATCTATGGAAAACATAAAATAGATGAAATAGGACAGGACACGTTCTAAGGCTATTGGGGAATAGTGCAGGATATATTACAAGCAGAGATAGGAAAGAATAGCAGTAAAATTATAACTGGATCAAACTATTGCACGCAGATAGTGAAAGATGTAGTCAATGAGAATTTGAGAGAAACGTATATGTTAGCTTAGAATAAGCAACGGCTGAGGTACGTGTTTAACCAGTTCCAGGACTGAAGACCTGATTATGATGAACTAAAATTTGTAAAAGTTCTGCTATGTACAATCTGGTTTTCGTTCAGGTTATAGCTGTAGGACTGCCCTTAGGCACACATTGGATGATATTTTAAGAGCGTGTGAATCAAATAAAATTACAGTCTTGATTTTATTAGATTTTAGTAAGACTTTTGATACAATAGATTACGAAGTCATGTTAGTGATATAACAGTACATAGGTTTTGGCTCACGTGCTCTGACTTTTCTTGAAGACTATCTAACTGATAGGGTCCAAAGTGTACAATTGTATGATAAAAGAAACAAACTTAAGGGCTGTTACTTCAGGCGCACCGCAGGGATCCATACTTGGACGTCTTTTATGTACTGTCTGCACATCTACATTTTCAAATATCATAAAAAATGTTTAATACATATGTTTGATGATGATATACAGCAGTATTATTCCTTTTACTTGGAAAATTCTTTGCAATCTATTGAGGATATTAACACTGACTTATGTAACATCTATCATGTTGCTACTTCTCATTCTTTAATTTTAAATGCTTCAAGTCTAAAGTGATACTGTTTGATAAGCAAACTAGCACATCTCTAGTGCACAAAATAGCCATATTTACTATCAACAAAGTAAACATTCCTATTCTGGAGGAAACGAGAAACTTGGATTTGGTAATGGATGCTACTTTCATGTATAAAATTCATATTACAAACTGCATTAAGAAAGTGTACTGTGGCTAAAACTAATCTATCTGCATAGCCATTCTCTAACCCAGGAAACAAAAATTGTGTTGTGTAACTCACTGGTGTTGTTTCACTTTGGCTACTGTTCTCAGATCTATGGTACTTGTGTAACTCATAAATGCTCACAGAAAATTCAGCGAGTTCAAAATTCTTGCGTAAGGCTAATTTTTCGTATTAGGATGCATGATAAAATTTTGCATAAGTTGTTGCATGTTGGTTGGCTTACTATGCAGAATAGACGCGATCTGTTTTTTGCTATATTCTGCCATCAAAAAATGGTTCTGGGAGGCCCGCCATATTTGTATAATAAGATCAGGTTTTGCACAGATGTACACTCAATTAATCTACACTTCAAGGGTCTCCTTACTCCGCCTGCTTATGGATCAGCATTATATCAAAGAAGTTTTTTATATCAAAATGCTAAAATGTACAACAAAATCCCTCAATATTTTAATAACTGTCTGTTAAACAGTTCAGACACGAGTACAAGCAATACCTTTATATTCGTCAATCAGCATTGTAATCTAGCATCCAATTTTATCTATATGTAGTATGGTGTTTATGTATGCAGATATAAGTTTTTGTTTACTTTTACGTTTTGTTTTAATTAGTTGATGCTTGGAGTACACATCGCGGAATTGTAGGATAAAATTTTAGAGTTTATTTACGCTGTGGTAGTTATAGGCATTTAAATTCAAACATAAATTCTTTTTAATTTGAACCAAGGTCTTTGTGAAAGAGCAAGGGCTATCACTTGTTGGTCATTTGAACGAGAACTTTGTGATTTTCCACTGACAATAGCATTAAATGTAAAATATTGTATGAACAATATTCAATTTGTCATCTCTTTTATTGTTATGTAGGAAAATAAAACCTGTTATTATTATTATTATTATTATTATTGTTATTATATTTGGAATAATTGTGGTATGAAACATTCCTATTGGTCGGTTTGCAGTTATTTACTTCATAATTGAAAAGCTTCCTCTAAACGACATGATTTTGCTGCAAAATTTGATTGAACTAAATATTTTGTTTATGAATCTGAGTTCCGTTCTAATATGTATTTCACCATAAATAACTTTATGATTTTGTGGATTGATTTTATTGCATGACGCCCTACAGTCATTACATATTTATTACATTGTACGATTTTATAGCATTTGTTATTTCAGCGGTTTATATTGTCGCGATTTATTCTATAGAATGACGAATGTGTTATTTCTACATATATTAAATTGTACCAATTTATTTTAAGAAAGTTAATTTTTGTTGCTTTAGTTATACTAACTGTCCTAATTTAAAATTATATTTTCTAAAACAAAAGAAGTGAAATATCATGCTTAAATAAGAATAATTATTTGTGAAATCTATTGTACAAAGTGCGTCACATTTTATTTGTTCTTTAAAATTTACTAAATCTTCCTTACCCATTTAATTTTATAGTAGCGTAACATTCCTACATTACAATTCTTTTACAATCTAGCTTTTAAGTATTAACCGAGATGCACCACGTGGAGGTAAAATCGCACCCCACTTAAAACTGAGTGCTGGAAGTGGTTAGACGCGTTGTTTCCTATTCTGACTTAACCTACACATTTCCCTGAAATTCCTACAGTCTAAGTACAGCTCTTTTCCCCTTCTATTGTTTTCTAAATATATACCCTATTTCACTAATATTCAGTGATATGTGAAGGGAATTAAGCAACCTGCGGCTACCGAGATCCCCAACACTTAGACATTTGCCGAATTAACTATTTTCCAATAAATTCTTTTGCACAATCAACATTGCTTGAGAATATCACAAAGCTAACGCCTATAGTTGCTTATAATTATCATCAGGTTCCAGTACAATGAACAGTATTTGCAAAAAGGTATTTCAAGTATATCCATTGATGTAATCTTTCAAGCACACTCCAGGACTGAAAGTGCCATATCGGATTAACAATCTTTATTTGTCATAGTCACAAAACTGAATTAAGAATAGTGAATAACCCTGAGCAGTTAGAAGTGATTTCAAAATCACACTCGCAGAATCCACAATATTCAATTAAGTGTAGATATTACGCTGCAGTAAGTCCGTGGTTTATACAACAAGGGTTCAATACATTTTTCAATTTGAAATTAATAAATGTCAATGAGCTGTATGTGATCTTACTCGTATGTGAATGCGTACTTAACATTTAATGCAATATTTTGGTAATGTATTGGGTTAATTTCATTATTAGTCAGCATTAGCTCTTCAGGCTTAGCACTGGTTAGACGCGTACCTCTGTCGTTTCCTATTCTGAACTAATCTACATGTTTACCTAAAATTCCTACAGCCAACATCTTTCATTATCTGCATTCAATAGTTTGATCTAGGTCCACCTTTACCTCTCTTTTTTCTTATTTCTGCTTGTAATATATCCCGTACTATTCCCCAATTGGCTTACAACGTGTCCTGTCCTTCTATTTCTGCTCATTTCTTTTGTTTTTCATAGATATCTTTCTTCCCCTACTATTTCTAAAACCTTTATGTTATTAATTTTGCCTGTTTATGCTATCATCGTCATACATCTGAAGTACCACATTCCAAATGGCTTCTACCTTTTTTCTATCTACTTCTCCTACTGTCCGTTTCTATTTCACAACCACAACATACTGTGGTCCACACATTTGTTTTCAACAATTCCTTCTTTGTTTTTGTTTGTGGTCTTCAAACATAGCCGCTGCTCTTTCTTGTTAGATACTGCTCGATACTCCTTCTATTTCACCGATATTCAGTGGTATGTGAAGGAGGTTAAGCAACCTGTGGCTACCAAGATCTCCCATCACTTAACCGTTTGCCGAATTAATAGTTTTCCACTGAATCCTTTTGCACAATCAATATTAGTTGAGAAAATTGCCAAACCAACACTTGTAGTAGCTTATAATAATCATCTAATTCAAGTATAATTATTTTTTTCGTCATTAGGTTTTTCGTCGTGGAGCTTCCGTACCTCTATTGATTTCTATTCTAAGCTAATCTACACATTTTCCTGAAATTCCAATTTCCTACAGCTTTGACTATCTGTGTGCAATAGTCTAACCTAGACTACGTTTATGTCTCTTTTTTCCTATCTTTGCTTTTAATATATTCCGCACTATTCCTTCATGTCTTAGTATGTGGCCTATCATCCTATCTTTCCTGTTTTTTACTGTTTTCCACATATTTCTTTTTTGCACTACCATTTCTAGAACCTCTTTGTTGTTAACATTGTCTGTCCATGACATCTTATTACAACCTCGCTGTCGAGGGTACGCGAGCCACTATGTCAGTTGGTGACAATGTTAGATAATTGCAAAAATGACGCGCCAATTATAGATGACGTCACACAATATACGAATTATTGCAACACAATTACACAGTTATGCAAATTGTAAAGAAAACCACAACGGGGTACTCACGTGAACAAGTAGGGCTCCTTGCAGAATTACTCCATGATGGCGGCGGCGGCTTCGCTAATCTTTCGGGAGTCGGCGGCTTCGCTAATCTTCCGGGCGTGGGAATTCTTGAGCCCGGTTGAATCCAAATTCAGTTGTCTTCTGCCTATATGTAGATAAACATAAGGTAAGGCGGACAGGTAGAGGTACGATAATTGGGAATCACAGGAAACCTACATATCAGAAAAAAGACACGATACGATACCAGACAACTGCCCTTGTTCACGTCTCGGAGGCTAGTCCAGACACGTATCCGGAAATCCACCACTTGTCTTCCTGGCACACCGCGTCGGCGCAAATCTCGCGCAACGCACTATCTGAAGTGACGAAAATACCCACACGTCCTTTTAAATTTATGGCGCTAAATTCTTACAAATTAAAACTTAATTGAGAATGTCTAGTGCCGATTTCGGCATGTAACAATCTTTCTTCATCATTAGTCTGTAGCACCACATTTCAAAAGCTTCTATCTTTTTCTGTCTGCTTTTCCTACCGTACAAGTTTCAGAGCCATACAATGCTGTGCTCCACACATATTCTTTCAACAATCTTTTCCTTGTTTCTATGTTTTTTGTCTTGGAACATAGTGGTTGCTTCTTCTTGCTTCTCTTAGTAAACCAAAATTTTATAAATAAAAGAAAGCAAGAAAAATAATTTGGAATATAATGTATTATGTTATGTTGCAGCATGTCTGCACATAGAAAAAAATATTTGTGGATATGAAAAACAATCAGGTCCATAAATATGTCTTTTACCACCACCTGAGGCTATTTTTAACATATATCTCTTAATAGAATTTCAATACTGCCCACAAATTTATTCTGTAAACATGTTTTATTACTCTACTGGTAACATTTTTAAGTCTATTTGTAGGTAAATATAAGAATGATGTAGTAAATAAAAATTAAAACTTACTTTTCTTATTATGAGAAAGAAACGACTTCATATTATTTCAATTCGTCTTAACGCGTACAAATAAATGCACTTGAAGGGGAGACAAGGGCTCACAAATATATATAGAGTCGTTAAACCTTTTTTGCCATTCCCTTGGCTAAAGGGGGCTGTCTCAAATGTTACTACATACTGTTTATTTAACGTATTTTTAGTGAAGAACGCTATTCGACATGGAAAATATGGAAAATGAGACGATACGTTGTTGCTATATTATCATTGCTTGGCTTCTGTAACAGCTATATAATGCGTGTAAATTTGAGCATAGCTATAGTAGCAATGACTACAAATAGAACAATTGTAAATGCCGGAGTAGATGTTATTGAAGTAAGTACATAAAAAATGGTCCTCAAAATTAATTATTTTTCTTTAGGAAAAGGAGTTCAGCTGGGATTCGAAAGAACAAGGTCTTTTGTTAAGCTCCTTCTTTTATGGATATATATCAACTAATTTCATAGGAGGATTGTTAAATTCGAAATTTGGTGGAAAACGTCTCTTTGGCATTGGAATTGGAGTCACGGGTTTGCTAACATTGGCCACTCCATATGCTGCAACCACTAGTTTTTATCTGTTGTTGAGTGTTCGAATATTAGAAGGGATCTTTGAAGTATATCGTTTAAATATAACCAACTTTATCAAACTTTATCAATGAATTACAGGGTGTTGTGTACACTAGTGTACATGAAATATGGTCACGATGGGCCCCACCATTAGAACGAAGTAAATTTGTAAGCATTTCATTTTCTGGTGCCTATATTGGCACAGTTATCTCAATGCCTCTTTGTGCCTATCTCAGTCAATGGTTAGGATGGAGAAGTATTTTCTATTTCTCAGGTATGCATTTTTACGCTTCCAATATGGCACAATATAAATTGCAAAAGTCTTATTACAAAGTGAAACGAGAGAAACACATGTTCAAAAACCATTTTTTAACTTTTTTACTGAGTTGAGCTGGAATTTTTATGCGCTTGCCGTTAGGTAAACCTTTGATTTACGCTTAAATTTCTCTTTGATTCTACAAAATGTTGTCTGTAGTTTTTAATTTATGTCAATCTTAACTACAAACATAAATGTTCACCATCTAATATAAAACACAGTGATATAAACTTACAATATCGTTAAGTATAAAACAAAACACGAAATAAATATTTACAGTAATTTTTGAAAATTTTCATTTCCTATCTGGAAAAGTTTTCTCCGACTACCACGTTGTTGGTAGTTAGTGCAGAACGTACAGCACAACTCTTAGCAGTAGTTACAGTGTCTTTACATATTATCACTGCAGCTTCCTCTATTCTGAATATAATAACCAGTCATAGGCGCACATTTATTGTCATTATATTGACAACAAAAATAATAAAATAAAGAATTTGTCTTTACTTCTTCCTTTCTGACAAAATTGACAAGACTACATAACCAAACTAATCGCATACTTAGTGGTTAAAATCGATTAAACATCATAATAATCTGCCCGCTACGTGTTTTAACAACACTCTTAACCACTGGTGTATCTTTTCCTGATTATTCACTGCTTTCTTCTCGTGCTTTATATTCACTATTCATTCCCAAATCAGACATATTCAGTTATGTCTCTAGTGGGTGAAGACGTGATACCGGATACGTAAGCCATCCCGATGATGTCCTTACTTTACTATATGCATTACACCATCACACTCAGGATAAACCTTGACGACTCTCACCAGTGACCATAACAATCTTTTGTTATCGTTGCCTCCCACCGGTACCAAGTCTCTGACACAAATTGATCCATGACCTAATTCTCTCCGTTTCTACTTAACGGTTTTCAAGTACTCATTTCTAAATTTTTTGTCAGAATTCACGCATTAGATGTACTTGGTTCCTATGCCGATTTCTAAGTCAAAGCGAATCAATTGTGAGCACATCTTGAATGGTATCTGCTTGAACACCTTTTAAAAATAATCTATAGACAAACAAAGCAAGTCATCAGGGCCTTTGCTAATATAAATGAGGGGACGTGAATTAACTACAGACTCACCTCGCATAATGTAGCAATCATCTCTTCAACCGCGAATCCTCAACAGTAATGCTTTTGTAATTCGGATCAACTTTTACCACAATCCCCCTACCAGCACATGGGAGATTTAGTTTCCAGTCTACTTTATTTTCCAACCAAAGACGTTTCGTTCCAGTCAACATCTTTCAACATATTTACTACTCCTACAAAATTAGTGCCATGATCTGTATGCATAATGCATGGCCGAATTCGCCATGACATCTTTTAAGTGCCAGAAGAAAATATTCGGTACTAAAATTCCAAATTTTCCACTTAAAAAAAACTCACTTCCTGGCCAATGTAGTACCTTCGGGTGGAACATTGGAAAATTACATGTAAGGTACTTAAGGATGTCACTACCTCTAAAATAATTGCCCTTTAGACAGCACACGTAAACAATACTATCCACAATTTAGAATTACCTTTTAAGATCAACGGTTCAGCCAAAACAATTCCAACAAATCGTGCTGTATTTTCAACTCTTGCTGCTGGAAGGCTCACTTCTACTTGATCACTCAGTGGTGTAAACCTACAGCAGCGTAAACATCTAGCTAGCAGCTTCTTAGTAGTCGACTTTATAAAATCCAAATTGATCTCTTAGAATTTTCATAATAGTTTGAACGCAACTTACACAGGTTTCGTTTATCAATAGACGTACTACCAAATGATTGTCTATCAATAATATTGGGTGCTGAAAATCACGTCTTCCGTTCAGTAATCTTCGTTGGAATCCGCACTAATACATCTTCGTTTTTCTTAGTTTTGCATTTATAATAATAGTATATTGCAAATAATAATATATACAAGATATTTAACCAAGTCATACAAGATTATTTACATTACTATTGTGCTTTTCAGGTAGTCATTGATTCTGTATGGTGTTAGATTCATGAGGCATGCTTTCATTCTGTTGACCAATTCCTTAGCGGTCTGTTGTTGTAGATATTTAATTTGGGATTTTATTGTAAATTTTATAAGCCTAGTAGTTTACTCCGCTTTTACTTTTATTAATGCAATGCCAGGGTGCTATAATTTCAGGTTGTTTCATTTATTGTAGCTATGTTGCTACAACCCCGCGTCGCGCGTTCTGAGCCACTACCACAGTTGGCAACACTGGTATTATCCACGTTCACATTGTTGCACAACAAACATAAACCGACATAACTACGTGTCAAATTGTCTCACATGCCAAACATGTTTACAATGATACAGGTTGCACCTTAAAAAAGATAAAAAGTACTCAATCTAAATATGTGGAACGTTTCACGATTTTGCGGTCATCCTTGCGCAGGGGTCATGCTGATTTCCGGGTATCTCGTTTTGGCGTGAGTTACGTCATGCCATTGTTGAAACCAGATTTAACGTCTTCCCTCTTCTTGGTTCGTAGACAGGGTGAAGGTCTAAAGGTGAAGGCAACGATAAGGCAAGATAAGGAAAAACCTACATTCTAAAGAGAAAAGACAAAAGAATGACACAGGTAAACGTCATCGTTCGATGTCCCGTTGGCTAATAATGTTGTGTCACACACCGCGCACTTACGCCATCACTCAGCGTCTGTGCATTCTTTTGCGCAAACGCAACTGTCCGAAATGACAAAAATGCACAAGTCTATTTTTAAAAATAATGGTGGGAATTTACTCACAAATTTAAAAATGTACATGTCCAAATTTGGAATGTAACAATGTACGCCATGGTTGTTTTTGTAATGCTACAACATATTTGATGCACTGAAGAACATACATTGTTGGTAAAGTTAATATTTTTAACTCACGGAATAGTGGTTTATAGTGTCTAGTAAGAGGTACATTAGTAAGTAACCTGACAGCTCTTTTTTGTATAATGAATGCATGATTGGCATGTAGTGAAGCGCCCCACAGCATAGTCCCATAATTCAGGTGGCTGTGTATAAGTGCATAATAAGCCGTTTTAGCTGCAAGCTGTGAACTTATGTTCATTAATTTTCTTATAACATATAATGATCGGGCTAGCATAACACACATTTTATGTATGTGCATTTCCCAGTTGAGTTTAGAATCAATTGTGAAGCCTAGAAGTTTTATACTTTCAGTGTCATTATGATGGGTAACATGCAGAAAGACATGCGTGTGAGTTTTTTCTTTATTGACTTTAAGTTTATTTATGTTAAACCAGTCCGTTGCTAAGCATAGCCCTTCGTTTAAATCATCTATGATTTGATCATATCTTTCATCTGTTACTAAGATGGTTGTATCGTCTGCATATAAGTATGTATATAGACCTGTGTTCAGTGCTAAGCCGTCTATAAATAGAAAGACTAGTAATGAACCCGGTATAGAGCCTTGAGGGACTCCAGTCTGGACCTTCTCTATTTCTGATTGACCTTGGGCAGTGTTTATTATTTGTATACGATTCTTAAAATAACTTTTTATTAGTTTATGTGCTACTCCTCGAATTCCTTTTCTTTCTAATTTGTTAAGTAAAATTATATGCTGGACACATTTAAAAATTTTGCTAAGATCTAAACATGCCGCTATGGTGAGCTATTTGATTTCAAATCCTTCATAGATTTGCTCCAAAGTTTCCGCTGTTGCACTTACAGTGGATCTTTCTGACCTGAATCCAATATGGTTGTCAGATGTTTAAGAAATTTATCATTCACATGTATATCATTTTTTCCAATATTCTAGAGAGTTATCGGGAGACTAGTAATGGTCCATAATTTTCTGGATTTTTCGGGTCACCTTTTTATAGATAGGTGTGATTACTGCAATTTTTAGTAAGTCAGGAAATATTACTTCTTGGAGACTTTGATTTACTGCATAAGCTATTGCTGTGTCGATTGTAACTTTTATAAACTTAGTACTTAGGCCATAAACATCTTGACTTGTTTTGTATTTAAAGCTGTTTATTATACTATGGATCTCTGTAGGTGTTATCGAATATAAGTAAATAGTATTTGTCTGTTTTTAATTGATTTAAATAATGTGAATAAAAAATAGGATCAAAAGCTTTTTAAACAAATACACTTATTCATTAGATGAATATTTTAGTTGCAACTACAATGCGGCTCTAACCTTTTAATTTTAAAGTGCAGAACTCCATCTGTATATACATTTATATTTTTTTGTGATTGTATTTTGACGTGTGCAAAAATCTAACCATTAATAAATGTATTCTATTCTATTCCATACTCCTTCCAGATACGACAATCACTGGGGTAGCTGGATATCCTATACAAATCACTGACTATCTATTTCCTAAATAATTGAAATAAAAATCCATATAAACTTAACCTTTATTAACATAAAAACATAATTTCATTACACGTACATGTGATTTTCTAAAAATAAAACACCCTGTATTATGGCCAGGTGTTGCTGAAATAAATTCTAAAAAAAATCTTAAAGAAAACTTAGCCTAAAACACCAACAAAACTAGTTAAAGTTCCACATTTTGCTGCTTTCCTATTTAATTATTACAGTAATGAAACTGAAATTATTGGTAATGTCATTCATCAAAACAAGGAAATAGTCGATACCAACTTTGCACTATAACGTTGTCTTTTCCAAAATACTGAACACCTACATATTTCTTAATATTTTACGCTAATAACCTTATTCTTAAAATTAATTAGCAATCATTCCATCAATAAATCCTCAATAAAAAAAATACTCACTGTGATATTCGATTATTGTCCTATGTTGAGAAAATGTCACAACATATTTTGTTCACGTTCACATAGAATTTATACCGAATCATAAACAATTCTATACCAACTGTCGTCTAATTTAGGCAATGTCTAAAACTCACCAGCTTTTTATTTTTCAAAGCAACAGCTACAACATAACACCAAAATCTCAGGTTAATGGTCATTCTTTACAAACGGTCATAATGATGATAATTCCGCCTGCATACGTTTTGAAAATTGCCTTGCAGAACCATAAGGCATATGATCAAAAAAATTTCTTTTATACTATGTATTTCCCCCATTTAGCTGTTTCATTTAACTTTCTAAAATGCCCTAACCTCACTACATTTTCTAAATTCTTTACACTAACATCCCTTACTGTTTCACTTTCTGAATTTAACTTGTCCACAACCTGACACAAAGCACCCTCTCTCCCCGTATACAATCATACCTTCTCGTACCCCCTACATCATTGATGTGTTTAGGTTCATGAGTTTAATATAACTCACTTCTATCAACTCAATCCCTCCTCTGTTCACACGTATTGCTACATTTTTGATGTTTTCAGGTCAATGGTTTCTATATATGACTGTGTATGCAATCTCAGTTGAATATAATTATTCTTCCCTTTTAATTCCCTAATTACTTAAATACTCCCTTCTTACTTCATATGTTGTCAGTGGTTTTTCATATTATTGCACAATTTGTTATCGAGTTTATAACAAGTGACACATAGGAAGTCCCTGGTATCATATAATTAACGTAGGTGTATAGTTTATTTCCTTATCTCACACCATATAATTGCACATATTGAAGTCTATTGTACCAAAAGATTGCTTCATTGAAAACCCCACACTCTTGTATTTTCATGGCTCGGCGTCTGATTTATTACATTGTAGTAAAGTGTATTCGTGGTTTATCTTATGATAATTACAGCAATGTCTATTCAAAATTATGTCATATTGCATGGAATTTATTTGACAACTTAAAGCTCATAGTTAAGATGGCTATTAATAAATTCACTATCATTTTCATAACATTTTCTGAAAGTTTTTTATGACACGCTTTTCCTATAAAATTTGATGGTCATCGTTGGTTTATTTACATTCATGTGGTTTAAAATAATATAAAACCTGTTAATCAAGTTCCCCTGTGTATTTAACAAAAATAAAACGATTGTCTTTGGTTTTCAATTTTATTGGAATAAAAATAGCGATTTCATTGCAAGTATTTGCTTTTAAACGTTATTTTACATAAAATTGACATTATACAAGCTGCTTCAATAATAAGTTAGTTTGTTCAAGATTAAATATTATTTTCTTTATATCTAATTTATAAATACTCCCTGTATGTTTGTTGTGGTTTGTTTAGTATTCTTCTTAATCTTCTTTGGGGATTAAACCACTCATAGTTTTTAAAATTATCTTTATTAACGTTTCGATCCATGACCTAGGATCGATTTCAAAATAATAAAAACTTCAAGTTTGACATTTATGACATAAATTGAAGGTGACTTTGATTTATTGATGTTTGAAATATTTTGTTTGAGTATACTAAGCAAAAATTTTTAAAGTTTAAATGAATGATTGCCTTCAATTTGTGTTACGGCCTGGGACCGACGTTTTTTAGGTAGCCAATACGCTTAACGTGAAATCAGCTGATTAATTTTTATTGTATAAATTCAATAACTTGGGAATTGGAAAACATTTTTTAACATGCTTCTATTTATACAATTGAGAGGATGGTTATTAAAGAAGTGTGCGATTGCATTATTAAAAGGCTTAAGTAGTCGTTTTTTTATATTTATTTTGAAGGGGAAAATCATTATGATTTAGGCTACCTCTTTGGTAGATTTTAACATGGTTCTGAGGTGACCTTATGGCGGGTTTACACTTGTCAGATACCAATGTTGTTCTATGAAGGTTGTATATGGATCTGAGGCGACCCTATGGCGGGTTTACACTTGTCAGATACCAATACTGTTTAACGGAGATTGTATATGGTTGTGAGGTAACCCTATTGCGGGTTTACACTTGTCAGATACCAATGCTGTTTTACAGGGGTTGTTAATATGTTTCATCATCATCATTGGATCTTCATCTCAAAACTGATTTGACACGTACCTGCACTTATTTATATTCTGAGCTAACTTCCCTTCTATTGTTTTCTAATTTTATGTCTTATTTCACCGAGATTCAGTGAAGGAGGTTAAGCAACCTGTGGCTACCAAGATCCCCCAACACTTAGATATTTGCCGAAATAATGGTTTTCTATTTAATATGCTTATTGTTATATAATTAGTTATTGTATGTATAAATAGAAATCATGTATGTAGGCTGTATTTCATGTTAATATCGCAAGGAAAACCCAGGAAAAACTTGCAATGCTACTTAGATATTGGGGGCATTTTATTTTCATTTGTTATTTCTTTTGTTATTTCTTTTAGTAATGGAATCCATTGTTTACTGAAAGTTACGGATTCGTTTGCAACGCAGTTATTTTTATGTAAGGTTATATAAGCAGCTTCTTTGATTTTGCGTTTTTGAAGGCAATCATTCATTTAAACTTTAAAAATTTTTGCTTAGTATACTCAAACCAAATATTTCAAACATCAATAAATCAAAGTCACCTTCAATTTATGTAATAAATGTCAAACTCGAAGTTTTTATTATTTTGAAAACAATCCTAGGTCATGGATCGAAACGTTAATAAAGATAATTTTAAAAACTATGAGTGGTTTAATCCCCAAAGAAGATTAAGAAGAATACTAAACAAACCACAACAAACATACAGGGAGTATTTACAAGTCAGGTATGGGCCTAAAATTTGTATTTGTTTTAGATAGTTGGACAATCTAAACCTAAAACTTTCGCATTCCAAAAATTCACTCACATTCCTAATAAAATGCAGAAACAACGAAATAATACCAAAAAGATTTAGAATCAAATTTGGAAAGACAAGCAATAAGCTATCAAGGATTCTCGAAAGAACAAGCTACAGTATGATGAGGGAAAGACTACAAAACTACCGACACATTATTTATAAGTTAAAACAAGATATTGAGGGCATTATAAATTTCATACGAATAAAGGTAACAAAATATGATTTTGATAAAATTCTCGTTAGTACAAAAACGTACTACGAATCAGTATTTTCCAAACAAAAAGAAATTCACATAAAGAAATTTAAAACTTATTTATAGAGAAAAATAGCACACAAACTAAAACGTTAGAAAACAGCAACACCATGCTAAACACCGTGATAAATTTATCAAACAGAACTATTAACGACACAGAAAAATCAATTCTTTCAAAAGACCTTAACTTTGCAGTAACGCCAAAATCAATACCAACCTTTGAAATAATTAGCTGTATTGAGAAAACAGCAAACCAACTTGAAGAAGATCAAGCAAACGAATTTAGAGTACGATGCAAAATCGAAATAGAAAAGAATAACAAAATAAAGCCAAATGTAAGTAGTAACGAAATAAAAGCAATTCGCAATCTAAAAAACGATAACTCAATTATAATTCTACCTGCTGACAAAGGCAATGCAACAGTAATAATGAATAAAAACGATTACAACACAAAAGTCAACAAACTATTGAACACTGAGAATTACACCAGTTTAGAAACGGACCCAACAAAATCGATTGAAAATAAAATCTACAAAACCCTATTTAAATTTAAAAATGAATTTTAAGACAAAGAAAGAAGCAAACTGGTCCCACATTACAGTAAACCACCCCACTTTTACGGTCTACCAAAAATTCATAAAAAAGACATTCCTTTAAGACCTATCGTAAGCTCCATAAATTCACCATGCCATAATTTAGCAAAATATCTACTAAAAATTATAAATCCATTAGCAGGCAAAACGGATTCTTTCATTAAAAACAACCAACATTTTTTGGAAAAATTATCAAACATAAAAATTGAAAATACACACACAATGGTAAGCTTTGATGTAGTAAATCTTTTCACAAATGTCCCTATAAACAAAGCGCTTAATATTATAAAAACAAACTAGAAAAAGATGGCAATCTTAAAGAAAGAACAAAACTAAGCATATCATCGATTATGGAATTACTTGGTTTATGCGTCAATACCACATATTTTCAAATAAATGATCAATTCTACAAACAAAGCTTCGGAATGGCAATAGGAAGTCCACTATCACCAATCTTTAGTAATATATTTATGGAGGAATTTGAAAAAGATGTAATATTCACACAAGAATTGAAACCACTAATCTGGTGGAGATACGTAGATGATGTCTATGCTATTTGGCCTCATAATACAGAACTAATTAAAAACTTTGTACAGTCAATTAACGAAATAGAACCAACTATTAAATTCACATATGAATTAGAACAACATGGAAAACTTCCGTTTTTAGATATTCTAGTTAGCAAAAACGATACAACAATTAATACATCGGTATATAGAAAACCAACGCACACAAACAGATACTTAAACTTCGATTCAAACCACCCACACTGTGTCAAACGAGGAATTATCAAAACCATGTATGATAGAGCAAAATTAATATCATCAAACGAAGAAATTTTAAAAAAAGAGAAAGACCTAATCAAATGTACACTAATAGAAAACAAATATCCTAAAAGAATGATAGAGAAAGAAATGAATAAAAACCCTAAAAATAAAGAAAAAGAAACCAAAACAACGATACACACCACAAAATGCTCTCAATACCATACATAAAAGGATTCTTCGAAAAAATTCAAAGAATAGGAAACAAATTTAGAATTAAAACAGTATTTAGAACCAACAATACACTAAGAGCACAATTAACAAAAACAAAACCCAAAAACGCAATACAAAGTTCAAAAATTGTATCTACAAAATACCGTGCGAATGTAATAAGTTTTATATAGGGAAAGTTCAGACCATTTGAAGTTCGATTAAAGAACATAAATCATATATAAAAATAGAAAATTTGAAAAATCCATGATTTGCCAACATGCATGGGACTCAGTCATAAAATAAAATGGGAGGACGCAAAATTATCGACAAAGAAGAAACCACCAAAAATGCAAAATCAAAGAAGCTGCTTATATAACCTTACATAAAAATAACTGCGTTGCAAAAGAATCCGTAACTTTCAGTAAACAATGGATTCCATTACTAAAAGAAATAACAAATGAAAATAAAATGCCCCCAATATCTAGGTAGCATTGCAAGTTTTTCCTGGGTTTTCCTTGCGATATTAACATGAAATACAGCCTACATACATGATTTCTATTTATACATACAATAACTAATTATATAACAATAAGCATATTAAATAGAAAACCATTATTTCGGCAAATATCTAAGTGTTGGGGGATCTTGGTAGCCACAGGTTGCTTAACCCCCTTCACTGAATCTCGGTGAAATAAGACATAAAATTAGAAAACAATAGAAGGGAAGCTAGCTCAGAATATAAATAAGTGCAGGTACGTGTCAAATCAGTTTTGAGATGAAGATCCAATGATGATGATGAAACATATTAACAACCCCTGTAAAACAGCATTGGTATCTGACAAGTGTAAACCCGCAATAGGGTTACCTCACAACCATATACAATCTCCGTTAAACAGTATTGGTATCTGACAAGTGTAAACCCGCCATAAGGTCACCTCAGAACCATGTTAAAATCTACCAAAGAGGTAGCCTAAATCATAATGATTTTCCCCTTCAAAATAAATATAAAAAAACGACTACTTAAGCCTTTTAATAATGCAATCGCACACTTCTTTAATAACCATCCTCTCAATTGTATAAATAGAAGCATGTTAAAAAATGTTTTCCAATTCCCAAGTTATTGAATTTATACAATAAAAATTAATCAGCTGATTTCACGTTAAGCGTATTGGCTACCTAAGGAAAGTCGATCCCAGGTCGCAACACAAATTGAAGGCAATCATTCATTTAAACTTTAAAAATTTTTGCTTAGTATACTCAAACAAAATATTTCAAACATCAATAAATCAAAGTCACCTTCAATTTATGTCATAAATGTCAAACTTGAAGTTTTTATTATTTTGAAAACGAACCTAGGTCATGGATCGAAACGTTAATAAAGATAATTTTAAAAACTATGAGTGGTTTAATCCCCAAAGAAGATTAAGAAGAATCTAATTTATGTTTAGCGTAGCGCATCGGGTTACAATATATATCTTTTAACATCAATAGATGTCCTCATTCTTCTTAAACTTTATGGAATCTGGATATGTTGATGTACTGGTGAAATCCTCTCTAGAATAAAACACAAAACTTATTCCAAACTACTCTACCACCAACATCACAATAGGAATTTAATTAAACATTTAAAATCCAATCCACATTAAGTGTTTGAAACCTTACAAGTTCTGTCAAAACTAGCATCCGATTCGAACTAAAAATTTTGATTTTTCATATCAAGCTTAGAATATCACTTAATTAGTTTGCAATCCACACTTAAAATATTATTAAATTAATTTCCGCTGCGGAGTTAAAGCTCCAAAAATTAACTTAAAAAAATGGTAGGGGAAGAAAGAAATATGTGGAAAACGGTAAAAAATAGGAGAGATAGGATGATAGGTCAGATACTATGGCATGAGGGAATAGTGCGGAATATACTAGAAGCAGAGATAGGAAAAAAGAGAAGAAGAGGTAGACCTAGGTTAGACTACTGCACACAGATAGTGAAAGATGTAGGCTGTAGGAGTTTCACGGAAATGTGTAGGCTAGCTCAGAAGAGAAATCAATAGAGGTACGCATCCAACCAGTCCCAAGATGGATAAATTAATGACGAAGAAAGTAACTGCACTTAAACATGATATTTATTATAAGCAACTACAAGCATAGGATGGGCAATATTCTCGAATAATGGTAATTGCGTGAAAGCATTTACTGGAAAACTATTATTTCGGCAAATGTCTAAGTGTTGGGGGATCTTGGCAGCCACAGGTTGCTTAACCCCCTTCAATAAATTTCAGTGAAATAGGGCATAATATTAGAAAACAATATAAGGGGAACCGAGCTGTATTGCTGTGTGAGAATTTCAGCAAACTATGTAGGTTAGTTTAGAAAATAAATAAGTGCAGGTACATCTACAACCAGTTTTGAGACTGGAAACCCAATGATGAAAAAATAAGTGCAGATAAATCTGATGATTAGTATAAACAACTAGTTGTTGGTTGCAAAATATCTGCAACTAATGTTGACTGTGCGGAAAGATATACTGGAAAATATATTAAATCGGTAAATGGTTAAGTGTTGGGGGGACTTGGCAGCCACAGGCTGCTTACCTCCCTTCACAACCACTGAAGGTCGGAGAAATAGGGTATATAATTGTAAAACAATAAAAGGTGACCGAACTGCATCTAACAAGAAAGAACAGCGCCTATGATGAAAGACAACAAACATAGAACAAAAAGTTGTTGAAAGCGTATGTGTGGAGCACAGCACAGACAGTATGCCTACGAAATACGAGCAGTCTGAAAAGCAGACAGAAGAACAGTAGCAGCCTTTGAAATGCCGTGCTTCAGATGTATGAGGATGGACAGACAAAGGTAATAACAAATAGGTTATAGAAACAGTAAGGGAACAAGGATATTTTTGGAAAAAAAATATGAGAAATAGAAGGGCAGAATACGTTCTAAGGCATTTTTGGGGAATAGTATGGGATATATGACAAGCAGAGATAGGAAAAAAGAGGTGGATGTAGACCTAGATCAGATAGTGATAGATGCAGACTGTGCAAATTTCGGGGAAGTCTGTAGGTTAGTTCAGAATAGGAAACAATGATGGTACGCGTCTAACCAGTTTCAGGACTGAAGACCCAATGATGATGATGATGATGACACAAGTAATGACTTACATAATTAACGTAAATTAATTTTTTATTCAGATTTGTTTTGTATGAAGCTGAACTTTTGGCGGCTAAATAAATTTGCAATTAATAATGCTATACGTTAATAAGTAATTGTTTATTACATCATTAACAATGTTTATTACGTCAGGCTTGAATATGCTTACAATTAAGAAGCAAACATGAAAGAGTCTATATACTAGGGCTGCCCATGAACATCTAACCGTGCAGGTTGAATATACCTGCTTCATTCTTGTAAAAGGTAATACATACAATAACGTAACTACAAGTAAAAAGTAAAGTATTTAACATTAATCAAACAAATATTTGTTGACTCATTATGTATAAATCAAGAATAAAAGAGCTTAATATCTGCCGTATCTTTTACAAGCATTTTCAGCCCATTCTTATCTCTCTCTAAATACAATAATTTTTATTACACATGACAGAATTAAAAAATTGCAATTGTTTTCATATGTATATAGAAAGGAAATTTTGTGTTATCTAAAAAAAGCCCATTGAAAAACTCAAAAACTTAAAAATAAGGAAAAATTTTTTATTAGAGTGCTTCACAATTTATTCTATATACTTTTGTAATGCGATAACAGTTCTAGTAATTTTGTCGTGATTGGTTATGTATTCTCCTTTTCTTTTTTTGGGAATGTAACCATATAGAATTTTTACCTGTATATTTACTGACATTTCGATCCATGACCTAATATCGGTATCAAAAATAATAACATTAGAATCAAAACGTCAATACATATATAGTAAAAAATTCTGTGTTTTCATTCCCAAAACAGAGACAGAAGAATACATTATTCTTGTTTCCTTTCTGCATTATTGATTGCAATACAATTGTAAAAATAGTTAAAATTTTGAAACGTAGTTGCAGAAAATTAATAACCTTTTCTAGGTTTGTGCATGTCATTCTTCCTTAAGTTTTTGTATATAAGACACCCTAATCCCGTTGCTTGTGGAACTAATTCAAATTTTTTAGGTGGAATGGCGATGCTGTGGTTAGTATGTTGGTGGATGTTTGTGACAGGAACACCAGACGAAGATCCGTTTATTACAACCGCCGAACTTACATATATTAAAAGTGCATTAGAAGCTGAAAACTTTTGCAAAAATACCAAACACCCATGGAAACATATATTAACATCTACTCCGGTGCTAGCTTGTATTTTTGCACACTTTCCAGAAAATTGGGGCTTTTATACCATGCTTACTCAGCTACCAACATTTATGAAGGGTTTCAATATATATACCAAAAACGTTTTAATCAGGATATTTTTACAGATGTGTTACATTTTGATTTAGGCGAAACTGGAATTACATCAGCAATGCCTTACTTAGCTATGGCCTTAATTTTACCAACATCGGGGTATTTAGCAGACTTTCTGAGGTCTAGAAGTATTTTAACAACAACACAGGCCAGAAAAATCTTTTGCTGTTGTGGATTTTTAGCAGAAGCTGTATTATTATTACTTGCTGGATACTTTCAGTCACCAATGGAAACTACAATTTGCCTTACTTTGGGAGTTGGCATGGGAGCACTTTCATTCAGTGGACTTAGGTATTTATCTTTTTTTTTGCTATAGGGTTTGGTTACAATAAGTTCTACTACTTCCTCTCAAATTCCCTTTTCGTTGATTTTTTAAGACGAATACACTGTGATACAGTTGCATTAGTTTGATTTTGTCCAGTCACGACCTTGGTTTTGTCACACATTTTTTAACGTTGTACAATGATAACAATTTCTGAAGCTCACTTTACGTGGATTAATGACCAATTTCTTCAAAGGCGCTAATCTTCCGTAATATTCTGCACGTTCTCTACTGTTTGTATAAGTACATCAAATCTCTAGTGCAAATCCAGTTTCCTGCACTTTAATATCAAATTTAATTTTAATTCTGTCACTTGCTAGTTAAATATTTTCTTTTCCATAGTCCATTTGTATAGTTCTTCAGGGTGACACTTTTCCATTTTTACAATCAAACTGACGATCATACGATTGGCGTGTCTCAGGTCTCAACATCATAAAATCAAAGAGTGCTCGATGATTCGTGAACTAACGAATAATAACGCATTAGAATAAATGTTTTCAATGTTTAGAAACGACATTAGCGAGATTTTTTTTTGTTGTTCTATTCAACAAGGCGGCTTCGTGGCGTAGTGGTATGTGTGTGACTACTACGCCCAAGGTCCCGAGTTCGAATCCCGACACGGTTCGCTTGAAAAATGTTAGGCGAGCATTTTTCATAAAAATACACACTCGTTCGGATGAGAGGTAAAATGGAGGTCCCGTGTGTGAGTGTTGTCACGCACGTTAAAGATCCCTACCTTGCTTGGAACAGCAAGGATTTGGTAAAATTCCAAATTTTCTAGGTAAAAAAACTCGCTTCCTGGCCAATGTAGTACCTTCGGGTGGAGCATTGGAAAATCAAAAATGTAATGTTCTATTCAACAGCTCGACCAATTTGTCAAACGAGGGATGAAGATATGTAGTTGTGTTTTCTTATTTCGTTTATGGCTTTTTTTTTATCATGGTATGGTAAAATAGAAAATACTCGTAAAACTTGCAGTATTTTGTTTGCTAATATATTCAATTTAAGGAAACGCGTAAAAACATTTTATAATGCTTCTTTTAACCACGATTTCAATTTTGCTTTGACCCTAATTGGAGTTTAATATAGAAAAACATCTGAGCAAGAAACATACAGAGGCAACAATGATAGAACGTACAATAAATTACTCTGATTTTGGTTAATTTCTGTGCAACATTTGTTATAAAGCACGGCCAATACTGCTTCTGTTAAAAATTTAATGAACACTTTCAAGCTACACTTGCCATTCTCATTGAAATGAGAGTTAAATTTTAATAAAAATGATTTTAAACTTTGAAAAATAGAATGGAAGTATTGTTAAATCTAAGGAGAGTGAGCTTTGGTTATACCGAACTCGAAGGGGTAGCCAAAAATGGTCGGCAATAACAAGCTTGTTATAAGCATGCAGCTACTCTAAAAAAGTCAAACACTCCCAAAAATAAATAAAAAAAGGAATGTATACTGTTTAAAAAACGAGATACATACTTACACATGCACACACTATGACTATATTTTGTACAATTATTGTTCTCTTAATGTTTTAAAAAGGTAGTCAGCCATCTTCATTTGCCCAAAAAATATTTTCAGCACATGTTTTTCGACAAATATTTTTAATTCTGTTAAGCTGCAGCAGTTCGATGTTTCCTAGAATCGGTATAGATAAAAGCGTAACTCGCCTTATCAAATAATTCTAGCTTGTTCATTTCAGCAAAGTGATTGTGATTAAGTTGGAAAGCCAACAAAAAATGCATTTTGAAACTTCTCAGATTCATAATTATAATCCGTTAAGCTATCTACAATCTTTTGCATAGCTCCTTGTGATTGCACAAACGATCGAATTTCCATTAATTTTTCAAGTGCTGTGGACAGGGTTATAGCTATAGCCGTCACATTGCGTACGATTTGATTAGCATCACTATGAGACTTTTTGTCATTTAGATTACTCGCATTTATTACAGTTGAAACGATTTCTTCATCATTTAAAAAATCGAAGGTCAAAAGATTGTCATCTACACTTACATAATCTTTCGTAATACGTAATTCTTGAACATTTTATCGTTAGTTGTTTGTTTTTGTAGCCAATTTATTAAAAGAGGTTATCGTCGGTATCGTACTCTACATCCTCACGATGTTACGGAATCTACACATTGCACCACTTTTATTAAAAACGATTAACGGTAATAATTTTTAAGGGTTTTTATTATATCCTAATCTATAGTCTGTAGTCTGGAGCGGGTGTTTGGTGGCATAAAGACCAGTTTGATAAAAAGTAATCCCTTACTTTTCAGGTGTTTGGGGCAGTCATCGATTAGTAATGCAATTTTACATTTTCTTTTGTGTTGTTCTGCATCCCATTTCTGAAGATAGTCTGTAAATATTTTAGCGGTTAACCATTCCTTTGCATTTTTGGTTGCTTACAGGCAACCTATTGGCATTTTTGAAACAGCACAAAATTTGAAGTTTTGCTACAAGTAGCTTGCGTTTTTTTGTGCTGGGCATGTTTGCACAAACGACAATGGCGATATGTTCCTTTGATAACTTCCCTCCACTACACGGTTTATTCGTAAATTTTTAGGTTTTATCTGGTGTAAGTTTAAAAATATCCCGTTTCGTCCACGTTAAAAATGTCATTTTCAGTATGCTATTGTTTGATTGTTGGCAACAACGTTAATAGCCAGTTAGCTACCACACTGTTATTATAAACGGCAGCCGATTCATCTACAATTTTAACACTGCAGATGTTGTGACAGCCTTTCCGTTTTTCAATCCACCGTTTAGTGCAAATAAATCGTCTAGAAATTTTTTGTCAAATTCCTCGGCCTTGGTTTTGAGAATTAATTGTGATGTTATTTAACAGCTGTTGAGAAAACCATTTCAATCAAGCATTGTCTACATCGTCATGGTTGAATTTTTTCATTTTTTAATGCTTGAGTTAACACATTCAAATACTTTAAGAAGTTGATAATGATTCATCCAGATCGTACCCATCGTTGATTTGCTAAGATTTCGCTCGCGGTAATTGTCCGATTTCTTTTTACTGTTGAACAATTGTCGAATTATATCACACTTAGATTGTTTTTACGGTTTAAAATCACCCATTATGTTTTAGTAATTTATTTTAGCAACAAAAAACATACACAATCGTTGTTACATCTTTTTTTCTATAAAACTTTACATTTTATATTACTATTTAACTATAGGGGATTTTTAAATCAAGTATGGAAAAGTTTTCCTTTTTCATCCTTAATTTAAGTTTATATGTCTTAGTTCCACGATTATTAGTTTTTCACACATTTTTAGGGTGTTAACCTATGGATTGTGGTGGGCTAACCACAAACGATGCATTTCCAGAGGATAAGAATACAATTGTGTTTAGTGGTTTTAGTCATGGGAATGTAGGAATAATGGAGGGCGAAGCTACAGCATGTGAGAACTAAGCTTCTTAAAGGAGAGGACTTTACCATCGACATTTGACGGGGACGAACATGCGTGAAGTTCCAAGTTTGGCGAAGTGATTACATTTCTTGTCTATACCCATCCCATATATCTACAAAATTATCTTGTGCTTCGTGACAAAGACAGCTGCACCGCATTAAAGCTGTGGCGTTTAGTAATAAACCCTGTAAGTTCCTGGCATGTTGTACATTACTCGCAACAATTACTCTTGCAACCTAATTTGTAGACGTAATCCTTATTACATTAGAGTTAGTCATGGTTAATCAACGCCAGTGAAGTTAAATTTCATTTAATTTATACTGAAAATACAGCACAGACTAATTCATTAATGTGTGGGTACAAAAATCATGTAAGGCAAAATTTGACTGAAACCAATACACATAAAATACTTAGCAAATTACCATACATCCACTGCCACCACACCACACCTTACCAGTCAGTCTAGCACCGCCTGAGATGTAACAATACCTAATCAAAGAAAATCTAGACTGTATATTTTAAAATGCAGTTAGTTTTACTAAAAAAAACGAATGATTAGTAAAAGTTCGATATAGATGATATAGTATTACAAAACTTGATGTCTGTTTAGTCTGTTATTTAAGGAAGTTCGTTATATATGAGATTGTTATAAGCCCTAATTTTAAGCATGCTTCTCATGAAGAATTTTCTGGGACTTTATATTTTGTTCGCATAAGCGAAGGTTTGTTACCTCTAAGAGTGTTTTGGCCAAAGCGAACTGTATATCATTGAATCACTAAAGGAAAAATACAATATTACATGTCATCGTTCTGGAACATACATTTCAAGAAAAAAGCTATTTGTTATTTAAAAATACACAACAAAAAAATTGATGGGGATTTGCCTATCAGAATTGCATGTATAATCAATAATAATAATTATTGGGTAAGATATATTGCTACACAAGTTGATCATAATGTTGATCTTTGTTGTCTAAGCTTAACTTAAGAAGAGAAAAACTAGTTGGCATTAAAATTAGCATAACAATTTCTAATAGACATCATATTGGATGAATTTCAAAATCTGTAACAGGTGATAATAGTTAAACAATTTTTACTTTCTGTATTTGTTGCCAAGCCACATTATGTAGCGACAGAGAAAGATATTTCTAACAAAAGTCGTGCAGAAGATGTTGATTTATTCGTATTAACATAAACTGACTTTTGTAGACTTTTGTACTAGCTCCGAACTCTAACTTCAGTGGTTTCTAGAGACTATCAGGGGGGTCGTTAAATAAATACGAATCGGCCAGGCGCCACGGTACTTATGTAATATATAAGAACAAGAAATATCGCCAAGATAAATACAGGAACCTCAACGAATATATTCTGTTATTGAAATACAAGATTTTGTTTTCATAGACGGTACAAACGTTTATCCTGAAATAAAATAAAATACATAAAAATGCATTGGAGACAGCAGTTTGTGTCTCAAAATACTAAAATCAATAAATCAGACAACATATGTACTTATAAAATTTGCTACTGATCAATGGTGAATGGACACTCTACTTATTAATTTTATACACCCTTGGTTCATATAAGATTTATAGAATCCAAAAATATGTATGTGGTAGAATAAATACAACTTCTTAAGTATGTCTTAAAATGTGAATAACCACTTCTAAATTTATAAAAAAAAAAATTAGACTTGTTAGAAACCAAGACATATATTAACTGAAAATAATTTTGGTTCAAAATGACAGGAATTTACAATAAATGTTGTAAGTGTTTAGTTACTCATTGCTATTTCTGCAATAAACTTGATTGTATCGGAGCCTCATTACCAAAATTATTAGCTTTTGTCATTTTTCCAGTACTGATCAAACGACGTACATTTTTATTAAATTACTTATGAAATAGGATCTTTTAGTTAGTAATTTTAATCCTTGTTAAAAAAGTTTCATGTGTAAGAAACTCCTCAGCTGTATTAAGAAAAAAATCAACGTGAATAAGCAAATTCTAATAACAATATCCATTTAGTATGATTCATAATCTAAGTTCTTGAACAGATCGTTTTGGTAAACAATCCTATATAGTAAGAATTTAATTTAGTGTAATGTAGAAAGTTCAAAACTTTAAAAATAATTATTAAGATATTAATTTTCAATAGTTTAAACTTAAAAGATTACAGCTTAACCTCGGATATCTTCTAATTAGAGAAAAATAACCACTAAACGTTGTAAGTCAAACAGATGGTTTTCATAACAAAGGTAAATCGACTTACCGACTCGAACGTAGAGTGCAAGAAAGAAAAAGACCTAATCAGATGTACACTAATAGAAAACAAATATCCTAAAAGAATAATAGAGAAAGAAATGAATAAAAACCCTAAAAATAAAGAAAAAGAAAACAAAAACAACGATACACACCACAAAATGCTCTCAATACCATACATAAAAGGATTCTCCGAAAAAATTCAAAGAATAGGAAACAAATTTAAAATTAAAACAGTATTTAGAACCAACAATACACTAAGAGCACAACTAACAAAAACAAAACCCAAAAACGCAATACAAAGTTCAAAAAACTGTATCTACAAAATACCGTGCGAATTTAATAAGTTTTATATAGGGAAAAGTTCCAGACCATTTGAAGTTCGATTAAAAGAACATAAATCACATATAAAAAATAGAAAATTTGAAAAATCCATGATTTGCTAACATGCATAGGACTCCAGTCATAAAATAAAATGGGAGGACGCACAAATTATCGACAAAGAAGAAAACGCAAAATCAAAGAAGCTGCTTATATAACCCTACATAAAAATAACTGCGTTGCAAACGAATCCGTAACTTTCAGTAAACAATGGATTCCATTACTAAAAGAAATAACAAAAGAAATAAAAAATGAAGATAAAATACCCACAATATCTAGGTAGCATTGCAAGTTTTTCCTGGGTTTTCCTTGCGATATTAACATGAAATACAGCCTAAATACATGATTTCTATTTATACATACAATAACTAATTACATAACAATAAGAATATTAACTAAAAAACCATTATTTTGGCAAATATCTAAGTGTTGGGGGATCTTGGTAGCCACAGGTTTCTTAACCCTTTCACTGAATCTCGGTGAAATAAGGCATAGAATTAGAAAACAATAGAAGGGAAACGAGCTATATACATGCTGTGTGAGAATTTCAGAGAACTATGTAGGCTAGCTCAGAATATAAATAAGTGCAGGTACATGTCCAACCAGTTTTGAGATGAAGATCCAATGATGATGATGATGATGAAGCATATTAACAGCCCCTATAAAACAGCATTGGTATCTGACAAGTGTAAACTTGCAATAGGGTTACCTCACAACCATATACAATCTCCGTTAAACAGTATTGGTATCTGACAAGTGTAAACCCGCCATAGGGTCGCCTCAGATACATATACAACTTCATAGAACAACATTGGTATTTGACAAGTGTAAACCCGCCACAAGGTTGCCTCAGAACCATGTTAAAATCTACCAAAGAGGTAGTCTAAATCATAATGATTTTTCCCTTCAAAATAAATATAAAAAACGACTGCTTAGGCCTTTCAATAATGCAATCGCACACTTCTTTAATAACCATCCTCTCAATTGTATAAATAGAAACATGTTAAAAAATGTTTTCCAATTCCCAAGTTATCGAATTTATATAAAATCAACCAATAAAAATTAATCAGCTAATTTCACGTTAAGCGTATTGGCTACCTAAAAAACGTCGGTCCCAGGCCGTAACACAAATTGAAGGCAATCATTCTTTTAAACTTTAAAAATTTTTGCTTAGTGTACTCAAACCAAATATTTCAAACATCAATAAATCAAAGTCACCTTCAATTTATGTCATAAATGTCAAACTTGCAGTTTTTATTATTTTGACAACGATCCTAGGTCATGAATCGAAACGTTAATAAAGATAATTTTAAAAACTATGAGTGGTTTAATCCCCAAAGAAAATTAAGAACAATTTGATATATCTCTATATCTCCTGGTATCTTCTACGTGTACCGTTTTCTAGCACAATGATGAAATAATATGTTTGTAATGGTTAAATTCCATTCCAAATGGACCTGCACCTTGAAGAAGTTCTAGATTACTGGAACTGGTGGAGTGGCTTCTGCGTTCCAGTTATCTAAAGAGCCAAACTACAGATCAAACTAAAGTACTAGGATCTTTAGTGAGGAGGCAAACTAGGACAGGTCCCCGAAAGAGAGCAGCAGCTTTTTCGGTAATTAGAGTGGCAGAGACCATAGGGGCCGGTATGGTATTCTAAGACACACTGCTGCGATGTGGAAGGCAACGGGAAACCACCACATTATCTCCCAAGTACACAGCGAACTCAAATTCTTATTAAATATGATGGCATCCTCTGAGGTAAAAAATTCCGGAGGTAAAATAGTCTCCCATTCGGATTTCCGGGAGGGGACTGCTTCGAGCGATGTGACTGGAAAGTATAGAAAAAAGAGTCGTGAACATTCTGCGAGTCGCAGCGTGGAATGTCAGAAGTATGTAGAAAACAGTAAAAATAGGAGAGATAGGATGATAGGTCACATACTAAGTGACGTGAGAGAATAGAGCAAAATATAATAGAAGCAGACATAGGAAAAAAGAGAAGTGGAGGTAGACCTAGGTTAGACTATTGCACACAGATAGTGAAAGATATAGACGATGGGAATTTTAGGAAAATGTGCAGGCTAGCTCAGAATAGAAATCAATGGAGGTACGCGACCAACCAATTCCAAGATGGAAAACCCAATGACGAAAAAAATAACTGTACTTAAACCTGATGATAACTATAAGTATCTATAGGTATTGGTTTTGTAATATTCTCAACTAATGTTAATTGTGCGAAAGGATTTCCTTGGTAACCCCAGGCTGCTTAACCCCCTTCAGATACCAGTGAATCTTGGTGAAATAGGGCATATAATTAGGAAACAACAGAAGGGTAACCGAGCTGTATCTAGGCTGTGGGAATTTCAGGGAACGGTGAAGGCTAGCTCAGAATAGAAGTAACTGAAGGTATGTGTCCAACCAGTTTGAAGATGGCAAACCTAATGATGAAAAAAATAATTGCACTTAAATCTGATGATTATTATAAACAACTACAGGGGTTGGTTTTGAAATATTTTCAACTAATGTTGATTGTGCAAAAGGGTATATTGGAAAACTATTAATTCGGCAAATGTTCAAGTGTCGGGGTATCTTGGTAGCCGCAGGCTGCTTAACCCCATTCACACTATGGGGAAATAGGTTATATATTTGTAGAAGAAGCAGACAAAAACGGTAAAAGTCTTTTGGAATGTTGTACTTCAAATGTATGAAGATGATAACATGAACAGACAAAGTTAAGAACAAAGAGTTATAGAAATAGTAAAAGAATAAAGATAACTGTGGAAAACTAAAAAAAATAAGAGAAATAGAAAGGCAGGATACATTCTAAGGTATTTTCAAGCACTAGTGCGGGATATATTACAAGCAGAGATAGAAAAAAAGAGGTAGAGATAGACCTAGATCAGACTATTGCACGCAGATAGTGAAAGATGCAGACTGTGGAAATTGCAAGGAAATGTGCAGATTATCAAAAAATAGGAAACAATGAGGGTACGCGTCTAACTAGTTCCAGGACTGAAGACTTAATGATGATGATCTAAATATAGAAATTTGCTTATAATAATACTTATACACTTTGGGTGAAAATACACTTTTGGCACACAAAATTTGTGATTTTTAATAAGCAAATAAAATAATTTATTTTTAGTGCAAATTACTTGGATATTGCTCCACAGCATGCAAGCGTAATTCTAGGATTCTCTAATACATTTGCTACGCTGCCTGGAATGATCAGTCCAATGTTGACGGGATATATAGTTAAAACTGGGGTAAGTATAACTTCCATACAAATAGATGTATAATATTTTCTAATCTAGAGTGCAGCAGAATGGAGATTGGTGTTTCTTATTGCTAGTGTAATATACGTTACGGGGGCCATTTTATACGGACTCATGGCATCTGGGGAGTTGCAGCCATGGGCAAAGAAAACCGAACCTCCAACATTATTAACAGTTGAATTTTCGGATCGATCAATAACAACTATAAAATGATGTACGCATTGGAGTCAGTATTTTCAGTTAAAAATGTTGAATTTAAAAAGTTATTGACTGACAATAAATTGATTAAAATATTTCAATTATACAATAAATGCTTGTGGATATTTAAGACTTAGAAATCTAGTTTGTTGTTATACTGATTTTGTATTATTCATTCTAAAAGTAATTCAACCATTAAAAATTGTTAAGTATATTTTATGCATGTCACCACAGTTGTAGCTAGAAATAAACAATTGAAATCAGTATTAGATTAGCAATATAGTTTATTTTGCTAAGATTTCGCTCGCGGTAATTGTCCGATTTCTTTTTACTGTTGAACAATTGTCGAATTATATCACACTTAGATTGTTTTTACGGTTTAAAATCACCCATTATGTTTTAGTAATTTATTTTATCAACAAAAACATACACAATCGTTGTTACATCTTTTTTTCTATAAAGCTTTACATTTTATATTACTAATTAACTATACGGGATTTTTAAACCAAGTATGGAAAAGTTTTCCTTTTTCATCCTTAATTTAAGTTTATATGTCTTAGTTCCACGATTATTAGTTTTTCACACATTTTTGGTTGTTAACCTATGGATTGTGGTGGGCTAACCACAAACGTTGCGTTCCCAGAGGATAAGAATACAATTGTGTTTAGTGGTTTTAGCCATGGGAATGTAGGAATAATGGAGGGGTAAGCTACAGTATGTGAGAACTAAGCTTCTTAAAAGAGAGGACTTTACCATCGACATTTGACGGGGACGAACATGCGTGAAGTTCCAAGTTTGGCGAAGTGATTACATTTCTTATCTATACGCATCCCATATATCTACAAAATTATCTAGTGCTTCGTGACAAAGACAGCTGCACCGCATTAAAAAAAAAACAGTTGAAGAACTACCCCTGACACCTAGGTAGCAGCTGTGGCGTTTAGTAATAAACCTGGTAAGTTCCTGGCATGTTGTACTTTACTCGCGACAATTACTCATGCAACCTAATTTGTAGATGCAATCCTTATTACATCAGGATTACACATGATTAATTACCGCCGGTGAAGTTAAATTTCATTTAATTTATACTGAAAATACAGCACAAACTAATTCATTAATGTGTGGGTACAAAAATCAAGAACGGTAAAATTTGACTGAAACCAGTACACATACAATACTTAGCAAAGTTACCATACAACCACTGCCACCACACCTTGCTGCTCAGTCTGGCACCGCCTGAGATTTAACAATACATATTCAAATAAAATCTAGACTGCATACATTTTAAAATGCAGTTAGTTTTTCTAGAAAAATGAATGACTAGTAAAAGTTCGTTATAGATAATGTAGTATCACAAAACTTGTCTGTTTAGTCTGTTATATACGGAAGGTTGTTATATATGAGATTGTTACAAGCCATAATTTTTAGCATGCTTCTCAGGAACAATTTGCAGGGACTATATAGTTTGTTCGCTATAAGCAAAGGCTTGTTACATCTAAGAGTGTTTTGGCCAAAGTGAACTGTATATCATTGAATCACTAAAGGAAAAATACAATATTACATGTCATCGTTCTGGAAGATACGTTTCAAGAACAAAACTATTTGTTATTCAAAAATACACAACAAAACAACAAAAAATTGATGGGGATTTGCCTAGCAGAATTGCATGTATAATCAATAATAATAATTATCGGGTGAGATATATTGCTACACAAGTTGATCATAACGTTGATCTTTGTTGTCTAAGCTTAACTTAAGAAGAAAAACTAGTTGGCATTAAAATTAGCATAACAATTTCTAATAGACGTCATATTGGATGAATTTCAAAATTCTGTAACAGGTGATAATAGTTAAACAATTTTTACTTTCTCTGTTTGTTGTCAAGCCACATTATGTAGCGACAGAGAAACATATTTCTAACAAAAGTCGTGCAGAAGATGTTGATTTATCCGTATTAACATAAACTGACTTTTGTAGACTTCCGTACTAGCTCTGAACTCTAACTTCAGTGGTTTCTAGAGACTATCAGGGGGGTCGTTAAATAAATACGAATCGGTCAGGCACCACTGTACCTATGTAATATATAAGAACAAGAAATATCGCCAAAAAAAATACAGGAACCTCAACGAATATATTCTGTTATTGGAATACAAGATTCTGTATTCATAGACGGTACAAACGTTTATCCTGAAATAAAATAAAATACATAAAATGCATTGGAGACAGCAGTTTGCGTCTCAAAATACTAAAATCAATAAATCAGACAACTTATATGTACTTATAATATTTGCTACTGATCAATGGTGCATGGACACTCTACTTATTAATTTTATACACCCTTGGTTCATATGAGATTTATAGAATCCAAAAATATGTATGTGGTACAATAAATACAACTTCTTAAGTATGTCTTAAAATGTGATTAACCACTTCTAAATTTATAAAAAAAATTAGACTTGTTAGAAACCAAGACATATATTAACTGAAAATAATTTTGGTTTAAAATGACAGCAATTTACAATAAATGTTGGAAGTGTTTAGTTGCTCATTGCTATTTCTGTAATAAACTTGCTTGTACCGGAGCCTCTAACGTAAATAGGCATTATATATTTCATTATCAAAATTATTAGCTTTTGTCATTTTTCCAGTACTGATCAAACGACATACATTTTTATTAAATTACTTATGAAATAGGATCTTTTAGTTAGTAATTTTAAGCCTTGTTAAAAAAGTTTCATGTGTTATAAACTCCTCAGCTGTATTAATTAAAAAATCAACGTGAATAAGCAAATTCTAATAACGACATCTATTTAGTATGATTCACAATCTAAGTTCTTGAACAGATCGTTTTGGTAAACAATCCTATATAGTAAGAATTTAATTTAGTGTAATGTTCAAAGATCAAAATTTTAAATATAATTATTAAGATATTAATTTTCAATAGTTTAAACTTAAAAGATTACAGCTTAACCTCGGATATCTTCTAATTAGAGAAAAATAACCACTAAACGTTGTACGTCAAACAGATGGTTTTCATAACAAAGGAAAATCGACTTACCGACTCGAACGTAGAGTGCAAGAAAGAGAAAGACCTAATCAGATGTACACTAATAGAAAACAAATATCCTAAAAGAATAAGAGAAAGAAATGAATAAAAACCCTAAAAATAAAGAAAAAGAAAACAAAAACAACGATACACACCACAAAATGCTCTCAATACCATACATGAAAAGATTCTCCGAAAAAATTCAAAGAATAGGAAACAAATTTAGAATTAAAACAGTATTTAGAACCAACAATACACTAAGAGCACAACTAACAAAAACAAAACCCAAAAACGCAATACAAAGTTCAAAAAACTGTATCTACAAAATACCGTGCGAATGTAATAAGTTTTATATAGGGGAAAGTTCCAGACCATTTGAAGTTCGATTAAAAGAACATAAATCACATATAAAAAATAGAAAATTTGAAAAATCCATGATTTGCTAACATGCATGTCATAAAGTAAAATAATAATAATAAATAAGGTCATAAAATAAAATGGGAGGATGCAAAAATTACCGACAAAGAAGAAAACGCAAAATCAAAGAAGCTGCTTATATAACCCTACATAAAAATAACTGCGTTGCAAACGAATCCGTAACTTTCAGTAAACAATGGATTCCATTACTAAAAGAAATAACAAAAGAAATAACAAATGAAGATCAAATGCTCACAATATCTAGGTAGCATTGCAAGCTTTTCCTGGGTTTTCCTTGCGATATTAACATGAAATACAGCCTACATACATGATTTCTATTTATACATACAATAGCTAATTACATAACAATAAGCATATTAACTAAAAAACCATTATTTTGGCAAATATCTAAGTGTTGGGGGATCTTGGTAGCCACAGGTTTCTTAACCCTTTCACTGAATCTCGGTGAAATAAGGCATAAAATTAGAAATCAATAGAAGGGAAACGAGCTATATACATGCTCAAAAAAATAATTACTTCAAACAAATATAATAATCTTCTTTTAAGTATAGCGTAACTTCATATATGAGCAAAGATACTGTAGTATTATTTCAAGCACATTGTTTATTCGAGGTTGAAGATCATAAGTTACTTCAATCAAATGCTGTATATATTCAATTCTAAATGGCAGTTAGTTTTAAAATAAATAAATGTATTGACTTTTTATGAGAGTTCTTTAATCTTGAGACTAGTAAGTATTAAATTCAATTTAAATACATGTATTTCTTCTTTTCAGAGAGCAGTGTTTTTTAAACAAGTACTTTAAGATCTTCAAAGTAAGGAACAGTAGTTTACGGATACTAAAGATTGTCTTAAGTCAAGTATATGGATAGTTTCCCTAAAGTATATCCTATATTTAGGTTAAAAATGCATTAACGTCTAATTGAATAGAGGTTAATTTTAATAAAAGTGTACCATATATTTCTCAAAAATGTATTTAGTATTCAATTTGAGAATACCTTAAATTTTTTTCAAATAAAATGTATCATTAAAATAACTATACGAATTAAAATATATATATATATATATATATATATATATATATATATATATTGCTGTGTAATGCTCCTTTGCATGCGGGAACTGGCCCTTAAAAAAAAACATTCGAGCCCCACAGATTGGGCGTCATATTTTGCTGTGATACCACCAAAATCCGGGTACTCCGCTTTTCGAATCGTGCCCCTCACTAATTGGATGTCCAGAATGCTGTGAATCCTACAAAAAGCTATTCATTACCTTAACTGTGTTGGTCCAATGACTTTCTTCTGTTAACCGCCTCGGCTGCTCCTCTAGATAACTTACATCCTCATTCATAAAAAAAAAACAAACACATTCCTACCACAAACATCAACGTTAACTCTATTTACATCAATATTCACAATACATTAAAATTTCAAAATTAAAATTCAGCATAAATTTCAGTATCAGAAAATTTCAAGATTAAATCTGTTATCATTTTAATGTGCATCCAGAATTAAAGTCCTTATAGGATGCCTACTAATTACTATAACAATATATGCAGACCTGAGTCTGAGTACAAAGGGAGCATCTACCACCCCTTTACGTTAACTAACCAGGTTCGTCTAATTGAGCTCAAAGACATACCCAAATTTTCATCATAATTCAGAACATCAATACTAAATACCCCTTTCTACTTAAACAAGCAAATTTCATCTTAACATTAAAATTTTATGGTTAGTACAATTTCACTAATGTCCATTTAAAGTAAATCAATTATAAAGTAATTCAACACACACAAAAATATCAAAGTTCAAACAAAATAGTATAAATTACCTGAAGGTTACTGCACTCGTAGCTTCAATGTACATCGTCCCTTTTGTTAATCACACCATTCCAACTGGATTATATTTACAGCTTCTGATTCTCAACGCTTTTAAAATTTTCTCCATCACCATTTATTTAAATTTGTCTCAGGGCTTTTCCGGAACTCATCTGTGTATATCTGACCCTTGTTTTGTGGATCCAGACACGTTTATGAACCATTTAATCATTAACACCCCCGAAAATAGCAAAGAAATTCATACTTCTTTCACCAATATACGCCAAAACTGCCTACTTTTGTGTATACATTTGTCGTTGTAAATTTTACTAATTGGTACAGTGATACTAAATTTTATTACCTTGTATCTAAGTGCACTCAAGTACATTCATGTTAGCACGTAAATAACAAACTGTTTTAAATCATCAAAATATACGAGCAAACTTTAAATTATTCTATCAAACTAAAATGCACTGTTTAACGTCTTGAATCAAGTCGCGGATGTAAGAGAGCTTGTTTATATTCACCTCGGTATATATAGCGGTTAGCCTGTCTGTCGGTCTGTTCCCCAAAACGGGCAATTCTAGAGAATTTCGCATGCTAGGTTCCCAGTCCGTAGCATGTGCGTCGGTTTTTACGAATTTTGTATTCGCCCCAGTTAAATCTTAGAAATTTCAACACGGCACGCAATGTCTGGAAATAACTAATTGACTTCTATACCGAAATGTTATTTTTACCTCTCAAATTTTGCCTTTTACTTTCAACCAATCGCAACCCCATGACGTTGCTCAAATCACACCTTTAATTATTAGTGTCTTTGTCTTACGCACATTATCTTTCCTTCTCTAACCTGTACTTTATTGGTGCAAATTGATATTCCTTACTATCGATTATTTTCAGTCCATGTGAACTATCTGGGTTAAATAACCCCGTATCGCGCCTTCCCGTGAATATTAAGCCCCGGTTTCTCCAAGATTCTCTGAAACCATTCGTTATCTGCAAAATTTACGCAGAACGAGCTTTTTAAATAAACCCTGTTTTGTATTTCGTGCTAAAGCATCTGACCGTTTCCAATATCCTTAGAATCGACATGTTTATCTAAACAAATTAAACTGAAATTGCCTTTTAAAATACGCAGGTGTGTTCAAACATCCTACTTCTAACTAACACTTCTAGGATTTGCATTTTATTGGGTTTTACAAGTTTTATAGATATTATATGTTACTAACGGTTCAATTAACTCCAATTAAAATAATACCCTTTTAATTTTTAGTGAATCCTAATTAAATATTCAATTATTATCAGTACATTTTGTTTAATACCGGTTACTTAAAATAGGGTTAATTAATATAAATTTTGCACGTAATTTCCATTTGTTTCTTTCCTCGGAATAATTACATTACACGTAGAGCTTGTTAATACTGTTTCTTTTGATATAAAGCGTCTTGTACATGATTTAAATCTCTTATTTTTACTGAAACGAATGAATTTTTATTCTCCACGGTGTTTTAATAACGCGTATTATCTAATAATATTCATTATACACGGTGATTAAAATTATTTGATGTGATTATTTAATTTTCTACCCTGGTCTAAATATGAGTATTTTCCCCCTATTTGAATACAAATAATCCCACTTATTTGAATGCAAATATAAAGCATTTAGACAGCAAAAAAAACAAACTTACAAAAAAAAATTGCCTATCTCTTTCTACCCTTATCTATCTAACTTACCTACTTTATCTCCAGTCCAAAAAATATTTACACCTATCCTATATCCCTATCCTATTCCTAACTCTCACTTAATTTTATAAATTGAAATTATCCCTAACTTCATCCTACTTATCCATCTAATCCTATATACATCCTATATACCTATCCTATTTAACTAATCTTCACTATACTTTACTTCCCCCTACCTAATCCTATATGCCTATCCTACTCTTACTCTATTCTTAACTCTCCACTAATCTTATATGAAATATCTATACTTAACCTATCTTATTTTCTTCCTAACTTTCTCTTCCTTCTCATCCTAAACCTATTCCTAATTATCTCCCATATTTATCTTATACCTAGCTTTATTTTCTATACACACCTACTTCTACTCTTCTATATACACCTATTCTATCTCTATCCTATTTAAATCTAACTCTCTTCTTGACCCTCCAAGTCTTTCTTCTCACCATCCTAATACTCTTCATCCCTATCTCTCCCCCTTCTATATCTATACTTAACATCCCTGTTATCTCACATAAAATAAACTTATCATCCCTATTATCCTGACTTTTAAATATTACTTCTTCTTCAGTCCCTACACTTGTCTGTTTCTCATTTATTATTGTTTCCCTTTCTGCCGACAAACCAAACGATACTACTTTACAATTATCAATTTTTCCCTCTACGAAAAATCCTATGTACCTTCTAGAATTCTTATGTAATGGAATCAGCCAGAATGAATCCCTTAAATCTACTTGATTAAAAACAAACTTGCCATCTTTACTTAATTTCGCCTTCACCTGCTCCTGATATGCTGCTTCTACCCCACTACTTCTGTATGTTTTTGTACTAAAGCTTGAACCTCTACTATCCTCTCCTCTGGACATCTTATTGTGTTGATCTGTTTACCCTCATCATCCTCTACCTCTACTACATTAATACTAAACCCCGTGTCATCCTCTGTGACTTCATAACTGCCCTTCCATGGCACTACCCTATCATTAATCCTTATTACCTTCCGTTCCATATCTATCAAAACCCCTAACTGCATCATACAGTCAACACCTAAAATGCTCTGAAACTTCAGTCCAGGTACAATTACAAACTCCTGTTCACAGCTTAAACCTCCTATATCTATCCTAAGCACCACAACACTATTTACTACAGCAAACTTCTTTTTATTTGGAGCTACTAAATGGCTACGCTTTATAGGCATAATTCTATCACAAACCTTATCCCTAATTTTGCTGACGAATTCCTCCGATATTAAACTCGCCTCTGCCCCTGTATCAAGTAATACTTCTACATTATTCTCAAAAATTTCTATATTAACAATTGGCAAACATAATTTTTCCTCAGTTTCTGGCTCTACTTCCTCCTCAATTTTGAAAAATTCACGTGGATGTTCATATACATTTACACTGAAATCTAGTGGTCTGTCGCGTTCTAAAAATCCTGTCCAGGTCTGTTTTCCCTACTCGGTCCTGGTCTAGCCGTCACCTCAGCGTATGTCCTAGGCGTTTCCACTCGTTCCGTGTCTGTATTAGCAGTCCCCCTCATGTCCGGTGAACTATTCCTTCTGGTAGGTTCCGGTCTCGGTGCAGGTCCCCTTCCTAAACTATTACTTCTAACGTATGGTCGTCTCTGTTCCCAATTCTGTCGCTGGTATCCGTAACTATTCCCCCGTCTAGCGTAGTTGTCCCGTCTATTGTCAAACCTAACTGTGTTGATCTGTCTTTCCCTGTTATCCCGAGGTCGTCCACTACTTACGTCGTCGTACCTCTGCAAGTATTCTAGAAACATTTCTCTGTCCACTATGTTCTGTAGTGCTACGTGCTGTCTTATTTCTACCTCGAAGTGTCGTGATAAATACTTAATAATTTGTCGGTCCGTCAGTGGTGGGTTCAGTTGCTTTGCTATGTTATACTTGCGTATAGCATATTGCTCCCTACTTCCTGAAAATTCTCCCTTAAATTTCCCTGTGATTAAGTCGTCTCGTACCTGGTCTTGTCTGTGGTCACTCCAGTAGTGCTTTAAAAATTTGTTTTCAAAGTCCTGATACGTGTCTATGTCCTGTCCTACTAAATTGTACCATGCTTCCGCATTGTCCTTTAATAAAGCCTTTATCGTATTCAGTTTAGTCTGTTCGTCAAATAAATTTCCCACTAGATTTCTTACGCTATTAATAAAAATTTGTGGATTTACCCTGTTATCGCCATAAAACTTCATGTGTTGGTCCAATGATACTCCACCTGTAGAAAATCTGGGACCTTCCCCCGTTAAATTTGACATGTTGTACTTGATACTACTAACTTCGTGTTCTATCCTGCCTAACTGGTCCCTACATGAGTCAGTCACTTCAGTCATTTTTACATTAATCTCTTCTTCACAAAAAATGCGTACTTCGGACCTTAAATGTCCCATTTCCTGTCGAAGACCTGTAATATCCGCTCATTTTTATCTACCCTATTTTCAACTTCCCCCAGTTTCACGGTAAGACTATTTTTAAATTCTGTAAATTCTCTCGTCGATTTTTCTATTTTATTCCCTAATTCCTGATTTAATTGGTCAAATTTCTTATTCGATTCTTCCCTAGCTCTATTAGATTCTTCACTCATCCTCTCTAACATTCTCAATATCATCTCGTTTCCTTGATCCCTGATTCCGTCCTCGACTGATCTCTACTGCCTCCAGCTTCTTCCATTTTAGAATTTTTCTCACACAATGCACTATCGTCACTTCCAATTTCCACTCCTTGACTCCTTAACCACTCTTTTCTCTGCATACGTTCTAATCACTCTCACACACTCTAAAATACTCTTAAATTTATACACACACAAAAACTCTCTCTCTCAGATCGCCAGTTTCCTGGAATAAAATCACAAAAATTTTATTTGGAACTCGAGCCTCACTTTTGGGTCGCCAAATTATGCTATGTAATCACCAAACTCCGGGTACTCCGCTTTTCGAATCGTGCCCCTCACTAATTGGATGTCCAGAATGCTGTGAATCCTACGAAAAGCTATTCATTACCTTAACTGTGTTGGTCCAATGACTTTCTTCTGTTAACCGCCTCGGCTGCTCCTCTAGATAACTTACATCCTCATTCATAAAAAAAAAACAAACACATTCCTACCACAAACATCAACGTTAACTCTATTTACATCAATATTCACAATACATTAAAATTTCAAAATTAAAATTCAGCATAAATTTCAGTATCAGAAAATTTCAAGATTAAATCTGTTATCATTTTAATGTGCATCCAGAATTAAAGTCCTTGTAGGATGCCTACTAATTACTATAACAATATATGCAGACCTGAGTCTGAGTACAAAGGGAGCATCTACCACCCCTTTACGTTAACTAACCAGGTTCGTCTAATTGAGCTCAAAGACATACCCAAATTTTCATCATAATTCAGAACATCAATACTAAATACCCCCTTTCTACTTAAACAAGCAAATTTCATATTAACATTAAAATTTTATGGTTAGTACAATTTCACTAATGTCCATTTAAAGTAAATCAATTATAAAGTAATTCAACACACACAAAAATATCAAAGTTCAAACAAAATAGTATAAATTACCTGAAGGTTACTGCACTCGTAGCTTCAATGTACATCGTCCCTTTTGTTAATCACACCATTCCAACTGGATTATATTTACAGCTTCTGATTCTCAACGCTTTTAAAATTTTCTCCATCACCATTTATTTAAATTTGTCTCAGGGCTTTTCCGGAACTCATCTGTGTATATCTGACCCTTGTTTTGTGGATCCAGACACGTTTATGAACCATTTAATCATTAACACCCCCGAAAATAGCAAAGAAATTCATACTTCTTTCACCAATATACGCCAAAACTGCCTACTTTTGTGTATACATTTGTCGTTGTAAATTTTACTAATTGGTACAGTGATACTAAATTTTATTACCTTGTATCTAAGTGCACTCAAGTACATTCATGTTAGCACGTAAATAACAAACTGTTTTAAATCACCAAAATATACGAGCAAACTTTAAATTATTCTATCAAACTAAAATGCACTGTTTAACGTCTTGAATCAAGTCGCGGATGTAAGAGAGCTTGTTTATATTCACCTCGGTATATATAGCGGTTAGCCTGTCTGTCGGTCTGTTCCCCAAAACGAACAATTCTAAAGAATTTCGCATGCTAGGTTCCCAGTCCGTAGCCTGTGCGTCGGTTTTTACGAATTTTGTATTCGCCCCAGTTAAATCTTAGAAATTTCAACACGGCACGCAATGTCTGGAAATAACTAATTGACTTCTATACCGAAATGTTATTTTTACCTCTCAAATTTTGCCTTTTACTTTCAACCAATCGCAACCCCATGACGTTGCTCAAATCACGCCTTTAATTATTAGTGTCTTTGTCTTACGCACATTATCTTTCCTTCTCTAACCTGTACTTTATTGGTGCAAATTGATATTCCTTACTATCGATTATTTTCAGTCCATGTGAACTATCTGGGTTAAATAACCCCGTATCGCGCCTTCCCGTGAATATTAAGCCCCGGTTTCTCCAAGATTCTCTGAAACCATTCGTTATCTGCAAAATTTACGCAGAACGAGCTTTTTAAATAAACCCTGTTTTGTATTTCGTGCTAAAGCATCTGACCGTTTCCAATATCCTTAGAATCGACATGTTTATCTAAACAAATTAAACTGAAATTGCCTTTTAAAATACGCAGGTGTGTTCAAACATCCTACTTCTAACTAACACTTCTAAGATTTGCATTTTATTGGGTTTTTACAAGTTTTTATAGATATTATATGTTACTAACGGTTCAATTAACTCCAATTAAAATAATACCCTTTTAATTTTTAGTGAATCCTAATTAAATATTCAATTATTATCAGTACATTTTGTTTAATACCGGTTACTTAAAATAGGGTTAATTAATATAAATTTTGCACGTAATTTCCATTTGTTTCTTTCCTCGGAATAATTACATTACACGTAGAGCTTGTTAATACTGTTTCTTTTGATATAAAGCGTCTTGTACATGATTTAAATCTCTTATTTTTACTGAAACGAATGAATTTTTATTCTCCACGGTGTTTTAATAACGCGTATTATCTAATAATATTCATTATACACGGTGATTAAAATTATTTGATGTGATTATTTAATTTTCTACCCTGGTCTAAATATGAGTAATATATATATATATATATATATATATATATATATATATACAGCGTGTCCCGTAAATATAGCAACAAAATTCAGAAGGTGCGTAAGCATACCTCCAGATATGAAAAATAGTTTAAATAAACAGATAAGAATGCCTTGCTTTTGATATCCAAGGTGTTGAGAAATTATTTCTTTTAAAATTTTTCCAATATCTTTTAGAATATCAAAGATGCTGAAGTGAGATTCAATGGACTTATAGCACTTAAAAATATACACGTATTTGTTTTCTTCAGGTAATTTTCAAATATTTCATAGGCGCAGAGATAAAAAGGAAAGGGATGTTTACCCCTATAACTTCTACGTCAGTGGTAAAAAATAAATTTTTGTACAGTTTGTTAATGCCTGAAATATTCTACACGAAAAATGTATATTTGGTAAAGAACTCGAAAGTAAGTGGTTTTCGAGAAAATGGCATTATATCATAAGATATAGTAATTACATTGCATTAAAAATAGATCGGCCTTCATCAGAGATCAAAATCTGTACCTCATTGTAAAATGCCGATTATTTTCTCGAAAATTATAGTTTTTTATAGTTAATAGTTTTTATCCAAGTATACATTTTTCGTGTAGAATCTTTCAGGAATTAAAGACATGCACCTACGTTTTTTTGCCGGTGCCGTAGAAAGCTATAAGAGAAAAATCCCAACTTTTACCTTTTTCTACGCCACTTAGATAAATAAAAATTATTATAAGTTCATTAAATCTCATTTCAGTATATCGTAAAGAGATATTGGCAAAAACATAAAAAAGAATTTCGTCAACATATTGTATTTCAAAACGACACATTTTTACAAGTATGTTTATAGAACCTTTTTTTTATATTCAGAGATATACTTTCACCTCCTGAAGTTTGTTGCTATATTTACAGGATACAATAAAGGTGTTGTGGAATTAAATAAACGTGGTTGGACTTACTCTCAAATTTTTAACGAGCCCCTACAGTAGCTTCCTCTAGGACACAACTTATCGGTGGCTAAAGAGAAAGACATTGGCACTTAACTGCCCGGAGAAGACTGCGCAGAAGATGAACAGTTTTCATTTTATAAGAGCATTCAATAAATAACGACAGAAGTTGTTTAAGGCCTGAAGAAAATAAAACCTCCTGCGGTATTGTTTGGACGAGCACTGTGGTCTTCATGTATAAAAATATTTGAAAGGTATCAAGAATAAGGAAAAATATTTTGAAACTTTAATTTTTTTTTAGAAAATAAGGACAAGGTTAATAAAGTTTTAGTAAAATCAAATACAGTATTGCCCGAAATAAACAGTACTGAAACTAAGTTGGCGGTGTTTTTATGCGTGCGCTGTCACACTCAAGTTAGCTAGTATAGACCTGTCAAGTAAACCTCAAACAAGTAATTAGTAGGGCCTAATTGTTAAAAATGGTGTTAAGTACAGAGGAGAAAGTGTTTCTGGTAGAGCATTATTTTCGTTCATACGGAATCGGCCGACGTAATGGTGCAAGTTTGCTATACGTGTCTGATCAATTCACACAAAGGTTTAATAAACGTTCTCCAAGTAATGCTGTAATTTTGAAGGTTATTGAAAAGTTTAGAAATACAGGTAGTGTATTGTGCCAACGAAAAGGAAACTCGGGGCGTCCCAGGACAGTTAACAACAACAATAACCATGAACGTGTTTTGAGCAAATCTTAGAAAATCCGAAAGTCAGCCAGGCAAGGACAGCGTTACAACTTGATTTAAAAGAACTTCCTTTCAAAGAATCCTGAAGGAGCTGGGTACATTTTCGTATGTGATTCAGGTACATCAACAACTACATCCTCGGGATTATCGCAGTAGAGTGGAATATTGCGCCAGAATTCTCGCGTTACAGTATGAAAATCCTGAATTTTTGAAAATGTTTGGTTTTCAGACGAAGCACATTTTCACTTGTCAGGCTATGTGAATCGTCGCACAAATCGATTTCTGGGCTTTGCCAGACCCGATGAGGTTCAAGAGGTTCCTTTACATAGTGAAAAAGTGAGTGTCTGGCGTTCTGTTTCCGGACACGGAATCATTGGTCCGTACTTTATCGAAGAGAATGGTAGGCAAGTCACACTTAATCAACAGAGGTACAGACAAATTTTAACACGATTTATCCCTGATCTACGTCAATTCTGTCGTGCACATAACTTGGCATTTCGAAATCAATTTTTTCAGCAGGACGGGGCAACTTGCCATACTGCTGCCGCAATTCGTCAATTTCTTCAAGAACATTTTCCAAGCAAATTCATATCACGGTTTACTGACTTCCCTTATCCTTCACATTCTCCAGACCTCACACCTCCAGACGCATACATTTGGGGCATGGCTAAAAATGCCGTTTTCAAACGGGCACCACAAACCATCGATGAATTAAAGGATGCCGTTAGAGTCTTCTTCGCAGCCCTGAGACAACCCTTATTCAATAACATGACCAGAAACTTAGAACATCGTTATGAAGTCTGTCTCGAACGAGGAGGTGCACATTTAGAACATATAATAAAGTGTCAATAATATGTATTTTTTAAATATACAAAACAATTACAATTTCAGTACTGTTTATTTCGGGCAATACTGTATTTTTGAACAATTTTATTAAACTTAATATTATTTTTTATGAAAATAAGAGCTAGTTGGGTTTAAAACGGATATTGAATATTATACCATTGACTAAAATGCCCCATCAAATTGGAACAAAAAGATACACGCCCATATTTAAAATCAAAATAACTCCAAAATAAAACAAAAAAAGTACATACATAAAAGTACATACTTCGGTTTGTTTTGTATTGATTATATATTGATTATATATTATAAAAATACAATAATATCAAAGATTCTGGTAAGCTATACTTTTATATGACAAACTATATAAATACTCCCAAAAACTGCAATATGCAATACAATATTAATTATTATAAAACTATATACATAATAATTATGTGGTTTCATACTTAACTATCCAATGTAGCATATACAGGAGATTCTATTTTATTCACTATGTCGAGGGTGTATGGAAGCAAATTATCGCTTTCCAATGATACTTGGTAAACACATCTCTGTATCAAAGTATAAATATATTCTGAAGGAAGGGGATATTTTGCGTTCAATACATGAAACAATTTAAATAAGGTATCAAAGGTTTTTTGAGCGCCATTTAAATGTAAGAAAACGTTATCTAATATAATATAAAAATTTTTTGGTTGCTCTAATGACATTCCCTCCACAACCATAAACGGTTGTAAAGTTAATCCCCTCGATGACGCTTGAAGTTTTTGCTGTTCCACAATTCCAGCAATATCTCCAGGTGTCTGAAAACAATTTCAAATTTATAGATTCCACTCCATCACTCTCAATATTCTTAATAAATACCAAGAATATTCGTAATTGGAATATAAAAACCTTATTTTTAAACATGTAAACAAAAGCAGTTTATTACCTTTGCCAGCACTAGTATAGAGTCTACTACTTCCAAGGTGGAGTACTTCCAGTGTTTATGTTTATGGTTTACCATGCGCCCCTTTGGTGGGATTAGATGAGGCAAGCTGGTAAGTTCTTTCAGAAAAATAACGTCTAAAAACTCAAATAGTGTGTTCTAATAGAAAAAGGAGCTTACTTAACTTCATCATTACTATCCTCTAGGTCTTCACAATTATTTTTTCCTCTCAGGCGTACTACCGTATTTATAAAGTTCTTCCATTGAGTAAATAACCGTATCTCTTTGCCAGGAAACAGTTTTTTATAATCGAAGTTAATCTAAAGTAAATAATATACTTATGACAATTTTAGGTATAGCATATGTACATTGATTATACAGGATAATTCAGAATTCGACCACCAAATTGATACTGAAGAATCTCCTTATGAAACAATAAAAAACTAAGTAGGGAACTAGTTTTCGGATATGCACTGTTCGGATATACAAGGTGTTAAAGTTGTAAATAACAAAATTGATTTTCATCGCTATGCCCAAAATTCTAAAAATATTTCAATGAACTTTATCAGTAGCTAATGTATCCAAGATGCTTTAATTTTTTGTAAAAATTAATTCAATATGTTAATTCAGTGACGGTACATAAGGGTAGCGACTTCTTTTTCCCTCATTTTTCTACGCCACTGATTCCATCTTCATTTTTCAATTCTTTTGTAAAATTTAATTTAAATATGTTTGAAGTACCTATTAAAAATATTTTTTGTATACCAATTTATTTTTAACTGTAGTTATAAACCACGAACATCCTGATTACTGCACTAAGTTATTTTACATATTCGCAACTACCAATAAAATTTTTGGTCCTATCTTTGTACCAAATAATTTCAATATAAATTCATGCACGCCTACATTCTGAAACCATTGATTTTTTGTATTTAAATGTTATGCATTTTTTCAAGAAAACCTAATAAGGAATCGATAAAAAATGAAAAATGAAAATTGAATCAGTGGCGTAGAAAAACGAGAGAAAAAAAGGAGACGCCGCCCTTATATACCGCCACTGAATTAACATAATGAATTAATTTTTCCAAGAAAATAAAGCACTTTGGACACATAAAATACTGATAACGTTTCATTGAAATATTTTTAGAATTTTGGACGTAGCGATGAAAATCAAGTTTTTAATCTTTAACTTCAACGCCCTGTATATCCGAAACAGTGCATTTCTGGAAACTAGTTCCTACTTAATTTTTTCATTGCTTTATAAGAAGAAGCTTCAGTATCAATTTGATGGTTGAATTATGAATCACCCTGTATAAAGTTATTAGATGAAACAATCAACGCTCTTACACAGTCATCACCACCATCAGTGGTTGTAAGGTACACATCCTACCAGTAGCTTTCATACTTTCATTTAAAGTAATCATTTAGGCTTTGTCCATCAAGAAACCTATCGGGTGATTATGGAAAATATGAGAACTTGGTACTATACAAATGTCGATGCTGTGCATTCATATACCGGGTGGTTGCTTGGAAGATGCAGCATAGGGATTTCAATGATAATTTCTTAATGTTGAATTATTCGCTTCTCTAATTATTTTAAAAGAAAAGTGTAAAGGAATTGTTTGTAGAGATAAAAATATTGAACCCACACATATCATTGTTTACAATTTTTCATTTAACGGAACCGAAAATTTAAAGAAATAAAAATTCTAATTTTAAAAAATTCGGTAATGCCATGGATTAATAAAACCAAATTGAGATGATTTTATATTTACTCTTGAAAAACTTCAAATTTAATGACACTGAAATGCAAGTGCGTTTATTTAGTTTTATTAATCCATGGCATTATCCAATTTTTTAAAATTAGAATATTTTTTTTCGGTTCCGTTAAATGAAAAATTGTAAACAATGATATGTGTGGTTTCAGTTTTTCTATCTCTACAAAATATTACTTTACACTTTTCCCCTAAAATTATTAGGGAAGCGAATAATTCTACATTAAAAAATTATCATTGAAATCTCTATGCTGCATCTTCCAAGTCACCACTTTGTATAATTTTTTCACTTTAAAATATTTTTAACGGATGCCCAACATCGATATTACCATACTACCAAGAATTCATATTATTTGTGTAAGTATAGTTATTCTATAATCAATCGATGGTGTTCCGGAAGGGACACTATTATGTATAAATATAGAATTTAGAAAACAAAACAATAATTAAATCTTGGAACAACCTACCAAAATTTCAGACCGCTGGTCTCTTAAAATTGGCCAATCATTTAGGAAATCATTCACCTGCGGATAGTTATTTAAACTTTCACGACGTAGGGTAAACGTCTTATCCCACTTTTCGACCACGTCATACCAAGGTTCATTATTAACTCTTAACCATATAAAATATTCGTTACTAGAAAGGCCAAGGTTTACTTCGCCCTTTTTTGTGCTTAAACCACAAGCTAATGATTCTCTGGAAGGGGTTTCAGAGCGCCTCCGTTTTCGTTTTGGAATTGCTTCGTCGCAAGTAAATATCAAATTTTTTACTTTGTCTACTAATTTACCCCTGGCTGGTATTGACTTTCCAGTAATTGAATTGTTCTTCTTTATAGCGGGCACATAATATATTCCCATTGCTTCAGTAGGAAATAATGTTATTATCTTTGCTGCAATTTTATTATATTCTTCGTGGCGAAGACGACTGAAAATAAATATGTATTTACTTCTATAGTGACAAGGAATTCTATTTAAACCATCCTTTTTGATAATGTATGTATATAAATGTTTCATTATAATGTCAACTAATCTTGATCGCCTTTTGAGGTCCAAAACTTTTAAAGTTTCGTAATATTTCAATATCCCCTTTCCCATTGGGCTTGTTTGTAATAATGTATTTAAGTCAAAGTCGGTGAATCTTGGAACTTCAGTCAAGAATTCAGCCAAATCAAAATCTAGAACTATTCCCGTGTTATCGGCCACCCTTTGATCTTCATTTTCTGTATTTTCTGAATCAACGTAGGTAACTGTAGATGTAGCAGCAATACTATTAACCGCGTTTTCATTTTCTTTGTTCTAAAATTTACAATAAACAGAGTTTTTGAAGAAAAATTATTATACCTGTTCTTTAATTTGGTTCAACTTTCCTTAAATCAATTTTCTCATACCTAATGATTTTCGAATAAGTTCTTTTAAATCTTCACTTGTGAGGCTTTCAAGTACTTCAACACGACATATATCTTGATCTATAAAAATTAGTTAACACTTGTAATTCTTCGAAACGATACAACATAGTTATCAAAATGCAATGAGAACGAAACAGATGAACACGTTTCCATGCAGGGCGAGTTTTTTTCATTATCACTATGGGCATCTTAGAAACTGCTAGAGATAGAGACGCTCAAATGGGAAAAACAATGCAACTGTGTCTGTTGATATCGAATGTATAAATATAATATTCAATAGTTCACCGATTTTGCGCAATATATAGTCTACACTTTCTAACAATAGAATGTATTGCTGTTCTACTAAAATAGCATATAAATCTGCAACTCTAGTAGAATTTTTATTGCATTCAATGTAACAAGTTAATATATCGAACAATTCATTTTAGCAAAACAGAATTTATTTATTAGTAATGGTGTGTACAAGAACACAAATGACAGTTCAAAATCCAAATTGCGATTGAATATGGATTGTTTTATAGTTTTCATGGGAAGTCTGAGAAATATATGAACAATAAAAACAAAAAAAAACCTTAACATTTCCGCCATTTGCAAAAATAACTCCATCATGTGGTATATCAGTAATATCAGCAAAACATAAGCTATTAAAAAGACCCATAGCCAACTTTGCATTCCATTAAAAAAAATTGAGGTTATGCACATATCTATGAAACTAAAAATAATAAAATTTTCGAACCACGCCCTCTTATTCAGCGTAGGAATATCTACAAGATTTATATTTACATTATTTCCCAAACTTGGTCCCAAATTTGGTTTTTTCAAAATATCCAGATATCCGTGGATTTTTTCTAAAACATGAAAGCACATTCGAGATCAACAGACAAAACCGCATTACTTTTCCCATTTGAGCATTTCTCTATCTCTAACAGTTTCCAAAATGCCCATTAGTAATAATGGAAAAAAATTCATCCCTGTATGGAGCATAAAGGTAACGTTTTCGGCGGTAATGAACAGAGATAGGTACTATTGAATTTAAAAATATAAGATGTAGATTGTTTTAATGTTAACTGCGACTTGCCTTTCATAAAATCGAGCACAAGTTAAATATACATGTTAATCCAGAATTTAACTTACCCACAAATGTTTTTATCACCTCCTCGGTACAACCCCAGGTACCTAAAATTGTTTTCACGTCAACACTCTCAACACTCTCCATATTTCATATAAAACTGAACACCGCATAAAACATTTACAGCGACGTAGCAGTATACAATCAGGAATGAACACGATTTTATGACGCAATTTGTAAGGAAGAGGGTACATTTCTACCAAACAAATACACTTTGTACTTAACTTAAGTATATGAACGATGATACACTTACTTCAAGAATACCTAAAAACTGTCATTTCAATTAAGAACATTATATTCTAAAATCAATTTCTGCGTTGTAATTAAACTATAGTGATCAGGATTTCTTCAATTTAAGAACGTAATTTCCTTAAATTGATCACAAGTAACTTAATTCAAGTATCAAATTTAAACTCATCCTAGTTTTTAATAGAGCATATGAATGAACTTGTACCGAGAAACGTTTCTTAAAGCAAGAGAACATTACCTTCGATTGAGATTATTATTTTAAGAACAGTGGTAACTTCACTATAAGAATAGATTTTTTTGTGTGTGTTGTGTGAGAATTTCAGAGAACTATGTAGGCTAGCTCAGAATATAAATAAGTGCAGGTACGTGTCCAACCAGTTTTGAGATGAAGATCCAATGATGATGATGATGATGAAGCATATTAACAACCCCTGTAAAACAGCATTGGTATCTGACAAGTGTAAACCCGCCATAGGGTCGCCTCAGATACATATACAACCTTAATAGAACAACATTGGTATCTGACAAGTGTAAACCCGCCATAAGGTTGCCTCAGAACCATGTTAAAATCTACCAAAGAGGTAACCTAAATCATAATGATTTTTCCCTTCAAAACAAATATAAAAAAACGACTGCTTAGGCCTTTCAATAATGCAATCGCACACTTCTTTAATAACCATCCTCTCAATTGTATAACATGTTAAAAAATGTTTTCCAATTCCCAAGTTATTGAATTTATATAAAATCAACCAATAAAAATTAATCAGCTGATTTCACGTTAAGCGTATTGGCTACCTAAAAAAAGTCGGTCCAGGCCGTAACACAAATTGAAGGCAATCATTCTTTTAAACTTTAAAAATTTTTGCTTAGTGTACTCAAACCAAATATTTCGAACATCAATAAATCAAAGTCGCCTTCAATTTATGTCATAAATGTCAAACTTGAAGTTTTTATTATTTTGACAAGGATCCTAGGTCATGGATCGAAACGTAAATAAAGATAATTTTAAAAACTATGAGTGGTTTAATTCCCAAAAAAGATTAAGAACAATTTGATATATCTCTATATCTCCTGGTATCTTCTACGTGTACCGTTTTCTAGCACAATGATGAAATAATATGTTTGTAATGGTTAAATTCCATTCCAAATGGACCTGCAACTTGAAGAAGTTCTAGATTACTGGAACTGGTGAAGTGGCTTCTGCGTTCCAGTTATCTAAAGAGCCAAACTACAGATCAAACCAAAGTACAAGGATCTTTAGTGAGGAGGCAAACTAGGACAGGTCCCCGAAAGAGATCAGCAGCTTTTTCGGTAATTAGAGTGGCAGAGACCATAGGGGTCGGTATGGCATTCTAAGACACACTGCTGCGATGTGGAAGGCAACGGGAAACCACCACATTATCTCCCAAGTACACAGCGGACTCAAATTCTTATTAAATATGATGGCATTGTCTGAGGTAAAAAATTCCGGAGGTAAAATAGTCCCCCATTCGGATTTCTGGGAGGGGACTGCTTCGGGGGATGTGACTGGAAAGTATAGAAAAAAGATTCGTTAACATTCTGCGAGTCGCAGCGTGGAATATCAAAAGTATGTAGAAAACAGGAAAAATAGGAGAGATAGGATGATAGGCCACATACTAAGTGGCGTGAGAGAATAGTGCAAAATATAATAGAAGCAGACATAGGAAAAAAGAGAAGTGGAGGTAGACCTAGGTTAGACTATTGCACACAGATAGTGAAAAATGTAGACGATGGGAATTTTAGGAAAATGTGCAGGCTAGCTCAGAATAGAAATCAATGGAGGTACGCGACCAATCAATTCTAAGATGGAAAACCCAATGACGAAAAAAATAACTGTACTTAAACCTGATGATAACTATAATTAACTACAGGTATTGGTTTTGTAATACACTCAACTAATGTTAATTGTGCGAAAGAATTTCCTTGGTAACCACAGGCTGCTTAACCCCCTTCAGATACTATTGAATCTTGGTGAAATAGGGCATATAATTAGGAAACAACAGAAGGGTAACCAAGCTGTATCTAGGCTGTGGGAATTTCAGGGAACGGTGAAAGCTAGCTCAGAATAGAAGTAACTGAAGGTACGTGTCCAACCAGTTTGAAGATGGCAAACCTAATGACGAAAAAAATAATTGCACTTAAATCTGATGATTATTATAAACAACTACAGGGGTTTGTTTTGAAATATTTTCAACTAATGTTGATTTTGCAAAAGGGTATATTGGAAAACTATTAATTCGGCAAATGTTCAAGTGTCGGGGTATCTTGGTAGTCGCAGGCTGCTTAACCCCATTCACACTACGGGGAAATAGGTTATATATTTGTAGAAGAAGCAGACAAAAACAGTAAAAGTCTTTTGGAATGTTGTACTTCAAATGTATGAAGATGATAACATGAACAGACAAAGTTAAGAACAAAGAGTTATAGAAATAGTAAAAGAATAAAGATAACTGTGGAAAACTAAAAAAAATAAGAGAAATAGAAAGGCAGGATACATTCTAAGGTATTTTCAAGCACTAGTGCGGGATATATTACAAGCAGAGATAGAAAAAAAGAGGTAGAGATAGACCTAGATCAGACTATTGCACGCAGATAGTGAAAGATGCAGACTGTGGAAATTGCAAGGAAATGTGCAGATTATCAAAAAATAGGAAACAATGAGGGTACGCGTCTAACTAGTTCCAGGACTGAAGACTTAATGATGATGATCTAAATATAGAAATTTGCTTATAATAATACTTATACACTTTGGGTGAAAATACACTTTTGGCACACAAAATTTGTGATTTTTAATAAGCAAATAAAATACTTTATTTTTAGCGCAAATTACTTGGATATTGCTCCACAGCATGCAAGCGTAATTCTAGGATTCTCTAATACATTTGCTACGCTACCTGGAATGATCAGTCCAATGTTGACGGGATATATAGTTAAAACTGGGGTAAGTATAACTTCCATACAAATAGATGTATAATATTTTCTAATCTAGAGTGCAGCAGAATGGAGATTGGTGTTTATTATTGCTAGTGGAATATACGTTACGGGGGCCCTTTTATACGGACTCATGGCATCTGGGGAGTTGCAACCATGGGCAAAGAAAACTGAACCTCCAACATTATTAACAGTTGAATTTTCGGATCGATCAATAACAACTATAAAATGATGTATGCATTAGAGTCAGTATTTTCAGTTAAAAATGTTGAATTTAAAAAATTATTGACACAATACATTGATTAAAATATTTCAATTATACAATAAATGCTTGTGGATATTTAAGACTTAGAAATCTAGTTTGTTGTCATACTAATTTTGTATTATTCATTCTAAAAGTAATTCGACTATTAAAAATTGTTAAGTATATTTTATGCATGTCACCACAGTTGTAGCTAGAAATAAACAATCGAAATCAGTATTAGATTAGCCATATAGTTTATCTTTGTCCAACGCACAAAGTTAATGGTTTGCCGTCTCATTCGCTAATACGTAGGACTATTCGCGTTCTTATCTATCTTTTTATTACTTTTTAGTGTTCGCGCTCTTAGAATCAAGCATTCATTGATTTAATGGCTTTTAAAATCATTTCCTGATAAAGAATGACGTACACATTTCCGAATAAAGAAAATTCTAGAGTTGTTTCATTTAAAATTCATAAAGTGAATTAAAATGATGTTTCGATACACGCCGAAGTCGATGTACATGATTAATTAAAGCTTTAATTGCTGTATTTATTGTTTGTAAATGCAAAAGATTTGCATTGTTTTTTCACATGGGTATTTTACGCACGAGGTAATTATTTATTACATAAATAACCAAAGCTTTTAATTGCTTTCAAATGCAAAAGAACAATTGTAAGAAAAGACAAGTTCTAACGCATATGAAGTGAATGGGTTTTCATCTTACAATTAATTTGTGTTCTAATAAAATTCCTATCTTTAAAACGTATGGAGTACTTTTTAAGGTATCTTAAGAGTAATTATTTTACCAGTTTGCTTTTTATTTAGGTGTGTTTTATTTCCGGAAATTGGGTTTCAGTAACTTCTCATGACCTTCTTATCACGTCAATTTAGACATAAATTCCAGTAAATTGAACAGTTTCACTCTTACAATTGCTATCAACGGAACAAGTTAGTTTAAGAAAGTTATTATCGACTTTTAAGCCATTTTCAAAAAGTGTTCGAATAGTTGCAGAAGTGCTGTAAAAAATATTAAAAAAATTGCAATAGTTACTTTATTCTTTTAATTGTATAATACGCGCGTATCGTTTGCCTGAAAAGAATTTGATTGAAAATAGTAGGCAGTGAATGTTATCATTCTATAGTCAATAATTATACACATTCAGCATCTGGAGTATCTTCTGATTGGAACAGAACGGGCGATGACGGCTGATGATCAACTCTACATGAACTACTATCCCATTATAATTCAAAAGAAAAAAGACAAGTAATCGGATAATAGAAATAGCATCTTAATGGTCAGGAGTCAGACCCCTGCCTGACGATGATTCATTCCGATTCCGTTTCTAATCCTACTCAGACAGACTCAACGTTATCTTACAATTTGCTGTGTGTTTTAGTGTTATATGAAACTAAGTTTACTTCGATATAAACATTATAAACTATAATAAAGCATTATTTCAAAAAAATCCAAGGTAATAATTTATCTTATAGAGGTAATAAGTGTCCATTATTGTGGTAATGAATGGTTTGCAATGAAAAGGACAAGTAATACTAATGCTATAAGTTTGTATTTCCGTTGCTTCAATGAAAGCAAGGGAGGCTATTTCATCACAACCACCACATTCAACATGGATTTGAAGATGCAGGACCTACTTCATCATTGTTTTTGTTGCCAACTGCTGTGAAAGACTCTATTAAAGTTGGTAATTATGACATTGATCAGACCGTTGACCGTATACATGTCAGTCAGACTGACTTTCAATAATATGATTATATCAAAAATATGAGGTTCCTAAAAACAACTACTTATTTCCATTTTCGGAACACAACAAAAACAACAAAATAGTTAAGCATTACATAAGGCATGAAACTCTTGTAAAATATAAGTGGATTACTTTTTCCGATCTGAAAAAAAGACTTTTTTGTAAGCACTGTCTGCTTTTTGCAAATTCGTACCGATAGAAATAAAACGACCATTTTGTAAAGTTTAGCTACAAAACCAGTAACAAAGTTTACTAAATTGTATGGCAAGGATAGCATAATACACATCAGTATCACACGGAAGTAATTCTAAAAAGCGACAATTTTGTAAAATGCTTCGAAAATCCATCTTCAGATATACAAAACTTGTTAGACTGTGCCTGAGCAAAGCAAGTAGAAGATAATCGAAATAACCTTAAACCAATTTGCAAGGCAAAACATAGCTTTTCGTAGTCATGGAGGTAATGGACTGTTGTTACCATTGGAAGAAGAAAAAGGCCATTCAATAGTGAATGAAGGAATTTTCGGAAACTTCTACGATTTGGAATCGAAGCAGGAGATAAAAATTTAGAAAACCATTTGAAGAACACATCATTACACGTCACATGTATCAGTAAAAGAATACAAAATGAGTGAATTGAATGCTGCAAAGATTTAATTTTGCCTGTAATTATAAAAAAAATAGTGATTCTAAATATTACAGTATTATGTTTGACGAGACTACTAATATTCAACATACTTCTCAGATGTCAATTGTTATAAGATACATAGAGAGAAAAATAGTACGAGAGGATTTTGTATCATTCATAGATTGTCATTTGCAAAACTACGAGCTGAATCAGAACTCTGATACATTAGAACCGTTTTGAAGAGTAAAATTTTACAATAAACTGATTAAAACATAAAAAAATGTGGTTTGCCATTGTAGAATTGTGTAGGAATTTGTGCAGATGGGTGCACTGTAATGGTATCAATACAACAAGGGGCAGTTCAAGAAGTTCAACAACAAATAAAACTAGCTGTAAGGTGCCCATGTTTTAGTCGTGCTCTGAATTTAAGTTCATCAAAATCGACAAATGTACAAAGTGTGAGAATGCTCTAGGAGTAATGAAAAAAGTCATAGCATTCTTTACGGCTTTTTCTAACCGTAATTACGTTCTTAAACACACATTAGGTGGGCAGCTTACTGGATTGTGTGAAACAAGATGGATCAAGCAGCACAATTCCATTCTTCAGTTTAAGACCTTTATTGACAACATTTTGCAAGCTTTACATTTTATTTCCGAATGCAGGATGAAAGAGAATCATCTAGTAAAACCAGGATGGATATCTTTGCACTCTCAAGTTGCGACTTTATTATTGCTTTGTTTTGTTTGAGTAAGGTACTGACAATAACTTTACCTTAAAGTAAATTATTACAAACAAGAAATGTGGAACAGAAAGTGCAGTACTTAACACTGTTCTGATTTTGAAGTACAAATGTGAAAAGGCATAAACTGATTTTAATGTCCTACTTAAAGAAATTCAGGTTTGTTTCGAAAAATTGAAGGTGAAATTTTCCACTCCTAGATTGAACAAATTTATGAAAAATAGTTCTAATCCAGAGAGCTCATTCAACCGCAGAATACTACCGAGTTGCGGCATATATTCCCTTAATGGAAAGCATCATTTCCCACATAGAAAATATTTTCAAACAAGATTCAATGTATTTATTTTATCTTCAAATAAGTATTCCAACTTCATTATTGCAAAGAAATAAAGAAGACATTAATTCCGCCACCGAAAATTTAACTAGCACATATGAACCTCTAATTAGGGAAAATAAAGGGGTGTTAAGTGTAACATTTTATTCTGAATTAGATTTATTGTAAATGAAATGGAAACAACACCGTAATAAAATGGATGTTCCAAGTGATAGTCTAACTGCTCTTGAACAATGCGACAAAAATATGTATCCAACAGTACATGAATTTCTAAAAATTTTGTGTACTCTTCCAGTTAGTGTAGCATCAGCTGAAAGAAGTTTTCTGAACTTACGCGTTTAATACTTGGTTGAGGTCTACTATGGGCAAAGAACGGCTAACTGGGCTCACACTTATGAGTATTCCTAGGACATCGTAATAAACGAAGAAGATTTTATTGACCGTTTTACTAAAACCGGAGTGAAACAGAACAGAGTTTGTTATCTAATTTTTTGCTGTTGTTCATAATTTTTTTAATTAATGTATTTTAATAACATTCTTTTTTGTCGATGTATATTAAATATGCATTTTGTACTAAAGTAATTTTCTGAAATGGCCGTGGCCCCCATCAAAATCAGATATATGACTGCCACTAAGAGTATGAAGGGTAGGTTATAGCCATATTGCTTACATTTCAGAAAAATGATGAATGAAGATTCAGGATAATAAAGGTTTACGAGTATATTCTTATCGGTTTGGATTACTTTATCAAGTACGCAATTGCTACTCCTTTAAAAAGTAAAACAGGTTCAGAAGCAAGGAAAATTTATTTTGCAAACAGATGGCGAGGAATTCTATAACAGCTGGTTCAAACACTTACGAAACAATATAAGATAAACAATTACTTCACATATATTTTTTAGTCAAAACAGGTATGACAGAACATCTTATCAAAACAAATTCTGCAAGACTTTCCACAATTTTATCTAAAGTTATGGAAGAATAAAGCAACACCAAACACCGTTCCATTGGAATGACGCCTGTGCAAGCAGAAGAACATCCGGAAAGACTAAAACTTCATACCGCTTGTTACGTGGCGAAAAATCGGCCGTAAACATTTCCAAATTTAGTTTTAATTTGTAAGAATTTCGCGCCAATAATTTAAAAAGACGTGCGTGTATTTCGTCGCTTGAAATAGTTGCGTTTGCGCGAGATTGCGCCGACGCGGAGTGCAAAAAGAGGAAGTGGTGGATATCTGGACACGTTGAAACTAGTGCCCAAGACGTGGACGAATGTAGTTATCTTTGTGTCTTATCGTGTCTTATCGTGTCTTCTTTTTTTGTTATGTAGATTCCTTTGTCTTATCTTTGCTCTGTATCTTCTTTACCTGTATTCCTGTGTTCCGCTACGGAAAAGGAGACAAATTTAATTTGGTTTCAACCGGGGCCAACGAATTACCCACGCCCGAAAGATCAACGGAGCCGCGCTGCCGCCATCATGGAGTAATGCTGTGAGAAGTCCTACAGTTTACGTAAGTACTTTTCTTGCTTTTTTATGTGATGTAGTAATTTTAAATAATTGTGTGACGTAATGTCTTATTTGCGCATCATTTTTGCAATTATTTAACATTGCTACCAACTGACTGTAGTGGCTCGCGTACCGCACCGGCGGGGGTATAATACGCTGCAGGTGATGCAGCAAACCGAAGGTTTGCTTAAGGTCTGTGACATAACCCGTATTTCCAAATATAAAGCTGTCTTTTACAGAGAACGTCGTCTGAACTTGAACGCGGAACTATTCAGAATTGTTAAAGTGCGACAAACTATGTATATAACCTATCTATTGGAAGATTTGGAAGGGCAGCCTAGGTGCTTTTTAATTACGGGGATATTCAGCCTGCAGCGCCAGACGCGTACCTGGTGGAAAAAGCTATACGAACGCGGAACCATGTGCAGGAACTACTGGTTGCATAGTTGAGTAGGGGCAGAAGCTGAATAAATACAACACAATTGATGTGGAGTATATGGGTTAGATTTAAGTTTGGACATTTATTAATCAAATGGCTTGCATCCTGGATATACAAGGGTGCCAGTATAAAATAATCAAATTCTTCGTTAAAAAAGTGGTAACTTGTGAATCCTTGGTCCATTAAATATTATCGGGTTGAGAAGATCAAATTTAAAAAAAAAATAGATTTTCCGCGGAAGTTGGATTTGCTTTTTGCGGTAACCTTCAACCTGTCATTCATGTTATTTGCTGTACTAGAATGTATGCAAACAACGCTGTAAAAATGGGATACTTCGATTGGGAGGATGCAATTTTCAAATGGAAATTAAAATGAGACAGTTTGTTCAAAATACGCAGATCAAATGGATCAGCTAGTGTAGATAGTGTTGTTGATATACAACTGGATAGAGAAGTTAAATTGCAGATGACAGCCAAAACATGTAATAGAAGTGTATGGGTGGTAAATAAATTTCAGGATGCGAATTGGTTCTATTTAAAATTGACAAAGACAAATGTTATTGTTTTGAATGAGTATGAATGCTTCAAGCTATTAAATTTGCGAGAACTAATATGTTATAAGAAGAGGAATCAGACATTGAAAATGATGACTTGGGATATCCTATACTTAGAGATGAGTTTGAATTAGCATTAAAGAGTCTGAAAAATGGTAAGGCGCCGGGTACAGATAAGGTGCAAGCAGAAACTCTAAAAGCCGCTGGACAAGCAGTAACAGAACGTCTCTTCCAACTTGTACGCTATATGTATGAGACAGGCGAGATACCCAAAGATTTTAAACGTAGCATCATAGTAACTATACCAAAGAAGAAAGGCGCAGATAGATGTGAAAATTTTCGAACAATAAGTTTGACAGCCCACGTGTCAAAAATATTAACTAGAATTGTGCAAAGACGAATGGAAAAACGGGCAGAAGAAATACTAGGAGAAGACCAATTTGGGTGTAGGCGAAACAGGGGAACACGGGAGGCTATTTTAGCTCTGAGAGTGATAATGGAGAAAACAATAGAAAAAGGGGAAAGTGTGTATATAGGGTTTGTAGATCTGGAAAAAGCATTCTACAATGTAAAATGGAAAAAAATGTTTGAAATACTCAAAAAGATTGGAATGAGTTATAGGGATAGACGAATAGTACATAGCTTATACAAACATCAAACAGCAGTAATAGAATTAGAGCAGGAACGTAGGGCCCTATCCCCGTTGATTTTTAACTTGTACATAGAAGATGCAATAAAATACTGTCAAATGCAGGAAGACATTTGGAATTACTATGCAAGGACAAAAAATTGATATGCTTAGATTTGCAGATGATATAGCGGTATTAGCGTCTAGCAAGAAAGAGTTAGAAGCTGCTCTTAATGAAATGGAAACGGTTCTAACAGAGAGATACGGTATGAAAATTAACAAAACTAAAACTAAAGTTCTAGTATGCAAAGGTGGCGAAAATAAGTCAAAAACAAGAATACAAGTATATAACACGAACTTACAAGAGGTTAAGGATTTCTGCTACCTAGGAAGCCAAATAACGCAAGATGGGAAAAGCACAAAAGATATAAAACACAGATTAGCACAAGGTCGTGCTACATTTAACAAGAAAAAGCAACTACTGTGCTCAAAGACCACAAACATAGAAACAAGGAAAAGATTGCTTAAAACATATGTGTGGAGCACAGCACTGTACGGCTGTGAAGCCTGGACAGTAGGAGAAGCAGACAAGAAAAAGGTAGAAGCCTTTGAAATGTGGTGCTACAGACGTATGATGAAGATATCATGGACAGACAAAGTTAAGAACGAAGAGGTACTAAAAATGGTAAGGGAAGAAAGAAATATGTGGAAAACTTTAAAAAATAGGAGAGATAGGATGATAGGCCACATACTACGGCATGAGGGAATAGTGCGGAATATATTAGAAGCAAAGATAGGAAAAAAGAGAAGAAGAGGCAGAGCTAGGTTAGACTACTGCACACAGATAGTAAAAGATGTAGGCTGTAGGAGTTTCCGGGAGATGTGTAGGCTAGCCCAGAATAGAAATCAATGGAGGTACGCATCCAACCAATCCTAAGATGGATAAACTAATGACGAAAAAATAACTGTACTTAAACATGATCATTAGTATAAGTAACTACAAGAATTGGTTGGGCAATATTCTCGAATAATGTTAAGTGTGTGGAAGGATTTACTGGAAAACCATTACTTCAGCAAATGTCTAAGTGTTGGGGGATCTTGGTAGCCACAGGTTGCTTAACCCCCTTCACTGAATCTCGGTAAAATAGGGCATAAAATTAGAAAACAATAGAAGGGTAATGAGCTGTATACACATGCTGTGTGAGAATTTCAGGGAACTATGTAGGTTAGCCCAGAATATAAATAAGTGCAGGTACGTGTCCAACCAGTTTTGAGACTGAAAAACCTAATGACGAAAAAATAAGCGCAGATAAATGTGATGATTTGTATAAACAACTAATTGTTGGTTGCGAAATATGTACAACTAATGATGACTGTGCGAAAAGATATATTGGAAAATATATTAAATCGGTAAACGGTTAAGTGTTGGGGGAACTTGGCAGCCACAGGCTGCTTACCTCCCTTCACAACCACTGAAGATCGGAGAAATAGGGTATATAATTGTAAAACAATAGAAGGTGACCGAACTGCATCTAGCAAGAAAGAACAGCGCCTATGAGGAAAGACAACAAACATAGAACAAGAAGAAAATGGTTGAAAGCATATGTGTGGAGCACAGCACAGTATGCCTATGAAATACAGGCAGTCTGAAACACAGACAGAAAAACGGTAGCAGCCTTTTGAAATGCTGTGCTTCAGATATATGAGGACGATAGCATGGACAGACAAATATAATAACAAATAGGTTATAGAAATAGTAGGGGAACAAGGATATCTGGGGAAAAAGATAAGAGAAATAGAAGGGCAGAATACGTTTTAAGGAATTTTTGGGGAATAGTATGCGATATATTACAAGCAGAGATAGGAAAAAAGAAGTAAATGTAGACCTAGATCAGATAATAATAGATGCAGACTGTGCAAATTTCAGGGAAATGTGTAGGTTAGTTCAGAATAGGAAACAATGATGGTACGCGTCTAACCAGTTCTAGGACTGAAGACCTAATGATGATGATGAATATGTTATAAAATGAAAGAATTAAATTGTAAAGGCTTCCCAGATTCGTATAAAAAATTTGTAAATGATGTAGCAAATGTATCGAGAATACAACAGATGAAGGGCAGCTCAGCGTCGTTTGTAGAGCGAGAGCCGTGTGAATATTTATTTAGTAATAGCAGCAATGCGAATTATATGACGTTATTGGGAATAATTATTTACCATCCAAGCCAATTTCTAGAAGATCTGGGTGTGAGACAATTGCTCATGCAATTATTTAAAAGATTGGGTATTCTCGATTCCGAATATCACAGGAGATGCTAGTATACAGGGTGGCTTTAGTTTTATGTTATTAAATTTAGGAGGTGATAGAGATTGACTAGCTAAATAAAGCCATTTTACTCGTGGACCGCTTTTTAAATTCTCAACCTAGGTCAACTGTAGTAAAAGTTGTAGGACTGCTGTTTTGTCATATTTATTTATTTATTTAAACATTTCCAACAGGTAAGAACCCAATTATAGGAAACAATACAAAAAAAATTATACGCATGCAATCCTACTTTAACAAATTAAACACTTCTAAGATATAATTTAATGAATTAAAATTTATATCACATCTATGACAAATACTATTATAATTAGAACACATCTCATAAATAGGCGATTTACAACAGAAAATTTGTTCTGGCAGTAGGTATGTGGAACGTGCGAGAATTTCTAGATACTGTTCGAGATGCGTGATATTTGATGAAGGAGACAAGTTCAGCTGAATCAATTTTATCATGGAGTAAATTATAAAGAAAAGTCAAGTCCTATAACTTTTCTACGAGTATCCAAGGAGGATATCTGAAACTTATTCAAAAGCAAATCTTGACTACAACCTTGTGAAGGATATATGCCTTCAGCTTTCCGATAAAGAAACTTAAGAATTTTTTTCTGGACAAGCTCAATCAGTGCTTTGTGGCACTCATAAAGTGGAGACCAAATAATGCAGCAATATTCTAGTTTAGATCGAACTAGTGTTAGATATAAGATTTTCAAAACCTCAATACTTGAAAAATTATTGTAATTTATTATAATAAACCCTAAGATCTTGAAAGATCCACTAACAATTTTGTTGATATGAGGGGTAAATGCAAGTGACGAGTCAAATAAAACTCCAAGATCGCTAGTCTTATAATTCCTCTGTAGAATATGTGATTCAAAGCAGTATGTGAAAACACTAGATTTTAATTTTCTGGTATGCGTAACAACATGACATTTATTAGGGTTAAGATTTAACATATTACTGTTGCACCAAACAGTTAACTGCTGCAACTGTACTTGTAATTTATGACAATCCTCAAGCGAGTGAATCTGTAGGAACAGTTTTAGATCATCAGCATATAGTAGTTTACCACAACTGATATTCTCAACCACATCATTAAAGAAAATAAGAAATAAGGGAGTCCCAAGTTGGAACCTTGCGGAACACCCGAAGTTGCAAGAAAAGATTTAGATTTAAAACCATTATAAGTAACATACTGGATACGTTCTTCTAAATAAGAGCGAAAAAATTTTGTTAGGGTAAAACTGAACCCAAAGGAATATAATTTGGATAACAAGATAGAGTGATTGATATGGTCAAAGGTCTTAGATATATCGGTGTATATTACATCTATCTGACCATTAGCATCCAAAGTTTCAGAGATGACCTGGGTAATATGTAACAGATTAGTTGTTGTCGACCACTTAGAAAAAATCCATGCTGAGATGGGGAAATGGTATGTTTAACAGCTGAGAAAATATGAGTGAAAAGGATCATCTCAAAAACTTTGCAGAAGTTGGACAAAATAGAAATAGGTAATTTTTAATACACGCTGAGTCACTTTCTTTCAGAACTGGACAAATTAAAGAAGATTTCCATTTAGCAGGAAAAGAAGAAGTTTTAAGTGATAAATTAAAGATTAATGATAACGGGTAAGCTAACTCTCCATCACAATCCGTAATTAGAAAAGAAGGAATTTGATAATTTCCTGATGTGAATGTGTTCTTTAATTTGTGCATGTAAAGTTCAACTTCAGAAGCAGAAATATCATTTAAATTCAAATTTAAGTCAGTCCTTGCATTTACACCCTTACAACCTATGATATACAGGTTTGCACGAGGTATATAAACACTGCTGAAATAATAATTATTTATGGTTCCGGGTTGGGACCGTGTTATTTTGTACATTAAGGTCGACGTTTCGCCCACTTTTTTAAAGGGCTTCATCAGGACAATAAAATAATTTTTTTTTAAATTATACAAAAAGAAAAATGATAATATTAAATGGACAAGTTACAATGTGAAGAGAAGAGATACTCCTGAACTAGCAGACTCACTAGCCCATTCATAGCCAAAAGGTGTCTTGTGGCGAAGTAACTGGTGAAAATAACGAAAGTGGTGGTTTATATAGGGCGAGAACTTAATGCATGAGTGATCATGCATAGAGAGGAGTGTCGTAGTGGATCAGGGAGCGTCACGGTTCCGCTGTTGTGAACATAGGCTTGTTTTCCAAATAGGGGAAAGGTAGTAGCCATCGTCTTTGTTTAGATTATTAGAATTTTTATTTATTTCTATGGATTCTCTAATTTTTCTATTGTAGAAAAATGGAATTCTGGCAATTAGTTTCGTCTTGTCAAAGTTGATGGTATGGCCTGTTTCATGTTGGTGTTTGACCACCGCTGAGCGATTGTACTGGCTTGTTCTTAAGCATCGCTTATGCTCGTTTAGTCTAGTCTGTACTGACCGTCCTGTTTCTCCTATGTATATTAAACCGCAACTGCAAGGTATACTATATACGACTGGGGCTTTAAGACTATTTTCGGAATCTTTTGGGGTTGGTAATATTTGTGAAATTTTATTAGTGGGTTTATAGATTGTTTTGATGTTGTGTTTTCGTAGAATTTTGCCAATTCGGTCTGTTACTCTGTGTATATATGGAAGGATTGCTATAGATCGTGTATCGGGATTACAGCGTGGTTTGGGAGTTCGTGTAGGATGCAGATGTCGGTTTATTACTCTGCCAATATCTGAGTTGCGATAGCCGTTTTTTATAAGACTAGTTTTAAGATGGGCCAGTTCATTAGATAACTTTTCTGGTTGTGAAATCTTAATTGCACGGTGGACTAGAGAGTTGATTACCGATGATTTTTGTGAGGGGTGATGATGTGACGACACATGTAGGTATCTGTCTGTGTGTGTGGGTTTTCGATATACGGAATGACCTAGTTGTCCGTTAGGTTTGCGCTCTACCAGAACGTCAAGGAATGGCAGAGTTCCGTTCTTTTCAATTTCTATAGTGAACTTAATATCTTTATGTTCATTGTTTATGTGATCTAGAAAATTATTAAGCGTTTGATGTCCATGGGGCCAGATTACAAAAGTGTCGTCTACATAACGGAGCCAAGTTTTTGGTTTAAGGTCTGTGGATTCTAGAGTCATGGATTCCAAAGTCTCCATGAATATATTGGCCACAATAGGGGACAGAGGTGAGCCCATTGGTGTGCCCGAAGTTTGTTTGTAAAATTGTCCATCGAAAACAAAATAGGTAGAGGTTAAACATTTCTCTATGAGCATGCCCAGGTGCTCAAATTCGTCTTCTTGAGGTAGGAGTTGTTTAATAATGGAGACAGTGTCTATTACAGGTACGTTTGTAAATAGGGATGTTACGTCAAAACTGACTAGTATATCATTTGGGCCTAGCTCAATATTTGCAATCAGTTCTATGAAATGAGTGGAGTTTAAAACATTAGTAGGGGTGTTACCGGAATAAGGTTTTAAGAAATTTGCTAGGTATTTTGCCAGATGGTAGGTTGGTGAGTCAATTGTGCTAACTATCGAACGGAGAGGTACATCCGGTTTATGGACTTTAGGAAGGCCGTACAGGCGAGGTGGTTTAGATTCGCGAGGTATTGTGCGTTTTTGGACAGTTTTGGGAATATTGGAGGATTTGATAAGTGCTGAAATTTCCCGTTCAAGCTTTAAAGTGGGGTCTTTTGTTATAGGAGTGTAGGAACCGTCTTGTAATAATTGTTGAATCTTTTCTTTGTATTCTGTACGGTTTAGAATTACAGTCGCATTACCTTTGTCTGCAGGGAGTATAACAATTTTCTCGTTTGTTCGTAGGTGTTTTAAGGTCGTCATTTCTTGCTTTGTCACATTTTTGTTAGGAGTTTTGGCATGTCGGAGACATTTAGTTGTTTCAAAGCGAATTACGTTGGCATCGTCTTGGGGTAGAGATCGGATCGCTGATTTTACAGAGCTAATGATTTCCTCTGCAGGAATTTTTCTGGGCGCAATTGAGAAGTTTAGTCCTTTGGACGGGATATTTAGTTCGTTTTCGGATAGGATATGTTCTGATCGGTTTATGACGGTATTTGAAGACAGAGTTTTTGGGTAAGATGGTTTGTCGGGGTTTGAAAGGTTTTTGGAAAGTTGCAGGAATTTGCGTAAGTGAGTTTTTGTGGTGAGTTCGGTGGTTTTTTGGGCTTGCAAGTATGAAATTCGGTCAAATAGAGTCCAATCATTGTAGTTAAGCGTGGCGGATAATGTTAGGTGGAGCTGTAGGAGTTGTTTAGACATGTTGTCTATTTCTTTTCGAGTGTTGGAAATTCGTTCACGAAGAAGTGAGAGTTCTGCTCTGTGAACAATTTTTCGGCTGGAATATGTTTAAATGTGGTATTTTATTTTAAGGAAATTTGGAACTATGTCAGAATCGCGACACCGTACCAAAAAAGTGAGTGTACAGAGTAATTTTTGCTAGTGAGTGTCTAAGGTTACTGAAAGTTTTTGTTTCGTTTACAATATCCTCCCCGTAAAGGTTTTTGTGATATTGTCGGAGGCTTTCACGGCCGGAGTCATTATAATTATTTATGGTTCCGGGTTGGGACCGTGTCATTTTGTAAATTAAGGTCGACGTTTCGCCCACTTTTGTAAGGGGCTTCATCAGGACAAAGTTACTTCGCCACAAGACACTTTTGGCTATGAATGGGCTAGTGAGTCTGCTAGTTCGGGAGTAACTCTTCTCTTTACATTGAAACTTGTCTATTTAATATTATCATTCTTCTTTTTATATAATTTAAAAAAAATTATTTTATTGTCTTGATGAAGCCCCTTACAAAAGTGGGCAAAACGTCGACCTTAATTTACAAAATGACACGGCCCCAACCCGGAACCATAAATAATTAGAATGACTCCGGCCGTGAAAGACTCCGACAATATCACTGCTGAAATAACTTCTAAATGCTTCAACAATTGACTCTGGAGTATCATAAACATGATCTTCGTAGAATAACTTGGCTGGTATACGGGTTTTATCACGTTTAGTACAAATAAAGAACCAAAATGATATAGAATCATCCCTAAGTTTATTCTCCATTAGTCGGATATAATTTCTATACGAATTCAGGATCAGACTTTTGGACAAAGCACGTAACCTCTTAAATTCAAAGGAATAATAAACAGTACCCCAGCATTTGTACTTTCTGAAAGCAGTATTTTTCTGTCTAATTAGACTAATAATTTCTGGTGTGAACCATTTTGGGTTTATATAAAGGGACGTATTTATCAAGAAGACCCAATAGTGTATCATAGAATGCATTACAGGCATCATTCGAGCTAACAAAAATATCAAGAAAGGATAGATGTATCTGGAGAGGTAGATGGCAGATATCAGGTTTAATCAAGGGTGACTGATCTTCAGTAATAGCACAAGAAATGTTAAAAAAATTAAATCTAGTAATCTACCTCAAAATTCTGAAGTAGTCGTGCTTTATCATCTTTATAACATTTACTATTATAAAATTGTACATTAAATCACCCAAAATCAAAATTTGATGCAAGGCATATTTATCTAAGTATTCCAGTAACATTTCCAGCATGAGAATAGGTATCGACGGTGGAATGTAAATTTCAAAAATGTAAACAGAGTTAAACTTAATTTTGCATTTACATCCGACAATATCAATACCAGGCAAATTGCGCTTAATAACAGTTAAGTCTAGATACTGTGATAAATAACAATTCCTTATGGCAAGCAAAGATCCACCACCACGTGTGAGACCTGTGTCATGATAAATACTCCCTGTATGTTTGTTGTGGTTTGTTTAGCATTCTTCTTAATCTTCTTTGGGAATTTAACTATTCATAGTTTTTAAAATCAATTTTATTTACGTTTCGATCTATGACATAGGATCGTTGTCAAAATAATAAAAACTTCAAGTTTGACATTTATGCCATAAATTGAAGGTGACTTTGATTTATTGATGTTCGAAATATTTGATTTGAGTACACTAAGAAAAAATTTTGAAAGTTTAAAAGAATGATTGCCTTCAATTTGTGTTGCAGCCTGGGACCGAACCATATACAATCTTCATAGAAAACATTGGTATCTGACAAGTGTAAACCCGCCATATGGTCGCCTCAGAACCATGTTAAAATCTACCAAAGAGATAGCTTAAATCATAATGATTTTCCCCTTCAAAATAAATATAAAAAAACGACTGCTTAGGCCTTTCAATAATGCAATCGCACACTTCTTTAATAACCATCCTCTCAATTGTATAAATAGAAACATGTTAAAAAAGTTTTCCAATTCCCAAGTTATTGAATTTATATAAAATCAACCAATAAGAATTAATCAGCTGATTTCACGTTAAGCGTATTGGCTACCTAAAAAAAGTTGGTCCCAGGCCGTAACACAAATTGAAGGCAATCATTCTTTTAAACTTTAAAAATTTTTGCTTAGTGTACTCAAACCAAATGTTTCGAACATCAATAAATTAAAGTCACCTTCAATTTATGTCATAAATGTCAAACTTGAAGTTTTTATTATTTTGACAACGATCCTAGGTCATGGATCGAAACGAGTGGTTTAATTCCCAAAGGAGATTAAGAACAATTTGATATATCTCTATATCTCCTGGTATCTTCCACGTGTACCGTTTTCTAGCACAATGATGAGATAATATGTTTGTAATGGTTAAATTCTATTCCAAATTGACCTGCACCTTGAAGAAGTTCTAGATTACTGGAACTGGTGGAGTGGCTTCTACGTTCCAGTTATCTAAAGAACCAAACTACAGATAAAACCAAAGTACTAGGATCTTTAGTGAGGAGGCAAACTAGGACAGGTCCCCGTTCGGTAATTAGAGTGGCAAAGACCATAGGGGTCGGTATGGCATTCTAAGACACACTGCTGCGATGTGGAAGGCAACGGGAAACCACCACATTATCTCCCAAGTACACAGCGGACTCAAATTCTTATTAAATATGATGGCATCCTCTGAGGTAAAAAATTCCGGAGGTAAAATAGTCCCCCATTCGAATTTTCGGGAGGGGACTACTTCGGGGGATGTGAGTGAAAAGTATAGAAAAAAGAGTCGTTAACATTCTGCGAGTCGCAGCGTGGAATGTCAAAAGTATGTAGAAAACAGTAAAAATAGGAGAGATAGGATGATAAGCCACATACTAAGTGGCGTGAGAGAATAGTGCGAAATATAATAGAAGCAGACATAGGAAAAAAGAGAAGTGGGGGTAGACCTAGGTTAGACTATTGCACACAGATAGTGAAAGATATAGACAATAAGAATTTTAGTAAAATGTGCAGGCTAGCTCAGAATAGAAATCAATGGAGGTACGCGACCAATCAATTCCAAGATGGAAAACCCAATGACAAAAAAAATAACTGTACTTAAACCTGATGATAACTATAAGTAACTACAGGTATTGGTTTTGTAATAGTCTCAACTAATGTTAATTGTGCGAAAGGATTTCCTTGGTAACCACAGGCTGCTTAACCCCCTTCAGATACTATTGAATCTTGGTGAAATAGGGCATACAATTAGGAAACAACAGAAGGGTAACCAACCTGTATCTAAGCTGTGGGAATTTCAGGGAACGGTGAAGGCTAGCTCAGAATAGAAGTAACTGAAGGTACGTGTCCAACCAGTTTGAAGATGGCAAACCTAATGACGAAAAAAATAATTGCACTTAAATCTGATGATTATTATAAACAACTACAGGGGTTGGTTTTGAAATATTTTCAACTAATGTTGATTTTGCAAAAGGGTATATTGGAAAACTTTTAATTCGGCAAATGTTCAAATGTCGGGGTATCTTGGTAGCCGCAGGCTGCTTAACCCCATTCACACTACGGGAAAATAGGTTATATATTTGTAGAAGAAGCAGACAAAAACGGTAAAAGTCTTTTGGAATGTTGTACTTCAAATGTATGAAGATGATAACATGAACGGACAAAGTTAAGAACAAAGAGTTATAGAAATAGTAGGAGAATACAGATATCTGTGGAAAACTAAAAAAAATAGGAGAAATAGAAAGGCAGGATACGTTCTAAGGTATTTTCGGGTACTAGTGCGAGATATATTACAAACAGAGATAGAAAAAAAAGAGGTAGAGATAGACCTAAATCAGACTATTGCATGCAGGTAGTGAAAGATACAGACTGTGGAAATTTCAGGGAAATGTGCAGATTAGCAAAGAATAGGAAACAATGAGAGTATGCGTCTAACCAGTTCCAGGACTGAAAACTTAATGATGATGATCTAAATATAGAAATTTGTTTATAATAATACTTATACACTTTGGGTGAAAATACACTTTTGGTACACAAAATTTGTAATTTTTAATAAGCAAATAAAATACTTTATTTTTAGCGCAAATTACTTGGATATTGCTCCACAGCATGCAAGCGTAATTCTAGGATTCTCTAATACATTTGCTACGCTACCTGGAATGATCAGTCCAATGTTGACGGGATATATAGTTAAAACTGGGGTAAGTATAACTTCCATACAAATAGATGTATAATATTTTCTAATCTAGAGTGCAGCAGAATGGAGATTGGTGTTTCTTATTGCTAGTGGAATATACGTTACGGGGGCCATTTTATACGGATTCATGGCATCTGGGGAGTTGCAGCCATGGGCAAAGAAAACCGAACCTCCAACATTATTAACAGTTGAATTTACGAATCGAACAATAACAACTATAAGATGATGTATGCATTAGAGTCAGTATTTTCAGTTAAAAATGTTGAATTTAAAAAGTTATTGACTGACAATAAATCGATTAAAATATTTCAATTATACAATAAATGCTTGTGGATATTTAAGACTTAGAAATCTAGTTTGTTGTCATACTGATTTTGTATTATTCATTCTAAAAGTAATTCAACCATTAAAAATTGTTAAGCATATTTTATGCATGTCACCACAGTTGTAGCTAGAAATAAACAATCGAAATCAGTATTAGATTAGCAATATAGTTTATCTTGTCCAACACATGAAGTTAATGGTTTGCGCTCTCATTCACTAATACGTAGGACTATTTGCGTTCTCATCTATCTTTTTAATACTTTTTAGTGTTTGCGCTCTTAGAATCGAGCATTCATTGATTTAATGGTTTTTAAAATCATTTCCTGATAAAAAATGACGTATTCATGTCTGAATAAAGAAAGTTCTAGATTGTTCATTTAAAATTCATAAAGTGAATTAAAATGATATTTCGATAAACGCCGAAGTCGATGTATATGATTAATTAAAGCTTTAATTGCTTTATTTATCGCTTGTAAATGCAAAAGATTTGCATTGTTTTTTTACACGGATATTTTACACACGGGGTAAATATTTATTACATAAATAACCAAAGCTTTTAATTGCTTTCAAATGCAAAAAAACTGCATCCTAACAATTGTAAGAAAAGACAAGTTCTAACGCATATGAAGTGAATGGGTTTTCATCTTACAATTAATTTGTGTTCTAATAAAGTTCATATCTTTAAAACGTATGTAATGCGTTTTAAGATATCTCAAGAGTAATTATTTTTCCAGTTTGCTTTTTATTTGGGTGGGTTTTATTTATGGAATTTGGGTTTCAATAATCTCTCATGACCTCCTTATCACGTCAATATAGACATAAATTTCAGTAAATTGAACAATTTCACTCTTACAGTTACTATTAATGGAACAAGTTATCTTAAGAAAGTGTAGTATTGACTTTTAAGCCATTTTCAAAAAGTGTTTGAATAGTCGCGGAAGTGCTGTAAAAAAACGAAAATTGCAACAGTTACTTTATTCTTCTAATTGTATAATACGCGCGTATCGTTTGCCTGAAAAGAATTTGATTGAAAATGGTAGGCAGTGAATGTTATCATTCTATAGCCAATAATTTTACACATTCAGCATCTGGAGTATCTTCTGATTGGAACAGAACGGGCGATGACGGCTGTTGATCAACTCCACGTGAACTATTATCCATTATAATTCAAAAGAAAAGGGACGAGTAATCGGATAATAGAAACAGCATCTTAATGGTCAAGAGTCAGACCTCTGCCTGACGATGATTCATTCCAATTCCGTTTATAATCCTACTCAGACAGACTCGACATTATCTTACAATTTGTTGTGTGTTTTAGTGTTATATGAAACTAAGTGTACTTTGATATAAATAATATAAATTATAATAAAGCATTATTTCAAAAAATCCAAGATAATAATTTATCTTATAGAGGTAAAAGGTGTTCATTATTGTGGTAATTGAATGGTTTGCTCTTCAGAAAATTACAATAAAAAGGACAAGTAATACTAATGCTATAAGTTAGTATTTTCCGTTGTTTCAATGAAAGCGAGGGAGGCTATTCCATCACAACCATCACATTCGACTGATGGATTTGAAGATGTAGAACCTACTTCATCATTGTTTTCGTTAGTAACTGCTGTAAAAAGACTCCATTAAAGTCTGTAATTATGACATTGGTCAGGCCGTTGACTGGATGACTTTAAAAAATATGATTATATCAAAAATATGTGGGTTCCCAAAAACAACTATTTATTTCCATTTTCTGAACATAATAAAAACGACAAAATAGTTAAGCATTACATAAGGAATGAAACTCTTGAAAAATATAAGTGGATTACTTTTTCCGATCTGAAGAAAAGACTTTTTTGTAAGCACCGCCTGCTTTTTGCAAATTGTACCGATAGAAATAAAACGACCATTTTGTAAAGTTTGGCTACAAAACCAGTAACAAAGTTTGATAAATTGTATGGCAAGGATGGTGTGTTAGACAAGCATAATACACATCAGTATCACATGGAAGTAATTCTAAAAAGCGATAATTTTGTAAAATGCTACGAAATCCATTATCAGATATACAAAATTTGTTAGACTGCTTGAGCAAAGCAAGTAGAAATGTTACATGCCGAAAATCGGCCTGTAAACATTTCTGTAAGTTTCTAATTTGCAAGTGAATTCGCGCCAATAATTTAAAAAACTTGTGCGTGCATTTCCGTTACTTTAGATAGTTGCGTTGGCGCTAGAGATTGCGCAGACGCAGAGTGGAAAGGGAGTGATGATTTCCGTCACGTCGGTACTAGTCAACTAAACGTTGTGGTTAAATGTGTGCCTTTGTCTTCTTTTTTTTAGGTAATGTAGATTTCTTTCATCTCTACCTGATATCGTTACTCCTACCTGTATTCCTTTCGTACCTCTACAACAAGAAGGCAAATTTAAATCTGACTTCAACGAGGGGGCAAAGGACGACCCACGCCCATAACGCCCTACTGCCGCGAGTGTAGCTGCCATGTTGTGAAGAGCTCCACAGTTTACGTGAGTACCTTTTGTCTTCTCTTATAATTAAAATAAACATTTTTTGCATGTGATATAGTAATTTGAAACATTAATATGACGTAACACCTTATTGCGCAACATTATGCATGTATTTATTATTGTTACCAACTGTCGTAGTGGCTCTTATACATTGTGCATCGGGACTTTAAAAGTATACCTTAGAGTATAGAACCTAAATATAACAGAAAATAATAGAAATAGGCTTAAATCAATTTGCAAGGCAAGATATAGCTTTTCGTAGTCATGGAGGTGATGGACTGTTGTTACCATTGGAAGTAGAAAAAGGCCGTTCGACAGTGAATAAAGGAATTTTCGGAAACTTCTACGATTTAGAAACGAAGCAGGAGATAAAAATTTAGAAAACCATTTGAAGAACACATCATCATGCGTCACATGTATCAGTAAAAGAATACAAAATGACCTAATTGAATGCTGTAAAGATGAACTTTTGTCTGTAATTATAAAAAAATTAGTCATTCTAAATATTACAGTATTATGTTTGACGAGACTACTGATATTTCACATACTTCTCAGATGTTAATTGTTATAAGATACTTAGAAAAAAACATAGTACGAGACGATTTTGTATCATTCATAGATTTGTCATTCTCAAAACTACGAGCTGAATCAGAATCCTGATACATTAGAACCGTTTTGAAGGGTAAAATTTTAGAATAAACTGATTAAAACAGATAAAAAAATTTGGTTTGCCATTGTAGAATTGTGTAGGAATTTGTGCAAATGGGTGCACTGTAATGGTATCAATACAACAAGGGGAAGTTCAAGAAGTTCAACAACAAATAAAACTAGCTGTAAGGTGCCCATGTTTTAGTCATGCTCTGAATTTATGTTCATCAAAATCGACAAATGTACAAAGTGTGAGAATGCTCTAGGAGTAATGAAAAAAGTCATAGCATTCTTTACGGCTTCTTCTAAGTGCAATTACGTTCTTAAACACACATTAGGTGGGCAGCTTACTGGATTGTGTGAAACAAGATGGATCAAGCGGCACAATTCCATTCTGCAGTTTAAGACTTTTATCGACAACATTTTGCAAGCTTTACATTTAATTGCTGAATGCAGGATTAAAGAGAATCATGTAGCAAAGCAAAGCCTAGCACTCTCAAGTTGCGACTTTATTATTGCTTTGTTTTGTTTGAGTAATGTACTGACAATAACTTTACCTTAAAGTAAATTATTACAAACAAGAAATGTGGAAATAACTTCAACAGAAAGTGCAGTACTTAACACTGTTCTGATTTTGAAGTACAGACGTGAAAAGGCATAAACTAACTTTAATGTCCTACTAAAAGAAATTTAGGTTTGTTTTGAAAAATTGAAGGTGGAATTTTCCACTCCTTAATTGAACAAATTTATAAAAAATCGTCCTAATCCCGAGGTTCATTCAACCGCAGAATACTACCGAGTTGCGGCATATATTCCCTTAATGGAAAGCATCATTTCCCACATAGAAAATCTTTTCAAACAAGATTCAATGTATTTATTTTATCTTCAAATATGTATTCCAACTTTACTATTGCAAAAAAATAAAGAAGTCATTAATTCCGCCACCAAAAATTTAACTAGCACATATGAACCTCTAATTAGGGAAAATAAAGGGGTGTTAAGTGTAACATTTTATTCTGAATTAGATTTATTGCAAATGAAATGGAAACAACACTGTAATAAAGTGGATGTTCCAAGTGATAGTCTAACTGCTCTTTCAATGCGACAAAAATATGTATCCAACAGTACATGAATTTCTAAAAATTTTGTGTACTCTTCCAGTTAGTGTAGCATCAGCTGAAAGAAGTTTTCTGAACTTAGGCGTTTAATACTTGGTTGAGGTCTACTATGGGCAAAGAACGGCTAACTGGGCTCGCACTTATGAGTATTCCCAGGACATTGTAATAAACGAAGAAGATATCATTGGCCGTTTTTCAAAAACCGGAGTGAGAGACTTGCTATCTAATTTTTTGCTATTTTCCATGTTTTGCTTAATTAATGTATTTTAATAACATTCCTTTTTGTCGATGTATATTAAATATGCATTTTGTACTAAAGTAGTTTTCTGAAATAGCCGTGGTCCTCCTCAAAATCAGATATATGACCGCCACTGACAGTATGAAGGGTAAAGGTTATAGCCATATTGCTTACATTCCAGAAAAATGATGAATGAAGATTCAGGATAATGAAGGTATATTCTTATCGGTTTGGACTACTTTACGAAGTACGCAATTGCTACTCCTTTAAAAAGTAAAACAGGTCCAGAAGTTACAGAAGTAAGGAAAATTTATTTTGCAAACGGACAAAAGCAAGAAATTATATAACTTATGAAACAATATAGTACAAACAAATACTTCACATATATTGTAGTCAAAACCGGTATGACAGAACATCTTATCAAAACAAACTCTGCAAGACTTTCCACTTGCAGGTGGATGGAAATTTTATCTAAAATTATGGAAAAATAAAACAACACTAAACATCGGTCCATTGAAATGCCACCTGTGCAAGCAGAAGAATGCCCGGAAAGAATACAACTTCATACTGCTGACAGTGATGCAACAAACCGAAGAAAATTGCATAAGGTCGGTAACATACCCCGTATTTCCAAATATAAAGCTGTCTTTTACAAAGAACATCGTCTGAACTTGAGCACGGAACTATTCTGAATTGTTAAAGTGCGACAAACTGTGTCTATAACTTATCTATTGGAAGATTTGGAAGGACAACCTAGGTGCTTTTTAATTACATTACGAGGATATTCAGCCTGCAGCACCCGATGCATACCTGATGAAAAAAGCTATACGAGAACGAATCCATGGGCAGGAACTACTGCTTGCATGGCTGAGTAGGGGCAGAAGCTGAATTAATACAACATATTCGATATGGAGCATATGGGTTTGATTTAAGTTTGGACATTTATTAATCAGATAAAGAGAATTACATGGCTTACATCCTGGATATACAAGGGTTCCAGTATAAAACAAGCGAATTTTTCATTAAAAAAGTGGTAACTTGTGAATCCTCGGTCCATTGAATATTATCGGGTCGAGGCGATCAAATTTAAAATAAAATAGATCTTCCGTGGAAGTTGGATTTGCTTTATGCCTTGGTCTTCAACCTGTTTGCTGTACCAGAATGTATGCAAACTATGCTGTAAAAATGGGGTACGTCGAATGAGAGACTGCAATTTTTAAGTGGAAATTAAAATTATACAATTTGTTCAAGACACTTAACACATCAGATTGAATGGATTACCTAGTGTAGATAGTGTTGTTGATATACAATTGGATCGAGAAGTTAAATTCATATGGCAGCCAAAACATGTAATAAAAGTGTATGGGTGGTAAATAAATTTCAGGATGCGAATTGGTTCTATTTAAAAATTGACAAAGACAGAAATGTTATTGTTTTGAATGAGTATGAATGCTTCAAGCTATTAAATTTGTGAAAACTAATATGTTATAAAATAAAAGAATTAAATTGTAAAGGCTTCCCAGATTCGTATAAAAATTTGTAAATGATGTAACAAATGTATCAGGAATACAACAGATGAAGGGTAGCTCAATATCGTTTGTAGAACGAGAGTCGTGTGAATATTTATTTAGTAATAGCAGCAATGCGAATTATATGACGTTATTGGGAATAATTATTTATCATCCAAACCAATTTCTAGAAGATCTAAATGTGAGACAATTGTTCACGCAATTATTTAGAAGATTGGGTATTCTCGATTCCAGATATCACAGGAGATGCTAGTATACAGGCTGGCATTAGTTTTATGTTATTAAATTTAGGTGATAGAGATTAACTAGCTAAATAAAGCCATTTTACTCTTGGACCGCTTTTTATATTCCCGACCTAGGTCAACTGTAGTAAAAGTTGTAGGACTGCTGTTTTGTCATATTTATTTATTTATTTAAACATTTCCAACAGGTAAGAACCCAATTACAGGAAACAATACAAAAAAAATTATACGCATGCAATCCTACTTTAACAAATTAAACACTTCTAAGATATAATTTAATGAATTAAAATTTATATCACATCTATGACAAATACTATTATAATTAGAACACATCTCATAAATAGGCGATTTACAACAGAAAATTTGTTCTGGCAGTAGGTATGTGGAACGTGCGAGAATTTCTAGATACTGTTCGAGATGCGTGATATTTGATGAAGGAGACAAGTTCAGCTGAATCAATTTTATCATGGAGTAAATTATAAAGAAAAGTCAGTCCTATAACTTTTCTACGAGTATCCAAGGAGGATATCTGAAACATATTCAAAAGCAAATCTTGACTATAACCTTGTGAAGGATATATGCCTTCAGCTTTCCGATAAAGAAACTTAAGAATTTTTTTCTGGACAAGCTCAATCAGTGCTTTGTGGCACTCATAAAGTGGAGACCAAATAATGCAGCAATATTCTAGTTTAGATCGAACTAGTGTTAGATATAAGATTTTCAAAACCTCAATACTTGAAAAATTATTGTAATTTATTATAATAAACCCTAAGATCTTGAAAGATCCACTAACAATTTTGTTGATATGAGGGGTAAATGCAAGTGACGAGTCAAATAAAACTCCAAGATCGCTAGTCTTATAATTCCTCTGTAGAATATGTGATTCAAAGCAGTATGTGAAAACACTAGATTTTAATTTTCTGGTATGCGTAACAACATGACATTTATTAGGGTTAAGATTTAACATATTACTGTTGCACCAAACAGTTAACTGCTGCAACTGTACTTGTAATTTATGACAATCCTCTAGCGAGTGAATCTGTAAGAACAGTTTCAGATCATCAGCATGTAGTAGTTTACCACAACTGATATTCTCAACCACATCATTAAAGAAAATAAGAAATAAAAGGGAGTCCCAAGTTGGAACCTTGCGGAACACCCGAACTTGCAAGAAAAGATTTAGATTTAAAACCATTATAAGTAACATACTGGATACGTTCTTCTAAATAAGAGCGAAAAAATTTTGTTAGGGTAGAACTGAACCCAAAGGAATATAATTTGGATAACAAGATAGAGTGATTGATATGGTCAAAGGTCTTAGATATATCGGTGTATATTACATCTATCTGACCATTAGCATCCAAAGTTTCAGAGATGACCTGGGTAATATGTAACAGATTAGTTGTTGTCGACCACTTAGAAAAAATCCATGCTGAGATGAGGAAATGGTACGTTTAACGGCTGAGAAAATATGAGTGAAAAGGATCATCTCAAAAACTTTGCAGAAGTTGGACAAAATAGAAGTAGGATGGTAATTTTTAATACACGCTGAGTCACCTTCTTTCAGAACTGGACAAATTAAAGAAGATTTCCATTTAGAAGGAAAAGAAGAAGTTTTAAATGATAAATTAAAGATTAATGATAACGGGTAAGCTAACACTCCAGCACAATCCCTAATTAGAAAAGAAGAAATCTGATAATTTCCTGATGTGAATGTGTTCTTTAATTTACGCATGTAAAGTTCAACTTCAGAAGCAGAAATATCTTTTAAATTCAAATTTAAGTCAGTTCTTGCATTTACACCCTTACAACCCATGATATACGGGTTTATACAAGGTATATAAACACTGCTGAAATAACTTCTAAATGCTTCGACAATTGACTCTGGGGTATCATAAACATGATCTTCGTAGAATAACTTGGCTGGTATACCGGTTTTAGCACGTTTAGTACAAATAAAGAACCAAAATGATATAGAATCATCCCTAAGTTTATTCTCCATTAGTCGGATATAATTCTATACGAATTCTGGATCGGACTTTTGGACAAAGCACGTAACCTCTTAAATTCAAAGGAATAATAAACAGTACCCCAGCATTTGTACTTTCGGAAAGCAGTATTTTTCTGTCTAATTAGACTAATAATTTCTGGTGTGAACCATTTTGGAAAGTTATGTCTATTGGGTTTATATAAACGGACGTATTTATCAAGAAGACCCAATAATGTATCATAGAATGCATTACAGGCATCATTCGAGCTAACAAAATTATCAAGAAAGGACCAGTTAGTCATTAGTAAAGCTTGATACAAATTCAGATAACCGGCTTTCCTAAAATTATATGTTTTAGCATCTCCAGGGGTTACTACTTGATAGTGTAGCAGCTAGATGTATCTGGAGAGGTTAGGTTAGATATCAGGTTTAATCAAGGGTGACTGATCTTCAGTAATAGCACAAGAAATGTTAAAAAAATTAAATCTAGTAATCTATTTTTACTATTAATAATATGTTGTATTGTTCCACAACTAGAAATCTCTCAAAATTCCAAAGTAACCGTGCTTTATCATCTTTGTAACATTTACTATTATAAAATGGTACATTAAAATCACCCAAAATCAAAATTTGATGCAAGGCATATTTCTCTAAGTATTCCAGTAACATTTCCAGCATGAGAATAGGTATCGACGGTGGAATGTAATTTCAAAATGTAAACAGAGTTAAACTTAATTTTGCATTTACATCCGACAATATCAATACCAGGCAAATTGCGCTTAATAACAGTTAAGTCTAGACACTGTGATAAATAACAATTCCTTATGGCAAGCAAAGATCCACCACCACGTGTGAGACTTGTGTCATGATAAATACTCCCTGTATGTTTGTTGTGGTTAGTTAGCATTCTTCTTAATCTTCTTTGGGAATTGAACCACTCATAGTTTTTTAAAATCAACTTTATTTACGTTTCGATCCATGACCTAGGATCGTTGTCAAAATAATAAAAACTTCGAGTTTGACATTTATAACATAAATTGAAAGTGACTTTAATTTATTGATATTCGAAATATTTGGTTTGAGTACACTAAGCAAAAATTTTGAAAGTTTAAAAGAATGATTGTCTTCAATTTGGTGTTGCGGCCTGGGACCGAACCATATACAATCTTCATAGAACAACATTGGTATCTGACAAGTGTAAATCCGTCATAGGGTCGCCTCAGAACCATGTTAAAATCTACCAAAGAGATAGCTTAAATCATAATGATTTTCCTTCTCAAAATAAATATAAAAGAAACGACTGCTTAAGCCTTACGGTAACGCAATCGCACACTTCTTTAATAACCATCCTCTCAATTGTATAAATAGAAACATGTTAAAAAATGTTTCCCAATCCCCAAGTTATTGAATTTATATAAAATTCACCAATAAAAATTAATCAGCTGATTTCACGTTAAGCATATTGGCTACCTAAAAAATGTCGGTTCCAGGCCGCAACACAAATTGAAGGCAATCATTCTTTTAAACTTTCAAAATTTTTGCTTAGTGTACTCAAACAAAATATTCACCTTCAATTTATGTCATAAATGTCAAACTTGAAGTTTTTATTATTTTGACAACGAACCTAGGTCATGGATTGAAACGTAAATAAAATTGATTTTAAAAACTATGAGTGGTTTAATTCCCAAAGAAGATTAAGAAGACTGTGTCATGATAGTTACGATCTGATCTATATACAACATACTGCTCCGGAAAAATTTCTGAATCTATTATATCAACAGTTAGCCACGTCTCTACTAATGCAACAATATTATATTCACAGTCGTGGACAGCTGCAAAAAAAGGAGTAAGTTTACTTCTGATGCCTCGGACATTTTGGAAGTAGCACCAAGAGATGTTCTTGTTCTTTGGCATATTGCCTCTACTTAATTGCTACTTTGGAATTTGGATATACTTGGTACGACTTTTCAATTTGTCAACAGCAGATATATAAGATGGGCAATGCGGATCAGATGCAGCATGCAAAATAGACCTAGTTTGATTAGTGGTATTGTTAAAGCGAATACAGTTTCCGCATATGAGCTGAGTAGCAGTGCACAACTTAGTGTCATGTCCCTCGGCGCATAATGAGCAGACAGGAATGTCATTCTTGCACTCATTCGAATTGTGACCTATAGAAGCGCATTTGAAGCACCTTCTAACATGGAAAGATTCCTTGATCGTACATCGCTTTAAGCCAATATATAGTTTACTTTTAATCATAACTGTATTAAATGTAATTGGATCGACTTCAAGCACAATATTAATGAGATTATTTTTAACATCAATTTTACGGACTAACATTTGTGCCCATTTCATTAATGCTAATAATATGATTACTTAATTCATCATTGTTAGATGGAAGTTCATCTTTAAAACCACCAAAAATAATTATTTTGGGGTTAATCCTTTTAGAAGTAAGACTTACATATTTATCGGCAAGTTTTGTATTAATTAAATCAAGTAACTGTCCAGCACAATTTTTATCAGGACAATGGAATGCTGCAACACCATCCATTCCACGTTTGATAGCGTTAATACGAATTTTCATTTTATTAAGCATTATAGCCTTACTTACATCACCCACAGTAAGATCCGATGACTGTTTATTCTTTGGTTTAACAATTAAAATTAAATTATCATCAAACTGTTTTACTAGAAACAAAGTCATAAGTGGCTTGTTTTTTAAGAAGTGGTGTAAGTGCAAGATCAATAACTTCTTGCATTTTAACAGTATGATCAAGTGCCTCATGTAATTGTTTGTGTGAGATAATTTATTTAACAGGATTAACATCATCATCCAGAGAGCAAGCAGGTACATCAGCCCTATCAGTAGCAGTAGTAACTGGACTTTCAGAAATAATAGCATCAGGTAAATTAAAAACTTTTTCTTGAGTATATATTTCTTTTTTAGCAATTGATGCAAAAGTAACAGTATCTTTTGGCATACAAGTTGTTGACACCTGGCTAAGCAAATGTTTATCACTTGGTTTTGATATCAGGTTAGTGTTGCTATCTTTCAAAGCATTTATTAATAATTTTAATTCTACCAATTCATCCATCAATCCTTTAGTTTTGGATTCAACAAGAATCCCAACAATATTTTCAAACTGATTACTTTTCATAAAGTTAATTACTTTATCACAATGGATATGTTTAGTACATTCCAAAATATTCCGGGCAGATTCATTAGTTGCACATATGGTGAAATTTTTGTGATTGCACTTATCACATAGGTAACTAACGGCCCCCTTTCTATCACTGCATGATAGATGACTCTATCCTTACAAATTTTACACTGTAGATATTTATTCACAGCACATTTATCACAATAAATACAACTTTTTGGTTCAGTATCATCAGAAAGCTCATTAGTTTTGGCCATCTTGTTTAAAAAAAAAGTTTTATCAGAAACAACTTATGTGGGCAAGTGCTAGCCTGAATCATATAACGCACTGAAATGATTTTACAATAAGTGTTTGAAATTTCCACCGCATCTGCAAGTTTGTTGTAGGTATAATTCTCGGGTTTTCGTATTTTCAAAAAACAACTCATTAAGCTACTAACGCAACAAAAAACGCCAATTACTTAGATCCAATTACAATTAAGTCACAACACCACGTTTAAGTTCATTACCTAAGCATGTAGGCAAACACACACACACACTTACATCTAAACCCGGTTACGAGCTATGTAAGGAAAAAGAACATTTAACTTAAAGTAGCAATTGTAACTATCCAAAATGTACATTAGACATCCAATAGGCACAGTCGACCACATCAGCATTATGGAATATTATTTTTTGTTGTGATTATTATCTAAACATGCGAATTTTAGAAAGAAATTTAAACTTATTTCTAAAGTGCCTTGAGTTATTTCGTTTGGTAGCAAAAATGCACTCTATTTCACTAATTTAAGTTTGCTGAAGTACACGACTTAATTGGTCAACTTTAAAACAAGATGTAATTGTATATTATATTTGGTACCTTAGTCAACATTTCAGTGGTTTTAAAACAATTTTAATACTTTTCTTGTGTGTCCATTTGTAGCTAAATTGTTTGCTTTAGACACCAAGTTTATTACAATTTTGTTTGTCTTATCGGTCTCTACACCCCCTTTAAATTATTGACATAAAACTTATGCTACCTGTATATTTGATAAAATCATAATGAAGTTTGTTTTGCCTATTGTTAAAGATGTACATGACACACTTAATAATTTTTAATATCTTTTTCCCTGCCTTAGTCGTAAGTGACACTTACGTCACTGAGACAACCTATTGTAAGTTGCATTTACTAGGATGGCTGTGAAGCGGGACGTTAATTTTTACTTACTTTCCTTGGGACGTAAGTGATTGTTATCCAAATGAAAGAACCCATGGCTACAAATTCATGGTTAGGGGTCTAAGCCTAAATTAAATAATTCTCTATTCTTGGTTGAATTTTAAACTTTATTTAAACCCATGTTTTATGACTTAGGACTGACTGCACCACTTCGGCTTAAATGCTTGACACAGTAAAGTGTCCCTTAAGTTGTCAAATTTACAATATATTATTGGAAACGTTGATGCCATTTGAGAAATCTAAATTTGGCAACTTAAGCGACACTTTACCCAGTCAAGCACTTAAAGCAAGCGGTGGAAACGGCCTTCAGAAGTAGGAAAAATACAATAGAAAACACCTCAGTAAACATTTAATATCCAACAACTGTATAAACTTAGAAAATAATTAAACAAACGATGGGAATTATTTAATATTTTCGAAAACCAATACGATGAACTTGATTTATTTTTAATGTTGAGCGTAAATGTGCAATTTGTGCAGCTAGCAACATTTATCAAACTGGACATATTATTAGAGTCTATTATATTAACAATACGTTTAGAAACATCAACATTTTGCAATGAAGATTGTGGTGCATCGACAGTAATAACAAAGGAATTTTGATTTTCAATTGCTTTTGATTTTATTTATTTATTGAAATTGAAATATATATAGAGCAAGCCCTAATTACATATTTCACTAAATTAATTAATGTGATATACATACTAAAATAATATAATACAATACAAAACAATATGAATGATTTTGTAATGCATAGTAAGTTATTGTTATGTATACATGTGTAGTGTGTACGCGCATACGTATGTATGTGTATCTATGTTTGTGTGTATGTGTATGTGTGGTTGTGAATATTAATGGCTAATTAATTTTTGCAATATCTTTTTAAACTCATATTCATTACTTGAGAATAATAATAATGATTTGTTGTTATTGTTAAAGTTATATACTGCTAGTACTTTTAGAATTGGCAAATTGCACCTCAATTCTGTTCTAAATGTCGGAACATAAAATAGGTTTTTGAGACGACCAGAATGTGCAGGGACAGAAAAACCTATTTCACTTAGTACATATGGACAATCAATTTGATTATTTAGAATTTTATATAAAAAGGAAAACCTTTGTTCGACGTTTGGAAATTTTATTAATCGCGAATATTTTCCGAGCATTACTGTACGAGTTGAATCCTATATGTGTACTAAATTTTTTGTAGTAAATGTATGATATAAACTTATAATAGTTTCAAGTAGTTGTGATTGAATTGCAGTTCCAGGATCCCAAACAATAATAGAAAGTTCTAATTTGGAGCAAACCAAAGAGGTATACAGCAGCTTGATGCAATCTACATTAGTAAATGACTGGAGTTTCTGATAATGAAACCTGATGCTATCGATTTAGTGTGACCATCAAAATTTAAGTTTGTTTTAAATTGTACTCCCATGTCTATTTTGTCATTCACCTCTTTTAGTCTATTTTTTGTTATTGAATAATTAAACTTTATTTTATGTTTAGTAATAAGTATGACATTTTCTCACATTTGTTAATATTGAAGTATAATTTATTATCATCACACCAAATATATATATTGTCCAGATCTGCTTGTAATACATCACAATCAGAGTCACTCTTTATTTCCTTGTATATTTTCAAGTCGTCTGCAAATAAAAGATATTTACTATTACAAATGGACTATGGTAGATCATTAACAAAGATAAGAAATAAAAGAGGACCAAGATTGCTTCCTTGTGGTACACCTGAGGTTGGAGTGAAGCATTGAGAGTCTGTTTGTATGTCACAGACGATTTCCTATTAGATAGATAAGATGCAAGTAATTCAATTATTGGTAATGAAAATCCGTAAAAGCCAATTTTGCTAACAGTATGCCATGATTCACATTATCAAATGCCTTAGCAAAGTCTGTATATGTATCACATCAACCTGCCCTTTCCTGTCTAACACTTCACTGACAAAATCTATTAAAATTAACAGATTTGTGGTGGTTGATCTTTTTGTCATAAAACCATGCTGATGTGGGTCAATTGAAGAATTAACATGACTAAATATCTGTTTGTAAATAATTTGTTCAAAAATTTTTGCCGCACATGATAGAACAGAAACAGACCTATAGTTGCCAATTAGGTTTGTTGCACCTGATTTATGAATTGGAGTAACTTTGGCAAGTTTTCATTGTTCGGGAAAAGTATTCGTTTTTAATAATAAATTAAACAGTGTACAAAGCGTATATTTTAGTATATCGGCACATCCCTTGAACACATATGGAGGTATTCCGTCAGGTCCTGCAGCTCGTTTTGGTTTTAACTAGTGTAATGCTTGCTCCACTTCTTCAATTGTGATGCTGTATAGAGTAAATATGTCATGTGGGCTTTCATTTAAGATCGCTTTATATTGCTAGAGCTATAATTTGAATGATTACTGTACACTAATAACAAATATTCCGCAAAAGCATTAATTATTGTATGTATAGAATTCAAGTCATGATTTTTATAAGAGTATGTTGTTGATACTGCGCAGTTTTTTTTATTGTTTGAAATATAATTCCAGAAAGCTGCAGGATTTCTTTGAATAGTTTCTTCTACACCTTTTATGTAGTCTTTATATGCTTCTTTAATTTTTACTTTAGTATGAGCATGCAGAGTTTTAAACTTTGTTAGGTGATACTCAGATGTACTCTTTAGACCATGATGATAATTTTTTTCTTTGACCAGACTAATCAATTGTTTATTAAACCATGGAGGATATTTGGTAGTCTTTTTATTTTTACTATTTTATTATTTTTACGATGAACGAACGTAGCATAAATTTTTTGGAGATTGTGGTTACATTTCCATTCAAAATTCTCTCAGCAGCTTCATTTTTACATTTCAGGGAATCTGCAACATATCCTTCTGCTATTGTGGATAATATCCATCTGCCATGACGCTTTAGACTAAGTATATCCCACCCCTCCTGAATTGGCCAACAACGTGGCTGATGTTTGTCGAAAAGCATGACTGTATAAAGAATACTCCCTGTATGTTTGTTGTGGTTTCTTTAGCATTCTTCTTAACATAAAATTAGAAATCTCTTAATTGTATAAATAGAAACATGTTAAAAAATGTTTTCCAATACCCAAATTATTGAATTTATATAAAATTCACCAATAAAAATTAATCAGCTGATTTCACGTTAAGCGTATTGGCTACCTTAGGAAAGTCGATCCCAGGCCGCAACACAAATTGAAGGCAATCATTCCTTTAAACTTTAAAAATTTTTGCTTAGTGTACTCAAACCAAATATTTCAAACATCAATAAATCAAAGTAACCTTCAATTTATGTCATAAACGTCAAACTTGAAGTTTTTATTATTTTGACAACGATCCTAGGTCATGGATCGAAACGTAAATAAAGATCATTTTAAAAACTATGAGTGGTTTAATTCCCAAAGAAGCTTAAGAAGAATACTGTATAAAGAAGTGGTTCTGGCAGATTTAAAAAGATAGCTATAATCGAGGGAATCTTGGAAAACGTATTCTTTCCTATAGGTTGATTGAAACACTTTCCTGCAGAAAATTTCAAAAATAATCTTGTTTGTTTCATAGCTTTTGCAGACCATATATTTCTAGCAGCAAGGTATTTCCTTACAATTGGAAAATATCCAACTCCATGTTTATTGTTATTGATAATGGTAAAGGTGCGTGAAGTGTTGTTCTGTGTTTTATGTAGGGGAATATACATCAAATCGGTATTGTCTTGGACATCTTGCAGTTGTAATTTCAAAAGTTCGCCGTATGACATGCTCCAGCAAATCCAATAACAACCACTGCCTAAAACCTTAAACAACGGATATATCTCGTCTGGTGCATTCTTTATGAAGCAACAGGTGTTTTCTCTCGTAAACACCTTCGACTTCTATGGAGTGTAACAATTATTTTTTCTTCTTAAAAACGCACGCAGTTTCATATTCTGTAAAACGTCGATGTTGTCGTATATTGCTAATGTGCTTTTTAGCATAGAATACTCACTCCACAAGCTTATTGAGGATTTTAACTGTAAGGACCTTTCAAACAAAAATGCTAGCAATGTGTTTTTCATCAACAATCAACACACTTTTCTAAGCACATCAATTTTTGAAGTTTTGTATATTAAATCGTATTTTAATTTTGATTCTTTAGGAAATAATTCTTGGGAAGCTGTTTTCGCAGCCTCATCAACGGCTTGATCACTATCCATCATCAAATCTGTTTCATAGGACTGTTTTGTGAATGACAGAACAACAATAATATTATTGTTGAACTATTTTGATTAATGCCATAGTTACAAACCCATGGTAACGTGTCTAAGCCTACATTAAATAATTCTTTTAATTTTATTTGAATTCTAAACTTATATTAATTTAAAGCGATTTTTAATGATTTAGAGGTAGGAAAATAGTATACATACCGCGGGACATAAGGGATTTATGGTGCTTTGACATTTGCAGCCCTCTCTTCACTCGGACTGCAAACAGTCTCGTTATAGTAAATCCTACTTACGTCCCTTAGCATGTAATATATTATTAACCTATTGTCAAAGATGTAAATGACACACTTAATAATTTTTAATATCTTTATTGCGTTTTTATTGTTAGGTGGTACATCATAAAAAGTAAACGATTAATTAGTCGAAATACTATATTTATGAAGTAACAGTGCAGAAGTAAAATGTGGAAGGTAGAATATGGAAGTATACAAATGCAAGAGGCGTTGGATGGAAATAAAAATGTGAAAGTATAGATGCGGAAAGTGTTGGGTAGAAGGAAGAATTTGAAAGGTAGAATGTGGAAGAAAAGTGCGAAAGGCGTTGGGTGGAAGGCAAAGTGTGGAAGTAAAAGTGCGAAAGGCATTGGGTGAAAGGTAGAATGTGGAAGTAAAAAATGACAGAAAATGTTGTCCGTAATTACGTGCAAGAAGTGGGGCAATTAAAAGTAAGTTAAACTTCAAATTGTTCACTCCAAGTGTCTGTTGACTTTTAAGAATTATGTGAGTTAGTGGTGCTCGCTAATAAAAAATATACAAGGTAAGTATGTATAAAATTTGGAGTTAGGTGCTTATATGTTAATCTTTAAATTAAAATGGAATCTGTACATTTAACAATACTAAGGGATGTACAAGTAATTATATCTATCAAATGGATGGTCTATTAAATAGGGCATTCGCTTTGCATGCAGGCGACTCGGGCTCGAATCCGCTTCAATAACATTTTTTCCCCAAGAACTGTGTGACGTAGATATGTGGGGAAAAGTGAATATATTCAGAGTAAGTCAAAAAGCGTTACGTAAGAAAAATCGCGGCTGTAAGAAGAAAATGTCAGATTGCAAAGTGACGTAAGATAAAATAGCGACGTATCAACGTAATAGCTTTCTTCTTAATCTTCTTTGGGAATGAAACCACTCATAGTTTTTAAAATCTATTTTATTTACGCAAAAATTATCGACAAAGAAGAAAACCACCAAAACGCAAAATCAAAGAAGCTGCTGATATAATCCTACATAAAAATAACTGCGTTGCAAACGAATCCTTAACTTTCAGTAAACAATGGATTCCATTACTAAAAGAAATAACAAAAGAAATAACAAATGAAAATCAAATGCCCACAATATCTTTGCAAGTTTTTCCTGGGTTTTCCTTGCGATATTAACATGAAATACAGCCTACATACATGATTTCTATTTATACATACAATAACTAATTACATAACAATAAGCATATCAACAACCCCTGTAAAACAGCATTAGTATCTGACAAGTGTGAACCCGCAATAGGGTTACCTCAAAACCATATACAATATCCGTTGAACAGTATTGGTATCTGACAAGTGTAAACCCGTCTTAGGGTCGCCTCAGAACCATATACAATCTTCATAGAACAACATTGGTATCTAACAAGTGTAAACCCGCCATAGGGTCGCATCAGAACCATGTTAAAATCTACCAAAGAGGTAGCCTAATTCATAATGATTTTTCCCCCCTCAAAATAAATATAAAAAAACGACTGCTTATGCCTTACGGTAACGCAATCGCACACTTCTTTAATAACCGTCCTCTCAATTGTATAAATAGAAACATGTTAAAAAATGTTTTCCAAATTATTGAATTTATATAAAATTCACCAATAAAAATTAATCAGGTGATTTCACGTTAAGCGTATTGGCTACCTAAAACAAATCGGTCCCAGGCGGTAACACAAATTGAAGGCAATCAATCTTTTAAACTTTAAAATTTTTTGCTTAGTGTACTCAAACCAAATATTTCAATAAATCAAAGTCACCTTCAATTTATGTCATAAATGTCAAACTTGAAGTTTTTATTATTTTGACAACGATCCTAGGTCATGATCGAAACGTAAATAAAATAGATTTTAAAAACTATGAGTGGTTTCATTCCCAAAGAAGATTAAGAAGAATGCTAAACAAACCACAACAAACATACAGGGAGTATTTAAAAGTAATAGCTGTTAAAACCGCAGATTTACAAAGTGACAGAAGTCAAAGTCACAACTGTCAAAATGGTGGATTGACAAAGTATCAGCTGTCAAAGTAATAGCTGCCAAAACGACAGCTGTCAAAGTAACCACTCTGACGTCAGTGGTGGTGGGTAGAAACAGCAGAGAACAGTGACAATGGTCCCAGACTCATCCATTTTACCCTGCTTACATATATTGTCTTCCAGCATGATGTTGAAATAATGTGTTTGTGATGGTTAATTGTTGTCGCAAAATTTTACCAAGCTATTTCCCTTTCGTTTCCCGTTCCTAAACCAAATAAACCTACTACCGCTCCTTTCCTACTCTCACCCACCACTGCATTAAAATAACTGGAAATTATTAAATTTCATGTTCTTTTGCGAATCTTAGTCTTTGATATTGTTATGTACACTTTTGAAGATTGTTAATTGTGCTTGGGCGTGATGGCGTAGCTAGGTGATGTGATGGTAGAGTCTTTAGTAGCGAGAGGTGGTACTTAACTCAGATACTAGGGAATTAGGGTTCTAGGAACAATAGGAGTAACAAAACGAAGATATCAACAACAGCATTTAATAAGGAACAAACTTATAGCTAAATGACATGTTAATAAAAATATAAAGCGGTACAAGAATTAGACAATTGTAGTAATAAAGAATTACTTACGTGACCATCTTGACTAGAATGTCTTAGCAACCATAAAAGTTCAAGTCACCATTCTTAGGGTTGGCTTCGAGCCGACTTGCTCCAGAGCAGTAGATGAACTAGAGCTTCATGCCAACTAACTAACTCACTCAATAATCGACAAATCTTCTGGTGCTTAGTCTTTTATAACTGCTGATAACAAGATATGGGTTTTCTGCTGAAGGCTGTGGCAGGCAATAAGAATGTATGTTTAATAGTGGTAAGCCAAAACTTCCCCGAGTTCTAGGACATGTGCAGGAAACCTAATTGTGGTTGCTACAAAGTAAAGACACAGTAAAGTCTTAACCAGAAAATTAAATATACAAGAAGATAAGTGTGGTGAAGTAATTTCAAGAACGTGACAAATGATAAACATAATGCAAGTTTTCCTAGAACAAAGGATGTGCGGCTTACTGATTGTGTTACAATGTAATATTTTAAAAGTAATCTAAAATAATGGCTTCACTATATACAACATATGCCTCGCCTTTAAAAAACTTGGATCCCAAATTTAAAATTAAAAAAATAAAGTGAAAGTTGAAAAGCAAATATAAAGGAGTATGGCAAGGAGGCAGTTGCATAAACGAAACATTTACAGTAAATTAATTGAAAATGAATGGTCACTATAAAAAAATTAACTTTGTAAAAAGTTAAAATGTAAAAAGTAAAATAGTAAAAAAGTTAAAGTCATAAAAAAGTTACAAGTGTAAAAGAAAAAAGTCAAGTAAACAATTCAATAAAAAAATTAAAAAAATATTACAAATCAAAAACAATTTCAAATTTAAAGTTAATCGATGAAGTTTAGGTGTTCAATTAAGTAAACAGTAATAAATAGAAAATTGTAAGTCTAGAAGAGCAGAAATGTTTTTAAAAATAATTGATATAAACATAAAATCACTAAAAGAATGTCTAAATGAACATACACAAACACTAACTGAATAATAAGATACTTGAAAATTGACTGAGTAACTGTGTCTGGTACTTGACGAGTCTTTATAGTTAAACACTTAAAAAAAATTCTTGCTTGAGAAGTAATCCATATTTGTTGAAAATGTTGAAGATGACTTCATTTAAACAAAAAGTTAAAGAAGAATAGACCATATGGATGCATGACCACGAGTAGATTGTGACTTCATAGCTTCAAATTGGTAATAATAATTTATCTTTGCTGCTTTATACCATGATCAAATAATGTATAAAAGGCAAGTTCCCTTTTATCTTGCTCAAAGAAGAGTGCATTTTGGTCTAAACACTTCTTCTTGTGATTGTTTCAGTTATTTCAATTGGAAACTAGAGATGAAATCATTTTAATCATTTCTTCCACTGTGGGAGAAGTACAATATTCCATAATATATTCCATGCATTTAAATATAATTATTCATAGCAATTGTTTCATAATATTTGTTTTATAATGTTCTGTGCCAGTATCGACGAACCATGGTAACCATTAAAAAATTGTATTTCCTTTTAAAAAATTGGAAATATCTGTTGCAAGTGTCGTTGAATCAAGCATTATTGGTTTGGTTTGTTGGTGAATTTCATATTTAATATCTAGTATTAGTACCAGTGCAATTGTGTCGTAAGTGTATGTCCATTGGGATGAGCAGTAAATCTAAGAACAGAGCAGGGTTGTAAAAAATATAGGTAATGTTTTATACTAAGTTAAAGTTAACATTACAGAAGAAAAATAATTATGACTCAGTTGGAGAAAGAGCGGAATACGTCAACGTCTCGTTCTAAAACAAGTCTTACAAATGTTTAAAAAAGCACACGTTCTGCACGTATGTAAATTAAAATATAATTATAAAGGTAAAACAAAAGGTCTGCTTATAAAATCGTCAAAAAGAAAATTTAAAAGTAATTTAAAATAATGGCTTTGGTATTACAACAATATCTTTGTAGATCGCTTTTATTTCTTCCTCACTAGCTAGAGCTGGGCAGCTATACTTGCATTATTACCATATTTACCTGTTTAGATGCTAATCTAACCATGAGTACTCACTTTTTCGTACTTTTGTAAGTGTTCTATCGTTTTCCGCAAAACTATCCACAGGTCCGAAGTTTGCTTTTCTGATTCTGTATGAATTACCATAAGTCTCTGCTCCAAAAATCTTTCGCCTCTGGCCACCGAATTTCGCTGATCCTTACTATGTCTAGTGCTAACCTATCCATTTCAATTTTCAAGTTCTCTAATTTACTTACTTGCTTCTTGCTTCTGACATTCCACGTTCCGACCCTCAGGTTGTTTCCGGTTCTTCTTAAGGAATTTACCAATCACATCCTACGAAGTAGTCCCCTCCAGTAGATTCGAATAGAGGAGTATTTTAACTCCGGAGTCTTTTACTCCAGAAAATGTCATGATTTTTTAAAAAGATTTTAGTACACTGTGTACTAAGGAGGTAATGTAGTTGTTTCTCGTTGCCTTCTTACAGTCCCGTCGACGCGGCACATGCGACACAAAAGACAGTTGGTAACGATATTACATAATGTGGAGATTAACGCGCCAATTGTCAATGACGTCACACAATATGCAAATTATTGCAACACCTTTTCAAATTTCTAAATTATATTATTAAACCCCTCCACGGGGTACTCACGTGAATAGGTAAAGCTTCCGTTAGAATTACTTCCTGATGGCGGCTCGTGGCTTCCTTCAGGATTACTCCAGGCTAGCGGCTGCGGGGCTCCGTGGACTCGTTATTTCTCAGGATCTTCTACCAGGTTGTATCCAGATTCGTTGGTCTTCTTCCTATGTAGAGGTAACGATAAGAAACGGGTTGAGGAACGATAATCAAAAAGGCAAAGGGAATCTACATAATGAAAAGATACGATACGATACCAGACCAACCACTCCTATTCACGTTTCAAAGGCCAGTCCTAAGCGTCTTCCGGAAATTCCCCACTTTCTTCTGCCGCCACACGCGTCGGCGCGAAGTCTCGCGCAACGCACTTCTGAAGTGACGGATATACGGGCAACAAGTCTTTTAAATTTATGGCGCGAAATCCTCTCATATTAACACTTATTTAAAAATGTCTAGTGCCAAAATTTTTGGCACGTAACAGCCTTCCACATCGCAGTAGAGTATACTATGCCCGTTTTCAATCATATATTTAAGTGGTGCTTATAAGTAAGAGTTTCTAGTAAGAGATTTTTGTTGCATCACACTATAAAATATTTTTAATCACCGAGAGCAATTCTTCATTTTGAGCATAGGATGTGGCTTAGGAACTTCTTAGTAGCCGTCGCATGCCCATGACATCTGTGAATGAACATAACCGACCAAATTTATTTACATTTATTTATAGTAGCCACATAACTCTGACGCTGTCGAAGAATATGATGTTTTAAAATATTTTATTTACAACAATTTAATCATAGACGGTAAAGTACTTAATTTATTTGAAGACGAGTTGGATGTTGCACAAATTATTGATTATGGATTTTCACGAATAAATTACACGCTGTAGTATAGCCGACCTGAAGGCTGACCTAAAACGCCCTCTATAAACGGCACACCGGGTTCTGTAATCTAACATCTAGTGGCAGTGGCTCGACGACACCTACGTTGTGTTGTTATAATGTAACCCAAATTCACTCTAGGAAGATGGCGTTAAGGTGGGAAGATTTGAAATAAAACTACAGCATTTACCTAACTTGACTTCTAGTCAAAAGAATAACCAATAAATTGGTCATTGGCATGAAAGCATAGAAAAATGACATTTAAAGCAAACAGTGCCGTACTCAACCTGGGCGATTGGAGAAAGAGCATGGCAGAGACAAACTGCCCTCACACATCCAACTGCATTTGGCACATCTCGACAAGGGCAGGTGACGTACAAGCACCCCAGATCACCAACATTGAATTTGACGGGATGTCAACTGTTACCCAGACATACCACACATGACATTATAATTTGAATAAGGGCCGCTATACTTGCGGCCACGTCCCCAATGCTCCACCCGGAGGTACTACATTGGGTTTAAACGCGAAAATAATCGTGCTTCTAATTAATTCCAACTTCATAGTTAATCCACCTTAAATAAAAATCTAACAAACCTAAAAATTTAACAAACCTAACAAGCTCTAACAATCTAACAAACATAAAAATCTGACAAACTGAAACAAAAACTAAAAACAGGGTTGTAAATAATGGTATCCCTAGTGCTGACTTTGGAGTGTAACCGATCAACAAGACACAAGCAAAAATGAGAGGGGGAGGGATCCGTAATACCGGATAGCAGACGCCGGCTCTGCTTACCAGTGCGACCTGAAGGGTCTTCTTAAAACTATCCAAATCTAGTTAACTAATGTAAATTTATCCCTAGCTTTCCCTATCATTCCTAACTGATTTATATTATGATTACAATCTTCTCAATTCTGCTCTTCCTTCCCAAATATATACTGCATCCAAAATGGCGACAGAACGTCAAACAAAACAAATATGCCACAAAATACTACAAAACAAGCTAATAAATATAAAGTGTAAATATAAAATATAAATAAATATAATTATATAAATATATAAATAAATGTCTAATAAGCGTTAAGCATATAGCAGTGCACAAAATAGCAAAAGCATCACCCTATTTATCAGGTGCACTCCCACAAGCATATGTCTGCTAGCGCCATTACACACAAGACGTGCTTGTTAAATTATTTCAAAAACTACTAATTAATGTAAATCAATGCTTGTGCGAGTACAGCCGCCACAATTTAAGTCTTACCTCGATGATAAAATTCTCCAGCATCCGAAGATCTGGTCGTCTGCTTACATCTAACTGTAACTTACTTCTAAAGGGAAGATGGGGTGCACTGCTAAAGTCCTGGTGGGTATGCACTAAATGTTCTTGGGGGGGATCACAATCACTATCACTATCACTTCACTTTCAAGTCCTGGGGGGATGCGCGGTTTCACTCTATTTTATTATCTTTGTTTATTTTATTGATTTAATTTAATGAGGGTTTCTGATTTATTTGTTATTGTTTATTTGTTATTATTTATTACCGATTTCCCGATTTCCGCACATAATTATGAAGATAGGCAGTGATTGTATTAATGGTGTGGGGGTTTCTCGTGCATATTGGACATTTGGGTATAATTATCATGTTATTTTATTATTATTATTATTTTTATTTTTTTTTTTAATATCAGGTTTTGGTTATATCTATGCTCGTATCCTTACTCACGCCAAGTCAATCTAAAATTTTCCAATCCTCCCACCAACCCCACCGAATTTTACACGCGGTTATCATTGTCTAATCTCGCGACCCTTTCCGCGAATTCTTTTAAGGCTGTCCAGAACGCCTTCTGGTTAACCATTTCCCCGACTTCCTCTAGGCTCTTTGGCCATGCCAGACCTAGGATAGCTAGTTTGCTATCAGCTAACCCTCGATTTCCCGCTTCAAGCGGGCAGTCGAAGATAACGTGCTCTGCGCTTTCCGCGCCCTCACCGCATTCGCAGCGGTCGCTGTTGGTTAGCCCGAACCTTTGTAAATACGCCTTCAGGGCGTCGTGCCCTGTTATCAACTGCACCATTTTGTGATCGAGCTTAACCTCGATCCTACCTCTAGCTTCTATGCTCGGTATGAATTTGTGGGTCAATCTGCCCGTGACAGCGTTCCACCTCTCTTTCCATTGTCGAATTGATTTTTCGCGCAGCTTTCTTTTAATCAAAGACTTCGGTATCGATGAATGTGATATTCGAAAGTCTCCCGTCGCGGCCTCTTTAGCTAATTCATCAGCCCTATCGTTTCCTGCGTTACCATTGTGCGACCTGACCCAACAGAACTTTAAACGTCGAAACTCGAGCGCCGTACGCGCTATCCTCCAGACGTCCGCTTGGAGGTCTGTCGAGGTGTTCATGTTTGTTAAAGCCGTCAGCGCCGATTTACTATCACTGATTATATAATACTCGTCTCTGCCCGTATGGTTTATTACATAATCGATAGCCTCTCGTATGGCTACCAATTCGCACTGGAAGATAGTGCTCCAGTTCGCGAGTTTGGTTTGAAACCGAAACACCTCCCTTTCCTGCTTATACACGACAAACGCCGCGCCTGCTTGCCCATCGTGCATACGTGAACCGTCCGTATAAATTCTGATACCCATCGCGTCCTCATCACCTACGACAAACTCGATTCCTCTAATATCAGCCGGGTGCCCCAACTCAGATACAACAATCTTTCTTGCAATTTCCCTATTACCAAGATTAAGATCTTCGATAATTTCGCGCCCTTTTCCTATATTTATTAATCGCCTATCTCTAATCTCCCTAACGACATATTCGATAGGGAGAGTCCTACTGATCACCAGGACAGCCTCCGTGGAGGTGGTCCTGTACGCCCTCGCCGCTTTTACCGCGGTGATGCGTTGTACGCTCGTCAATTGACGCATCTCCCGGACTTTACAACCTTCTGCCCATACAGAAGCTGCGTACAGTATTGCCAGCTCAATTGCTCCGGCATAAACCGTCCTCTGCGATTCGCCCCTGAAACCTCACTTTATTTTAGCCACCGTCATCATTTTATTTGATATTTCGCCGCCCTTACTTTTTACGTATTGCACGTGCGCTTTCCAATTTAATTTATTGTCGATCTTGACGCCGAGGTAGGTAATACAATCTTTAAACGGGATTTTCTCCACTCCTAGCTCTAACCTAGGAGGTTTCTGTCCTGGTTTCGTGCCGAAATAAAGCGTCTCTGACTTCGCTGTGTTAAATTTTAATTTTACCGCCTGCGACCATTCGTGTAATTTATTAAGCGCCTCGTTCGGTTTTGTGCGCATATCCATTAGCAATCTCGATCTTACAATTAAAAGCGTGTCATCTGCAAACCCAACGATTGAGCATCCTGCGGGCAACTTGACCCTAAAGATGCTCTCATACAACAACTTCCAAAATGTGGGACCAGAACATGACCCCTGTGGGCATCCCCTTTCCACCTCACGCGACAGAACTTCACCCGGAATTTCAACCTGTGCCAATCGCCCCGAGAAATAGCTCTTGACCAAAGACATCAAGTTTCGCGGACAACCCCTACGATCTAACTCGCAAACGATTAATGGCCACCAGGCAGCATCAAATGCTCCTGAAATGTCCAAAGCAACAACGACACAGTACTCTTTAGCATCTCTTGCCTGCTTAATTTTCCCGACAACGAACTCTAACGCGTCGATGGTCGACTTGCCCTCCACGAAACCAAACTGTCGGTTATTAAAACCGCCGCTGTCTCGCACTAGGTGCTCAACACGCGTAGTCATAACGCGATCTAAAACTTTCCCCAGCACCGGTAGCAAGCTAATTGGACGATAGCTGCCCGGATCTGACGCATTCGCCTTTTTAGGTTTGGGTATAAATCTCACATTCTGGATTTTCCAGCAACGCAGAAAAACGCCCCTTCTAAACAAAGATTAAACAACCCAACAAAGACACACGGGGCTAACAGGCACGCCCGCAGAGCTGCGTCTGAAGTGATTCCATCATGCCCCGGTGCCTTTTTAGAGTTCATCCTCCTAACAGCCCTAACGACCTCGTGAACTAGGATTGCCTTATCGGCACCTGTTCCTTGCGTCTCTGCAGCTTCCCGACGTACTAAATCGTTCGACCCTTCATCCCCCTCGGGATTATCCGATGGGAAAAATTTCTCTAGTAAATATTCCGCTGTGGTTTTAAAACCTTCCGTGTATTCGCCATTTGTTTTCTTTATATTACTGAGCGCGATTTTTTGTTGTTTTCCTCTAATTACGCGGTATGTGGTTCCCCAGGGTTCTTTCTCTGAGTTTTGCGTGCAGAATTTTTTTAATTTATTCGTTCGCGTTTCTTCTATTAATATTTTATATTCGCGGTAACTTTGATTATATTCTTTTCTCCGTTGTTCTTTTATTTCTCCCGAGGCGCGTTGATAGCGGCGCCTTAGGTTACGCCGTTTCTGCCCGCTTGGTGGTTAGTTCCCGGGTCCACCAGGGTACGCTGTCTTTAAATGTTTTCTTTTGCGGCATGGAATACGACGACGCGTCTACCACCGCGTCGTTCAATGTTTTCGCGAGTGCTTCTACTTCGTCTGCCTCTCGGCAGTTAAATAGCTCATTTTCGAGCGCAGGGATACTTTCGCCAAATTTTTCTTTAAACCGCTCCCAATTTGCTTTTTTATTACAGAACCGCGGAAATATAGTTAGCTGCTCGTTTGCGCTTGTTTTGGTTTCAATGTCCCATGTTATTAATTTATGGTCAGAGAGCGTTTCCTCGTCCGACCTCAATTTCCAATTACAAATCGTTTCTAACATTTCGTGCGAGACTGCAGTAATATTTATAAAACTGCTGCCTCTATGCGTTTCAAACGTAGGTGAATCATTAGTGTTTATCACACTAAGGTCCCATCCCGTAAAAAGATCAGCAACCTGCGAGCCTCTATCATCTTCGATAGGGCTGCCCCATAATGGCGACTTAGCATTAAAGTCTTCCGCGATAATTAAATTTCTATTTCTACCGATTTTACGAAGGATTCCTTCAATTTGATTTATTAAGTCCTCTGTTTGAGGATTCTCCCGCCGGGAATCGATCGGCGGAAGGTAAGTGCTTATCACGTAAAACGTATGCAATCCCATTTTTATTTCAGCGGTGGTTATGAACTCATTCGACAGATTGTTTAGGATTATTCAGGCGCACGTCCCATTATTTATTGTTATTTCGCTACGCGGTCGTTCGCTGTTTGCGTTTAAAACGGTAACCCCCTTCCCAAAACCTGTTATTTTGTGGCTATACAGGTGCGGTTCCTGTATAAGCCCGATGTCGATATTATTTTCGGAGAATAACTTTACGAAGTTATTTGTTGCCCCTTTACCTTTCCCGAGATTTAGTTGCGCGAATTTAATCTTCTTGCTTCTTATGGACTTTATTTTATCTTCACAGTCCATAATCGATGTTTCGTGTGATTGCGTTTTTCAGACGGTGCATCGTGGGGCATCTACTCGACTTGGCGTCGTGGCGCGTATCGACCTTCGCGCCTCCGCCAGCTCTGTCGTTTGCCCTAGCGCAAACCACACAGCAGGGGACTGCCCTCCGGCAATTCTTAAATTCATGCCCGACCTCGGCACAGTTACCGCACCACTGTACCTTCTCCCTGCATTCCATCGATCGATGACCGTACTCGTAGCACCGGTAACACTGGGTCATCGAGAAGTGGTCCCGGGCCCATACTCTTCGCCACCTGAGGTTAATAGCCACATGACAACTGAAGAAACGTTAGTGTAAACTAACTAGTCTTTTCTGGTAGGTACTGAGGTCGGCTAGGTCAATACTACCAGCTAAAGTTAAAGAGGGGGAGACCAGGAAGATGACCTGCACCTTGACTACCAATGTTCCTCCCCGCACGGACATAAAATGTTAGTAATATTCAACAAGGCTCGATCACACGCGCCCACATACATACATTAACAGTTTCCAGCCCGTGTTACAAAATATTTTACAAAGGCTAGCCGACTTCTTATTATTTGCAAAAGAGTACACTACAAGTACTTTGACAAGATGACATGAATCGTTGAAATGAACTTAAAAGGCGTTTATTATTGAATAGACTATCTCCAACATAGTCATAACTGCAAACGCGAAAGGCACGCGATGGTGGATCATACCAGAGGTTCAATTTAATTACATCACAACAATTATCACAAACGTTAAATACTAGTTAATTATATGGGAACATCGGCTAGATAATAGGATAAACAAAACAACAAACATATAATTACGTTTAAACCAAGATATGAGCGGTGCAGTTGTAAATGTGATTAATAGGCTGAAATAGAACTATTGCACATGATAAAAAGGTCACATGAAACATAAATATATCAAACATTATTAAATATGTTGGCAACAAATACATATCAAAATTTTACATCATAATTACAGGCCCAGATTCAGGCGCTAAATCTTTATATAAATACATGTTAGTTAAATATATTAACTCTAGTAAGCAAATAGTAAAAATTATTTATAATGATTGCATCGGTTAAAACGTACTTTTAAAAATTAAACACTTTGTGGCATTACAAATTACAAACAAAAATATACACAATAACGTTGTGGTTAAACGCAATAAAACCAAAACAAATATAACATTGAAATATAATACTGTTCGTATTCAAACTTGCCTAATAATTTGATTTAATATATTTAGGGGAGATGTTGGTACTAATTACTCGTAAAATCACAGTAAGGGCACATTTACTACCGATTCTGTAACAGGCGCAATGCAATTGGTATTAAATACAAAATCAACATTATTTTAAATAAATAAATATTAGTTTTACTCTGATTTAAATATTAAATAAACAATTCCGATAAATAAATATTAGTTTTCGGTGGTTAAACCAAACCACACTTATTTATACATAAAACAACCGGCATTCTAAGCCAAAAGCAACAGGTAGCATATACATATTTCCTTCAATGATTAAATAACTAACGGTTTTTCAATAAGTAGCAACATCACATTCACAACAACGCTCTGATTACAAGGTGTAATCAGATTACTTTAAATAACCACTACATTATAAACTTAAAAACATTACCTTCAATAAAAAAACCGCAAGTGAAATGTTTCAACCATCCATCTTGACATCTAAAAATAAAGTCGTTTAACCTTGTCGAGTAGATCGATCGTCACTACTCATGCGCCCATTATAACATAAATCCTGATATAACGAAATGCGTTCCGAAACCTGCAAGTGGTTACTGAGCTATTCTAACAAATACCTTTAAATATCGAAATGTACACTATAATATTTTCAATAATTATCAACCAATGAAAAATCGACTAGAAACACCACGGATCACTTCAACACGCTCAAATTATTTTCATACTATGGATGAATTTAATTTTTACAAACGTTTTCGTCTAAACCAACGGAATGAACTAACCTGCAATAAAAAAGTTATGGTGCAAAGAAGCTGCTAGCAGGGTTAGCCAATGAAACACTATTAGCGATTTTGGCTGAGAATATCTAGTTTGTACTAGAGCAGCCCCAGTTTTCAACTGTCTTGTGGAGTGTAATGCATAATGCTCAGAGTGCAAAAATGCCAAGTGAACATATTACAAGTTTTGGTGCAACAAATGTTGTCAATTAATTTACATAACCTCAATTTTGTTTACGCGGTTGAATTGCTGCGATATTTTTTGTATAAAAGTAAACTGTTCCACATCACTTTCTGATGATGATTTGTCCGGATATAAGAACTGTCTTGGGAAGTCAGTTCCAAAAAGTGGGCACTGAGTGCAATTTTGCCTTGCATGAAAATTGTCAGGCGAACACATAGATAGCATTGAGTACACCTAAACGCATCCAGTGGAATACAAAACATGCACTCAGTTCAAAAAGTGCGCACTAGGGCGACCAGCCGAAAGTTGCCAGATCTTCCATGATTGTCAAAGTTAATATGTCTTAAGAAATATAGTAAGTATATGATCTACCATGGCTGGCCCGGATATAAGAACTATCTTCGGGAGTCAGTTTCAAAAAGTGGAAACTGAGTGCAATTTTGCCTTGCACGAAAATTGTCAGGCGAACACACGTATAGCACTGAGTACACCTAAACGCATCCAGGAAAACACAAAACATGCACTCAGCTTAAAAAGTGCGTACTAGGGCGACCAACCGAAAGTTGCCAGATTTTACATGGTTGTCAAAAATTAATATGTCTTAAGAAATATAGTAAGTATAAACAACTACCATGGCTGGCCCGGATATAACAACTGTCTTCGGGAGTCAGCTCCAAAAAACGGGAACTGAGTGCAATTTTGCCTTGCACAAAAATTGTCAGGCGAACACATAGATAGCACTGAGTACACCTAAACGCATCCAGGAAAACACAAAACATGCATTCAGCTTAAAAAGTGCGTACTAGGGCGACCAGCCGAAAGTTATCAGATCTTCCATGATTGTCAAAGTTTATATGTCTTAAGAAATATAGTAAGTATATGATCTACCATGGTTGGCCCGGATATAAAAACTATCTTCGGGAGTTAATTTCAAAAAGTGGAAACTGAGTGCAATTTTGCCTTGCACGAAAATTGTCAGGCGAACACACGGGTAGCACTGAGTACACCTAAATGCATCCAGGGGAACACAAAACATGCTGTCAGTTCAAAAAGTGCGCACTAGGGCGACCAGCCGAAAGTTGCCAAATTTTGCATGGTTGTCAAAGTTAATATGTTTTAAAAAATATAGCAAGTATATGATCTACCATGGTTGGCCTGGATATAAGAACTGTCTTTGGGAGTCAGTTTCAAAAAATGGGCACTGAGTGCAATTTTGCCTTGCACGAAAATTGTCAGGCGAACACACAAATAGCACCGAATACACCTAAACGCATCCAGGAAAACACAAAACACGCACTCAGCTTAAAAAGTGCGTACTAGGGCGACCAGTCGAAAGTTGCCAGATTTTACATGGTTGTCAAAAATTAATATGTCTTAAGAAATATAGTAAGTATAAACACCTACCATGGCTGACCCGGATATAAGAACTATCTTCGGAGTTAATTTCAAAAAGTGGAAACTGAGTGTAATTTTGCCTTGCACAAAAATTGTCAGGCGAACACATAGCTAGCACTGAGTACACCTAAACGCATCCAGGGGAACATAAAACATGCTCTCAGTTCAAAAAGTGCGCACTAGGGCGACCAGCTGAAAGTTACCAGATCTTCCATGATTGTCAAAGTTTATATGTCTTAAGAAATATAGTAAGTATATGATCTACCATGGTTGGCCCGGATATAAAAACTATCTTCGGGAGTTAAGTGGAAACTGAGTGCAATTTTGCCTTGCACGAAAATTGCCAGGCGAACACACGGATAGCACTGAGTACACCTAAACGCATCCAGGGGAACACAAAACATGCTCTCAGTTCAAAAAGTGCGCACTAGGGCGACCAGCCGAAAGTTGACAAATTTTGCATGGTTGTCAAAGTTAATATGTCTTAAAAAATATAGCAAGTATATGATCTACCATGGTTGGCCTGGATATAAGAACTGTCTTTGGGAGTCAGTTTCAAAAAGTGGGCACTGAGTGCAATTTTGCCTTGCACTAAAATTGTCAGGCGAACACACAAATATCACCGAGTACACCTAAACGCATCCAGGAAAACACAAAACATGCACTCAGCTTAAAAAGTGCGTACTAGGGCGACCAACCGAAAGTTGCCAGATTTTACATGGTTGTCAAAGATTAATATGTCTTAAGAAATATAGTAAGTATAAACAATCTACCATTGTTGGCCCGGATATAAGAACTATCTTCGGGAGTCATAAAAGTGGAAACTGAGTGCAATTTTGCCTTGCACGAAAATTGTCAGGCGAACACACAAATAGCACTGAGTACACCTAAACGCATCCAGGAAAACACAAAACATGCACTCAGCTTAAAAAGTACGACTAGGGCGACCAGCCGAAAGTTGCCAGATTTTACATGGTTGTCAAAGATTAATATGTCTTAAGAAATATAGCAAGTATATGATCTACCATGGCTGGCCTGGATATAAGAACTGTCTTCGGGAGTCAGTTTCAAAAAGCGGGAACTGAGTGTAATTTTGCCTTGCACGAAAATTGTCAGGCGAACACATAGATAGCACTGAGTACACCTAAACGCATCCAGGAAAAGACAAAACATGCACTCAGCTTAAAAAGTGAGTACTAGGGCGACCAGCCGAAAGTTGCCAGATTTTACATGGTTGTCAAAAATTAATATGTCTTAAGAAATATAGTAAGTATAAACACCTACCATGGCTGGCCCGGATATAAGAACTGTCTTCGGGAGTCAGTTCCAAAAAGCGGGAACTGAGTGTAATTTTACCTTGCACGAAAATTGTCAGGCGAACACACAGTAGCACTGAGTACATCTAAACGCATCCAGGAAAACATAAAACATGCACTCAGTTCAAAAGTGCGCACTAGGGCGACCAGCCGAAAGTTGCCAGATTTTACATGGTTGTCAAAGTTTATATGTCTTAAGAAATATAGTAAGTATATGATCTACCATGGCTTGGCCCGGATATAAAACTATCTTCGGGAGTTAAGTGGAAACTGAGTGCAATTTTGCCTTGCACGAAAATTGTCAGGCGAACACACGGATAGCACTGAGTACACCTAAACGCATCCAGGAACACAAAACATGCACTCAGTTCAAAAAGTGCGCACTAGGGCGACCAGCCGAAAGTTGACAAATTTTGCATGGTTGTCAAAGTTAATATGTCTTAAAAATATAGCAAGTATATGATCTACCATGGTTGGCCTGGATATAAGAACTGTCTTTGGGAGTCAGTTTCAAAAAGTGGGCACTGAGTGCAATTTTGCCTTGCACTAAAATTGTCAGGCGAACACACAAATATCACCGAGTACACCTAAACGCATCCAGGAAAACACAAAACATGCACTCAGCTTAAAAAGTGCGTACTAGGGCGACCAACCGAAAGTTGCCAGATTTTACATGGTTGTCAAAAATTAATATGTCTTAAGAAATATAGTAAGTATAAACAACTACCATGGCTGGCCCGGATATAAGAACTGTCTTCGGGAGTCAGTTCCAAAAAGTGGGCACTGAGTGCAATTTTGCCTTGCACGAAAATTGTCAGGCGAACACACAAATAGCACTGAGTACACCTAAACGCATCCAGGAAAACACAAAACATGCACTCAGCTTAAAAAGTACGACTAGGGCGACCAGCCGAAAGTTGCCAGATCTTCCATGATTGTCAAAGTTTATATGTCTTAAGAAATATAGTAAGTATATGATCTACCATGGCTTGGCCCGGATATAAGAACTATCTTCGGGAGTTAAGTGGAAACTGAGTGTCAATTTTGCCTTGCACGAAAATTGTCAGGCGAACACACGGATAGCACTGAGTACACCTAAACGCATCCAGGTGGCAAAACATGCATTCAGTTCAAAAAGTGCGTACTAGGGCGACCAGCCGAAAGTTGACAAATTTTGCATGGTTGTCAAAGTTAATATGTCTTAAAAATATAGCAAGTATATGATCTACCATGGTTGGCCCGGATATAAGAACTGTCTTTGGAGTCAGTTCCAAAAGTGGGAACTGAGTGCAATTTTGCCTTGCACAAAATTGTCAGGCGAACACACAAATATCACTGAGTACACCTAAACGCATCCAGGAAAACACAAAACATGCACTCAGTTCAAAAAGTGCGTACTAGGGCGACCAACCGAAAGTTACCAGATCTTACATGATTGTCAAAGTTTATATGTCTTAAGAAATATAGTAAGTATATGATCTACCATGGCTTGGCCCGGATATAAAACTATCTTTGGGAGTTAAGTGAAAACTGAGTGCAGTTTTGCCTTGCACGAAAATTGTCAGGCGAACACACAATAGCACTGAGTACACCTAAACGCATCCAGGGGAACACAAAACATGCACTCAGTTCAAAAGTGCGACTAGGGCGACCAGCCGAAAGTTGCCAGATTTTACATGGTTGTCAAAGTTAATATGTCTTAAAAATATAGTAAGTATATGATTTACCATGGCTGGCCCGGATATAAGAACTGTCTTCGGGAGTCAGTTCCAAAAAGCGGGAACTGAGTGTAATTTTGCCTTGCACGAAAATTGTCAGGCGAACACATAGATAGCACCGAGTACACCTAAACGCATCCAGGTGGCAAAACATGCATTCAGTTCAAAAAGTGCGTACTAGGGCGACCAGTCGAAAGTTGCCAGATTTTACATGGTTGTCAAAAATTAATATGTCTTAAGAAATATAGTAAGTATAAACACCTACCATGGCTGACCCGGATATAAGAACTGTTTTCGGAAGTCAGTTCCAAAAAGCGGGAACTGAGTGTAATTTTGCCTTGCACAAAAATTGTCAGGCGAACACATAGATAGCACTGAGTACACCTAAACGCATCCAGGGGAACATAAAACATGCTCTCAGTTCAAAAAGTGCGCACTAGGGCGACCAGCCGAAAGTTACCAGATCTTCCATGATTGTCAAAGTTTATATGTCTTAAGAAATATAGTAAGTATATGATCTACCATGGTTGGCCCGGATATAAAAACTATCTTCGGGAGTTAAGTGAAAACTGAGTGCAGTTTTGCCTTGCACGAAAATTGCCAGGCGAACACACGGATAGCACTGAGTACACCTAAACGCATCCAGGGGAACACAAAACATGCTCTCAGTTCAAAAAGTGCGCACTAGGGCGACCAGCCGAAAGTTGCCAAATTTTGCATGGTTGTCAAAGTTAATATGTCTTAAAAAATATAGCAAGTATATGATTTACCATGGTTGGCCTGGATATAAGAACTGTCTTTGGGAGTCAGTTCCAAAAAGTGGGCACTGAGTGCAATTTTGCCTTGCACCAAAATTCTCAGGCAAACTCACAAATAGCACTGAGTACACCTAAACGCATCCAGGAAAAGACAAAACATGCACTCAGCTTAAAAAGTGAGTACTAGGGCGACCAGCCGAAAGTTGCCAGATTTTACATGGTTGTCAAAAATTAATATGTCTTAAGAAATATAGTAAGTATAAACAACTACCATGGCTGGCCCGGATATAACAACTGTCTTCGGGAGTCAGCTCCAAAAAACGGAAACTGAGTGCAATTTTGCCTTGCACAAAAATTGTCAGGCGAACACATAGATAGCACTGAGTACACCTAAACGCATCCAGGTGGCAAAACATGCATTCAGTTCAAAAAGTGCGCACTAGGGCTACCAGCCGAAAGTTGCCAGATTTTGCATGGTTGTCAAAGTTAATATGTCTTAAGAAATACAGTAAGCATATGATCTGCCATGACTGGTACAACAGAATATTGTAATAAGCAGGACTTGAACTTAAGAACTACTTAAATACGCAGCTTCTATACTGATGTGTTGGTGCAAACGGGCCTTACGATACCACACTGATCCCTATGGTCTGTGCCACTCTAAATACCGAAAGAGCTGCTGCCCTCTCCCGGGGACCTGTCTTAGTCTGGTTGCTCACTAGAAATATCACTAACGTAACGGTTCTTTAGATCACTGGAACACCGAAACTTTATACCCGTTCTGGAATTCTACAGCTTTTACAAGGTGCAGGTCCATTCAGAACGGATGTATTTCCTAACCAAGTAGAAAAAATTAATATCTTACAAGGACCTCTTACAAGGGAAAATATGTCAATTTAGGTTCTAAATTATTTTTTCATTCACCTCCGTAAGAATTAGCATGGATAATCTGGGTACGCTGTATATTGGAATCAGACAAAGAATAGTAAATCCTTCGATTGACCTGTATAAAATCATTCGTCTGTTTAAATTGTTTAATCATAGATAGGGCAATGTTCTTGATTAAGTCAAAGTAGGTTCCCTATCACCTTTGGAATCCAAAGGATTACACCTTATCAAATATAATTCTCCCAGAGATAAACAAATAAAATCCACGAAATAACTAGATTTTTATTGTATTTTATTGTAGTATTATAATTTAGCATTCATTACACACGAAAGGTTCCAATGCCATTCACTTTAGCACAAACGTACCTTTCAGTGAATGCGTTCATGTATTGACGCACTTTCTATTTTACTGCAGAATTCAGTATTGAATGTTAAAAGTTTATAGTATGTGTAATTATGTTATCTGAGTAATCAATTTAATCATTTTAATAAACCATTTGTTCATTTAAAGCCCATTGTTCGTTGGTGGTGCTTGGAAATGATCAACGACAGTAAAAAAAGTGAATCCTATGATGGTGGTGAAAGTGGTAGTGAAAATTGTTTAACAGAAAGGTAAGATGTTTTAATTGTAATGCCTACTTAAAGCACCTGGCTCTGTTTTTATGTATGTCAAGGTTACTGCACTTAAGGCAGTTTATTTCGATGACGTTAGGAAAAGATAGTTAGATTTACAATGGGAAACCGTTAGAAACATTAAAACCGTAGGTTTGCTGTGTATAAGGATCATTTTCGTGGTCCACTCACCAACTCCAGCAATAGGAATGTAAATCTTTACGTTTAGGATGCATCGTAGTATGCACAAATCTTTTGGTATACGCTTTACAGGGGGTGGGGATGGGAGTGACATAACAGTGCACTGGCAAATTTTTAGTGGTGCCGGTTAGGTTCTATAAAAATAAATATATTACTTTGCGTGGTATACAAATTCTAACACTTCTTCTAAATACCTTTACGTTTACCTTGACAGCTCTTTAAAATCGTTTTTTTCTATGTAAAGCATTTGAGCGTCAACCGATCTCAACAAAACCCTACTTAAACCCCACCTGGAAGCTGGGTGTTCTGAGCGACAGTTTAGCGGTTATCACTGCTGCTGGAGGTTGATGGAGCCTTGTTTACATTTTAATTACCTCCTTCTACTCGTTTACTGCAAAAAAGTAAAAACTCCATGTTGTATATACCTTAGTAGGGGCGTTAGAAGTATTAAGTTTTAAATTTGGAACTACCCAAAAGGGGTGGGAATTCCGTATCAAAATAGATGCACCGGTCAACTACAGTGGTTCGGAAATGGGTCCTGTAGAAATAAATAGAAGAAAATGGAACAAAAATACTAAGGATCATAATTTTACCTAGATACGATTTTAAGCTACGGTATTACTAGCACTTATCTCGCTAGGTTTTCAATCCGTTAAGTTTAAAGGGCGCTATCTACATCTAGTCTAATAGCATTCTTCTGTACTACGTGTAACGTAGGGGATTGTAATTACGGGGTATTCTCTGATCATCATCATTAGGTCTTCAGTTCTGGAACTGGTTAGACGCGTACCATCATTGTTTCCTATTCTGAACTAACCTACAGATTTCCCTGAAATTTCCACAGTCTGCATCTATCACTATCTGATCTAGGTCTACATCTACCTCTTTTTTCCTATCTCTGCTTGTATTATATATCACATACTATTCTCCAAAAATGCCTTAGAACGTATTCTGCCCTTCTATTTCTCTTATCTTTTTCCCCAAGTATTCCTTGTTCCCCTACTATTTCTATAACCTGTTTGTTATTATCTTTGTCTGTCCATTGTCTGGATGAAATGGATTTTCTTGCAAAAGGTCACCCGTATGTTTGAACAAATAAAACAAATATCAACTCACCTTGTTTATAATCTATCCTAAAATAACGCGGGTCACTGGCCATGCCTGATAAATACATATCAGATACACTTGTCAAATAACGACTAGTATGGATGTGAAGAAGATAGAAAACACACAGCGAAAGAAACGCGATAGTAAACATATCGATATGACAAGCATTATTTAACGAATACACATTTATACATCTAAATAAACTTGCCGACAAAATCACAAATACTATGCACAAATGCAACCGCAAAAAAAAGCATTACAAGGACGATTACAATAAGATAAACACATTACATTTATAAACATTTACTGGATATTCTAAAAGCACTCTCCTGTTGATTATCGGGAAGCCGAACAATAAACAACACAAAGCACGCACACGCAAATGCACACGCACACGCAACATACACGCGCACGCGTACGCACACGCACATGTACACGCACTGAAAAGACCTTATACGAGCTTTAAAGTGTAAAGATTTATCCAGTTCAAAAATACTAAGCAACTTTAAGGTCAAGTACTTCTCCTCAAAACGTTATAACATAATGGCGAGTATCTAATGCGACGTATTTTCCTTTGATGGAAGTTACTTTTCGAGATGGTTCTAGACTTCATTATCTTTACGCTAACGGCGAACGTGTATGAATGTACATCAATTAAGGAGTTTGCGGAACACGATAACACCAGAAAGGATTATAAACTAGATAAGATAACTCGTTGTTAATGGTTATAAATTATAAGAGAAGCTCATAAAATTACAATAGGGAATGAAACGTCAAATATTAGTTTCATTCATTAATAAGAGATTACAAAACTTTATAATTCCAATAAATCTTAAACTGACAGGCCATTAAAGATAAGAACCCACGAAATTACAGTTAATTATTACATCATGGAATGAGTCGGGCCTCCTAGAATGTAATTGAAATTCGAGAATAATGACTTATTTAGAATTTTATTATATAAAAACCGGTGGATAATGAGGGCGCTCAAGATTTGACATTCGGTCATTCATAGATAGTTATTAAATTACTTTTTATGAAGCGCACGGACGGTGCAATTTATTGCTCCAATATAAACGCCAATTAAACTTGGTGCAAAGTCATTTGATATTTTGATCTATTAAAAGTACTTTTGAAAATTGATGAAATAAACTTGGACATATGAAGATTAATTAAAAATAGAAATCTAAAAATGGAACAAGAAATTTTTCGATGCAGTTAATTTTAAATAGAACGGATATAGCAATTATCATCAAAAACAGGTTGTAATGGCGATATGAATACCAGCGAAAATTTGACGATCCAAAACGCAAATATAATTTTATTTTAAACCCACAAAACGGCAATTTGCAATATTAGGTAGATTAAGCTAGTGTAGGATTTTTGCGTATAGAAAATTACTTGGGAATGGATAATTTTTGTAATTTTGAGGTCAACTCTCGAAGTGGTTTCAGGAGAATATTTAATTTATCCATCTTCGTTTTAAAGAAAACTTTGCGACTTACATATGATATGTTTTGGGGTTTTCTAATTTATTAACAAGAATTAGATAAGGATTGTATTAATGTCCAAGTGGTGATGATATGTTGTTTCTTTCTAAAATTAAGTTGTAAATTGCGTTTATAAGCTTTTTTTAATCCTGTGTATGTAAGTAAATTTCTTAAATAATGTGTGTAGAAGAAAGATGTTTTTGAATGTATCGAGGATTGTTCCTACAAAAATTTCATTTCTGTAATTATAACTGTAATGTTAAGAATTCTTTGTTTCATTTTATTTTTGTATGTCCTGTGCTTACTGTCCATGTTGCGTGTGTATGTAATGGTTGTGGTTTTCCAGGTCTATGTCAGTTTGTTAGGTTTATTGTTCATAGTCTGTTTTTTGTATCAGTCGTTCCAAGTATGTGAGTTAGTCTTGTGCATATTTATGCCTGGCTTTGGTAAAGAACGCACTCAACTTTTTGTTCGTTTTTAGGGCATGCGTGTTTTAAGTGTTTGGAGTCACCGACTTCACAGTGTCCGTATGTTTCTGTTGTGTTCGGGCACTTATGGTAACGTGCCCTAGGTCTTGACAACGAATGCACCACCAAATTGTCTTTAACCATCTGTACTCGATGTAACATTTCTCCATTAATACGAATATATGCTTTATTTGACTCGTAGGACGAACTGATTTGAGAAAGTGAAGCCTATCAAAATCGTTGATGTGGTAATTATTATGGATGATGCCAAGTGAAATTCGTGGAAATGAGGTATTTACTGGAAACGGTGCCGAGCAGAAGAAATGACTAAATACATCAAGTAGTTAAGCGAACGACCAACGGAATTCTCCGAAGACCGGCGGCAAAGTTGTTGTATCGGAGGTTAGTAAGCTAAACCGTGGTGCCGGTCTACATTACCAGGGGGGGCATGTTAAGAGCTTATACATTTATTTGTATAGAGTTATTTGGTTTGATATTTGTGTTATTAACGTTTGAACTTTTTAATATTCATAACAGAAAGAGTCAAGGGTGATTGAACTCAAAGCTTGAAAGAAAAGACAGAAAACAAAAAATATTTATTAATGACAAGTATGTTGTGTAACCGAACTGAAGGCTAACCCAAACACCCTCTATAAACAGCATACCGGGCTCTATGATCTAACATCTAGTGGCACTGGCTCGACGACTCCTACGTTGTGTTGTTATCATGCGACCAAAGGTTACACTGGGAAGATGGCGTTAAGGCGGGAAGGTGTGAAATAAAACTACATCATTTACCTAACTTTACTTTTAATCAAAAGAATAACCAATAAATAGGTCATTCGCATTAAAGCATAGAAAAATGACGTTCAAAACAAACAGTGACGTACTCAACCTGTGCGATTGGGAAAAGATCACGGTAGAGAAAACCCCAAACTGCCCTCACACTTCCAACTGCATTTGGCACATCTCAACAAGGACGGGTAACGTACAAGTACCCCAATCACCAACACTGAAATTGGCGGGATGTCAACTGTTACCCAGACATACCATACATGACAACTGAAGAAACGTTAGTGTTAACCAGCTAGTCTTTTCTGGTAGGTACTGAGGTCGGCTAGGCCAATATTACCTAGCTAAGTTGAAGATGGAGGGCACCAGGAAGATGAGCTGCGCCTTGACTACCAATGTTCCTCTTCGCACGGACATAAAATGATAGTAATATTTAACAAGGCTCAAACACACGCGCCCATAATCATGCATTAACAGTTTTCAGTCCGTTTTACAAAAATATTTTACAAAGACCAGCCGACTTCCTATTATTTACAAAAAGGTACACTACAAGTACATTGACAAGACAACATGAATCGCTGAAATGAACGTATGGTATTATTGCGCATAGTTAAAAGGGCGCTTATTATTGAATAGACTATCTCCAACACAGTCATAAATGCAAACGCGACGGCACGAGATGGTCGGTCATACCAAAGGTTCCATTTAATTATATCACGACAATTAGCACACACGTTAAATACTAGTTAATTATATAGGAACATCGGATTAGATAATAGGATAAACACACAACCACGATATAATTAAGTTTAAATCAAGATGTGAGCAATGCAGTTGAATATGTGATTAATATGCTGAAATAAAACAATTACACATAATAAAAATGTCAAATGAATCACAAATATTAAAAAAATATAATCGGTTAAAACGTACTCTTTAAAAATTGAACACATCGTGGCATTACAAGTTACAACCAAAAAAATATACACAAAAACGTGGTTAATTCAATTACTATCTTAAAACGAAAACAAATATATCGTAGAAATATAATACTGTTTACATTCAAACTGACCTAATAATTTGATTTAATATATGTAAGGAATGATGTCGGTACTTTTTATTAATTGCTTGTAAAAACAGTAAGGGTACATTTACTATTGATTTTGCAATAAGTGCTACGCAATGGAAGTTCAAATGCTGTACTAAATACTAAATAACCATTATTTCAAATAAATAAATATTATTTTTCGGTTGTTAAACTAAACAACTTATCTTTATAAATAAAACATGTTCAATAAAATCGTAAATCCACATGAAAATAACATATTATACCTCATAAGTAAAACAACCAGCAAGGTGGCATTGTACACATCAATTTCAAAAAGCAACAGGTAATCATAAAAATATTTCCTTTGGTGTCTACATAAATAACGGTTTTACAATAAGTACCAATATCACATTCAAATTAAAGCTGGAATTACAAGATGTAATCAGATTACCTTAAATAGCCACTACATTTATTATAAACTTATAAAATCGTTACCTTTAATAAAACCCGCCCAGTGAAGTCTTTCAACCAGACATCTTGAATTCTAAAAACAAAATTCTTTAACCTTATCGACTAGATCGATCGTCCCTACACATTGTTACACTATCGGACAATTGTTATACTGCGCAATTGTTATACTCGCGATAACTACACGTCATTGTCATAATTTAACGCATAATTACGCGGCAAATTTTACCCGCCATAATGAACTTATACCGACCACGCTTTAAAAGTGATGCAACCGCCTTTTAAGTCAATTTGCAAGCACAATTTAAATCAAAACAAATTACTTACGTCTCGGAAATTCATTTCAGGGAACAACGGTGAATTGCAGGTTAGGTTCAGTTACCCATGTTGAACCAAATTACCATCCGTCCTTCCTGTAGTTTCTGTACTCGTAGGGAAATGACAGGAATTAAGGTACCAGGTACACAATAGAAGATAAAAGGTACAAGGAACCTACATGTCTAAAAAGAAAAGACACACCACACCCCTCAAGATAGTTGTTGCTTCGTCGAGGGCTCATAACTTAATGGCGTTCTTTTACATTACGCGCGCACTCCGCCTCACTTTTGCGCAGACGCGGCTGTCAGGAATGACGGAAGTAGACGTATTCTTTTAAAAATATACGCGGGAATTTATTTACAAATTAAATCTAACGTGATGCATGCCGGTTGGCATGTAACAACATGCGCCCCTTATAATGTAAATTCTAACGTCACGGAATGCGTTCAGAAACTTGCAAATGGTTACTGAGCTATTCTAGCACATACCTTCAAATATCGAAATGTACACTATAATATTTGTAATAACTATCAACCAATGACAATTGACTGAGACCCATTACGGATCACTACAAGTATAAAAAGTATTAGAACGTTGGAGGGTTATATCCGGTTTAAAAGTAACTGTTAAAAGTCTCAGATTTGTTATTAGAATGTACTCAACAACATTTTAAGAAATTTAGTTTGACAATTTTGATATTTGTGTAGATTATAGAAATAAAGCTGTTAATAGATTTGGTGTCTTTAGCAGTAGTCTTTGAAGCCTGAGGTCGATCAACCTCTTGCAAGATGCAACGTTGTTTATCAATCGCAACCGCGCTGCAACATTAATAGTATGTGATAATATTGAAGGTTCGCCACTATCTATTATTATGTTTAATCTTCTTCAGTTAGTTGTAGAGCAAATACAGGTAGCTCCGTGTGGCTACTATGCCCAAGGTCTCGGGTTCGAATCCAGACACGGTCCGCTTAAAAATATTAGGCTAGCATTTTCCACAAAAATACGTCCTCGTCTCGTGTGTGTGTGTGTTGTCACGCACGTTCAAGATTCCAGAATCTTCCAGGTAAAAAACGCGCCTTTTGGCCAATATGGTACCTTCGGGTGGAGCATTGGAAAATTAAATGTAGTGTAAAGCAAATACGACAGATTTTCCGAGACTGTAGCGATAACTTATGTAAATTAAAATAAACAGGTACAATCAAATTAATTATGTAATTTTCGGAAGGTTTACTCAGGGTCTAATTACTAGAATACAAATGAGCTACGTCATTATCCGTTTTTTTGCTATACCAATGTGGAATTTATACAAATTAATATTGCCTTGGTTATTTGATATTAGTCCTATTTACTTTCTACGATACTACGGAACTCAGTAACAAATGTCAAACCGAGCGTTACGGTATAATCGGTATAGTGCTTTTACTTCTAATTAGCCAATCAAGACAAAGCTGTTAACAATTTATTGTTCGCAGATGTCTGTGAAGGGTAAATCACATCATTGTATTGACGACTATGGAGTTATATTAGCCAAAAGGTAGGACTTATTATAAGCGGATTTGCCATTTTAATACATTGGAATATTGAGATACAACAACACCCGTCTGTTAATTAATAAGTTAGTACCGTAAGAAAAAGTACACGACCTTAAGAATTTAAATAAGCTGTTGCGACCCTCGAGGACGTACACTTAATTAAATATACCACTAACTACAAAAAAATAGTGTGATTAATTATTTTATTAGCGTCTATAGAAACATGTTTTTGAACAAAATTAATTTTCAATAAAAAGAAGATCTAAGTTTTTTTAAAAAACTTAATTTTTTAGTTCACAACAAGCCGCACCAGCTTTTGAAGTTTTTCTAAACTATTACATTAAAGGGGAAAAACAATTTTTTTAATTCTAGAACGAGATAGATTTTGGGTCCTTGAAAGTGTCTTTTTAAAAAATTTTATTCAAGAACTACCACTATCAGAATTAATTTTATTATTTCAATTACCAAGAGATTTGTTTTATTGACAAAAGATTTCAACACGTATATTCTTTAAATACAAGTTAAACTAAAATAAATTGTTACAATGAATAATTTTGCCTGGCATGGGAAAAGTAATTCGAGCGTAGGGAACGAAAATCAATATAAATTGTTGGTTATTTTGCAAAAAGATAAGCTCGTGACCGGTTTCAATGTTCTTACAGATCATCAGACGGACGCATCTCTTTTTGCAAAACAGCCAACTAATTTCTGGCATAATACACAAATTAAGGTGTATTTATAGTGTAAATGTTTCTCATGCGCCGTCTATACTCGAATAAAAGCAACTAGCTATCGATGACAGTTTCCAATCTCTGACGTGATAGTGTAGATGGCATTGCTAAATAAAATTTTTAATAGCGAGTCAAAAGACAAGATGAAAAATAAAATAAACAAATGACCTGTTACCTATTTAATACTGACAGACCTTCTAAGAAGATACTGCACCCAGTGCTAAACGAGGAGGTTGGTCGACGGAAACCAACTTCCTCGTTTAGCACTAGGTGCAGTATCTTTTTAGAAGGGCCGCCAGTGTTAAGTAGGTAACAGGTCATTTGTTTATTTCAAATTATTACAAGTTACTATTTTCAGTGATTAATAATTAATGGCGAGTGGTTCGAATTTTAACAAAGTGAAAGTTATGAGATTTGAAGACTAACTGACTGGCAGCGCTTGTTATAGTTAACATGAAGCCTCTGGTTCCACATCGTTCTGTCGGTAACTGCAAAAATGTTTTCATTTTGTTTCCTGGTAATCATACAATGTTCTTATTTCTAGGTAATTATAAATAAGTCTGCTTGGTAGCAGTTCATTGTTCCTTATTTAATTGTATCAACTTGCGTCTGCGGTACAAAGGAATTGTCCCTTATTCTAAACCTAGTATGAACTCGGTTGACAGTTATACAACACTTTTAATTAATACGATGTATCATTCTATTTTTATAAAATAATAATGATTTATAAAATTATAAAATAATTATTTCAACATCATGCTAGAAAACGATACACGTGGAAAATGCCAGGAGATATAGGAAGATATCAAATAGATTACATTCTTGTTAGACAACGGTTTAGGAATCAGATAAAAACTGTAGAAGCTACCCAGATGCAGATATGGATACTGACCACAACATCGTAATTATGAAGGTCACTCTTAAATTTAAAAATTTAAAAAAGTACGGAAAGGGCTTTGATAAACTAAAAGATAAAACTATCCCCGAAAGATTTAAAAAAAAGTCAAATGAATTGCTGAAAGATATAGAGAAAATTTCTGATACTAAAAAAGTAGAAACAGAATGAAATAATATTAAATCCAGTTTAGACATGACGGCCAGAGATATTCTAGGGTACACACAAAAAGAAAATAAGGAACCATTGTTATGTTTATTTTCGGCGGTATTTGGTTATTTCATTTACATCGATTCCGTTTCTACTCTTTCATATGTCGACAACGTCCTGTTTACAATAAGTACGCTTCCTACTAATTTTTATTTTAAACTTATTTATCTCGAAACGTGAGTTTATGCTAAAATTAAATAGTCAATATCTTGTTTTAGGTATCCGTTAACTTGTTATACATTACGACCGCGAATAATTGATTCTTATGTGATTTCCATCTAAAGACTCGTTGAAATGGTGTATTAAACGATGCGATAAAACCGTGTTTTCAAGTTTTCCAATCTTGTTTGATAACACCAATATTACTTTGAACTCTAGTTATTAGTTAAACGAATTAATATTCACTTTCTTTTCTGAATCTTCAAAAAGCATTCGTCGTGATTGTTAGATTCTTCGTTCCCGTTTTTATGGAATTTCGTACACGCAGTACTGGGTGGTACGTAATTGTGGTTTTACAAACATGTACGTATCGACGGCACTAAATTAATTTACCTGTAATTATTCTAGTTTCCTCCGGTGGGCCTAACGATCAACCATTGCTCTTGTTGACACGAGAGAAAACGCGCATGGCATGATTCCGCACACAGCTGGTCCACTCCGTCCTTAAAGACGGAAGCCAGCCTATAACGTGGACGTGGGTGACTCTCTACCCTGATTTCTTTTTTTTGTTTCCTTGTTGGCACTGCTCCTGGGAAAGGGTCTCATCGACATGTTTATCGGGTTCGATTCGAAGCCCACACTTGGTAGTTGAGAACATGAGCATCGTTAGGCGAGATGGTACTTATCATTAATATTGTATATGTGACCATCATACATCCGTAATGGTATACTCACGGTGGTAATGTCTACAAGGGGAGGGTTTCTTTTTTTTGTGCTTACAAATTTTTGATATTAATTTTCAATTTAACACCAAAACTACTTAGTGTCTACAAGGGAAGGGTTTCTCTTTTCTTTTGTATTTTTTTGGGGTTGTAAAATTTTGTTAATTTAGGCAGTGCTGTGCTATGATTTTTATATGCTTAATTGTTGTATTTAAGATAATGATTTAGAGTTGTTGTTTTTAGGGTCGTAATTTCTTGTTCTTTTATTTGTAATTAATGCTGGGGACCTAAAAACGGCAGCTCGCCATTTTAAGTATTGATTCTTTTTTGTTACGTTCATTTTTGGCACTACTGTTCTGGTGTAATATATATATATATATATATATATATATATATATATATATATATATATATAATTACTCATATTTAGACCAGGGTAGAAAATTAATGGATTACATCAAATAATTTTAATCACCGTGTATAAGGAAGTTTATTAGATAATACGCTTTATTAAAAACCCGTGGAGAATAAAAATTCATTCGTTTTATTAAAAATAAGAGATTAAAATTATTTACAAGACGCTTCATATAAAAAAATAAGCAGTTTTAAAATGCTCAACGTGTAATTTAATTATTCCAAAGTAAAGAATCAAATGGAAATTACGTGCAAGATTTATATGAATTGATTCAAGTTTGGGCAACGAGTATTAAACGAAACGTACAGATAATAATTGAATATTTAATTAGGATTCACTAAAAATTAAAGAGTATTAATTTTAATTGAAGTTAATTGAACCGTTAGTAACAGATAATATCTATAGAAACTTGTAAAAACCCAAGATTATAATACCAGAAAATAAAGCTCTGAGAATTAATATTATTTTGAACACCTGCGTAGTTTAAATATCACATACGGCGTAAATTTTGTAGATAATTAATAGTTTCAAAGAATCTTGGAGAAACCGGGGCTTAATATTCACGAGAATGTGCGATACGGGGTTATTAAACCCAGATAACAGTCCACATGGACTAAAATATAATCGATAATAAAGAATATCAATTTGCACCAATACGAACAGGTTAGAAAAGGAAAGAGAAAATGCGTCAAGCAAAGACACATATAGTAAAAGGCGGGATTTAAGCAACGTCATGAGGGTCACAATTGGTTGAAAATAGGATGCAAATATCAGAGGTAGAAACAACAATTTCTGTACAAAATTAATTAGTTTTTCTCGGACATGCTTGCGTGCCGTGTGTTGAAATTTCTGAGATTTAGATGAGACGAGTGAAAATTCGTAAAAATCGAGGCGCGAGCGACAGACTGGGAACATAGAATGAGGAATTCTTTAGAATTACCCGTTTTGAGGACAAAAGCGACGTGCCGGCTTTTTGCTATATATACCGAGATGAATATAAACAAGCCCTCTTAGACTCTTAGACTTTTGACTATTCGATACGTTAAAAGCTCTTACATCCGCGACTTGATTGAAGATGTTAAAACAGTGCATTTTAGTTTGATAAAATAATTTAAAATTTTGCTCGTATATTTTAGTGATTCAAAATAGTTGGTTATTTACGTGCTAACATGAATGTACTTCAGTGCACTTAGATACAAGGTAATAAAATTTAGTTTCACTGTACCAATTAGCAAAATTTACAACGACAAATGTATACACAAAAGTAGGCAGTTTTGGCGTATATTGGTGAAAGAAGTATGAAGTTATTTGCTATTTTTCGGGGGTGTTAATAATTAAATGGTTCAAATACGTGTCTGGATCCACGAAACAAGGGTCAGATATACATAGATGAGTTCCGGAAAAGCCCAGAAACAACTGGTGATGGAGAAAATTTTAAAAGCGTTGAGAATTAGAAGCCGTAAATATAATCCTGTTGGAATGGTGTGATTAACTAAAGGGACGATGTACTTTGAAGCTACGAGGACAGTAACCTTCAGGTAAATTATACTATTTTGTTTGACATTTTGTGTGTGTTGAATAACTTTATAATTGATTTACTTTAAATGGACATTAGTGAAATTGTACTAACCATAAAATTTTAATTTTAAGATGAAATTTGCTTGTTGAAGTAGAAAGGAGTATTTAGTTTTGATGTTCGGTAATATGATGTAAATTTGGGTATGTCTTTGAGCTCAATTAGACGAACCTGGTTAATTAACGTAAAGGGGTGGTAGATGCTCCTTTATACTCAGACTCCGGTCTGCTTATATTGTTATATTAATTAGTAGGCATCCAACAAGGACTTTAATTTTGGATGCACATTAAAATGATAATAAAATTAATCTTGAAATTCTTTTAAAACTGAAATTTATGCTGAATTTTAATTTTGAAATTTTAATGTATTCTGAATATTGATGTAAATAGAGTTAACGTTGATGTTTTGGTAGGAATGTGTTGTTTTTTTATGAATGAGGAGGTTTATAACATTAGGTGAGCAGCCGAGGCGAAAAGAGGATCACAGCCGTTTATGACGCCCAATCTGTGGGACTAGAATTTTTTTGTTGAAAGGACCCAGTTCCCGCATTCAAAGGAGTATATCACAACATATTTTGGCGACCACAACGTGAGGGCTCGAGCTCCAAATAAAATTTTTGTTATTTTATTCCAGGAAACTGGCGATCTGAGAAAGAGAGTTTCTGTTTGTGTATAAATTTAAGAGTATTTTTAGAGTGTGTGTGAGTGATTAGAACGTATGCAGAGAAAAGAGTGGTTAAGGAGTCAAGGAGTGGAAATTAGAAGTGACGATAGTGCATTGTGTGAGAAAATTTCGAAAATGGAAGAAGCTGGAGGCAGTAGAGATCAGTCGAGGACGGAATCAGGAGAAACAGGAAATGAGTTAATGATGAGAATGTTAGAGGAAATGCGATTAGCTAGGGAAGAATCGAATAGAGCGATGGAGGAGTCTAACAGAAAATTAGAACTGCTAAGCGATGAATCGAATAGAGCGAGAGAGGACTCAAATCGAAAATTTGACCGAATGAGTGAAGAATCGAACAGGAAGTTAGAGGAGATTAGTCAGAAAATAGATAAGACGAATCAAGAAGTTTCAGAATTTAAAAATAGTCTTACCGTAAAGATGGGGAAGTTGAAAATAGGGTTGATAAAATGAGCGTGATATTACAGGTCTTCGACAGGAAATGGGACATTTAAGGTCCGAAGTACGCATTTTTGTGAAGAAGAGATTAATATAAAATGACTGAAGTGACGGACTCATGTAGGGATCAGTTAGGCAGGGTAGAACGCGAAGTTAGTAGTATCAAATACAACATGTCAAATTTAACGGGGATGGTCCCAGATTTTCTACAGGTGGAGTATCATTGGACCAACACATGAAGTTTTATGGCGATAACAGGGTAAATCCACAAATTTTTATTAATAGTGTAAGAAATCTAGTGGGAAATTTATTTGACGAACAGACTAAACTAAATACGATAAAGGCTTTATTAAAGGACAATGCGGAGGCATGGTACAATTTAGTAGGACAGGACATAGACACGTATCAGGACTTTGAAAACAAATTTTACAACATTACTGGAGTGATCACAAACAGGATCAGATTAGGGACGACTTGATTACAGGAAAATTTAAGGGAGAGTTTGCAGGTTCTAGGAGCAATATGCCATCCGCAAATACAGTGTGGCCAAACAACTGAATCCACCATTGACGGACAGACAGATAATCAAGTACCTATCACGACATTTTGAACTGGAAATTAGACAACACGTGGCCTTACAAAACATCACAGAACGGGAGACATTTTAGAGTATTTACAGAGATATGACGATGTATGTGTTGGACGGACAAGAGAGATACGAGAACGAAACGTTAACACAGTTAGGTTTGACAACAGGACACCGAATTATCCGAGACGGCCTGACTACAACAGAAATTTTCGACCGAATTGGGAACGACGAGGACAGGAATACAGGAGCAATAGTGCGACTAGGGGACCGACGCCAAAACCTAGTTACACGCGACAGAACAGTTTACCGGAGGTAAACAGGACTGTGACCAGCACGCCGAATAGAGACAGGGACACGGATATTAACACGAGGAGGACGTACGCACAGGTTGTAGAAGGACAACCAGGACCAAGCACGGAAAACAGGATGGGACAGGATTTTTAGAACGCGACAGACCACTAGATTTCTGTGTAAATGTATATGAACATCCACGTGAATTTTTCAAAATTGAGGAGGAAGTAGAGCCAGAAACTGTAGAAAAATTATGTTTGCCAATTATTAATTTAGAAATTTTTGAAAATAATGTAGAAGTATTACTTGATACAGGGGCAGAGGCGAGTTTAATATCGGAGGAATTCGTCAGCAAAATTAGGGATAAGGTTTGTGATAGAATTATGCCTATAAAGCGTAGCCATTTAGTAGCTCCAAATAAAAGAAGTTTGCTGTAGTAAATAGTGTTGTGGTGCTTAGGATAGATATAGGAGGTTTTAGCTGTGAACAGGAGTTTGTAATTGTACCTGGACTGAAGTTTCAGAGCATTTTAGGTGTTGACTGTATGATGAAGTTAGGGTTTTGATAGATATGGAAAGGAAGGTAATAAGGATTAAGGATAGGGTAGTGCCATGGAAGGGCAGTTATGAAGTCACAGAGGATGACACGGGGTTTAGTATTAATGTAGTAGAGGTAGAGGATGATGAAGGTAAACAGATCAACACGATAAGATGTCCAGAGGATAGGAGAGTAGAGGTTCAAGCTTTAATACAAAAACATGCAGAATTAGTGGGGTAGAAGCAAGCACAGCGTTAGGCTATGAGCACAAATTGGAAGTGGATAGTTCAGAACCGTTCAACGCAAAGGTTTATCCAATTCCAGCAGCATATCGGGAGCAGGTGAAGGCAGAATTAAATAAAATGTTGGAGGATGGCATAATAGAGGTATCAAACACTCATTTCATAAATCCGTTGGTGGTAGTTAAGAAAAAGGATGATAGCATTCGTTTATGTTTAGATGCACGAAAAATTAATCAACGGACCAAACCGCAATTCCATTGTCCACCATCCATGGACACACTTTTGACGAGGTTAAGTGGCAAGTTTGTTTTTAATAAAGTAGATTTAAGGAATTTATTCTGGCGGATTCCATTACATAAGAATTCTAGAAGGTACATAAGATTTTCCATAGAGGGAAAAATCGATAATTGTAAAGTAGTATCGTTTGGTTTGTCGGCAGAAAAGGAAATAAGAATAAATAAGAAACAGACAAGTGTGGGGATTGAAGAGGAAGTAATATTTAAGAATCAGGATAATAGGGATAAGTTTATTGTATGTGAGATAATAGGGATGTTAAGTATAGATATAGAAGGGGGAGAGATAGGGATGAAGAGTATTAGGATGGTAAGAAGAAAGACGTGGAGGGTCAAGAAGAGAGTTAGATTTAAATAACTTGATGCATAGAGAGTAGATATAGGTGTATATAAAAGAGTAGAAGTAGGTGTGTATAGAAAATAAAGCTAGGTATAGGATAAATATGGGAGATAATTAGGAATAGGTTTAGGAGGAGAATAAAGAGTAAAGGTAGGAAGAAAATAAGATAGATTAAGTGTAGATATTTCATAGAAGAGTAGTGGAGAGTTAGGAATAAAGTTAGAAATAGGATAGGTATATAGGATTAGGTAGGATGAAGTAAAGTATAGTGAAGATTAGTTAAAAGTTAGGAATAGGATAGGTATATAGGATGTATATAGGATTAGATGGATGAGTAGGATGAAGTTAGGGATAATTTCAGTTTATAGAATTAGGTGAAAGTTATGAATAGGATAGGGATATAGGATAGGTGTAAATATTTTTTTTTCGATTGGAGACAAAGTAGGTAAGTTAGATAGATAAGGGTAGAGAGAGATAGGCAGTTTTTTGTAATTTTTTGTCTAAATGTTTTATATTTGAATTCAAATAAGTGGGATTATTTGTATTCAAATAGGGGGAAAATACTCATATTTAGACCAGGGTAGAAAATTAATGGATTACATCAAATAATTTTAATCACCGTGTATAAGGAAGTTTATTAGATAATACGCTTTATTAAAACCCGTGGAGAATAAAAATTCATTCGTTTTATTAAAAATAAGAGATTAAAATTATTTACAAGACGCTTCATATAAAAATAAGCAGTTTTAAAATGCTCAACGTGTAATTTAATTATTCCAAAGTAAAGAATCAAATGGAAATTACGTGCAAGATTTATATGAATTGATTCAAGTTTGGGCAACGAGTATTAAACGAAACGTACAGATAATAATTGAATATTTAATTAGGATTCACTAAAAATTAAAGAGTATTAATTTTAATTGAAGTTAATTGAACCGTTAGTAACAGATAATATCTATAGAAACTTGTAAAACCCAAGATTATAATACCAGAAAATAAAGCTCTGAGAATTAATATTATTTTGAACACCTGCGTAGTTTAAATATCACATACGGCGTAAATTTTGTAGATAATTATTAGTTTCAAAGAATCTTGGAGAAACCGGGGCTTAATATTCACGAGAATGTGCGATACGGGGTTATTAAACCCAGATAACAGTCCACATGGACTAACATATAATCGATAATAAAGAATATCAATTTGCACCAATACGAACAGGTTAGAAAAGGAAAGAGAAAATGCGTCAAGCAAAGACACATATAGTAAAAGGCGGGATTTAAGCAACGTCACGAGGGTCACAATTGGTTGAAAATAGGATGCAAATATCAGAGGTAGAAACAACAATTTCTGTACAAAATTAATTAGTTTTTCTCGGACATGCTTGCGTGCCGTGTGTTGAAATTTCTGAGATTTAGATGAGACGAGTGAAAATTCGTAAAAATCGACGCGCGAGCGACAGACTGGGAACATAGAATGAGGAATTCTTTAGAATTACCCATTTTGAGGACAAAAGCGACGTGCCGGCTTTTGCTATATATACCGAGATGAATATAAACAAGCCCTCTTAGACTCTTAGACTTTTGACTATTCGATACGTTAAAAGCTCTTACATCCGCGACTTGATTGAAGATGTTAAAACAGTGCATTTTAGTTTGATAAAATAATTTAAAATTTTGCTCGTATATTTTAGTGATTCAAAATAGTTGGTTATTTACGTGCTAACATGAATGTACTTCAGTGCACTTAGATACAAGGTAATAAAATTTAGTTTCACTGTACCAATTAGCAAAATTTACAACGACAAATGTATACACAAAAGTACGCAGTTTTGGCGTATATTGGTGAAAGAAGTATGAAGTTATTTGCTATTTTTCGGGGTGTTAATAATTAAATGGTTCAAATACGTGTCTGGATCCACGAAACAAGGGTCAGATATACATAGATGAGTTCCGGAAAAGCCCAGAAACAACTGGTGATGGAGAAAATTTTAAAAGCGTTGAGAATTAGAAGCCGTAAATATAATCCTGTTGGAATGGTGTGATTAACTAAAGGGACGATGTACTTTGAAGCTACGAGGACAGTAACCTTCAGGTAAATTATACTATTTTGTTTGACATTTTGTGTGTGTTGAATAACTTTATAATTGATTTACTTTAAATGGACATTAGTGAAATTGTACTAACCATAAAATTTTAATTTTAAGATGAAATTTGCTTCTTGAAGTAGAAAGGGTATTTAGTTTTGATGTTCGGTAATATGATGAAAATTTGGGTATGTCTTTGAGCTCAATTAGACGAACCTGGTTAATTAACGTAAAGGGTGGTAGATGCTCCTTTATACTCAGACTCCGGTCTGCTTATATTGTTATATTAATTAGTAGGCATCCAACAAGGACTTTAATTTTGGATGCACATTAAAATGATAATAAAATTAATCTTGAAATTATTTTTAAAACTGAAATTTATGCTGAGTTTTAATTTTGAAATTTTAATGTATTCTGAATATTGATGTAAATAGAGTTAACGTTGATGTTTTTGGTAAGAATGTGTTGTTTTTTTTTATGAATGAGGAGGTTTATAACATTAGGTGAGCAGCCGAGGCGAAAAGAGGATCACAGCCGTTTATGACGCCCAATCTGTGGGACTAGAATTTTTAGTTGAAAGGACCCAGTTCCCGCATTCAAAGGAGAATATCACAGCAATATATATATATATATATATATATATATATATATATATATAAAATGGTATTCTTTTGTAGGTTTCAGGTCTTCTTAAATAATCAGTACTCTTTTTATAAATCTAAGCTTTCGGATATATTCAATCCTTTGTCAAAGATACTAAAATATACAGAAATAATAATACTGTAAAATTATAAAGGTATGCTGTTACTTACTAAAGCGAGGCTACAGATATAAATTAAAAATACATTTGTTTAGCAATACAAACATTAAAGATATAAACTTGTTGGAAGTTAGGTAAAGTTTGACATTTGACAGGTGTTTTATTTTTGACTGAAAGCTCCCCCTCTGTTTTTTATATGTTTATTTAAATTTTAAATATATATATATATATATATATATATATATATATATATATACAGGGTGCCCACAATCTATCTCCGTATATGGGTAACTTTTTATTATAGAAGATACAATGTTGGTTAAATTAGCAAAGTTGAAGAGAAATTTACGAGTAGTATGATGCTTTTTTGAAAACTCACCTAGATGCTCAACTTTTTTAGATATTTGAAAAAAACTGAAATTTGCCCTTTTTTTCAAACGCTAATAACTTTTTAACGGTTTAACCTATAGAAAATAAAAACTGCCTGTAAGGTAACTTTTTACGTAGAATTCAATAGCGTATATGACAATTTTAATTGGAAATGGGTTTTCAAGCTACAAACATAACCTCATTTTTTTTTAATGGAAACCATAGTTCAATATAACCCAAATGGAAAGGTTTTTCTTTTCTGATTACCCTGATGTAAGGGTTGATGTACTTATTTTCAGTAGTTTCTTCATAATAAAGAAAAAACGATTTATTTATTTGCGGACATCAAGGAGTTCATGGATACATATTTTAAATAAACAAAAAACAACTGGCATTTGTCAGATATTATTAGTTAAAGTGTTTATTTGCTCTGGGTTGCAAATTTTGTGTAGAAGACTTTTAAATTTATTTGATTATAATAGAGAATGTATACAAACGACGAAAAAAATGACATGCTCTTTTGTTACTATGCCTGTAACAGAAATTGTGATGCTGCTGGTGATATGTATTATGAAAGATATTTGGAAAGAAGGCAGCCAGATAAACGATTGTTTTCTAAATTAGAAAACAATTTAAAAAGGTTTGGTGCTTTTACAAAACCCAGTACTGATAAAAGAAAGTTCAAAATTCAAAACGTGTGTTAGCCTACATAAATTTTAAGCCAACAGCGTCCACCCGAGAAACTGCAATTGAGTGCGCTACTTCTACAGAAAAAGCTCGCCTAATTTTAAAACAAAACCGCTACAAACCATACAAAACCCATGTTAGCAATACACTGTATCATGGGGATTGTGAGAGAAGACAACAGTTTTGTAGGTGGTTTCTTAATGAAACAAATAATAATCCTGGTTTTAGTCACACTATTATATTTACCGACGAAGCAAAATTTACTAACAAAGGCATGTTTAACAGAAAAATACAGTCTACTGGAGTCAGGAAAATCCCCATTTAACAGAAGAAAGGCGGGATCAACATCAATTTTCGATAAATGTGTGGTGTGCCATTTTGGTAATAAAATACTTGGGCCTTTCTTCTATAATTATAATTTAAATGGTGTACACTATTTGAATTTTCTACAAAACGAATTGCAAGAAATGCTCGATAATTTGCCACTTAATTTACTGCAAAACTTATATTATTTTCAGCATGACGGTGCACCTGCTCACAATGCTCAAGCCGTTTCTGAATATCTTGATAATAGTTTTCCAAATTGGATTGGCAATGCAGGTCCTGTTCCATGGCCGGGAAGGTCACCAGAAATATCGCCACTGGATTTTTTCTTTGGGGTACTGTAAAGGATGTAGTGTATGCTAAAAATCCAATAACATTGAGCAACTCAAAGATAGTATTACAGCAGCTATTACAAGTATAAAACCACAAACGTTAAATAAGGTGCACCAAAACCTAATTAAAAGGTGCGAAATGTGTTTGCAAGCTAATGGAGGTCATTTGAGCATATGTTAATGTAGGAGTGGGCATATTCGCATTAATTAATTTTGTTTCCTTTGATTAAGTTATTTGTATTGTATGGATAGTTTATTTTTAAGTATTTTATTTTTCTTAGTTTATAATAAATTTAGTTACAATAAACTTGTGTTTCCATTATTGATTTTACACATTTTGTTTGTTTGTAATATGTATCCATGGACTCCTTGATGTCCGCAAATAAATAAATCGTTTTTCTTTATTATGAAGAAACTACTGAAAATAAGTACATCAACCCTTACATCAGGGTAATCAGAAAAGAAAAACCTTTCCATTTGGGTTATATTGAACTATGGTTTCCATTTAAAAAAGTGAGGTTATGTTTGTAGCTTGAAAACCCATTTCCAATTAAAATTGTCATATACGCTATTGAATTCTACGTAAAAGTTACCTTACAAGCAGTTTTATTTTCTCTATAGGTTAAACCGTTAAAAGTTATTAGCGTTTGAAAAAAGGGCAAATTTCAGTTTTTCAAATATCTAAAAAGTTGAGCATCTAGGTGAGTTTTCAAAAAGTATCATACTACTCGTAAATTTCTCTTCAACTTTGCTAATTTAACCAACATTGTATCTTCTATAATAAAAAGTTACCCATATACGGAGATAGATTGTGGGCACCCTGTATATATATATATATATATATATATATATATATATATATATATATATATATATATATATATATATATATATTGCTGTGATTCTCTTCCCGTTTTTGAATTGCCCACGTTCTGTGCCAAGAATTGCTGTGATTCTCTTGTCCGTTGAATCTCTTCTGATAATCGCCTCTTGACTCTTTCCGCCTCGGCTGCTCACTTAGATAACTTTCATCCTCATTCATAAAAAAAAACAAACACATTCCTACCACAAACATCAACGTTAACTCTATTTACATCAATATTCGTAATACATTAAAATTTCAAAATTAAATTTCAGCATAAATTTCAGCATCATAAAATTTCAAGTTCAAATTTGTCATTATTTTAAATTTACATTCAGAATTAGAGTCCTTGTAGGATGCATACTAATTAAGTTAACAATATTTGCAGACCTGAGTCTGAATAAAAGGGAGCATCTCCCGCCCCTTTACGTTAATTTAACAGGTTAGTCGAATTGAGCTCAAAGACAGACCCAAATTTTCATAATAATCAAAAACATAACTTGATAAATACTCCTTTCTACTTATACAAGAAAATTTTACCTTAAAATTCAAAATTTGTTGTTTATACAAATTTACTACTGTCCATCTTTATCAAACAAATTATAAAGCTATTCAACACACACCAAAACATCTAAGATCGAACAACAATGCATAAGTTACCTGAAGGTTATTGCACTCGTGGCTCCAATGTACATCGTCCTTGCTAATCCCACCATTCCAGCTAGGTTATGTTTACGTCCTCGGATTTCTGGCCACCTTTAAAATTTTTCTACGCCATCATTCGTCTAAAAGGTTTCAGGGTTTCTCAGGAACTCATCTATGTACATCTAAATCTTGTTTTGTGGATTCAATCACGTTTACGAATAACACTTGATTACTAACACTCCCGAAAAATAGCAATGAAATTCATAATACTTTCACGCTATACTAAAACTGCATACTTCTATTTATTTATTTATCGTTACTAATTTGGATAATTAGTACAGTAATACCCGCAAATATAACTAGACTTTATTACCTTTATCTATCTTCTCTAAGTGCACTAATGCATAATAACTTGTATCGTAGCACGTAATCACCATGTATTCTGCTTGAAGTATCGAATAAAATCAAAAATAAAAGAGAGCTAAACTCCTATCTGCACGGGTTTATATAATGGCTCGCTTGCAAGTCGAATTTGTCTCGCGACGGACGATTTTCAGAAATTCGCATTCTATTTTCCCTTTCGATGGCTCGGCACAATGATTCTTCTGAAATTTGCACTCGTCCTAGTTGAAATCTAAGAAATTTCAACACGTCTTGCAACACGTCCGCGAACAACTAATTAATTTTACATAGAAATTGTTATGCTTCCACCTCTCATGTTTGCATCTTATTTCAACTTTAATCGCCAATCTAATCTGTTCGTTCTATCTACAACCTGTGCTCTTGTTTTACATTTTTCCTCTCATTTAACTACCAATGCATTCCCTCTCGCTTGTCTTTATACCACAAACTTGCTTTCTTACTTGCACTCATATAGCTTGGAGCTTATCGACTATCATATACATCGGTAATTTTGCAGGTGTTCTGAGTTCTAATACGCTGAAGGCTTTTACGTGACTTCCCCACGTCTTTATAATTTCTCGATAGCTTTAGTACTTGGAAAGATTAAATTAAATACAAGTTGAACATTTTAACTCGGCTTCTTTTTATAGAAAGCGTCCAGTGAATAATTTAAACCCCTTGTTTTTAACGAAACGAATAAATTTTTATGCTCCATGGTTTTAATAATGCGTATTATCTAATGAAATTCTACATTACTTCCTTCTACACGTTGATTATGATTATATACAAACCCTACATTCTAATTGAATGATTTAAATCTACACAGTAGGCCATTAATTAAGCGTTCTATTTTCCACTGCTCTGATATACACGGTGTTTAACATTATCTAAACAATATAAACCCTATGTTTAGAAGTAAATGACGAATTTATCCAATATACCTTTAAATGAAGCGTATTATTACCCAAAGCTTCCTTATACACGGTGATTAAAATTATTTGATGTCGTTAATTAATTTTCTACCCTGGTCTAAATTAGTGTAATATATATATATATATATATATATATATATATATATTGCTATGTACTCCTGGAATTATCGCGCCCCGTCGTTGGGCTGTTATATTAATATTGCTATGAATAAACAAGAATTGTAATTATCTCCTTCGACGTTGGGCCGTCTTATTAATATTGCTATAAATTCCCTCCAGAAACTTAACTGGATTTTATCTTGAACCAACCTTGTCTACCAATAACAAAATTTGATACGTTACCGCCTTACTTGTTATCAATTTTGTATTCAACTTATAGCTCCTCCTTGAACTATTTAAATTATCAAATCACTGCCATTAACTTTATCTTACGACCTCGACTAGCATTTATTTGGAATTATAAAATTCAGTTAATTTGATTCTATATAATGAAACAAATATTATGTACAGTTTTTGTAAATTATTTGAAATACACTTTTCAATTAATGTTATAAATCTCATTTATCAAAATCATATACTTTTAATCAAAAACCCAAAGTCACCAAAAAAACCTATTATCTTTATAAAAGAAGTGTAGAACGTTCGAAACCTCTTATCATATTACGCACTTTATACGATTCAAATCCTTTGTTTTGGTGAACTTCGTCACATTAATTTATATTAAGCAAGTTCAATATTCAAATAAAAAATATAGAAAAGTAAAATGTCTTATAACTAAAACTATTTGCTTCGCATCGACGCATCCATTTGAATAAAAATTATCTTCCCCCAATTCAGGATTATTACATGCCCATTCGAAATATTGTCTATCCACACGCTTGAACCATTGCATTTAAATTATTGCCATTACCCTTTGAACTACCATTATTAACTTATACCTATGCACCCCAATTTATTGTCGTCTCTTTTCAGACTTAGAATTACTTCTTATCAATTTCCCCAAACTTAAAATTGGACTATCATTTATTTTCCCTTAACTTAGAAATTGTATTATTCTTCCCCCAGAACTTGGAATTACATTTATTCTCAACGGACTCAGAACTTGGATTTTCTCCCGGCTTTAGAATAGAATTCTTGTTATCATTCTCCCCTGACTCGAAATTACATTTATTCTTCACGGACTCGGAAACCCTATTATTATTATATTTTAGTTTAAAATAAAATTCACCAAAATCTACTTACGTTTAATCGGCAATCGTAATTTTCATTTTCGCACTTATACAATTTTTTACTTTGAATTATTATTACGTATCACTTTATTTCATAGTGACGCACCTCGGCCTTTGTTGAGTTCAAAACTGACCTCGTTATCACTGTACCTGCTATAATATTTTTTCTCCCCTTCTCCGTCAGTGGGTATGGTCTACAAACTCGTCGCTCATTTTAACCAATCAAATATTTGCATTTAAAGTAGTTTTTGATGTAATTTTCTATACTTTCCAATAATTGTGGCCTGGTCGCAGCTGTCTTCGTTATCAAACATGCGGTGTTTTGATGAATCTAATTGCTTTTCCATAAACAACTGTTGCAATTCCACTTTTAATTTTCATATCTGCCTGTTATTTACGCAATTTTTAATCTTCTTTCTTATCAAAAAAATGGTTAACTATTTGTACGCATTTATATGCTTCCTGAAGCTCTATTTCTATCTCCGTATTAACCTAATTGTTTGGAACTCTTTTGAATCCGTGTTTAATTACACTTTATCATGTTTACTTATAAAATACGTGTGCTTCCACTGAAAAATATTATTATCTTTATTTGCATTGCCTAAATTAACTAAAACTTTATCTACAGGGTATTAAATATTTACTATTTACCTAATGCACGTGTTCCTGGTTTCTACGCTAACTATGCGTCTTCCTGTGTGTATTTGCTTCGCTTAAAACTACGTATACTTTATATACAGGGTGTTGACTACTTACTATTTACAAACTATCTCCATTTCTCAATTCTTTACTAAATAAATGCAGTTTTCTGCTTCCTATGATGATTTCTCATTTCTAAACGACCTTTACTATAAAGTACACCCTTAAACAACCCCTTATCACAGCAATATATATCAAAATTTGAAGGATTATTCGAAGACCTATTAGTAGTAGGATGACAGTGTGGTAATTAGAGGTTGTATGATTATTTTTGTGTGTAATTTTTTTTTATTTCAGACCTTTCTTTATTTTTTGTATGTATTACACTCCGCCCACTCACCAAATGAGCCCGGTCAATTTCTTTTTTCTTCTTTGGCTTTTAGGCTACGTAAATGTTCGTAGCATAAATTATGACACCCTGGCGTGGGGCCCCGATTTTATTTTAGTGTGTTGGTTAAGATTCTTTTTTTCTTTCGACTTTGATTGCTGTAATTTTATTGGTAGACGCAACTATTCGCCTGACCACGATACTCGTTTAGATCTGTGTTTATGTTTAGCTTGTCAGTGTATTTTAAATTCGGATTTTCCCGTCGCTACAAAACAACTCGCTATTTATGGGTATTTACACAGTAGTTGGATCTGGTTGGTTGTTTCTGGGTTATACAGAAACCCTCTTCTATTGTCGTTATTTTTTTTCTCTTTCGGGTTACCAGACTTGTGTTTTCGCTGGTGATTCTAGACTCTTTGAAAACACTGGCGTCCTATTTCTGATTTGATTGACTTTATTCTCTTACGTTTAGTACATTTTTTTTTAATTTAATCCGTTTGTTACTTCCGTATTGGATAAAATCGTTGTGTTGCGATTCACTTCAGATATTTTATAGTTTATTCAGTTAAGGTTGGATTTCACATTACTCTGATATACAGTGTGTATTTCTTTTGTCACAATGGTTACGTGGGGGTTGGATGTAAATAGGCCGTTAAAACCCGAGCTCCAATATGAGATACCTTCTCGAGGATTTGACTCTGACATTAAAGTCGAGGGATTGCGTAAAGCCGTCCGCAACGCGATTCAAGTGAAAATGAATCGGTCTTTTACTCCTAGCCCTTACACAATTACGTTTACAGATGATCATGAGACTATTAAACGCGCGCTTACTAAACTTGGACCGTCTTCTGACGACTTTACTGGGATGCTACTGATAGTAAGTTTGCTCATTCACGCTCCTTATGGGTACACATTCAGCGACGTTGTGAATTGATATTGACTAGCTCTGAGGAAGAAGCACTTACAAAAAATAAATTATTATTCGCTTTACAGACCATACGTTCTGATGTTGAGGCGACTGTTAGAAAATTCAAGCGTGTTACTTTTGCTGATTTTAGTCAACAGCCTTGTTCTAGTCCACAAACTCTTAATGTAACTGCCGCCGTCACCGATGAAGTTCCTTAGCTTTCTTCAGATTCCGAGGAAGAATTGGATACTTCTACTACTGCCAATACTAGTACCCCTACTAAAGGATACCCGCTCGCTAAATTGAATGTCTCTTTTTCAGATGAAGGTTCCCTACCGAAATTCTTGTTTCGTATTAAGGAATTCAGTGTTTCGCGTAATATTTCTGCTCAGCAACTTTTTCTTTTTACTCCGGAATTACTTAACGGAAAGGCTTTACTTCTCTTCCGAGCACATCAGCGTTCCCTCAGATGTTGAGACGTACGTTGTTACTTTATTAAACTCGGAATTCCTACCCCTGAATTTTGCTTATAAGTATGCTATTATTGAGGAAAATACTTTTACTTCACATGACCGAGTTGATAAGGTTTCTTCTACGCCTATGGGTAGATCAGATACTTCCCCCGTACTTTCTACTGTTCTTCCTTCTAGTTCTACTTCTACTCGTTAGGCCTTCTTTAATTGCGACAAACCTGGTCATGTTTCGACCCGTTGTACTCGTCCTAAAGTACTCCACTGTTATGGTTGTGAATATAAGGGAGTTACTCGCCACAACTGTCTACACTGTCATCCTACTACTAATAGGTCTTCGAATAATCTTTCAAATTTTGCCCTCATCTCTAGATGCCCCCTGCTTCTCACTCTACGTCCTCTTTTGTACCTTATATAGGTCATTCTGCTACTACTATTAAAACATACTCTTCTTCGGCAAATATAGCTTCGAACAAAATTTCTTCTGTCTCTAGATCTACATCCTTTTCTTCACGTCCTTCTGCTCACCTTACTGCTATCACCTCGTATCCTTTTCAGACATATGTGCCTTTGAACTGTAATACTGATTTTTACGGCTATCACGCCCCTACTTACCGAACTTCTACTAACAAAAAACAAATCTCTTCTGTTCTTCACGAATAAAACTATGCTCAAATGCATCCGACGTTTTTACTTCCACCCCAAAAGTGCCTCCAACGCCAGTGCAACCCATACTGCGAATTAGTGACTTGCAGCTAGTTTCTCAAGAGCTGGTTCTCGCTTTCTTAAACGATTCTACCCAAGAAATTCCTGTCGTGTCTGCAAGCACACATGCCGCTGAAGTGACGATAGTTTCTAGTTTAGTCAGCGAAGGTCCTGTTGAAGTTCATGAACCTGTCTGTATCTTTAATGTCTGTTGCTGTTTCTATCAAAATTTTACATGTTTCTGCTTTCTTAAATTGTTCTATTCAAGAAATTTCTGTCGTGTCTGCAATAACAGCTGTAACTGAAGTGGCAATAACTTCTAATACGGGTAGAGAAGGTCCTGTTGAAGTTAGGGAACCCGTAGCTATAATGCTTGTTGCTGTCGTTGTCCAAGTTTTACCTGATTCTGTTTCGTTATCTACTATTGTTAAAGAATCAGTTCCTATTGTGGGTGAAGTTTTGTCTGTTCCTACTCCGTTGTCTAATAGTGGTGAAGTCCTACTTGATTCTACTTCTTTATCGGACGTTGATAAAACGTTACCTACTCTTCATTTTTCTCATGCTGACAAAATGATACTTGCTTCTGTTCTTTTAACTAAGGTTGGTGAAATCTTAGCTGATGTCATGTTTTCTAATGTTGACAAAGGTCAACCTGATTCTGCTTCTTTATCTATTGTGGATGAAGTTTTCCTGATGCTGTTTGTTCTTGTAAAGTTGATGAAATTCTGTCTGGTCTGTCCTTTTTTTCATGTTGATAAACTTCATTCGAATCCTTTATCTAACATTGGTGAAGTTGTATTTTATACTGTTTGTTCTTCTGACGTTGATGATATGGTTGAAGTGTTATCGCATTCGGCTCCTTTTTCTAAGGCGCATACTCCTACAGCCAATGCTGTTTAGTTTCCTAACAGTGATACTTTTAGTGCTTTATCTAACGTCGTAAAAATTTTATCTAATTCTGTCCCACTATCTCGCGTAACTGAAGTGTGCTCTGCTTGTGTTTCTCTTCGTAAGATTGGTTTTCGTACAGCTAATACTTTTTTTCTTTCTACCTTTGGCTTTCTTGTAACCCATTCTAAAAACAAACCCCTTTCTCCTATGACGCGTTTTGAGTTTTCTAAACTACCCTTGCCACCTCCTATATCGCGTGCTACAACTACTACATCCCCTGCTGTCTCTGTTTTGCGGAAAACTGCCCATAAGAGGCAGAAATTTGTCTATGCTCCTTCTGAACCGGAAGATGTATGTCGGCGAAGTCCTAATGTCTTTGATCTCGTTTCGTTCTCCTTCTGGCGGAGTAAACGTCTTAAGCCCAATATATAGTCCTCGCGCCCGCTTCTTATGCCGACTTTGCTCTCCTTGGGACTTGATTTCTGGACTTCAAAATTTCTTTATTTACTTCCCTGTTTTGTTAGGTAATTCTTTTTCTTTCACCCCGTGTGGGTCCGGGAATATAATAGTCCCACGATACGACGTGCCTGTTGTAAGAGGCGACTATAGCAATCCAACACATACACACACACACACACACACACACCACACACACACACTTACTTTATACACGTCCAATCCATACCCACACACTTCATACACACACACAGTTCTACTTGTTTCTCCATTCTTCCGTTCTGTACTTGGTTTTTCTTTCCTTCGTTCTCTCCTTGTACTCCTTGACTCCGTGTGGGCCGGGAATAGAATAGCTCCTCGTCGTAAGAGGCGACTAAAGCGGTCCAACACATACACCCACACACTTCATAAACACACAGTTCTACTTGGTTCCCCTTTCTTTCATTTTCTTTAACCCGTGTGGGTCCGGGAATAGAATAGCCCCTTGGTACGACCTGCCTGTCGTAAGAAGCAACTACAGCGGTCTAACACAACACATACACACAGGCACACTTTATACTCGCACAACACATACACACACACTTCTTACACACCCACACACACACACACATATACACACACACGAGCGCACATGCACACACTTACTTATACATAACTACACTGGGATTCTGTTTTACTTTCTTTTGTACGATTCTTAGTTTTTTTGGGTTTTGCTGGTCTTCTTTGCTGTCGGTCCCTATACTGAGCGTGTTTCGTCCTAGGTCTCGTGTGTGTGTTTGTGTGTGTTGTCACGTACGTTAAAGATCTCTACTCTGCTTGGAATAGCAAGAGTTTGGCAAAATTCAAAAATTTTCCAGCGAAAAAAAATTGATTCTTGGTCAATGTAGTACCTTCGGTGGAGCATTGGAAAATCAAATGTAGTGTAAAGCAAATACGACAGATTATCGGACACTGGTGCTAACTTTAAGCCCTTCTACAGGATGTCCCACGAGAAACCCGACAAACTTCTAAGGTGGTTTCCTTTCATCAAAATAATGAAAAAAGTTCATATAAACATATGTCCGAAAATGCTTTGTTAGCGTGTTACGGTTAGTGAAATATTTCGCCCGATTTTCTGGGAAAGGACAGAAATGAAGTCAAACTGATTTTTTTATGGCGTTAGGTTAGGTGTTAAATTTATTGGATTTTATGTACAATGAACTGAAAATTGAATAAAACGTGTCCCAAACCTCTAGTATCACCCATATCTGCGATATCAGACAAAATACGCAAAATTCGGTCTCGAAAACCATGCTTCGTTTAGATTTGAACTGCATGAACTTCGTTAAATGGGTAATTAAAGTAAACAGGTACAACCAAATAAATTATGTAATTTTCGGAAGGTTTACTCAGGGTCTAATTACTAGAATACAAATGAGCTACGTCACGATCCGTTCTTTTGCTACACTAATGTAAAATGTATATACATTAATATTGCCTTGGTTATTTGATATTAGTCCTGTTTACTTTCTACAATACTACGGAACTCAGTAACAAATGTCAAACCGAGAGCTACGGTGTAAGCGGTATAGTGCTTTTACTTCTAATTAGTCAATCAAGACAAAGCTGTTAACAATTTATTGTTCGCAGATGTCTGTGAAGGGTAAATCACATCATTGTATTGACGACTATGGAGTTATAATAGCCAAAAGGTAGGACTTATTATAAGCGAATTTACCATTTTAATACATTGGAATATCGAGATACTACAACACCTGTGTGTCAATTTATAAGTTAGTACCTTAAGAAAAAGTACACGACCTTAAGAATTTAAATAAGTTGTTGCGACCCTCGAGGACGTACACTTAATTAAATATACCACTAACTACAAAAAAATAGTGATTAATTATTTCATTAGCGTATATAGAAACATGTTTTAAAACAAAATTAATTTTCATTAAAAAGAAGATCTAAGTTTTTTTAAAAGACTTGATTTTTTAGTTCAAAACAAGCCGCACCAGCTTTTGAAATTTTCCTAGACTATTACATTAAAAAAGAAAAACAATTTTTTTTTATTCTAAAATGAGATAGATTTTGGGTCCTTGAAAGTGTCTTTTTAAAAAGTTTTATTCAAGAAGTACAACAATCAGAATTCAAGCACTACAACTTTCAAAATTAATTTTATTATTTCAATTACCAAGAGATTTGTTTTATTCACAAAAGACTTGAATGCGTATATTCTTTACATACAAATTAAACTAAAATAAATTATTACAGGTTACTATTTTCAATGATTAATAATTAATGACGAGTAGTTTGAATTTTAACAAAGAGAAAGTTATGAGATTCGAAGACTAACTGACTGGCAGAGCTTCTTACATTTAACATGAAGGCTATGGTCTCACATCGTTCTGTAAATAACTGCAGAAATGCTTTCATTCTATATCCTGATAATTATACAATGTTCTTATTTTAGGTAATTATAAATAAGTCTGCTTGGTAGCAGTTCATTGTTCCTTATTTAATTGTATCAACTTGCATCTGCGTTACAAAGAAATTGTCTCATATTCTAAACCTAGTATGAACTTGGTCGACACTTATACAACACCTTTCATTATCACAATGTATCATTCTATTTCTATAAAATAATAATAATTTATAAAATTATAAAATAATTATTTCAACATCATGCTAGAAGACGATGCACGTGGGAGATACCAGGAGAAATAAGAAAATATCAAATAGATTACATTCTTGTTAGACAACGGTTTAGAAATCAAATAAAATACTGTAGAAGCTACCCAGGAGTAGACATAGACACTAATCACAACATCGTAATATGTCGTAATTGTGAAGGCCGTCCTTAAATTTAAAAATTTGAAAAAAGGAAACGGAAAATGCACTTTAACTTTGAGAAACTAAAACATAAAAATATCCTCGAAAAATTTGAAAAAAACTCAAATGAATTGCTGAAAGATATCGGGAAAATTTCTGATACTAAAGAAATAGAAACAGAATGAATAATATTAAATCCAGCTTAGACGTGGCGGTGAGATAGGTATCGTCTTAAGATAAATTTTCATATCTAAACTCATGTTTAGTTAAGATTGCATTCGCTCTTAATTAATTTTAAATTTTGTAAATTTGTGATTTATTTGGCGGTTTGTACTGTTACTTTTTGGGTTGGATTGCGCTGGGTTATTTAAAGAATTGTAGTTGCTATTATTTGTACTTAGTTACACGGTGCGGTAATGGATTTATGCTCGGTATTGTCTGGTTATTTGCTGTAGTCTTGAATTTTATTATTTTTACTTCGCGAATGTTAATTTGTCGTATATTTTACTTGAGTTTTGCCTTTTGAAAGATTCCGACGTGAATAAATAATTTCTTGCGGTAACTACTTCACTTTGTGTATTTTGCACCAGTTAGGACTTATTTTATTTTTAATTCTGTTTTTTTAATTAAGTGTGTTATACTTATCTTTTATCCGTAGGTGTTTGTAATTTTATATCTGTCTAAGGTGTTTCCTGTCTCGTCACTTTTGAGTGTTAAATATAAAGTTTGCAACTTTTTAGTCTACCGTTTTGTTATAATAATTGTCTTTATAATTTATACAATAGACTTGTTTAAATTATAAGGTTCTATGTCTACTAAAAGATGTAATTCATTCTCGTGATAATTTAATTGCGTAAATGCTTTTGTATAATATGCAATTATATTTATTGGAGTTATTAATACATTTCTAAAAGGTGTTGTTTTCAGTTAGTGTGAGGATTAATAGTTTGCGTCTTTACTTCATTAATTACTGCCTAAAATGTTACGTTTGGTAATTATTTCGTTATATTTAGATATTGCGATGCATTTTCGAATGAATTTTTTTAGCAGTTGCTTTGCTATACTTAGCTTTTCCTACTAAAATAGTTTTTTAATAACGTTGTGTTGGATGAATGATGTTTTATTCACTAATGGGTTTCCGGTTTCATGTGAGGATTGCGCTATAAGTTTGCACGCTTGTTTTTAATTACTAATAGGGCTGGGTCGGCGAATCGATATATCGATACGTATCGATACGACCCCCCGATACAGCAAAAAATAAATATCGATACTTGATATGTATCGATACGTATCGATATTCGATATAGAGTATGTATCAATATTCGATACGCAAAATCCCGTATCGCCCACCCCTATATATATATACTTATGTCACAAATATTAAACTTGAAACTTTAATTATTTTGATAACAAACAATCTTAAGTGAAAGATCGAATTGTCAGTAAATACATTATTTTAAAACGATCTTGTAATTTTATTGCCAAAGAAAAAGTAGAAAAATTTATGGATGCGTATCGATTCGTACCGATAAGTATCGCTACGTCTCGATATGTATACTTAATCTACACATCTAAACGTTCCGATACAAATCGCTATATATCTATACGTACCGCTACGTATCTATATGTATCGATATGCATCTATACGAATCGCTACGTATCACTACGTATCGATACGTATCGATACGCATCGATAGGAATCGATACGTATCGATATGTATCGATACGCACCGATACGCATCGATACATATCGATACATATCGATATAGAATATGTATCGATATTCAATACACAAAATCCCGTATCGCCCACCCCTAATTACTAATCGTTCAATGGTTTAGGTTAATAATAGATTGCGGAGTGCGTTTTTGTAATTTATAGAGGTATGATAAAAGGTCAAGTTTTAAATAGTCTTTTCTGTAATTGAGATGTTTTAATTGTAAAATTTTGATAAAGTTTAGGCCTGAAATAAATCGTTTCTGTTACTGGTTGTTTGTAAGAATTGCGTTTAAGCGTTTGGTATTAAATGATGGGGTTAATTACGTTCTATTTTTTTGTTTGCTGAATTAAACCGTTGCGTTTCCGTATTAATAATTATTCGTACTTCAGTTACGTTTGGTATTAATTTAATAATTGTGCGCCAGTTATTTTGGTAATTATTCTTTGTACTATTTTGTTTTAAAAATTCTCTTGTTCCAATACAAATTCTCTTTTGCTTTAAAAATCAAGTCTCATAAAATAGTTCTCGTTTGTTTTAAATATAATCTTTCGTGCTTGAAAACAATTCCCTTAATATATAAGTGAATTATTTTCGTTAAATGGCATAAAATAAAAATTCTGTAGATTATTTTATAAAATAATTTAAAAAATTCTTTTATACTAGCAATATCAATAATTTGTAAAATCAATTTGGTTTAAGGAAATGGCCTTACATTAATTTCTTCGATGGTTCCATGGACTCCGTCGATACTTGTACGTTGTCCACGTTGGTTTGATTTGTCGGATTCGATCGATTTGTGTATCTTGTCCAACTTCTATTTGGGTTCTGCCAAAATTGCGAATTGACATTCTTGGTCACCAGTCTTCCGATTTTTGGATTCTTAGTGTCCTTTTGACATCCGTGCGACTTCGCCAGTTAAGGTTCGGGCCTTAAGAGCTGCGTTTTAAAAAACACTTCCAAACTTTTTAACAAATTTATTTAATTAAACGGATTTTAATGTAAAATTTTGACAAACTGGTATTAATTAAAATAAATTGATTTAAATGAACTATGAGTCGCCTAAGCAAACTGCAATGCTAAAGCTGAATACTTTGACCGACTACCGTGAATCGGAGCTCTCGGGCTTTTTATAATGTTCCTACCCCCTCACACGGCTGTGGGAACTTGCAGTCTCATGTCTGCTTTATTCTTATTTCTATACCTTGTTACATTGTTACAATCTTAATTTCTAGGTAATGGCGTATCTTAACCATCTGTGACCTACCACCTGCAGTGTCACTACCGTCTGGAATACATTGCATTGCATCTGTTCTCATGACCTGTTTGGTTTATCCTTGTACTACATTGTTGCAATTGACTTATGATTTCTTTAACAATTCCTAATAATTTCCTATTAGATTCTATTATTTAATATATAGATAAATTGGGGGATGCCTAACTAGTACTAGCACTAAAACATAACTGTCTTAAAGCGTCATAGGGTGTAGCGCCTGATGGAGACGTTTTCGGACATGTAATCTTATATTCAAATCTCTCTTATTAGTGCAGTGAATAATTTCTAGAAGTTTGATCTTATAGTTCTGAATCATTCTGTGTAATATCTGCAGAATAAACAAATGATTAATATCATAGTATATTTAAGCATAATAATATATGATTAATAACTGTGATAATATATGAATAGGAGAAGATTTACAGATTAAGATTATATGGGCAATAATAGTTGATTATTAATTTGTATACTTAACAAAGCAGTGCTATAGATGAATAGATGTAGATGAAAAACAAGTTTATTTTGACCAAAATATTAATACCTTATCAATAAAGCAGGCAAAATTAACGATACTCTGAAGTGGCAATAACTCCATATTAAATTTAAAGGTTCATCGGCTAACTACAGTGGTGCGGAAGTGGGTTCCAAGAAAAAAAACAAAAATAATAAAAATAAACATTTGAAATGACTGAAATATAAACAGTCTACGTTCATTGACTACTTACCTCGAAAGGCTTTTCTGGTTGTCATAATTAAAGGGCGCCACACCATCTTATTTCAGCAATCTCTTCGTTATTTTCTCTACGCGGAAAACGGTTGTCGAAGAAGCTTCCTTTGCATTGGGTATCCTAAATCTCGTTATAACGTTGCCTTTTTCTACGACACCTTAATAATACTCATTAAAGTTTGTCATATCAAAAGAAATTTTTAAAATAAAAGAGCCTCTCTCCAAAATATGACGTCATAAATGAGGTGGCTGGATATCCTTTCACAACTTTAATTATTTTTACGTAGTTCATAAATAAGTCCAAATAATTTAATCTAAAGTTAATTTTTATTAACATCACATAATTGCAATATCAATACAAATGTTAAACCTAATTACATATCACCAACCTGTCCAGGTATTACTTAAAGGTATCATAAAAAAACACTAAATCAATCAATAATACTACCATGTCATTGTTTCAGTGTTCAATATTGATATACATGAAATTCTAAATTCCATTTCTAAAAATACACTTAATAACAATACATAGAAAACAATACAATAGCACCCTTTGCCTTCACCTTTTAACTGTTCATTACAAATACTAAATTTTTACCTACTAACTAGCAATAATCTCACAAATAAGCTTACATTTACATGTTTCTTAATATTTTAAAATGTTCAAGCTTCCTTTTAAAATAATATTATGTCTAGGTCTAAATAAAACTAGTTTTGTTGCTATTTTATAGTACAACAAACGTTGTGTTAATTTTCTACTATATTTAAAATTACACAAATAAATATTTATAAAATATAAACAAAAGGCTCGAACTTTACTCACAATTAATTCTTACTTCACTTTGGAGTTGAAAGACGTCAAGGAACCCCAATGATTCATCTTTTATTTACTCGACACGTTCGGTCACTCCATTTCAAATATTCAAATTTTAATATTTTGTTGTAGAGTAAAACCCGTTTATCACCCTTTCATTGAATAATTTTATTGCTTGATACCCGACCGACGTTATATTAATTCCACAATACACATTTGGTTGAGTTTCTGGCCTATTTATTTAGCAAAGCTTTCAGAAGCAATTCGACACCGGCCACCTACACCGAGGGGTTTAAGATTTACCGTCTACACACTTTTGTGGCTGCTTAACTATTTTTAACTTTTAACTTCCCTTTTTTGTCTAACTTATGGTTATATACCATTCTACTTTCTTCTGATAATCCCTATTAATTGCAGTCAAAATCTGTTAACATATTGTAACACATTTTATTTATACTGAATAAAAGGCTATTGTCAAGTTAATTACGTAAGTCACGTCGTTTGTGTTGTTACAGTTTCCTTTAACGTCTAGCCTTGTCTTAGATAATAGTTTTGCATTTTGCTTTCTGACGCATCAATTTATTTTATCAGTGTATACTCTGTGATTTTCTTTATTGCATGATGCCGCGCGTTATATTTTAATTGTAGTTTTCAGTCTTACATATTTAACATTCTTGTATTACATGTAACGAAGTATTGATGAACAATACATTGTAAGTTTTAGAGTCTTTTATTTCAGCGGAGTTCATTCTACTTAATGCATCAATGCCTTATCTTTCTATTTTATTAAAGTGTACCAATTCATTTTAGGAAAATTCATTTTTATTGCTGCCTTAATTGAAATTATATTTTTCCAAAAGCAAAAGAATTAGAATATCGTGCTTAAATAACGTTCATTGTTTGTAAAATCTTAATATATAGGGTCCATCTTCATTCTCTCCGTCCAAAATAAAATTTCCTCTATTCTATCCGTTAAATATTTAAAGCAACGCGAATGCGTTACATATTCTTGAGTTATTTGGTCGTTGAATAAAACAAATATTAAATGAATTTTTTTTATTCAACGATTGAATACCCCAAGAAATGGATGAACTTTTGACTATCTGACGATATTTTGATAGTCGCATGTATGATTTTTCGTTTATAGATATTTGTTGCTTCCCTTTCTTTTTAGATCACTATCAAAACGTCAAATAAGTAACCGTCTTCGATATCTACCTAACACTAGAAATATTACTCTAAATTTTACCAATTGGACAATGTGTTACGTGCTGGATTGCCGTTACGTTACTTTCTTACTTTTACTCTACAGGGGCTAGAGTAATAGTTAAATGGTGCAACGGTTAGCTTTGAGTGGTGCGGAGTTGGTTCTATGAAAGCAAATATAATACTCTTAGGAGTATATAAGGTGTGACACTTCTACTAAATACATATACGCTTACCTTGAAAGGTTTTCAAACTCCCCCGTCTATGTTTTGCCATTGAGCACCAACTCACTTGAAGAAATTAACAAATAAAGGTTACTTGGAAGGTGGGCGTTCCAAGTAACTGGCGGTTATCACTGTTGCTGGAGGTTGATGAAACTTCGCTTGCACTTTTTTCACCTCCTGCTAGTTTAAAATAAACACAAAAAGACTGCACGTTGTGTACACCTAACTTATATTGTAAAACATGATTATAATAGTGAATAACAAAAAGAACTGAACTATGATCTACCCTTAATTGGTCAAGTACATGTGTAGCTAAAAAATATTTAATATTATCAATGATAAAAAATTAACCAATTTGAATTCCACGTGCTAATATACGGATAAAATTGTGTGTTTCTCATTATGAGAAGTTGGTATGTTTAAAACGCTTTAAATAAGTGTGCATCAACGTTAATAGTTCTTTTTAACAATAAGCTTTACACTATTACAACCATCAATCGCAGTTACTAAAAACAACAAAAAGCAGCAAATGATGTTTATAAGCTGTATCACAAAATTTAAACGACTTACAGTTTTTGTTCGTTCCCATACTCCATCGATATCTCGGGCAGAAATCGTTGCTGCTGTTGATAAAAGCTCCCTAACGCTAGTAACTTTCACGTTAACTACTGGCAAATCACATTCGCATTTTTTCTTTTGCGTCCGAATACCTATCGTCTTTCACGAACAGTCCCGGATATGAATATCGTCTCGTTAGCTATCGTACCTGTTCCCAACGTCCGGTGGTTGTGCAAGTTCCTGTCGGATGCATGGTTGTTAATAATTTGATGTAATATTTCCTTTCTTTTACAAGCTGTAGATTTTTTTTAAACTTTGCGTTCCGGGATTTATTGCCTTCGTTCTCACGAATTGTGCATCTAAACTGTTCGATATTCGAGGGTAATGTCGTTCGGTCCGTGTGAACCTTTAATTTGTTTCCACGATGTTATATTATAACACCGAAAGTTTGCGTCATTCCTTGCGTTCCCAACACATTTTTATTGCTGTTTTATGAGTGTGTGAGTTTTGGGGCGTATATTCTCATAGTTACCGTTCCTTAAACCCGTGTGAATTTGTACAAATAACATTATTATGAACAGTTATATCCCGGTTTTTATGTGTATTGTTTTTAATTCAATACCAAAAGGTGTGAAGTACCAAAACTATTACTGTTTGTATAAAATGTACCAAGTACTTTACTATTTTAATTCTTTATCCTAATTTAATACTATATTAAGATATCTACGTTTTTATATGTAACCTTCTAAAGCTTATAAAGTTTTAGGGTGCTTTCTTGCTGAAAGCTCATCACTAACTGAAATTTAATAAATTCTTTTCTACTATTTAATGTCGCCCCAGCGTTACAAATGCCTAAGAAATCGTATACATTAAATCAATTGTCTAATTTTGTAAGAAATTTAATATGTATACAATAATTCTTTTAATACTTAATAATTAATTTTACAGCTCTGATCATCCATCATGGATGATATGGAAGAAAAGAAGATATGTAGTAGCAATACTTTCATTTTTGGGTCTACTAAATTGCTATATCCTGCGTGTAAATTTAAGTATTGGAGTAGTTGCAATGACTGAAAATAGAACTGTAGAACACGAGGATGGAAGCGTTACTTATGTAAGAACAAACAAGCAATTAAGGCGTTTTAATTAGTTTTCTTTTGCTTTAATTTAGGTTCGAGATTTTGACTGGGACTCAAAGATGCAGGGCTATCTGCTAAGCTCATTCTTTTATGGATATATAACCACACAGTTGCTTGGTGGCTGGCTGTCAGCAAAATTTGGTGGAAAAAGAGTGTTTGGAATAGGAATTGGAGCTACGGCTGCCTTGACGCTGCTAACCCCTGTAATAGCTGATCTAAATTTCTATCTTTTAATGACCCTGCGAATAATAGAAGGTATTTTTGAGGTAAATTTACAGTGTAGTATGTTTCTATAGTATACGCTTTACTTGCGTAGGGAGTTACGTATCCGTGTGTGCAGGCAATATGGGCCCGTTGGGCGCCACCTTTAGAAAGAAGCAAACTAGCCAGTATTACCTTTTCGGGTAGTTTTGTAGGAACTGTCGTTGCTATGCCTCTTTGTGCATATTTAAGTACAGAATTGGGATGGGAAAGTATATTTTATTTTTCAGGTAAGTCTATACAAATAAGCAATATTCATTTCTTAGGACATTATGGAATAGCTTACTTATTTCTGATACATTCATTTATGCAAGTTGTAAAAATAGATTAAAGTTGTATCATATTCAAGTTACTTTAACCAGCAGAATTTAGATACACAGATCAAATATGGGAGCGCCTTGGTATTGGAGATTTTACGAATAATAATTAATATCAATTGAGCATGATATTTTAATTCTTTGTTTTTAAAAGATATACTTTCAATCAAGGCAGTTAATATAATCAAAACAATAAAATAAAATTTCTTACAATAAATTGGTACATTTTAATACAATACCAAGATAACGCATTAGTTCGTTAAGTAGTATAAACGCCGCGACAATAAAAATCGCTGAAGTAACAAATTCCATAAAACATACAATGTAATAAATATATAATACAAGAATACTAAATATGTGAGATGAAAATTATGAATAAAATAAAATATATGACTTCATACAATTAACAAAATTACAAAGTATACATTGATAAATGGAATAAAGTAACACGCGAGATACGCAAAAGCCGCTAACATGCAAAGCCATAACTGAAACATAGCTAGACGTTCAAGGAATTGCAACAACAGCATTAATTGCGCAACTTCTATGTAATCAACGAGACAATAATTTTTTATTCGGCATAGATAAATATGTTCCATTGTTAAAAGAGCTCGAAGCGCGGTTAGCATGCATAACGAAGGAGAAATATTATATAAAGACTAAGTGTAAGAGGCGTTGAAAAGAAACACAACCTCAAGCTGTAAACATAAACTTCTCCGCAGGGGAAACACGACGTGCGACTTATTATTTAAACTACGCTTGTAAGTGCAGGGTAGGTTTTATGAAATTAATGTCGTGATGACCGGAAAAAGGGGATAGGATCTTGCGAGTTCACCTCTCAAATAATTTGAATTTTGTGTTATCGTATTAAGGTAGCTGTTGTTTAAAAAAAAGTTAGTGTTTCTGAACATTATTGAGTTTAAAGATATATTGAAAATTAAACGGCGAGTAAAATATGAGCTTTTATGTTTATGTTTAATCATGTACATGTGGTTTTAAATTCATGTTGTAGAAAATTAATAGAACGTGTAAGTAATTATTTTGTTTGACTGAATTAGCAACGGAAATAGTTTGGGTTAAATTTAAGCATGACATTGTGGTAGAAGAAAGTTTTGAACTTTAGAAAATATTAAGAAATATGTGCGTGTTGATTTTAAATGTAAGATTTGTTAGAGGAATCTATTCTTAATTAAAGAATTAAAATTTAGTGTTTTGAATGAACAATGGAATGATAAACGTTAACTGTTTTCTTTTATGTATATTCAATATCGGAAACGGAAGTGGTGCGTTAGCATTATTGATTAATTTAATCAACGTTTTTTCTGTAAGATTTCTTATAGTAACACCTGGTCAGTTTGATATTGATATGTTAGGTTTTTTTAAGTAAAGTCTGTTTTTATTTACATTGCAAGTATTTAATGTCAATAGAAGTTAAGTGCAAAAGTGAATTTTATTTGCATTTATTCATGAATTAGATTAAAGGAAATAATTGTGAAAGGATATATGGCCACTGCAGTAATGGTGTCGTATTTTGGAAAAACATTTATCTTTTAAAAAGTTCTTTAATATAACAAAAGTTTTTAGGTGTTGTAGAACAAGGTAAAGGATAATGTGATGAAGTTAGGAAATCAAAAGCAAAGGAGACCAACTCTGCATAACCGTTTTCCGTGTAAAAAAAATATCGAAAGGAATTGGTGTGACAGACGGTTTGGCGCCTGTCGATTATGACCACAGAAAAGTCTTTCAAGATAAGTGGTCATTGTAACGTAGTATTGTATTTCAACAATTTTAAGTATTTATTTTTGTTATTTTTCTTCCCTGAACTCACTTACACACTACCGTAGTTAGTCGGTGCACCTTTAAAATTGTTATCTCTAAACTCTTCAGGACAAATAAAATTTATAAGGTACTGCTGCTTGACTTTAGCAAAATCATTGAATGAACAGATAAAACAAAACGACCCAGAAAATTGACATTAAATAGGTAATGAATATAAAACCTTGATTTTTGGTATAAATCGTATAAAATGAACAATAACATAAAAATGCAGTGATAAGGCGTCAAGTAATTAGTGTATATAAAGTTACTGATAAGATAAATAAAACTCAACAAAGGTTTTGAGTATAATTGATATTAACACTTTATCTATAATTTTATAGTTTTTGATTACATGCATATATTGATTTTTGTTTTATGCCCGACTATCAGTTCATCTTCTATTTATATATCTATAGTTATACTTCCCATTTGGCGAAATTTCTATTAAAGTACTTACGCTTTTCGGTTATAACAAGCAATTGCCCGAAAGAACAAGATTCATATCCTCACAGCTGGATACTTACTGCATCAGAGAACACTCAGATGTAAACACAGCAGCGCTCCGCTTAAAACTACCGGTGCCACACTAGAACGGTGGTTATTTTCAGAATTACCTCGTGATATATATATATATATATATTTGTGTGTGTGTGTGCGTGTGTGTGTGTATGTTTATATATATTTATAATGATGTGGTGTTTTTCAAAAGAGTTTCATCCGTATCTTTTTATAAAAACATCGTATTTAGAGAAATATTCAATTTTACGTAAGCCGCGTGATGTAAGTCAAAGTAAGTTAAAATTTCATATTTTAAAAGGGATTTACATTTAAAACAAACGTACGTTAGTATTTCGATTAAAGCGTATTAACTTTTAAACATAAATCGTATTTCTAAGTAGCGAGAAACGTGTTTATTAACCGTTTTCTAGAACAATCATATGCTAAAACAAAAACAAAAACGAATGACGTAAATAGCTGGGGGTAACGATAAAATTCGTGAAAGCGATGAGATAAGATAGTGCAAAGGCAAACGTTCATTCGATTATAATATATTCTAAGGCGATAATAAACGCTAGAAAATTCAATAGACCTAAAAATCTCGAACACGCTGGACACATACCTAAAAGGACAAGCATATTTATAGAAGCAATCCAAACATAGAAACAACTAGACTTAGCGAGAAGGATCCAGATGCTTACGTCACAGAAGCTCACTGTTATAGAAGTCAATCGAATGTTGGAAAAGATGTTCAGTTTTGAATGAAGCTTTGATGTTGGCACATGATTGATGAGATTAGATAATACGTCACGTATTTTGAAGTGTTGTCTAACATGTACAGTCTTTAGTAGTTAAAGTATTGATTGATGCACAAATGTATGCAGATTATTTGACGTACCTCTAATGGTTCTAAAAATGAAAAATAAATAATTAAAAATAATTGAAACTATTGTAAGCAAGTCTTAAATGGAATAAAGCATATATGATTGGAATAGCATGTTATATGTTATGTGGAGTAACAAAGAGGCTTACTTTGTAAAACGATTTGAACAGTTTTTAGAGCATGGAATGATAAAAACGTTTTGGAAAAGGGCAACAAGCAGATCTGTCACGGTAAAATAAAAATATTTTGTATAAATTTCTAAAAAGACTCATATTTATAGATTAATTAGTTAAGATTTTTTGTGTGCCAGTTATTGAGTGTGAGTTGTATGTATAAGTTGATAATTTGATTAAAAGAATTGGCAGCCTACGATACAGGTTTTTACCAAAATAATTAAACCTAGCCGATCAGATACGTTAAAATACATTTTTTAAGAAGGAGGATATTAAATATACGACTTATTTTGTTAAATTTTGTACATAATAAGGAACATTTAATTAGGGAGTTGCTTATAAATATAGTCATGAGATTAAGATTTGTGAGTAAATCCTAGTTCCAAAGAGGTTTTTGGACTCTATTTTTAGTATATAAGATCGGGGTAAAATGAGTGAGTAGTTATCCAGAAGTTATATAATCTTTTATTGTAAGACCAAGCTTTTGTAGAGAATTTGGACTCTATTTTTGTTGAGAAGAAACTATAAATTTTATATATCGATATTACATTTGTCCGTAAGACAAAGCCGTTGTGGATATATTAATTGTTTGTAAAAAGATATTTCGTATCATTATAAATCTGATATATAATTCTAGTGGTTTTATTTGAAGACAGTTTGTAGAAATAAGTATACAGCTGGCAAATTCAAAACCTTTATCAAAAGCATCCTTTATTCGGGCAGTTAACAGCAATGTATACATACAATGTATACATATAAAGAGGTCACAAGAGATCATTGAACACCCAAATTTTATAAAAAAAACCCATCCATAACGGGAAAGATTAAAATTTCCCAATATTTAATTTTTCTACTCTGTATAAAAATAAGCGTATTTCATTACTATTAAAATACAAAACCATTCATTTCACTCGCGTTATTACAAAACATAAAAAAGGCCCTTACTATGTAAATAAATCCCGTGTACTGCATTTATTGCAGAGTGTGAAATGATGCGAAATTAAAATCCATACTCTGTTAGAATACAAAGCAATCACTAAGAAACTAATTGCGAGCTTTAATGCATCTTCATAAAAGCAAAGCATATTTTCCGTGTATAAAATATTAGCTAGAATAAGGATAAAGCCCTCATTAACTAAATTGACTTCCATGTGCAGATATATCTATAATAAATTATTTATTCTCGTTAAATTAATTTAAAGAGTTTTAAATAAAACATTAATTTTAAAATCTTCTTTATTAATAAACAAATACGTCATTTTTACTAAGGAAGGTTTTTAAAAGTCATTAAGTAAGTTGATTATTTGTGTCAATAAATAAACGCTGCGACTACTAAGTCATAAAAGATAAGATAAGAACGCGGTTTAATTGCTCTACGTATTACAATAAGAAAGAACGAGATATAGAGGATCGGTTTGTGCATAAGAAAAGAAACATAAGACATTTTATGTTAAACATCAATCATGACGACCGCGGTAGCTTGGCACTAATTAGATCATTAAACGCCGATATTCTAGTAAATATTACATCATTTAGAGTGACTAATCTTTCAAAATAAATCGAAAAACTTTGGAACATGGCGTATTGATTTTGTTTTACTAATAAACCTGAACTGAATTAGAATGGATCGTTTTACGAGATCGACCATGTAAGTTTGAATAAAGATTAATTTGATATTCAGTATTCAAATTCGAGATTCAGTATTTATTCTTCTTTATGTTAAACGAACATGCAGGAGTTGCATACTTTAAAGTACTTTACGACAAGAAACAAATGCGATTCGAATAATTTGTAATCAATCACATCGGCGTTTCACAATTAAAAATAAAGATGCGCCTTACAAACTGATAGTTTAACATCAAATAGAGATTTAAAGTAAAACCAGGAAGTATTTACTACCGTTGATGAAAATGGAAATGAGGTTTTGATAAGCGCTATTTTTGCAAGTGTAAAATTTGGATTTCTCTTTGTGACTGATAAGAATATTTAAAAAAGCTAGAATAAGTTCTTAATTTGAGAAAAACTATTTTTGTAAGAGGATACTTTCCAGCAAAATTTTGATGTCAGAGATCGAAGTATTTTGACCTTCACCGAATTGTCTGTGGCCAATCGCACTTACGAACGGGGTACTAAGAGATAGGTAAATTATTCGCATACAAATTAAAGAGGATTTTGTACCTTTTAACAAAGATTAGGTAAGGATTAGTTTAATAATTAAGTAACTTGTATCAATAATTTTCTGTATACAAGTACCGCAGTATTAGTATCACACATTGATCAAATCCTGAATACTTATTGATCCGCCATGAGGTTATCAGAACAATTTTAAACAAAAGCGGGTTTATTAAGAATATATCATATTATTATTAGTCATATCATCAAGTTTTTAATCAGGAAATGAGTTTTTTACCTGGAAATTTTGAATTTTGCCGAATCCTTGCTGTTTCAAGCAAGGTAGGAATCTTTAACGTGCGTGACAACACACACAGAACCTATATTTTACTCTCATACAAACGAAGGCGTATTTTTGTGAAAATTGCTCGCCTAACATTTTCCAAGAGGACCGTCTCGGGATTCGAACCCGGGACGCCACGGAGCCGCCTGTGACCCTATACCACACAATGTTGCAATTTTTAATTTAAATACTGGAATCTTTCTCACCTAAGTGCTGAAGGTAGCCGTTTGGGAGATATGACTTCAGGAACCTTGGTATATTTTTGTAAACAGCAATTATAGTTCAAGGCGGTTCTGTTACGTCTAGAAACTGAACATTTTTTGATTAATTTACTAATTTACAACAAACTCAATAAATAGTATAAAAGTATTTATTTATTTCCCCTAGTTTATGCTTCCTTCGGTTATTAGAACGTTGTGTCTATGAATATCTAATTGTGTAATTAATTGCTTCGCATTATTGATAATAATTTATATTTATAACATACACTTTAATATTCTGTTCTTCAATTTACATAAAATACCCAATGATTTTAATGTGTTTACCGCAGTGTATCCGTATATGCGCTTAAAAACACTAACGAAACCTTGATAAAACCAACACAAATTTCCCAACTATTATGTTTTATATTTAGTAACAATGCAAATTAAAAAGATTCCATCACCATGTATAACAACTTGTTCCGGATGTTTAAAGCATTAAGTTTCGAAATTTTGAAAGTGCCCTAAAGGGGTGGGAATCCTGTAACAAAATAAGGATGCACCGGCCAACTAGAGAGGTTCGAGAGTGGGTTCCTTTAGTAATAAGTGGCAGAAAACTGAGTAAAATTAAGTAATGATCGAAATTTCACCTAGGTGCGATTTCAAGCTACGCTATTACTAGCACTTGCCCTGTTAGGTTTTTAATCGATCAAGTTTAAAGGGCGCTAACGACGTCTGGGGTTATAATAATTCCTCTGATCGACGTGTAAATCAGGGAATTGCTAATTCTCTTGATGAAATGGATTTTCTTACACAAATCACTGCCCGTTTTAACAAATAAAACTTCTTTCCCCGCCCCTGGCTTAAATCTGTTCTATATAAACATTATTTAAACATTTCTGTAAACAAATAGGCATAAAACAAAGATTCAAATGTACTTACAATAATGGTCAGGTTAGTGACATAAAAATATTTCTATAATGAAATATACAATTCGTTATCGGTTCATTTTTAGTGCATCTTACCTTAATGGTAAAAGAGTTTAATTGCTTATTATTAAATTTACAAGGCTCTATCCTCTTATTCCTAAAAAATTAAACACTGTACATTAGGAAAGTACTTTATAAACGATAACCACAAATACAGTTCCAATTACACACCAATTTTTTTAACAATTTTACCTTACAGGTCATGAATTCTATTTAACTAAGAGATCATTTCATCTTTTGAGGCATTTAATTCTAAAATATTATGCTGGACAACAAACCATCCCACTCCTAATTTGTTTGTAGGTTATGTTGAAAATCCGCGCTCAATCACGTGGACCCTCATTTATTATTCCATAGTTAGTAGGGTGTTTATGACAAACCCAAACTTTTACTCTTCTTCTAACCCCTTATCTGTTTGTGTTGATGACTTTGAAGGAATTGCATTTTTTGTTCAAGTAACTGTCGCGTGATGTCATCTTCAGTTTTCTGCCTCAGTAGGATAGGCTATTGTTTATACCTAACATGTATAAGTAAACCTGCTGTCACGGTTTATTTGTGTTAAATCCGCCTAGCTGTGATATAAATGAATACAATGTCTGGTTTGTAATTTGATCTCTGTGAGTTTCACCAAATCAGGGGTTTTCCTTGGTGTGTTACTTGGTTTTATTGCATTTGCATACACTGTAACTACCTGAAATTATGTTATGTAGGTGTATTATGAGAGTTGTCTTTTAAGTTTTACATATAGAGCTGAAATAACACAGTAGATAGCTTTTAGAGACTTTCCTGGTTGTCATAATTAAGGGCGCTAAACCATCTTGTTTCAGCAATCCCTTCGTTATTTTCTCTACGCGGAAGACGGTTGTCGAAGAAGTCTCATTTGTATTTGGTATCCTAAATCTCGTTATACCTTTACCTTTTTTTACAACACCTTAATAATAACCACTAAAGTTTGTCTTATCAAAAGAAATTTTTAAAATAAAGGAGCCTCTCTCCAAAATATGACTTCATAAATGAGGTGGCTGGATATCCTTTCACAACTATTTTTACTTAGTTAATAAATAAGTCGAAATAACTCAATCTAAAGTTAACTTTTATTAACATTACATAATTCCAATATCAATACAAATGATTTCCAAAAGCCTAATTACATATCACAACCTTGTCCAGGTATTACTTAAAGGAATCCTAAAAAAACATTAAATCAATCAATAATACTATCATGCCATTATTTCAGTTTTCAATATTGATATACATTAAATTTTAAATTCATTTCTGAAAATACTCTTAATAATAATACATAGAAAACAATACCGTACCAACCTTTGCCTTCACCTTTTCAGTGTTCATTACAAATACTAAATTTTCACTCATTAACTAGCAATAATCCCACAAATAAGCTTACACTTACATATTTCTTAAGCTTTTAAAATGTTCAATTTTCCTTTCGAGATAATTTTATGTTTAGGTCTAAATAAAACTAGTTCCGTTGCTATTTTATAGTACAACAAACTATTTTTTAACGTTTTGTTAATTTTCTACTATATTTAAAATTACACAAATAAATATTTATAAATTATAAACAAAAAAGCTCAAACTTTACTCACGGTTAATTCCCACTTCACCTTGGAATTAAAAGACGTCCAGGAACCCCAATAATTTACTTTTTATTTATTCGACACGTTTGGTCACCCCGTTCCGAAAACCAAATTTCAACATTTTGTTGTAGAGTGAAACCCGTTCATCACCCTTTTACTGAATAATTTTATTGCTTGATATGCGACCGACGTGATATTAATTCCACAATACGCGCTTGGTTGAGTTTCTGGTCTATTTATTCAGCAAAGATTTCAGAAGCAATTCGACACCGGTCACCTACACCTACACCTACCTTTACGGTAAAATAGTTTAATTGCTTATTGTGAAATTCGCAAGGTCCTATCCTCATATTTCTAAAAAATTAAATGTTGTAGATAGGGAAAGTACTTTATAAATGATAACCACAAATACAGTTCCAGTTACACACCAATTTTTCTAACGATTTTACCTTAAATGCCATGAATTCTATTTAACCAAGAGCTCATTTCATCTTTTGGGGCATTGAATTCCAAAATATTCTGCTGGACAACAAACCATCCCACTCTCAATTTGAAAGTAGGTTATGTTGAAAATCCGTGCTCAATCACGAGGGCACTCATTTATTATTCCATAGTTAGTAGGGTGTTTATGACAAACCCAAACTTTTACTCTAATTTTAACCCCTCATCTGTTTGTGTTGATGACTTGGAATGAATTGCATTTTTTTGTTCAAGTAACTGTCGCGGGGTGTCATTATCTTCAGTTTTTTGCCTCAGACGAATAGGCTATTGTTCATACCTAACATGTGTAAGAAAATCTGCTGTCACGGTTTATTTGTGTTAAATCCGCGTAGCTGTGATATAAATAAATAAATGTCTGGTTGTATTGATCGCTGTGAGTTTCACCAACTCGGTGCTTTTCCTTTGTGTGTTACTTGTTTTTTATTGCATCCTGCATACACTTTAACTATCTGATATTATGTTATGTAGGTGTATTATGAGAGTTGTCTTTTAAGTTTTGCACATAGAGCTGAAATAAAACAGTAGATAGCTTTAATAGGCTTTATAGTTTTTCAAAGTATTCTTGACGAAGAATAATGGACGCAGATATTCCACTCAATTGTTGGTACCGTTAAAATTGTATTTTTGAAGGCATCGACTGCTTCTTCTGACGACTGGAACCTTTAACCACGCGTCCGTTATTCATCTTTCAAAATGTGTAGAAATCATTAGGACTTAGGTCGGGACTGTGCGGAATATGGTCTAACAATTCGACGTTTTGTTGCGTTAAAAATTCAATTGTTTTACAAACTGTGAGCGAGCTTGCATTGTCTTGATGAAGTGTGATTCGTCTTTTGGAGTTGATTCTTTGAAGCTCCGCGATGACTTGCGGTAAACAAATGGTTGTATATCATTTAGTACTAACAGTTCTTTGATAATCTAGAGGAATTGTTACTACATGACCGCCTTTCGAGACAAATGGTGCAACCAACTCTTTGGAGATACTTCGAGAACGTATGACTTTTGTCGGTTTTTTTTTTACCTGGAAGCACTCAAACAGACGACAGGTGTTTATTTTTGGGTTCGATGAGCAAATCCAAAATTCATTACCACTCACGATGTTGTACACATCCTTAGAGTTTCTTGCGTTGAAGCAGTCTAGAGTTTTTTGACACCAACTTACCCTAGCTGCTGTCTGTTCTTCGGTGAACAGATGCTGCATCCAACGAGACATTAATTTTTTACACACAATTCGTCATGAAAAATTTTTTGAATTGAAGTATTTGAAATCTTCAATAATGCCTTAATTTTGCGATGTTACATGTCAATCTTTGTTGATCAGATTACGTACAGCATGCACGTTTTCTTGACGAGTAACTGTCGTTTTTGGCGCATCTGCTCTTGGATCGTCGCTAAGACTAATCCGTCCACGTTTGAATTTTCAATACCATCAAGAAATTGTTGACCGATATGGTGCTTCATTGCTAAAAACACAAACAACTCGACGAGGCATTCAGTTGAATTAATTGACTTCGAAAATTATAAAAAATTGTTGCGCGACAATGTTCACAGTTTAATTCTATTTTCGATTAGCTTGTTTGTAATGCTTTTTCTTTTTAATCTCTAGACTAAAACCTAGGAGAAAAGGCGTATCCTCTTTCCTCCACTAAAAGCCAATAAAAGGGGATTTCTTTCGGCTAGCTAGAGCTCTAACCTCCCCGCACGCATCTGACACGTGGTCGTGGATTCTTTTGACTTTATTCAAATAGAGACCATAACAGTAAACCAAAACAAAAACAAAAATCTGGGCGCCAACATGTCCTGAAATAAAATTTATTTAGGCAAAGTGTACACTGAAGGCGGACGGGAAGACCGTCAGTAAAAAGGAATGGCCTTTGCTGAATAAAAAAGCTGTACCCTGAGAAAAGGACGCAGCTTTTAAAATAAAAGTATTATGTTTAGTTAAACAAAAAAAGCACAAAGTATTACTAAAATTGTATAAAATTTTTTAAAAATAAAAAATTAAAGAGAACAACAATTTTATTTCCAATGGGTATAGATTTAGTAGGCCAACATTAACAGAATCTCAAAAATATTGTTACTCACTGATTCTAATAATACCTTTCACAATTACTAATTTTAGAAGTTACCAACTTCCACTTACCTTTATGAAATATTTTTATCTCTTATAAATGTACTCAAATTTATACTGTTTTTAAATATTTGTAAAAAATAAAAGAGTAACGTAAGTGTAAATAATTATTTAATCTAAATTTCTTTTTTTAAACTATAAAGTTTCCATAACAGAAATATTACTTTTATGAAAAGAGGTATATCAAAAACATATTATACTAAATAATTTCTATATAGTTATTGTAATTACAGTTAGATTTTATTGTCGCCGTAAAGCAGAATTACTTTACCTACAGCTTACAAGCATCAATTTGGGTAAAGGTAAGCCAGAAAAAAATATTGTGTCGTATTTATATATAGATAACTCTGATAATGTAGTGACAAAAATTCAAGACATATTTTAAGCATGGCGTCTGGCAGATAAACATTCCCGTCAAAATAGTAGGTGAGAATCATCTTGAGAATTTTACTACAAAGTTCCTGAGTCCACTACATTGTTTAAAAATATCGCAGCGTTGCAGTTCCTTTACACGAACCTTGTCCGACTACTGCTCTGTTCGAATTTGCGTTCCTATTGGTCGTCCCGAAAAAAACATGGTCTCTCCGTTGTGACTGTGCATTTTATGCTTGGACGGGTAATTACCCCCATAAGATTATTATAAAATATATAATTATTTTATATTCAAATAATTGCAAGTAATTGGTGTTGTATCTGGGTGTACTATTTTTGTAAATTTTTGGGTTTTGGCTATACGTTGGTTCAAAGTTAAATTAATTGCAAATTTAAATTAAAAAAAAAAACATTTGAGACTGTCTAATGCTTTACATGCTAGAAAAATGTTTAATGTAAATAGATACTGTGACAGAGATTTTTAGATTGTGTAGATTGAATAAAATTAGTTTATCGGGTGAAGATGAGTGAAGAAGAGATACATCATACTTGGAAACACATCAACATTGGGTATAGGAACATAATTATAGATTTAACATAGTAGTAGCAGATATTGCATATATTAGTTTATGTTAATATTAAATTTATTAATTTTTTTTGTTAAATTTTATTACGGTATGTCAGGCTGACGTCGACATGTCGGAAGCGTTCGATAACTACGAATGCATGATTTTATATATTATTTATAAAACAAATCACATTATATCATTGTATCTAGAAATAAACACGCAAAATCATTGAGCGACTTGTAGCTATCCGTAAACTAAGTACCTGTCCAAACTTATGGTAGCAGGACGCGGTCTAGTACACTTTTTTCAAGATAGGTTTCTAGTCCTCGATACTGTCCAAGTTATGATTAAGAAACAACGATTTCTTTAGTGGATTCATATACGTACACCCTATTGTTAGATATTCTGGAGGTGAATAACACATTTTTATGAGTGATCAATGTGTCGATTGCTGTTACGTAGTCCCTAACCTGTATATCTTCTGTTGCAGGAAAGACAATTGCCTGCTCCTTTTTTAGAAATACGGTTGATAACATCAGAAAAAGGTCCAAACACTAGTATTTTGTTTAGTAGTTTTGTTATTAATTCCGGAACGCCTATTTACAGGAATTCCAAATGAAACAGATTCGTTTATTGTAATTATTATTATTAAGTAGGAGAAATATACACCTTGATATAAAGGCCATCGTACTATTAGATTTAATGGAATGAGATAAGATGCAGAGTGTGTGCGTGTACGCGCGCGTGTGCGTGCGCGTGATCGTGCGCATGCATGCATGTGCGCGCGCTTGTTTACCATAATGCACAGGAAATGCCTTCGACGCTATTTATAACGCATAAAAACGAATAAACATTATTTTTGTAAGCAACCGAGTAAAGACTTTATTTTGTTTGAAATTATTAATACAATTCCTATTTTTTCTGTAAGTAAGAAAATTGTCTATATTGATGTACTCAGAAAGTGTACAACTATGATTTTTTAAAACAATTAATTTTGATTTAAAAAAATTTTAAGCAACCTTTACTATGATTAAAATCCACTAAATAAGTGGATTTAATGTTATTTAATATTATAGGAGCGCTTGGGCTTTTGTGGTTCGTTGTGTGGTGGATATTTATCACAGATATGCCAAGCCAGGATCGTTTTATTAGCAATTCTGAGCTAAAATACATTCAAAACTCGTTAGGGAATGAAGAACATAAAGACATATCGCATCCGTGGTTAAGCATTTTAACATCTGCACCAGCATTAGCCTGCATGATCGGACATTTTTGTGAAAACTGGGGATTCTACACCATGTTGACGCAACTACCGACGTACATGAAAGGTAACGTTAATGACTTGAATGTTTTCTTTTATAATTTGGCGTTTTTCAGATATACTAGATTTTGAACTGGGGCAAACTGGAATAATGTCAGCACTTCCATATCTAGCAATGGCATTGGTTTTACAGGGTTCGGGTCATTTGGCAGATTATTTAAGATCGCATAAAATATTGACAACTACTCAAGTTAGAAAAATATTTAATTGTGGCGCTTTCGTTAGCCAAACAATATTTTTAGTAGTTGCTGCTTACTTATCGACACCGACTGGAACAACTGTCTGCCTTACGTTTGCGGTTGGTTTAGGTGGATTTGCTTGGTCTGGATTTGGGTAAGTTACGTAAATTTAAATGACTTAAATAAGTTTACAAATTTTAAACGTATTAGTTTCTGAAGGCAAAAGGAATGTGTGACCATTGCACTTACAAAGGAAAAACGCTTTAGGGTGGGGACACCCACGAGTTGGTGGAAACAACGCGTTTTGAACGAGAACCTGACTTCCGACTACCGTGGATATCGTGGTATTAAACGCTAGTACGCGTTAATTAAGTGCGAAGTGTACTTTTTGCATTCCTTTTACCTGTCCAATTACCTTAAAAATACCTTGTGTTCTCTAAAAAGTGTAGGTTCAACGCATTTCACTGCCAGAATCTGGACTAAACAGAAGAAACGGACTCCCATGCAACCTGATCTACCTGATGACGAGCGGAGGATGCCTTAGCTGCAGTTATTAATTAAAGTAAGCCTCTGGTTTAATTTTTCATGGGTTACTTAGCATGTTGTTACGGCATTCCGCGCAAACACGAAAGCAAACGCCTACACCGAATACCGCAACAAAACAGGGACAGAATGGTAGAATTGAAATCCAAATGAATTAGATTTCGGGCAGCTAAAATACATCGTAGGGTGGGGTAGGTGATACAGAAAGAACACATTGGAAACCTCAATCGGTAATTTTATTCACAAACTGTTAAGTAAGTATCGTACAAAAAGGAATATTTACAGATACCAGAAAAACGCACATTTACGTAATCGTCCCGTCAACATAATGTAAATACAAGTGTCACTCACATATAACACAATATGTACATAATATGTACATATATAGTTACTTAACACTTAGAACCCTAAATATTTATACAAGAAAAAAACATTAGACATAAAATTTACATTATATCTACTTGCTTTTTAAAATTCACTTTGTAAATTTAGAACATAACCCCAACTGAAATGAATCAAATGTGAAACTTAATCTGGGTGACTAATAGTAAACATTTTGTAAAGCATTTAGCCAATCTCAAGTAAAAAATTGCTCTACTCGAGCTTCGATTTTATATAACTTGTGACTAGAAAACAATCACACAAGCATATGTGCACAAAGACAAAAAAGTAAATTTTAATACGCAGTCTGATTATCAATCGACAAAAGAGTGTCTATATTTTATCGCTGCAGCAATGGAACAGAAATAAAACAGAGTACACGTACTTTAGGAAGTGTGGTCTGCCTCTGATACCATAGCGGATTGGAAAGTGTGTATTGCACTTGCCGACGAACTGTATAAAACAATTTCACTTTGACCAACTGATTTCATCATTTAACAAGAAGGTTTTTTAATTAGCAGCACGACTTACCAGGCTTCTTTACGAAAAAATAGCTCGGTGTGGAATAATCAGTTTTTAAAGTACGGTTTGTATTTATAAAGAAAAGTCGCCGCGTAGGGAGCAAGGTGTTTGGTTTTTAAAAATATCGCCGAAGGATCAAGTGTGAAGAATTCTCAGACAACAGCTGCAAATATCTACCACTGTAACTGCTTGTCGACAAGGAGATAACGGCAACCAAAAATTTTTAACAAAAGAGAACAATCTTATTACTGTAAACATCTGCACAGCTGCAAGATAACAGTATGAACGTGGTATAGATAACAAACCCATTCCAAATGTTTATTTACTAGGCAGGTGGTTAAGCAGTCCTATCTTTTAAAAGAAAGCAATGAATTTATGTGCAGCTCTGGTTGACACGTATTTACTGCAGGTGTTAGAACTTATTTATAGTGATTTGGTAACGTGAGGTTGCTAAACAGCTGTTTGATTTTATAAGGTAAAATTTATAGAGTAAATACTTGATGAAATTTTATAAAATAGCATTAATTTCAAGGGGCAGGAAATTGAGCTTATTGATCGATAGCTTTTATGATTTGTTTAGAAATTTGAGGACATTTTTAAATAAAAGTAGTATGAATTAATATTCATGCAGAAAAGATTGCTTGCAGGGTTTTGAACATAGCAATATGAATTGTTAACCGTTTGAAGGCAATAAATTGCTACCAAAATTGGAGGCATATTATATTACGCATGGTGTTAACCTAATAATTGGCGCCAAACAATAATCCGTAATAATTTGGCGCTCTAACAAGGCGCAGTTTCTAGACATAAAATGTTTAATATTCTGGTAATTAAAATGTTGAAAGTTTGGCTTTCTTTATAGTAATGGAATTTTTTACCGATTGCGCCATATATATCTTATGCTCGTCGTGTAACTGTTGTCTGAACTAAAAATTCAATTATTTAAATTAAAAACATCTTACAATTTTACATTTAAAAATACTTCCGTATTGTAAATTCTTCATGGATTTTGAGACTTCAAAATATACTGCTGGCGACGCCTAGTGACTTATGTGTATACCTTACCTAACCTAATGCATAATAGCTTAGAAGGAAACAAAACGTCGTTGATAACACACGATTTTTAAAATAATTACTAACAGATTGAGTCTTTAGTGCAAAGTAGTTGAAATTATAGTTTTGTGAATATTTAACGAAATTCGTGCCTATTTTAAGGAAAACTATATGAATAATTTGCTTCTAATTTACGTTGCTGAAAAATGTTTCTTCTTACCCACATTAAAACTTTGTTAGGTAAGTCTATCTAAATAGCTTAGTAATTTTCCCTCTATTTAAGAGTCGCTTTTATAATAAATATTCTAATTTTACTACTTAATATATCGCTCTGTTTTAATTATATGAATTGTTAACTAAAAACCTTGTCTTAGAAGAACAAAAAGATGATTTTAATCTTGTTTAATTAATAAATAAATACAGTTAAATTCCTTTATTAACTGCAATAATCACATTAACCTAATTTTCTTTCTTATTTATAATATAATATGAATTATCTACATTTAAAAACGAAAGCGGTTTCTTGGGAACTTTACATAATACCTTGCATAGAAAGTCCCAAAATGGTCGTAGATTATAACTAAAAGTGATTTTTATTCAAGAAGAAAAAGATTCATTATTTATCCGCATCATGAATTTCGATTTTGATAAAAGCGTAGAAAAACTTACCGATTGCATATTATACCGATCCTCTACCCATAAAAATTAAATTGTTGCAAATTCGCTCACGTTTAATTCATTTAAAATATTTCGATAAAATCTCTTTTAAACTCTGATGTAAACGAAACACTAAAAATGAATTTAGGTCCGATTTACTGCTTGCTGAAGAGTTTGTACTCGAAAAATACGCCATATTCCAGATATTTCCCGATTAATTTCAAAGGATGACACATTCGGGTAATGCAAAATTTACGAGAATTTCACGGTTTTAACAAGCTAATTAGTGTAAAGCTATGATTTATGATTCTCGTAGAACGCCTTACTCTTTTCTTGTGCGCGAAGTTAATGTTTCCGGCCTTATTTTCTAATACGTAAGGCTATTAAACCGCATTCTTATCTTATCTTTTATAGGATTTTAATAGCAGTGCATGTTCCTTGAATTGTAGCGTTTATTCATTGATACAAATAATTCAGTTATTTAACGATTTTCAAAAATTTCTTAGTAAAGTGACATATAAAGCGATTCTGAAATTAATGTTTTATTTAAAACTCATAAAGAATTAATATTCTATTTTTGATATTATCTGCTCACGGAAGTCAATGACATAATTAATTAAAGGTCGCAATTACGTTCTTATACTTTGCAAATGCAATAATATTGATATTGTTCTGACGGTAAATGAAGCAAATATTTTACACACGGAAAATATATCTAGTATTTTAAAAGTGTATGCAAATCATTTTCAGTCTAGACAGATCCTTAACTCGTTCTTATGCTTTGTATTAACGAGCATGAAATAAATGGCTTTGTATTTACATTTTAAAATAAAACCCGTTTTTATTAAGAATAAAATGATTATGTGCACACGGCATCTCAAGGGTAATTATATGTACACATGACTTAAAGTGTGGCTATTTAAGGTTCTACTCTTTTCACACTCCGCAATAAATGTAATACACAGGATTTAATTACATAATAAGGGCTTTTTATGTTTTGTAATGACGTAGGTAAATAAATGGCTTTGTATTTTTATAATAATGAAATACGCTTATTTTTATACTGGGTAGAGAAATTAAATATTGGAAAATTTTAATTTTTCCCATTTTCTTCTATTTGGATGGTAATTTTTCATAGAATTTGGGATTCAATGACGTCTCGTGACTTCTTTATCGCATCAATATATATATATATATATATATATATATATATATATATATATGAATAAATTAATTCTATGTTAAGACAATAGCTGATTAAGTGCAAGAATGGACTTACTAACTAACTAACTAACAATAAGTGTCACTAAAATATGCAATTTTACGAAAAACAGAATTTATTCGAGCGACAAAAGTTGTCTAAACACAGGTTGAAATGATTTTAACTTACTTATTGCATGTACAATGACACAATAGATTTTGGCATTTTATACATGTTATAAACGATTTAGTTCAACAAAACGACAAGAATCACAATTATTTGACAACTATAATTCTATATACTCACCACGTTTTACAGAACAAATGCTCCAGCATAAATAAATCCATGCAGGGCCCAATCTTTATCTAAACTATCCGCAATTGCTAACAGCTATGACCATAATTGATGTCTACTTCAACCGCCCAAGATCCCGGGTTTGAATCTCAACACGAACCCACTTGAAAAATATTAGGCGAGCGTATTTCACAAAAACAGGCTCGCAGAGAATAAGAGGTAAATTGGAGGTTCGACGTGTGAGTGCTGTCACGTACGTTAAAATCCATATTTTAGTTGGAATAACGAGGGTTCGGCAAAATTTCAAATTTTTTAGCTAAAAAAATTGCTTCCTGGCTAATTCTTATTGTTAGTTAGTTAGTTAGTAAGTCTATTCTTTCACCTAACCTGCTATCGTCCTAATATAAAATTAATTAATTCACATATATTGATGCGATAAAGAGGTCACAAGACGCCATGAACCACAAATTCTATGAAAAATTACCATCCAAATAAAAAAAAATAGAAAAAATTAAAATTTTCCTATATTTAATTTTTTTACCCTGTATAAAAATAAGCGTATTTTATTATCATTAAAATACAAAGCCAGTCATTTATTCACGTCATTACAAAACATAAAAAGAAGCTCTTATTATGTAATTAAATCCTGTGTATTACATTTATTGCTGAGTGTGAAAAGATTAGAAACATAAAAAGCCCTACTTTAAGCTACGTGTACATATAACTACCTTTGAGATGCCGTGTGTACATAATTATTTTATTCTTAATAAAAACGCGTTTTATTTTAAGATATAAATACAAAGCCATTTATTTCATGCGCGTTATTATAAAGTAGAAGAACAAATTAAGGATCTGTATAGACCGAAAATAATTCGCTTACACTTTTAAAATACTGGACATATTATCAGTGCGTAAAATATACGCTTCATTTACCGTAAGAACAATATCAATCTTGTTGGATTTGCAAAGCATAATAACGTAATTGCAAGCTTTAATTAAATATGTAACTAACCTCCGTTCCTAGATAATATCAAAAATTGACTTCTGTGCGTAGATAATATCAAAAACAAAATATATTCTCGTTAAAAATTACACTTAATAGTTTTAAATAAAACATTAATTCCAAAATCTCTTTATACGTTACTTTACTAAGAAACTTATTAAAATCATTAAATAACTGGATTATTTGTATCAATGAATAAACGCTCCAGTTCAAGAAACATGCACGGCTATTAAAATGCTATAAAAGATAAGATAAAAATGCGGTTTAATAACCTTACGTATTAAAAAATAAGACCGAGAACATTAATTTCGTGCACAAGGAAAGAATACGGCGTTTTACAAGAATCATAAATCATAGCTTTACACTCCTTAATTCGTTAAAACCGTGAAATTCTCGTACATTTTGCACTACCCGGGTATGTCATACTTTGAAATTAATCGGGAAATATATGGAATATGATGTATTTTTTAAGTACAGATTCTTCGGCAAGCAGTAAATCGGACATAAATTTATTTTTAGCTTTTTGATTTTTTCAGAGTTTAAAAGAGATTAAATCGAGATGTTTTAAATGAATTAAAAGTGAGCAAATTCGCAACAATTTAATTTTTATGGGTAGAAGATCGGGGTAATATGCAAAAACTTTCATATCGTCAAACAATCGGTAAGTTCTTCTACGTTTTTATCAAAATCTAAATTCATGATGCGGATAAGTAATGTATCTTCTACTTCTTGGATAATAATCACTTTTAGTTATAATCTACGACCATTTTGGATCTATCCAGACAAAATATTACGTAAAATAGGTTTACAAGAAATCGCTTTCGTTTTTAAATGTAGATAATTCATATTATATTGTAAATAAGAAAAAAGATTAAGCTAATGTAAATATTGCAGTTAATAAAGGAACTTTAGCTGTATTTATTTATTAATTAAACAAGATTAGAATCAAGTTTTTGTGCTCTTAAGACAAGGTTTTTAGTTACCAATTTATATAATTAAAACATCGATATATTGAGTAGAAAAATTAGAATATTTATTATAAAAGAGACTCTTAGAGGAAAAATTACTAAATTTTTTTAGATAGACCTACCTAACAAAATTTTAATGTAGATAAAATGAAACATTTTTTCGGCAATGCAAATTAGAAGTAAATTATTTATATACAGTTTTCCTTGAAATTGGCGCAAATTTCGTTAAATTTCTCAAAACTATAATTTCAATTACACTGCATTAAAAACTAAATCCGTTGGTAACTATTTTGAACAACATGTATTAACATCCATCTTTTGTTTTCTTTTAAGGTATTTTACAATATGTTGGGTAAGATATACAAATAAATCGCTAGGGGTCGCCAGAAGTATATTTTGAAGTATTAAAATCCATGGAGAGTTTACAATACGAAAGTATTTTTAAATGTATAATTGAATGATGTTTTCAGTTTAGATAATAGACTGGTTCAGACAATAGTTACACGACGAATATAAAATATGCATGACGCAATCGGTGTAACCTCCATTACTATACAGAGAAAACCAACTTTTCAACATGGTAATTACCAGAACATTGAATATTTTATTTGTAAAAATTATCCATTTGTTAGAGCGCCAAATTCTTACGCATTATTGCTTATCCCTTATGGCGCCAATTATTACGATAATCCCAGACGTAATTTATCACGCCTTCAAATTTGGTCGCAATTTATACCCGTCTAACGGTTAAAGATTCACAAAACTAAAGAAGCCTTCAAAAACTAAAACAAGGGGCTTATCTTAATTAATAACTTCAGCTCGTCTTTAGGTAGCTAAGGTTGCGTGAGAGTTCGTTTCTTATGTTAGTCTTGATTCTGGCAGTGAAGTGCGCTGAACCTACACAAGGTATGCCTAAGGTAGTGGGACAGGTAAAAGGAATGCAAAGAGTACACTTCGCACTTAATTATCGCGCACTGGCGTTTAATATCACGATATCTACGGCAGTCAAAGTAAGTCTTTGTTTAAATTGCGTCGTTCCTACCATCTCGTTGATGCCCTCACCTTAAAACGCCTCTCCTTAAGCGTAATGACTACACATTTCTTTTGCCTGGGAAAAATGCGTGCTTAAACGAACTCATACAATGAATTAGAGGTTATTGTCTTATAATACGCGCAAACGGAAAACTGCAATATTAATTAAACATGGCATAAAGCTTTCCTTTCGGATTATAAATAACCCTTGTTCCTAATATTAAAACTAAGGCTTTGTGCAGCCACAGGTGAAACATACCTAATTGTAGAACCTTCGAGCGAACCATGGGGAAAAATCAAATGTAATGTCCACTTCAACCAGACGACGATAAAAATAATTATTTTCTAATATTATAGTTTCCACTAGCTAACATTTTATCTGGAACTAAATCAAGGGTAGCTCTCATCCAAATAATTTTTGGTTGCTCTACAAGAAAAGAAATTAACCCGTAAATGTGTGATAATAGGTACAGATCATTAATAACTAAAAATTGTAATAACACTAACCGACATCATGCTAATTTGAGTACATCTTATGGAATAGAAATTAAATTCCATTACACAGGTCTACTGACTGCCTGACTACGTAGTTCAAAGTGCTAGTCCAGGAATGAAGAAAGGTTACTTCCATAGTTAGAGTTAAAACTGAAACTGTACACCACGTTTACATTTCAAGTCAACTCTCAATCGGTGATATATTCTTCCACATATACGGCTCTATGTGGAGCAAAGAAGTATTTTAAAAATGAATTGAAACATCTGAACCAGACACGAGTATAGTATTGCCTACATACAGGTTCAATTCACGATTTACGGTTAAAAACATACAGACTACAAACATATGTCAATTATTTTATTTTTATTTATAAAGTGTTTATACAAAACCAGCTGTTAAATATAAATTGGCGGCTCCGTGGCGTAGTGGTATGTGCGTGACTACTACGCCCAAGGTCCCGGGTTCGAATCCCGACACGGTCCGCTTGAAAAATGTTAGGCGAGCATTTTTCACAAAAATACACCCTCGTTCGGATGAGAGGTAAAATGGAGGTCCCGTGTGTGAGTGTTGTCACGCACGTTAAAGATCCCTACCTTGCTTGGAACAGCAAGGGTTCGGCAAAATTCCAAATTTTCCAGGTAAAAAAAAAACTCGCTTCCTGGCCAATGTAGTACCTTTGGGTGGAGCATTGGAAAATCAAATATAATGTTAAATATAAATTGCCTTATGTTATTTTAGCGACAAAAATATTAAAGAAAATCTTTCAAATGATTTATAATAAAAACCACTGCATAAATTAATATAAAAATATGTAAGCGTAATAATATTTGGTACAACTTGATAAATAACACTATTTTATTTTGGTTTTAGGGTAAATTATTTGGATATAGCGCCTCAGCATGCGAGTGTTGTAATGGGTATTGGAAATACATTTGCAACTTTACCTGGTATAGTAAGTCCAATTCTAAGCGGTTATATTGTTCAAACACCTGTAAGTAAATTACTGTAAGATTATATAAAAATTTAATCCTTTTTTGTACTCTAGAATGCAGCAGAATGGAGAATTGTATTTTTTATAGCTAGTGGTGTATATTTAGTAGGTGCTATCTTATACGGTATTATGGCATCTGGGGAATTACAACCGTGGGCAATGGAATCGCATTCGTCCAAACCGAACGACTTGAAAAATGAATCCAAGACAACGCATGTTAACCCATCCTTTGAAAATGATTAAATATAATTTGTTTGATTTCTGTGATATTTTATAATATTCCTATGTTTTGTTTAGTTCCTATTTTGTATCCGAAATTAAAATGCTGACCGTTGATGTGATGTTTGTTTTTAACGATTAATCTTTCAAAATTGATCATACATAATGTTTAACCATTTTGTAAATAAATTTGATATTGTTTGAAATAAAAAAGTATTAGGAATGCAACTAGTTTATTTATTAATGTAACAGTTTCAGTGCAGGTATGTAGGATCTGCGCATTCATTTCGGCTACTGCTTCAAACTCTACGACGTCCGTTGTCCTAGAACTCGTGCCCTACGACTGGGTCGCATTAATTACTGCGAAATTTTAATTACTGAAGCCTCCACGTTGGGCGCCATAATTACTGCGAACTGCTGCTTGCATGAAGATATCTACTTAGAAGTCCCAGGAATGGACGTCATAAATTACTTCAAGCTTTTTTGCTACTTATACCTAAAAATTCAGCTTCATCAGTGAAGTTCTTCACGGCTGCTCTACTGCTATCTAAAAAATACTACGATAATACTCTACACCAAAAAAAAACGCGACTACGATAATGTACCTCGATTTATTCAGAGAAAACAAACTCTACACCAAAAATCCTCATCAATTCTTATTTTACACATAATTTAAATTACATACATCGTCCTTTTGAAATAATACATTTTTTTTCAAATATTACTTGATTAAATTTATAAAGTAACAGGGCTTCACCATAAACCTTACGTTACTTCCTGGTTTATTACGAGCTCATAGCTCATAGTAGAACCTTTAAACTCTCGTGCTAATTAGTGCACAACAAATTACGAAAAGTCCCTCTTACTTTGTACATAAACTAATAGTACACAGATTATTTTTACAAACATAAATTCCTACATAAAAATATGGTAAAATAATATCATAAAAGTTTCCTCAGTAATTCTGTTGTCCATTAAATTTATAGAAATATATCCATAAGTCACAAAAATGTCATTACACACCAAATACCACACAAAAGCAATGTTACACAATATGGATTTCACCCCCGCACATGGATCTGTGACCACACCTTAGACGACTGTAGTTCTCATCAATGACTGCACGTTCTGGAACTTCTCCAAGTTATATTACGCCATCCGTAACAACAGGCTGCCACTCTATTCCCTCGAATACCAATTGGAGGTATATCAACACTCCCTCAATTCAGCTACTGTTCCATCTACCATTGGTAAACCACCAAATCCGTCCACCATCAATCTCTACTCTATTTTCGGGCAAACCTTGCACCCTCAACAAAATATCTAGCAGTCTGTACTTACTTTAAATCATGCATGTTTCGCAGTTTTAAAAAAACTTCTCATCAATTTTGGACTGCTTGAAACACTACACCAACTTGTGTAGATTATTATAAACTTTATTTCAAATACTATAAAACACTTATTAAGAAATTAACAGGAATGTTGTTTATCGCTATTAGCGGACGCGTCAACGAAAAGCAAAAAAGTAAAAAAACGTACCACCACATACAGGTGTTTATATACACTTTCAACCCATTTAAACTTGTAAATTCTCGTCGATACAAACAAAACAGCCTTTTTAGTAAATTTTTCAACCATCTACACAATTCTTACATGCCTAATTTCAACTGCCATTGAAATCTTAGAATTTGGACGATACAAACAAAATATTTTCTACGAACACACAAGTTTCTCCCCGTAACGGATATTCACTTCGTCGAATCTTAGCCCCTACTGCCAGCCGTTATAGCAAGCCCCTCCTTACTGAAATCTCTATCTCCTTTTAACTATTCACACAATTTCCTATCTCTTACTTTGTTTTCAAGTTGCTTCTCTCCTTGATGCAATAATCCTCTCCAAGTAATATTCTAAAATAAGTCTGTCTCACTTACGCACATATCCTATCTGATAATCTTTCTGTGTTTATTGTTGGCAACTTGTACTTGTAACCCCTCTACCTTATTCCCCACTCAACATATTACAATCTTCCAATGATGTCTTTACAAACATGCAACATATCACTTGTACCTATTAAATCTAATCGTTCCTTGTCTCCCTGCATTTTCTCCAAGTACAACAAATACCTATCACATGATATCTTTATCCTGTTTCTATGCATGCTATACACAACCCCTCTTTATTCTATATTGGTTTCTGCATGTTTAACCGCCAACTAACCTTACTCGTACCATTTATACAATCGACCCCTTTTTAATATAATAGCACCTGCCACCCTTCGTAGAATCTGAATGTTATCTGTGCACGTTCCCCGTTTGAATACGTAGAAATCTAACGACGGCTGAACTAGTTTACCACGATATTCAGAAATCCTTGATACAACCACTTTCAAAACTCGCAAACAATACCAAGAAAACTTCTTTCCACAATATACGTTATAAACTACTCGTTGTTGCTTTAGCTTTTGAAGGTTACGTACAAATGCTAAAGTGTTTATTAATTATATTTACATTTATAAACTATGATTAAATATGTACGCTAAGAATACTTACACCTAGAACACATGTTGTTTTCAATTAGTATTTATAATTAACGGATTATGCTACCTAGCCTTTAAATATCTTGCAAGTTCTTTGTAATATTAACACGCGTTAACAGATGAAGCAGAAGCACCCTTTTAAAATTAATGAAAATTTCTCCTTAAATTGTTACTTTCTATGCTAGAGATATGGAAATCGTGTCAAATTTTTAATTAATTGTAATTACATGTGGAAACTTGCAATAAATTATGAAATGACCTATCTACCCTTTTTTAACATTTAAATTTTACAGAAATATATATATATATATATATATATATATATATTATGTATGGTAATATTAAAGAAAATTTATGCTTCAAAATATGAGTTAAAGTTTAATAAGTGCAACCTTAATGTGGTGTTGGCCTTTAAAATGATTTAAATAAAACAAATTTTCAAATTTAATTATGCCACGGCTTTTTAAAGACTCGCTCAGGGAAACTGAATCTATTATTTATGCTCTGTAAGAAGACGTGAGTTCTCTGTCCCCTTACAGGTATAGAAAACACAGGCGCATAAAGCGTTGTTCAATCAAAACCACTTAACCTCTTTTTAGTGCTTGCGTATCGTGATTATACAAAGATTGATAAATAGACCCAACAATATTTAATTTAGGTAAGCGTTTGAAATTCAAATTATTCACAAATTACTTTAAATGATGTGTATATAAAGATAACTTCAAATACCTGCAACTCCTTTGAATGAGTCTGGGTTGTACATGGACTGTGATACAGGATACAACAAGATCGCCTTGAATACTTGTAGTGAATACCTGTTAAAAGTACGTTTTAGTTTATGTTCAAAATGGACTTGACTTTAGTTTTAGGTTCTACAAATAACTACAACTTCACCAACTGTATGCTTAATCGGCTCTATTACTAAGAATACTTTCAATACTTCACCAATATCAAAGAGGCCGTATCCTAAAAGGCTGGACCCTGCTGCAAAATATCTCACTTTCACTGGTGCAACTCTTCAATACCACAAGAGATGACCCGATGTTTGATTTATTTGGAAATCCTCCTCTGGAATTTTCTTGGTTGTATAACCTTATCACTTATTTATATATTTCAATTAAAAATGCATGCACTTGAAAACATATATATTAATTTTTATAAATTTTACAGGCTCCTCAGGCCAAAAACATCTATATCATATACAAAATTTTTTATCAATCTCTTTTCTAAACAACTATCACCTAGGAAAACTAAAACATTTACATTTAGCCTACTAACTAATAATATATAAGGGATGCATTCAATATTTTATCCTTAACTCTACTTAACTGCTATTTTAGAACAGCTTTGGTATTATTAAATTTCATTTTGACATTTCATAACTTTTTTATCACTTTATAATTAAAATATATTAAACTACTTTCATTTCAGGTACATAAAATTTATAAATGGAATAAAGTATCCTGAACAAACTTACAATTAATAATTCTATCAACAAAACCTATACACATTCAGTTGAAGTTACATTAGATACCCTTCGTATTGAAAAATGGTGGAAAATGCTTTTTTAAACCTCAAACGCTGCATCACTAGTACATAATATTCTATATCTGCGTTTAACAAGTAATTATTTATCAATCTTTGTTTACCGTAGTGTTTTTAAATTTTAGAATAGCTTGATAAAAATGGTAAATTAATGTTTTTATCCTTAGTACTAACAACTACCTTTCTAAACCCTTTGATAATGTCAAATACTAAAGAAGCCCCACCTGGTTTCATAAAATAAATATAAGATTCTCTTTCCTCTAAACAGTGTCAACGATTGTAATAAGCTTATTTTTATTTTATTAAACCACTGCTAACCTTACGTTTTAAAATACTAACTTTAGTTCGACCAATATCAAATTTTAATGTGAATACTAACACTAAGTTTAACTTTTGTAGATATGTGTAGACTTGATTACTAATGCCTGTAATTTACTAATACTTTGTGAGATATAATGTGTATGTGTATTTATTGTATGAATGGGTATAAATGTTCCAAGTGAAATCGTCCCCGACATTCACCCCTTTCATTCTCAAGCTCAAACGTATTGCCATTAGCGAAAATTTTCCTTATTTGATAGGGTCCTTCATATGGAAATAATAATTTTGCACAAATGTTCCTACTCCAGTTTGAAACTCTCAACCTCTTTACGATAACTAAATCCCCAATCTGAAAATTTGTCTGTTTCTTAATTCGTCTGCATCGTTTCTCGACCTCCCTACGTTGTCTAGTCTCTGCCCTAACTCTGGCCTGTTCTAGTAAACTGTCAATGTCCTCCACCTCGTTCTGATCTTGCCAGGATCTTGCTGGTACCACCCCTTTCATTAACGTCACTGGACAAACCTTCGTCACTGAACTCGGTACAAAATTCAAATAATTTTCTATCTTTGGTAAATTTCGAACCCAACTATTATGTTGTCCCTCAACCGATATTCTCAAGTACTTTATGACTTCCCTAATGTAGCGTTCACATGGATTTGCTTGTGGATGTCGTATACTACAAAACCCAACTTTGATACCTTCCCCCCTTAATTTACCAATCACCCTTTTATTATTGAAATAAGTGGCGTTGTCCATCAATATCTTTTTCATCACCCCTGTCTGTTCAGTGTACTTTCTTATGCTTGTCAAAACATGTCTCGTGTTGCAGTTTCTGCCCGGGTATAATTTTACGTACTTTGAAAAAATGTCCACCATCACCAAAATATGTTTGTATCCGTTATGTCCTGGTATTAAGTTGCTTACATAGTCGACTGCTACTATGTCCAATGGTCTTTCTGTGTTAATTACCATGTGAGTGTTTTGTAACGTCATGTTCTTGTCCTTGCCTAGTAAGCATGTCCTACAACTATTTATGCTGTCTTTACCAAAGAAATGTCGTTGTTAGTGTAAAAATCTCCTAAACAGTAAAAGGTCTTTCGAATTCCAATGTGTCCGTATGTCCTGTGAATTTCTACGATCATTTTAACGCTGTCTCCTTAGATAATACTAGTAAGTCTTCGTCCCCAATGCGTTTTACCAAAAGTTATTCCTCAGATTAAACCCTTTATATTCAACCCCATTTTGCTCGTTTAACTTCGTCCGAATGGTCATAATGTCATCGTGTTGTTGCATGTTGATAAATTCCTGGTTTGTTCATCTACCTTCGTCTCTAAATGTCTGTAACGCTACTAAAATCCCTTTTTCACCCCCAGTTATGTCATCATTTCTACTAAGAAAATCTGCAGTCACGTTCTCCTTCCCTGGCTTGTGTCTAATGTCAAAGTCATATTCTTGTAGTGTTAATGTCCACCTATATAAACGGTTATTTAAAAATCTTTCTTCTTCAAAAACGTCACCGCTGAATTATCTGACTCTATCAGAAACTGATTCCTAACAAATAAAACCTTAATTTTTTACTGCATACACAATAGCTAACATCTCCTTCTCGGCAGTTGAATACCTTGTCTCACATTCCTTCAGTATTCTAGAAATGAAGCATATTGGCACTTCTACCCTTTTGTATTTGGACTAATTCTGCGCCTATCGCACGATTGGATGCATCTGTTCGTAAAATAAACCTATCTATAAAATTTGGATATTTTTACGATAATTTCTGATAAAACCCCCTTTTCAAATCCTGAAATGCATTCTCTTGCTACTCCGTCCACCTCCATTTCTCATTCTTTCTAAGTAATTCCACCAATGGTAGGCACAATTCTGAATAATGTGGTATAAAACGTTTATAGTAGTTGAGAACTCCTAAAAACCCTCGCAAGCCCCTTAAATTTTTTGGTTGTTCTAAATTTTTAAGTTCGTCCAACCTTTTTTTACAAATCGTAATGTCCTCGTCACAAATTACAAATCCCAAATAAGCAACTTCACATTTGAAAAATTCACATTTCTCTACATTCAACTGTAGACCTCCTTCATCTAACCTACGTATGATTTTTGTTACATGTTCCAGGTGTTCCTCGTTACTCTTGGAGAATATCAGTATATCATCGACATAGTGTGTGCAAAATTCCTCGAACTCATTTAATAACTTCTGCATGGCTCTGACCAATGCAGCTGAACTTGAAGCGAGACCAAATGGAACTACCCTATATTGAAATATTTCTCTCTCGACGCTAAAACCAGTATACTTTCGGCTATCTTCATGCAAAGGAATCAACCAAAATGAGTTTTTCAGATCTAATTTGCTAAAAACCTTTCTCCCACTAATTTTGTATAATAAATTATCCATCGATTGCGGCTGTTCATATTGTGCTTTCGTAATTAAATTTAATTTTCTGGCATCTAAACAAATTCTTATATCTAACTTATCACTAGGTTTGGGTACAACAACGATAGGATTAATAAAAGAAGTCCTTGCTGGCTCTATTATTCCATTTTCCAACATATCTTTGATTTTTATCTTAACTCTCTCCTCATACTATACGGAATCGGATATACCTTCGTAAAACCCATTTTCTTCTGTTACTTCTAACTTGTGTACATACTTAGTTGCTACCCTTGGTTCCCCATTAAATAAACCTACATGCTAATTAAATATCTCATATAATCTACACTTTATTCCCTCGTCTATAATCCCAATCTGTCCTTCGTCAAATACCTTCTCAAATAAATTACCTAACATTATCTCATCCTGTCCTTCTAAATTACTTTCCCTAATCATCCTTGTGCCATAAACATCACTTTTAATATCCATCCCTTTATTCGAACTCACATTAGGTACCACCCAATTCTTCCTAATATTTAAAATCTGTACACTTCTATCCTTGCCATCTATTTTCATCCCAAATCTTTCTATAGCATCTATCCCTATTATAAAGTCTAAATATAATCCCGTTGCCACTAAAAACTCAGCTTCTCCTAGCTTTTCTCCCCCTATTGAAATTGGTACACAAATCATTTCGTCGATTACCGATATTTTCTTTTTCATCGCAGACCACAAACTTATCCGTTTTATCTTGCAGATCCTCCCTTTTAATAACTCAGCGTGCTTGACTACTATCTCTTTCTTTACTAGTGACAGCTCAGACCCACTATCAATTAATGCTACATATAAACAATTATTTAACTTCAAATTAACAAAAGGTAAACTACTTTTTCTTTCACCCCTGTCTTCTAACAACGAATGCACAAAACTTAAACTACTAGTCGTACCCAAATCCACTAAACTTAACCCTATATCTAATTCTAAATTAACAAACTTATTTACATAATCGGCGTTTTTTTTAAACCCGATGGCTCCTCGTGTACCTGTGCTATCTCAATCAAATTCTCGGATTCCCTGTTCCTGTCTGTTGTCGTCAAATGTCTTATCCCTACATTACGATGATCTCCTGGACTTTTATCTCGCTCCCTATTATATTTCAATTGTTCATTTTCGCTGTATCTACTACCATAGTCCTGCTGTCCACGTTGGAAATCATTTCTCCGGTTGAATTGTCTCCCGTCTCCCCAGTCATTTTTATTCTAGTTATTTGTTCCCCTAAAATTGTCGTCCCTATGTACCCGTTGGCCCCAATTGTTCGTCCTCCCTTGATCTCCCTGATATTGGTTTCTGTTCCAGTTATTAAATCGGTAATTGTCCCCCTGGTCTTGGTTCCCCGTTTGAATACGTAGAAATCTAACGACGGCTGAACTAGTTTACCACGATATTCAGAAATCCTTGATACAACCACTTTCAAAAATCGCAAACAATACCAAGAAAACTTCTTTCCACAATATACGTTATAAACTACTCGTTGTTGCTTTAGCTTTTGAAGGTTACGTACAAATGCTAAAGTGTTTATTAATTATATTTACATTTATAAACTATGATTAAATATGTACGCTAAGAATACTTACACATAGAACACATGTTCTTTTCAATTAGTATTTATAATTAACGGATTATGCTACCTAGCCTTTAAATATCTTGCAAGTTCTTTGTAATATTAACACGCGTTAATAGATGAAGCAGAAGCACCCTTTTAAAATTAATGAAAATTTTCCTTAAATTGTTACTTTCTATGCTAGAGATATGGAAATCGTGTCAAATTTTTAATTAATTGTAATTACATGTGGAAACTTGCAATAAATTATGAAATGACCTATCTACCCTTTTTTAACATTTAAATTTTACAGAAATATATATATATTATTATGTATGGTGATATTAAAGAAAATTTATGCTTCAAAATATGAGTTAAAGTTTAATAAGTGCAACCTTAATGTGGTGTTGGCCTTTAAAATGATTTAAATAAAACAAATTTTCAAATTTAATTATGCCACGGCTTTTTAAAGACTCGCTCAGGGAAACTGAATCTATTATTTATGCTCTGTAAGAAGACGTGAGTTCTCTGTTCCCTTACAGGTATAGAAAACACAGGCGCATAAAGCGTTGTTCAATCAAAACCACTTAACCTCTTTTTAGTGCTTGCGTATCGTGACTATACAAAGATTGATAAATAGACCCAACAATATTTAATTTAGGTAAGCGTTTGAAATTCAAATTATTCACAAATTACTTTAAATGATATGTATATAAAGATAACTTCAAATACCTGCAACTCCTTTGAATGTGTCTGGGTTGTACATGGACTGTGATACATATATATTAATTTTTATAAATTTTACAGGCTCCTCAGGCCAAAAACATCTATATCATATACAAAATTTTATCAATCTCTTTTCTAAACAACTATCACCTAGGAAAACTAAAACATTTACATTTAGCCTACTAACTAATAATATATAAGGGATGCATTCAATATTTTATCCTTAACTCTACTTAACTGCTATTTTAGAACAGCTTTGGTATTATTAAATTTCATTTTGACATTTCATAACTTTTTTATCACTTTATAATTAAAATATGTTAAACTACTTTCATTTCAGGTACATAAAATTTATAAATGGAATAAAGTATCCTGAACAAACTTACAATTAATAATTCTATTAACAAAACCTATACACATTCAGTTGAAGTTACATTAGATACCCTTCGTATTGAAAAATAGTGGAAAATGCTTTTTTAAACCTCAAACGCTGCATCACTAGTACATAATATTCTATATCTGCGTTTAACAAGTAATTATTTATCAATCTTTGTTTACCGTAGTGTTTTTAAATTTTAAAATAGCTTGATAAAAGTGGTAAATTAATGTTTGTATCCTTAGTACTAACAACTACCTTTCTAAACCCTTTGATAATGTCAATAATATATATATATAATATATATATATATATATATATATATATATATATATCTTTAGTGTTTTGTTGTTATTGGTTAAAAGATCCTGTTAAAGTTCTAGTTAATCGCGTGCCAGAGAGAAGGCGTAATATTATTGCAGAAATTTTGCAAGCAAATAATACTCGCCTACCTTGTTAAGCAGTCATTGTTTAATCTCCGGTGGTTGTCGATGTGAATTCTTTCGATGACAGCTCGATATATAAATTCTTGTAGCGGAGTTGGTTATTTCCTACAACAAATAAAGGAACACAAGGAGTAAAGATACTGGATTTGAGGTAGGAATCACAAGTAAATCTCCCGCTACATACTTTATGCATTTTCCGTGTACACACAGGTAGTTAACAATTAGAGCGTCATGTACAGAATGAATGTCATAGTGTATTTTGAAAAATTTAAAAACCACCACTTCTTTTTACGTCGCGCCATGCGATTGGTCGGAACAGTAACGTATATCTATTTCAAACCGTGTGAAGCGTTGTTACGGTATTCTGTGCAAACATGAAAGAAAGCAGTAACGTCAGTAATGAGAATTGTCTACACCGAATACCGCAACAAAACGGATAGAATGGTAAAATCGAAATCCAAACGAATTAAATTTCGAGCTAGCTCAAAAACGTCGTAGAGTGGAGTGGATGATACAGAAAGAACACATTAGAAACCTCAACTTGTAAACTTACTTAATGCTTCAAATTCTAAATGTATATACAAGAAAAAACATTAAACATAAAATTTACTTAATCTAGGTGACTAATAGTAAACAATTAGTGAAGCATTTAGTCAATCTTAAGTAAAAAATTACTCTACTCGAGCTTCGGTTTTATATCACTTGAGACTAGAAAACAATCACGTAAGCACAGAGACGAAAAAGTAAATTTTAACACGCAGTGTGGTTATCAATTAGCAAAAAGTGTCTATATTTCGTCGCAGCAGCAGAAATAAAACAGAGTACTTGTACCTCAGGAAGTCTAGTTGTCTGCCTCTGGTACAATATCGGATTGGAACAAATTTCCCCCGTAGCAAAATTAAAAGGTCGTAGAAGGAAGCATATGCAACGGAACAGGCAGTATACTAATACAACAAAACAAAGGAAAATTCGTTTAAGAAAACTACAGGAAAAACTTAAAACCGACAAAAGAATTTTTATCCGGTTTGAAGGACCAGTACACACTAATAGAATAAATAACAAAATGTCTTAGAAAAGTACCAGGAAAACTCAAAAACTAGCACAAAAGTTTTTTCCGGCTTGTAGGACCAGTACATCGAAGCAAGTCAAGAAGTGTAAAGGATATAGGAAAAGGAAATGTATAAGATAGTAATCGCATAGGACAAAGAATGGTGAACGTGTAAACTGTTTAGAATAACTGTAATAACTGCACTGTACAACATCTGTACAACTGGGACAAATACAACACAAAAGTACTTGAAGGTTAAAATTGCGGAAACCCATAAATTATACTATCTACACGACGGAGAAAATTTACCTACAAGCTATATCTTATGCTATAATTAAAGCTGTATTAAAAACTATAATTTACAAACAGAACAGATTGATTTAATGTTTTATTTTAAGATTTTTTTTTAGTAATACCTGGCTAGTTTGATGTTAGGAAATTAAGTTTTTAGGGAAGTATTTGTATTTTTATGGTTTTATTAAATGTTAATAGAGGGTAAGTGTAGTTTGAATTATATTTGGACTCATTTATGAACTAGGTCAAAATAGACATATCTGTGAAAGGATACCCAGCCACACAAGTAATTGAGGCGTATCTGAGGGAGGTCCTCCATTTAATAAGTTTCTTTAATTTGATCAAAGTTGAGTATTTTAAATTTATGGTAAAGAAAGGTAAGGGATGATATGCCGAGAGTGAGAAAATAAAGTAATAAGAAGACCTACTTGGAATAATCGTCCTTCGTGTAGGAAAAATGTCGTAAGGGAGTGCTGATACAAGACGGTTAGACGCCAATTAATTATGACAACCAAAAAGCCGTTCAAGGTAAGTGGTCAACGTAACAGTTTTTTTTATATTTCAGCCATTTTAAATATTAATTTTTTTATTATTTCTATTATTTTTCTTCTATAGAAACCCCTCTCCTGCACTATTTTAGTTAACCGGTGCACCCTTTAAATTGTTACGGGTTTCCTGCTGCTTCAAGCAAATGTAAATTTATAAACGAATGCTCATTTTATCTGTAACAAATACGTGTTTTAATTTTAAAAAGTTTTAGTTTAATTTAGGTGATGATTTTAAGGAATTTCACATTTTTGTGTACCTCAACTCATTCGTCAGACGGTGCAAAATTATGGAGGACACTCGGCGGCTTTTGATATCGCGGGGACCTTGATATCATTTCAGCAGTAAAATGCTAGATGACATTTCTTGAGTTTCTGTTTAGTGCATCAGTTACTGTTTAAAATATGTCTTTAGCGCAATCTTTTGCGTAACATTTGAACTAAGTTTCATATGCAAAATGATATTTTTGAGGGCAGTATTCTGTGACTGTTACGAACAATACTTTGCATGATCCCACAGAGAAACCCAAATCCGTAAAAATAAGCTTAATGTGCACTAAAAATATGCAATAATAGCAAACAGATGTAAAATTCCCACGCATCCATGATGTCAGAAACGTATATATAGTATACGAACCAAACAAAAGTATTGTAGAAAATTACCATGGTTTACAGACACCGCACATGACGTTGCAATTAGGATATACGGCAAGGAAGTGGAGGTGAAGACGGTTGACTTAAGTGACAATGGCTTTGCTGGAGTGCAAATAGACGATCTGAGTATTTATGCATGCTACTGGTCCTCTAATAAAACCGTAGTAGAATTCGAGACATACCCGCAAAATATAGGCGGCAGAATTAGCATGAAAAGACATGATGTAATCCTTGCCAAAAATTTCAACGCAAAGGCAAGACTAGAGGGTGGGGGGGCAAACAGGAGGATAAACGAGGAAATATACTAATAAAGTGAATAGCAGGAAGGAACTTCATGAGCATAAAGGATGATTCCAAACCTACTTTTATCAGATATAAGACCAGATCACACATCGACATAACAATGTACTAAAAAAAAATAATAGGGAGAGTAAGAAACCTGAAAATTACGCAAGAAGAAAAGCTAAGTCTGCACGAATATATATATTTTGATTTATTAACAACAAAGGAGGAACTAGACAAAGCATGAAAGAGATTGAAAGTCTAAACCGAGCACATGAATATATTCCAAGAAAATCTTAAAGAGAATTGCGGTCAGACAATAGAAAGTACAGAAATTCTAATGAGAACGATAAAGGAAACTCTAGACCAAACCTTTCCTAAGAAGAAGGAAGCCTACACAAAAAGGGAGATGTACTGGTAGAACAACGTTATAGCTAAAACTAGAAAGGAATGCCTACAAGCTAAAAGAAGTAAAACAAAGATGAAGGCTACGTGAGATACAGAAACAAACACTGAAAGAACAATACTCCCAAAAAAGAGATGAACTCTAGAAAATTATATGTATGGCCAAAGCAGAGGCGTGGAAAAAATTATGTAATGAAATAAAGCATGATGTCTGGGGTCTAGGATATCAGATAGCAGCGAAAAAACTTATACTACAGTCAAAAATTACACTAACAGATAAATCACAGAAAAAAAATAGCAGAACACCTCTTCCCACTGCAACAGAGCACGAAAAAGGGCGTGCATTCAAATTAAGAGTGACAATATCGAGGCTTTCTTAAAAAACTCAAAGGAGCGACAGATAAAATAAAACTGAATAAAATTCTAAGACCAGATATAATCTCACCAGCTAGAATCAAGACGGTAGCAAAAACAATATCGGAAACGTTACTATAAATAATTAACTCTGAGTATACAAAAGGAATTCATTGGGCAAACTATATGAGTAACCGATAACGAAACGCCCCTCCGGGGAACTGGAAAACAAACTCTCGCAATACCAATACGGATTTAGAAAGGGTAGGTCCATCGTAGATGCAATAGAGGAGAACCAAAAAAAAAGTTGAGGCAGCCAAGAACGCAGCCATAAGTAACCGGAAATTGGTTTTGGGATGGAATAGAAAAGGCAATGGAGGACATGAGAAGAAACCCGAATAAAAGTACGGCGATAATGGGATGTCTGGGCAACCCCAAACTGCACTTTGGGAAGAAAGAAGAAATGGAAATAACATATGGAGTCCCACTGGGGTCAATATTGGGATCACTTTTATGGAACCTACAAGAATAAAATCGAGAAAAAATGTCTTAAAATAACAGAAGGGAAAACAGAAGCAGTCATCCTGTACACCGGCAGAAAAATGAAGAACATTACAATTATTGTGGACAATACCAAAGCTTCATTCAAGGAAGAAATAAAATATCTCGGAGTATGGCTAGACCGTAATTATCAGATAAGGGCCCATATAAAGCATTGCACCACAAAAGCGGAGAAAAACATTGCGATGCTAATAATATTAACACCTAGTAGAAGCGGACCCTCAAAGAGAAAAAGGAGAATGCTGAGCAGAATAGCGTACTCGATGCTGCTCTATGTGTTCCAGATATGGAACAGAGCCCTACAATTCCAAAAATACACCAACCTGTTGAAGAGGCAACAAAAAAAGGATGGCCCTGAGAATAGTGAGTGGATACCGCACAACCTCCACGGAAGCAGTACTGGTGATAGTATCAGTGATACCCATTCAACTGCTGGTAGAACAGAAGCGCTAAAAAAAAGAAATACAAGATAAAACCATAATGAGTTGGTAGATGCCAGATAGACCGATAAAGCAAACTGGATAAAAACTCTAATAAAAGACATGACGGTCTGGGTCAAAAGGAAACATGTGGAGGTAGACTATTATCTAACGCTATTTCTAAGCGGACATGGGTGTTTTAAGGCATACCTAAAGCGGTTTGGAATAACAATCCAAGGCCAATGTACGGAATGTAAAATAAAAGACACGCCGATGCACACTTTCTATAACTGTACAGATGGACGAATGAAAAGCTTGAGCTTGCGAGTGAAATGGCTGTGACATTACGCCAACAAACACCGTAGACTTGATGTTAGAAAACACAAAAACTGGCAAAAGATACACATGTATAATAAATAAATTTTAAAGATAAAAGAAGGAAAAGACAAGAAGGACTATAAAATTTGAGATAATATATGATAAAAAACTTACGCCCGATGCCCTGCAGTAATACCGACAGTTGATTCGAGAACACCAAGTTACTAATGGTGCGTGGAGAAGGGGTTGATTATTGTAAAAGAGTCAACTTGCTGTGATTAGCAGTACTTCCATCTACGCCACTAAAAGAAAAGAAAAACGACCACTATTCACTGGTATTACTACATTTTAAAATTTCTGAATTCCCGAATAACTAATTTTTTTTTCCATCGAACATAGTTATTGTCATTTAATTCCCCCGCTTTGTTATATTTAGTCAGAGGTTTTGTCATGGTACAGTAATCCTATTGGGTTTACGGAATAAATCCCGTGAAAGTTCTTGTGGTATCATGTGATTGATTTACTTAGGTTAACATTCATGATCTTTCTGTCTTCAGCAGTATGAAAGAATACATTGTAATATCTTACATGGTATAGAATTGAAATGATTAAATTTTATTTGCTACCTAATATTTTTGAATTTTACCATTTAGCGTTTGGGTTTTTACATGGAATGAACAATAAAGTGTGTCTAGGATTTCAACTATTTAACATTGAATTTAATTAATTTAACTAAAATTTTTAAAAGCTCTCCTATATTTGAGATGCGTATTAATGAATTCGCTGTTATTTACTGCATAATTCTAAAGCTTTCTTAAAATGACATGATTCCGTTCTGAAAATTTACTAAAAATAAATATTTTGTTTACTTTTTTAGTGGTTTAAAATAACTTATGAATCTAAGTTTTGTTCTAATGTGTATTTAATGGAGATAAAACAATGCTTTTGTGGATTTTAAGTTTGTGATTTTAATGGAATTAATAATCTATAGTTTGCTTACTAAATACTAAAATGTATGCAATCAGAATATACGGGGTATATCTATATTAAATTGTCCGTTCAAGATTAATTTTTTCTTTTATGTTAGCTTTTATTTACTGTTTGGCTTTAACAGCACAAGTCACGGTCTCATCAAATGAAAAAGTTTTAATAAACAAATATTAATAAAAATTATTTGCGGTCCACCATGACTGACTCATTTCTGTTTCATGTATATGAATATTACAACTTAAACTTGTTTTAATTATTAAACGGGTTTTAATGTAAACGGTGTATTTGGTCCTTAAAATTATAAGTTTTTGTAGCTTTTGTGATTATGCTTCTTTTTCTAATATGAATAATATATATCGCGTTCGCTTTACTCTAAATATATACCAGATAGCAAAGAAAAAAATTTAATTTGGACCGACAGAATGAAGACCGATGTATCCTATATATTAAGATTTTACAAACAATGAACGTTAATTAAACATTATTTTTAATTCTTTTGCTTTTAGAGAATATAATTTCAATTAGGACAATTGGTACAGTTATAGCCATAAAAATTAATTTTCTAAAAATAAATTGGTACATTTTAATACAATACCAAGATAACGCATTAGTCATTAAGTAGAATAAACCTGACGACATTATAAACCGCATAAACCGCATAAACATACAAATCGCTGAATTAAAAGATACCATAAAACACAATGTATTATTCATTGATAAATACATCGTTATGTAAGACTGAAAATTGTAATTAAAATAAAACATAGAGCGTCATACAATAAACAAATCCGCATAGTGTACATTGATGAAATAAATTAATGCGTGAGAAACACAGAAGCCGCTAAAATGCAATACCATTATCTAAGACATGGTTAGACGTTCAAGATAATTACAACAACACAAAGTACGCGTCTTTTATGTAATTAACGTGACAATAATCCTTTATTCGGCATAGATCATTGTGAGAACTAAATTTTTTTAAAGAGAAAATGATACATAACAACTAATCTTGAAAGGTTGACAATTAAATTCATAAAATTATTTAAAAAGGTCGAAATGTAGTATACGAGCATGTTGTATACGGAAGAGAGGGCTGCGTTGCAGTTCTTAGAACCTTTGTTGCAATCAAGTGCAAAAAGGATTTCATCATGATTCGCGAATTTTGTCAAAGGCGTGGGTCAAAATGATGACAAGTTAAATGTTAGTAAACAGAACACAGCTTCAAACTACAGCATAAACTTCCTGAAGAGAAAAATTAAACGGTGCGCGAGTTTTTGTGTAACTTCGTTTGAAAGTTTTTACAAGAAATGTTAGCCAGTGCGCGGGGACTTTAAAGCTAGTGTGGATACCCTGTACTTGCGGGTCAGCTAAAAGATGTAATTTTGGTTTGTGTTAAGAGAGCTGCTGTCAGCTGAAATATAAAGATAAAAAAATATTAGTGTTGCAGAACATCCTTAAGTTTCTGCAACTAAATCGTGAGTAAAATATTAGCATTTTTACTTACTATGTATAATTATGTACAGGTAGATTTTAAATACAAGTTATAAATGGCTTGTATCAATATAGTGGGATAATAACAAAACGTGAAAATGCTTACTTTGTTTAACTATGGAATAAAGAAGAGACTAGTTTTATTTTAAATTTAAATATAATAAAAAAATTTGCGCCGTATGTACGGCTCACTACCAAATTTACGAATATTCTATTATTAAATATAGTTCACATTTACAATAAAAATTGAATTTAAGTTATATTTATTTTTATTAACAAAAACTTTCGTTGGTTGTAAAATTTCTATTTTAAAGTCGAATAACTCAAAAAGTAAATGAGATATCGAATAGTGTACAGCATATTCGTAATCAGTGTAAAAAATGAATAAAATTCATATATTATATATATTATAAAGTCACAGGAACCTTGCGACGGACGGCGGCGGCGACGACGGTGACGGCGGCGACGACTGAGGCAACAGACATTGAGATCCCATTAACCAAACTAAGTTTGATTGATATGTAGTTTCAACAGAAAATAAGCGTACATTAATTTTAAGGCATTTTTTATGGACAATTGAATGGTGAAACAAAAAGTTGGTATTGAACTGTTTTCTGCATATTGTTATCAAGGGCGTTTCCAAAGTGGGATTTAGAATGTTATGTATATCAATATTGGAATCTGAAACAACGGTTTGGTAGTATTATTAATTGTGTTGAGAAGTAAATCGTTAGCGATAGATGGTGAAGAATAGTAGACGTGTAAATTATAAACAATTTTATATATGCGAAACCTTCAACCACTTACCAGTAATAAACTACAACTTTTAGCGGCGGCGGTTGGCAGGAATGATAAGCGGTCGACCTTTTGCGGCACTCAAGTGATAGTAGTCTTTTAGCACCATATCTAAGATATACCTGCCTATTTAGAACAACTGTAACGACTGCACTGTACAACAGTGGCATATACAACACAAAAGTACTTGAAGGTTAAAATTGCAAAAATCATAAATTATACTATCTACACGAGGGAGGGAGATTTACCTACAAGCTATATCTTATGCTATAATTAAAGCTATATTATAGACTATAATTTACAAACGGAACAAATTGATTTAATGTTTTTTTTCTTTAAGATTTCTTTTAGTAATACCTGGCTAGTTTGATGTTAGGAAATTAAGTTTTTTAGGAAAGTGTTTTGCATTTTTATGGTTTTATTAAATGTTAATAAAGGCTAAGTGTACTTTGAATTATATTTGGACTTATTTATGAACTAGGTCAAAACAGACACATCTGTGAAAGGATACCCAGCCACACAAGTAATTGAGTCGTATCTGAGAGAGGTCCTCCATTTTATAAGTATATTTAATTTGATCAAAGTTGAGTATTTTAAATTTATGGTAAAGAAAGGTAAGGAATGATATGACGAGAGAGAAAATAAAGCAATAAGAAGACCTACTTAGAATAATCATCTTTTGTGTAGGAAAAGTATTGAAAGGGATTGCTGAAACAAGACGGTGAGGCGCCCCTTAATTATGACAACCAAAAAGCCGTTCAAGGTAAGTGGTCAATGTAACATAGTTTTTTTATATTTCAACCATTCTAAATGTTAATTTTTTTATTATTTCTATTTTTTTTTTTTACTATAAGAACCCCACTCCTGCACGACTGTAGTTAAACGGTGCAACCTTTGAACTGTTACGGGTTTCCTGCCGCTTCAGGGCAAATGTAGATTTATACAAGAATGCTTATTTTATCTGTAACAAATACGTGTTTTAATTTTAAAAAAGTTTTAGCTTAATTTAGTTGATTTTAAGGAATTTCACATTTCTTGTGTACCTCAACTCATTCGTTAGTGGGTGCAAAATTATAGAGGACACTCGGGCGGCTTTTGATATCGCGGGGACCTTTATATCATTTAAGCAGTAAAATGGCTAAATGGCATTTCTTGAGTTTCTCTTTGGTGCATCAATTACTGTTTAAAAATGTCTTTAGCGCAATGTTTTCCGTAACATTTGAACTAAGTTTCATATGCGAAATGATATCTTTGAAGGCAGTATTCTGTGACTGTTACGAACAATACTTTGCATGATTTCACAGAGAAACCCAAATCCGTAAAAATAAGCTTAATGTGCACTAAAAATATGCAATAATAGCAAACAGATGTAAAATTCCCACGCATCCTGACGTCAGAAAACGTCGGCGTCAATATTTTCCAAGCGTTGTCTATTGGTTACACTTGCCTTTTCCCACGAAAGATCAGCATGGCGGAACCCTAATATCAATGATTAACTAACATTAGGAACATAGTTTTGTACCTTGATGTTACATAGTTTTCTCTGTAATAAGCAAATCGACGTTTAATGAAGTAATGAAAATAAATTTGCACTTAATGAGGTTCTAAATATATAAACTTCGATACAGAAAATCGAGTTTGTGTAAACTCTGTTTGGAAACAAACAACACGGCTTTTTGATTTTATCATTTTTTAATTTTTGGAAGACTTTAAGGTGATAAAGCATAACAAGGTTACGAGAAACGGTGAAATCAATGTCTAAAATTAGTGAGTACGTGCTGATTTCTACAGCTTTGTCTTTTAAGACCACGTTTCACATGAAATTCCTAAGGAAGTTAGCGATAAAAACACAAAAAGTCTTCTGGCGTCGGGAATCGACCCGCAAATTGTTTTTTGAGTATAGTCTCTTAGACCTTTCTTAGTTGTAAGCTTCAATCTTGTGCCGTTCTGAAAAGGTAGTCAACGGCATTCTTATGTACAGAATCTTATTAATATCATCATCATTAGGTCTTCAGTCTTGGAACTGGTTAGACGTGTACCATCATTGTTTCCTATTTTGAACTAACCTACAGATTTCCCTGAAATTTGCAGTTTGCATCTATCACTATCTGATCTAGGTCTACATCTACCTCCTTTTTCCTATCTCTACTTGTAATATATTCCATACTATTTCCCAAAAATGCCTTAGAACGTATTCTGACCTTCTATTTCTCTTATTTTTTTCCACAGATATTCTTGTTTCTCTACTATTTCTATAACCTATTTGTTATTAACTTTGTTTGTCTATACTATCATCCTCATACATCCGAAGCACAACATTCCAAAAGGCTGCTACCGTTTTTCTGTCGGCTTTTCCTACTGCCCGTGTTTCATAGGCATACTGTGCTGCGCTCCACACATACGCTCTCAAGAATTTTCTTCTTGTTTCTGTTCGTTGTCTTTCATCATAGGCGCTGTTCTTTCTTCTTAAACGCAGTTCGGTCCCCTTCTATTGTTCTACAATTATATACCCTATGTCTTATTGCCCCACGCTTAAAGGCACTGATGTAATTCTTTTATTTATTTTAAAGGGTGAACAAGGTTGTTAACTTAGATGGACCAAGCGTGACCGCGGCATAGCTGCAGAAGGCATAAGAATAGTCTTGATTTGTTGTCAACACGGTTCGAAAAACTATACTAAAAAGGAAGAAGAAAGGCGCCACTACATCTAACAACTCAACAACTAGGTAGCACTACGCGCAAGGGGAGATGTAGAAACCCTAGCGCAACAACTATCCCAAATGCCCCCAAAACCCACGACCACCATTCAAAACAAAGAGACTACACCCGAAAACGAAACCACAGCCAGAACACATATTAAGATCGCTGTTTGTGACCCAAAAATAATACAACAAACACAAAAATGTCACACTTTCGCAACTGTAGAATAATCAAAGATACTAAAAGGATTTCAATACGATGCCTCCACCACTCAAAATAAGTAAATTCTTCTCAAAGTAGTATATTCTCAAGTATTTACAAAAATGCACCACGACACCCAACTATAATCGTAAGGAATCGATTTCATTTTATCAAAATTCTCCCGAGCAAGTCAATTCAACAAGTTACATCTTGAACCAATGGACCACCAGATCTGTCAGCTCCAGAAAATATACAAGACTGACGAAGACAGAATTAATTTCCCACAATTTCAAAAGGAATAAGCTCCCCGATCTAAGCAAAAGACCAACCCCCCGACCATCCTAAAGACGAAGCCAAACACGTGATAGCATTATTTCATACAAGAACATGTACTTTAAACGACACTGAACCGTGCAAACGACTTTACAACACAAAACAATCACTTCAAATTACAAAGATAATTTCTCAAAAGTAAAAAGGTTAAACATCAGCATTTTAATTGATGCAACTTGGTAATTTTTTCATTTTAACGACGATTTAGACGTAGCATTTGATCCCCTTAAAACAAAATAACTACAAAAATAACCAAAGGATTCAGCCCAAACAAATTTAAATCAAGGTATTTTTACCTTGCCTACCAAGACCAAGAAAAGAGTGTTGACTGTTACTTTCAACGACGTGGTGGATGCACCAAAGGAGATAGCTGCCGATACCGTCATCATTCATCGAATTTTATAGTTACGAGACGTAACGGTTTTAAAGAGGGGGTAGTGTTGCGAGCTACTATTAGGCAACCTGTCAAACGCACAAGCGGTGTAGGGTCTGCATAGTCTTCAGGATTCGAGAATCCTTCTAGCAATCAAACGCACAAAACGCCGCTTATTCTCAATAGACCGGGAAGCTTCTAGTAAGTACCAGAAGTACATAATATTCTATATCTGCGTTTAACAAGTAATTATTTATCAATCTTTGTTTACCGTAGTGTTTTTAAATTTTAGAATAGCTTGATAAAATGGTAAATTAATGTTTTATCCTTAGTACTAACAACTACCTTTCTAAACCCTTTGATAATGTCAAATACTAAAGAAGCCCCACCTGGTTTCATAAAATAAATATAAGATTCTCTTTCCTCTAAACAGTGTCAACGATTGTAATAAGCTTATTTTTATTTTATTAAACCACTGCTAACCTTACGTTTTAAAATACTAACTTTAGTTCGACCAATATCAAATTTTAATGTGAATACTAACACTAAGTTTAACTTTTGTAGATATGTGTAGACTTGATTACTAATGCCTGTAATTTACTAATACTTTGTGAGATATAATGTGTATGTGTATTTATTGTATGAATGGGTATAAATGTTCCAAGTGAAATCGTCCCCGACATTCACCCCTTTCATTCTCAAGCTCAAACGTATTGCCATTAGCGAAAATTTTCCTTATTTGATAGGGTCCTTCATATGGAAATAATAATTTTGCACAAATGTTCCTACTCCAGTTTGAAACTCTCAACCTCTTTACGATAACTAAATCCCCAATCTGAAAATTTGTCTGTTTCTTAATTCGTCTGCATCGTTTCTCGACCTCCCTACGTTGTCTAGTCTCTGCCCTAACTCTGGCCTGTTCTAGTAAACTGTCAATGTCCTCCACCTCGTTCTGATCTTGCCAGGATCTTGCTGGTACCACCCCTTTCATTAACGTCACTGGACAAACCTTCGTCACTGAACTCGGTACAAAATTCAAATAATTTTCTATCTTTGGTAAATTTCGAACCCAACTATTATGTTGTCCCTCAACCGATATTCTCAAGTACTTTATGACTTCCCTAATGTAGCGTTCACATGGATTTGCTTGTGGATGTCGTATACTACAAAACCCAACTTTGATACCTTCCCCCCTTAATTTACCAATCACCCTTTTATTATTGAAATAAGTGGCGTTGTCCATCAATATCTTTTTCATCACCCCTGTCTGTTCAGTGTACTTTCTTATGCTTGTCAAAACATGTCTCGTGTTGCAGTTTCTGCCCGGGTATAATTTTACGTACTTTGAAAAAATGTCCACCATCACCAAAATATGTTTGTATCCGTTATGTCCTGGTATTAAGTTGCTTACATAGTCGACTGCTACTATGTCCAATGGTCTTTCTGTGTTAATTACCATGTGAGTGTTTTGTAACGTCATGTTCTTGTCCTTGCCTAGTAAGCATGTCCTACAACTATTTATGCTGTCTTTTACCAAAGAAATGTCGTTGTTAGTGTAAAAAATCTCCCTAAACAGTAAAAAGGTCTTTCGAATTCCAATGTGTCCGTATGTCCTGTGAATTTCTACGATCATTTTTAACGCTGTCTCCTTAGATAATACTAGTAAGTCTTCGTCCCCAATGCGTTTTACCAAAAAGTTATTCCTCAGATTAAACCCTTTATATTCAACCCCATTTTGCTCGTTTAACTTCGTCCGAATGGTCATAATGTCATCGTGTTGTTGCATGTTGATAAATTCCTGGTTTGTTCATCTACCTTCGTCTCTAAATGTCTGTAACGCTACTAAAAATCCCTTTTTTTCACCCCCAGTTATGTCATCATTTCTACTAAGAAAATCTGCAGTCACGTTCTCCTTCCCTGGCTTGTGTCTAATGTCAAAGTCATATTCTTGTAGTGTTAATGTCCACCTATATAAACGGTTATTTAAAAAATCTTTCTTCTTCAAAAACGTCACCGCTGAATTATCTGACTCTATCAGAAACTGATTCCCTAACAAATAAAACCTTAATTTTTTTACTGCATACACAATAGCTAACATCTCCTTCTCGGCAGTTGAATACCTTGTCTCACATTCCTTCAGTATTCTAGAAATGAAGCATATTGGCACTTCTACCCCTTTTTGTATTTGGACTAATTCTGCGCCTATCGCACGATTGGATGCATCTGTTCGTAAAATAAACCTATCTATAAAATTTGGATATTTTTACGATAATTTCTGATAAAACCCCCTTTTCAAATCCTGAAATGCATTCTCTTGCTACTCCGTCCACCTCTATTTCTCATTCTTTCTAAGTAATTCCACCAATGGTAGGCACAATTCTGAATAATGTGGTATAAAACGTTTATAGTAGTTGAGAACTCCTAAAAACCCTCGCAAGCCCCTTAAATTTTTTGGTTGTTCTAAATTTTTAAGTTCGTCCAACCTTTTTTTACAAATCGTAATGTCCTCGTCACAAATTACAAATCCCAAATAAGCAACTTCACATTTGAAAAATTCACATTTCTCTACATTCAACTGTAGACCTCCTTCATCTAACCTACGTATGATTTTTGTTACATGTTCCAGGTGTTCCTCGTTACTCTTGGAGAATATCAGTATATCATCGACATAGTGTGTGCAAAATTCCTCGAACTCATTTAATAACTTCTGCATGGCTCTGACCAATGCAGCTGAACTTGAAGCGAGACCAAATGGAACTACCCTATATTGAAATATTTCTCTCTCGACGCTAAAACCAGTATACTTTCGGCTATCTTCATGCAAAGGAATCAACCAAAATGAGTTTTTCAGATCTAATTTGCTAAAACCTTTCTCCCACTAATTTTGTATAATAAATTATCCATCGATTGCGGCTGTTCATATTGTGCTTTCGTAATTAAATTTAATTTTCTGGCATCTAAACAAATTCTTATATCTAACTTATCACTAGGTTTGGGTACAACAACGATAGGATTAATAAAAGAAGTCCTTGCTGGCTCTATTATTCCATTTTCCAACATATCTTTGATTTTTATCTTAACTCTCTCCCTCATACTATACGGAATCGGATATACCTTCGTGTAAAACCCATTTTCTTCTGTTACTTCTAACTTGTGTACATACTTAGTTGCTACCCTTGGTTCCCCATTAAATAAACCTACATGCTCATTAAATATCTCATATAATCTACCCTTTATTCCCTCGTCTATAATCCCAATCTGTCCTTCGTCAAATACCTTCTCAAATAAATTACCTAACATTATCTCATCCTGTCCTTCTAAATTACTTTCCCTAATCATCCTTGTGCCATAAACATCACTTTTAATATCCATCCCTTTATTCGAACTCACATTAGGTACCACCCAATTCTTCCTAATATTTAAAATCTGTACACTTCTATCCTTGCCATCTATTTTCATCCCAAATCTTTCTATAGCATCTATCCCTATTATAAAGTCTAAATATAATCCCGTTGCCACTAAAAACTCAGCTTCTCCTAGCTTTTTTCCCCCTATTGAAATTGGTACACAAATCATTTCGTCGATTACCGATATTTTCTTTTTCATCGCAGACCACAAACTTATCCGTTTTATCTTGCAGATCCTCCCTTTTAATAACTCAGCGTGCTTGACTACTATCTCTTTCTTTACTAGTGACAGCTCAGACCCACTATCAATTAATGCTACATATAAACAACTATTTAACTTCAAATTAACAAAAGGTAAACTACTTTTCTTTCACCCCTGTCTTCTAACAACGAATGCACAACTTAAACTACTAGTCGTACCCAAATCCACTAAACTTAACCCTATATCTAATTCTAAATTAACAAACTTATTTACATAATCGGCGTTTTTTTAAACCCGATGGCTCCTCGTGTACCTGTGCTATCTCAATCAAATTCTCGGATTCCCTGTTCCTGCCTGTTGTCATCAAATGTCTTATCCCTACATTACGACGATCTCCTGGACTTTTATCTCGCTCCCTATTATATTTCAATTGTTCATTTTCGCTGTATCTACTACCATAGTCCTGCTGTCCACGTTGGAAATCATTTCTCCGGTTGAATTGTCTCCCGTCTCCCCAGTCATTTCTATTCCAGTTATTTGTTCCCCTAAAATTGTCGTCCCTATGTACCCGTTGGCCCCAATTGTTCGTCCTCCCTTGATCTCCCTGATATTGGTTTCTGTTCCAGTTATTAAATCGGTAATTGTCCCCCTGGTCTTGGTTCCCCGTTTGAATACGTAGAAATCTAACGACGGCTGAACTAGTTTACCACGATATTCAGAAATCCTTGATACAACCACTTTCAAAAATCGCAAACAATACCAAGAAAACTTCTTTCCACAATATACGTTATAAACTACTCGTTGTTGCTTTAGCTTTTGAAGGTTACGTACAAATGCTAAAGTGTTTATTAATTATATTTACATTTATAAACTATGATTAAATATGTACGCTAAGAATACTTACACATAGAACACATGTTCTTTTCAATTAGTATTTATAATTAACGGATTATGCTACCTAGCCTTTAAATATCTTGCAAGTTCTTTGTAATATTAACACGCGTTAATAGATGAAGCAGAAGCACCCTTTTAAAATTAATGAAAATTTTCCTTAAATTGTTACTTTCTATGCTAGAGATATGGAAATCGTGTCAAATTTTTAATTAATTGTAATTACATGTGGAAACTTGCAATAAATTATGAAATGACCTATCTACCCTTTTTTAACATTTAAATTTTACAGAAATATATATATATTATTATGTATGGTGATATTAAAGAAAATTTATGCTTCAAAATATGAGTTAAAGTTTAATAAGTGCAACCTTAATGTGGTGTTGGCCTTTAAAATGATTTAAATAAAACAAATTTTCAAATTTAATTATGCCACGGCTTTTTAAAGACTCGCTCAGGGAAACTGAATCTATTATTTATGCTCTGTAAGAAGACGTGAGTTCTCTGTTCCCTTACAGGTATAGAAAACACAGGCGCATAAAGCGTTGTTCAATCAAAACCACTTAACCTCTTTTTAGTGCTTGCGTATCGTGACTATACAAAGATTGATAAATAGACCCAACAATATTTAATTTAGGTAAGCGTTTGAAATTCAAATTATTCACAAATTACTTTAAATGATATGTATATAAAGATAACTTCAAATACCTGCAACTCCTTTGAATGTGTCTGGGTTGTACATGGACTGTGATACATATATATTAATTTTTATAAATTTTACAGGCTCCTCAGGCCAAAAACATCTATATCATATACAAAAATTTTTATCAATCTCTTTTCTAAACAACTATCACCTAGGAAAACTAAAACATTTACATTTAGCCTACTAACTAATAATATATAAGGGATGCATTCAATATTTTATCCTTAACTCTACTTAACTGCTATTTTAGAACAGCTTTGGTATTATTAAATTTCATTTTGACATTTCATAACTTTTTTATCACTTTATAATTAAAATATGTTAAACTACTTTCATTTCAGGTACATAAAATTTATAAATGGAATAAAGTATCCTGAACAAACTTACAATTAATAATTCTATTAACAAAACCTATACACATTCAGTTGAAGTTACATTAGATACCCTTCGTATTGAAAAATAGTGGAAAATGCTTTTTTAAACCTCAAACGCTGCATCACTAGTACATAATATTCTATATCTGCGTTTAACAAGTAATTATTTATCAATCTTTGTTTACCGTAGTGTTTTTAAATTTTAAAATAGCTTGATAAAAGTGGTAAATTAATGTTTGTATCCTTAGTACTAACAACTACCTTTCTAAACCCTTTGATAATGTCAAATACTAATATATATATATATATATATATATATATATATATATATATATATATATATATATCTTTAGTGTTTTGTTGTTATTGGTTAAAAAGATCCTGTTAAAGTTCTAGTTAATCGCGTGCCAGAGAGAAGGCGTAATATTATTGCAGAAATTTTGCAAGCAAATAATACTCGCCTACCTTGTTAAGCAGTCATTGTTTAATCTCCGGTGGTTGTCGATGTGAATTCTTTCGATGACAGCTCGATATATAAATTCTTGTAGCGGAGTTGGTTATTTCACAACAAATAAAGGAACACAAGGAGTAAAGATACTGGATTTGAGGTAGGAATCACAAGTAAATCTCCCGCTACATACTTTATGCATTTTCCGTGTACACACAGGTAGTTAACAATTAGAGCGTCATGTACAGAATGAATGTCATAGTGTATTTTGAAAAATTTAAAAACCACCACTTCTTTTTACGTCGCGCCATGCGATTGGTCGGAACAGTAACGTATATCTATTTCAAACCGTGTGAAGCGTTGTTACGGTATTCTGTGCAAACATGAAAGAAAGCAGTAACGTCAGTAATGAGAATTGTCTACACCGAATACCGCAACAAAACGGATAGAATGGTAAAATCGAAATCCAAACGAATTAAATTTCGAGCTAGCTCAAAAACGTCGTAGAGTGGAGTGGATGATACAGAAAGAACACATTAGAAACCTCAACTTGTAAACTTACTTAATGCTTCAAATTCTAAATGTATATACAAGAAAAAACATTAAACATAAAATTTACTTAATCTAGGTGACTAATAGTAAACAATTAGTGAAGCATTTAGTCAATCTTAAGTAAAAAATTACTCTACTCGAGCTTCGGTTTTATATCACTTGAGACTAGAAAACAATCACGTAAGCACAGAGACGAAAAAGTAAATTTTAACACGCAGTGTGGTTATCAATTAGCAAAAAAAGTGTCTATATTTCGTCGCAGCAGCAGAAATAAAACAGAGTACTTGTACCTCAGGAAGTCTAGTTGTCTGCCTCTGGTACAATATCGGATTGGAACAAATTTCCCCCGTAGCAAAATTAAAAGGTCGTAGAAGGAAGCATATGCAACGGAACAGGCAGTATACTAATACAACAAAACAAAGGAAAATTCGTTTAAGAAAACTACAGGAAAAACTTAAAAACCGACAAAAGAATTTTTATCCGGTTTGAAGGACCAGTACACACTAATAGAATAAATAACAAAATGTCTTAGAAAAGTACCAGGAAAACTCAAAAACTAGCACAAAAGTTTTTTCCGGCTTGTAGGACCAGTACATCGAAGCAAGTCAAGAAGTGTAAAGGATATAGGAAAAGGAAATGTATAAGATAGTAATCGCATAGGACAAAGAATGGTGAACGTGTAAACTGTTTAGAATAACTGTAATAACTGCACTGTACAACATCTGTACAACTGGGACAAATACAACACAAAAGTACTTGAAGGTTAAAATTGCGGAAACCCATAAATTATACTATCTACACGACGGAGAAAATTTACCTACAAGCTATATCTTATGCTATAATTAAAGCTGTATTAAAAACTATAATTTACAAACAGAACAGATTGATTTAATGTTTTATTTTAAGATTTTTTTTTAGTAATACCTGGCTAGTTTGATGTTAGGAAATTAAGTTTTTAGGGAAGTATTTGTATTTTTATGGTTTTATTAAATGTTAATAGAGGGTAAGTGTAGTTTGAATTATATTTGGACTCATTTATGAACTAGGTCAAAATAGACATATCTGTGAAAGGATACCCAGCCACACAAGTAATTGAGGCGTATCTGAGGGAGGTCCTCCATTTAATAAGTTTCTTTAATTTGATCAAAGTTGAGTATTTTAAATTTATGGTAAAGAAAGGTAAGGGATGATATGCCGAGAGTGAGAAAATAAAGTAATAAGAAGACCTACTTGGAATAATCGTCCTTCGTGTAGGAAAAATGTCGTAAGGGAGTGCTGATACAAGACGGTTAGACGCCAATTAATTATGACAACCAAAAAGCCGTTCAAGGTAAGTGGTCAACGTAACAGTTTTTTTTATATTTCAGCCATTTTAAATATTAATTTTTTTATTATTTCTATTATTTTTCTTCTATAGAAACCCCTCTCCTGCACTATTTTAGTTAACCGGTGCACCCTTTAAATTGTTACGGGTTTCCTGCTGCTTCAAGCAAATGTAAATTTATAAACGAATGCTCATTTTATCTGTAACAAATACGTGTTTTAATTTTAAAAAAGTTTTAGTTTAATTTAGGTGATGATTTTAAGGAATTTCACATTTTTTGTGTACCTCAACTCATTCGTCAGACGGTGCAAAATTATGGAGGACACTCGGGCGGCTTTTGATATCGCGGGGACCTTGATATCATTTCAGCAGTAAAATGCTAGATGACATTTCTTGAGTTTCTGTTTAGTGCATCAGTTACTGTTTAAAAATATGTCTTTAGCGCAATCTTTTGCGTAACATTTGAACTAAGTTTCATATGCAAAATGATATTTTTTGAGGGCAGTATTCTGTGACTGTTACGAACAATACTTTGCATGATCCCACAGAGAAACCCAAATCCGTAAAAATAAGCTTAATGTGCACTAAAAATATGCAATAATAGCAAACAGATGTAAAATTCCCACGCATCCATGATGTCAGAAACGTATATATAGTATACGAACCAAACAAAAGTATTGTAGAAAATTACCATGGTTTACAGACACCGCACATGACGTTGCAATTAGGATATACGGCAAGGAAGTGGAGGTGAAGACGGTTGACTTAAGTGACAATGGCTTTGCTGGAGTGCAAATAGACGATCTGAGTATTTATGCATGCTACTGGTCCTCTAATAAAACCGTAGTAGAATTCGAGACATACCCGCAAAATATAGGCGGCAGAATTAGCATGAAAAGACATGATGTAATCCTTGCCAAAAATTTCAACGCAAAGGCAAGACTAGAGGGTGGGGGGGCAAACAGGAGGATAAACGAGGAAATATACTAATAAAGTGAATAGCAGGAAGGAACTTCATGAGCATAAAGGATGATTCCAAACCTACTTTTATCAGATATAAGACCAGATCACACATCGACATAACAATGTACTAAAAAAAAATAATAGGGAGAGTAAGAAACCTGAAAATTACGCAAGAAGAAAAGCTAAGTCTGCACGAATATATATATTTTGATTTATTAACAACAAAGGAGGAACTAGACAAAGCATGAAAGAGATTGAAAGTCTAAACCGAGCACATGAATATATTCCAAGAAAATCTTAAAGAGAATTGCGGTCAGACAATAGAAAGTACAGAAATTCTAATGAGAACGATAAAGGAAACTCTAGACCAAACCTTTCCTAAGAAGAAGGAAGCCTACACAAAAAGGGAGATGTACTGGTGGAACAACGTTATAGCTAAAACTAGAAAGGAATGCCTACAAGCTAAAAGAAGTAAAACAAAGATGAAGGCTACGTGAGATACAGAAACAAACACTGAAAGAACAATACTCCCAAAAAAGAGTTGAACTCTAGAAAATTATATGTATGGCCAAAGCAGAGGCGTGGAAAAAATTATGTAATGAAATAAAGCATGATGTCTGGGGTCTAGGATATCAGATAGCAGCGAAAAAACTTATACTACAGTCAAAAATTACACTAACAGATAAATCACAGAAAAAAAATAGCAGAACACCTCTTCCCACTGCAACAGAGCACGAAAAAGGGCGTGCATTCAAATTAAGAGTGACAATATCGAGGCTTTCTTAAAAAACTCAAAGGAGCGACAGATAAAATAAAACTGAATAAAATTCTAAGACCAGATATAATCTCACCAGCTAGAATCAAGACGGTAGCAAAAACAATATCGGAAACGTTACTATAAATAATTAACTCTGAGTATACAAAAGGAATTCATTGGGCAAACTATATGAGTAACCGATAACGAAACGCCCTCCGGGGAACTGGAAAACAAACTCGCAATACCAATACGGATTTAGAAAGGGTAGGTCCATCGTAGATGCAATAGAGGAGAACCAAAAAAAAAGTTGAGGCAGCCAAGAACGCAGCCATAAGTAACCGGAAATTGGTTTTGGGATGGAATAGAAAAGGCAATGGAGGACATGAGAAGAAACCCGAATAAAAGTACGGCGATAATGGGATGTCTGGGCAACCCCAAACTGCACTTTGGGAAGAAAGAAGAAATGGAAATAACATATGGAGTCCCACTGGGGTCAATATTGGGATCACTTTTATGGAACCTACAAGAATAAAATCGAGAAAAAATGTCTTAAAATAACAGAAGGGAAAACAGAAGCAGTCATCCTGTACACCGGCAGAAAAATGAAGAACATTACAATTATTGTGGACAATACCAAAGCTTCATTCAAGGAAGAAATAAAATATCTCGGAGTATGGCTAGACCGTAATTATCAGATAAGGGCCCATATAAAGCATTGCACCACAAAAGCGGAGAAAAACATTGCGATGCTAATAATATTAACACCTAGTAGAAGCGGACCCTCAAAGAGAAAAAGGAGAATGCTGAGCAGAATAGCGTACTCGATGCTGCTCTATGTGTTCCAGATATGGAACAGAGCCCTACAATTCCAAAAATACACCAACCTGTTGAAGAGGCAACAAAAAAAGGATGGCCCTGAGAATAGTGAGTGGATACCGCACAACCTCCACGGAAGCAGTACTGGTGATAGTATCAGTGATACCCATTCAACTGCTGGTAGAACAGAAGCGCTAAAAAAAAGAAATACAAGATAAAACCATAATGAGTTGGTAGATGCCAGATAGACCGATAAAGCAAACTGGATAAAAACTCTAATAAAAGACATGACGGTCTGGGTCAAAAGGAAACATGTGGAGGTAGACTATTATCTAACGCTATTTCTAAGCGGACATGGGTGTTTTAAGGCATACCTAAAGCGGTTTGGAATAACAATCCAAGGCCAATGTACGGAATGTAAAATAAAAGACACGCCGATGCACACTTTCTATAACTGTACAGATGGACGAATGAAAAGCTTGAGCTTGCGAGTGAAATGGCTGTGACATTACGCCAACAAACACCGTAGACTTGATGTTAGAAAACACAAAAACTGGCAAAAGATACACATGTATAATAAATAAATTTTAAAGATAAAAGAAGGAAAAGACAAGAAGGACTATAAAATTTGAGATAATATATGATAAAAAACTTACGCCCGATGCCCTGCAGTAATACCGACAGTTGATTCGAGAACACCAAGTTACTAATGGTGCGTGGAGAAGGGGTTGATTATTGTAAAAGAGTCAACTTGCTGTGATTAGCAGTACTTCCATCTACGCCACTAAAAAGAAAAAGAAAAAACGACCACTATTCACTGGTATTACTACATTTTAAAATTTCTGAATTCCCGAATAACTAATTTTTTTTTCCATCGAACATAGTTATTGTCATTTAATTCCCCCGCTTTGTTATATTTAGTCAGAGGTTTTGTCATGGTACAGTAATCCTATTGGGTTTACGGAATAAATCCCGTGAAAGTTCTTGTGGTATCATGTGATTGATTTACTTAGGTTAACATTCATGATCTTTCTGTCTTCAGCAGTATGAAAGAATACATTGTAATATCTTACATGGTATAGAATTGAAATGATTAAATTTTATTTGCTACCTAATATTTTTGAATTTTACCATTTAGCGTTTGGGTTTTTACATGGAATGAACAATAAAGTGTGTCTAGGATTTCAACTATTTAACATTGAATTTAATTAATTTAACTAAAATTTTTAAAAGCTCTCCTATATTTGAGATGCGTATTAATGAATTCGCTGTTATTTACTGCATAATTCTAAAGCTTTCTTAAAATGACATGATTCCGTTCTGAAAATTTACTAAAAATAAATATTTTGTTTACTTTTTTAGTGGTTTAAAATAACTTATGAATCTAAGTTTTGTTCTAATGTGTATTTAATGGAGATAAAACAATGCTTTTGTGGATTTTAAGTTTGTGATTTTAATGGAATTAATAATCTATAGTTTGCTTACTAAATACTAAAATGTATGCAATCAGAATATACGGGGTATATCTATATTAAATTGTCCGTTCAAGATTAATTTTTTTCTTTTTATGTTAGCTTTTATTTACTGTTTGGCTTTAACAGCACAAGTCACGGTCTCATCAAATGAAAAAAGTTTTAATAAACAAATATTAATAAAAAATTATTTGCGGTCCACCATGACTGACTCATTTCTGTTTCATGTATATGAATATTACAACTTAAACTTGTTTTAATTATTAAACGGGTTTTAATGTAAACGGTGTATTTGGTCCTTAAAAATTATAAGTTTTTGTAGCTTTTGTGATTATGCTTCTTTTTTCTAATATGAATAATATATATCGCGTTCGCTTTACTCTAAATATATACCAGATAGCAAAGAAAAAAATTTAATTTGGACCGACAGAATGAAGACCGATGTATCCTATATATTAAGATTTTACAAACAATGAACGTTAATTAAACATTATTTTTTAATTCTTTTGCTTTTAGAGAATATAATTTCAATTAGGACAATTGGTACAGTTATAGCCATAAAAATTAATTTTCTAAAAATAAATTGGTACATTTTAATACAATACCAAGATAACGCATTAGTCATTAAGTAGAATAAACCTGACGACATTATAAACCGCATAAACCGCATAAACATACAAATCGCTGAATTAAAAGATACCATAAAACACAATGTATTATTCATTGATAAATACATCGTTATGTAAGACTGAAAATTGTAATTAAAATAAAACATAGAGCGTCATACAATAAACAAATCCGCATAGTGTACATTGATGAAATAAATTAATGCGTGAGAAACACAGAAGCCGCTAAAATGCAATACCATTATCTAAGACATGGTTAGACGTTCAAGATAATTACAACAACACAAAGTACGCGTCTTTTATGTAATTAACGTGACAATAATCCTTTATTCGGCATAGATCATTGTGAGAACTAAATTTTTTAAAGAGAAAATGATACATAACAACTAATCTTGAAAGGTTGACAATTAAATTCATAAAATTATTTAAAAGGTCGAAATGTAGTATACGAGCATGTTGTATACGGAAGAGAGGGCTGCGTTGCAGTTCTTAGAACCTTTGTTGCAATCAAGTGCAAAAAGGATTTCATCATGATTCGCGAATTTTGTCAAAGGCGTGGGTCAAAATGATGACAAGTTAAATGTTAGTAAACAGAACACAGCTTCAAACTACAGCATAAACTTCCTGAAGAGAAAAATTAAACGGTGCGCGAGTTTTTGTGTAACTTCGTTTGAAAGTTTTTACAAGAAATGTTAGCCCGTGCGCGGGGACTTTAAAGCTAGTGTGGATACCCTGTACTTGCGGGTCAGCTAAAAGATGTAATTTTGGTTTGTGTTAAGAGAGCTGCTGTCAGCTGAAATATAAAGATAAAAAAATATTAGTGTTGCAGAACATCCTTAAGTTTCTGCAACTAAATCGTGAGTAAAATAGGAGCATTTTTACTTACTATGTATAATTATGTACAGGTAGATTTTAAATACAAGTTATAAATGGCTTGTATCAATATAGTGGGATAATAACAAAACGTGAAAATGCTTACTTTGTTTAACTATGGAATAAAGAAGAGACTAGTTTTATTTTAAATTTAAATATAATAAAAAATTTGCGCCGTATGTACGGCTCACTACCAAATTTACGAATATTCTATTATTAAATATAGTTCACATTTACAATAAAATTGAATTTAAGTTATATTTATTTTTATTAACAAAAACTTTCGTTGGTTGTAAAATTTCTATTTTAAAGTCGAATAACTCAAAAAGTAAATGAGATATCGAATAGTGTACAGCATATTCGTAATCAGTGTAAAAAATGAATAAAATTCATATATTATATATATTATAAAGTCACAGGAACCTTGCGACGGACGGCGGCGGCGACGACGGTGACGGCGGCGACGACTGAGGCAACAGACATTGAGATCCCATTAACCAAACTAAGTTTGATTGATATGTAGTTTCAACAGAAAATAGGCGTACATTAATTTTAAGGCATTTTTTATGGACAATTGAATGGTGAAACGAAAAGTTGGTATTGAACTGTTTTCTGCATATTGTTATCAAGGGCGTTTCCAAAGTGGGATTTAGAATGTTATGTATATCAATATTGGAATCTGAAACAACGGTTTGGTAGTATTATTAATTGTGTTGAGAAGTAAATCGTTAGCGATAGATGGTGAAGAATAGTAGACGTGTAAATTATAAACAATTTTATATATGCGAAACCTTCAACCACTTACCAGTAATAAACTACAACTTTTAGCGGCGGCGGTTGGCAGGAATGATAAGCGGTCGACCTTTTGCGGCACTCAAGTGATAGTAGTCTTTTAGCACCATATCTAAGATATACCTGCCTATTTAGAACAACTGTAACGACTGCACTGTACAACAGTGGCATATACAACACAAAAGTACTTGAAGGTTAAAATTGCAAAAATCATAAATTATACTATCTACACGAGGGAGGGAGATTTACCTACAAGCTATATCTTATGCTATAATTAAAGCTATATTATAGACTATAATTTACAAACGGAACAAATTGATTTAATGTTTTTTTTCTTTAAGATTTCTTTTAGTAATACCTGGCTAGTTTGATGTTAGGAAATTAAGTTTTTTAGGAAAGTGTTTTGCATTTTTATGGTTTTATTAAATGTTAATAAAGGCTAAGTGTACTTTGAATTATATTTGGACTTATTTATGAACTAGGTCAAAATAGACACATCTGTGAAAGGATACCCAGCCACACAAGTAATTGAGTCGTATCTGAGAGAGGTCCTCCATTTTATAAGTATATTTAATTTGATCAAAGTTGAGTATTTTAAATTTATGGTAAAGAAAGGTAAGGAATGATATGACGAGAGAAAATAAAGCAATAAGAAGACCTACTTAGAATAATCATCTTTTGTGTAGGAAAAGTATTGAAAGGGATTGCTGAAACAAGACGGTGAGGCGCCCCTTAATTATGACAACCAAAAAGCCGTTCAAGGTAAGTGGTCAATGTAACATAGTTTTTTATATTTCAACCATTCTAAATGTTAATTTTTTATTATTTCTATTTTTTTTGTACTATAAGAACCCCACTCCTGCACGACTGTAGTTAAACGGTGCAACCTTTGAACTGTTACGGGTTTCCTGCCGCTTCAGGGCAAATGTAGATTTATACAAGAATGCTTATTTTATCTGTAACAAATACGTGTTTTAATTTTAAAAAGTTTTAGCTTAATTTAGTTGATTTTAAGAATTTCACATTTCTTGTGTACCTCAACTCATTCGTTAGTGGGTGCAAAATTATAGAGGACACTCGGGCGGCTTTTGATATCGCGGGGACCTTTATATCATTTAAGCAGTAAAATGGCTAAATGGCATTTCTTGAGTTTCTCTTTGGTGCATCAATTACTGTTTAAAAATGTCTTTAGCGCAATGTTTTCCGTAACATTTGAACTAAGTTTCATATGCGAAATGATATCTTTGAAGGCAGTATTCTGTGACTGTTACGAACAATACTTTGCATGATTTCACAGAGAAACCCAAATCCGTAAAAATAAGCTTAATGTGCACTAAAAATATGCAATAATAGCAAACAGATGTAAAATTCCCACGCATCCTGACGTCAGAAAACGTCGGCGTCAATATTTTCCAAGCGTTGTCTATTGGTTACACTTGCCTTTTCCCACGAAAGATCAGCATGGCGGAACCCTAATATCAATGATTAACTAACATTAGGAACATAGTTTTGTACCTTGATGTTACATAGTTTTCTCTGTAATAAGCAAATCGACGTTTAATGAAGTAATGAAAATAAATTTGCACTTAATGAGGTTCTAAATATATAAACTTCGATACAGAAAATCGAGTTTGTGTAAACTCTGTTTGGAAACAAACAACACGGCTTTTGATTTTATCATTTTTAATTTTGGAAGACTTTAAGGTGATAAAGCATAACAAGGTTACGAGAAACGGTGAAATCAATGTCTAAAATTAGTGAGTACGTGCTGATTTCTACAGCTTTGTCTTTTAAGACCACGTTTCACATGAAATTCCTAAGGAAGTTAGCGATAAAAACACAAAAGTCTTCTGGCGTCGGGAATCGACCCGCAAATTGTTTTTGAGTATAGTCTCTTAGACCTTTCTTAGTTGTAAGCTTCAATCTTGTGCCGTTCTGAAAAGGTAGTCAACGGCATTCTTATGTACAGAATCTTATTAATATCATCATCATTAGGTCTTCAGTCTTGGAACTGGTTAGACGTGTACCATCATTGTTTCCTATTTTGAACTAACCTACAGATTTCCTGAAATTTGCAGTTTGCATCTATCACTATCTGATCTAGGGTCTACATCTACCTCCTTTTCCTATCTCTACTTGTAATATATTCCATACTATTTCCCAAAAATGCCTTAGAACGTATTCTGACCTTCTATTTCTCTTATTTTTTTCCACAGATATTCTTGTTTCTCTACTATTTCTATAACCTATTTGTTATTAACTTTGTTTGTCTATACTATCATCCTCATACATCCGAAGCACAACATTCCAAAAGGCTGCTACCGTTTTTCTGTCGGCTTTTCCTACTGCCCGTGTTTCATAGGCATACTGTGCTGCGCTCCACACATACGCTCTCAAGAATTTTCTTCTTGTTTCTGTTCGTTGTCTTTCATCATAGGCGCTGTTCTTTCTTCTTAAACGCAGTTCGGTCCCCTTCTATTGTTCTACAATTATATACCCTATGTCTTATTGCCCCACGCTTAAAGGCACTGATGTAATTCTTTATTTATTTTAAAGGGTGAACAAGGTTGTTAACTTAGATGGACCAAGCGTGACCGCGGCATAGCTGCAGAAGGCATAAGAATAGTCTTGATTTGTTGTCAACACGGTTCGAAAAACTATACTAAAAAGGAAGAAGAAAGGCGCCACTACATCTAACAACTCAACAACTAGGTAGCACTACGCGCAAGGGGAGATGTAGAAACCCTAGCGCAACAACTATCCCAAATGCCCCCAAAACCCACGACCACCATTCAAAACAAAGAGACTACACCCGAAAACGAAACCACAGCCAGAACACATATTAAGATCGCTGTTTGTGACCCAAAAATAATACAACAAACACAAAAATGTCACACTTTCGCAACTGTAGAATAATCAAAGATACTAAAAGGATTTCAATACGATGCCTCCACCACTCAAAATAAGTAAATTCTTCTCAAAGTAGTATATTCTCAAGTATTTACAAAAATGCACCACGACACCCAACTATAATCGTAAGGAATCGATTTCATTTTATCAAAATTCTCCCGAGCAAGTCAATTCAACAAGTTACATCTTGAACCAATGGACCACCAGATCTGTCAGCTCCAGAAAATATACAAGACTGACGAAGACAGAATTAATTTCCCACAATTTCAAAGGAATAAGCTCCCGATCTAAGCAAAGACCAACCCCCCGACCATCCTAAAGACGAAGCCAAACACGTGATAGCATTATTTCATACAAGAACATGTACTTTAAACGACACTGAACCGTGCAAACGACTTTACAACACAAAACAATCACTTCAAATTACAAAGATAATTTCTCAAAAGTAAAAAGGTTAAACATCAGCATTTTAATTGATGCAACTTGGTAATTTTTTCATTTTAACGACGATTTAGACGTAGCATTTGATCCCCTTAAAACAAAATAACTACAAAAATAACCAAAGGATTCAGCCCAAACAAATTTAAATCAAGGTATTTTTACCTTGCCTACCAAGACCAAGAAAAGAGTGTTGACTGTTACTTTCAACGACGTGGTGGATGCACCAAAGGAGATAGCTGCCGATACCGTCATCATTCATCGAATTTTATAGTTACGAGACGTAACGGTTTTAAAGAGGGGGTAGTGTTGCGAGCTACTATTAGGCAACCTGTCAAACGCACAAGCGGTGTAGGGTCTGCATAGTCTTCAGGATTCGAGAATCCTTCTAGCAATCAAACGCACAAAACGCCGCTTATTCTCAATAGACCGGGAAGCTTCTAGTAAGTACCAGAAGATGAGTCATATCTTTAACTCAGAGTATATATAAGGCCGCTAATAAATGCAGGGGTCAGTCTATACTAGAATGTCTAATATAAATTATAACGTTGTAAAGTAATAGTAGTTTGAGCTTTTATAAGTATACATATATGTTATATGCTGTGTCTAATGTACATGCAGCTTGTAATATACATAAATAAATAGAAGTGTATAAACAAATAGTTGTGTTAGTGTTGTTAATGGACCTATGGTAAAGAAGTTAGTTTAAGAAGAAATTAGTGCTTGTAAATTCATTAGTGTAATAGTGCTTCATTGTTAAGTGGACTGAAAACATCTACAAATAAGGCATATACTGTTAATTAGACTTGTGAACAGTGAGTAATAAAGACCTTTATTATTACTTGTTTTAAATTAAAGAAACGCGGTAGTAGTAGCCCGTTACAATATGTTTGTTGTTCCTCACAAACCAGATTTGATAGCCATATCTCAAAAATTTGCTTTGAAAATACTTTAATAAACAAAGTTAAATTAAATTCAAAAGCATACCAATGTAAAGTCTTAGAAAGTAACACGAATCTCAATCAAACCCTTTACGAGACTATTAATAAATTGCGAACCTTACAAGATTTACGTGCCATGCTAAGGGCTTGGTGGGATTTCGCAAAATTCGTCCTTTCATGATCAGCTTGCTTAACAATGCGCGCTCACAAGGATCAGATATAAATAATAACAAGAACTGTAATTATTTGCATGAAAACATAGCAACCAACGATGCATACCAACATGCCATTAAATTTATTAATTGAATTTGAATATTAGAAACTCGATATTCATCATCATTAGGTCTTCAGTCCTGGAACTGGTTAGACGCATACCATCATTGTTTCCTGTTCTGAACTAACCTACACATTTCCCTGAAATTTGCACAGTCTGCATCTATCACTATCTGATCTAGGTCTACATCTATCTCTATTTTCCTATCTCTGCTTGTAATATATCCCATACTATTCCTCAAAAATGCGTTTGAACGTATTCTGCCCTACTATTTCTCCTATTTTTCCCACAGATATCCTTGTTATTTGTGGATATTTCATTGCACTTTGCTAAACTGAATAACTTAAGATTTAACATTTAATTAAATATTACTAATTTAAATACTTTAAAAATTGCTTTCATGATAATTTATGCGAGAGGTCGGCAAGGTTTAATTTTTGGGTATACGTTGTAAATTACGTAAATAATAAACGAGGTTAAATGAACGTTCATCAGGCTTCAGTTAATAATTAATAATACTAGTGATTTTGCTGACTTTTTGATCATCTTTGGTAATAATAATTATTAAATTTATTGATTCAATTATTAGAAAAAATTCCAGTTAAAGAATTTTAACCTTTTCATACGTTGTAAATATTTTTGAGAACATTATAATAATTTGTGCTTAATGGTGTTTTGATTTAAAGATTAAAACAGGAAGGAGCGGTAGATGGTAGATTTAAAAGCTTTGTTAGTCGTATTGTCGCAAGCTCCGTGCGTAATTCAAAAACTAAGCTAGAAAAAGGGCGCATAGAGGTATTGCTACAGTATCACAACAATATATATATATATATATATATATATATATTGCTGTGATATACTCCTGTGAATGCGGGAACTGGGTCCTTTCAACAAAAAAATTCTAGTCCCACAGATTGGGCGTCATAAACTGCTGTGATCCTCTTTTCGCCTCGGCTGCTCACCTAATTTTATAAACCTCCTCATTCATAAAATTAAACAACACATTCCTACCACAAACATCAACGTTAACTCTATTTACATCAATATTCAGAATACATTAAATTTTCAAATTAAATTTCAGCATAAAATTCAGTTTTAAAAAGAATTTCAAGATTAATTTTATTATCACTTTAACGTGCATCCAGAATTAAAGTCCTTGTTGGATGCCTACTAATTAATATAACAATATAAGCAGACCGGAGTCTGAGTATAAAGGGAGCATCTACCACCCCTTTACGTTAATTAACCAGGTTCGTCTAATTGAGCTCAAAGACATACCCAAATTTTCATCATATTACCGAACATCAAAACTAAATACTCCTTTCTACTTCAACAAGCAAATTTCATCTTAAAATTAAAATTTTATGGTTAGTACAATTTCACTAATGTCCATTTAGAGTAAATCAGTTATAAAGTTATTCAACACACCAAAATGTCAAACAAAATAGTATAATTTACCTGAAGGTTACTGTCCTCGTAGCTTTAATGTACATCGTCCCTTTAGTTAATCACACCATTCCAACAGGATTATATTTACCGATTATAATTCTCAACGCTTTTAAAATTTTCTCCATCACCATTTATTTAAAGTTGTTTCTGGGCTTTTCCGGAACTCATCTGTGTATATCTGACCCTTGTTTCGTGGATCCAGACACGTATTTGAACCATTTAATTATTAACACCCCCGAAAAATAGCAAAGAAATTCATGCGTCTTTCACCAATATACGCCAAAACTGCCTACTTTTGTGTATACATTTGTCGTTGTAAATTTTGCTAATTGGTACAGTGATACTAAATTTTATTACCTTGTATCTAAGTGCACTGAAGTACATTCATGTTAGCACGTAAATAACAAACTATTTTGAATCACTAAAATATACGAGGAAACTTTAAATTATTTTATCAAACTAAAATGCACTGTTTAACATCTTGAATCAAGTCGCGGATGTAAGAGCTTTTAACGCATCGAATAGTCAAAAGTCTAAGAGGCCGAAATTCATATTACCACCGGTATATATAGCAAAAAGCCTGTCTGTCGGTCTGTTCCCCAAAACGGGTAATTCTAAAAAATTTCTCATTCTATGTTCCCAGTCCGTCGCTCGCGCATCGGTTTTTACGAATTTTTCACTCGCCCCATTTAAATCTCAGAAAATTTCCACACGGCACGCAAACATGTCCGAGAAAAACTAATTAATTTTGTACAGAAATTGTTGTTTCTACCTCTGATATTTGCATCCTATTTTCAACCAATTGTGACCCTCGTGACGTTGCTTAAATCACGCCTTTTACTATATGTGTCTTTGCTTGACGCATTTTCTCTTTCCTTTTCTAACCTGTTCGTATTGGTGCAAATTGATATTCTTTATTATCGATTATATTTTAGTCCATGTGGACTATCTGGGTTAAATAACCCCGTATCGCACATTCTCGTGAATATTAAGCCCCGGTTTCTCCAAGATTCATTGAAACCATTTGTTATCTACACAATTTTCGCCGTACGTGATATTTAAACTACGCAGGTGTTCAAAATAATATTAATTCTCAGAGCTTTTAAATAAACCCTGTTTTGTATTTCGTGCTAAAGCATCTGACCGTTTCCAATATCCTTAGAATCGACATGTTTATCTAAACAAATTAAACTGAAATTGCCTTTTAAAATACGCAGGTGTGTTCAAACATCCTACTTCTAACTAACACTTCTAGGATTTGCTTTTTATTGGGTTTTACAAGTTTCTATAGATATTATCTGTTACTAACGATTCAATTAACTTCAATTAAAATTGACTTCTATCCTTTCATTTTAGCGAATACAAGTTAAATATTAATTATTATGTGTACACTTTGTTTTACTACCGGTTACTTAAAATAGGGTTAATTAATATAAATTTTGCACGTAATTTCCATTTGTTTCTTTATTAGGAATAATTAAATTACACGCAGAGCTTTTTAATACTGTTTCTTTTGATATAAAGCGTCTTGTACATGATTTAAATCTCTTATGTTTAATGAAACGAATGACCTTTTATGCTTCACGGTTTTAATAAAGCGTACCTCTTCCCAAAGCTTCTACACGGTGATTAAAATTATTTGATGTGATTATTTAATTTTCTACCCTGGTCTAAATATGAGTAATATATATATATATATATATATATATATATACATATATCTATATATATTGCCGTGGAACCTCTGTAAAATTCGTGCCTCACTTGGGCCCCACATGAAAAATTCAAAAAAAAATTTAAAAAATTCTTACCCTTTTTTCTGGACGCCTTCGAATTTCTCTGATCACCCTGGCTAGCTCAGTAATCGGCCCCTTCTTGAATACCTATTTTTACGTACATACCTCTCTCACACTCACACACCATCAAATGAAATTACCAAAATAATACAGCAACCATACAACCTTTTATTTACACTTATTAACAGATAAAATATTTACACATGAGTACAAACATTTTGGTACAATTATTACCAGCTCAATTTATTGAATGTTTTCAAGTCCTTGATTTTTAAATGATTTTAAACATATTCGAGTAAATATGAGTAGATGGGCCCCCACATGTAATCTTAATTTGACTTCATACTGGTGTATTGTGAGCTCATTATAACACAGTTTTGTTTATAAATGCTTTTTAAACCTTGCATTTTCGAAAACAAAATTTACAGACCCGTTTACTCCTTACAACCACAATTTATAGCCTGAATAAATTTTTATATATCCTTAATAAACCCTTTTTCAGTACTCAAAATTATTAAATTATCCTGCACATGTACCGTTTTAAACAAGTTTTTTTTTAAAAACAATAAATACGCCACTAATAAGTCAACCACACAACACAAAAATATCCACAAATGTTTATATAAAAACAGAAATTTTAAATGTATTACCTGGAGACACCTTCACCCTTTGACACCGCTGGAGATGGCTACCAAAAACCCCTCGTCGTTGTGTTAATCTACACGCTGATTCCAGGATCCACCGATCCCTACCATTTAATATCTACGCTACCACTATTCTGCTTCTCCCAAGATACTAGCTTCGTTTCAACAGTAACATTCCATACCAAATACTTCACGCATACAAATTTTTTCTGAGTTCTGCTTACCCCAAAATCATCCATCCATATAATAACTTAGTCGTAGTAACGGTACCTTTTATTTAAATAAGCACTAACTAGTGCAATCATTTTACTAACTGACGGTCCGCTACTACAACTTTTATAATTTCAAATAATATGTTCAATGCAACATTATTGCACAATTCTAACCGAAAGCTTTGACTATTATGTAGGTCTAAACCCGTATTCAGAACTTGATGAAAGGAAAGAGAGCTTTAATATCTTTCCTTGTGTATTTATACTATTCTCCTATTCCCCTAGTGAAACCCGTTTCTTGAGAATAGCTTGTTTTCAAAGCGGCTTCTTAAAATTTTGAACGTAACCGACTCTGAATTCGGAAAAATTTCTCCCGTCCGTCGTGCTGTTTACCTAGAATTTCATTCCTTACCTACACGTACGCGCACTTTTCGAAAACTGTTGGCTATCAACCAATGCTATAATTTCCTGTCGTCACAATGCTCCACCAAGCCTCTATTCATCTCTGTTCTATGCATGTTTGTTGTCTCCTTTCAAACCCCACTTGAGTTACAGAAAATCGATATTGTAAACGTCCTTCACCAAGTCCACGTGTATATCGTACGTGCCATGTACCCAACGCTTCATTTATCTGCTTCTCTATCTGTTGTATATTATCGATTGTTTATCGCACTCACTCCTTAACACATTTGTTATTGTAGCAGCTGATACAAATCGACCGTCGAAAACAATTTCTATGGAATTCTGTGCTTAACGTATAATCCACTTCTATTAACCTGACATTTAACAACAGGTGTTTCTTGAAAATATCGACCGTTTGAAAATAACACTTCCTAGATTTTCTGCTTCGTAGTATCAGTGTAAATGAACGTTGGTTTTTAAAACAAATACATTTGCGTTAGAAATTACAGCTTTTCTTATGCATGTAAACTCCTTTTTGCTTTCATGCGTTTGATTAAAAGAAATTATAATTAATTATGCGTATCCTTGAGTTGTTTAGGTACTCTAAAACTTTTCTTCTTTTATGTAATTTTCACATTCCAATTTAAATATAAAGATACCTTAATAATCGTCCGTTTCAATTATATAATTTAATTCATTCGGCGCGTAAATATTTTGCTCCTGTTTCTATATACATGGTTGCTAAATTTTTTTTGTCTACACCCATTTATCCCTTTAAATCCACAACAATATATATATATATATATATATATATGTATATATATATATGTATATATATAAATATATATATATATATATATATATTGCTGTGTTATTTTCGCCCCACGATTTTGGGTGTACATAAAATGCTGTGATATTCCCTTATATTAGGCCCCACGGTGGGGCAGACCATAAAATGCTGTGATACTTCACCAGCCCCTACGATGGTTTTATTTATTTTTAGCCCCACGATTGGGCATGTCATAAAATGCTGTGTTATCCCCTTTTTATTAATCAAGCACTTATGATGTGAAATGTTAAGTTATGGATTTTCTTTTCCTCAACTAGCTGATTCAATTAAATAAAGCAATTCTACAATACACAATATAATGATTAAATATTTACAACCTTTTTAAAATCTTCCCCTTTTTCAGAATATTTACATATGCCAGATTTAAGAAATTGAATCCAGCAAAACGAGTCTTTTGTTATATTTAGAGACCTTTTGAAACGTTTCAAGATGCCTATTACTTTTCATAAATTGATTAAAAAAACCCCTGTTTTGTTGACTCTTACATTTGCAAAGAAATATTGAATTAAAACAGTTTACAGAAATAAATTATATCAATATAGCTAACCTGGAATGGTCCTATAGTTTCTCTGCATTCCCCAAGAGTTTTCGTATCCAGTCTGAATATTTAGAGTCGAATTTGGAGGTCGACATCAAAACCAAGATACTATCCAAATCGTTATTCAAAATCCCATAAGTTAATCCAATTTAAGATTCAAATTGTATATCAGTAAATAAAAGGTTTTCCATCTTCGTAATTAACAAGGTAGTAATAGAACATTTACCATGTCAGTGATTACCAAAATTAATTTAACAGGAGTTGATTAACCAGAGAAATCTCCAGAGTAATCTCCAGAGCCGTCTATAATAGATCGGCTCACTTGCACAATTTTTACACTTTTATAAAATTATTTTCATCTACTTTCGTATGACTGGTTACGTGAATAATTTAGCATTTCTGAGTATCGTGATAGCTCAGTTTAAAATATATACTCTTATAATACTGTAATTATGCGCTTTTGTTGACTGGAAGTTTATTTTATTTATTCTATGACCCCTGTGACTGAACCTACCCCTAAAGTACCCTATAATTATAGCAATATATATATATATATATATATATATATATATATATAATATAATGTAAGGGAGCTACCAAAGGTTCTAAGGGTTGTTTAGTACGAGGTAGTGTATGCCCAAGTAAAATAATCCATGTATTTGATCACATAAGTTAAAAAGGTATGTTTGCCGTATTTTACATATACTAAAGTACCATTCAAAATAGTAGTTGAAATATAGGTGCCAAAAGGTAAATTAAAATGACTAAATGACGTAGTAAGATGTACAGTGCTCAAGGGTTTATACCGAGTTTGAATTTTATAGGCCATTGAAAGTACATTTGCCGTCCAAAAACCGGATGCGTCTATAGATGTTTACTATCAACCATGCATCCAGGTTCAAGTGTGATTTATTTGGCTTTTTAATTTATATAGAATCAACTTTTGGACAGAATTTGTAAGCTCAAAATTATTAGTTATAACAACGTCAAATGTGATTGAAGGACTGTAAATATTTAGGACCAATACTAGAATTTTATGTGAATTATGAAAGTGTAAAAGACATGAATTATGGTATGTGCGACACAAACGAAATGTTTGGATATTATTGGACGATTTTAGTTATGTATTTTATGATTTAGTAGGCAAGAATATTGTAATGGTCGCCTTGGAAAGAAAACAAAGAGAGATTATTTCGAATTTAATTTGTATAAAGACGTGTTTTCATAGAACTGTGCTAATTTGTGTAACGATTTTTTAAAAAAAGTTAATAAAAGTGTTTGATTTTGAATAGTTTTGATTGAGTAAAGAAGGGTAAAGCGCAGCAGCGAAAGATAAATAAGCAACGACGACGATAATAAAAAGTGTAAAGATTGGTGATAGTGCGACGGCGAAGCAACGAATAATTGAATAGAGTTGGATAGATATTTATAGGTAGCAGGACATTGAGTGGGTAGATAAAGAAACGAAGATTGATTTGGATATAGATTTTTAGCGGGGCATCGAGTAATTTGAAACAAGACGGCGATTAGATTTGGATAAAATACGAAAAAGCGGACGGATTAATTGAAGAACACAAGGAGCGAAATTAGGAAAGCAACAATTGGTAGTGGAGGATCCAAAGCAGAAATTTAGGACAGAAGAATTAGCACAGGGGAAGTTACATAACTGGGTATTCAAAATTCTAAATTAGGGTTAATTATTTCAGATATTGGGGAGCAGCTAAAAATTTAAGAACGACATCTGGAGACGATACGAAAATTCTATCAGATAGTACAACCGTGTGAAGACGCATACGGCTACTAGGATTTTGAGCCAGCAGTTAGAGCGGCCAAGGACGAAGTATAATCCAGGTGAGTGCTGAAATATCTTAAAACGTCAAAAAAGTCAAAAATTTGTGGTAGTAATTTAATTTGGCACAAGGTAACGTTGATCGTAGTAAAAATTTGGCATATACAAAAGTAGATTAAAAATTTAGTACTAAAACAAAAGAGTGTGCAGTTTGGTTGGGCATTGCACATCTACTTATAACAGAACTCACTATAAGTAGGTAAACACCCTGAGAATTAAGAGCTCAAATAGTCGAGGCATTGTAATACACAGTTTAATTAAAGAACCAACCAAACGTTGCAAGTACGGGGCGTGCATTAGGTGTGCACATTATATAAAAGGCGCGACAAAAAAAGTGTAAATTAAAATAAATAAAGAATTAAAGTAAAGTAAAGAAAGGGAGGGAGGGTAGAGAGATTAGATTAGAGATCAGTAAAATATGTATATATATATATATATATATATATATATATATATGCGAAAACGCCTTGCGTTGGTCCGCCGCTAAATTAATGCTATGACAACGGTGGACATGGACGTCGCTAGATGCTGTGATTGAGGTACAGCAAATTGTAAAATTTCAAATTGCTGACTTACCTTCCTTTCCAACTTTTCTTTGCCTGGCTAGCTCAACAAAAATAATGGAGTTTACAAAAATGAAATCAAATACAGCAATATCATAAAGTATCTTTACAGTCAAAAATATTTTTTCTCATACAAAAGAATATAGAACATTTACAACATAGTTTCTTTCAAACACAAATTTATTCTTAACAAGTACTTATTTGCTTAATTATCAAAAATCTTCCTCACCTTACCTAAGTCATGAGACTTTCATTATTTGAGGTTAAATACAACGTTGCCACATTAATTTAACACTAGCCAAGAACTATATTTTATAGTTGGTACAATGCAGTATGTGCCTAAAGTTCACCTTAAACTTAAAGTCCTCTTGGTTAAATTTTACCAGTAAGTATTTCAGGTGTAAATAGCAATCCATCGCGCAATTTACATTACCAAAAATCCTTCTATTCTATGCAAAAACTGAAACTAACGGTCAATGTATAATTAGGATAAATAAAGAAAATCACCGTCATAAACGATGTGCACTTACGCGAAAGGGTAATCAATGGGTTCATTCGATCCCATAAGTGCTCCAAAGGCTCAAGTTACTTTCAATTTGTTCTCTAATGTACACTCCGTGCTCTTTGTTTGACAAGTAATTTTTCGGGAAGTGCAACAGGGTTGTTGTTAGATTCAACAAAACACGTAGCTATAATACACGCAATTAAGAAGAGGGTGGAACTATCGCTGGACAACTGTGCTCCTCTGTGAGACCCGATCTAATGGAAACATATGTATCAGAAATTGCAGGGTGTGAGGACTTCATAGACAGGGGAAAAATCTGCAACTGCATTAAAAGGCCATTACTATTTGAATAGTCACTTAATTGAAAACGCGTGTATATTTTTAAACCTCTCTAGGAAATTGATTGTTTCAGTTTCGTATACCGGAAGCGCGCCTCCTTTTCTCCCTGTATAATAAACTATAGAATTAAGTATGTAATTAAAAACGTGTAGCACAGAAAGATCCGTAATTTATAACCCAACCAAAATACTATAATTTTTCATAGACAACCCTAAAGCGATTTAATGACCGTAAATAACGGAAACGTGTGATATATATTTTAACGACGTGTATGAATGTTAGGGGAGCACAAATTACACCTTCGACCTCAATCTGCACCCTGCAAATATACCTACGAATAGGGTTGCATTGTAATAGCTGCAAAACCATAACATACAAATACTAATAACAGAATGAATTTTTAATAATTTTATGAAACTAAAAATGTTGATAGAGGGTAGAATAATAACACGCCCACTTTAATGATTACGAAATTCGCTTTAGTAACTTATGTAGATAAGAAAATACATGAGAAAAATAAAATTATTTAGAAAATGCTGCCGTAGAATCAATACTTCCACATCATCCCTTTTAAATGTTAAATAATAAAGCTGGAAGTAGATAAATTATAGGCGTACAAACGTAAAAACTGTTCGTTACATGTTTCCCATAAGAAAATCTAAGTCCAAAAAAACTATTTTTGTAGATACAAAGTTCATTGAAGTGAAGATGTTTGATCTACCAAAAATGGTTTTTCAAATCTCAGATTTTCTGTAAGACACATTTCGGATTAAGGGAAGGTGGAGGAATACCGCGCACCTACGCCAAAGGACAGAATACCACCAACCAGAACTTATTGAAAAGGTATAATTTGCCTGTCTTACTTAAGTATTGTGTTCTAGTAAAATTAACAACCCTTAATTTAGTTCTGCCAAATAGTTATTTAACTAATTGATATTTTCTAAACTAGTGCATTTGCGTGGTATTTCTCATCCTGTGGGGTAAAACCACGCATAGGGTAATATCGCTCATTAAAAATCTATGAAAAATGAAAACATATAATCAAATTAGAAAAAAAACAAGAATTTACAGCGTTATTTATGATTAATAAAAAATAAAGTTTACATTTACCAGATAGATATTTATGGTGCATTTCGCCTAAATTGTAAAACACTCTTTTCTTTTCTAATTTTTGTAAATTTAAAGCAAAAAACGCAAATGAAATATTCTGCTAAGTCCTAACAACTGCACTCTTGATGTGCCCACCTGCCGCACACCACACACCAAAACCACATCTCTTCGTCACGCCCAAATTCTCCACAAACCAAACACTCTTTTTCATTGCCCATAACAGCATCAAGTTCCACTTCATCATCATCAATTAGATCTGGCATATCAAAATCGGATTCCACTGTCTTGCTATCACTTTCAATCTCCACCTTTTTATAATTTTTAAAACGTTCTTTATTTTAGGCTTATCTTTTTTTTGCAGCTGTCTTTCTTTCCTTGTGCTTCTATAACTTTAATTTTTATATGGGTACTTGTTAAAATTTACAAATGCTGTTTCTTAGGGCCGCCTTTTTAATAATTTTACTAAATCTTGCATTAGGAATAGGCGCCACATCCGCTAACGAATGATAAATTAAAGTCGGGCGAACATTGTTTATCAAAAGTGGTAAGTCTCGATGTACTCGGTACTGAATTTGCAATTGTTGACATAGTCGCTATGGGTCTTCAATTACTTATGTTTCCATTTCTAGACATTTTAGTCATCTAATATTCAGCAAATAAGCTGTTATTTGATTGTTTTAAAAAACCAACGCACTCTGGAAGGTATGTCAATTACTTCTCCAATCATTCTTTTGGCCATAAGATTAATACCGCACTTGCTCTGAAACACAAGATGCAGATGATCGCAGAACCGCAGTTTATAAAGAAAACCCTACACATTTGAAAAATGATCCTTTGCAAGAATGGTTACCCCAAGGAACTGGTCAAACAACTTGTTTACAACATACGATTTGGCAATATTGAACCCAGATCTAACACTTTGATTTACAAAAAAATTACCTTTTGTACAAACTTTAACTTCTTTGTTAGCAAAGATTTTACGTCAACCAAACCTTTCAATAGTAGGTATTTATTAAAAATCAGTGAGAAACTTTTTTACAAAATTAAAAGACAACACTAATATACTAGTTAGAAGTAATATTATTCATAAAATAACTTGTTCCTGTGGAAAGACCTATATCGATAACGCCATTTATGGTTAAAAAACCGTATTATACAAAATTGTTGACTTACCTTCCTTTCTAACTTTTCTTTGCCTGGCTAGCTTATCGGAAATGCTGGAGTTTACAAAATGAAATCGAACAGGAATATGATAAGGCATCTACACAGTCAAAAAATATTTTCTCATATACAAAAAAAAATATAGAACATTTACAGCATAATCTTTTCCAAGCATAAAATTATTTCTAACTAATACTTATTTACTTAATTATCAAAATGTCTCTCAGTTTATCTAGATTTAAATTTACAGCACTAAATCTCTTCTCTTATGGATAGTTTACCTGGATTTTTATTCCCACGCTGGTAAGGTTTGTTTTGGCCAAAAAAAATTCTTGACAGATAGTCTATAAAAAACGGTCAGAGTGTTTCGAACTCTGATTACAAACTTTCCTGGTAAAGATCATTACAAAAATAAATATTATATGATTAAGACTTATTCTATCTTAAACTAAATGACAAATACTCAAATATCAGTTACAAACAATAGTTTAAAAAGTAATACTTGCAAAACTCCACGAAGCGCTTTTCCAATTCGTAATTAAATATCTTCTGCTTTTTGGCTTTAGTTAAATTGACGTTCAAATCCCAGTTTACAGGATTTTTATATTATTTAAATTTCTATTTAGAAGCCAATGTGCGTCCTTGACCTAATTATTTAAGTTATTTTTAATTAGCTTTCTATCTTGAAGAATTTTCCATGATCATTGCATTTATACATATTGCTACGATAATAGGGTTATTTAGTGGTATATATATGACCACAACGGCAGTATACTTCATGTAAACAACACCAAAATTAAGGAAACTAAACATTCGATTCATAAAAAGCACACAATTCGCAAATTGTGCAAAAAGCAAATATCAAACCCACTGTATAAAATCTACAACTAGCTTAAATCAATGAAAGGAAGCTCAATCTTTAATAATTTAACCACATTTAGTAGAATAAATAACTCTAGACGCAATCCAATTTATTTTGAAAAGAGTAATACATTCAGAAACTTTAAATAAATACAAATTAGGAGTATCTAAAGTCAAATAAACGTAAAACGAATTTTTTTTTAAACTCGACGCAAGTTACGTATCCCCCAATTTACCTATATATTAAATAATAGAATCTAATAGGAATTATTAGATATTGTTAAATAAATCATAAGTCAATTGCAACAATGTAATACAAGGATAAACCAGACAGGTTATTAACAGTTTATGAGAACGGATATGCAACTTTGTATCCGAGACGACAGTGATACTGCAGGTGGCATGTCACAGACGGTTAAGATATCACAATTACATAGAAATAAGATTGAAACAATGTAGCAAAGTATAGAATTAAGAGTAAAGCAGACATGAGATTTGTAAGTTCCCACAGCCATGTGAGGGGGTAGGGATATTATAAAAAGCCCGGGAGCCCCAGTTGACAGTAGTCAGTCTGAGTATTACAGTTTTTACATTGTTGTTTACCTAGGCTACTCGCCCTAATATAAGTTCAATTAATTAATTATTTTGGTTTAAAGTAAAGAACAGTTTGTCAAACTTCCACATTAATTTCTGTATTAATTAAAAATAAGTTGGTTAAGTTCTGGAAACGTTTTTTAAAAATATCGCTCCAAATGCCCAAACCTTAACTCGCATTAATGTAAAAAAATAATCATGCGTGCTCACAATAAACAGGTCTTTTAAAGCAAGCATATTTCAGAACGTATGAAGTCAATAAACGCATTTAATTTACGTCATTTGTTAAAGGATCCATTATAAAATTTGCCTACGTGATTTTTTAATAATAAACCCGACAAATTCGAATAAAATCCAGCATATGAAGAAAATAAAATATGGAACCATACGTTTTGGCTACATGACCAATTAAATACAATAGTTAATAATTTTCTATGCAAAATACGAATACATGATATTAAAAGGTACAAAGTACCATAGCCAACAAACTCCATAACGTAAAGCTTTGGCGTCTACGTGATTTGGAGCATTTCAACAAAAGGTAGAATAGGTCACTCCGTGTAAAATCCGTATGCTTACTGGTAAGCCAAGTGCATCGCCTATACCATGCTCAAACAACAAAGATAATGCGCGGTAAACCAAGAGAGTACGTGGTTTTACTTTGCATTTATATATTACACCAAGCTGATAACGGTCAATCTCTCCATAACTGGAGCACGAACTGTACTAGTCTAAACAAATATACTACGCACAGTTCAAGTGTAAAATTAAACCACGATTTATAAGTGAAAGTCAATAATTAAAAATTTCAAGTCCAAGTGCACGTGTAAATATACAAGTGTAATAGAAATTTGCCGTCGACATAAGACGTAAGTCCAAATTTTAATTAAGGTAAACATGATCTTTAACACTTATTAATTTAGGGCTCTAAGAAAATCTACTAAAAAAATATACTAAAGAATTCACTAAAAATTACACGGAAAAATCAACTGAGAGATTCACGAAGCGATTCAATAAACAACTCACTAAGCAAATTTAATAAAAAATCTAACGACTTTAAACTGAAATCAACCCAAGGTCACTGGTTAAAGCACGTAACGGCAGTTCAAAGGATAGGGGTGTACGCAAAACTACACAGTCAAACCAAGAAATCAGCCGATAAAAATATCAGGTTAGTGATCATAGTTAATTAATAGCATAAGACTTATTTTTTTAACAGATAAAACCTGCATGTACTTAGATATTTATGTGAAGGGTTATCAAAAATTTTGATTTATACGTACAAATTACGTTAAGAGAAATAAGGGTTATTGAACGTTCAAGGAGGATTCCAATATAATAAAAAGTTATTTTTGCTGGCTTTAAATGCTTTAATAGGGTTATAATTTGGTGATGAAGATTTATATTTTTACTTTGACTCAAGGGTTTTAAACAGCAAATAATATTACGAAGGTTGTAATGGTGCAAATTGTACATATTTCTTGGTTTATTATACAAATTTTGGTTATTTAGTTTATCTTATTTAGGTATAAAATGTTAGAGAAAAAGAGGAGTAAAAAATTTTCTGTTATCGTATCGTCGTGCACTCTGCGTGGGGTTGAACTGAACTAGTCCAGGCATCACTCTAATTGTGTGAAATTTAAAATTTATTCAAGATTATTTAGGAACACAGAGCTGTGGTGAGCAGCAGGCAACTGAGCGTTAAATACATCGAAATACGGTGATATCATAGCAATATATATGCAGGTTACGCTTAACTTTATCATTCACGTTACATTTTAAGAATGACTTCTTTATTCACTGTTACATTGTAATCATTGAATTACTTCAAAACAATCTCTTCAAAATAACATTTTCGCACTCGAATTTATGAATGAATCTCCTTAATAAAAATCCCCGTTTATATACAACAATTATCTCCATTTCTAGAAAGTACTAGTTTCGTACGGGACGTAGTAAACCCTAACCATGCAAAATTTTGGAAATTTCTTATTAGCGTCGAAATCGTCGCGTTTTATTACCTCGTTAATGTTGATTTATGTGCGCTGTCCGTCTTTCTTTGATATATATAAGGTTAATGGTTCACGGTCTGCTTCATTAATACGTAAGGCTATTAAACCGCGTTCTTATCAATTATTATGGATTTTTAATGCTCCAGTCGCTTCTTTGAAAAAGTGTTTTATTTTATTTAATGAGTTACTACGAAATTGATGTATCCTCTAGAGAATTTTTTCTTAATCTGGTCTATTCAAGAGAATTCTTTATTAAAAAGGAATGTATGTAATACAAAAGTCAAGTTAGATAATTAATTTAAAGCTATATTATGCAAACGAGTTGCATTTCGATAGAAAATATTTGCTTTCACGGTAAAAACGTGTTTTAATACAAAAATTTAAGATTAAGATTGGGGTTTTAAATACACGAAATTATTTATTATTATGCACGGAAAGTGCATTGTTATTACAAACGAATGGCTTTGTATTTATTTTAGAGTGGTTATTTAAAAACACGGAATTGTGTTTTTTCGCTACTGCACATTAATTACTATGTATTTACAATGCTTATATTATACAGGATAATTACTTACATACACGCAATTGCATTCTCGTTTGGCATTTTAAGGGCTCAAGGTACGCTAGTATTATACAAGGTATAACCTGAATTTCGGAAATTTTATTTTTCTGGTTTTTATATTTTAGTTGGCTTTATTTGTAGAATTTGAGTTATATATATTGACGTTATAATAGATCACAAGAGGTAATTGAAACCCAAATCATATAAATAAATCCCACTAAGATATAAAAGAATCCGGAAAAAATAGAAATTTCCGAAAAGTCATCGTTATATCCTGTATAATATAAGCTTACTTTTTGCTAAGCGAAAATGCAATTCGGTGTGTATAAAAAAATCACCTTGTATGATATAAGCATATTGTAAATACATAGCAAATAATGTAAGTCGTATATGTTAAAATAATTAATTTTAAAATATCTTAAAATGCATTAAATTTGAATGCAAATCGATCTTTTTCAAGCGTAATTACAAAGCCATTTATTTTATCTTATTGATTATCATATAAAGTTACATTTCCCGTTACATAATTTGGCGTAGGAAACATATCAATCATGCTAAGAAAAATAACGCTTTAATCTTAATGTGTATTAAAATACGTTTTACGGTGAAAACCATTGTTTTATTACAATTATAAAGATGCGGATCTTTCTGCAGGTGCAAAACCCGTTGATAAAACAATCAAAGCATAAATTAATTACCCTGTGTATAGCATAAAAACATTTTAAATAGATCATGTTCTCGAATTTTCATGAAGAATATAGAAAATGCGCCATCTGTACTTAGAACAACGTAAACTCAAACATTTATTCCATGAAGTTTCTGGAACATTAAAAAACCCTTAAAATAGATAAGAATTAATTTTATTATCTATCGCATTACGACACGATAGAATGTAACGCCACAATAACTTTATGTATTAGAGAAAGATGGACAGGGCACATAAATCAACACTAACGAGGCAATAAAACGCGACAATTTCGACGCTAATGAGAAATTCCTAAAATTTTGCATCGTTACGGTGTACTTCGTTTCGTACAAACTTAGTACGTTCTAGAAATGGAGACAATTTTTGTATATAAACGGGGACTTTTATTAAAGAGATTTATTCATAAATTCGAGCGCGAAAATGTTACTTTGAAGAGATTGTTTTGAAGTATACATTGCGCATACCTTAATTTAATGATTACAATGTAACAGTAAATAAAGAAGTCATTCTTAAAATGTAACGTTGATGATAAAGCTAAACGTAACCTGCATATAAATGTAGAAGTTAATTAATATAATGAACATGGAAAACTCTTCAAAGTAGAAACTATTTAAACATTAACTTAAATAATTAAGCCGAGGATGCACATTGGTTTCTAAATGGAGATGTAAATAATATGAAAATCTTGTAAACTGGGATTTGAACGTAAACTTAAAATAACGTCAAAAGCAGAAAATATTTAATTACAAATTGGAGAACCGCTTTATAAATTTTTGCAAGTATTACATTTTAAAATATTGTTTGTAACTGAAATTTGAATTTTGTCATTTAGTTTAAGATAGAATAAGTCTTAATCATATAATATTTATTTTTGTAAGGATCTTTACCAGGAAAGTTTGTGATTAGAGTTTGAAACGCACTGACCTTTTTTGTAGACTATCTTTCAAGGATTTTTTTGGCCAAAACAAACCTTACAAGCGTTGGAATAAAAAGCAGGGTAAACTATGTATAAGACAAGAGATTTAGTGCTGTAGATTTAAACCTAGATAAACTGAGAGACATTTTGATAATTAAGTAAATAAGTATTAGTTAGGAATAATTTTATGCTTAAAAAAGATTATGCTGTAAATATTCTATATTGTTTTTTGGATGAGAGAAAATATTTGTTGACTATATAGATGCCTTATGATACTGCTCTGTTTGATGTTATCTTGTAAACTCTATCAATTCCATTGAGCTAGCCAGGGAAAGAAAAGTTAGAAAAAAAGGCAAGTAAACAATTTCAAATTTTATAATTTACTGTATATGTATCACAGGACTTTTTAACGACGTATCAAAGCGAGGCGTTGTCAGAACAATATATTACTGTGATATTTAGGGGTTAAAAGAGCTTTAATTATTCATTTGGTAATTTATTCCGTGGTTCAGCATGTGAAAATAACGAACAACGCTGAGACGCGTTTTTAAAGTCAATAGTTTTAGAATCTAATTTGTTTCAAAAAAATTTCAAGAGGCTAAAATATAATTTAGTTTAATTCTTACAGATAGTTACTCATATAAGATAAAGAGCATGGCATTTCGTATTTAATTTGTAGGAGTATTATCAAAAGTTTTGGCTTCATTTCAAACCTTTTAGTTTACAAGCAGTTGACAGTTATGTTATTTGTTGGAAGTTTTAAACATGCTTTGAAGAAGCTATTTTTCCGTGTATTTAATAGGGTAGATAACGTTGCACAAACAACAGCAAATTCCAGGGAGTTATTAGTTCCAACGTCAATTAAAGAAATGTATAGCTTTTTTAAAACGATATGAAACTTGAATTTGAGTGGGTTATTGTTGTCCTTTACAAACAAAGCTTGCAAACAAGATAACAGTGAGAGGTTATTCGATAACGTATGTATAAGTGGGATAAAACTAAAACGTGTTAAGATAGGCCTAGTCTGTACGTTAGCGTTCGTTGACTTGGGTGAATACACAAGGTTATTAAAGGGGGTAGCACTTGTTCGTTGCACAACGGAGATTGAAAACAAAGTAAGAAATAGGTTATTTTTAGCGCGTATGCAGAAGTTGGATGAAAATAGCAAATGTCAAGATAGGCGTAGTTTAAACGGTAACTTTCGTCAGCTGGTAGGATATACACAACGTTATTAGAGTGAGATGTTTAAATACGATGAAACGATTTAGTACGGGTATGTTCCGAGCTTGAAATTTGTGTACGTGAGTTTGTTTCTGTGGGGCAGTTTTTGGAAAACTGTGGCCGTTGGAATTGAAGTGATTTTAAGAATTGTGTACGAATGTTTGTATTGAAGGAATTTTGAGGAATTGTGGCAGGCTTTGAGGGGAGAAACTAAATATAAACCGCCGCACTTGGACGGGAGGTTCTCTTAGTTTTCAACCAGCTTACAGCTTTTATATTTTGACAAGAGTACGTCGCTCTTAATTTTCGATAAACTGACGGCTCCAAAACTAAAATGCTTTTACGTTTGCATAAAAGTTCAATTCATGTACGCCAATTGATGTAAGTAAAAACTGTTGGATTTTAATTTGCACCGAATGTGCCAAGTATGCAATTTGAAATGGAGCAGATATCAGTATTTGGTTGGTTTAGTTGATTACCTACAATTTATGATATTAGTAGAAGAGGTTTGGAGTTTGGATGCCCTATCAAATTGGTATACAAGATGACTTCTCGGTGATATGGTTGCAGCTTGCAGTTGCGGTTATAGAAATTCAGGTTTTGGTGTTCCTGAATGCAGTAGTTCTAGTTACAATGGTAGCTGACCCGTGGATGAACATGGAATCCAGGTAACTGATGCTTTCCGTTGTATATGTGTGTGTAAATAGGTGCTTAATACTTTGTGCATTGGGGACATAATTTTACGAACTAAAAAGACAAACCGGGGAAGAGGTACGGATTGAAAAATTTACTGTATTTTATGTGGGAATTTATGTTAAAGAGTGATTTAGAACATTTGTACTATTTGATTTATGTACAAGGTAAAAGGGTCTTTTTGATTATTGATGTGTACAAATTAGCACGAAAGGTTAAGATGTTACTATGAGCTTATATTGAACCAGGGTTAAATTAAGAAATGTGATAAACCCTATCACTTTCTCTGATTTAATTAGAAGAAAAAAATCATCTGTGGTAATTATTGATATCGAAATGTACCATTAAGGGAGTATTTTTTAAATGAGACGTATATAACTTACAATTAATGTGTGAAAGAGAAGTTTAATTTTGATTTTGGCGTATACATTCTTTCTGGTGTGTTAATAAACGTAGGCTATACACCGTGGCATCGTTTTATTGTTGAGTAGTTGGTTTTGTATTTCAGAAAGCAGCAGAGCAGCCGTGAAAACTTTATTAAGCAGAGGTACTATTTAAAGTAGGTACATTACATCACCACAACAGTGGAGCTTGTAGTCTTAATTAATCATAGCAATTAATGGCGCCCAAATCGTGGGACTTTTAAGCAGATATCTTGATGTAGGCGGCGGCACGTAGCAATTATAGATATCCATTCGTGGGGCAGGAGTGGTAAAGTTTTAACAGAAGGACAAGACTTGGCGTGTTCGGATATAAAATTTGCCACGGCTGCTTTGCTCACTTTCCTGAAAATAAACTATCTACTCGAAAAATTCTGCTACGGTAAATAGACAACATTTATTTACACTCCAACTAAATTGAATACACAACACAATATCAAAATTAGTCTCCTCTTTCTCTGTCCCCCCCCTCTCATTCACCTCATTTACAAATTATATACATTCGCTTTAAGACACTCCCATAACAGTACAAGATCAACATTTACACCATATAATATATCCAATTAAATGTAAAAAGAACAAGCGATAATCTAAATTAGTTTACTCTTTCAAACTTCATGTAAGAATTATATACATTCCCTCCTTTATACGCCATTAACACTACATTTGAATATCAATATTTACACCAAATAATATCCAATTAATAATAAAAAAAGGTAATATGGCTTCGACACACGTCTTACTCTATGTTTTAATACGAGCTCATAGTAAAACCTTGACTTTTGTGCTAAATTTTACACACCAATATTCAAACAGACCCTTTTACCTTGTACATAAAGTGAAATACTTCCAATACCATTAATCATTCACACAAAAATATTAAAAATAACCCAAATTAAAATATTCCATCAGAAACTTTTCTCTTTTGTTTATGTCCTTTTAGTTAATATACAATTTACACCCAATCCACAAAGTTATTAATTACATATTTATACACGTACAACAATAAAGCATAGTCATCTGAGATACATATTTACACAAGAAGCTTGCTGCATGGAACTGCTGCATGCACGAACACCTCTAACTTAGATTGCTTCATCCAACTTCTGCTGTAGCCAAATTTACCACAAGGTCCTCTATCGTCAACCAAAATACTGCGGTACCTCAAATCTCTTCTTCTATAACCATAGCTTTTAATAATAAACCAAATTGATTAGGCGCTGACGTTTACTCCACACTAATTGAATTATTTTCACAATTAGTGCAAAATTACTTAAAAGCGTTTATCGTAGTTCAAAAGATTATGCAAGCGTATAAGCATATCGGAGACTCGGAGTCGTAGTATAATAATATACTAAAAGCGTAAGAACGTCAAAAAACAAGAGAGCTTCCAATCAAACTCCTGCGGCTTATATCCAAGTCCTCCACCTCCAAAGACAAGGCCAAATTCTTGCTTTCCACAAACCACCCCACACTCATAACTCGTGTACACAACAATTCTACGTATTTCTTTGCAACCGCCAGTTTTAATTACACAATTTAAAAACACTTCTCTGAAAATTAAGTTGAAGCTAACAACCGTCACACATGTACTAATGTTTTCGTAGTATTTTTAAAAATCGATACTAAAAACAACCTTGGCATTTAGCCCAAGTCGACGACAACTAACATCTAAGATACGCCTCTAACAAACACGTGTTATTTCCATCTCACTCCTACCTACGCACTCAAATCACCTTTCTTTGTTACCTAGTTTTTAATATTCGTTGTATAACGGACGATTGTTACCCCATCCTATTCTGCTTATACTCAAGTTTTACGTCCCTTTTAGAAATCATAAATTTATTTTTCGCACCACTAATTGACGTCGGTAATGTTAAACTAATTTATACACTGCAGGCAGGACTTAATATTTTACTGATTGCAGATTTCACTTGTTCTTATATAAACTCACATCAGTACGTTTTTTTTTTGTCACAGAATGTTTTGTGTTAGCTGGTAGTTTTATTTATAACAACTACAACTTAATACTTTGTAATACTTACCGTTCTCATTATTCCGAATACAATTATTCCATGGTTCGTTTAAAAGTAGAATAGAAAAGCCTAATAATGTTGTTTTATTATTTCAAGAATTTATTTAAATATACTATTACATAATATTTAAATTCATAACCTATGTTTTATAAAATAATGAGTATTGCTATATTAATTGACTAGAAATATATGACTAGATACTTTAATTTAGGTAATGTTGCATACACTCAAAGTACTAAATTCGTATTTAGTTTAGGTTATATAAAACAAGAAAATCGCGTACTGTTATAGAAAAAAGAACAATACTAGTCGTTTGTTATTCAGCAACAAACATGAATTTCTTATGCTATTGGAACTACAATATTGTTTAAATATCTTCCATTGATATGCAATAAAGATGCACTATTCTCAACATTTAGAAGGCCTTAAGACACATTAGGTGGACACAAAAAGAGATACAATTAATTTTCAAAGCAACATGTTAATAAAAGCTTTACAACAGATTAGAACTTAAACAGGATTTTTAAATATTTAATAAATTATGCTGCGGTATCCCAAAGTATAAGTTTTTACCATGTTTTCTAAGAGGAATTTCTTTTACTTTATACTGCATTTAAACATATTACTAGCTGAAGTAAGAATTTTCCCTAAATTTTAGTAATATCAAGTCGTTGTTTATATGATTACTGCTATTCCTCCCGTTAGAGATTGCTTTGCTTGACCAAAAATCTTGTAACACCTTTAAAACGCATAGTTTCAAAGTACTATGAATTGAAAGACGACAATGTCTCGCAATAGGTAAAAATTATGAAGAAAAATATAATACACAATCTCCCTATGATAAGGAGATTGTGTGTTATAATTTTCTTCACGTTTCAAAGTACTGCAATGTGTCAGATTAGTGTTATGAAAAAAAAATAGCGTACCAGTTAAAAACCTAAAAGACTAAAGCTGTACGAATATTTCATTCAATCGAAGACGGATTTACCCAACAGGCTGAGTATAGGCTTAGTCTAGGGCGGTAGATTTTCTGGGGTGCCAAATTTTAATGCGTCTAGTAGAGTAAACAAAAAGACAATATATCGTGTTTTCACCAGCTTGCATATGTGTTTTGCTACGTGCTGAATTGACGTTACATTTCAGAATTAACTTTACTATACAGCGGGCGAAGTGACGTAACAGTAAATTAGTCTACTGTCTAGCGTTCAGTAGTGTGGGGTGACTTCTATGAAATCAAATATACAACTTTAAGGAGTATATAAATTCTGACTCTTCTACTAAATACCTTTATGCTTGCCTTAAAAGGTTCAACCCATCTGAAGAAAACCCCACTCAAAATGTACACAGAAAATAACTGTTTAAGTAACTATTTGGGCGGTTCCTTCCGCTGTTAGAGGTTGCCCTCAACCTCGAACAGCAGACTTACTATATCGACGAGAGCGTTACACATTCGTTAGTGCTCCCCATAGCCTAAAGAATCAACTGGCAGTGCTCACCATAGCTTAATAATACTTCAGCAAGCAGTGCTCTTAATAGCCTGCTTATTCTCCGCCAGTAACGCTGTTCAAGAGCCGGCCGCCTGTCGCCGTACCTGGGGCACGCCCCTATAGTTCGCTACCGTAAATTATTAGTAAACCACGTATAGACACGAAGTTCCTGTCGCCCATCCACCATCACCAGTGACACCGAGTGCATGTGTAAATTCTACCCCCGTAGAGTTCCACGGCGACGCACTCGACTAAGCCTAAGTCACCACTACCATGACACCTTCCGAAGAATTCCAAAGATCACCGAAGACTTCCGAACTGCTTCAAGTTTTTTTTTTCAATTAGTAAACATCTATTTATAACCATTCCTGGATAGAAATCTATACTGGTTAGTAAAATATATACAATTTAAGTGAAATACATGTAAGCAAATAAACGGCGATAATTTCAAAATGTGAGTTCTTCTTTAAAGACGATGGTCGATCATGGTGTGTGTGGAGCTCTGCTGTTTTAATTGGTTTTGGATAAGGCAAGTCCCCCTTTCGTCGCAGTGCCTGGATGCTCGATGTAGGGGAGTAGGCATTGGTGTTGTGCAATGCGTGAAGTGTGTGATGCGGGGTAGGTTATGTATTAGAGTTTTTAATTGTTTATTGGGGGTTTTGTGTTAATAATGTCGGTGAGGAATGTGTTTAGTATCTCAGGATTGTGCGTGATGAGGTGTGTTATGCTAGGTTGTGGAGTGAAGGGATCTAGGTTTAGTGCGGATTTGAAGTTTGAGCGGGAAGTGGATAAAAGTTGTCGCAAGGACAATATGGAGATGGGGTGATGTTGAAGAAATAAAGTTTGGATCGAAATTTGCCGTGAGAGGTTAGGAATTGTATCGTTTGAGAGCTGGAGTGAGATACGTGTGGTGGGATTTCTAGCAGTTCGGGGAAAACGTCGTATGTGTATCTGTCGGATGGGGATGTGAACCAAAGTTGTTGCCAGGAATGGTTTAACGAGGAACAAATGCGGGTTTTAATGTTGGACTTAGGTAGTGTTTTGTAGTTGTCATGAGTTAGGATGGTGTCGTAGAGCTAGATTCGTTTCAGGTTTCGGATTTGTAAGGCTGCGTTGAGTCGATGGGAGGGATTTGAAGAATAGTATTTAGGACTAGTGTGGATGTGGTTCTGTATGCGCGGGATGTATATAGCAGGAAGGGGCGGATTATTGTATTTAGTTTCGTTCTAGAAGAAGGTGGGGTTAATGTCAGCTAGGTTTCGGATGCGTACTGTATGATAGAGATTATAATTTGGAAAAGAATCAGGTCGAGTGTGTGTGGATAAATGTATTGAAGTTGAGAGTGATTGGTGAAGGTTCTTTAATGATCTATGTTTTTGTTCTTAGTTTGATTAAGTGCGTGTGAGTGTGTAGTCGGGTGTCTATATACAGTCCTAAGTATCGTACGTAAGGGGAGAATCTAAGCGGGGTGTTTAGGATGTGGATCTTGGGAGGACGTTGTGGGTTTAGCCTTTCAGCAGGAGCAGTTTTGATTTGGATGGGGATAGTGGTTGCTTATTTAAGACAGACCAGAATTCTATGTGGGATGTTAATGTTAGGGCTGTTTGTTCAATGAAGGATCTGGTGTTACCGTGTATGAGGAATGTGACATCATCTGCGTATGCGAAGGTGGTGACGTTGGGTATCTTGTGTAGGAGTAAGGGATTAATGGCTATCTTCCAGAGGGTGGGGATAAACAGGAGCTTTGAGGGCATCCTTGGGTAAGGGATTTGGATATGTGGTAGTAATTTGAGGTTAGGGATGCTGTTCTTGAGGATAGGAATGAGTTAATTATTTTGCATAGGTTCGAAGGAAAGTGGGATAGTCGTAGTTGGTTCAACAAGTTAGGCCCCTACATGTAATTTTCCAATGCTCCACCCGAAGGTACTAACATTGCCCAGGAACCCTTGCCGAACCCTTGCTGTTTCAAGCAAGGTAGGAATTTTTAATGTGCGTGACAACACTCACACACGGGACCTCCATTTTACTTCTCATACGAACGAGGGCTTATTTTTGTGAAAAATGCTCGCCTAACATTTTTCAAGCGGACCGTGTCGGGATTCGAACCTGGGACCTTGGGCGTAGTAGTCACACGCATACTAACTACGCCACGGAGCCGCTCCCATAACAGGTTAGGCCACCAGAGGAGATCGACAGCGGATTTGAAGTCGAAGAAAAGCGCGAGGGTGTACTTGGATGTGGAATTTTTGACGGAGGAAACTAGGAGATTGTTGGTTTTTTCAGCACTGTGGTTGGGTATATTCATATCATAATTATTTAAGTTCTTTTTTGTCCCACAAGTAAATCAGGAAGTCTTCCGAAGAATTCCGAAGATCGCCGAAGACTTATGAACCTCTTAAAACTGTATATATGTTCAATCTAAGGTTTTTTAAGTTCTTACTTGGCCACACAAGTAAATCACGAAGAGTTCCGAAGACTACCTAAGACTTCTGAACCTCTTTCAACTGTATATATACTCACTTAATAAGTATTTAAGTTCTTACTTGGTTCCACAAGCGACCACGAAGCTTTTCGAAGATTACTGAAGACTTCCGAACTGCTTCAAACTGTAGAAATCGTTCATTTATAACTAGTTAACTTTCATATCTACGTATCTATTAACTTTTTAATTGCTTTTGCTTGTACATATTAAAAATAATAGAGTCAAGCCTACATACATTGTCTAAGAAGTCAGATGCCGCCCACTCGAACGGTATCGAAAGCACGAAACTACTCCAACCATTAGAGCCAAAATAACCTCCGAGTACTACGGACAGAAACAGATGGCGTCTCAATTAGTAGCCGCCTTCCTCGGCACTAAGATGTGGCAAGCCCTCCGCCTAATCTAAGACATCAACCGGACATGGAGCTGTTCACGAACCTCCTCCTGCCGACACTGAGAAACCCAGTTCAGTGTCGCATGACGACAACTGTATGGAAAATGGTCCACCGCCTCGCAAAAATTGAGAAAAACGTAAGAGAGGCAACGAAACCTACGACCAACTCCACACCAGCTGCCAGGCGTCCACCCACAACGGAACAACTACCCAGATGCCGCTTCTGCCCACAAAAACATTGGCACCAAGACTGTCCAACCAGAAATTCTGAAAATGGCACACTGGCCGAGCCGCGCTAGTATACCGCTCGGCCGGGCGAAACAAACTGACGCAATGATCCACAACAAGAACCCCCGTCACTATACAGACGATAACCTATAACGCACTATTAGGTACAGGAGCGTTGACGTGCATGATTAGGGAAGGCCGAATACTCACAGGTAAACGGGTAGAACCGTATCATGCCTCCGCCTATCTAACCGAAGCAGGGACAGAAATGGCAATCAAAGACAAGTTCCGTACGCTTTTCATCCTCGGAGAATAAACCATAAACCGTCCTGGTAGAAACCAACCTCGCAGAGATGTCATCCTGGGTCAATCTCGGCTTCAACGCTAGAAAGTGGTGCTGGATTACGAACAAGACTCCATTTATTTCGGAGCACATAACCGCAGGACGCTCCACTGGAACCAAACGGTGACGTCCGTCACCATCAACAACCCAACCACGCCAACTGCAACTCACCTGTTACCAGCCGAATACTTGCTCAGCAACCCTCGAGAAGAATTCTAAGCAGTGATCAATATGTCAGCACAACGGGCTACCATAGTCAGCACTAACGAAAGCCGCCTATTACCACTGGATATCAAACCAAATATGTGCAAGCCGCAAAACCAAAAAGCATACCTGTAGATGGATGTCCCAAGAAGAGGTATCCTTTCGACCACAACTATCTCACCCAGCAGCAAGCGACCACGGAGAAGTCTGACGACGTCACACAACGGTGACGCCCGTGACCGCCACCCTCGCCAACTGCAACTCACCAGTTCGCAGACGAATTCTTGTCCAGCAGTCTTCGGGAAGAATTCCAACCTGTGATTAGGTCAGCGCAACCAGCACAATCATGTCCGATGCCAGGCGTGCGCCTGTTTAGATCTGTTGAATAGGCTAAGATGACCTTTTGTAGACGGAATTTATCATTGCGCTGTAGTGCCTCGTAACTTAAAAGCATGGAGGCTTCAAAAAGGCCTACTTGGTGAAGAGAATATCCTAAAATGTTCAAGACAAATTTAGTATTTAAAAATATATTGTGGTAAAGGGGTATTAATTATTTTAATTAAGTTTAATTGAAACGAATACTTATTTAAAACGTCCTGTAAAATTTCCTTATGTTCATTCTATAATAGTTGCTTGGCTTTGTAAAAAATAAAAACACGCGTGATACACTCCCGGAATAAAACAAACACCTGCTTATCGTTAAACAACTTCCTTTTATAAATTCGTTGAAATACATTATAAACCACCTGCATTGGAAAAATATAAAAGCTTCTAATGGTACTAATGGTACTTTGCTATCATGCAAGTATTGAACTCGTTTACGAGCAATAAATAGTCTCCTTATTTATTCATTCTAGGTATTGTAGTTCGATTTAATTAATCGTTGTTGTTTCTATAACAGTTAGGCAACCTGTTATACATTTCACACCATATCACATCCTGTAAACTTATTTAACCATTTAAACATACGTCGCTTTCTCTGCGGATAAATTCAGTGCAAATTGACGCCTTTTGCTTGCGTTAATTGGCTATTGTTCTAAGAATATTTTGCAGTTGCTGGCTAGAAAATATCTAGCAGGTGATGTTCGCAGAATATTTAACATTCTATCGCTGGGAATTGTTTTAAAAAACGCAAGCTCCTTGTTGTCAATCCTTATAACTACAGCCTGAACTTTACAAGAAGGATCATTCTAAACAACGTCCTTTTACCGAAAGGAAATTCTGTAAGTCGCGGTGCTAAGATGCTTTGTTTTACTAAGTGTTACAGTATAGTTAAATTGTTTCATCCAGTAACCAGTCCGTTGGCGAATGCAACACATACTTCCAAATCCTTTACGATGGTACCTGGGGAGACAGTTTTTTATAATATACATTTATTCTGTTTTCTTTTTTATGCTGCTGTGAAAGATAGAGGCGGCTCCGTGGCGTAGTGGTATGTGTGTGACTACTACGCCCAAGGTCCCGGGTTCGAATCCCGACACGGTCCGCTTGAAAAATGTTAGGCGAGCATTTTTCACAAAAATACACCTTCGTTCGGATAAGAGGTAAAATGAAGGTCCCGTGTGTGAGTGTTGTCACGCACGTTAAAGATCCCTACCTTGCTTGAAACAGCAAGGGTTCGGCAAAATTTTAAATTTTCCAGGTAAAAGAAACTCGCTTTCTGGCCAATGTAGTACCTTCGGGTGGAGCATTGGAAAATCAAATGTGGTGTGAAAGATAGACACTTCTTTGGCTGGTTGTTAATCACTTAAGAGCCGTAGTTTTTCTTACTCATGGTTACACAATAAATGCCAGACTGCGCGTTACAAATTTACTTTCTCAGTAGACAAGTGTTTATATAATTATTCCTCAAAGTTAAAATTAATATAAACCGTTAGAGCACTTTTTATTGTTTCCTTTTTTTGTAAATTAATGCTAACGTTAACAGTTTGCTTGCCAAACTATAGGTTAGAGTAAGTTAACACTTGGTTCATCTCAGTTAGGGTTACGCTTTTTCTTTTAGGGAGTGCACTTCATAGAGCAGGTAAAATTACTGTATATATCATGTCTACTTTTCTTCTTGTATTTAGGGTTGGAAATATTATGTAAATATGTATATATTATTTAGATTTTAAGATTTTGCATTTATATCGGCTTAAATGTACATTACCATGTGGTGTTATAAGAAAATTGACGCTTTTGTTTACATCACGTTATAATAGGACAATTACGTAAATGCTCGATTTGGTTTCTGTAGATATTCCTTTTTATACTATGTAAACTAACAGTTTGTAAATAAATTTTCCGACTGAAGTTTTCAATTTTTTGCGACCCATCCCCCTTCTATGACGTTTTTGAACTAGCGCGGCATCCAATTCTTTCAGAGTTCTACTCTACCCTTGTGTTTTGTTGCGGTATTCGGTGTGCACGATCTTCTTACTTACTTTACTACTTTCTTACTGGTCTGCACGGAATACCTCAACAAGATGAACTAAAACCTGATCATATTCAACGCAAGGGTAGCAGTCAGTGACCTGTGGATTAAGGGCGAGTCCATTAATTTTCATGATTCCTTGCCGGATGTGTTAAACAACCCCCTTTACGTATGGTCAAATTACTTTCCCTAAAAACCCCATCGTTTCAGTTCACGAGATCCGTTTGTTGAAAGCCGTAACAGCACCTAATATTACCAATTTTTCGTAGCTACATATATTTTGTAAAAAAATCACTCAAATTTTTGTAATATTGGCAGCTCTTTCACTCACGAGAAGCATAAACGAGATTATGTTTTATTAGTAACAAATAAGATTTGTATAAAGATTGCTCTACATTCTAGTTTTAAATTAAATGTTTGAATTTGTAAATGGCTGCCGGATCTGACATTTATAAAGATAGCAAGAATGTAAAAAAAACCTTGTCCAAATAGTTAAAATTAAAGTATCTGTGGTATAATTTAATTGTTAAAAATGGTCGTTATTTGATGAAATTATTTGTTATGAAATAAACCTGTTATCACGTCTGTTTTCTTTTTGTAAAAAAATATAGGTTAAAACTATTTCTATGTTGAAGGCGTCTGATTGAATGTGTTGTAAATTAAACCTAGAAATTAAATAGAAAAATTTGGAATTAACAAATACGAAAGGTTTTTCTGTATCGACCCTTTTAAATTGTCGATATTTGCTAGATACAGTGGCGTCCAACTTTAGATTAAATTGTTTTTTGTTAAACTAAGAAAATTTTAGCCCCAACCCTTCTGTAACTTCTCCCAGGAATAATAGTCAAGTTAACCGTCGGCATACAGTTTTTTACCTTTCCATCTTCTAAGCATACAACTTTAATTTTTCAAAGTATAATACTACAGTGAGTCACGTGCAACGTAAAAACCTATACAATATTTATAAAAATTATAATTTGTTTTTTTAACTCGCTTGATATTATATAAAACCTGTAATATTAGCGCCGTATTGTAAGACTTTCTTAATCTTAGCAGGTTAACTATACAATTAAGCAATTTTATTGATTTACGAACAAGGAGGTGGGTATAACCAGCAGAAGAAGTATCCTGTCTCTTTGACAGAAGAAAAATAATTCCAACTTTATAATAGTTAGGTAATCCTACTCTGTTTAAGAACGTGTTAGATTTTGGAACCATTATGAAAATTATCAACTCTGAGTGTGGCACACTGATCTCAAAATCTTAAATAAAGCAATCACAAACGAGATTAATCTTTTGAATATCTTAAAAAATTAATTTGTTGGTTTTATGTGGTAAAAACTATAATATGGAGATACAAAATCATAACCTTCAATTTTGATCAAAAATACTGGGTGGTCCATAAAGAAATTCACTTTTGAAACAGCTGCAGTTTCTAAACGTTAGTGCGCGCGTCGCCATGGTGTTGTTGATGTATAGCCCTGTTACGGAAAGGTTAGTCGTTATGAGACTTACACGGGAGGGCAGCGTGCGTTTTGCATGCGTGTTTTCATGAAAATATGAGTTTGTATAAAACGGTTCGTCGTCGATATCGAGCTGATTTTAGTTTGTGTAACATTAACCAGAGACTTAGAACTAATTTTGTAAGGTTAATAATGCACGAGTCAGACAAAAACAGAATGGACAATAAAGTTAAGACAGGCACGAATCACGATTACATACAAAAAGGTAAAAGAAGTTTATAAAAATCAGGCTAACTACAAATGCGGAGAGTGGGGTGATTCACATACACAAAAAGTACATCGCCAACGATTTTCTATTTACCATGAACATAAAAATTTCTATTTCAAACAAAAATAAATAAAAAGTTACTATTTAAAAAAAGTATATTCTACGGTCAATTTTAATATTTGAGGTACGAAATGGGCATTTCGTAGCTTAACATGTAAGACTAATTGGTAAAAAAAAGTAATGCTTATACTTTCGTATAAGCAAGTACGTTAAAAAAGTATTAAATGCCGAACAAATTATAGTAAGTATTGTTTTTTAAAAAAGTACTATTGAAGCTGGTTTTTAAACGGGTTAAGTAATCTGGTTCCCACCAACATCAAACGCTGATAAATAATTCTTTTTTGGCATGCAATAAAAGGACACAAGGAACATACCTCCACGTGCCGAGATACTTATTTTGCATCTAAATCCGTGAGGGTGAATCAGAAACACATTTTGACTTCCCCCACTGATGAAGCGTCACAACGGTAGCTTGATTCGTCGATGTTGCACCATAGCTGATTCAGCTGGTCTACGCAAAAGAGCAATTGGGCCTACGTAGAAGCTTTTGGGTCTACGTAAAGGAAAGCAATTTGACCTACGTTAAAGAATCATTGGGCCTGCGTCGAAGAGCTAAAACAAAAATCTACTAGTATTGATAGGCGCCGAAGAACTTACCGATGCACTCAGAATATCCACTTCTCATAAAAACGAAACGTGCATCGCTCTTGAAGTAACAGAATTAATCATGCAGAGAGTACATATATCACGGCGAAAGACGAGATCCAAGTGAAATGGAATTAGTAAACGAAATGATAAGCAATTAACATATTTGAGTATCACATGTCAAAAGAACACTTTTAAAGTCGTTGTAATGTATGAATAGATAACAAACACCGGCAAATACAAATACTACTGTTGAAAATTTTCGCTGTGCAAACTTTATTACTTCTCATAAATAAAGAGATCATATTCTTTACAGAAAACAAGAATTGTAGATAACCGAGTATATTTGCTGTGCTATCTCATACAATAAGAATAAATTGAGGTACCTTGGACTAAACTAAATGCGCTAATACCATTCCACCGAGTGTTGGAAAGTACTTGGTTCAATGATATTAGGATGAGCTTCACAACAATAAATCGATTTATTTAATTATACAGCGTAATCAAGGACGTTTGTCATGACAAATTGTTACACAAGATATCCGAACGGAAGCGTGAGAATATTTAAAAAGAATCCTAGAACGAACGAAAACATTCAGTAGGGCACAATTTGATTAAGTAATGGGTCAAACAATTTGAGACAACAGGATTAATACAAAATATATGACCTCAACGACCCACAAAAGTTGTTCGAACTGGTAAAAACATTCAGAGTGTAAGAAGGGTATGCGCGAAACCAAGAATATCGACTTGTAGAAGGTCGGCGGTTCTTGTATTGGAACGAACAACCGTGCCACGCATTTTACGTCTTGACCTGAAGTTACACCCTTATAAGCTGCCATTAGGGCATGACACGGACTTTGCAAAAGAGATGCTAGATTGACCCCCAAATTTCAATATTATTTTCCCGAATGAGATCTGTCCTTACTTCAACGGCTCTTGTAAACAAGCAAAATTGTCACTATTGAGCCCCGAGTATCCCCGCGGGTAGCATCAACGACCGTTTCACAGCAATGGTTGCGGTTTGGGTTGGAATAGCATCGTGGGGTATCATCGGTCTCTATTTTTGTAAAACTGTCATGGCCGCAGTGAAACCGTGACTTATGAATGCTACTGATCATTCTGAGAGGTTTCCTGGTTTCTACACTGAAAGAAGTTCCAGGTTACAAAAAAATACATGAAAATCACAAGCCACACAGCGGATACTACCATTAAAACAATGAACAAAATGTTTGTTCACTAGTTAATCTTGAGACGTAGTTCTGCGTAGTCCTGATTTAACCCCAGTGGATTTTTCTTATGAGGGTAAAGTTTTTCGCAATCGTCCAAGAACAATCGCGCGCTTGAAGCTGAATATTCGACAAGAAATTGCAGCAATTTTGCGGTATACCCGTACTCGTGTTTTCCAGAATGTACGAACCCGTTTGGAAGATGTGTGCACCGTAGAGGAAATCACTTAGATGATGTGATCTTCCAAACTTAGATTTCCCTTTTTTATTTTTATTGTGTACTTAATAAATGTTTGATGGCTATTTCAAGATGTTCCTAGAATGTGCATTCCTGTATGGACTACCCAATATTTAATGATTCTAGCAATCTCCGTTGCATCTGTCGACACTCAAAATCAAAGAGTAAAATATAAATTGTTTTTAGCTGAATATGTTTAAAAATTGAATAAAAATAACCCAATATTTCTAAAATGTTTGATTTCTCTAACAAAAACTGCGACGAAGAAAAACAAAATATAACTAATAAAAGGAAGAAAAATTCATATATACCCTGTACAATTGCACTTCACTTTTAACCGTAACTATATAAAACTAGACCCAGCATCGTTATTTTTAGTAGCTCTTGGATCCTCTGGCGTCCATACCTTGGCGTACATAAGTCCATTCGAATTTGGTTCTTTTTGGCGTGACCACGACAAGGAATGTGCTGTATAGAGTCCTCCAGAACCTAGAAAGAAAAAACAGTGTAATGGTGCGTGTGCTTTAATACTAAATTTGACGAAGAAAACATTCCCTAATTTTAAAAATACCCCAGGTGCTTGTATTTAAACGAAAAGCAGGTGATGTACTTCCTCAATTTTAAATTAATTGTAGTGTTTATTTTATCAATACTCTCATTATGCTTGTTTTTGGCTAGTTATGCATCTGTGAAGGGATTTGCAGTATTTTACTTTATAAGGGCGCGGTGTATTCGAGCGAAATGTGATATTTGAATCGCATAGATTTAATAGTACAAGATCGAAAAAATTTTGATAAATGTTTCAATTATTGAAAGTAAAGAAAATAGAATTAAAAGAGCAAACACTAATTTGAAACAACATATTTTACAAATATGGCATCCATAGTTGAACTAGCAATCGAAAGACTGTTGGTTCAAATCCAGTTGGGCAGGTACTAGCTACCTGCTTTTTGGCTTTTAATCTAGAACAATCAAATGCTAAAATAAAACAATAAAACATAAGTGAATGATGAAATAGTTGGAAGCAACAATAGGTAAACTAAGAGTAATTACAGCAAAAAATCTTGAATATTGATAAGATAGGGAAATCACTTCAATTATTACATATTTAAATGTCATTAAAGTGATAAATCTACAAATGTTGCACCACATGTCTTCCAGAACAACCAATTACAAGATTCAAACTTGATCGCGAAATTTCTAGTTGATTACACCACAGGAGCTCGCTCTTATGAAATCCAATGGATGTTAAAAAAGTTGGTCAGTCCTCATTCAAACGTCGCGATACAGTAGAACTGATGATAGTATGCCATATATTAAATATATTACAGTTCCAAGAGTGAAATTTATTTAAATATGGTTTAAGAGACGATCTTATTGCAACAAAGTCAATGTGTTTTTAAGTAACTACAATGGTTTCCAAATGGAGAATAAATAATTAAATAATAAATGAACTACTGCAAGACGAAGTTCTTAATCGGAATAAAAACATATATGGCCGGAAAGATAATTTTTGATATTTAATGGTATTTTTAAAACGATCTGAACGATTTTGGATGAATGATTACGCTCTGGACAAAAGCAACGACTATGAGAATTGTAACGGTAAAATTAATATTGCTTAAATTTAGTGAATGACTCATGTTTATAGAGTAGTTAGTTACATTTTCTACATGGTAGTATTTGAATTTAGAGTAGAGTATGTGTACAAGTCGATAGTTTGGTTTGAAGGATGACAGGCATGCAGGTTTTTCCAGTATATAAGAAAAGAATTAAACTTAACTGATCAGATGTGTTTAAATACGATTTTTAAAGAGAGGTTGTTAAATTGTCCGACTTATTTTAAACAATTTTGTACATAATAAGATTTAATTTGGGAGTTATTTGTGGATGAAAATTCAAAGATTAAGATTTGTGAGTGCCGATCCTAATTATAAAAGAGAGACTTTTGGACAATATTATAGTATAAGTGAGTGAGTATCCTGAAACTATATATTTTTCTGATGGTATATTTAAAATATTGTTTGTAAGACAAAGCTGTTGTAGAAATTTTTGACTCTGTTTTAGTGTATAAGATTTATGATAAGAGAAAGTGGTTTTTATAGACGTTTTTTAAAGAGTTTCATCCACATTTTTGTTATCAAAGCACTCAATTGTGAATAAATTACGCGTAGATGCGTAGGCATATTATAAAAGATTTTCATTGTACAGGAAGCCGCGTGTATAATATTTTAATTTCATTTTCCTTTTAATAACAAACTTACGTTGGTATTTCAATGACAGCATTTTCAGTAACTATTAGTCACCTACTCTAAAAAGAAATAAGATTGTTATTTAATTGGTAAGTAACTGAGAACGTGCTTTTGACGTATATTTTAGAACTATTAAATGCGAAAATAAAACAATAAAACATAAGTGAAAGATGAAACACCTGAAGGCGATGATAAAAATTCGTAAAACTGATAAGATAAAATAGACTTAGGCTAATTACAGCAAAAAATTTTGAATATTAATAAGATTAGCAAAGGACATCAATTACGGTTGTACGCACCGCTTGCACTTTATTATCTCGTCGCGTTGCATATTAAGATTAGCTTGCAATTTCCAGGTGTGCACACATGAACGCTAAGGTGACAGTCTTAAGCTTGGCGGTCTTCAGGTAACCACGTTCTGACGTTATCATGGTAACCTCCTTTAATTTCATCTTAAAATTTCTTATTTTACTCCTTTTAAGTCTGACTTTAAAATGTGATAGTGTTAGTATATAAAGGACTTCGAAAAAACTGTTAAATGAACTGATGTACAACTAATTGGTGAGTCCACCACCTCAACTCTCTGAACTACCAAATCTATCCTCCCGTAAGTGCTGGAATAGCGGTATAGCTCGAGACTGCTAGAACGATAAAGCTATGTTGCATCACTCACTTTCCACAACAATTACAAGATTTAAGTTTGATCGCGAAATTTGTAGATGCTGACGTTTCAGGGGTTTGCTCTTATATAACCCAATGGATGTTTACAAGGCGGTTCGATACAATCGCCACCATATTGATCAGATAATACGCGACGTGCTATTTAGTAGTAAAAGTTATTATGAAGAACAGACGATTTTATTGAAATAGACGACGTTAATAAAAATTCTTTGCTACTCAGAAGGGAGTAGTTTATTTTAATGTACACACGCACGCACGCACGCACGCACGCACGCACGCACGTACGCACGCACGCACGCACGAACGCACGCACGCACGCACACAGACACACACACACCGACACACACACACGCACGCACACACACACACCCACACACATACACACACACCCACACACACACACGCACACGCGCGCGCACACACACACACACACACACATATATATATATATACAAACGTTATTTGATCTTAATTTTTGGGATAATTTCGTTCGAAAAAATTATAAATTACTAATCCATTTATTGATCACTACGTTTCGGGTATAACTTTGTACCCTCAATCATGTGCTACAAAGATGTGATGAAAACAGTTATTGTTATACAAATATTTGTTCTACTTACATTAAAGTGGATAGAATATAAATCTGAATGAAAATTAAAACTATTGTAATGTCATTAATGTCAATTAATTAAAATGCTACGCATATATGCTAAGATCATTTGTTGATAGTGTTGTGTATAACTGTACTGTAAAATTATTTTTGTATTATTAATTGAAAACTGATAAAAGGCTATCAAATACTTGATGAGATTTTGTAGCTAAAATAGCTAGTTGATTATGTTATGAAAGATATAAAGTTAATTTTATTGTTGTTTGTGAAGAGTAATGAGTATATAGAACTTTGAATTCACTACTTGAAATCCACTAATGTAGCAACTGATTTAAACCAGGGGGCTTCCGTAAAAAATCAATCGAAAAAACAACAGGTTAGCAATTATATTTAACTAACAGCCTAAATCTTTTTTTGAATATTTGAAACTTTGATATCTGTGTAAAGGGTCGTCAAAAATTTAGTTAATATATAGAAAATACGTTATAAGAAAGAAGGTTCATTGAACGTTCAAAGAAACATTCGAAATAATACATAATTATTTTTGCTGGTTTTAAGTGCTTAATTAGGTGCTAAATTTTGGTTAAATTCGTTCAGGTATGAAGTGTTAGAGGGAAAGGGGTAAAAATTCTGTGTTATGATATCGTCGCTCACTCTGTGCAGGGTAAAACTGAGCTAGTCGAGGCATAAATTTTATTGTGTGGATTTTAAAATTATTCTAGATTAATTAGAGGCACAGAGAGGTGGTTGAGTGTTATAAATATACCACGAGTTTCGGAGATATCGTAGCAATATGGTATATATATATATATATATATATAATATATATATAATTTGTTGATGTGGCTCGATGTTGGGCGTCGATAAAAGTGCTATGAATCGATGTGGCCCGACGTTGGGCGTCAATAAAAGTGCTGTAAATTAAAGAAGTTCTGAATCGAACGGGAATAACAGATGCTGTGAACTACCCGAATAAAAGATGTTTCTAACGAAAGTTTTAAAGTTTCCCGCTGTCTAATTATTTTTTGCAAGCTCTTTTTAAATATAACCACTAGAATCAGACATCAGATTTGTAATGATACGATATATTTTTTTAGAGACCATCTTTGAAATACTAATTACTACATCCACAACAGCTTTTCTCTTACAAACAATATCTTAAGTATAACATCTAGGAAAAACAACTTTCTTTCAACACAAACTTTAACTATTAAAAATAAAGTCCAAATCTGCCACAACTATGTGCCTTACGATCAATATCTTAAATATGACATAAATAATATAACTTCTAAATAGTCCCTAACTTATACTAAAATAGAATTAAAAAATTTCTCTTTTATAATTAGAACATCATCTTTAGCTTCAGCTTCGCATATCTTAAAGAAGATAGCTTAAAATCTAAGTTATTTTTGGTATTTAGAAAATAATTATTTATACACACGGCTGAAATAAATTAATTTAACAATGGGGCTTTTTATTTTATGTGCTAATGAAACATGCTTATATTTATACAGGGTAGAAAATTAAATATAGAAAATTTTACTTTTTTCCGTTTTCTTCTCTTTGGGTGATTTTTTTTCATTGAATTTGGGCGTTCAATGTAAAAGTATAAGTAACATTTTCCTATATTTAATTTTCTACCCAGTATAAATATACGCGTGCTTCATTAGCGCATAAAATAAAAAGACCCATTGTTAAATTAATTCATTTCAGCTGTGTGTATAAATAATTATTCTCTAAATACCAAAAATAACTTAGTTTTCGAGCTATCTTCTTTAAGATGTGCGAAGCTAAAATTTATACTTTACTAAAACGCGTTTCATTTACAGTGAAAACAAATCTTATTGTATTACAAAGCACAAGAACCAAGTGCTCATTAATTAGATAAATTTCGTGTGTAAATATATCATTTAAAACCAAAATTAAAATATTCATTTTCGTTAAAAATACCACTTTATAACTTTGTAATAAAAAATAGCTTCCTTTTAAAGAAGTCCATTTTGGGTTGATTCTAGAACAAATTATATCATTTAATCCAAAACGAGAATATTATATTTATTGTCTTAAATAAACATGATTTTGAGAGTTTTTGATAAAATCCTAAATCATCTGTAAATACGCTAGGAATGGCTAATTATTTTTCATACATGATAAACGCCCTAATACAAAAAACGCGCCGCTATCGGAAAAAGTCATAAAATAGATAACGCGTTTTAATAGCTCTGAGAGAAAGAGCAGCGGCTATGCTTTGATGCGTCAACAAAGAATGAAAGACTTTACGATAGCTATAAACTATACCAACCGCACTTAATTTGTTCGTTACAACGTGAAATCGACGTAAACCTGACGTTATCCAGGTTGATTCGAATGAAATGCAACAAATAACGTATTTAGAATTTTAGTATTTAAGACGGACGTAACTAAAAGGATGCAGTCATTCTTTCTTAAGTCAAAAACATGTAAGATTTAGGGCAGAGTTTCATATTTTAATTTATTTTACAACATGAAACAAATACGTTTCGAATAATTTGTAATCAATCTTATCCGCGTTCCACAAGTAACATAGAAGTTATCAAACGTAATTATTTGAGGAAGTATAATAAAGATTTAATCACAATATTATGAATAATCTTGGTACAAATCACAACTGCTGATTTTAATCGATTAAAAATAAACGCACTCTGCAAACCGGTATTTTAACGTCAATGGAGATTTGAAATGGAACCAGGAAGTATTTAATGCCGTTAATTATGACGGAACTACGATTTTAATAAGCGTTATTTTACAATAACAACAGAAGGTATAATTTGTTTTTCTTGTAACTTATAAGCATATTTAAATATTTGTAACATAAGCTAGAATGGTTTTATAAAAAATTATTTGTGAAGGGGATCATTTTCAGCAAATTTTGAGATCAGAGTTTGAAGTAATTTAAATTTTACTAAATTATCTGTGCTGCGTCGTTGGTCAAAGTACACAGACAAACGGAGTAATAAGGAATAGGTAGATAGGATTTTGTATCTCACAGAAGAGATATTTGAGTTTTGTACTTGTTAACAAGGATTAGGTAAGATTTTCTGTAAATTGTAAATTGTGTATATTGAATGTAAGAGATTCTTTAGATATTGTGTATAAATGAAATATATTTTCTGAGTGTATGAAAATTTGTTCATATATGTTTCTTGAGATTTTTGTGTTCATTTCAATTCGCAAATTCTACAACATAATATCTGTTGAGCTAGCCAGACAAGGAAAAAGACACGGTAAGATAGTAATCTCATATTGCATTTTCATAAATACAATTCGCTCTACCCAAGTCACAGTATTAATTTGTGGTTTACAACACATAGACATACTACATCAAATTAGCGACGCCCAATGTGAGGCGGCCTAATGTGTGTGTGTGTGTGATTAAAGTTCATGGAGAGGTCATATTGTGTCAGCTCGTGAACATGCAACGCCGTAAATTTGAGAAATTTCAAGAAAACGCCCAATTATATTGATATTTATTTGTACAGCAGCAAGTGTTTGTGAAAACGCTTGGTATATGGAGTATAAATACATAGAGACCGTGACTGAAAAGAGTTTCGTTCTCATTAAATAACTTAATGTTGAAGGAATTGTGTTCTAAACTAAGAATAATGGTATTCTTTACTATATTCTGTGTATAGGAGAGCGTTTTTCAAAGATTTCCATCCTTAATTAGATAATTTTATACCGAAAAATCGTGTTTACGTTTAACGGTATTTATTATGCGTACACAAGTGCATTAAAATAATTTTAATTTAGTAGTCAATAGAGTTTCCTCCACATTTTGTTATCAAAGTACTCATTGGCTATAAATTACGATAAATTCTAAAAGATTTTCATTTTACGAGCAGCCGCCTGTAAAATATTTTGGTTTATTGTTCCTTATAATAACAAACATACATTGGTATTGCGATGAAAGCGTATTTACCTAATATCTGTCGCATATTCTAAGAAGTACGGTTGTATTTCAAGTGAAAAGTAACTAGGAACGTATTGTACCGACCTATATTCTAGTACAATCAACTGCTAGGATGAAACATAAGTGAATAATGAAGTAGCTGGAGGTGACGATAAAAATTCGTAAAATCGATAAGATTACCGCAATAAAATCTTGAATATTGGTAAGATATGGAAAGGACATCAATTATTACGTAGCTCAAAACCGTTAGTATAGCAAATCTATGAACGTTGCATCACACGCCTTCTAGAACAACCGATTACAAGATTCAAGAGTGGCCTTACATGTGATTTTTTTTTCAATGCTCCACCCGAAGGTACTACATTGGCCAGAAAGGGATTTTTTTTACCTGGAAAATTTGGAATTTTGCCGAACCCTTGCTGTTCCAAGCAAGGTAGGGATCTTTAACGTGCGCGACAACATTCACACCCGGAACCTCCATTTTATCTCTCATCTGAACGAGAGTGTATTTTTGTGAAAAATGCTCGCCTAACATTTTTCAAGCGGACCGTGTCGGGATTCAAACCCGGGACCTTGGGCGTAGTAGTCACACACATACCACTACGCCACGGAGCCGCCTATTCAAGAGTGACCGCGAAATTTCTAGATACTTACGTCACAGGGGTTTGCTCTTATAAATCCAATGAATTTTAAGCAGGTTGTTCAGTCTTCATTCAAATGATGATACGTCATATAGTAATATACCACAACTTTAGAAGTGAAATTTATTTAAATATAGTTTAAGAGATAATTTTATTGAAACAGTCAAAGTCAGTGTGTTTTTAAGTACTGACAATGGTTTCAAAACGAAGAATAAATAATTAAATAATAATTGAACTACTGCAAAACAAAGTTCTTAATTGGAATAAAAACATATATGGTTGGAAAGATAATTTTGATATTTAATAGTATTTTTAAAACGATTTGAAGAATTTTGGAATACGAATTGATGACTACGCTCTAAACAAAGGCAGCGACTAGCAGATTTGTAACGGTAAAATTAATATTAATTAATTTTAGTGAAGGGCTCACATTTATAGAGTACTTAGTCAAATGCTTTTATGTACTATTATTTGAATTTAGAATAGAGTGTTAAACTTAATTGATCAGATGTAATTAAATACGATTTTTAAGGAGAGGTTGTTAAATTGTCCGACTTATTTTGATAAATTTTGTACATAATAAGATTTAATTAGAGAGTTATTTGTGAATGAAAATTCAGAGATTAAGATTTGTGAGTGCTCATCCTATTACAGAAGAGAGATTTTGGACTATATTTTAATAGTGTAACAATTTTATTTTTGGGTTGATAAATCCCTTCATTAAAAGTGCGAAAATAATAAAACCCTTTTATTAAATAATGTCGTAATACGTTTAACAAGTAAAATAATACATTAAAACAGCATCTTGATTTGTTAGTTTATTTGGGTTGGATGTCGGTGTATTCCACAGCCAGTCGCAGGCGCGTTTAGGTGTGACAACCTCCCCCGTGGATCCTCCGATCGTCCGAGCGAGCATGATAATCACTCGGCCATACGTAGAAGAAGTAGCAAGATGTATGAAAGGACGATGGCCAGTAATCTGCGTATCAATTTTAATGAGTGAGCACATTTTCTGAATAGCGGTTGGTAAAATATAAACGTTATTATCTTATTTAATTTGGAAAATTTGTTTAGCGCGACGAGAGATTAGGCGACGAGAGATTAGACGACGAGAAACACCACTACAATCTACGATGCACTTAGGATTTTGAAAACTATAATCGACTTTAAGAAAACCACTTCATTTTACGACGTGTACGGTGTACTTGGAAGATGGAAAGTTGATCTAATTTATAGAGGATCGTTTGTTACACCGAGTAAAGATGCTACTTTGGTAGAAGATTTGCAGTAAATTTCGCATGGTAGAACAAGTACCTAATCAAGGCTAGGAATGCAGTTTTGTTTGGTTCGTAGTAGTTCTAAGAAATTCTTTTGTGTTTCACTTTAGAAACACGCTATTTTGTTCCGATGTGTAGAAGTACGAATTTGATATTTGCTTCAACTATTGCTAAGCTGGATTTCCCAGTATCAAACTTAAAATTCACTTATTTGATTTTGTAAGAAACAACACGTTGCTTCAGTATAAACTGTTAGTTACAACAACAGGTGTTACTGACGTCACTTGTTTGTCTGGAATATGCTGCTGACACATGTATCCTTGAAAGCAAATGCTTAGCACTGCGTTACTACCTCTTTTGAAAACAAGAATATTTTTGTAATCATTTTCATTTTAAACTAAAATTAGTGCTTTTAACTTAAAGAGGAAAATTTGTATATTAACTTTAGTAATGTAATCGACCTAAACAGATCTGAATGGGTTAGAATATCTTTGTGTAATAAGTTACACCTTGCCGTAATATATTTGATCATGAATAAGGTTGATAAACCTTACTTTAAATTTACAAAGTAATTCAAGTAGTTATTTAATTTTGTTGCATTGCATTCTATTTAAAGAAAAAGAGATTCTTTTTAGTAAATTATTAGTCCAAGCTTAAAGTTTTTTATTTTGATCAAATGTGATCAAACCTAACCACAGGAAATTAGTATCTTTAAGAGTTGAATTTTGATGCCAACCTTATATAGAAAAATCTTTTTAATATTTCTTTAGGTATGTTTGCGGGACACAAACAGTGTTCCAATTTTCTATTGATCTAATTATTATACTTTCTTACAGGAACAGCGTCTTATTCTGTTAAGACAGGTTTTTGTCAACGAAGGCGATCTTTTTTTCTTTGGGTCTCCACGTCCGCCCTTAGAAATATGCCATGCCATTAACGTGAATCAATCCGGACTTGGTGGCGCCTATTTGTTTTAGTTTGAGTATGACCCACCAACAGATTTCGACTTACCCCCCCATTTCTCATAGCTCTACCCAAGGAATAGACCCCTAGTTACGTCGGAAGACTTCGATTTGCTTCACTGGCGCCCAGTTAGAGAAATTCGTTTCAATGACACCCAATGTGGGGCTGGTGCATTTAGAAAAATCGTAACACTGGCGCCGGCAACGTTTGGGGCTTCGAAATTTGTTTGTTCAAAATTAATTTTACTTCGAAATTTGTTTGTTCAAAATTAATTTTACTTCGAAATTTGTTCGTTCAAAATTTATTTTGCTTCGAAATTTGTTTGTTCAAAATTTATTTTGCTTCGAAATTTGTTTGTTCAAAATTTATTTTGCTTCGAAATTTGTTTGTTAAAAATTTATTTTGCTTCGAAATTTGTTTGTTCAAAAATTTATTTTGCTTCGAAATTTGTTTGTTCAAAATTTATTTTGCTTCGAAATTTGTTTGTTCAAAATTTATTTTGCTTCGAAATTTGTTTGTTAAAAATTTATTTTGCTTCGAAATTTGTTTGTTCAAAATTAATTTTACTTCGAAATTTGTTTGTTCAAAATTAATTTTACTTCGAAATTTGTTCGTTCAAAATTTATTTTGCTTCGAAATTTGTTTGTTCAAAATTTATTTTGCTTCGAAATTTGTTTGTTCAAAATTTATTTTGCTTCGAAATTTGTTTGTTAAAAATTTATTTTGCTTCGAAATTTGTTTGTTCAAAAATTTATTTTGCTTCGAAATTTGTTTGTTCAAAAATTGTTTTGCCTCGAAATTTGCTTGCTCAACGTTTATTTGATATTAAGGTTTGGTTGTTTAAAAGATTGGTTGAAACGTTAACCCCCAGTCAGTCAATTAATTAACTTAGTCAACTTTATTTTTAACTTTCATTCTGTTTTGACCCAATATAATTTTTTTTGATATTGTTTTGGCAAAAATTACTTTACCAAATACACCTTTTTGACTTTTACCTTTAGTTGCCCGAATTTGTTTTGATAATTTGTGTAAGGTTCAAATCATTTAGATTTACCAGTTTGATTTCATTGAAACATTAGGCTTTTGTAATCAGGTCGAAAAAAAAATTCCAAATTGTTTGTCTACTTAAAGAGGAACTGGAGTAATGAGTGAGAGACCAGTGTTGGAGAAAAGGAGAATTTTAGGAAGATTGTTAGCTGAAGAAGCTAATAAGCCTGGAGTTTGATTTGCTTGAGTCAATAAAGAACATTTTTGTCCAAATTTGATGATAAGGCTAGAGATTCTATTTTGAGGGTACATTGGAGTGAGCTGTCGTCGTATCATTTGAGAATTGCTCTTGTGCATAAGCACGTTTTGATTTTGTTAGCAGATTTTATTTAGATCAGCATTGCAACGCAATTTAGTCTAGGCGGAACTTGTCGTCGTGGTTGGTCGCTCAGCAGTATGTTAGGCCAGACGAGACTCAGGAAGAGTTGGTCGCTCGGCATTACATAAGTCTAGACGAGACTCGAGGTGAGTTAGGCGCTCTAGAATATTTTGCATAATTTTTTTTGAGTTGATGTAATTTTGTATTGTTAGTCTAGGTGAGACTCGTAGAGGGTTTGTCACTCTAGCATATTTAGGCGTTGTGAAGCATTGTAGTTGTTTCGACAGTTCGGTTGGTAGTAGAGAGAGTGTACCTGAACACTGATTTTTTGTTAGCTATCGTCGTGATTAGTTTTTATTGATGATTCATAAGCAGGTAAATGGCTTTTAGTTGTTGGTGACTGGTTCTCGAAGTATTTGATTTTACAACCTTTGCGTAGTGCCACGGCACATTTGATTGAGAAGTTTTGGAAGAAAAAGTATTTCTTGTCTACGGAGTACCACAATTTGTTATTTGTGATAATGGTCCACAGTTGATTGGACGTGTTTTTAAAGCTTTGTGTGCAAGGTACGAAATCCAAAAGATTTGGTACAATGCTGTTTATGCTCCTCAATGCAAGTTTGTGGAAAGAATTAATAAGACAGTTGGTACTGCAATTCGTTCGTACGTAGAAGAACATGATACATGGGATAGAGAAATATCAAAAATTCAGTACGCAATTAATTCAGCAAAACACGAATCCACCAACTATTCTCCAAATTTTTTAGTCTTTGGTCGTCAGGTACCCTTAAGTGGAAAAGTTTATAGTGATAATTTTAAACCTGGTGAGGATGTTGATGTTGTTTCAAGTAGTAGACTTTCTTATGTTTTGGATCGTCAACTTTTGTTTGATATTTTTGGAAATGTCCGTGAAAATTTGCATGTAGCTTATCAACGTTCGAGTAAACGCTACAACCTTAGAAGAAGAGACATTTCATTCCAAGTCGGAGAGAGCGTTTGGAGAGCTAATAAGGTGCTTTCAAGTGCTGGTGATAAATTCTCCGCTAAGTTAGCTCCAAAGTTCCTTTTGAGTAAAGTTCGAAAAAAACATTCCAATTTAGTGTATGAGTTAGAGAATGAAGATGGAACAAAAGCTGGAAAATGGCACGTAAAGGACTTGAAACCCGTTGAAGCACCGTATCCAAATGAGAATGATGATCCTGACGATTAGTTCCAGTCTAGTCATCTCTTTGATGTTAAGCAAAACAGTAGTTGTTTGCTTTGTTTTGTTCCGATTTTTGATTTAGTGTCGTTTCACTAATTTTGTTTGATAATTGAAGCAAGTGGTTAAGGATTGTTGTAGTAGTTTTGAGGTGTGCATTGGAGTGCATGCTGGTTGTTTTAGTCGCGCGTTATTCGAAGATGTGGTTAGAAGATGTCTTTGAAAGATATCTTTACGATGTAGAAGTAAGTGGGCTATTTAAGTTGTTAGTCCTGATTTCTACATATCTAGGTAGAGAGAATATTGATTTATTCTTTCCCTTGTTTTTGACCGTTCAAAATTTTTTTTGTTTGATAAGGTCAAAAGTTGCATGGTGAACCTCACCATTTGATCCATCACTAATAGGATGTGTTGTTTGGAAATTAGTGATAGGATAATCAGTAGGGTGTAGGAGATTACAGCCCTATCTGGTTCAATTTTGTATTTGAATTTTGTAAGTAACCGTTTGGTTAGGTTACCTTAGTTTTGATTATCTCTTTGCGATAAAGTGATAATATTTTGTATTTGAATTTGGTAAGTAACCTTATGAGTAGGTTACCTTTGTTTTGATTATCACTTTGTGATAATAATAGTTTGAATTTGAAATTTGTAAGTAACCTTTTGGTTAGGTTACCTTTGTTTTGATTATCACCTTGTGATAATAATATTTTGTATTCGAATTTTGTAAGTAACCTTTTGGTTAGGTTACCGTTGTTTTGATTATCACCTTGTGATAATAATATGTTGTATGTAGACCTATTAGTAGGGTCTTCTTTTTGATTGTCACCTTATAGTGATAATATTTTGAATAGTTATGCTATTTTGATGTTGTAGCATTCCTTTTTTTTGTAGATAGAGCTAATTGAGCTCCAGGAAGTGGAGTTTTTATTTGTGGAAATTAAGATGATTTGTAAAATGTTTGGTTATAGTTAGTAAATACTAGCCTTGGTAGGAGTAAGAACCTCTAGTTAAAGGATTACTTTGAATTGGGATTTTGATTAATTTTTTTGTCCCGTGGAGTGTTTGACTTTTTAATTTGACCCCTCCCAATTTTGACATACACCGATTGTGACTCCCCGATTTTGTCTCCCTATGGACGTTAGGTACACGTAGTTACCGACACACTCAAATTTGTAAATATTTGTCCCCCTCGTATTAATAAATTCATAAGAATTTGTATTGATAGTTAGGAAGGTAGAAGAGGCTAGTATATTTAAAAAAAAAAAAAATTTTGTATTTGTTATACTTAAAGTTTATTCCTTCTTAAAAAAAAAAAATTTTTTTCTTTTAGGAAAGGGGTAGTGTAACAATTTTATTTTTGGGTTGATAAATCCCTTCATTAAAAGTGCGAAAATAATAAAACCCTTTTATTAAATAATGTCGTAATACGTTTAACAAGTAAAATAATACATTAAAACAGCATCTTGATTTGTTAGTCTATTTGGGTTGGATGTCGGTGTATTCCACAGCCAGTCGCAGGCGCGTTTAGGTGTGACAACCTCCCCCCGTGGATCCTCCGATCGTCCGAGCGAGCATGATAATCACTCGGCCATACGTAGAAGAAGTAGCAAGATGTATGAAAGGACGATGGCCAGTAATCTGCGTATCAATTTTAATGAGTGAGCACATTTTCTGAATAGCGGTTGGTAAAATATAAACGTTATTATCTTATTTAATTTGGAAAATTTGTTTAGCGCGACGAGAGATTAGGCGACGAGAGATTAGACGACGAGAAACACCACTACAATCTACGATGCACTTAGGATTTTGAAAACTATAATCGACTTTAAGAAAACCACTTCATTTTACGACGTGTACGGTGTACTTGGAAGATGGAAAGTTGATCTAATTTATAGAGGATCGTTTGTTACACCGAGTAAAGATGCTATTTTGGTAGAAGATTTGCAGTAAATTTCGCATGGTAGAACAAGTACCTAATCAAGGCTAGGAATGCAGTTTTGTTTGGTTCGTAGTAGTTCTAAGAAATTCTTTTGTGTTTCACTTTAGAAACACGCTATTTTGTTCCGATGTGTAGAAGTACGAATTTGATATTTGCTTCAACTATTGCTAAGCTGGATTTCCCAGTATCAAACTTAAAATTCACTCATTTGATTTTGTAAGAAACAACACGTTGCTTCAGTATAAACTGTTAGTTACAACAACAGGTGTTACTGACGTCACTTGTTTGTCTGGAATATGCTGCTGACACATGTATCCTTGAAAGCAAATGCTTAGCACTGCGTTACTACCTCTTTTGAAAACAAGAATATTTTTGTGATCATTTTCATTTTAAACTAAAATTAGTGCTTTTAACTTAAAGAGGAAAATTTGTATATTAACTTTAGTAATGTAATCGACCTAAACAGATCTGAATGGGTTAGAATATCTTTGTGTAATAAGTTACACCTTGCCGTAATATATTTGATCATGAATAAGGTTGATAAACCTTACTTTAAATTTACAAAGTAATTCAAGTAGTTATTTAATTTTGTTGCATTACATTCTATTTAAAGAAAAAGAGATTCTTTTTAGTAAAATATTAGTCCAAGCTTAAAGTATTTTATTTTGATCAAATGTGATCAAACCTAACCACAGGAAATTAGTATCTTTAAGAGTTGAATTTTGATGCCAACCTTATATAGAAAAATCTTTTTAATATTTCTTTAGGTATGTTTGCGGGACACAAACAGTGTTCCAATTTTCTATTGATCTAATTATTATACTTTCTTACAGGAACAGCGTCTTATTCTGTTAAGACAGGTTTTTGTCAACGAAGGCGATCTTTTTTTCTTTGGGTCTCCACGTCCGCCCTTAGAAATATGCCATGCCATTAACGTGAATCAATCCGGACTTGGTGGCGCCTATTTGTTTTAGTTTGAGTATGACCCACCAACAGATTTTGACTTACCCCCCCCATTTCTCATAGCTCTACCCAAGGAATAAACCCCTAGTTACGTCGGAAGACTTCGATTTGCTTCACTGGCGCCCAGTTAGAGAAATTCGTTTCAATGACACCCAATGTGGGGCTAGTGCTTCTAGGAAAATCGTTTCAATATAAGTGAGAGATTATTTAGAAACTACATATTTTTCTGATGTTATGTTTAAAATATTGTTCGTAAAACAAAGCTATTGTGGAAATTTTGAAATCTGTTTTAGTGTATAAGATTTGTGATGAGAGGAAGTGGTTTATCATATTTTTATATTTAAGGTATGGTTAATAAGAAGAAACTGTTGCGGGTATAGTAATTAGCATTTGAAAGACTTTGTAAAAGAATATTTCGTATTATTATTATTATTATACATCTTATATATGATTCTAGTATATTTGTAAAGAGCTAGTCAAAAATAATTGGACAGCGGGCAAATTTGCAACTTCCATCAGAAACATCTTTTATTCTGGCAGTTTACAGCATCATTTACTGACACCCAACGTCGGGCTTCTTCAGCCCACAGCACTTTTATCGGCGCCCATCGTGGAGTTCGCTTAGAATTTCATCAATCCACAGCACTTTTATAGACGCCTATCGTCGGGGATTATCAATATATATATATATATATATATATATATATATATATATATATTGTTATGTTGCTCCGGTTTATTCTTAAAACCTAACTTTTGTGGTCCGCTAGCTCAGTGGTGTAAGTGCATGAGACTAAAATGATACTAAAATTCTGGTGTGAATCAACTATATTGAACTAAAATTCGTACTTGATACTATGAATTGGCCACTCTGGCTTCAACAAAAAAATTACTATGTCACTACAAACTGTTACGGAATTCCGAAAGTTGAAACTACTCTAAATGAATACAATTTGTTTAAAACATAAAAAAGTAACATAAATTTAAAGAAAACAAAATCAAAAGAAAACATAAACTCAAGTACCGGACCCCGCCTCTGCATTCACGTTCCCTGAATGAAAATTTTTTGATGCTTCACGTCCTGATGTAGTTATTTGTCAATAATTCCAATGAATTATAATTGAGCAATTATTCTGGTTGTGATAACGGTGTTTATAATTGTGATTGCGCAATGATGATTGAATCCATTTATCGAAAAAAATTTAAATGTCAATATAACACGTTTACGCACTTACATAGAATATCCGATGCCATATGCGTTTGAAGTAGTTTATTGGTTTGAATTTTCAATTGGAAATCAAACCCATATAATTTTAGACGGTACTCGACGAATATTGAATAACGTAGAAAGTGTTTAATTTTAGATTATGCCAACTAAGTATAATATTGCATTAAACTTGGGTATTTTTTGTTAATTTCTCTAAAATAATCATTGTAAATGTGTTATACAAAAGCCAATAACCATCCTACTATCACCTACGTTTTTTTATACTAATTTCGTTTTCGCGATATCTTAATAGAATGACCTTAAGTACACCTGATGCTTTTATTAATTAACAATAATAAATACAAATATGTATTTTCTCTTATATACAAGATGGTTACACGACAATATATATATATATATATATATATATATGAAATGAGATGTATCTGTAAATAAACTTTTATGAATATAATAAAAGCGTACAAATCATATGGGTACAGTGGCCTCTTTTCAGCAGATGCAGCGAAGTTTATTAATTACCTACAAAATTACGGGGAATACAGATATTAAGGGATATTAAGGGATTTAAAGGTAACTTCATTGCATTACGCGCACTGTCTCTTCACTTCAACTTTTAGGTACGGTAGCCCAAAATAGTCTGAAATCACAACGCTCGTTTTCATCGACTTGTAGACACTTCCCACGTCGCACGTTCTCATTAGTCGAAGCAATGACGCACATCACTTCGAAGCGTGAAAACACGTTTATGTCACAAAATACAATAATAAATTATAAGTTATTTTTTGAGCAGTGCTGAGAACTCAAAACCATATTTAAAATGCGTCATAACCTAATCAATTCTATAAGAAAACGTCCCCTAAAAAAATTATTAAAATAAAGTCGCTGTACAGCCAAACAAGTATTTTCAACTAGGTTCCAAGTATCATTGTAACAAAATTAATTGTGTCTTTGAACCACATTATATCGGTAACTATTGTGTACTTTTGACTAGCAAAATTTGGAGGAAATTTAATGCTGTTCAACTTTGTAAGTAAATATATTCTGCTTAGAACGCATGGTTTAAAAGTTATAACCAAAAATCTAAAAAAGTTAAAAAAATTCAATCTTTTTCGTCCCCTTTCTCTTCCACCCAAGTTACTACACGGTCTTCGGGGTCAAAAGCTAAGATTCTACTCTACAGAGTATCTACAAACAATATATCAAGATACCATTACCCTCCGAATACTTTTCAGGTATGGCCCTTCATTTATTACCTACACTGAAACAAAATGAATAAATTAAAACGTTTATTTTGCGCCTTACATCTTAAGTCAATACAGTGCTTCAAAATTTTCTCGTTGAGTTGATTAATTAAGTTTCTTTTTTTTTAATTTAAATATTTTGAATTTAAAATCGACTCCAATATAGCGTTTAGTTTTATTATTGGTGCTTTTAGAGACTACCTTTGAATAAAAGTCATTAAAGCTTCCCTTCTTTGTAAAAGTGTCGTTCCTTCTTGAACTCGAACTATTTAGATTGCAATAATAAATTTACTTTTGAAAACAATTGTACTTAATTTTAAAAGATTTAATAAAAATAAACAAAAATATACAATACAAAAATAATGTTGTCACTTGTTGGGTATCGCTTTACATAATAAAAGATCCCATCCTCTGGTGATATTGCTGCCTATTTGTGGTCTATTCAAGATTGATTATTCTCGGACCAGGGTGCATTCCACCCTTTGAATATAAGCGGTGTGGTAGTTGATGACTGAACCATTGTTCCGCTATCAAAATTCGTTACGCAAAGCAGCTGTATCCTCCTAATCCCTAGTGTGACTAATTTAAATATATATGAAGGTACTGAAAAATCTATTAACTGGAATTGATGTAATTCGAAAACGTAGGAATGAAATAAATTTTTGTATCATTTAAAACAATGTCATTATTAAACAAAAATAGAGATGGCTCTCAACTGTTGAGTATATGATGATGTACTGCGATTCTTCAAGTATGCGCGTACCATACTTGAAGAAACAGACGCGTACATAGCGTATTGCAAAAATATAAAAAAATTTAAATACAAAAATCTTACAGTAGTGAAGTTAAGTGGAAAAATTAAGCAGTCATTTTTCGACCAATGTAATTTATTGCAACTTAAACTATGGACGTCAACTCGTCTTGTCTAGGGTACGATCATCCAGAAGACGAGTTTTCCATGGGAATCCTGCGTGTGTCGGTTTCCTAGTGAAATGGAGTTTTGTTTAACCAATCTACAATGTAAACAAGGAAAACAAACACTTCGTACCACGCGTCACCTAATTCTATTTTACAACACAAGCCATAACACTACACCTGTAAACAGGTATACAAAAGAAAAAAACTCTTAAATTACATAAACAAGTTTAATTTTGCTTGATCATAACATTACTCCTGTAAACGGGTATGCATTAGATTTTAAATTACAAAATGTACTGTATTTTGAATCTATCTTCACTTTTTATTAACTCGAATTATAATAATGTAATCACATCCTAAACCCTTTTATAGTAAATTTCAATGTCCAATTTTATATCCAATAAATTAATTACTATGATCTACCATTATGGTAGACGCTTTATACTTTCATCATATATACTTTCATTTTGGCAATATCAATTCACAAATGCCACCACAATGAAAAATATCTACTAGAATAGCTTACAGCTTTCTGTCCTTTAGTGATTCTAAAACGAGACCTCCATGAACCAGACTTGAATCCGCAATGTGATAGATAACGGAATTCCAACTAAGTTGTTGACCAAATCTGTTCAACCTTTCTTTGTCTGTCGCGCCCGTCTACATTGAAGTCTGCGGATATCACCGCGCTGGAATCATTTGCACTATTAACTAAATATGTTACCTTCTACAATCCCAAAAAACGAATTTCTTCTAATATGCTTTCTATTCAGTGTTTCACGAGTAATTAAATAATCGTTTCTGTCCACTGTCTAGCATTCGTCTTTTTTCCACTTTCTATTTTTCGTTGGGTATTCCGTTGTATTCATATTAGCTCACGTGAAAAATGCGTGATTTTCTATGGTTTGATACGCGATTATTGTTATCTTACATATTCAGCAGTCCTGTAAGTGGGTACATTGTAACATTAAACATTGTATCTCATTTTATTATTATGTCTGAGAGCTTATTTGTAACCTGATATCTATGAATTCAACTAAGTCATTGGCTGTATCTAGGTGACTAAACTACATTGCAATAATATTACTTTTACCTTATTTGCGGTGACTATGTACTGCCATTGATTTTCGTGTGACTATTTGTAATTTTTTCTACTTAAAAGAGAAATGTAAATATCTCTATCTATGGGATAATTATGAAACACGACAACTGACAAACCTGCTGTTTTTTTTCGTTAGTTATTCTAAAAGCTATCTTAAAGTAACATAATGTTATACAAATTTAGTGTTGTAATTGGTCTGGCTACCCAAACAAACTGCCGTAATTACCCATACTTGCATCTTTGTATTCGAGTTCATAACGCGTAATACTAAAACCGGTTTTCTTTTTTGCGGTTTTGCAATAAGTTATTGACCTGAGTAAAGTTCAAATACCCATTGTACAAACAATAACTAACTATGAGTTTGTTGTCTAAGTTTAATGGCTGAATTAGCTTTATGGAACTAAAATTTATTGAAATGTAATGCTTAATTAACACTACCATCCGTAAAATCATAATATACAGGCCACATCAGCATTTGTTGTACTCGTTCGAAGCTAATCCTATTCCTTTCATATATGGTTTCTATCTAAACTATAACGCGAACGCGTTACAAATTTATGACGATTGCACAGCAGATACGAAAATTAACATTTCAGTAAGGGGTTAGTGAATCTTTTCAACACCAGTTAGGTGTAACGTCTTTTTAATAGATAAAGCTTGTATATTCGTTCTTGCGAATGCTTAATTTTACTATGCATAATTAGGGTAAACATTTTATAGTAATTCGTATACAATAGTTACCTAAATTTAAGTGTACACTGGAAATGGAAATTGTGATATGTGTCAAGTAAATATTGCCATTTATTTTATTCCTCTTAGAAATTTAACTGGGCGTACTTTTAGAAATATAGAGTTATTATTTGTAAAATAAATGAGGATATTTTATTTGCTATATAAGTTTTCTTTAGTCGATTTTAGTCTTGGTAAATTTTTGTAAATAAATTTCGTATACAAATTAAACAAAAGAATCTTTCTCTTACGAAGATTTTGAAGTTTCTATTGTTTTTACAGCACAAATGTTAGGTCAGTGCTGCCGGCGGCGCTGACCTAACTTATCAATCTTTCTTGCTATCAAACCTAAGTCTAGACAAGTCCTACTAACTTAACCTAAGTCTAAATAACGTGAACAACCTAGCTTCAAGCAAATCCAAATAACCTAACCTAATCCCAAACAACATCAACTAACCTAAGTTCAGGCAACATGAACTAAACTAAGCCCTCCTCCCTACTTTCTTGTCCTCCCTCCTTTCGCATCCTACATATGTTTGACATCCGTCCCACATACATTCAACGTCCGACATACATCCGACGTCCTATAGCTACACCTTCAGGGAGCGTTTACAATCACTGCATAATATGACAGTGAGCCGAAACTAGCGGATATAGCCACAAACGCAGTCTAAGAGGATCGCCCATCCAAAAAGAGGTCTTTTGTTGGAAAGTGAAAAATAATGTTCCCCAAATGCGTCTATGTACTTATTCGAAGAAGCAGCGAGGATACACCTGATCCCTGCTATTATAGCACCTGTACCGGTAAATTGGGGTGATCGACTTAGTAAGTGCAGTTCTGACAAATTTTTTTGTGTTAAGCATGGATTTTTAAAAAAATTGGCTAATTTCACCGTTCTGAATAGACTTACACCTTGAAGAAGTTCTAGATTACTAGAACGGGTGGAACGGCTTGAGAGATCCAGTGATCTAAAGAGACGAACTATAGGACCAACCAAATTAGTGGGATCCTTAGTGAGGAACCAGACTGAAACAGGCTCCGAAAGATGGCAGCAGCTGAGTGACAAAAACCATAAAGGTCGGTATGGCATACCAAGACACACACATGTGGATGGCAATGGGAAACCACCATATTACCTCCAAAGCACACAGCGTACTTAAATTGTTACATAAGATGATGACATCCTCTGGAAATAAAAATTCCGGAGTTAAAATAGTTCCCATTTGGATCTCCGGGAAGGGACTACTTCGGAGGATGCGATCGGAAATCTAGAAAAAGAGGCGGGAATATTTTGTAAGTCGGAGCGTGGAATGTCAAGAAGCATGTAGCAAGTAAGCTAGAAAACTTGAAAATTAAAATCGATAGGCTAGCACTAGACATAGTAGGGATCAGCAAAGTTCGGTGACCAGAGACGGGGGTTTTTAGAGCGCAGCTTTGTTACATGCCAAAATTTGGCAATGTACATTGTTAAATATGCAAATAAATTCCCGCGAATATTTTTAAATAAACTGGTCAATTTCCGTCGTACCCGGGTCGCGCCTGCGCGGAGTGAATGCCGAAAATGCGCGCGGTGTGATACGACGTCATTAATCTACGAGACCTGAAGCCAAGAACATCTACCGGTGTGTGTGCCTTTTCTTTTCAAGTGGTAGGTTCCTGTATCTTACCTTCTGTCGTTCCTTATACCTGGTTGTTCCATCTCGTCCCACCTACGAACGAGCATAGAGGATGGACTGATAAAACTTAGAGTCAACGATGGCGTGATGTGACCCACAACGAGATGGCCCTGGAATTTAGCTGTAAGGTGCGATTTAAGTGAGTACATTGCTTTTATTTATATTGTGCTAAAAAATTGACCATTGTATCACTTTTAAACGTGTTTGGTATTTGATACAAATGGCGCGTAATTTGTCGCGTAATTATACGTTATATTAAACCACTGCGCAATAATATGAAATCGGAAACCGTAGCAGCTTTTAGGGTAATTTACACTGGATCAGAGAAAGGAAATTCAGGTGTGGGATACTGTGTAAAAAAACTACCTGCAAAAGAACTAAAGTGTACTCGTGGTTAGATTAGAATCTAAACAAATACATACAGTAATATTACAAGTATACATTCCCACCACTAGCTACAGCGAGAAGAGGTAGAAGTAATTTACAAAGATATTGAAGACAACTAAAATACGTAAAAGAACATGAAAATTTAATAATTACGGGAGATTTTAATAAAGTGGTAAGCGAAAGTAGGTTTATTTGGTTTAGGTACGAGAAACGAAAGCGAAAATAGATTGGCAGAATTTTGCCACAAAAACAAATTAACCATCACAAACAAATTATTTCAACATCATCCTAGAAGACGATACACGTGGAAGATGCCAGGAAATATAAGAAGATATCAAATAGATTACATTCTTGTTAGAGTACGGTTTAGGAATCAAGTAAAAGACTCTAGAAGCACTCGAGCAACGTCGTGCAAGACGACAATGGGGTGTTACTAAAGTAATCTCTTGAATTTAACTGAAGTTGATGAAAGCGTCCACTACCGGATTCTTTTTACTAAGTAACAGTAATCTATTGAATTCCGCGCTCGCAAACGCATCCGGAAGCTTCTTCACCAACAAACTCCAATTTATAAACTCACCGCACTTAAATTACTTAGAAGTTGTCATCGTGTGGCGCTATTGTTGATTAATTGAATTATACCTGTTTAGAAAGTATGACTGATCGACTGTGTTTGAGTTATACCTATATTATAATTTGAACGTATTTATAAATTAAAATATACCCGTACGAGTTAAGCCGTTAAAGTTTTATAACCCAATGATTTTATTATATAATTTGAATATCTCTGTAACAAGACGATTACTATGCAGAAAATAAATGAATCCATAAAATAAATACAATGTATCATCTTTGGGTAAAGGAAATAAATGTAACAAAACTTGTTATTGACAGAATTAGAGAAATTTACATGGAAATAAACTCGGCAATATTTACAGATTGAAATTCTGGATATACTGGATATATCCAATTACTGGCTAGAAAAGGATGTAGAATACAAACTCATAGACCTAAATTTAAAAATAAGAATTATTAGTGATTAAGTTAAAACAACCGGCAATAAACATAAAGAATTTGCGGTTGTGTGTTGCTCTTTTGATTCGTTCGAGTGGAAAATGGAAATAAACATGCATATTATTTGTTAAAGCCTAATTCTTATATACTTAAATTCTTTTGTTGGAAGATGGGGAATTATACTTCCGAAACGTGTCTGTGTATTCGGAGAAGACTTAGTTGATCCCTGCTATTGTGGCACCTGCGCTAGTAAATCAAGGTAATCGACTTAGTAAGCAATTATGTTAAATATAATTAGGCTCAAAATATGGTAAATACATGAGAAAAAAATATTGTTAAGGTCATTGAAATTGTGGATAGTACGAGATAAATTAATACACAAAATGATAAATTCCTTGCAAAATTCGTCGTATTACTATTGTTTACCCCTGCCTAATCTCTGATCGTTTTGCGATGTCTTCGACATACTTCGGTTTCTTCTAAAATGTACACGACGATATATTTGCTGATTGCGCTCTTGTGGATTTACTCCGCACTTTTGTTTCCAACGTAATCTTAGACTTTCTTCGCATGTCTTCAAAATTATTCGGCTCATACTCTATAGAAGAGTTGTTGCCCAGACGTCGACGAGGTAGCAACGTCCGTATATCTACCACCGCCTCCGGGCGATCAAAGGTGAGCAGCAGAACGGCGACGTCCTGAGGGAGTTCTCCAGTCATGCGGGGTGTGGAGGAATGGGTACACAAGTAAAGTCGTCTTGAATGCACATACGTCAGTCTTGTTTAGACGAGCTACCTGACGATGGAACGGTCTGTGGCGAGTAGCCATCCTGTCGGTCGAAAACCACAGACCAGTGGATCCAGAATCCGGAATACTGTGTAATTGGAGGACAACCAAGGGGAAGATCCGGGAAACTGCTCACTGCATCGAAACAAGAGGATTTCAGGAGCAGAACTCTTGGAATCCAGACCTACATACTTATTTAAAAAGACCAACCATCATCACCACAACAACTCACTAGAGAAGGAACATCTACAAGCCGAAAAACTCTCGGGTTAAAAGGCACTATAGCGACGCTGAGAGCGTCGCGTCCAGCTAATGTACGGCTCTATAGAATATAGATAGCATCTTCCCCATGAAAGTTAGTATTTGATTGTGGTAGAAATGGTACGCATAAGTTTATCATTGAAGAATTAAAAAGTCGTATTACCTGTTATAAGACAATTGTCGAAAACGAGTAAATAAAAATTAAATTGCGGAATAAAAAGTTTCGATTTTTTTGTTGGAATATTTAACTAGACGGAATGATCCAATGCTTAACGTATAACTTGCAATCAGATAGGGAATCATATAAAGATTTATTTATCGGTTGAATGGGTGCTTTTGGATTTAGTTTTGATAGAGGATATAATACTACGAGACTAGAGGCATTAATATATATATATATATATATATATATATATATATATATATATATATTGCTGTGATAAGGAGTTGTTTAAGGGGGTATTTTATAGCAATGGTCGTTTAGTAACCATAAATTATAATAGGAAGCAAAAAACTGCATTTATTTAGTAGAAAATTGAGTAATTGGGATAGTTTGTAGATAGTAAGCATTTAACACCCTGTATATAGATATAAGTAGTTTTAAGCTACGCAAATGAACACATCTTATAACAATAGGGCGCATGGTTAGCATAGAAACAGGTAATTCATGCATTAGGTAAATAACAAATATTTAACACCCGGTATATAGAGCTTTAGTAATTTTAAGTAATGCAAACAACGATATTTTTCAGTAAAAGCACGCGTATTTGGAAGTAAGCATAGTTCATATAATTAAACACGCATTCAAAAAGAATTCTAATTAGTTATGATATAATACGGAGATAAGAGATAAAACTTAAAGAAGCTTTGTGTGATTGCGTAGAAACAATCAACAATTTTTAATAGTAAATGTAATTAAAGATGCGTAAATAGATAAACGTACATGAAAATCGAAATTCAAATTGCATCAGGTAATTTTTGTATAATATGAAAAAGCGATTATTTACTCAGAACACCGCATGGTCTGATAACAAAGCATCTGTAGCAAACAACCATTAGTCGAAAAGCCAAGAATGTTACATCGGAAAACCACTTTAAGTGTAGGAAATACAAAGACCTCATTGGTTAAGATTAGCGACGGACTTGTAAGCCAAGCCCACATACAAAGGGGGATCTACCCATATATTAACAGCGAGCAACGATAACGGAGCTCAGTTTCAACTCAACAAGGCCAAACTGCGTTACTCTGAATCTAAGAGTAACGCGTAATAATAATATTTTAATAGTAAAATTGTTTAGTGACAGATAGTGCTACGAATATGAAAATTTCTATTGCCGATTAACGGCTCTAAGTTTGACGATAATAATTCGGAGGCGGATGACAATAAATCTAAGTTTGACGATAATAATTCGGAGGCGGATGACAATAAATCTAAGTTTGACGATAATAATTCGGAGGCTGACGGTAATAAATTTAAGTTTGACGAAAAATAATTCGAGGCTGATGATAATTTCGAAATTCCAAAGGGGTGGATAATTCAGTAGATAATATTTCAAATGGGTATATAATAATTCCGAATTAGTGGAGAATAATTTCGAATACGATGTTAATGATCCAAACGGACGGTATTATAATGTATGGAAAATTCTAATTGATGTTGGTTGATAATGGATGCGTCGATAATCTTGGTACAATTTTGAATTGCAAGAAAGAAATAAAAAAGCACGAAGTAAACAGACGAGGTTAAATCTTATTAGTTTTAAGACATTTTTTTTTCTATTTGAATTTGAATACTGAATTTACCTAATTAAGATAAACTTGTGTAACAGAGTCAGCAACAAACTTTGCATACGTTGAAAGTACGTAATATAATAAAGGGGTTTTGAACGTTCCAGGCTTCTTTGATAAAAAGAATAGTTTTTGGTGACTTTAGATTGATTGCAAAGCATATGAATTTTGAGATAAATAAGACTTACAATATTGATTGATTGAAAAGTGTATTTTAATAATTTTCAAAACCTGTACATAATATTTGTTTTCATTATATGGAATTAATTAACTTCATTTTATAATTCAAACAAAAGGTAATCATAAAGAGGTAAAAAAAAGAAGAATTGATTATCGTAACTTTGTGTAGAATAATAATAAAAGCTAGCCGTGGCAGAATAATAAAATTAGTGGGAGTATAATTTGATTAGGAAAATACAGAGAGGTGGAGTTATAAGTAGAAAACGCCATTGATACCGAGTACGGCGTTATCATATCAAGTTTTTATTGGACGGCACAACGTCGGGGCTCGAGAGTTCCAGTTAGTACATAGCAATATATATATATATATATATATATATATATATATATCCATTGTTTGAAATTGTTTTATGGCAGAGAATACGTATTGCCCATTAAAAGACTATCCAGTTGGTAGGGAGACGTTAAATAAGTTTTGGTAATGTATGCTCGTATTCGGTGTAACTTGCGAGATTGTCACGATATGCGCAGGGGCTGGTGTGGGCCACACTCCTGAACGTCTCCAACTTTGGAGGTGTTTTTGAAAACTTTCATTTGGTTCTATGAGGTACGTGGGCCGTAGTTTTTTCAAATGCGCTTGTGCTGTTACAGATTTACCTCTCACGTTAGTTTTCCCTCCTACTCCCTAACTTCGTTCGGATGTCTTCGGCTACCGTCGGTCGTTCTATAGTGTATATTAGAAGCATCTTTTCTAAATAATGTAGTATTTTGTAGTAGCCAGAACGCTAAACATGAGCTCCTCTATGGTGATTAATGTTCCTCAACTTTTTGCGGATAAAAGGAAACCAACAAACGAGCGATTTGAATTGTAGGTGCTGACAGAAAATTTGTACAACAATAATTTGGTTACCGATATTGGTAATATTTTTATGTCCAAGGCAAACAGAAGCGGATTGGCGGATTGCACAGGCCAATTACAGAATCATTTTGTGACAATATAATGCTAGAAAAATTTTACGATATTTCTAACGCTGAGCAATCATCTGTAAACAAAAGGATTTTTATTCTAAAAAAGAAATTTGTGACGCATTTAACAGCTGTCTACAGGAAAAGTTTGACAGATTTGTTTCCGTTAGGCATAGTGTTAAAGCAACGTTTCCATTTTCTCTGGAGAGCATGGAATAAAAGAAATTATCGAAAAAGTAGGTCTCGAGCATGTTAACAAAAAAGATATATTAGATGGACTCAAAAAAGATGATTAATATCCTTTTGAAATGGCATATTTAGCAAGGCGGAAGTGTGCAATTATTTAACTGCAAACCATAAAATTTGCTACAAGAATGAATACGAAGAGAACTGCAATATTATAGTTGACAACAATAAAACTGTGGGAATCGTTTGTTTAACATAGCTAATAGCCAATACAAGTGTTACGTTCATTTTCGGCGGTAATTGGTTATTTCATTTACATCGATTCCGTTTTTACTCTTTCATACGCCGAGAACATCCTGTTTACAATAAGTACGCTTTCTACAAATTTTCATTTTAAATTTATTTATTTCGATACGTAAAGTTTATGCTAAAATTAAATAGTGAATACCTTGTTTTAGGTATCCGTTAACTTGTTATACATTACGACCACGAATAATTGATTCTTATGTGATTTCCATCTAAACACTCGTTGAAATGAGGTATTGAACTATCCGATAAAAACCGTGTTTTTAAGTTTTCTAATCTCCTTTTTGGTATGTTGATAACGCGAAGAGCAAAGCTCAAATTCTTGTTCTTTAAACAATTTCAATTTGATTCTGCAGTTCGTCTTTAGATGTATTTCTAAATTACTTATTTCAAGAGCGATACACGTTTTTTTATAAGAAATGTAGATACTGACTGCATCGGTGAATTCTCCTGCGTTATTAATATTAGTAAGACTATCTTTTTAGCTCTTAGCTGGAGGCCAAATTACTTGTTGTGTAGGTCGATTATTTTTTGACGTAAATCAACTGCTCTTGCGTGCAAACCGCAATTACGGTAGTAGCATGGTTATTGCTGACTACCGCGGTGATGCTGTGCTGATTCGCTTCCGATGGCTGGCAAGATAAGTATCCAGACACATGTATGTGACTTGTTTTTTTTTAACATACCAAGGGATAAACCCAATTTGCATCGTGCTGACGAACAAAACACGTTTTTTAAAAAACCCACTTTGAAATTAAATACGCTAATGTTTCTTATGGTAAAATCCTTACCAGAAAGGTTTCTAAATTGAATGCTTTGTTTTTACTTAACCCATCTGCTTATAGGAAAGTATCAGCATTATTATTTGTTACTAGTTAGATTTTTGCATGTTAGCTATGAAATGCGCACTTCGTGGAACAATTATTAAATTTGTCCATAAAGTAAAATTGCTTTTTTTTAAAGAGTAACTTTATTTAATTTTTTTTGCTGTTTAGATAGAAATTTCTATTTTTTTATTGTAAATAGAAAATCGTTGGCGATGTATTTTTTTATGTTGCTAAAACCCCCCTCCCCCGACCCACTCAGCATTGGTAGTTAGCCCGGTATTCCTATCTGACCCGTACGCTGCATAACGTAGCACTTACATCCTCTCAATACGTCTAAATAGTCTTTTAAGGGATTATAGACGTGATCAGCACTGATATAATTTCCAGTTGTATAGTTTTATATTGTCGCTTTCAATCGCGTAATACCATATTGTTTAGTCAAAGTAGACGCGAATGTTTCTCTTAAACGTACATCTGGACAACGTAGAAAATGTAGTATATGATTTCCAAGTTGTTTATTAACACTGGGATTGTTATTTGACACACAAAAAAATACATCGCCAACGATTTTCTATTTACAATAAAAGAAAATAGAAATTTCTATCTAAACAGTAAAAAAAAATTAAATAAAGTTACTGTTTAAAAAAAAAGCAATTTTACTCTATGGACAAATTCAATAATTGTTCCACGAAGTGCGCATTTCGTAGCTAACATGCAATAAATCTAACCAGTAAAAAGGAAGAATAATGCTGATACTTTCGTATAAGCAGATGGGTTAATTAAAAAAAAAGCATTAAATTTAGAAACCTTTTTAGTAAGGATTTTACCATAATAAACATTAGCGTATCTAATTTCAAAGTGGGTTTTTAAAAACGTGTTTTGTTCGTCAGCACGATGCGAATTGGGTTTATCCCTTGGTATGTTAAAAAAAGAAAACAAGTCACATACATGTGTCGGGATACTTATCTTGCCATCCATGGGAGGCGAATCCGCACAGCATCGCCGCGGTAGTCAACAACAACCATGCTACTACCGTAATTGCAACAGCGGTTTGCATGCAAGTGTAGTTGATCTACGTCAAAGAGTAATCGGCCTACATAACAAGCAATTTGGCCTCCAGCTAAGAGCTAAAAAGAGAGTCTTACTAACATTAATAACGCAGGAAAACTCACCGATGCAGTCAAAAAAACGTGCATCACTCTTGAAGTAAGTAATTTAGAAAATACATCTAAGGACGAACTGCAGAATCAAATTAAAATTGTTTAAAGAACAAGAATGTGCGCTTCAAAACTCGCGTTATCAACATACCAAAAAGAAGATTAAAAAACTCGACTCAAGCTTTATCAAATAATAGAATACACTATTTCAACGACTCTTTAGATGTAAATCACATAAGAATCATTTATTTGCGGTCGTAATGTATAACAAGTTAACGGATACCTAAAACAAGGTATTGACTATTTCATTTTAGCATAAACTTTACGTTTCGAAATAAATAAGTTTAAAATGAAAATTTGTAGAAAGCGTACTTATTGTAAACAGGATGTTGTCGGCGTATGAAAGAGTAAAAACAAAATCGATGTAAATGAAATAACCAAATACCCCGAAAATGAACGGAACATAAGTTATACTTTCTAAAGGTGCAAATGCACTCGGTACTACTTGGCAAAATGTGGAGCAAGCTGTCAGACAAGCTATAAAATAGCTGTTGCTTAGTGTATAATAACCTTCTACAGTACGTGTTTTGGGGAAGCAGCAATATAAAAAGGTTGACTGGCTTGCAAATTAAGTTGTTCAAAAGACCAGTAGCAACAGAAAAATTGATAAAGTATGCGCTTTCTGCTTTGTCTTAACTATTTAACTGTAAATTACTTGGAAATTAGTAAAGCAAAAAGAGAGCCAAGCTAAGGTACAAATCCTATACAGGTGCTACATTAAACCATGGTAATACATATTCTATGCCATCTGCAGCAGCATGTTCTACAATCCTAAAAGACATAATTATTTCGAAATCGAGTTTGGCTAATACACATAAATAACATCTAATTCGAAGTTGTAAGACAACGCATAAATATTGGTAGCAAACTCTATCCGTTTATGCTAAAGGAAACTACTCCATAATGCGCGACATAGTCTGTAACTGGGAGAAAAAAGCAGCTGGAATTAGAGGAAATAGTTGCAAAAAGGCGAAAGTTTGACTATATGGAAAAAATTGAGGTGATACGATACAAGGATGTGTTAGACAAAGAACATCTTATTTGAGAAAATGAGGAAGAATTAAAAGATTATTTCATGTGCCGTTAGACCGACTTAGATACATTTGAGTTTTACGCGCTATATGCGTTTGTGGTTAGTAAGAAAGATTCTTTCAGTTTTGTGGACGTTCTTGCGAAAAGAAATGGTACTAAGTTGCTATACTATTTAAAAGGTTTTTTTAAGAACGTATTTATCAAAATGGCAGATGATCTAGACCAACTAAGGAAGGTGGGGTTCGTAAGCTTGGCGTACACCACACGTATAGGGGTTACGCTAAACATTGTATACTTGCCTAGTAAAAACCCTTTCGATTATTTAAAACAGAGTCTTACAACTCATAAGTGTCATATATTCCCAAAAATGATGGACGTACAATTACACAATAGTGTGTAAGAGAATCAGGATTGCCTCCAATACCAACAAGAGGAAATCGAGCAAGCCAACAAGATACGTATGCAGGACATAGTTGGAGAGTTGCGACTAAAAGTTGGAATTTACAAGTTGCAAGATTTACACGACGAAATGGATCTCGTTGTTAATGGAATCAAAAACTTTATGTATAGAAACAAACTTTGCCACAATTTGCAGTTCGAAAATCTCGACGATCTCTACGTATCCAATTATTGGCTACAAAAGGAAATAGAAAACTTGGGCATCGATTTGAATTTTAAATTACGAATAAAACTAGACACAGTTAAAACTATCTCGAACAAACATAAAGAAAGAACAATTTTCTGAGCGTAACTTGGTACTAAAATTAAGTTCTATTTGGTTCAAGCTTGGCCGGCTAAATGTTTTTAAATTATGTTATTTATATATATATATATATATATATATATATATATATATATAATATTAAAATAAAGCTTTCTCTTTATTTTTAGAAGACTGTAACGTTATCGTGACCTTAGAAACGTAGCTAAAACTAGGTAGCCAACAGCATAGCGTTGTGGGTTTTTTATCTATATGAATGCTAGTCTGTAGTATGTTAATTTAATTACTCTAAAGGATATTAATTCAGATAAAAACAATCATATAGGTATATATTAGGTAGTGTTTTTTTACACATATGTAATAAAACATTTTTTTATTCTTTATTCATATTGAGGTGGGACTGTAAATCAGACTGCGCCAGAATTCCGATATAAAACAGTTAAGCAAAAGTTACGTGAATCTGGAATGTAAGGGTTACGTGGGGTGAATCATCTTTGTATCTAACAAAAATAACCAGAATGGTCCTTAGAATTTTCCATGTTAAATCCCATCAGGAAACAGCTTGTGTGCGCTCGTAGTAACATGGCATATCTACTATTAAGTATGTAACCAAATTGGGAAACAGATCTGAATATTATTTTGAATAGGGATTTGCTTTATCCCGAAATGCTAGTTTTTCCGAAGATGACAAAAAGCAATAAAAACGAAAATTGAAAATGGACAAGGAGATCAACATTTCGATGCCACTGCAGCTTTAAAATCTGTACATATTAGGTCTTCATTGACTGACTCTACAATGGACTAGAAAAAGATTGGAAAATATACATTCCTGGAAGGACTGTTCGACTAGTTGATCAGTTAAAACGATTAGGCGACGATGTCATTAGAGACAAAGCGACAGCACAAAGACAAATATATAAAGATGATCTCAAAATCGTATTTTGTCAAAAAAACCCATATACAGTTCTTGCAGGCATAAGTTATATTTTGGAAACCTTTGGTTATCGCAACAACTAAAATAATGCATGAGCTTAAACATTTTCTTACCTCTAACAATAATCTTCTTCGGTTCGTCCCTTTGATTATTACGACTTAAGCCACTGAACGCACCAGAAGACGCTCCTCTGTCAGCACGTACTAACTCACTTAAAAAGTTTATATAACCTATTGCTAATTTTAAAGTGTCCACTTTTGATAGTCTTTTTTCGTAAGGCAACGTAGGTATATGCGCTCGAAGACCTTCGAAAGCGTCGTTGATTGACTGCATTCGTTTACGTTCTCTAAGATTTGCGGCCTGTCTTTGCTGTATTTGTTGTTGAGGGCACCTATTTCGTCTTCGATGTCGAAGTAAACGTCTATAACAAACAAAAATGCACGTTTAGTTTTTGATAATCATAAAAATATGATTGCTTCAAAGGATTTAGAATTTGCTATTGCAAGAAAGCTTAAAAGATTTTAATGTGTAGGCTACCAACGTACAGTCGGGACCACGAAAGAAGGCAGTCACGTGGTCTATGGTATTCCTATTAACTAATATTTATGTATTTCTTAAGTCAATTAGTCATCTATAATATTTTATTTGTTTAATTTGTAACGTGTTCACGTTACCATAGATATAAACTAGATGGAAAAGAAAAAAAAACATTTTGGATAGACAGAATAAATATGGGCATGCCATGTATTTCACGAATAGTTAATGCTAATTAAGTATAACATTTCAAATTTTTGGTTCTATAAAAACAATTCAGATAATAAGATATAACATTAGTTTTTTTAATACATTGGTAACGTAATCATTCAGGACCATGAATTATTTCAAAGCCACAAAGGAAAACATCTATGTTACCAAAGTTACGTATGCGCTTCCCATAGAAATATAAATTATAAATAGACAGTTATCCATACGGTATCCTTGTAGTTAAGCACAAATTACATATCTTACATTGTGGAAACGGAACTTTAAGTGCGGTGAGAATACATTACAAGAAGGGAGAAATGTTATATAACGAACAAACCAAAAAAAAAGTTAAGTGAAGTTGAAGTAAAACACAAATTAAGTCAGAATGGAACAGCTTCAAGAAGTAAACATTAACTTCTCCGAAGAAGAAAATAGTTCGGTGCATGAGCTTTTGATTAACTTCGCTTGCAAGGTAAGGTAAGAAATATTAGTCCGTGCTCAAGGACTTTGGAACTTGTATAGACACCGGTAATAAAAAGCTTTTGTGCCTGCGGGTCAGCTCAGAGAAGTAGTTTTGGTCTGTGTTAAGGGATCTGCTGGTAGCTGGAAAAAATTAAGGAAAATTGATGTTGCTGATCATTCCTTAAATTTATACAACTAAATCGTGTGTACAATATTAACCTTTTTGCGATTTATAATTATTTATACGTGGATTTAAATATAAATTGTAAATTTTATATCAATGTAGTGGGAAATTAATAGAATGCGAAAATGATTATTTTGTTGGAGTGTGAAACATCGACGGAACTAAAGTTAAATTTAAGTATAACATTATCGAGAAATAAAGTTTGAATATTTCTAAAAATTAGGAAATAGGTGTGTATTAATTTTAAAGTATTTTTAATAAACAATTGAATGATGAAAAGGAAACATTGGTATTGAACCATGTTTCTGTGTATTGTTAATTATGGCACTTTCAGAAATAAGATTTAGAATGTCATGTGTATCAATATTAGAAACTGGAACACAGGTGTCATGGTATTATTGATATATTGAATGTTTTTTCTTTAAGATTTATTTAAGTAATACCTGACCAGTTTGATGTTAGGAAATTATGTTTTTTAAGAAAAGATCATTTGTATTCACGACGCAATTAAATAATATTAATACAAGTTAAATCTAAGTTGAATTTTATTTGGACTTATTTATAAACTAGGTAAAAATAGATAATTTTGTGAAAGGATATCCAGTCACCCCAGTGATAAGGTCATATCGTTTTACAATTTTCTTTAATTTGACCAAAATTTAATAAACTTTTTAAAGTGTTGTAGAACATTGTAAAATACAATGTGATAAATTTAGGAAAGCTAAGCAAAGGAGACATATTCGTAATAACCGTCTTGCGTGTAAGAAAAATATCGAATGTATTTGCTGAGAAAAGACGGTTTGCATGCCCCCTCGCCCTTTGACAATAGAATAAGTGAATCAGAAAAGTCAACCTCAAAGTAGTTTTACCATACTAGAAATAGAAGTTTATATAAAATCATTACTTGAAAATATTATATTCATTTACGCTAAATTGTGAATGCAGCAATTCATGAAAGTGAGGTTAGAGGTTTACGTTGGTAAGCTTCGTGTAATAGTTTTTATGACATTATTTATTGTAATCCTCTTCAAGCATAGACTAAGATTGATGTTAATTAAATTAACATTGGTAATCAACCCCAATGTACAGTGTGTCCCAAATTGGATGTATTAAATGGGTAACTTAGTTGTTATTAAAGATACAATAAAACTGTGTGCGCAGTCATGTGCCAACTTTTTGAGATCAATTCAATGGTGAAATCACAAATGAGCGATCTTCTTTTGTTTTCGAGCTATAGCCAAAAATTGATATTTTTAACAATTCTATTAATTCGTATAACTCGTTTGGTTGCAAAAATATCCAAAAATACTGTAGAAGTCTTTTATACGGTTTTTACGTAGAATACAGTGACATACGCAAATATTTAATATTTATAATACTTTTGAGGTTATAATATAGACTTGCATTTTTTTAAATAGAAACCACAATTGGTTGTCGCCTTATTTAAAAGCGCTTTTTGACAGCTTTTTAAAAATATATAGTTTGGTATAATTATTTTTTCAAATGGCCGATTTATTCCATGTTTTTGGTATAATAAAATAATTTATTGTATTGGTAATTTTGGCCGCGAAACAAAAGGTAAACAAAACAAGAGTTTATTATTGTACCACACCACTCTAAGCAACAAAGTTTGAAAGCTAGAAGAATACAATATCATAACTACATATATTACAAAAATTAATATAACTACATCTTAAATTGAAAATTATACTTTCCTATCCACATTTAAACAGTCTATAATCCATGTATGGATACACAAATACATATTCCACAAGAAATAGTCCAATATCGACCAGTCATGAGATCTAGGCGGCCACGGAACAGGTCCAAACGTACCCATCCATTTATTGAGATATTCTCTATTTAAATAATCACCAGTAATTATAGCGTTGTGCGGGGGTGCACCATCTTGTTGGAACCAAACTTTTTGTCTTTTTTCGAGAGGCATGTCCTCCAGTAATTCGTGCAAGTTGGTATACAATATTTCAATATAGCGACAAGCTGAATGATTGTTTTCAAAAATATGGTATTGAAATTTGCCACCAACAATGTAGCAACAAATATTCAAACCATAACGGCTTTGTTGACGCCTCGTATGTTTGATAGGTATTTTCATTCGACCAGCAAGTGCTTCATCAGACCATATAATGTTATTTCCAAAATTGTTAGTAGCAGAACATTTACGGGGATACCATTGACAAAATCGCCTTCTTTTTGAAAATCGTCGGGAAACAAACTATGTATAATTTTATTTTTATAGGGTCGATGTTTATTACGCTTCAATATTCTTGAAGCTGCTGATTTAGAAACACCCACTTCCCTTTCAATTTTCCTACATGATGTTCTTGGGTTTGTTTCACACATGCTATGGTTGAAACAGTAGTTTGCTCTTAATTAAAAACTGCATACTGTTTCGTTCTAGGTTTTTCAAAGCAGCCAAACTGTTGTAAATTACAATCTATCCTTTTAAACATGTTAATATTAGGTTGTTGTCTTTCAGGGTATCTGTATTATTTACAAACGACATAGTAATATTATTTGCTATTAGTTACACAATTACCTGTTAAAATATAAAGTTTTTACTGATAGAGGAATTCTCGCAGACTCAATAAATGCAACTAGCATATCGTATTTTTCGTAATTTTCAAATTTTGCCATTTAGTAACAGACTGATGCTTCACTTACAAACTAACAATACAATTTATTGCATGTGCAATAGATATGATTGAAGCTCGTTGACGTTTGTTATACAAACAATTGTCGTTTTTTGTTTACCTTTTGTTTCGCGGCCAACTATTGATTACCAATATAATAAATTATTTTATTATACCAAAAACATGGAATAATTTGGCCATTTGAAAAGATAATTATACTAAACTATATATTTTTGAAAAGCTGTCAAAAAGTGCTTTTATATAAAGTAACAACCAATTGTGGTTTCCATTTAAAAAAATGCAAGTTTATATTATAACCTCAAAAGTATTATAAATATTAAATATTTGCGTACGCCACTGTATTTTGCGTAAAAAACCGTATAAAAAACTATTACAGTATTTTTGGATATTTTTGCAACCAAACGAGTTATACGAATTAATAGAATTGTTAAAAATATCAATTTTTGGCTATAACTCGAAAACAAAAGAAGATCGCTCATTTGTGATTTCACCATTGAATTGATCTCAAAAAGTTGGCACATGACTGCGCACACAGTTTTATTGTATCTTTAATAACAACTAAGTTACCCATTTAATACATCCAATTTGGGACACACTGTACATTGAATATACGGCAACTAAGACTTTTTGTCCTCTAAACATAACTGTAAAGTGGCCATCTTAAATGTACAATTTAACGTATACCTTCACAATGTTGTAAGTTTTGTTAGAAGCTACTATCTTTTGAAATGTACCACAATGTTCTAGAAAACCACCCGTTACTGGATCGATAGATATAAATCTGTTGAGTTGCGTTACGTTGGTAATAAATTAAATGAGAAAGAAAATATTTAATTTTGAAGGGACAGAAGAAATATCAACGCACCCTGTATAATAGATTTTAAGAATAACTGGTCTTAATTAAGCGTAATATTTCAAATTTTGTTTCTATAAAAGTAATTTAACTAAAAAACTTTAATTTCATAAGATATAACGTAATATTTTTTAAATACATTGTAAAGAAAATAATCTACGACGATGACTTATTTCTAGAAAGCACCGGATATATATTGATGAAATAAATGAAGAAGTTAGAAACGAAAAAATTATATCTGAGACAACTTGCACCAACAATACAAACTACGTACGCGTATACAAAAGTTGTTACGTTGCATTATCGGATGCTAACCACAGTTAATAAAATTTTTATAGAGGCAGAGATTTGACATAACACCTAAGCATTACAGTTGAAAGTTAAGCTCAGAAATTTACTGCCTCCTTAATTTAAAAATTATTTCAATTTCCACTTTTATTATTTCAGGTTGGCCCAGTTAGGCAACCAAAGCTACTCGTACTTTATATAATCCATGAGTCTACATGTTTATATTACAGTTTCTAGTTTCTTATTTGAGCATTTGATAAGAATTCCTGAATATTGCTGGTATAAAATATACGATTGAAGATTATTGTTGGTTCTGTTGCTTTGTTGTAACAATAATTTTGCGTTGACTTTTGACAATGCAACGTTTTTACTAAGACGTTAAAAATTTATATATAGAGTGTACTTCGCGTTTGTCATATATGAAACGCGTGGTTTAAATAAAAATTGTGACTTGTTTCTTCACTGCTATACTATTTATTAGTTATGAACCCAATATACTCTTACAAAATCGAAATACGGGTGTAAATCTATTTCAATATATGTTTTAGGAATTACCAAGAAGAATACTTTATGCTGTAAGATTTGTCCATTAATTCGATGATTGGTATTTAAATGTACTATGATAAATGTGTATTTTTTGGAGTGCTTTTGTGTTTCAGTAGCTTCTATTTAGAATATACTTGGTCTGCATCAATATAGTAAGTAATTAAGTTTGCGTCAATATAGAGTAAGTAATTAAAATTCTGATAATATTTATTATATGTATATTTATGCCGCTCTGTAAATATGATTTGATTTGTTTTTTTCTTTTCGCTACCTTTGTTACACGTAATTTAAGGAAGCATTCCATTACTGATTTCGTTTTTATTACTGGCCCTTTCGTCTTATGGGTAACAAATATTTGGCGCCCAACGTGAGGAGTGTGAGCGTGAGTGTGTAGAGTACGTTTGACCGCTTTAATCGCCTCTTACAACAGGCACATCTTACCGTTGGACTATTATTATCCGGACCCACTCAGAGATGGGTACGAGGCGCTAAACAAAAAAAATATTTAGAAACAAACACAAAATCTGAGAAGCAAATATTAAGGTAAAGCGGAGTAATCATATGAATTGGAGACGCGAGAACTAAGAACGAGGTGTTTGAATTACCAAATGCCTAAGAATATGTCGTAAGAATCGGCGAGCTCGTAGGTCCAGGGAGAAACAACTTTACGGATAGAGAAGGGAACCAGGAATTTAGGAGTGAGTTTGACATTAAAATGTGTGAATCGTCGAACAGAGCGAAATTACAGCGCCAAATAGAATCGCCTAATTAGAAATAAACAGAACGCCGACGGCGATTATAACAGTTATGACTTTTCTGGTAAGCGGCGGAAAGTTTCTTTAGAAGAATATGGGAACGGATTTTTTGAAATGTTCGGGATTAAAGGAAGTATGCTCAGTATCAGGAATGTACATGTCGTTTATCTCGAACAGTTGTCCGAAATAATCGCCGTAGAAGATGTGTTCTCGACCATATAAGGGAAAAAAAGAGTACACAAGTGATTTCGTGTTTCGACGTTCGGATGTCATAGGAACTTTTAGCAAAGTTCACATCCTAGTGATGCTGGTCGTCACGGATATAGGAAGCAAACGTGGTCTTGAGGAAGCGGTTAACACGTGCGGCAGAATTGGTTTGGAAATGATAACGGGCGGTGAAAAGAATTCGGGTGTGATATCGTGCACATAAGGAAGTGAATTTGCGACTGCGGAATTGTACACCGCTATCAGTGATTAGGTGTTTTAGACACAAAAGATAGGCAGATTTGTTCTTCCAGAATTTTTGAAACGACAGCTGCAGTGACGCTGCACAATAAAAGACGAAAGGAAATTTAGTAAAGTAATCAACCGCTACAAAAATATAGGAATGACCTTGGGTAGAACGAAGAAGGGACCTACGATATCACAGGAAATGACTTGGCATGAATAGAATGGTTTTGCCCTAGAAGTAAAGAAACCAGGAAGAGGTAGCTTTTCAACTTTGTGAGCAGCACAAGCAGGACAACATCGGATATAGCGAGCGACGTCAACTCGGAAACAGGGCTAGTAATAGGTTTAGAGGAGGCTAGCAGAAGTTTTGTCACGTCACAGTGACCGGAAGTAGAATGATCTTAGTGAAAGATAATCAGATGTTTACGTTGCTCAAAAGGTAAGACGATTAAAAGTTAACTTAAAGTAGCAAAGTTTTAAGATAGATTCCCAAAATCTAAATACGCGACCTGCGGCATAAGGTTAAACTACTCTTGCAATGGCAGGGCAGATTTTACACATGGAAGGAAGAAGCGGGCGTGCATTTAATGTCATTACAGCCTAGGTAAACGGTTTAAGATACATGTGAGTTTATCCTACAAAGATTTTGGGTTAAGGGAGGTATTTGTTAGCTGGAAAGAAAGATATTGAAATGCTGGAAGTTTCTAGACATCCTGAGAGTTTTAAAGAATTGGAATTTAACAGTGAATGGAATAAGCTTTTATGTTTAGATTTATTAATTATGTACATGCGGGTTGAAACTATAAGTAATTTATATTTATGTAATAGGAAGTTAATCTAAATGAAGGTAATTATTTTGTGAACTAAATCAGCGACGGAATTAGTATATATTGATTCTAAATATAAGTTGTATTGGTGAAATATTGTTTGTAAAGGAGTATTCTTTTATGTATTATTATAACGAGCATTTTTAGAAATGGGATTTTAAATGTCGTATAAATTAATCTTGAAAACTAAAACAATGGTATGATAGTAGTCGTTATTAATTAATGCTTTTTATTTAAAATGTTTGTTAATATTGCCTGGTTAGTTTAATGTTAAATTAGGTTTGTCTTTCTTTAAGGTTAATGTATGTGTATTTATATTTCAGAACTTTATTGTTAATACAGTTTAAGTTTAGGTAAAACTTGATTTGAAGATATTTTAAAGAAAAGTAAAGTATAATGGAATAAATTTAGAAAACTGAAAGCAAAAGAGACCTATTCTGAATAACCGTCTTCTGTTTAGGAATAATATCAAAAAGATTGCTGAAACAAGATGGTTTGACGCTCGTTAATTACAACAAGTGAATATAGTAATGTGGTTTTTCATTTCAGCCATTTTATTTTTATTCTTTTGATTAAAGGTCCCGCATCTTGACCTGAAAAAAATTTGTAGTTAATCTGTATATATAAATCTGTAAATAGAAATAAATAGATTTAAATACTACGCAACGCTGTTTTTATCAAAAACCAAGTATTATCTTTTTTTAACGTTTTATAAATATTTGCCACGTGTAAATACAATATTAAATGTCAACTTTATAGTCCTTAACTGAAGTTTATTGTTATAATTACGAAACAAATCGTGCAATAATAAAAGCTGTTTAAAAATTCGAATTTGTGCACGGTTTTGTGAGCGCATGCACGCACTTCTACGAGGGTAAATCAAAATGTTTTCGGAATTTCGTATAATTAATTCATTTTATTACAAGCAGTTTGACAGTAGTGTAGCTAAAAGTTGGAATGTATAGTGATCAGTTAGCGCGGTGTCGAAGTTCGAGCAAAAGGCAAACATTAAAGGTTATGTGTAGCTTGAGGAAACTTGCTTCAGAGACTTTGTTAGCCTTACAAATAGTATACGGTGACAATCCTTTGAAGAAAACAGTCGTTTACGAGTGGATTTCAAGATTTTGGGGTAGACATAAATCGCTGGAAGACGAAAGTTACAGTGGGATACCTCCACCTCCAGAAACAAAGGAATTATCAAGCAAGTGAAACAGATAATCAAATCAGACCGAAAAATGATCGTCGATGAGTTGGCACAAAAAGTGGGATCTCTGATGGATCCATTTGCATAATCCTGACAGATGATTTAATGATAAAATGTGTCCTTTCAAAATTTGGTCTGGGGCTGCTGAACACGCATGAAATAGAATATCGTCAGTAGACTACGGCCAAATATTTTGAAAAAGCACAGAGGATTCAACGTCTCTTAAAACAATCGTTACTGGTGACGAGACCTGGATGTACGCTTACGACCTGGAGATAGAGATGCAGTCATTAGAATGACGCAAACCTCTTCTCAACTAAAGCAATTGCGCCGTGTCAAATCCATTACAAAAATGATGCTCATTTTGTTTTTTGACAACAAAGGTGTGGTGCATAATAAATTTGTACCACCTGGACCAACTGTTAAATGCCCTTTTTAAGTGCAAGTTTTGAAAAGATTTAGGGATACAATCCGGAAAAAATGTTCCGTCAAATTGCAAGGAGTGTGGTCACTGCATCACAACAATGTTTCCTCCAACACATCGATGGTTGTGCAAAGTTGGCTCGCAGAAAATTAAATTACCACTTATTCACCAACCTGCCTACTCACCGGATTTAGCACCATCTGATTTCCGGTTATTTTCCAGGATCAAAATGGTTCTCAAAGGTAACCCTTTTAACACCTTAGAAGAGATCAAACTAATACCGTGGTTAAACTTCGAAAAATACCACAACAGCAATGGCAGAAGCGGTGGAGCAAGGGTCTGTGTTTTGAAGAACCCACTTTGGAGCCAATTAAGTAAATGTGATAATGTGTGATAATGTGATAATAAAGGGTTACAACAAAATTCCAGGAATTTTTTGACCAACCCTAGTATGTGTGTATGTACATACGTGCATGCATGCTTGCGTGGGTGCGTATGTCAGCAAAACCTTACAGAACAGTTAAATAAAAATATTTCTTTAAACCATGCAAATATTGTTAGTTTCACCCACTTATAAACTATTTGAATAACCATTTCATCAATGCCGACAGACCTGAATATTGTTAATTAAAATTTGCTTGATTTGATTTGGTTTCTCCGTAGTTTTCTCAACATGGAGGAGCTGTAAGTTTAAATAGTTAAAATAGTTAAAACCAATTATATATGAAATTTAATTAATTTTTTCTCCTATTTGGATTTCGATTTAGTTGATATTGTCGAAAGCTTTCATAGTCGGAGTCATTGTAAATATTTATGGTTCCGGGTTGGGACCGTGTCATAAACTAAGGTCGACGTTTCGCCCATTTTTGTAAGAGGCTTCATTAGGACAAGAAAAGAAAATAAGTAATAAAATAAAAATAATATTAAAGATAAGAATGATAATATTAAGTAGACAAGTTAAAGTGTAAAGAGTAGAGTTACTCTTGAACTAGCATACTCACTAGCCCATTCAAAGCCAAAAGGTGTTTTGTGGCGAAGTAACTGGTGAAGGTAGCGAAAGTGATAGTTTATATAGTGCGAGAACTTGATGCATAAGTGATCATGAATAGAGAGGAGTGTTGTAGTGGATCAGTAAATTTACGGTTCCGCTGTTGTGAACATATGCTTGTTTTCCAAATGGGGAAAAGGTAGTAGCCATCGTCTTTGTTTAGATTATTCGAATTTTTATTGATTTCTATGGATTCTCTAATTTTTCTATTGTAGTAAAATGGAATTCTGTCAATTGCTAGAATTCCATTCACTTGTAGTTTTTGCTAGTACAACTATACAAGCTTTTGTTTGTAAAATTTTAAAAACAGCTCTTGCTCCATCAAATCGCAAAATCTTACAATGTGAGTTTTATTACATAACAAGTGATTTATGGTTTTTGTTTATACAGCCGTAGACATACATTTCTGTTGGTAAAATTGTACAGAACAGTTTTTGTTCCGTAAAATATTACTATGCAATTTTGTTAAATAAACAAGTAACTTAGGTGTTTACTATTAGAACCGTAAAATTACTTTTTGTTAGTAAAATCTGTTACATGCCAAATATGGCAATGCAGTATGTTTTAGTTATAATTTATAAATTAATTGCCGCGTATTTTTAAATTAAAAATGCCACTTCCGTCGTCGCGGATAGTCGCGTCTGCACAGAGTGAATGCGGGGATGCGCGAGTGTTGAAAGCAGACATTACGCCACGAGACCTGAAGTAAGCGACTACTATCTGAGTGGTGTGTGTTTTATCTTCTTAAAAATAGGTATGTAGGTTCTTTGTACCTTTACCTTTGTGTACCTGTTACCTAATCCTTTTATTCCCTACAAGTGCAACAGAAGTTACGTTAAGGACGGATGGTAATTTAAAGTTGAACATAACCAAACCCAACCTGCAAATCACCACTAGACCATGAGATTTAAGTTCCGAGATGCCACCACATGAGTAATTTAATTTTATTTAAATTGTGCTTGTAAATTTGACTTAAATAGCGATTGCATCACTTGTAAAACACGTGTCGGTATACGTTACAAAATGGCGGGAATTATACCGTGTAAGGCTATAACAAATAGTTTCAGAACAGCTCTTGTTTCATAAAGTCCTATAATGCAATTTTTGTTTAGTAAACAATTGACATGTGTTTACTAATACAACCATATAACCTTTTGTTTGTAAAATTTTACCGAATGGTTCTCGTTCGATAAAATCTTATAATACAACGTTTGTTTAATAAACAATTACCTTGGCCTGTTTACTAATACAGCCACATTCGATTTTGTCTGTGCATGCAGGTTAGCTCTTGTTAAATAAATGGATAGGCAACTAAATGAAAAATGTTTTGTCTCCAAAACTTTACAGATGCGATTGAATATAAGTAAGCATTTGTTGTTAATTGATTCAAGCATTTTTGTTTAGGTCTGCAAAATTTTATAGAACAGCCCTTGTTAAATAAGTAATAAAATTTCGATCGATGTAAATGTTTTTCTATTATTTCCAGCATTTCCTTTATAGCTTTTCTAGTTATTCCAATTTTCTAGCCTGACACAAACAATTTTAGTCTTGTCGGTACAATTTTAGGTGAAGGGATTGGCTCTTAAGTAATAAAGAGCTGATTGTTTTTTTTTTCAAATGTCACGAATTTGCCCTTTGGAATGTTAGTATTGTAGTGGGCTACTACTACCGCGTTTCACTAATTTAAAACAAGCAATAACAAGAGTCTTTATTACTCACTGTTCACACGTTTAATTAACGGTATATGTCTTATTTATAGATGTTTTCAGTCCAATTAACAATGAAGCTCTATCACACTAATGAATTTACAAGCACTAATATCTTCTTAAACTAAATTCTTAATCATAAATCTATTAACAACACTAACACAACTATTTATTTATTACACTTTTGTCTATTTATGTATTCTACAAGCTGCATGTACATTAGACACGTTTACATAATATAACATTTATGTTTACTCTTGGACTTCCAAAAGCTCAACTATTTAACTTTACACGATATAATTTATATTCGACATTCTCATATAGACTAACTCTGTACTTTATCATCGGTCTTATTTATACCCTGAATTAAAAAGTATGATTCATCTTCCAGTAATTGCTAGAAAATTCTCGGTCCATAGAGAATATACAGTGCTTACGGCGCTTGTGTGTTTGACGGGTTGCCTAATAGTAGCTCGCAACACTGTCCCCTCTTTAAAACCGTTACGTCTCATAACTGTAAATACATTTTGACGCCAATTGGATGACCGATGACGGTATCAGCAGCTATCTCCTCTGGTACATCCACCGCGTCGTTGGAAATAACAGTCAACACTTTTTCCTTGATCTTGGTAGGCAACCGGTTGATAACAAAAAACAAGAACCTGGACATTGGTTCGTTACTCCATTTTCCATCAACTGAGCCTTAAGATTTAGCAAAACCTCCCATAGATGTCCATAACTAGGTCTCTGCCATGAAGAATTTTTGGTGATCAGATAATAAACATAACGATTTTTATCCTGAAGAACCAAAACTTTTCCTACAGTTGGCTGCTGTTGTACTAATTCATCCACACATCCAAACTTTTTCTTGAAAACAACAGCTATTCCTCTTGCCATTTCCAAATCTTGAGCTACGTAATGTGCAAGGAAATACTCTTCTGGTGCTCTAAACAGATCTTGCTGTTTTTCAACAACAACGCCAAATCTCGCCTTAGCGGAACCACCATACGCCGTCATGAAACTCTCAAAATCTACATTTGGCTCATGATTAATAATTCGTCGAACACCATTCTCATTATTCGAACCTTCTTGTTTGTTGCCAACGTAGGATGATAAACGGTCAAAGTGTACCACTTTCGGTTTACCACGGGGAGATCTTCTGACCCGGTACGCTACATCATTAATCCTTTTCATCACTTCGTACGGGCCTTCCCATTGTCTTTGTAATTTTGGCGACAACTCACGTTTTGTGGATTATATAATCACACCAAATCTCCACGTTGATAACCGCCTTCTTGTGCTCTCGTGTCATATTGTGATTTCATTCGATCGCTTGCTGTGGATATTCTTTCGGACGTTTTCGTGAATGCTATTTGATCTTTCACTAAGCTTACTAACGTAATCTTCCCCTGCAAACTCCTCTCCAGGTTTAAATCCAAACTGAAGATCACATGGTAGCCGCAATTCACGTCCTAACATCACGCAAGCGGGAGAGTATCCTGTGCTATCATGTACCGAAGATCGGTACGCCAGTAGAAACAAATGTAAATATTGATCCCAGTCTCGTTGATGTTCAGAGACAACTTTGGCTAGGTACTTTCCTAACGTCCTGTTCATTCTTTCAACCATTCCATCCGATTGAGAATGAAGGGGCGTGGTTCTAGTCTTCCTGATACCAAGATGCTTGCGGACGTGTTGAAACAACGCTGATTCGAAGTTCCGACCTTGATCGGAGTGTAATTCCAACGGAATTCCAAAACGACAAAACAACTCCCTCACTAGTACAGTATTGCCCGAAATAAACAGTACTGAAATTGTAATTGTTTTGTATATTTAAAAAATACATATTATTGACACTTTATTATATGTTCTAAATGTGCACCTCCTCGTTCGAGACAGACTTCATAACGATGTTCTAAGTTTCTGGTCATGTTATTGAATAAGGGTTGTCTCAGGGCTGCGAAGAAGACTCTAACGGCATCCTTTAATTCATCGATGGTTTGTGGTGCCCGTTTGAAAACGGCATTTTTAGCCATGCTCCAAATGTATGCGTCTGGAGGTGTGAGGTCTGGAGAATGTGAAGGATAAGGGAACTCAGTAAATCGTGATATGAATTTGCTTAGAAAATGTTCTTGAAGAAATTGACGAATTGCGGCAGCAGTATGGCAAGTTGCCCCGTCCTACTGAAAAAATTGGTTTCGAAATGCCAAGTTACGTGCACGACAGAATTGACGTAGATCAGGGATAAATCGTGTTAAAATTTGTCTGTACCTCTGTTGATTAAGTGTGACTTGCCTACCATTCTCTTCGATAAAGTACGGACCAATGATTCCGTGTCCGGAAACAGCACACCAGACACTCACTTTTTCACTATGTAAAGGAACCTCTTGAACCTCATCGGGTCTGGCAAAGCCCAGAAATCGATTTGTGCGACGATTCACATAGCCTGACAAGTGAAAATGTGCTTCGTCTGAAAACCAAACATTTTCAAAATTCAGGATTTTCATACTGTAACGCGAGAATTCTGGCGCAATATTCCACTCTACTGCGATAATCCCGAGGATGTAGTTGTTGATGTACCTGAATCACATACGAAAATGTACCCAGCTCCTTCAGGATTCTTTGAAAGGAAGTTCTTTTAAATCAAGTTGTAACGCTGTCCTTGCCTGGCTGACTTTCGGATTTTCTAAGATTTGCTCAAAAACACGTTCATGGTTATTGTTGTTGTTAACTATCCTGGGACGCCCGAGTTTCCTTTTCGTTGGCACAATACACTACCTGTATTTCTAAACTTTTCAATAACCTTCAAAATTACAGCATTACTTGGAGAACGTTTATTAAACCTTTGTGTGAATTGATCAGACACGTATAGCAAACTTGCACCATTACGTCGGCCGATTCCGTATGAACGAAAATAATACTCTACCAGAAACACTTTCTCCTCTGTACTTAACACCATTTTTAACAATTAGGCCTTACTAATTACTTGTTTGAGGTTTACTTGACAGGTCTATACTAGCTAACTTGAGTGTGACAGCGCACGCATAAAAACACCGCCAACTTAGTTTCAGTACTGTTTATTTCGGGCAATACTGTACATCTGCAACCGTCTCGGCTTCTTGGTTAGGTATAGCATATGCCTCCGGCCATTTGAAAAATAATCCATTGCAACCAAGATGTACTTATTTCCTTTCTCTGATTCAGAAAACGGACCAGCTATATCAATGGCTACCCTCTCAAAAGGATTTCCCATGTTATACTGTCTCATTGGGGCTTTCCGTTTTGTGACCGGGCCATTTGCAGAGGCACACAACTCACATTTTCGGCACCACTCCTTCACATCTTCTTTGCAGTTCACCCAATAGAATCTTTTTCTCACTCTTTCGAGAGTTCTTTTCACGCCAAAGTGCCCTCCGGAAATACGATCGTGCCAGTGCTGCAACACTTCCGGCACTCTGCTTCTCGGCACTATCACTTGGAGTCTCTCAGTGCCATCTTCACATTACAGGCGTCGTTTCAAGATTTTATTTTCAATCACCAAGAAGTCCCACTGTGCCCAGTATGTCTTCAGGCTCCTACTTGAAATACTAATTTCTTTCCAAGCTGGTCGTTGTCCTCTACTTTTCCACTCAATAATACGTCCCAATTCGGCATCATTCTCTTGGTCTTCTCGTATTCTTTTGGTTTGCCAAGTATCATCGCTTACCGTCATTCTATGAATGACACTTATTTTCTCTTACATGTTGGAGCAATGATTGCAGTCTGCTGGACAAGGTCTCCTTGACAGAGCGTCTGCATTCCGATGGCTAGTTCCTAGACGGTGTTCTGTGTCAAAGTCATATTGCTGCTGTTCAACCGGTTGTTTTATTGGTTGAGTACGGTATCTCTGTATATGACTAACCTCACCGCAGCTCCAGCATCGCAGACCCCATCTCTGCGGTCGTTGATACAACGCACCGTTTAGGAGATATTCATTTTTTATTAAGTTGTAATATTTAACTACTTCTTTGATCCCCATTCAAATCGCCTAATATTTTTATGTAAAGTTTGACTAAGAAATATTTTAGTATTTACCGCTAGTTGATACAACGCACCGTTTAGGAGATATTTATTTTTTTTATGTTGTGGTATTTAACTAACCACTTCATCCCCTTTCGAATTGCCTGATATTTTTGTGGAAGGTATCTATTGGTCTAAGGATTGTTCTGCAGTTCACCGCTACTTGATACAATGCACGTTTAGGAGATATTAATTTTTTATTATGTTGGGTATTTAACTACCCCGTTCGGTCCCTTTCGAATCGCCTGATATTTTTATGGAAGGTACCTATTGGTCCAAGGATTATTCTGCAATTTACCGTTAGTTGATAGAACGCTCCGTTTAGTAGATATTCATTTTTTATTATGTTGTGATATTTAACTACCCCCTTGATCCCCTTTTAAATCGCCTAATATTTTTATGTAAAGTACCTATTTGATTAAGAAATATTTTAGTATTTACCGCTAGTTGATACAATGCACCGTTTAGGAGATATTCATTTTTTATTGTGTTGGGGTATTTAACTAACCTCTTCATCCCCTATCAAATTGCCTGATATTTTTGTGGAAGGTATCTATTAAGGATTATTCTGCAATTCACCGCTACTTGATACAATGCACCGTTTAGGAGATATTCATTTTTTATTATGTTGTGATATTTAACTAACCTCTTCAACCCCTTTCAAATCACCTGATATTTTTGTAGAAGGTATCTATTGGTTTAAGGATTATTCTGCAATTTTCCGTTAGTTGATACAAAGCTCCGTTTAGTAGATATTCATTTTTTAATATGTTGTGATATTTAACTACCCCCTCATCCCCTTTCAAATCGACTGATATTTTTATGTAAAGTATCTATTTGTTTAAGGAATATTTTGGTATTTACCGCTAGTTGATACAATGCACCGTTTAGGAGATATTCATTTTTATTATGTTGGGGTATTTAACTACCTTTTTGATCCCCTTTCAAATCGCCTGATATTTTTATGTAAAGTACCTATTTGATTAAAAAATATTTTAGTATTTACCGCTGGTTGATACAACGCACCGCTTAGGATATATTCATTTTTTATTATGTTGAGGTATTTAACTAACCTTTTAATCCCCTTTCAAATTGCCTGATATTTTTGTGCAAGGTACCTATTGGTCCAAAGTTTATTCTGCAATTTACCACTAGTTGATACAACGCACCCTTTAGGAGATATTCATTTTTTTATTATGTTGAGGTATTTAACTAACCTTTTAAACCCCTTTCAAATTGCCTGATATTTTTGTGGAAGGTATCTATTGGTCCAAGAATTATTCTGCAATTTACCGCTAGTTGATACAACGCACCGTTTAAAAGATATTCATTTTTTATTGTGTTGAGGTATTTAACTACCTCCTTCATCCCTATTCAAATCGTCTGATATTTTTATAGAAGGTGCCTATTGGTTTAAGGACTATTCTACAATTTACCGCTAGTTGATACAACACACCGTTTAGAAGATGTTCATTTTTCATTGTGTTTGGGTATTTAATTACCCCCTCCAACCCCTTTCAAAACGTTTGATATTTTTGTGGAAGGTACCTATTGGTCCAAAGTTTATTCTGCAATTTACCACTAGTTGATACAACGCACCCTTTAGGAGATATTCATTTTTTATTATGTTGTGGTATTTAACTAACCTTTTAATCCCCTTTCAAATTGCCTGATATTTTGGTGGAAGGTATCTATTGGTCCAAGAATTATTCTGCAATTTACCGCTAGTTGATACAACGTACGGTTTAGAAGATATTCATTTTTTATTGTGTTGAGGTATTTAACTACCTCCTTCATCCCCTTTCAAATCGTCTGATATTTTTATAGAAGGTACCTATTGGTTTAAGGACTATTCTGCAATTTACCGCTAGTTGATACAACACACCGTTTAGAAGCTGATCATTTTTCATTGTGTTTGGATATTTAACTACCCCCTCCAACCCCTTTCAAAACGTTTGATATTTTTGTGGAAGGTACCTATTGGTCCAAAGTTTATTCTGCAATTTACCACTAGTTGATACAACGCACCCTTTAGGAGATATTCATTTTTTATTATGTTGGGGTATTTAACTACCCCCTTCGCACCGTTTAGGAGATACACATTTTTATTGTGTTGAAGTATTTAACTACCCCCTTGATCCCCTTTCAAACCGTCTTAATTTTTATGTAAAGTACCTATTTGTTAAAGGATTATTTTGGTATTTACCGCTAATTGATACAACGCACCCTTTAAAAGATATAAATTTTTTATTGTGTTGGGATATTTAACTAACCCCTCATCCCTTTTTCAAATCGCCTGATATTTTTATGGTAGGTACCTATTGGTCTAAGGACTATTCTGCAATTTACCACTAGTTGATACAACGCACTGTTTAGGAGATATTCATTTTTTATTATGCTGGAGTATTTAACTACCCCTTTCAATCCCCTTTCTAATAGCCTGATTATCTTATGTAAAACACCTATTTGTTTAAGGAATATTTTGGTAATTACCGCTAGTTGACACAATGCATCGTTTAGGAGATTTTCATTTTTCATTATGTTGGGGTATTTAAATATCCCCTTCATCCCCTTTCAAATCTACTGTTATTTTTATGGAAGGTACCTATTGGTCTAAGGAGTATTCTGCAATTTACCGTTAGTTGTGCGTTGTGCACCGTTTAGGAGATATTCATTTTTTATTATGTTGGGGTATTTAACTACCCTTTACAACCCCTTTCAAATCGCCTGATATTTTTATGTAAAGTACCTATTTGTTTAAGAATTACTTTGCAATTTATGGCTAGTTGATACTACGCACCGTTTGGATGAAGAATGATTTTCCTGTTCCCATCTTGAAGCAACCCCTGGTTTGGAGGTTGATTTTCTTTTGCTATATTTGGGGATTAATCTACCCTGCCATGTTCCTTCCGTGTGGATTGATTTAGTGCGTCGGCTTTTTAGTAGTTTTAATGTTTTTTAACGTTGTTTCAGTGGTAGAAGGACTTGGTTTTAATTTTAAGTTTTTCCCATATAGGTACTGATTTGGTTCATGGAACTGGGCGGGATTAAAAATAAATGTAAATATGAATCTGAATGTAACTTCAGCCACATGTTTTTATGCACAAAATTTCATACTACGATTCTTAAACAGTAGAATCGTCCGGTGTTTACTAATTAACCATTTTTGTTTTTATCCACAAGTTATACTAAATAGTTTTGTTAGTTAAAAATTAGAATGTCAACTAGCGCAGGATCTTTTTCTACTAAATTTCACAATCCCGCCCTACGTAATAAAAGAGATGTTGAATATTTTTGAGGCAATATTTGACAAAGAAACCTTTTGTGTAATAAAAGACACTAAATCTTAAAATTTCCTGAAATCAATTTTTATTTTTAGGGTTAATTTATCATATTATTTGGGTTAAAAGTCGAATTATTAAAAATAAGTTATTGAAATAATTGAAATTGACCCCAATTTCGTTTAATTTTATATTAACAATATAATTAGAAAAGAAAATCGATGGGGGTTGTTTGCTAGTTCTCTTTAGAATAACACGTTAATTTACTTACTCTTTAGAACTAGATGAACTGTTTTCTTGATCACTACTAAACGAATAGTTCGAACCTAGAGAGTCACTACTATTATCATCATAAAGAAAAAGATCACTATTTGTAGAACTGGAACTACCACTACCGTTCGTATTACTACTAATAAACGCTCCGGGTTCAAAAAAGAACTGTCTATTCACCTCCAAATCCATGTTCTCCATGTTAAACATATTTCACTTAAGGTTTGATTGCCATTTTAAGCGTATTCACGTGACTAGTAATTGTTAAGGGGATGTTTTTATTATTAATGTAAACAGCGCCGCGTGCTGCCACACGAGCTTTTGTCATAGACACGTGTAGATAACTAAAGTGCTTCCGGATTTCTCCGGGTAAACCTCAAAATCCAGTTGTCATTGGAAACGCCTGCTGGAATAGTTTATTGGGGATGTTTCTCCGCCCTTTTCTGCGAGTACTAGCGAATGATGGCGAATAGCCATTGGATTTTATTTAAATTTAGAGAATTTTTGCTAATTTTGGCTTGATGATGCGAGGTTTCGTTGTTTCAAGTCTTTAGTGTCATAAAGATAAAATGATTTAGTCAGGTGTGTTTGTTCTGGGTGAGTAAATTGGTACACGTGCACGTTAACACAATCTTTTACGTGTTATCTTTTTATCGCAATTATGTACTTTTAATGAAGTTTGTATTGTCGCATATTTAAAAACGGTTTTAGGAAATTTTATTAAAGTACTGAAGGTTAGTAAGTTGGCAAACAATTCGACAGACAAAAAAATCTCCCGAAAGTGCAGCGGTGGACGTACAGCTTCATTCGAAGAAAATAATTCCACCCAATTAATAAATCTGTAATTAGTAATATAACTGCAAGGAAAATTTAAAAACACCCTTCTAAGGTGACATTGTCGATTAACTCAACGCAGCTGTATATTTTATTTAATTTTTAAATTATGGCCTACGAGGTTATTTTTCATAATCTAGAAAAACACCGACGTGAACTTAGCAGTTAATTTCCAACAGCGACTTTATGAGTTTTGCCCAACGCACAGTGATGTCGGGAAAGAAGGATAAACACAAACACCCTGCTCAGCAGCAAATTTCAAAGCACATTAAGTCGCATAAAATGCTCTGCTAACTCAATTTTAAGTAATCTATTTATAATGCCACAAATTCAAATTATGAAGTACTTTATTAACTATTCTTGAGCGAATTTATAACTTCATACACCTGCAGTCCCACTTACTAAAAAAGTTTGTTTCACAGATTTTTATTTATAAAACTCAATTATTAATAACATACAAAAGAACAATTTAAAGTATAAATATTTATGGTTCCGGGCTGGGACCGTGTCATTTTATAGGCTAAGGTCGAGGTTTGGCCCACTTTTGTAAGGGGCTTCATCAGGACAAGAAAAGAAAATGAAATATAAATATAAAATAATAATAAAAAAAATAAGAATAATAAAATATTAATTAGACAAGTGTAAAGAGTAGAAAAAGTATGAAAAGTTACTTCTGAACTAGCAGATAAACCAAAAGGTGTCTTGTGACAAAGTAACTGGTGAAAGTAGTGAAAGTGGTGGTTTATATAGGGCGAGAGCTTGATGCTTGAGTGATCATGAATAGAGACGAGTATGTAACACTGTCTTTCGAAGACAAAATAGGTAGAAGTTACGCATTTTTCAATGAGCGTGGCCAGGTACTCAAATTGGTTTTTTGAGGTAGGAGTTGTTTAATAATGGAGACAGTGTCTATAACAGGTACGTAAGTAAATAGGGATGTTACGTCAAAACTGACTAGTATAACATTAGGGCCTAGTTCAATAGTTGCAATTAGTTCTATAAAATGAGTGGAGTTTAAAACATGAGTAGGGCTGTTGCCGGAATACGATTTTAAGAAATTTGCCAGGTATTTTGCCAGCTGGTATGTTGGTGAATCAATTGTGCTCACTATCGGACGGAGGGGGACATCAGGTTTATGGACTTTAGGAAGTCCGTACAAGAAAGGTGATTTAGATTCGCGAGATATTATGCGTTTTTTATAGCATTGGGAATACTAAAGGATTTGATAAGTGTTGAAATTTCCTGTTCAAGTTTTGAAGTGGGGCCTTTGGTTAAAGGAGTGTAGGGACCGTTTTGTAATAATTGTGTAACAATTTTTTTTGATGACTGCAAATCCTCTAAAATTATTCATTAAGTACGCTGCATTGTCTATTTAAATAAACAATAAAATCAGGCAGTGTAGATAAATATTTAGATCGAGACAGAGTAGCCCAATCACGAGCCGAAAACGATTCAATAAAACTGGGTTAGTTACTATTAGTAAACGTTGATCGTTTGAATAGAATCATCAATGTCAGGCGATTTTGATGTTACTTGTGCGCAATGAGCAGACGATTCACTCTGGCACGACCATTAGATAAAGAAGCACGATGCAGTTGCACTGGGTCCTCGCCAGCAACCTTCGTGTAGCGATAGGCGTTGCTGCTTAGTCAGGTGCAAGATACACTTGATTTACGGTGTATTTAAATAATGGTATACAGATTAATTTATTGTCAAATAAAACTAAATAATTTTGTTATAGCACTCAAACGTTCTATGATAATTTTTTGTAAGATAGCATTCAAAAGCTCTATGAATTTTTTTGTATGATAGCATTCAAAAGCTCTATGAATTTTTTTGTAAGATAGCGTTCAAACGCTCTATGGATTTTAATAATGAATTGTCCAAATTTGTTAATTTTGATTTTACTAAATTTATAAAACGTGTTTGGAGGATTTTCTAGTTATGGTCTTATAGAATTTCCAATAATAATTTTATTAAAGTTTGCTCTTTGTAATTATCAAGTTTATTATTCGTAACGTAATTGTAATAATGTTTATTCTGGACATTCAGTAAAGATAAGTGCGACTTTACAAGTTCAAATACCATATTTAATTTTTCGAATCACCGTTAAATTAACTGTCTTTAAAACAAGTTGAAAAATGTTGAAAATGATGTGTTTTGGATAGCCTGTTTTATGGTTTGGTTTTGTTTCGATTTGCAAAGATGAGATGCATTTCACGTTCGTGTAAATGGTTCCAGTAAAGTTCCAGTATATTACGCAATAAAATGTGGACAGTAAGTTGACGTCAGTTGTTTGTCAAAGGATCGCATGCCAGCACATCTGGTCCCAATAATATAATTGTTTAAATGTAGCTTAGAACAATACTTTTCAAGGTAAGCTTTTTTATCACTTTGACATGACGACAGCTGTTCGCCTATCTTGACAACGAGGCAGATTGTCGAAAACAACATTATAACAATCGACGATTTTTGTTTTACTGTGTAATTATGAAAATTTTTTCTGTTTAGAATTTATCACAGTTTGAACTAAGGGTTATGCATGTTATTATTATCAATGAATATGAATACCTTAATTTAATCCTAATAAAATATTTCATATAAATTCAATCATACCTTAAGTAATTATGAGAACTAAAATTATTAGACTTTGAAATTTTAATACACACTTGTAAACCAAGGTAACAGATCTGGAATTTTGGGTGATTAATTTGGAAAACCTTGTGAAAATGTTTGATGCATTATTGATATTTTTAATTCTTAGTAGAGACAGTCATAATTTTCTCATGCAATAATTGTGTTGAAAAAATTTAACTACCTTTGAGATGTATGTTTTATACATAAAATTTTAATACTTAGACTGAAATATTTAATTAAAGAACAACCATTTAATTCATTTGAGTAATTGTTTTATTTTGAACAAGGAGTTCAAGAATCGGATAATTAAATCAAGAGGTAATAAAGCATAAATATCCTCTACAAAATTAATGTTTTTAGCCCTCACTTGACTAAGGAGCACTAATAGCACTTTCAAGAATTTTAATATCTAAATTTGTGTTTATAATAGTGTTCACATAATTTATATTAGTAGCTATTCTTTTTCTTTATAGTATAAGGTAACAAGAGTACTCCTCATGTGTCCTTCTTTACAGCTCCTGCTTAGGCAGTAAATACGATATTTCTCTCTAAAGACTTCCAAGTCGCCCCTTAGGGCAAACCCGTGTTTAGAAAATTTAAGGACTTGGTGGCGCCCCTCTTGCACCCCTATTTTAGTATTATTACAGTCAGTAAGTGAATAATGTTTTTGTTATAAAACCCACTACCACTCCTCATAAGCTCTACCCGAAAAATATACCTCTAGCTTAGTCGGAAGATAGTTGGGATTCCATCATCTTAAAGAGACCATAACCTCAAGTTCACTTGAGTACACCACAAGATCTCCTTGTTAATTATAATTGGTTAATCTTTACTTTGTATTCTGTACGGTTTAGAATTACAGTCGTATTACCTTTATCTGCAGGAAGTATAACAATTTGCTTGTTCGTTTATAAGTGTTTTAAGGCCGTCATTTCTTGCTTTGTCACGTTTTTATTAGGAGTTTTGGCATGTCGGAGACATTTAGTTGTTTCAAAGCGAATTAGGTTAGGCTTTCACGGCCGGAGTCATTATAAATATTTATGGTTCCGGGTTAGGACCGTGTTATTTTATAGTCTAAGGTCGACATTTCGCCCAATTTTGTAAAGGGCTTCATCAAGACAAAAAATAAAATGAAATATAAATATAAAATAATAATAAAAATAAGAATGATAAAATATTAATTAGACAAGTATAAAAAGTATAAAGAGTATGAAGAGTTACTTCAGAACTAGCAGACTCACCAGCCTATTTAAGCCAAAAGGTGTCTTGTGGCAAAATAACTGGTAAAAGTAGCGAAAGTGGTGGTTTATATAAGGCGAGAACTTGCGTGAGTGATCATAAATGAAGAGGAGTGTGTAACGGATCAGTTTTGACGTAACATCCCTATTCAATAACGTACCTGTTATAGACACTGTCTCCATTATTAAACAACTCCTATCTCAAAAAAACGAATTTGAGTACCTGGCCATGCTCATTGAAAAATGCTTAACTTCTACCTATTTTGTCTTCGACAGACAGTTTTACAAACAAACGTCTGGCATACCCATGGGTTCACCTCTATCCCCTATTTTGGCCAAAATATTCATGGAGCCTTTGGAATCCATGGCTCTAGAATCCGCAGACCTTAAACCAAAAACTTGGCTCCGTTATGTAGATGTCACTTTTGTAATCTGGCCCCATGGACACCAAGCGCTTTATAATTTTCTAGATCACATAAACAATCAACATAAAGATATTAAGTTTACTGTAGAAATTGAAAAGAACGGAACTCTGCCATTCCTTGACGTTCTGGTGGGGCGTCAACCCAACGGACGACTAGATCATTCCGTATACAAAAAATCAACACACACAGACAGATACCTACATGCGTCATCACATCATCATCCGTCACAAAAATCATCAGTCTTATAAAAACGGCTATCGCAACTCAAATATTGGCAGAGTAATAAACCGGCATCTGCATCTAACACGAACCCCCAAACCACGCTGTAATCCCGATACACGATCTTTAGCAATCCTTCCATATATACACAGAGTAACAGACCGAATTGACAAATTTCTATCTAAACACAACATCGAAACAATCTGTAAGCCAGCAAATAAAATTTCACAAATATTGAAAACAGTCTTAAAGCCCCAGGCGTATATAGTATACCTTGCAACTGTGGTTCAGTGTACATAGGAGAAACAGAACCTTCAGTGCAGACTAGACTAAACGAGCATAAGCGATGCTCAAGAACAAGTCGGTACAATCGCTCAACAGTGGCCGAACACCAACATGAAACAGGCCATACCATTAACTTTGACAAGACGAAACTAATTACCAGAATTCCATTTTTCAGGAAATCCATAGAAATCATTAAAAATTCTAACAATTTAATCAAAGACGATAGCTACTACTTTTCTCCCATTTGGAAAATGAGCCTATGTTCACAAATGCAGAATAGTAACGTACACTGATCCGTTACACACTCCTCTCTATTCATGATCACTCAAGCATCAAGTTCTCGCCCTATATAAACCACCACTTTCGCTACTTTCACCAGTTACTTTGCCACAAGACACCTTTTGGCTTAAATGGACTGGTGAGTCTGCTAGTGCAGAAGTAACTCTTCATACTTTTTATACTTTTACACTTGTATAATTAATATTTTATCATTCTTATTTTTATTAATATTTTATATTTATTATTTATTTTCTTTTTTGTCCCGATGAAGCCCCTTACAAAAGTTGGCAAAAAGTCCTTAGACTATAGAATGACACGGTCTTAACCCGGAACCATAAATATCTATAATGACTCCGGCCGTGAAAGTCTCCGACAATATCCAATATAAAATAAATAACATAAAACATTTTAAAAAGGAATTCGGATTTAAACTCGAGTATAAACTCTTATTCTAATATACTAAATATTTACAAAACTATATAGAATGAAAAAGATTTAAAAAAATTACACACAATATGCGCACCAAGCCCCAAATAAAAGTAACACACCCACAGTTTAGGCAAAAGTTGAATACCACCTCAAATTTCATAGTTTAAAGTTATCGATTCAGAGTTAACTATCAAAATTCGTACTATGCTTTTCAAAACTGCGTTGCTCCGACCCGATTTAACCTCTTTAGAACAATTCGTAACAAGCCCCAAATAAAAGAAACACACCCGCAATTTAGGCAAAAACAGAATACCATGAACAAATCTTCGAGTTTAAAGTTGTCGATTTAGGTCTAACTATAAAAATTTATAACCGTTTTTTTTAATTCGTAAGTAGGACCCGATTCAAACTCTTTAGGACGATCCGTAGCAAACCCCGAATAAAAGAAACATACCAGCAATTCAAGCAAAAACAGAATACCAGGAGCAAATGTTCGAGTTTAAAGTTGTCGATTTAGGTCTAACTATAAAAATTTATAACCGTCTTTTTTTAAATTCGTAGATCGAACCCGATCCAAACTCTTTAGAACGATCCGTAGCCAACCCCGAATAAAAGAAAGATACCTGCAATTCAGGCAAAACAATACCACTAGCAAATCTTCGAGTTTAATGTTGTCGAATAAGGTCTAACTATAAAAAATCATAACTGCTATTTTTTAAATTCGTAAATCGGATCCGATCTAAACTCTTTAGGACGATCCACAGCAAACCCCGAATAACAGAAACATACCCTTAATTCAGGCAAAAACAGAATAGCACGTGGAAGTCTTTAAGTTTAAAGTTGTCGTTTCTGTGCTAACTATCAAAATTCGTACTGTTTTTTTTTAAACTGCAGGGCTCCGACCCGATCCAACTTCTTTAGGACGATCCCTAACAAGCCCCCAATAAAAGAAACTCTCCCGCAATTTAGTCAAAACAGAATATTACGAGCAGATCTTAGAGTTTAAAGATGTCGATTCAGGTCTAACTATAAAAACTCATAACCGTCTTTTTTAATTTGTAGGTCGGGCCCGATTTAAACTCTTTAGGACAATCCGTAGCAAGCCCTAAATAAAAGAAATATGGCCGCAATTCATGTAAAAACAGAATACCACAAGCAAATTTTCGAGTTTAATGTTGTCGATTAAGGTCTAAATATAAAAATTTATAACCGCTTCTTTTTAATTCGTAGGTCTGACCCAATCTAAACTCTTTAAGACGATCCGCAGCAAGCCTCGAATAAAAAAAACATATCCGCAATTTAGGCAAAAACAATACTATGAGCAAATCCTCCAGTTTAAAGTTGTTTTTTTTTAAATCCGTTGGTCGGACCCGAACCAAACTCTTTAGGAAGATCCGCAGCAAGCCCCGAATACAAGAAACATACCCATAATTTAGACAAAAACAATACCATGAGCAAATCTTCGAGTTTAAAGTTGTCGATTCAGGTCTAACTATAAAAATTCATTACCATTTTTTTAATTCGTAGATTGGACCCGATTCAAACTCTTTAAGACGATCCGTAGCAGACTTCGAATAAAAGTAACATACCCGCAATTCAGGCAAAAACAGAATACCACAAGCAAGTCTTCGAGTTTAAATTTATCGATTTAGGTCTAACTATAAAAATTCATAACCTTTTTTTTTTAATTTGTAGGTCGGACCCGATCCAAACTCTTTAAGACGATATGTAGCAAGCCCCAAATAAAAAAATATACCCACAATTCAGGCAAAAATAGAATACCACGAGCAAATCTTCGAGTTTAAAATTGTCAATTTAAGTCTAACTATAAAAATTCATAATCTTTTTTTTTAATTCGTAGGCCGGAACCGATCCAAACTCTTTAGGACGAACTGTAGCAAACCCCGAATAAAAAACCTTACCCGCAATTCAGGCAAAAACAGAATACCACGAGCATTTCATTGAGTTTAAAGTTGTCGATTCTGGCCTAACTATCAAAATTCGTACTGTTCTTTTTTAAAACTGGGTAGCTTCGACCCGATCCAACCCCTTTAGGAGAATCCTTAACAAGCGCCGAATAAAAGAAACACATTTGCAATTTAGGCAAAAACAGAATACAACGAGCAAATCTTCGAGTTTAAAGTTGTCGATTTAGGTCTAACTATAAAAATTCATAACCATCTTTTTTTAAATTTGTAGGTCAAACCCGATTCAAACTCTTTAGGGCGATCCGTAGCAAGCCCCAAATAAAAAAAAAAATACTTGCAATTCAGGCAAAAATAGAATACCGCGAGCAAATCTTCGAGTTTAAAGTTGTCGATTCAGGTCTAACTATAAAAATTCAATACCGTTATTTAGGTCAAACCCGATCCAAACTCTTTAGGACGATCTGTAGCAAGCCCGGAATAAAATTAACATAGCCGCAATTTAGACAAAAACAATACCATGAGCAAATCTTCCAGTTTAAAATTATCGATTCAAATCTACCTATAAAAATTTATAACCGATTTTTTTTAATTCGGAGGTCGGACCCCATCCAAACTCTATAGAACCATCCGTAGCAAGCCCCGAATAAAAAAAGCATACCCACAATTCAGATAAATACAGAATACCACGAGCAAATCTTCGAGTTTAGAGTTGTCGATTTAGGTCTAACTATAAAAATTCATAACCATCTTTTTTTAAATTTGTAGGTCAAACCCGATTCAAACTCTTTAGGGCGATCCGTAGCAAGCCCCAAATAAAAAAAAATACTTGCAATTCAGGCAAAAATAGAATACCGCGAGCAAATCTTCGAGTTTAAAGTTGTCAATTCAGGTCTAACTATAAAAATTCAATACAGTTATTTAGGTCAAACCCGATCCAAACTCTTTAGGACGATCTGTAGCAAGCCCGGAATAAAATTAACATAGCCGCAATTTAGACAAAAACAATACCATGAGCAAATCTTCCAGTTTAAAATTATCGATTCAAATCTACCTATAAAAATTTATAACCGATTTTTTTTAATTCGGAGGTCGGACCCCATCCAAACTCTATAGAACCATCCGTAGCAAGCCCCGAATAAAAAAAGCATACCCACAATTCAGATAAAAACAGAATACCACGAGCAAATCTTCGAGTTTAGAGTTGTCGATTCAGGTCTAACATTAAAAATTCATTATCTTTTTTTTTTAATTTGTAGGTCGGACCGGATCCAAACTCTTTAGGATGATCCGTAGCAAGCCTCGAATAAAAGATACATACCCGCAATTCAGGCAAAAGCAGAATACCACGAGTAAATCTTTGAGTTTAAAATTGTCGATTCAGGTCTAACTATAAAAATTCATAACCGTTTTTTCTTTAATTTGTAGGTCGGACCTGATCCAGACTCCTTAGGACGGCCCGTAGCAAGCCCCAAATAAAACAAACATACCCCCAATTCAGGCAAAAACAATGCCATGAGCAAATTTTGGAGTTTAAAGTTTTCGATTCAGGTTTAACTATTAAAATTTATAATCGTTTTTTTTTTAAATTCGTAGGTCGGACCCGATCCAAACTCTTTAGGACGATCCATAGCAAGCTCCGAATAAAATAAACATACCTGCAATTCAGGAAAAACGATACTATGGACAAATACTCGAGTTTAAAGTTTTCGATTCAGGTCTAACTATAAGAATTCATAACTGTTTTTTTCTTAAATTCGTAGGGCGGACACTATCCAAACTCTTTAGGACGATCCGTAACAAGCCTCGAATAAAGAAACATACCCGCAATTTAGGCAAAAACAGAATATCACGAGTAAATTTTTGAGTTTAAAGTTGTCGATTCAGGTCTAACTATAAAAATTCATAACCGTTTTTTCTTTAATTTGTAGATCGGACCTGATCCAGACTCCTTAGGACGATCCGTAGCAAGCCCCAAATAAAACAAACATGCCCCCAAATCAGGCAAAAACAATACCATGAGCAAATTTTCCAGTTTAGCGTTTTCGATTCAGATTTTACTATAAAAATTTATAATCTTTTTTTTTAAATTCGTAGGTCGAACCCGATTCAAACTCTTTAGGACGGTCCATAGCAAGCTCCGAATAAAAGAAACATACCTGCAATCCAGGAAAAACAATACTATGGGCAAATACTCGAGTGTAAAGTTTTCTATTCAGGTCTAACTATAAGAATTCATAACTGTTTTTTTTTATTCGTAGGGCGGACACGATCCAAACTCTTTAGGACGATCCGTACCAAGCCTCGCATAAAAGAAACATGCCCGAAATTCAGGCAAAAACAGAATACCACAAGTAAATCTTCGAGTTTAAAGTTGTCGATTTAGATCTAACTATAAAAATTCATAACCGGTTTTTTTTTAATTTGTAGGTCATACCTGATCCAGACTCCCGTAGCAAGCCCCGAATAAAACAAACATACCCCAAATTCAGGCAAAAACAATACCATGAGCAAATCTTCGAGTGTAACGTTTTAGATTCAGGTCTAACTATAAAAATTTATAACCGTTTTTTTTAAATTCGTAGGTCGGACCCGATCCAAACTCTATAGAAAGATGCGTAACAAGCCCCGAATAAGAGAAGCATACCCACAATACAAACAAAAACAGAATACCACGAGCAAATCTTCGAGTTTAGAGTTGTCGATTCAGGTCTAACATTAAAAATTCATAACCCTTTTTAAATTTGTAGATCAGACCCGATCCAAACTCTTTAGGATGATCCGTAGCAAACCTCGAATAAAAGAAACATACCCCCAATTCGGTCAAAAACAGAATTAACAGGCCATGATAAATATGACAGAAAAAAATGAACAGACCATGAAAAATATGATAGACAAGTCTAAACAAGAATTTGGGAAAAATTTGGATAAATTTGGGAAAAATTTAAGTTCCAGAATAGAGAGATTATGTGACGATCTAAGGGAGACGAATCAGCGAATAGAAGAGATGCGATTCCAAACGCAAAATAAAGTTATAAATCTCATGGAAGATATCGACTGTGTAAGAGACGAAGTTAGTACGATCTATACAAGAGGCTAATGAAAGAGAAACAAGTGAAAGAATTATGAACTTAGGGGGAAAAAGTGCAGGACATAGAGAGAAATTGTGGAACGGAAATTAGAAGAGAAAATAAAGAAATTCAGGATATAAAAATTAATGCAATGAATTTCAGCAGGAACAGGATGATGTACAATCAGGAACACTCTTAAAATTGAATCACCCTAATATAACATTAGATCAATATTCGAAATTTTCAGGAAATAAAAGCTTAATCCGAAACTATTCTTAAAAAACATTAAAACATTAACACGGGGCATAACGGATGAGCAGTTCAATTTAAATTTGGTAAAAGCTATGATAAAAGGACATGCAGAAACGTGGTTTGATTTAATCAAAGATGAATTAACAACATTCCAAGATTTTGAAAATAAATTTTTAAGACAATTCTGGGGAGATACTCAACAATATAAGGTGAGAGATGATTTCATTTAAGGGGGAGATACAATAAAAATTTAGGTATAACCAGGGAACAATACGCGATCAGGAAATTTAGTATAGCAAAACAGTTGGATCCTCAATTGGAAGAGAGACAAATTATTAAATATCTAGCAGCACATTTTGAAGTAGAGGTGAGGCAGTATATCGCTCTACAGAACATCATGGATCGTGATATATTCTTAGAATACTTGCAGCGATACGATGACATGAGAATGAATCGTAGAGAAAAAGGTCGAACGTTTACTCAACGGGTGAAACTAGAGAGAATGCTGAGAAGGATGCCAATTAACACAGTGCGATACGAAAGAACAAATCACAATTACAGAGGAAATTTTAGAAACAACTCCAACGGTAATTCGAGAAGTAATTGGAATGTGAGAAACCAACCATGGCCCGAACCAAACAGGAGAGACCGAAACAGGAATGATAACCGAAGCCAAAATAACCAAGGACATGAGGAAGAAATAATGGAATCAAGAAGGATTAATGGTACCTACCTATGCTGAAGTTACAAATTAGCCAGGTCTATCTACAACAAATACAAATTTTTAATAGAAGACAAACCAAATAAACCCTTGGAAATAAATAAATACGAGCATCAGCGGGAATTCATAAAACTGGAAATGGAAAATGATTTTAGTAGAAATTTATTGCCTATAATTAATTTAAATGTTGAGGATAACGTAATTAAGAACTTATTGATACCGGAGCAGAGGTGTCGCTCGTCTCAGAAGATTTTATTAAAAGAGGAAAACTAATGAAGGAAATAATGCCGATGAGGAAGTGTAATTTAATAGCACCAAACAATAGAAAGTTTGCATGCGTAAATAATATAGTGATTCTGAAGTGTGAGATAAGAGAAAAGAAATTTGAAAATGAATACATGATTGTACCTGGATTAAAAATGGACGCTATATGGGGGATGAATATTATAGATAAGTTGGGGATAAAGATTAATGCGGAAAGCAAGGAGGTCATATGCAAAGGGAAATGCATCAAATGGGATGGAGAATTAAGAGTAGATGGTGAATGTGTGAATACAAATCAATTTGTGGGGAATTTAGATGATGAAGAAATTGAAAATAAAGATATTAAGTGTCCAGGTGATATGAAAAGTAAAGTTAGGGCATTATTGAAGAAAGATTGAAAATTATAGGTTAAGAAAAATTATTATAGGAACTAGGAACATTAGGTCAGAATTGACATTGATAAGTTAAAATTTGAGAAAGGGTGAATTTCAGATGGCTTATTGGAAATATTAGATGACAAAACGCATAGGATGGGTTAATGAAAATTGGAAGATATAAGTAAATAAAAAACTTATTGGGAATATTAGAAAACAATAAAACATAGGATAGGTTAATGAAAATGGAAAGTAGTATCGGTTGATGTAAATAAGAAAAAGTATATGTAAATAGGAAAATAAGGAAATAGATTACTGGAAACATTCAAATATAATAAAACTTAGTATAGGTTGGTGTAAATAGGAATTGAGTTATTGAGAGATAAAATGCTTGATATAAATTTATAAAAAAATAGAAAAATATAGATAAATAGGAATTGAATTATTGAGAGACAAAATGCTTGGTATAAATTTATAAAAATAGAAGAGGTATGTGTAAATAGGAATTTATGAGAAATGAAAAAAGTATAGATAAATAGGAATTGGAAGATAATAGTATTCAATATTGGTGTATATAAAATAGAAAAGTATAGGTAAATAGGAATTAAGGAGATGAAATGTTTAGTATAGACTTGTAGAAATAGAAAGAGGCTTGTGTAAATAGTAATCATTTAGAAAATATCATAGAATATTCAGAATAGATACGTGTGTAATTGTAAAATAGGTTAGATTAGAATAGGAATAGAGGTGTAAACATAATCTAGGAGTTAGTGTATATAGTAGAAATAAAAACAAAATAATTTTGGACCAATGTGAATTTTGTCTTCACGTTGGGCATCAAAAATAACATTATTCAAAAAAATTTTGTGTTAATTTGGGGGGGAAATGCTGTGTTAATAAGGTCATTTAGGCGTAGATAGGACCACTAGTATAGTGTACTTCATTAAAACAACATGAGGGCGCGGAAAACTAGACATTTCTACGAAGAAAATAAGAAAGACAACGGTTAGGCAGGAAATTAAATGACAACACCCTGTATATAAACCATAGCCATAATTCACTTAAGAAATAAAAAGTTCCTTAAAAGATTTGATTAAATAAACGATTTGCAAGTCATAAGATAACGCGAACGGAAGTTGAAACACAATACGCATGAATAATGCATCATCATTACGCCAAGAATCTTAATTGAACAAGCAGGTTTAAAAATGCGTAATAGAAAACGCATATAATTTAATACATAAATTATATTAAAGAATACATGACCAGGAAGGTAAAAATTCAACACCTGGTAAATTACAAATAAACACGGCATGGTGATAAAAGCAAAGTTCATCAAATTTATTGTACTAACAATAATTTACGTGAGCTTGAAATGAGAAATTCCAATAGAACCAATGCATTAACTTGAAGTACTACGTGCAGAAAGTAGCGCCTCAGTCTTGTCTAGACGGCAAAAATCCATAGAAAGACCCGAAAACCTGGTATGTAAGAATCACGTACAATAGTGAACTCTGCGCTTGTTAATAGATAGGCAATCCTTCTAAATACAACCGGATTTGTAAACAAATTAGTTCAACATGAATTAAGGCTTAGTCCACATCACTTAAAAGAAAATATTTACGTGAAAGAATTAGAAGTATTTTATTGTAAAGTAATAAATAGTACAATAGTAATTGTAAAAAATTAATAGCGGTTTGTCGTTTTAGCCCTTTAAAAACGTAAGTAACTAAAAGTTGTTTTAATTTAAATTCTAATATTAACTTTAATAAAAAGGACTCTGAATAATTACTGGATTCAATGAGGAAATTCAACAAGCATTTAATTCAATTATTAATTACTGGGACGTTTAACAAAAGACGCTAAAATAATTTAAAGATATGCTAATAAAAATGAAGACCATATCGAAAGCAGATCTGGACTCAACGTTGGGACTATTAAGTCACTAAGCTGAATACGGGAGCAGTTGGTACAGGGACTGATTCGAGCTGGAAACAACCGGTTAGCCAATCTGAATGTTTTATTATTTTTATTTGTGAATATTTCGTTGTACGTTTCTAATTTGAATAATTTAAAAATTGCTTTTATGAAAATTTTATGTGAGGGTCAACAAAGATCGTTTTTTTTATACACGCTATAAATTACGTAAATTTGGAAAGAAGTTTAGTGAACGTTCATGCAGCTTTAGATGATAATAATAATGGTGATTTTTGCTGGCTTTTTTATTAATTTTGGGAATGATAATTATTAAAAGAATTTTATTCAATTATTAAAAGAAAGTTATATTTAGAGAATTCTTAAACATTTCATACATTGTAAATATTTTTGAGAATATTATAGTAATTGTGCTTAAGGAAGTAGAAGTAGAAGGTAACTTTAAAGACTTTGTTGTCGTATCGTCGCAAGCTCCGTGCTTGGTTAAAACTGAGCTAGCTGAAGTATTCAAAATTAAAATAGTTGAGGCATTCAAAATTAAAATTAAAAATTGACAAAAAGAAAATTTTAACCTTTTTATTTCACCAGAAGGTGGCGCCAAGTTATTGCAACCATATCACAAGTCCTATCCAAGACCTTATATTTTTCCATCCTTCAATTACTAGCTCGATTTGAAATGATCATTTGGGCTTTGCATAAAAATGTCTAAGTTATTATTTCATCTTATTCACTGTAATACGATAGTATTTATCAACTTACCTTGTGTAATTAACTATCTAATATATACATGTATATATATATATATATATATATATATATATATATATATATATATATATATATATATATATATATATATATATATATATATATATAATCTTCACGTTTTATTTGCTGAATTATTTTATATATATATATATATATATATATATATATATATTATTAATTTGCTGTAAAATTTTGGTTAACAGTTCGTCGAGCTGTGCAGCAAGGCATATTAAGAAAATTCGATATAAATAGGGGTGATGCGACAGGGTCAATTCTTTATTAAACAAATCGAGTCCACTACACTTCATTTTACTATTATACCTGTTCCCTAGTATCACTTCAAATGATCTACCCTTTAAAGCATTTGTTGTAGTTGCAGTGATATCTGATATGTGTTTTTTGTTATCCTCTTGAAAAATCGTCAGTGCGGTTGATTGCTTAAAGTGGATTATTATAATGCTTCAGATTCTAATCGTATTAATTCAACTAAAAATTTAATCAGCTGCTGTCTGACATCTTTTTAAATCTAATAAATGAAAAAAATTTTAAATTAAGTCGATGTCTGTTGTTAAAAGGTAACACTGTGGGTACTTCCCCTTTGGGTTTCTAAAAAAATCTGTTGTTACTAATTGTTTGGCTAGTTGCAAATGCTTCCTAATGGATTTTTCACTTATACAGGGTACAGTAAGTACCTTACAGGGTTGTGGCCATCATTGTACAGCTGTATTGACACATTTATACCCGTTTGGGGTTGTTCGTATTAGCAGTAATGTATATTATTAGAATAGTCATACTCGTAGAAATAACATTAAGCAAGTTATTCACCGAAAATAACAAATACGTAAATTATGAGTCGTATTTAAAGCACTATCGGGGTGTTGCTTTGCTGCCGGAATGCACTTTTCCATACTAACCTATTCTGAGCTAACCTCTTCATTAATAAATTTAACGTAGCAACTTCGGAGTACTGCTGTGATATGTAGTTAGTATGTATCGATTGCACTGCTTTAGGTCGTCTACGATCACAAGGAATTTGCAATTTTTTATTAGGCTGCCTTTTCAAATCTAAAGGTTTGTATAGCGTCCAATTATTCTAAAATAGTCTACATGATATATCATTATATTTATATACAAAAATTTACCTTCTCCATATTTTCACCGAAATTAATGTTTTCTGAATTACAGGTTTCTACTTCATTACAGATCTATTTGAAACAATAAAATTGTGATATATACTATCATAAAATAAAAATATACCTCTACTGGCGATTTGGCAGATGTTAAAGGTGGGGTCAACGGCACACTGGTAGGAATATTAGAATAAAGTATTTTATTTGAGTAATAATGTTCATTTAACTACAATAAAATTATAACTACGAATGAAATAATCAAATAAGCACCATACCATTATATTACTATCATCAGTGACAGGATGTATATCATTTTGGATAAGGGCGTCTCCACCAAATTCATCTGGCATTCCCTCAATTGTTTTTTTATTTGTTATTTCCACCAAAATGTCTAGGCAGGGGTCAGTTTTTGGAATAAAAGTTCCCCCTCCGGTTGTACGCATTTCAAATTTGTTATTTGCAGCTAGTTTTCGTACTCTGCCTTTTTGTTTTCATAACATTTTTTAAGGCTTTCCTTATTGCGATATACTCCAGTAGGGGACTGGGAGTTAAATTCTCTTGTAATTGCATCCCATGCAGTATTCTTTTCATGCCAAGTAGAACCATTGGTCTTATTAGATTCAATGATGTTTTTTAACTTCGAAACGCAATGCATTAGAACAAGTTTTTCTTCTGTTGAAAAATTAGTTCTTCGTTGCTTTTCACATTTTTCAATTATTTTATTATTCATGATCGACTTGATACGAAAACAACATGAATTAAACGCCAAGTTTCAATTTACAATAATTAAAAATTTATATTATAGGTTAGGTTATGTTTGCTAACCAACAGTAAACAAAGAAAATCCCTGGATAGAACTAGGAATTTGACAATATACCTAAGTTGTTCCTATCGAAATCGGTGCAGTACGATTAATATAAGTATCACTTAATAATATAAGTGGAACTTAGCTAAGTACCGCTTAATATATGAACCGGTGCAGTTAGCCGTAAGACATCCGGCATCCATCTGAATTTGTTTATCATCTTCAAGTCTCGGTCTGCCTCTACCATTTTTACTTATTAAATTTCCCTCTAATATTTCTGTATGTTTTAAGGTAAGTTTAATCGTCCTTGTAACGCTAGCGCTATGTAAAATAATATAACATTCAATTATTCAAATGTATAAGCGATAAAATTTCCCCCGGAGCGTCAAAATTTCTCAAATTTTAATGCTAAAGCTTACCTCGTGGTTATCTCAATTAAGATGCTCCATTTCAGGGGGGTGTACAGATGTCCGCTGTTTAGTTGGCGGGGTAGCTCCTTTAACGACGAAGTTATATAAAGAAAAAAGTAAAAAAGCAGTAATAATTTCGCCGATTTAGACCTATACGAGATTAAATTTCCCCCGGAGCGTCAAAACCTTTTAAATTTTAATGCTAAAGCTTACCCCGTGGTTATCCAAGTTTCGGTGCGTCCTTCATTTCAGGGGAGTGCCTACAGATGTCCGTTGCTTAGTTGGCGGGAGCTCTTCTATCGCCGAAGTTATATAAAGGAAGAAGTAAAAGAGGAGAGATCATTATGCCGATTCAGATCTATTCGGAATTAAATTTTCCCCGGAGTGACTAAACCTCTCGAATTTTAATGCTAAAGCTTACCCCATGGTTATCCCAATTCCGATGCATCCTTCATCTCAGGGTGGTGTATACAGATGTCAGTTGTTTAGTTCGCGGTAGATCTTCTATCGACGAAGCTATGCAAAGGAATAAGTAAAAAGGGAGGGATTATTTCGCCAATTCAGATCTATACGGGATTAAATTTTCCTCGGAGCGTCAAAACCCCTCACATACTAATGCTAAAGCTTACCCCGTGGTTATCCAAGTTATGGTGCGTCCTTTATTTCAGGGGGGTGTACAGATGTGCGTTGTTTATTTAGCGGTAGCTCTTCTATCGACGAATCTGTATAAAGGAAGAAGTAAAAGGGCAGTTATCATTTCGCCGATTCAGGTCTATTAGGGATTAAATTTCCCTCGGAGTTTCAAAACCGCTCAAATTTTAATGCTAAAGCTTATCCCGCGGTTATCCAAATTTCGGCGTCGCCGTGGATCAATGTAGTAAGCGTAAGACTACGGATCGCAAGGTCCTGGGTTCAAATCCCGACACGGCCGACTGCTTGAAAAATGACAGGTGAGCATTTTTCACACAAATTACGCCCTCGTTCGGATGAGAAGTTAAATGGAGGTCCCGTGTGTGAGTGTTGTCACGCACGTTAAAGATCCCTACCTTGCCTGGAACGGCAAGGGTTCGACAAAATTGTAAATTTCCAGGCAACAAAAAACTCGCCTCCTGGCCAATGTAGTACCTTCTGGTGGAGCATTGGAAATATAAATGCACGGTTATCCAAATTCCGGTGCGACCTTCATATCAGAGGGTGTGTACAGATGTCCGTTGTTTAGTTGGCGGTATCTCTTCGACCCACGAAGCTATATAAAGGAAGAAGTAAAAGAGAAAGAATCATTTCGCCGATTCAGATCTATACGCGATAAAATTTTCCTCGGAGTGTCAAAACCCCTCACATTTTAATGCCAAAGCTTACCCCGTGGTTATCCCAATTCCGGTGCGTCCTTCATCTCATGGGGTGTGTACAGATGTGAGATGTCCGTTGTTCTGTTGGCGGTGGCTCTTCTATCGACGAAGCTGTATAAAGGAAGAAGTAAAAGAGGAGGGATCATTTCGCTGATCCAGATCTATACGGGATTAATTTTCCCCCGAAGCATCAAAACCTTTAAAATTTTAATGCTACAGATTACCCCGTGGTTATTCAAGTTGGATGTTCCGTGGCGTAGTTGGTAGGTATGTGACTACTACGCCCAAGGTCCTGAGTTCGAATCTCGACACGGTCCGCTTGAACAATGTTAGGCGAGCATTTTTCACAAAAATACACCATCGTTCGGATGAGAAGTAAAATGGAAGTCCCGTGTGTGAGTGTTGTCACGCACGTTAAGGATCCCTACCTTGCTTGGAACAGAACGGTTCGGCAGAATTCCAAATTTTCCAGGTAAAGAAACTCGCTTCCTGGCCAATGTAGTACCTTCAGGTGGAGCATTGGAAAATCACATGTAAGGTTATTCAAGTTCCGGTGCGTCCTTCATCTCAGGGGGTGTGTACAGATGTCCATTATTTAGTTGGTGGTAGTTCTTCTATCGATGAAGCTATATAAAAGAAGAAGTAAAAGGACAGTAATCATTTTGCCAATTCAGATCTATACGGGATTAAATTTCCTCCAGAACATCAAAATCTTTCAAATTTTAATGCTAAAGCTTACCTCGTGGTTATCCAAGTTCCTGTGCATCCTTTATCTCAGGGGAGGTGTGCACAGATGTCCGTTATTTTGTTGGCGGTAGCTCATCTATCGATGAAGCTATATAAAGGAAGAAGTAAAACAAGAGGATTATTTCGCCGATCCAGATCTATACGGGATTAAATTTTCGCCGGAACGTCAAAACTCCTCAAATTTTTATGCTAAAACTTACTCTCGGTTATCTTAGTCCCAGTGCGTCCTTCATCTCACGAAGGTGGGCACAGAGGTCCGTCGTTTAGTTACCGGTAGCTCTTTTATCGACGAAGCTATATAAAGGAATAAGTAAAAAGGGAGTGATAATTTTGCCGATTCAGTTCTAAACGGGATTAAATTTATCTCCGTAGAGGCAAAACCTATCAAATTTTAATGCTAAAGCTTATCCCGTGGTTACACCAATTCCGGTGCGTCCTTCAACTCAGGGGTATGTGTGCAGATGTCCGTTGTTTAATTGGCAGGTTGACGGTAGAACTTCTATCGACAATTTTATATAAAGGAAGAAGTGAAAGGTCAGTAAACATTTTGCCGATTCTGATCTATGAGGGATTAAATTTCCCCCGGAGCGTTAAAAAACTTTCAAATTTTAATGTTAAAACTTACCCCATGGTTATCGCAATTCCGGTGCGTTCTTCATCTCAGAGGGGTGTGTACAGATGTCCGTTGTTTTGTTGGCGGAAGCACAATATCGACGAAGCTATATAAAAGAAGAAGTAGAAGAGGAGCGATCATTTTGACAATCCAGATCTATACGGGGTTAAATTTTCCCCGGAGCGTTAAAATCTCTCAAATTTTAATGCCAAAGCTTACCCCGTGGTTATCCAAGTTCCGGTAGGTTCTTCATCAGGGGGGTCTGTACAGATGTCCGTTATATTGTTGACGGTAGCTCTTCTATCGACGCAGCTATATAAAGGAAGAAGTAAAAGAGGAGGGATCATTTCGCAGATCCAGATCTATACGGGATTAAATTTTTTCCTGAACGTCAAAATCTCTCGAATTTTAATACTAAAACTTACCCTTGATTATCTTAGTCATGGTGCGTCCTTCATTTCAGAAAGGTGTGTACAGATGTCCGTCGTTTAGTTAGCGGTAGTTCTTTTATCGACGGAGCTATATAAAGCAAGAAGTAAAAGAGGAGTGATCAATTTGCCGATTCAGATCTATACGGGATTAAATTTTCTTCGTAGCGTCAAAACCTATCAATTTTTAATGCTAAAGCTTATCCCGTGGTTACACAAATTCACACGTGTACAGATGTCCGCTGTTTAGTTGACGGTAACTCTTCTATCGACGACCTATATAAAGGAAGTAGTAAAAGGGCGGTGATTATTTCGCCGATTTAGATCTATACGGGATTAAAATTTCCCCGGAGCGTCAAAACGTCTCAAATTTTAGTACTAAAGCTTACCCAGTGTTTATCCAAATTCCTGTGCGTCTTTCATCTCAGGAAGGTGTGTATAGATGTCTGTCGTGTAGTTGGCGGTAGCTCTTGTACCAACAAAGCTAGATAACGGAAGAGGTAGTAAAAGAGGGATCACTTCACCGATAGTCGAAATTCCAACTAGCACGTCCGCACTCGAAGAAGGCCGGTAATAAAGTCCATTTGTTTCGATGCATCGGCTTTCCCGAGTCATGGTAACGCTGGTTAATGTTCTCACGCAAACTGCTAGGCGCAGCTACACTTTAAGTAGGGCATGGGATACGATATGTTGACAATTTCCTGAACCATAAATCATAAATCAATGTCTGGACTTACGTGAGAACCAAATCTTTGTGTGATTTTCACCTAACACTTATATTAAACGTAATGATAATAGAGAATTTCTCCATGTGAGGTTTAAAAATCCCTTGTACTTAAATAATACAACAAAAGAATTAAATCTTTTTAAAAAAGCCCAACACTCGCCTTAACGCTCCAAAAAGAATACCAAATAAAAGGAAAAAGTCTCTTCGGATCAGAGCTCATATTCACGGAAAACTTAAAACTGAATTTATCTATAAGCGTCTTCTAGTTTTATAAGCTGTGGCAATATTTGCGATACAAGGATACGGAAATGAGTTGACACCCAATTTGAAGACTTAAACAACTAAACGCGCACAGGTTTTATTTGCCGCCGTTTTGACCGCACAAATTTAGTCAGGAGCATAAGTCTCGCATACTTATAGCTAACACTTGACTTCACTATAAATCTAAATACAAAACTTACTTTCACATTCGCATACAAATGCAGACAAATTTACATTCATATCTTTGAAGATATTCCTTTATGCTAAATTTTTACTAGCTTTCAGCAGGAAAAAACTACATATAATGCAGCAGCGAAAACGTTAACAAATTAGCCAGTGCTAGTGCATTTAGGATACATGATTTCCTTAATCCTACCCTATTAAGTACAGTACTACCAAAAGTTAGCTTTTTCATTTTCCAATAATAAATCCTACTTTTGGAAATAAATACCAATGGTTCGGAACAAGAAATAGATAAACTAGCTTTTTTTTAATTAAAGGCATTTCACAACGCTAAAGATGTGAAAATTTATTTACTTTAAGGTAAAGGTAAGCTAAGAATAACATCTCAGAGATAATTGCAGAGGGAATGATAAATGCCTTGCAACCCTAAACCTCGCATTCAGAGTTAACTACTGGTGTAATTGTCATGCACAAAAAACACTTACCCAGCGCTGGTTTCATCGTAGCTATAGCTGCTGCTGTTCGTGTCGCTTTACTGCTCTGCATGTCGATAGAATATAAGGAGAGGTAGGAAGGGGGAATCACTTGTAGATATTATAGCACTAGAAACACATAGACACGTCGGTAAGTAAGTCTGGAGTTCCTCCCACGTAAATGTCTACCACCTCCAGAAGAGATTAAAACACTCTGACGCTTGTTGGTGAGAATAACGTATGTTTGTGTTGTAAATCGAGCTTTCATCTCGGTTGTTCTTTATTGTAGTGGAAATATGTGAATGTGCGACTTACATCAATTGGTTGATAGTGACGAAATAATAAAATTGACATCAGTTAAAATATTGGAATTAGTTAAAAGTTCTTATTAGAGGTTTAAAAAAATCGTTGTCAGAACACATTGTAAGTTTCCCACTATTTATTATTTAACAATTATTGCATGTTTCTTGTAGGAACTTTATGATAAACGACAAAGTTGCATTACTCGAATCATTATTATAAAATTGTGTTTGTCTTACCCTGAAAACATCTTATAATAGCCTATATATATATATATATATATATATATACACATATTACTGTGAATCAGGATACAGGTACCCTCTCTAATATAAGGATGTAATAAAAAATACGTATATTTTTTCCTGCCTGGCTAGCTCAGCGGAAAAGTTTTGTTGGACAATGTAAATATATGTGTACTACCTCGTCTTTCTCGGCGTAGTTAATCAACGACTCGATCAGAAGATTATGTAAGGGATAAAACGTTTCGGGCTCTGACCCCGGAATTGCTAAAGATAAACTATCCAATAACAAATAATCGTTATAAAATTATAAACTTATTCTAGCTTAATTTACTTAATAGTACTCGAATATCCCTCAAAACAAATTTATACTTGCAGTTTGAATCGTTAAATTTTTCTTTTGGCTGTGTCTTTGCTTATAAACGTATTGTCTCCATTGGAATTAACTGCATTAAAAACTTCCTGGTTCTATTTTAGATTTTAATTAATTTTTCATCCCTCGAAATATGCGTTTCATGAAAGTACATTTATTAATAACAGATTAAAATTAGCTTGTGCCCTTGCTCTAATATTATTTACGATTAACTGTCGTTGTACTCTTTAAAATAGTTATGTTTTATAACTTATCTTCCAATTTCTATGTTACTGAATCGATTACAAAATTTTAAATTACATGTCCTATGTCGAAGGAATGAATGACCAATCTTGAATAAATCTCCCTTCATTAAAGTCCACTTTATATAATAAAATTCTAATTATGTTTTTTTCCATTATATTCTTGAAGCATTAGTCACAGCCTGGCGCAATAACCCACCGCGATTTTGCTTTTAATGAGATGTTAGTAATAGTTATTGCAATTCTAAAAATCCTTTATTCTTTGTTAATGCATTAAAAACCAGCAGTTGCTATCTTTTTCTTAGAACTATTAAACGTGCTATCTTATCTATTTTATAGGCTTCCGGTAGTATTATGTTCCGCGAATCGACGTAGATTCATTGATAGAAACTAATTAGCCTGTTGATGAATATAATTTATGACTTTTCGAAGACTCTCGAAATCGTAGTTTGTTTAAGCAAATAAATGCGGTATTCTTTTATTAAATAACGTAAATATAATTTATTGTAGATTTGTTTCGAGATGTACTTCCTTAAAATAAAGCTACCCTTTATTAAAAACTCATAACAATAGTATTTTAACGGGGATGCATTAAAGCTTGCAATTATTTCTAAAAAACAATGTTTATTGTAGAGTCTGTAATAAATGACTATACACGGATTTTGATATTAATACAATGAATGAATACATTATAAAGCCTTGTTTTTTTAGTCATTTAGTATTTTGAAACGCGTTCTATAGTAAATATAATAAAAACTTGTTTTAAGGTATTTTTCTAGAAAATATCTACACACGGATTTTGAACTTGAGCTTCTGCTAAAATGCTGTGTCTTTAAAGCGTATTATTTTACATGGAAATACACTTATCTTGCTAAAAAAAATTTATAAGAACATTATACAGGGTAAAATTAAATATTGGGAGATATTAATATATGTTAACTGTGAGGTTTTTGCGGACGTTGTTTGCCGGTCTGTTTGAAAAATGTTAGGATGAAAGGTAAATGGAGGTCCCGTGTGTGTGTTGTCACGCACGTTAAAGATCCCTACCTTGCTTGCAGCAGCAAAGATTCGGCAAAATTCAAAATTTCTAAGTAAAAGAACTCGCTTCCTGGCCAATGTAGTACCTTCGGGTGGAGTATTGGAAAAAATCAAATGTAGGGACGTAGTCTGCTTCATCAATTTTCCAAGTTTTATTTCGCAGAGCTGGCTGGTTCTGAAGTGAACCACTGTCAATTTGGCGACGTTTAGGCAAAATCATATATACTATCTTAAGGCTCTGTAGGTTGAACATTGAATGAAGAGATGTTCCTTTATTCTGCAATATATACTAGTTAGAATATATGCTTCGTTGCACTTGCTTGATTTCTGGTGCGGCTCCGTGTCATTGGTCCTGGTGCGTGTTGTTTAGTTATGCACGGCTGATTTAACAAACTGCTCCTTTCTGATTGTTTATAACGATGCGTAGACTAGTAATTGCTGGTTTCCAGTTTTGAGAATTATCCCATGTGTTGAAACTATGTAGGCGTTTCTCTATTTCAATGGCTTCTCGGATTATTCTCTAGGTGTAGTGTTTAATCTTAGCTAGTGTTCTTAAAGTCGATGTTATGACCTGTAGTACTGAAGCGCTGAGCTAGCGATGAGGTATTTTCGTTCTTTTTTATTACGTTTTTATGTTCTTCCTTCCTAACACTAATTCTTCTGTTTGTCTGCCCAAGTAAAGTGCAACAAAGCAAATAAAGGACAATTTGTACAGTTTATTAACGTTCATGGGAACGGAAGTGCTACTTTGTATCGCAGACGATAAGTGACATTGCAAATGTCAGGTCACAGGTGGTCATCGACGGTCAGATACCGAGATTACTTAGAATGTAATTATGTAATTATGAATAGAGTTAAGAATAAGCAGATATGAGATCTGCAAGTTCCCACAGCCATGTGAGGGAGTTGGGATATTATAAAAAGCCCGGGAGCCCCTGTCGACGACAGTTAGTTAAGTTAAGTTAAGTTAAGATTAGCTTTTACATTGCAGTCCACTTGCTACTCAAAACAGTACCTGTATCAATTAATTTCGATTTAAATTAAAGTATAATTGTAACTTGTCAAAATTCCATATTTAATTTCTGTGAATTAAAATAAATTTGTTAGGAAGTTTGGAAATGGTGTTTAAAAAAGACGCTCCCAAGCCACGAACCTTAACTGGCGCAGTCGTAACGGATGTCAAAAGCTGACTAGGGAACTCAAATTCGAAGAACTGGTGGTCTGGAATTTTAATTCCGAATTTGACAGAACTAAACAGAAGTTGGAGGCAAAACAAGAATCGTTCAAACCCAGCAAAACCGACAGTAGTTGAAGGCAAAACAAAGTCGTTCAAATTCAACAAAAAGAAAAAGAAAAACCGAATAAGATACAAGCATAGATCGAATCCGAAAATCGACGTGGAGAAAGTACAGAGATTAACGGACTCCATGAAATCAACAAAACAATTAGTGTAAGTTCATTTTCCTTTAAACCAATTGAAATTTTATTTTCCAAACATATTTGATATTTGCTAGCATAAAAGATTTATGATTTATATATGTATATTAATTATTAGTACCATTATTTTATGCAATTTGATGAAAATAATCCACTTAGCTATTGCAAGGGATTATCTCAAGTTATGTTTGAAAAAAAATGTTATTCTTTAAAAAAGACATAAAAACTTGAGAAAATCAAAAGTTGCATTTGCGCACTTGAGACAATTATTACGCTATTAACTGACGCAAGAATCGTTAGAAACAAAACAAAAACGATTTTTAATTTAACAACACGGTATTAACTGGCGCAATACCCCAAAAATAAAAGCGAAATTAAATTACAATTAAAAAAAAAAATTTGTATATAACGCAGAAACAATATTGAAACAAATTACCCAGACGCAAACTCATCGTATTCCGTAAATAATAGACACAGCTTGCAATCTATTATTAATTTACATTCTTATTACGAGCGCAAATCCAAACGCAAAATCTCATCTTCAACCAAATCATTCACGTAACGCTATAAAACGGTTATAATTGGAAACGAATATATCTAATTATAACTACGGAACAATACCATACTAAACTCCACAAGCTATTTAAAACGTATTGCGAATCTAAATTTAACCATACGAAAACCTTTCAGTTTATCAGTCAAGCATTATTAATTAAAATAAAGCATAAGGAATTACAACCGGAATCTTTTATAAAACATCAATTTAAATACAAAAAATAATCTCGTTATTAAAACGCATATTGCAACCTTATGAAAAGCACTCTATAATTAAAACACTACAGCAATTAATAAGATATAAATTTTATTCATCCCAAACCCAACATTGAACGATTAAAATATTCTAGGACAAGATAATTAATTATAGAAAAGACGCAATCTATTTAAACAAAAGCTTTCAGTAAGATCAAATAAAGTATAAATTGTATTATACTACAGTATTTACTGAATTACACCTACAGTAGATTTAAAAATAACCTTGCAACTGAGACACTGACGCAACCAATTAACTGACAACATCCTACAATATTTTAAAACATTGCAATTAACACAAACTCATTGTATTAATTACAATGAGAAGAAATTTTAAGCAACTTTGAATCACGCAAAAGACACCTTGCAAACTTTAAAAGTAACACTTAAGTTCACGAGACGAGAAGCATTGTAGACACACTTATAAATTACATAAACCCACTGGAAGAGATAATTACTACAGACAGAATTAAATCGGCATAATTAAAAATAGAAAAGCTTCAACTGACGCAAAGCAAGCAAAGTAAGATAAATTACCATAAAATTCCCTCAATCACATTGAAACTTTAGAGATCAAACTTACAATAAAATTAACATCAGTAAATTAAAAATAAACGTAACCAAAACAGTATCAAGCGTAAAACCCATGAAATAACTACAACACCGTGCAATTAAATACAAATTAAGCAACTCAATTCTTTAAATAATCAGTAACGACCCAAGCAAAAATAGTAAGCAACCCGACGCAACCTAAACGGAAAATTAATAAATCCAAGTAAGGAATAACAATACAAACCGCGAAATAAATTCAAATTTTTACAAAATTTGAAAATAATCAAAGTCAAACAAAAAATTAACTATTAGAATATCCCCCCCCCCCCAGCCAAAATGAGTGGAGATATAAAACTTTATTTGGAGACAGTTCCAGTCTTTAACGAAAACCATTTCCTTCTCAGTATTTTATAACAGCCTGTGAAATATTTTGGAAAACCTTTTATAAGTCTTACGTGTGATTTTCCAATGCTCTACCCGAAGGTACTACATTGGCCAGGAAGCGAGTTTTTTTTACCTGGAAAGTTTAGAATTTTGCCGAACCCTTGCTGTTCCAAGCAAGGTAGGGATCTTTAACGTGCGTGACAACACTCACATACGGGACCTCCATTTTACCTCTCATCCGAACGAGGGTGTATTTTTGTGAAAAATGCTTGCCTAACATTTTTCAAGCGGACCGTGTCGGGACCTTTTATAAGCCCCAGTCGACGACAGTTAGTAAAGTGATCAGTTTTTACATTGCAGTCCACTTACTACTCAAAACAGTACCTTTATCAGATAATTTCGATTTAAATTAAAGTATAATTGTAACTTGTCAAAATTCTATATTTAATTTCTTTGAATTAAAATAAATTTGTTAAGAAGTTTGGAAATGGTTTTTTTTAAACGCCGCTCCCAAGCCACGAACTTTAACTCGCATTGTTGAACAATCAGCAAGGAGCATTTTGTTAAATCAGACATGCAAAACTAAGCAACACGCACCAGGACCAATGACACGGAGCCGTACCAGAAATCAAGTAAGTGCAACGGAGCATGTATTCTAACTGTATATATAGCTGGACAAAGGAACACTTCTTTATTCACTGCTCAACCTACAGAGCCTGAATATGACATATGTGATTTTTCCAAAACGTCGCCAAATTGACAGCGGTTCACTCCAGAACCAGTCAACTATGCGGAACAATACCTGTAAAATTAACAAATCAGACAACGTCCGCAGAAACCTCAAGATTACTCATTTATTGACCTCACTATGAATACAAGTAGATTGGTAATCTTAAACTCGAAATGGAGAGTGCTTAAAGAGGAATCGGAAAGTGATCACCTCTTTCTAAGTTTCAGGGACCAAGTAGAAGATAGGAGCACCTGAATTCGAGCAAACGCTGATGTTAGATGGTTTCAAAGAGCTTGCGACCGATTGTTAAAATAGAAATCGGTGGCATCAGCGTGTATATGTATAGCCTCCGGGTGCAACTACTCGTACTGGTGGTGCGACGAAATCAAAAAATATAGTAGAAGTAAGAAAACTTCGAAGGAGATTCCAACGAGCACAGACGGACGGTGATGAGAAGACCTCAAGGTGGACTGAGTATACATAGACCAAAAAGTGTTTAAAGTATATTATTAACAAGAAAAAGTTAAAATAGCAAGAGTTATGTAATAATCCGGAGAACGATACTTTTGGGGATGCGTACAAAATTGTATGTAAACAGTACATGATTTAGTTTTCACAGAGGAAAAAATAGTAGATTGTTTATTGAAATAGCTGAAGAGAGAACAAACGGTCCGAATGCGGTAAAACGTGACAAAATCCCGCTGTTTATACTGGAGTAGGTTCAAAGAACCTGTGCCAAGATCAAAACAGTAAAAGCACTATCCCCATTCCGTATGCCCCCAGAAGTTATTAAAACTATGGTTTGGGCAAAGCTCAAAAGTTTTATTGCCCTATTCAATAGTCTGTTGGTGAGTGCAACTTTTCCGGAAGCATAAAAGTGCGCGAATTTGGCACTAATAGAGAAACCGCGAAGAGAACTTGAAAAGCGTAAGTTCATGCCAATATGTTTTCTGAATGTCCTAGGATAACTTTCTGAAATATCTGATAAACCATCGACTCCAAGGGTAGATTAACATGCTTGGAGGCCTCTAAAGAAATGAATTTGGTTTTGTGAAAGGAATAACCACGACATAGGCAATTAATATAGTATTTAAGAAAGTTTATGCAAATAACAAAGTAAGCAGGAGGTGGTCGCACTTATCGATGTACGAAACTTTTCAACATGGCCTCCTGGAAACTGATACTGGAGAAGTTGACGCAGAAAGGAGTATTGAACTACCTTATACAAATTGTCAAATCATACCTAAACATAAACATCGAAGTGGAATAGCATAGCGGTGGGACGCGTCCCGTAAGGTTCAGTTCTAGGCCCTATTCTATGGAATATTCTATACAACAGTATTATGGATATTAGATTTGCTCAAGATATAGAATTTATCTGTTATGCAGATGACCTGGTTCTGCTAGTACCAGCTAAGGATATGAAGCAACTTATTGCGATGTGGGAGCATAGTTTGAAAATGATAAGGGGGTGGCTAAAGAAGCATAAATTACAAGTGACTCCAGAGAAGACCAAATTTGTAGTATTTAACCTCAGCAAAAAGGTCAAGGAGGCAAAGTTATCGTAGACGGTAATACTATCATTCCTAGTAAAACAGCGGTGTATCTTGGTGTAATGATAGATTACGGCATGACATTCACAAGCCATGTATACTCTGTTGTGGAAAAAACAAAGCTCATCTGTAGACCAAAGCAGGGTCAACGAAAAGTTTTGTGTATGACAATGCAGTCAATATTATTATGTCTGTTCAATCTGAAAAAATGGTCTTAGAATTAAACGTTGCCAGTCGGAGCTTATAAGATGTCAACTGGTTATAGCGGTACGAGAATGCTTTTATACCGTACTGTCTCGAATGACACCCTTACTGTTATCACTAGATTGGTGCCTATCAATCTTTTGATCTTGAAAAGATCAAAAATATACAGGGACAGGAGAATCCAGAGATATATTAACAACGGGCAAAAAAAACTACAAGAGAGGCAGTTTTTTAAAGGTACTGGAAAGTACTGGAAAAAAGAGTAAACAAAAGGCACGTGGAAGTAGACTATCATCTCACACAGGCCTTAAGTGGGCACGGGTGCTTTGGCGTCTACCTACAAAAAATTGGGAAAAATCAGATCAGTTACTGCTGGTATTATGAGAACCAGACGGGCAATGTCCATCACACATTTTTCAGTGTATGTGGTGAGACATAGAGAGGTTAGGTTAGGGACTGAAATTGAAGTAAAGATTAATATCCAGAACTTCGTACTCGAGATGTTCAAAACGAAGAGTAATTGGGATTCAATTAAGAAACTTATCGGGAATACTAGTAAGAAAGGAGGCTGATAAAGAGAGTATAAAAAAGACAGAGATACCTAAAACTGATATAGGAGTAACCCCTGCAGTACTTACAAAGTTATGCCCAAGCCGGCGGTTCTGTGGTTGCTTGTCACTAACGTTAAGAGGGGGAAGAGATTAATTGGCCAATGTGATTTCCTACTGTGGGGCCTTAGCGGGGAGACTCCGAACTCCTCTAGGTACTACCACAGAGGGACCCCATGCAAACCAACACTACCCGTCGCATCGACCTTTTGCGATCTTTTGCGCATCGATCTTCTCCCAAGCAAGGAATCTGGTAAAATGGCGAATTACTTTGGGGTATCAAAAGTTTTATAATTTTCCATAATAAAAAATATCCTAATCTCACCTAACTTTCGCTATAGGTATCTGACGGTTGTTTTACAAGGGTATTGTAGCGCTGATTGGTTGCCCCTGACCAGAATAATTACTTTAGAATGTAAACGAAGGGTTTGAGCACAAAAGATTGTAACGATTTTTTTTTCTCTCTCTAATTGTTGGCTCCGCTAGCCTCACGCATGGGCGCTAGTGAAACCTTATTAACACCATGCTTCAAGTTAGGTGTCTGCAAAACTAAATCTTCCGACGTAACTAGGGGTCTATTCCTTGGGTAGAGCTATGAGCAATGGGGGGGTAAGTCGAAATCTGTGGGGGGTCACACTCAAACTAAAACAAACAGGCGCCACCAAGTCCAGATTGATTTATATTAATGGCATAGCAAATTTCTAAGGGCGGACTTGGAGACCCAAAGAAAAAAAGATCGCCTTCGCTGACATACAAACTTGTCTTAACAGAATAAGACACTGCTCCTGTAAGAAAGAATAATAGTTAAGTCACCTAAAAAATGGGAACACTATTTGCGTCCCTCAAGTATACCTAAAATGCATAGAGAATATTTCGTACATACTGGAATCATAAAATTTAACTCTTGCTGTCTTTTGTTTATCAGGTCTGATCAAACCAGATCAGAATAAAAACTTTAAATGTAGATTATTAATTTACTAGAAAGAATTTTCTTTGTTTCAGTAAATAAAATTTCATTAAAATTAAATAAAATAAATATTTGATATTCTTGCAAAATTGTTGTAAGGTTTATCAACTGATCCTTACTCAAATATATTACAGTTCAGTGTAACTAACAATATTAAGGTTTTTATAACCCAACCAGATCTGTGTAGGTCACTTACAAATGAATATACGAAATTTTCTCATTAATTTAACAAAATTAATATTAGTTTGAAGTCAAAAGAATCACCAAGATATTCTCTAATTTTATCAAAAGTGGCAGTACTGTAATGCTAAACATCTGTAAGCCATTGTGCAATTGTTGACGGCATTGTTCAAACAAACAGGTGACGTAATAGCAGCTGTTAATTTACGTTGTAGCCACGTGTAGTCACATATTTACGGAACTAAGTGAAATCAAACCCGATACTGGGGAAAACCAGTCTAATCACAGATAAAGTGAATAACAATTTTGTATATCCAACAAACAAAATGAAATAATGTACTTTCAGAAGGAAGTACTGAGGAAATTCTTAATTCTATTACGAACCCAATACCGGCTGTCGTCCTTGGTTGCAATGGAAACAACTTCGCAGTGCGGGGCCTGCAGCTAAATATGCTTGTTTTCCATGCTTTAATACAGATGTAGGAGCGAAGCGGATTCCTCACATTGGTTCACGGCAGCATTACTTCATAGCGTACTCCTCCGTTGTCTAATTTTATTTACAAATATAATCTTTCATTGTGTAGTCCATAAGTTAAGGTTTCTAAATTGTAACTTCAAAGTGGTCGTGCGGTTTCTAATTTATCGTTGCAATTTCTGACGTATTGTTGCGGTTTCTGACATATCGTTGCGCGTTACTCAGGAAGTGTTTCACCAAAATAAGGCGACCCGGAGGTCACTCGCCATTCTTTTTGAATGCATCTTCACGCTGCCTTTAACTATCGACGAGTGCGCTCGCTGCGTTCTTGCATGGTGGGAGGATCATAAGTGGGGTTCTCAAACCTCTCACGCGCGCGCCAGTGGCTGTGGAATTGCACCGAACTCCGAAACAAATAGACTACTAATCCTAGATATAGTAATACTATAAAAATTTTATTGTTACTCGAATCTTTATTTTAGTTAATAAAGGTATTTCAATATTCATTGTACGTTTAATGAATAGGTTCTTTTACTGCTAAAATAAAATTGTTACACTACCCCTTTCCTAAAAGAAAAAAAAATTTTTTTTAGAAAAACTTCAAATATGACAAATACAAAAAAAATTTTTTATAACAATACTAGCCTTTCCTACCTTTCTAACTAACTATGCAATTTTATAAATTTATTCAAATGGGGGGGACAAATATTTACAAATGAGTGTGTTGGTAACTACGCGTACCTGACGTCCATCGGAGACAAAATCGGGGAGTCACAATCGGTAATAATCAAAATTGGGAGGGGGTCAAATTAGAAAGTCAAACACTCCACGGGACAAAAAAATTCAAATTTACAATATTTCCTGAATTGAGATTCATACTTCTAACAAGGCTAATATTTCTTACTTATAACCAAACACTTACGATTTACTTCTAATTTCAAAAAACTTCACTTCCAGGAGCTCATTTAGCTCTATCTACAAAAAAGGAATGCTTCCTCATCAAGACAGCATAACTATTCAAAACATCATCACTACAAGGTGATAATCAAAAGTAAGACCCTACTAATAGGTCTATATTTAAACACCATCATCACAAAGTGATAATCAAAACAAAAGTGACCTAACCATAAGGTTACTTATCAAATGCAAATACAAAATATCATCGCTTCATCGTAAAGAGATGATCAAAACAAAGGTAACCTAACCATAAGGTTACTTATCAAATGCAAATACAAAATATCATCGCTTCATCGTAAAGAGATGATCAAAACAAAGGTAACCTAACCATAAGGTTACTTATCAAATTCAAATACAAAACTGAGCCAGTCAGGGCTGTACTATCCTACACCCTACTGAATATCCTATCACTAAGTTCTAACAAACAACTGATCTCATTAGTGATGGAGCAAATGGTGAGACTCACCAAGCCAACTTTGACCTTATCAAATCAAAGAACTTCGAACGGTCAAAAGGAACAAGGAAAGAATAATCTAATATTCTCTCTACCTCGATATGTAGAAATCAGGACCAACAATTAAATAGCCCACCTACTTCTACATTGTAAGGATATCTGTCAAAGACATCCTTCAAACACATCTCTGAGCAACGCGCGAGCAAAATGTCCAGCGTGCACACCAAGGCACACCTCAAACCTACAAAATTTACAAAATCTCTAACCACTTATTTCACTTCTCAAATAAAATACTCAAAATTAGTGAAACGACACTAAATCAAAAATCGGAACAAAACAAAACAAACCACTACGTCATTACTTAATATCAAAGAGATGATCGGACCGGAATTAATCGTCAGGATCATCATTTTCCTTTGGATACGACGCTTCAACTGGTTTCAAGTCTTTTACGTGCCATTTCCTGCTCTTGTCCCATCTTCGTTCTCTAACTCATATACTAAATTGGAATGTTTTTCCGAACTTTACTCATAACGAACTTAGGGGCTAACTTAGCGGAAAATTTATCACTAGCACTCGAGAGGACCTTATTAGCTCTCCAAACACTTTCTCCGACTCGGAATGAAATGTCTCTTCTCCTAAGATTGTAGCGTTTACTCGAACGTTGGTAAGCTACATGCAAATTTTCACGGACATTTCCAAAATATCAAACAAAGGTTGACGATCCAAAACATAAGAAGGTCTACTACTGGAGACGACATCAACATCTTCACCCGGTATAAAATTATCATTATAAGCTTTTCCACTTAAAGGTACCTGACGACCAAAAACTAAAAAATTTGGCGAATAGTTGGTGGACTCATGTTTTGCTGAGTTGATCGCGTATTGGATCTTTGATATCTCCATATCCCACGTATCATGTTCTTCTACGTATGAACGGATTGCTGTACCAACTGTCTTATTGATTCTTTCCACAAAATTGCATTGAGGAGCATAAACAGCATTATACCAAATCTTTTGAATTTCGTACCTTGCACACAAAGCTTTAAAAATACGTCCGATTAATTGTGGACCATTATCACAAATAACAAACTGTGGTACTTCATAGACAAGAAATACTTTTTCCTCCAAAAATTTCTCGATCAAATGTGCCGTGGCACTACGTAAAGGTAGCAAAATCGAATATTTCGAGAACCAATCACCAACAACTAAAAGTCATTTACCTGCTTATGAGTCATCAATAAAAAAACTAATCATGACAATAGCTAACAAAAAAAATCAGTGTTCAGGTACACTCACACCCTACTACCAATTGAACTGTCGAAACAACTACAATGCTTCACAACGCCTAAATATGCTAGAGTGACAAACCCTCTACGAGTCTCACCTAGACTAACAATACCAAAAGTTTACATCAGATCAAAAAAAAGATGCAAAAAAAATTCTAGAGCGCCTAACTCACCTCGAGTCTCGTCTAGACTTATGTAAAGCCGAGCGACCAACTCTTCCTGAGTCTCGTCTGGACTAACATACTGCTGAGCGACCAATCACGACGACAAGTTCCGCCTAGACTAAATTGCGTTGCAATGCCGATCTAAACAAAATCTGCTAACAAAATCAAAAACGTGCTTATGCACAAAGAGCAATTCTCAAACGACACAACGACAGCTCACTCCAATGTACCTTCAAAATAGAATCTCTAGCCTTATCATCAAATTTCGACAAAGATGTTCTTTATTGACTCAAACAAATCAAACAACAGGCTTATCAGCTTCTTTAGCTGACAGTCTTCCTAAAATTTTCCTCAAAACTGGTTTCTCACTCACTACTCCCGTTCTTCTTCTTCGCAGACAAACAATTCGGAATATCCGACATGATTACAAAAGCCTAATGGAATCAAACTGAAAGATCTAAATGATCTGAACCTTACAAAAGTGATCAAAACAAATTCGTACTGCTAAAGGTAAAATCAAAAAATGTTTTTGGTAAAATTATTTTTGCCAAAACAATATCAAAAAAAATTTAAGGGGTCAAAACAGAATGAAAGTTAAAAATAAATTTAACTAAGTTAATTAATTGATTGACTGTGGTTTAACGTTACAACCAATCTTTTATCAAAAGCGAACAAACAAATCTAAATGTCAAATAAACTTTAAGCAAACAAATTTTGGAGCAAAATAATTTTTGGACAAATGGACTTCAAAAAGCAAAATAAATTTTGAGCTAACAAATTTCGAAGCAAATTACTTTTCGAACAAACTAATTTCGAAGTAAAACAATTTTTGAACAAACAAATTTCGAAGCAAAATAAATTTTGAACAGACTATTTCAAAGTAAAATTATTTTTGAACAAACAAGTTTCAGAGTAAAAAATAATTTTTGAACGAACGAATCTCGAAGTAAAATTAATTTTGAACAAACAAGTTTCGAGGTAAATCAAATTATGAACAAACAAATTTCGAAGTAAATCAAATTATGAACAAACAAATTTCGAAGTAAATCAAACTATGAACAAACAAATTTCGAAGCCCCAAACGTTGCCGGCGCCAGTGTAACGCTTTTTTTTCTCTCTCTCTAATTGTTGGCTCCGCTAGCCCCACGTTGGGCGCCAGTGTAACGATTTTTTTTTCTCTCTCTAATTGTTGGCTCCGCTAGCCTCACGCATGGGCGCTAGTGAAACCTTATTAACACCATGCTTCAAGTTAGGTGTCTGCAAAACTAAATCTTCCGACGTAACTAGGGGTCTATTCCTTGGGTAGAGCTATGAGCAATGGGGGGGTAAGTCGAAATCTGTGGGGGGTCACACTCAAACTAAAACAAACAGGCGCCACCAAGTCCAGATTGATTTATATTAATGGCATAGCAAATTTCTAAGGGCGGACTTGGAGACCCAAAGAAAAAAAGATCGCCTTCGCTGACATACAAACTTGTCTTAACAGAATAAGACACTGCTCCTGTAAGAAAGAATAATAGTTAAGTCACCTAAAAAAAATGGGAACACTATTTGCGTCCCTCAAGTATACCTAAAATGCATAGAGAATATTTCCTACATACTGGAATCATAAAAATTTAACTCTTGCTGTCTTTTGTTTATCAGGTCTGATCAAACCAGATCAGAATAAAAAAACTTTAAATGTAGATTATTAATTTACTAGAAAGAATTTTCTTTGTTTCAGTAAATAAAATTTCATTAAAATTAAATAAAATAAATATTTGATATTCTTGCAAAATTGTTGTAAGGTTTATCAACTGATCCTTACTCAAATATATTACAGTTCAGTGTAACTAACAATATTAAGGTTTTTATAACCCAACCAGATCTGTGTAGGTCACTTACAAATGAATATACGAAATTTTCTCATTAATTTAACAAAATTAATATTAGTTTGAAGTCAAAAGAATCACCAAGATATTCTCTAATTTTATCAAAAGTGGCAGTACTGTAATGCTAAACATCTGTAAGCCATTGTGCAATTGTTGACGGCATTGTTCAAACAAACAGGTGACGTAATAGCAGCTGTTAATTTACGTTGTAGCCACGTGTAGTCACATATTTACGGAACTAAGTGAAATCAAACCCGATACTGGGGAAAACCAGTCTAATCACAGGTAAAGTGAATAACAATTTTGTATATCCAACAAACAAAATGAAATAATGTACTTTCAGAAGGAAGTACTGAGGAAATTCTTAATTCTATTACGAACCCAATACCGGCTGTCGTCCTTGGTTGCAATGGAAACAACTTCGCAGTGCGGGGCCTGCAGCTAAATATGCTTGTTTTCCATGCTTTAATACAGATGTAGGAGCGAAGCGGATTTCTCACATTGGTTCACGGCAGCATTACTTCATAGCGTACTCCTCCGTTGTCTAATTTTATTTACAAATATAATTTTTCATTGTGTAGTCCATAAGTTAAGGTTTCTAAATTGTAACTTCAAAGTGGTCGTGCGGTTTCTAATTTATCGTTGCAATTTCTGACGTATTGTTGCGGTTTCTGACATATCGTTGCGCGTTACTCAGGAAGTGTTTCACCAAAATAAGGCGACCCGGAGGTCACTCGCCATTCTTTTTGAATGCATCTTCACGCTGCCTTTAACTATCGACGAGTGCGCTCGCTGCGTTCTTGCATGGTGGGAGGATCATAAGTGGGGTTCTCGAACCTCTCACGCGCGCGCCAGTGGCTGTGGAATTGCACCGAACTCCGAAACAAATAGACTACTAATCCTAGATATAGTAATACTATAAAAATTTGATTGTTACTCGAATCTTTATTTTAGTTAATAAAGGTATTTCAATATTCATTGTACGTTTAATGAATAGGTTCTTTTACTGCTAAAATAAAATTGTTACAAGATGATTGATAGGTCCTGCGGCGCGCGATCTTTAGATTGACATGTACAAGACTTTGCATTTAAAAGATTACAGTACGTACATTCGAGATGATCTCTGGTGCGTTTTAGAATAATCTAGAGATTTTTAGATATGTATATAAACTACCGTCGTAGATGTTGCAAGTCAATTCCAATTGAACCTTTGATATGAGTTCTAACTGAAGCTTTGATTACGATACCAGACCAAGTTTAAAGCTTTGAAAGATGTGATATAAAGGACAGTCAATATAAATTAGTGTTGATATAAATTACTGCAGTGATCATATAAATTAATATAAATTAATGATTCATATTTGGATAGTTAATTATAGTGCGTAGATAGTAATTTAAAAGATAGCAACGTAGTGATAAGAAGATTATACTTGTACTGTTAGTGATTAGTTAAAAATAAAGCCTTAAGAAAGCTTTTAAAAATTTTATTGTAATTGCGAGTTGTTGAAAAGGTTTGTATACTCAGTTCGAAAATAAAAAAACTGTTGTTATTGCCAACAGAATTTTAGTTACGGCATCTATGAACCATTATCTAAATTAATTAATTATTAGAACAATTCAATTGATAGAAGCAAACAAAAATACTTACATTTAAATTGAAATTACAAATTAATCTATACAAGTTGAAAGTCAAAAGCAAAATGACACCAAAACAGACGTAAAATCCTTATTTGGCAGCTGCGCATGCGCGAACACGTCCCTCTAGCGATTATGTCAGTAATTAAATAGACTTAACATGAGGATTTTAAAAACTGACAATTGTTTAAAGGATCATTTTCTAACAAAAAGGTTTGTATATGTATACTGAAGAGACCATCCCCTTTCGAAAGACATACTTTAAATTAATTGATGTTGCTAGAACGGAATTGAGCCGTAGTTCTATACGAAAAAAGTCTATGTTAATTACTGATCATAATCCGCTTCTTGTTATATTTAGAATGTCCCATCATTAGTAGCTACCAGTCTTCACCGACAGTCATTAGACCTAAGTGGATTTAATTATCATATTGAACACCGTAATACAGCTCAGCACGGGAATACAGACGCTCTGCCCCAGTTGCCTTTACCAGTCAATAATAAAGTAGAAGATGAAGAATCTTGTCAGCGAGTCAAAAAGGACTTTTGAAAGAAACACGTTAACTTCCACGAAAGTTCGTCTCATCACATCCCGTTATCCAGTCGTGTCAAAAATATGTCTTTTCATTCAGTCCGGATGGCCTCTACATTTGATTTTCCAATGCTCCACCCGAAGGTACTACATTGGCCAGAAAGCGAGTTTATTTCTTTACCTGGAAATTTGAATTTTGTCAAACCCTTGCTATTCCAAGCACGGTAGAGATCTTTAATATACGTGACAACACACACGCGGAACCTATATTTCACCTTTCATTCAAACAAAGGCGTATTTTTGTGAAAAATGCTAGCCTCATATTTTTCAAGTGACCAATGTCGGGAATCAAATACGGGACCTTGGGCTTAGTAGTCACATGCGAACCAAGTAAGCCATGGAGCTGCTAGTCTGGATGTTCGGAGAAGCAGAATCAAGTCCAATTCAGTCATTGTGATGAATATACAGTGAACAAGATATCATCATGTGGAGGTTACGTGTCGTCGTCTTGTCAAGATTAGTATCCTAAATTAACTCCATGATAGTCATCCAGGTATTGTCAGTATGAAGTCTATTGCTCGCAAGTTCGTGTAATGACCAGGAATTGGTTCAGATATCGAGTCGTTGTCAAAGTCATGTCATATCTGTACCACAAAGAATAATATCCAAGCATCCGTGGATATCTTCTGGGAAGCTATGTCAATGGATTTACCTTAATCTAGTAGATCCTCTTTACAACGACATGTGGTAAGTCATGGTGGATGCCTTTTTAAATGACCACACGTTATTCTTCCTTTGCGTTTCAGAAATCATGACTCATTTTGGTCTAGCCGATACCATCGTCACTAATAATGGTCCTCAATTCCTTGAGAAGAGTTCGAGCCGTTTTGCCAAAACGGAATTCATCAACAAAGAGCAGTGTTTATCATCTCCGTTCCAAAGGAGAAGCGAAAAGGTTTGTCAGAACCTTTGGAAGCACCTTGCATGCCAATAAAAAACAAGTTATGTTTCAATTCGTAGCTTTGTGATTTCCTGTTTTCACTTCCGGAAGAAAAACCAAAGTCTTTAATAGATTTATTAAGTCGTCGTTTCATTTCCAGAGCTCATCATTCTCATAAGAAGCAGAAGAAGCAATGAAACCCAAGCAAACTTCGTCAATTCATCCTGGAGCTATCCGTGTGGTTTCGTTCTTTCTCGTCGTGGAGTTTTGGGAAAATAGCAAAGGTTCTGGGTCCCCCTAACTTATGGAGTGAATACTGAAGATCGTGCATACAAGCGGCATGTCTGGATGAAGAAGGTGTCAATCTGTAACATATTCTAAAACCGGAAGTAGAAGAAGATTCGTCAATCATCATTGTTCCAGTCACCCCTAAGTCCGCAATCAATCATCGTAATCCAGATCTTCAACATCGTTCTCCGCACTTTTACTGACTTCGGTATTTCTGTTCTGGAATTCAAATGAGAAAGAAATGCAGTATCCCGTACATTTATACGATATTTGTCATTGAGTTGCGAAATTTATGGTGAAAATTGTAAACACGCAAGGACTTACTACGATTTTCAAATTCGGTCAAAAACTTCAAGCTGTTTCAGACAACCTCTTCAGATGCAGAGCTAACTTCACAGACATGTTAATATTTTAGAAAATTCTCTGAGCCACTTTTTAGTTTCAAAGTTCTTGGTGAAATTATAAATAGATTTAAAAAAATAATTGTAACAAGGGCGCTGTTTCCTCTTTATTACATTACATACAGCAGAAATTAAAAAAACTGTATAGATAATACGCATGAATTAAGACACGTTGTATTAATTCCCTATCAAAAGTATAAGAATAGTGAATAATTTGAACCTAAGTACGTAATTCCTACAACAATGGAAGAATTAAAATCCCCTTACCGAGGCGTGAACACAGGATAGAGCGCCCTAATACCACTCGAAGGGGGTTTCACGGTGCATTTAAAATAAAATAAACAAGAATGCACAGCTGGATATCATACCTATTATTTAACCCCTAACAAAATATTATTAAAACAGGCTAGCACCTGTATTTCTGGCCCAGTTTGGATTTTAATTGTCCAGGGTGTGGTATTTTAGAGGGTTATTATATTATTTAAAGCTCTTCCATGTCATGTATTAATACGTACAAATAATTTATCAGTGATGCAGTTTAAAGTGCGTTATTTCCCTGTCAAATTAGTTTCTAAAACTCAAATGTTTTTCTCAAACGTACACTGTAAGTTTGAAAAATTTACGTGTATTTCTAGTATGCGAAGTTGGTACCACAATATAAGATGTAAATTTTTAAGTTCAGCGTTACGCCCAAAAAAAGGTGCTTTGATGTGCTTTAAAAACTGTCTAGTGTCACTGTTCTACAAGAGTTATGTAAGACAAATATTTTGGGCTTCTTCTTATGTATTTTTTTATATTGAATACAAATTGTAACGCTAGTGAGTTATTTAATCAAATATTAGGTAATAGAAAAGAATTTATTAATTTCAATTAGTTAAATGAGCTTTTAGCAATGAAAATATCCTGAAAATAACGTAGCTATTTTATTACAATATTAAATTAAAACACAGAAATAAACCGGTAATGTATATTAAATATAAGCAGTAATTAAGATCGGAACTTTACACTCTTCGTATTCAATTTAGAAAAATACTGGCAGTTATGACAAATAACCGTCATAAAAAGGCTTATTTGTAAACATTCACACAAGTGCAAAAACAAACTATTGATTTAAAGAATTGGACTGACATCCAAAAACACTAATAGTCATAACTGCTACACAGATCATTCTGTTCTATATTTATTAATTTAATTGGTTGTAATTACACATAAGAATAAAAATTATTATTAAGTGCACTTTTACGTTGATGCACGCTTAGTTAAAGCGTATTTAAATAATCAATCATATGGGATTTCCAATCCTACATTGGAAGTATATTACCCATCGCGATTTAGCTAGTAAGCAGGTCATAACGCATTATAAATATGGTTTTGAGGTCCTAGCACTACTTACAATTTATTGTATGTATTTTGCCCGATAAACGTTTTGCCACGTTTCAAAGTAATATGCGTTTTTGCATCTATCAATGAGAATAAGCGATATAGAAGAGAGGTTTTTAAAAGTTGGTGTGAAACGAGCGCCATGAGTGGCAGATTACCTTAGGTTACCTCATCGAATAGACGAACTAACGAGTCAGTACGTTAATGCAGTTTTAAATGTTTTAACCAATAAACAATCTGACCAGGACGTACGTTTAGATGAACGATAGCCGTAATTTGGACTGAAATACGTTTACCTGTCACTGTCATTTAGCTATAATACACTACATTATCAAATACATACTGCAACGGCGGCTAAACTAAACTAGTGATCCAGTTTCGTTGCAGATTTCTTATGAACACGATCGCGAATTCCATTTTTCATTTATACTTGTTCTGAAACCCAAGTGCATTATTTTCGTTAAACTCCCTAAACCTTCATTTTGTTTTGTGTACAATGAATTGTAACCACAGTTAGTAATTTATATAAAAATGCCTCGTAATTTATAAATCGCTCTAGTAATTTTTGCTATATATGTGGAAAATTAACTTCAAAACCAATATTACTCCCATATTTAAGAAAATATTTGCACTTTATTTGGCCATAAAGTAGGGGATCAGGACAATTCTTGGGGTCCCCATATCTGCAGTAGTTTCTAACACGTTCGCGTTACTTTAACTGTAAATCAGATAAGATTTAAATATTAAATTTGGATAGACAGACTCAATATGGACGCACACAGCATAGTAAAATTTACAAATAATTAATATTAATTAAGCATGATATTTTAATTCTTTTGTTTTTATAAGATATAATTTCAATTACGGCAGTTAGTACAAACAAAACAATAAAATACATTTCCTTAAGATAAATTGAGACACTAAATACAATACCAAGATAACGCATTCGTTATTAAATAGAATAAACGTCGCGACAATAAATAACCACTGAAATAAAAACTTGCATAAAACATACAATGTAATAAATATATAGTACAAGAATGTTGAATTTACGAGACTATAAATTATGAATAAAATAGCATGCAGGGCGTCATGCAATAAACAAAACAGCAGATTATACATTGAAGAAATAAATTAAAAGCGCAAGGAACGCAAAAACCAGTAACATGCAAGACTATGTCCGAGACATGGTTAGACATTCAAGACTAATTACAACTATAATACAAAGTACGTGATTTTTATGTAATTAACATGACAATAACCTTTTTATTCAACATAGATAAAATATGTTACATTGTTAAAACGGAACTTTGATCGCAGTTAGCATGCATGACAAAAGGGTAGAAAGCAGTATAAGTACTAAGTATGAAAAGGGAAGGAAGTTGGAAGTAGGAAGTAACACAGCTTTAAGATGTGAATGTGGACTTACTCGTTGGGGAACATGCAACTCGCGACTTAAGCTTCTTACCTACAATTTCAAGTGCATGGTTGTGACAACCGGGAAAGAGCGGGTAAGAATTTGAGAATTTACCCCTCAAATAATTTGGATCTTGTTTTGTGTTGTGTTAAAGGTGCTGTTGTTTGAAGGAAAGGGCTGGTATTTCTGGACATCGTTGAGTTTACAGATATATTGGAAATTAAACAGTGAATAAAGTAAGAGATTTTATGTTTATAATTTATAATTATGTGCTTGTACGTTTTAAATACAAATGGGCTTGTGTTCAGGTAATTATTTTGTTAGTTTTGGTTAAATTTAAGTATGACATTATCGTACAAAGAAGTTTGTAACATTTAAAAATATTATGATATGTGTGTGTATTGATTTTAATTGTAAGCTCTATTGGTAGGATTTATTGTCAGTTATGGAGCGAATGGACAATAGAATGATAAACGAAAAAGTTGGTATTTAACGGTTCTCTATGTATTGTTATTAAAAGCATTTCCAAAAATGGGATTTAGGATGTCATATATATTAAAAACAGGAACAATGACGTGATAGTAATATTGACTGAATTGATGTTCTTCTTTAGGATTTTTTTAGTAATATCTGGCTAGTTTGATGTTAAGAAATTATGCGTTTTTAAAGAAAGTATATTTGCTGTATTCATGTTGTAATTAAGTAATTTTAATAGGAGCTCAAACTTAGGGTAAATTTTATTTGCATTTATTTATGAACTAGGTAAAATTAGCTAATTGTGAAAGGATATCCAACCACCCCAGTGATGGAGTCGTATTTGGGAGAAGTACTATATTTTAAAAAGGGTTTTTGATTTGACAAAATTTAACGAGTGTTTTTACGGTATTGTAGAACAAGGTAAAGTATAATGTCATAAATTTAAGAAACCAAAAGTAAAAGAGACCTATTCGAAATAACAGTCTTTCGTGTAGTACATATATCAAAAGATTGGTGAGACAAGACGGTTTGACATTCTTTAATTATGGCAAATGACCTCTCAGGGTAAGTAGCAATTGCAACGTGGTTTATGTATTTGGTCCATTTCTAATGTTCGTTTGTATTATTTTGTATTATTGTTATTATTTCTTCGTTTGAGACCCGCTCCCGCACCACTGTAGTGAGTCGATGCATCCTTAAGATTGTTACGGGCTTCCGCTACATCGAGGAAAATTTAAGTTTATAATGTACCGCTCATTTTACCCGTAACAAATTCTTGTGTAATTTTACTCAGCTGCTGGCTAAACGGAAAAGCATGTCTTTTGCTGTTAGCATGGTATTGAAGAGACCCAATGGACCATTCGATACATTGGTATTTTAGCATTACAAAAATCAGAGAAACTTTAAGCAAATTTAAACAATCTGTTACGTATCTTAGTCTCCATTCAGTCATATGACCAATACCTGAAAAATTTCAGTTCCATCAGAGTCATGAAGTTTCGAAGGAGATTTGGACGATGAAAAAACGATATGATCTGAAAACTGGTGAGAAGAGGGTTCAGCTATCCAAGAGGAGAATACTGAACCTTAGAAAATTGTTCCATTTGTCTAAACTAAAGTCAGAGTTAATAGCATCAAGATTCTGAAGTAGTTCCCCATAAAGCTAGATCACAAAGGTGCAAGCGTTAGTTTAGGTCTGGATACTCTAGAGATATAGATTTAGAGAACTCCATTAAGATACTGTTGCAATAGGGATAAAAACGTGGCACCACATTACGATAGAAACAGATGTACAGTAGTTAATTGCGGCTAGCCTAGAGGGCGTAATAGATTTTACAAAAATAAGACACAAATTATTTAATTTGCTTTACCACATAAACATGTAAACTAATTATAACGCTGTGCTTATCTTATGCCGATCTAAATGTTTACGTTCTGGGGTAAAACCAACTAATGAATCCTTTGGATTACTATGTTTTGGCCAACCGGATAACCAATAATTATTGTTTGTTTACGTGATGCAGAGCGTTTGTCTAAATCCTTTTCTATGTCAAATTCGTTGACCGAATTCATCGTTTACTTACAACATTCAAAGGAACACAGATAACTACGATACTAGGAAAGCTATAGATATTCGACGGGTAAACTCTACTACATTATTTATAAAGCACTACTCTTGCATTTCTTCAAGATAAGGTAGTCTCGTTCAGAATGAATGACGGTGCTCGTTCTTTCCAACTTGTAAGTACACTCGTTTGTACGTGGCGTGTTCCTATTGGTTGGGAAAGCAACATTTTTCTTTCACGACTGTGAGAAGCATCAACACCACAAAAATTACATAACAAACAGTGCCGGGAAACTAGACCACAAGAATAAATAATAACAGCTATTTCTAAAAATCCAAAGGATAATTCACACGACCTATTGTCTAACATCTAGTTAGACTAACTAGATTACTATGTGCAATACCCTTAAATTAATCATATAAAAGTTCTCTACAATTGGTTATTACTGAAATATTTTGTGAAACAATTTTAAACGTAATAACCAAAGATATGTGAATGCTAAGCACATATCAATTAGGGGCGATCAAGTGATCACACTCGCACTCATCCTCCTAAGAAAGACGTTTTTAATATGGTATCAGGTGCTTTATCAAATATAATGGATGGCGTTCAAACAGAAGTTGAATATTAAAACATCTAAGTATTTTACAAGACACGTTGATGTTTACTGTTGGACGTCCGGTTTATAAATGTTTAGAAAATTTATATAAACGCTAACAAAAAATTGGATGTGTAAGAAATAAAATTTAATTTTGAAGAGACAAAATATATGAACGCGCTTTGTATAAAATATTTCGTAAATAATCATTCTTAATTAATCAGGATATTTCAATTTTGTTGCTATAAAAATAATTCAGCGGCCACCGCCGTGAAGGTCAGGACAGCGTCTGCAGGTGCGATACGCTTTGTTTCAGGCTAGAACCCGCCAGTCAGACCCATCTAAGAAGTGGTCCTGGGCACCGTTCTACTCACCGAGACACCAACGATCCTGGTTGGCGACTTCAATGCGAAGCAACCAACCTGCATCAGCAGAACAACCAACCAGAACGGAAAATACATGCGGAACTACGGGGACAACAGACAAGCAGGGATCACTCGAGCTAACCCACTACTGCCACAACAGACGGAGACCCGACATTTTGTACATCGTAGTCATCAAGGACCTAGCGTTGCCAGTCCAGCTCAATGCAGTTAACAAACTGAAGTCAGACTACTACCCAGTGCTACTGCGTGTAGGTGAAGACTTTACCGAAAAGGAGAAGCGTCCAAAGAAGATCACCTGCTCGACAGCATTCACGGACCACCAGCAGGAGACCATCCCACCGATCCCATCCCTCAACACAACGGACGAAATAAATGCAGCAGTAGAGCTACTGACTAGAGCAATCCTGTCATCCCTGGTGGCAGCGAACATGGCAACGATAGTTTACATACAGCACCAGTATATTCCAAACGACACCAAGCAGCTCATCAGAGAGAAGAACCGTGCCAGGAAGAACTACCAGCGCTTCTGGGACCCAGAAGACAGGAACGCCTACTGCGACTTACGTAACCAGGTAAGCGTCTCCTTGCAGGAACACCTTAACGAACAGCGGAGAAGAAAGATCGAGTTCCTAGAAGAAGACGACTATTCGTTCTGGCGGATGGTGAAGATCTTGAAAATGAAGTCAGCACCCATGCCGCCAATCCACGTAGAGAATGGGATGGCCTACACAAAAGAGGACGAGGCCGAAGCTTTTGCAGATCATTTATAACGACAGTTCACCCTGAACTATGCCAAAGCCTACCTCGACTGGGTAGAGAAAGTCAACAGAGCTTTCAGAGACTGCCTATAAGAAGATGAAAACGACCAGCATCTGTCTCACCTGACTACCCAAAAGTTGGAGAAAGTCATCAGAAGAGCGAAGATCCGAAAGGTATCTGGTTCCGATGGCATCCCAGCCAATGCCGTAAAACTACTTCCGGTAAGATCGAAAGTTATGCTACTGGTCATTTCACGTCTGCCTCATTTCCCTGTACCCTGGAAGTACGCAGACGTAAATTTGCTACAGAAGCCTTGACAGCTTGCTACCTTCCCGCAAAGATACCGCTTCGTGCCTACCGGTTCTCGACAAGTTAGCTGAGGGTATCGTACTTCGACGGCTACGGGTCGAAGCTGAGCAGCGAGAAGGTATTCTCAACGAGCAGTTTGCCTTCAGATCTGGTCATTCAACCGTACATCAGATCCTGCGTCTCGTGGAGTTTGTCACCGATGGTTTCAACCGGAAACAATCAACCGGCGGCATCTTCCTTGATGTTTCCAAGGCCATTTACCGAGTGTGGCATCCGGAACTCCTCTACAAGCTGCTAGTGTTGGACATCCACCAAGGACTGGCAAGACTCATTGCATCGTTTCTGGACTGAAGAAAATTCCTAGTGAAAATAGGTAGCTACCGTTCCATAGCCTGACAGATGAAACCCGTCGTGTTTCAGGGCTTGCTTCTTTCATTACTCCTCTACTCGCTGTTCACTCGCGACAAGCCTAAGACTAGCGACTTGGTTAGTGACAAGAAAACTTCAGAAAACCGTTACCGCCTTGAAGAGATGGTTCTGAACTAGGCTAATCAGCGTCAACCCGGACAAGAACAGCGCCATGCTCCTAACGAAGAGGAAGCTCCAACCAGACAAGGACATCGTGATCTTTAACGAGGTCATGCCATAAAAGAAGACGCAAGCGAAGTACTTGGAAGTAAACATCGACCGAAGACTCGCCTGGGTAACCCACATCGTCAGCAGCATCTCCAAAGCCAACGCAGCAATAGCCAGCCTGTACCCGCTACTCAATAAAAAAGCCAGCTCGACATCGCCAACAAGATCAGGATCTACAAGACCATCATTAGACCGACCCTAACCTACGCATCGGCAGCGTGGGGATACGTAGACAATTCCCACATCAAGATGCTAACATCGCCCCAACCCAAACGTAAAGTTGGTGCAAAACCAACAAAATGACCATAACACCACAAAAAACTACATACCTTGTGATAAAGGGAAACCTGGCAAGGGACCCCATCATTAAACTAGACAGTGTAAATTAAGTAGAACACAAAATATTTGGGCTTAACATTAGACGAAAAACAGAATTATCTTAAACATATAAACACCGTGTGTACAAGTGCAACTTCTGCAATGCAGAACATCGCAACGCTGGCCCAAGGAACTTATAAGATACCACTTAATTGCGTAAGGCTTTATTTCAACAGTGTGCTCGGAGCTATAGTATCATACGCCGCGAACGCCTGGGGACATCGCTTTAACACAATCAAAACTAGACAAAAAATTAACAATACACCACGAAGTGTTTTAGTGCGACTGACGGGGGCTTATAGGACTACCGCACATGATGCACTTTATGTACTGGTGGAAACTATGTCCTTGGACCTAGTAGCTGCAATGTACTATCTTGCACACAATGACAACCAACAACTACAACGCATCTTAAACACAAACCTACTGCCCACGACAAATACGGAAATGAAAAACTACATACTTGCAGAATGGCAGGCACGTTGGGACCAAAGCACAAGCGATAGAGGGGTATATGCAATGATCCCAAATATCAATTTAGTTGACAACAACGTAGCACGTGCGAAACATCTAGTATTCGAATGTAATGACTTACAATCGTACCTCTACGTACATAGACAAACATTATTAAACAAAATCCTACACGCCATGATTTGTAACGAAAACCTTTTTCCACACTTAAATACACTCACAAAAAATCACGGCACTCATCCACCAACGTTATCTTGACGGATAAAGGATACAAACAAAACTCCCCGAACAGAAACATAAAAGTACTACCTCTTCTTGGACCTAGGCTCTGTTCCGGAGACTGGAGACCAATCTCCTGAAATTTAAAACACTACACAAACACAAACACCTATTCACACACTTACATTGCCTTTTCAACATTTGGATTTCTGGCTGTCGATGGTTCGGACTGATAAGGCAATATCCGTTAAGCGTTCTTCCTTGACGACTGGGATATCCGTCTCAGAGGGAAACGTAAGACGGATATCAGATATCAACATCACACACAACCCTCACCCACCCACACACACACAAACATAACACACGTCCTCAAGCCCGCTCACACACATACACACACACACATACACACACACACACACACAGACACCTTACTCACGGTTACTTTCTCAAACGCATGCCTATTCATACACTTATATTGCCTTCTCAACATCTGGATTTCCGGCTGCCTACGGTCCGGACTAATACGGCAATATCCGTTGAGTGTTCTTCCTCGACGACTGGGATTTTCGGCTGCCGATTATCTTTGTCCTAGAAGGGGAACGTATCACGGATATCAGCACTACACACACAACCTCTCCCACACACATAACACATGCCCTCAAGCGCATGCGCGCGCGCACACACACGCACACACCAAACCTTACTCACGGTTACTCTCGGAGGGAAAGTAAAGTCTGCTTAAATTTCAGGTAGCAGACTACTGAAACGTTGGAACAAATAAATAAAAAAGTCAAGATGCTGCAAACCGTCCAATCGAGAAACCTACCGCATGGCACTTGACGCCCCATAGTACGTAAGGAACGACCAGCTCCACTCCGACGTCAACGTCCTAACGATGGTGGAATTCAGCAAGGCAGCTGCAAAGAAGACTTTCGATGGAATGGCTCTTCATGACAACCCCCTCGTCAGAACAGCCGTGAACTACGACGAGACCGCACCGATGAAATACAGAAGACCGAAGACAGTAATTATAGATTAGCATAGTTTAATTTGTAAATCAAATATCTTAAAAGTAAAGATTGTAAATTGTAGTTGAATAGAGAATATGTCGAAGTCAATGTCAGAACAAATTACTTTTTAATTGTTCTCTTTTAAGATAGTCGCCAAACTTCTTGGAGAGAACCATCCTCTATTGAGCGAACTTAAGAACAGTGCAATGCGAAAATCACCAAGCTTCTCGTGCAGTAATCGTTTTCCTTCAGATTACCTCACTGTGACCACCAAATCTAACGGGATAAAATGAAGTGAACTCTCACAACGTTATGGACCGGATTTTGAAATCACTTAGACCAATTTGCCTCGGAAGCCATCAGGATCACCTCTTGGAGCATGTGACGCAAACACGCACGCCAGGATTGGGAACATGCCACCATCGACACTTTGTAATTTCTACCAACGAAGACATCGCCCGTATACCAGAGTCTCCATCTACAAGCCGCTAGGTACCAAGGCCATAGGAATCTGAATACAGTCACAAGGTGTCACTTTGCATTCAACGTAACGGTAAACATCATTCTCTATACACCAGATCCAGATCTTCGCCGTAAAGTCACAACGTTTAATTCTTCAACACAGAATGACATCCTGCAACTTTACAAATTAAAAATGCTTTCAGTATTAAAAACATTTGTGATTTAATTACGCACACAAAAGCTTTGTATATATTTTCTTTGTGCGTCATGCTTTTAATATATAATTAGTTCGTATTTTAAATTTGTAAATAAATGTTATCTTTGTTGCTACGAAGCATTAACATGATGACCTCAGACGAACCAGACGCCCAGCTTAATTTTCTAAATTATATGCATCTTTAGAGTGTGTCTCTTACTTTATGATAACCCCATATTTCTTAATCATGGCGAAAGATATATCGCAGAATTTGTACATTCAACTAATTGCAAAGTACATTTTCGTTCAGTCAAAAACCTTTCGAAAATTAGTAAATTATTAGATACCCGAAATCTCTAGGCTAGCCACGACGCATGACATGACTTTCAGTTTTTATAAAGCAAAATAATCTAACAATCTGCCAACAGATACTTTTAGTTCGCTATAAATTAAACAAAGTGCAGTTCGTGAAAATATGTTTTGTTGAAAATCAGTAGTAAACAGAATAATTTGGCAAAGCTTTACCGGCTAATTAAACATTCAAATGCCGGTCAACGACCTTTCGTCCATTTTAGACTTCACAGCACACTTGTTTTTAGATATTTCACGAACTCATAATGGCTGTTAACGTGTCTGGTGCATGTTCTTTGCCGAATTAATTTTATTAGGTTAGGTGTTCATATCGCTTTATCATTTTTCCAACAAAATTTTCAAAATGAAGGTAACAGTGACTACTATGAGTGATGTTATGTTCGTGTTAGATGTATCTGAAGATCTAGAACTAGAAAATTTTAAAGCCTTTTGTGAAATTGAATCTGGTTTTCCGGGTAATGAAATACTAATTTCCTTTGAAGGAAAACCATTATTGGGTGACAAAGAATCGCTCAAAAATCATGGAATTCGTGATGGGGATGTTGTTATAATGCAACATATGTTCACAGCGGATTCGCAAACCAATACAGAACATTGTAAGTATTTATATATAACTGTTTGTGGATTTTATTATAATGTTTCCTATATAGAGAATCTGAAACTAGACAGTTTAGAGATGTTTAACCATTATATTTTAAAAGCAAATATAAATTTGAACTTTGAGCTTTCTAAACCTTTGTTGATATTTAGTCTAATAATAACTTGATGGTGACATGTAGGTTTTCAGGCAATATAATTGCCAAAAATTGTAACAACGAAAGTTGTTCAATTGTGAAATACAAATGACTCATGGAATCCTATTTTATGAACAACATGCAAGTGTGTTTCTCAAATCGGCAATAGTAGCATGGTAGTTCAGGCAAATGCTGAACAACTATTTACCAATTCTAGCATTGGACCTTTGATTTTGTTTTAAGGACATAACTGTTAAATATGCCATGGCTATCAAAAAAATAAGCTATCTAATATACATAACATTATTTTGCATAAAATTGTAATTCATTTTATTTAGATTTAGTTTTTATAGTAGTGTTTTATAAATATTTACTAGTTAATTATGAGATAATTAGCATGTGCATAAATTACTTATTATATAACCAAAACATAAAAAGGTATCTCGTAGTTTCGTTGCAACATCTACTTTGCTGCAAAATGCCTTTTTACTGAATTGAGTATGTTAGTCTGCATGTTCAGGGGTAGTTATTTATGCCTTGTCTTAATGATGGCCCTTATAAAAGTCATCGAGATGTCGTCATTATTAGTTTTTAATAAGACTGTTCTAACCCAAAGTGCTTAATTGCCACTTTAATAATTTCTAGGCTTCGGTAAGGAAAACCTGGTTGCAAATAGAAGTTCAATACGTATTTTAAGTGATTTGTAACGATATAAAAGAAAATAATTAATTGAAAAAGCAGATTTTTGGTTTTCTAAATTTGGTACATAACCTCACAAATGAAAATTGTTTTGCAGTAGCTTGTGTAATGGTAGCGATGCTTACTACATTGCCGAAAAAGAAATTACATAATTGTCACAAACTTATTTTGAGTAGACAGTTTAGTGAGACTGCAAGACTCGTACTTTGTGACAAATAATTTGTAATACATAAAAATAACAAATCTACAAAAAAATTGCAAGCTTTTTGTAATCAAATTTGAGGTTAGATTTTTTTATTTAATTAAAAATAGGTTAGAGAAGTTGGTTAGGAGAGAGGATTTGTGATACTTATAGGTTTGGTTTGTGTAAGTGGAATTGTGGGGAACACGAACGTGAGTAAAAAACAATTTTATCGCTGCTTGCCTGCTTGCTTATTAATTATTTAATCCTTTAACCTGTTTTCCTACACATACATATAGGGTAAAAGTATAACATGTTAACGGGGACTGGGGGCCCAGGTGGCCCCCATGATCATCCGCCAGAACGACCAAAAATTATGTACGATTGCTACGATACTGCACCGTATACAATCATTGTGGAGAGTAAAGACAAAAACATTGGGAATGTGCACCCGACGGTAGTGGGTAGAATCCTGAAAAGGAGCGATATAATGGCAATAAGTAAAATTACCAGAAAGGGACGTAACCGTATAGGGATTCATTTTAAAACCCCGAAAGCCGCTAATGAATTTATTAACCATCAGATTAATATAGATAACCAGTGGGAAGCATTTGTACCAACATCCTTAATTACGGTGAAAGGTATTGTCAGAGGCATTGACGTTAATACATCGATAGAGGAAATTGTTAAAGAAGGCACAGCTGCCAGACCAATGGTATCAGCAAGAAGGCTTAACAGACGTGTAGAACTTAATGAAAAGATTACATATATTCCTACAGAGTCAGTGGTGATAACTTTTAAAGGGAAGAGGCTTCCAGAATATATTCATATAAATTACTATGAAGCAAAAGTGGAAGTATATATTGACCCTGTCCTGCAATGCACAAACTGCCTGAGATACGGGCACACCAAAAAGAAGTGTCGCAGTAAAAAGCGATGCACTAACTGCAGAAGAGCACGAGGAGAAGGACTGTGGTGCAGAAGAAATCAAATGTGTTTTTTGTTACTTAGATCATGAAGCCACGAATAAGAAATGTAAGGAATACCTAAGACAAAAAAACATCAAGGTAATAATGACATTCGAAAATATATCCTACTTTGACACAAGGCAAAAAGCACGAAAATATGATGGATCTATGCCTAATAAAGAGAGACATACACCTAAACTACAAGAGTTTCCCCCACTTGTCAACAGATCAAGGGAAAAAGAACTGCAGTTGGTAGATGTAACACAAAGGCAAGCACATGCGACTCAAAATATAAGGAAAATTCCATATTCACAAATCACAAGTGAAAGGGAAAGAAAGTCTACGTCGCCATTAATACTAGGATATGATAAAGAAGCTCACAAAAGAGCCTTAAACCCCCAAATGTCATGGAAACCTAAGCAAAACGTCCAGACGAAGGAACATACAGAATCGCAAAGAAGCAAAGTACAACAACAAGAAATACAGGTAGACATATTTGCCACTCTTGAGATACTTAAAGGAATTATTGACGCAAAAAACATTGACAGGGACATAAGAGATATGGTTGTCCAAGAAATACAGAATTTGGCCAAATGCACCATGGATTCACCAAATCACGTGGTAAGGGAAGCGCCGCATACTTTTATAATTAACACGCTCGATGAACTAGAAATAATGCAAGTAGAAGTTGCAGACGAGAACTCAAAAACTCGGATATGGAGAGCACATACTAAGAATAATATTTCTATAATCCAATGGAATATAAATAGTGCCATTAGCAATTACTTAGACCTCAAATATATAATAGGACAGCATAAACCAGACGTGGTACTATTAAATGAAACATGTTTAAAAGAGACACTGAATTTTAAGATTCCATACTACACATGTGTCAGAAAGGATTGGGGAGATGGACGTGGAGGTATTGCATGCCTAATTCACAAAGATATCCCGTTTGCAATACAAAATTATGACCCTGAGTTACCCGCAAGATTTGAAATGATGGCACTTAAAATATATGACATTACAGTAATAAATATATACTGCCCGCCAGATATACATCCTTCAAGAAAGGCGTATAACAAAATTTTTAAAAAGCTTAAGAGACCATACATTATCATGGGAAATTTTAATGCACAGAATCAAGTATGGGGATCTGGAATGGTTAATACCAACGGGAAAAATCTTATGGAAGCATTAGAGGAAAGCAACCTATTTTTTGCCAACGATGGGAGACCCACCAGAATTAGCAGACCAGGACAAAGGAAAAGCTGTGTGGATATTACTATATGCACAGACGATATTGGCACCAATGTAGAATGGGAAGTATTGGATCCTGTTGGAATGAGCGATCATTATATCACCATGTGCAGGATAGTTCACAATAGCATCGAGAGAATTACGTGTAAATCTAGGTTAAGATATAAAACCAACCAGGCCAACTGGCCGTTTCACACACAAACACTAACAGAAAGCACACAAACAGAAGAATATGGAACATGGACTGAGAACATAAGAAATGCTGCGGAACTAGCAATTCCACAAACAAAGGGGGACGGAAAAGGTAAATATCCTAAGAAACCAACGTGGTGGAATGAAGAGTGTAATGTAGCATGCAAGCGTATAAGTGCAGCTCTAAAGAGATATAAAAACGATGCTTCTGAAGAAAATTTCCTTAAATATAGATCAATAGCAGCCCAAACTCGTAGAGCACTAAGACAGAGGAAAAAAATGAGATTTATAGAATTTACAGAAAGCTTAAATCGAAATACTTCTATTAGCCAAATTTGGAACGTAATTAGAAAATTTGCAGATGCACAGCAAACAAAGGATAAAATACATAAGACAAAAAAGAAGAATGGATCCAAAGATTATTAGATAAAATGACTACCCCGCTGATACCTAATAGTGCGGAAGTAGATATGGATAAGGGGTTTGGAAAAGTACCATCAAAGAAAATTACCATACATGAGCTGGAACTGCAACTTAAAGGAAAGAAAGACTACACCAGGTGAAGATCAGTTCACGTACTCAATGATGTCATACCCCACTAAACATTAAAGAGCAGCTGGTAAACATGTTCAATCAAATATTAGAAGGCAAAAGCGGCATCCCAGAAGACTGGAAAACACAAACAATAATTCCAATTCTAAAAATAGGAAAAGACTCGATGGAGTATGATAGCTACAGACCGATCATTCTGGAATCATGTATCGGCAAAATATTCGAAGGCATAATCAAAACCCGGCTAGAATATTATCTAGAGTACAACAACATGTATCCGGAATTGCAAAATGGATTTAGAAAAGGGAGAGGCACAATGGATAACATTGTATATTTATCAACAGCAATATGCAAAGCCTTCACCAGGAACTGGGTAACTATATGTGTATTTATCGACATTAAAGGAGCATATGACAACGTAAACATTAATATATTACAACAGGAATGCAAAAAGATAGGAGTAGACACAGACATAATACAAACAATAGTCAAAAGCTTAACAAATAGAAGTATAAGTATTCGATCTTCTAATACTGGTGAAATGACAGGTCCCCAGCAAGCCCGCAAAGGACTGGCACAAGGCTCTCCACTAAGTCCAGTCTTATTTAATATTTACTCTTTAACATTGAGATCGTGCGTCAAGCAAAATATTCAAGTTTTACAATATGCAGATGACATTGCTTTGATATATTCGCACCCAGATCCAAACAAGGCACTAATAGAAATGGACTTAGCCCTTTCGGATATAGGCGAGTGGATGGATATGCACGAATTAAGCATATCAACAGAAAAAACTATAGCTATCCTATTCACAAAAAGAGACAAAAAACAAAATTTCCTGAAGTCACATACAAATACCAAAAAGTAGAGTGGGTTACAAGCTACAAATATTTAGGTGTGATTTTTGACAAAAAACATGAAATGGACTGAACATACCATTAACTGCAAAAAGAAAGCGGAAAGAGGAATTAACATAATGAGAGCAGTTGCTAGGACATGGTGGGGGGCAGACCCTAAAATATTGCTAAACATTTATAAAGGAATCGTAAGAATATGGATCACAAGCAATATATAAGAATTCGAAGATTAACTGGAGTAAATTAGATAGAATACAATTCCAAGCTTTAAGAGTCGTAACAGGATGCATGAGATCTACTCCAACAAATGCTCTACTAGCAGAAGCAGGGGAGACCCCGCTAGCAAATAGGAGGATCTGGCTTTGTGCCAAATATTGTTTAAAACAATTAGCAAAAACTATAACTGAGATTGGCAATCTACTGATAGACATGTAAGCCATATATATTGAAAAGCCAATATATTGGAGAGGCAAACCAACACCAGCTTTAATGGACGGCATAGACCTAGCACTAGAGTTTAACAACACCATAGAAAAAACTCAGAACTTCCCATGCTACGAAGCAAAATATGATAGTCAAGTTCTACCAATCGACGCGATCTACACTACAATAAGAAAAAATTACCAAGCCAATATAGAATTTAAAGAATTTTGTTGCTCCCACCCTAATTATACGCAATACTACACCGACGCATCGAAAGTACCAGGGGATAATAAATGTGGCATCGGAATATATAGTCCCAAAAACAACTACTGCTACTCAACTAAGTTATTCAATGAAACATCCATATGTGAAGCAGAAATTAATGCCATTAAATTTGCTATAGATTTGGCTACTCTGGCCGAGGAAGAAGATAACATACTAATTATTACAGACTCCAAGAGTGCAATGCAAAAGATAGCTAGGAACGGCTTGGTAAAGGACAACAACAAAATCATACTTGAGATACGTGAAGCTATTATAAAGGCTAAGGGGCAAAACATAAACATTAAATTGGTATGGGTGCCTAGTCATGTTGGTATCGATGGGAATGAAATAGCAGATAGGTTTGCGAAACAGGGTGTAAAGAAGGAACCATTCTTAAAAAAAGCAAATCATTATAGTGAAATAATCCCAAGGATTAAAAACCGATTATGGAAACAATAGTGTACTCAGTATAAAGAGATTGCGACCTATAAAGGAAAAAGATACTTGGAAATTGTACCAGAACCAACCCTTAAACCATGGTTCTATGATACATCGTTAAGGAAAAGAAGACATATAAGTATAGTGAGCAGAATGAGAACACTACACTGCTGTACACCTCAACATTTGCATAGGATAGGGGTCAAAGAAACCCCTTTATGTGATGAGTGTGGAGATATTGGGGACCTAAACCATATACTCCTTGGATGCAATAGCAGAGAAGAACAAAATTTGAATCTGTACAAGCAACTCGCAATACTAAATCCAACCTCTATAGACACACATAACCTACTGGCTGACCCCAACAGTAATGTCGTGCAACTCATACTAGAATACATTGATATAAATAATCCAACACTTTAATTAAAGTTAAAAAAAAAGGGTAGTAAATTAGTAATTAACAATAATAAATATAACTGCTAGCTTTTGCACGTGTTAGTGCTACTGCTTTTAATTTAACATCAATTTAGAATGTAGTAAAAATATACCCACATCCTGTTTCCTGGCGCAATCCTTTGTGTTAATGCTCTGATACGCCACAGAGTGAGAAGATTGTCTATATATGTCAACCCTGCTCATAATATACCCAAGCAAGCAGTGGAGGGGATGGGTATTATTCCAGGCATAGCTTAGTACCCTTCACAGTGTAATAGTGAGACTTAACGGTTTATATCTGGCTGTATGCCGCAAGGCAAGAGGCCATTGGTAACTGAAGAAGAAGAAGAAGAAATTTGAGGCTACATATTTATTTAATTTTCGGAATATTTATTGTGATATAATAAAAGGTTGAAAGAAACTTTAATAGTTATTTTTTATGGTCTGCTTTTAACACAACAGAGATGTGATAGTAACAAACTAAAGCATGAGCAAAAATAATGTCGAGACTAGGTTACCGTTAGAAATGTTTTATTACTAAGACGAAATATCCAAATGTGTGCATGGGCAAAAAAAATGTTGAGGTTAGGTTATCTCCAGAAATGTTTTACTATCAAGAAAAGATATCAAAACGTCTACATGTACAAAATCGTGTTGAGATTGGGTTACTGTTAGGAATGTTAAGGTACCGTTACTATTACGAACGTTTTACTACTGTTACAAATTTGTGTGCCTCACAGGTAAACGCTAGACTTTACTCTAAGCGGTAGATAGCAATGGAACAGGCACGGGAGTTTTTCTCAAAGACTTTTAAAAGAGTACCACTATATTTAGAAAGAAAAGAGAAATGTTGAACCCAAAAGAAATTGATACCAACACTAAAAATTAAGTACAACGATGAAATACCTGCAAGAAATTATAAGTTTAAAAATAAGACACGTGAGGCAGCATTTGCGCCTCCAATGTAGTTCAAAATTAAAGCAATACAATATAGTATCTTTGTATCTCATAACATAACCAAATATCATTAGAATATTCTATATTTTTAATTACTGTAAAACATATCTTTTAATAAAAAGAGATGATAATTTTCCTAGATTGTGTAATGAAACGCAAAAATATTTTTGTTATAAATTAACAATGTATAGATGGGTATTTCATAATATACTCTGTAACGATAATATTAAAAAATTTAATTATTCTTATTGTTTTAAATTTTAAAGGGAGAAAATATGTACCTTAGTGCATAATTCATACTGAATCTGAATCTTTTTGCATACATCATTTATGTAGAGCACAAATAATAATGGCCCCAAATGTGACCCTTGGGGGACTCCTGAAGAAACAAAAATTTTATTTGAGATTATTCCTTTTATATTTATCCATTGTCGACGACTACAAAAAAACGATTTAAACCAGAATAATAGAACGATACTTACACCATAGCAACACAATTTATACAGCAATAAGTTGTGGTTTACCTTATCAAATGCTCTTACCAAGTCACTGTAAATAGAATCTACAGAGTAGTTATGTGAAAGTGCTATATTAAAAAATTTCTTAACTATTAGATGACAAGAAAAGCAAAAATAGGCTTAAATTTATAAACAAAATCAATTCTGTAAATATTACATGTTCTGAGTATTAATATAAATGTGGTCCTGATCTGCATGATCAGAGAGCGACATTTTACAGATTGCTTGTTAGACATATGTCAAGCAAATCTTTCTACTACTGATACTAGGGCTAAATTCAATCGTATTGATCCATGTTATTTTATCACATAAAAAATCGATGCATACATCAACCCTAAATCTGACTAAGTTCAAATTAAATTCTATTCACAAATTTTTAGTTCTCTAGATTTTATAATAAACCCTAAATGAAGCATAAACAAAACAGAGCTAATAACATTGCTGTCAAATTAGATGTAAAAATGTACAAACCTTGGAACTACAGTTTAAAATAATTCCACCTGCATTATCAACCAGAATCGTTATGTGCTATAACGAAACAAATAAAAGGTGAAGTGTACTTTGACCTGAGGGTGTGACCTAACATTTTGTTCAGATTTAACAGAAGATCGTCCAATTTACTTAATCCAAATAAGATGATAACTTGGACCAATTATACAGCACTGAAAATTAACACTTCTCACAGTGTAAGTACTTTAACAAGTCTTCAAATCCAAATTAATAAAACAAATGTGCATTCTAAGCGATTTTAAGACCGGGTACCAAACTTAACATTACTTTAATGCCCTGTGGAAAGAAACAACGTGAATATATTTTAGCAATACAAACCATTGTTAATTAATTCAAAGTGGTCAGTGGGATGCCGTCACGATCCTGCTAGCACTACTGCAATCACTATTCTAAATTCGCAGGTCATCAGATGATCCACCTTATTCTCTTAAAGGACAACCTTTGACTGCCTCTATTTGATAAGGGGACCCATTATCGAGTTGACATGGATAATTAGTTCTAGCAGTGTTTTGTTAAACGATCTACACAGTTTATAAATGTCCATGGTAAATGGCTGCACTACATCATCAAATGATATATAACATATGAATGTAGATGTTTGTTTACATTGTTACTAAATCACTTATTTAAATAAACATATTAGAAATATTAAGGGTGTTCTAAATTGTTAATTGAGATGTGTAATATTTATGCAATTTGGTTTTTTATAAACGCAGATGTGGGCGCGTAATTTGCTTTGTGATCTGAGTTGCCTAAATCTAAAGTATGTACTGTTACGTACAACAATACCTAACAAAATGGTAATATGAACGTAGCATTTGAAGATTTTACACTACTAAGAAAGTATACTCACTTTTACAATCGGCTTTATTATCACCCAATTGTAGAAACAAGCGAATACACTTTTTTTAGGTGTCACTTTATAATGACTGATTTAATGCACGAATCATTGTTATGTCTGATGCAGATGGTTTTTTCAACGATGAACCTACTCGAAATGCCTTCACTTTAAGGGTTGCAATAAAGCATAAAAAACCAGTTTCTAATGGCACCATATTAAAACGCTCCAAGCTCTTGTTCTTTGAAATGCAGTTTTTAGAAATGCATATTCAGGAAATATACTTGTCGGAAAGGATACAGGGCCGTATTCAACACTTATTTAGTTATTAATAAAACTGACTGACCATACCACCCTCCAAAATAAGTATAAACTAACTTATTTTATGTGACGAAAGTATAGCTCAACAATATTTTATATTTACACCAATGAAAAATGAAACAATGTTACTGCATAGGCAATAAACACAGCTTAAGCAACGTTTGTTTGAATAAACTTTGCTAGTCTTTGCGGTTGCAACCCAAATAATTGCATCACTACCCGGATGCACTTCAATGGTGTGACCTAAACGCCACTTTAACGGAGGAGCTTCCGTGATAAGTACCAAAGACCCAAGATCAGTTTGATGCGATTTATTAACGAACCATTAACTATTTTGCTGTAAAGTATGTAAATACTCTACACGCAATTTTTTCCAAAACCTTTGTTGAATTTGTTGTAACAACTCCCAACAATCTAACTACGACATTTGTCTAATATGTCAGAATCTGGTATAACTGAAGCTGGATCAAAACTTTAAAAATGCCCAAAATCCAAACCGAAAAATCGTTGGGGTCTGCACTCATTGCATATAATGGGCGTGAGTTCAACACCGCAATGCCCAAAATCCAAACCGAAAAATCGTTGGGGTCTGCACTCATTGCACATAATGGTCGTGAGTTCAACACCGCATTAATTTGTACCAATACTGTACACGTTTCTTCATATGTCAAAATCTGCTCACCGACTACTCAATATAAATGATTTTTCGCAGATTTAATTACAGAGACCCCCTAAGTGTGTCCGGCCCAGGTGAATTAAAACTAAATTGAAATCCTTCCGACTTTACAGAAAACTTCGTCATTTCTCAAAGCCCTATCTGCGCCAACAAAGTTTGTTCCACAATCATAATATATTTTTACGTAACTACCTCTACGAGCAACGAAGCGCCTCGACGCTGCTATAAATGTTTCTAAAGACAAACTCGATACCAATTCCAAATGAATGGCCTTTGTACTCAAGCACACAAATAAATAAATATAAACTTGAGTGGTCTTTCCGCCTCTAGTTCTATTTAAAGTAATATTAAAAGGCCTACCTTAATCAACACCGGAGTTAAGGAATGCTTTCCCTGGCGTGGCTGGAGAGAAATCCAATAAGAGAGGATTAGTCTTGCAACACCAAACACAAGTTTTTAACAAACCTTTACCACTCCCTTTGCTGATATAATCCAAAAATTTTGAGCACGCAAAAATAATGAGGTGCAAACACCCGAATGTAAATATTTGACATAATAATCTTTAATAATGAGTTTTGTCAACCTATGTGATTTGGGTAAAAATAAAGAAAATTTAGAATTAAATTCCAAGTGTGAATTTTTCAACCTGCCGTCCACTCTAAGCAAACCCTGCTCATCAACAAATTAGCTCAAAGGGTGCAGTTGCTTTGATAAAGGTTTTTTATTTGAACAATTTGTAATATCTTTGTTAAATGTCTTATATTGAACATGCTTTACTAGACTATGCAACCAAGACTGCAATTCATGATTCAAAATGTTTCCAACCATGCGTTCAGCATGAGCAACTTTTAGGATATAAAAAATCATCTACAACACCAAAGTATTCTTAATATGTGAAAATTTTCTTGGATAGTTACCAAAAAGGTTTTTATAACTCCTTCCATAAGCAATGTATCTTCCATTTCAAATGCCTCAAGTGAAGGCCTTATTTTATGTAACAGTTAACCAAGGAGGAACCGCTTACCATAAGAGATGATTGGCGAGCTCCGATGCGAATAATCCACGAGAAGTGCAATTTGCGGGATTACTTTTTGTCTTCGCATGGTGCCATTTTGAAGGAGTTATATACGACTGGATACGAAGTATCCGATTTGCCCCAAAGGCTTTCAATCGGATTGGTGCTGACTGAATCCAAGGCAGTACAACCCTTGAATCCAATCAGGTAGAAATATCTACAAATTTCAAAACATTTTCAAATGTTCTGTTGATAAAATTAATTAACTTTGACAATAACACTGCCGCACACTAACCGTAGCTCTGTAATTTTGCTGAGAGATGCTACTTTTGACTTAGCACATACTAAAGAAACGAAAATGTTATGATCTATATCAAAACAACGAAAGTAATGTACTGCGCCGAGATTTGCGCCCGAATAAATTAACGAGAAATTTCTATATTTAATATTTTCTGTAAATCTGATACAAATTTTTTCCATTTTTGCACGAAATTATCATTAGGTTCTTGATTCCAATCTAGACCCAATAACTGTAATTCTTAGATGAATCGTCTAGCAAGAAACACTACTGGCATTAAAAGACCGAGAGTATCAAATATTCTTGCTATTTCCGACAAAATATTACGTTTAGTGTATTGCTGTTCTTGCATGTGAATGGTATAGGTTAAACTATCTGCTGAAGGTTGCCACTGAAGGTCCAAAATATTTAAGAAAACATTTGCATTATCTTGAAATAGAATGCTTGCATTAACTTACATCTGACAAGTTTAAACGAATTTCTACCACTTGTGTAATTCGAACCTTCCGGAATTACAATGGACATTTAATTCGACAACAAGCTGTTTTAGTACTGCGATCGACTCACAACCTGTCACTAAATCATCTACATATGTATCTTCAGCATAGCCTTAGCAACAACATGAAAATTTGACGCTTGTAGATTTGCTAATTCTTGAATTGCATATAATGCACAATGATACCAAACCATACGTAAGTGTTTAATAAATGGAAAATCCTAAATAGATTCTAAAGAACTGAATCTCCAAACTATATGTTGATAACGACGATGACTTTACTAGAAGTTGTCTGTACATTTGCTTTATATCAGCTGATAAAACAGCACGATGTACTCAAAAATTCAACAATAATACACATCTTTCTGCAATGCAGACCCAACCAATAAACTTTTGTTCAACAAATTACCTAAAACCTCTTTGTATCAGACATCTAATACGACTTTCAATTTAGTTGTTGTACTAGTCGCTTTATGAACTGCATGGTGCAGAATGTAATAAAAATTATCGCAAGTTAAGATTTCTAAAGGGGTTTTAATTTTAGTCGTATGACCACTATCAATATAATCCCACGTACATTTCTTGTAACTAGAATACAACTCTAAATCTTTTAACAAACAACGTTCTAAAGTCAATAAACGACGAACTGCAATTTCCCTAGAATTACAAAATGAAGGTTCAGTACCTATGAATGGTAGAGATATCACAAATCTGTCTACCTCATTCTGAATATAATTTTTACCAAAATATTGTTCGCATTTCTCTTTCTCAGGGGAAAAATGTGCTGTGGAAGAAATTGTTACGTTGAAAACCCTGCAAACAAATTTTCCTGCATTCATTTTTAAAATGCCCTAAAATTCCTCAACAAGCTCGATTTCTCGCCATTTGAATTAGTATTATTTAATAAAATTTCTCAAGTAATTACTCCGTATTAAAGTTTGCTTTAAACAGCTGCTTAGGAAACATTACGTTACATAGTTGTAATAAATTCTAGCACCTGCAGTGATTACATTTTAAGTAAATGCTACATATAAATGCGCAGCTTTCTTTTAAAGGATAAGACCTTACCACCTGCCTACATCTGCTTACAATGGAATTATTATCTGGTATTCTGCAGCTGTTAAGATGTTGCAAAGTAACAAAATTGTTCTCCTTTGTTTAAAACCCTTTGATAATTGCGTTATCTGCTTGTTGGCAAGCTGCTACAGTTTGTATTTTGGCAGCTGTTGTCTGGAAATTCTGCACACATAGTAATTCAGCGATATCTTTGAAAATCAAATCCCCTACCCCCATACATGATTCTGGTTTTATAAAATAGAGACCGTGCTTTGAAAGAGACGATTACCGAAAAGATACATGATGTAAAGTCGCACTATTAGAAATGCTCTCTGTGCTTGTATAAGTGAAGTTGGTGGTTCCAGCATGCAGTCAGCCCATAGAGAAATGCAGCCGCATTTTTCCAGCTTTAAGATGAGACCAGCACAAAGCTGATTGTGCAAAGTACAGTTTTTTTTATTTCCATAATTTTTTTATGCTGCTGTGAAGAAAAGACTTTTCATTTGCTGCTATTGCTTATATTATCCGATAAATTGGCACCACCCCGTTACACAACTTACATGCACGATGTACGATGTTAGTATTCTATAAATTAAAAATTAATGAATCAATGTTTATGTTGGAGTCCGTTTTGCTGTTTCTTTTGTCTTTCTGAACTTATGCCTCAATTTAAAAGTATTTAATATATGATTAATTTAAGTTATGGTGTCTAATTTTAAGGAGGTGCATTTCACAAAGCAGCATGTACATATAATTTAGGTATATTTCTTTTTTCTATATTTACTGTACAGTTTATGCTTAATTTTCTTTTATATGTATTTAAGGTGAACCATTAAGTAGGTATTTAGATTATAAGATGTTATATTTGTTTACCAATTTTTTTTATGTTATGACACACTCACGATTACGCAACTTATTTATTTTATTGCTTTGTAAATAATCTTCCAAGATTCGATGTTATCAATAGAGTATCTCTGAGGTTTCCAATGTGTTTTTGTTTCCACCCACGCCCCTCTCCGACGTTTTTGAGCTAGCCCAAATTCTACCATACTATCCTCCGTTCTGTTGCGGTATTCGGCATAAACATTTATTTACTTACTTTGACTGTTTTCTTTTGTGTTTCCTAAATTTACGAATGTCCACTTCCAGTGGTTCTACAGTGGCACAAAATGAAGTAACTGAACACGTTAGTGGCCATCCCAAAGTGGTACGAATACAATCAAGTTCCAATGCATTTCCGCAACGTGATTCATTTAATATTATTTGAGCAGAAATGTCTGCCTCCAATAGCAATTCGATTTGCTGTGCAATATCAAACTTTGAATCAAGTAATTGTAACACTTGAATATGTAGCCAATTATTTATTGGTAATTTAGTGACAGGCAAACGATCACAAATCGTGAGTAAAATAAAACATTCCTTATTATAAATGGGTGCAAAAGAACCAAGCGAACTGACACTGCACAATACCTTGCTTTTAGTTTGCAACAGGTTCCAAATAAATGAATCTTTGGAGTCGACATACAAATATAGGTATTCACCATAACCTTTCTCATTAGCATCACAAAATCCTATTAGCATCAGCCAGCAACAAATGACGTAGTATATTTATTTGCAATAGACTAGGGAATATGTTGCAAAATTATATAGTATCAGGAGTATCGTTCCAGTCAAGGTGTTGTAACCTGAGTCTTTATAAAAAAATGTTTGATAAAATATATCACTGGTGCTAGTCACGCTAGAGGATCAAAAATGCGAGCCATTTAAGAGAGTACGTTTCATTTGGTTAGCGATCTTTCGAACAGAGTTACATGATAAGTAAATGTAGCTAAAGTTGGATTCCAAATCAAGCCCAAAATTTTGATACCACTAATATGGTCATAAAATGTTAAAGGGATTTAGAGTTTGAAATCGTCAAAGCTACTGAACCATTTTTTCAATTGAAATTGGTCGAGAGAAAGGAGTTTTATCAATTCATATTGCATTCGCTTAGGGACTGTTATAAATTCGGCACCAGAAATGATGGTGTCTGTGCACGTGTGACGTCGGAGAGCCTGTGAAGTTAAAGGGTAAACAATGCCCACGTCTTCAGATAGCTGTTATGGTACTTGTTGGGCCACGAAGACAGAAAGAGTAGGGTCGTAAGTAAGAGTTTTTAATTCAAACTCCTGGATAGGTTTGTTGGGAGGATGCCAAAATATATGTTGAAATTGACAGTCCTGATATTTAACTAAAATATGATGATACTTCATGCAGATGTCAGTGCAAACTGAAACATGATGAGGGCAATCCCCGTTATAGTTTGGAACCGACAAATAATCTATCATATAAAAACAATTCTGTAGAATCAGGTACTGAGCCGCTAAAGACAATATGCAGCTTTGTAGTACTACTGATCAATTTATAAACTGAGGCCTGAGGACATGACCTAAAGTAAAATACTCCTGAAGAAATTCACTATAAACCCTTTGATTGTCGGAGGCACAGGATAAACCATCTTCTAAATTTATGTAGCTTTTGTAAGCTGTATGATGATTACTATCCATTAGTTAGTTAACATTAGGGTTGAATGGAAGTGAAACTATGTATTGGCCAGTGTTATTGCACTCATGAGTTTCGCAATAAACATCTTCGGGAGCACTAATTGTGGGTCCGTTTATTTCTTCAATTTCCCAATAACATTTCATAATCTTATTTATATCATAAGTAGTAAAAAATTACATGGACCGATCACTGTCAATGATATATTAATAACCTGATTCAAGAGAACAAAACCTGAAATGGTTTGAATGGATACTGGTTTGCGTGGAATAATATCCGCACGATTAAAAAATAGCACCCATGAACATATCTGTGCTTAAGAATATGTCCATGCTGGATGATTTATAAAAATTGCAATCGGTCAATTGCAAGGATTTGAATTAATGATACACCGATAGGGGTAATGAGCATCCTGGAATATGTCCAGCTTTTTTTGGAAAAATAGATGCTTGATATCGTATATGCCCTTCTGCATATCTTGAGCTAAGCACACAATTTACTAATCCCTTAGGGTTAATGATGACATTAGAAAGTCCCATGACCTGATGAGAATCATAATTATGATGCAGACCCTATCACTGCACACAAGAATTTGCGAACCAGAATCTAAAACACATCTTGCCATTTGAAAATTGCCATTGATGTCTAATATACGGCTTCACTGGTACCTAGGAGCACCATGTAACAATTCACCTTGTTTGAAACTTTATATGTAGATATAACTTTCGGAACTTTAGATATTTCAAGACTATTATAAGCCTGTATTTGGGGTTCAATGTGTTTAATTGAAACTTTTTGTAACATAGTGTGATGAGAGGCAAATGCACATGTTCTGCATTTACCCGTTGATTTGCATCATTGTGTATGGTTACCCAAGCATTTAAAGCAGTGAGATAAACTTTTCATAGCTAAAATGCTATCATCAACACTTAAAGTTTGAAATGAGGTGCAACCATATATTTTATGTTAGCCCTTGCAATAAGGGCGAGAAATATATCCAATTCTGCCCTTAGAATTTTATGAGTTAGAGTGTTTTACTAACAGCAATTTGTTTACATTCTGTTAAAACAAATTTGCAAATCAATTTTAGCGACCTTTTCACCTTTCATATCTTTGTGAAGTTTGGTGGTTTTGTTCTGCAAAGTTAAGAATTCAAATAATTGCGAACACATGGGAATCTCAGGGCTAGTATGCATATCAAATCTGTTCTGGGTTTTAAATCTAAGCTTCTGTACCAGAGAGAAAAAAACAAAATGTTTTCAAGGTTTTCCACCTTAGCAGCTTTCAGAGTATTGACTGCACTGAAGTGAACATCAGTGAAGTTCGTGAGCGCTCCTGAAGGCTTGAACTGTAAGATTTTATTTAAATAATGGCTGGTTAATCTTTGGGCGAATCATAACAGGCTCCCAATCTTTTGAAAGCTTGTTTATACAGTTCTGGATCGAGCGAGAGATCAGCAATTGAAGCCAATGCTTCGCCCTTAAGTAGTTCCACAAATACAAATATTTGATTGCACGAGGGTGCGGTACAACATTATAAACGGCACCCAATCTTCAATTTGCACTGAAAACTGAGAGATGCCCAATGGTTTTAACCAATTATTAGCTGTTTGAGGTGACTGAGCTAGTTTCCAGAGCATTTGAGGATGCTTTAACGTATAAATAGCGACTGCGAATAACGTCAATGAGGTCATCGAAAGCGGATTGATCACTGTTTACCTTTAATTCTGTGTCCACGATTGATTTGTATGCCAAGATTTCGTTATACAATGCATCATATTTTTTCTCAATAGCTTCTATACGAATATATTTGACTTCAAACGAAACAGGACGAGGTGCACTCTGGTTTTTGCATAATTGGCAATCTCAGTAAGTCTCGAAAATAGTTTTCTCATTGAGTATTCAAAACTTCCTTAACAATCATAATAAACAAAGTGGAAGGAAATCCTTTGTATTATTATTATTGTAAACAATGGTTGTTTACACAAACAAACTAATAAACCGCATTCACAAATTGCAGTTATGAGTAACGAAACGAATTCATTATTTATAAACAAAAGCGCGTGATGTTAACACTATCAAATTTATTGTATTTGTGTACAATACATGAACCCAAATTAATTCTATTGTTATTGAATGTTTATATAAGGCACGTGTGCAATAAACATTTTATATAAAGAGCAAGTGGTTTGATTACACTCCTTGATGGCTTACATTAGACTGTGATCTTAGAGCATAAAAAAATTGAGCAATCAGAGACGTGATGCCGTTGTTAATTTTATGTAAAGCATTTGATGTCTGAGCAGATGAAGCGTTACGAATGTCCATACTTGATTGAAATTACTTGAATTTTTGAAAATTAACGTGCATTTTGTGGCACAACTGAATATATAATAATCCGTCTTGTTTGGACAACTTTTTGTTTCGGCTTAATGGATAATACATTTGGGTACTAGTGAGATAGATATGGGTATGAACTGTATGATATAAGGGTGATTAGAGTATTGTGCAAGATAACACTCACCATTCATAGTTCTTCAATTCACTTGACAGCTGCTTCACTTCACATATAAGTTCATTTGCCAATGGTACTAAAATTCGTAAAAGCCTGGCTTTTAGGAAAGAATAAGAATGTGCAAACTAAGGAAAAATTATAGAGGTTATATATATATATATATATATATATATATATATATTGCTACGATATCGCTGCTCGTCAGATGTATAACGACCAATTGCTTGCTGATCGCCATCTCTCTGTGTCTTTAAAATAATTTAAAATTGATACAATTAGATTTATGCCCCGACTAGCTCGGTGGTACCCTACACAGAGTGAACGGCGATATGATAGCAGAGAATTTTTACCCACTTTCTTCTAACATTCCATATACCTGAATAATACAAGTGAAATCCACCAAAAATCGTATAATAAGCGAAGAAAATTTACAATTTACTATTTACAAAACTTTTGAATCAAAATTAAAATAAATATTCCTATCAAATCTGTTCATTAGGAAGATCATAACCTTTTTTACACCTTTTTATATCAATTAAAGCCAGCAAAAAGAATTGTATTTTACCATGTATGTTTCGTTGAATGTTCAAAGAACTACTCACCTTTTAAAACGTACTTCTGCGTACCAACCATAATTTTGTTGATCCTTTACACAAAATATTTAAATTACATGCAATTTTTAAACTCATCAACTATTTAACATACTATAAATTGAAAATATAATTCTAACCTTATGTTCCTCCTGTACCTTCTCACTAGAGCTTCTGGAGCCAAATTGGTTGCTTGTTCAGTTGTTTCGAGTCATTAACTTGCAGCTTGGCGTGCTCCCCAATACTTCAAAATGTTTATCAGCAACTTGTAGTGGTTTTTGAAGTATTATACGATTTATTATGTATAGTTTTATCCCAGTAATACGGTTTTGATTTAGTCTTTTTAGTCTTGTTTTATTTCAATGTCGTTATATAATTTCCCATTTATTGTGTCCGTACTTAAGTCGATTTAGTTTCGATTTAGTTGTGTCTGTACTTAGAGCCTTATTGAATTGTAAAGATTTTGTGTATATTAATTAAATCTAGGCTTACATTTTATATTAACGGCAGAGTTTTACACTTGTATTTCAACGTGCACTTTTACTCTGTACTTCATTTATAAATAATTTTGATCATTTTCATTTTCTATTACTCGGCACTTTTACTAACTTTTATTTACGTAATAATTTGGTCTCAACTATTAAGGTTCGCGCGTCGATTATGGAATGCTCTCTCTTATCGACTTCAGTTGGTTTTATAGACAAATTCGTTCCACGTGCTCTTATTGGTTGACCGCCCGCTATCTTGTTACTAGACCATGGCAAAGGCGTTGCAATTATGTGCTATCTTCAACCTGTTGGGTTTTATTCAATGTTGCTTACTCTATACATTTAAATTTGCACGTACATCAAAGCTTTGTATTGGAATTTGTTACCAAATGTTATGTCATATATGCTTGAAACTGTACGTAGTCGTAATTTTAATATCCATATTTTGTTTACCTATGTTGGGTTTTATTAAATATGGTAACTTATTTACATTTCAAACCTCATGTACACTTTCGCTTCAGTATATATACCCTTTTTTACATGCACTTATTGACTTCTTGCTTTATGAAATATGATTGTTTTAAAAAGTTTGTTTATTATATACACACATTGATTATTTTTTGTTATGCATATGCGTCTTGAGAGAAATTTTGCTTTACGGTTATCTTTCTGTAAATATGCCGAATTTGTATTTATTTTTGAGCTCAGGATGTTTTAAATGTTTAAAAAAATATGATTGAATTGCGTTTGCAATTATATATTTTGATGTGGTTAAGTTATTGGTGAATGTGCTTCCTTTAATTAACTGTAGCTTATTATTGATTTTATACAGGGTGATTTGTATTTGCTTTTTACATAATGAACGAATTATGTACATTTTATGATTTAAACTTTTGGTTTTCGTGGTTTTTATGATATTTACATGAAGTTTTCCTCTCCTGCGCCCTTATATACCCTTATATAACTCTATTATCATAGCAACCTAACCTAACTATCGTGTTTAGGTTAGGTTACTGTTAGAAACGTTTTGCTACTAAGAAAAATACCCAAAGATACATGCAAAAATACTTTTGAGGTAAGCTTACTGTTAGGAATGTTTTACTACTAATAATGTATACTCAAACGGGCACATTTTAATATGGTGTTGAGGTTACGTTACCATTATGAATGTTTTACTATTAAAACAAAGTACCCAAAGTGGTGCATGTGCAAAAATAATGTTGAAGTTTTACTGTTAGAAATGTTTTACTACCAATAAGTAATTGTAATGGTTCGTTATGAATTGAGGTTAACAAATAATTGAATTTTTTGATATCAAACAAAGAAGGCTTGTTATATAAATGTAAACTTACATAACCTTGTAGATTCGGGATGTGTTTCTAGTGAGTTACCCAAACCAGAAATGTTGTTGACTCACTCTTTATAAAGATTTAATTGAGTATTTTCAGCTTTTTTGGGGCATTTTAAATGTTCAAATAGAGATCTACAAAATGCCAAACGATTGTTCAGCAAAATTTAACTAATATAAACCCTTAATAGTCTCCATATTAGAAGGTACATGCAAACAGAAGACATTCTTATTTGTTGGTTATCACGCTCAAGTTTAACTTAAGGTTTCAAACATGTATTCCATAGAACAATAATAGAAATATTACCTGCCTATCAATACGTTGCTATGTTAACGGACTGAAAGTAACTGCATTCTTAAGCTGCAGGAGGTTCTCGCTAGATAGGAACCGGATTGACAAACTAAAATGGAAATTACTCATTCGTTGTACCACGAAAGCTCGAGTGTTTATTTTTAATTGAAAACTACCTTTGATTTTAATAGGAAGCACATAAAAATTTGTTTTATGTAAAATTAATTATAGTTAGACAACTCCGGCACAAACTTGACTCATAAACAAAACATGTTTTTTGATATGGAAAATTTTTGGGAATTTTAATATAAAAAGTAGATGTATTTATCATAGGACTAATTCAAATGCTGCTCAAAAACGGTCAAATTGTTATATTCTAAAGGAAATACTGTGAGACATCAACCTAGGACCATATCGATAATTTGGGGTTTCGAGGAGCACCTTTGTTATGCACAAATAGTCTCAATTATAGTACAGTAACTGAGAATAAATACCTTGTAACATGGTGTGGTGACACTTGATGTTGTTGTTGAAGCAAGAAGAAGTGTCTGTTCTTGCGTGCCTCCGTTATTGAGCTCTCGACACTCACTCAGTTAGTTGGTTAAATGATGCATACTTTAGATCTGGACTGCACTGTTGCCAAAGTGCATATAATTTGCTTAAATCTTATGAATTTGGCACTTTGCATTCACGTGGAAATGCACTATATAGTCTTGCACGACAGAACAGTGGGAAAAATAAAAGTAATACAGGGTTCGAAACCAGAGATACACCCGTTGATGTAGAATAAGAAAAAGATATAGTGCCATCGTAAACTACAATGAGTCGTTTAAGTAAAAAGCATAGAAATGAATTAGTGCTTTTGATGAAACAAAATTACAAGGATATCGAGATGTATATGATCAAAATTTTGACAAAGTATATATTACATCACATTAGCCAACGAATTCTGAAATGAACTACATAATAACTGGTAAATTAGATTAGAACATTTTAGTACAAAGCCAGGTTGCTTGACCGATATCGTATGATACACAAGTTGTAGTGTTTTTATTAAATTTGGGTGGGGGGGGGGGGGTTCCTACATAAAAATTCGCAGACAAATCAAGTTTACTGCGTTCACAAATAATTTAATTGGTAACATACAAATTTGTCACTTACCTAACAAAACTTACCACTAATCTGATGACATATTTCATCTTAAAACTTAATCTAATTAGACTTTAAACGGAAAAATTGGTGACGCCACCCTAAAAGTAAAACCTTTTTGTTTTTATTAGTTGTTCAGTGTTGAACTCATGCAGCTGTAGTATAATTGCCGATTAATTGAAATTGATGGTGGTATTTAAATTCAACATTAAACCATACGATGCTCTTCATAGTTAAAATAATAATTATTGTTCTTTTTGTTGTAACCAGCGAGAACCGACTCTCCCTCGCTGTCCCCGTGGTCCGTGCGCTTCTCTTATTACGAGCACCTACTTAGTGCAATCGGCGTTTTTTGTCATACCACGACAACCACGGAAAATAATTATAACTTATAATTTGTTGCGTCTTTTTGGTTTCGCATTTTATTTTAATGTTTAAATTTAGGGACTTTTTGAACCCAGCATAGGAAAGCTTTTTTTCCATCCTTAATTTAAGTTTCTACGTGTAAGTTCCACAATTATAGTTCCCATGAATTTCAGGACATTAACTCATGAGTTATGGTATGTATACCGCATATGTCTGAGTTCCTAGGCTAAAAGAATGTGAATGTAGTTAGCGGGTTACGTGAGAAGTGTAAAACGATAGGGTTAATATAGTTGATAAGAACAAAGTAGATCTTGAAAGAAGGGACTTTTACTATTGACATTCGAAGAGGTCGGACGTGTGTGCGGTTAAGTTTGGCAAAGTGATCCTTTCCTATCTCTGTACCTTCATTTATCTAAAAACTTTCTCTGTGCTTCATCCTCCTAAATTTGGAAACATCGAAAAACCTACCAATCGATGACCCATATCTGAGAAGCAGAAAACGGCATTGACTTTAATAAAAGCCGGATAAGCACAGCTTGTTTTGTTTACTTATGGGCTTCACCCATGACGTCAATCAATGAAACCGAATTTGTAGATGTAATACTTTAGGTCCAGGGTCATGCATGGTTGGCCACATCTACAGTAATCATATTAAAAGAATTGCTGAAACGCATGTATGTGATGGTGCTGTGAACTGAACAGGCAAGTGTATAAATCTAATCAATTTGACATTGATTGGCAGAATTGACTGAAACGAAGAAAATTTTATGGCATCCAAACATAAATTTGAATGAGCAGTAATCGGTACTTATAATGCGCCTAATTTTTTTATTTCTTTAGTCAGCCATACGTGGGGCTTTTGGTTTTCTCACATGCACTTTCTTGATAGATGCATGAGCATTGTATAGATTTATAGATATATCTGTTGGGCATCAAATTTGAAATTTTTGATATTTATGTTTTTAAAGTTCTACATACTATGTACTTTGTGGTAAGTTTAGGAATTTTTGCTGAATCAGAGACGTATAGAGGATCATGATTAGAAAGTTTGAGAAAAGGAATCTGGCCAAAGTTAATAACCCTATAGTTGTTAGGTACATAAATGTGATCTATAGTCGAATGTGCTGCATTGTTAATTGTTACGGAATAGTGGGTGCATTGATTGAAGCGGCAATATAGTCAAGTTACAAGACAATAATAATATTTTACAACAGTAAGGTATCATAGGTATTATTGCCAAGATTCATGTTGAAGTCGCCCATAACGATAATATCATTATATAAACACGAAAGTTCATACAATACATTCTCAATATCAGGCAAATATCTAATATTTGGAGGGTGATATACTACACCAATCAGAGAAGTTGTGAAAATTAAAAGAAATTTCAGCAAATAAATACTCAGCACAAGCACGATATATGGATTGAGATGTGGCAATTATTTTATAATGCAAATTATCTCTGACAAACAACGCAATTCCACCAACTCGTTGTTTGGTAGGATCGTTCCGAAGTAAACGATATCTGTGCAAACTAGCTAGAGTGTCATTTAGAAATGGCTTCGGCCAGGTGTCAGAAACAGCGACACAATGAGCTCTGCTGGACTCGAATACATTAACAAAATAATTCATTTTGCTTGCCAACGACTGTGTATTGGTATGGCAGAAGTAAAACGTCCTAGGATGATAAGTTAACACATTCTGAAGAGGGGTTGAAGCAGAGGGAACACTGGGTAAACCCGTCAAGATATCATTTTTGTTATTCCAATCGGGTGCATCTACTAGCACTCTACGTAAATCTCCAAAGTTTTCAGCCATTATAAAAAAATTACAAAAACAAAAGGAAGACCACAAGAAAAATAGTGACCACATACTCACACTCACATCCACCCAGCAGTACAAGTAAAGCAAAAAATTCATAATTGCAATACTGGTTAGTAAGATGACTATGAGAAAGAAATATATTTATAAAATGAAGATTTTTTAAAGCAGCAATGTTAGTCACAACAAAACCAAAATGAAACTTATTATAAATACAATTACAGTGTGGTATTTAATGCAATCACTATAACAAAGAAATAAAAGTATATCCAATTTTTAAACAAGCCATACTATATGCGTAATTATTTTCTAGCACCGCTACACTGAAATGACTTTGGGTGAGATCATCGAGTTGTAGCTTGTGCTTTTCCTTGTCAGAGGTTTTCAATAATAGTGCCAGTTCTTGCAATTGATGAGAATTATAAACAAAAATTATCGATTTGTTCTTCGAGTTTATTAAAATGTGCTTTTTATTTCACCTAAGCAATGTAAAATGCATTGCTTAAACTTTATTCAAGATACAAATTTTAATGACTTAAACAGTTGCGTTATCACTCTTGTTAAATGCTGCTTCCAATTTGGACTCAAAACATTTCATTGCAGTGTAAAAATTTGTAATGCTATTTTTGCTTATATAAAATAATAATTATACATATTCAAATTTATATGGGATTAAAATCCACACATCAAAGCTTCTCAAATTATAATGCAAAAGCAACCCGTGGAGATTATATACCCAGTTTGTCTTGCCCCTTAGGGTGTGTCCAGGTGTTGGTTGTTTGGTTGTCGGTAGCTCTTTTGTAGACAAACCGCCGGTATTTTTTATATTGGTAGCGGGATAGGTAACAATAAGAAAGTGGATCACTTTGCCGACTGTCGTAACTCTACACTAACACGACCAAACTCGGGGAAGGCTGGTAGTAAGGTGCCATTTGTTTCGATGCTTGGTTTCTACAAACTACCCTCTCACGAAGATTATTTAATATTCTCATGCTAACCTGTGCGATGCAGTTGCACTTTATAGGCATTGGAAGTGTAAACTTTGCAGTTTCTTTACATCACAAATCATAGTTCAATGTCCTAAAATATGTGAGAATCAAATTAATGTGTGGTTTACACGTGAAGCATAAATTAAACTTAATAATAATGGAGGATATTCTCATGTGGGGTTTAAAAATTCCCTGAACTTAAATATCAAAATGAAGAGGTGAGGAAAAAAAAGGCGCAACATATTATCTTCGCGCGATGAACTGAAATCACTATCCATTTTTGGTTGATGTAAATTCAGTAACTTGTATTTGTTAGTACATAGAAAAGAATAACTGATACAAAAACTAGCAAGGAGATTTATAACTCAACAAGTTTTATGTTAAGATTAACTACTATCGTTATTTATTGGCACACAAAATACTCGATGAAAATTTAAAAATTTATATTCGTACTTACATACAGAGATACAACTTTAAAGTTATTGTTAAATTGCACTAATGATGTATGCAAAGGATTTCGAAGTGTTTAAAAATTAAAGCGCCTAAAACTTATCAAATTTATGAGTTTGTTGCATTGATCTGCCTATGTTTATTCACTTGCAGCCATCTTTCTGTAAAGTAATAGTAACTATAGAGAAATAGTGCATACTATTATTTACTACATTATAAATATCGTACGATTAATTTGATTATTTTATTTTCAGTTGCCAATTTAGACTTCAGTGGTATTCAGGTACCAAATTCAGTATCATCGGTGCAAGAATCTCATCCAGCAGAAGATGATCCAGTATTGATCCGTGATATGTTTCTAGCAAATCCTGATCAACTTGCTCTCTTGAAGCAGAATAACCCTCGACTTGCTGATGCTTTAATAAGTGGAAGTATTGGTTAGTTATTTGTATAACTCCTTTATATTATTTGTATTACAACTATTTTAGATACTTTTGGAGGTGTTCTACGTGAACAAGTGCAAGCTCGTCAAGAACGAGATCGGCAGAGAGTAAGAATGATGAATGCTCACCCTTTTGATACTGAAGCACAACGCTTAATAGCAGAAGAAATTCGCCAAAAAAATATTGAAGCTAATATGGAAGCAGCAATGGAATATAATCCTGAGACTTTTGGAACTGTTACTATGTTATATATTAATTGCAGGGTAAACGGAGTACCTGTTAAGGCTTTTATTGATTCTGGTTAGTGACATTATTCTGTGTAATTGAAAATTTTCATGTTTTTTTAAGGTGCACAAACTACAATAATGTCAAGTTCCTGTGCGGAGAAATGTAATATTATGAGACTGGTTGATGGCAGGTGGGCAGGTATTGCCAAGGGTGTTGGTGTGCAAAAAATTATTGGGCGTATTCATATGGTTCAAATACAAATCGGAGCTGACTATTTAACTACGAGCTTCTCGGTTTTAGAAGAACAATCCATGGATATGTTGCTGGGATTGGATATGCTTAAAAGACATCAGGTATAAAAAGTATATCTTAATCATAAGAGTATCGCCTGATTTAACAAACTTGAAAAAGAAATTGATTCATTGTTAATTATAAAATAATAGAGGATTAATATATCTCCAAGACTTTGTCCATTATGTGCGTTTGAAACTTGAAATTATTAAATTTGGAATTGTCCAAAGAAGTGGGAATCCTGTAACAAAATGAGCATGCTTCGGCTAACAAGCATGTCCCAACCTTCGACTGTTTCACCCAGAGTTTTCACCGATTGTGTGTTTCTGTAATAAATCAGTTATCTAAGACTTAAATTAATGTCTTTTGTCATTACCGTTGGAAACACAAATAATGCTCCCTGATTTTTGGTAATAGTTGATTTGTTTTAATAACGAGACATTAAAAGATACCAAGCGGTTTGATAATTTTTGTTAGTTAGTTCTACACATTTAATTACCTTGACAACATCGCCTTTAATGCAGCTTAAGAAATAGAACTTTTATATATTACCCAATATTGTTTACTAACGAGTTGAACGTGTCCCGAAATTGGCCCCGTTTTTCATAATCCACAAAGACTTTGGCAATTCCAGAACGGGAAAGCACACGTTTGAATTTTGGTGAAGGTAATATACTTGGAGTTGTGAAATTTCATGAATACCACTCCCTGATTGTATGTTATCCGGTATTACTGTTGTATCATTAAATTCGTTAATTAACTGACTGGCTTTTGGTATAACGTCATATTAACGATCTTCAAATTGTTGACGTTCATTACTGCTTATATCGGCTTCATCTAGAACTTCTAACTTGTATTGAAAATCATTAAATTGCTGCAATAGATTTTCTGCTTGTTCTAATCTTGTTTTTAATTGCAAAATATGTTGTTCAGATTTGTCTGACATGCACTTGCCAACAAACTTAATGAAGTGTGTTAATGTCGTTTTAATTTGGCCCTGAATTATATTAAGCTGCCGGTGGTCAGCGATTATAAAACAATTATTAATTATTATGTAAATCAGTGAATGCTTACTACTAATAATACGTTCAAATGAACTGTAAACAGTAAATGAAATAAATAAAGAATGAACTGACTTACTTTTAATGGCAGGCACTTGCACCAGTGGGTTATTTTTAAAAACCTTAATCACTCCTTTCCACGAATGCAGATTCTCTTACTCACTTCGCTTTGATAACTGCTTTAGGATCATTTTAATAATTCACATATAGAGATTTATTCTCACAAATACGAAATAAGCTTGCAGTAAGATTTCGATAACTTGAAAATTTAATTACACACCAATTACATTAATGGCAGCTTCTTTGGTGAATGCTGTAAACTTGGTACTTCTAGGATCTTGAAAAGGGTTGGGCAGATAACCATCCCTACTTGTATATACCAACACAATATAAATGTGTCGTCATAAAATTAATTCAAAGTAAAATGTATTACCTGCAGGATGATCCAACAATACACTTAATTTATTAATATCGTACAATTAGTGTAAGTAAAAAATGTTTATAATATCCGACAGTAATTAAGCATCTATTATCTGCGACATGAGAAATTGGTAAATTGACTTGTTTTTCTAGTAATACTTAATGAATGAAGTTTTCATGTATCAAAAATTTTAACAATTGCCCTTGTTCACGTCATTTGTTTGTTATGAATTTTTCTCTCGCTGTATATATATTTTCTGAGACTGACCTTTATCGAGATGTAGTGGGGCCAAGCTGGTGTTGTGGAAAAAAAATAGCATGCTCTCAGTCTAAACTCAGGGTCTATTCCTGCGGAGACATGAGATGGTCGGGCTACTTTCTGAGAATAAACCTGTCTTTGAATAAACTATAGAACACAAAAATTCATCCTAAGGATAGACGCAGATAAATCTTAAGGGAATAATATCTACCTGATTTTAGAAATGAAGTAACATAATTTCTTTACTTATTTTTATCTCAATCAAAACGGAGAGGTTACTTATTTCATTTAATGAGCTGCTGGAAATAAAACGATTGTGAGTTTTGACTAGTATCTAATAAAATTTGTTTTCTTTCATCTATGTACAAAAAAATTTAAAATGTTACAGTGTAAATACTATGGCACAAAAGTGAATGCTGATGAAAAATGTTAAGTAGGCAAACTCACAGTTATTAACAGGTTACACCTGTCATAAAAAAATTATTCAAAATCTTGCTACATTCTTGCTGTAATCAAAGATCATGGATATAGCTCACAAAAACTTTCTTTAGTCTTTCCAAGGTTTTTACCGAATTCTTTCTACATCATGAATTATTTCAATACAAAATTTGCTTAGTAACATAAGTGTCATCTGTTTCAAACAAATGTGCAAAACTTTACTCTTATCACAACACATGCTGTTTTGAGGTGTTGTTCTTAACATGCATTTAACAAAAAATGTGACAATATAAAAAAAATTGCCAATTCATCTAAACTACATCAAATTAAAATACGATTTGTTTCAACAAGATATCATTCAAACTTGTAAATAAAAAAAAAACTTTAATTTCGTATATCCTAACCAATTACTTTCACTTTAGCTAACTTAGCTTCTCAAACAAAACGTTCATTACTTACTTGTTGATTCCTCTGGATAAAAAAAAAGGAATTGTACACACCAAAACTTCACGGCATTAAGTAATAACAATAAAATACAGAACACCTGTTAACAAGGCATCTGGAGTCCACCATCTTTTCCTTGGATTCACGAAAGCTTGTTTAGCAAAGCTAAGATTTACATCTTGAGTTACGATGATTGGTATTAAAATGAGAATCTGTGTTATTTTTCTAATCCATAATTTATATATATCTAAAGCTGCTTGCTAGAAATTATAACTTCTTTTAGTAATAGTTAAAACTCCATATTTTAAATAACAAACTGTTTTATAAATACTTGTTCTTAGTTAGAGCCACATTCTAACAGAGCTCGCCTCAACACCAAGCTAAGCGCAATTGCCACGAAAGGAGCTTTCTTCCCTTCATGACTGCACCAAGAACTCACACCACCTTTCAAAAAACGTGTCTAGTAACTATATGCTAAAGACAAGAATGATCTTCTACGTTTTATTTCAATGCGCATGATTGTCCACTGCGACTGTGCTAGAACTCAAACATATTAGCAGCGACATTTTCGCCCCACACAGCACTAAGTGCACCACGTATTTGCCTAAAACTAAAGCGTCACAATTAGCGAAACGATCATATTCATTACTTTGTTTAGTTGATATTTGGCACTGCATATTTACGACAAGTTTTTTGTGTTGTGACTGGTACCAACTTATTGCAATACATAAACACGTAATGAAATCATCATCTGTTAAATGCCAATGATGTTTAGTTTTTTATGGTATTCATTGTTGAAAAGCAAATTCATAAAGATACACCAATCCAAAGACTGATTTTAAATACAAAGCCAATTTATAAATACTCGGAAATATTTTCACAGAAATTAATTTCCAAAAATCAGTATCACTAGAAGTTCTGAATTACGAAATATGTTTCATCTTTATTTAATAATTTCGTCCTCAACCACAACTGAAGTAACATCTATTAACTGTCCTATTATTACAAACACCTTATCAATGTTGACGTTTTCATTAAATGGAAATATCAGGAAATTAAGTGTTTCTTCTAAATTAGTTGAATCAACCAATCTTCTTCCAAATTGGTCAAACAAAAGATGTAAGTGTTCAGCGAAATGTTCAAAGGCTCGGCTTGAGTTACGGATGCACTCTTTTTCCATGTTTTCAAAGTTCCTCAATTCATATTTCTCTAACTGGGATGCATACCTTATTATTGTTTCCTTGTAGATATAGGTTCAAGTCAAGTTTTCCCATGATACCGCAGAGAAAAGCTAGCTTCATGAGCCATTTCTCATCTTCCAATTCAGCAATGTGCTTCTGTGTGTAACAAGAGATACCCCTACTCTGCTTCAGTTTCTTCTAAAGTGTCTGAATTTGTCGTCAATGTAGGGTTTTAACACAAAATAAAGCGATGATTTTAAACACAATTTGCATTATATCCTTGGACTTTATTATTTTTAAACACAGTACCTGATTGTGGATAATGCAATGATAGCTGATAAAACTTGGCATTTCTTCATCATTATTTCTTAAGGTAATAAAATCAATTCGATTTTGGACTGATTGTGCTGTATTTTTTAATATCATGGGTTATCTCTTAACCAACTATTAACATGGAGTTATATGATGATTTGTTACGGGTGAATGAAGCGTTAAATTATTAAATTTGGAATTACCCAAAAGAGACAGGAATCCTGTAATAAAACAAGGCTGTACCACCTAACTACGGTGGTGCATGATGGATCCCTATAGAAACAGATCGAAGAAAATAGAACAAAATTGAACAATAAAAAAAATTATGCATGTGCAATTTCAAGCTATTTTACTAATAACACTTGAAAGACTTTCAATCAGTCAAGTTTTAAGCACCGCTTCATCTAATCTAGCGAATCATGTGAATTCTTCAAAAGGAGAAACAATCCGGAGGGGGATTTTAATTACTTTAACCTCTTGGTAAAACGGTTCTGCTTTATAAAAACCTACCTGTATATTTGAACAAATAAAACAACCAATTTCCATTTTCTACATCACTTAAATTGATTTTATAATAACATTTCATTTTTCTGTAATCAGGTACATAAACAACAATTTTTGAGTTATGCGCATCAATGTACACATCAACGACATGACGATATTCCTGTAAACAAATACACACAAAATCCATAATCAGTTCATCTTCACTTAATCATAACCTCTATCATTAACAAGAATAATAATTTACAACTCGTCTCTAATTGGCCATTCACTTGCAAAAGCGGGACTTGCAGTTACGTCTTCAAGTGACTTTAGGAGTCCATTTGAGCCAAGATAAATTAGCTGGTCAGTGAGGTTTATTTCCAAATTGCCTTTGCTGGGAACCGAACTGTCGCATATATATATATATATATATATATATATATATATATATATATATATATATATTACTTTTGTAAGTTCTGTCAAAATTCGTGGGCGACCACGTTAACACCCATTTATTATTCCATAAGTAAAGAGGTGTATTTGACTACGAACTTTTCATTATTTGCCCTTACATGTTTCGATCTATGGTTTGTAAGTAATTAATTTTTCTGCATCAAATATAACTGCTGTTATTCACTTTTCATCTCTTTTTTGTGTTGGGGGGCTGTGGGTCATTATTGGTTTTCTTATTTAGTGTACGACTGGAAACTCGTGATTCCGACATGAACCTATGCAATCCCATCACGCAAGAACCAAGTGTCTCTGACTTGCATCTTTTTAATCAATCTGAATAATTACATTGTAACTCTTTTTACATTGAATGGAAAAATATAGTTATCTGTAACTTAATATATCGTGAATCTTACGAACAAAGCATCCGCCTGTCTATTACATTGTGGGAACATTAAAGCGTGTCTGAGGTTATTTGGTATTGCAAAATTTATTTAACTAAAATTTGTAGAAGCCTTTTCTTTAAATGACATACTTTTGCTGTGAAACACGACTGAAATAAATATTAGGTTTTACCCGTTTGTGGTTTAAAATAATTTACGATCCTAAGTTCCGTTTCAGTATGTATTTCTGATGAACAATGATAAAATCTTTCTTAATTTTATATGAGGAATGCCTAATATAAAATCTTTTTTTACATGAGGTTTCTATTTAACGTAATGCTAAAGCATTACAGTGCTTTATATTTTCACATTCCAATTTTTTATTTTATATTGATTTTTTCTATGAAAGAACTACCATGATATACCATATGAGAGCATTGGACTCATGTGTTTTTTTTAGTGTTACTTTCTAACTCAATATTTTCAAAACGGGGAGGAATTATGCAAGATTATATCTACCAATAAAATTCAAGAGAAGTGGGGAGTTACTTTATTGTATGCAGGGAGTAGGGAGACTGCATATTAGTTGGCCAGTTAAATTCTATTTCTCAGAAGCAGTTGTGTGGTGATCTGAGTAAAGTACAGTACAATAGGTTTTTCGCATGATTCAATAAAGATAATCGTAATTTTTCTTCCATAACTAATTTGGAGTGTTATTTTGATATTTATGATGGCGGAAAATGAAGATATAAAATTATTATGGAATACAAGATAGAGGAAAAACGTTTCATCATCACAATGAGAAGAAACATTTCAAAAATATTACAAGTTTTAATATTAAATAATGCAGCAGCTCGAAGTCAGCAAAGATCACAAGATAAGTTGCAATGTATTCGTAATTGTTTTACTATGTGAAATGGAGACTTGCAGGATGCATTTACTCCAGGGTGGTGCATGACAGCTGATACGCATCTTGTTATATGTAGAAGGTGTCCCTTTAGACAATAAATTCCTTCCAAACCTGGAAAATGTGGATTTTAAATTCAGATAATTTGCAGTAGTTCAACTTCTTATGTATGGAAAACAGATATTTATACTGGTAAAGAAATCGGATCAAGGGAGTTTAAACATGGAAAAAATGCAGTGAAGAATTTGGTAAAAGATATTGAAAAATCTTGCAGAATATAACTTTTGTTTTACTTCACCGGATTTAGGATGTTAGGTGCAATCTAAGTAATTATACATCGTGTTACAGTTCCCCCCAACACTCTTACTTACTAATTTTTAAAGTTCAATCATGCAAATTTCTATATTCAATATTATAATGAACACTTACAATTCATAGCCTCAGACGAACTCTTTTCAAGGTTTGGTTTTCTAAAATTTCAGTTACGTTGATTGTTGCCTCCTATATCTCTGTAGTGCCCTAAAGGCAAAAAGTAAACTAGGTTTTAGCGATAAAATCTGACACTACATCAAAACACACGATAACGTCACGTTCAAAAACCATGGTCACTTCTGTGAATGCCGGTACTGAAGTATTCAATTTAAGTTCATGTAATTACCACATCATCCCCGCATTTATTCGTTCTTCCCGGGGTTGGCTTATTCAAACTGGCTGATGTCTTGCAATCAATTAGAATATATAACTTCTTCGCTTCAATATAGCATTGTTCGCATAATTTTCCCAAGAGCCATAAAAATGTCTGAGGCAGTATCTTAACGTATTTATGCATATCAAAACCATTTTATTGTTACAATGTAGATAATAATTTATACAGTAGCCCAGGCCGGATTTAAAGGACGGACGGAATTCCTTTACTTTTATTCAAAATACCCTAGATTTAATAAATATAAGAGATGGAAACTTGGATATCCAATAAATGAAAGGCGTGTTGTGGGTTAATTCACTTAACACGTAGCAATTGTTGAATCTATTAAGAAGAATAGATCTAAATTACTAACTGAATGTGTAACAACAAAAGGAAGAGAATTATATTCAACCTTATTTGAATTTCAAAAAGATGACATCCTGTATCATTCAAAGAAAACAGAAGTTGTTACCTTAATTAATATAAAAAGAAAATCTAGCTGATATTCTTTCATTTGACATTCCCAATATATTGGAGTTTGACCCTGACAACAACACAAAACCCTAGGCTTTATCTGTAATAGTTATTCAGATCAACTATACTTTGAAATTATTGTTTTTGGTTGCTAGAGTCTTCATGCAACAACTATGGCTCTACAATTTATTCACATTGAGACCATACCTCACTACTTGAACTACTATTATAATGGCAATTCTTCTGTTAAAATTTGTACTCACTAAACAACCTTTGCATATCAAGCCAATCCATTAGTACTTCCTTCAAATTTGTTGAAATACATGCCTTTTGTGATGGCAGGAAGGTTGCTTATGACACATGTTATATCTTCGATTATTTAATGGAGCTGCCTAAACCACAGTTAATCTTTTCTGCTCTAAAACAAGATTTGTGCCTCTCAAATCTACAATGATTCTAAAATTAGAACTTTGCGGAGATTGCTAATGACTTAATTAGTAGAAAACGTAAAGGTCACTCTTAATATTAACATTTACTTAATTACTTTTTGGATTGATTCCACTATTGCTTTAGCGTGAATCAATACCGAGACACATTCTCCAGAAAGTTTGTAGCCAACAGAGTTTCCCAAATTCAGTCACTTATTGTGTATTTTCAAGGAAATACGTCCCAACCGAATTAAATCCTGCTGATTTAGTTACTCATAGGCAATATCTACAAATAAACTCACTCTTTGGTGGAATGGTGTTAATTTTTTATCAAGGTCTAATGAAGGACTTCATGCTTCTTTGTTTTTTCATCTGACAAGATTATAGTAGAACTGACTCTTATTGTTTCCTATGTATGTTATCTCATTTGCATCATGCATAGAGTTTGAGTAATGCTTCAAGTTTGCACAAACACCAAAGACTATTTGCCTACCGCCTAAGCTTCATAAGTAATGATTGCTTTTCTGTGCAAGACCGACTATTTACACCCCTAAGTGCATTAGAGCTTCAAAACTCCCTCATTCAGTTATGCAAATTATCTCAACGGGAATCTCATCCTACTGAAATAGAACTTTTATCTAACAACAAGGTCCTGAAAATAAACAAATGATCACCTACATAACACTGGCGGACCTTCTAAGATAGTACTACACTCAATGCTAATTGAGGAAGATGGTTAACGGAAACTAATGCGTTTCCAGCTAAATAGTAATGAATAATTTTGTCTGGTCTTCGAAAAGTAATTCGAGCATGGTTAACGAAAATTAATGTAAATTGTTGGTTATTTTTTAAAAAGAAAAGCTAATGACCGTTTTTGCTGTTGTTGCAGCTCGTCAGACTGCAAAACAAACAACCATGTTTTTGAATTATACACAAATCATGGTGTATTTATAAGTGCAAAATATTTCTCATGAGCCCTCTATACTCGAATGTAAACAATTAACTATCGGTATCTGTTTCAAGTTTCTGACATGATAGTATAGATGACATTGCCAGACAAGCTTTTAATAACAAATCAAAAGACAAGATGAAAATGAAAATAAACAAATGACTGATTACCTACTTGATACTGGCGGAACTTCTAAGACAGTACTATACCCAATGTTAAATGAGGAAGTTGGTCAATGGAAACTAATACGTTTCCAGCTAAGTAATAATGGATAATTTTGTCTGGCCTTCGAAAAGTAATTCGAGCATAGTGAACCAAAAATAATGTAAATTGTTGGTTATTTTTCAAAAAGAAAAGTTAGTGACCGGTTTTGCTGTTGTTGCAGCTCGCCAGGGAACCTAAAAGCAGTCCTTTATTAAAAACTGAATCTCCTTTTTGATACCACTTTAAAAGTATTGAGAGTAGGAGATAGACATAGAAATTTTTCTTTTTCCCATAATAAAAAACCTCCCACCTTAATCTCATCTAAACATGCTTTTACTAAGTTATTTTTTCAGGCAGAGCATATACGATTATGCCATGCTAGTCCTTCACTTTTTCTCAACTCCATAAGAGAGCAATTTTGGTCCAAAAATGACTCAATTTTGCCAAACAAACCACATTTTAGTGTATACCATGCTCCAGGAAAACTCACAATCTTATGGGGTGCCTCTCAACCGATAGGTTAAGTATTCAATTCCAGTTTGCAATCGTAGGCACTGAGTACTGTGACCCATTCACAATTAAGCATAAAGTTAGCTGAGGCTGGAGAGTCGTAAAATGTTACATCTGTCTATTTGTGTGCTTTAGCACAAAGGCCATGTACTTAGAGCCTGTAGCAGATTTATCGAGTGAGTGGTTCATGCTCTGCCTCAGACTTTTGCTTCTTGACATGGAATAAGTATTCAGTTCCAGTTTGAAATTGTAGGCACTGAGTACTGCGGTCCATTTACAATTAAGGATGAAACTAGCCGGGCCTGGAGAGCCATAAAATGTTATATCTGTCTATTTGTGTGCTTTAGCACAAAAGCCATGGGGAGCCTTTAGTACATTTATCGAGTGAGTCCTCGTGCTCTGTCTCGGATTTGCTTCTTGACATGGAATGTCCAATAAAATTTATTCTGATAATGGTCATAACTATTGTGGAGCAAAACCTATGCTAGATGATCTCGGTAAATTCTTGGTGAACACCCATCAGGACTTAATACAGTTGTGCAAATGAAAATTTTAATCGGATATTTTTACCACCTTACTCGTCATCCTTGGGTGGCTTATGGAAAGCAAGGGTCAAATCTACAAAAACACATTTGAAAAGTAAGTTTGGCGATGCAACATTAACACTTGAACACTTTTTAACAGTACTGACTCAAATTGACTTAAATCTGTCACCCATATTATTATCTTGCATTGACTCCTAGCCATGTTTTAATCAGCCACTCAATCACTACTGTGCCAGATGCAGATGTCACCCACTTGTTTTCAAAGGATATAGCAGATTCTTCAAAATTTCTTGACCTGTTGGTCACAAGAATATGTATCGGAACTCCAAGCTCGTATCAAATGGCAGACAATTGGATCCAACATGGAATATAACACCCTAGTGCTCATAAAGGATGCTAGTGGAGACTTGGAAGAGTAGTGCAAGACATCACAGGTAATGATGGTATCGAACGTGTACGCATCAGTCAGTACTGGTGAATCCACAAAAGATATCTCCAATATCTGGCTACTTCCAATGAATCCAAATTCAAAGACACCGAAAAGTGTTTAGTTTGTGCTGGTTTATGTGCATTTTTCATTTGGGTGGATCTGAATCCTTCCAATGGAAAGAGTATGTTTAATATTTTTCCGCCCTTTATTTGAATTTATCTTCACTGTTGCACCTGTGCGCCATTTTTAATTGTATTATATATTGCCGCTTAACCTTAATAGTCATGTGTCAAACATGTAGACGCTTGCATCTTGTTGCATTCAAACATACATTTATATTACAATAAAGTATTCACAATAATTGTTCTCTTATGATAAATTTCTAGTTTCTTAAATTTTGTCATAATTATAGAAATTCTCGAAATGAAGACCTTCCAAATACGACTTCATCACTGGGGTGACTAGATGTCTTTTTAAAATAACCTAGTTTATAAATAAATGCAGATAAAATTTAACCTGCACTAACTTCTATATTGCAATATAAATACAAATATATTTATAAAAACCTAATTTCTTAACCTCAAACTTGCCAGGTATTATTAAAAGAAATCCTAAAAAAATCAAATCAAATCCATCGATATTAATATCACTGCAATTTTCCTGTTTCTCGTATTGAATGACATGACATTCTAAATGCCATTTCTAGAAATGCGCTTAATAACAAACTTAGATCACCGTTAAATATCAACTTTTCCTTTCATCAGTCTATTGTCCATTCAAAATACTAAAGTTCTATGCCTTAACTAACACTAAATTCTGCCAAGAATACTTAATTTAAAAACAATACATACATATTTCTTAATATTTTTAAATGTTCCAATTTCTTTGTACGATAACATCATGCCTATATTTAACCAACATTAATTCCATCGCTAATTCAGCGTCCAACAGAATAAGTTTTTTAATGTTTGATAAATGAAAACAAACTCTCTTACATTTAAAAATTTACATATGCATAATTAAAAAGTATAAATATAAAAGTTCATACATCACTCACCGTTTAATATATTATTAAACTCAAGAATGTCCAGAAACCTTCAGTATTTCCATTTTTCATTTGTTCCAGCTAGCACAACTTCTTAACACAACATGCAAAATCCAATTTTATCATAGAAGTGACCCCCACCCACCCACTAGTCGTAATGATATTAATTCTACAAACATAAATTGAAACATAACCTGCCCGTGCAAGCGTAGGTCAAAAAATAGAGTGTACACTTGTGTATTTCCCTTGCAAGGACGTCTAGATTCATATTTTAGAAACTTTGTTTTTTTTTCAACTTTCAGTCCCCTCACTGCTTGCTTGTATTGCTACATTGTTACATTTGTAATTAACTTTCTGAAGTTTACTTTCAACTGTGTTGCTTAATTCTTAGATGTCATTTTCATTCTTACAATTAACATATTTTGTTTGATGAATAGAAAGTTATTGTGCAGTTAATGTCACGTACTTTTGCAATTGGCTTTGAATAACCAGCCATGCCTCAGATATGCTTCTGCGTTCCCCACCTATTAATTTATTTCGTTATTGTATATTTAGTGGTTTTGTTTATTGCATGACGTACTACGTTTCATGTTAAACATAATTTTCAGTTCGACGTATTTAACATTCTTATATTACAATATAAAGACATATTTATTAATGAACAATACATTGTATGATTTATGGAATCTTTCATTTCAGTAGTTTTTATTGTTGCGGTATTTATTCTATTTAATGACTAATACTTTATCTTAGTATTGTATTAGATTGTACCAATTTATTTTAAGAAAATTCATTTTTATTGCTTTAATTATATTTTCTAAAAACAAAAGAATTAAAATATCATCTTTAATTTTATTATGGGGTGTATCCATATTTAGTCTGTCCATCCAGATTTATTAATTTTTCCTTTCCCATCTAATTTATAGCTAGCATAATGTGAACGTGTTAAGAAATTCTGTGGGGTATTTGGTGGTGTACATACTGAAATCGATATTCAACAATACACTCTTGAAAAGTACTTATGCATTATTTCCACATCTTTGTCAACAGGTCTGCTTGTTTGGGTCTTGTGCACTAAATTGTTTACGTATCTTAATATGCTGAATGTGATAAAGTGGTAGTGCATGCCTCTCGCCCTTTATCTGGTTTTATCTTGCATGTTGTCTATTTGCCTATTTTTTATAGATGGTACATCAATATTCTCAGGTGCTGTTGCTGCGTAAACATATTATTTATAGTGTTTTCAAACTATATTCATACCGTCTACCCTACTCTTACTTGATTAATTTTTTAATTTCAATCATGCAAATTCGTATATACAAAATTATAAAGTAATAACACTTACAGTTCACAGCCTCTTCTGATGAAATTTTGTATCAGGCTCTTAGTGGTGCAGGTTTTCTCAAATTTCTTAACGTTGTCCCCAATTGTCGCTGTAGTGCTCTTATAGGGAAAGGTAAGAAAGGCTGTAGCAATAATTTTGAATACCACGATAACAGCACCTCCGAAAACAGTCGCTTCCGTGAATTCCAGCACTGAAGTGTTCGATTTAAGTTCATGTAATTACCCCATCTGTGACGTTCCTGTGAAAGTTAATTATCATTTTATTTTAATAGTTTCTGTATTGGTAAATCTCACCAATAGGGTTAGAGATTTTTTCTTTTAAGAAATATAATTTTTAAGTTACATGCATTCTAGATCAAGGAAGGATTATTTCTGCATCTTACATTGTTCATACTCAAAGGTTGTCAAATTAGTTATGGCGGTTTTTAAGATTAAGAAATGATATCATGGCTACTTTGTATTCTGAAATGATTAGTTTTATAATTCATTTGTTTTGATTAATAATGTATCACACGGGTGCCTATGAGCTCATTGCCAGGGCACAAAAACATTCGCGTGTAAAATTGTGCCGATTAAAAATAAAAAGGGAAATCCTTTCTCTGGTTCTAGTTAACCTTTTCTTAAGTTAATTTTACGTATATTAGCTAGAGAAAACTACACAAAGTAATTTCAATTTGCAGTCTTAATTCATCTGTCTGTATCCTGCCGAAGATATCTCGAATTGTTTTATTGAGGCAGAACATTTTTTTATATAGAGTACTTCGTCTATAACATCTAAAGAAATAACATGCAACTTACGTAGGCTAGTTTACCTTGAAGAAGGTATCGAACTGATTAAGGCAGTTAGTCATTGAAATTCTGATAAAACTCTGGTTAGTTGCTTTTAATTTTAAGAATACGTTGGTTCCCATTTAATCTACATTTTTATGTTGGACAAAAGTATGTTGCCAAGTCCCGGGAGGAGCTGGTAACAACAAAATATGTCCAGAAGACAAGGCTTTTAGTGGTGTCCAAGTTATCTACAATCAAAAATCACTCATCAGGATAACACTATTCTTATATTACTTCTACACATACTAGCACCTAATTAACCGCATGGGTTATGATTGACACGAAATTTCAAAGAACCAAATCTGGACAGGCAGGCAGTAACGAAATTTTTACCAGCTTAGATGTTGTTCATAATTGACGATTAGGTTTGGCAGTTATTACACAAACTACCAATAGACGAAAGAGAAGCTGCTATCACAATAATCAAACATCCACCATTACCAGATGTCATCGAAGCTTACCTTCAAGGCAACTCAGTCGGCAACCTTTCTTGTTAGTAAAGTTCATGCTTTACCGAAACAGAATTTTAGTGGGGCACTTCACCTAGTGTTTCTGTGGAGTAGCAGCTAGATTTTCAGGAGCCCTAACTGTACGGAACACATTGTGCCATGAGTTATTTGTCTCTCCGAGGATTAGCTTATTCAACCCGGCTGATGTCTTATAAACAATTGGAATAGGGAACTTTGTTACTTCCATGGTGTGTTCACATAATTTTCCTGAAAGCGATAAACATCTACAAGGCGTTATCTTAACATATTTATGTGTATTAAAATCATTTTATTCTTACAATGTAAATTATAATTTATGAAATAACCAGGGTTGGATTCAGGAAACCGAAGGAATTCCTTTACTTTTATATAAAATACCATAGATTTAATAAACATGAGATGGAACTTGCATATCCAATAAATGAAAGGCATGTTATGGATTAATTCACTTAACGTATAACAACACACACTTGAACATTCATCTGCCATCGGCCTTTTTCAATCTACAATACATTATTACTTCTAGTGAAGGTTGTAGTACCACACTTTTTTATAAACAATCGTTTGACATATGAATTAATAGACAACTGGACGTTCCTAACATAACGTTTATAAATTGTATTCTAAGTCGGAGGTTTGACACGTAACTGATAATAGATGTGATATCTCTGTTCACAAACTCGACTCATAAGTGTCTGTGAGATTATAACTTCAATAATTAATTAGTCGAATTGTTGCAAAAAAATCTAATGACATATTTAATTCACTGTACATAAATAAACTAACTGTAGTTCTGAATATTCTAATATAATAACCAAACAGTCATATTGCTTGTTCATTGTTCAATCTTCATGCTCGCAATCTGTCATCTTCTACGGAAAATGTTTTTAGCGCATGATCAAAGCGAACATTCACGAACTTGCACGAAGTACAAAGGTGCAATCATGACGTCACATCCGGCTGTAAATTCAAATTTAAAATATATATTCGCGACGAGAAAGTATACAATCACAGTGTCAACACTATCCAAGCATTTATTTAATTCCTATGATTACCTGCGGTATATAATTGCGTCCTTACTGAAAGATTTATTTTGAGTATTTATTAGAAGCTTGTGGAAATTTCAAAAGTTGCAAAGTTTTTACCCTATAATTGATATGATTATAAAGCAGGTTTTAAATAGCGCATACCGTGCAACTTTTAAAATGCAACATTCTGTGGCCAATTTTATTTTAGCTTCCCCCAGTGAAAAAGGAAGTAGGTTTCTTGACCAGTAATCACAACACTTGAACCTTGTATTATTACCAGGTCAAAAACATCTTATGAAAAATTTAATGAAGTTGCAAAATTTTTGCTGGTTTCAAATAACACTTATTATACACTTTTTGCAAATTGTAATGTTACAACAGCCATTACTTTATATATATGTATTTTCAAATCTTTAAATGTTTGTTTAACCCGGCGTCAGTACGGTGGACTTAAGTCACATTATTTGTACGGTGGGGTATACATGCAAATACACTTAATTAAATAAAATTTATTTACAATCTTACTTATTAAGCCTTTTGTGAAAAACATGTATCACAAATATTAACAATGTTGTAAACATATATATTTATAGCATTTCACACAATTATAGAAAGATTTTCGGTCTTTATTCCGTTCACAAATTGAGCATCGTCTAGATTTATTTTGCTTCTTTCACGGTCTTCAGTATTTTCTTCTGCTATAGTCAGAAGATATGCCAGTTAATTCAGAAATTATTTTTTTTATTCAGAAAGTCTAGAATTAACTTGTCGATTTTTTAAATGTGGAAATATTAAGCCCCATGCAAGTTTTTTTTATAAATTCTCGACGTTTTATTGTGCTCTTTGAATTGCTATTTGAAGTAAAAACAACAAAAGAATTTACTGACGCTGTATTTAAAAGTGAGAAAAACGCAGTCAGTGGCCATCTACGACTGATACATCATAGTTGCTGGAAAGTTCATCAACTACTTCGACTCTGCCCTTCATAAAGTTGTAAAACGTAACAATTTCTAGTTTACGTTTGGCTTCTGTAGAATCATCAATTGTATCATAGTGATGCATTGTTGATAATAATAACACATTTTTGCCTTTCTTAGGTACGTATGAAACCAGAGTTGCATCTTTTGAAATGCAAACATGGTGCTGTTTTCAGCTCCATTTTTTGTTTGTAGAAATTGCAGAGGGATTTCTTTTTCGTTTATCCGTAAAGTACCTACTGATGTTGGTTTATATTCTTTCAGCAATCTGATTACAAGTGGGTAACTTGTAAACCAGTTATAAAATATTACGATACGGCGACTATTTTTTATTGGCTCGCAGAGTCTCATAACTATATCCTCCGGCCTATTACTTGTAACGTGCATTTTTATAGCTTAACATTTTACGTTTTTTCCCAATTAGTAAATACATTTCGGTAACTACTATTTCTATATTTTATATTTATTAACTCCTTAGGCGAATGCGTCGTATTATAATGAGTGGATTGCATCGTTCTTGTCTTGCCGTTCGTATAGATTTTGTTCCTTATGTGGATATACAAGTCTAGATAATAGACGATAAGAGGTTGTAATAGCAACGAGTTGAATAAACAGATGAGCAGTAGTAGTTTGTTCTTTGTTCCTATATATTAATTACGGTAAAAATACTGTTTTGCTTTTTACTTTGAAAATAGTGAGAATTAATGCGGTATGAATTTTCGAATTGTTCATGAACAAGCACGACACGATTTTAGTTGTTTTTCTTGTGAAATAAAAGTTATATATTAACTGTAGAGAGTGGAGTGCTAATTCCGATTGAAGTAGTATGGTTTATAGGCGAACGTGTTTGGTCGACGCACGTGTGTTTTAAGGACATTTGACGGACGGTTTTATTGCTTACGCGTGCCTTACTAATTGTTTTTCGGTTGAGTTTCTGTTGGAAATAAAAGTGGTAGAACCTGTTAAACTCGACCTGCACGCGTGTTCTACGGAACATTTTGACGGACTTACTCTAGTGATACACGTGCTTTACTCATTGTGGTTTTTTTGTTGGTGCTTTGTCTTTTGATATTTAAACTGTGTGTGCGATCTAGTTTCGCGGTCCTTTTCTTTTTTTTATCAGAGTAGTGCATACTTTGGATTATCCAAATACAGTTGATACTGTAGATTCTGAATTTTCCAACCCCAAAGTATCTAAAATAGATGATTGCTTGCGCAAATTTCGTTATTTGCGAAATATAACAGATTACCGGTTTACAAAGGTATTGGTTGAAGTTTCTCACTGCTTTTTGGCTGTTTATGAAAATAATATACATTTGGTCCCAGTTGAAATTAAACTAGTGCTACAAGATATTTCGAAATTATTGTCTCAGGAAATAGAATTAACAAGAAATTTATCAATGCTACATAGTTCCGTCGCATGATAATGTCTGCTGCTAACACCAGTGAAATACGTAGGTGTGATTAGGGTAACGTGTGATAAGTTCCATCAACACCCTCCCAGTCAAGGGTGAAGTGCTGCGTTAGTGCCGGACATCGTGAATCCCACACTGCAATTGCAAGGAAGCGTTACTGAAGGACCTTTTGTAAGTTGAACTATTTCCTACTTGTTCTTACTGTAAATATCTATCCGTTGTTTTGCCATATCTTTGTCGTTCGGATACCTTTTATAATAGAATTGCATGCTATTAAGAAAAAAAAGAAAAAGAGAGAAACAAAACAAATTAGTTTGAGTAATTTGAATATTTGGACAGGAAAGAAAAAAAAATCAATGCTACTGGATTGCTCATATCAATTGTGTCTTATCTATTTATCTTTTGTTAACATTTTGTCTGATTTATGTTTAATTGGTGTGTGAGGAAAAGTTTCTGCTACTCCCCAATATTACCTCACTTTGTACTAAAAATTTTTTGTATTGCTTTTACCGTTGTTATATTATATAGATTATCTAAACAGTTTTTTTTTACATTCTACAAAGTACTGAACAATCTATGCTCGATCAGCGTGCTATGCTTTTTCTTTATTTCAGGTTTGCAGGACTAATTTTTTTTATTGCAGGCTTACTATTCTGATTTTTTTTTTATTGCAGGTATTGTTACTAACTCCTTACAGCCGCGTACATTATAGGTTGGTCTGCTTTCTACAACCCTCCCTAATCTCCGATTGAGCCCGGTCATTTCTTTGATTTTCTTTGGGTTACGCACGGCTACGAGCCAACGTAGCATAAATTTGGCGCCCAACGAGGCTGCCTCGAAGTAACGTAACATACTTAAGTTGAAGGGACCTTCTGGTTGCGTATCAACGTAAACGTCTTGGTTCAGAACATATAAAGTTTTTGCATCAACTAACGCAAATACTTTTAGCCCGTACTTTGCGGGCTTGTTTGGTATGAATTGCCGGAAACTACATCGACTTCTGAATGAATGCTTCTAGTTTCTCGTCTATTGTCACATATTCACTAGGTGTGTAGACCTTTATCAAAAATTGCTCTGATGGCAGCAAGTTTGTCCAACTGGCGTCTCTCTCCTCGAGATTGTCCATTGTCAAAGCGTAAAGTTTGTAGTAATATACTAAATCTTTTCTTGCACATTTTTGCTCTAAAAATGTCAACTCCTAAACCATCGGTAGCCCACAAATCACCAAGATTTAGCCGTGCTGATTTTAGTAAACCAGCTATATATAAAAACCCTATGAAAGCTTTCAGTTCTTTCAGCGTAGCATTTTTAGTGAAATGGCATGTGTCAGAACAATTATAACTCACGATTGTTTCCCTTGGTTTTTCATTTGTGTATGATACAATATCTGACAGCATTTCATCTGTAAAAAAGTTGCCAGCACTGTAACGGTTCTTGGATATTTTTATATGATTGCTTTACACCAGGCAGACGAATAATTATATTTTCAGGCCTTGTTTGTACGGCTAAGTTTCCATGCTACCGAGATTATTTTGTCGAACCATTTTTTCTAACATATTCGTTATTTATCTGAGATACTCTGATTCTTGATTCACTAACGGTTGGAATATTTTCATCATAAGTTATTTGGTCAGTGTCCGAATCTGCAGATCTGTCACTACTAAGATGGTCCTCTTCAGCTTTTGAAGCTGATTCTAATTCCTGTCTTACCGTATTATCGTCTGCTTCCACTTCTTCTCAAACTTGAGTAGGTTCTCTTGCTCCTTTTCATACGACATTATTCTAAAACATAATTTGATAATTGTCTAACGCTACAAATAAACTAGATAAATTTACGTTGAAAAAGAAATAGAAAACTAAAACAAAAATGCAAACTGTACGGTGGGGTATGAGATGCACGCGCACACTACATTAAACACTTGTTTCTTTAATACTAATAGCTTACGAACTAAAATCAGTACATACCCTTTTGCTGAAAGGACTAGTACGAAGATACACGAAGTCTAGCGGCAGTAGTGCTCTTTGGCGCCTAATATGTTGCTGTAAACTACATTAGGGTATATAATACTCCACCATACCGACGCCGGGATAATATTGATATGTATCTCTTTATATAGAAATAATTTTATATTAATTTTGATTGTAGCTCTAGAACTACATAGAGCTAAATTTTTTACCGCTTATGCATTAGGACCAACACTACATTATACTGGTAGCTGCTTTACGTCTTTGAATTTGAATGGTGTGTTCCTTGCTGTAACTCAGCTCTTTAATATGGAATTCAATTTTGTATGGTATAAATGTAAACTCAACCCTGAACGTCTATGTATCTAGTGCGCATATTGCCTGTTTATGTTTGTGAATCTTAATTTTATATAATTCTGCTTCCATTTAAAACGGTTCATGTTTAATATTATAATTACTGAATCATTTCTTTTTTCAGGGATGATCTTGTATGTTTTTGTTTGTATAGTCTTTATGATAAATGGTTTATTGACAATTGTACAAAATTCTTTGGTACGTTGTGGATCAGTTGAATTGAAATACGTTTACAAAAATTGCTATAATTAGGATTGTTTTTATATGTACTTAATACTCGACACCACCTTTGTAATATATGCTTGATGACGTACAGAATTTTCTTAAAGTAACTTCACTATTGCGTGTACAGTAGTTAAATAGATCATACATTTATCTATCAAGTTCAAAATTGCATTGTTTCCTGTTTTTTTGCTTAACATGTCGCCATGTAGCCTAAATTAAAGTACAAAGAACCATTAATATGTTTGTTTTAAAATTTTTTAGGCATGGTAATTTTAATTAATATCACTATCAGACAATTGTTTTAATTTACATATCTCTACATCGTGTGGTTTCCATTACATTAACTTTACACGTCCATTATTTTTTTAACTTGTTAGAGTAGACATTTAATATGCCATCACACAATACACACTATAGTTCATTCCAAATAAGAATAAAGTAGAGGGCGCTTGGATGCAAGGTGGATTTACACAGCATAAAATTAATTTTAAACGCAGGATCAGGAAGTCTAGTTTATCTCGCATTTTATAATTTAGTGGATTAATTAATTTAAGTGAAAATAAATCATTGTTTTACATAACTCGTTTTTATTGTAAAACTGACAATGGCACTGTTCACAATACACAAACGTATTTATTTTAAGCTGTGTAATCCTGCGCCATGATGTAACCAATTAGAGTGAAGTTCAAACCTACCCTATACTTTTATCACTTTATTCTTATTAATGAATAATTTTGCCCGACATGGGGAAATTAATATTTAATTGGAAACGCATTGGTTTCTGTCTACCAACTTTCTCGTTTAGCACAGGGTGCAGTATCTTGTTAGAAGGTCTGCCAGTGTAAGTAGGTAGCAGGTCATTTGTCTATTTTACTTTATTCTTGGCTGGCACGGACTATAGGTTTTAAAATTTTTATTTTGAAATATTTGAAAGCACACACCTAATTTTTTATGCAATATCTAAATAATATTTTCTCTTTTAGTGCTCCATTGATCTTCATCGTAATGTACTGCGTATTGGTACTACTGGTACTGAAACATCCTTTTTATCAGAAAATGATTTACCAGAATGTGCTCGCCTCACTGGCGCTTCTGAAGAGGAACAAATGCACCAAGCTAGAAGACAATTTGAAGAAGGTCAATTTAGACAAGCATTAAGAAACAGTACTGCTAACGCCAGTATGTACCTCTAATTTTATACATGCTTTTCTATTTTCTATTGAGATTTATCATAGTTATTTGTGTTCTACTTTGCATCAGAGAAGTTGATATGATCATGATTAATGTTGTCGTTAGATAGGTTATGCAATGAATTTAATGTTTGGAATCTGCATGCAATTATGTCTGAATGCTGGCCAACTTCTTTATGTTCTTTCATCAGTTTACCAATTTGGTAACATTGTTACCTACTACTTTCCTCTAAAGGAAAATAGTATGTCTGCTCTACCATACAGGTGGCAGAGCCTCGATAGATTATGAGGGGTTCCTGCTTGATAGTCAAGCCCAGGGTAAAAAGGATGTTGAATGGCTTTGAGAAAAAAGGGTCCCTCTAAAGAGTTCTTCCAGCCAGCTAAGTTTCTTCAACTTAGGGCAGAGCTACGAGCTAGGGTCGTAGGGTGGTATACGATAAAACAAAAGGAATTTTATTGGACGCCACCGTATCTTAATGAGTGTTTTATAAGAAATTATTCGAAGATCAGATACGGAAATCTGCGGAAAGAAAATTTACGACGAGCAACATAAACAAAAATACTTATTGTGGTCTCCGCAACCTGGAATAGGAACGACGATCTCGTGCTATCTGAAAATTTAATCACACCTAAACATTTGCAAACTAGGGCTTCATTAGAGCCTAGTCACTTTATCACAAAAATAATTATATGTAAATCCACTAGTCAAAATTATACTTTCAAGAAAAACTTTTAACTTTAACACCAATAATACCTTTCTTTAGTACTAAAGTTTCTTAATAATAAACAGTTTGCTTCTGTAGGATAATTACTGTTGACTTCAAAGAAAGAAAATTTTTGAGACAACGTAATAATTTTTCTATTAATTTTTTTTTTTTAAATATTTATATATACAACTTATTTATAAGGAGACTTTCGAAACAGTTCCGTTTTCACTATTTGATATTGATCTCTAAGCATTCTTGGAATATTGTTTTATTAACTGCATAAATTATTTCAGTTCACTTTAAAAAATATATTACTTTTACTTTATGTTACAGTGACTTCATGCTACTAGAATGGGATCCTTTTCAGTTCACAAAAAAATTACATATTCAAAAATAATTTCTCTGGTTATGGTTGTACATTTTTAATAGTTATCTTTAATAAAATCAAAGGTCAAAGAAAAGTACTTATTGTCGACATTGAATTATACTTCAGACGTATTATCACAATGTGTTATACACAATAATTCGGCAAACAATTCTTATCATATCACATGTTCAAGAAAGCAAACTTTTCAATACAACTTTGTAACTTCAAACATAATCTTATACAAAGATCTTAAAAATGTTAAGGTCAATTATGCCTTATTCAAATACTAAATTTTTAAATCAAATTTTTAAATGAAATAAATTAATTGAACTACGAACTTTAGCAAAATTTCAAGAATTAATTTTAAACAAACTTTTGTATAGCTTCTTCGAAAATTTATCTGAGCATTTTAATTGAAAGTTTCTTGAAAAGATATAAGTATAAAAATGGAGGATGACTCACCGCTGGCCATCTGCTTGGCGGCCGGTTTTCCTTTTTTTTAAAAAAAAAATTTTTTAAACATCTGCGTCCTTACTCTTATAGTTGAGCGTGGCTGACGCAGGGGTCCGGATTTAATCTTCATACAAACCAATCACGTGTGCGGATTTTTACATTCCTGCCTAGTAAAAATTGAAGCTGCTTCTTTAGTGCTTGCCTTATGTTTAACGATTGTTTTCTTTATAATACTTAAATTTCCATAACTTCATTACTTGTAACTTGAATTTAATATTTTAAAATTCGGAATTATAATTATCTTCATATTTAATGATAGGTAGTTTAATCCTTAAAACTCTAAACTAAAACAAAGAAGAACTTGCGCTGAAATGAAACGAAAGAATACAAATTTGGGGTAAGCTTGTGAAATACTTTCTTACCGTAAAAATATATCTATAACCATTTTAGGTCGATGCTATTACAGAAACTAACTTATGGTACATGTTGACTCCACTTAACCAATTGTTCAGGCGGCATGTTTAATCAAAAACCTGCAAGCCCAAGATAATACTGGTCTACGGACTCCATCTGATACCAAAATGGCTTATTCCACGAGGCAATCTTAGTTATACGAGCATGCGCCGGGAAGGAGGATATTGAAACAGGATACAAACAACTAGAAGTTCACTTTAAGTGTGCTTTTGCTATTCTAATGTAGATGGCATACTATGTATGAATTTATAATAAAAGGTTTCAATAGAAATTTAACATTTATTGATTAGGTGTATTGAACAATGTTGTATATTCAACTAACAGAAAATCGTAATTGTTACAACATGTAGTCTCTATTATCTGTGTAACACTAATCTTTCGCTTTAACTCTTCAACACATTCAGTTCAGATGACGCACATGTGCATCATTTTATCCCTCCACTATATGTGGATGACAGGTGTGCACTTGGCTCATGGCCAGAAGTCTATGTATTTCTAAATGCACATTCTTGTGGCTACTGAGAACATAAAAATATTATACGTTCGTAACTTTCATAATATATTATGAAATTACATAATTTTAATGTTGCTGGTACTTCTGGCATAAAAAGAATAATTACCATCAAAAACCCTAAAGAGGATGTGGTATATTATGAATTCGTACTGCTTGGTGATAGCAATGACGCTACCTGTGTATGTGCTTTGAAATAAATTATGTTTGTATTTGAACTATCTGTTAGTGAAGACGACCATGAAGGTACAGATGCCGATTCTGGTCTGAAATTCCAACTGTTCGCAAAAGAACATAAAATCCTGGTAGATTTACCAGAATCTTTTGAGTCATAGGATTATTTTAGATTATTTGTGGATGACATTTTGTTAGGCTTAATTGTTACTCTAACAAATTTATATGCGAAAGAAGTGCATTATTCAACTGGTGTTTCTGAAAAATCGAGGTTTGCTGCATGGAAACACCTTACAGTATCCGAATTATTAATTTTTGTGGAGCTTACATACCATTTGGGAACTATAAAGTTTAGTCGTTTCAGGACTACTGGAACAAACATTGTCTATTTAATTTAACTTGTTTTTCAAAATTCATAAGTAGAGATAGGTGTTTGGTAATTATGCGTTGTTTACATTTTGCTCAAAATCCACAAGCTGCAGAACCATTATCGTTAGATGGGTTGTACAAAATTAGATCTATAATAAACTATTTCAATAACAAAATAGATGCATTATATTACCCTGGAAGAAATTATTGTTAAACGAGTTGATGGTTGTATGGAAAGGCATGTTATAATTCAAACAATACATAAAGAACAAAAGCCATGAATATGGTTTAAAGTTAATTATGCCGACATAACCTGAGGGATTGATTTTAAATTTTGTGGTGTATACAGGTCAGCTAAACGCAATTGGTGTAGCAAAGGTCATTCCAACAAGGTAATCATGTAATTAGCAGCAAAAAATTAATTATGGGTCATTCATTTTACGTGTGTAATTATTATAATAGCTGTCAATTAGCCGGAGCGTTACTGCAGGATAAAACATGTTGCCCAGGAATATTATGGGAAGATAGAAAGGACACTGCAAAGGATGTAATAACTGCAAAACTTCAAAAATGTGTATTTCGATTACACATAAATATATTCGCAACAGTTTTTGTTACATAGGTGACACTAAAACCAAATATATACAAGATGTTATGATTGGCAAGTGAAAAGACAAAATGACCTGACCTATATTTCTAGAGAATTCAAAAACGAAATGGTAACAACACGTAATAGAAGAGACCATGGAAGGCAAAACCGTTACCAGTCTCGGAGTACAATCGATTTATGAGTGGTATGGATCGGCAAGATCAACTTATGGCATATTATCCGTCTACATGTAAAACATTGAGAATGGTATAAAAGCTTGGTATTCATATGTTACAAATGATCCTACATAACTCCTTTATGATATATAACAAGTTTTCCTGTAAAAAAGATGACACTGTATGAATATAGGTTATCAGTGCTTGAAAAGCTTTTGCCAGGAGAAGATAAGAAAATAACCAAACCTATACCAAAAGTATTCGAACACATGCCAATAAAAATAGGTAAAGTAGGCGGTAAAAGAAAAACATTCCAAAAGAAATATCATATGTGCCACAAAAATAAAATTAAAAATGACACTGTTTATCACTGTGCCGAATGTCCCGATAAATCCGGTCTGTGTTTAGAACAATGTCTTACCAATTATCACAAAAATAATTAAAAAAGATTTTGTGGTTATTTTTTCCTTATACTTTTTTTATTAATTTTTATCTCTAACAAGTTTTAATGGTTTTGTGTCTAAATAGTGTTTTTGTGTTTATTATTTGGTGTGTACATAATTAAATACTACAATTAGTGGTTTTATTAGTTATTTTGCTTTCTATATCTAAATGGTAACTGGAATGACATATAAATCTGTCATACACACAGAGTGTAAAATTATTTAAAATGTGCTAATTGCACGTATGTGCATTGTGGGCAAAATTTTGGAAAAATTTATTCTAAAGCTATAAACAATAAATACAATATTCATTTATAAAGATTTCCTTCTCAAGTAAGCAAATACCTCAGCAGCACTGAGCACAGGTATAACTTTTTACTTTAATAGTGATTGTGCATTAATGGTTTCTATTTTTGATTCTTTTCTATCATGCCGTAATTTGACATTGCGTCATTTTTATTTGTATAAAATGTTTCCAATATCATACCTGTCAAATGTTAGACAACAATACATTTGTAACAGTTTTTCTAAACTCTTTCAGCACTGTGGCCGGCCTGAATGTTTTCTCCTGTTGGGTGATAAATTAATTTTTTAAAATTTCAAAAATAATTTAGTCGTCAGTAATCATTTTTCCCATTATTAAAATATCACTATTTAAATAATTTTTGTAATTCTTCATGTATTTGGATTCATGTACATTCATGTTTCTATATTTAGCTATGATTTTTTCCATTTATTACATGGTTTCTCATATATTCTTGTTTGTCTCATCCCGATAATTGTCTTTGCTTCATCAAGTCTTAATACTAATCTTTTTTTAGTTGAATTTCATGTAATTGTTTATTTTCTTCATTATTTTTACTACTTCTTTAGTAAATTGCACAGCAGACAAGCCTTTACCATATCTTTACAATGCTGAAGGTTTAACTTTATCTGCATATCGATGCACTGTAGTCCTATTATAAGATATGGTTTCCTCTATCATATTTATTCATGCATTTGACACATATTCTTGTTTTATCGTCTTATATTCTTTTAGTAGTTACTGCAAAAGTATTAACATTGCAATGTGACTAAAATTTTACCGTTACGGACCTGAAACTCCTTTATCTATCCCTTGCACGGGTAGATCAAAGGCATCTTACCTCCACAAAAGAGAGTCTAGAGACAGTAGTAATACGTCTTTTGAAGAGGGTAAAAAGCCACAATGGCATGACTTGGGCACGACCCTTGCAGTGGACATGAGCATGGCCGGAGGTAAGGCTAGTTAACAAGTGTATGGGAGAAAGGGAGAGCACCATTACCTCTAATACTTCTGTCTGTTAAATGAAACAATGCACAAGGGCAGGGGTAGAAATTTTTATTCATACTAGTACAAGATAAACATCCTGAGAACATTCGATAGTGGTTGCCACTAAGAGGAACTCCACCTGAAAAGGAAAATGACATTTAGTAAATACATAGGGATCACTATTTGTGACCCAAGATAAGCAATAACGATATTAGAAAATACTAACTTACTAATTTTTAATACCTTGTTTAATAATAAAAGTATTACCCCAGAAAGTATTTTTATTTCTCAAATGAAAATAAAAATTTTTATTTTCAATTACATGTGTGTATAAAATATGTACAAGGATAATCTAAAAGGTCCAACCAATATTTGATATAACGAATATTATAACCTCAAATTTACTCGGAGGTTAAATTCCTTAAGGCGACAGAATGCATCGCAAAATCATTTGGAATATCACTTACCCTCGATATTTTGCTCCTGTTGTAGTGATTTCTTTGGTTCGCAGGGGTGGTTTCTTGGTGGCTTCCTGTTTTTCATGTTGCTTGCCTTGCTATAGCCCTCGTTAATGAGGTGTCGGTATAGTATGGGATGGGAACAGAAGGTGGGAATCACTTGATCGATAAATCAAAGCACTACTCACACGTCAGCACGTGAAGGTAATCCAGTCTTCCAAGAGAGTTTAAAGTTCCCTGACTCACATTGGCAAGTACACCATTCAAACCGTGAGAAGTGCCGACTTAGCTTTCTCTCAGATCACAAAAATAAGCCAATATCCGAACTTTCCGTGCAAACCAAAACTTTATGTGGTTTTTACGTATGTCTGCATTAAAATATTACTATGCTGGGAATTTTCCAATGCAGGGTTTTAAAAAGTTCCCTACAGCTAATTAATACAATAAATGTTAAGGCTTTAAAGAAAGCGTAACAGACTGAGTTCATTCATATAATTTTATTATTAACATCGAAGAGACACATTCTTCGTATGAGCCCTATCATCTTTCAGATCCGAATACCTTACAGATGGTTATTAAACTTTTAAAATTCTTAATGTCAACATTAAATACCAATGGATTAGTTGTGTTGATTTTTCATTTGGCATTAAACTGATTACGAAGATAATCAGTTAAACATATGTCAAAATAATCTGATTTATTTCCACCTTACTTCATTATTTATTTGAACAAAAAATTTAATTATCTACATACAATTTTTGTATGTAAAGTGGTTCCACATTGTTGCATATCGACTAATGAGTATCGCGGAGTTGAATTATTGATCCGAATACATATAATCAACAAAGTATCAGCTAAATAACTTAAAAATCACTCGCCCTAATATTATGCATGCGAGCGCTTCAACAATAATACACCGAATCTCTTATCTTCTGCACCTGTTGGACTTCGAAGCATAACGTCGTAATGCCAAATGGAGTCGACGATTTACGAAATATAGCAATAACGAAAATTAGACAAATTCAAAACAAAAGGTAACTTAACCAAACATTCCGCCCAAAACTCAGTTTTTACCCAAAATTAAAAGAAATGCAAAAACCGAATACCCGAATAGGGAAATAAACTAAAAAATATAGTCCGAAACGAAGCACTACTAAATTATAAAGTTTATTGGTTCTGGAGAGGGCACAGTTTTAAACCAGATGCTTAAACACTTCCAAGCTTGTTTGTACACTCACATCTCACACCTGTCCATCTGTCTCAGGATGTATGTCCACTACACGCCCCAATTTCCAATGCAATGGCGAAGAAAGTTCATTGCGAATTAACACTAAAGTCCCCAATTTAATGGACGCACTATCTATTGCAAAAACCATTCGCTGCTGTAGAGTATTAAGATATCCTCTACTCCAACTCTTTCAAAAATTCTTGTGTCAAAAAGTTAACCTCATCCCCAGTCACTTCCAAGAAAGTTCCCAAGGACTCAATAGTGAGAAAATGACTTAACTGCTTACAAATCATTAGGGTTCTATTAGCAAAGGTCTGGAATTTAACAGAGCTTTGATCTGAGAAAAAACAGTAGATACCTCTTCGAAGGTTAGCACCTGTTCACCAATAACTCTGTATAAGTGCTTTTACGCACACTTGATGCCAACCTCCCATAAACCACCTATATGTGGTGCCGAAGGGGGATTGAAATGCCACTCCAAATTTTCAGTTTGAAGTGCCGCATGAAAGCATTGTCTTATAGCTTTATTAGCAGCAGTAAAATTTGTACCGCAATCACTACATATATAAGTGCAAGTGCCCCTACGAGCCAAAAAAACGACGAAATGCTGCTAAAAACGCTTCTGCAGATAAATCAGAAAGACATCAATATGAACTGCTTTAGTGGCAAAGCAGACTAACATGCATTAGATAAGTTGTCAAAACTTTAGCTCCCCCAAGCTTACTGAATGTAATCGAAAAGGGACCCCCCAAAGTCCACCCCAACAGTTTTAAAGGCTTTGGCCTCTGAAACTCTCGGTTCTGGCAAATCGGCTAAGAGAGGGGACAACCTTTTTAGGATGTATTCGAAAGCACGTTAAACAATCAGATACAACCGAACAAATTTGCTCAATGTGGAGACAAAATTCAAAATTGCCTATGCAACAATGCCAGTAAAGTGTTATAACCGGAGCGCAAGTAAAGCTTGTTATAATGTTTATTTATCAACCGAATCAAACTTCCTTGACGAGATAACCAAATAGGATGTTTTGAATTGTACTCTAAAGACAAATTACGAAGTCGACCTCCTACACTTAGGATGCCCTCCCAATCACAAAAGGAATTCAATTTGCAAATGAGTTTTGAACAAAGTTTGCCCTTTTGGCTCTGGTTCAACTCCAATTTAAAGTCAAGTTGTTGAACTAATTTAAGTAACGTTAATAACGAATGGCGGAGTTCGTTGTTAGTAAAGTTGCCTAAAATAGGTTTGCCTTTACGACACAAACTAACGAACTTCAATGACAATAACTCTTTGTAACTTGGACAACGACGAAAATCTATTTATAAAGGCGACTGTCCAAATTTCTTCAGAAACTGCCGTTAGACAAGTATTGTCTTTAATCTCCTCTCTAGTTGAACCCCAAGACGTTGCATTGGCAATTCCTCATAAGACTCACACAAAAAATGAAGGTCCCACCCACCGAAGAGTACAACGCAGCAACTGAGAGGGAGACAGGCCCCTAGTCGCACAATCACAGCTATTATTTTGTGATGAAACAAAACCACTGACCACTAGATACTCGTTCTTGTTTTAAGGCCACTCTATTTGTCATAAAAATCTTCCACCTGTATGCTAGAACCCTTAATCATGCTAACACGACCTGTGAATCAGACCATGCATTCACTTTCATCAAATTAATTTTACTTTCAAAAACTGTTCTCACAAAAGTTACCAAGACCATTAATAATACTGCTGCACACAGTTCTAACCGGGAGATCGACAACTTCTTAAGAGGAGCCACCCACATTCGACTAATAATCAAATAAGTCTTAATATCTCCATTAGAATGAAGTACATGCAGATATACTGCGGCAGCAAAAGAAACCTCACTGCTATCGCAAAACCCATGTAACTCACAAACTGTGGAAGTAGTTAAATTCTAAAATCGAGGAACAGGAGTTTCCTTTAAAAATGGTAATTCTTTTTGTAATATTTTCCAAGCCTTGGCAATATCTTCTGGAGCTTCTTTATCTCAATCCAAATGTAAAGTCCAAAGCAACTGGATTAAATGTTGGCAAAAATAATAACTAGCGATAAAAACCCCAGAGGATCATACATCCTTGCAAGCTCCAACAAAATGGAGCGTTTAGTACATAAAACAGCTCTAGCCAAAATGTGATAAGAAAATCAATCCCTTTTCGGGATTTGAAGTGTGCACCGATACTCAAATTTTTGTAGGCAGCAAACGTTAGCTTTGGATGCAATCGAGAAAGCAGGTTTAGTGCCTATAATTGACACAAGCCATGATACGCATGAGTATAACTTGACAGTTTATAACCTTTCTCTGCTAATAGGACCTTAAAAGATACGAAGTACTAAGTACAATGATTAAATCAAATTGATTGCACTATTGCACTATTTAATTTTATTATTAACATCAAAGAGGCACATATCGTTTGTATGAACCCTAATAGCTTTCAGATCTGAATACTTTACAGATGGTTATTAAACTTTTAAAATTCTTAAGGTCAGCATTGAACACCAACAAATTATTTGTATTAACTTTTCATTTGGTATGAAGCTGGTAAGAAAGATAATAATTTTAAATAATCTTACTTTTTTTAACTCACTTCAATATTTGTTGGTACAAACAATTTAGTCATTCAAAAATAGTTATTTTATAAGAACAAATTTTTCACATTGTATGATACTTTTAAGAAAGAAAAATCTTACAATTTCTAACAATATAATTTGTCAAATAACTAATAATCAATTCTGTGTGAAATTTCTAGACATTGAAAATTTAGTTTTGTACTTACAATTTTATCTAAATATTTAATGTGGCTAAGGTACTAAATCTGCACCAGTATATTTATGATTTGCACTATAAACCAAGTATTTAACAAAAAAAAAATGGTTCTTACTTTATTAATAAAAATAAGCAAAAAACGTTGTAATAACATTACCAGTCTGTATTGATGAGAGATCATACCCAAATGCTTAGTAGTGAATGATGTTTGCCACTTGTATCTTCTGGCTTTCATTTAAATAGCAAACGTAAATTTGAAATTCCACGTGTATGTACTTGTAGCAGCTGCTTCAAATTGTTATCATATATACTTAGCGCTACAAATAAATTGTTTTACTAATAGTCAAAGACAATCTTCTTACCAACCATTAATGAAGAGATAGAATTATACACTAATTAAAACATTTTCATAGTGCAATTCTTAAATTGCCTCTGCTTAAACTGAAACTTTTTTTTGAAAATTTGTAGAGAACACCAAATGCTCATAAATTTTTGTGGTTAATGAAGGTTAACTTTGTATATAAACGTGAATAATGAGATATAGTGCCTGCAATTAACACAACCCAGGATACGAGCAAGTATAATTTAAAAGTTTGTAACCTTTCGCAGCTCATAATAAGGCCTTAAAAGATGTGCAGTATTAATTATGATGATTAAATCAAAACTATTGATATTGCTATAATATACTATAATTTGAAAAGTTTCCATGTATTAATAAAAGTTTTATAAGTACTTATATCATAAAAATGTGTAATTAGGGTTATAGAATACTTTAAACCGCTTATTTTGCAGTTTCTTTGATTATACTATAGTTTTATATAGCTCATGTAACATAAAATCACATACAAGATGTAAATATTTAAGAAACACGTATACAAAAATTGAAATAAAAGAATATAGAAATGATAAATTAAAACTTAACAGGAAAAATATTAAAAAGTAAATTGATATATATTAAATTGTGAATAGTTGCGATGGTATAAAATAGGGTTCATGGTCACAACAAAGGAATAGTAATAGACTGTAAAAATAATAAATTTATATGTGCTTTTTAATGATCAACGATTTGTATTTACCTCTATTAGCAATAACCTTAATATTCAGAGAATGAATGTGAAGATTACATTAAACATAATGTTTATGTTATTGTGGCAGTCGAAACTTTTAGGACTGTATTTTATTATCTATCACGGTCTTGATGTAGAGCACTAATGTTTATAATGTCGACAACGAAAATGACACCCATTCTGGGAGGCGAAGTGCCTTATTGTAAGGTGCGAACTATCGTCTCTAACGTGCAACTAGCTACATCCAATGTTGAAAAATGACTCGACTCGAGTTAGGTACGAACCAACGGAGCAATTGTTTGGGTTGATTCGTTCAGAATCGTCAGGTTAAGAGTTAATTATGTACAGGTCGTGGTGGTTACTTAATAATTTATACAAATGATGTGTCATTTACATATCTATTAAATTATGCTACTAAAGCATAAACACAACTACTGCCCTAAACCTTCATTGTATTCCCCTACTATAAATTCAGCATAAAGAATCTAAAAATACGACTTATTATTACGATACACTTTATGGATTTGGCCCTAATGCTCTCATTGGTCAGAGAAAAAGTAGGTGCAAGCAGCTTATTATCTCTGGTAGACTCTTAACTTCTTGAATCTAGTTTCTTTTAACGATCTAATGGATTTCTGGTGTTAATATTTTTGCTTACGTTGAATTTTCTCACATCCAGAATGAAATTCCTGATATGCAAACATTGCATAAAGTATGTATGAGAGAAAATGAATCAATAAATAATAGAGAAATATTTGGGGGATGCCTTGCTTGCGTTCAAAGTATCTTGATTAACTATTTATTTATTCATATATGCATGCATATATTTAGGCATTAAAAACTTCAAATTTTGGCAATTTTTTAAAATAAATTTCTGAAACAAAAAGATTATGAGCGTGAATGCTCTCACAAACTAATTCCTCGACTAAAACCTGATCTTCCTCTGGTAGTAGTTCAAAATCCTATTATCCGAAATTAAATTCCAGATTATAACAATCCTAATCACCCAAATCCTTAATAAATGTAACATTCTGTATAAATTAACTAATTCAAACAAATTGTTATGGTTTTTCTTTAAATTAAAATTCTTTATTTCAGAAATTACTGCCAGTAGTTCATCAAATCCACAGCCAAGTATTAGTAGTACTAGTGATGCTAGCAACCTGCCACCTATTATTCTTCCCACAGATAATTTTACAGAAGCAGATGTAGCTGAATTAGTAGCGTTACAATTCACACGCCAACAAGTTATGTTTGAATTGCGTCGTTCGGGTGGAAATAAACAAATAGCAACGGCTGCACTTCTTGCGAAGTCACTAAAATTTTAGGCACTAATGGGACTCTAGTTATAAGTATCTACCCCGATTCTGCTTTTTTTAATCTTTTACACTGTCTTTAGCTGTAAAGTGGGTATGAGGTTCATTGAAAACAAATCTTTGATATTAGGTTATGTTTATTTATTAATAAACAAATACAAATTACTAGTTGTTATTTAAACCTTACTTCCTAAAAACAATTTTGTTGTATTGCCGTTACTGTCTGTTCCCTTTTTCGTCAACGTTCTGTTACATCTGGATTTGCCATTGTTATTTTTGAAATAACCGGTGACCTGAAAAGTAGATTTAATAAATACTCTTCGAAGTAATAATGCTCTAAAAACTAAAACGACATTGTCATTATGCTGGATATGAAAATAAAAAAGGCGATTTTCGAATTCCTAATGAATATTGAATAGTAGGCTATAACATACAAATAATGTTGGTCATATTAGAAATTCGTCATTTAGTTAAAAATCCTGTGCATTATACAAATTATTATGCAGCATTACATTGTATAGCAGATGGTAGCATGCTTTAGATAAAACATAATGGAAAGAATTTTGCTTAACTTTACAACAAAGTAAGCTATTACTCATTGCATAAGGTTTAATAATTATTTCTCCTTACAATTAGCAGGTGAAAGGTCAATAACATCATCTTATAGAAATTCAGAAAGAATTAAAGTACAAAATGTTACAAATCATACTGTATTTCCATTTGGAACATTTTCTTTTATAACAAAAACCCTTTTAATAATTAAGAACAGTTTATATAGTATTAAAATTAAGCCGAAGTATATTACGTTTATTATTTATTTATATTGTCGCCTATTTGGTACATCAGTAGGTACATCAAGCCAAGTCAACGTTATAAAAACACATCATGAAAATCATACAAAAGAGACATCACAACACAAAATAAAAATACAAAGTATTAGTTACATAGTAAGGAACAACATATATTTAGAAATCTAACGGGGAATTTATAGCAACTAACTAGCAGGAACAAATAAGTAAATAAATATTGATCAACACTCTTGTAACTGCAATTGGTTAGTATTGTTTAAAAATTCATGAATGGAATAGAAGCTTTTCTCAATTAAATATTTTTTTATTACATTTTAAACTGAACGAGAGACAGGTATTTTCAGAAAAATGCATATTTAATGTCCCAATCGTTCAACATTTCATGAATGATGATCAAAACAAAGAACAATTTCATTAAATTAAATTCAGTAACACTAGCATATGTAATGAATTATCTGCTCTAATAGTTTGCCAAAAACAATGAGCTACTAGTTAGCTTAAAAATCTTAACTGCGTCGTCTACACGCATTGTCAACATGCTTGATTATTATCTATTGGTGTGGTATGGGAATAGTTTCTACACACATTCCTTATTCATATTAGTGATTGGACTATTATACCATAATTTTCTAGTGCCTGCACTTACTAGTGTAGGTTGATCGTTTCTAAAAGCTTGACGAAGTTTACAATTCTAGACAATAAGACTTGAAATTGTCAGGTTCATTATGCAAACCATTTTTAATAACCTTTATTGCATCATTCTTGAAACCATAGTTTTTAAACTTCGTCTCTTCCAACCTAGTGCTGTATCCGTTTATTATGTGTTAAGTGAGTTAACGCGTAGCATGCCTTTTCAGGTATTGGAAAACAGTTTTCATTTCTTATATTCATTAAATCCGTTATTTTTTATATTACAATAATTCCTCTTGCTTCCTGTGTATGCTAGTTATTGTAAACTTAGAATGAATTCATATAACTCTTTTTTTTAAATATAATGTAATAACATAATACGATCGTGCAAATTTATATAAGATTAAATACTCCCAGGGCGTCAAAACCTTTCAAATTATGATGCCAAAACTATCTCGTGGAGATCATGGGTTTGCTGGGTCCTTTGACTGTTGTTTCTTCCATGTGTCCCGGCGACGGTCCTCGTCGACAGACTAAGGTATCTTAGATTTAAGGGAGAGATGTAAAAGGGAAGAGATTACTTCGCCGACTCAAAACTTTTCACACCCGCACGTCTGTCTTTGAGGATGACCAGTAGACAAGTGCTATTTTTTTCAAAGTTTGGCTCCCACCAACTATCGTCACATCTTAAATTTTTAGTGTCCTCGCGCTTAAACTATTAGACATAGCTACACTTTCAAGGCATAGGAAACGCAACATTTATGGTTTTTACACCACAAATCATAAGCGAATGGCCTAAATTGCGTGAGATCCAAATCCCTGTGGGACTTACACGTGAAGCCCAAAACAAAAATAATATTAGAGGTCTTACCCATACACGCTCAAAAAATCCCTTGACCTTAAATAGCAAAACAAAAAGGTGAAGCCTTATTAAAAAGGCGCAACAACGTCACAATACTCTCGGAGATTTACTGTTAACACACATTTTCGAAGTGTCAAGGTTCTCTATTCCAATTGGTTGTAGGACAGCCAACTTGAATGTGCCATTTCGGACAGGGATACATAAGTGTTGAAACGTTGGAGGTGATTTACACGAACCAAAAGTGATCACTTCGGTTTGGGATTTGACGAAACACGGTTGTGCTTTTGGAGTGCCTCCAATGTAGTGCTTGTTATCTATCCAACCTTTCTTACCTTTCCCTTACAGCATTACCTCTTACCATGGGCAAGCACCATGTCAAAAATTTATGGAAGATCGAACTGCCAAAAACCCTTAGATGAGCTCATCACCGATGGGTGAGTGTTATAATTTTAAATTTTGTATGTTGAAATTGACATTATTTGAACCTTAATATTTAATTAAGTAAGGGTGGAACACGCATTCTACTCTTACTTAATTAAATATTAAGGTTCAAAAACTGCAAATTTCTACATACAAATCTTATAATAAGACACCATTTAGTCCTTGGTGATGAGCTTATCTCAGGGATTTCAGTAGGTTCTGGTTTTCTCTAGGTTTTGACATGGTGCTAGCCAATAGTAGTTGTAGCACCCTAAGAGAAAGGTACAAAAAAAGGTAAAAGAACGACAAACTTGAGCACTATATTGACACATGGTAACACAACTGTTTCAGTTGATTCCAGTACTGAAATGATCACTTTTGGTTTGTGTAAATAACGTTCATTGTTTCAACACTTGTTCATCCCTGCTGGAATTGGCTGATGTTCTACAACCAATAGGTATAGAACCTCGACACTTCGATAATCCTTTTTCACAGTACATTCACCCAAATTGATAAAAAAATCTCCGAGAATAATTTTACCATATTTATACGTAGTAAATCATTCTAAATCTACAGTGTACCTAATAAATTATGACAGACATAGGGCTGGATTTAGGAAACAGGGGAATTACTTTACTTTAATACAAAAAATAATAGGTTTATTAAAAATAGAAATGGAAACTGGTTGTCCAATAACTGAAATTGCATGTTACGTGTTAATTTACTTAACACATTCTGTCTGCATTTTGATTGGCTTTCTTACTTTTTTTATTGTTAAGGGATGTACTTTTTAAAACTAAATCATTTGGACATAAATTAAGCTCCGATCTTACATCATTTATAAAATTGATGTAGCTTAAACATTAAATCCTGCAAAAGCTTTATAGACTTACTTGATTAAGGGCTGCAGCAGAAGCTCGCCAATATACCTTTCACTGGTTTGACTTTATCTTTATTTCTTTTACGTTTTGTTATATTACTATTAGCATACCTTATAACTACATAATATTCAGCTTTACAGAAACAAGTTAAAACCATAGAATAATAATACGCTTTGCAAAGAAGTGACCTTTGGTCATTATTCTGCAGGTACACAGATGCAGTGGGAAATTAAAAAATGATAGGTTGGAAATTGCTTTAAATATTTAAATTGATTATTGTATGCAAAACTGCATAATTTATGCTCTCACGTAATAAAGGAACCTACTGAAGTGAAATTACAATGTAGAACAAGAACAGTACAATACATTAAAGGGAGGTTGAAGGGTATAATACCACATAATAATAATACATTACGCTGGCGTGAGTATATTATTATTCTATGGGTATACCAACAAAATAATTTCGGATTTTAGACATCCCCAAAGAAATTTGGCCTTCCTGAAAATGCCAAGTGTCACTTCTTGTTATAAGTATTCTATGGTTAAAACCTTTATTTAATATAAATTAATTTTAATAAAGCAGCAAAAACTTTTGCATGGGATTTCTGAATAAACCTACTTTTAAACTATTGTACAATAATTTTTTGTTATGAATTTTTATCAAAATTCGTGTTGACACACAAATTTTTATTATACTTGGTTTAATTGTAAGAGAATTCAAATCAAGTATCAATTGCACAAAATAAGATAATTCAAAGGTATAAATTATATGAAATAAACGTTTTCATAAAATGTAAGAGGATCTAATAGTGTTAAATTGTTTCAGATCATCAAATACTCTATTCTCATCTTTTGCCCTTTTATTGTAGAGATTAGGAAGCCTATCGGAAACGATGAGTGTTGTTTGTCGTCATGCTGCGAGAAACCTTACCAAACAACGGAAAAATTAAAGTCATTATAAAGTTACTGTACGAATGAGGTTTCGATTTGCTGGCTTTACTGTATCACAAGCACCTAAAACATTGATTTTTGTGTTTTTAACCTCTGCCAATTACAAAATGTGTAATATTGGCATCCAGTCCAGTATGTTCAACCTTTGCATATTTTTGTCCAATTAATTCCTGCAAGTGAATGTGTACTTACAACCTATGTTTTTACAAAAACAAGTCGCCAAATAGTACAATGTATTCCTTATTTATGGTCAATGCAAGCTGTGACAAGACTAAAATGTGAAATGAAGCTTATGAAATTATTTGTTCTGTAGGAAACTGCCATTTTTTGATTTTAAGTCATTACGGGTAAAATGAGTGTTATGTTTATAAATTTTTATTTGCTCTGAAAGGGCGGTGGCCCTGTAACAATATAAGGATGTGTCCGCTAACTGCACTGGCGTGGGAGTGGGTTGCTATGGAAAAAATATAAAAATTCTAAATAAAAATAATAAAATTGCTGCACTACAATTACTCGGAAAGGTTTTTCTCTTTGTCATAATTAAGGGTGTCAAACCATCTGTCTCAGCAATATTTTCGATATTGTCCCTACATGAAAGACTTATTCTGCATAGGTCTCTTTTGCGTCGATTCCTAAATTTATCACGTTATATGTTATCCTTCTTTATAATATCTTAAAACACTTATTAAGTTTTGTCATTAATAAAGTCGTAAAGTAAATTTCCTCTTCCAAATACGATTCTATCGCAGGGGTATCTGGATATACTGTTACAATAACCTAATTTTTATCCTGATTTATAAATAATTGCAAATAAAATTCAGCTTATACTTAACCTCAGTTAAAATTAAATAATTTCAATAAAATACAAATATATTTTAAAAAAATAACCTAAATTTCTTAATCACATTCTGGCCAGGTAGTACTACACGCAATCCTATAAAAGATATTAAATTCATCAATACGTTTCCTATTTCTCATATTAAATTACCTGATATAAGTGCTAATTTCGGAATTGTCGTTAATAACAAACAGATAAATGCCAGCTTTTTCGTTATATCATTTCATTGTCTTTAAATAACACTAAATTTTACCAATAAAATTTACATTTAATTTTCCACACATACATATTTCTTAATATTTTAAAATGTTCCAAACTATTCCAACTTCCTTACAAGATAATATCATGCATAAATTTAACCAACACTAATTCCGTTGCTAATTCATCGTTCAGCGAATAAGTAAACTTTCGCGTTCTCTTCATTTAGTACTATATGAATATCAACCTGTTTACATTTAAAATTCACATGTACTTTATCAAAATGTAACGTAAAAGTTCATAATATTACTCGCTGTTTGATTCCAATCTTTGAAACTTTCAGGTTGCCAAGAGATCGTGAGTATGTAAATTTCTTGCCCTTTCACCTAACACTTCCAAATTAATGGAAAAGTGAACTCTCCATGTCCTAATCCATTTTTATCTTTGGTCTTAACAGCATTATATCGACACACACCCCCATGTGTGCGAACCTATCCTGCACCTACCGCCGTATTTCACATGTATATTACTCACCGCATATTTAGGTATTTTGACAATTGAAGATAAATTTGTAAAATGTAGATGATTAGGCAGCGGCATGGTCCTCTTTTTTTCTGGCTTCCCTAGTAGTAGGTAGCATCATCGAAATGTAAAGTCGATAATAGGTTTTGGCAACTGTTCTACGACGTTATTCTGTAAAATATTGGTCTTTTGCTAATGCCAGTTGAAAAAAGTGAAGATAATCCTCTTTACCAAACTTAAAAATAGTACAGAGCATTAGTAAACTTTTAAGATCTTCTATTTCTACAGAATCTATATTTTTAAAATGAATGGTTGTTATTTTTCAATTCTAGTCACATAGTTTGTCATTTTTTATTGAGTTGTGTTACTATTTCTACTACAAAGATTCATCAAATAGCAATTTCCAAATATCCTCAGATATGCATGTTCCGTTCGGATTTTTTTGCAGAGGCTCTCGGAGCTAGTAATTCTGTAATAATATTATGATTAGCAGTTTTGCCAGTTTGAGGTGCAAAACTATTTCAAGTAAAACAACTATTTTTACCATAATAACATAAGGATAACATCCTCTTCAAGGTATTCATCCTGATCTTGGGCTTCAATACTTTCTGCATTATTTACAAATACCGCAATTTCCTATTAGTGTATTTCATGACTTGGTGAAATATTTTCCTTATCGTTCATTACAGTATCTAAATTTTCATTACTGAATATAGAGTTTATAGCAGTTTCATTTAGGATATAATTGTCATTTGTTATAATTACGCACGTAATAATTACCCTCCATTTTGTAACTTATACCGACCACGTTTTATGGATGATGCAATCGCTATGTCAAATTTACATGCGCAATTTAAGTAAAATCAAATTACGTGATGGGTATCTCGAAACTTAATCTCAGGATCCAGCCGTGGGTTGGGTTACGCCATGTTGATCAAATTTGCTATCCGTCCGTCACGTAACTTTTATTACACTCGTAGGGGGTCGGAAGGAATAGGTACCAGGTACAACAAAGGTAAGATACAAGGAACCTACATACTTATTTCTAAAGAAAAAACACCACTCAGACAGTCGTTGCTTGGTTCACGTCTCGTGGCGTAATCCCCGCTTTCGACACTCGCTCACATCCGCATTCCTTCTGCGTAGACGCGACTGTCAGCGACGACGGAAGTTTACATTATTAATTTAAAAATACACGGCAATTAACTTACAAATTATATCTAAAACTAAAAATGCTACATAGCCAGTTTGACATGTAACACATTCATGTTTGATGAATTGTCAGAATCTGAATCAATTTCAATATTGGCAAAACATTCAATTAGGGAATATTCTTTGCCGCCAGCGTCACTTTCACATGCTGGAAGTACAGGAACATTATTTTTAATGTTGTGTCAGAGACGGACGAAATCACAATTTTCCGCATGCTCATTTTCAATGAACGTTTCACAAAACAACCTACTGTTAGGCAGGTACAAATATTTTTATTGCTGGTAACACCAGACTGAAAAACATAATTTTGTTTGCTGTTATAATGATACTCTCACTATAGCATCTTCCAACTCACTGCAGTGAAAGAAGAGAATACCTGGGTGCACGAGTTTGTGCAGCGATTTGTATGAAGATTGCATGGCAGTAAAGATATTCAACCACCCTTGAGTTGGATGTTACTATCTAGGGGTTGAAATAGAAATCACTTAGAACGTAACAATATGACAATTATAAACTAGAATCAACACAGTAGCAAGAATTATGGGAAACATTATTATATTAGAATTTGACGTTACTGGAGTACACTGACGATCTATCTTGTTTACATAATTAAAGTACAATACAGGTGTGCTGTTAAGATATCAATATAATTTATGTAGAATTGCAATACATGACAACAACCAATTTGTTTAACTATTCTGTTTTGATTAAGAATGAGCCTGTCTACTCTCAACTACAGAGAAATTATATCATTGATTACAATGTTTACTGCACTAATTTAGGTCTTAACACGACGATTTACTACTTTATTACTAAGTTTGACTATAAATTTATGTACACTAATGCTTAATTTATATGTACATTAAACTTATTTATTTTAACGATTTATCTATAGTGTATATCATAATACGAGCAACTTCAGACATTGATTGAAACTAAAACTTTTGTTGTATCCTACAATTTATATAAACTGCTGAAATAGGGCCTAGAAAATATTAAAAGCTTGCGAACATTCTTGATTTATTGCTTTTATATACCTTGTTTTAGTCTTTAAATGCATCCTTGTAACTGTTAATCCATCCATTGTTTGTTGAATAGCATTGCCTCTTAGTCTAGACTCTTCAATGTCTTTGTTACATTATCAATGATGTTTAGAACCTGTTAGCACTAATAACAGGGGCTTCTGTGTATCATTTCATGAACTTTATTAGACTCAGTACTGGATATCCATATGGAAGGAGCTCAAATTTACCTTCTTACACGAACAACAATTTATCTGTTTTAACAATTTTATTGACTCCCCTACTGGATCATTTTTAATAGTTCTATAAAACTTTCTGGGCAATCAACATTACTTATACTGTTTTATTTTCACCACTTCCTTTTCACTGACCACTGCATACAAACATTTGCTGATACATACAAATGAACAATGTATTGTTTTGAGTATATCTAAACAATTATTTTTATATATAAAATCAAAACCATTTTCAGCTAAAGAACAAACACTTACAAAATATTTCTTGGAAGTTGGTATAAAATTTAAATTTACTGCTAGTTAAATTAATACAGCCATTACCTTTGTAACGCATTGCATTAGCTAGCTATAAATTAAAAGGGAAAGCAAAATGTAATTTTGGAAGGTACAAAATATATGGACGTGCCTTGTATAAAGGATTTCATATAATTAATCTTAATTAAACATCATGTTTCAAATTTTGTTTCTATAAAAGTAATTCAGATAATAAGTTATAATATTGGATCTTTTAAATAATTGCAACGTAATGATTCATGACATTGAATTAATTAACCGCAAATGCAAACCGATCTCAATATGACAAAAACACTGTGTATACATTTTCCATGAACCAGATAATTTACAATAAACAGATATCGTTCATCTCGACCACCAAAGACATTAAAATGTTACCATATTACATCATAATGCACATTATTCGAAAAGTATAGGAATAGTAACCTTATTATTCAGCTTAGATTGAAATTATACATTGTTTTAACTGGATGCTGATCGTAATTAACAAGAATAACAGTGGGAAGAGTTAGATTCATTGGACCCAGTTGAAAAGATTGAAAATCAATTATTCGTGAACCGGTAATAAACGTCGAAAATGTACTAAGACGGTGATAAAGTTTAGGATACTAAAGCAATGGAGATTTGTGCAGAATAACCGTTTTTCATGTAAAAATAATATCAAATGGAATTGCTGTGACAGACGGTTTGGTGCCCCTCAATTTCGACAGTAAAAATGCCTTTCGGGGTAAGTGATAATGTAACAGTTTTTTTGTATTTCATTCCTGTTATTTTTATTTAAATTTTTTTTCTATGGTCTTTTATAATTCTTTCATAACCTACTCTCGCACCACTACAGTTAGCCGATGCACCCTTGTATTGTTACAAGCTTGCCATTTTTTCATGGCAACTTAACGCTCATTCTACGCGTAACACCTTGACTAACTTTTTATTAATATTCTTAAATTCAACAAAGAGATGAGTGCTCCTGTAGCAAAAGTTAATTCTTAAGCATATGTACTTTAACTATTATGCAGCTCAAGATAACTAAGAGCTTTCTACGTAAGATGACATATCTTGCAAAGTTAAGGATTAATTTATGCACATGACCACCGTCCATACTCAAGTTGTCTTATTACCGCTATTAACTTGGAATTGCTTACTACTTTATTTAATTTTTTCAATTTTTGTCAATATGACTTACCTTGCACCTATTAACCTAATATGGAGTTTCTCTACACACTGTCGTCAATTGGTAGTTGTAGTTGTATATACTCTTGAACTATTAGAAACATTGTCGTTACTAGGTTATTTAAGCACACGACTTTGTAAATACAAATCTGCCAATAAATGCTATTCTAAGTTCATCAAATGTAACCTACTTACGTTATAATTGATTTATTGTTAAACAATGACATGGTATTCACAAGGTGAATTAAAAATGTTATAAGCAATATAAGATTTTAAATTTCACACTTGACATTAGATAACAGCCACTAAAGATCGTGTAGTTGAGCAGCATTTAACAAAGAAGTTACACTTACGAATATGCTCCATTAACAAACCTTTAAAACGTAGCATTTGCCACCGGTTGAAAATTCAACAATCTATTTTAAACACTCTGATCCAATAATGCAATTTTAGCTTAAGTACATAGTAACGATAAAATATTACTGTCACACAATTGAAAATACTTCTTCCGAAGACAGAACTTCTTTATCAGAATCAGCAATCTGTTGTAAATTCCGAATATTTCAATTTAATCCTCTGTTTGTAATAATTCAAATGTTCATTGCAACTCCTCGGTTCACTTTTAGTATTATCACCTGTTACGGTTTAAATTTTCATTACACTTCAAAATTTAATAAAATAATAAATTTGGCGCCACAACAAAAAAAAACCCCAACTAAAATAAAAAGAAACCCCCCAAAATAAAGTAAAATAATAAATTTGATGCCCAACCAAAAGAGTCAACCGAGTCAATAATAATTATAAACATACGAATTATCATAAATTAGTAAAATTGTACTATATTTTCTAATAAAATATACAAGTTTATATTACTCATCGATTACCGATCGATTAAATAAAGAAGAATTAGAGTATGAAATTACTGTTAGAGGAGCTAAACCTCAAGGTACTGTTAGAGAATTAGCATCTGCTCTAAAACAATTGTTGCAATTGGAACAAGGTCATAATTTTAAAAGCAAATATTCATTTAAAGCAAATGATGAATTATCAATTTGTAAAACCAAACTTGAAGAAATAAAACAATTTTTAAGTGAAGAATTTACATATTCGGTTGTTAGGAAAATTCAGGCTAGGCTTACTCACATATTAGGTAGACTTGAACGTATACAAACTTCAGACGAAACAGAATTGGAACTAAGATCTCTTATTATCAACCGCTATCAAATACCTTAATGATTTTGAAATTAAAATGCTGAACTAGCAACAAAACTAAAATTGAAAATCCTTTAGATATTGTCTTTCAAACAAATATGGCTCAACAAACTAAAACTTCAACTACCAACCAAACGTCTAGAGAAACACTCAATGCTGGTGAAACATATTTAACAACATCTAATGCAGTTGTTCAAACGACACAACAAATTGAAAATCTAAATATAAACAATAAATTTAATATATCAGACTGGGGATTAAAATTTAATGGTGAATCTGCCGCACTTGGTTTGAACGCTTTTTTAGTAAGAGTAAATGAATTACGTGAATCTAGAGGAATCACTCACCAACAGCTATTTCGAAGCGCAGTAGAACTTTTTGAAGGCAAAGCTCTTATTTACTTCCGATCACTTAAAGACAAAATATCTGACTGGAACACCTTATGTGACCTATTCAGAGATGAATTTCTACCTCGAGATTTTAATGAACGTATTTGGGAACAAATCAAATCTAGAACTCAAGGAGATAAGGAAAGTATCGCTATTTATGTTGCATACATGAATAATTTATTTAGTAGACTAACTGTTTCGGTAGATTATTTCAGTAAATTTACTTTACTTTACCCATTAAGGACAGCTACAGCGAAAAAAGTCGCTCAAATAATTGAAGACAATATTTGTATGCTTTTTGGAGTTCCTGAATTATTACGCTCTGATAATGGAGGTCAATTCAAATCTAAGGAATTTGAAAAACTTTTAAAAGAATACAATATTACATTTTTAACAAATCCATTATACAATCCTTCAGCAAATTTCACTGAAAGGTATAATAGAGTAATTAAGACTATGATACGCTCATATATAAATGATAACCAAAAACATTGGGATATTAACTTACCTAAACTTGGTTGTGCTATTAGAACAGCTAAGTCCGAAGTTACAAAAAATTCACCCTATTTTGTAAATTTTGGTAACGAAATGAGTACAGATGGTAATTATTTTAAATTAATGAGGAAAAAACGCCATTTAACTACAAATACTGAAAAATTAGATGAATCAGATCCGCATAGCAAAGAAGATATTAACAAAATAAGCAAAACTAAGGAAATTTTAACTAATGAAAAAGCTCGTAAATTACAAGAAATTCATAACTTTGTTGAAAAACAATTAAAAATAGCTCATATAAAAAAGCAACACATTCGTATAATCTTAGACACAGACGAGTACAATTACAGGAAGGTCAGCTAGTCTGGAAAAAGACATATAAATTATCTGATAAAAGTAAAAATTATTCAGCAAAATTAGATAAAAAAATTTCAGGACCATGTCATCAAAAAAAATTAGGAATAAATACTTATGAATTAGAAGATGATAAAGGTATTCCTCAGGGAAAGTGGATAATAAAAGACTTAAAAATTGATCAAACGCACACAGAGGATTGGCCTGGACACAGAAAACGAACACGTTACAAATAAACAAAATTGGAAGAATGCTGATTGAAAGTTCGATGACAAAATTGCATGAATTTGGATTTTAAATATTTCTTTGAAATTTTTTTTTTTGAGAAGGGAGTGATGTTACGGTTTAAATTTTCATTACACATCAAATTAATTTTATTGCAAACACTTATCTTACATACATGTTATTTACAAGAACTTAATTCATTTTGGCTTTGGTAGTATAAATTTTAATTGTCTATTTCCTATTTGAAAATATAAACAGCATTAATTACAATAACTTTCATTCTGACCAATTGAATTCATCTAGTAATTTGTTGTTTTGAAACTTCATCTTAATTGAAATAATATCTATTATTGATTATTGCTTATTAAGAAAATAAGTTGGCAGTTTTGATGTGATTGATTTGAAAGAATAAACACAGGTCTGCATTCAGGGAATTGATAGTTATTTAGAACTTGAATGCATTACATTCTAATAAATATATCTCAAAATAAAAAAAAAGGATATATCATGAAATTAATTTTAAATGTTATGGAATTGTTACATGTACCTAACAAGAATTCTTTTGTTTTTAAAAAGGGAGTTACTCAATGTTATAATTGTTTACAAAGTGAAATGCTGCCCTGTCTTATTGATTTTTAATTATTGAAATTTAATCTCTTTATATTGCATTCCTGTTTTGATTTGGATTATCTGAGAAGAAGGTATTTTCCTTTCTGATTGTTTTTGTGAACAGCTTGGTTAAAGCATGGTGTATGCTAGTGCGAATTTTCTGACTATATCAGAGTAAGAGCAAGTCATCCAAAATATTGGCATTTATCGCCTGGCATAACAAGAAAGAATATTGCTGAAGAGTAGAATATTTTTTGAAACAGTTGAACTGGATTTTATATTTCAACCTTGCTTGTTTGGTAGCACATGGTCGCGTGCATTAATTGTTATATATTTCTTTCATCCTGGTTTCCAGGGTAAGTAAATCCTTAAGTAAATTAGAAAAATCAAACACAATTATTATTACAGATTTTTATTTCATTTTTGTTTGGAGTTTTGTCTTTGTCTTGGGTATATGTTGTACAATAAGAAACCATTATCGAATGGAGTTTAAAGACTGCAAGTTGTGGTTGCAGAAATGTGTATCTAGATGAGTATAACTAATTAGGATTAGTAGTTAAAGTGTGGATCTCTAACTCGTAAATGACTTATTTTTGTGGAAGTTAAATTGGGGATTCAGGGTGTATTAAATTAGTTTAAGTATTAGAATATCGTTCTTGTTCAGTTAAAACGGAAACGAATTAATCTATATATTATATGTGATTTATATGTCAATTGTGAGCTTCGAGCAATTGCTTAAAGTGGAACAAGAAAAGGCTTCCTTAAAATTTGTGTTAAGACCCGTAAACAAAATTATGTTTAATTATGTCATGCATTTATTTCATTTTTATCAATGTACAAACAGTAATTGGGAATATTTTACAATAGAGATCATTGAGTTAGATTGACTTATTTGTAGATTATCTTTTGCCATTAATTAGCGTACACTTAGGAATGTGGATACATTGCTATATTTACTGGTTGAGTATATTGGCTAATTGAGGTAACATTCATTCAGTTATAACGCAACGGGTAAGTTTGCTGGATTCAGTTACATACTCTGTGGTGGCATGTTAAGTCTTATCCCCTCTACAAAGTGTATAAAGAATTAAATTACGTTACTGAGTCTCATGTCTATATTTAAATATTATAGCGTAATAAAAGCAGTGTGGAAAAGCACGATAAATTGTGATTAAAAAAAAATAACGTAATACACTTTCTGAATAAGTAATTTTTCTTTTTATAACTTCTAACATATATTAAATAAAAAATTTAATTTCGAATTTTCTCAAATTTGTTATTGTATAGTTAGGATTTTAATTTTTTTTTTAATTGTTACAAATTTACTTATATTACAATTATCTCATGATGTTGACTGGCAAACTTTTACTCACAGAAGAGCTTCCGGTAAAAGGTAAGACAGTATAATAAGGTAAAGGAATACGAGACTATTTCTGTACCATCACATGTCTACTACAAAGCATTCCTTGCTGAGAATTTCCAGTGGACAATCATCAACTTCCACCTCTTCAAAGCAGTTTTTCGTTGGCTGACAAACATCAGGTGATGGTAAACAACCAACCACACTATTCCCCATACGAAATTACATAAATGTTCATAAAAAGGCAGTTCATTTACATTTAAAGTAATAATTACGATTCATTCCAAAATTAGACAAAGGAGTTTTATACGTGTCAAAATGACATGTAACCAAGCCAAAGCCGTCAAATTTATATTCCAACAAATGATCAAAATCCCTTTTGAACGCGTTAATTTATTTAATAGTATGCTTATTATGCTCAGGGATTTTTGGTAATAAAATGCAAAATAATCAACTAACTGGCTAGGAAAATCCAATACTGTTCGATTATTTGCTATATTCTTGAAAAAAGTGCAAGTTTATATGCAATGTTAGCATTCCTAGACTCTTAATCATTTGACATAACATTCAAATCAGATGGCAATACGTATTACAGATATACTACTAAACGGAATATCACTATTAAATTTTATTGATCAACAAAAAATGGAACGTCAATTAACTGCTAAATACGACCATTACAGCAGACAAAATATCCACTTTTTTAGATTCAGTATTTTTCTCTACACATAAGTTCACCACTGCCAGCAGTTTAAGGTTTGGTAATGTAATAGATGTTATAAATATTCATAAATGATTTAAGTACAAAATGTTATAAATTTATTTCACTTCTTTAACTTTAAAATTTCTTTGACAGATACTCTAATTTGTTTGTTTTTATTATGTATCACCTGTAATTTTTAAAATACTATGATTAAAAAAATTCTAAAGTTCTGAACACTATTTGTATGGGAAATGCAATTTTTTTATGGGATTTGAATTGATAAACATAAAAAATGTGCAGAAATAATTTAATCGTTAACTTAATGCTTATATTATGGTACATTGTCTGAATATTAAGTTGAAGTTGTACGTCAACCATCGAAGAGGTTTGAGCCTTAAGAAAAATCAGAATTGTAAATACTATCTTACAAACATAAGACTTCTAGTTAATTTTTCGAAGTTATAAAGTGTCAATAGAATAACTGCTAAAATTTCTATTTTTATTGTCGCTATTTTATTGACTGAAACATAACAATTTTGGTTTTTGAATATCTGTATAACTAAACAATCGTCACTAATTCTTTTAGCGCTTATAAAGTCTACATGTTTATCATTTAACCAATCTCTTAACTTCGTAAAACTGCAATTACAGTATAGACTCATATACAGGGTGTATAGAAATTGGCGCAATGGCTCCAGGTAGCGATATTCCTTACAAATTTTTGAATCGATAACGTTAACACAAAAATGATGTACCATACTTACCGTGCATGCCTTCACGAACTATCTGAAAGTAACTTACATTTGGTAACATTAAATTTATCCCACTTATTGTATTTATAATTAATAAATGGTAATTTATGATACATCATTAGATTTGTTAAAACTAAATTTCATCATTTTACTAGCTGATAATAACCGATGGGTAGGCATAAGATTTTAAATTGGAGGTGCCACTAGAACAATGAAATTAAGTTACGAAATTATTTATTTTAAACAATATATTTCATGAACTCCATCGTTCAGTCTTCGAAATACATTTGCAATAGGATGTCTCGAGTTAGGAACATACCCAAGATATTCTCGTTCTGTCATGTTACAGTTTCCTTCACAAAACCCATATACCACGTACATATCTGCATACTCATTAAGAGTGAAATCCATTCTTTAAGTAAACAAAAAAAGTAATATGGAAAACAGGGATAACACAGAATTAGAACTAACCATAACGAATAAAACGCAAAACTTAGAGATGACAGCTGAATTAAGCAATTAGCTGTACGGTATTGTCATACGTTGTTATTTTATCGACACACCTAAACGAAGAAATATAAAGATTGAAATTTTAGAGTGAAACAACAATTATCTGCTACAATTATTTTTAGTGTTTTTTTTTATTTGAAATTGCAATCGTGTAATCAACAGATCGTTAAATAAAAATGCTTATTTCAAAACTAAACTTTGAGGCACTTAAAGCATGTACATCATTCTAGTATTAAGGTTTTCGATTCAGAATTTTACAAATAATATTGTTACCTGGAACTTTTGTGCCAATTTCTATACACCCTGTATCAAATATTCTAATTCCTGTAGGATATTTACTGGTTCAGTACACATTCTTGATAAAAAAAACTAAACACACCCTACTTTGATCGCCCATTTATTTGTTTGCATAAACTTATGTATTTTTTGGAGATTAATAATTTAAATAAAAGTAATTATTTAAAATCACTTTATTTTTAAAACAGAACGTGGATCGTCTCAACAAAAGAATTCTTCAAGTAGAACCCAACAAACTTCTGGCAGTGGTTCAAGATCCTCTCATCCTCGTTCTGGAAGTTCCAAATCCCAACGATCCAAGCCCTACTAAATCCTTATTAGATGTAACATCCTGTGTGAATTAATCAATGTAATAAAATTATTTAAATTTTATTTATTTATTTCAGGTACCATTTCCATAATTCTCAAATTCGCAGTCAACTATTAGCAATACTAATAATAAACAATTATCTCAAATCCTTCCTGCAGATAAATTACTGAAGCAGATGTAGCTGAATTGGTAATTTTAAAATTTACGCATAAACAAGTTATACTTGAATTGTGTCGTTCTAATGGAGGTAAATCGCAAGCAACAGCACCAGTCATTAAAATATGTACCTCTAAAAATTAAATATGTCTACTTCGATTCTGCTTTTATATTCTACTTTCATGCTATTTTTAGTTCTATGGTGGATGTAAGATTCATTGATAACAACTCTTTGATTTTGGATTGTGTTTATTAGTAAATAAATACAAATTATTAGTTATTATTTAAACTCTTATTTCCTAGAAAACATAATTCTGTAGTATTTCTATTATTTTCTACTGGTTTTTGCTTTTTTCGCTATGTCAGCGGTTCTTAACCAGAAGTACAGGCATGCGGAGGGAATGCAAGAAAGTATTTCTAGGGGTGCGAGAGAAGTTAATTTTTAATTTAAATGAGCCTCGTTTTACAAGGATAACAAACAATAACAACATAGCCATTGCAAATGTAGATAATGTTTTATATGTATTAATATAGTATGTATTAATTTGTTTATGCAATAAGTGTATTTTCCTAAATAAACAATAGAAACACATTTTTCAAGGGGGTGAGTTTATTTTCAGATTCAACGGAGGTGCTGACTATTAAAAAAAGTAGAGAACCACTGGTCTAGATGTTATTATTAATGTTTGAAATTACAAGTGAGGTAAGAAAAATTTAATATTTTTGAGAAACTGTAATATGTTTAGAATTTTTATACTAGCCCGAAGCCTTTTTATTTATCCATTGCACTGGTAGGTACCTGCCGCAAAAGAGAATGTAGATGACAAATCGAATACAGCTTTTGAAGAAGCTCGGGCATGACCTCTGCATTGGACATGAGAGGGTCAGAGGATATAGCTAGTTAACAAGTTTATGGGAAACAGGAGGATGTCAGTACCTTACATCTGATTTTCTAATGCTCCACCCGAAGGTACTACATTGGCCAGGAAGCGAGTTTTTTTTTCCTGGAGAATTTGGAATTTTGCCGAACCCTTGCTGTCCCAAGCAAGGTAGGGATCTTTAACGTGCGTGACAACACTCACACACGAGACCTCCATTTTACCTCTCATCCGAACGAGGGTGTATTTTTGTGAAAAATGCTCGCCTAACATTTTTCAAGCGGACCGTGTCGGGATGCGAACCCGGGACCTTGGGGGATGTCAGTACCTCTAACACTTCTATATATTAGATGGAACAATACACAAGGGGACAGGTAGAAACCCTTGTGCTTAGAACAACAAAACAAACACCCTGAGAACATTCAATAGCCATTCCCATTACAAGGGGGACTGCACCTGAAAGTGAAAGTGACAATTAGTAAATACAATGGGATCACTAATTGTGACCCAAGATAGCAATAATGATATTAGAAAAATTTTAACTTGTTAACTTTCAATACTTTGTTTAAGACATTCAAAAACAGTATTTCTATTTCACAAATAAAAAATTTTATTTTTAATTATTGGTTTGTATAAAACTTGAGAATTGCTAGATAATTTAGCATTAGACAGAGTAAGGATCAGCGGAGGCCAGAGGCGGGGGTTTTTTGGTGTGGAAATTTCAGGGTAATTCATACAGGACCAGAGGAAGGAAATTTGGGCATGGGGATAGTTATGCGGAAAAAGATAGGATACTGTGTAGAAAATTACTTACAAGAGAACGAAAGAGTACTCATGGTTAGATTAGAATCTAAACTGGTAAATACAGTAATAATACAAGTATACATGTCCACCTCTGGCTGCAGTGACGAACAGGTAGAAGCGATCTACAAATATATCGAAGACATACTAAGATACGTAAAAGGAAATGAAAATTTAATAATTACGGGGGATATTAATGCAGTGGTAGGTGAGGGTAGAGAAGGAGCGGTAGTAGGTTTATTTGGTTTAGGCACGAGAAACGACAGAGGAAATAGGCTGGTAGAATTTTGCGACAAGAACAATTTAATCATCACAAATACAATATTTCAACATCATGCTAGGAGACGATCTACGTGGAAGATTTAGTAATCAAGTAAAAGACTGTAGAAACTACCCAGAAGCAGATATAGACACTGACCACATTGTAATTATGAAGGCCGCTCTTAAATTTAAAAATTTGAAAAAAAGAAACGTAAAAAGGCACGTTAACTTTGAGAAACTAAAAGATAAAGATATTCACGAAAGATTCAAAAAAAGGTCAAATGATTTGCTGAAAGATACCGGGAAAATTTCTAATTCTAAGGGCGTAGAAACAAAATGGAATAACATTAAATCCAAAGATATTCTGGGGTATACACAAAAAGAATATAAGAAACCCTGGATAACAAAGGATATGCTGAATTTAATGGAAGAAAGACGAAAATACAAAAATAGATCAGAGGAAACAGAGATTTAATGCCATAAAATAGAAAATTATTCACAAATGCAGGAAAGCTAAAGAACAATGCATTGATGAAAAGTGCAAGAGGTACAAACTAAGATGGAAATAGGAAAGACAGACGAAGCATACAAACTAATTAGAATGACTTTTAGGGATATGAAACCATACAGCAAAAATATAATGGGTGCGGTAGGAAATGTCATTATAGAAAATGTAGAAAAAGTGTTTAGATGGCAAGAAGATATAGGGAATTTATATGCAGGAGAGGAACTAACAGCACTAGAACAGGATGTCTTGGGATATCCTAGAGATGTTTGAATTAGCATTAAAAGGGTCTGAAAAATGGTAACGCACCGGATACAGATAAGGTGCAAGCAGAAGCTTTAAAAGCCGCTGGGCAAGCAGTAACAGACCGTCTCTTCCAACTTGTAAGCTACATGTATGAGAAAGGCGAGATGCCCAAAGATTTCAAACGTAACATCATAGTCACTATACTAAAAAAGAGAGACTCAGATAGATGGGAAAATTCTGCGAACAATAAGTTTGACAGAACATGTGTTAAAAATATTACCTAGATTTGAACACAGACGAATGGAAAAACGACCTGAAGAAATACTAGGAGAAGATCAGTTTGGGTTTAAGCGAAACAGGGGAACACAGGAGGTTATTTTAGCTCAGAGGCTGATAATTGAGAAAACAATAGAAAAAAGGGAAAGCGAGTATATAGGGTTTGTAGAGCTGGGAAAAGCATTCGACAATGTAAAATAGAAAACAGTTCTAACACAGAGCTACTGTATGAAAATTGACAAAAATAAAACTAGAATACAAATAGGTAACTAGAACTTACAAGAGGTTAAGGATTTCTGCTACCTAGGAAATCAAATAACACAAGATGGGAAAAGTGCAAAAGATATAAAACAAAGATTAGCACAAGGCCGTGCTACATTTAACAAGAAAAAGCAACTACTATGTTCAAAGACAACAAACAGAAACAAGGAAATTATTGCTTAAAACATATGTGTGGAGCACAGCAGTGTACGGCTGCGAAGCTTGGATAGTAGGAGAAACGGACAAGAAAGGAGAAGCCTTTGTAATGTGGTGCTACAGACGTATGTTGAAGTTAATAACAAAGAGGTACTAGAAATGGTAGGAGAAGAAAGAAATATGTGGAAAACAGTAAAAAATAGGATGATAGGCCAGATACTAAGGCATAGTGCGGAATATATTAGAAGCAGAGATAGGAAAAAGAGAGGTAGATGTAGAACTAGGTTAGACTATTGCACACAGATAGTGAAAGATGTAGGCTGTGGGAATTTCAGGGAAATACGTAGGCTATCTTAGAATAGAAATCAATGGAGGTATGCGTTCAACCAGTCCCAAGATGGAAAAATTAACGACGAAAAAAAAATAAATATACTTAAACATGATGATTATTATAAGCAACTACAAGTATTGGTTGTACAATATTCTTGAATAATGTTAATTGTGTGAAAGGATTTACTGGAAAACTATTAATTTGGCAAATGTCTAAGTGATACGGGGATGCCGAATCCGTGCTGTTCCAGGCAAGGTAGGGATCTTTAACGTGCTTGACAACACACACACGGGACCTGCATTTTACCTCTTATCTGACCACGGGCGTATTTTTATGAAAAATGCTCGCATAATATGTTTCAAGCAGACGCTGTCGGGATTCGAACCCGAGATCTTGGGTGTAGTAGTCACACACACGCCACGGAGCCGCCCCCCTTCACATACCTTACATGTGATTTTCCAATGCTCCACCCGAAGGTACTACATTAGCCAGGAAGCTAGTTTTTACCTGGAAAATTTGGAATTTTGCCGAACCCTTGCTGTTCCAAGCAAGGTAGGGTTCTTTAACGTGCGTGACAACACACACAGAACCTCCATTTTACCTCTCATTTGAACAAGGGTGTATTTTTGTGAAAAATGTTCGCCTAATATTTTTTAATCGAACCGTACCGGGATTCGAACCTGGGACCTTGGGCGTAGTAGTCACACATACCACTATGCCACTGAGCCGCCTCCTCCTTCACATGCCACTGAATCTCGGTGAAATAGGGCATATAATTAGAAAACAATAGAAGGGGAACCGAGCTGTAAATAAGCCGTTGTAGGAATTTCATAGAACTGTGTAGGCTAGCTCAGAATATAAATAAGTTGAGGTACGTGTCTGACCACTTTCAAGACGGAAAACTAATCACGAAAAAATAAGTGCACTAAATCTTATGATTATTATAAACAACTACAGGTGTTGCTTATGAATGTTTAACTAATGTTGATTGTGCAAAAGGATATACTGGAAAAATTATTAATTCGGCAAATGTTCAAGTGCTGGGGCAACGTGGTAGCCACAGGTTGCTTACCACTCCCCTTCACATTCCCTACATAAGATTTTCCAATACTCCACCCGAAAGTACTATATTGGCCAGGAAGCGAGTTTTTTTTTAACCTTGAAATTTTGAATTTTGCCGAAGCCTTGCTGTTACAAGCAAGGTCTCTTTAACGTGCATGACAACACTCACACACAGGACCTTCATTTTACCTCCTATCCGAACGAGGGCGTATTTTTGTGAAAAATGCTCGTCTAACATTTTTCAAGTGGACTGTGTCGGGATTTGAACCTTGGGCATAGTAGTCACACGCACTCCTTCACATACCACTGCATATTGGGGAAATATGGTATATAATTGTAAAACAATAGAAGGGGACCGAACTGCATTTAACGAAACAGAACAGCGGCCATGTTCAAAGACAACAAACATAGAAACAAGAAGGAAATTGTTGAAAGCATATGGTGGAGCACAGCACAGTACGTCTATGAAAAAGGACAGTAGGATAGCAGACAAAAAGAGATAGAAACCTGGAATGTTGTGCTTAAGGTGTATAAGGATGATAGCATGGACGGACAAAGTTAATAACAAATAGGTTATAGAAATAGTAGGGGGATATAGATGTCTGTGGGAAAAAAATAGAAGAAATAGAAAGGTAGAATACGTTATAAGGCATTTTTGGGGAATAGTACGGGATATATTACAAGCAGTGATAGGAAAATCAGACTATCGCATGCACACAGTGATAGATACAGACTGTGCAAATTTCAGGGAAATGTGTAGGTTAGTTCAGAATAGGAAACAATGAGGGTACGCATTTAACCAGTTCCAGAACTGAAGACCTAATGATGATGATAAAATATGTACAAGAATAATCTAAAATGTCCAGTCTAGATTTGAAATAATGGCTGAACTCATTCACATGATTTAATTATTAACATCAAACAGGCACATATCGTTTGTATGAGCCCTAATAGCTTTTCGATGTGAATTATTTAAATATGGTTATTAATCTTATAATATTCTTAAGGTCAACAATAAACATCAATAAATTATCTGCATTGACTTTTCATTTGGTATGAAACTAGTTACAAAGATAATCATTTAAATATATGCATGTCGAAATAATCTGACTTATTTGTAACTCAATTCAATATTTGTTGAAATACACAAATTAGTTGTCTAAAAACAACATTTATGAGAACAAATGGTTGTACATTACATGATAGATTCTACAAAAGGGAAATCTTTCAACTTTTAACAATATAATTCGTCAAATAACTAATAATTAATTTTTTGTGAAATTTCTAGACATTGAAAATTTAATTTTATTCTAAAAATTGTATCCGAATATTTAGCATGCTGAGGTACTGAATCTGCACCAGCATATTTAAAATAATTCAGACGTTCAACCAAATATTAATAGACAAAATAAAACTCACTTATTTTATTAGCAAAAAACATTGTAATAACATTACCAGGCTGTATTGCTGAGAGATCAGATCCAAATCCTTAGTAGTGAATTATGTTCACTATCCACCTCTCCTGGCTTTCATATAAATATCAAACGTAAATTTAAGCAGATGCTTGGATATTAACTAATTGAACTGTTATCATACATACTTAGTAATACAAATAAATCATCTCATTAATAATTAAAGGTAGTTACCAACCATCAATGAAAATATCGAATTTGACACTAGGACTCACTAAGATAGTTTCATAAATTGCCTCTGCTTAAATTGAAACCTTTTTTCGGGATTTGAAGAGGTCACACAAATACTCAAATTTTTATAGAGAGCGAACGTTTACTTAGGACACTAGCGTGAAAGAACACTTCTTCAATTGTGTTTCAAACGACTCGAAAATGTGAATAGTGAGGAGTTTTAACTCATACAATCCACACAACCTACGATACTTGTGAATATAACTTGAAAGGTTATAGTCTTTCTCATCTTATGATAGGACCTTAAAGGATATCAGGTAGTGCATTCTATAATTAAATCAAAATTATTGCAATTTTGAGAGGTCGGCAAATATACTTGCTACAAAACTAAGACGTAATTATCAAGGTAAAGGACATTAAAACCAGAATGTATATTTGGGTTTCTAATTGAAATGGAAACATGCTCAAATAAAAATGGCAGATCCTGTCGTGATTTTGTCATTTAATTATGCATCATTTTAATACCACATCTGCTCAGAAGAGAACGATAAGTTTTACAGAGTTATTATGAATATACTGATAGTAATTTTCAATTTGCGCAAGTTCCCTGTACTCATATTTTAAAATTGCAAATAAGCAGAATTTCACTATTATGTTAAAAATTACAGGAACTTGTTCCTTCATTTAAATAGCAATGTTATTTATTCAGAGACCACTTGGTTATAGATATTCTGTAGGTTCTTCTAAATTTATATGAGCCCTAAAGTTGGAAACTTGTAAAAGGACTTTAGGTATAAAAAAACCTCTCTTTCATTCCAATTTAAGCTTTACTTCAATGCAAAAAGTGTGATTATGAGTTGTTTCAGCACATGGATGGAAATGAATAATGCCGCATCTTTAAGTGTAAACACAATAAACTCTTATAAAGGAGAATACAGAATCATCGTATAACTGACTTCCTGATTGAACAAGTAACGTTAAAATAACCTTCATGCAGGAGTAAATACCACGTTATATTTAATCCAAGAAAATTTTTTGATTATTTCTTCTCGCCGTGAGATTCGAAGAATACTGTCTGAATGTTACCGGTGCTGCCGAACTAAACCAGTACCTTTTACTTCTATAATGGGAAACTTACCCAATAATAGAATTTCTTAGGCTAAACCGTTTAGCTCTATTGGCATTATTTTTGCCGGGCCCTTTACGATCACTCTGCATTGTTGTAGAGGTGCCAAAACACAAAAGGCATACCTTAGTATTATTATCTGCTTAGCGAGTAAGGCTATACATTTAGAAGTCGTTTCAGATCTCTACTCCGACTCAGTTATTGCTTGCCTTTGCCGATTCATAGCTTATCGAGGTTGTTGTCAAAACATTTACAGCGACTGCAGTTCTAACTTTGTAGGTGCTTATCCAAAACAACAAGATTATTTCCGTACCTGTGCAGATTCTCAACTCATTTCATGGTATTTTAACCCCCTTCTGCTTCCCACTTTGGAGGCATCTGGTAGAGTGCTATTAAGGCTGTTAAAACCAATCTGCACAGGGTGTTGGAATTCAAGTTTTGACTTTTGAAGAATTTCAAACTCTTACCATTCAAATAGAGGCCTAATGAAATTCCCAACCCCTCTGCAGCATAAGTGAAGACTCTTTGCTCCTTGGCCCCAGCTCACTCTCGAACCTTTAACATCTGCCCCAAATCCTAATTTGTCTCACATTTTCTTGTCTCGATGGCAGCTCATACAAGCCATGCAGCAAGCCTTTTGGAACCGCTGGCATAGCGAATATTTGCATTAGTTATACCAACGCAGTCACTGGTATATGTTCAAAAGATTGGACAGCATTGATTTAGACGCCCTGGTCCTTATAAAGGAGGACAATGTATCTCCACTGCAGTGGCGTCTCGCTCGCATCACTGAACTTCATCCCGGGAGTTTCTCGTGTGGCTACTGTGCATACCGTGAATGGCTTACTAAAACGCCCCATGGTAAAGTTAAGCCCAGTACCTTCCCAATGAGTTTAATATCATTTATTTTACAGCATTTCTTTATGTTTCTCGTTTATAAAATTATATTTTCTTATTTTGTAACCAAACTGTAACAAACTAGTTATAACCAAGCGTTTTCTTTCCTTTTCTCCATACCTTATAATCGTATTATAAGACAATTATATATATATATATATATATATATATATATATATATATATATATATTACTCATATTTAGACCAGGGTAGAAAATTAATGGATTACATCAAATAATTTTAATCACCGTGTATAAGGAAGTTTATTAGATAATACGCTTTATTAAAAACCCGTGGAGAATAAAAATTCATTCGTTTTATTAAAAATAAGAGATTAAAATTATTTACAAGACGCTTTATATAAAAATAAGCAGTTTTAAAATGCTCAACGTGTAATTTAATTATTCCAAAGTAAAGAATCAAATGGAAATTACGTGCAAGATTTATATTAATTGATTCAAGTTTGGGCAACGAGTATTAAACGAAATGTACAAATAATAATTGAATATTTAATTAGGATTCACTAAAAATTAAAGAGTATTAATTTTAATTGAAGTTAATTGAACCGTTAGTAACAGATAATATCTATAGAAACTTGTAAAACCCAAGATTATAATACCAGAAAATAAAGCTCTGAGAATTAATATTATTTTGAACACCTGCGTAGTTTAAATATCACATACGGCGTAAATTTTGTAGATAATTAATAGTTTCAAAGAATCTTGGAGAAACCGGGGCTTAATATTCACGAGAATGTGCGATACGGGGTTATTAAACCCAGATAACAGTCCACATGGACTAAAATATAATCGATAATAAAGAATATCAATTTGCACCAATACGAACAGGTTAGAAAAGGAAAGAGAAAATGCGTCGAGCAAAGACACATATAGTAAAAGGCGGGATTTAAGCAACGTCACGAGGGTCACAATTGGTTGAAAATAGGATGCAAATATCAGAGGTAGAAACAACAATTTCTGTACAAAATTAATTAGTTTTTCTCGGACAGGTTTGCGTGCCGTGTGAATTTCTGAGATTTAAATGGGGCGAGTGAAAATTGTAAAATCGACGCGCGAGCGACAGACTGGGAACATAAAATGAGGAATTCTTTAGAATTACCCGTTTTGAGGACAAAAGCGACGTGCCGGCTATTTGCTATATATACCGAGATGAATATAAACAAGCCCTCTTAGACTCTTAGACTTTTGACGATTCGATGCGTTAAAAGCTCTTACATCCGCGACTTGATTGAAGATGTTAAACAGTGCATTTTAGTTTGATAAAATAAATTAAAATTTTGCTCGTATATTTTAGTGATTCAAAATAGTTTGTTATTTACGTGCTAACATGAATGTACTTCAGTGCACTTAGATACAAGGTAATAAAATTTAGTTTCACTGTACCAATTAGCAAAATTTACAACGACAAATGTATACACAAAAGTAGGCAGTTTTGGCGTATATTGGTGAAAGAAGTATGAAGTTATTTGCTATTTTTCGGGGGTGTTAATAATTAAATGGTTCAAATACGTGTCTGGATCCACGAAACAAGGGTCAGATATACTCAGATGAATTCCGGAAAAGCCCAGAAACAACTTTAAATAAATGGGGATGGAGAAAATTTTAAAAGCGTTGAGAATTAGAAGCCGTAAATATAATCCTGTTGGAATGGTGTGATTAACTAAAGGGACGATGTACTTTGAAGCTACGAGGACAGTAACCTTCAGGTAAATTATACTATTTTGTTTGACATTTTGTGTGTGTTGAATAACTTTATAATTGATTTACTTTAAATGGACATTAGTGAAATTGTACTAACCATAAAATTTTAATTTTAAGATGAAATTTGCTTGTTGAAGTAGAAAGGAGTATTTAGTTTTGATGTTCGGTAATATGATGAAAATTTGGGTATGTCTTTGAGCTCAATTAGACGAACCTGGTTAATTAACGTAAAGGGTGGTAGATGCTCCTTTATACTCAGACTCCGGTCTGCTTATATTGTTATATTAATTAGTAGGCATCCAACAAGGACTTTAATTTTGGATGCACATTAAAATGATAATAAAATTAATCTTGAAATTCTTTTAAAACTGAAATTTATGCTGAGTTTTAATTTTGAAATTTTAATGTATTCTGAATATTGATGTAAATAGAGTTAACGTTGATGTTTTTGGTAGGAATGTGTTGTTTTTTTTTATGAATGAGGAGGTTTATAACATTAGGTGAGCAGCCGAGGCGAAAAGAGGATCACAGCCGTTTATGACGCCCAATCTGTGGGACTAGAATTTTTTTGTTGAAAGGACCCAGTTCCCGCATTCAAAGGAGGATATCACAGCAAATTTTGGCGACCACAACGTGAGGGCTCGAGTTCCAAATAAAATTTTTGTGATTTTATTCCAGGAAACTGGCGATCTGAGAGAGAGAGTTTCTGTGTGTGTATAAATTTAAGAGTAGTTAGAGTGTGTGTGAGTGATTTGAACGTATGCAGAGAAAAGAGTGGTTAAAGAGTCAAGGAGTGGAAATTGGAAGTGACGATAGTGCATTGTGTGAGAAAAATTCGAAAATGGAAGAAGCTGGAGGCAGTAGAGATCAGTCGAGGACGGAATCAGGGGATCAAGGAAACGAGATGATATTGAGAATGTTAGAGAGGATGAGTGAAGAATCGAATAAGAAATTTGACCAATTAAATCAGGAATTAGGGGATAAAATAGAAAAATCGACGAGAGAATTTACAGATTTTAAAGATAGTCTTACCGTGAAACTGGGGGAAGTAGAAAATAAGGTTGATAAAAATGAGCGTGATATTACAGGTATTCGACAGGAAATGGGACATTTAAGGTCCGAAGTACGCATTTTTTGTGAAGAAGAGATTAATATAAAAATGACTGAAGTGACGGACTCATGTAGGGATCAGTTAGGCAGGGTAGAACGCGAAGTTAGTAGTATCAAATACAACATGTCAAATTTAACGGGGGATGGTCCCAGATTTTCTACAGGTGGAGTATCATTGGACCAACACATGAAGTTTTATGGCGATAACAGGGTAAATCCACAAATTTTTATTAATAGCGTAAGAAATCTAGTGGGAAATTTATTTGACGAACAGACTAAACTAAATACGATAAAGGCTTTATTAAAGGACAATGCGGAGGCATGGTACAATTTAGTAGGACAGGACATAGACACGTATCAGGACTTTGAAAACAAATTTTACAACATTACTGGAGTGATCACAAACAGGATCAGATTAGGGACGACTTGATTACAGGAAAATTTAAGGGAGAGTTTGCAGGTTCTAGGGAGCAATATGCCATCCGCAAATACAGTGTGGCCAAACAACTGAATCCACCATTGACGGACAGACAGATAATCAAGTACCTATCACGACATTTTGAACTGGAAATTAGACAACACGTGGCCTTACAAAACATCACAGAACGGGAGACATTTTTAGAGTATTTGCAGAGATATGACGATGTATGTGTTGGACGGACAAGAGAGATACGAGAACGAAACGTTAACACAGTTAGGTTTGACAACAGGACACCGAATTATCCGAGACGGCCTGACTACAACAGAAATTTTCGACTGAATTGGGAACGACGAGGACAGGAATACAGGAGCAATAGTGCGACTAGGGGACCGACGCCAAGACCTAGTTACACGCGACAGAACAGTTTACCGGAGGTAAACAGGACTGTGACCAGCACGCCGAATAGAGACAGGGACACGGATATTAACACGAGGAGGACGTACGCACAGGTTGTAGAAGGACAACCAGGACCAAGCACGGAAAACAGGATGGGACAGGATTTTTAGAACGCGACAGACCACTAGATTTCTGTGTAAATGTATATGAACATCCACGTGAATTTTTCAAAATTGAGGAGGAAGTAGAGCCAGAAACTGTAGAAAATTATGTTTGCCAATTATTAATTTAGAAATTTTTGAAAATAATGTAGAAGTATTACTTGATACAGGGGCAGAGGCGAGTTTAATATCGGAGGAATTCGTCAGCAAAATTAGGGATAAGGTTTGTGATAGAATTATGCCTATAAAGCGTAGCCATTTAGTAGCTCCAAATAAAAAGAAGTTTGCTGTAGTAAATAGTGTTGTGGTGCTTAGGATAGATATAGGAGGTTTAAGCTGTGAACAGGAGTTTGTAATTGTACCGGGACTGAAGTTTCAGAGCATTTTAGGTGTTGACTGTATGATGAAGTTAGGGTTTTGATAGATATGGAAAGGAAGGTAGTAAGGATTAAGGATAGGGTAGTGCCATGGAAGGGCAGTTATGAAGTCACAGAGGATGACACGGGTTTAGTATTAATGTAATAGAGGTAGAGGATGATGAAGTAAAACAGATCAACACAATAAGATGTCCAGAGGATAGGAAAGTAGAGGTTCAAGCTTTAATACAAAAACATGCAGAAGTAGTGGGGATAGAAGCAGCATATCAGGAGCAGGTGAAGGCGAAATTAAGTAAAGATGGCAAGTTTGTTTTTAATAAAGTAGATTTAAGGGATTCATTCTGGCGGATTCCATTACACAAAAATTCTAGAAGGTACGTAGGGTTTTCCATAGAGGGAAAAATCGATAATTGTAAAGTAGTATCGTTTGGTTTGTCGGCAGAAAGGGAAACAAGAATAAATGAGAAACAGACAAGTGTAGGGACTGAAGAAGAAGTAATATTTAAGAGTCAAGATAAGAGGGATGATAAGTTTATTGTATGTGAGATAATAGAGATGTTAAATATAGATATAGAAGGGGGAGAGATAGGGATGAAGAGTATTAGGATGGTAAGAAGGAAGACTTGGAGGGTCAAGAAGAGAGTTAGATTTAAATAACTTAATGAACAAAGGATAGAGATAGGTGAACTTTAGTATAGATATAGAACAAGGGATAGAATAGGTGTATATAGAAAAGTAGAAGTAAGTGTTTATAGAAAATAAAGCTATGTATGGGATAAATATGGGAGATAATTAGGAATAGGTTTAGGATGAGAATAAAGAGTAAATGTAGGAAGAAAATAAGATAGGTTAAGTGTAGATATTTCATAGAAGATTAGTGGAGAGTTAGGAATAGAGTAAGAGTAGGATAGGCATATAGGATTAGGTAGGGGGAAGTAAAGTATAGTGAAGATTAGTTAAAAGTTAGGAATAGGATAGGTATATAGGATGTATATAGGATTAGATGGATGAGTAGGATGAAGTTAGGGATAATTTCAGTTTATAGAATTAGGTGAGAGTTAGGAATAGGATAGGGATATAGGGTAGGTGTAAATATTTTATTGGATTGGAGACAAAGTAGGTAAGTTAGATAGATAAGGGTAGAGAGATAGGCAATTTTTTTGTAATTTTTGTCTAAATGCTTTATATTTGCATTCAAATAAGTGGGATTATTTGTATTCAAATAGGGGGAAAATACTCATATTTAGACCAGGGTAGAAAATTAATGGATTACATCAAATAATTTTAATCACCGTGTATAAGGAAGTTTATTAGATAATACGCTTTATTAAAAACCCGTGGAGAATAAAATTCATTCGTTTTATTAAAAATAAGAGATTAAAATTATTTACAAGACGCTTTATATAAAAATAAGCAGTTTTAAAATGCTCAACGTGTAATTTAATTATTCCAAAGTAAAGAATCAAATGGAAATTACGTGCAAGATTTATATTAATTGATTCAAGTTTGGGCAACGAGTATTAAACGAAATGTACAAATAATAATTGAATATTTAATTAGGATTCACTAAAAATTAAAGAGTATTAATTTTAATTGAAGTTAATTGAACCGTTAGTAACAGATAATATCTATAGAAACTTGTAAAACCCAAGATTATAATACCAGAAAATAAAGCTCTGAGAATTAATATTATTTTGAACACCTGCGTAGTTTAAATATCACATACGGCGTAAATTTTGTAGATAATTAATAGTTTCAAAGAATCTTGGAGAAACCGGGGCTTAATATTCACGAGAATGTGCGATACGGGGTTATTAAACCCAGATAACAGTCCACATGGACTAAAATATAATCGATAATAAAGAATATCAATTTGCACCAATACGAACAGGTTAGAAAAGGAAAGAGAAAATGCGTCAAGCAAAGACACATATAGTAAAAGGCGGGATTTAAGCAACGTCACGAGGGTCACAATTGGTTGAAAATAGGATGCAAATATCAGAGGTAGAAACAACAATTTCTGTACAAAATTAATTAGTTTTTCTCGGACAGGTTTGCGTGCCGTGTGAATTTCTGAGATTTAAATGGGGCGAGTGAAAATTCGTAAAAATCGACGCGCGAGCGACAGACTGGGAACATAAAATGAGGAATTCTTTAGAATTACCCGTTTTGAGGACAAAAGCGACGTGCCGGCTATTTGCTATATATACCGAGATGAATATAAACAAGCCCTCTTAGACTCTTAGACTTTTGACGATTCGATGCGTTAAAAGCTCTTACATCCGCGACTTGATTGAAGATGTTAAACAGTGCATTTTAGTTTGATAAAATAAATTAAAATTTTGCTCGTATATTTTAGTGATTCAAAATAGTTTGTTATTTACGTGCTAACATGAATGTACTTCAGTGCACTTAGATACAAGGTAATAAAATTTAGTTTCACTGTACCAATTAGCAAAATTTACAACGACAAATGTATACACAAAAGTAGGCAGTTTTGGCGTATATTGGTGAAAGAAGTATGAAGTTATTTGCTATTTTTCGGGGGTGTTAATAATTAAATGGTTCAAATACGTGTCTGGATCCACGAAACAAGGGTCAGATATACTCAGATGAATTCCGGAAAAGCCCAGAAACAACTTTAAATAAATGGGGATGGAGAAAATTTTAAAAGCGTTGAGAATTAGAAGCCGTAAATATAATCCTGTTGGAATGGTGTGATTAACTAAAGGGACGATGTACTTTGAAGCTACGAGGACAGTAACCTTCAGGTAAATTATACTATTTTGTTTGACATTTTGTGTGTGTTGAATAACTTTATAATTGATTTACTTTAAATGGACATTAGTGAAATTGTACTAACCATAAAATTTTAATTTTAAGATGAAATTTGCTTGTTGAAGTAGAAAGGAGTATTTAGTTTTGATGTTCGGTAATATGATGAAAATTTGGGTATGTCTTTGAGCTCAATTAGACGAACCTGGTTAATTAACGTAAAGGGGTGGTAGATGCTCCTTTATACTCAGACTCCGGTCTGCTTATATTGTTATATTAATTAGTAGGCATCCAACAAGGACTTTAATTTTGGATGCACATTAAAATGATAATAAAATTAATCTTGAAATTCTTTTAAAACTGAAATTTATGCTGAGTTTTAATTTTGAAATTTTAATGTATTCTGAATATTGATGTAAATAGAGTTAACGTTGATGTTTTGGTAGGAATGTGTTGTTTTTTATGAATGAGGAGGTTTATAACATTAGGTGAGCAGCCGAGGCGAAAAGAGGATCACAGCCGTTTATGACGCCCAATCTGTGGGACTAGAATTTTTTTGTTGAAAGGACCCAGTTCCCGCATTCAAAGGAGGATATCACAGCAATATATATATATAAAATACTCATATTTAGACCAGGGTAGAAAATTAAATAATCACATCAAATAATTTTAATCACCGTGTAGAAGCTTTGGGAAAAGGTACGCGTTATTAAAAAAAACCGTGGAGAATAAAAATTCATTCGTTTCATTAAAAAGAAGAGATTTAAATCATTTACAAGACACTTGCTATAAAAAAGGAAGCAGTATTAAAATGCTCTACGTGTAATTTAATTATTCCGAGTAAAGAAACAAATGGAAATTGCGTGCAAAATTTATATTAATTGATTCAAGTTTGGGTAACGAGTATTAAACAAAATGTACAGATAATAATTGAATATTTGATTAGGATTCACTAAAATTTAAAGGGTATTATTTTAATTGGAGTTAATTGAACCATTAGTAACATATAATATGTATAAAAAAGCTTGTAAAAACCCAATAATATTCAAATCGTAGAAGTGTTATTTAGAAGTATTATGTTTGAACACCTGCGTATTTTTAAAAGGCTCATTCTGCGTAAATTTGGCAGATAACAAATGGTTACAGAGAATGCTGGAGAAACCGTAGCTTAATAGTTACGGGAAATGCTAATAAGGTGGGTTATTTCACAGTCCACATGGACTGAAATAATCGATAATAAAGAATATCAATTTGCACCAATAAGAACAGGGTAGATTGAGACAGATAATATGCACAAGACCGAGACACATATAGTAAAAGGCGTGAGTGGAGCAACGTCAGTGGGTTGCGATTGGTTGAAAATAAAAGGCAAACTTGAGAGGTAAAAATAACATTTCTGTATTAAAATTAATTAGTTATTTCCAGACGTTGCGAGCCGTGTCGAAATTTCTGAGATTTAACTGGTGCGAGTGCAAATTTAATAAGAACCGACGCACAGGCGGGCGAGATGGGAACATAGTATACGAAATTCTAGAAACTGGCCGTTTTGAGGACAAAACCGACAGACAGGCTAACCACTATATATACCCGTGTTAATATGAGTTGAACTCTCTTAGATTTTCGAATTGATTCAATGCGTTAAACAGTGCTTTTTAGTTGTCCGATTTTGATTGAATAATTTAAACAGTTTGCTCGTATATTTTGTGCACTTAGAAAAGAAGATACAAGGTAATAATGTTTAGTATCACTGTACCAATTAGTCAAATCTGCAACGACAAATGAATACACAAAAGTAGGCAGTTTTGGCGTATATTTGTGAAAGAAGTATGAATTTCTTTGCTATTTTTCGGGGGTGTTAATAATTAAATGATTCGTAAACGTGTCTGGATCCACAAAACAAGCTTCAGATATACACAGATGAGTTCCGGAAAAGCACTGAAACAACTTTAGATGAATGGTGGTGTAGAGAAAATGTTTAAAAGCGACCAGTAATCCGAGGACGTAAACATAACCCAGTTGGAATGGTGAAATTAGCAAGGACGATGTACATTGAAGCCACTAGTGCAGTAACCTTCAGGTAACTTATGCTTTGTTGTTCGATTTTTGATGTGTTGGTGTGTGTTGAATAACTTTATAATTGATTTACTTAAAATGGACAGTAGTGAATTTGCACTAACAGCAAATTTTTAATTTTAAGGTGAAATTTTCTTGTTTAAGTAGAAAGGGGTATTTAGTATTTATGTTATGGATTATGATGAAAATTTGGGTATGTCTTTGAGCTCAATTAGACGAACCTGGTTAATTAACGTAAAGGGGTGGGAGATGCTCCCTTTGTAGACTCAGGTCTGCATATATTGTTATATTAATTAGTAGGCATCCTACAAGGACTTTAATTCTGGATGCACATTAAAATGATAATAAATTTAATCTTGAAATTTTCTGAAACTGAAATTTATGCTGAATTTTAATTTTGAAATTTTAATGTATTGTGAATATTGAAGTAAATAGAGTTAACGTTGATGTCTCTGTGGTAGGAATGGTTTGTTATTTGTTATATAATGTAGGATCAGGTTTAACTGGTGATGCACCAGGCGAAAATGATAAAAATATTTAAAAGATAACTGACCTTTAGTAATATTTTGTTTTAATGATTTGAGCAATCTGGTAAATGAAAACGTTCGATTTTGGTGGTAGAATTTTGATTTATTTTAATAATGACCTTCTAGTCACAGGCTATGTAAAATGTTAATAGAGAAAGTCAACGACAGGTTAAAGCTTTAGGTTTACAAGCATTTAGCAATACAGATGAGTTGTTTTAAAAATTACATTGAAATTAATTATAAACATAACTATTTTTAGTTTTCACTTTCAAATGTAGGAAGGATATATAATTTGTATAAGAAGAAATGTAAAAATAAAATTATGTCAGATTTTGAAATATTTCAAATTCTTTTTAAGAGGATACCTGATACCTTTATTTAATGTATATGTTATGTTGTATGTGATAGTTGTTTGTTTGTATGTGTGTGTGTATGCCCATGCGTTAGTGTTGGTTGTATGTGTAGTATTTATAACGTTGAACATATTAACAAATATTACATTAGTATGTAGCTATGTTTTAAAATTGAAATAAATCGAGCTCAAACCACTAATATCAGTTTTTATTTATACTATCTTTTGTATTAAAATGTGATACATTTCAAGAAATAGTCTTTTGTTTATCTTTCTCTAATTCTAAAATTTTGGATTTTGAAATCTATTCTATGATCTAAATTAGCTGAATGACTCGATAAAGTACATGAATTTGGTTTAACTTTTATGTCACTTCTGTGTTGAATTATACGCTGATTTAAGGATTGACATGTTTGTCCAATATACAGGCCATTACAATCTAAACAATTAATTTGGTACACAATTTTTTTTTTGTTTTTTTTTTTTTAAAAAAAGTTAAACCAAATTCATGTGCTTTATCGAGTCATTCGGCTAATTTAGATCATAGAATAGATTTCAAAAATCCAAAAATTTTAGAATTAGAGAAAGATAAACAAAAAAGACTATTTCTTGAAATGTATCACATTTTTAATACAAAAGATAGTATAAATAAAAAAACTGATATTAGTGGTTTGAGCTCGATTTACACATATTTACTTAATTTTAATACATAGCTACATACCTAATGTAATATTTGTTAATATGTTCAACGTTATAAATACATACACACATACAAACCACACAACCTAACGCATGGGCATACACACACACACACATACAAACAAACAACTATCACATACAACATAACATATACATTAAATAAAGGTATCAGGTATCCTCTTAAAAAAGAGAATTTGAAATATTTCAAAATCTGACATAATTTTTATTTTTACATTTCTTCTTATACAAATTATATATCCTTCCTACATTTGAAAGTGAAAAACTAAAAATAGTTATGTTTAATAATTAATTTCAATGTTAATTTTTTAAAACAACTCATCTTGTAAGTTGCAATTAATATTTGTATAATTTAGCCTAGTGGTTTATAACATTTTTAGAAGCCTGTGAACAAGGATTAAATAAATCCGAAAATTTAGGCATTATAAAAGAGTTTTCTTTTTACCAGCTAACCTCAAACCCATTAAAAACATTTTATATATATATATATATATATATATATATATAATATATATTTCTCGCTTAAAAGATAGCTATTGAGCTACTTTTTGGTGGGCAGTATGGATCATGCTCCTGTTTTGTATTTGTTTACATTTATAATTTCCCACGCGAGAATCCAATATAGTACTGAATGTATAGACAATCCCACACAAGTTCCGGAAACTTGTAGTTTATCAGTGTAGCACAAGAGATTCGAGTTTCAAGCGTCATCCAAGCAAGGTGAACTAACCTTCACGTTACCTTATTGTTGTAAAGTGCACGCTTTGGGATCCTGCATTTACAGACCACATGTACAGCTATATGTTAGATCGTGTCAACATATACAAGCACGTCGAAACCAGTTTTAAACATACATGTAAGTAGCAATATTGGGTGTCGTTATTTAAACTTACAATATTATAAAGCGTATTTGCGTTATTCATTTTTTGTTACACCGAACTTGTATTAAGTCCACATATATCAAGGACTGCCGATACACCTACAATCAATTGGAATAGACAACCTCAACACTTTGATAATGCATGTTCACAATGCAGTCCCTGAGAACGATCAAAAGTCTTGTAGAGTATCTTAACGTATTTATACATATTAAACAATAACAATATAAATTCATTACAAAAGCATAAAAAAACTATGCTAAAGGAATAAATGTAAGGCGAGGTTCTAAACCTACAATGTAACTACTAATTTATAACACCCAGGATTTAAGAAATAAACAAAATTATTTTACTTCGAAACTGTACAATAAATTTAATGAATATAAGAAATGGAAACTGGTTATCCAATAATTAAAAAAGGTCTTTTAATTCATTTAACATGTTGCACACTTTTATGCATCGTTATGTAAACTGCTTACCAATCAATCTCATAGGTAATTTATCATGAAAATCATGTGTGTTGAAGTTGCTTTAAATGTACAATATGTTACGTTCAATTTCATATTTAAAAAACGGTACTGCCTTGTTACTTAAAAACTCTTTCAGTTTCTACGCATTTAAATTTACATTACATTCTACAAAAAGTTAAAATCTTTTGATGTATGAAAACCACGATTCTTCCATACTATCGAAACTTCCAATATCAGCATTAATGTCTGAGTTAAATTTTTTCACTGTTCTACCAGTCAGTAAAGAATGGACTCTTCTGCCATATGTTGACGCACTTCTTTATAATGTAAATACACCTTACTGCGCATTTGTGCCTTTAATTTAACACGTGGATGATCAAATCGGAAAATTTATTAATATAACTTTAGTAGTTTACGGTTCAATTAAATATTTCGGTTACCATTTTATATTTTTGTTGTCTCGTCATGTGTAAAGTATTTGTTTAGAATTTTTTTATTTATTTTATATCCGTGACATTATTAGTAACTCGAAATACATAAGGAAAAAAAATTACTATTTCCAGGAACCTGTTTTAGTGGCATTGCAGACGCCTAGCCAGTTCTTACTACAGACTGACTGACTACATACTGACGACAAAGTAATAGACAGCAGCAAAACATTTGAAGATAAGGATTGCACTTGTGCTGTGCCTTTCTTTAATGAACAAATTAATACTTCATAATGCGGTACATAAAATGCATCTGACAACGGTATCATAACTTAAATATAATTATTGTAATTGGAGGTTAATACATCACAAAAGTATTCTAGATGCCAATACAGTATTAGCAAAACCTACTAACGTATTATTAAATAAAACTTTAGATTGTCACAAGTAGTAAACTCTAGCAGCCAGTCGTATTCGCTGCATCAAAGATAACTCGCAGATTATTCTTTTGCCTTCAATTTCTCTTATAGTTTCTGCTGAATCAAAAGATACCACATGTACAAAAAATCCGGTCTTCATTGTGTAGAGACTGGAAGCAGAGGCCAAAACCAGTATTGCACTATTGCTTCTAGTTACTGTCAATCTCACACATACACTCAAGCCTATTTGAATTTCTTCACATTGACACAAACTGTTGCCCAAACTGTATGTACGATGGATAAAACTGCTTATAAAGTATGCACATTAGAAAAATTTGAAACTGAGACATTAGGGCATTCTGTTCGTTCGGGACCAGAGCCTTAAAACGGATGACAGTACCAATTAAACAAATGTCGGGCAACCCTACATTTTATGGCTATTGACTTATAATATACTTTAGAATATTTTCCGAATAAGCACTGTAAGTTTTGTGTGTATTGTTTATTGTTCTAATTTTTTTTGTATGGTGTTCCTGTTTGTGTATAGATGAAAATGGGTACATTGAATTTTCGAAAATGCTATTGGCAGCCAAAATATTGTCCTTTTATTATTTTTTAAGAATGCTTTCTTCTATACGGAACAGTATTTTGGCTGCTATGGGGCCATTTTCAAAAATTCAGCCGTCCATTCTCGTTCGCACATGTACAGGAATATGATACAAAAAGAATTAGAACAAAACCCAAAAAAAATTGTTAGCAAAGCCGACTTCAGCAGCTGGTTTTAAATGTTCCCTAAGAAAATATTAATTTACTAAAATAAATGTTCAGAAAATATGCATATGCGTTCATTATTATAGTTTGCTATTAAACAATTATCAAATATTATATTTGTGTCAGTATCTCTACCTGACAAATTTGAGCGATTTAAACTTTATCAAAGTTCTTGAACCTATTGCGACTATATGACCTCAAACTATCACTACATTTTTACGATAAGCAAAAGGTAGCAGTTTTCAAAATTATGAATCTCGCTCCAGCTTCTATAACACGTTTTATGAAATCCTTACCTTTTTGCCAAATCAGCTGTAACAGTAAATTCGTGAGGCTTTCTAAAATCGCATTCTAAATTAAATGCTGCATCACCGGGCATTATAAGGTCTTTATCGTTCTGTATAACTAATACATTAGAATATACATCACCTTCCTGCAAAGACCTTTCTCGATATTTCATAAACATTTAAAATTGCTAGCTACCTGAAGTGTATTGCATTTGTCCAACGGGAAATGAATTGTAAAAGAACGTTGACCTCTTTTATATCCTGGATCTAAAAAGCACAACTTTTCTTTATCATGAAGGTTTCCTCTTGTATAAATAACTCCAGAAAAATCTTTAAGCGTTTCTAATTGCACATGCATGGAATTTGATCCACATTTTAATTTAACGCTTTTATATCCATCATCAGGTAAACCAATTTCCTTCCCAAGGTCTTGTTTAAATATTTCTAGAGATTAATTGCTAGGTTTATATTAAGAATGTTATTGTTTACCTTCATCTCCGTCTATTAATAGAAATAAATTATACAAAAACAAGTAGCAAGTAAGTTTTTTGTTTCGCAACATTCTACTGGAGACTGGTTTGGAAGCTGTAAATTATTTAAATTTAAGTAGGTCAGAGTCATACATTGAACTTTTGTAACAACTGGTTCCATTGTTGTTTATTGTTGTTGATTCAATATGAGATAGGCGTTTTAAGTTATAATTACAATATATGATTTAAATGAAATCTCGTACTGAAGATTTCTAGGGTTAACAAAAATTTTTTTAATAGTATGCTATTAATTTATAACAATATTGTCATTTTTAGTGCAATAATACTTATGGTTACAAGACTATAAGTGTGAATTCTTCAATATGTGCTGTTGTGGAAGATTGTAATTTACGGCAGCGAAGCTTCACATTCTAATGAACGTAAAACATTAAATGTGATTTTAAAATATATATCCTTACACAACAAAGTGAGTATATACAAAATAATATGATTACAATAATTACAGCAATATATATAATTCTTGTAAATAATGTTCATTCGTCTGTCGTTTTTGGAAGCAAATAAATCAATTTATACTATCGTTGAATTTAGAAATGTGTCGTAACTGAGAGTACAGATAATGCATTCAGTCTATCTTCACTCATACTACTTCTTTAAATGTTTTTATCCTTTTTAGGGTTAAAAAACGTCATTTAGTCTCTGCTATTGATGTCACAGTAATCTTCCTTGACACATTAAAAGGATCCTGACTAACAACTACTGCAGATTGGTGGTGGGTAGCAAAAGAAAACCCGAGAAAATCTTAACTCAGCTAGTTGCAACCAAAAATTATTTAATAATCAACAAATAAATTAATAAGTAATATAAACAACCGACAGAACGCTATTTATGCGTAATCGACTAATGATAGTCGCGAAGAAGTTGAATTATAGATCCGAATACATAATAATTAACAAAATATCAGGTAAATAACTTAAAAATCACTCACTCCAATATTATGCCTGTGATCCCTTCAAAACCATACGCCGAATCTTCTTCTTATCTTCTGCACCTGTTGGACTTCGATGCATAATGGTATAATGCCAAAAGGAGTCAACGAAGAATAAAACAGCGATAACGAAAATTAAACAAATTGAAAACAAACAGTAACTTCATAACCAAACATTCCGCCCACTGTAAAACCCAGTTTTTACCCAAAATCAAAAGGAATAAAAAAAAAACTAATACCCGGATAGGAGAATAAACAAAAAATATATTCCGAAATGAAGCACTAATAAATTATAAAGTTTATTGATTTGGAAGAGGACACAGTTTTATAACCGGACGCTTAAACAATCCCGAGCTTGTCCGTATACTCACAACCCACACCTGTCCATCTGTCCCAGAATGTAGGTCCACTACACGTCCCAATTTCCAATGCAATGGCTAGGAAAAAAGCTCATTGCAAATTAACACTCAAGTCCCCAATTTAATGGATGTACTACCTACCGCGGAAGCCGTTTGTTGCTGTAGAGCTCTTCCAAAAACTCTAGTGTAAGACTTTCAAACATAACCACCGGGACAACTGCGAAAAATTAACCTCATTCCAAACCTCTTCCAAGAAAGTTTCCAGAGGCTCAATAGTGAGAAAGTGATTGGGAGTAATAGTTTGCAAATCATTAGAATTCGAACGATTCGCAAACAAAGGTCTGGAATTCGACAGAGCTTCGATCTGACAAAAAACTGTAGAAAACTCTTCAAAGGTTAGCATCTGTTCACCAATAACTCTGTATAAGTGCTGTTTTGCACACTTGATGCCAGCCTCCCATAAACCATCCATATGAGGTGCCGAGGGGGGATTGAAATGCCACTCCAAATTTTTAGTTTGCACTGCCGCATGAAAGCATTGCCTTATAGCTTTATTAGCAGCAGTAAAATTTGTACCGCAATCACTATATACATGAGTGCAAGCGCCCCTATGAGCTAAAAAATGACGAAATGCTGCTAAAAACGCTTCCGCAGATAAATCAGAAACACATTTAAAAAGAACCGCTTTAGTGGTAAAGCAGACTAATATGCATAGATAAGCCTTCAAAATTTTAGCTCCCCTAAACTTGCTGGATTTAATCGAAATGGGAGCACTAAAGTCGACCCCAACAATTTTAAAGGTCTTGGCCTGTGAAACTCTTGGTTCTGGCAAATCGGCCATAGGAGGTGGGACAACCTTTTTAGGATGTACACAAAAGCAATTTAAACAATCAGATACAACCGAACGAATTGCTCGATGTGGAGACAAAATCCAACATTGTCTATGCAAAAATGCCAGGAAAGTGTTATAACCTGGGTGCAAGTAGAGCTTGTGATAATTTTTAATTATCAACCGATTCAAACTTCCTTGATGAGGTAACAAAATAGGATGTTTCGAATTGTAATCTAACGACAAATTACGAAAACGATTTCCTACCCTAAGGATGCCCTCCGAATCACAAAAGGGATTCAATTTGCAAATGGGCTTTGAACAAAGTTTACCCTTTTGGATCTGGTCCATCTCCAATTTAAAGTCAACTTGTTGAACTAATTTAATTAACGTTAATAATGAATGTCGCAGTTCGGTTACCTAAAATAGGTTTGCCCTTACGACACAAACTAACAAACCTCAAACAATAACAAAAAAACTCTTTGTAACTTGGACAACGACGAAAATCTATTTATAAAGGCGACTGACGACATTTCTTCAGCAGTTGCCGTTAGACAAGTATTGTCTTTAATCTCCTCTTTAGTTGAACTCCAAGACGGTTGCATTGGCCACTTCTCATAAGGAAAATTAAAGGAATTGAAAACAAAAGGTAACTTCATAACCAAACAGTTATGCTGTTGAATAAATCACAATTATTATATAAGAACATGTGGCTATTTTATAAGCAATATACCACAGCTATGGAATTAACAAGAAATTAGCAATATCTGTTAGAAGGAAGACCCATAGGATAATCCCTATAATACCCGACTAATTAGTAGTTACCAGTTCATGAATAGGTAACGTATACGTTCTCGTACGCATATAATAACAAGAAGTAACCCAATATGATTCATTTGTAAACCCTACTCCCTTACTTGTCTGTCAGCTATATACTTACTAGCCCTAAAATTCGTGTAATTTTTATCTCACAAAATCATGAGTGTTTATCATGGACTATATTTACAATTAAATAAAATAAATAAGCGACGTAAACAATAAATATTAACTCTATGTGGATCACCACAATAGTAAGTGTAGGTGACCATCTGCTGGTAGTATAAACCTTAATCATAGAAGACAAGCAGAAAATATAGTATTTAAAAAAAAGGATGCAACTGGTAGTAATACAAGGAAAACAAATTGATGAAGAATCCTTTTTAAATATTTCAAAAAGAATCATGAACACTTATCATGTTTTGTTTTACCTGTGCCCTATCACAAGAACGATTCCAAAGCAAAAGTAGGGTTGTTTTGAGAAATTCCATGCAAGTGGCTTGCAGCCCAGCTTTTCACATTTGGACGTTAATGTCAACAGTTACAACTATCATAGTGGAATATTTTATTTCTCTACAACAAGAAGAGAGACCAAAAAGTAACGTAAAGAACAGGTCACAAGAAAGCTAGAATAGATAAAGGATTAGCATTTTGTCGATTCTAAACTGCATGCCAAGCAGATGCAGGACCAACTTAAAGGAAGGAATGAATTTGCGTGTACTGTAACTAGCATTATCTAGCAAATGTGCATATAACGAAACAGGACTTTGCCATGTAAATAAATTCTAATAAAACGGGTTATCTAACTGCTTTCAAGTAATGTTATCAATTTAGAGGCTAACTTATTGTGAAAGATTAATAACACAGTAACGCAATACAGCTTTAATGTTTTTTATTATTTTACAATTAACTTCATAAAGGAATGACGGTTTTTCGTATTTTTCTTATAACTTTTTCAATATTTATAGTATGTTCTACTAATGTTCCATATATTAGTATGTCGTCAAAATATGCGACTATCCCCTGAAGACCATAAAGGGTATCATACTTGAATTTTTAAAATATCTCTGGAGAAGAGCTCAAACCATATGGGAACCTAAGATACTGGAACTGCCCAAAAGAAGTTGATATGGTACACAACAGAGATCTTTCAGAGTCCAAGGGAATTTGTAGAAACGCTGATGACTCATCTAACAGAGTAAAATATTGAGCACTGGACAGTTTTGGGAACAAAATCTTGTGCTTTGGATCATTTCTCGTTTGATATTCATATTTAACGCCTGAGGGTCCGTGCAAATTTTGATGTTGCCATTAGATTTTGTCGCAATGATGATAGGGTTAACCCAATCGGGTGGTTCTGTTACGAGAGTAATAATATTTTTCACTACCATTTGATCTAACTTTTCTTTGACCGTATCTTTAAGCACTATGGGGATTTTTCTAGTAGCCGCAATCACTGGAACTGCATCTTCTTGTAAAGTTATCTTGTAATTGTGACACCTTCTCTATACCCAATAAAACTGCACTATATTTTGAAACAATTTGAGAGACGTCAATTGAATTCGAGTCAGACATAAAGTCAGATATATTGGACAGTATTTCTAATTCGCTTGCCAGATCAAGTCCTAGAATGGAAGTATTTTGGTCGAACTGTAACACGTAAAATTATAGCTTTTATTCTCATTTTTATATTTACAACCAAGATTTATTTCGCCCATAGTGTCTATCTTATGACCCGAATAAGATGACAGTTTGGTATTGGTTTTCTTATTCTAGCTGTATTTATATTAAGTTTTTAAAAATCACCATAATTCAGAATATTCACTTGGTTATTTGTATCTATTTTGAACTTTACTTTCTGGTTTTCAACGTTAATTTTTTCTAACCACTCGATCGCATTTACCGGTTTTTGTAAATCTATTGTAGAAATAGTCCACACCATATTAGGGTCCATAATCTGGTTTGTATTACACAAAACTTCACTGCAATTGCATTTAGGGTCATCTTCACTATCTGAATCAGTTCAATAATTTCATAAGTATCTTTGTTTTGGTAGTATTTACAGTAATGTCCTTTCTTGTAGCATTTGCTACAATATCTACTGTATACAGGACATTTACCTTCTGTGTGTTTTAGTCAATACATTTTAGAAAATTTACCTAATTTTTCCACTGAACTGTGATAATTACAGGAGGGATCTTCGTCTACAAGGTTCACTGTACTTTTCCTGTTACTTTTTTGACACGAGTTTTGAGAGTACTTATCAAATTTTTCCCTGTTGCGTTATTTTTCTTTCATTATCAACGGTGCTAACCGACACAAAATCACCTTTTTGATCGTTCACTATTTCCTTTTGTTGAATGGAACCAGTCTCCATGGCGCGACATATTGAGACTGCCTTCTCCAGAGTTAGTTTGTCCACCTGTAACAGTTTTTCCTATACGCGGTTTTTTTGTATACCAAGAACAATTCGATCTAAAATCATTGTCTCCCATTCTTGTTGGTCCTGCTTAAAAAACTTGAAATGCTCGAATACAAGATTTTTCACTGACTCACAGTAATTATCAAATTTCTCAATCACTACAGAAAATTTTTTGGAATCTTCTGTAATGCAAACTTGTTAAAGATTTCTAGACCCTCATCTCCTAAGCTGTTTAATAGGATGGCAATCTTAACTTCATCTTCTTTCCTCGCCTTTCCACTAGCCAAAAGAAATAAATTCAACTTTTGCTTCCAAAGACGTCAATTAACTGCAATATTTCCTTTGAAATTTATATCACCTGGCGTTTTAGCACATTCTGACATTTTAATGTTTTTTATTATTTTACAATTAACTTCAAAAAGAATGACAGTTTCTCACATTTTTTTCTCGTAGCTTAGCAACAGTTCCCATATCTGCATTTATGCATATGAGTGCCGCTGAGACATATACAAAAAATCAAGTATAGTTTAGAGTAAACTGAAAATAGTGGTAACAGATATTTATGTAAGGGAAACTGTTCCAAGTAGGGAAATGAACACAACATTGGTATTATTGAAACAATTAATAAAAGTTTCTATGTCTATGAAAAAATAGTTTCCAAATCTTTTTCTAACATACTCTGTAGAAGACCAATTGTTCCACTCACATTCTAAAAACCTTGTCGTTTATAGATAACTTCCAGTTTAATTTAGACGATTACTTTCTAGACATGCACATACTTTAACTGTTTGCTTTAATAGTTGAACAGGAAATTGTTTATTATATTCTTGAAATCCTTTGGCATCAAAAAGACGCAGTGAAGTACAAAGTTGTAAAGGGAAACTTTTATTTTTTAAAAACGACCATAGTTACAATAATTACACTTTTTTCCTTCCATCTCTTCCTAGCACCATAATAATATTGCATAAATATAATAGAATAATATGTAAATATACAATAGACAACGTTCAACTCGCAGTTGTTTGTTAATTTCCATGTTACATCGGTACAGGAGGAAATCCAAGATTTCTATGATACTTACTTCTTGCTTTCTCTTTAAGAAAATACAACCGGCAGTTGTGGGTGATCCTTAAATCCAACACTGTTTTCTGTTCATTCTAAACATGTCTTATTTAAATGTAGGCCTACACTAGTGTGTTTGGTCGTGTTTGAACCTCCCTTATCTGTTTGTTATACGACATACTTTGTACTCTTATTTCATAACTCTGTGCTTCTTTCATTTTGTCTGTTTTTTTATTATTCCCTCTCTCTACCGACATGCTACTCTTGTCCATAACTGTCCTTTGTGATGTTATTCGTTGTCTGCATCATCACCCCGTGTTTACACAAACCTGTATTTACAGACATCCATGATACCGCAGTTTCCCATGAGTCATCTTTGTGACAGCTTACTGATTGTGGTTACGTTATGATAATCTCCTTGACTCTTACTTAATTAATTTTTGAAGTTTAATCATACAAATTTCTATATACTATTATAAAAAGTAATATCACTTACGGTTCACGGCTTTCTGCAGCAGAATCAATCTCAGGGTCTTGATAGTTCAGTTTTCTCAAATTTCTTATGTTGTTGCTTACTAAATTTGGTAATGCCCTATGGGGAAAAGGTAAATAAGATAGGAACGCGCTAACACACTCCGAAAAAACACTCGCTTTTGTGAATCCCGGTATTGAAGTGTCCAATTTAAGTTCATCTAACTACACACATTGTCCCAGCACTTACTCGTTCCTCCCAGGATTAGCTTATTCAAACCAACTGATGTCTTACGCCTAATTGGAATACAGAACTTCGTCACTTCAATAGCGCTTGTTAACATAACTTTCCCGAGAGCGATAAAAGTTCCTGAAATGGTAAATTAAGGTATTTATGGCTATTAAACCAATTTATTCTTACAGTATAAATAATAATGTTTAAAATAACCAGGACCGAATTCAGGGAACAATAAATTCTTTTATTTTTATACAAAATACCGTAGATTTAATACATATAAGAGATGGAAACTTGGATATCCAATAAATGAAAGGTGTGTTGTGGATTAATTCACTTAACACATGACAATTGTGGCAAAACCAAGAAAAAAAGAGAAAAAAAATCCTTTGTTCATTCAAGTCCGGACAACTACTTATAACCTAAAGGCCTTAATGATTAAATAGCTTTTTAGGCTCTACCTGATTTTTCTTAAAACAAACCGCACCAGATCAGGAAACGGAAACAGAAGTAGCCACTAATTGATAGAGTACCTCAATATTGTGTGCATGGTTATTTTTGCCGCAGTTCCCACCAGCAACAATTTTTTCGGAAGTAAGAGATTTACCTTAACCTAATGTCTTACAGCTCTAAATTGAAGTCTAAACCTTAAGATATAACTTAGTTTAACTAACCATCTGTCTCTATTTATTGATACAAATTTTAAGTTTACAATTTTTTTCATCTTTCTTAAATATAAACATTTTAATACATAAGGCATTATACAAAAATATTTACAAAAACACAGGTAAGTATCTAAATCATATCCTACCTAATTGGCAAATTTTTTCTATAATCAGACTGACTAAAATATTACTAACACAAATTTTTCTTAGTTGCCCAACCAAATTGTAGAACTAAAGGCAGTTAGGTTCTTTGTTTCAACTTTTACCTTCCACCCAGCTTATACAAATCTTGGTTTGAAAATATCAGTCCATTAAAATTTGGAAAAAAATTTGCCCAATTGTAAGAATAAGAATATTATTTCCCAAGACAAGCTGAAGATAGAAGTAGAATCCCAAGATAATTCGCAAAGATAACTCCGACATAAAGGTAAAAGCCCAAGATAATTTTCAAAGGTAACGCCAAAGTAAAATCCTAATCAGAGTGTGTTACGGTAGAACATTAAAAGAGAATTTTCTTGTGTCCTAAATGGAGATTTGAGAAGTTGAACGTACAAGGAACCGGCTTACTATGAATACAGGATCGTTTGTGCCCCAGGTATGGAGTCGATAAAATATGTCATTAGCAAACAAATTGACAACAAAAATACTGCCACCACTAAAGGCAACGACAGTGGCGACGTATGGCTGAAAACACGGTCCGAAACAGCATAGCCCAGTGTTGTAGGTTGTGTGATCTTTAGACCATACGGCGACTAAAAGAAAATGTAAATTGGATATTAAGAAAGCCATTAAAAGAAGAAGGTTGGAATCAGTTAAATGCCATAATGCTTTCTGCTATGAAGAAAGAAGAAGAAGGGCTCACATTGAGCAAAAGATGGTAGACGAGATAGATAGAAAAATACTACTGAACTCGCCAAAATGAAATTAACTCGAAGTGAGTGAGCGCCACTCTCACCTGACAGGCGGTAGTTTTTAAAACTTAAAACAGTCTTGTCGGAGGAAAATAAGGCAGAAAAAAAAGACAGCGAGATGTGAAAAAGTTAAGCTTTCGGAAAAGCGAACTACAGAAGAAGGAGACGGATAGAGAAAGAGAGAGAGAGAGAGAGTTGTCTCCAATTAAAATGAATAAGGAGTCTGAAGGACCCCTTCTTAGCAAGAGAAACAAAATCACGCCCTGCTATTTTCCAAAGCAGACTTATGCAACCCAAATACATCAGAAATCGGTAAGAAAAAGATATATATGATAAATTCACACGACACCACAATCTAGAGCAGTATAAAAGAAGCGACAGTGCCTTTATGCAACGATAATGTAATTTGTAGGTCACAAATAAGGTTAAAATGGGGGTGCGTGTTAAGAAATAGAAATTTCCCGTCTCTACAACTGCAAATATTGACTTTCTAACTTACGCATGGTTTACCTTCATCCTAAAGATGTAAGAATCATAAAAGGATGGGTCAGAGGGTGGGGGGAAGGAAATGATAACGGATAAAGTATTAGAAAAGTTTGTGATGATACTTTGAATATCTAAGGAGCCAAAAAAATAATTTAAGGTATATTGTACAAATGAAAAGTCAGTCACAGGAACAAAAAGATTTAACAGCAAATTATCAAAAAAAAAGGAAATTTAGAAAACGTAAAGAGTTTTACTTATTTAAATTTCATAGGTATGATAGGTTTTCAGTGTGAGATAAGGAGAAAAAATGGGTAAAGGGCAACGATATCCGATATTACAAGGTATAAAATATTTTATAATACAAGATATATTTAGAAAGCTATATAAAAAGTATTAATTATTGTGAAGAAGCATTATCGGCAAAAGGATTTAGGTTTTTTATTTACCACTGTCCATGTGATTTACTATCGAGATCTTCAAGTTTAAAGAGAAGGGGACTAACAACCCATGTCACTTTACATAAGAAAAATTTCTGAGTTTCATCTTAAAATTATTATGAAAGTTATTCTTCTAAAAATTTGAAAAACACTTAAAAAGCTTACACTTATTTTAGTACTTGAGAGAATTTATTTAGTTACGTAATTTAAAGATATCGTCCAGTTCGGTAACAGAGTATTTTTTATCCAATACAAAGTAAGTTTATATTCTGCCTTGTTTGCAAATATAAAATCTAGGTCTTAATCGACACAGAAAATAACGTTTCACACAATTTAAGTTGTTATAGATAGTTCACACTGTAGTCAGTAAATTTTTATTATTAATGGAAAGATGGAAAAATCCAACCTGCAATATTATATTGTAGTGGGCTACTACTACCGCGTTTCACTAATTTAAAACAAGTAATAACAAGAGTCTTTATTACTCACTGTTCACAAATCTAATTAACAGTATATGCCTTATTTATAGATGTTTTCAGTCCAATTAACAATGAAGCACTATCACATTAATGAATTTACAAGCACTAATATTTTTTTAAACTAAATTCTTAACCATAGGTCTATTAACAACACTAACACAACTATTTATTTATTACACTTTTGTCTATTTATGTATTCTACAAGCTGCATATTAGACACGTTCACATAATATAACATTTATTGTTTACTCTTGGACTTCCAAAAGCTCAACTATTTAACTTTACACGATATAATTTATATTCGGCATTCTGATATAGACTAACTTTGTACTTCATCATCGGTCTTATTTATATCCTGAATTAAAAGGATGATTCATCCTCCAGTAATTGCTAGAAAATTCTCGGTCCCTGGAGAATATACAGTGCTTACGGGGCTTGTGTGTTTGATGGGTTGCCTAATAGTAGCTCGCAACAATATCATTAAAACTTCAAATTTGGTGTCATTGTTACCGTTGCCCACTTAATTAATTATTAAGGTTCAATTGTGAAAATTTCAATCCAAAGTTTTAAAGATATGAACGCTTACGATTCATGGCTTCCGACGACGAACTCTTCTCAAAGTCTTGGTGATTTGGTTTTCTACAGTACAAGAAGCATTCCCATATCCTAAGTGGAAACAAACCGCCCACTAAATGGGAGGTTTTGTGCGTGCTCATGTCAGTTTATGATCTTCTGGGTCTGCAATTGCAATATATCATATATGCAAAAATTTTGTTCCAAGATATTTGGAGGTCTTCAATTAGGTGGGACGACTATATCACCGATCAACAGTTGGATAAATGGAATACCTGGTTAAAATATTTGCCGGATGTAGGAAAGATCGAAGTTAAGCGATGCTATCTAAGTAATCTAACATCAATCGATAAGGAGGTAAAGCTACACACATTTGTGGCTGCAAGCGAAAATACTTACGTCGCTGTATGCTACTTTCGCATATCTGATAGTGCCAGTTCTTTAACAGCCGATTCTTGTATTCTCGCCCTGCAGAATTTCAAAACACATTGTGGGAACCCATTGAGATTTACAGCAATCACGGAACTAATTTCATTGGCACAGAGAAGGAGTTAAAACAAGCACTTCGAGAACTGAAGAAAAAAAAAAGATTAATGAATTTACAGACACCGATACATGTTGGAAATTAATTCCTTCCATGTTGCCTCACATGGGTGGAAACTGGGAACGGCTTGTCCATTCGGTCAAGAAGGTTTTTTATAAAATAATGCCCATCAGAAATACAACTGATGAGCTACTAAGGAGTTACTCAAAGTTTAACATACAATAAACTGCAAACCACTGACTCATATACTTCTGCAAGACAGAAATGATGAATTATTGATGCCAAATCACTTTCTTCTATAAACTTCCAATGGAATAACACCGTTGGCGGCCTTTACAGAGGTTAGGCGATTCCGTGGCATGTGTGTGACTACTACGCCCAAGGTCCCGAGTTCGAATCCCGACATGGTCCGCTTGAAAAATGTTAGACGAGCATTTTTCACAAAAATTACGCCCTCGTTCGGATGAGAGGTAAAATGTAGGTCCTGTGTGTGAGTGTTGTCACGCACGTTAAAGATCCCTACCTTGCTTGGAACCGCAAGGGTTCGGCAAAATTCCAAATTTTCCAGGTAAAAAAACTCGCTTCCTGGTACCTTCGGGTGGAGCATTGGAAAATCACATGTAAGACCTTTACAGAGGACAAGCCCGCTCCTAAGAAAAATCTGGCGCATTTTGCAACAGTACCTATGCAGACAATTTCTGGTGGCAGTGCCTGCAAAAATACTTGCCAACGCTTACTAGACGTTCTAAATGGTTTGAGAGATGAAGGAAAATGAAACTTGGAGACGTTTTTATTGCTGATGAAATAGGTTTTCGAAACTGTTGGTCTACAGCTGTAAAATTGTAGATGTGCATACCAGCAATGATGGACAAATTAGAAATGCAACTATGCGAACTGCAGCGGGCATTTACGAAAGACCATTAGCCAAGTTAGCAGTGTTGGATATCGGATTGCGTGAAAATTGTAGTACGTGAATGTTCAAGTATTAAAATTTGAAGGAAATGGTTTCCAGTTTACGTAATTTAATTACTCTATAAGTTAGACGCCACTGTATACGTATTATACCCAAAAGAATTTTATAACACGTATATATGTGCTAAAACTCTAAAGATTTACATAATGTAAATTTAATAAACAGGTTTAACCAGTACTGCTGCAAATTCGAAATCCAACCAATACAAGTTACACTTACAATTAATGTTAGAGGTACAAGACGTAATAACGCCAGACAAGGTAAAAGTAAAATTAGTACAATGTAGTTTAATCACCTATATACAGCCGATGACAGTGAAATTCACAGATATCATGTTACGAATAATTTAACCAGAGATACCCTTAGAATACAGTCTTAAATATTACAATGTATCTATTTACAGACCGCGGAATACATAAGGTAGCAATAATCACACCATATGGAATCACGTCTTTTTCACGTGATCTACGATGAAGACCGTAACGCAATGACATACCCTTGAAAAGTATGGGAAAGGCGGGAGCCAGACCGTGAACGGAAACAATTAATTAATTACTACCGGGTCATTGACAAAATATATGTAAACGCTAACTTTGGTAGGGTAATCTTAGGGCTACGAAATTAGCCAATGATAGTTAGTCGTGGTGATATCCGCGGCTTATTCGACAACGCCCCGACAACAGAGAAAAATTTAGAGAGATGGGTTTCATTTCCAATACATGGAAATAAAGGACCCGTTTGAAAATGGATTTAATCCTTCCTCGATGGAACTATTTAGTCATGCGAAGATCAACTGTAAGCTTTACTAGGTAATTATACATATTTTTGTTATTGCTTTGTGGGTAGCCTTAATCTATGAAACTTGTAAAATTTGACATTGATGAAATTATAGAATGTCTACCATCAATGTAGGATATAGTGTTAATTTTATTAGATATATCAACCTGGACATTGAAAATTAATATGAAAAGATTGAGGACGTGATGTAATTATTATAATTAGATAGTATTGTTATGATCAGTCGAAAATAAATTGATATATGTAATTTTAAAATTTTATGTGTGTGTGTGTGTGTGTGTGTGTCTGTTTACTGGAATGATGTTATGATGCTTGCATTCAAATAGATTTAGGTGACGCAGTGAGAAGAAAATGTATTGTTTTATTAAGAGTATAGAGTGATTATAAAGAGAACTTTGTTCCACCAGGAGGCTGATCTAGGATCTCCTTAGATAACCCATCTTCCAGTGGATCATCCCTAGACCAGACAAGTTGGTGGTCATTAATTTAGTACATAAAAGCCTTTTAAGGTGGGTAAGTGTAAGCGGTAACGTAACTTTGTAATTCCATCTATTACTTTATATATTTAGTGATTTCTTTATTTGTTTATATAGGGACTCACTCCCGCACCACTGTAGTTAGCCGGTGCTAGGGTGTTACGGGATTCCCACCCTTTCTTTACAATTCAGAATTAAACGGTCTAACGATTTTTTCACCCCTAACAAGCTTCGCTCAATTGTACTGATAGCCATATTGTCAAAAAGAAATTGTTGGTGAATATCTTATTAAATTACATGCGCTTTAGGTAAATATTCCAGCGACTGATATCAAGTTTTTATTGCAACTATTCAACTTACATAAATCGTTAAAGCGAGTATGTGTAAATTATTAAATATTGTTTCTAAAGAAATGTGACGTTTGGAATGCAAGTGGTAAATTTATTTTTTACCTGCATTTTTGACGAAGCTATTTATTCACATAATTCGGCTTTATTACTCTTACCCTTTTTGATGATTGACTTTGAACCTATCTCTTATTATTTGTAGTACTCTAGAGTGCAGATTATTCTAAATTGCATATCATTTGTCTGGCATCCCTTTCACAAGCCGTGCTTGACATTTTAAATGTCTGTTACCAAATGTATTGTTGCTCCGATCGGTTTGCTTTTAACCAGAATAATTACATTAGAACGTAAGCGGGACGTTTGTACACAAAAGATGATTGATTGTTTGTGGCATTACTTCATCTGTCAGATAGTTTTGATTGACAGCTACAACAGTATTGCATTTAAGAGTTATTTAGATTGCAATTGAATATCTCGAGAATGTTATTTGCATAATTTTAGGTACGTTTTAGAATAGTTTAGAAGTTTTTGATATGTATATAAATTGCCATCGTGGATATTGCAGTTCTGATCGAGGCTTTGAAGGTTACGATATAAATTACTGTTGATATAGCTTAATGTTGTGATAATATAAACAAATAATTAGTGCTTGCATATTTAATAATAGTTTTTCGATAATAAGTAACTAAGATACTAGTAATTATAGTATTAGCGATTAGCTTTAACAAATTTTTGTAACTACGAGTTGTTGAATAGGTTTATATAATCAGTTTGAAAATAAAATCTGTTGTTATTGCAAATAGAATTTTCGTTACATTGATGTGAAATAGTGGAATTAAAGACTTCTGAACGATTTCTATTTGCATGCCTGTCACTCGTAGCCAAAAAAGGAAATGGACATCGAAAATTTTTGTTTCTCAAGTAGATCAAGTCAAGCGTTGCAGAGAGTTTGGCAGAAATAGAGAAAATATTACAAGAAAATGCGGAGAAAGAAAAACGAATGCTGTAAACCTCGTCGAAAAATCGCACGAAACCGTCGTAAATCTACATGAAAACTACAGTCAAATAAGGGAGGAGTTTATACAGGAAGCTACGAAAACCGCAGCAGCGGTTAAACAGTTAAAGAGGAGTTTTCAAAAGAAACTATAAAGTCCGCGGAAAAGCTTGAAGCCAAATTTTCTGGCAGTCTACAGAAATTGGAAGCGCAGTTGGTAGACAACTCGCAAGAACTAGAAGCAAAGTTGTTAAGACATCGAAAAATGGAAGAATATGTCCTGAGTATGGAGGAATGGATTAATTCCCTAACTGTGCTAACACCAGAGCCCTTAGTGTCGGCGATATAACAGCGCGACCCAAAATTTAAGGACGTCATGGAATGCGAACCGACGTCAAGATTCAAAGTAAAACCACCCACATTTGATGGGAGGTTACGTTGGCAGTCGTATTTTAAACAATTCGAGGCTGTCTCGAGAGCTAACGGTTGGAACGATGATGAAAGGACAATCGAATTGATTGTCGCGTTACGAGATGAGACTGAACATTCTACGGACTATACCACACCATGATCAAAGAAGCCGCGGGTTCTTAACTTCAAGGCTGGGAATTAGATACGGCGACTCTCATTTGCAACAAGCGTATCACGCTCAAGTGAAGAACCATTAGCAAAAGGTTAACGAAAATTTGCAAGAGATTGTTACATATTGCTCGCTTGGTGAGACTAACCTACCCAATAGCACCTGATAACTTTCTAGAACAGCTGGCAGTACAGATCTTTGTTAACGGGATACGCGACGAAGAGATCCAACAAACACTTTGGTTGGCTCGATCAACCCTAGATGATGAGTTGGCCCATACCTTAGATAGAGTTTGAGAGGACAAAGCAAGCAACAATTTTAATCTATGGCGCTCTGGAGAGGGGTGAAACCAAAAGAGCGTGGAGGGAATGGTTCGACGGCTGTTGCGTGACCAGCAGCCTGAGAAAAAAGGACCACGATGCCATAACCGCGGATCTATGTACAGATAGAACCTATGTGAACGGTTTAAGAAAGAACATGTGGAGCCGAAATTAATAGACGGGATCGACGGAACGGTGCGCAAGTTGCTTGCATAGATTCTTCCCCGAAAATAGTCGTCCATGTTGCGCGGGTAAAATGTTTTCTTGTTGGTCGGACTACAACGATTAACAACGTTGGCAGTCTCTACTGTTACGAACGAAACAGGAGAATGACATATACCTAGGTGTCATTTTGAGTTGGAAAGCCAGAGGAGAACGTCCTTCCTGGTAGGACATCAGACTGTTGAGTAGCAGCCTGAAGTCTTACTAGGCACAATGGGAGTTCCAGAAAGTAGATAATGGGATCTTGGAGCGATTTTTGGAGAATGGAGAAGGATCCGTTAGTATACTATAGGTGACGGCTCGTAAAACCGATTGTCGGAGGGTTTAGGACATTTGCATAATGGGACGTTGGTAGAATACTTCGGCGTTAAGGCTTTGGAAACAATTCGAGAAAGATTTTACGGTAAGCTGAAAGGACGATGTAAAAGAGTGATGCAGCAAGTAATAGCTGTGCGCACCGTTGAGAAACCATAAGGCTCCAATGAGGCAATACAACATGGGGAGCCCCTCTGAGAGAGTTGCAATCGATATGACCGGCCTATTCCCTGAGACTGACTGGGAATAAGTACATCTCGGTAGCCATGGGCGAAGTGGGCAGAAGCGTATTTAATACCAAACCAAGAAGCTGCAACCGTCGCTGACGGGCTGGTAAAGGTACTGTTCTACCGCTTTGGAGTTCATATGGAGCTGCACGCCAATCGGGGTAAAAATTTTGAGTCAGCGTTATTCCAAGGAGTTTGCCAGTTGTTGGGGATTAGAAAAACTCGAACAACACCATTACACCCGCAACCAAATGGTATGGTAGAACGCATAAACCGCACCTTGGGCAAGTACCTTTCCAAGCTGGTCTCCCAACTTCAAAGAGACTTGAACTAATATCTACATCTAATTTTATTGGCCTATCGGTTTTCGGTCCATGAGAGTACTGGGCAGACAGCGCATATGCTATGCTGAGACGCTAGATATGTCCACCATGTGATCTTGAGATTGGGAGATGACATCGTGGACGAGAACTACGTTGATAAGCTCAAGCGTAAGATGCACGACATTCATAGTGTTGTTAGGAAAAATATACAGTTCGGAAGCGATCGAATGAAGACCAGATATGGCATTAAGGCTCAGGGGCCTGGTTTTCAAGAAGACGACCGCGTCTGGCTAATGCAACAGGTTTTAAAAATATACACACATGTTAATTGTACGGTCTGCCAAGATTAAAAATGCCCTACGATACAGCGTTAATGTAGCAGATACTTATAAAACGCATTCCAGAATATTGCCTTAAGGAAGGAGATAGAACAACAATTCGGGCCTTATGTAACCGGGTGCCAAATGTAAGAGTTTTAAATAAATAATGCTTGCCTAAAGAAACTACGTCTCGTTGTGGGCGTTAATGAAACGGGTTTTATATAAAATCGGACGTGTTAAGGAAACAGGAAGCCCGGTTATAATTTTTACAATTATTGCATGTGACACGCTATAGGTATATACTTTAAAAGATTAAAGTTTTTTGAACTTAATAGATGAAAAGGCTAAAACTCTTTTGCTGACGGCTAACTTGACTATCACATCAAAGGAGAGTTTTAGATGGGATTCGGCTAAAATTTCCTTAGTAAAGCAGAAAACAATTTAATCCAAAGCTGGACACCACTGAATTTAGAAAGTATTAATTTAAAAAAGGATAGTGATTCCAAATTTATTTATATTTTTGAATTATTTTACAACATAATTGGTAAGACATTCTCAACATATAAAGAATTCTAGAATGATAATACTTCTAGTCCATAACAAACAATTTAAATCAAATAACAGCCATATTTAACAAATAAATTATATCACAGACTTTTTAGTTTTAAAATACTTATGAAAATATAGTAATATTAAGTGTGATTACGGCGTTCCATTAACGCGAAGCAGAGGGTTGTTAATTAAATCCAGTTAAGGATTCGGCAAAAGAAATAGCCTCATCCTTACTTCAATGGTTGTTCACTGCTACCCTTGCGCTGGTTATGATCAGGTTTCAGTCCATTTCCTGCTGTTCACTTGCAGGTATAAATTTTAACGGACCCCAGACTGACTAAGAATTGTGGTACTTATTGGTCTGCGGTTTTTTATTGACTTGAGGTTTTTTTTATTGACTGAAGGTTTCTTGCACTAAAAAGACTATAACTTAAGGCACTTGACTTTTCACTACTAATTTTACCATCAACGACTTCCATCCCGCCTGACTCTTTGATTAACGTGGAAGTGAGCGGATTAGCAAACTAGTTTATGAAAACAATACGATCTGGGAAAATTTTATCTTCCCGGTATTTTATGCTAGTTAGAACAAATGCTTGGGGATCACGCGCCGTGTTCACGAAACAAGTTGAAAACATTGAGGTATTGGTGAACAGTAAGCTATTTACACAGAGTTGATGATAAGAATGCCATTTAAAACGTTCTAAGCGAGGTTTTAAAACACCTGAATTATTTTCAATACTATTATTGGTACAAAATATGGAGTTTAGCCTTATAATTTAATTACACCGAGAAATAACAGATCGTTTGTAGTTTTCCATATGGGATCAAAGATTTATTAGGAATCCGAAAACTTATATAAGTTTGCAAATAGTTTAATAATTTATACCAAATTTCTTAATTTTTTTTTCTTATAATAGCTTTGTTACACTGGAAAGACATTTGGTTACACAAACAAAATTGTTACACTATTCAACCCCGGACGGAAACGTGGACTGTCACCAAAGTTACAAAGACATTGGGAGGGTTCGTATGAAATTGTAAAAGCATCAACGACGTGGTATATCGGATCTGTAAGCTCCTAAAAGGAAGTACAATAGTGGTGCACCTTAACCGGTTAGCACGCTACAATAGTGATGACGCCGGTAATAACGAAAAACGACAATTAGTAAGACGAACAAACAGTTACGATCGTGAGAATGAAGGAAGGCCTGAAGCGAACGAGCGAGATTTGGGTTCACGGAAGAGAGTCAAGCTGAACTATTCGATGCGGCATCGAGATAGTCTCTGGCACATTGCGTAGCGGCGGACCTCGATATGCCCCGAAGACTTGCTTGTGTATTTATAGATAAATTTCGGAGTCTGGATCAGTTTCGCTGAAAACAACCAGATGTTGGAAAGACCATACGGTTAAAAGACAGACATCGAGGAATTGACTGCTTGATTATTAAGCAACAGCCTTCCGATAAATCGGATTATCAGGATCTGGAGATGGTGTTAGTGAACCTCGGGGTCAGATGATCGAATTTGAAGACAAGAACGTGTAATACCCAAAGTCGATTGTGTGTTTGATGGGTTGGACTGGAGGGTGATACGAAATATGCTAGAGGTACTGTTCCAGAAAACTGGGGTCCAGATTTTGATGTGTGATTACAATCAAAATAGTACAGTGTCTGTTATGAAAAGTGTTGATTGTTACTGATACAACATGGAAACTGAAGAAACGGTTTTAACTGTCCTTACCTTAAAACGAACTTCCAACGTCCGAGTCATTGAGTGTTCTAAGACAGAGTAGCTTTAAGAGAGAGGCAGTGTAGCACCGATTGGTTTACCTTTGACCAGAATAATTACATTAGAACGTAAGCGAGGCGTTTTTACACAAACGACGACTGATAGGTCCCGGCAGCACTTCATTTTCAGATGGTTTTGATTAACAGGTACAACGGTTTTGTATTTAAGAATTATGTAGATTACAATGAGGAATTTCGAGAACTTTATTTGCATAATTTCTGGTTCGTTTGAGAATAGTCTAGAAGTTTTGAATATGTATTTAAATTGCCGTTGTGGATATTGGAGTTCAGTTCTGATTAAAGCTTTGATTAAAATATGTTCTAGTTTAAAGCTTTGAAACCTGTGATTTAAATTACCGTTGATATAAATTATTGTAGGGATAATGTAAACTAATAATTAGTGCTTCGATAATAAATAATTAAGAAGACAGCATCGTATTTTAGGAATCTATCCTTGACACGTTGAATCATGGATATGGCGTTATATGATTAGCTCTCGGCTACGTTGCCAAATATTAAAAATGGGTTCAGACTTTATATCAAGATATGCGTTAACTCCAAACCGTACAAAATAAGCTTGTCAATAATGCATAGCAATACCAATATCAAAAATCGGAATGCTGTAAAATATAATGTCAACACATTACATTTTTTACACGCATTAGCATTAAGAATTTGATTACCTGAATACTATTTATGATACCATGGTCTTGATTCGACGGATTCAGTATAGTACTAGTATTATTAGCAATTAGCTGAAAATAAAGCGTTGGAAGAGCTTTTAGCAAATTCCATACTATGTTACGTGCCAAAAATTTGGCACTAGACATTTTTAAATAAGTGCGGGAGTTTTGCGCCATAAATTTGAAAGACTTGTTGCGCGTATTTCCGTCACTACAGAGTGCGTTTGCGCCAGATCGCGCCGACGCGTGTGGCAGAAGAAAAGTGGAGAGTTTCCACAAGACGCTGGGACTTGGACTTTGTTTTTGAACGTCGACAAGAGTGGTGTTGGGTCTGGTATCGTATCTTATCTTTTATTATGTAGATACCCTTTGCCTTTTAATTGTCGTCCCTATAAACCTGTTCCTGCCGTTACCTCTACATATAGGAAGAAGATTAATCTGGATACAACCTGGTAGCAGTCCACGCCCTGAGATCCATCTTTAAATATTCCTGAAGGGAGCCCCGCAGTCGCTAGCTGGAGCAACCCTGAAGGAAGCCCGCAGCCGCTATCTTTAAATAATCCGGTAGGGAGCCACGAGCAACCCTGAAGGAAGTAATTCTGTGAGACGCTTACATATTCACGTAAGTTCACCGTGTGTGGGGTTTTTTATAATACATTTTATGAATTTTGCATATTTCGTCATTTACGTGTAATAATTTGCATAGTGTGTGACGTCATTGACAGATGAGCGCACTAATTTTGACATTATAGATTAGCGTTACCAACTGTCTTTGTGTCGCATATACCGAGTAAACGGTAATGTAAGAACTAGCTACAATTTGTTGAAAAAGCTTGTATAACCAGTTTGAAAATAAAGAAAGGTTATTGCAGTTGTAGTGATCCGTAGGGTTTCTAAGTCGATTTCTCATTGGTTGATAATTATTACAAATATTATAGTGTACATTTCGATATTGAAAGGTATTAGTTAGAGTATCTCAGTAACCACTTGCAGGCTTCTGAACGTATTCCGTGATGTCAGAATTTACAGTTATAAGGGACGCATGTGTAGGGGCGATCGATCTAGTCGACAAGGGTTAAAGGACTTTGTTTTTAGATTTTAAGATGGATGGTTGAAACATTTCACTTGGCGATTTTTTATTAAAGGTAATGTTCATAAGTTTATAATGTAGTGGTTATTAAAGATAATCTAATTACATCTTGTAATCAGAGCGTTGTTTTGAATGTGATGTTGGTACTTATTGTAAAACCGTTAGTTATTTAACCATTGAAGGAAATATTTTTATGATAACCTGTTGCTTTTTTGAGATTGATATACACAATGCTGACGTGCCGGTTGTTTTACTTGTGAGGTTTAATAGGTAAATTTACGAAATTATTGTATGTATAAATGAGTGTGGTTTGATTTAACAACTGAAAACTAATATTTATTTATCTGAATTGTTTATTTAGTATCTAAATCAGAGTAAAACTAATATTTGCTTATTTGAAATAACGTTTATTTAGTATTTAATACAGAGTTGTAACTCCAATTGCATTGCACCTGTTATCAAATCAATAGTAAATGTACCCTTACTATGATTTTACGAGAAATTAATACCATCATCCCTTAGATATATTGAATCAAATTATTGGACAAGTTTGAATATGAACAGTATCATATTTTTATGTTATATTTGTTTTGGTTTTAAGATCGTAATTGAATTAACTACCACGTTGTTGTGTATATTTTTTGTTTGTAATATGTAATGCCACGATGTGTTTAATTTTTAAAAGTACGTTTTAACCAATGTAATCATAATGAATAATTTTTACCATTTGTTTACTAGAGTTAATATATTTAACCAACATGCATTTATATAAAGATTTAGCGCCTAAATCTGGGCTTGTATTTATGCTGTAGAATTTTGGGATATGTATTTGCTGTCAACATATTATATGTTTTATATTTGTGATACATTTAACATTTTTATTATGTGTAATGGTTTTATTTCAGCATATTCATCACATTTACAACTACACCGCTCATATCTCGGTTTAAACGTAATTATATGTTTGTTGTTTTGTTTATCCTATTATCTAGCCGATGTTCTTATTTAATTAACTAGTATCTAACATTTGTGATAATTGTTGTGATGTAATTAAATTGAACATCTGGTATGACCGACCATTTCGTGCTTTTCGCGTTTGCATTTATAACTATGTTAGAGTTAGTGTATTCAATAATAAGCGCCTTTTTAACCATGCGCAATTATACCACAAGTTCATTTCAGCGATTCATGTCGTCTTGTCAAGGTACTTGTAGTTGCACCCTTTTACAAATAATAGGAAATCGGCTAGCCTTTGTGAAATATTTTGTAACACGGGCTGAAAACTGTTAATGCATGTATGTGGGCGCGTGTGATCGAGCCTTGGTGAATATTACTAACATTTTATGTCCGTGCGGTGAGGAACATTGGTAAGCAAGATGCAGATCATTTTCTTGGTGTCCCCCTCTTCAACTTTAGCTGGGTAGTATTGACCTAGCCGACCTCAGTACCTACCAGAAAAAACTACCTGGTCTACACTAACGTTACTTTAGTTGTCATGTGTGGTATGTCTGGGTAACAGTTGACATCCCGTCAATTTCAGTGTTGTTGATCTGGGTACTTGTACGTCACCCGTCCTTGTTGAGATGTGCCAAATGCAGTTGGAAATGCGAGAGCAGTTTGGGGTTTTCTCTGCCGTGATCTTTCCCCAATCGCCCAGGTTCAGTACGGCACTGTTTGCTTTAGATGTCATTTTCCTATGTTTTCATGCGAATGACCTATTTAGCGGTTACTGTTTTGATTAAAAGTCAAGTTAGGTAAATTCTGTAGTTTTATTTCAAACCCTCTCGCCTTAACGCCATCTTCCCAGTTTGAACTTGGGTTACATTATATCAACACGAAATAGGTATCGTCAAGCCACTATCACTAGATGCTAAATTATTGGGCCCGTTGTATCACTTATAAAGGGTGTTCGAGTCAGCTTTCAAGTCAGCCACACTACACAGTGACAAATAATTTTGTCTGAAGATGAGTAGTTCAAGTATATTGAACGAAAACTAATTTGTTGGTTATTTTACTAAGAGGTTGTTTTGCAAAAAAATGCACCAGTCTGATGAGCTGCAATCACAGAAAAACCGGTCATTTACCTTTCTCTTTGTAAAATTACCAACAAATTAATATTTGTCCAATATACTTAAACTACTCATCTCTAGACAAAATTATTTGTCACTGTGTAGTGTGGCTGACTTGAAAGCTGGCTCAAACACCCTTTATAAGTGATACAACGGGCCCAATGATTTAACATCTAGTGATAGTGGCTACCATTAACCTAGAAGCGTTTGCTTCTGTCGACCGAGATGTAGTAGATGTAGTACTTTCTTAGAAGTCCCGCTAATGTTATAGTGGGTAATAGGTCATTCGTTATTTCCACCTTAGCTGTCAGAGACTAGTTAATATTATTAAATTTTTTTCGAGCAATGCTATCTTCACCAAAATATCGTAAATTTGAAAAAGTTTTCGATAGTTAGTTGCTTACATTCGAGTATAGAGAGCGTGTGCGAAATGTTTTGTATGTATTAATACACTACGATTCAGGACCTTTGTTGGTTATTTTGCAAAGAAAAATGCGCCAGTTTGATGAGCTGCAACCACAGCAAAACCGATCAATGGCCTTTCTCGTCGTAAAACAACCTACAATTTATTTTTTGTTCATTTTTCTTGAATTACTCATCTCCAGACAAAACTATGTCACCATTTAGCTTGAAGCGCGTTATTTTCTATCGACCGCGATTCCCTGTAACACTAGTTGTCGTAGTTTCTTATAGTGGGTAATAAGAATTTGTTATTTCCATTCTTGTTATTGCAAATAGAGTTTTCGTTACAATATTTGTTGTATAATAGATTATTTATAAAAATGTTTCAGCTTCAATAAAAGCTGTTTCTTTATACAAAAATATTCTTAAAAATTGTCTATTACAAAATATACCTATATTGTAAAACAAACAAAAGCGCAAGATACTAAATCGCACTTTAAGTTCAATAAAAATAACTAGGAATTTATTAAGACGGTTACGCGTATCACATACTATTCGGTGTCCGTTAGTTTAAGAAGACTTTGTATAGCTTAGGATGCTATTTTGCAGTAGAGCTCAATCAAGCGTTGGTGTGCTTTAATCGCGTTCCAGTAATTCATGCATTCCTAAAACGAATCAAGGGTAAATCCTATCAGTCGTATAGTCGTTAAAACCATAACGAAGGTTTGACATTATTCAGCGCAATAGTAAGTCAAGTAGTTGTAGTCAACTTATAGAATAACATTTTAAAAATCTAAACTAATAACTTATTTTTAAGAATAAGCCATTAAAGTTGTGTAACATTCTTTAAAAGAAAAGGAAAATACATCGTAAACAAATCTTACACAGTTATCAATATAATCTCTCATGTGTAAGTAACTTTCAATCTTAAAATTTTTTTAGATTGCGGGTTAATTCGCGCCACATTGTATACGCCAGTAGTTCGTATTAAAGTGCAATATTATAGATTAACGGGTGAGCGATCAACATTAGTTTATATGCCTACAATAACAGAATAATTTCTAAATATTTAATTTGTTAAATATTTCTAAGAATTTGTACTACGCATTGCAAAATATCTCTAAACATATAAATGTTTCAGCTTGTGATTTAGTTGTGGGAAAATGTTAGTGTTGGCTTTAACAAATGTGATGATTCTAATTTTTACAACTCGATTTCGTTATTCCAACTTTCATACGGTATTATTAGCGTTTTTAATTATTATATTAGGTTATTATTATAATCAATTAAATTAAACTGCGGTTACTTTATTTAAAATTTATGATTATGGGTAATGGTTAATAAATTAAGTAGGAAGAATTACATTGTCCTGGGTTGGTTTGTTAATAAACATCCCTAACGTAAAATGAAGAACATTACTCCCGTTCCTATTGGCCAACGTATAACGAATATTTAGAAATATCGAGGACAGAATCGTTGCTGCTGGAACGCCTGAGCTGGTTTGTGAGAGAGTACACGTGGTTCGATGGTTGATGTCGCAACGAGTTGTGTTTGTTATATTTATTCTATATAGCTACAGGCTTTTGTCTTATGATATTACACTAAACACGAAATTCCAATAGGTAGGTGATGCAATTAATTTTATTATTTGGAAGAATCATTTATTTAAACTATTATCCGGATTGATGTTACCCTGTGTTCTTAAATAAAATGACTTCGGCATTATATTTAGAACATTATTTAGATAGTAAGTAGCAATTTTCTTTATAGCAATATCGTAAAAAGACATTTTTTAGTTGTTAAAATTATAATTGCTACAGGTTTAGAACATTTACCTAATGAACTGCAACGCAATTTTACACTCATGAGGGACTTGGACTCTCGTGCACAGACACTAATGAAAAATATTGATGCATTAGCAGATACATATTTGAAAAATTTGAAAAGTCTTACCCAGGACCAATCTAAAGAGCAATTGGACAAAATTCAAGGTTTATTTAATAAAGCTAAGGTTAGTATGGCATTCATAATTAAATATGATGTGTGTAAAGTGAAAATTGAACAGCTGTTTGATTAGGTAAGTTAAGCAAAGTTGAAGTAGTACTCTTAGACTTAAAACAAGTGGACTCTAGTGCCAAACTCGGCCCGCTAAACCTGGGCTTGGTTTTCAATGTGCCACTGCGCTAGCTCGAATAAGAACGATGATGATTTAATGGTAAATCGGACCATATTTTGTGTTCGGACTGACTACAAAACAAGGAACTAGTTTTTTAAGCATTTTTAACAGATAATCTTTGTTTGATATAAAAATGACATGAATTCGAAATGCATCTGTTAAAGTGAATCAGTAAAGGTATTTGTGGAAAAGTCTGTATATGTAATGGCTATTCAGGGTAAACAATTTTTTAACAAAAAAAGAGTATAAAGATTATATTTCACTTTATTTTAGTGTAAAATAAACTAATTTACTCTATTAACTTTTACAATTGACGGTCCAGGTACAAGAAAGGGATAAGTGCATAAAGTTTAAAAAATGAGATAAAAGCGGCTATAGGCAACTAAATATGCTCTTTCGTTCTGGCGCAAAAAATGGGAGGCGGCTCCGTGGCATAGTTGGTATGCGTGTGACTACTACGCCCAAGGTCTCGGGTTCGAATCCCGACACAGTCCGCTTGAAAAATGTTAGGCGAGCATTTTTCACAAAACTACGCCCTCGTTCGGATGAGAGGTAAAATGGAGGTCCCATGTGAGTGTTGTTACGCACGTTAAAGATCCCATACCTTGATTGGAACATCAAGGGTTCGGCAAAATTCAAAATTTTTCAGGTAAAAAAACTCGCTTCCTGGCCAATGTAGTACCTTCGGGTGGAGCATTGGAAAATCACATGTAAGGTGCAAAAATGGGCTATCTGAGGTTAATAGCAACCGAGTTATAACAGAAAAACACATTCCTTGCTATTGTTTAGTGCAAAAACGAGTGCTTATTTCATTTTGCACCATAAATTTATCTAATATTATGACACGCCTATTATAAACCCGAAGTCTCAAATTAGGCTTTATTCGGTAACAAGATGACACTACCAGTTTACAATAAAATTGCAAGTAGTATCAACAACCTAAAGCTATACGTAATAATTCATTAGTCCTAAAATAACAAGAGCCTAGAAAGGTAATTAACTTCACATTTGCACAACCCCCACCTCCTAAAACCTTACGTAATCGGTTAAATCATACTGTTCCCGGCACAAGTGAAGTATAAACGTTCGGGATGCAATGTGCTCATTCGGGTCATTGCTCGAGACACCATCTCACCGAGGTTTTCTGATCCCTATAACCTCTCACGATTAACGTGCCTCGATGTAGGTGTTACTGCTAGCCTTGAGAGCAACAAGGTCGTCAGACAGTTTTATTTTATTTTCCATTCCAGGATTCAGAACTTCGTCATTTGTATCAGTGGTTCTTTGTAAGTGTTCTGTGTTCTCGCTGCAAGGAGCAAGAGATCGAATAGAAACTGTGTCCTCTCTGCCAGAAGGGTTACAAATATAGACATAACGATTTGTTTCTAGTGTTCCACTTTTTCAAGCGGTGATGTATTTGTTATTTCTAATACCCTTCCTAAGAAAAACTACCCGGTGTCAACAGCCAGCACGACAGTGACAGCCCAATTTGCAAATGAGGAGAATGTTTAAACATTTGCTCGTATGAGTTGCATTCATGGCGGTACAAACAACGACCTTATGGAGTATAGAGCTTCAGTAAGTACACCCTCGCACAGATCTTCATTACGTTTTTTTTTATTTTAGCGCTAGCAAAATACTTTTGCATATTATGCCATTATAATGCTCCACTTGTCGGTTACCCTGTTGATTGTATGAAGTAGTCCTACTGCAGCAATTCCACAGGAAGTTGAGTATGATTTGACCTCGTTCAAGATGAAGTTGATGCCACGATCGGAGTGGATGTATGAAGGTATTTCGAATACTGAAAACACTATATGCAAGCATTTAATTAGTTAGGAAAGTTATATCAGCACAAGCAAAAGCAAAGAAAACGTGAAAACTCTCTTCTATGTTGGTCAGTATATATTTATTGGCAGCACGCGATGGTATACGTCCTTTGAAATCAACGCTCAGGTGCTTAAAAGGAGAGGTGACTTTAATTAGGGTATTCTTAAATTTTGTGAGCCACGGTTTGATTTGATAGCACTCCCTGCAGGTCACTGTCATCTTTTTTACATCATATAATGTATAAGGTAAGTTTTTGCTGTGGATTCAATTGTAATTCCAGGATGGCACAATAAATTATGAAGTTCCCATTTTTCTTCACTACCTTGTTAGGTTTAAACAGCACACTCATGAAAACGCATTGGCAACCATATTCTTGTCACCAGGTTTATAAATGGTATCGTATTTAGAATTGGACAATTCCAGTCACCATGTCATGATTTTGTCATTTTTTATCTTATTGCATGTTTGTTTTATCTTCAAAAATGAAACAAATTTTGATTAGTTATAAGTTGAAAATGTCTGATTATCAAAAAATGACATTAATACCCGCCATATTGGATTTTTACATTTGTGAAATGCTGACAAAAACCCTTTCCAAAGAGGTATAACATGGCTATGTTTGATTGAATCAAAACACTAAAAATCACATAATTATGTTTTGGTCGTAGTAGGCTTTAATTTCCATTATGACAAAGAGAAACAATTGCTCGACATCTGAGAAACGTCAAAGTTTGTCCTTTATTTTATGTTTCAAGTAGTGCAGTTTAAAAAAACAGTTAATTAATTTACATAGAAATTTAAGCAAAGCATTTGCGCTTGAAATGGATCGCTTTACTAACCGTGATAAATATCAAATGTTAGAATGTTTTATTCTTTCTGGAAGAAATGATGTTAAAGCGCTGAATTGTATTTAAATAAATACCCAGAAAACATCAACCAAACAGATGTATGTTTGAGATTACAAAATAATTTAATAAATTATGGTAGTTTTGGCTTGTCTAAGAGAAATAGGCAAATTAATAAAGATAATGAAAACAGCGTTTTACAAACAGTTGTCGAAAATCCTCGCACTTCTCTTAGACAAATTCAGAATATAACAGGTGTTGCTCATTCTACGGCTAGAGCTATTTTAAAACGTTTCAAGTACCATCCATATCATGAACGACCATGTCAGGGATTGCGTACTGAAGATCAAATTCGAAGAATGGAATTTTGTGCTTGGTACATCAGAAAGTGCAACGAAAATTCAAATTTTGCATATACAATTTTGTGGTCTGACGAAAGTCGATTTACGAATTGTGGTATGTTCAACCGCAAAAATACAATTTTTTGGTCAGATGAAAATCCACATTTGAACCGCCAAGTTAGACATCAAGTTAAATGGGGATTCAACGTCTGGATTGGTAGTATTGGAAGGTACATTATAGGTCCGTTTTTTTTTTTGATGCAAATTTAAACTCTGCGAGATACTTAGATTTATTGCAGGGAAATGTGGCAGATAGACTAATGGAGCTTCCACTCGCTACTTTGCAAAATATGATTTTTCAAAATGATGGCGCTCCACCCCACAATGCTCTGATTATTAGAAATTTTTTTAATTCTGAGTATAATGAAAACTGGATTGGAAATCGGGGACCAATTAAGTGGCCGGCGAGATCATCGGATTTAACTCCTCTAGATTTCTTTATATGGGGCCATTTAAAAAGTCGTGTGTACTCAAAAACGTATGATAATGTAGGCCAATTACAACAAGCAGTCCAAGAGGCTGTAAATAATAACTCCAACTATGATAAGACGATCTTGTAAAGATGTTTATAAAAGGTGTCGGTTGTGTGTTCAACAAAATGGGGGGTTATTTGAACATTTAAAATAAATAATGAATTCATGTGGCTGACTATTGTTATATTTTTTCCTTGATTGTTAATTTGCGATTGTCTGAACATGAATGACAACTAAAAACAGCTTAAATAATATTTTGTATTGAATAGATGCTAGTTTGTATTTATTCTTTGTTAATGCATAGTTATGTAAGTTCTGATTAATACAGATTTATTTTCAATTTTTTACGTTTTTTACTGTTTTTATTACCACTGAAAATTGAGTTTAAAATTTTTAGAGCAATTGTTTCTCTTTGTCATAATGGAAATTAAAGCCTACTACGACCAAAACATAATTATGTGATTTTTAGTGTTTTGATTCAATCAAACATAACCATGTTATACCTCTTTGGAAAGGGTTTTTTGTCAGCATTTCAAAAATGTAAAAATCCAATATGGCGGCTATTTAAAAATAAAAAGTTGAACATTGTCACGCAAAATCTAGATGCCCTAGACAAAATCTAAGTTGAAAATGTGAAGCGCAATGGGGAATTACCATGATGTACCAAATTTGAACATTCTATTTCAATTAGTAGACTAACTACGAGCAAATAAAGAAATCGTCAATTTTGTGTTTTTGCCTCTATGTAGTAACCTATGAAAAATTTTTGAAATTTGAAAACCGATCTGAGATACCCTAATGATTATGCAACTTTTGTCCCATTTAACCAAGATCGTATCTCCTAGTTTCCAAGATCCCCATGTACTGCATATTATACTGTACACACTGTATATCTTACGAACCAGTATGAGCATGTAATCTTTGAATTAGTTTCCACTATATCGTGGTACACATTCGGGTAAGTTTTAACCTTTTAAATACCTAACAAACTTTGGAGTACTCTATATTCTCTTTTAAGACATGTGTTACACACAATTCCTCAAAAGGTAATTAGTGTGTCTACTCTACCTTATGGGCGGTAGAGCCTGGATAGATTATGAGGGGTTCCTGTTTAAAATCTAAGCCCAGGGTAAAGTAGATGATAAATGGCTTTGAGAGAAAAAGGTCCCTCTAATGAGATCTTCTAGCCAGCTAAGTGTCTTCAACTTAGGGTAGAGCTATGAGCTAGGGTCGTAGGATGGTATACGAAAAAAAGAAGTTTTGTTGGACGCCACCGTATCTTAATGAATGTTATAATGAAAATCTATCCGAAGATCAGATACGGAAATCTTTGAAAAGAAAAAAAATCTTTAAGACGAGTAACACAAAAAGAATAATACTTACTTTTGACTCTGCAAACTGGAATGGGAACGACGCTCTCGGACAACCTGAAAATTTAATCACCTCTAAACATTTTTAGACTAGGGTTGCGTTAGAGCCTAGTCACTTTATCACAAAAAAAAATTAAAGTAAAGAAAGATCAAATAGTAAAATTATGCTTCAAAAAATCTAAACCAACACCAATAACATCTCTCTCTTCACTACAAAAACTTTATAAATGTGGTTGTTTGCTTCTATAGAACAATTACTGATGACTTCAATAAAAGAAAGCTTTCGACAACTTATTATTCTTTCTATTATTTTGTAAAAATATATATATATATATATATATATATATATATATATATATATATATATATCATCGCTTGTACAAAGTTATATGTACGGAGACTTTTGAAACAATTACTTTATTAAGATCTAGTATTAATCTCTGAATACTCATAGGAAATTTATAATTGAATAATTTACGTTAATTCTCTATAAGAAATATATGGTTTTCATTTTTATATTACAGGTTAATCATGATACTTGAATAGGATCCTGTTCGAGCTTACAAGAATTAAGTTAAATGCTCAGACTTTTTGTAGATTACAGAATTTTATTTTTAACTGATATATTTGATGGAATCAAAGATCAACGAACACTTATTGTCTGAATTAAGCTGTACTTCAGGTGTAGTGTCAAAAAAAATTATACACTATGTGACAAACAAATATCAAAGTATCACATGTTTAGTTATGCAAACATTTTAGTATCCTTGTAACTTCAAAATTATTTATAGAAATGCCTTTGAAATAATAAGAACATTTATGAACTATTTGACTATTAAATTATGAACAAAATTTTAAGCGTATCAATTTAAATGACCATAAAAATTTCACAAAAATTATTTGTACATTGTAAATGATGGTTCCATGAAATGAATATAGCTTTAAAATTGAGGATGACCCACCGCTGAATATCTGCTAGGTGACCAAATTCTTTAAACATCTAGGTACTTACAATGGCAGGTGCGCACGGCTGATACATGTGCCCGAGCTTGACCTCTATACTAACCAAACATATATGAAAATTTCCACCCTCTCGCATAGCAACATTTAGAACTGCACTTTCGGTACAACCAATATCCAAAAGGGTTTATTACGTGTTTGCGTATCCATATTGTTTTTTCTTTACTTCAATATAAATTCATACTTTAATACTTTATTTCAATATACTTTCATACTTTAATGCTTTCATACTTGCGCTGAAAAGAAATGGGGAAAATGATTTTAAAGGTAAGTTTGAGAATTATTAACTTACCGTAGATATATTTCTTGACTATACTTAGGTCGATACTACAACTAAAAATGAAGCCATGGTATTCATTGACACCACTTTACTTCTTTCTGGGACGGCATGTTTTATCAAAAACCTGCTGGCCCACGTTAACACTTGCTATGCTGATTACATACCGATATCAAATGTAGCTTGACCATGAGGCTATGTTGCTATCCAAGCACGCACAGAAAAGAGGATATTGTATCAAGATACATACAAATAGAAGAGTTCTTAAATTTTACTTTGAATATTTAAATATAGGTGGAGCTATATGTATGAATTTGTAATATATTGTTTCTATTGGAATTTAATATTTATTAAATAGGTACATGGAACAAAAGCGTATATTTAAGAAGCAGACAATCGTATTCGTTACACAGCCTCTCTCCAAAAAGAAAAAAATCTTGGATAAACAAAACAAGTCTTAAAGATGGATCAAAGATTTTTTTTATAATTGTCGCAATAATAATCTCGGCCTAACTAACCAATTGAAGATAAACAAATACCAACTAACTTAATCCTAAACATCGACGTAAGATCAACTCAAAAAAAAATTTTTTTATAACCTACTTGACTAGTAATATGGGAAGATGAAGATAAAAACAAAAAATATGATGAGCGAATGAGTGTAATAGTAACTAACGCGTACAACACGTACAAAAAGGAGACATATCCGGGAAGACAAAATAGATAGGGCTCAATCGGGAAGGTCTGACACTCAAAAGTCACTCAATGAAGTAGTAACAACAATAAGTATTTGCATATGTACAACCATACTACTACTCACTAACCGACAAAAAAAAAAATGAACTAACGAAAAATGAAAGACTTATAGACCTATAAATATTTTACATAAGATTCTTTATGTCTTAATACTAACTCTAAGTTAAGAATATTCACACGGACAAATGCTATTCAAACTAGATTTCGTAAAGTCCTAAGAGCAAAAAGGTTTCAAGTCGGGAATCAAGATTGTCCATCAAAAAAAGTTGACAACCCTACCCACATAAACTTTCCTAAAAATTATCTTTAGAAATCAATAGCAAAAACTTAAACAGCTATAAGAAAGTACTTGAGTGCTACGTCCTACCTTTCACAAAAAAATTCGATAGAACTACCTCCTTAGGCTTTCAACTCCGAAAACACATAGTCCTACCTAGACTATTATATTTTAATACTATGCTTCACTAACTCTCAACGGAATTCAAAAAATTTAATTTCACTATTATATGCCCGCACTACAGTGGACACACCAAAAACTATTCGATTTGCTATCAAATCAAACGCTCTATACCAATACTGTGGTCAAAACATCTTCTACCCAAAATACAACCATCAACTTTGACCAACTTCACAATAAATCTCTACACAATGCAAGCGACTACTGCTTACCTATATTCTAAAATCTTAAATATAGTTAACTTCATCGGTGCTAATATAACCTCTATACTCAACTTCGTTAGTATCATCCAAAATCAACAACCTAAACTTTGGCAATATCATCGCTATAGTCGTCATAATAAACATCAACCTTACTAATATAATTGACCTACCAATATAATCAACATACTCAATACAATCGACATTAACCCTTTCGACATTATCTACCTTAACGTTACCTACTTCAACACTACCTACACGCAAGTATTTCAAAAAAATTCTTTAGGATACTAAAACTATACAATATTAATACTAATGTTCTCTCAACAAAAAATAATATGAACTAACGCGAAAACTTGACTGTAACCTAAACAAAATTATCACCGAAACGCTCGACATACTTCAGACTGCAAAAGTTTTCTTTGACAAACAGAAATCAATGTCAAAATTTACTTTTCTGAAATGTCATTATCTAAATCTAAAGCAATATGGTTTTAAATCTTTGAGGTGCCATCTACCGACTTTAGAACCATCAGTATTATTCAAGTCGTATACCAAATTCGAAATTTTCTTACGAACGATGCACAAAACAAACTTGGATGCAAGTTTTGCACTAAATTTCTTACCAGCTTTAGAAAGTACTTTGTTGGTTCTCCAAACTTTATCACCGACTCTAAAAGAAATATCTTTCCTTCTCAAATTGTACTGTCTGCTTGCACATTCATAAGCCTGATGCAATCTCAAACGAACATCCTTAAAAATTTCCCATAACCCTTGTCTGTCTGAGACATACAAAGGACGATTCCCAGGGATAACTTCACAATCATCAGTTGGAAGAACTCCAGCACCATAAAATTTTCTGCTGATCGGAACACTACGACCAAAAACTAAAAAATTAGGGGTATAACCAGTCGACTGATGTTTTGCAGAATTTATAGCGTACTGTATTTGGGGTATCTCTACGTCCCATGTGTCATGATCATCTATATATGACCAAATGGCGGTACCAATTGTTCTATTTGTGCGTTCCATGAAATTGCATTGAGGTGCATAAACTGCCGTATACCATATTTTTTGAATCTCAAATTTGTTACATAAACCTTTAAAAATGCGACCTGACAATTGAGTATCATTGTCACATATAAGAAATTGAAGCACTCCGAAAACTAAAAATACTTTTTCCTCAATAAAGCGCTCTATCATATGTGCTTTTGCACTACACAAGGAGTGTAGTATAGTGTACTTAGACAACCTATCACTCACCACTAACAACCACTTATGTTCTGTATTGGAACGGGGAAATGGACCCATAAGATCCAAAGCCATAATTTGAAAAGGGAACTTTACCTCTTTTTCTTTGCCCATTAACCCAAGTGGACCAATATTAGTGGATTTTTGTGCACCACATACTAAACATTTCTTACAGAACCTCATAACATCCAGGTTCATTTTTGGCCAATAGTAGTTTTCATGGACACGAGAATAAGTTTTTGAAAAACCAAAATGTCCTGCAACAGAAGGATCGTGGCATGATCTGATAACCTTCTCCTGTTGTGATTTGAGTACTAGAAATTTCCATTCTATCAAATTCGCCGATAGAGGTAAATTTGAGGGGAGAAATTTATAAACGAAACCATTCTCGACTTTCCACTGAGGATAGTTCTCAGGGGAAGACAAAATCTTCTCTCTCAATGAAATATACCAAGGATGTAACTCTTCTAATTTGATTTCTACCAAATTTATTGCATCGTTCTCTATTACGGAAGCTCGACTAAGACAATCAGGTACCACATTAAATTTGCCTTTACGATGCACCAAATCAAACGTATGTTGTCGCAACCGGACAGCCCACCTAGCCAATTTTCCTGTAGGGTTTTGAATGTTATTCAACCATAATAAGGAATAATGGTCTGTCACCACTGTAAATTTAGTTCCTTCAACTCCCGGACGAAACTTTTCTATCGCAAATATCACTGCAAGGCATTCCTTTTCGGTCACCGAATAATTTCTTTTGGTACGGTTGTGTTTTGCTTGCATATAAAACAACATGTTCTTCCCCATCTATATTTTGTATTAATACAGCACCAAGTCCAGTGTCTGATCTTTGGATAGATTTTCATTATAACATTCATTAAGATACGGTAGCGTCCAACAAAACTTCTTTTTTTCATATACCATCCTATGACCCTAGCTCATAGCTCTGCCCTAAGTTGAAGAAACTTAGCTGGCTGGAAGATCTCATTAGAGGGACCTTTTTCTCTCAAAGCCATTTATCATCTCCTTTACCCTGGGCTTAGATTTTAAACAGGAACCCCTCATAATCTATCGAGGCTCTGCCGCCCATAAGGTAGAGTAGGCACACTAATTACCTTTTGAGGAATTGTGTGTAACATCAATGACGCCCAAAACGTGGGGCGATTTATTAAAAAAAAAACATTTCTGGCGATACCAACGTGGCTAGGTTTTAAAATTTTTTTCGATGGTTCAAACATTTCTAGCAACACTAACGTCAAGCCTCGATTTAGTTATTTCAATTATTGACATTGCAACGTAAAAATTTTAGTAGTTGGCGAGCAAGAATATTTAGCGGAACGAGAGTGCTGTGTTCATTTTTGATAATAGTGTTAGAAATTTAGAGATTGAAAAGCTTTTTTAAAATTTTTGAAATGACATATTTTACAGATTGTTTATTTGCACAAAGAAGAGTTGGAGTATGAGTTAAACATTAGAGGTATAGAAAGTAGTAGGTCTATAGTAGAGAAAAGGAAAATTTTAGGTAGACTTTTGGTTAAAGAAGTGAAGGAACCGGGTTGTTTAATTAATCTTCTTGGGTATACAGTAACATTTTTAGAAGAACGTAAGGAAATTGATTCTTCGCTTGAATCTATAAATAATATTTTGTCAGAATTTGATGGTAATGTTGCAGATTCTATTTTTAAAAGGGTACAATCTAGACTGTTTCATCTTGTCGGTCGAGTCAAGAGAATTGAACTTCCTACAGAAAATGTAGATGGAGCCGTGCTGTTTAAAAATGAGACGTTAGCTACAATTTTTATTCTTGAGCCAGACTTATATGAGAAAGTTAATAGAGCTGGTGGTTCAGGTGATCGTAAAGATGTGACAATAGAATCTCCCTCAGTTGTTAGTACATCTATTCCCACAGTTACATATCTTACCCCCTCTATACCTATAAGTTCTTGGCCTGTGAAATTTTTTGGTGATTCAAAACAAGTATATCAACAGAGTTAAAAGAACTAGCAGATTCTCGAGCTGTATCAGAAGCTGATCTATATCGTGGATCCTCTGAATTATTTGTTGGAGATGGTTTGATTTGGCATAGAAGTATTCGTAGTTCAGTGAAAGATTGGAATTCTTTAGTTAAGCGATTAAAAGAAGATTTCTTACCCGCTCATTCAGAAGATGACGTTTGGGATTTGATAAAAGCGTGCCATCAAAAAAAGTCTGAATCAGTTGTTTTATTTATTGCCCATATGGAGAATTTATTTAGTAGACTACCACAACGCCCTGCTGAGGTTACAAAGGTTAGAATGGTTAGAAAAAATTTATTGCCCGAATTCATTTCATATCTTGCATTGTCGGAGATAGATGATATGGTGACTCTGACTAAACTCTGTAAAAAGTTGGAAGAAGCTGTACATTTAAAACAAAAGTCTGTTTCTGTTTCAACAAGTTATTCGTACAGGTCTATGAACAATAATCGATCAAATTTTTATAATACATCTTCAGTATGGTTTAAAAATTCATCCAAACCTAAAAGTCAAGTTGAAAGAAATATAACACAATTTCCTCAAGCTGAAATTTTAAATAGTAATGATTCAGTACCGGTCTCGAGTGGTCCTAGAATAGTCAAGAGGAATAATGGGTGTTGGAAATGTTCGCGATATGGCCATACATTTCAATTTTGTAGAGCTCCAAAGAAAATTTTTTTTATAAATGTGGATATAAAGGAGTAACTTCAGTTTTTTGTAAATCGTGTTCAAACACACAAGTAAAGTGGCAAATGCATAGTGGCCGGCCTGCCGTTCCAGTTCAAAAGGCTTCAGTGATGCTATGTAAGGAAGATAACTTTCTGTAAAGAAGAGTGGTTAAGTTGGCTTAACATAGTTAAAAAATTTTGTCAAACTACAGTCAAGCCAAAGACAGATGCTTTATTTGAAGAGAAATTTGGTGATAATCGTCCTTATATTTTAGTAAAATTGTTAGATAATGAAATCACTGGTCTTCTATATTTGGGTTGTACAACTTCAGTGGTTGGTTCTTTAGCTATACCGTTAATTGAGAAATTAAAATTGAAGATTTTTCGTACAGAGAAAAAGGGAATAACCACAGCTGATGGTTCGTTAAAAACAGTTTTAGGTTCAGTTGATTTACCAATTTGTATAGGAAAAGATTGTCGTATTCTCAACGCCTTAGTTGTTCCGTCGCTACACATGTAATGAACATTTTAAATTATAAGTGTTCTAAATAAAAAATATAATTCTTATGAATTTAGTTTCTTGAATTACATATTTAACTTTTGGACATTATTTTTCATAATCTATAGTCTGGGGTAGCGCTACTAAAACTTTATAGTTCTTTAAAAAATTTACTTAACTTTTGGCAAATATTATCAGTTAATTAATTAATCTAAGTTCAAACTTCATTATACAGGACTTAGGCCCTAGTAAATCAGCATGTTGGTATTTCAAATTATGACAAACGAGATAATTATCATGATTGTTTGTCAGCACATGTTACAATCCTCTACATTGAGGTACAATTTCCAAGGTTGTACACACCATTAATTACAAAAAATTGTTATACTCATTGTAACTTTACATTTTAATAAGCTTTTAGCAAATTAATTAACAAAATTATTTGCACGAGCCATAATGAATTGTATACAACAACCTGAGGTAATTACAAGCTTAAAAAAGAATTCATTACATACGTAGATTACGTAATGAATTTTGTTACGGCAGCCTTATCTTAAAATTTTAAACGTTCTTACCCACAGCGACAATGACCTTTAACCTACAAATGACATGTCGTGCATCGACTAAATACGCCAGGTGTAGCTGCATAGCGAACGCCACCGTATGTCCAACAAATTGCTTACACATTTATATATTAAACGAGTTCCATAAAATTTGCTAGAACCAGACCAAATAGAATATGTTTAAGATAACCTAAAGCTGCATCGAAATTACATAGAATTACATCGGAATTATCAAATTGTCGGATTTATCAGAGTTGCACTGTAATAAATTGCATAATTAATTTTAATATGATTACACATTTATACAAACGGTCGCTAAGAAGAGTTTGTACACTACACTTTCACACAAGTTGTCAAGGACAATTTTTAGAATACTGAGCCTTTATTACGGCGTCTCTGCCAGGATAACTTAATTTCCCTCGCCATTTTGAGTGTTTTTTTAAACACACCAAGCGACGTTTCAGTTCAACGAGGAAACGAAAAGTGACCATCTGTCACGAAAATCTAGAAAATCTTAGATATTACAAAGACGTAGGGGCACGCAAATCGGTTTGTATACATGTTATCAGTAAGGACAATGTGATATGTAGTAAGTAGATTGTAATTAAAAATTGTAGGGTGCCTTGAAGTTTGTTGGTTATTAAATATGCAATATCGAATGAATCAATAATATAAACGTTGTTGAATAAAGACTAAAATAATAGATGCACAACGGTAAAGTCAACGAATAAATTTGCAGGAAAATCTATATGTTACAACTTGTTGTGCCTTTTTTAAAATTAAGCTTTGCGTTCTATTTTATTATTTACTTTTAGTGAATTTTTAAATCCCACATGGAAAAGTTCACCTTTTATCATTTTTAATTTATGCTTTTACTGTAAATCCTCTGAATATTAGATTCTCACGCATTTCATGACATTAGTCTTATGATTTGTGGTGTAAACAACTGCAAATGTTGTATTCCCAGGCCTTGAAAATGAGCTGCGTTTGACGGTTTTAATGTGGCAGCATGATAATTGTGTGAAGGAGACTAAGTTGGTGAGAACTAAGCTTCTTAAAGAATGGGACTTTACTATCGACCATTACCGAATACGGACGTGCGTGGGTGAAGTTTGAGTTGACGAAGTGATTCTTTCTTTGTTACCTGCCCCCTCTACCTAAATAAAATACCTGTGCTCCGTCGACATGGATCGCTGAACACCATCGACAAAACCACTGCCGAGGAATCTGGGCCTATGATTTTCACTTAGTAATTCTTTGTTATTATTAATTTGTGTACTTGACTCGCAACATTATTCACACAACCTAATCTGAGGCCTAGTACTTTGTCAGGTTATGCAAGTTTGACGTCCTGGGGGAATTTAATCTTAGATAAATTTGTACGTATTATTATAATAAAAAAATATTACAAAGTACCAATTCGCCTGTGGTTTCTGTCAGCAAGTAGCTTATGAATATCTGGCAAAAATTTCATTTTTCGGCTTAACATAAAGCAATTTTTGTACTGCTATGGCATCTTCAAATGATCGGTACTTCTTAGTATGTTCATATACCAAGGGTACTACATATCTGAAGAGCCAGTTTAGTTTTTGCATGTCATTAGTCTTTGCTGTTTTATGCTAGTGAGTCCAAAACTGATTAAGTCAGCAGCATTGGTGTCTATCTCAGATTTAGCAGTTTGTCCATACTAATTCATGAAAGTCTTGTTGCTGAATAAATTGAAGTATATACCTTACTCTGGAATTAGGCTTTATTCAGCAACAAAATGATGCTACCAGTTTACAGTAAATGGCAAGTGGTATTAACAACCCAAAGCTATAGTAACAGCGTAACATGTAATTAGTACTAAAATAAAGCAGTCTAGGAAAGTAGTTACATTCCCAATAATCGTATTATTGCCATTTTAGCAAACTATGTTTGTGTTGCAATTGCACCATTAGTCTGATTCAACAGCTTTTAAAATGCATGTGTCTTCTTGTGAAAAATGTTTGTCTAACATTTTTCAAACGGCCCGTGTCAGAATTCTAACCTGGGACCTTGGACTTAATGTTCACATACATAGCATGGAAAGCAACGACGTATTACACGGCACTCTGTTGATGATCGTCATTTAGCTTATTGCCTCCATACCACTGATCGAGAATATTGAGGTAATGGGCTGGTGTTATTGCCATTTCAATTCTATTTACATAGCATTTAACATCGTTCTTGGTAAAATCTTCCTTAAATTTATTAAGTAGATCTAACTAACCACATTTCTGTAACTTTACTTGTAATATATCATAGCACGCTGAATGTGCTTATGTGATATCATAGGGAACACTGCACGTTGGAATTTTGCACAAGTCACAGCGGGCGAAGTGGAGGCGAGAGTTCAATACCCCAGTGCCTATCTTAGCTGTGTGACCGAAATGGTGCTTTTGGAGTGCTGCCGAAGATTAAAGAGATCGGTATCATCAACTTAGCTACCATGTGACAACTTTTTGTAATAAAAGTCTATTGCAGTTTTAAAACAAATTCTATCTTTTATTATAAAGGTATTCCTTATAACAGATTATGTTGTCTTTTGGTTTGGCTACATGATGCAACTAAAACCAAGAACAGTACGAACAGAGTAATTGATTAGTGAAATACTTGCTTGAGTAATTACATACACTTAATTTACATTCTTCACTTCGAGATGATTGAATCACTTGATCTGGTAATGATACATTTAAAACAATGATTTTTTAAGATCGCTTGATATACTAGATTCAAATATCTTTCAGAAGCATTCATATATTCAATAATATTTTGAAATGAATATATAGTTTCCTAAAATAAATAACAATGATTTAATTCTTGAAACAATAGAAATTAAATGAATAAGTTTAAAATAATTTGTTTAGTAAAATTATAATACCAAAAGCTCTCGTATGTCAGAACTGATCTTAACAATGAAATTTTTCACACGCGTATTTGGAAAATGCATGGGCCGCGAAAGCTTTTAGTTTTGATCCTTCAGTTAAAGAGAGTTGCCAAAAACTGCGATGAAGGTCTAAACTAGAAATATAGCTAGCACCTCTTAACAGATTAAAGGAACTTAATTTTTTGTAATTCCACCCACACAAATGCTATTGATTATTAATTTTGATTGTAGTGGTTCTAAATAAATGTTACAAAATTCACACAGTGTTAATATAATCATGGAAAAAACCTTTACTCTAAATTCTAGTGTTTTTCTTATATATTTAAATTGAATCTGATTTTTTAGAGTAGTGTTTTTTAGGAATATGGTGATGATAAAGTACAGCTAGCCATTCAAACTTATGAATTAGTAGATAAACACATAAGACGATTAGATTCAGATTTAGCAAAGTTTGAGTCAGAAATACAAGATAAGGCACTAAACTTGCGTAATCAAGAAGAAAATTCCTCTGGAAAAAGTAAGGCGAATTTTTAATTATTTGTAACCAATATATTTATTACAGAAGGAAGAAAAAGACTAAAAGATGCTAAAGAAGGTAAAAAGAGACGTTCGGGTAATTCAAGCGAAGAAGATTCATCTGGTACAACGGTAAGAGGTAATAAAAGGAAAAAACAAAAAGGTACAACTGTGGGAACTAATACCACCAATGCTGCTAAAGGTAATGCCGTTGCTTCAGGTGAGGGTTCGTATCATCTTCATTTTCATCTCCTAAAGACTGTAGAGTGGATTAGAAATGAATCAAAATTTCTCGTTTTGTAAACTTGTTTAGAAATTTAAAAAAATTGATACTTAACACCATCATAGAATTTGTCTATGGGGTTTTCGAATCGAAACCTGCTTGATGAATTTAACATGATCTTCCTAAATACCAGACACTCATTAATAACCATCATAGAATTTGTCTATGGGGTTTTCGAATCGAAACCTGCTTAATGAATTTAACATGATCTTCCTAAATACCAGACACTCGTTAATAGCTCTAACACAACTCAAGATTTTGCACAAACAAATTGATTGTTCAAATATGTTGTCTCATTTTAATTTTTGTATGCTACTAAGCGGCAATTGAGAAATCATACCTTCTACATAAGTTTCACTGGAACAAATTTGTTACTAAAAGCACCTAAAACTGTAATGTGTTTTTTATTTAATAGGTTTAGTAATAGTTGTGATATCTTTAATGATACGTTAAACTGTGTAACTAACATAATTACGTCCAGCCAGGATCAAGGGCTCAACTGGAAATACTTTATCTTAAAGTATCAAAGTTTGAATGAAATTTAAAATATGCATATGGCTGTAGACAATCTATAATAGATTGATCGAAATAGATGTATCGTTTTCATAAAAAATGGTTGGCATACATCGTACTAATATAGTTATATTCTGATATTTCCTTTTGCTTTCAATGTGTATATATTTGTCCCATAATTGGCTGTTGCTGTTCGACAATAAAGATGTGTCCCACATCCGGCTATCATTAAAGGTATCTCAAAAATTATAATTATTGAAAAACTGAAATTTTGCTTGTGAGTGTTTTCATAAACGGTAAATCTAATTAAAATATTACCAGTATTGTGCAACTTCCGCTTATGCCGGAGGTAGTGGTAAAATTCTCTATTTTAAGTAATGGTCCATACTTTGTTATGTATTTGGATAGCAATTGAATAGAGATTTAATTTAATATAAGTTAATATAACTATTTTGGATTGTTTTGCTTTCAGGAAATTATTTCTTTTAAGGAAGTTATATTGTTAAACATTTAATATACTTTAATCAAAAATACATAAGTGACAAAACAGTTTTATTAATTAAATTGCCAAAACATTCCAATCAAACTACACAAAAATTCAAAACGGACCAGTGGTATAAGCTTTGTTAGCGTCTGCTCCCCTGTTGATTGCCAGACACACATTCAGTGCCAAAAGCACCATTTTGATATTGTTCATGTACGTAATGGTAACGTATATCGTTTTGAGTGCTTATGATATTTCGAATTTTTAACCAATTGAATAGTGCTTACATTATCAATATGAAGAACCTTAGCTTTCTTTGCTTTTTGCCATATTCTCAGCTTCAGTTGTTGATAAATCGACTAATGATCCCTCTGTGAGCGAGGATCAATATGTTTACCGTTTCACCTCTGCTGACATAGGTGCATAATACGTAGCTTGGCACATGGAGGTATGTTACCTTTTTTTTTATATCGAGAGAATTTTGTTTAACCTCATTTGATGTTTGTGTGTAACAAATGAACCACAGATAAACTCAAATCATTGCTCTGACGGACAGAACAAGTTTACAAACCTGCTTTGTTAGTGTTTCCTGTTACGTTTTGAAATAGTTACTAGAAATGGTTCTGAATTTAATACTTTTAACTTAAGTCGCTTGCTTATAAGAAAGTCCGTGCACTATTTTGTTTACTATAGTCCATTGGCTTTAACTTTAGGATGACGTCACAACTTGATAAAATGCTACATTGCCAATGTTAGTTTTCTAATATATTTAATGTAAGATACGCTAATATTCCCATTGGCAAGAGGAATCGCTGGCAACACCATACAGAACTGCCAACCTTTATGTGTTAAATGACAGTATTCTTCAATCGAAATTCTAGGTATTCATTTACATGCAGTTGGTAACACTTTATTACTATATTTGAGCTCATCCTAAAGTTAAAACGAATGAACTATACCTTTTTTTTTACATGTTACAATACAAAATGTGTCCTTCGTATCTCAATTATTAAAAATTGTCCGTCGAATATAATCTTTCTTTTAAATAGAATTTTTTTGTTTCTATTATCAATAAAAATTCATGGCGATATCCTTTCTTTGTCTATGTGAATCACCCCACGCTCCGCTTTTGTAGTTAGCATGGCACCTTTAAGTTTCTTTTATCTTTTTATGTTATCCTGATTCGTGCAGGTTCTTACTTTGCTGTTCTTTCTGTTTCTGTCTGACCTCTGCCAGCTGTACTCTTTAAAACAAATTATTATAAGATTCTAGTTAATGCAGTTAAAGATGATAATAAAGTAGAAGTGGTTTACACTGATTTGTCGAAAGCTTTTGACAGGGTGTGTCACTATTTCAACTGTATTCTTCCCTTTGGAATGAAGGGTAGAACGGGTACGTTCTTTTCCCACCACTGAAGGCCAAGGGAAAGGTATTTCTTCCAGCTATACTCTGGGTTTATTTTTGCAGTAGGTAATTAGAATGCAGAAATGGGTCTATACTCAAAAACACTGTACAAAATAAAAAAAAACTACAATAACCTTGGCACCGCTGAATTTAATTTAGACAATAGAACAATTTAAGGGAGGATGCAGAAAGCGTGTATGTGTAACTTTGGAATTTAATATTCGATGTTTGGTTTATGCTAAACTTTACTCCAAGATCACTAGCTAAACTTTACTCCAAGATCACGATCTGAAAAAATTGTACATAAATCATTAATAATTATGACGACAAAGGGAGTACAAATGTCCTAACAAATTTATCGCTATAGTTCTTGCAATTACTAAACCGACTTTCGTCATCAATATTTGTGATGTCATATATTGACACCATTTCCACAACAAATCGCTATTGGTACGATAGAGAGATTGCAATTATTTAGTAATTGGTGGCAAAATGTAATTTGTTGCTTTATAAAATGTAACTTTTAGATCGATTTATTTTGGCACAATTGCAGTCTAAACTATTTAACTTAATAATTTGAACTAGTGAGCATATTTTTAATATGGTTGTGCGTTTTTAACCTCGTCTCATTTTCATAATTAAGTAGTAATAAGCATATTATACCAGGCATGGAATTATAGCCACGAATAGTCAATATCTCCAGAGGTTATGTTTATAAATTAACTTATTTTTGATCCTATCAAGTTCATCTTCAGCAAAATATAAAACATAATTGTGATTTGATGTTGATGCTTGATGCACAAATATATTGTTTTGAAATTGGACCAAAGTACATGAATAGTGTTATCTCGTAGGTAAGTATATAGCACATGAAAATTTAATATTAAGGTTTGCTGGATATTGAACAAACCCACATAATATTGTGAAAACTAGTTGATGTACGAAAACCCTTGAAATTGTAAGATATAAAAACTGTCGATGACTTGTAATCCAAACCTAGAACTATTTTGTCAAATCTAATTCTTAAGTCCATACATCAAGTACAGCATGAGTTATATCGCAATTGGTTGTTATTCAAAACATTGGTTCTGCTTTTTGCGGCTGTAAAATAGACGCTTGGTGTGTTAGTTTTGCTAAGTTTTAACATGTGTGAAGGTAATAAAACAAGTAACATCTTCAACAATAAATGCAAGTTTGCCCCAAATTTGTAAATATACTACACCTAACTATTGATAAGGTGTAAGTAAATAACTTTAGTGAAAGAAGATTTTGAAAACAATAAAAGTGCGGTCCGGAAATGATCAATTATATCACAAATGAAAGGTGTGATTTTGCAGTCGATGTTTTAAAGACAGAAATGACCAAAGAGATTAATAAAGTATTTAAAACTTTGTAATTTAATAATAGAAGTTATATTGGTTTTATATGTATTTATTTATTATACAGAAAGTTAAAGATGTTTATCAATACACAATCAACTAAATAATGATTAATTTATAAACATCGATTTATTCACTGTAAAAGTTTATTTCATTAATTTCCCTACAGTTGCTGTAGTCGCTAATCCCATTTATATTAATGATCAACAATGCAACATCTCTTTCGGGTCAATCCATAGGAAGTGACCCAAAAAAAATTTTAATTTTAATATTTTTAATTTTTTATATGTTTTTCTTACATAAGTCAGCACTTCAAAACAGGTTTGAATTTTTTTTATCTCATCCCGTGTTGGAGATACGGCCATTTTTTTGCCATGCGGGCAATTTTGACCGTTACAGTTATTAGCGACAAATTACATATCTCCAGACTGGTTAATGCTACAGTAATGGGATTCGTACTATTCTTTTTAGAAAAGTCCATTCTACAATTTAGGCCCTTACAGTTTAAACTGTTAATCTAACATAAATAGCTCAAAAATACAACTAAAGTTCATGATCAAATGTTAACAAATTCGACTTTTAAGGCTGAAAATTTCAATGCAAGAATAAAGTACCCAAGCTAATATTTGTATGACTATAAGATATAATAGGATACTTACCAATTTTAGAGAAAGAAGGGTAAAATATGTCTCCCTCGATTTTCTATAATTTTTCAAAAAACGTTATTTGGAATTTTTTGAATTTTTAAGACTTAATAACTCTGGTGGGGAAAATATAAAAATCTGAATTTTTGTACAATATGCACCTCTATGATAGTAAAAACTACTGTAAAAGTTTCAATCTTGGTATTTGATCCTAAACCAAGTTATGAATTTTTAAAGTTTAACAAAAATACGCATTTCAGTGTAAATTATAAACAAATACAAGAATGATGAATGTGCAAAATAAATATTCCTAATGTTAAACAGTATAGTATTTTAACAAAAGAGGGGTAATTTAAAAATTAGTCAATGGTTTTAAAAAAGGATAGAGATAAAAGGTTCATGTCCTAACAGTCACATATGCATCATTCATGTCTGGACAGGAATCTGCCTGATAGTGAAGCTTATCTGCTCTTTGAGGTTCAGCAAGTGCCACAGTCTAAGAGTGCAGATAGTTTTCTAATGTGTTGTGTCTTTTGTTAATTCAAGTTTATTTTATTAATTACAAGTGTTCATTAAATATTTCTTCATTTTACTTTTACTGTGAGTATATGTTATTATTACTTACCTTAAAAATGGATGATCTGTGTTCTTTTGGACAATTAATTAATGAACATTGCCATAAAACAAGTTATGGTTTAGTGTCTAAAAAATTAAAACATCATTGAGTTTGATGATGTTGAACAAAAACTTTTAAAATTAAGAGCGAGAACGATATTATTTCAATTTGTGAGTACCACGAGAGAAAAATTTTTTTAAAATATAATCACCTTTTTGGGAAATTCTGTTTAGATCCTTTAAAAGTTCACAAGAAACGAATTACTTCTGATTTGAGAGAGATTAAATTAGAACAGTTGTTGTTATTGAAAGCTCATGAATATATTGATAAATTAGTCCCGGGACAGTCCCTTTGTCGAAACTGTTATGAAAAACTATCTGTTTTAGACATACAATCTAAAGTGTCCAGTGATACTGATTGTTTGGATAATTATGTTCCTCTTGAGGAAATCTAGGAGAAAGTAGATTCAGCTTGTTCTTTGTTAGGACTATCTCCAGCGTGCAAAATAAGAAAGCTAACTTTCGAGAAGAGGCAATCAGCCATTGAGAAAAAAGTTCATAAAGCTAGTGAAAAACTAATAATTTGGAATTGTGTTTTGATCATACTGAAAATAACACTGTTCATGTACAACAAGAGTTTGGATGCCAATTTCAAACATTTTAAGAAAATTGATGGCGCTTGAACTAACAACAGCAACAGGAAGATCATACACTATCTTTCAAAATCTTTCAAAAGAAATAAGTATGCTCCTAAATGGGCATTTATTGTAAAGAAAATAATTAAGAACATTATATATGTGAATTTCAGTCATTCAATTCTTGTTTATAATAAATACACGTTCTTTCTTTAAATGAGAGTTTTTGTTAAACCTTAAAAATTCATAACTTGTTTCAGGATCAAATACCAAGATTGAAACTTTTACAGTAGTTTACTATCATAAAGGTGCATCTTTTTATATTTTCTCCCACCAGAGTTGTCTCGAAATTTCAAAAAATTTCAAAATTACGTTTTTTGAAAAATTATAGAAAATCGAGGGAGACATATTTTAACCTTCTTTCTCTAAAGTTGGTAAGTATCTTATTATATCTTATAGTCATACAAATATTACCTTGGGTATTTTATTCTTTCATTGAAATTTTCAGCCTTAAAAAGTCGAATTTGTTAAAATTTGATTATGAACTTTGGTTGTATTTTTGAGCTATTTATGTTAGATTAACACTTTAAACTGTAAGGGTCTAAATTGTAAAATGAACTTTTCTAAAAAGAATAGTACAAATCCCATTACTGTAGCATTAATCAGTCTGGAGATATTTAATTTATCGCCAATGACTGTAATGGTCAAAATTAGCCTGCATGACCAAACAAAAATGGCTGTATTTCCAAAACGAGATGAGATAAAAAAATTTCAAACCTGTTCTGAAGTGCTGACTTATGTAAGAAAAACATATAAAAAGATTAAAAATATTAAAGTTGGTCAAGCAACTATCACCGAATCACTTCATATGGATTGACTCTTTCATCAAACTTAACCTTTTAATCCCACGGTTTTTAATGATTGTTCTTGGTGTGTACTTCAGGATCTGCCCATACTTGAGGGGTTAAAGTCGCGAATGCTTCATACCACATTGGCTGTACAGTTTTCTATAGATCTGCCATCCTCACCAATATGATGATTCAAATAATTTTTAGCAAATACCCCAAACGAGTTCAATTGAATTGAAAATACAATGGTAGGTAGGCAGTCTTAGTATCTTATGGCCATAGTGTTCGGCTAAGTGATCAATTTTAAAAACTTGTGGTGGTTTGTTCCTACAATTTGGTGAAGTGTGTTAGTCAACTACAAAGTACACCACATTTTCTACTTACATTGCAACCACATGTAGTAGTTCACTTTTTAAAGATGCTACTTCAAATGTGATTTTATTTTTAATAAACCATTCTGCTATTTCACTTTTATTCCAATTTGAGGTATTTCCAATAAACCACGGCAAGGATCATCTTTGCAGTACTTAAATCCAATATTACGAATAATTCTCCACAATGACAACCTGCTTCTCCTAAAAATCTCAGGATCTACAAGCGTTTTCTATAATGAATTTAACGTAATGTGTTTCTCTAAAACATCACGAATTGTAATTACATCGCAAGGATCAATATCAACTACTTGTTTGAAATGAGGTTTACTTCGAATAGGGCTCACTGGCAGTACTTCTTGATTGGCTTTAGTTACACTTTAGTATGTTACGCTTTATTTTAAAGCTCCGAGGTATTAATTTATTAATTTAATTTAGAGACTTTGTTAGAACTCTGGCGTGGGAAAACTCCCCGCAGATCTTAATAATACTGCTGACTTCGTGAAAACCACGCTTGGTTGGTGTTCGCATGATTGTTGACGTAATTGACTTATCTATGCCGTCACAATGCTGACATAACAGTTCGCACATTGCAACAAGTTCAGTTCCGACCAAGGCGAGTGAAAGTACATCAACCTCGGTTGGAAGGATATGTGAGAAATGTAGCATAACTTAGAACACTTCCGTACCACCTTCTGTAGAATGAAGACTTCCGCACCGCCTTCTATAGAGTGAACTCTTACCGCCTGCCGTGAGTGCTTTGCCTATCGTTGTTCCCACCCTCTATAACTATCCTTATCGTATCGTCCATCGAGGCATCACTAGCTGTAACACCCAAAGCGGCAATCAACACCACAACATAGGCAGACTGAGATACACCCTGAGGATGGCTTCCGTGGGCTACTGGAATCATGGAGGTAAGTGTTTTAGTAATATTTATTTACCCGGATTTCTATTGGTATGTGGGTTGACCGTTACAAGTGAGGCTTAAATTTAATGTGACACTCCCATGCTGTTACAAAATATAGGTAGTGCTAATTAGATAATATCCCTTTAAGACATCTAACCTCAAATTTTACCAAAAATACCTAAAATGAATTAAAACAATAACAATTAAGTTTTAAAAAAATATATAAAATTACATCATAAACTGCACGTAAAGGAAGTAGTGGACCCCCAAGCCTAAGTTCCAATTAAAGTACGTAGTAAGCTTTAAAACCAGTTCTTTAGAACTCTTGTCTAAAGCTTTTACATGATTAAACATGGTTAAACAATAAAAAAAATTAATTGTTCTGAAACAGTTTTAATTGCAATTAAATAAAAATAATTTGTAAAATACTGACAAGACAGCTGACAGATATCAAATGATATAAAAAATTTGCAAAAGTAGTGGCGGCAATAGCGCTAATGGCTGCCAATGTTTGGCATATATTTTCCACTAATAATTACGTGAGTTAGTTACGGATTACATTTGACAATAAAAAATTCTGTTCATTACGTCATACCACTGATCCGTGAAATAAACTATAGTTATAAATAAACCTGGTAAGACCCTTGAGACTGGACCCTATGTAAACTCTCAGTGCAAGAAATGTTTGGTAGTATTGTAATAGCTTATAAAAAATATCTTCTAAAGCAATGAATATTATTATTTGTGTTATTGTTTTAATTCAGGATATTACACGTAAGATGAGCGAGCCAGGAAGAAGAGAACGAAATCAGTAACGGAAGACTTGCCTGAATTATGTGTAACAAAGAAATGGAAATAAAGAATGAATGTCACACTAATACAACCGAGGATGGGGAGTGAGATGTAACAAACTTAATTTGCCCCAAAAGTACAATATATACAGATGAAAAGAACACTAGTATGTCCAATACAATAAAATATAACCTCAATAACACGGAAAAATAAACAGAATAGTTATGGGGTGTATTGCAGCTTGTTTATATAATAATAATAATAATACATAAGAATAAAAAATATATATAAATAATAAGAGGCTCACCTACTTATTTACTACATTCAGGATGATGAGGTTGCCCTAATAAAATCTACTAAATCTAAGAATCAAAAGAAATATTTACAATAGTGCATTTAGGTACAATCAACAGACCAGCGCCCATAACTAATCAGAATTGAAAAATAATTATCAAGTCCATATGTATACAATTTTGAAACCGATTAACTCAGTTATCCATCAATATATAAAACAATATTACACAAACCCACACTAAATCCTTATTCTAATTATAACAGCATTAAATAATTAACTAGGGTTTGCTCATAAATTTCTTACTATTTCCGTAATATAAGTAAAACACATGTACCATAAGTAAAGCTATCGTTACCTGTTGACCATGATGACATTTCCTCACATGTAGGTTATCAAGGTTAATGGTAACTGCAAGAACTGATCTCATCATAACTTAATCTGCATACAACCAGCAGCCAGACAAAATGTGCTGTAACGATACTGTGAGGTTTCTATGTTAAGGTCAAGTAAGCATTGGTTCAAAGAATGTAAGTATATAGGTTAAAATCCAGGCAGTCACACAAAAAATAACAAGTTTTCACCATAAAGATTTTGTAAGTGCCTGATCGAATTTATAATATTTATCACAAAAGAACCCATGCAAATCAACACTCGAAATATAGTGAACCAGTTCAATGAATGTATATTTTCTAACAATACTCACAGTAAGTCCATTATAGAATAGAAATAACTTTGATCATATTTCTATGACTCAGAGATAACACAACAGGTTTATCGAATTACACTTATACCGGGTTTTTTAACTACAATAAATGTGGAATACTAACATATCATATCATAGATGGCTCGTATAATCGTGCAATTTTCCAAATGTGAAAGCAAACATATTCCAACATGATATAAAGTGTAAAAATGCAGAAAATATTCAAACTACGAAATAGAATGTAACAAGGATTTGGGGATTCCTTTGTGTTCGACAATTCACGCGGCGTATTGAAGGTTTTTTTAATACATTTTAAAGCAACAAAGTTAGTTAAATGTAAGAAGCTGATTACATTTGGACATCCGTAATTCTGGCAGCCTTCTACCACAAGTCAACATTCTGTGTTTTTTCTAAGAGACGTGCTTGCATGTCTTATCTTCTCGTGCATATCTCCTAATTAATTAAAATTTAATGCAGTATTTTCAGAGGTAATTGTAAATATATAACATGTAAATGTTTAATTAGTAAAACATTTTTTATAGGTAACTGAATTTAAGTGTAATAGAACAATTATAGCCGCCAGTAGAAGTTTAATTTTTGTGTTTTATTCTAACACATTTTAGAAACACTGGATTTAACTGACTAACTCTTATTTGCCTCTCCTATTCAGCTTAGAGTTAGACTCCATGGTATATCACAAATGTACAGGATCCATCGCGAGCTGAGTCGAAAGGTATATGGGAAGCTATTAGAACCGGTTTTCTAAAAATTTGTATACTGGAGTTTTCCGAAAGGTTAATTCTGGTCAAAATATTTTCAATTTTCTGCTACTTCCGGTTATAACAGAAATAAACCCCAACATAGTTATTTTAAATGGATTGCTGCAATTTTTATGGAATTTTTGCAATCTACGCTAAATTGCAATGTAACTTTATATAAGACATCATATGCCTAAAGTTGTACCTTTTTTAAGTTATTTCAGTTTTTTATTGTTTTTAGCAGATTGAGTCCTCTACTTAAACTTTATTTTTTTGACATCCAAGCATGTCAGGTCAAATATTTTCAAGATTTTTCAAATAGGACATGTAGCTTTCAAAATTTTTTAACTCTGGAAAAAATTATATAGGGTTTTTGGAAATTGGTGTCAAATTTCTCTATCGCAAAAGTTCAGAAACTTATGTTTTTCAAATGACAACTTCCATTTTTCTCTTCACTTTTGGATATCAGAGAAGTAACAGGATTTTTTGATTACATCCTTATATTTAAAATGAATGGTTTTTGTAGAAACTTATAAATACCAAAATTTATGTAGTTATAAGAAAATTTTAAATTATCAGTTGGCCTTGGTTTGAAGAAACCAACAAGAAACAAAAGTTAAACTGTCAACTCACAGAAAATACAAATAATTTGCCATTTGAGCTTGGCAAAAGTGTTAATCATGTCCCGTTTAGGATTTAGTAATGAAGATTATTTCAATCTATTAGTAATATATGGGGAATGTCACAAGAAGATAACTAAAAAAGCATGCGAAACCTTTCGTTTGAGATATCTGGATAGACCAAAAGCCGCACACGACACCCTGACACAGCTCATCCATAATTGTAAAACCAGTTGGTTGGAAACCCTAAAAGAATTAACCCTGTCATAGACAAAAAAGATGATGAAGTTACAGTATTGGAATACTTTAGAGCATATCCTGAAAATTCCTTAACATGTGTGGAAAGAGATTTAGGAATATCTCAGGGATGTATTCGCAGGATTCTAAAAAAACAAGTTCCATCTGTATTCCATCGTATTAGTACACAATTTGAAGAGTGACGACATTCATCAAAGAATTTATTTTTGTAAATTTATCATATTTAAAACTCAGGAAGATGTATACTTTTACAAAAAATAATGTGGATGTACGATGCGAAGTTTAAGAAGAATGGAATGTTTAACCGGCAACTCTCATCGCTGGAATGGTACTAATCCCCACATATTTCGTGAAAGGCAATTTCAGGGTTACTGAAGTTTTAATGTTTTTGCTGCAATAAAAAATAATGGTGTGCTAGCTGTACATGTTTATGATGAAAATTTTGATTGTTTATTTCAGGAGAAAGATATCTCGAAATTTTACAAAATTATGTACTTCCATTAAATCTGAATTAGAATCAGATGTGGTATGAACAGGACAGAGTTCCACCTCATAGTAGTTTGCTTGTAAGTAACTTTCTTCAAAATATCTTTGAAGATCATTGGATAGCAAACAACAGGCCCCATAAATGGCCTACCCACTGGCCCGATATCACTCCCTTAGATTTTTTCTCCGGGATCGTGTAAAAAATATTGTGTATGCTTCACCAATCGCAACAAAACAAAATTGCCAGGATAAAGGCCGTAATACAATTCAATCACCTTCTCTGCAAGAAATTCGGAAGGCCACTCAGGATGGATTTTTAAGAAGAATTTATAAATGTTTGGAAGTTGGGGGGCCACCATTTTGAACATTTGCTGTAGTTTGATTAATTTTACATTTTTGTTTCTCCCTTTTTTCTTGTTATAACGCTAAGTTATCTTTAATTTCTGTTATTTGTTATTAATTACGAAAATCATACAATGTGCACCCATGACATGTAGTATTGAGAATATCAGACTCGTTTGTTTTGTGGTGTATAAAACCTCAATTGTATGTAGATCTTTTGTTTTTCTTCAAACCAATGCCAGCTGCTAATTTAAAATTCTCTAATAACTACGTAAATTTTGGTATTTTTAAGTTTATAGAGAAACCACTTTGTATATAGGGATGTTATCACAAAACACTCTTACTTTTCTGCTTAGATCCAAGAGTGAACAAAAAATGAAAATTGCCATTTGAAAAAGATAAGTTTTCGAACTTTTGCAATAGTGAAATTTAGCACCAATTTGCAAGCACCGTATAGTTTCATTGCAATTTAGCGTAGATTCCAAATATTCAATAGAAATCTTTGCTTTCCATTTAAAATGACGAAGTTTGAGTCCATTTCCGGTATAACCGGAAGTAGCAAAAAATTGAAAATATTTTGGCAAGGACCCTTCATGAAAACTCCAGTATAAAATGTTTAGAAAACTGGTTCTAGTAGTTTCCCATTTACTATTTAACTCGGCTCGTTGTGATGGACCCTGTACTAATTTTCAGCTTCTACTGTATCCAAAAGACAATATACTATTTGTAGTTCTTCGGCATTTCAGGATTATATTAAAAGAAATTTGAACTGAATTTATTTTTGACCCCAATTCTACAGCCTTTAACTAATCATATCATTTACTGTACTTTTAACAAGCAATTATATTGAATAAATTTTCTTTTAGCTGTGGAAAGTGTTTTGCCGGGGTTATCTGGTATTACACATCCCAGTGACGTCCTCGATATGCCTGTTGATCCTAATGAACCTACTTACTGTTTGTGTCATCAAGTGTCGTATGGTGAAATGATTGGATGTGACAACCCCGATGTAAGTATATTTTTGTTTTACTTTTTATTATGTGAAGAATGTCAACTTTGAAAACAATTTATAAGAAATAATGTGCTCGAGTACTTTTCAGTTTAAAAAATAGCATCAACAGTTATTAAAAATAAAATGAAATAGAATTATACCAACACTTTTTTTATTTTTCTCTTAATCTATTACGTCTTTAAAAAATGCTTCACAAAAGATTTTAGTAATAGTTATGCATAAGAAATTTTTGCTTGATTAATTTAAGGGTATTATACATTATATAAATGTGATCTAGTTTTTCCCCTGGCGATGTTTAAGGGGAAGTATTTAATATTATGTAATTTAGTGGTAAAGACTATTCTCGTGGTCTAGTTTTCTCAGCAACTCAGAATGTGCTACGTAGAAGCAAGTGTGTACAAGTTGGAAAGAATGAGCCGTCATGGTTCATTCTGAATGTGACTACCTTGCCTTGAAGTACTGTGTGAGTGCTTTATAAAATAGTGTGGTTGAGTTTACCCGTTAATTCATGCCTTTCGCAGATATCGTAGCTTATATTATCTGTGTTGCCTGTTTAATGTTGTAGGAAGTGGCAACAAACTCTGCCACTGAATTTGGCATAAAAAAGGATTGAGAATCCATGTGTAAGATAAGCCTAAGAAGATAAACAATAATCGTCAGTGAATGTTTATTTTGTTTAGTGAATATAGTAAATGGCGCTCAACGTGTTACCATTGTTATAATAAACAAAAGTTACAGTACTTAATTGTGACTCGCCTAAAGGACATAATAGGTTTCTCAGAAATTACAACGAACTAGTTAATTGGCATATTAATTTTGTAAAGCAACTTAAATAGATCGCTTAGAATTTCTGTGAAACCTATTACGCTCTCTAGGCGAGCCGCAATGTACTACTGTGCCTTTTGTTTGTATTATAACAAGTCTAAATCCTTTCTAACTTTGTATGCTTTTACGCCCTCTAGACGAGCTGCGATTAACTACTATACCTTTTGTTTGTATTATAACAAGTCTAAGTCCTTTCTAACTTTGTATGCTTAGCCTTCTTTTATTTATTTTCTTCATTCCCCTTACCAATACTATTTTCTATTATCTTTACTTAAGTCCTTTACCTTACTTTACACTTTCAGTTTACTTGGGTTTTTATTTTTGTCACTTTTCTATGCATAGGTGTTTCACCCATGAGATCTAATTTCCAATATTTTTATATCGTACAGCAACATATTCAATTATCAACCTCACGGGGATTTTTTCTTTCAAACCATTTTCTAAATTTTTGTTCTGGAAATTAACACTGTATGTTATGTATTAAGAGCGGACTGTAAGGGTTGGTACACTTGATAATTGTGGGTAAAATAGGTAAAACAGAAATAAGAGGAAGTTATAAAATCTGTGGTACTCACCAGCACAATACTGTGCATAACTAACGAAGGCAGTGTGTAAGCAGCTCGGGCTAGGCAGTATGCAGTAGAGTTCCGGCAATCGGCACGGGATCCTGTTCTTCCACACACTTACACGTATACGTTTCAATAGTCAATGACATTATACACTGCACTTTGCACACGTGCTTGAAGTATTTGACCACATTTTATAGAAAGGGAATGGAACAACAACAATACGAATTTAATTCTAATTGCAATCGCAAGCACTATAAGTATGATCTTAACATTTCTACACATTTCCTATCTTTACTATTTCTTTGAAGTTTTTTTTTAATATTGTTTGTATTTCTTTTTTCGTCGAACCTTCTATGTGTGACAAACTGGTTTTCTGTTTTATAGTCTTTCATTCTGTCTTTTAGTATACAGATTGTTAACTTTTGAACCGTTTGCCATGTATGCCAAAGTAAAATAAATTCAAATAGGAAATATTTGTTTACGGAGGAAAGAATCGTTAATGCTGATAAATTTTGAGTTACCCAGAAGAGGCAGTAGTCCTGTAACAAATTAAGTGTGAACCGACTAGTTAAATGGTGTGGAAGTGGAATCTCCTATATAAATAAATTGTAAAGTGAAAAACATATAACCGGCAAATAAAATTATCAAGCTATGCTACTAAAAACACACTGAAAGTCTTTCAATACTGTCATCATTTATGGGTGCCAATTTATCTGGTTTATTAATCATCTTCAGGAAGATTAGAATTCCAGGGGTCCTAATTAAGTCGGTCTCCTAGTGCCACGGAATTCCTTTTACAATTAATCTATATTTTGAATAAAGAAAAAACATTTCCCTCAATAAGTCACCTAAAGCTATTTTAATATAGTATCATATCATTATTCGTGTAAACAGGTACACATGCAAAAAATTTAAATTACATAAATCAAATCACTTTTGATTGGTCATACCATTTACTATTCATCTATAACAATTTAACTACATCCCCTACCTTCCAAATTAAATTCTAATGTCCAAGCTTTGTAAATCTAATAAAGTTAACACTATAACCTACAAGATTAGTGGACGTTTTATAATCTCATCAATGTCTAGCTTAGCAGGTTTCATAAATACAAGCCACCAATATAACGAAAAAAGTACTTTATAAATAGCTACTACACTTACAGTTGAATGCCAGGTTAAATAAGGCTTTCCGTTTTGTCAGGCTCGAGTCTATGTTGCAAAAGGATCATTTAATTTCGAACAAAGTTGGTTTGGAGTCGAACTGTCCAAATTCAATATCAGGCAAAACTATATTATTTGTAAAAGTGCTACTCTTTCAAATAGTTTAATTTGTTATCATAACCAATATGTGAGATGGTACTAAACCATTAGATAGTGTTTATTTTATTTTGATAGTACTTATATAAAATACGGTTACATACTAATTGTGACTTTCATTTGACTATGTTTAAGAGCGTATTAATATAATGAAAGAAGTAATTCATAATCGATAAACAACAAAAATAATCCAAAGAATCCATTTCCTGGGGTTTGAATACACTTACTGTGTTTTTTTAAAGTCTCTATCATTTACTTTAAATCATAGAATAGTGCTGTACCACCATTTCATTGTTTTAAAAATAAATAAAGTGCCACAAGGTTCTTCGACTTTTTTTTATCAATAATAACCTTTCACATGTTTTCTCATCACCGGCTCTTGAATAATTAATTGTTTTCGTCCGCTGTAGCTTCCATCCTTTTTCCCATTCCTATATCTACGAGGTATATGTCATTATATTACAGTCCTCATAACGAAAGCGGTGTAGTGGTATGTGTGTGACTACTACACCCAAGGTCCCGGGTTCGAATCCCGACACGTTCTGCTTGAAAAATGTTAGGCCAGCATTTTTCACAAAAATACACCCTTGTTCGGATGAGAGGTAAAATTGAGGTCTCGTGTGTGAGTGTTGTCACGCACATTAAAGATCCCTACCTTGCTTGGAACAGCAAGGGTTCGGCAAAATTTCAAATTTTCCAGGTAAAGAAAACTCACTTCCTGGCCAATGCAGTACCTTCGGGTAGAGCATTGGAAAATCACATGTAAAGTCCTCATAACGAACTGAATGGTATCACGTGAAACAATATGTGGTTTTTATATGGTTTATGGTTTGGTGCGTGATTAGTGTTATTGTATCCCTTAAACAATCCTGCAATTGAGTACACTGTAACCTTTAACATTGTATTGTGTTTTATTATTATCGGCCGAGATAATTTGTAATCTGATGTTTGTGAACTCCACTAGTCATTTTCTCTATCTATGTAATTAACTACATTGTAATAACAGTACCTTCAGCTTATCTTGTTGCATTGTAAACGAAAACTACAATTTGTTTTGGTGTTTTTTAAATTGAATTATTTCTAGTGTGAGGTGTAAAATGCTTTTCTATCTTTCAGTTATTTGTATGGAAACCTAAAAAGCCCGTTATTATTTAATCATTAATTATTCTAAAAGCTTCCTTAATCTAACGCTATTGCATTCATCATCATCATTAGGTCTTCAGTCCTGGAACTGGTTAGACGCGTACCATCATTGTTTCCGATTCTGAACTAACCTACAGATTTCCCTGAAATTTGCACAGTCTGCATCTATCACTATCTGATCTAGGTCTACATCTATCTCTTTTTCCCTATCTCTGCTTGTAATAAATCCCATACTATTCCCCAAAAATGCCTTAGAACGTATTCTGCCCTTCTATTTCTCTTATCTTTTTCCTCAGATATCCTTGTTCCCCTACTATTTCTATAACCTATTTGTTATTATCTTTGTCTGTCCATGCTATCGTCCTCATACATCTGAAGCACAGCATTTCAAAAGACTGCTACCGTTTTTCTGTCTGTGTTTCAGACTGCTCGTATTTCATAGGCATACTGTGCTTTGCTCCACACATATGCTTCCTACAATTTTCCTCTTTTTCTATGTTTGTTGTCTTTCATAATAGGCACTGTTCTTTCTTGTTAGATGAAGTTCGGTCACCTTCTATTGTTTTACAATTATATGCCCTATTTCTCCGACCTTCAGTGGTTGTGAAGGGAGGTAAGCAGTCTATGGCTGACAAGTTCCTCCAACACTTAACCACTTACCGATTGAACATTTACTGATTTAATATTTTTTCCAATATATCTTTTCGCATAGTCAACATTAGTTGCAGATATTTCGTAACTAACAACTAGTTGTTTATACTAATCATCAGATTTATCTGCGCTTATTTTTTCGTCATTAGGTTTTCTGTCTCAAAACTGGTTGGACACGTACCTGCACTTATTTATATTCTGAGCTAGCCTACATAGTTCCCTGAAATTCTCACACAGCATGTGTATACAGCTCGTTCCCCTTCTATTGTTTTCTAATTTTATGCCCTATTTCACCGAGATTCAGTGAAGGGGGTTAAGCAACCTGTGGCTACCAAGAACCCCCAACACTAAGACATTTGCCGAAATAATGGTTTTCCAGTAAATCTTTTCACACACTTAACATTATTCGAGAATATTGCCCAAACAATTCTTGTAGTTACTTATAATAATCATCATGTTTAAGCACAGTTATTTTTTCGTCATTAGTTTATCCATCTTGGGATTGGTTTGAAGTACCTCCATTGATTTCTATTCTGGGCTAGCCTACACATCTCCCTGAAACCCCTACAGCCTACATAGTTTACTATCTGTGTGCAGTAGTCTAACCTAGGTCTGTCTCTTCTTCTCTTTTTTCCTATCTCTGCTTCTAATATATTCCGCACTATTCCTTCATGCCGTAGTATGTGGCCTATCATCCTATCTCTTCTATTTTTTACCGTTTTCCACATATTTCTTTCTTCCCCTACCATTTTTAGTATCTCTTCGTTCTCAACTTTGTCTGTCCATGATATCTCCATCATACGTCTGTAACACCACATTTCAAAGGCTTCTACCTTTTTCTTGTCCGCTTCTCCTACTGTCCAGGCTTCACAGCCGTACAGTGCTGTGTTCCACACATATGTTTCAAGCAATCTTTTTCTTGTTTCTATGTTTGTGGTCTTTGAGCACAGTAGATGCTTTTTCTTGTTAAATGTAGCACGACCTTGTGCTAATCTTTGTTTTATATCTTTTGTGCTTTTCCCATCTTGCGTTATTTGGCTTCCTAGGTAGCAGAAATCCTTAACCTCTTGTAAGTTTGTGTTACATACTTGTATTCTTGTTTTTGATTTATTTTCCCCACCTTTGCATACTAGAATTTTAGTTTTAGTTTTGTTAATTTTCATACCGTATCCCTCTGTTAGAACCCTTTCCATTTCATTAAGAGCAGCTTCTAACTCTTCCTTGCTAGATGCTAATACCACTATATCATCTGCAAATCTAAGCATATCAATTTTTTGTCCCTGCATAGTAATTCCAAATGTCTTCCTGCATTTGACAGTATTCATTGCCTCTTCTATGTACAAGTTAAAAATTGATGGGGATAGGGCACATCCCTGTCTCACCCTTTTCCTAATGTTTACTTCTCTACGTTCCTGCTCTAATTCTATTACTGCTCTTTGCTCTTTGTGTAAGCTATGTACTATTCGTCTATTCCTATAACTCACTCCAATCTTTTTGAGTATTTCAAACATTTTTTCCATTTTACATTGTCGAATGCTTTTTCTAGATCTACAAACCCTATATACACGCTTTCCTCTTTTTCTATTGTTTTCTCCATTATCACTCTCGGAGCTAAAATAGCCTCCCGTGTTCTCCTGTTTTGCCTAAACCAAATTGGTCTTCTGCTAGTATGTTTTCTGCCCGTTTTTCCATTCGTCTTTGCACAATTCTAGTTAATATTTTTGTCACGTGTGCTGTCAAACTTATTGTTCGAAAATTTTCACATCTATTCGCGCCTTTCTTTTTTGGTATAGTTACTATGATGCTACGTTTGAAATCTTTGGGTATCTCGCCTGTCTCATACATAGAGCTTACAAGTTGGAAGAGACGTTCTATTACTGCTTGTCCAGCGGCTTTTAGAGTTTCTGCTTGCACCTTATCTTTCAGACTCTTTAATGCTAATTCAAACTCATCTCTAAGTATAGGATATCCCAAGTCATCATTTTCAATGTCTGATTCCTGTTCTAATGCAGTTAATTCCTCTCCTGCATATAAATTCCCTATATATTCTTGCCGTCTACCCAGTTTCTCTACGTTTTCTATGATAAAGTTTCCTTGTGCGTCCCTTATATTTTTGCTATACGGTTTTATATCCCTAAAATTTATTCTAATTAATTTGTATGCTTCGTCTGTCTTTCCTATTTCCATCTTCGTTTGTACCTCTTTGCACTTTTCATCAATCCATTGTTCTTTAGCTTTCCTGCATTTTTGAATAATTTCCCATTTTATGGCTTTGTATCTCTGTTTTCCTCTTAAGTTTCTTTGAGAATTAAACCACTCATAGTTTTTAAAATGATCTTTATTTACGTTTCGATCCATGACCTAGGATCGTTGTCAAAATAATAAAAACTTCAAGTTTGACGTTTATGACATAAATTGAAGGTTACTTTGATTTATTGATGTTTGAAATATTTGGTTTGAGTACACTAAGCAAAAATTTTTAAAGTTTAAAAGAATGATTGCCTTCAATTTGTGTTGCGACCTGGGATCGACTTTCCTAAGGTAGCCAATACGCTTAACGTGAAATCAGCTGATTAATTTTTATTGGTGAATTTTATATAAATTCAATAATTTGGGAAACATTTCTTAACATGTTTCTATTTATACAATTGAGAGATTTCTAATTTTATGTCTTATTTTACCGAGATTCAGTGAAGGGGGTTAAGCAACCTGTGGCTACCAAGATCCCCCAACATTTATAATTTGCGAAATAATGGTTTTCTAGTTAATATGCTTATTGTTATGTAATTAGTTATTGTATGTATAAATAGAAATCATGTATGTAGGCTGTATTTCATGTTAATATCGCAAGGAAAACCCAGGAAAAACTTGCAATGCTACCTAGATATTGTGGGCATTTGATCTTCATTTGTTATTTCATTTGTTATTTCTTTTAGTAATGGAATCCATTGTTTACTGAAAGTCACGGATTCGTTTGCAACTCAGTTATTTTTATGTAGTGTAATATAGGCAGCTTCTTTGATTTTGCGTTTTTGGTGGTTTTCTTCTTTGTCGATAATTTTTGCATCTTCCCATTTTATTTTATGACTGGAGTCCCATGCATGTTGGCAAATCATGGATTTTTCAAATTTTCTATTTTTTATATATGATTTATGTTCTCTTAATCGAACTTCAAATGGTCTGGAACTTTCCCCTATATAAAACTTATTACATTCGCACGGTATTTTGTAGATACAGTTTTTTGAACTTTGTATTGCGTTTTTGGGTTTTGTTTTTGTTAATTGTGCTCTTAGTGTATTGTTGGTTCTAAATACTGTTTTAATTCTAAATTTGTTTCCCATTCTTTGAATTTTTTCGGAGAATCCTTTTATGTATGGTATTGAGAGCATTTTGTGGTGTGTATCGTTGTTTTGTTTTCTTTTCTTTATTTTTAGGGTTTCTATTCATTTCTTTCTCTATTATTCTTTTAGGATATTTGTTTTTATTAATGTACATCTGATTAGGTCTTTCTCTTTCTTTAAAATTTCTTCGCTTGATGATATTAATTTTGCTCTATCATACATGGTTTTGATAATTCCTCGTTTGACACATTGTGGGTGGTTTGAATCAAGTTTAAGTATCTGTTTGTGTGCCTTGGTTTTCTATATACCGATGTATTAATTGTTGTATCGTTTTTGCTAACTAGAATATCTAAAACGGAAGTTTTCCTTGTTGTTCTAATTCATATGTGAATTTAATAATTGGTTCTATTTCGTTAATTGACTGTACAAAGTTTTTAATTAATTCTATATTATGAGGCCAAATAGCATAAACATCATCAACGTATCTCCACCAGATCAGTGGTTTCAATTCTTGTGTGAATATCGCATCTTTTTCGAATACCTCCATGAATATATTACTAAAGATTGGCGATAGTGGACTTCCCATTGCCATTCCGAAGCTTTGTTTGTAAAATTGATCATTTATTTGAAAATATGTGGTATTTACGCATAAACCAAGTAATTCCATAATCGATGATATATTTAGTTTGGTTCTTTCTTTAAGATTGCCATCTTTTTCTAGTTTGTTTTTTATAATATTAAGCGTTTTGTTTATAGGGACATTTGTGAAGAGATTTACTACGTCAAAGGTAATGAATAAGATAACGGTATTAAGCTTTAGTTATTATTTGAGATGCTCGATAAGATAACGCGATATTAAGTAAAAGTGATTATAAGAGATAGTAGGTAACATGAATTTAAACAGAAGTTATTACTAAAGATAACCGGTAAGATAACGCGAAATAACTCGAAGTTATTCCTAACGGTAGTCGGTAAGATAACAAGAAATTAAACCAAAATTATTACTAACGGTAATCGGTAAGATAACGATACTGAACTAAGGTTATTACTAAAGTAATCAGTAAGATAACGATATTAAAACTAAGGGTATTGTCAAAGATAATAAAGAAGACAAAGATATTGGCCTAGTTATTACCCAAGACAATGATAACAACAAAAGAGTGGCTCCAGTAGAGCCGTTTAAATGGGATTAACCCGTGCCCTCTAAAAAGAGAGACCCGTGAAGCAGGTCCGTTCACACGAACAGCACGGGGGACCGGCAAAGATATTTGGGTGCATTCCTGCACCCAGCGTTGATCGATATCGGTGAAACTATCACCCGATATCCACACGGTATATAAGATATACACATTCACTCACACATTCACACACTCATACATACCTTCACTGCCAGAGCCCATGCACTGACAGCGGCACCGCATGACCCCACGAAAGATTCGCAGAGACATGGTCCAGGTGTCTGTGGAAACCTCCCGCGCAACGACACGGTGACTAACAGAAATGAAAAGGCAGTAGAAATAGGAAAGGTAAAAAGAAGGAGGTTGGTTTTTTTGGAGTGCATAAGAGGCACCTCCAGGTAGAAGAACGTAGAGGAAGGGCTCGCATTGAGCAAAAGCGACAGAGGGAAAGGTGGATAGCAAAGCGCTACTCAACCAACCAGTGTGGTCAGTAGCTCGGAATGAGGGAACATCATTCTTATATGGCAGACGGGTGTTCCGGGACAAGAACAGGTCCACCGAAAGAAGAATAAGGCATAGCGGAGATAGCGGGTTAAGAAAAAGTATACTTTTTGGACAAGCGTCTGAGAGAAGGTAGAGAGTTGTCCCTATAAAACACAGCGCAGTCTGAAGGACCACCTGCGATATTAATCCGACAAGATAAGGTATAACATATGTTAATATTCACTAGGCTCCTAAGAGAACTAGTGCGATCATTTTCCTAACGAGTGCTTCGACTACGATAAGAAAATCAGACAAAGGTAGACACGACAACTTAAAAGTATCGTTACAGATACAGACACACAAAAACAAACTGTTTTAAGGTAGTTGCTCAAAACGGTAGCACCCTAAACACACAAAAATGCCCAATTATAAGCAGTTAAATACAGATACACTGTCCCCATATGCCAAAACAACCGAGAATTTAATAAGATAACAATAAGAAGCCATAGCACCTCACCACAGTTCAATAAAAACAACGAAAAAATGTTTATAAGTTATGTTGATTTAGTAGTAAAAGAAAGAAATAATGATGTAGTATAATGTAGGCGACTGCAATAATTCAGAAGAAAAACACACGGAATAGGTAGTCCTAGTTTTTGCAACTGCGAATATGAACTATTTCTTACAATGGCATAGGCCGCGTCTCCTATGTGAGTCCAAGGAAGAAAGCATTCACTCAACATCAGCTAAAACCAATCATAAAAATTCAATGAGTTATTACAACCAAAGTTACGACAATTACCACACAATTAAACCATATAAGAGAAATACTAAAGACCGAACAGTATGTAGTAGGAAAAGTTGAAGGGTTAATTAAATGAAACGACAGAGTTATATTGGGAGGTGTAGAGAATGAAGTGATATATAAGTAACGATATGGTCAAGGAAAAGTCAACCAGAAGTAAAGGGTTTAAGGTAAATGAGTTAAATGTATAAAACGTAGGTGTATAAGAGAAGGACTAAGTAATTAAAGATACTAATTGATGGTGAAAACAAAAAAATATTAGGTAAATGGTGAGGAGCATGGAACGTGAAAAACTTAAGTAGCATTTGGGTCGGCAGAGAATGGCTTAAGGTCTTTAATATGCCACCTGCCTTGGCGTTTTCCTTCAGCATCCTGAAGTTCGTAGATAAGGGGACTAATGACACGAGTGACCTTACAAAGAATGAATTTAGGGGCTAATTTTGAAGAGAATTTCTTAGATGCATCCGATAAGACATAGTTCTTCTTCCAAACTTGTTCGCCCTTGGCGAAGGAAATATTTCGTTTACGTAGATTATAGTGGTCCTTACTCTTTTCGTAAGCTTTTAACAAATTTTTTCTAACGTCGTTAAAGATAGAAGGTAATGACTGTTGGTCCTTGTCGCAACGTACTTTATCGTCAAATTCAATTACGTTAGTATCGTCAGGCACTAAACCATAGTAACTCCCATCGATTGGGGTATATCTTCCAAAAACGAGAAATGACGGAGTGAATTGGGTTGCTTCGTGTTTAGATGTACGCAAAGCTTGCGCAATTTCAAAGATATGTTCATCCCATGTAGTATGGTCTGAATTAATATAGGAAGAGATAGCGGTAATTAAGACTCGATTTACTCTTTCGGTAGGGTTTACTTGGGGGTGATATTTTGCGTTAAACCAAATTTTTTGTACTTTGTAACTTTTAACGAAATTCTGAAAATCTTTAGAGATAAATTGTGCACCATTGTCACAAAGAATAATCTGTGGGACACCAAAGATAAGAAAGACATTTTGTTCTAGGAATTTAATTATAGCTGCGGATGTAGCTTTACGTAAGGGTTGCACCATAACAAATTTAGAAAACCAATCGGTAACCACTAAAAGATATTGATTACCTCTTTTTGATCGAGGGAGAGGTCCTAATAAGTCAAGCGATATTAATTGAAAGGGATAAGATACACGCTTAAAGTTACCCATTAAACCGGGACGAGCATCTTGTGAACTCTTATGGGAACCACAAATTTTGCAGCTCTTAATGTAGCGACAAACAGATTGCTTAAGTGTGGGCCAGTAATATAATTCAGATATTTTAGCGAGAGTTTTTATAACACCAAGGTGTGCCGCTATGGGATCATCGTGACATAATTTGAGCACCTCACTGCGGTTTGCAGTGGGCACGACCAGTTTCCATTCAGGTATATTCGATATTTTATGTGGGGTCGAAGATACAAATTTATATAGTCTATTATTAGTTACACGAAAGGTAGGGAATTTGTCGGGGTTATCAGAAACTTTTTTAATCATATTGAGGTACCAGGTATCCAGAATTAAATTTGGAAGGTTAAGAGAAACGACATCACGAGATAAGGCATCAGGTACGATATTTAATTTGCCAGGCCTATGCCTAACATCGAAAGTAAATTGAGATATACGCAAGTTCCATCTTGCCAAACGACCTGCGGGCTGTTTCAAGTTATTAAGCCACGTGAGAGCTGCACAATCAGTGATTACGGTAAAGTGTGTACCTTCGACATATCCTCTAAATTTCTCGATGCCAAAGATAACGCCCAATAGTTCTCGTTCGGTAGCAGAGTATTTTGTTCGGCAGAAGTTAAGGCACGGCTCGCATAGGCGATTGGATGTTCTAAACCATTGTTTACCTGGAATAACATTGCACCTAACCCAGTAAGTGAAGCATCGGTTTGTATAAAAAACTTATCATCGAAATTTGGAGAGATTAAGATAGGTGCTGAAGTGATTAATGTTTTAATTTGTTCGAAAGCCTGTTGGGATTCTAAATTCCACTCAATAGTTTGGGATTTCTTTTTATTTTTAATCAAAGCGGTAATGGGTGCGGATATAGTTGAAAGATTGGGTAGAAAAATGCGATAATAGCTAATCATTCCAATTAAACGTTTGATTTCGGTAACAGTTTTAGGTGTTTTAAATTTAGTAATAGCATCGACTTTAGCAGGATCTGCTCGTAAGCCTGTCCCATCGATAATAAAACCAAGAAATGTGAGAGATGAACGACAAAATTGAGACTTTTCCCAGTTTATCTTAAAACCTGCTGCGTTTAAACGTTCCGCAACCTCATTTAATGTAGCGATATGTTCATCAAAGGAACTTGAGATAACTAAGATATCATCTAAAAATACAAAGGCACGTTCTTGATGTAAGATAGGACCTAGCGTTTGATCCATAGTACGTTGTAAAGTTTGTGGAGCGTTACAGAGACCAAATGGCAAAAAATTATATTCGAAAAGACCTCGGCCTGGAACACAAAAAGCAGTTTTTTGACGAGAAGATAAGTCGAGAGGTATCTTATAAAAAGCTTGTCTAAGATCGATAGATGAGATAAATTTTGCGTTTCGAAGCCGGCTTAAAATCGAGTCAGTTCTAGGTAGAGGGTAAGCGTCAGAAACAGTCACAGAATTCAACTTTCTGCCATCAAAACAGACACGCCATTCGTCATTCTTCTTCCGAACTAGTAATACGGGAGAGGTCCACGGTGAATTTGAGGGAGAGATAACACCAGATTCTAACATTTTGTCTATTTCAGCATGTAAATGCTTTTGTAATGCAGGCGATAAGGGATATTGACATTGCTTAAAGGGAAGGGCATCACCTGTAGAGATAACGTGTGTTGCAGTTGTAACGCAACCAAGTTCGGATGTATTAAGTTTGCGAAATTTGTCGATTGTAGCGTTAAGAGTTATATTTTGGGAATCAGTAAGAGAAATTTTGTTAGATATTCCTGTAGATGCACAAGAGTTCGTTTTAAGAGAGGTTTGCCATGAAAAATCCTGAAAATAAAGTGACAGATTAAAAAGTTTACAGAAATCAACGCCTAGTAGAAAAGGATATGCTAATGCAGGGACAATCAAAAATAAAACGTCACGTTCAAGAGATTCTACTCGAATTTTTAACTTAAGGGAACCAGTTACATGTATTTGATTATCGTCAGCTAAATTTATGGAAGTTTTTTCGGGAATAATTTGAATTTTGATATTTTGTTGAGATAATTGATGTAAACCTTCGTTATTTATAAGAGAACATGAAGAACCTGTATCCAATAACGCAACTACATTTAAGGATCCAATTGAGATAGATAAGTGTGGACGGTTATCGAATGGTTTTTTAACAAGTTGTGAAACGGCAGCAGTCTTTTTATGGTAAAAGGAATTGACGGTTTGTAACCACTTACACCACTCGGCTGGAGTAGTATAGCATAATTCCTCTAATAAAGGTAAGGCATTTTGTACATTAATAGTAGCGGTATTATTATTAGATAAATTTAATGACGGTACAACGTTAGTAGTAGTTTTATAATTTGAATTTATTGACGTCTGGGTCCGTTGAATGATTGGTGTTGAGGGCGATTTTGGATCCTTGGGATATTCACACCCTGATTTGAAATATCTCGACGGGAGTTTCCCGATACTTTAGGATTGCAGTTGGTGCAGTTAGATTTGTAGATATTTGAGCGACCACAACCATAACAAAAAATATTTCTAGGGTATGTGCAGACATTATAGTTATGTCCACTTCGCTTGCAGTTCCAACAGGTAAGTGAGTTATTAGTAACGGTAGAAGGAACGTTAAGTGTAGATACTTTACGGGAAGCTCGAACTTGGCAAGCTAAATCAGGTTCTAAAAGACCAGATAGTTTCTCGGGTGGTGGCCGATATTTGTTAATCCGTAACTTCACTTCCTGCAGAGAACGACATAGGTCTTTAAAGTGGGCTAACGAAGAGACTTGCTGCAATGCTAAACGTTCAGAGAAGTAGGGTTTAAATTTCTAAGTAATTGATCGATAATTTCGGGTTCTGAAGGTTTTTTGTCGAGTCTGCTATATAAAGCTTCTAATGAGGTAATAAAAGAAACAACATTTTCGTCAGGACCTTGGGTTCGGTTACGTATTTCGTTCCAAAGGTCGTTAATATAGCCATAAGGTAGGAAATCTCGTTTTAAACACGCAACTAACTCCTCCCAGGTAGAAATTTGGTCTCGTATGTTTCTGTACCATATTAATGCTGAGTTTGAGAACAAGTCACCTGCTGAGACAAATAGGTCCTGGTCGGTACACCCGAGAGATTTTGAAATCATTAATACGATCAAGAAAAGATGATAAAGAGACCTGCGAATCAAACCCTTCGAAAGTGAGACCCCATTTGTATACAGGTATAGATTTTCCTACAGGTTTAGGTTCGGCAAGCACAAGATTTGGAAAAGGTAACGATATATCTACGTCTGCATTAGGATTAAGTCTTTCAAGAACAATCCCTTCAAGCAATAATACTTCGGACAACAAACTTTGTCTAGCTTGAGTCGCTTGGGCATCGTCGTATGAAGATAATAATTCAACACGCTGTTTGACGTGCGTTATTCTCGAAGCCAATCTCCCTAACTCGATATCACTAGCACCAGGATCTGTTCTATTTATTATACCCGATATGTCATCTAAAGATAATTTAATTTCCGATACGTTAAGGGGCCAGTCGCCAACGGGTTTCTTTAAGATAGCAACGCCTTTGGTTTCCTGTGCCAAAATAGCCCTGAGCTGAGATCTCCTGTCATTTTGATTACTAGCTGCGATAATATTCCTACACTCCAGCTCGTAAATTAATTCCAGCGATTTTAAATGTGAAACATTCATGGTGAATAGAATATTCGAGACACTATATATATAAAATATGCGATATTAACGGAAATCAGGAAGTTTAACCACAAGGTTTTCTTGTAAAGTTATAATCCATAATGTAGTTTTTAGAATGTAACATAAAAGTTTCAAAAAACCTGTCTTCTAAAGTTAAGAAAACAACAAAAGTTATATTTTAATAGATAATCTTGTAATAACTGTATTTAAAAGTATCTAAACAAGATAAATGCTTAATAAGGGGATATATCCTTCATATGTTACAAAAAAAGCCCTCCAAAATAGAGAAACGCATCGGTAAGGTAAATTTTTTACAGATAAAACGAGGCTATTTAATGCAGCATTTTCAAAATATATTCCAGAGGTCAAATCGTTACGTTAAATGTTTTTTTAAACATAAGGTTTCTTTAAAAGCGAGTTTAAATATTAGTTAGATTGATTAAAACACTTTTTTATAAACAAACTAGAGAATCTTAGGTACCGTTTTTTTATTATATACGGCAAGGGTTATATTTTAGCTGATATAAGTTAAAAATGCAATTAAAATATTTATTGTACTTACTTGAAAAAGTAAGGTTATCCATAAATCCTTGGAGTTTATTTAGACACTACACACATTTTTTTTAAATAACTTGCACATATTTTAGGCAACTGTAGTTATCTTTATTTTAAAATTTCAATAAGGTAAATGAATTAACATTTTTTTGATAAAAGGTACAAATTATAATAACAAAGTGATCCTCTTCATTACAAACGCTAATCTGTCAATTGCTGCAAATTTTCTGGGGAATCTTTGCAAGGTACCAACTGAAATAAAACTTCACAGATATCTTAAGGGACATAGATAATAAAATTTATGGATATTAATTAGATGAAAAAACTTGTTTAATTATTAATTAATACATTCCATAGGCATACAGAAATCATAATACCACCTAAAAACACACGTTGGAGCGCTAATTGTTATATTAGAACGGTAGTTAAAATTAAAAGTTCGATAATTACAACACCGGTAGCGTGGTGTAAGAGACACTATCGGCAGTTGACAGCACTCAATCTTATACGGATTTAGGTGTGGTCTTCACCGATGATGTCATCAATATTACGCAATCCTACGTAAATTTATTACATTTTTAACACCAAGAATAAGGCATGCACAAATTAAGTAAAGGATTACTCACATCAGAACTCCTGCTTCTGCCTGAAATTGCACTCGGGCAGGCCTCTAACCACTCCAGTCGGGGCTCCTCCCGAAGGAATTAGAGATGAACGTCGACGCTAGCAAAAGCGTACGGAACGGCTCCGGCTAGCTAGGTAAACATGAGATCCTCCTCAGGCGTGAAGATCGGTAGTCCTCGGTGGCAGCAGATTCTTACCTATGTAGGGATTGGACAGGATAATAAGGTATGGAGGTAGACAAACAAACGATAATTAGGAAAGGACATACATAGGTAAACCCTAACGATACGTTACCAAAGACAATCACGTGCACTTCACTTCACGATACCCGGTAAAAGCCCCGTTCGCGCGAGAGAAGCGGAGATCTCCCCCTCTTGTCTCGTATTGCCCTATCCCTCTAGGGATAAGCACACTGCGCAAGCTCACTAGTATGACGTACGGAAGTACCGCCTAGTCCATTTAAAAATTCCCGCGTCTCGCGTATTTGAAAATATGGCAGGAAACTTCCGTATATCAAAAAACTTAACATAAATACAATGTTAAAGTGACCCTTGGCACGTAACAACATGCATGGGACTCCAGTCATAAAATAAAATGTGAAGATGCAAAAATTATCGACAAAGAAGAAAACCACCAAAAACGCAAAATCAAAGAAGCTGCCTATATAACCCTACATAAAAATAACTGAGTTGCAAACGAATCCGTGACTTTCAGTAAACAATGGATTCCATTACTAAAAGAAATAACAAATGAAGATCAAATGCCCACAATATCTAGGTAGCATTGCAAGTTTTTCCTGGGTTTTCCTTGCGATATTAACATGAAATACAGCCTACATACATGATTTCTATTTATACATACAATAACTAATTACATAACAATAAGCATATTAACTAGAAAACCATTATTTCGGCAAATTATAAATGTTGGGGGATCTTGGTAGCCACAGGTTGCTTAACCCCCTTCACTGAATCTCTGTAAAATAAGACATAAAATTAGAAATCTCTCAATTGTATAAATAGAACCATGTTAAGAAATGTTTCCCAAATTATTGAATTTATATAAAATTCACCAATAAAAATTAATCAGCTGATTTCACGTTAAGCGTATTGGCTACCTTAGGAAAGTCGATCCCAGGTCGCAACACAAATTGAAGGCAATCATTCTTTTAAACTTTAAAAATTTTTGCTTAGTGTACTCAAACCAAATATTTCAAACATCAATAAATCAAAGTAACCTTCAATTTATGTCATAAACGTCAAACTTGAAGTTTTTATTATTTTGACAACGATCCTAGGTCATGGATCGAAACGTAAATAAAGATCATTTTAAAAACTATGAGTGGTTTAATTCTCAAAGAAACTTAAGAAGAATGCTAAACAAACCACAACAAACATACAGGGAGTACTTACAACTCTGTTTTCCTGTTTAGTCTGATTTATTTTTGTATTTTCGTCTTCTATTAAATTCACGATATCCTTTGTTATCCATGTTTTCTTATTTTCTTTTTGTGTATGCTCCAGAATATCTCTGGTCGCCATGTCTATGCTGGATTTAATGTTATTCCATTCTGTTTCTAGTTCCTTAGTATCAGATATTTTCCCGATATCTTTGAGCAATTCATTTGACTTTTTTTCGAATCTTTGTTGAATATCTTTATCTTTTAGTCTCTCTAAGTCCAAGTGCCTTTTTCCGTTTATTTTTTTCACATTCTTAAATTTAAGTGCGGCCTTCATAATTATGATGTTGTGGTCAGTATCTATATCTCCTTCTGGGTAGCTTCTACAGTCTTTTACTTGATTCCTAAATCGTTGTCTAACAAGAATGTAATCTATTTGATATTTTCCTATATCTTCTGGCATCTTCCACGTATATCGTCTTCTAGCATAATGTTGAAATAATGTGTTTGTGATGATTAAATTGTTGTTGTCGCAAAATTCTACCAGCCTATTTTCTTCGTCGTTTCTCGTGCCTAAACCAAATAAACTTACTACCGCTCCTTCCCTACCCTCACGTACCACGGCATTAAAATCCCCCGTAATTATTAAATTTTTATGTCCTTTTACGTCTCTTAATATGTCTTCGATATCTTTGTAGATGGCTTCTACCTCTTCGTCACTGTAGCTAGAGGTGGGCATGCATACTTGTATTATTACTGTGTTTACCGGTTTAGATTCTAATCTAACCATGAGTACTCTTTCGTTCTTTTGCAAGTAATTTTCTACACGGTATTTATCTTTTTCTGCATAACTATCCCCACACCCAAATTTTCTTCCTCTGCTCCTGTATGAATTACCCTGAAGTCTCCACTCCAAAAATCCCTCGCCTCTGGCCACCGAACTTCGCTGATCCCTACTATGTCTAGTGATAACCTATTCATTTCGATTTTTAGGTACTCTAGCTTACCTACTTGCTTCATACTTCTAACATTCCATGCTCCGATTCACAGAATGTTCCCGACTCTTATTTTTAACTTTCCGATCGCATCCTCCGAAGTAGTCCCCTGCCGGAGATCCGAATGGGGGACTATTTTAACTCCGGAATCTTTTACCCCAGAGAATGCCATCATGTTTGTTACAATTTAAGTACGCTGTGTACTTGGGAGATAATGTGGTGGTTTCTTGTTGCCTTCCACATCACGGTAGTGTGTCTTAGACTACCATACCGACCCCTATGGTCTCTGCCATCTAAGTACTGAAAGAGCCGCTGCCCTCTTTCGGGGACCTGTCTTAGTCTGGTGCCTCACTAACGACTCTACTACTTTGGTTGGACCTGTAGTTTGCTTCTTTAACTCATTAGAACACGCAAGCCGTTTCACCTGTTCTAGTAATTTAGAACTTCGGTAAGGTGCAGGGTCCAATCGAAATGGGCTATTGCATTATAAAAATTTATTGTTTTCCTTGACGTTCAATTATACTGTAATAAATATTTTTATTTAATTTAAGATCTTTTTTATTTCCGATTCCAGTCCCATACTTCCGCTTCGATATTTTATGTAACTACCAGTTAAAGGAGATGCCCCTGATTACGCTTACTACTTAAATAGATTAACGTGTTTCTGTAAAACATGTATTTTTCCAACACTATAGAATGTAATCAGCGCATTTAAATTTAGTCAAAGTACCTCGATTTTTCTCTATGGTTTGATATAAAGCTTCAAATATAACTCTACTCGGTTAACTGCAAATTTTATTTTCTAAATAATATGCAAGTTTGAATAGCGTAATGTTCTACAATTATAGTCCTATTTATTTGCTGGTTTTGGTTATCTATTTTTACATTACAGCGACTTTGAAAGTGTTCTTTTGACATGTATTACTCAAATTTTCGAATCGCTTACCATCTCTTTTCCTAATTTCACGTCACCTTTGATCCTGTCTTTTGCCATGATAGCATGTGTTCTCTGCGGGATTAATATACTATTACTGCAAGAGCGATGCATATTTTTTTTTCATGGGAAGTGGATGTCTTGGGTGCATCGGCAAGTTCTTCCGTGCTTATCAATACTAGTAGATTCTTTTTGTAGCTCTTCGACGTAGGCCGAATTGTTTTTCTTTTATGTAGACTCTGGTTCAGATATGGCTGCAACATCATCAGTGAGCGAGGTCAACATGTGTTGCTTGTTCACCTTCACATATATATTTGCAAGATAAGTATCCCGCCATGTGGGTATGTTCCTTGGTTCCTTTTGTTGCACGCCAAGAAATTATTATTTATCGGCGTTTGATGTTGGTGTGGAACCAGACTACTAAATCCGTTGAAAAACTAGCTTCACTAGTACTTCTTGTTACTTTTTTTAAAAAAAAATACCTATTATAATTTGTTCAGCATTTAATACTTTTTTTTTACTTAACACACTGGCTTATAGGAAAGTATAAGCATTACTTTTTTATCAATTAGTCTTACATATTAAGCTACGAAATGTGCATTTTGTACCTCATATATTAAAATTGTCCGTAGAATATAATTTTTTTTAAATAGTAACTTTTTATTTATTTTCGTTTAAAATAGAAATTTTTATGTTTATTGTAAATAGAAAATCATTGGCGATGTACTTTTTGTGTATGTGAATCACCCTACTCTCCGTGTTTGTAGTTAGCCTGGTCTTTTTAAATTTCTTTTATCTTTTTAGACGTAATCGTGATTCGTGCGGGTCCTTACTTAATTGTCCTTTCTGTTTTTGTCTGAACCTATGCATTATTAACCTTACAAATTTTACTGTTACATCCTTTTTGAAGTTATTGACTTGAGTTACTTCAACTATGTGTCGATCAAAAATAACTTTTTGATTTTGTGTTTTAAGTTTATTACCTGAATTCTTTTTATAGAACTAAAAATTATGAAAGTGTCATGCTTAAATTACATTACTGTTTGTGAAAACATAATATCCATATTTATTCTGCCCGTTTAACATTAATTTCCTCCTTTTCCAACTGGTTTCTGTCTAACGTAACGTGAACACGTTACATATTTTAAGTATATATTCGTCGATGTTATGTTTAGTGAACACATAGGAGACTTTTTAATTTTTTCAGCTAGGCACAAAGTCGATAATCAATCTGTTATTTTAAATAAAATGTGCCTTATGTAATATCCCATTTTTGAATTATACCATCCATTCTAGGTATAAAACATGTAGCATAATTCTATATCTGAACCAAACTGTTTTTAAGATATCATTTATTTTTTTAAAATTTTGACTTCAGCAAAACACCCGGCCGCCTTTCAACCCAACCTCCACGTAAATTTAAGAAAATGCTAGAAGTAGTTGCCATAATTATTTTTTTTATTTCGACGCTCCAATAATTGCTACATATAACAGAAATCTTCAAGCAAAAATGACATTGTAATATTGTCATTTTGAAATTGCATTAGGACGTCCATTTTCACGATGCGGTTGAACCGAAGCATTTTGGAATATGAATTAGCTTAAAATGGTTTTGCAGTAGCATGGCCCTCTTTGCAGTTTTTTTTAGTAATACTACCTAAAAAAAGCACGTAGTTAAAGAAAATTGTAAAATAATTTCCACAGTTATCGGTTTTTTATTTGGACCCTTCATTAATTGCAACACTCTTTTCTGACGCAGTGGATATTTAAATACAAATATTAGAACAAAAACTTGTCTCTGCATTCTAAAGGAAATACACTTTCTTTAGTGAAACATACTTACCCTGTAAAACAGCAAAAAAAAGTTTGCTACGAGCATCGAACCTGTAGCAACGTGCATATTTCTCGGATTTGTTAATGCAGCACTATTTCACTTGACAAATATCACAATCCAGTTTGTTATGCAAAGTTCACGAACAATGCCTAAATTATGTTGACGACAAAAAGTTTATATTAGGTATTTTATAGCGTTTGAGGTTGAAAGTTATGAAAATAATTCTGTCATCTTAGATTTTGACAGTACCATTTCGACTACCTTTGATACAATTTTTGACAGTTTATAATTTAATTTTAGAAACTTTACGCACAAATGTTTAAAATCCCAATTAGTCCCACCTCTACCGTCTCAACTCCATAGCATAAATCGGAGCGAAAGCCGACTCAAGATTTATAGTTATTTGGTTGTAGGAAGTGTTGAAAACTATGTAACCATTCTAAGTTACAACAATTCTTGTTCAGTTAGCTCAAGTATTCTGTGTAATTTATTATTTTGTTGTTTCCTTGTTCTATTATCGAAACGCCTCACTTAGTACGAAGTAGCCTTTCATGTCTGTGAGATCGCTATTACATGAAAATTGCAAATTGACATTTTGACAGCGTAATTCTATTTCTGTTGTCATCCAAGTAATCTGGTACATTTTTGTACTCAAATTATGTGGAATTGTCTCTTGATGTTGTGAACTATGCGGACATTTTATGAAATCATAGACATGAAAACTTTTTTGCATAGTTCTTATCAGTATCTATAAATTGGATTGTACGGCCGTTTTTTCCTTTTTGAATCTGCAGCCAGATTTTGAATCTGTCAGTTGAAGTGTTCCACTCAGTACAAAGGTACTTGGTTGCCAAATAGAGTAGTATTACAAGTTGTGAAACAATACTGTGTATCCGCTATGGAGAATTTAGCATGGCATCTGTAACTTAACGACCTACGACAATACTTAGTTAAATGGTAAAATTGTTAGGAAACCTTCCCAATAAATACTCCCTGTATGTTTGTTGTGGTTTGTTTAGTATTCTTCTTAATCTTCTTTGGGTATTAAACCACTTATAGTTTTTAAAATTATCTTTATTAACGTTTCGATCCATAACCTAGGATCGTTTTCAAAATTATGGATCGAAACGTTAATAAAGATAATTTTAAAAACTATGAGTGGTTTAATACCCAAAGAAGATTAAGAAGAATAAAAAAAAACCTTCCCAATAATTTACGCCACTTACGAGGTTTTTTTTTCCTTTTGCAAGTGTTAGTTTCACAAGCAGTTTTGAGTTTCCTGTTTATAGGTTTCGTCCTTAACATCCTACCTTCAGTGAACAATCTTGTTGGTCCCAGACTCAAAGTTTGTTAAATTTTCAGGCGGTCTGCCTTTAGACAGGTATCACTGCAGCACCACGGACGAAATCATCCACATAGATTTAGATAATGATCAAGATGTAAAGTGGAACTATACAGACCATAAGAGATTTTAACCTTTATTCAGTGTATTTGATATTGAATTTGCTCTGTGTTGTTTTTGTGCTAAATTGGCGTGTTACTTGAATTAAATTTACTCTACCAAGAAGATGTAAATGTAAATAATGCACCAGCTAGCTTTCAGTGGTGAAAAGTGGGTTTTTTAAAAGCAAATACAAATCTTTTTAGAGATATACAAATTTCAACACGTTTACTTACACCTACCTGGAAAGGTCTTTGTGCTTTCTGTCTAATACAAAACCGTTGAGTGCCCACCCACCTGATTTGTCTCTCTATATGATGGGTGTTCTAAAGGACAATTTAAATGTTTTTTTTCTTTCTGAAACACATGTTGATAGAGCTTTGTGTATACTTTTCTCACCTACTAATTTAAACTAAACATAATAAAACTCCAAGTGGTTCACCTAACCTATATTATCCTATTATGAATATCACAGTATTTAACAAACACAACAAAACAAATAAACTAAAGTATCTTTAATTGGCCAAATATGCATATATCTAAGAGAAAAAGAACATCTTAAATTTATTCAGCTATAGTTGTCCAACCAATTTAACTGGTACATATAAACTTGTGCAAAAACAATTGTGTCTATACTAGAATTTCTTTATTATATTACGCTTTTAACTAATCATGCACCAATGTAAAAGTCCATAACACCAATAAATTTTATATAACCAATTATAAAATACACATCAGCATAAACATGTAGCAGGTCGAAAACAAAAATTCTAAGCTCTATGATCAGATACAAAGTTCAAGCGACCTTGCCGTCCTGGACAAAAATGGGGTTGTCTGTAATACACTAATCAAATTGGTGTTGAAGGAAAGCATCCACTACACATGTAACGGCAATTTTCTGAAATCCGCGATTATAGTTTTGCAATTTAATTTAATTTAGTACACTACAGAGCAACTCCAAATGGTACATATAACATTTAGTAAATCAAACAACAGTCAACTCTGTTGTTTGACATTTAAAAATTATGAGATTTAAAAGTACTAATGCTATTGTGAAACACATCATATTCATTAAAATAACAATTGTAACATTTTAATAATCTGTCAATAAATGCCTTGGTGCCATAATTATTATGATGATGACTAATGTGAAACAAGGTGTCACATCGGGTTTCTCTGTATGCAACTCTTAGCATAATCCTTGCCAATAAACTCGCACAATCAATATAAGTATGCACTACCTTATATATAAAAACTGCCAAAGATACCAAACGCCTGCATTCAAGAGTTGTAGTCCCACCATTTGGAGCCTAACATTTCTTGCAATATTAGCATGTGAAATCTGAAATTTGAACAAGTATTTTACAAATTTAGCTTGAACATTTTCTAGTTTGAGAATTGCACATCTGTGTGTAGGAAACCAAATAATGCTGTTATTTGCTGTTATATTGAGAACTTGTTTTACTCAATCCCGAGTTTCAAAATGATCTTCACTTGAATTACTCAACCTTTTCACCTGCTCAGCAATGGTTGCTAATCAATCCACTAACTGAATATGAAAGCTTGAATGAATCATTCCCTCTATTATGATCTGTCAGAATTTATAAGTTATAATGATTCTGGCGTTTATTCGATTTTACCTTGTTTACATGGTTTGTATGGCTCGAACTGTCTTAAAGTCAGGGTCAAAGGTTTCGGTACATGAGAGCAATTATACGTATTTCTACAGTTTTTATTCAAAACCTACAGCTGCGATATTGGTTGGTCAATATGTCTTAAATTTAATGCTGTTTTATGGGTTTCTGTCTCTTGATTTACAATGATTTTGATTTCTTTCAATTCTTGTGAGTGTTTACGAATACTTTCCTAGGCTTGGTAATTTACTGAAATGTGTAGGTATTTTTCTAATTTAATATGTCTACTACAATCCCAATCTTTATTGCTGTGTACTTTAATATTTGTCCAATTTTAAGGTATTTTTGTGCTGAAGCTCAATTATTTAAATTAATATATGTTCTATTTATGAATGTATTCTTAATTAATGCATTAGTGTTAGAAACGTACTAGGTATAAAAATATTCAGAGGTTATGTATAAATGATTTTCTTCTGTAAAGTGAGAGGTATAAAAATATCCAGGGATTTATGCATATTGAATTTTTTTGTAAAATGAGAGGTACAAAATTATTCAGGGATTTATGTATATTGTGAAAGTCCAAGCTATATCAAATAAGTTTGATTTAAAAGCACAAGCTGTATAAATCCCTCAAAAATATTGTATACAAATATTATAGATACTCAGGTGGCCGTATGCACCAACCAGTCGCGTTTCATATTGTAACAACTTTTTTAAAGTAAAGAAAAATGAAATATTTGCTAAAATTACTTATTTGCAATCCTAAAATAAGTGTTTGTATTCAATATAAATTTTTAGTCCTATATGAAAAACAATAAAGGATCCATTGTTTCCTATTATTTCTATCGCAAGGAGGTTAAATTCCATACTTCGTCGTAATAACAAAATTAAATACTTTGTGTTTGAAATCATGTTGTGAGCGTCAAGGTAATTGTTTAAAATAGCATTTTATCATTAGGAATTGTAAGTAAATAGGTTACTCTTCTCAAATATGTCTAGGTTTTTAAGTTGTTTCATAAACACGCCTTGTAGCTCGTTTTAGTTTGTTCAGCATCTGTCTTTATTGGCATAAATTCCATGTAGATAGGATTTTCCAGATGAAGTTTGCTATGTACCTAGATGTAGCCGGAAGAAAAGTAAATACCAGGCTAACTATCAAACACGGGGAGTGGGGGAGGTCTTCGCCTACATACCAAAAAGAAACAAAAAAAACACATTGCCCAGGATTATCTATCAACACATAAAAATAAATAGAGGATTCTGTACAAACAAGCAAAAAGAAAATAAATAAAGTATTATTATTTCAGAACAAACAATTATATTGTACGAACAATTTAGAAATTTAGATACGAAGTGCGCATCTCGTATTTCACACAAAATAAAATTAATCAGTAGTAAATAAACATGTGAGAGCTTTTGTCAAGCGTTTTTAAAATATCACCTAATACTTTTTGTAAAATAACTAATCAGTAGGAAAGATTTAACGTGTGGGAGCTTTTGTTAGACAGCTTTTAAATCGTATATAGTACCGTTTGTAAAATAAACCAATCAGTATAAAAGAGTAAGCGTATGTCTGTCCAACATTTTTAACAAAGGTACCTCACTTGCTTATCTAAGCGTGATTGAAACTGGAAAATCCGGGTTTTATCGGATAGTGCGCAGCCTTATTTCAACAAGTCTACATTGGAACAATAGAGAAACCCATTATATGCGGTAATAATGTATACCAAGATAACGGGTACCTAAACAGGATATAAACTATTTAATTGTAGCATAAACTTGTCGTTTCGAAATAAATAAGTTCAAAATGAAAATTTGTATAAAGCGTATTTATTATTAATTATGTTGCAGGATTTAACAGATTACCGGATACCTAAAACAAGGCATAGACTATTTAATTTATCGAATAAATTTTCGTTTTAAAAGCAAAATTGGAATGTAACAAGTTGTTTTTATAAACTGTTTTGATATTGTCATTTCCATTCCATTCTCCAAAGAGTTTGAAATGGTGTTGTTGATGCACAAAACCTAAGGACAAAAATACCACTTTTCCTGTCACCAAAATTGATCTGAAGTAGTTTGTTCTGTTAGCTGGAAATGGACCGGGAATATCAAGGAATACTTATGGACTGAACCTAGTTAAATTGTATACCACGGCAGAATAGTTCTGTAGGGGTGGCTATCTACGGCTTGCTATTAAGAGTGCGTGATTTATTTGCCGAATTTGTCATTGAATTTAAAAAATAAACGGTTGTATTAAACAACCTCCTTAAAAGTTGAAACATCAATACCCTCGCTAACCGAACTAGTAGAAAAAATTCCATCATTTCAGTCAATAGGATTCATAAAACAGTAATTATATTTGAAATTTTCAACTTCGAATATTGTGTTAAAAAAAGAACTTAAGTAAATTCTTCTTTAAAAATTTTGTAACAGTTACAGGTTTCTCATTTGAGAGAGACCGATCTAAAGAATTTTGTTAAAAGTTCCATTGTGTGATGATTTGTAACAAAACTAGTCCTGTATAAAATAGAAAAACCACTTAATATATCTCTTTTATAAATTAAAATTTAGCTAATTGAATATGTAAACGGAATGCCAGATATGACGCACCATGATTAAAATACTAAATATGTGAATGTATAACCTATCAAATCCTGTTTGAGTAATTAAAGCTAAAAGCCTGTGATAATATTTGATAACGTTAGTGAATACGAATTTTATAGACTTGTTGTGATTAAAATATTTATCTCTGGATAACAAAATAGATACGTTATTACGTTGGAAATGTTCTCGTGTCTTGTAATTTAAGAAGCACATACGTTAAAACATTTTTTGTTGAGAAAGATATCTAATTGATTGAAACATGATCTATCCGATATTTTGTCAAAATGTATTTATCCAAGGATTTAGGTAAAAGAATTTAGAATTAACAAACACGAAAGGGTTTTATGTATCTGCCCTTTAAAATTAATCAATATTTGTTAGATACAGTGGTGTCCAACTTAAGATTACATTTCGTTTAATTCGACTAAGTAAGGTCAACCCCGATCCACCAACTCTTCTTTGGGGGTAATAGCCAATTTAGTCGAGGGCATACATTTTTAGCCTTTCCATCTTCTAAGTATAAAACTTTATATCTTTAAATTGTGAAACTTAGTAGCAGTTGTAAAACTGTAGTAATATACAGTTGAAATAGAAACATTAGTCAGACTTCTGTTTCAATTGGATTTAGATTATGACTACCATGACATGAGAGGATAGTAAGAACGGCGGGGATAAATAGCAAATATAAATCACATTATTTTATATATATTTGACATATAATGCTCTCTTAATTAGCAACGGGAATAAAGGGTCCAATATAATGATCATTATTCGTTCATGTAAACTAATTAGAGAATAGTATTTGAATCACAGTTACTGTGAAAATTACTACAGCCATGGCTATCATTGAACAGTCCAATCCGTGCAGTTGAGTTGTTCTATTTATTCCTTCTTTATTTTGATTTAAAAATAGATAGCAACAATGACAATATTTAAAATTCCCTGCTTGAAATTCAAAAAATAATGGACCAAACGATGGCATTGTTATCAGAGAATTCCAAAGCTTGCTATGCGGATTTAATGCATTAAATTCTTAAATTAGGAATTGCCCAAAAGGGATGGGATCCTGTAACAAAATAAGGGTGCACCGGTCAACTACAGTGGTGCGTGAGTTGATTCCTATATAAACAATTAAAGAAATGGAACAAAAATCGAATAACTTACCAATTCACTAGGTGCAGTTTCAAGTTATATTACCAATAACCTTACATGTGATTTTCCAATGCTCCACCCGAAGGTACTACATTGGCCAGGAAGCGAGTTTTTGTTACCTGGAAAATTTTGAATTTTGCCGAACCCTTGCTGTTCCAAGCAAGGTAGGGATCTTTAACGTGCGTGACAACACTCACACACGGGACCTCCATTTTACCTCTCATCCGAACGAGGGTGTATTTTTGTGAAAAATGCTCGCCTAACATTTTTCAAGCGGACCGTGTCGGGATTTGAACCCGGGACCTTGGGCGTAGTAGTCACACACATACCACTACGCCACGGAGCCGCCTACATTACCAATAACACTTACCTTGAAAGGTTTTCAACATACTATAAATTATGGACTTCAACTCGTCTAGTTTAGTGTGAATGCCTTTGGACAATGAGTATTCCAGGGATTTTATTTACCTCGGCCTCCTGGTGGATTGGAGTTCTTTTTACAAAAATGCTACCCTATATGAAAACAACATGCATTACCTAAATGTATTTTAATGTCATTTTGTTATTCCTGTTAACAGATATACGTACAAAATTTTAAAGTTACTTATATCAATTTAAATATCAGTGACATAAAAATATTCTTCTAAACAAATACACACACGCACGCACGCACACGCCCACGCACACGCTCACACACACACACACACACAAACAGAATTGTAAAATTTCAGAATCTTCATATTCAATTAACAGTAACCTTGATGATTCTGTTATAATAATTTACAACTTGTCTCAAACTTTCAATTAAAATTGTAATGTCCTAATACTTTAAAACTATACAGTAATTACGAATGGACCTTGTATAATTTTATCAATATTGTACGAAAAAAACATGATGCATAAATGCCACAAAAAAACAATTGTTAATGAGCCATGGCATACAGTTATGCTTTCAGGTGGCTCAAGAATTCCATGGACCCAAGAGTAGATTAGTTTGTCATCGGGTGCCTATTTTCAATTTTTATTGCCTCGAACCAAACTATCCAAATCTGTTAGTGTTGTGGGTTCTGTCGAAAATCTGCAGGATCTCATCACGTTAATGCTCGTTTGTTAATTTATAACCAAAGGACTGTACTCGACTAATCTCAACGATCACCTTCACGTGTTTTTATTTATGGCTCGCAAATAATTAATTCATGGTTTTCCATTTATGCGTTTGAGAGCATGTCATTGCATAACATTCCTATCACATGAATCCAGCATCAACTCATATGGTTTCATTATGTGAAGATCATGTGACCACGGCTATTGCATTTTCTCATCAATCTGAAGAAATACATTGAAAATATTTTTACTTTGTATTGCATGATATGGTTAAATTATCTGTAACTAGGTGTCTGCGAATTTTATTAACTAGGCGTTTGTATTTTTTTTAAATATAGTTTTGCTATTGTCTGGAGTTAATTTGTATTATATTTACAGGTGTGTTTCTGTAATAGTAATTCTATTTTATTTTACTGAAATTTGTAGAAAGCTGTCTATGTTTTGGATAATTTTGGTGTGGAACATGCATACTCATAATTTCACTATTATAAATATCTTGTTTTCCCTTTTTGTGCTTTGAAATAATTTATAGACCCGAGTTAAATTCAAATAAGTATTCTACAGGAAAACTATGCTTTTGTGATTTTTAAGTTTATGGCCTGACTTTCGTTTAATAGATCTAAAAAGTTATTGAAATGTTGTCTAATCAGCACTATTATTCATCAGAAAATACAGGGTAACATCAATATTTTGTCCGTTTAAGATTACTATTTCCTTTTCTATCCAGTTTCTATTTAACGGAATGCCAACGTGATAAAGCTGTATATGATAAGTTTACAAAAATTTTACAAACTGGAAAGCGGACAAGAAAGCAACTTCATTTTTAGAAAATTTGCTTTTGGCTGGTGGATTTAGCAAAAAGATACAAATCGCCATCTCTCAGTTCTTTTATTTTCTGTTAAAATATATTTTATGAATAAAACGTATTGATTTAGAAAAATATGGAAAACTGCATGTTTTTTTTAAATGAAAATGTGAAGGATATCAAACAAAAAGTCTACTGGATTTTTGACCAAATAGTACATCACTAAGCGAGCTTTATGTTTTACGACTTTGCCATGTTCATCTCTTCACGCAGAACACCCATCTGCATTTGATCACTGAAGCTGGATTTTTATATGGAATTTCCAATCGTTCCGATTACTCTGACCTTCAAGCTTGTCTGTATTAGTGACAACAGTTCTTAATTGATCCATTTTGCTTTTTTACATTGCTACTAATTGGTAAAAAACATGCCTGGGCCCATAACCTGTTGGTATTTTATTTTGTTGAGTAGAGTTAAGGAACCAAAATTAGTTTTATTCAAGATAGAGTAACAGTTCTACCAAGATTATATTTATTTTATTTAACAGTCAAAAATAACAAAAACATTAAAAAATTAACGATTCTTGTATATTTTTCCACTGACATATTGATATCTCACTCTATAGTAGAAAAATACATTATGCAGACTATTCATCATTATAGACTATATAGCGAGTGTCATAGATGTACTTAAGACACATAATTCAGCAGCCCAGAACAATTTTATAGGCGCTACAGTGGTGCAAGAGTGTTCTTATGGAAAAATGTTAAAAATAATATGAATCTAAACATGTACAATTGAAATACAAAATTATTTTAAATTATACCTCTTATTTTGGAGAGCTTTACTAGTTGGTCAAAATTAAAGGGTGTCAAACTGTCTTGTGCTCACAATTCGTTTTAAATATTTGCTACCGGAAGATGGTTATTCTAGATAGGTCTCCGTACTTGCGATTTTCCTAAATCTCATCACCTCATGCTCGACCTTTATCTACCATATGTTAAAAACGTTTATTTATTTTTTTGATCTAATTAAGAAAATTTTCGAAATAAGGGCCTCTCCAAAATACGATTTCATCACTATGATAGCTGGATATCTTTTCACAATTATAATCTTTATCTGTCTTATAAATAATTTCAAATAAAAATGCATCTAAGCTTAAACTCTATTAATGGTAATTCCCGAAATGTACATACTTTAACCTAAGAAAATAAGAAACCTAATATAATCATCCAACTGGCAAGGCATTATTAACAAGCACTTCGTAAAAAAACATTTAGCTATAAATAATTTATCTTTCCATTGTTCTAGTTTCCTAGATTAGTTTATATGACATTTTAAATCCCATTTATTTGGAAATCTCTTAACAACAATACATAGAAAAACAGCCCAATATCAACTTCTGCTTTCGCCATTCCAATGTTCATTAAAAATACTAAATTCACATAAAGAAATTTTCCAGCAAATACATCCTACAATTAAAGCTTGCATTTAAATTAATATGCACATTTTAACATTTCAAAAATTTCAAACTTCTTTTCCTACAATCTTATGCTTAAATGGAAAGAAAGTGTTTTTGAACATTTTCTAATTTTCCAATATGCACCTGAAAATAAGGAGACCCGACGACACAAGAATATTTCAACTGAGACCTAACTAGTGAGACGTAAAGAGACTTGAGTGCCAGAATGTTAATGATTTAGTAATTAATGTGTTGCTCAAATGCGAAATGTGCAGAAAATATGACACATAGGTCCTTAATACTGTTGGTATTGTTAAGTAATGTATTTTTTATTTTATAAACTTGAGGTGTTTTTTGTTAAACCAAATGAAATTACATTTCGATGTGTTTAATACCAGTTTTTTTACTTCACACCAACTTACGAAGATGTCAATTTCTCTTTAAATTTGAAGGACACACTGTGGGGAAGAGACCTTACTATAAATTTTTATATCATCTGTGTACAGGAGAAATTCACATTTTTTGAAGCACCTACTAATGTCATTAATAAATATATTGAAAAGTCCCGGAGAAATATGGTTTCCCGGAGGAACGCCCAAGGTTACATTAATTGGTGATGACAGTGAGAGGCCAACAGATACAATTTGTTTCCTGTTATGTATGAAAGAGCTGATCCATTTTAATGTAGAGCCTTCGATACCAATTGCACAAAGTGTATCGATCATTAAACCATGGTCCTCCGAATTGAATGCTTTGACAAAGTCTGTATAGATAACATCTACACAAAACCCATTCTCTAATGCATTCACAATATATTCTTGATACTGCAGTAGGTTGGTGATAATTGAACGATCTTTTACAAAACCATGCTGATCCTTTATGGAAATGTGCTTGAAGTGCATTGACAAAATACATGTAATCAGTTTATCTAGAATAGGATTCACAGATGACATTTTCCAGATATCTGGACAAACACTATTCCTCAGTGACTTGTTATACACTATCCAGATTGGTTTAGATATAGCAAAAGAGCATTGAAACCAATGCGGGAATGTTATCAGGACCTGTAGGTTTATTTATGTTTAAGTTATGTAGACAATCAACTACTTCTGAAAGTTTGAATTGAATTAATGTTAGATTAAAAATTGTATTCCGATTTGCTACATGGAGCTGTAATGTAGTAGAATGTCCGTACACAGATGAAAAATGTTTAGAAAACAAGTTGGCAATATCTTCCTCATTTAACGAGACCTCATTTTGATATGACATTACCAGTCGGATTTCGTTTTGTGTTTGACTAGATTTAATGAATATCCAAAATTTGTTCGGGTTGGTTTGAATATTATTTTGAATTTGTTCAACCCACCTATTGTAACTGGTAAAAGCAACATTTGAATGGTACAAATAAAGTAAAGTAAAAATGTAAGTTTTATTTTTACTTTATTTTATTTATACCATTCAAATGTTGCATTTATAGTTAAGCCTTTGACAAAGTATAGAAATGAATGGAAAAATTTAGGCATTAAAAAAGAGTAATCTTGCGATCACCTAACCTATAACCCACAAGAAGCTATATTCTATATATATATATATATATATATATATATATATATATTGCTGTGATACGGCCGCACTGAGAGCGTCGCTAAAAGAGTGCTGTGATACAGATACAGCAATTTGTAAAACTTGAAATTGTTCATTTACCTTCTCTTTTAACTTTCCCTGGTAAGCTCAATGGAATTAACAGTTTTCAAATTGAAATAAAACAGCAATATCACAAAGCATTTATACAGTATGAAATATTTTCTCGCATACAAAAGCATTTACATCGTTTCTTTCAAACATAAAATAATTTCTAAGAAATACTTTTTATAAAAAAATTGTTCCTTACCTTATTTTAAATTTACAGAACTAAATTCTTTTTTTATGGATGATTTACCTGGTTTTGTTTATTGGCACACTTGTAAGGTTTTTTTGGCCAAAAATCCTTGACAGATAATTTATTAAAAGGTCATAGTATTTTGAACTTTGATCACAAATTTTCTTGGTAAAAATCCTTTACAAAAAAAAACTATATGATTAACACTTATTATTCTACCTTAAGTTAAATACAAATACTCCAATATCAGTTAAAAATAAATTTAAAAGTAATACTTGCAAAATCCACAAAAATGCTCCTCGTAATTAAATATCTTCTTATTTTAAATTGATGTCCAAATCAGTTTACAAGATTTTCCATAATTTAAAATCCTCGTTTCAAACAGTAATTACCAAAGTACATTTTTGATTAAATCTTCTTTTTTATAAAATTTTTAAAATAGTGTTATACTGAAGAATTTTCCATCTGGATTGTAATTAATAATTCCATTTTTTAATGTAATTTGCATTTAAAAACATCACTTCTACATACATTGTAACATAATAATTATTAAATTAAGGTATGCTTACTGCATACTTCAAATATCATCTTCGCAAAGCAACAGTTCAAATTAATATTTCGCGATCGAATTTATGAATCGAATCAATCGAATGAATGAATGAATCCTCTTTTAAATAAACGCTTCCTTATATACACGATTATCCATTTTCTAGAACATTCTAGAATGTGTATGGAACATTATGATGCAAGATTTTGCAGAAAACTCATTAGCGTCTAAAATCGTGGCGTAATTACCTCGTAATCTTGTTCCAGTTATTTGTGACGCATGCTGTTTGTCCTTGTTTCACGTATATACGATTCTTGTGGAGTCACACTAATGCTAGAGATAATCAATTTTATAGGATATTTCTTGGATTTTGTGAGTTTTTCGTGTTCTGGCAGCTTCTCGGAACAAATGTTTTATTAGGTTCACGTAGTCCTAAATCTTGATGACTCATCTCTTTATAATCCTAATGTTCTAGAAAGTTCTTTATTTAAAATAAATTTCTGTAATCCACAGGGTAATTAATTTAAACTTTTAATTGTTTTTTATGCAAAAGGGGTTGTATTTTATAGAAAATATTTACTTTTGTGTTACAGTATAAAAAATTTATTAAAATTAAGGTTTTTAAATACACGTTGGTTACTTATTTTTATCTTAAAATGATTGATTTGCGTTCACTTTTAAATGTGTTTTACGGTATCTTACAATTAATCATTTTTACATATACTACTAATGTTACTTGCTATTTATTTACAATACGCTTATGTCATACAGAGATTATTTATATACGCGCAATTGAATTTTTCACTTGTACATCAATGAATAAAGGTATGCTTGTATTGTACAGGGCATAATCATGAATTTAGGGAAATTTCTATTTTTCCGGATTATATTATATTTTGGTGGGATTTATTTGTAGAATTTGGGTTTCAATTACCATTCGTGACCCCTTATCATGTCTATATATATATATATATATATATATATATATATATATATATATTCGATTGGTATTTCTTGACCTTCTTTTATATAATATTACTTGAAATTTTGTTTCTTGGGAAAAAGGTCTAAATAAATCAAAAATATTTTTTCATTATATGAAACAGCGTTTGATGAAGATGGTCTTTATCAATGATGTTTTTATCTATAATACGATACATGTACATTATCTCTTATAAATACCTAAAATAGCTTACCATAAACGGAGGTTTATATTTATAACGTAGTATAAATTGAGTCATTCATTAAATGGTGGATGCGGTTAAAGTGTAGTAACCGTACCATACCATTTAATGAATGACTCAATTTATACTACGTTATAATATATAAACCTCCGTTTATGGGTAAGCATATTTTAGGTATTTATAAGAGATAATGTACATGTATCGTATTATAGATAAAAAAACATCATTGATAAAGACCATCTTGCGACGGTCGAAACGTCTGTTTAACACGCATGTTCGGTCTTTTTTATTATTTTATTAAATTTAATTTGAAGACGACTCGCTCCTGTATCCTATTAATGTAGACATTGGAAATATGCATCCTGAATACCTCACCCCTTTTATTACGAAGGTTACGCGCGATCAGGTTTGAACAAGTAGAAACTTGTTTTCAACGTGCCTGCACCCCTATATAGAGTGTAAGAACGAGTCGTAATTAATCGTTTGAAACGTGAAGACGTTATTAACGCAACATACAATTCGGTATGTTTTCGAAGCTCGTTTCATGGTTCGTTATGTAAAACATTAATTATCGTGTAGTGTTCGGAATAAAGGGTTGTAATTACACAAGTGCTATTTATGGCCATAATAGTGCGAACTTTGTAAGTGAGAATAAACTGGTCGTTTAATGGATATTTCGTCTCGGCTTGCAGAGGAAGCACTACAACATCATAAACATACAGTCCATTAATTCGTCGATTATTAATCGTTGGACCAGCAAATTTCGTCCTTCAATAATATCTCCAGGTATGTAACTTGATATAATCTAGCTACAACCTCATAGGTATGTCCATTGGTCGCTTCGTCGCCGTATCTGGTTAACGGTGTAGTTAATGAACTTTGTACCCTCAGGGTATAGTGCAGCTGTCGTTGGTGTCGGTTGTATTCGTATCACGTGATTGGTGCGTGAATAATTCGTCGTTTGGTGCAGGTTGTAAACACTTGTGTTTATTTACGTCAATAAAATCTTGTTATTCCTTACCTACAAACTTGGAGTCGCTTTCAAATAGTAATATAATTAGAAATTTCGTCGTTTTAATAACTTAGATAATTTATGCTTGTTATTTAATATTCAAAATGAGTAATAAATTGGAAACGATTATTTTAGAAGCTAAAACAGCGTGGAGTAGATTAAATAGTATTCTTGAGAATATGAGAGAAATTGGTAGAGCGGAAAATAACTGTTGTGTGATAGACGTTTGGCTGGATTCTGCGAAAGAAGTCGAATCAGATTTTAAACTTTTGTGTCAGACGGTCGTTGTGGAAGAGTCGGTGGAACTAGAGGAGTATCGTGCTTTGAGAATAGAGATAGGTAATCTAGTTACGGAAATTAAAATTTTCGCTGCTAAATTTAAAGTGGAATTCGTGAAAGATGTTAAACCGGTTATTGGTATGTCAGCTACAGGACCGCATGATGTTGTTCCCGTTAGTGGTAACCTCCCCTTGCCTTTGTTAAAAATAATTCGCTTTTCCGGTAAGATTGTCGATTGGGAAAGTTTTCGATCAGTTTTTGAAAAATTGGTTCATGAGAATGATAGATTGTTGCCAATTCAGAAATTCATGTATTTGTTAGATAACATTGATTCGAGTACACAGGCTTTGATTAAACATATTCCAATTGGGAATGATTCGTATCAAAAGGCGTATGACATTTTAGTAAATCGTTTTCAATCCAAAAGGTTATTAGCATCCACTTATTGGAACTCGCTTGAGAGATGTTCGAAAGTTAGTACGGTAAATTCGCATAAACAATTAAGAAGTTTGATTAATTGTATCGATGAAAATTTGTTTGCATTGGAAAAATTAGAAATCGACTTGTGGGATTTTGCACTTTTAATTTGTTATCCAAAAAATTAGACAGTGAAACTCTAAAAAGGTTTGAGTTGGAGAATGTTTTAGATGTTCCTACATTTAAGGATTTAAGAGCATTTGTAGAAAGGCAATGTAAGGTGTTGGAAGTTAGTGAGATTGTTTCATTAGATACTTCTTGAAAACTCGAAAGCATAAAATTCGGTGCTTCAGATACTAGAAAATTCGCTAGCGCATCGTCGGCGCCTAGAAATTCGTTTGTCGCTACTTCTACTGATAGAAAGTGCATTTTGTGTCAAGCTTCGCATCCGTTGTATAAATGCAAGCAATTGTTGGATAAATCCCCTCAAGAGCGCTATGAGGTGGTAAAAAGGCACAAGTTGTGTATTCGTTGCTTAGGTGATGCACATTCGGTGAAAGATTGTCGTTGCCAGTGGAATTGTAGAGAATGTGCCAAAAATCATAATACCTTATTACATTTTGGAAATCGTCGGGCACCAGTTTCTCCGCAGAGAACCACATCAATTAATAGTTCGTCATCTTTAACTGAAGAAAGTTCGGTGGTTAACCAACAGGTTATTCAACAACAAACCACTACTAATTCGTTATTATCAACGTCGTTAGACCGTACCACCACGTTGTTAGCTACAGCGGTGGTTTCGCACAAGATTATTCGGTCAATTACATTCTGTTCGAACTTTAATCGATAATGGAACTATGGAAAGCTTTATTACAGAAAAATGTCGGCAGAAGTTAGGGTTAAGGAAAGCTAAAACTGAAGTCACGGTTCAGGGATTAGGTTTGAAGTCATCTTCAGTGTCTGGCAAGGCACTGCGTTTTGTTAGTCCACTTGGTTTATCGTCACCTCTATATAAGACTGAATGTTTTATCTTGCCTACGATTTGTGATCGATTGCCGTCTACTAAACTACCAATAAATAATTGGCCACATATTCAAGATTTACAGTTGGCTGATGCAAAATTTGATGTTCCGCAGCCAATCGAAATGCTTTTGGGAGCAGACGTATTTGCTCAAATAATATTAAATGAATCACGTTGGGGCAATGCATTTGAACCCGTTGCCATTCATACTACTTTGGGGTGGGTACTAACAGGTAAAGTGGTATCTCCTACTGCTCGCTTACTTCATTCTGTGCAGTGGTAGAACCACTTGATGTGGACATTCGTAAATTTTGGGAATTGGAGAATATTCCTTCCACAGTGCATCGCTCACCTGAGGAAGAGAAAAGCGAACAAGATTTTTGTGAAAATTATTCGAGGGATGAAACTGGAAGATTTGTGGTTTCATTGCCATTGAAAAATTCGGAACCTTTGTTTTGTAATTCTAGAGAAATTGCAATTCGTAGATTTTTGAGTTTGGAACGTCGTTTATTAAAGGATTTGGATTTGTATTCGAGCTACAAAGAATTTATGAGAGACTATCTTGACAGTGGTCATATGACTAAGGTTAAGGTCCCTTCAGTAGATTCTCTAAAATGTAGTAATATGTATTATATACCGCACCATGCAGTACATAAAGTAGACAGTACTACCACTAAATTGAGAGTGGTATTCGACGCCTCGTGCAAGGATGCTGCAGGTAATTCTTTGAATGATAATTTGTTAGTTGGTCCTGCTTTGCAAAAGGATATAATTGTATTATTGTTGAATTTTCGTGTACATCGTGTAGTCATATCTGCAGATATAAAGCAGATGTATAGACAAATTCTCGTTAAAGAAAGTCAGCGTAACTATCAACGCATTGTTTGGAGAGATACGCCCTCGGAATCTATTTGTGACTTTCAGTTAAATACTGTCACATATGGGTTGGCATCATCGCCATTTTTAGCATTACGCACATCCAAGAACTAGCAAAGCTACAAGCATCTAATTTCCCTCTTGCTGCAAAGGCCATGGTCGAAGATACTTATGTAGATGATGTAGTAACAGGTTGTGATTCGATTGCAACAGCAAAACAACTTGTTATTGAATTGGATGCCCTTTGTAAATCTGGAGGATTCGAACTGCGCAAGTGGTGCAGTAATTTGGTAGAAGTTCTCGCAAGCTTCTCAAATTTAAGTCAAATGGAAACATTGTCATTTCAAGATAATGTAAACAGTTCTTTGAAAATTTTAGGTCTTCAGTGGCGACCTTCGTCAGATGTTTTTGCATACACTATTCATGTGCAACAAAGACAATGTACTAAACGTAATATTTTGTCGGAAATAGCTAGAATTTTCGATCCGCTTGGTCTTTTAGCGCCAGTGGTGTTCTTCGCTAAACGGTTTATCCAAGAATTATGGTTATTGGGGTTAGATTGGGATCAAGAACCTCATAATAAGTTCGTTCAAAAATGGAGAAAGTTTATATCAGATTTACAGGAAGTTTCGAATATAGAAATTCCTCGTAGATTCGTTGGAGATAACTTACAAAAAATAGAGTTACATGGTTTTTGTGATGCCTCTGAGGCAGGATATGCTGCGGTAATTTATTTTCGTTGTGTGGATATGGATCATAACATTGTCGTTTCTTTGGTATGTGCTAAGTCAAAGGTAGCACCACTCAGCAAGATAACATTGCCAAGATTGGAACTCTGTGCTGCAGTATTACTATCGGAATTAATTCATTTTGTCATGGTGACATTTAAAGATATTTTGGAGTTCGCAGATATTTTTGCTTGGTCGGATTCAAAGGTGGTATTAGCGTGGATTCAATCAACGCCGAACAAATGGAAAACCTTTGTTGCAAATCGGATAGCTCGTATCCAGTCATACGTAGCTCCTTCAATTTGGTATCATGTGGAGTCGAAGTACAATCCCGCAGATTGCGCTTCTCGTGGTTTATTCGCTTCGGAACTGGTCAACCATCCCTTATGGTGGGCGGGTCCTCCTTGGTTATTGGTTGCAAAAAGGAATTGGCCTTCCAGTAAGGTATTAGAAATAGAGGATACGTTGCCTCACGGAAGAGAGAGTTACGAAAACATTTTTGGTAATTTCTCAGGAAAATTTCTTTGATTGTTTGTTGTACAAATTCTCAACATTACAGAGACTATTAAGAGTACTTTCGTTTTGTAGACGTTTCGCATGTAACTTGAGAGTTGCTCGTTCAGAACGATTGGTGGAAACATTTTAAGTCAGGAATTGCAATCGTCATTGCATATTCTGGTGAAAAATGTACAGTCGGAAGTGTTTCAAAAGGAACTTGACAATTGTATTCATAAAAAACCTATATCAAAGCAGTTTCGCCCTTTGAGCCCATTTATTGATGATCGGGTTTGCTTAGGGTGGGCGGCAGATTGAAAAATTCGCAGTTAGGATTTGATGCAAAATATCCGTTACTTTTACCAAAGTCGCATAAATTGACGGAACTTATTATTATGGATTGTCATGTCAAATATTTACATTCGGTGTGCGACTACATTATTTTTGCTCGCTCAAAATTTTTGGATTATTTCAGCAAAGGGAGCAGTAAAGCTTGCTTGAAAACTTGTGTTCGTTGTTTTAGGACTAATCCTCCTTATTATCGCCTTCGATGGGAAATTTACCTCTCCCGAGTCACTCCAGGAAAGGCTTTTCTCAATTCGGAGTTGATTATGGTGGACCGTTTAATTTACATTCAATAGGACTAGAGGCCCACGGATTACTAAAGCTTATATTTGTTTGTTTGTGTGTTTAAGCACAAAAGCCATTCATTTAGAATTGGCATCGAGTTTATCTTCGGAAGCATTTATTGCAAGCTTTGCGGCGATTCATCGCTCGACGAGGTCGTTGTTTAAAGATATATTCGGATTGTGGAACTAATTTTGTGGGTGCCCCTAGAGCCTTGAAGGAAATGATGAAAATTTCAGTGGAGTCGGAAAGTATCGAATTCGTTTTTAATCCGCCTGGTTCTCCTCACTTTGGAGGTCTCTGGGAATCTGGGATTAAATCCGTGAAAGGTCACTTATATCGTGTAGTAGGTGATCAGATTTTAACGTATGAGGAAATGTGCACAGTATTGGCGCAGATTGAAGCGGTGCTGAACTCACGCCCATTATGTGCGTTGAGTACAGACCCTAATGACTTTTCGTATTTAACACCAGGTCATTTTTTAACTCTCGGTCCAGTCTCGGCTCTACCGGATCCAGACTTAATGAATACCAAAGTGTCTCGGTTAGATCGGTGGCAACTGCTACAACAAATACACCAAACCTTTTGAAAGATGGAGTGTAGAGTATTTGCACACTCTACAACAGAAAATAAATGGTTCATTAATCAATCGAATCAGGTAAATATCGGTTCGTTAGTGCTTCTTAGGAAATGAACACTCCTCCGTTAAAATGGCGTTTAGGATGCATCGTTGAAGTGCATCCGGTAATGATGGAGTTATTCGGTTGCTACTGTAAAACTAGCCAAGGGTTAATCAAACGACCACTGGTTGTTATGCTTACTGCCTGTACAGTAATATAGTTTTTGTTGTTGTATATACTTACGTATAAACCTATTGTATTATCGTTTTATCTTTAGCTTAAAAATAAGTTAGTTTCTAATTATTTTTGGTGAGCGGTATGTTCGGTCTTTTTTATTATTTTATTAAATTTAATTTGAAGACGACTCGCTCCTGTATCCTATTAATGTAGACATTGGAAATATGCATCCTGAATACCTCACCCTTTTATTACGAAGGTTACGCTACGATCAGGTTTGAACAAGTAGAAACTTGTTTTCGACGTGCCTGCACCCCTATATAGAGTGTAAGAACGAGTCGTAATTAATCGTTTGAAACGTGAAGACGTTATTAACGCAACATACAATTCGGTATGTTTTCGAAGCTCGTTTCATGGTTCGTTATGTAAAACATTAATTATCGTGTAGTGTTCGGAATAAAGGGTTGTAATTACACAAGTGCTATTTATGGCCATAATAGTGCGAACTTTGTAAGTGAGAATAAACTGGTCGTTTAATGGATATTTCGTCTCGGCTTGCAGAGGAAGCACTACAACATCATAAACATACAGTCCATTAATTCGTCGATTATTAATCGTTGGACCAGCAAATTTCGTCCTTCAATAATATCTCCAGGTATGTAACTTGATATATTCTAGCTACAACCTCATAGGTATGTCCAACGCATATAATGTGAAAAAAATATTTTTTTATTTATTTAGACCTTTTTCCCAAGAAACAAAATTTCAAGTAATATTATATATATATTCTTATTTTCGCCCTTCTTACTTTACTTTATATCACTATTACTTTACTTTCGCTTTGGGCTAATACCTTCTTTATTTATTACTTTTTAACTTTAAACAAAATTTGTTTAACGACTTTTGTCGTCGTCCCTAATGATTTCAAATCGAGGTGCTTTAGCAAACGTTTGGTTGGTTCTTTTTTTACTAATTACTATATTTTATATGCCTCGACTATTAGAAACTTTAATCTCATGGTTTTCTCACCTACTCACCGTGAGTTCAATCGTGAGTAGATGTACACTACCCAACCAAACTGCACCCTCGTTTGTTTTACCACTTTTTTAATGTACTGAATTTACTATGTATGCCAAATTTTAATATATCAAAGTTGCCTGATGCCAAATTAATTTATGTAACTGTTTATGACTTTAATTTTTGACGTTATGATATATTTACGGTACTTACCAGAAATATACCGCGCTGAAGGCCTTCCTTTAACTGCTGGCTCAAGTTCGAAATCGCCGTACGCACTTTCACAAAAGATTCTCCAATATTGTCCGCTTGCGTACTGCCTCCAGGTGTTCTTAAAAACAATTTCGATGACCCAAACCTGAAATAAATTTACCCCAATTTAGAATTTAGCAAAAAACCGTTGTCTACTTCCCCTGCGTTAATTCTTCCTCGCCGTATCTTGATCTCCTGTTCCTCTGCTCCGTACCCCAATTAATCCTCTCTTCGCACAATCCAATTCAAACCCGCTGTCCTATTATAATTCACTCCTAGTCCTGCTATTCCAATTATCCATACGATGTCCTTACTGCCGTTTAATCTTCTCAATTCCATCCAAATTACTTATGTCGTCGATGCCTTCTTTATCCACTCCCATCCCTTACTGCCGTTATACCAAATCTATCCCAAAACCAACACAAATCTTCTCAATCAAATAACCGTCGCTTTCCCCTTTGCACTAATAACCACTTCCAAAATCTTCTTTAAATATTCGTTGCCTTTCCCGTTGCACTATTAACCACTTTTAAACTCCTTTTATATATTCGTCGCCTTTATTTACTCGATGTTTCTTTCACCCTTTACTAAATAATACTCGATGATACTCATATAAACTTTTATTTCAAAATATGTTACAACTTAACGCAGGTTTCATAAAATAGGTCTTTATCTGAACAAATTCGAAAAGTAAGTCCCTTATTTATTTTGCTTAGTTATTAAATCAACAAACTTAGCTTACTAGAATAACATTTTTAAACATATAACATCCAATAACAAATCATCTTTCTTTCAGTGTCCAACATACCTTCGCTACAGTCTTTATAATAATTTTAAATTTCTACTATTGGTCCAAAACACTTCACTAAACTCCAATAACCTTTTACATTTTGATTCACTTTAAATTTTGATTTACAATTCGTCCAAAAGTTTGATTCTATAAAAAGGAAAAGCCAAATAATTTATACACGACCTGGACGCTTTGTTATATTGCAGATATCCATAAATGCGTTCGGCTTTCCGACGGCAAATGTACTCTCAACTGGCTCATGAAATATCAACTCAGTATAAAACCTCAAGTACCGTGCATTATATCAACGTCATAAAGTCATGTTATCTACCTTTTGGCATATAAGTTTCAATCTGAAATGGTACATACTTTAACGTATGTAAAGTATAGCAAAATTTATTTTTTTAAATTATTAAATCTGAAATATTGATCCTATCGTTTGGCATACACCCCTATTAATACAAATATACCTTTAGAAACCTTATACCCCCTTTCATAATATTGGCCCCACTGGTTTTTAATGAAATTGGAAATTTCATATGTTTTCTCTTCCCTGGTGTGCAAAATTTCTGATTTTCATTCAAAACCACCCTTTCGTTGTTTTATTTTACTTTGGCAACCCGCATTCGCCTTTCTCTCACATCTATCACCCTACGCTATATTCTAACCTATACTATACTACTATAACAAAACAAAAACACAAACTAAACTTTCCGTTGCATGAACCACATTATAACCTATCCTGTTAAACCCTCTTCCTGTACTACTCTATATGGGTACAAATTCTCCAAATGAAAACGCCCGCGATATCCCCCTGTCATCCGTGACCTCCAACTTATGTGTATACCGCCTCGCAAATCTTGGCTCTTCATTAAATAACCCTACATATTTATTAAATAATTCTCCTAGCTTCATCTTAATATCAATACTCACTTTCCCTATCTGTTCATCATTAATTAATCTTACAAACATATTACATAATCGTACTTTAACCTGTCCATCATTATACTCTTTAATCATTCCTAATCCTGTACTATCTATATCATTTCCATTCCTATATTCCTCACTAACCGTAGGCACCACCCATGACCTATCTTTATCAAATATCCTAATTGACCTATCCTTTCCATCTATATTCAATCCAAAATCCTCTATAAAGTCCATACCCAATATGAAGTCTAACTGTAACCCTTTCGTAATTAAAAACTCTGCATTCCCTGCTTCTTTATTTCCTATATATATCGGTACACGGATAACATTATAAATCGTCGTTAGCTTTTTGTTCATCGCTGACCATAAATTAACCCCCTCAATTGTTCCTATTCTTCCCTTTAAAAATTCTCCATGTTCGACTACTACCCTCTCATTTACCAGCGACAACTGTGACCCACTATCCACTAAAGCAACATAAACACGGTCCCTTAAACTAATATTTATAAATAACAAATTCTTTTATTAAAATGTAACTGTTTAACAACAAATCCCTTATACTATAGCAAACATCAATCTTTACTCCTAAGCAGTCGGTCGTCCAAAATTCGCGTTTTTTTTCTTGAGGCGACTCGTGAATTTCCACCACCTCAATCCTATCCGGGTCCGTTGTAATTGCGCTCGTCGTCATATGCTGGACGTTTACGTCCCTGTCCGTCCGGCTATTTCCATTTTGTATTCTGCCCCAGTCGTCCGGCCGTCATCCTCTCCGTTGTCGTGCCGGTATCTGTTTTGTCCATTGTAGGCGTTATCCCGGTGGTCCCTATTGTAATACGGTCGTCTATGTACCTCGTGTCCCCAATGATTCCTATGTCCGTAGTTAAAATTTTCCTGTCTATAATTTGGTCTGTTTTCGTGGTACGGTGGTCGTCGACTGTCTTCCCTGTAACCCCTGTTTTGTTCCCAATGGTATGTCCGCGTTTTCGCTTCCAGTACTGTCGCTAGATCAAAATTTCTCATTACTCCTAAGAATTCCCTCAACGTCTTGACATTTTGTACCACTACCACTTTGGTAACCTCCGGTTCCATATGACCTGCCAGTAGAATGCGATGTCGTCCTCGCTCAATTTTGGTGTTAAGTGTTGCGCCTGATTAAACTTGTCAATCGCGTATTCTTCGCGTGTGCCGTGAGTCCTACTATAATGTCCTGTAATTAGATTCGTCCTTATGTCGGTCTGATGTGTAGTGTTCCAAAACTGATCTATAAAGAGTCGCCTGAAGTCCGCGACGTGTCATACTGTTTACGAATAATGTTATGCCATTTTCGGCATTTCCTGTCAAACTCGCCCCCACAATCTGTAATTTTGTTCGTTCGTTTTCTGTCCCTACGATCTCGTCTAGTCGGTCCAGGAATCCCATGGGCTGTTCTGTCTTACGTCCCTCAAACTTCGGTAAAACGTCCCGGTTTAATCGAAAGTGCGGTCCGTAGTCTAGTCCAATTCGCCTCCTTTCTATGTCGTCGAGTTTCTCGTGAATTTGTCTAACGTCCTGTCCTACCCTGGTTTCTAATCCCGTGACTTTGTCGTCAAGTTTTTCGTCCAGTTTTGTCCTACCGTGTACGTTTTCGTTTTGTATGGTCTCTAATGTTTGTCCTAAATTTTTGTAGTTGGTCCTATGTCGTTTGTCACATGTTTCTATTTCTGTACTTAAATTTGAAAACCCGCTAATCATCGTTTCTTCCACTGTGTCTACCCGTGTCTTAATTTCAGTTCTTAAGTCAGTCCGTGTCGCGTTCAAATCTCCCTGCAAATGTACTCGTGTGTGTTCTAACTTGTCGTCAACCCTGTCTACTTGTTGTTGGACCTCTGTCCGCACGTCGTCTTTCATAATCTGTATTTGAGTTAGTAAGTATTCCTGCGTGTGGTTCATTTTCGCCGTCAGGTCGCGTGTGCTGTCCTAAACTCGTCCCTTAGCTCGTTATTTGCTTCCATAATTTTATGGTTAACGCAGCATTCGCTTCTTTTTGTTCCGTGCGTGATTCATTAATTTTGTCTGTCAGTTCTCTATGTGATTCCATAATTTTTATGGCTAACGCCGCATTCGCCTCTTTTTGTTCCGTGCGTGATTCATCCATTTTGTCCGTTAAATTTTTCTGCAAACTCATCAGAAATCTCCTAAGGTCCTGGTTTCCGTCGGCTTCTGCTGCTCTCACCTGCGGTACCGTCGCCTGGTCCATGTCCGTGTCTGTCACCTCCAACTCTGTCGGCCTCGTATCCGTCTCCTGTAGGTCGCCCCCTGCGTCTAGCTCTATGTCTTGTCTCCTTACATCCATTTCAACCCCGTATATCAATCCCGATCTTGTGATTCTTTTTGTGCCCTCGTCCGTCATCTCTGTTTCCTTGTTTTGAACTCGTTTCCTGTAAAAATATAAAAAAACTTGCGGCCCCACCTAACTCGGGCTCCCGGATTCTACTCTCTTTCGCTCTAACACCTTTTTAACCTTTTTCTCGAGCCTCACGTTGGGTTTGCCACCTTCTAATATCCGCCCTTATTTACTTTACTTTATATCACTATTACTTTACTTTCGCTTTGGGCTAATACCTTCTTTATTTATTACTTTTTAACTTTAAACAAAATTTGTTTAACGACTTTTGTCGTCGTCCCTAATGATTTCAAATCGAGGTGCTTTAGCAAACGTTTGGTTGGTTCTTTTTTTACTAATTACTATATTTTATATGCCTCGACTATTAGAAACTTTAATCTCAGGGTTTTCTCACCTACTCACCGTGAGTTCAATCGTGAGTAGATGTACACTACCCAACCAAACTGCACCCTCGTTTGTTTTACCACTTTTTTAATGTACTGAATTTACTATGTATGCCAAATTTTAATATATCAAAGTTGCCTGATGCCAAATTAATTTATGTAACTGTTTATGACTTTAATTTTTGACGTTATGATATATTTACGGTACTTACCAGAAATATACCGCGCTGAAGGCCTTCCTTTAACTGCTGGCTCAAGTTCGAAATCGCCGTACGCACTTTCACAAAAGATTCTCCAATATTGTCCGCTTGCGTACTGCCTCCAGGTGTTCTTAAAACAATTTCGATGACCCAAACCTGAAATAAATTTACCCCAATTTAGAATTTAGCAAAAACCGTTGTCTACTTCCCTGCGTTAATTCTTCCTCGCCGTATCTTGATCTCCTGTTCCTCTGCTCCGTACCCCAATTAATCCTCTCTTCGCACAATCCAATTCAAACCCGCTGTCCTATTATAATTCACTCCTAGTCCTGCTATTCCAATTATCCATACGATGTCCTTACTGCCGTTTAATCTTCTCAATTCCATCCAAATTACTTATGTCGTCGATGCCTTCTTTATCCACTCCTATCCCTTACTGCCGTTATACCAAATCTATCCCAAAACCAACACAAATCTTCTCAATCAAATAACCGTCGCTTTCCCCTTTGCACTAATAACCACTTCCAAAATCTTCTTTAAATACTCGTTGCCTTTCCCGTTGCACTATTAACCACTTTTAAACTCCTTTTATATATTCGTCGCCTTTATTTACTCGATGTTTCTTTCACCCTTTACTAAATAATACTCGATGATACTCATATAAACTTTTATTTCAAAATATGTTACAACTTAACGCAGGTTTCATAAAATAGGTCTTTATCTGAACAAATTCGAAAAGTAAGTCCCTTATTTATTTTGCTTAGTTATTAAATCAACAAACTTAGCTTACTAGAATAACATTTTTAAACATATAACATCCAATAACAAATCATCTTTCTTTCAGTGTCCAACATACCTTCGCTACAGTCTTTATAATAATTTTAAATTTCTACTATTGGTCCAAAACACTTCACTAAACTCCAATAACCTTTACATTTTGATTCACTTTAAATTTTGATTTACAATTCGTCCAAAAGTTTGATTCTATAAAAGGAAAAGCCAAATAATTTATACACGACCTGGACGCTTTGTTATATTGCAGATATCCATAAATGCGTTCGGCTTTCCGACGGCAAATGTACTCTCAACTGGCTCATGAAATATCAACTCAGTATAAAACCTCAAGTACCGTGCATTATATCAACGTCATAAAGTCATGTTATCTACCTTTTGGCATATAAGTTTCAATCTGAAATGGTACATACTTTAACGTATGTAAAGTATAGCAAAATTTATTTTTAAATTATTAAATCTGAAATATTGATCCTATCGTTTGGCATACACCCTATTAATACAAATATACCTTTAGAAACCTTATACCCCCCTTACATAATTATATATATATATATATATATATATATATATATATAGAATGCTGTGTAACCTCTCATCTTCTTGGGGTACTGGCCCTTTACAAAAAAACATTCGAGCCCCACAGTTTGGGCGTCAAGAATGCTGTGAAACCTTTAAATCACCTGGTCCGTTGATTCCTTCTGTTAATCGCCTCGGCTGCTCTTCTAGATAACTTCCATTCTCAATAATAAAAATTAAACAACACATTCCTACCACAAACATCAACGTTAACTCTATTTACATCAATATTCAGAATACATTAAATTTTCAAATTAAATTTGAACATAAAATTCAGTTTTAAAAAGAATTTCCGGATTAATTTTATTATCATTTTACTGTGCATCCAAAATTAAAGTCCTTGTTGGATGCCTACTAATTAATATAACAAGATAAGCAGACCTGAGTCTGAGTATAAAGGGAGCATCTACCACCCCTTTACGTTAATTAACCAGGTTTGTCTAATTGAGCTCAAAGACCTACCCAAAGTTTCATCCTATTCCCGAACATCAAAACAAAATACCCTTTTACTTAAACAAGCAAATTTCATCTTAAAATTAAATTTTATGGTTAGAAAAATTCCACTAATGTCCATTTAAAGTAAATCGATTATAAAGTCATTCAATACACACAAAAATGTCAAACAAAATAGTACAATTTACCTGAAGGTTATTGTCCTCGTAGCTTCAGTGTAATCGTCCCTTTGTAAATCACACCATTCCAACCGGATTCTATTTACAGCTTCAAGTTGTCAACGCTTTAAAATGTTCTCCATCACCATTAATTTAAAGTTGTTTCTAGGCTTTTCCGAACTCATCTGTGTATATCTGCCTCTGGTTTAGTGGATGCAGACACATTTACGAACCATTTAGTCATTAACACCCCGAAAATAGCAAAGAAATTCATACTTCCTTTTACCAATATTACCAATATACGCCAAAACTGCCTACTTTTGGGTATACATTTGTCGTTGTAAATTTTACTAATTGGTACCGTGATAATAAACTTTTATTACCTTGTGTCTAAGTGCACTGAAGTACATTCATGTTAGCACGTAAAATAACCAACTATTTTGAGTCACTAAAATATACTAGCACACTTTAAATTATTTAATCAAACTAAAATGCACTGTTTAATATTAAGTCGCGGATGCACGAGCTTTTAACGCATCTAATCGTCGAAAGTCTAAGAGTCTAAGAGAGAAACACATATTCCCGCCTGTATATATAGCGAATAGCCGACACGTCGCTTTGTTCCCTAAAACGGGTAATTCCAACGAATTCCTCATTCTACGTTCCCAGTCTGTAGCCTGCACGTCGATTTTTATGAATTTAGTACTCACCCCATTGAGATCTCAGAAAATTTCAACACGGCTGCAAAGTTGTCCGAGAAAACTAATTACTTTTATACAGAAATTGTTGTTCTACCTCTGATATATGCATCCTATTTTTAACCAATCGCAACCCCTTGACGTTGCTTAAATCCCGCCTTTTACAATATGTGTCTTTGCTTGACGCATTTTCTCTTTCCTTCTCTAACCTGTTCAGTATTGGTGCAACTTGACACTCTTCATTATCGATTATATTTTAGTCCACGCGGACTGTTATCTTGGTTTAATAACCCCGTATCGCACATTCTCGTGAATATTAAGCCCGGTTTCTCCAAGATTCTTTGAAACATTAATTATTTGCCAAATTTACGCAGAATGAGCTTTTTAAAATACGCAGGTGTTCTGTATTTCCTGCTAAAGCATCTGATCGTTTCCAATATCCTTAGAATCAACATGTTTATCCAAACAAATTAACTTGAAATTGCCTTTTAAAACACGCAGGTGTTTTCAAACGTAACATTTTAAATAACCTTCCTACGATTTGACTATTATTGGGTTTTCACAAGCCTTTTATGCTTATTATATGTTATTAACGGTTTAATTAACTCCAATTAAAATTGATTTCCATCCTTTTCATTTTTTTTAGCGAATACACCTTAAATATTAATTATTATATGTACACTTTGTTTTACTACCCGTTACTTAAAATAGGGTTAATTAATATAAACTTTGCACGTAATTTCCATTTGTTTAGGAATAATTAAATTATCCACTGCGCTTTTCAATACTGCTTCTTTTGATGTAAAGCGTCTTATAGATAATTTAAATTTCTTATTTTACTGAAACGACCGAGTTTATTTATGCTTCAAGGTTTTAATAAAGCGTATTATTTAATGAAATTCCTTATACACGGTAATTAAAATTATTTGATTTGATTATTTAATTTTCTACCCTGGTCTAAATATGAGTAATATATATATATATATATAATATAATCGTATAAAGCAATTCTGTATCCTCGTTTATTGTACCATTCAGTATAGCATCCCAATTTATTGATGATGGTATGTTATTGATCGAACCATACTCAGCCTTATTGAAATTGTATGTGGAACCACCAAATTGTAGAACTTCATTCTGTAACTACATCAACAATACTAAGCGTAAATGGGGGGTGATGCGTGTTACTGGTAAGTAGGATTTCCAATGTGTTACTAGTTTGAAGGTCTTGTTGTAGATTATGGAAAACAAGATCTAGGAATATGTTATTTGAATTTGGAATAAAATTACATTGAATATAGTTATGTGATATAATTGAATCCAGAAGAGAGTTTGCCTTATGGTATTCGGTAACAATAGGGTGATTATATTGTTTATACCATTTTAGGGTAGAAATGTTGTAGTCTCCTGTTAAAATCAGCATATAATTAGTAAAACGATTGGTAACAAACTCAATTGCATCGATATGTCGTTGATAGATAATGGATTGAGAGGATGGTGGTATATACGTGGCACATATGATTAAAGATTTATTAATCTTGACCCATAAATTCTTCATATAAATGGTTTCTTATCAGCACATAAATTGATAATGCTATTAGATTTGATTTCGCGGCATTTAAAACACCTCCTCCCTTAGTATCAGTAGCAATAAGATCGTGATCTCTTCGAAATATCTGATAAATATTCATATGTGACTCAACATTACGAATATCTGTGGTAAGCCATGTTTCTGTAAGTATAATAACATCGTAGACAGATTGTCAGTTTATACTATTGCCAAGGTTAATGAGCGTATTTGTCATACTCTGAACATTTTGATTATATAAGGTCAGTAAACTGCTATTATTATTATTATTATTGGTATTTACACTTCGCACACTTGCACTTGGATTTGTGGGTAACTCCAATTCTGATGATTAAACAATTGATGCCCGATCATTTTGTGAATTGAACTTAGTTTCGTTAAAATTGAATCTTCCTAAGGTTATGGCCAGAGGCCAAAAATCTTCTATTGAATTAACATTCTCGTAAAAAGCAGTAGAGATTTCTACTTTGAAGGATTTACCTGTCCCTTTCGTGGCTAGTTGATATATTATCAATTCATCCTGTTTTAAATTAGTAATTTTTTTTAATATAATTTTATATAATGTCAATTTGGACATTTTCGTTAATTGTACCGATGTAGAGCCATATCTTTTGATTAGCACATATAAATTCACTTTCATAGGTAGCCACAGCCTTACGTACTGATTTATGTTTATTATGACATGTAGTTTCTGTAAATTCATTGATTCTTTATTTATTAAGATGTATGTTCATTAGAGCTGCAGGCATCTGATCCTTGTAATTTTATTACTCACTTCTGCATATATAGGTTTAGTTGAGGGTTTAATGATGTAGCGTTTGTTGATTAGAGGCCTTATTAGATGTTGATTCGTGTTGTTAGACATCACTACGCAAACGCATGCATGTCACTACACAAACGCATGCATGTATTTGAATACGTTTTGACATAAGAACAACCAATGTTATTTTGAATGATCGTTAACTTCAACCTTATTGTATCTCCAATACCCTTCTGATTTATTAATCGGATATGCAATTTTTTCTTCTAACAAGGATATTTTTCATGCAACAAACTGTTATTTTCAAGTAAAATATCATTCTTATCGTGAAGTTCCAGGACAAAATAGATTTTATATTCTTTATATCAACTAATTCAACCTGTTCTTCCCCATCTTTACCTTGGCAATTTATACAAATTACTTCGTTGTAACCAGGTACTGTTATTCCTTTGATTCTAACGACACATGCCATGTGGAAACAAATTCCTCACTGAATGCACTTAAGATTCGCTTTAGTTCCTCTTTTACAATTGTAACAATCGTTATTATTTACAACACTTGCGTCACAATTGTTTTCATTATCCGCCATTATCTGCATTTAGTAAATTTGCCAAATTTATTTGATGACCTTCTACGTGGTTCATGCACGACAGTGCACATCCACACTTCATGTTAAACGTCACTAATCATTCAAATGAGAATTTTCAGAATTGTTGAATCAGCAGAGGAAATAATGCTTCTGCAAATTGGCCACCTCGTTCACCGCATTTGATGCCATTGGAACACTTAAAGGGATGGTATATTCTAGACCTGTAAACACCGAAGAAGAATTGTGAGCATGAATACAGAATTCAGTAAAAATTTTACGGTTAGAAGAAATTATGCATAGGGTGCAGTTCAATTTTCTTTGTAGAATTAATCTTTGTGTACATGAAAATGGGGGTCATTTTGAACATTTACTTAGAGTTTTATTGAACAATTTATAATTTATTATAAGTTTCGTGTTTGGGTTGTTATTAACTTTGTGTGTTATTCCTCGTTCTTTGTCAGTTCATTCTTACATTCTTATCATTATTAGCTCATTGTTGTGTAAAATTTTGTTGTTGGCCTATTGGCCCTTGAATATGCTCCAAGCTTCTTGAAACAGTCCTAAGCCTGGATAAAGTGGGTGGGGGTGGGGGCTATGATAAATGTTAGTATACAATAAAATATTTAAATTCAATTACTTCAGAAATGGTTTCTCAAAACAACATCAACAAATTATACCATTTTTGGAGAAACAATGTCAGGGAATAAGAATTTTAAACCAAAAATTTGATATACCGAGGCACAAAATGTTATTGGGCTTTAAATGTAGACAAAGGACTGCAGGTCGAGGTACATCAAAACTATTATCAAATCTGAATTTTTCATCTTAAAAAACCCTTAGATACCAAATTTCATGTAATCATGCTATTATATTACGATACTTATTTAAAAAGTAGCTTAAAAAATAACTTTGACACCCTGTATCTTAGAAACTAACAATTTTTGGCCTAAAGTAAATTGGGCTAGATCCGCATATTTTAGTCTCAAGAATTTGTAGTAGCATTTTGTACAGATCTTTTAGAGACATTCTGTATATACATAACAATCAAAGCACTTTCCAAATTCAATCTGAAGAACACGCACACTGAACAAGAAAAAATAATCAGCATAAAATTCCATTTGCAAGATTAATTTCATTGAAATTTTCGTTAAACTACTTGCCATCCAATTTTACATTCGCCTACCCCAACCTATAAAAAATACAAGTCAGGCATCGTTTAAAAATGATTAAAGAGTTCTTAATCAGTAACCGTTTTTACTCACCGACTGAATACCTCAATTATGATTTTAACTCTAATCCTATGAAGTAAAGGTATAACACATTAATTTTAGACTTAGTTACTCTAGCTAGTGATGTAATCATAATAAGCTACTTTATAAAGTCCTATGATGGACAGTATAAACCTACTTAAATATAGTTAAGCGTATTTGTAAGCGTAACTGTTGTATTGTTAATCGTGATGTCGCTACAAAAAAATCTTGTATTTTTTTATACAGCATAAATAAATATTCTATTTTATCGTATAATAATACTATTTTCTAAAAACTGTCATTATATTTTTAAAAATGCTTGTTTCCTACTTTATCGTTGACGTTCTTTACTTGCGATATTCTAAAAGAAGATTTTGTCAAATATTTTAATTGTAGTGTCCCATTGAGTGGTTTCATTTTGCATGCGTTGGACTAACAACTAAACCAAAAGGAAAATGGTATTGTCCGAAGTGCATCCAAGATAGGAAGAAGAAATAAAATAAGGGTATACTTTTTTGTTTAACCATGTTTTATTTATTTATAATATTTTATATATTGTTTTTATTGTTAGGGTACCAATTTTTAAGCAATAAGCATCACATTTTGTGATAGTTTACATTTTTGTGTGGTTAATGAAGTGTGATAAGTGATATTTTTACAACACCAAACCTCTTTACTGGTGTCAGAAATGTTAATGTAGTAACTATTTTGTTACATTGTGCATGTCGTAGGTAATTCACTATTTTTTCAAGCAAGTCAGCATTTTACCTTTCTGTAAACTTGATTTGTTTGTAAATAAGATGGTATTGCACTCAAAGTATTTAATGTATTTTATATAGTTCAATTTTGTCACTGCATAGGTTAAATTTTAGATATTTTTGAAAGAAAATAAACCTGATGTATTGTTATTTGTAATATTTACAAATTTTTCCTACCCATATAATTTCATTTTTTTTTAAATGATAAAATTTTTAATTATAATGATTGCCAGGGCATGGAAGATTAATTAATTAATGAAAATGTTGAATGTGCAATATTCATTCGGTGCTGTAGCACTTTCGACAAATTTTTCTTATTTTAACAACTATGGTATAAAAGGTTATATTTTTAGTAAGTAATAGAAGGGGGGAAATGCAAAGATATCAACAAAAAAAAGATTAGCACAAGGTCATGCTGTTTTTAACAAGAAATAGCAGCTGCTATGTTCGAAAGCAACAAACAGAAACAGAAAAAATTGTTTAAAGCATATCTGGGAAGGGCAGCTGTGAAACGTGCACAGTAGAAGTGGCCAAAAAAATATAGAAACCTTTGAAATGTGCTGCTACAGATGTATGATGAAAAATTCATGAACAGACAAAGTTAAGGACAATGAGATTCTAGAACTAGTAGGGGAATAAAGAAATATGTGGAAAAAGTAGGAGAGATAGGATAATAGGACTCATGCTAAGGCATGAGGAAATAGTGCGGATAATATTAGAAGCAGAGAAATGACAAAAAAAGAGGTAGAAGTAGACCTAGATTACACTACTTTATACAGAAAGTGAAGGATATAGGGTGTGGGAATTTCAGGGAAATGTGTAAGATTAGCTCAGAATAGGAAACAATGGAGGTACGTGTCTAACCAGTTCCAGGATTGAAGACCCAATGATGTTCATGGTATAAAACGGGGGTGAGCAACCTTTTTGTCAAGCGGACCAACCTAAGGTCTGCAATTTTGCGGCGGGCCGCACATTAAATAAAAAATTGAACGATTTATTTTATTGACAAAATTCCATTTTATTGATAAAGTGAACCTGAAACAAGTAATTTAATATAAGAAAAACCGTTAACACAGCATCCAATAATAACTACATCACAAAACATTGTAAATATACATATGTAGAAAACAATCTAATGTAAAACTTGACATTGTATCTTTGCAACCAGTTCATCCATATTCACTGGTAATGACTATATGGCAAGACGGACACAACTTTCCAAGCACACATCATTTAGTCTTGATCGGTAGTCGGACTTAATTATTTTCATTGCAGAAAATAGTTGCTCACAAACATACGTGCTTCTGAAAAGTAACATTAGCTGCATTGCCTGTAAGACTAAACGTGGAAATTACTCAGAACTCTGGTAAAGTCAATAAAAATCTTCTAGGTCCACAGTATGAACTGAATTCTTCAAATTGGTGTTGCTTTGCAAATCAATTAGTTCCATTTGAAACTAATAAGTCCTTTGCGATTAAAACATTTTGAATCATGATTCAAAATCCGTAATCGAGACTTGAATATGGTGAGCATATTTTCGTGTTTCAAATGCGTTTTCTTTTTTAAATATGGAAAATGAGACGTATTGTTTGATAACAGATGATTCTTCCACAGTTTCAATTTGCTTTCAAAAGCTTTAACTTTATCAAACGTAATATGAATAAGTTGCTTTTTTCCTTGACGTTCTACATTTAATTCGTATTATAAATCACATCACCATCTTCACTTTCCAGTTCTATTAAAAATTCTTTAAATTTGTGGTGGCAAATTCAAACTTTTGGCGCAAAGATTTTCCTGGTGAATCATACAGTGGTTAACAAATATTTCTTGTCCTGGTAAGTTTTTAATATCTTTAAATAATCTTCCCGCGACTCCTTTCTCCATGCTAGCTATTGCTCTTGCTCCATCTGTTGATATACCACAAATTTTTTCCAATGGAATTGACAACTTCTCCAACAGCGATTTAAGCTCAATGTAGTTCCTTGCATTGGTATCATTGAGGCCAGTTCTTCTGTAATGGTGAAATTGGAATCGATTCCTCTCACAAATATTGCACGTTGTGACGTGTCACTAATATCACAGCTCTCATCAAGTGCCAAGGAACACCTGTCAAATTTGTCAATACCTTTGCTTAGGTTTGAAGTAATATTTTCTGACATGCCTTCGATTCGCCTTCCAATAGTGAATCTTGATAAACTGATTTTTGAAATGATTTCTTTTTATCAGGAAAAGCAATTTCAGCAACAGACGTTAGGCATTCTTTAATTATTTCTCTATCAGAAAATGGCTTCATTTCTTTTGCCAAAATTTAGCTGACTGCAAAACTAGCCCTTACTGATGAATCTGATGTAAAGTTATGTACTTTAAAAATATTTTGTTATTTTTTCAAGCGCGATTCTAGTTGATTTAATTTGTCTTTCCGCAATTGCCCTTGGATTGTGTGTCATGTTTTGTCTCGTAGTGCCATTTTATATTATATTCTTTTAGCACTGCTACTGATTCTGAGCAGATAAGACATACTGCTTTATCTTTTACAAGTGTGAAAAAGAATCTAATTTTCATTTTTCGTTAAAACCTCTTGTGTTCATCCATAATTTTGCGTTTTTTTGGTTGTTCCGAAGACATATTTTATATCTATAAAAATAAAACAATATTTTAAAACTACGAATGTACTTTTAATTCTGATTAAGTTTTTATTACTCTTGCGCTTTTAAATGATAGATAATTAGTTTTTGGAAAATTTGGAGTATATTGTGTTTGGATGTGTGTGATTGACTGCATGTGCATCGTACTTCGTACACATACCGTCGGCTGGGGCTCTCGGCGCGTCGGTGCACGCTTTGTAGGTGTGGAGATCGCACGCATGCCGACGTGATGCGTTCATAATAAAAACAATCAAATCAAATCGAAAACTGCGAGGTGTGCAGAAACGTGTAGCAAGTGATCTCGCGATCCTAACAGCAGGCTTTGCATGTAGCTTTCATAGTGTCACTAGTGTGGCAAGTCGTGCGAATTTTTGAAGTATAAATTTTTTTATATACTTAATGTTTGTTTTGGTAGCGTGGGCGGAGCCACACAAGAAAGGAAAACGGACCATATGTGGCCCGCGGGTTGCTCACTCCAGGTATAAAAGGAAGACTTGCCCACAGATGAATTAATTTATAGATTTGAAACGTATTAAAGTTCTAAACACGATAAATTAATAGACAGCTTTGTTAAAAGAATAAAACATATGAACTAACTGAACTTCAAATGTTAAATAAATACGTTTGTATACGAAGTAATTTTTACTGAGAATTAGCAGTGTGAGGACAAATTCGAAACTAGCTCTAAGTGCAGAGCCTTAGTTCCAAAACAAACGAACAAACAAACATAAGCCTTTAATGACTTGGAACCACGAGTGCGGCTCATGGTAATTGCGAACGGTCCACCAAAATCAACTTCTGTATGGAGAAAAGCTTTACCAGAAACGGTGCGGGTTGCGGGTAGGTCGCCTATGGGGGGGGGGATTGGTTTTATACGAAAACAAATGATACGTGCCTTTAGACATTTTCGAACAGCCTTTTTTGTGGCCAAAATCCAAAAATTTTACGTTAAAAGAAATTGCGTTGTTCTAAGACCAGGATGTAAATATTTTTGATGACAGTCTAATATAACGATGAGTACAGGGTAATAGGAGTGGAAATTTTTCCCCATAAGATAAATTTGAATTTCAAAGGGGTCTAAGCTGTTTGCTAATGGTTCTCCTTTTTTCAATATTCTCTATGTCCTTATAAAAGAATTCTGATTGAACTCTTTTAACCAATAAATGAAGCGCAACTTGTTGTTGCTGACTTGAAATGATTTGCCATGCGTTTGAAACGAGATCCACGGGGGTTCTCAAAATGCGAATAAAATGAAGGACATAACATATAATGCGACAAACTTTATTTATATCAGAAAATTTGTTTATTAAGAGATCAAGAAAATGTTCCGAAATGATAATATTCAATGAGATAATTCTCTTTTCCAAATCCATAGGTGTAGAATCCATTTCAGAAAATTTACTCACATGCCAATCTGATTGTGGCAAAGAAAGCCAAATAGGACCGGACCACCATAAACGATGCTCTACTAAGCCCGCGGCTAGTAAACCCCGAGAGGCGCAATCCGCTGGATTATCTTGAGACTTGATGTGGTTCCAAGACCCAGGAGGAATTCGATTTGAATGTGTGAAATTTTATTACTAATGAAAGTTTTCCAATGGTAAGAAGGCGATCGAATCCTTGATAAAGCCACTGTAGAATCTGACCACGCATAAATTGATAACTTTAGTCGAACCTTGTAAATATTGAACAAGAACTCAATCAAATCTGATAAAAGTACCGCGGCAGATAATTCCAGCCGAAGCACAGAAATGCGTTGATTTTGCACATACCGATGAAACCTTGATATTACCATTTGCATCTACCACTCTGAAATAAACTACTGCGGCGTATCCTTGTTTGGAGGCGTCGCAAAAGCCATGCAACTGAAATTCCAGACAGTTATCAGACAAAATCCACCCAGGAATTTTCACCTTAGACAATTCAGATAATTGATCAAGGTAATCCTTCCATTTGACAGTGACATCAACAGGAGGGTCGTCATCCCAATCGATGCCTCGAATCCATAAATATTGAATTAGGTGTTTTGCAAAAAACACCAACGGTGTCAACAAGCCCAAGGGATCAAAGATCCACGCTATTTCTGAAACCATGTGTCTTTTGGTATAAATCTGATCCGCCGGATTTACGACATAAAAAATTCGTCCAATGACGGATGCCACTGAAGGCCCAAAATTTTGTGCGAGAGATTGAATCTTCGAATGAAAATTGTTATACTTTATGTCTCTACTCAAAGGTATACTTTTAAAGTCCTGATGCACAATGTATAAGAGCCACTACGACAGTTGGTAACAATAATAAATACATGCATAATGTTGTGCAATAAGGTATTATGTCATATAAATGTTTTAAATTACTATATCACATGCAAAAAATGTTTATTTTGATTAAAATAGAAGACAAAAGGTACTCACGTAAACTGTGGAACTCTACACCACTGCAGCTACTCTCGCGTCAGTTGAGCATGATGGGCGTGGGTCATCCCTTTGCCCCTCGTCGAAGTCAGATTCAAATTAGTCTTCTCTCTTCTGTTTAGTAGCGGAACCACAGGAATAAGGTGAGGAACAATAATAAATACAAGACAAAAGGAAACCTACATTTTAAAAGAGAAAAGACAACATAAAAGGCACAGAGATAACCACTAGGTTCGACGTTCAGTTGACTAGTCCCGACGTGACGGAAATCACCACCTTTTTTCCACTCTGCATTTGCGCATTCTCTTGCACAAACGCAACTATCTAAAGTAACGGAAATGCACGCACAAGTCTTTTAAATTATTGGCGCGAATTCACTGGCAAACTGTGAAATTCGTAACATTCAAATTTGAATTTAAGATTTATAACTTCCTGTTTTTACCTGCAGTTGATTGATTGATAAGAAATGCGTAATTTAGATAGAATGTAAGATGGCCGCCGAGTAAAAATGGTGGTTAAATGTGTGCTCTTAAAATAATATATTTGTTACAAAGATGGTTGTCTTTTATTTAAACAGATATTATTATTACAATTACATAAATCAAGTTAATGGATTTCCAATATACACGCGTTTGTATTAATTTTAAACACAAACTAGAAACTTACAGAAATGTTTAAATGCCGATTTTCGGCATGTACCAAAATGTCTGTTGATACCTAGCCAATTCAGGTACTACCTTAATTATGTCATATACGTTATTGTTTTATTTACGCAACGTAAATCCACCCAACAAGCACAGTTTGTCTAATTCCAAAATCAATTGTTGAGCTTCTTCGACCGATTGTGACCCGGTCACGACATCGTCAACATATGTATCGAATTCCAAAGCCTTAGCAGCTAAAGGAAATTTTGATGATTCAAGACACACCAATTCTTGGATCACACGCAATGCCAAATACGGTGCTGATTTGACACCATAAGTTACTGTATTTAGTACAAAATCTGAAATAGGTTCTGTAGGATTAGACCTCCAAACAATTTTTTGAAATTTCCAGTGTTCCAGGGAAATCAGAATTTGTCGATACATTTGTTTGATGTATGCGGTGATGAGAATCGGATGTAAGTGAAAATGCAAAAGTATAGCCAAGATATCCTTTTGTAAAGAAGGACCGGCCAGCAAATGGTAATTAAAAGACCCTCCGATGAGAGTAGTTGCCGAAGCGTCAAAGACTACCCTTAATTTTGTTGTGTTACCTTCTGGTTTAATAACCGCATGATGCGGAATGTAATATTCTGTTGAATGATGCGATGATTCCTTCATGCTAGAAGGAATGAGTGACATGTGGCCATTTTGTAAATAATCTTGCATAAACTCCCTGTACATTGTATACAGTGGAGGGTCTTTTGTAGACGAATTTCCAATGCCAAAGACCTACGAAGTGCGACTTTCCGAGAATCCCAAAAAATGGGTTCTGGACCATTAAATAGAAGTGACACTATAAAACGACCCTGCTCGTTTCTAGCGTGTGTTGCCAAAAAATGCTGTTCACAGGCTTCTTCTGCAGAAGAAACCTTGTGGACATCTGGAATGCCTTCCCGTTCCCAAAACCGACGAATTAGAATATCCAGGGGTTCTATTAGTACACATAATGAGGTACTATCTACTGCAGAAGAAATGATTTTCCCTGTAAAAACCCACTCAAATTTGGTATGAATCGCGACTGGTTCGTCTGCGGTTCCCATACGAGTCTCATTTAACAATGAGTGTGCAAAAACATCTGCACCCAAAAGTAAATCAATTGTGCCTGGCTTATCAAAATCAGGATCAGCCAATGGCAAGTCCGCTGTATGCGGCCAATGGTTGGTGTTTAATTGCACTGCAGGCAATTTACCACAAATATTTTGTAGAATATAAACATCTACATCAAATTGGGGATGTATTTTATCCCTAGGTCTAATTTTGCAAGATAAAACTCCCGAAATGTGTGAGGAAGCTAAACCTAGACCTTCCACTGTAATCGCAACATTGGATTTTTGTAAGCCAAGTCGCTGACGACAAGTTTCCGTCATAAAACTTTCCATACTGCCGTTGTCCAACAATGCTCTTACCTTTTGAATCTTTCCGTTCCCATCTCGAATTGCAATAGTTGCAGTTGCCAACAAACTGACGGTTTTCGAAGATTGCGTTGAAAATAAACTGTTAGTACTTGATGTACTTGCACATGGTTGATTTGACTGTAGTGCGGGCGCGTTATTAACGAATTGATCCGTCAATGATTTTTGGTTTGTAAAATGTAGCAATGTGTTGAGGCTTAGCGCACTTTCTACAAACAGATTTTGAAGAACATTTCGTGGCTCGATGAAGCCCTGATAAACAATTAATGCAGAAATTTTTCTGCTTAACAAACTCGTAATGTTTGTGAGGCGTCTTGTCCAAAAAATTCTGACACATATAAAGCAGTTTGCCTTTACAATGAATGCAACTTTTGTTGTCTGATATTGTCACAAATGAAGTGTGATATTGTGATTTTTTATAAATTCCAGTAGGTTTATCAAAATGTGTAGATTTGCTATTTGTTTTAGACTGTTTGCTCATACATAAACTACTAACTTACAAGGCTTTACAGTGCCTTTCAACAAATATTTTTAATTGCTTATATGCGGGAATCAAATTTAAACCCACAGCATTGGTTTCCAATTCGAATAATTTTAAAAATTCGTTATCTAATTTTTTAGATAATGTTGGTAACTAAAACATGTCCAAAACATCTACCTTAGCTTGCTTTAAGCATGCCAAATTTTCATCAAAGCAATTTATGAGAGCTCTAAGCTCTTGGTGAGAATTACAGTTGGCCTTTGAAGCATTTTCTGAAGCCGCAAAATGAGAGTTTACCAAAGTAGCTTGCTTTCATGCCTTTCAACCACGGTATCGTATGCCAACTTAAAATTATCTCCTGTAATAGGTAAATGTTTAATTAAACCTTTAGAGTCTGAATCTAATGCGTCCAGCAAGAAATAAAATTTCTTTAGGCTTAATAAATTCTTGTTGTCAACAACAAGATTTTTAAAAAGCTCATTAAATGCATAAAATCTGAAATCTTGCCAGAAAATTTTGGGACAGATATCCGAGGAAGTCTTATGTTAGACACGCTTGTTCATTGAGAAAATTATTGTGTTTTGGCAAGAATATTTTCTTTCTTGATTTTGGATAAATCAAGCTCCATTTGTGCCCCACTATTTTTTATTGAAATGACTAATCCATTCATGTTGGATTTCAAACTTTTAATTTTCTCCAGATTTTCTGCGTCTAGAGTGCACATTTTGTACACACTATCCATCTCATGTTTGAGATCGATAGCTGTTTGCGTTAGACTTTGAGCCAAAACTAAATTTTGCTCTGTTGAGTCCAAATTAGACGTTTGATCAAAAAGCGAACGAAACTGTTCAATAGCCAATTTTAAATTCAGAATAAACCGTTTGGTAGAAATTTTCTTGGTAGCCATTATAGCTACTGAAATGCCCTTATAAGTTCTAAGGAATTGTTTTGAAATAAATGCCAATAAACCAAAGACAAAAATTTGCCTTTAAAAATTAACAATTACATAAATAATTTTTAATCAAGAACCCAATGTTCAAAATTAAAATATCTATAGAATTATAGACCTTTAAACACCTTGTATGAAGTATTGTTTGAAATGAATACCAATAAACCAAAGACAAAAATTTGTCTTTAACAAATTAAGTGAATTATGTAATTTAACATGTTTACCATTTCAATGAGTATTGGTGTTGAATTGTAAGAATTGTTAACAACTTCTACGAATTAAATTGACACCAAAATAAACAATGTTTGCAAACTTGTTTTGAATGCGCGAGCAACTTAAATTATGTCGCTAGAACTACGTTCGTTATCAGACACAGCAGGTTCAAAGTGCCGGTGTTCTGACCTCGAAAGTTATTATTTGAAATGAATGCACAGGTGTTTTTAAAGCGATATAGCATTTGTAAAAACTGAACCACGTTGATTCTTTTTAACACAAATATCACTGAATGACTAAATTAATGCGATTTAAATTGAAATTATAATAATTTAAAACCATGAAAGCCAAAAAATAGCAATGCGTTTTGTTTTGTAATAAAATATTTATGCAGCAAACGAGAAGTGATATGCGGCAAGGATTAGGAACATGCAGGAAAAAAATATGTTATGTGGCGTAGAAGGAACAAAAAATGTCTGTATGTTTTTATCGATCAACAGCATTTTAAAACAGTTAATCAATTAAAAAGCACTAACCTGTAATGGTTGCCAATTGCGCTGGTATGAAAAATGTAGTGGACTGTAATCTGCATCTGCATGACCACCGTAAACTGCATAAACGAAAGTTCACTATTCTTGCAGCGCTTTCACCATAGAAAACGTCATGGTCAAAGCACACCGAACCGAATCTTGCGATGACTCCTGTTGCCAAATTAATAATGTTCTTCTGTCTAATGCGCGTCTTGAACTATGTACACGAACCAAAAAGGGCACTCGCGTGCACTCCTTCCAATATCCAAAGTTGTATGTATGTGTTATAGGATAGGCGATAACAGGAAAGGGACTTTGATAATGTAAATATCAAACCAGAATAATATAAAGTGATCATATGTCACCAAAAATGCTATAAAATGCATAACAGTATTAGTGTACAGGGACAGAAAATAGACATGCTACTTTTTGCAGATGATATAGCCATTATAGCAAAGTCTAGAAAAGAGTTAGGAGAGTTTTTAAATATTCTAGATGAGATACTACAGAATTACTGTAGTATGAGAATTAACTCAGGAAAGACAAAGATAATGACAAGTGAGTTGCAGCCTAGTTCTAAACCAAAATTAAAAATAGGTAATACCGAGTTAGAGGAGGTAGATGAATGTTGCTATTTAAGTAGTATAATTACAAAGGTCGGACGTAGCAGAAGGGATATAGTAGCTAGAATAGCTCAAGCTAGAAAAATGTTTTTAAAAAAAGGAAAGACTTACTAATAGCTAATAGTATTAGTTTAGATAATAGAAAATAGTTTCTTAAAGTCGTACGTATGAAGCGTTCTATTATACGGTAGTGAGACTTGGACAATTAAAGAGGTAGATAAGAAAAAGATAGAAGCTTTTGAAACTTGGTGTTATAGGAGAATGTTAAAGATTAGTTGGACAGATAGAGTAACAAACGTGGAAGTTTATACAAGGATAGGTGAGGATCCCTGTATGTGGAAACAATTGAAGGTCAGGAGAGATAGAATGATACAGCACCAGTTAATACATAAGGGACTATTTAGTAAGGTCTTAGATTATAGACTACCAAATAAAAATAGAGTAGGAAGGCCTAAACACAGCTATATTAGTCAAATTATTAGAGATTTTGGTTGTAAAGTGTATGTAGATCTTTTTAGACTAGCTCAGAATAGAAAAGAATTTAGAACTGCATCAAACCGACCTTAAGTAAGTTCAGAAACAAAACAAACAAAAATAAATAAATAAAAACCAGTTAACTAAATGTCACCATGACATAACTCACAATTAGTTAGCGGTCTGGCATGTTGGTAGCGATTCATTGCTTAAGCTTTACCATAACTTATAATTTAACACTTTTCCTTTTTTGGAGGAAAAACCAGGTAATATCTCATTTCCTTATAAATGGGAATCATGTAAACATGTTGGAGTTCTTTAACAACCATCAGGTTGCTAATATCTATGTAGAGCCAGGTAGATAGGAAAAAGATAGAAGAGTATAGGAAGACTTAGACCAAACTATATTAGTCAAATTATTAGAAATTTAGGTTGTGAAGGGTATGTAGAACTTTTTAGATTAGCACAGAATAGAAAAGAAGTTAGAGCTGTGTCAAACCGACCTTAAGTAAGGTCGAAAACAAAATGATGATGATGACAAGCAGAACAAAACAAATATGTAAACTTTCCAATTGCCAAATTGAAGAGGTTCTTTATCCTCCGATTCGTCGTTGTTAGAATAATCTTCATCAGAACTCGAACTACTTTCTGACACAATTTAATCTTCATCTTCCATATCAATATCGCTCCACTCAGATCCCGACAACATAATGCACGAAGTTAAAAAATTAAAAATTAAACGGTCACAAACCTACAACAAACAGAACTAAATTACTAAATGCACTTACATAAAGTCCACAACTGTTACTAATGTATCCTTCCTCTCTGTTTTTTTGTATTGGGAGAAATAAATATGTAGACGTCACCCTAAACCCTTCCATTTGAAATATCCAGATACCACCACCGTGCTTAGAATTGATGCATACGCTTGATACATCGTGTATACAATAAAACAGAAGATGCACCATTGTGCATCGTCCTTACGTAACAGACACTTATACTTGATGCCCAAGGATGCATCACCATATTGAAAGGGTTAAAACACTGATCATATTTCAATTAGTTCATATAATTGTTGTTGATAGATGAGATGGATTTTACCTTTTAATGTGTTTAACCGATCCTTCTAATTTTGAAAAACTGTTTATATTTACAATAAATTAATTGAAAATCATTCAAACAAACAATAATAAAGCAAGATTCATCTAAAATATAAAATGACAGTTTATAGTAAAATGTAGGTTATATAAATATTAGATATATTTAGACATATGTCTTTACATTGCTTTATATTATATTCAGTAGATGTACTTTTTTGTATCCATCTTGTTCTAGCGTGAAGTAGTTATATTCTCGACATAGACGACATTAATTTTATCTGAGATTTATTACTTTTTATCCGCAACAGATGAAAAAAATAAGTTTGAAAACGGAGTGGATGGATAGAGTTTTGGGATAAGTATCCTAAGAAAAAATGTCCCTATCCAACAGATTGTTCTGAGGGACCACTTGTAACATTAGCTGTAAGATACACATCGATACTTAAAAACAACTAGGCTCCAAACGAAACCTAGACAGGTCATCTTCCTACCAAGCGTCCACTGCGATAAGAAAATCAAATAAAGCTAACATGACCAACTTAATTATACCTATGCAGTAATTTTTAAAAAAACTACTGCGCACATATTAAAATAATTGTAGGATGGACAGTTAATCGAAGATAAAAGTAGAAAAATTTTAATACCTACATAATAAGGAATAATATTGGAAACGACAAAGGCGACATCCTCTCACCAAACACGTTCAGGAATAACAGAAAAAATGCATTATCGTTCCTATGACAAAACGATTGATAGTGGAATTTGTAACAAATGATCGAAATATATGCAAAAAACATTGAATAGAAATTTTTTGTATTCGCAACTGTGGAAATCGACTTTTTACTATAGAAGCATGGGTTGCAATCTTACGGATATCCCAACTGTAAAGCATCAATCCGACATCAGCTAGTACATGTCCTAGAGATTTGGTGCGTTGTTTAAACAAAAGATATGTTAACCACAAGAAAAGAACGTAGTGGGTTATGGAATAATATCAAAATAAAAGATGGAAATTTAAAAGAAATGGAATTATTTGAGAATAAGGACGAATAACAAAAATTTTGTATCCAAGAATGTGGAATCAATTTTAGAACAAAGAACTCTTTATGACAAAGTTTGAAACAGTTCAAGGGTAACATCCACTTAAATGTACGGCAGGATAAGTCAAAGTGTATGAATTACATTTACGTAGAAGTGAACGATATGAAAGTATAGTGGTAAGATATATTTGCATAGGGAAAGTAATATCGCAAGAAAAAATTTAATTCAGTTAAAGATAGAGAAGACGAAGTATATTTATTTATTTATTTATTTTACGGGAAATCCCCATTATAAAAACAACATTTTCTTCCAAAATGTATAACAAATACTAAAAACTAAAGTAGCTTTAAATTAATTGTATAACTAGTGACTAACCTTCAACTATATATGTCCTACAGCATAACAAATACATTTATATTTCTACCGTGCGAATACATTTTTTAAATTTAATTAATGAAAGACAGAAAGGGTCTAATTTTAACTTATTAAATAAATTTAAAGATGTCTAAAGGAATGTGCCGTCCATAATTTGTAGAATGAAATGAAATACTAAATAAATTATGGTTACGCAAGAGTCTATTAGGAACATTAAAGTGAATTCTCCATATAAGTTATAAACAGTCAATTTTCCATTTAGAAGTTTATACACAAAAACCAAGTCACTACATAATTAAAGGTAAGACGGCAGATAGGACTCATGGTTAATTGTTAAATGTAAAGAAAAAGGATTGTAAATCTTTTATATGCCATAATTTTTGAAATTTACAATTAAAATCATGTGTAATTTATTAGTTAATTGAGGTACTATGTGATGTAATTTGCAAAAGGTATAATTGAAATTAGTTTTGAGAGAAATTCTTAACTGTATTAGAGAGCATATGATTTGGTTGCATTTTCAGTTTTAAAGTGGCAAAGGTAATTTTTATCTAAGCTTGCCTGCACATTTGTATTTGTATCCTAAATAAGAAAAAAAATTAAGTTAAGAAATAGATATTGGTTTATAAAGGCAGTTAGCTCCGTTTATTTATGAATTAAACGAAATTAGAATCATTTTTTGCTTCTAGCACAAGGCTTTTAGTTACCAATTCATATAATTATTGAAACAGATCGATATTTTGAGTAAAAAATTGGAATATTTATTATAGTAATGAGTGTTATATAGAGGGAAAATTACTTAAGACACAACTAGATTTGGTATCATTGATAAAAGCTTATATTTAATGACTTAGCAAGACAACTTTAATGTAGAAATAAATATTTTTTCTGCATGGCAAATTAGAGGTGTTATTTATATAAAATTTTATTTCAAATATAAATTCCTGTTGACATTTCACAAACCACAATTTTAATTAAACTGTATTGAAAATAATTATTTTAACAAAACACCTGTTCAGTTAGAGGAAGTTGCCTTGTTTTTCTTTTAAGGTATTATGCAATATGTTAGGTAAGGTTTACAGATAAATCGCTAGGTGGCACCAGACATTCTAAAATGTCAGAATTTTTATAGGTATTACAGTAGAGGAATATTATGTAAGTGCAAGTTTGAAAGGTGTTTTGGTTTAGATGATAGGATTTATGTTTTTGGTTTAAACGATAGTTACATGACAAACGTAAAATGTGGACGACTGTAAAAATTACATTACCATAAGAGTCAACTTTTCTAAAAAATTCATGTGTAGAAACTGCCTCTTTGTTAGAGCACCAAATATTATGTTTTATCCATGAGATCAATAATTATGTAACCCTGGGTGTAATATATTACACCCCAAATTTTGCAATACAAAAGTAACAGCAAGACGTGCACTTAAATAAAAAAATATTCCAACATTATGGAAACGAGAATAACATAAATAAGGCTTAAATAAAAAGGAAAAAAGTAAGAAGCTGTTGAACTAATTTTATTGGCCAGATCGTTAAATAATAACCCTGGTGGTTGGTTTTAAAAACATTTAGAGGTAATGCTTTTAATGAAAATCAGGAAGGCTGAATGAAATACAAATTAGTGATTTGCTAAGAGAAACATTTTTTGTAAAGTTCTTTGCGATGCATTTTCAATTATTCGCCGTGATCAAGATCCAATGGTTCTGCATGAAATAGATTTACATTTTAAAACTCTCTTATGTAAAACTACTCGTCATACTACCTTACTTGACTATATTCAATTATCATAAATTACTTTACTTCGTTATTTTTAAGACCCAATATACATTTGTACAATACGTTTTTAGTTATAAATATAGTATGTATTCTCCCTCCTTACTAATGAGTGGACACGTATATTAAATGGATAGTTTTCTGGCACCCAAAAGGTGTCTGATCGAGATTTTACTGTACGTAAAATTGTATGTATGATTTATCTACAGATGCACTACATAGTTATCAGCTTCTACTCCATCTGCGATAAATACTATCATAAAAAATAATAAATCAAGAAGTAGGAAACCGCAAAATTAGAGTTCAATAAAAATTAGTTTTAAAAAAAAACTGTATCATCTCTAGCTAGTTTTGACAATTTTATGACCTTGTCACTGTAGCGCTAAATACAATAATTATTATGTTAATGCATGCTGCCCTTGGCAAAGTATGTATGAAAGAACAACGCATGGAAATTGTGTACTTACTGCATGAACTGGTTGTCCCCACAAGAAAGACGTGTCAGCAGTCCGAGACAAATGGTTTCCGTGGTGATATAATGCTCTGACGGGTGGGATATGAAATTTTGATTGGAATGACTTAATGCCTGGGTGTCGTAACAATGGGAGTTGGATGAGCATGGATGATGTATAAAATAGCAGACAAGTGAGATAAGGGTATTAGAAGACGAACGTAAGAAAAAATCCGGAAGAGTATCTGTGCTTAGTGGATGGAATGTCTACCAATTTTTAATTAGAATTTTTGCTTTTTTATGCATAAAATGAGCGTTCCTTTGTAAATTTAGATGTTTTGAAACTGTGGAGACCCTGTAACAATTTAAGGGTACTTCGGCTAACTACAGTGGTGTGGGAGTGGGTTCCTATTGAAGAAATTATAAAATTGGCAAAAATAGAGAAATAAAAGTAACAGAATGACAAATGTAAACAACTACATTACAATATTCACTTACCTTAGGCTTTTTCCTCTGTACTGAGGCGCCAAACCGTCTGTCACGGCAATCTCTTCCTATTTTATTCCCTACATAGAAGAAGGTTATTTCGCATCTCCTTTGCTTCGGGGTTCTTAAATTCTATCACTTGATACATTACCTTTCTCTGAAATACTATGAAACCTTCATTAATTTTGTCATAATTAAATAAACTACCTCTCGTAAATACAACTCCATCACTGGTGTAGCTGGATATCCTTTTAGAATTTACCTACCGATCTGTATTATAAATAATTTAAAATAAATTCCACTTAAACTTATACTCTATTAATAATAAATTCGTAAAATATAATTACACATGCATTACTCTTAAAGAAAAAAGAACAAACACCCCACTGACCTGATAAAATTAACACAACTCCTAAGAACATAATCCATAATTTAAGGGTACCATGCCATTGTTCTAGTTTCCAAGCTAATCTATACGACATTTTAAATCTCAATTTATGAAAAACCAATACATTGAACAGTGCAATACCAACTTTTTCAGTAACCATTCCAATATCCACTAAAAATATTGAATTTTTATTCTTTTAGCAACATTTAATTTAACTAAAATACAGCATACATTTAATCAAGATACACTAATTCTGTTGCTAATTAACCCAACAAAATAATTACTTTCACTTTTATTAATTTCCTATTACAAAAATATAAACCATTTATATTGTCAATTCACATGAACAACATTAATATATCTATAACATAAAAGCTCATTCTACTCACTATGTATGTTCAGGATGTTCAACAACCATTAGTATTTTTCCATCTTTGATCCGTTCAGCTTATACGCCTGCTTTCTTTCCAACGAACATGACATCAAATTCCAAATTAATAGAGCGTAGTCAACATGAATTACATCTCCCGTCCACCCAAGTGTGTAAACCGACCCTGCACTTGCAAAAGTATTTCAGCTTCATGTCACCTGCCACGTATTTTCACATTTTTTCTTAAAGTTGTTTCGTTCACGTTCAACTCTCCTCCACTACTCGCTCGTATAATTACATTTTGACATTTTCTAATTTCCATGGGGTCTAACTACTCATATTTTTCCCAATATAAGATTATTATTAATTAAGGTCAGCATTCAGTGAGCAATGTATCGAGTTTAATTTATGTTTATTTAAAACGTTGTCATGTTACATTGTGTGTATTAGTGTTTTAATATGGAATATGTACTTGGTGGTCAGGGCTGACGATATCTATCTATGGTAAATTGCATACGAAAAGTTTTGTCATATTGAGATATATTTTTTACTTGCAGTAAAATGTCACCGTCCTGGAAACAAAATTTGAAATGTTTAACTAAAAATATTTATTCACGAAGTCTATCATACAAGATGCGTCCATATTCAATTTGTCCATTCAAATTCAATAAGTTCATCTGCATCTAATTTCTAGCTAGTATGTTACATTTTTGTGTTGACATAAGCGAGTGCTCGAATAAAAATAGTGAGAGATAGTGTAAAAGAACCACTTTCAAGTGTTCGTATAAATTAATGCGAAGATTTCATGCAAAACTAGTGAAAATTGATTTGGGAGCTTCAGAAGTGACATGGTCATCCACAGCTGCGGGAACCTGCAAAAGAAGACATGCTCAAGAGACAAGCAATAACCATTTTTTTTAAATACATTGTAAACATAATAATACAAGACGATGACAATTTAAAACCGCAAATAAAAATATTCAATATTACCGAACCCTATAAATACATTTCCCATGAAAAGATATCTACAATAGACATAACATCCACACAGGAAGAAATCTGATATAACTAAGCACCACAATTGTAAGTTAATTAGAAACGTCAAAATGTATACAAACAAGCTGTGGGAGTTGAAAGTTGTAAATAACTTCAAGATGGAAATATAGACGTCACCACAGGGGGGAAAACAAGGGGTGTACGCGCGCGCGACTTATTTTTTTTAACCGCTTGCAAGCAGTATATGTTTCAATCACGGGTTTGTGAAATTAACATCAAGACGGCATGTTAAAAGGGGTTAAAGCATGGAGAGTTTGCCCTTCAAATAATTTAGATTTTGTGTTGTGTTAAGGGAGCCGCATTAGCTGGAAAGAAAGAAATTGGAATTTAAAAAGTAAAATATGAGCTTTTATGTCTATAATTTATAAGTATGTACCTGTGAATTTTGAATACAAATGTATATTCATGTAGTAGGAAATTAATCAAACTTAAAGGTAATTATTTTATTGGACTATGAATTAGCTGCTATTGAACTAGTTTTGGTTAAATGTAAATATGATATCGTGCAAGGAAGTTTGAACATTTGAAAAGATTAAGAAATATGTACGTATTTATTTTAAATGTAAGTTTGTTGGTGGAATTTAGTGTTAGATAAAGAATGAACTTTTAGTATTTGAATGGATAGTGGAATGATAAATGGAAAAGTTGATATTTAACTGTTTTCTATGTATTGTTATTAAGGGCATTTCCAGAAATTGTATTTATAATGTCATCTATTTCAATATTGGAATAATGGTTGTGCGCATTATTGATTGATTTATTGTTTTTCATTAGAATTTCTTTTAGTAATACCTGGGCAGTTTCATGTTAGGAAATTAAGTTTTTTTTTTCTTAGAGAACGTATATTTGTAGTTATATTGCATTTATTCATAAACTAGAAAAAATTAGGTCATTCTGAAAGGATTTCCAGTCACCCTAGTAATGAAGTCGTATTTGGAAGATGCATTTTGTTACAATTTTCTTTAATTTGACGAAAATTTAAGGAGTGTTTTATGATATTTTAGAGAAAGGGAACGTATAATGTGATACATTTAGGAAACCAAGAGCAACAGAAAGTCCATTTGGAACAACCGTCTTCGATGTAGGGATGGTATTGAAAAGGATTGATGAAACAAGACATTTGGCGCCCCTTAATTATGACAGTAGAAAAAGTCTTTCAGGGTAAGTGAATAGTATACCAGATTGTTTGTATTTCAGTCATTCCAAATGTATATTATTTTTTCCATAGGAACCTACTACTCCCATACTGTAGTAAGCTGATGTATCTTTAAAATTGTTGTAGGGCCCCTGTCCCTTCAGAACAAATCTAATTGTATAATGCACCACTCATTTTACTTGTAATACTTTTAACGCTGTTTCAATCATAATAAATTAACAATTTTAAATTATATATTTGAAGTGCATTTAACGAATCTTATTCTCTTGCAAACGTAATAAATAGGCAAAACGTTTGCTAAAAATTAACACAAGTATTTTAGTTCTTAAACACAGACACCTACCTGTAATTAATTAGGATGCAATTTTTTCTTTAAAAAAAGAAAAATTGTCAAATTTATAATATACGGACTAGTCGGAATAATGACATTTTGACACATTCTGTGCTTCACGATCAAACATACAGGGTGGCATAAGTTTTATGTCATTAAATTGGTTGGTTGATAAGCTAAACAAAAAACCTTATAAGGCATTTTACTCTTGGACTGCTTTTTAAATGTCTGACCTAGGTCAACATAAGTAAAAGTTTTAGGACTGCTGTTTTGTCATACGTTTTTAAGAAACAACTTATGTATGTAAGTGCTATCCTGAATCACATAACACACATGAAATGTTTTCACAATAGGTGTTTGAATTTTCCACAGTACCTGCAACTTTGTAGTTGGTATAATTCTCAGGTTTTCGTGTTTTCAAAAAACAACTCATTAAGCTACTAACGCGACAAAAAACACCAATTACCTAGATCCAATTACAATTAAGTCCCAACGTTTAAGTGTATTACTTAAGCATGTAGGTGAAACACTCAACACTTACACACACTTACAACATCTAATCCCGGTTACGAGCTATGTAATGAAAAAGTACACTCAACTTAAAGTAAGACATCATATGCTGCATTATAACAAACGCAAAATCCAAACAGGCGACCACATCAGGATTATGGAATATTATTTTTGTTGTGATTATTATCTAAACATGCGAATTTTAGAAAAAAATTTTAAACTTATTTCAGTAGCAGCTACAGTGCATCGAGTTATTTTGTTTGGCAGCAAAAATGCACTATATCACTAATTTAAGTTTGTTGAAGGTAACAACTTAATTGGTCGACTTTAAAGCATGATGTACTTGTATATTATATTTGTGACCTAGTCAAAATTGCAGTGGTTTTAAAACAATTTTAATACTATTTTTGTTTGTCTTATCGATCCCTACATCCCCTTTGAATTGATGACACAACTAATGCCACCCTGTATGTGTCTAACTATTAATTCATATTCAGAAATAGTATTAACGTAGTAGCTGTTTTTAATAAAAAAAATCTAAGATGGTCTTTCATCAAATAATATAGATTATTTGTGACAGTCATATGGCTATGAATGGGTTTAGTTTTGTGAATGGGACCAGTTTGCTTTGAATTAACGAAACCCGATCATGTGGGCACATAATTTAGTCATACATAAATATACAAAATACGATATTTATTTTAAAAATTTTTTATATTAACTCTGCTTGTTTAAACTATAAGGATATTTAATCATAGACTATGCTCACAATATTACCTCTAAAATTCATCATGAAAACTCTGTGCAGTATCGACCATCTTAGATTTTAAAAACAAATCAGGATGAGCGAGTATTTCAGGCAAAGACAACATATTGTCATGATCAGTATCAGCAAGTGCTAAAAGTGCTTCAGCCTCGTGTTCACTATGACGAGGACTTTGTGGTGCTACGTAATGTAATAGTTCCCTTCTATCAGCTTTTCCATCACCATTCAAATCGACAGACTTTCTAAATTCTGCTCTGCGTTGATTTTCATCTTGTCTTATTACGAGTGTGTTGTCATCACCTGGTGAAACTTCAAATCAATTTGTAAACATGTAAATTATTATTTATTACCTTCTTGTTGTAAAATTGCAAATTCTTCTTCGGTTAAAATTTCATCACCATCTGTATCAAACTTCTCGTACAACTCATCAACCAGAATTAAATGGTTTGACGAACTGGATTCTGGATGAGTGAACGCTAAAAATTCTTCAACTGTTAATGAGTCAGGATCTGATTTTGCAGCTTCTCTCCATGATGCTTTATCCCGCATAATTTGTTCTGAAATAATTTAGTACATTCTTGTGCTATAACTTTAAATGAATACCTTTAATTGTTCGTTGCAATCCTTTATGTCGTCTTTCATCATGTTTGTAGATGTATTTTTCATTAAATCCACGCTTTTTTAGAAAATATGAATGATATTCCTTCCACGTAATAACACCATTTTTTGGGTTTATATCTATTAAAGAAAATAACGCAAAGTTATTTCCAACTGCTATTGTTATGTGCTCCATTATTTTACGACGAATCCATTGTGATAGTTCTCTTGAATCTAATTTTTTGTTTCTGTCCTTATCTGCTCTGAAAGGTAAGTTTTTACTTAATGAAAAGAATTTTTTTCAGCTTTTGTAAAAGTGATTTATTTGTTCTACTAAGTAGATTTTGAATTCTGTTTTAAAACTATTTAGCTACTGTTGATACAAGTTAATTTCCATATGGTAACGGTACAAATTACGTCAAATGATTTTTTTTCTTGTTATTTGCAGATCTCAAAATTCTTTTTGTATCATTTGCTGTCAAGCATGTTAGAATGTAGATATTTTTCAATAAGATAATAACTGAGCGGCAATATGTAAAGTAGAAGGAAACGAAATATAAAATTCTTGTGATGAGAGTATTTATTTTACAACATCTGTTTGTGCGAATGCACGAGCAACTTTTCCATGTAGAAATCTGAATGAGAGAACAAGTCGCCGTAACATCGGCAACCAAAACACAGGTAATTGGAACATAGGTAACCGGAGCACCCTAGAAAATTCAGTTGTGTTACAAAAGTGAAAATTTAACACGCGGTGCAAAGGAAAATTAATCCATTAATAACTTACCATCTGTATAATTATTTGATGGGTTAAACGAATAAACAACTTCTTTATCTTTCATACTAAACATCTAAAATTATATTTAAATGTTAATTTGGGATTTATGATTAGAAAATTTACATACCAGGTAAGCACATGAGGCAAGGTAGAAGTTCAAATCAAAAATGGCCAACAGTGCCAGATAAGCAATCAGATATCAAAAGAGAAATGAAAATTTGACACTTCAAATAAATTATTTTCGGCCATCTTCGGGATAGACAATCTCTAGCGATTATTATCTATAATACAGAATTAGAACCACACCAGTTGTGCTTTTGGAAAATTTCATATAGATATAGTTATTTGTACTATGTAACAAATTAAGAACTTGTGGATTAATACTAATAATCCAGGATTGTGCGAGATAAATTCTTATAGAAAATATATTATATAATAGAGTAATTTTATATTTAAATGTAGATATAAGCATTTATATGCTAATAGTGCCAAGCACAATGTAACATGCTAAAATATAAGCAAAAAGGCATGTTACAAGAGGTAGAGGTAGACCTAGATTAGACTATTGCACACGGGTAGTGTAGGCTGTTGGAATTCCAGGAAATGTATAGGTTAACTCAAAATAGAAATCAATAGAGGTATGCATTATAACGTTCAACCTCGTATTCCCATATAACACCCTGTGTAAATAAAAATACCCATGCAGAAGTCTTTGTTTTCCGGGAGTAGGTTCTAGCTGCCTTCATTGTTTGTTGCTTGCTGTTTGGTGTTGTTCTTAGCTGGTGATGCTTAGCTGAAAGGTATAACCATGGAGGGATTGGTTTTCTTAGTTGAACTTATATACGTGATTAAAATGTAGCTTAAGTGCAGTGTACAATACATATTACAAATTTTCAAACTGTGAAAATTTAGTTAGCTTTGATCACATGAAATGGTCTTTATTACTGCATACAATAGTTTTAGCTGCCACAACTAATAATAATCTTCTGTATTCGCACGTAATCTTTGGATTACTTCATTATAAATTTCACTGGACTACTGCAGGTATGTGTGGGTTTACAGTATTAAATAAGAAGAGAAAACCAATTAAATGGGGTTTCCATAAGGCATTGTATAAGGTAAGTATATTTTTGCCACTAAATATTCAATTGTATACATACCAAACAAAATTTGTAGAATATTGTAATTTTATACATGTGTGATTTACTTATTTTATATTTTAACAACAATTTAGTGTTATATTGTTAAAATTTAACAGTGGGGGTAATTAAGAGGGTAAGACGTTTATACAGATGCCACATTTGTTATAAAAATTGATATAACTTATTAGAAATTATTAGACTGCACTTTTGAAGAATTTAGGGTCGAAAATACAGCGTTCAAAAAAATAAGCTAATAATTAATTTCTTGTTTTTGTATAATTTAAAAAGACATTGATTGATAGCTTTAGAGTATAATAATTTGATTTCGAGAATTTTATCTTCTAGATATACTACCTTTAGTCTCTAATCGAACTAGCATATCATGAAGCGAGTCAAGTAAGTGTATTATTTGATGTGTGTGTTATTGATTGCCGACAACAGCAATATATATATATATATATATATATATATATATATATATATTCTTATATATTTATCTCTGTATGTGCGTGTGGGCCCTTTGTATTTATACTTCTTATATATTTAATAAATTGATAAATGTAACATGAATGTTAACTAATATATGCCACGGCTTTTTTTGAAACTCTTACTCAGGATTAAATCAATTAAAATTATAATTTGCAAACAGTGTGGGTTCAAAACTGTATGCACATAGAATAACCACTGCTAGTCAAAGCACCATCTAGTTATTTATAATGCTCGTCATAGGTGTGGGTGTGACCATACGAGCAATTTTATTCATAATGTAAACAAAGCCCAGAATGTTTAAATTTGATAAAAATTTTGAGATTTCAATCAGTACTACAGTTTTTAGGTGTTACAACTATAAGAATTAATTTATTAAATACCTGTAATTCCACTGAAGTCGCCTGAGTTTACAAGAATGGACCTCTTGACTGCTTACAGTTACAGAAACGAAGTTCACAATACCTGTGTAAAAGTAAGTTTTAATATTTTGTATTTTAAAGAATTTACGCTCTATTTTCAGACTTTAGGAATACTAAAATAATATTATAAAAAATATATACTCAGAACTGGCGATCTAATTAGGAACTCGCTCAAATTACTACCACCGCTGGAACACTGTTCATAATATTGGGAATCCTCTGGAAATATTTGGAGCTCTTTTCACTTCAATTCATATCAGCTTGTAAGCTGTACATATTTCACTTTACTGGAGCAAATAATCTTCTCGGCCTCAAATGGTTGTATAAACCATTGAAACTTGTTACCCGTTGCACAAGGCGTATTTTAATTCACAGTTAAAACTCTTTCAAATAACTTGAGCTTTAAATAATTTAACAAAAACTCGAGAGCAGGTAAAACACATCTATTCTTTCTTAATAAAATTCACAAGTCCCTTTTATCAAGGTGTACAATTGTTACTTATCACCTAGATTTTTTAAAAATTCCTATTTGCCTACTCGATACAAAATTCTTACAATACTACACTCCTGGATCCAACTATCATAAACAGATCTATTAACTCTTTCCAAAAACATTTCATTTAGTTCACTTGAGTACTATTTTTCATTGGTTAAATTTTGTTTACCATTTCCATTAGTCTTACAATTATTTATTTCTAATACAACATGCTAAATGAATTATATTTCAGGTATTATGGTTCATATCATTTTCAAGAACAGTAGTATCCATTAAATAGTGAACATAAACGTTAAATAAAATCAACAGAAGCTTACTCAATTGGAACTACTTTTCATTTTTTAACTAAAATTACTTAAACACCTATTTGAAATCTCAAAAGCTCCATCACACGGAAATAGCATTCGATATAAATTCAGCAAGTAATTGATTCTACGATCTTCCTTATCATCAGTTTTAAATTAGAAATCTCATTAATATGAGTGGTAAATGAGTGTGTCTAACCTTGGACATTACATAGAACATTACAATATATATTGATATGATAACGCCGTACTCGGTGTTATGACGTTTTTACCTTAACGCCACCGCTGTGTTCTCACTTCAAATTTAATCTTACTAATTTGATTGTTATGCCATGGCTAACCCTCTTCAATCTACACATAGTGCACAACGTTACAATGATCAATTTTTCTCTTCTCCATCCCTTTATGATTACCTGTTTGTTTGAATTTATAAAACGAAGTCAATTAATTTCATATAATGAAAAGAAATATTATTCACAAGTTTTGAATTGATAAATATTTAAATACACCCTTCAATCAGTCAATATCATATGTATCATTTATCCCAAAATTTATATACTTTGAATTCAATCTAAAGTCACCAAAAACTACCTCTTTTTACCAAAGAAACCTGGAACGTTCTAGACCCCTTTATAATATATTACGTAAGTTTAATGTATGCAATGTTTGTTGTTGACTTCATCACAAGTTTGTATAAATTGAATAAATTCAGTATTGAAATTTAAATAGAAAAATATCTTAAAATTAAATAGATCTGACCTGCTACAGCTTGTTCGGGTTGTGGATCAACACCCCTTTGTTGTCCTCCTTAGTTGAACCAGTGTTTGAGTACAGTCACCCTCGTTTTACAAAAATTACTTCGTGCTTCTTTATTTCATATATCTGGAATCTCGCAACTCAAAATTGTACCAGAATAGTACCAAAATATAATTGTCGACGCTGACTTTATTGCAATATTATATTGCCAAGATTTGAATTATTCTTGTCGACGCATGCTTGAATAATTCAGAAATACACCACCAATTTGAAATGTTATATCACAGATTCGAAGTATTCAGAAATGTACCACCAATTCGAATTATTATCATCAAGATTCGAATTATTGTCAACGCAAACTTGAACTACACCACAAATTTGAAGTATTATCATCAAGATTCGAAGTATTCAAAAATGTACCACCAATTCGAATTATTGTCATCAAGATTCGAATTATTATTATCGCAGATTCGAATTACACCACAAATTTGAAGTCCTATTATTACAAATATTTAGTTTAAATAAATTACCCCAAATTCTACTCACGTTAAACGGCAAAAGAAGTCTTCTTAATCGTTGCACTTATTGTCACTATAACATATACTTGATATTTTAATATATTTAAATTACGCGTGACTTTCTGATTAGCAGTGACACAGCTTTGCCCTGCCTGAGTTATGAACTGACTTGTGTTATCATTGCTCTGTGTTATATAGGCTGTTACCACTTACATGTGGGCTGGGTTTTCAAGCAGTCTTGCAGATATCTCAACCAACCAGATCTTTAATATTCCCTGCATTTCGAAGTTGTTTCTGATGTAATTTATTTGGTTTTCCGTGTAATGGTGTTTATTTGATACCTTACTATTCGTTATTTTGACCATACGTTGTTTTGTATAGCTATCACCTTTTGGATAACCGAACAAAATAAATGATGTAACTTCAATGCTATTTTCGTTTATGTAGTTTTATGCGTGTTTGAAACTGCATTTTCAGCGTAATTGCATAAAGCTTTGTTAGATTTTATCTCTTATCTTCGTATTTGTTTTATAACTAATTAGAACACTTCTCAATGGCGTGTTTAATTACATGTACTATTATTTCTCTTGAATGCGCGTACTTTTGTTGAAAGATATTCTTACTTACATTACTTAAAATTAATAACGGTCTATATACAGAGTGTTAAATACTTGCTATTTACATAATGTATGAATTACCTATTTTTCTACTAAATATGCGTTCTATTGTAGTAAGATATGTTTCCTTGCATCACTTAAAGCTAATTACGGTCTATATACAGGGTGTTAAATGCTTGCTATTTACATAATGTATGAATTACTTAATTTTCTGCTAAATAAATGTAGTTTTCTGATTCCTATTGCAATTTATTGTTACTACACGACCCTTGCTACTCAATACACCCCTAAATAACGCCTTATCACAACAATAGATATATATATATATATACATATATATATATATATATATATATATATATATATTATGTAAGGGGGGTATAAGGTTTCTAAAGGTATATTTGTATTAATAGGGGTGTATGCCAAACGATAGGATCAATATTTCAGATATAATAATTTAAAAATAAATTTTGCTATACTTTACATACGTTAAAGTATGTACCATTTCAGATTGAAACTTATATGCCAAAAGGTAGATAACATGACTTTATGACGTTGATATAATGCACGGTACTTGAGGTTTTATACTGAGTTGATATTTCATGAGCCAGTTGAGAGTACATTTGCCGTCGGAAAGCCGAACGCATTTATGGATATCTGCAATATAGCAAAGCGTCCAGGTCGTGTATAAATTATTTGGCTTTTCCTTTTATAGAATCAAACTTTTGGACGAATTGTAAATCAAAATTTAAAGTGAATCAAAATGTAAAAGGTTATTGGAGTTTAGTGAAGTGTTTTGGACCAATAGTAGAAATTTAAAATTATTATAAAGACTGTAGCGAAGGTATGTTGGACACTGAAAGAAAGATGATTTGTTATTGGATGTTATATGTTTAAAAATGTTATTCTAGCAAGCTAAGTTTGTTGATTTAATAACTAAGCAAAATAAATAAGGGACTTACTTTTCGAATTTGTTCAGATAAAGACCTATTTTATGAAACCTGCGTGAAGTTGTAAAATATTTTGAAATAAAAGTTTATATGTGTATCAACGAGTATTATTTAATAAAGGGTGAAAGTAAATAAAGGCGACGAATATATAAAAAAAGGTAAAAGTGTTTAAAAGTGCAACGGGAAAGTCAGCGTGTATTTAAAGAAGATTTTGGAAGTGGTTATTAGTGCAAAGGGGAAAGCGACGGTTATTTGATTGAGAAGATTTGTGTTGGTTTTGGGATAGATTTGGTATAACGGCAGTAAGGGATAGGAGTGGATAAAGAAGGCATCGACGACATAAGTACTTTTGGATTGATTTGAGAAGATTAAACGGCAGTAAGGACATCGTATGGATAATTGGAATAGCAGGACTAGGAGTGATTTATAATAGGACAGCGGGTTTGAATTGGATTGTGCGAAGAGAGGATTAATTGGGGTACGGAGCAGAGGAACAGGAGAGCAATATACGGCGAGGAAGAACTAACGCAGGGGAAGTAGACAACGATTTTTTGCTAAATTCTAAATTGGGGTAACATTATTTCAGGTTTGGGTCAACTAAATTGTTTTAAGAACACCTGGAGGCAGTACGCAAGCGGACATCATTGGAGAATCTTTTGTAAAAGTACGTACGGTGGTTTCGAACTTGAGCCAGCAGTTAAAGGAAGGCCTTCAGCGGTATATTTCTGGTAAGTACCGTAAATATATCATAACGTCAAAAATTAAAGTCATAAACAGTTACATAAATTAATTTGGCATCAGGCAACTTTGATATATTAAAATTTGGCATACATAATAAATTCAGTACATTAAAAAAGTGGTAAAACAAACGAGGGTGCAGTTTGGTTGGGTAGAGCACATCTACTCACGATTGAACTCACGGTGAGTAGGTGAGAAAACCCTGAGATTAAAGTTTCAAATAGTCGAGGCATATAAAATATAGTAATTAGTAAAAAAAGAACCAACCAAACGTTTGCTAAAGCACCTCGATTTGAAATCATTAGGGACGACGACAAAAGTCGTTAAAAAATTTTTGTTTAAAGTTAAAAAGTAATAAATAAAGAAGGTATTAGCCCAAAGCGAAAGTAAAGTAATAGGGGTGATATAAAATAAAGTAAAATTAGGGCGGATATTAGAATATATATAGGGTTACTACTAATTCAATGCTCACCATGGGGATCTTCAAAACTATAGAAGATACATGTTCGGTTAGATTAGAGAAAGGTTGTGCTATTTAGAGGCCTTTTAGAATCTGCAAAGAAAGTATGAATATTTTATGTGGTTTCCAGAATACAGAGTGAAAACTAAAATACTGCATTTTCCTTTATGTTTAATAACTTCTTTAGTTTCCAACTGAACTTAATAAAATAGGGTACGGTTACATAAGTCGATATGGCCTTTCCATCGAAGTTGTTAAAAAATTTCTAGGACTACTATGTTGCGCCCACCTGAAGTCAACTTTTGTTTTTCTTATGGTTGACATAATATTGGATTTATGTATGTTTAGTTAGCTCCAAAAATTACTATTTCAATGGCATCACACACTTTATATTTTTTTAAACTAAAGTGCAGTTTATTAAAAAAACTTAAATTTCGCTCTGTTGGTCGTTTTGCTATTTAGTACAAAATCAAATTGCCATGGTTTGGTTCTTTTCTTTTTAAATAAGGCTAGTATGTATTTTTGAAATTTTTTAAGTGAGTCACAGAATTTGTTAAATGAAAATGCTAATTTATAAAAACAAAGTAACTAACACAATTAAAACCTAAACTCATTTAATAATTGACTATTCATAAAAGTCAAATGTTTAAATGTTCAAAATGAAATTCATTATTAGCAGTGCATTTTAATATTCGTACAGCAATATCGATTTTCTATAACTCAAGTGGGGTTCTGAACGTGACAGTAGACATGCATCAGACAGAGATAAAGATAGTACAGTTTATGACGACAGAGAATATTATCATTGGTTAAGAACAGACAATTTTCCAAACGTATACACACGCGACAGGTGGGAGCGCTTTCGGATACATACGGCACGTAGACGAAGTCAATTTCAGGAATTTTCAAGACGGTTGTATCAAAATTTGTAGAATTTAAATTTGAAAATAAGCTTTTCACGGGAAGTGTGTCCGGGGGTAGGATTTTGAACCAATATAAATACGGAATGGAAATTATAAGGGCTCTCTTTGTCTTCTCTTCGCTTATATACTACTTTACTATGATGAATGCTGACCAACATTATGGTAGAGTTTTTTTTGTTGTGAGTATTAGATGTCTTAATAATACAGTAAATATAGTGCTAGCACGTGTAGCTTGTTAGTAGTGGCCTTCTATTTATTAACGCGAAATACGTGTAGTGTATATTAAATTAATAGAGGTCTTGCTACTACAATACAAAGCACTAAAATCAATAAATAGAAGCGTGATATATGTGGGGTGAGCAGCTATATGGAATGGTACTGGGAGACTGAGGCGCTTGGCTCTCAAATGATGTTATCGTTTGGGGATCCGCTGAGCATCACTGCGAACAGTAACAAAGCAAATGGGTTCTAGAGATCATCTTTGAGGGAATGGAAGCCTGAAGCATTCTCCGGGTAATTTATTTGAAATTTCTGTTGTCTGATAAACTTTTGTGAAATTTTGGTGCTGTGTGAGTGTGAGGGTTTATTTATGGTTATATAAACTAATTGGAAAAGATACATGTACTGGACAATTTATTGGGGTTAAATATTGAAAAGGGGTGTATTTAAAACTTATAAAATTTTATTCTGAATATAAATTGGATTGTAAAGGGTAAACGGGTCTATAACTTTTGTATTAATTTATGCAAGGTAAAAGGCATATACTAAATAAACTGGGTTATTATTAGCTCACTATACTCCAGTGTACAGTCAATTTAGGGTAATTTGTGGCCCCATCTACTCATATTTTATTAAATTTGTGTGCAAACAATTAGAAAATCAAGGACATTAAAACATCACATTTGAGTTTGTAATTAGAGTATCAAACTGTTTTTATACATGTGAATAATTTGTCTGTAAATAGCGGTAAATAAAAGATTTTTGTATTATTTGGTGATTTTATTGAGTGGTGTGCGAGTGTGATGGAAGAATGGTTGTATATTTAGGTATCCGAGAAGAGGCACAGCTGAGCTAGTCAGGGAAGCTGCTGAAGATTTTTGAAGCAGAAATAAAACGGTAAGCAATTTTTTTTTGAAATATGTGCATTTTGAAAATTATTTAATGACACTGGTAAAGGACTGATGTTAAAGCTTTGTCCCAGCTTCGTCCAAGAATTTTTTTCTAAGGTTCCACGACAATCTTATATGACCCAATTAGTGGGGTTTGAATGATTTTTAGGAGCCGAAACGAATAATCTTTAAGTCCACAGCACTCTTGTGACGGCCCAACGCTGGGGCTTGATGTTGAAAGTGTAATCCCCGATTTCACGGCAATATATATATATATATATATATTACTCATATTTAGACCAGGGTAGAAAATTAATGAATTACATCAAATAATTTTAATCACCGTGTATAAGGAATTTTATTAGATAATACGCCTTATTTAAAAAAAAAAACCGTGGAGAATAAAAATTCATTCGTTTCATTAAAAATAAGAGATTTAAATTATTTACAAGACGCTTTATATAAAAAGAAGCAGTATTAAAATGCTCCACGTGTAATGTAATTATTCCGAGTAAAGAAACAAATGGAAATTACGTGCAAAATTTATATTAATTAACTCAATTTTAAGTAACCGGTATTAAACAAAACGTACAGATAATAATTAATATTTAGTTAGGATTCACTAAAATTTAAAGGGTATTAATTTTAATTGAAGTTAATTGAACCGTTAGTAACATATAATATCTATAAAAACTTGTATAAACCCAATAAAATGCAAATCGTAGAGGGGTTAGTTAGAAGTAGGATGTTTAAACACCTGCGTATTTTTAAAAAGCTCATTCTGCGTAAATGTTGCAGATAATTAATGGTTACAAAGAATCTTGGAGAAACCGTCGCTTATATTAACGGGAAGGCGCGATACGGGGTTATTTAACCCAGATAGTCCACATGGACTGAAATAATCGATAGTAAGGAATATCAATTTGCACCACTAAGAACAGGTTAGAGAAGGAAAGATAATGTGCGTAAGACAAAGACACTAATAATTAAAGGCGTGATATGAGCAACGTCACGAGGGTCACGATTGGTTGAAAATAAGATACACATATGAGAGGTAGAAACAACAATTTCTGTACAAAATTTAATTAGTTATTCTCGGACATGTTTGCGTGCCGTGTGAGAATTTCTGAGATTTTAACTGGGGCGAGTGCAAAATTCGTAAAAATCGCATGCCGGGCTGCGGAATGGGAACATAGCAGGCGAAATTCTTTAGAATTGTCCGTTTTGGAGACTCGACCGACAGACAGGCTAACCTCTATATATACCCAGGGGAATATGAACAAGCTCTCTTAGATCTTCGACTTGATTCAACGCGTTAAACAGTGCTTTTTAGTTTTCCGGTTTTGATTAAATAATGTTAAACAGTTTGCTCGAATATTTTTGTGATGTAAAACAGCTTGTTCTTTACGTGCTACAATAAATGTACGTTAGTGCACTTAGAAAAAAAAGATACAAGGTAATAAAGTTAGTATCACTGTACCAATTAGTAAAATTTACAACGACAAATGAATACACAAAAGTAGGCAGTTTTGGCGTATATTTGTGAAAGAAGTATGAATTTCTTTGCTATTTTTCGGGGGTATTAATAATTAAATGGTGCATAAACGTGTCTGGATCCACAAAACAAGGTTCAGATATACACAGATGAGTTCCGGAAAAGCCCTGAAACAACTTTAAATGTTGGAATGGTGTGATTAACAAAAGGGACGAGGTACATTGAAGCTACGAGTGCAGTGACCTTCAGGTAAATTATACTATTTTGTTTGAACTTTGATGTTTTCGTGTGTGTTGAATAACTTTATAATTTATTTACTTAAAATGGACAGTAATGAAGTTGTACTAACAACAAATTTTTAATTTTAAGGTGAAATTTGCTTGTTTAAGTAGAAAGGGGTATTTAGTATTTATGTTCTGGATTATGATGAAAATTTGGGTATGTCTTTGAGCTCAATTAGACGAACCTGGTTAATTAACGTAAAGGGGTGGTAGATGCTCCTTTGTACTCAGACTCGGTCTGCATATATTGTTATAGTAATTAGTAGGCATCCTACAAGGACTTTAATTCTGGATGCACATTAAAATGATAATAAATTTAATTTTGAAATTTTCTGATATTAAAATTTATGCTGAATATTAATTTTGAAATTTTAATGTATTGTGAATATTGATGTAAATAGAGTTGACGTTGATGTTTGTGGTAGGAATGTGTTTGTTTTTTTTATGTATGAGGATGAAAGCTATCTAGAGGAGCAGCCGAGGCGATGAACGGAAGAAAGTCAATGGACCAACACAGTTAAGGTAATGAATAGCTTTTCGTAGGTTTCACAGCATTCTTGACGCCCAATTCGTGAGGCTCGATTCTAATTAATAGAGGATCACAGCAATATATATATATATATATATATATATATAGTGTGTCCAAATTTCGAGTCTCTACATTGTGATTTCAGTTATTATAAGAGATAGAAATTGGGTTAAATGGGGAAAGATTTGGAGGAATCTAGGCCAGTTTTGTATCCGTTTACAAAATTGGTGTAAGTTGTCTGGTTTTGGAGATATTCGAAGAAAACTAAAAATGGCGGATTTTGTTTTTTGATAATAAAACATGATTCATAAGTCGCACCATCACAAGACTTGCACATTATTAAGACACTTTTCTAAAAGGAGTATTTTAGCATAAACAGAATCATTCGACTGTCTTTTGTTTTCGAGGAAACGCCCACAACTTTTGTTTTTCTTATGGCCGCCATTTTGAATATTAAGTGAATATTATGCGCCTTAAAATTACCTTTTCAAAAATATGCCAAAAATGCAAAACTATCCTAAATTTTTAAAATAACTAAATTTGTATGTTCTTTAACGTTTGGTAATCCAAACAGGGCAAAAATTTGATTTCTACTTTCCAAACAGTAGTAGTAGTAGTAGTACCACATACATTTTGTTAAGTAGAACTCGTAAAGTATTGGATATAAATCTTAAAATTAACTTAAACATAAAACTGTAGCCTATCTTATCTAATTTAGGGAACAAAATTAAATGTGACCGAAACAGCAAACTATCATCTAAATTCCTTCCCGTAGATGCTGAAAATGCTGTCCGTTTGCATCACGGCACATTCGACAATTAATTAAAACTTTCCGTACAACTCTGCTTAACGTGCGCCTATTTATAGAGTTAAGAATGTCACGGACTCTTTCCTGCAGTTCCTTTATATTATGAGGCGGTTCAAACTCATATACCTCATTTTTAGCAAAACCCCATAAATAAAAATCAAGTGGTGTAAGATCTGGTGATCTTGCCGCCACATAATTGGTCCACTATTGCATATAATATTTTGGCCAAAATGTTCAGCTAAAAGGGCGCTAACATCTCGGGAATTGTGAGCTGGACAACCATCTTGCTGAAACCATAGTTTTCGAAAATCGTCATCATTTGGTACAAGTCCTCTAATAGCCGGAATTATTTGGTCTCTTAACAATTCCGTATATCTGGCGCCATTGAGGTTATTGACAAAATAAAAGGGTCCAATCAAATTATTACCTATAAAAGTATTAATTACATTGGTTAATTTACTAAAATATTTATATCATAATTAACTACCTAAGATACCACACCAAACGTTAAATCCATATCTCGTTTGAAATTTGCGTTGCGCCGTCAGATGATGATTTTCAGTGCTCCAGTGATGCGTGTTATGTTTATTGAACACCCCGCAATTGGTAAACCGCGTTTCGTCTGTCCATATTATCAATTCTGGAAAGTCGGTTCTTCCTCGCATTTTTGGATGTACCAATTACAAAAACGCATTCGTCTGGCGAAATCTTCTCTTTTGAGGCCTTGGCCAATAGTGGGTTTATAAGGATCTTTTTTAAAATATTATGAACAGTTGATTTTGGAATATTAAGTTCACGGCTTACAGATCTTACGAATGTGGATGGATTTCGTGTTACCGCCACAGTAATGCTTAGAACACGTTACCTATTGTTTAAGTCGTATTGTTCCCTAGTCTGTTCAAAAGCACCATAATTCAGTAAATTCATTACAATTTTTCTGAAGTATGTTTTATGCGGTTGTCGTCTTTCTGGATACAATTCCAAATATCTGGCGGATGCCGTATCAGCGTTCAAACGATTGTAAATAAGTATTTAGCATATCAAACTTTTCCTCATTCGAAAACTTGTAGACATGTGCCATTTTTTAAATTAAAAATGCAGCACCACCGGCACCAAAACTTACAACACACACAAGTTTATCTAAATTTTAGAATTTGTTTGACATATAACTGTAATTCAATTGTTTGGTTTTGTCACATACCACCGCCTACTATTATAAAACGATATCATTTTAACTCTAGTACCACCATCATTAATAATTTCTGACAAATGCTGTTTGTGTACATTATAAAATGTGTATTGTACTTTTCATAAAGTAGAAATCAAATTTTTGCCCTGTTGGGATTACCAAACGTTAAAGAACATACAAATTTAGTTATTTTTAAAATTTAGGATAGTTTTGCATTTTTTTTATAGACATGTGACATATCTTTGAAAAGGTAATTTTAAGGCGCATAATATTCACTTAATATTCAAAATGGCGGCCATAAGAAAAACAAAAGTTGTGGGCGTTTCCTCGAAAACAAAAGACAGTCGAATGATTCTGTTTATGCTAAAATACTCCTTTTAGAAAAGTGTCTTAATAATGTGCAAGTCTTGTGATGGTGCGACTTATGATTCATGTTTTATTATCAAAAACAAAATCCACCATTTTAGTTTTCTTGAATATCTTCAAAACCAGACAACTTACACCAATTTTGTAAACGGATACAAAACTGGCCTGGATTCCTCCAAATCTTTCCCCATTTAACCCAATTTCTATCTCTTATAATAACTGAAATCACAATGTAGAGACTCGAAATTTGGACACACTGTATATATATATATATATATATATATATATATATATACTATAGTGGTTTTAAAAGATCAAAAATAAATATAAGCGAAACAATTTCAAAACACCCTGTATAAAGGAACAACCAGAAATTACGTGCGAAAATTATATTAGTTAATTCAATTTTAAGTATCTGGTATTAACGAAATTTTATAAATAATTAATGAAATTTAAGTAGGTTTACAAAGAAATTAAATGGTAAAAGCCAATGCCATTAATTTAGTAATTAATTTGAATTTAATTGAACGATTATTGATGTATAATATGCATAAAAGCATTTAAAAACCCGGTAATACCAAGATGAGACGCGTTGCTAACGTACAAATATATCAAGAGGGTTAAAATACGTGGAATATCCAACTCGTAGAAGTGTTATTTAAAATGTTACGATTGAACACCTGCGTATTTTTATAAAGGTCAAGTTCTGCTTAAATTGTGTAGATAACAAATGGTTACAGAGAATGTCGGATAAACCGTTGCTTATATTCACGGGAAATGCTAATGAGGGGGTTATTTAACTCACGTAGACAGTCCACGTGTGTAAACAGTGAACAAACGAGGATATTGAGTTTTCTACCACTCAAGCAAGGTTAGAATGAGACGTAGAAAACGTATAAGCATGAGACCACAATAGTATAGGAGGGATTTGAGAAACGTCATTAAGTCCACGATTGGTCGATATGTTAGTTCGACTTGACATAGACACGAGGATAGTGTAGCGTGTTTTTCTTAAAATTTTATAACGAGATACGGAAATTCGCAGATTTGAAATTGGGGTTGAGTGCAAAATTGTGAGAATGTGTTGTTGTGAGCGTGATTTCGGATAACTGGGGGCCTGGAGAGGTTACAGTCGAAAGACATAAATACTCGAGAAAACTAGGACTCGCTCTCTTGTCTTTTAACTTCGTGCTTTATTATTTCGATCGTCCCAAAAGCACGTATGAAAGTTAACACGAGTTGTAAGTATTAACAAATAATTAAAATTGTATTGTTTAGTGATAGCCTCTAAATTAGTTAAAACGCAGTTAGTGTGCCAATGTTACTTATTTTAATTGAGGTATCACCTATAATTTTTATCAACTCGTGTCGGGACATTAAATAAACGTAGATTACTGTGAAAGAAGTATAATTGAAATGAAATTTGGTTACACCGAGAAGGCGGCGTTGGCGGATCTATTTAGATGGAGTTCGTCTAGTAATTGCGAGAAACAACCTGCTGACCAGATAGAAATTTACATGGCATCATCTACAGAGCGAAAATCTTCTAGAAATTCCAGATAACGATTTAAAATTGTGATTCCTATAAACTGTAAATATTGGGGTGGCGTATGAGAATGTTTTTCAAGGTGGTGTGAATTATTTACGTATTGAACTGAATATGTGTAAATAACTTTATTACGGTATTCAACTAGAAATTGAAGGTGTCTAGAAAGCTTTTAAACGTTCCATCAGAACGTGAAATTTTGTGAAGAGTACATGGCTTTGTTTCTTTTGTTTTAGAGTATGCAAAGTAGAAGGGCATACATTAATTGGGTTATTATGAGCTCACCATACCCCACAGTTTACTTAGAGTATTAAAATAAATAAATAAATTATAATGAAGGAATTTTAGAGAAGGTATTATTCAAGGTCCATTTACTCCGAGTACATTTTATGTGTTTTATGATTTTAAAATTAAATACAGGACATTACAAAGTAAAATTTACTGAAGTGTAACGTGAACAATAAAATAATAATGATTTGCATTTGTAAATATGAATAAATAAAAGATTGTATGTTTGTTGTATTTTGTGGTTTTATTGGGAGTGTGCGCGAATGATAGGATTTATGAATGAATATAGCTATCCAAAAGGAGGTCCAAATGAGCTAGCCGGAAGCAGTTGAAGAAGGCCATTCAACCGAGGAAGAGAGGAAAACGGGTAAGAGATATTTTTTGACTTCTATTTTCGTATTTGAAAATTTAATAAAATTTTCGAATATATTTTTGTTGGTGAGGATTTTACCCGAGTTCCAGGGCAATATATATAATACAGGACGCCCTCGTGGCTGAATTTGAGTCACTTGCTGTAAATTCTTTTTTAATATTTCCTAACGAAGATGAGCTAGCTTATAAATATGACTTGATGTTAACGTCTGAATGAAGATGCGAGCCCCACGTTTGGCCACTTATAAATAAGTTGTGATATTCGTCGCCTCAATAAAGATGAGCCCCACGATTGGGTCGCTAATAAAAAATAACGTAAATCGACGTCTTAATAAAGATGTGCCCCACAAATTGGGTGCCAATTAATTATGTCGCGATATCGAACATATTGAAGAATCCCCACGTTTAGATTGTTAACAAAAGGTAATACCAACGTCTCGGATTAAAAGCCATCAACATACACATGTAAACAACAAACTAAGCTATGACACTTTTTTCGACAACATTTGTAAAAGAATTGGTAAAAAAATTGGCAATGCCCTACATGCAAAGAAAACAGAGTAATACTAAGATAAGAGGTAGTTGAAAAAGTTTATTGATATTTATGATTTACCTGCTACCCGAACAAATGAAACTACCAGACAGAAAACATGTTTATTGTGTCTTTGAAACTAATCGAAAGAGCAAAATGGCCTGTGTTATTTGCAAGAAAAATATTTGTAACAAACAATGTAGGAATGTGCACTCTTACAATAATGCAAATTAGGGTATATTTACGCTTTAATCGCGTCGCCAACCATGCATACCCTGGACATAGTTGTACGTCCCCCAAAATTGATTGCATGAGTTACCGTCACGGGTAAGGCCGCTTCCTGTTTAGGTCAGGTTTGAAGCCGGCGGGTTTCTTCTGTGTAATCCAAATTTTAGACGACAAAGTGAAGATGCTTACACTATGGTAGAGTACAGATAGTTTTTTAGGTACAGGAATTTAAAGAAATCACTTCGCCGAACTAACTGCACACACGTCTGATCCCTTCGATCGGCAATAGTAAAATCCCTTACTTTAAAATACCTCTCCCATGAGCTATAGCATTCCCACCATTCCATGCTTCTCATGGCAGACTGTTTTAATCACCATCACATTCTTTTAGTATGAGAAACGTAAATCATGGGGTGATCTTCTTCGGATCTGCGAGAATATTTTTATTCATGAATTTTACACTTAAATATTTAGTTTAATGATGGAAAAAAAGGTTTTCCCATGCAGGAGTCAAAGATTCCATTAATCTAAATATTAAAATAAAATTGAGTGGAACTAAAAGGCTCAACAATTACTTGTTATTCTAATCAATAAAAAGTTTTGTTATATAACAATAATAATTATTTTGTTTTATTTTTATTTTATTTATTCCAATAATATTTTGTGAGGCTTGGTTTATGTGAATATAGATAGTGTATAGTTCGTTCGTTTTAACGTCATAGGATGACATCAGATGTAGTGATAGTGTTAGCAACTGTATGCAAATTAATACCTAGAATTCCGCTTAAAAGATACCGTTATTTAACACAAAGGTTGGCAGTTCTGTACACTGTTACCACCAATTCCTCTTGTCAATGGGAATATTCGTGTCTTTGATTAAATATATTAGAATTTAAACTAATATTGGCAATGTGCATTTTTTCTCCCGTTGCGACATCATCCTAAAGTTAAAGCGAATGGACTTACCAGATATGCATCATAGAGTCAAGAAACTCCCTGTATATTTTAAGCTGTTTTCCTTTTAAGTGCGTGTAGCACCAGGGGTATGAAGCTCCGGAACAGCTCGGAGCTATTTCTAAAAGGAACAGGTTTTTCTCGTTTAAGGACAGTTGCGCCGCTTCTTGAGCTTGAAGCACGAACAAAATTGTTGGTGTTTGAGAGGGCAGGGAAACGGTAAATTAGCAGCTCTTGGAGCTTGAAACACTTTGTAAAAGGAACGCAAAGCCTAATGCACTGGAGCTGTTCCGAACTGCTCCTTTTTGTAAAAGGAAAGCAGTAATAGTATATAAAAAATACTTGGCCATTCAGTATGACGTCCCCCATTATTATTAGTATCAAAACAAATTTTAATATAAAATAATATTCCTTTTTGCTGTTGAGCATTTTTATTCTTCTAGGTAAATATGAGGCATGTATCATAAGTGCTGTGCAGTCAACATTGCTGCAAAACTTGCTTCAAGGGCTACATTTATATCGGCGATTTTAATCCTGATTACAATCGAGCGGCTTCGGTTGTTAATCATAATTCCAAGTGTTTAAAACCAAAAAGTTTGAAATCAGAGGAGAATATTTCAACACCAATTCATAATGAAATTAAAATTAAATTTAGTTCTAGGTTATGTTGACATTGAAATGAAGCAAAATTAGGTAGGAATAGCATATTTGAAATTCTATTTCAAATGGATTGAAGTGCTTCCATATTTATTGTCGGTTTCAAGCCGTTTCAGTCAAGTCAAGCTTTAAAGTTTTAGGTAGGTTTGAACGGTTTAATCTGAGCCGAAACCACCGATTCAAACGTAGTCCGTAAAATACTTACTTCAGAAAAACTTCATGTAAAACTGCATCCGGACTGGCGTGAACACCATTACCATGTTCGTTTAAATTGACCAAATATTCGTTTTTATCACTTAATAATTGATATTCAGATTCCATTTTATCTGAATTAAAATTGCTGTTTCTTATTTTAATTTCAAATGTTTCTTCGAGTTTTTGTTTTGCAAACATTTCTAAATTATCATTTATATTTACACTTGATTTTAAAGGAACTGCAAGCCCCCAAATCATACTCAAGAATATCACATAACATAAAATCGACGCTATATATGACCATCTTTCAAAAACGTTTTTGTATTGTGATCGTTTTATTCTCATTTTTAATGCATTTCATTCTGCATTTTGCGAGGGACATTGTACATTCTATTACTAGGTGTGCGTGTATTAAAAAGGTGCAAAAGGCGCTTGCGTTTATTTTTCAAATTGATCTTTGTATTAGTTACAAGCGTCTGTGATAGAGGGCACGCGTATCTTTACGATACTGTTTAAAGTATATGTACCGTGTATATAAACGCGTTGTTACATGACAAACCTAAATCTTCGCATGCATTGCTTCTAAATTTCTGTCCCATGACAAAGGAATCAAATGCTAGATAAGTTTCAGAATCTAACAATTCATTTGTGTGAAAGATTGTCTTTGTTGATAAATAGGAACTTTAGGTTACGAATTATAAAACGGATTACTATTAGCGTAAACATTAATTGGCGCATTAACCTAAACAAATTGGATAATAGCTTTTGTAAATAAAATTGTAGTAAGTTAATATAGGGTTGTAAAATGTTTTTTAGGACAACAAATAATAGTGGAATTATCACTATGTAGTTCAAAAAATTCTATTAGTTGGGCCATAAAAAATATTAATTTTTTAAAAAAATATTGTTGAAATAATGGCTGTTTTACACACAGCAATTTATTGCTCAATTTCTAGAACTTAAAAAATTACCAAGACTGATGATCTTGAACGGTTTTACACATCAATTTTTCAACTTTTTTCTGGTTATTTTAGAATAACCAACCGTTTTATAATGTATTTTTTTAATTTGCATACAATGCAATATGTCATGTACAGTTTTGGTCCCCAAAATATCTAGCTGGTAATTCACAGAAAATTCGGTGAAATACTCCAATAAAAATCATGTTTTAGTAAAATACCGAAAACCGCGACCGAACTAACCAAATTGGTTGCCGACTAACTCAGTGGAACAGGCTGTGTAACTGAGTCAAGGGGGTTTTAGAATACTATCGGGTATGAAATATGGTCTTGATCGGGAAATATCTTGGACGCCTCCTGATCTGCCAGGGTTGGTAGGTAAAAGTCCTAGAAAGGATAAGAGGGTGCCAAAATCTGAAATCAGAAGAGTGATTCTGATTTAAAAATATACCTGGAAATTACTTAAAGATAATATTACTTTATATCTAAAATAAACACGAAATACGTAGATCTATTTAAGACTAACTTCAAAGAAAGTACCTAAAAGCAAATGTTTAAATTACCTGAAATACTCAATTACGCTTGTAGGTAATCACAGCAATTTATTGCAGCAAAACTAACTATACCGTTACAATAATGGAAAAACAAAACCAATTATCTATATATCTTTACCCAATTATATACAACTTGTTTCTAATTATATAGCACATTTACGCTTTCATTACAAATGCATAGTACAGTCCTAGCTAGCATTAAAAATCAAATATGTTGCACAGCTACTTAATCTAAACATTGACGTATTATCGGTACGTTCAGTCAGTTCATGCATTAACTTACAAGTGTTTATTTTCAAACCTTCACTCTGCTATAGTTTCAAAATTTGCTTCTATCTAAACACCTGATGAATGATTGACTTATCGTAACATACTATGTTGTTACTGACTTCGTCCAACTCTTCATGGTTACTTTCAACTCAAGGGTTGATTATATAGACACCAATGTGCCATTAAAATTGACACACTTAGCAAGGAATTATCCGAACATACTTAAGACTACTCAGCCTTGTTCGATAACCTCTAGTCAAGGTAATTGACCTACTAGAGCGGCATGTTGATGGTTTGGATGTTAAGGACAAAGGGTCTCGTAAAAAAATTAATCTACCCTTCCTAAATCATTCGAGGCATCCTCGGCAAACTTCAGATGGATGAATTAAGTGTATAAAATGCACATGCCCTTGAAGTTTTCTCTTAACACACACGCGCGCGCGCACGCACATATTTACTTAAATTTACGTATTACAGACCTAGAATCAGAAATCGGGGTTTACATTTATTTAAGTAAGCACAAAACTGTATATGACTTGTCTTTGCGTTAAGACGATGAGATCATCTGGGGTTAACATAATTCCTTGAGAATCAAAACAACTGAATAACGATTGTACTAATTAAAATAATGACATCATTTCTAATCTTTAAAAACTGACATGAATTTGACAACCTTTGAATATATGTTACAAAATTTTTTACTGTGGATTAAAATTATATTAATCTAACTATTATAATAGGGAATAATTTAATCCTATTAGTGGAATTTACTAAAACAAGAGGTTTAAAATGAGACGTGATTATACGTATTTCTAAAGTACATCACAAATGCTTAAATTGTCAAACATCTTTTGTTAAATAACCAAAAATCAGAATGCTCTAAAATGTAATGATAACACATTATGTAGTGACATTAAGAATTTTGCTGCCAGAACCACTATTTATGACATCATAGCTTTTATTCGAAAGAGCGAATATTTTACTGGTAAAGGTGTTACGTATTGTTTTGGCCCCAGAAAATCTAGCCGGTAATCCACAGAAAACTCAGTAAAGTATTCTACTAAAAATTCTGTTTTGAGAAAGTATCGGAAACCTCGACTGTACTAACAAAAATGGTTGCAGAGTAACTCAGTGGGGAGGAGTATAAATGTTTGAAGAGACTTCCAGAATGCTATCGCATATGAAATATGTCTCAATCAGAAAATATCTTGGACGCCACCTAATCTCAGAGTTTCTAGAGAAAAGCCCTAAAAAAGAATAACAAGAGAATGCCAAAACCGCAGATTAGAAGAGTGGTTTTGGCTTAAAATTTACCTGAGAAATCGTTAACTACACTATTGCTTAAATATAAAACAACCCTTAACCATAAGAACACGAACTTATTTAACTGCTAGCTTATAAGGTTTCTAAAATCAAATCTTAAATGACCTGAGGTTTCAATCACGCTTCTAGGTATTTGCAAAATAATTTATTACAACAAAACCATGCTTACGTAAAAGAAACATGTTGTCGAAATAAAAGATTTGTTAAATCCAATTCATCTTATTATATGAACTATACCTTGATATTAAAAAACAAATATTAACATGTTTTTACACTATTGGGTTTTCAACGGCATTACACATATGTGTGCCTTATAATTACACGATGGACATTCTTAAATAAATATTAAAAATGAAATATATATGAAATGTACTTAACTAAATTCTTAACCTAATCACACACTTTATCAGTTCATGCAATGAATTCAAAATGTTCAATTACTTATAATTTTTCTCGGGTATAGTTTCAGATGATTTTCATAAATACTCGAGCCTATAACCAATGTGGACAGCATTAAATGCTTCCATGTATTTAACTTCGAATATCTCAACATGCTTATCTCCAACGTAAAGTTGTCGATCTGGGAACCAAAGTGCCCTTAAAATCAAAACAACCAACTTGGAGAGTATTATCTGAGCACAGTTGATTATTTTCAGTCTGTTCAATAATCTTTTCTCAAAGGTAGCTAAACTATTACAGTGGCATGTTGACTGTTTAGATGTTAAGTACAAAGTGCTCTAAAGAAAATGGATCTTCTCTTTATAAAATAATTCGAGACATCTTCGCTTAACTTCTGACAGATGAATTAAGACTGCAATTTGAAAATGTTTCTGTCGTTTTCTCTATCCAATGAATATGTAAAATTAATTTTTGATAGGTTGACCAAACCAGAAAAAGGAACTTTTTAATTTATTTGAGTCAACGCCAATCTACCTGTAAAGTCCTTATATGCAGACAAAGAAATAATCGGTGCGCTACGCGATACATTATTAATCAAAACAAATGAATCATAAAACGGTAATAATTTTAGAATACAAAGTAGCCATGATATCATTTCCTAACCTTAATGTCCGCCATAATAAATTTGACAACCTTTGAGTATGATCAATATATTGGTGGAATTTACTAATACAGACACTATTAAAATGAAATATGATTATAAACCTTTCAAAAGTACGTCACAAAGGTTTTAGTTAACCGATTGCCCGAACAGAGGGATAATATATTACAAGAAACTACAAATGAAATAATATAAATTTATGTTTCAAATTAACAATGTAAATTAATCATTAAATCTACCTACCTCTTAGTTTGATAAATATTGGTGAAGCTTGCTCGTTTTCTTTCTTCCTGCTCCTTTGTTCGCCGTCCTGATTGGTCGAGAAAACAACATATACTTATTACATACCGTGGAAATTATATTTCACACCGCTTTTCTACGGTATAAAACACTGTTACTAAAAAACGCAGAATTAATTCACACAAGCCTATTTTCATAACTCAGTATTGCCCAAATGTGTAACAACATAAATTAATTATACAAAAACCTCATAAAATTAATAATTTGCTTGAAAGAATTTGTGGGACGCTTTTTAACGCGTAACAAAGTAAAGCACTTTCACCTATAGAATATGCAAAATATTTGCACTCTAGTACTTTTTGCAAAAAGCTTATAACTAACTATCAAGTTCTTGTTACGGTATATTCAATTTCCACTACCTAACTGTAAAATCATTTCATGGAAATAGCAAATTCCAAGTTCAAATATCAAAATTTACTGCAAAATGTTATAAGTATTGATATACTACTACAGAGTACTAGAAAACACATTTACATAGAAATTACTCATTTTATTAAGAACATAAGCGGTGTAGAAGTGTGCATTACATTTGCTTTTCCAATGCTCCACACGAAGGTACTACGTTGGCCAGAAAGAGAGTTTTTTGTACCTGAAAAATTTTGAATTTTGCCGTGACAGCACACACACACGGGACCTCCAATTTACCTCTCATCCGAACGAGGGCGTATTTTTGTGAAAAATGTTCACCTAACATTTTTCAAGCGGACCGTGTCGCGATTTGAACCCGGGACTTTGGGCATAGTAGTCACACGTATACCTACTACACCGTGGAGCCGCCTGTAGAAGTATGCAACCAACCATACTTCTGACTAATAAGCACTTATTATGCAAATAAATAGCATGCACGCATAAAACAACCTAGTCAATAATGGACTATTCAAACACCCTTCGAAATGCAATTAAAACCGCCCGAATGTATAATATCAATCTCCGTATAAAAGAAGCTCCAAACATTAGAGCAAATCACTTCTTGTTCTCTCTTTAAGAAAGCCAGTAAACTTCTTGTAGGGACTAAAGAATAGTGCAACACAAAAGTTGCCAAGCTTCTCGTACACTAAGCGTTCTCCTTCAGATTATCTTGTTGTGACCACATCAATGATGTAAACACTCATCATACTATGGACGGGATACAGCCATAACTTTGACCGATCCACCTCCGTCACAACTCGATCAGGGAAATTTTTTAGAGCACGTGACATCAACAAGCATACCAGGATTGGTAACATTCTGCCATCAGCCACTAGTTACTGAAGCTATGAAAATCAGACTGCAATCACCACCATAAAGTTTCACATTGCATCCAGTGTAACTCGGGTTAGGCTTACTTACAACCGTGGACATTACATACATGACACAAGACCTAGGTCTTCATCGTGAAGCTACAATGTCCAATTCTTCAACATACAAACCAAAATGCTTTCAGTTCTAGTGTAAGACATTTGCAATTTAATTATGAACACAAAAACATTCGTATGTATTTCCTGTATATAGCATTGTACGCGCCATATCTGTCCCCGTTCGGGGCTTTCCCTCTCTCCGCGCGAGCGGGTCCGAATGGTTCGAGCTAGTTAATACGAATCGGTCGTCAAGTCTCTGGATAGCCACAACTAGTAAAAATAACTCTCCGCTCTCTTCTTCTAATCCTGCATTGGCCTCTTCATTTCCTGTCTACCTCTTTTCCTTCAACCCTTGGCCAAAAGCGTTAGTTACAGTGATTAGTGCCTCTAAAGTGCCCAAGGAACTTTCGGTAAGTGTTTTTATGCCTTTGTATGATTCTACTCCTATAAACTGTGCTCACCCTCAACCCTTAATAATTACAGTCCACGCTCTATCTCGGAACCCCTTGTTTACGGCTTTTTGCACTCAAGGTGGTTCTATTTGTATCCCGTTACGGAGAACGGGTATTCGATATCAAGCATCATTCCTTTAACTATACTGTTTAATAGGCTCATGTAAATGCTTTAACTTATAAATCAATGTTATATCTATTAGTATGAAGCATTAACAAGGTGACCCTAGACAATCTGAACACCACAAATGTGTTGTCATCATTCTATACCTAGGTCTCGTTTAGCATTGAAGTCTAACTTAAATAAGACATTTTTAAAAATTATGAAGTTTTGTAGAATATTGCGTAGTACTTCTTGGACATTTTTAGTTAATTCCGTGGCGTGCGACTACTATTCCCAAGGTCACAGATTCAACTCTTGATATGGACCACTGCAAAACTGTTAAGCGATCATTTTTAGGAAAAATTTTACATACAGTTTTGGCCCCGAAATATCTAGCAAGTTATTCCCAGAAAAGTCAGTGAGTACTCTGCTAAAATTCCCGTTCGGTAAAATACCGAAAACCTTGACTGTACTAATAAAAAAGGTTGGTTGCCAACTGAGTGAGACGAGTGCTGTAAGTGTTTAAAGAGGATTCCAGAATGCCATCAGTTATGAAATGTGGTCTTGATCGGAAAACACCTTGGACGCCACCTAATCTCAAAGGATTGCTAGGGAAAAGCCCTAGACTGAATAACAAGGAGGTGCCGCTTAAAAATATAACTGAAAATTTATTAAAACCAAGATTTTTTTAAAAATAAAACAAACCTAAAAATACGTAGACCTATTTAAGACTGTTAACTGCCAAGAAGATTCCTAAAAGCAAATGTTAAATAACCTGAAATACTCAATTACGCTTCTAGACTATTACAAAACAATTTTTACAGCAAAACTGTAACTATACCATTTACAATAATGGAAAACTAAATATACAGTCTTTTTTTTACATAATTTTGTACGACATCTCTAAATATATATCACACACATTTTCATTACCAATACACAGTACAATCTTAAACAAATATTAAAAACCAACTGTATCCTAAATCTACTAACTGAGAAACTTAACCTGTACATATATATGTACTATCAGTACGTTCAGTTGCCTGATTATTGTCAGCCAATAAAAATGAATCCTTAGCATAAGAGGGGTTGTGATAGCTTGCACAGTAGTGAAATAGACGTTTTTGACAGGTATTAAATGTAAGTTGTGCATAAAAAGGCTTTCTACCTTGCTTGGTTTCCTTTATATTGTATCTAGGTTACTCCTGCAGGGAGTAACCTGTTTGGATAGCCACAAACGCCCTTTGAAGCTTGTCTTAAATATGCTTGGTTAAAAATGGTAAGTAATTAATCATTTTGTATTTTAAATATTGTGCAAACCGAGAAATTTATACTTGTCTATATAATTCTTAAATGGAGGTTGAATTATCCCAATGATTAAAATTAACTTAACTTAAATGTAAAAGTGTAAGTTTCATCTATGAATGATATCATTCACATTGAAGATTCATACCTTTAGTAAGTGCGACAAAATTCTGAACTTCAACGGCATCCTGGTCAATGTAGTTTCTTTAAATCTTTAGATTAATTTAATATACGATATACCACTTAACAAATTAGTGCTTAGCAGTTGATATAGCTGACAACTATTAACTTTCTAGAGTTTTTCTGCATGAAACTCTAAATCTCAGTGTAAGTAGATAGAACCTGGAAACCATTTGTAATAGTTCTACTTTGATGCTTGCCTTTTAAATGCTACATTAATTTAATATAAACCCCAAAACTAATCTTGTTCTTTCTTATTTATTAATTTTTGTCTATAATGATAATTTTCATCGAGTCTAATCTAATCTATCGGTGTATAAAATTGATACAATAATAAAATTGTAAAAAAAACAACATTGTTGACATTAGAATAGAGTTGTAGAAATTAATATTGTAATGAGGCGTCAAATAGTTTACATTTTAACAAAATATCAGGAAGTCTAGACCTGGCGGAAAAATACATTCGGTAGACGTGAAATCTTTATACACAAAGGGTAACGCTAACAAGTTACTTAACCAAGCATTAGGTAGTAGAAATGAATTAATCACAAATGTAAAATTTAGAAGCTTTGGTAGTGTATACTTTATAACATTGCCATTTCAATATATAGACAGAAATAAATATCAGAACATTATACCTCTTCGTATTAAATTTACAAAAACTACAAATAGATACTCGGGAAATAACCAGCATATTAAAGTTATTTGTACAAATTCACACAGGTTGAAAAAGCCATTAAGCATAGGATTAGACCTATATACACTAATAAACGTATACTCATAAATGACTACTAAAAACTATGTTGGGAATGTAAACAAATGCGCAGCTTCAGTATCAGTAAAGCGTGGGAATAAAATAACCGTCGACATGGACAGAACGAAATCGAAAATCGAGCAGCTTAGATGCCCTATCCTGTGAGAATTGTATATTGTATATTAACCCTGGGATGCTGAAACTTATAAAACTCCCAGATAATAAAGGAGATCATCTTCAGTTATTTGAGAATAACGATCAGAACAGGGCTTCGAATTCGATTATCACGCAACCATTACCACATGGGATAAAGCTGATAATCGGGTAATTAAAGTGACGGTGTTAAATTCCAGGACTGTTAATAAACAAGTTTTCAAACGCGAGGAAGAGCACGGATACAAAAATACCGGCAATTACGTGGATCAGATAGGCTGGCGTATGACAATTAATCCATAGGTACGATTCCCGATACGGACCGCTTGAAAAATGTTAGCCGAGCATTTTTCACAAAAATATCATTCAGACGAGAGGTATAATGTAGGCCCCATGTGTGTTGTAGTACCTTCGAATCGAGCATAGGAAAGTCAAATGCAGGAGATTCAAAAATCCCATTAAGCACAAGAGTGACCTGCCTTAAAAGTTTTTTCAACACCAGGTTGGAGTAATAAGTTTAGCTGTAACCATTTCTGCACTATAAGGTCGACGAAGTTTTGTTGAAGACATGAAAAACTGCAAGTCTATGAAATTTTTGCTTTCCGCCTTATAAACATTATATGCGGTCGGTCTTATATCGTATAGTTGTGAATGGTGGTAATAAGAATGTGCAAAACATTATCAAGGACTATTACGTTGGTATACACTTATTGATAGAGTATGGTAAACACATAAACTCCCACATAGAAAAGTTCATTATTATAGAGGCAAAATTCGTATGCAACAATGAAATTGGTTAAATTTCCATCATTGATAATATTAAGTTGTTCTTTTTTTAGCTGTACGCATATCTGGACAATTTGAGGTAGATCCTAGTTTTTTCTGTTGTTATTTACATAATGTTTAATAATATAAGTGAGGTTTACAAGACGGAGTTTTTTTATTGTTTGTGTTTATTTTAAACTAGTAGAAGGTGAGGAACGTGTAAACGAGGTTCCATCAACCTCTAACTGCAGTGGAACCCATTGAACCGTCCCTCGGGATACTCACTATGCTTATTTGGGGTTTTCTTCAGGTGAATTGGCGCTCAAAGACTTTATTAGACAAAGAGAGTTTAAAGACAAAGACTTTTCAAGGTAAGCGTAAAAATATGTAGATGTTAGAATTTGTATACTGTTACATTCCAAATTTGGCAATATGCATTGTTAAATATGTAAATAAATTCCCGTGAATATTTTCAAATAAACTTGTTAATTTCCGTAATTCCAGACAGTTGCGTTTGCGCAAAAGAATGCGCAGGCGCGGAGTGAATGGCGCAAGTGCGCGCGGTGTGACACCACGTCATTAGCCACGAGGCTACAAGGCGGTAACATCTACCTGTGTCGTGGTGTGTCTTTCCTCTTTTTTAGGATGTAGGTTTCCTTATCTCTGCCTTCTATCGTTCCTTATACCTGGTTGCTCCTATCGTTCCGCTACGAAGAGAAAAGGAAGATAGACAGATGAATTTGGACTCAACAATGGCGTGATGTAACCCGCCCAGAAACAAGGAGATGGCCCTGGGACAAAACTGTTAGGTGCGATTTAAGTGAGTACATTGCTTTCATTTATATTGTAAATTTGATCATTGTATCACTTTTAAACGTGTTTGATATTTGATACAATTTGCCGCGTAATCATGTTATAATATACGATTGTGTAATAATTTGAAACGCGAGAAACCGTAAGAATAGCCCTAAAAGTAGTATATTTGCTTTTATATAACTCACCCTGCACCACTGAAAGCTAGCCAGTGCACTATTTTACTGTTATGTCACTCCAACCTTGTAGAGTAAAATAATTCAGAAACTTAACGTAACAAAGGTCTTTAGCAGCTACCTGGGGTGTACTTAGTCATTATAAGCTAACACAAGGAGCTTTCTAGATGCTAACTTGAATAACTCAAGAGACTTCTGATTTGTATTTAGAAATTTACTAGAACAATTGAATTACTGAAAAATAACACGCAATAACCCTGGGGCATACTAATAACAACCGACGGATAATAATAGACAGGGATCGGTGATCATTATTAGACAGAAAGATGTTGCAGCTGAATCGAAGGTAGATCGAGTTGTCCCTACCCGGCAGTTATCTTAAAAGAGTACTGGTTACAAATGTCAAATAATTACTGTACATCTTTTAGCATGGTTTTATTTAGTGTGTTATTTGTACCTATTATTTAAGTTTTCGTTTTACTTTTGCCTGATTTCAATTTAATTCTAGCGCAATACCGCGTAAACTATAACTCATAAAACAATGGCACTCAATTTGAGATACATGCATATTTGTTTATCGCCTAATGCTTCACGAATTTTAACAACGTTTGCATGCGGGTAACACAGTTGGTTTGCAAGAATTTGTACGCTCAAATATGTTCAGTTCAAATTAGTTTTTAAATATTCAAATTTATTATATATATTTTCTCCACGATCGATTTATTCTTCAATAACTGAAAAGAGATTGATAGTGCGGCACAGCGTTACCTAAAATTGATCATTAATAATAAATTTAAAACAGTATTAGTGTATTTTCTGAAATGGGCACAGTTGTATCCTATTCTGCAGGACCTACTGAAATGTGCTTGAAGTGACTCTCTGAATTCTTAAAAACAAATATAACTAATTAATATGAACCGTAAGCGTGTTATCGTTTTATACCTATAAAATCTTCACTCAAAACTTCTTTATCCATTTCATGCTTGGGAATCTGCACAATATTTAAAAATATTTAATATGATTGGTACTTATATGAATTATGTACTTTCGAAAGTTTAACATTATTTGATGAGTAACTCAATTTAGTTTCAATGAATGGACCTCCAGTTTTCATTGATTTCTGCTTTACAACGGTCCTTCTCATTCCCTTTTTTAAAAGAATGCTGTTTTTGTTGCAGGTGTTTAACATGTTTCTAAATCGACACACTACTACTTCCACATGTCGTATTCTATAACATTTAACAAAATTAGACTACCACAATTAATATAAATTAATGAAATTGAACCGACTTTTGTTAATTTTTTTGTTTTTACTTTTAAGATCGAATTTTTAGCTCAAAAATATTCTCTGTATTTGTATTATTAATAGTCAATATACAGCAAGTAGTTTGTCTGTGGTAAAATCGCAAGTGAAAACTAACCCGTCACTCAGCTATTTTGAGAATAAAACTTGCAGGTAGCTGAGGTAGTCTACAACAATTTGTGACTTACATCACTACTATAGTAGTCGTTGTATGTCGTAATCGATAAACATGTATACTATCATTATCGTTAGTTTTTATAGCCTGTGGCGCAACTGCTACTTTCTCTGCATCCATAATATTATCAACTTTTTCTTCAGAAACAACTTTGATATAATTCATCATCATTCCATCATTTTCTTTTCGACCTTATTTAAGGTCGGTTTGACGCAGCTCTAACTTCTTTTCTATTCTGTGCTAGTCTAGAAAGTTCTACATACCATTCACAACCTAAATTTCTAATAATTTAACTAATTTAGCTTGCTCTAGGTCTTCCAATACTCTTCTATTTTTTTTCTATCTACCTGGCTCTATATAGATATTAGCAACCTGATGGTTGTTAAAGAACTCCAATATGTTTACATCATTCCCTTTTATAAGGAAATGATGTTACCTGGTTATCCCCTCCAAAAAAGGAAAAGTGTTAAATTATATATTATGGTAAGGCTTAAGCAACAAATCGCTGCCAACATGCCAGACCGCTAACTAATTGTGAGTTATGTCATGGTATCATTTAGTTAACTGATTTTTATTTATTTTTTTTTGTTTGTTTTGTTTCCGAAGTTACTTAAGGTCGGTTTGATGCAGCTCAAAATTCTTTTCTATTCTGAACTAGTCTAAAAAGGTCTACATACCCTTCACAACCAAAATCTCTAATAATTTTACTAATAAAGCTTTGTCTAGGCCTTCCTACTCTATTTTTATTTGGTAGTCTATAATCTAAGACCTTACTAAATAGCCCCTCATGTCTTAACTGGTGCCATATCATTCTATCTCTCCTGACCTTTAATTGTTTCCACATACAGGGTTCCTCACCTATCCTTCTATAAACTTCCTCATTTGTTACTCTATCTGTCCAACTAATCTTTATCATTCTCCTATAACACCAAGTTTCAAAAGCTTCTATCTTTTTCTTATCTACCTCTTTAATTGTCCAAGTCTCACTACCGTATAATAGAACGCTCCATACGTACGACTTTAAGAAACTTTTTCTATTATCTAAACCAATACTATTAGGTATTAGTAAGTCTTTCCTTTTTAAAAACATTTTTCTAGCTTGAGCTATTCTAGCTACTATATTCCTTCTGCTACGTCCGTTCTTTGTAATTATACCACCTAAATAGCAAAATTCATCTACCTCCTCTAACTCGGTATTACCTATTTTTAATTTTGGTTTAGAACTAGGCTGTAACTCACTTGTCATTATCTTTGTCTTTCCTGAGTTAATTCTCATACTATAGTTACTCTGTAGTATACCATCTAAAATATTTAAAAAAAACCTCCTAACTCTTCTCTAGACTCTGCTATAATGGCTATATCATCTGCAAAATGTAACATGTGTATTTTCTGTCCCTGTACACTAATACCCATCTCTTTTCTCTCTTTAGCTAAGTTTAAAGTTTCCTTAATATAAACATTAAAATCAAGGGAGACAGTATACAGCCCTGTTTAACACCATTTCTAATCGTACCTTCCTTTTCTATTTCATCAAATCTAATTACTACGCTATGGTTTTTATATGGACTGTAACTAATTTTTCTATCCCTATGAGAGATTCCCATTTTTCGAAAAATCTCGAACATAATCCAATTAAACCTACCAAATGCTTTTTCTAAATCTACAAACGCGAAATGAGTCTTTTTATTTTTTTGTAACCTTTTTTTCGATAATTACCCTAATCATTAGTATCGGTGCTCTAGTCCCTCTGTCTGTACGAAAACCATATTGGTCTTCGCCTAAATAATTCTCAGTCAAAGCTTCTACTTTATTTTTAATTATTATTGTTAGTATTTTGGAAGCGTGGTAAGTTAAACTAACCGTTCTAAAATTCTCACATCTATCAGCTCCGGACTTTTTTGGGATCGGGATAATAATATTTTTTACAAAATCTATTGGAACCTCATCTGTGTCATATATTACTTTTACTAGTTCATATAATCTATCTAAAGTTTTTTCTGACTTGCATATTTTATTAATTCTGCGGGTATATCGTCTATCCCTGACGCTTTATTTAGTTTAAGATCCTTAACAGCTCTATGAAATTCCTCTCTTAATATTGAGAATCCTATTTCTACAGCCTCTTTTTGGTCGTTCTCTAACTCATCCATATCGTCCCCTTATATAAATCTTCTAAATATCTTTTCCATCTATCTGCTACCTCAACTTTATTTATTAGAAGCTCATTATTCTCATCTTTAATACCATCATATTTTTTCCTATCTTCCCTGAAAAACTTTTTAACTGCCCTGTAAGCCCTGTCTGTCTTACCTACTCTCAAATCATGTTGTATTCCCTTACAATTCTCCTACATCCATTTATTTCTAGTTTTTCTACACTCATGTACTATCTTATTTTTAACTGTATTATATTTTTGCTTACTTTCACTATCCAATTCTCTGAAAGGTTTAAGCTTTCTTCTATTCTCTATTAAATCTAATATCTCCTTGGTTACCCAAGGTTTTCTCGCTTCTATTTTTTTCTTACCTATAGTCTGTGTTGCTGTATCATGTACAGCTCTTTTTATTTCTTTCCATCTATTTTCTACGTTCTCTCCTATATCTCTTTGATCTTATTATCTAATACTTGTGTATATTCCTCTTTTACCTCACTATCATTAAGCTTACCTAGATCCCATCCCTCTCTTTTAACCTTTCTCAGTTTTTGAATTTTAGATTACACTTCATTTTAACTAAGTTATGATCGCTATCTATATCTGCTCCTGGATAACTACAACAGTTTTTAACTTGGTTTTTAAATCTTTGTTTAACTAAAATATAATCTATTTGGTATCTAGCCCTATCACCAGGCGCTTTCCAGGTATATTTTCTCCTAACATGTTGTTCGAATAGGGTGTTTACAGTTACTAATCTATATCCTGGCAAAACTCAACTAGTCTTTCTCCTCTATCATTTCGTCTCCCATACCCAAATTTTCCTACCATTTTTCCCTCACTACCTTCTCCCACTGACGCATTTAAAATCGCCCATAACTATTAAATTCTCATCTCCTTTTACTTTTCTCACTATACTATTTATATCTTCGTATACCTTTTCTACTTCCTCATACTCGTACTGAGTTGTTGGCATGTAAACCTGAACTAAAACAGTGTCTGTGGGTTTTGTACTCAATCTAACCATAATTATTCTATCACTAAATTGTAAGTACTCTTTAATTTACGTCCTAATCTTTTACCTAACACTATTCCTACCCCTGCCTGTCCATTAGTTGAAGAAGTTGTAATTATTCTATAATTATCTTTCCAAAAGTCATTACTATCTGACCTGTTACGTGCCATTTGGCACTTAAACATTGTTTTTAGTTTAATTTTGACGTGCGGAAGTTTCGCGCCATAAATTTAAAAGACTAGGCGCGTATTTCCGTTACGTCACAGTGCGTTTGCGCCAGATCGCGCGACGCGAGTGGAGTAGGAAAAAGTGGGGACAAGTGTTTCCGTGACTTTATGTAAGGTGGCTTTTTTGCCTGAACCTTCGAGTGGAGTGGACGTTTGAGGTATCGTATCGTGCTTGTTATTATCTATGTAGATTCCCTCGCCTAATTGTCTTTGTTTGTCGCCTTTACCATGTTTCCTGTCCATTCCCTACATAGGTGATGAATTTGAAGCCGTAGGCAGAACAGCATTCCACGCCGGAGTGGAGCCCTGAGATCGAGTCCAAGCTATTTGGATGTGCGTGAGGCGTACCCCCGTTAATTGCCGTTTCTTGTAAGAGGGCCAGCAGCAGCCCTTAGGGACGTGCAGCCATCATCTTTATCTATCCCGAAGGACGATAGGCGTATTTCGTGGAAATCTGGACCTATCATGTGAGTAATTACTGTATTACCTATTGTCTTAAATTTATATAAATTTTCCGATTATTGCGTCTTAAATTTGTGCATTGGTGACGTCATTGGCAGTTGGGCGCGCAAAATCTGAAATAAGGTTAGCGCTACTAACCGCCCGTGGAGTCGCTTTTTCATCGCGCTTGCGCGATGTATTTATCGACTTTTTAACTGTAGATTATCGACGTTTATAAATGTAAGAATTCACATTTAAATTGTAAGAGACCATCTCACCTCACTAATACCTAAAATGCCCAGCATTCCTTTTCTCATTTCGACTAATAAATTCGTTAACTTATCTACTCTAAGTAATGACCTTACATTCCAAGTCCCTATCACTAAATCAAACGGTTGTTTTAAATTCTTACGATGACGAACCCAAAGTACCCCCTGCCGGAGATCCGAACGAGGGGGTATTTTACCTCTGGACAAAAATTTTACTTGTGAGCTCTCCGTCGTACATAGTTCGTGTTTTAGGCCATGCACACCTGGGAAATATTGTGGTAGGTTCCCATATCTTTCCGCAACGCAGTTTTTAAAGATTTTAGCAAAAAGCCGTATTCGTCACAGCCAACCCCCAGCAACCTTGTAAATTATTGAGGATCACCCAAGACCAACCGACTCTCCTCCAATATCTTTTAGCCAGCAAGGCAGCTAGCCCTTGCTGCACCTTTTAATCGCCTTTTACAATAAGCAGACTTACTATAGTAGTATTCTTTGTCCGCTACTATAGGGTCTTTGATATAATTATCTTTTTATTATTTTTATCTTTATTGCCAAACAGCAGCAGCCAATTATAGGACAAACACAGAATTATAGTAATGATTAAGATATAATACAACAATCAATTTTGTACATCATTTTTGGATGTGTAAAATTATACAAAAGTCAAAAATAAACGTAATTCCCACAAAAGCAGTAATTTTCAATTAATTAATTATTAAATAAGCATAAAGGTTATATAAATCAAGAATAACTACACTATTGAGATGAAATCATTTGCGGCTTAATCTAAACTAAACTAAAACTAGATTAATGATCAATTTGAAGAGAAGCATCTAGGATGTGTTTAATGCAATCGGAGTGTATATTCATACACTATTTATCCTATTAAAAAATGAACACATCATATAAATGAGCAAATGAACATGATATTCGTTCTAGAGACAGGCAAGTGAAATGTTTTATTTTGTTGGGTATTAATTCTAGGAACATGGAAGCAGATATCGATAAGATGTTTGAACATTCAATTTTGTTGTGCAGTATCTTGTAGACAAACGACAAGCTTACAGAGACCCTTCTAGATTTAAAGGAAGTAGAAACGTATCAAGCAGAATTGAGTTATCAATAACGTTTTAAACCACAAATATATCGATGTTTTTCTTTGAACCTTCTTGATTGTTAAATTATGGAATTGGTAAAAAAGGGCTCTAAATAATACTGCCATATTCAAGTTGCAATCGGATAGAAGCAAAATACAATGTAAGCAATGCCGAAGTACCAATTAATTTATTGTAGTTGCGTAAAATAAAACCTAGCATTTTGTAAGTTGAAGCTACGATATGATTAATATGTGGAATAAATGTTAGTTTGCTATCAAAAAACACACCTAAATCCTGGGTTTGTTCAAATCGGCATACCAACGTAGAATTGATTTTGTAATCAAACATATAGGCGGGTTCTTTCGTGTATAAGTAATAATTTTACACTTACTAATATTCAGGGCAAGCTTGTTTTGAAACCACCACTCATGAAGCCAATCAACGTCCAATTGCAACTTACAGCAGTCATCTTCACTATTGATTCTTTGAAAGATTTCAACATCATATGTCATTTATGAAAAGTGTAAATAACATCGGACCTAGGTTTAAACCTCGTGGAAATTCCGATAAAGCAATGTAGACATTAGATTTAAATCCATTACACACTACATACTGCAGCCTGTGCTCAAGGTACGATTTAAAAAGGTAATGTAATTATCATTGAAGCCATATTGAATTAGTTTAAATAAGAGGATTTTGTGTATGATTTTATCAAATACTTTTGAGAAATCCATGTAAATTACATTTACTTGATCTACTTATCTAAAGAATCAGACACAAATTGGTTAAAACAGCAACAATTAGTCACAGTGGAACGTTTTACTAAGAATCATGCTTATGTGGTGATATATAGTGTTTGACTTTAGACAAAATTTGTACAAGTAGAATCAACTCATTTTTTTTGGTAAAATTAGACAATCTAGCGATGGGACAATAACATCTGATTTGTCACTTCCTTAAACATAGGGCTAATCCTGGAAATTTTCCTTCGCTGTGGAAAAGTGAAAGTTAAAAAATTTAGTTTGATGGTAATTAGGAGAGGGCGAACTAAAACTTGTTATGTGCCATCCATGCATGTAAATATTTTTATTCGTAATTAATTAAATTTTATCTTACTGTATTCACTGTCATTTGCGAATTTTCAATAACCATTTTGACTGCTGTCTAAACGTAAACGATTACTTATTCACCACCCTGTAGGTTTTATTAATACATGTAATAATAATTTAAAGTATTGCAATCCATTTTATTTTGAAATAGCATCGAAAAACGTTTGGCTATCAGAACATTTGTTGTTGGAAATATTGCAATCATTTATGTGTTGCATTCCAAATTTGAAAATGTAAATTGTTAAATATATGAGTAAATTCCCGCCAATATTTCAAAATATATTTGTTAATTTTCGCTATCCCGGACAGTTGCGTTTCAAAAGAATGCGCAGGCGTGGAGTAAATGACGCAAGTGCGCGGAGTGACACGACATTATTAGCCACGGAACGTCAAGCGGGTAACGTCTACCTGTGTCGTGTTTTTGTCGTTTCTTTTTAGGATGTAGGTTTCCTTATCTCTACCTTATATCGTTCCTTACCTGGTTGCTCCTATCGTACCGCTACGAACGACGAAAGAGGAGAGACGAATAAATTTGGATCAACAAGGGCATAGCCGACCCACCCGGAAACAACAAAATGCCCTGAGATTTAACTGCAAGGCGTGTTTTAAGTGAGTACTTTGCTTTATTTACATTTTAAAATAAGAATCGTATCATTGTAAACGTGTTTGGTATGTGATACAATTTGCCGCCTAATTATGTCATAATCATAATACTAACTATTGCACAATGTTGTGAAACGTGGACCGTACAGTGGTGCCAAGCGTAACAGTGATGCTCATACATGTGTTGAAAATTCGTCTTCACCTCTAATCTATCGTGTAGGATGTTAGTTTTGAATATATCTTTGTAGAAAAATTAGGTTTTTCACTCAAATATCTAATAAAAAATATTTTAAATTTTGTAGTGGCTTGTGGGTAGAAAAAATCCATCTTGGCAACATTGCATTTAGTAACCTTTATCTTATGTTGCCATGACATTTAATGTAGTTTGAAATGTCAATTTATATGATCGAGAACTGCCATTTTTGATGGTATTTGTTTACATTTTTAAGTTACTTTAACTATGCAGTCTTAAATATAGTATAATTTTTTCCTTTACAAAAACAGTGTATTTATATTTCAATTCTCTCAAATAATTACCTAACCGAATTTAGGATAAAACTAAAGCATATACCTTTGATGGGTTTAAAACTATCTTAACCTCACTTTTAAGTAGAAAAAATGTGCTTTTTGGAATTAAATAATTCTTTTCGTAAGTACTTTTATATATAATTAATTAAGTTCATTGTTTATTTGTTATCCCTTATGAATTTTTTTTTAATATTATATTAAATTTGATTATATACCTATTTCAACAAATTAGCTTATTAAAAGCGTGTTTTAGATAACTCCTATATTATCTTGGCTTGCCATGAATTAAACCTTTTGCTTATAATTTAAATAAACCTTACTTGACGATCGGCATAGACCTGGCAAGTTAAATATCGTACCTGATGCCTTATCTCGTGATGTCGCTCCTCTTAACCTCCCAGATCTAATTCCTGGTATCTTAATATGATAAAGAAAGTTTCTGAAAATCCTGATAAATTTTCCACCTTTCGTGTAACAAATAATAAATTATATAAATTTGTATCTTCCTCATCTCACAAAATCTCTAACATCCCTGAATGGAAACCTGCTGTCCCTACCGCTAACTGCAGTGAAGTGCTTAAATTGTGTCACGACGACCCCATAGCTGCTCATCTTGGTGTTACAAAAACCCTAGCTAAAATATCTGAATTATATTACTGGCCTACATTAAAACAATCTGTCTGTCGCTATATTAGAAACTGTAAAATTTGTGGGTCTCAGAAGAGCTCTCAAGAAGCCCGTTCTGGTTTAATGGGTAATTTCAAACGTGTATCTTATCCCTTTCAATTAATATCGCTTGACTTATTAGGACCTCTCCCTCGATCGAAAAAAGGTATTCAATATCTTTTGGTTTTCACCTATTGGTTTTCTAAATTTGTTATGATGTTTCCTTTGCTTTAGGTGAACAGGTCTGGAAAAAGAATTATGTCTTATCTGATGCTACAAAAAAATTTCCTTCAAAATTATCCCCTAAATTCATTTTATGTAAGGTCACTCGTGTTGTTAGTCCACTTATCTATGAACCTCAAGACACTGATGGAAAACGGCAAGGAAGGAGGCATAACAAAGACCTTAAACCATTCTCTGCCAACTCAAATGCTAATTAATTTTTCACGTTCCATTTCTTTAACGATTTACCTAATGTTTTTGTCCCTGTTATGAATTAGTTAACTTTATTTAGTTATTTCTTTTCTTATACAGCACTTACCTTCTACACTTTTGGCTTATTGATTTTAGCTGATGTTGAGTGGATGCTTTTTTCTTTGGGCTCACATAGGAGACGCGGCCTATGCCATTGTAAGAAATAGTCCATATTCGGAGTTGCAAAAAACTAGGAGTTTCTATTCCATGCGTTCTTCTTCTGAATTATTAGAGTCGCTCACTTTATCTTTTATGATAACTTGTTTTCTCATATTAAGTTATCAGAACATATAAACATTTTTTTGTTGTTTTTTATTGAACATCGTGGTGGGGTACTATCGTAAGCCCTCAACTGAGCTTCATCTAGACTAATAAACAAAAACTTAAGCCCTCAACTGAGCTTCACCTAGACTAATAAACAAAAACTTCAACATCATCCTCAAAAATTACTAGAGCGACAAACTTACGATTCTCGTCTAGACTTATATAATGCTGAGCGACCAACTCTTCATGAGTCTCGTCTAGACTAACATACTGCTGAGCCACCAACCACGACGACAAGTCTCGCCTAGACCAAATAGATCTTAAAATGCTGCGTTGCAATACTGATATATTTAAAAAATATGCTATCATGCTCACTACACAAAAGCAATAATCTAGCGATACCTCTACAGAAAAAACAGTATACCAAATTATTAAAGTATTGCTTTTATATCGAGGAAGTTATCAACAACCAGGTAACTAAAGGGGATAGTAAATGAACTTAAATACAAAACATTATCATCAACCTCACTATTGTAGTGTATAAAAAAGTAGATATAACGAAGTCAAGTTTACTATAGTGTCTTAGAAGGTATAGATATACTAAGATAAGAATTCAGTTAAATACGTTAGCTGTATTTAGGGACAAAATTTTCATTTAGAAGGAATTCGTAACCTATAGTTAATTATTTAGATTGTAAGAGAACACTTAAAGTCGTGGCAGCCTAAGATAATATATGAGTTATCTAAACAACGGTTTTAATAAGTTAACCCAAAAAACAGGTATCAATAAACTAAAGGAGTTTGAGGCTTAGAATAATTATTTAATTAAATTTAGTGTATTTTTAAGAATTTTTAATCATATAGCTTTTTATCTATGACTAAAACACTTACAGAAAGAATTATTTAATCCAATCACATGTTTATAGTGAGGTTAAGGTAATTTTCTGAACACGTTTGAAAGGTATATGCTTTACTTTCATCCTAAATTAGCTTAAGTAATTATTTGAGAGAATTTAAATATAAATACTGTTTCTATAAAAGAAAAATGCCAAAATTGAGTTAGAAATAACATATATAAGAGGTAAACAATCACTGTTCAAACATGGCCAACTAAATGCTTCAGATTGAAATTTAGCTGCATTCAATGTCACGCCAACATAAAATAAAAGTTACCAAATACAATGCTGCCATATTGTATTTCTTCTATTCAAAAACCATGAAAAATTTAAAAAATTATTATTTATTATATTTGAGTGAAAAAAGAACCCAATTTCTACAAAGCTATTCAAAACTAACACTTATAAGATAAATCGGAGGTGAAGACAATTTTTCAACACACGTTCGGGCGGCACTGTTATATTCCTGGCGACCGCGTGTTCAGAACCACTACCACAGTTGGCAACACTGGTACTATCCATGTTCACATTATTGCACAACAAAGATATTACGATATAATTACGTGTCAAATTGTATCACGTACCAAATACGTTTACAATGATACAAGTTGCACCTTAAAAAGATAAAAAGTACTCACTTAAAAATGTGGCACTCTTCACGATTTTGGGGGTCATCCTTGTGCAGAGGCCATGCTAATTTCCGGGTATCTCGTTTGTTTGGGCGTTGTTTATCTCGTTTGGGCGTTGTTTGGGGTGGGTTACGTCATGCCCTCGTTGAAACCAGATTTAGCGTCTTCCCTCTTCTTTGTTCGTACGTAGGACGAAGGAATGAAGGTGAAGGCAATGATAAAGCAAGATAAAGAGGAAACCTACATCCTAAAAGAGAAAAGACAAAAAACGACACAGGCAAACGTCACCGTTCGGCGTCTCGTGGCTAATAATCCTCTCGTGTCCAAACCGCGCACTTACGCCACTCCGCGCCTGCGCATTCCTTTTGCGCAAACGCAACTGTCCGAAATGACGGAAATGCACAAGTCTATTTTAAAAATAATGGCAGGAATTTAGTCACATATTTAAAAGTGTACATGTGCAAATTTGGAATGTAACCGCGCAAAAGAATGCACAGGCGTGGAGTGAATGGCGCAAGTGCGCGGAGTGACACATTATTAGCCACGAGACGTCAACCGGGTAACGTTACCTGTGTCGTGTTTTTTGTCTTTACTCTTGTTTAGGATGTAGGTTTCCTTATCTCTACCTTATATCGTTTTACCGGGTTGCTCCTATCGTACCGCTACGAACAACGAAAGAGGAGAAACGAATAAATTTGGATCAACAATGGCGTAGCCGACCCACACCCAGCAGCAACGAGTAGATGCCCTGAGATTGAACTGCAAGGCGCGATTTAAGTGAGTACATTGCTTTATTTTTGTTTCAAAATAAGAATTGTATCATTGTAAACGTGTTTGGTATTTGATACGATTCGCCACGTAATTATGTCATAATATTAACTATTGCGCAATATTGTGTAACGCGTGGACCATACAGTAGTGCCAAGTGTAACATATGTACGTGATTTATACAAGGTATCTCTGGCCCACTATTGTTATTACGTATCTAATATAAATTATTAATTGGTAAGCTACATTTTCTACAATTTTATGCAAGAAGCTAGACCACTAATTCCACACATACTCCATGATTCTACCAGTTTGGTTTCAGCTATTCCTTAACTAGTTACACAATTGAGGTACTTTCGTTTTATTTTGAAACGTTGTACAACCTATTCCACTACATATGGTTTTGCATGATGATTATGTACGTCTTCCCCATCAGAACAGAACTGAATTGCATCAGTTTTATGGAGATAATAATAAGTGATATTCTACGAGTTACCTAAGACGATTTCTTCTAAGAAGCATTACTTCGTTTCGTTTGTGTAAAATTATTGTATATTGTAGTTTTTACATTTGTTAATATCATCATAGGATCTACCTTACAATTAAAATTACATTAAATTATAAAATTAAAATGATTAAATTCAGGACAGAAGAGCAAGTTGACATAATTAAGTGTCGACATATGTTCCATTATTGGTTGAGGACAATTTAGGGTGTAACTCATATATTGAGCAAACCACAATTTTATTTAAAAAATTAATGGTAAGATGTGCTAACATACTATAGGAAGTAAAACTAACTTTGGAGCATTAAGAAATTCAGCAAAGGTGTAAAAAGCATTTGATAGTAAGATTTCTTAAATTTTAACGATTTAACCACCTGTGGTATTTGGTAGGGAATTATAAAATTATATGTCATAATAATTTATGCCATTTCTAGATCTTAATAAATGGGAATACTCTATACCTATGCTATTGTTATTTCTGGTACTGTAGTTGTGGATACTAATATATGTGTTATGTCCTTTATGTTATTATGTATATACGTTGAGCAATTAAAAATGTATTGGGATGGGAAGGTTAATATATTTAATTTAACCAAGACAAAGGTATTTTACGGGTAGCCACCATACACAGCAAATGGTAATATCCGTCGATCATTTGCTACAATATAGGAACTCCCGCTGGACACAAAATCAAGTAATTAAGTTTATGCCTATTGGTAGAAGTGTATCACCTTTAGCCATCTTGTTTATTAATATATAATTAAAAACAAAGTAGTATATGACATAACATCAACTGGAATTGTCGGTTTGTAATAAAAAATGTTGTTATTATTTTAATACAAAAAAAAGAATTTACAATTCAACATTGAGCACCTGTACTGCAAAACAAGACAGCGATCATATTGCATTCGCACAAAATTGTTCCTTCATTACAAACGTCAAAGCACGAACAGCATACAAGCGTTGAGCGATGGCAAGTTTTCACTAATTTGACGTACAGTAATTTAATAACTTCAGGTTTGCAGGAGAAAAAATCTTTCAAACACAAACACGAGTGCCTATTAAATTGCCGTACTAGTGGTCCAGTAGCGAATGTTTCTTCGACATATGTTGGATCCAACAGATTACTGATACTCAAGTTTGTCACAGCGAAAGGGTGGGCTGAACCTTGTGCTCAAACCAAAAACTGCAAGTGATATAATTTAGCTTTCTACCAGCTTCATATTTGGTTGATGAATATTCCATTATTTACAAACAATGTATTTTGATTTAAACTGTTGCGTTGGTGCTTGCACCACAATTTGTATTTGTAAAAATTTACATAACCAGTCAGATTTGCTAGATAATTGACTTGAAGTTACACACAAGTTGGCCAATAAAAGTAGAGTTTGGTTTATTTGTGAATGGGTTTGTTTGTTCAATATTAAGATTGTTACGTGTTAAGTGAATTAAGTAGTAACATGCCTTTTTATTTATTGAATAACCAGCTTACATTTTCTTATATCCAATAAATCTATTGTTTTTATATTAAAAGTAAAGTACCTCCTTTCCTGGATCCAGTCTTCAACAGATTATAAGTCAATCAATCATCAATCAATCTTTATTTACAAATTTCAGTATAATGTGATATACATAGTTTCTTTATATTACAAAATGTACTCTAATGCGTATGGAATTTTAATAAAACAAAAATATCTTTCCTTTCTTCATATTAAAAAAAAAACAATATATATATATATATATTTATATGCATGTACATACACACATACATAAACTGAAGGGAAGAAACTTAAACAAGAAGTCGCTGCACCTAAGAACTGTAGTTGTTCTTGCATGTGCAGGAGAAGCATCAGTAAAATTACAAAGGGCATAAATCAGAGTTTTAGGTGTCTTCTACAGTGTCTAAAATCCGTTATTTATTATTTAATTTTTATAAATTAGTAAATTCATGTTTAAATGCCAAAATAAAACAAATCTTAAAAGGATTAAAAGATATGTCTAAACGTAATGAAATGAAATGATGGTCACAAATTAGTCAGAAATAGAATGTTATTCTGCTGGATAAATATTGTGGCTTTTTTTGCAAACAAGTGGTAGTTATGGAGGTTCTTTATTTCCAAGGGGAGTAAATTATATAATTTAGGGCCACAGAAAGTAACAAAGTTATGTTTAATATTTTTCCTCACTTCAGGCAAATGACTAAATTTCTGCTCTTTATTTCCAGTGTTGTGTTCGTGCATTATGGGCACACGTCTTGTTGGATTCCTATATAAGAAGCACAGGAGAGCTTTTATGTATTTTGTCTTAACATTCAACATGTTACTTTCTTTGTATAGAAGATCAGTAGGGAAATAGAGGCTTTTTCCATATATTATTATCAGTATCAACTTATGTGTAACTTCAACTTGTTTAATGTTACTGTTGTAAGTTCCTCGCCAAATAGAAATGCAGTAGATTATTAGTGAGTCAACAAGAGCATAATATAAATTTTTAAGCATGATCAAAATTAGATAATATTTAGTTTTGCTAAAGATATGGATAGTCTTACGTAATCACATATTCAATTTTTCAGTATGAGCTTTCCATTTTAAACATTCATCAATAATTATACCCAAGTAATTAATAGTTGCTACTTTGGTGTAGACTTAAAATGATTTAGTAAGTATAAATATGTTAAGATAACCTCATAGATTTTTTTATTGTTCTCGGGAATGTATTGTGAACACGCATTATTGAGGTGTCAATGTTCTCTATTCCAATTGGTTGTAGGACATCAGCCAATTTGAATACGCCAATTCCATGAACCAAAAGTGATTACTTCAGTTCGGGATTTGAAGAAACGTGGTTGTACTTTACGGAAGTGCTGTTCTCGCAGATGCCGTCGAAGTTCAGCTCGTTATCTATCCAATCTCTCTTACCATTCCCATAGGGCATTACCTTTTGCCATGGACAAATTCTACCAGGAAACCAAACCCTCCACTGAAAACCCTGAGATGAGCTAGTCACTGAGAACCGAATTTAACATTTGTATGTAGAAAATTGCAGTATTCGAACCTTAATATTTAAGAAAAGGTGGAACACGGAATAAGATACTCAAATTTAATATAAGTTAGGCGAAAGTCTTGTAATTTTTTTTGGTTTGTGCTTAGTTTAAATTAGTAGGAGAAAAAAAGTGTGCACAGGGTTCCTTCAACCTAATACGATAAGAAATAATCATTCGGTGATCTTGTAGACCATCCATCGTCTAGCAATAAAAGACTAAATTTTACGTGGATTGACTTTCAACATTTTATTGGAGATAAAGTTCAAAGACTTTTTCGGATAGGTAAAAGTGTCAAAGTTTATATACTCCGAAAAAAATTGTCTTTGTTTCCATAGAATGCACTCCCCATCATTGAAAGCTAGCTGGCGCATTTTCTGTTACGTCTCTGTGATAAAGTAAAGTTTTCTTGAAATAAAATTGTACCGAAGCCAGTAAGTGAGACATCAGTTTGAATGTAAAACTTCGAAATTTGGCGAAATTAGGAGGGGCAGAGGTAATTAAAAATTTTATTTGTCCAAAAGCATTTTGGGCATGGGAAGTCCAATCAATAGATTGCCATTTCTTTATATTTTTAATTAAAGCGATAATAGGAGCAGAGATAGTAGATAAGCTAGGTAGGTAGATACAATAATAAGATATCATTCAAATTAATGTTTAATTTCAGTAACATTTTTAAAATTAGTAATGCCATTTACTTTATTAGGATCATCTTGTAATTGATTTTCATCCACAATGAAAGGAAAGAGATACAACAAAAGTAACATTTATCCCAGTTAACTTTATAAAAGCAGCATTACTTAAGCAATCACCTACTTCATATAAAGCTAACGATAACTAAAATATCAAGACAAACAAAAGCACTCTGTTGATGCAAAATTTTACCCAGTGTTCTATCCATAGTACATTATGTGTTTGGGGGACATTACACAAACCAAAAGGTAAACAGTTAAATTCATATAAACAAAATGCAGACGCATGCACCCTAGACAAAAACATTGCTTCGGTAGTTTCCGGAAATATTACGTGGACATTTATTTTTATATACGTTGGGATTTTCACAACTGCAACAAAAGACATTACAATGTTCGGTATAATTTCTTACGATTTAAAAAGGCGATAATTCTTACAATTAAAAAATCGATACTTCTTACAATTAAAACACGTCGATAATTACAGTTAAAAAGTTTATAAATACATCGCGCAAGCGCGATGAAAAAGCGATACCACGGCAGGTAGTAGCTCCAAGCTTACACAGGCTTTAGCGCGGCCATCTGCCAATGATGTCACCAATGCAAAAATTAAATTGCGCAATAATCGGAAAACATAACTTTAAAGACAATTGATTATATCCGCGAACAAATAAAACTATGAAGTACTCACATAATAAGTCCAGATTCCCACGAAGTACCCAATCGTCCTTCAGGATAGGTTAAGACGGCGTCAGCGCGTCCATAAGGGCGGCATGCTGGCCCTTTTTAGGCAGTTAAAGATGGTACTGCTCCGGTGCTGTCGGTGGAACATGGACATCCGGCTCGTCTAGGGTCGTGCAGTATGGTTCGCCAAGGCTACAGATTACCTACCTATGCAGGGAAAGACGGGAACATGGTAAAGGTCGACAAACAAAGACAATTAGGCAAAGGAAATCTACATAGATAAAGCTAAGGCACGATACGATACCTAACACGACCACACTCCTTGAAGATCAAAGGCAAACAGCCACGTTCAAGCGTCTCACGGAAACCTCTCACCATTTTGTCTTTTCCGCGTCGGCGCGAAGTATTCGTCCAACCCACTATTGACGTGACCTAAAGCTACAGTAAAGGCATGGTTTTAAATTTTAAAACGGCATTTTTAAAATATGGGCAATTAACGCAATAATTGCGGATGTTAGTAAGGTTTTTTTTATTATAAACTTTTCAAGGTAAATGAATATGAACTATGATGTATTTGATATTTTAACAATGATAATTACTGCTTACCTTACATATTTTTAGTCGATATAACAAAGATTTCCTGGTAATTTGATACAACTGAAACTTCCATATAACGGAAAAGCTCACCATCACCCCACAAAATTATTTTGATATAGTTTATAAAAATCATTTAACCCAATAAAACAAAAACATGTATTTATAACCCAAAATACTGTTAGGTTCAGACAAAGAAATGAATCGGCCATATTTAATGTGATGTTTACAATATTGCCAATCATGGAAGCGGTTACATGCATTCCACTGGTACTATTTTAAAGTATAAGACACGATTAATTAGAAAAATAAAGAACTTACTACCAAAATATTTTCAGGTTTAAACATACAATTTTTTGTTTTCTAGTTAAATATTAAATAAAAGACACATGAAATTACATACGTAATGTAACCTGAGAAAATCAAAACGTGAAAAAGCCAACACTTTTTTATAAACACTAAAATTTGTAAAAGGGCCCCCATTGTAAGACATTAGCGTAACGTAAATTTTTAGTACATAAATGCCAATATAAATATGTTCAAATTTAGCCAGGAACGTCAAACGCCTCAAATTTTAAAGCTAACACTTACCGCATTTTAATCTTAATCCTGGTACGTCATTCAACTCAGGGCGGTGTCCAGATGTTCCCTTGTTTGGACAGCGGTATCTCTCCTACCACGCAGTGTCTGTATGTTGTATAAAAAAGGAAAAACGTAACAAAAGAAAGGGGACCACTTCGTCGACTGTCCGAACTCATTAAATATTAAATAGAAGACACACGAAATTACATACATAATGTAACCTGAGAAAATCAAAACGGGAAAAAGCCTATGCTTTTTCATAAACACTAAAATTTATAAGAGTCCCCATTGTAAGGCATTAGCATAGTGTAAATTTTTACTACATAAATGCCAATATAAATATATTCAAATTTAGCCAGGAGCGTCAAATGCCTCAAATTTTAAAGCTAATACTTACCCCATTTTTATCTTAATCCTGGTACGTCATTCAACTCAGGGTGGTGTTCAGATGTTCCCTTGTTTGGTTATCGGTATCTCTCCTATCACGCAGTGCCGGTATGTTGTATAAAAAAGGAAAAACGTAACAAAAGAAAGGGGATTACTTCGACTGTCTGAATTTATAAAAGGGTCCCCATTGTAAGGCATTAGCATACTGTAAATTTTATCTACATAAATGCCAATATAAATACATACAAATTTAGCCAGGAGCGTCAAATGCCTCAAATTTTAAAGCTAACACTTATCCGATTTTTATCTTAATCCTGGTGCGTCATTCAACTCAGAGTGGTGTCCAGATGTTCCCTTGTTTGGTTATCGATATCTCTCCTATCACTCAGTGCCGATATGCTGTATATATAAGGAAAAACGTAAACGTAACAACAGAAAGGAGACCACTTTGTCAGCTGTCCAAACTCTATGAAACACGTTTGCACTCGAAGAAGGTTCGTAATGAAGTCTCTGTTTCGACGCATCAGCTTCCTCCAAGATAGGTTAATGTTCTGATGCAAATTGGCGGGCACAGCTGTACGTTAAGATGGGAAATGCAATCCTTGCAGCTTCCCAAATCACAAATCATAAATCAATGTCCAGACTTACCTGAGAACCAAATCTTTGTGTGGTTTTTACGTAACACATATTAAACATAATAATACTAGAGAATTCCTTGTGCGGGGTTTAAAATCCCCTGAACCTAAATAATACAATAAAAAGTGAATCCTTTTTGAGAAAAAAACACAAGAAGTTCATCAAATCTGCATCTCACAATTTTAATTATAATTTGCTGTCTAATACCTTTATCAGGAACGGGTTGCTACAAACCTAAAAATTATATTACTTTTGAAAATAAACTACAACAACGTGATAACCGAACTACATGTAATTGGTACAAATTTTATATACAAAAACAATTGAACTATTATACAAAATATACATGCAAACCGTACCAAGTACATAATGATATCTAACTACGCTAACATAAGGCTTAAATTACCAGGTTTAACTAATATTGTATTAATCAGTTCACTTATACCTTTAGAAAAATATTCCAAAACATTGCAAAAAAAGTATCTTTGGCTCTGTTTTACTGAAAGTATGATGTTTCACATAATTAACCAAAATGTGATTGGATGAAATTGTACTTATAACAACTGTAATAACAGCATCACATACTTTAAGCTAGAAATAAAACTGCACTTATATATAACTTATAATGCTAAATTGCCGATTAGTGAACTATTACTGGCATATTTGCATATGAAAATGTAAAAAGTGATTATTTATAATTGCATAGGCTTTACAGTGCTAGTTTTCCCTGAGCTTCTTTGTAACTTACACTAAACTAGTTATTTTACACTAGAAAAATATTATAAAAGGGCAGTTTCGTTAGCTTTCTTAATACTAATTGGTATATACATGATTATTTAGAATATGAACACATGCCTTAATTATCTATTTAACTTAACAAAGCTTAACAAATTTAATTTAATAATGAATAAATATTATTCGAATATGCAAAAGATCTACAAATATAGCATTGTACTATTAGTCTTTAACTAACCAACTTCTTCACTTTGTCTAAACATAATGAAACAAATAAACTTAATAACAAAACTATCAAAATAAGTGTTAAGTCATGTACTTTAATATTGGTTTGAACAGTGACTTGCCGTTCCTCAAAGTCAAAGTTCTTAAATCCATCCACTACTTATATATTATTCAAATATCGAATTCATTTATATAAAGAAAAAAATCTAAGGAGTTTTATTTTGAGAAAAGTAAAACGGGATATGTTTTATTTTTCATATAGAACAATAAGTATCCTTCTAAACAATAACGAACACAAACGTAACCACACAGAAATGTTAAATATAGCTCTCAAATAATAACAAAGAGATACTAAGGCACTAAGGACATTTAATCTAAACATAGTAAACACATCAAATAAATATGCATTCTTTCTTCGTAACTGTACATCGTACTCACTCGTAAAAATTAGTAAAAAAACTCTTCCACATTGTTTCTTCACTAACGGCGCTGTGTTCACAAGTTTTATAAAACTAGAATGCAATATATTTTCAGGCAATTGTCATTTCTTCAAATTCTATAAGTTCAACTAGTATTTCCTATGAATTCTGGTATAGAATATTTTATTTCGTTGAATGAATGTACAATAGCAAATGTAAAGGAAGATGATTTAATCTATGCACTGAAGAAGTAGTCGGTAGCTCTGAAGTAGAAAGGTGTAAGTACAATTGTTGTGTGTGTTTGTATTAGGAATGATGACAGGTACCCGGGTACCCAATAACTCATGTTCTCCTGTACTGGCAATTTTCTAGGGTTTTGATCAGATAATTATCACATTACTTTGCATGTTATGTATCGTTTAACTGACAGCCATCGAGTAACTACAAAGAAATAATGCCGCCAGATGATCTTATCGTCTGAGAACAAAGACAGGATATATGGTATTGTGTTGACTCAAATAAATATAAAATCCAGATTTCTAATTTTAGGTCGACAATACATAAATTTAAGATTAGCTAGAAAAAGACGACATGTAGTATGTCCAATTTTATATGCTTAAGTCATTTGTCCGAAGTTTACCGAGAATGTCTCAAATGATTTTAAAAAGAGTGGATTCAATTTTCCGAAGGGACTTCGTGGTCACATTCAAACGTTCAACATAGAGCTTAGCGAACAAGGCAAAGCAACCTAAGTATATTAAGATAATTCCATGCCAAGCAGATTCAGTTTTATTTTAGGAGTACATTGGTTCCTAGAAATGTCGAAAGTAACCATATTGAGATAGAAAGAACCCATGTCTATCTTTGATGGAACAATAGTCAATCACCAAAAAAAAAAAAAAATTAAAAAACAAACTTAAGGAACTATATTGAAGTGGTGGTTAGTACATAAACACTCTTAGTTAAATGCATGGACCAAATGTACTGATAATGTCTGTGTATAAGATTAAGTGTTAGTTATTAAATTTATGATAGTTGAGATGTAATACTTGTTTAAGACTTATTGTGTATTTGTAATTAAAACGAGTGTGCTATATAGTTAGAAATGTCATATAAAAGTGTGTAAAACTACCTAATTTGGTTTTTCCATTATTGTAAATGGTATAGTTACAGCTTTGCTGTAATAAATTGTTTTGTGATTACCTAGTCGTGTGATTGAGTATTTCAGGTTATTTTACATTTGCTTTTAGGAATCTTCTTTGCATTTAACAGTCTTAAATAAGTCTATGCGCTTTAGGTTTCCTGTTTGTTTTAGGTTTAATCTGATATTAGTTTTAATAAATTTTCACAGGTATATTTTTAAGTCAGAATCACTGTTCTGATCTCCGATTTTGGCAAGTTCCTTGTTATTCATTCTAGAGCTTTTCATTCACTAGCAACCCTGCGAGATTAGGCAGCATCCAAGATATTTGCCGATTAAGACAATATTTCATACCGATATCATTCTGAAACATTCGTCAAACACTTACACCACCTGCCTGACTGAGTTAGTTGGCAACCAACTTTTTGTTAGTGCAGTCATGGTTTTCGGTATTTTACCAAAACGGAATTTTTAGCGGAGTACTTCACTGAATTTTCTGTGAATTACCTGCTAGATATTGTAGGGGCCAAAACAGTACATAATAGAGTAATGGGTAATTATCAATTAACAGATGAAAAACAGATATTAATTTGGGGTACCCAGGTACAAACATTATTGGGCATTGGCATTCCAGGTTAGTATTGTTTCCCTAATGCATAACGATTTTAAGAATTTGTGAAATAAAAAATAATTAGTACTAGCAGTACTCCAGCATGATCAAATGATTATGAAATCCATAAGAATTTGATAATAAAATAGTTGAAAGCATGTAGAAGAATTTTATTGAACAACTAAGCACTTTTGGTAATAATAGGAAGCCTCATTTACTGTCTTTGGTTGAGTTGTATCTGAGCCAATCATAATAAGAAACATCAAAATATTCTTACTTGGTTTAGAGATATGCAAGATAAAAAAATGTTTCCAATTTGACACTCTCAATATCAGTCAAAACATCAAATCTCCGTTGAATATCAACAAAATGGTTTATGAACATTCTTGATCTATTAACCAAAACGATATGAAACCATTTCGAATTTAGTATATTCAGGAAAGATACCCAAACCAAGCAATTTTCGCTGTCTGGCCACCCGTAGTAGAACAAGTAGCCTTCTTTAATCCATCACCTATTCAAATGTACCATTGAATAAATTTGATTAGAAGGAAATTATTTTTAAACATATTACGATACGGAATGGCTATAATGCGAAAATCACTGCTAAACTAAAAGTAAAGCCAAATTTAAAAAAACTCCATGCTTAGCATATTGTTACGCCTCTTTGGCTGCACAAAGTTTCATTTTAATAATAGGAATGTGGAATATTTTTAATCCAAAAGTGAAAACTTTTGCCACCATTATTATTAGTACTATGCATAAAAATTATGGTTATAATTTCTCATGAACCAGAGGCAAAGAATCCATAAAATGTTGATGTGTTTGAAAAGCACACATTTTTCCAGGTTTTGAACAAAGTGCAATTATAGCGTTTAGCCAAAGACAAGCGTTTTTGTAGTGGAAACAATAACGAGGTCATGAGAAAGACAAGTTTTAATATGAACTTCATTGTCAACTATCATATCGTATAGACATGTATTGGTGCATGTTAGTGCAGCAGAGTGTTCCTTTCTTATATCTTCCTTTCCAGTTTCTTTTCGTTAGGTTATAGGTTTAACACACTTCACTGCAGTAATTTGAAAAACAAGCACCAGAACCCAGCATGAGGGTTTCCAAGGAGCATCGAACATAAAGCCTACCTTAAACTACGATGAATAATCAGAGATAAACCGTTTTTAGAATATTCGTAATTTCCAATTTCCATTGTATGTAGATTTGTGCAATGTTGCATCATCTCCTGAATCATGCTGGTACTAAATGTATACAATTACCATTTACAGTAATAATACAACATGCTGAAAACTATGGCAAAAAACTAAGTAGGTCGTCTTAATAATCGTTAATCAGAATATAAATACCACAAAACATTGTTTTATAAACTTCCTAACAATACAAAACTGAACACAACAGTTAAAATTACTATACAATGCCCCTTTGTCAACACCAAAAATGCACTTTGTTTTTGTTTAAAAGTGCAGTATATAAAATTTCTTGCAGGTTGTTCTATATACATTGGTCGAATTTAAAGGGCACTTAGAATATCTTACCTGCCCTCTCTATTCAGTCATTGGCCAATATTTATACATAATTTGATGCCAAAAAGTAGCGAACTTTTACACTACATCTACTCTAAAACTACACACACACATACAGTTAACCTAAAAGACTGAGATACAAAAAGATTTTAAAGTTTAACAATTATACTTTAAACCTGCAAACTAACCTTAATACGAAGCTCTGATCATTTTACAAAAATGCACTTAATTTATATTTTATCTGTATCGTGTGACATTTTTATATACCAATTCTATGTTATACATTTTCAACAACAATAGGTCTACTTTCAATTACCTGATTAACGACATATTTAACTATCGACTTCTAATTTATTAATTTTTCAAATATGCTTGTACAAGCAGTATATTTCATTGAATGACTACCCTTTGTGAATTATACTGACGACATAGTGATAGTCCAAAGGTGGTTTGTCAGAAGTGACTTTTGATGACCAACTGTTATTATCATAATATTTCTGATGTTCCAGACATTTTTGAAGTCTTCTGTAAAAATTAGCTTTCTTCAAAAATGGTCAAATGAGCATAAAAGATGCTGAAGGTGCGCCATCGTCATTTACCACAACTGCCAAAATGGTTAATGAAGTCTTTGATCTTGTAAATAGCGAATGCAAATTGAAAGTGAGTAATAACATCTCAAATGAAAAGGTATTGTATACTGTGCATAAATATTTCGATATGAAAACAATATTTGTGAGATAAACATTATATTTGATCAAGTGCGAGCCATACTTACAATTTCAAATGACTTGTCTATGTTCCAATGTAATCCAAGAGCAATCATCGAGAACATATAACTGTAGATGAAGCTTGAATACAGTATAATTTCAAATAACTTTTATGTTCCAACGTAATCCAAGAGCATCCATCAAGAACTTGTCACTGTAGATGAAATTTGGACACAGCACTTATACTTCGGAAGCAATAACAGTCAATACAAAAACTTTCTTCCCAGGAGAACACTTCCAAGAAGGTAAAAAATCATCGTTATGGTGAAGGTTATGACCAACATTTTATGAAATTCCAAGGACACAATTTTGATTAATTATATAGAAATGGGAAGAACGATAATAAGCCAATATTATGATGATCTGCTGACACATTTTGACGTCAAACGCTAAACCTGATCCAGATCCGTTATGCCTCATTGGATCCATAATATTAGGCATAGGAGATTTTTAAATCGGAAACTGCATTATTTCCTATCATTAATTTAAGTAGGTTATTATGCATGAGATTATGGTTGTTAAATTCTCGTGCTCTATAGGTGAAGAACCTATAGTTAATTGTATGCCGTCCGTCGAAATAGTTCTTTTAACATGATAACTGATGAGAACATTTGGCGGTTTGTGGGATTTTGATGAGTTTCATGTGAAACCACGCGATTTTCGAAAAGCCTATCTTGAACTACCTTACTGAACGATGCGTGACAGTTAGTGCATGAAATATGCAATACCCCCTTCCTATACTCTAATCCAATTATCTTTGTTCCAAAACTGTTGTGGGTTTCAACTAACATCAGTGCGAAATTTGTAGAAATCGCAGCAGACCAACGAGGAACTGAAATTACATTTTAAGAAGTGTCCTTAGAATACAAGAAGGCGGAACCAGCTCTATCTGCTTTGAACTACCTCTATAAATAAAGGTAAGCCGTTCTTTAGTTAATTATTGTGATTTCGTTATTGAAAATTTTTATAATATTATGCCCTCTTGTAACAAAGTTCTTAACTAAAGTATGTTTATCTTAAAATTTTTATCTGTGACTTGATGGTAACAAAACCTATTTCTAAAAGAAAAGGCGTTACTCCACCACAATAATGTGATGTCTCATTTATACACAGTTGTAACTGCTAAATTAGTAGAATTGGGTTCCCCAATCTTGCTCATCTTATTACCTAAATTAAAAAATTGCTCGTTGAAGAGAGCCAAGTCAAATGAAAAGGCGATAACTGAAACAAATGCCTATTTTGAAAACCTGATAAAAATTACTTTTTAAACAGTTTTGTAACGTATTTTTTTACTCAGTTACACTTTCCTTATTAATCTAATATAATGTCTCAATAAAATAAAAATATAATTTATAAATATCTGATCACTTAAAATAATTCATAAAATATATAATGGGATATGCGATCCTTCGCTTTAGAGGTCTAAAATCCTATAATAAGAATCGTCAGTCTGTCATTTCGTGTCACTTTTCTATCAGCGCTTGAACAGGTAAGCTGCTCTCAGCAGCGTAGAAAAGTCAAAATGGTATCCAGGCACATGGCCTGCAATACGGTCAGTAAGAAAGTTTTAATTAATTTAACCTTCGTGTCTGAGTGTGGTTCCTGGCAGCTGTTGGGTGATGATTTATTTTGTATTCCACCTTTAGCGAGTTAGTTGATTCCTGCAGGCCGAAGAAGATAGAAGTCCCTCCATCATTAAAACAGTTGGTATAATTAATTAAATAAATTTTATTAATGCTTTCCCCGTAGTGCAATATCATCAATACCATAAATACTACTGAAATGAAAATTTAGTTTGAGATTTAAAATACAAGAAAATAATAGGACATACTTAATGGAAATTTGGTTTGGTTAGATAATATTTTGTTCAGAAGACCTTTTATAATTCCAGCGCTAAATTCAGTCGTAATGGTATGTTTCTTGTTGTGCATCGCAGATGTATATGGAATAGTCCACATCTGATATTATATGGTTACAGTCTAAAAGTTCAAATTTTTTTTATTGAACTGTACCTCAGCACGTGAGTGACATTTAATCTTTAATTCCAGTTATATTTATTTAAATGTTTTACGAATGATCAAAGGTTCAAATTTTACCTTGATTTAGTTATCTTAAAATTCATTAAGAAAAAGTTACTTAACAAAATTTTAAAGATGGCTATGTAGTTTGCCTATCGTATTTGTTTCACAAGACAGTAGTGACTACACTGAAAAGTTGTTATTGACATAGGATGTCAAAAATATCTAGCTATCCAATATAAATACCACATGTAATTTTGTGTTACTTTAAAAATATTTTTAGTTATTTTGAGGTCATGTAGTTTGATTTTTAAAGAACATGATGAATTTTTTAATAAGATATGAAGTAAAGCTAACTCTTTGTTGAATGATGCAATTTTATAAGTCGTTAAATAATCAATTTTTTGTAAGGTCGATCGTAGTACTACAGATGACTATATATAATTAAAATATGAATTATTAAGAAAACATAAACTTCATACTAAACTTATGTAGAAGTATTCAATTTAGAGATCTTTGTGTTTTTTTTGAAGACAGAACCATACTAGTTTCTGTAAATTTCCGTTGAAAAAGTTAATGCTGAAACAAACCAAGAGAATTTAATTGAATAGAATCTATTTTTGCTTAACTCTTTTATTATTAAAAATTCAAGTGAAATTTATAGAATCTTAATAAGCAAGAGGTTAACTGTGTCCTATGATAACAAATACCCTGGGTGTATATATTCTTGGAACTTAAATTAAATTATATTATTTTTGATGAATATTTTTAAGGACACAAACAGTGTCCATGTGGTGCATTTGTTTGTTCACAGGTTAAGTTGAGACATCTGTAACTCATCTGGCAATTGATATTTTGGTAAGTGCTTTGCAAGGTTGATATACAGGTTTTGTGGCTATATAAGCGGTGTAGATTTAAGGTTTCCGCATTCCCCTAATACAAGTACATGTATCTTTGTATGTTGTTGTATTGAAAAATACTGTGGCGCTCCTTATCTATATTTTTGGTCAACAGACAACCCATGACCCAAGCTCATAATCTACCCAGAGCTAACACTCTACTAGCCGTTTATCTCTAAAGAGTTTTTCTTTTCCTCAAGCAGTTTTCCATCCAACTTTACCTTGGGCTTCCATCGTTAATAAGAAATTCTCGACCTTGTGATATCAGGTAAGATAGTTGTTAATGTTATAGGGAGGTCCAATTTGCTATCTGATATTCACGAGGGAAATATAGAACATTTCAGTTTAACAAATCAAAGAAATTTTAAACCCTTCCCATCAAACCACAGTTGTCTTCCTTGTTGTTCTTTTATTATTACTAATTAAGTGTAGGTACTGATGATAGCATTAAATAAAATGCGTAGTAGCATAATAAAATTCATTTGCACGAATACACTTATTTAAATTTTTTACTAACAGGTTGCCGACAACATGTGTTTAACAAGCATATGAATTTGAAAAAATGTTTTCATTTGAAAGTCTTGTTATTTGAGGAAAATTCAACTTCATGCAGGTTTTGGATTTTCTCAAAAATGCCGAACGGTATAGGAAATCATATTGTTGCGATCCACTATTAGGCAACCCGTCAAACATACAAACGCCCGGGGCACAGCGTATTCTTCAGCATTCGAGAATCCTTCTAGAAAGTACTGGAGCATGAGTCATCCTTTTAATCCAGAGTATATATAAGACCGCTAATGAATGCAAGAGTCAGTCTATACTAGAATGTCGTATATAAATTATAACGTTGTAAAGTGATAGCAGTTTTGAGCTTTTGAAGTATACATAAATGTGATATGCTGTGTCTAATGTACATGCAGCTTGTAGTATACATAAATAAATAGAAGTGTATAAACAAATAGTTGTGTTAGTGTGGTTATTGGACCTAGGGTAAAGAAGTTAGTTTAAGAAGATATTAGTGCTTGTAAATTCATTAGTGTAATAGTGCTTCATTGTTAAGTGGACTGAAAACATCTATAAATAAGGCATATACTGTTAATTAGACTTGTGAACAGTGAGTAATAAAGACCATTATTATTACTTGTTTTAAATTAAAGAAACGCGGTAGTAGTAGCCCGTTACAATATTTACCGTTCTTTATCCAGCAACTTCCAATGAGAAGTCAAGAGAACACGATAAGAGCAATTCAGTAGATTAATTTTTGTTCGCAAATAGTACATTGAAAGATAAATATTTAAAAAAGTATTTTCATAAATTATTCACTCTATTCTAGAAAACGTGTCGAATTATCTAAGCTATTTGTTAAATTCAAAATTAATTGTCACCGAATCTACTCTTATTTTGCTAAGACAAAAGAGACAAATATATAAGATACAGGTTCAAATCCTGTCTGGGACGTTATATTTTCCATCCTTCAATTACTAGCTCGATTTGAAATAACTAACTTTTATTAGAACTTAAATTCACAAAATTTTGCCAAACAAGATATGAGAGTTTTTATTGTTTGTGCCACTATGACACTAGATTTTAAGAAACCATTTTTTTGTCCTAGCCTTCGATCATGTTTTGTAGTGTGTTGCTAACGTGCAACAATCACCAAAATTATTTCATCTTTAACATTAATACTGTAGTATTAATCAACTTGCCTGGTACAATAATTATTCAAATCGTATATTTAATAGTTGGTACCAGCCGTAATTTTGAGTGTCGCTTCCTGTATATATCTGACATAAGTTAAAAAGAACTTGACACTGTCAGATATGATTGACAAAAATGCCAAACGTAATTGAAAGTTAGGTTGATATATGGTTGTGTACAAGATTAGATTTGTGTAATTTTCCAATTGTAGTCAGCCATCTCGGTGGCACAATTGGAAAACGCAAGGGCCGCGAAAGCCTAAGATACAGGTTCGAATTCTGTCCGGGACATTTTCAATTAGTAGCTCGTTTTGAAATGATCATTTGGGAAACAAAAATTACGATGTAGTTTCGGATCAATTTTTCTACAGCCACTCTTAGTATCGTTGGTGTTTTACCACCTGGTGGCGCTATTATTTACTTTTGCCATAGTACAAAGATTCGTTCGAACTTATATCAGTATAATAGCTTTGATTACTTCATGAGATTGTTGGCAACTAATAGGCTCTGACAAGGCTTAAGACAGCCGGAACCGGTTAGCAGATATATTGTTACATGCCAAAAATTGGCATTGTAAGTTTTTAAATTGCGAGTGAATTTGCGCCAATATTTTAAACGACTTGTGCGTGCATTTCCGTCACTTTAGACAGTTGCGTCGGCGCCAGAGAATGCGCAGACGTGGAGTGGGGGAGAGAAGTGCGCATTTTCCGACACATCAGGGACTAGTCAACGAAACGTCGAACAGTGAAGTTCACCGGTGTCTTTTGTCTTGTCTTTTCTCTTTTAGGATGTAGGTTTCCTTTTATCTCTTGTCCTATCGTACCTCTACCTGTATCCTTTATCGTACCGCTACAGCAAGAAGAGGGAAGACATATTAATCTAGTTTCGACGAGAAGCGAAGGCCGACTAACGTCCAACAACGATATCCTGCTGCCAGAATAGCTGCAATGCTGTGAGGAGCTCCACATCTTACGTGAGTACATTTTATCTTGTTCTTTTGTATGTAATACAAATTTGAGACGCATTAATGACGTAATACCTTGTTGCGCAATATTATATACGTGTTAATTTTGTGTTGCCAACTGTCGTAGTGGCTCTTATCAATTACGCGCGGGAGTATAATAGTGGCGCCCAACGTGAGTCTAAGGTATACTGTTAAAGTCCCGCGCGTAATTGATAAGAGCCACTACGACAGTTGGCAACACAAAATTAACACGTACATAATATTGCGCAACAAGGTATTACGTTATTAATATGTTTCAAATTTGTATTACATACAAAAGAAAAAGATAAACTGTACTCACGTTAGATGTGGGGCTCTTCACAGCATTGCAGCTATTCTGGCGGCAGGATCTCATCGTTGGGCGTGGGTCGGCCTTCGCCCTCGTGGAAACCAGATTAATGTCTTCCCTCTTCTTGCTGTAGCGGTACGATAAAGACTACAGGTAGAGGTACGATAGGGCAAGAGATAAAGGGAAACCTACATCCTAAAAGAGAAAAGACAAGACAAAAGACACCGGTGAACTTCACTGTTCGACGTTTCGTTGACTAGTCCCTGATGTGTCGGAAAATGCGCACTTCCTTCCCCACTCCACGTCTGCGCATTCTCTGGCGCCGACGCAACTGTCTAAAGTGACGGAAATGCACGCACAAGTCTTTTAAAATATTGGCACAAATTCACTCGCAATTTAAAAACTTACAATGCCAATTTTTGGCATGCAACAATTTCTTCCTCTTGTGAAAGAGCAAATTATTGTTTTGTTTATGCCTATACAACTATTAGCTCGATTTGTATAGGTGAATAAGCTTTTATTATTTTCATAAGAGTTTATTTACAGATATATCTTATTTTTTCTTTTGGTGTACACAAATGCCTGATTGCAGACTGCAAATAACTTTTCTTTATATATTAATGATAACTTTAGTATAGGAATGTTTTCGGCATCATTTGTCTGTAAATAGTTCACAAATCGCATCTTTGATACAAAACTTCAACATTAAAAGTCTATAATTAGTTTAAACAGTTCAATGTCGTAACGTAAGAAATTTTATTGATGTTAGTCTGTAAATATTTTATGAAGGGCATTTCTTATTCGAATTTCTAGTGTTAGAAACAATTATAATAGGTTAAGAAAATTTATATTAGGTTATTAGAGCTAAGTTGTCTTTCATACACAAAAGTTTGTAAGTATTACATGAGTGGAATATTATTAACAGCATTTAAAATATTTGTTATATTATGGATAAGTTAATTCACAAAAACCGCTTATAATTTCTAGCTAATATGAAAACAACATAGAACAATCTAATGTGTACAGATAATTGTACAAAATAATATGTTACTGTACATGTAGTGTAGCACAAAATTCATTTAAACAAAATTTGCACGGCAAAAAGCCAACCATTTTGCCATGTTTCAAGACAGGTGTACTACAAGTCTGTCATTATCTTGTCATTCTAATACGAGGTTAATAAGGGTGAAAATGAAAGGAAATCATATGCAAATTTAGTTTTTAAAACATCAAATTTCCTTATATGTCTGATAATTCTAAATAGCACGTTTGCTGAGAAACGTTTCAAAACAATCGATAATCCAACAATCCGGTGATTAAAAATCGTATAAATACAGGGAAAAATGTGGCAGTGGGTATTTCGTTCAGTGACCCAAGTGAAATAAGCAATCAGCACCCAAGTTTGCAAAATAATTAAAATCAGCGAAATTAAATTAAAATAAACTTATGTTTTTCAATGCGATACATAAAGATGTTCAAGTAAATGTAGGGTAAGAATTTATTTTATCAAATTCATACATAATTTTTATATTCAAAATATTATTGAATTATGTACAATTGTCTTATGTAAGGTGAGTTTTTACAATCAATTGATTTTAAAACTATTAAAATTTCTAGGAGATTATTTGTGCACAACCATTTTCAGTAACTAAAAAAACTTTTTTGATATTTTAACAGTTAAATTATAAAATGAATTTTCTTGCACCCTGTACATTACAATCAGATATTTTTTAGCACATTGAAATATCAAATCTTGTAAGTTTGTTCAATTTCTAGATATTCCAATTTATGTAACCGCAGGTAAATGTCAAAAATTAATAACAACTCAAAACTCTCGAAAACGGCATTAAATAGAGATATGATTACCTCATAAAAGTTTACACATAATTTTACAAGAAATTCAAAAACGGCATTCGATTTAAAATTAAGACGATAATAGTGACCTCTGGTACAACCGGAAGTGCTAATGTATTGATATTATTTTGGTCTTGTAGAGCATGTTTGATAACGCGTAGCTGAAAATTTTCAGATTCGTTCTAACATTCGTTTTCCATACACAGGTATTTTTCCACTTAAAGAAACACCCTGTATACTAATACTCAAACACACCAGAACAGATTTAAATTGAAGGAAAATTCAACTGAGGAGCTGCAGAAGTTACAATATCACTCCTATCACATCATACTTGAAAATGTCTCAACAAGAAATGTAATAAGTTAAAAAAGGAGTATGCAATTTTAATCTAAAGCGCAGTTCATAGACGTTTTAAAAACGATCACTACTGAAAACAGCATCTATAAGTGGTATCATTAATTTCAAAAAAGGAGTGGTATTTGTAAAGCCGAAGCATAGGGCAATAACGTATCAGCAACAAAAATCTTGAAGAAATCGAAAATGTCATGTACCCACAGTCCTTAAGAATCAACGAACCAAGCGAGCCGTGAACTAAAACTTTCACAAGCAATTATGGGATATATCTTAATAAAATTATTGCAAACGAAACCTTACACACTGCAGATTATTTAAGTTACGGTTCTTAGAGACAACCCAAGCAAATGGAATTCTCTACAAATGTACAGAAAAAAAATACAAGAATGGTAAATTTTTATCCTGAGGTGAGACAACTTTACATAACAGAAGTCAATTGTCACAATGTGTACCCATACCATGAAAAACAAAGTGTACGTGCCAGGAATAGCAATCAACTTGGATGATCAAAAACATGAATGCCTAATACTCTGAACCTGATAATGCCAGATACACTGACATACATTTGAAAAGGCATAAACTATCGTCTAAATATTGTTGACGTGACTCGAAGAAGTTATGCATTTTTATAAAACTAATCAAATTCATTTATTAAAAATCTACTATTATGTAATGGCAGTAATCTTAAGAGGTATTAATATCAATCTATTATTCTATAAGAATAAGAAAGATGGGTAAAAACAACACATTTCATTAAAATTGCTGTGTATATGTATAATAACAACGCCGTTAATCAATCAAGAGAAGAAGTTGATTTACATAAAACAACTGAAAAATATTTCAGATTATTTACATAATTGCAGTGTGCTTCATAAGCAGTTACATTTATTAACTAAATGTATAAACGTTTATAACTATGTAACAAAACGAAAAAATGTTCAACGTTTACCTATAGCACCTTTAAAGTTATGTTTGCATTAAAATGCATTATAATCGATACTTACACCTATAAATTACCCTACTGCACACGTACATATGAAATAATATGGCAGTGAATTGCAGTATGCAAATTAAATGGATAATTAATAACACTTGCACCTAATTAAACTATTTAAAAATTTGGCATAAGTTAATAATTGACGTCAGATTATAAAATATTCTTAAAACTGGAAAGTTTGTGGGGTAATTTCTATATAATATGTACACAACAATAGTTTGAAAACAATCAATCAAGCAGCTCAAGTAGTCGTGTAATGTTAAAAGCAGGATGCTCGTGTCCTCAGCTAGGTCTGGTTGTACTTATTTGCGATATATCGAAATCCCGTTGTGCTACCACCTGTAATATATCAGTATAAAGATTAGTGAAATTTGTTATTCAAAATATTACACAACAATTTACATTATATAATGATGCAGTAAACAAAAACACTTGACCAATTTTTTGTTCCCCAAATTGAACGGTTTTTAAATTTTTGAACAAAACACAACATGCCTTAATTTCAACATTTTTTTTTATTAATAATTAAAGTGTAATGCACGGCATTTAAAATGAAAAAAATATGTAGTAAATGTTCAATTCTTGCAGCTACAGTCTTCTGATTAAATTTTCAATGATATTTTGGCATAACTGCAATTGTAACACAAATAATACAGCTATTTTGTCCTTTAGCTAAGGAATCAATTTATTGCCATTCTTATAAATCTGTCTATTCATGTAACCCCAGAAGAAATAGTTCAAATATGATCTTGATATCCATTTGTTGAGATTGCATATTAGAGAAATTTTCTATGCAGCAACGCAATGGTTTCATGAGTTGGTATGCTAGACTGTGCCATCTTGCCGAAGCAATAAATCTTCCAGGATATTATTTTTCAATTAATGCAAAAATTCAGTAATCATATTGTAGCAAATTATGTGCCGCACTCTATCTTGCAATAATTTTCATCTAATTTTCAGACTTAGTTACTTGATATCTTTTAAGTCCTACTTTCACACAAAAAGGTTATAAAGTTTCAAGCTATACTTATGAGTATCGTAGATTGTGTGAATTGCATGTGCTAAAACTCCATATTATACACATTTGTGTGTCGTTTTAAACACCGTGGAAAGTGTTGTCTTTTCACGCTGGCATCTTAAATTAACGTTTTCCCTTTCCAAGAATTAACGAGATAGTGCATCCTCTTTAAATCGCATAAATATGTTCCAGTTTACAGAGAGAAGCAATTTACGAAAAATGAATTCTAGTGTCAAATTCGATCTCTTCAATAATGGTTAGTAAAACGTTTGCAATATAATAGATTGATTAGTTAACATTAAAGCAGCTGCTAATAATAACAACATTAAAGAATAGATGTGTAATTTCGAGTATAATGTATGATGTTTGAATGAAGCCAGGAAAAGCGGGTGGTGGACATCATCCATTACTAAGGATTTGGGTCTCTCATAAACAGTCTGTGTTTTGATTATGTCGATTAATAAAGTGAACAACTTTTATTTTATGTCGATTAATAATTTGGTTTATGATTCAAATTGTCCTAAATATGTTGGTGCAGGTTCAATATCCCATCACGATAAATAGTTAAATAAAATTTTTAGTACATAATTAAATTTTCATACAGAATTGATTATTGGTTACTTAAAGAAACAGCTGTTCTCATAAAAAAAATTGTTTCAAATAACTAAATTGTCCGTTCCAAGAAATATCGAATTGAGTTAAAAAATAAAACAGATTATTTTGACATACATGTTTATTAAAATTAAGCTTTATACCATGTGAAAAGTTAATCCAAATAGCTTACTGATGTTTTTAATGTTGATCTTAAGAATTTAAAAATTATAATAACCACCTGTAAATTATTCAGATCCGAAAGCTAATAGAGCTCATACGAGCATGTGCTTCAATGTTAATAATCAAATTATATGAACTCGGCGGTATTTCAAATCTAGGCTGGACCTTTTTAAATTACTGTTGCGATTTTTGAAAGTTAGGCAACTTAGTTACTCACCTATTACTATTAGTAAAGGCTAAGATATTCGTTTCAGAGTGATAGTTGAAACTTTGTGCGTGGGGATTTAAGATGGTAATAGTGTGTTCTGTGCAACCCTACCTTTCTAGTAGTTTTTTTCCCGTTTAATATGCGGAGGAAGATGGACGCTATGAAAAGTCTCTGGGAAACAATTTGTTTTCTACTGTGGGAAGTTTTCCAGATTACGCATATTTTGCATCGCCGGTTAAGGGTAAGCAATACCAATTCAATACATTGATTCTGTTATTAGAAAATTTATTCCAACAATTTAGTTACTCGGTTGGTTATCTCATTTGAAACTATTATTGCTTAACTTGGTCTGATTGTTAGTTTAGGAACAGCAAAGAACCCAAAGTGACTCTGATGATAACAGTTTTCTCTCAGAGGTGCCTATTTATGAATATACCCTCTATAAACCCCGCCAGAAAAAAATGAGGTTATAAATTTTATTCAAATCTGTAACTGAAAATCAAAATTTTATTTTATTTGCGAAATAGAAATACTGTATTTGGTTAGTTTTTTATTATTTTTAGATTTCCTAAACAAGATGTTAAAAGTTACCAAGTTTAAATTTTTCTATTATCATTATTGATGTAGGGTAGCTCAGAACAAGAAACAATGGAGATACGCGTCTAACCAGTTCCAGGACTGAAGATATAATTATGATGATTGTTGCTTATCTCGGGTCACAAATAGTGGTCCCTTTGTATTTATTAATTGTAGCTTTCCTCTACAGGTGCAGGCTCTCTTAGTAGGAACCACCATTGAGTGTCCTAAGGGTGTCTTGTTGTCCTAAGCATAAGGGTTTCTACCTCTTTTCTTGTGCATTATTTCATCTAATATGTAAGTGTATTACAGGTAGTGGAATCCTCCCTTTCCCCATACACTTGTTAGCTAACCATATACTTGCAGGGGTTATGTCCAAGCTATGCCGAGTAGTTATCCTCTTCTGAAGCCATATATCATCTTTCACCTAGGCTCTATTTTGCGGTAATTAATATGCCTTTCACCTACCAGTGCAAGGGATAGATAAACGGGTTTCAGGCCCGTATAAAATTTTCAATAAGTAAAATTTAAGGATTATTACAATATTACAATATCAAATATTGTTCATAGTTCCAACTTTACCAGCATCATTTTTGAAGAAGTATAGATCAGTGGCACTTCCTGACTATAATGCAGAGCAAAGCGGCTCGTCTAGGACAAAATTTTCTGATAAATTAATAACAAATTTTCTTTTTCCAAATATGGCAATTTCGTGTTTTAACTAGGCTATAAATTGTGTTTCGTACGAAAAAATTGTTTTTGATTCAAATGACAAATTGTTATGTGTCAAGTGAATTGACCTACAACATGCCTTTTTATTTACTGGATATCCTAGTACCATCTCATATCTATTAAATCTACTGTATTTTGTATAAAAGAAAAGGATTTCCTTTTATTTCCTAAATTCGGCCCTGGATATTTTATAAATTATTATTTACATTGTAAGAATATGATTTTGACATGCATAAATATGTTAAGGTTTCCCATGGGAATTTTTATTGCTCTTGGGGAAATGATGTGAACAACGCACTGTTCGAGTGACAGACATTCTCTATTCTAATTGGATATGAGACATCAGCCAGTTTGAACAATCTATTCCTGTGAGGGACGAATAAGTTCTAGGACAATGGATAATAATGTGAAACTTTAGTGCAGGAATTTAAGGACATGACTGTTCTTTGGGAGAGTACCACTACAGCATGCTGCGATGTACTGTTCAATTTTTTAAGCCACTACAGAGATTATTTGTAGGCAACACTGTTATAAAATCTGAAAATACCGAATCGCCACGACCCTGAGGAGAGTTTCGTCGTAAGAGGTCATGCACCGCCATGTTTATAACTTTATGCTTGTTAGAAAGTACCGAAATGTGCACGATTAAACCTTAATAATTGATTAGAAAGTATCGGGGGTTGAATGTAATAAAATGCAGTGTTTTGTATGATCCAGTGGCTTCAGTTTCCTATATTATTTGAACCTTATAGGTGACTTCAGAGCTAGAGCCCTTCTTAAAATATACCATGTGAATTTACCAAGTCCAGTTTATGAACGTCGATTATTAGACATTTCTGGGTCTTTGGCAACACTTTTATAAACCAAATCAATATGCTCTTATAAGCAACTGCTACAATTTTTCTTTTCTGTTATCTTCCAACAAAAGCAGCTTTTTGATATTTCTGAACAATTCAATTGATAGTACGTTCTAATGGAAGATGGCGCAACCCGTAAATATTACATAATTTCTAAGATCATTATTCTTGATTGAAGTCATTTTCATAATTCAATAATTTGAGCTAGTTGTGTTATATTTCATACATCTCCGTTTTTATAAATGTCATTTATTACACTTCTTAAATGTCACAAGACCCACATAAATTTGCAGCACCATTTGTGTTTTATCCAAAAACCAAAACACCTCTGTATTTGAAAGATTGTTTACAATTTCTTTCAATATAGTACGGCAGCACCAAGTAAATGGTTACAAAATATACAACAAAACAAAAATATGCATACTACATCCCAACAATTACATTAAAAAAGCAAGCATGCATCTGTAACAATGATCATAGCGACACAAGCACATGCAAATGTAAATGCAAGAAAAGCAGTTCCCAGATGTATTGTAAAAATATGATTTTGATTTTCCCATTCATTACACATAAATAACTTATTTCTCAATTAATTGAGAACTATCTGCAGCAGTGTGAGTATAAAATGAACCATTTAAAATAAATACAAAAAGTTCATTCCATACAGAATTTGTCGATGTCAAAGTATTAAATAGACAAATCAAATTAAAATTTACTGGTATATTGTATGAATAGGATGGAAATGTTCCGGATAGGCACACAGATGCTACAGCTGTATTACAAGTAAGTAGTTTGATCTTTTATTAGCTACAGCCAAAGTTCGACACAAAGATCCACAGTTCAGCAGTAAATTCCGGACTGCTACGGCTTAGAAATTCTAATTCCGTTTGTAAATATGCTGTATGCAGAAACTACAGGAGAGATATTTTCTGCAGAAAGCAGTTAGCATACTACTAATATAAAAACCACTTCTACTATAGAATATCTTGAAGATCACATTTTAGGTTTGAATACAGACACAATTTTTCCATGCAGTCTGGTGATCATATACCTTGAGGCCACATTTAAAGAATTCCGTTTATGAGATTCCTATTGTTGGTATCCGCAATTTAAAAATAAGAATTAATCAAATTGAAGAAATGAATGACTTACCAGACATTCTTCAAAATGTTACTGACAGTTCTAAAAGAACGAATAGACTATGAGGTCATATAACACATCTGTAATAAATTATTTTTTACTTTTCGGCTTTATTTCTAATGTAAAAATAAAAATTATGTTGAGCAAACCTTTGACAAAATAAAAAAGTAAAATTAACAGTTAAAGAATTAAAAGTTACGATGTCGTGGCCAACTGAGGTATACTATTTTGTCCATCCCACGTAATAATAATTCCAAGCATTTAAAAGACAATGAAAGAAGTCCTGTTTACACCACTTGTATGATGTACCACATCTCTATAATTTTACCTATTTATACAAAGAACTAAACTAGCATGTCTCAAAACATTTTCACATCATTGTAACTATGCATTCACATCGATGATAGTTCTGTAAAGATCAGCTACAGATTCTTTCATGATGTATTTCAATAAACGCAGAGTCATCTTATTGTAGTCAATGAGAATGGCGTTGCACGATTTTATATGCAGTACGTGTTGTTTCCATTGGTTTGTATCTTCTGGCCCCCCATCTCTCTATTGAACTGATCGACATTTTTGTTCATAGTTGAAGCAACTACCTTAAGTATTAATTCGTATGTTCAATATATGCCTTTTTATTACTTTTAGGTAGTCAAAATTTTCTATTAGCACTGTCGATTGTTTTTGAGACGTAAAAATTTGTTTGTTATATCACTGGAGTTTGTGAGATGTGATTCTTTAGTAGCCTAATTAATTCCAATTAAATACATCGGTCTTTAATGATCGCATATGCACTTAGTATCAGTTTATAAACCTATAAAGCCTCACGTTTCTCATGTAACATTTAATATGTTCCACGTTTTAATTGATACTAAAGTTACAACAATTGTTAGTTTGATCTACATTGGTTTTTCAAAATGTAACCTTGGGAAGAATTTCATGAAAATTTTAACACGAGTGTTTTTCTATAGTCAATATGTGATGTCTTTGAAAGTAATTTATTACAACCATTCTCTAAATTTTAAATATCACCAACAAACTTATATAAAATTAAGCAAATGTAGCTGTCTTGGGTTGAAAAATTTTTTGAACTGCTGCCAATTTTAATAACGTATTTCTGGACTATAAGACGTGCCTTTTTACATAGAAAAATTTACTCAAATTTTGGGTGCATCTTATGGCGCGGAGGTAACATTAAATAATCAAATTGCGAATATCAATGAGGTGTCTCTAACTTTTGATGTTCCTTCAAATCGGACTGTGGATTCAAAAGACACCAAATCAATAGTGATCAAAACAATAAGTCACGAAAAAAACTCATTACACTGTAGTTTTAGCTTGTTGCACAAACGGTAGAAAACTACCGCCCATGGTAATCTTCAAGAGAAAAACATTACCAAAAGATGAAATTCCTAGTGGCATTACTATTCACGTTCTAGAACAAGGCTGGTTGGATGAGACAAAATTGAAATTATGGATAGAACAGATATGAGCAGAATGTTCATATGCATTGTTTAAAAAGCCCGTGATGTTAGTGTGGGATTGATTCAGAGTGCATACAACAGAATCAACCAAGAAGCTTTTAAAAGGAACGAATACAGAAATAGCAGTCATTTCTGGAGGTCTCACATGTCAATTACAACACTTAGATGTCTCTATCAATAAACCATTTAAAATTTTTGTGCACGAAGAGTGGAATAAATGGATGGCAAAGCCAAATCATGATGTCACCGCAACAGGACATATGAAACCACCAAAAATTTCAGAAGTTTGTATCTGGGTGAAAAATTCATGGGAAGCTGTGAAAGAAAAGACGGTTATAAAGTCATTTAAAAAATGCGGAATAAGTAATGCTACAGATAGAACTGAAGATGCCAGTTTTTGAAGGGAGCGGCAACAATAGTTCAAACGAAAGTAATACAAACGATGACATTCACGAGACGAGTGATAGTACCGAGAGTAAAGATGAACTCAATATTGCTAGTACGTGTTAGGTTAACAATCAATAAAAATTATGATCCAAAAGTAAGATTAAAATATATTTTACTAAAAATTATCTTATAAATTCGAGGTGCGTCTTATCCAGTGTGTCATAGTCCGAAAAATACGGTATCTACATGTCATTTAGAAACTCAGGTCAACAGGTGTCAAAAAGTAGTTGCAAATTCGTTTGTTTTATGGGCTTGCTATGAGGTAATTATTTCGCAGCACAATGTAACATATTTTGAATGTTTTTGTTGCTGACAGATCGGTAGTAAACAGTTGAAGCAAACTGGTTTATTGTGTTTGATAAGCTTTAATCCCGTGATAGCATAGTACATGAAATTAGGGATTCTAAAGCGTGTTCACGGTTTATTTTAGGGTCCTTACTGATTGGTAAATACCAAGATTCAAGGTTCCAGGAGTAATAAATAAGGGCTCAGTAAGGACAACGGTATGCTCTTGTAATTAATTTTTAGGAATATATAGGTGTAGTATGTGAGATTTTAAAACGAGCACACAAGGGTTGGTTCAATTGACTGTTTGATAGATTACAGTTTAGTTGCGTTTCAAGGGATACTTACTGTGTAGCTCTTTGAATTTCCCATCTGTATAATCCCGAGAGACCCACACCCATCAGCTCTTGACTAGCTCGGGGACACATGAAATGCAACTGTTTACCCTAACATGCACAGATAATACCACAAAGAAAGCTTAACAAAAATGAGCCCTTCAATGTTCCCAAAAATTCAGTAAAATACATGAAGATTTTTAATTTATAATTATTTCTTTCCTTGGGTTGTCTATTTTAAAGAAGCAATTGAATGGGAGTGGCATATAAGCAACATAATAATTAATGAATTGATTTCATTAATCATCTTTAATACATACAAAAATTAAATTATACAAAAAGCATCTTGATACTGACTATACAGATATAAAGGAATTAACAACCCAGCCTAAAATGTTGACATCTCACTAATTAACTTCTAGTATAGTACATATTTGTGTTTCAAGTATCCTCATGCCTTACGAAAGTTGTACGATATCATTACATACAGGTAATTAAGTAAAAAGAAAGATGCGAAGTAACGAAGTAATTCCAAACAGTTGCTATACGTGACTGTAGATGTCGAAACTACAAAATTGTATTGTACCGCCTTTCATCATTTTTTAGTACTCCAAGAATAAATTCTTTCTTATGAATAAGAGGATATAATACCCGATGAAATTAGTTTAACCTTATCTTTTCCAGTTTCTCATACCATGGTACATTAAGTGAATATATAATTATTAAACACGAAGCCACATTTACAAGCATTTACAAATATGCAGTAGCAAACCACAATAAATTTTAACCTTTGCTTACCTTTCCCCTAAGATGAATAATCTGCGGCCTCCTGAAATAAAACTTTCATAAAATATAAAAAATTTACTAAAGTCATGAGTCTTTTATCTGATATTAAATTAGGTTTACAAATTATCTAAAAACTGCTTTTTTTATTATATCAATATGTATGAAATTTAAATGTACGTAACTAAAAATGTGAAATTCCAGAGTTGTTATTTTTCGAATGTCATAAATATAAAGGTCTATTTTAAATGAAACAAGCACGTGTACAAAAAAAAAAACATTGCAGAAGAGTAACACAACAGTTGTGAAATTGTGCCGCTGGTTTCGTTTCATTTAGTTTTCAATTTTACTTTATACAAAACAAAGAATTATTCACAGAGATTTTTCTTCAATGAAAAAATCCACATAGACTTACAACATTTTAAAACTCTAACATGAAATTTATGCAATGAAAAAGATATATGCACAGTTATATTCTAGATATTTGTTCATATACAAAAGCATCCGTAATGACATGGCATCTACTAAATGTCGACAGTCATTTTGTGACCTGAAATATACAAAAAACGTTATGCATTGTAACTGCAGCAACAATTGCACGCATATTTACAGGGAACAGCACCTATTTAGAACACTTTCCAGAAATGTCGTGAATAATTTCTGGACAAAAAAATCTGTGTACCACTTCTTAACAAGGTATTGTAACGCGTTGCGTTACACTAGCTGTAACATAAATGGGTAAGAAAAATTTAATAAATTTAAACAGACAAACTAAAATAAGGATGCACCTTGTAAAATAGATTTCACGAATAACTAATCTTGGCTAAGTATGATATATCAAATTCTGTTTCTATAAAGGCCATTCAGCTTATAAACTTTAACTTCATAAGGTATAACATTATTTCTTTTAAAAACATTGTAGGCCTAGTAATCTAGGTCAATGATTTAAATTAAAACTACAAATGAAAACGTATCTTAATATTACAGGATACAGCATATGCATTTCACATGAAAAGATACTTTATAATAGACAGATATCGCGCGTTCCGATCACCAAGAACATGAAAATAATACCATATTACAACACATTGCGAATTACATACAAGGCAACGTTACAATAACTTTATTAAGCATAGATTAAAAGATGACACATTAGACTCTATGTTACATATGTCAGAAGTATACTTGAGTATGCATCGATAGTATGAAATCCATATTACCAAAACCACAAGCACGTCATAGTAAGAATCCAATATAAGTTTTTAAGATACATTGCCCTTGCAAACGTAAGATAAAAAAATAAGTGGCATCCAATGTTTTTGTTTTTTCCTGTAGCTACCTTTCTCTTCAAAGCCATCCACTCACTCGTATTATTACATTTTAACGTTTTCTAATTCTCTACTCATGAATAATTAATTCATTCTTTTCCATTGGGGTCTAACTACTGTGATTTCTCCCACTATCAAAACTCGTTCTCGCAATGTAACATCGTTTAATCTATACTTAATAAGGTTTGTTGTAAAATGGTATTATTTTCATGCCCTTGGTGGTCGGGACGGGTGATACCTGTCTTTATATGTGAAATGCACTAATAATAATAAAATACTTGAAATAATAAGAATAATAATAAAAGTAATCACAAGATTTGTTTTCATTTGTGGTTTTCATTTGTCACAGTCCTGGACTACTAAGCCTATGAGGTAGTTAAAAGAAAGAATGTTATACCTTTTGAAGTTAAAGTTTGTTAGCTGAATGACCTTTATAGAAACTCAATTTGAAATATGCTCAATGAAGATTAATTATTCGTGAAATCTATTATACCAGCTGGGCCAATATTTTAGTTTGTCCATTCAAATTTACTAAAATATTCCTTATATATTTAATTTACAGCTAGTGTAACACAGCACAATACAGTATGTTACTAAAAACATATTAGGGTATCATTTGTACACAATAATCATTATTCTGCCATTTTCCTGCAAGAATGTAGTTATTTGTTTAAGAGTAATTTCAACAGAAATTCCTTTTAAAAACTTCTACAGAAGATAATGATGAGTATTATAATGTATCTACAAATATTAATAAATGATTAAAGTTGAAATGCTCTTTTATTTATTGAGTAACCGACTAGTTCAAAATATTATAAATAATTAAAAAATTATATAAAAAATTGTGAAGTGAAAAACAGTTCAATTGGTGGCCAAAGTGTGGTTGAAAGTAAAAACGAGAGGAAAAGTAAATGTTATTTTACTTATTTACCATAATTTATGTACACTTGTGTATTAGTGTTACCTCCAAGTAAATGTAAAAAACAAAATACATAAAGAATTTAAGGTAATGCAATTAACTTCATAGTATGGTGAAGCTTAAAGTGGGCACACATGTGTTTATGATTGCAAACAAGAATCTGCAGATAAAACTCGTGACACGAGTCTTCAAGATTGTTTGTCTCCAGCTGGCCTGCTTGCTTAAAAGTATGGTCGGTGTATTTTGTTTAAAATGTTTTTGTGGGGCCCTCTATGTATGCTGTCTCATATAACTTGATGTACCCTTTGTGTAGGCTTTGATTTTCTCTATAAAACTTGACACCCTTGCGTTATACCCGTTCTAATATTCGCTAATATTTTATTCTCTAGTGAGATGGATTTGTTTATCTGGTGATAGTGTTGAACAGTGGGGGAAAGCGAGCGAAGTTTACAAGGCACTCGCGGTTGTGATGTGGAAGAGTTAAAATGTATCTACGCGATTGTACTTATTTTAGTATACTATTGTAGTGAGAATAATTATAATTTTACACTTGCAAGTAGCAGGTTCTGTTGTAGCTAATGTCCATTTATATATAAAAATGATCCAGATATTGATTTGCTTTTAGAGAATTTAGTGGTTTTACAATGTTCATGTATTAGTTCTTGGATCTACACAATAAAAGATAATTTATGGTACCTGAGATTATTTATTTTCAAGGACTGGAAAAGGGTTTCATAGCATTGTGGCGCACAACAGGGGCAGGAATTGTAATACAGGCGGTAAATATTACTATTATTCTGTTAATAGCATTCAAAACCAAGAATCAGTTGGTCAAGTAAATGTTGAAGTCGACCATATGAAAACAAACGAATATAACCTGTTGAGATCGAAGTACAGATTTACCAACTATAAACAAGGGATTTTCTGCACTCTATAATGTGTGGGAGGAAGAAAGACAGACAATGTACAGGTATAGGTTTGACTTGCATCTGTTTTATATTGCATGAACTTGAACTTGAACTCTGATCAGCTGTTTATTTACAAGAGTAAGCGGAAAGTTACTCAAGAAATTTTATAAACTTTGTTTATTATTTACTACATACACGTTTTATTACATTAGGTTATGTGATAATACAATTATGCCTATTACAAAAGATGATTTTGAAGAAGGGGCACGCGGACGTCATGATGAAAATTACGCTTCGCGAGATTTACAAAGTGTATTATTGCGTTTGGCAGAAGGTATTGCGTCGCTTCAAACTACTGTAGGAGTGTTGGTTGATAAACAATATATAGATAAGGTAATAGAAAGTGAAAAAAAAGGTGATCCCTGATAGCAATAAAAATTATTTAACCTACTTTCGTGAATTAGGCGGGTCACAACTGATTTATAATCCTAATGGGGTCACTCATCCCATAGTCTTTTTAAATAAGATTGAAAAGTGCTTTGTTGATGCAGGGGTTCCGGAATATCATAAGGTCAGCTTAGTGCTGAATTGTTTGAAAGGTAATGCTGCAGAATGGGCCGCTTTAAAGGAGGGTGCTTTTGAAAATTATACAGGATTTTCTACTGCATTTAAAGAAAGATATTGGGGTATTGAAAAGCAAAGGGAACTTTATTTAAAATTAAAATATGGTAGTTTTGAAAGAGGTAATAGGGCTGAATATTACTTACAACTTGTTAAAGAGGCTAGTTTTTTAAGTGAAAAAATACCAGAGCAAACATTGATTGAAATGCTGTCCCAGCATTTTTCTCCCGAAATTCAAAGGGGAATCATTACATTAGGGTTATCTAAAATAGAAGAGGTTGAAAAATACCTAACGAAAATTGATGAAACTTATGTTAGGGATACAGGCAGAGCTTCTAGCAATTGGCGTACTAATAGAGAACGTGGTTATTGGACCCAAGGTAGAAATCAAAACACGGTTCAAAATCGTAATAATGTGCAATCACAAAATAATAGCATTAGTGGTAATGGACAGAAGGGCGGTGAATATAGAGCATGGAGAACCTAGGTGCGATAGGGAAGAAGAATCGAATTCACACGATGCTAGGAGAAATAATGTAAATTTAATTACAAAATTTGTAATGATGGGCAAGTGCTGCTAAGTGACGAAGGGATGAAAACCTTCAAGAAATTATAAGTCCCTGTATAAATGCTGCTATAGCAGGAATGCAGGTTAATATACTAGTAGATAGTGGTAGCGAGGTTTCGCGGTTTCTAGTGATTTTTATGATGTATTAAAGAAAGTAGGTGATTTTCCTATGTTACCTGTTACAAACGTAGATGTAGCCGTTGCTGTAGGATCTAAAACTCAAAAGGTTAAGCAGCAAGTACTATTGCCTGTTGTAATAGCAGGAGAGGAAATGGATATCACTTGTCTAGTGATTCCAAAATTAAATAAAAGTCTTATATTAGGGTGTGACTGGCTATCAAAAAATCAGGTTAGTATGGACTTTAAGGAGTTTAAATTAAAATTGTTAATCAGGGATAAATATAAGATAATCAACCTAGGCCAAGAAGAAGTATATAAATCACTGTCCCACATTAATTTTGTTAGTGTAAATAAGGAAAGGCAAGGTGTCTATTCCGAAGTAAAAAGTGCCCCTGAAAAACATAAATATTCAGAGGAGGATGTAACAAAAATTGTGACGGCTTGTGATATTTGTCAAAGGGCAAAGAGCTCAAAGACTTTACACGGGGATTTAAACTCCGTTATTGTCGAACGTCCAGGGGATCTTGTTTGTATCGATCTTATGAGTCCCCTACCCAAATCAAGAGGGGGTTGCACGCAGCTAATGGTATTAGTTGATGCATTCAGTCGTTTTGTGAGACTGTATGCTATTAAAAGAGCCACAGCCATGGCTATTATAAACCGCATTGTGGGGGATTATATCCCAAGTACCCAATTGCCTAAGTGCATATTAAGCGATAATGGCACACAGTTTACGTCTAAGAGTTGGGTTAAAAAAATGAATGAGCAAGGAATTAGGGTGAAGACTACATCACCTTACTTTCCGCAGGGTAATATAACAGAACGTTGCAACAAGGAGATTAAGCGTCTCCTACGAACATACTGTTCTAGTAAACATTCCAAATGGGCATGGGAAATAGAAAAAGTTGAGGGTTGTCTGAATAATGTGGTGCATAGTGTCACAGGGTTTACTCCATTGTTCTTACAGAAAGGGGAGGTTATAAAAAACTCATTAGAGGATCTTTTAGGCTTACCTGCTAATGATGATGGCACTGTGGGTGAAAGGTTGATAGAAAGGCATTGGGAGCTGGCCCATAGTCGTATACGAGGTAATGCTCTTAAACGCCAGGCCAAATACAAAACAAATAATACTTTAACAAGTTTTAAGGTGGGCGATCGGGTGCTGATTAAATGCCATCATCAGTCCTCAGCTATTGATGGAATAACAGCTAAATTACTCCTCCTTTATGAGGGTCCTTTCTGCATAACTAAAATTGCGGGCCCCAATTCTTATGTGTTGAGTGACGCTAATGGGAAAGAATTAGGAAAGCATAATATTATTAATCTTAAACCTTATAAAATGCTTCCTACAGTATTGTCTTAGAAAGTAAGTTTTCATAGTTTAGGATCACAACTGCATTTGTATGACTATATAGTTTTTGGAGTCTTTATATTGGATTATGTAGCTAGCAGCTGTTATTTTTGTTAGTAGATTTAAGTGATTTAACTTAATCAATAATTTTTGTAGTAAAATTATAGCTTAAGTTATGGGGGGTCATGAGATGGATTTGTTTATCTGGTGATAGTGTTGAACAGTGGGGAAAGCGGCGAAGTTTACAAGGCACTCATGGTTGTGATGTGGAAGAGTTAAAATGTATCTACGCGATTGTACTTATTCTAGTATACTATTGTAGTGAGAATAATTATAATTTTACACTTGCAAGTAGCAGGTTCTGTTGTAGCTAATGTCCATTTATATATAAAAATGATCCAGATATTGATTTGCTTTTAGAGAATTTAGTGGTTTTACAATGTTCATGTATTCGTTCTTGGATCTACACAATAAAAGATAATTTATGGTACCTGAGATTATTTATTTTCAAGGACTGGAAAAGGGTTTCATAGCACTAGTATTTCTAATTTTGTGTATCTGTCCATTATCTGGTATTTAAAAATTCACTAAGTTCTAGTTTCACCCCATGTTATCAGACGTGTTTTCTCTGGTAACTTTAGTTTCCCTACTAGGGAAAGTTGAAAACACCAGCACCCTGGTTCTAATTCTACTCCTATTCTTACTTCTTGGCTATTTCGTTATGGAGTATTCCTCATGTATGCTGCATTTTATTTTGTTATTCTCTGTGGGCCACTGAACTCGATTTTGGTTTTTGAAGTCTTAGTTTCGAATGAGTTCTGTTATTTTGTTACTCACGATGGTTACATGGAGGTTAGATGTAAATAGATTGCTAAAACACGAGCTTCATATGAATTCTCTACTCGAGGATTTGACATTAGTGTAGAGGGCTGGCATAAAGTCAACCACAACGTTATTCAAGTATAAACGAATCAATCTTTTACCCAGAGTGCTCAGAGTATTGCTTTTGAAGATTATGATGCTATTACCAACTGCTTGTCGAATTTAGAGTCTTCTGATGAATTTGTTGGATATGTCACAGACAAAAAGTTTGCTCGTTTGCAATCCTTATAGGTAGATACACAGCAACATTGTGAATTGATAAAACCCCAAAAAAAAGTTTTTATTTGCTTCGTTAACCGTTCTGATATTGAGACGATGGTTAAAAAATTAAAGCGTGTCACTTTTACTGATTTTACTCAATAGTTCTATGTAACCTTAGGGTGAACGTAATCTATCGAAGATCCCAACAAATTAGAGGTAGTATTAGAAGGCTTTGGTAGGGAAGCGTCTATAGCTTTTTTTACTAAATTTTAATCTTTTCTCTAAAGATAAGAATTGTGAAATATAAACTTTACTAGTGCTAAAATAGACAGTATAAAGCTAAATTACATCATATAAGCTCCAAATGTTGTATTTCCGATAGAGGAGCAGGTAACTGTAAGAATAAACTTTGCATGGTCGCTATATATAGACCTATGGTTTCAGCAGGACCCTGGTACACATTAAATACCCCGTAATCCTTACATAATAAATTTGTATGATTTAGGCATGCAAACTTCTATACCAAGGTTTAATAGGTTTTTCACTTACAATTTCGCTCTCCAGCAACGGATTCTAGTTTCCAGGGAGCCATGGCTGATGTTCTGATCAGATTTTCGTCATATGGATCTTCCAATTTTAGTAGTACCCTAAAAGGATGATGCAAAGAGAGGTAGGGATGATAATTAGATCACTACATAAAAAAAAACGCACTAAACCGTATCCCAAGCAAAACACAACCGCTCTAATTTTCCTGGTAATTCAGGACAGAAGAGTCCAAGGCACAATAAAATTCCACATCATTTTACAGAGCACGATAAAAAAATCCCTACAACAACTTAGCATATTAACACGGTCAGTTCAATCTAAATCTACAATGTAACTAATAATTTATAACCTACTCAAAGCCAGATCCGAGAAACAATGGGAATTACTTTTACTTTTAATATAAAAAATTATAGATTTATTAAATATAAGAAAGTGGAAACTAGTTATGCAATAAACAAAAAGCATGTTACGGGTTAATTCACTTAACCCATAACAACCTAAAGTTCTGGAATTTATTTCATTTAATAGACACATTATAATCGATAGGCAAGACTTCAACTTTTAATAAATCGACATCCAACATTTGATAGAATAAACGCCGGTGTAGAACCTTCACCAGAGAACAAGATATTTTATTTAGTCAGAAACTATTTAGTAGAAGTCATAGTATGAGTAGCAAAATTATAACCCTCTGGGTTCGGACTTGGAAGAAAGATAATGCATTTCATCAATAGCGGTGGCCGATGCATGATGAAAGCTGTTGAATAAAATCAGAAAAATGCGACATTCTTTAATTGTTTAACCCTCGTCCCAATATCAGAACAGATGATGAGCAAAGCAAACAATAAATTATTTTTCTGGAGGGTTTCCTCATCGGATATAGATGTAATCAATTCGCAAACGTCGCTGAGTATGCACCCATAAGAATCATACACAAGTAAACGTTTTATCTGCGATAGCCCTGAGAAATATATGAGAAAACTGTCATAACAAGCACATTTGTAATAGCATCATAATCTTCAAAAGCAATAGTGTACACATCCTGGGTAAATTCGTTTCTACCAGAATCGTGTTGCAGATGGCTTTACGCAGCTCATTTAGAATAATGTCAACACAAACATTCGAGAAGATAATTCATATTGAAGTTCGTGCTTTAGCAATCTATTTATATGTAACCTCTATGTAACCATTGTGAATAGCAAAACAACAGGAATCACTTGAAAAAAGACACCAAAAACCAAAATTAACTTCAGTAATCCACAGAGAATAACAAAATAAACTACAGTGTATACATGAGGCTTCCAAAACAAGACTTTGATTCCATAACAAAGTAGCAAAGGAGTAAAAATAGGTATACAATTAGAAATAGGGTGCCAATGTTTTCTTTCAACTTTCCCTAGTGGAGAAACTAAAATTGCCAGTTTAATAACTTGGAGTGAAACTAGAACTTGAGCAATCTTTAAATATCAGATCAGGGACAGATACGCAAAATTAAAAATACTGGAGAAAAAGACCTGGCAAAAATCAGAACAAGTAAAATGCAAGGGTATTGAATTATATTGAGAAAATCTAGGTCTATTCAGTCTGTACTCCAAAATATATGAGACAGCATATACAGAGAGCACCAGGAAAAACCTTCTAAACAAAATACATTCACCCTAGTTTTACGAATCAACTATCTTATGTTAAACATCAACAATCTTGAAGACTCATGTTGTTATATTTGAGTGGCACTGTTATAGTTCCACATGACATATTTCCCCCGTCATTTTATAACATATACCAACCACACTTTCGAGTGATGCAACCACTTTTTAACTCAAATTTGCAAGCACAATTTAAATAAAATCAAATTACTCACGTGGTGGCATCTCGGAACTTAATCTCAGGGTCCAACGGTGATTTGTGGGTTGAGTTATGCCATGTTGATTACCAGATTTCCATCCGGTCCATCCTTCTACTGTACTCGTAAGGGATCGAAAGGAGATAAGGTATCAAGTACAATAAAAGGTAAAGGTACAAGTAACCTACTTACCAATTACTAAAAGAAAAGACACACACCACACAGATAGATGTTGCTTGGTCGAGGGCTCGTGGCTTAGTCCCACTTTTGACACTCGCGCACTCCTGCATTGACATTGCGCAGGCGCGACGATGGAAGTTAATGTTATTAATTTAAAAAATACGTGGGAATTAATTTATAAATTATAAGTAAATCTAAAAATGGTACATTGCCAATTTTGGCATGTAACAATGTCACGAACTTTATTGCAGATTAATGTTGACAATCTTACATATACACATCTATACCTACTTCCAGTTTCTCCATGCAGTGAAGTTAACTGCATTGTATTAAAATGCTTATGAATTTTGTCTTTCATGTTTAATTTGCATCAACACATATGCACATGTGTACTTATATAATGGTAAGTAAGTAAATTAATATTTACTTCTTCACCTTTACTCATCACCTTTACTTCGAGCCACACATTGGCCCGTAATTGAACTGTTCTTCAACACACAGTTTTATATAATTTTCAATTATTAATAATGCTTTGAACTAGTCTGTCAGTCAATAAATAAAAGTGCACGTTAACTTTAATAATTTCTTACGTTCGTTCCTCTACATGGGTACTCCTTTGTGAAATTTGTCCAATGTATTGCCCATGATCCGTTATTGGCATACTATAATTTATTTTACTCGATAAGGCTTTAATTGTTATACTCACTACAATGCTTTCATTAATATTACAAGACATGTTTCTCTATCAGAAAATTTGTGACTATTGTAGGGTGGATCGAGCGGCAGAATAAATAAAACTAAAAGAACTAATTGTCAGATTTAATAACCGAATAATAAACAAAATAAAAATAAGTACTGGTGACGAGCATAAAACGGTTGCTTTCGATCACCGGACATTCGTAGTAATAATAATGCTGGTTGCGTGCGCAGTCCCTCTTCAGCTCCCACTTGTCACAAGAGCCAATCATAAGGTAGGTGCCTGGCGGAAACTTTAAATAATAGCCTACAGTTCGGCCATCCTGACCCTAAGATCGACCTCGATCTCTACATAATTAATAAATATAAATTTTAACATAACATAAGGTTGAATAATGTTTGACATCGAATAAGCAATGATGTATCATAAAATAAGTTATCACAAATGACAATAAACATAAGCACATATTTGTGATGAATAAGGAATAATTCATAATAAAGTTTTATCACAAATTGTGGACAATCATAAATACATATTTGTGATTAATAAAGAATAACATAAAACCTTAATAAAGTTTAAAGTTTTACATAATTTAGCCACTTAAGTGACCCGTGGGTCTAGCTATAATAAAACATTCTACTAATGTTGAGCATACATAAGTTCACAAAGATAATAAGGTGAGTAAATACAATAAGGTAAGTATTAATAATATTCGGTTAATAATCAGGTAATTATATGATAAAAAAATATTATTGTGAGTAAGGTTTTAACCTTCTAACATCTAAAATACCATTATAGGGTATTTGGGTATTCTGAAATCCAATAATGTCCGTCACTATATATCTGTCATGAGGTAGAACTGTATTGATAACGTAGGGCCCTCTATATTTAGGGATGAGTTTTTTGTTAACACCCATAGATGTATCAACATTTGATATCATCACATAATCTCCTACATTATATCTGTGCGCTACTTTATGGTGCTTATCATAATAGTTTTTATTTTGTACTTGCACTTGATCAATCTTTTTAGATGCATTTAATCGTGTTTGTTCTAAATCAATTTCTTTTTCATTAAAAGATTCTAAGGCTAGTCTTAAATTGTCTTGAATGATGCCTAATTGATGACGTCCGAAAAGTAATTTACTGGGGGTATTTCCGATGGAGCGATTTAAACTATTGTTAATACAAAACTCCATTTCGCCTAATAAGGTATACCAAGGAACTTGTTTTTCATCTGTAGTTTTAGCTAATAAGGGGGTTAATAAACGATTTATGCGCTCCATTTGGCCATTAGCTCTAGGTGCGGCCGAGCTATCAGAATATGCTTAACATTGTTTTGTTCTAAAACTCTTTGAAATCTTGGGACGTAAAAGCAGAACCTCTATCAGAGATTAATATTGTCGGTCTGCTATAGTTCCTAAAATAAGAAATAAGATGATTAATGACTTCTTGTGTGTTTACTGTTTTGCATGGATAAAACTTTGTAAATTTAGTGAAACCGTCAATAGTTTCAAATATATATTTAGCATTATTGCCAGTTTTTCCAATGGACCATAATGGTCAATATGTAAAGTTTCGAATGGGACTTTACCTTTGGGAATATTATTTAAAAGACTTTCGGATTTTCCAAATTTCGGGTTAAATTCTATGCATTTGAGACAATTTTCAATATGTAATTTCACTTTAGATTTAATTTTGGGAAACCAGTAAGTGCGGGTTATGAGCTCGATAGTTTTATCAGCTCCAAAATGGCCCATATTATTATGATAAGTATGTATAATTGAGTATTCCATACTTTCAGGTACATAGAATAAGATACTGTCACCTAACTTCCTATAAACCAAATCTTGGCGCAGCTCAAAAAATGGGTGCTCGGTTTCCAATAACTTCTTTTTAATAATCATTATTTGATTATCACTGCTCTGTTTCAAGGCAAGAGTCTGCTCCAATGTGTTGCCCTCTAACACTAGGATATTATTAATTCTACTTAATGCATCCACATGGCGCATATTTTTATTAGGCCTATGCTCAATTGAGTAATTATAATTTTGTAATGTTAGACACCAACGCATTATGCGAGGTACTATTTCTTTTTTGTTCATTGTAAGCCTAAAGCTGTCGCAATCTGTGATTATTTTAAAATTAATTCCTTGCAAATAAGTGTGGAATCGTTTAAGGGAGTAAACAATCGCTAAGCACTCAAGCTCGTAACTGTGGTATTTGGATTCAGTGTCTGAAGTGCGTTTGCTGAAATAAAACACAGGGTGAAATTTTCCATCTGATTGTTTCTGCATAAGAATTGAGCCGAAACCAATAGCACTTGCATCACAGTGCAGCTCAGTTAAATTAAAGGGGGAATAAATAGATAAAACTGGTCGACTAATCAATTTTGATTTGAGTAATTCAAAAGTTTCTAAGTGTTGACTTCTAAAATCGAATTTGCAATCCTTTTTTAATAAGTTATACAAAGGGGCAGCTATGATACTAAAGTTTTGGATAAATCTTCTAAAATAACTGGCCATACCTAGGAATGAGTGTAGCTGTTTGGCATTGTTTGGTACAGGGTATTGCTTTATGGCTGAAATATTATTAACATTTGGACTGATTCCTTCATGATTAATGTGGTACCCTAAATAATCTATTTCGGTGGTTAAAAATAAACATTTGTCTACTCTCAGTTTTAGTAAATTATCAACCATTAGTTTGAAGACTTGCTTTAAAATACCAATATTTTCATAAATTGATTCTGTGGCGATTAAAAGATCATCAAAATAAATCAATAATTTGTTGTCCCTAATTAAATCTTTAAAATTTTGTTTACAAAACGAGCAAAGACAGACGGGCTTGTACTAAGACCAAAAGGCATTCTTAAAAATTCAAATTGACCTAAGGGGGTCGTAAAAGCAGTAAATTTTATGGACTCTTCTGATAAAGGAACATGGTAAAATGCATTTTTCAGGTCAAGTTTTGTAAAATATTTCTTTCCTTGTAAATGCTCTAAATGGTCATCAATTAAGGGGATCGGATATACGTCACGTGTTAAATATTTATTTAAGTTTCGGAAATCGATACACATACGTAACTCGCCTGATTTTTTCTTGATTAGAATAATTGGAGAGCAGACGGAGACTCGCTTTCCCTGATAATATTTTGACTTTGAAGGTCAACTAAAATTTTTTGTAATTCGTTTTTCTCATAAAATGAAAGACGTCTTGGTTTGCATGAAAAAGGTTCGTGCTTGGCAAATTCAAGCTTCATTTCAAAATTTACTTTAGGGTGATGTGGTTTTGGTGCCACCAAATAATCGTTATGATAGAGTTTTTCGATTTGTGCTTTAATATCATTAGGTAAATTATTATTTATCAAAAGGTTTTCAGTAACCGTTATTGGATTCTGAACATAATTGATATGCATAAGTTCACTAACCTCATTTTGGAAATTAATATTCTTACCACTATCATTTGACTCAATGGTAGGATCCTTCACTTTAAGCTTAATGTGTAATTCATTATCATCGATATCGATTTGTACATTAGGATGTGAAATAAAATCTCTCCTAAAATAGAACCATATGTCATAGTAGAATCTGGTACTACAAAAATTTAAGTTTCAGATTAACCGTTTTCAATGCAGACATCGGTTTCAAATATACCCAAAATATCCAATTTTGAACCATTAATACCTTGGAAGTCTCTCTAAAAATTCTTTAATAATACATTCATTAGGAACATATTTTGCTTAATTAAACTTATTGGCGACCCTGTATCTAAAAGGCTGCAAATTGAAAATGTACATACATCTAAATAATCATAATTAACGTTAAATTTTAGGTTAATTACATACGGTTTAGTTGAATTGCATTCAATAACATGTGCAGTTGTGTCGACTCTCTGGTCTGGGCAGTCTTTTGACGATGACCCATTTTCCCACAAAGAAAACATGATCCTTTTGGCCTAATTGGTTTCTTGCAATTGTTAATTCCGTGACCATCCTCATTGCAATTGTAACAGCGGAGTTTTCTGTTATTGTGAAATGATTGATTACCATTAAAATTCTTCCTCGAGATTGAACTGTTGGAGGAATAAATGTAGACTTATATGATGCAGATTCATCACGACGACATTATTTAAAATTTTGAATAAATCTTCGACTGTTTTAATATCGTGGAGTAACATTCTAGCTTGACTTTGTAAAGTGCGGTCATTCAACCCATCAATAATGTACTGAATCATTTCTTGTTCTGGAACAGCAGCGTTGTTACCTAACAAAACTTTATCGTGATAATCTGACGTGAAATGTTCATTAGATTTCCATAACCGATTTTCAAACTTTTTGCAGTACAACAATATTTTGTTGAGCATTAAACATTTTGCGCATTTCTAATTTAAGTGTAATCCAATCCATAGTAATATAACTTACTTTTGAATTGTACCATTCCCTGGCATGTTTAATAAATTTGCCTACGGCGATTATTTGCATAACCTCATTTGAAATTTGATACGTGGTTTGTACTGCATTAACTCTTTCCAGCCAAATATTTATATCCACGTCTTTTCCATTAAATTCAGGGAGTAACATGCTTATTTCGTGATTACTAAAAGTAGGTTTTGCATTCGCGCTTACAGAACCTCGTGGTTTTGTAGCGTTATCTACAGGTTGTTGCTCTTGGAATAACATAATTCCGCGAACTGTCGTTTGAATAATATCATTCATCGTTAATGTGCTGAGTTCTCTTACACTCGCATTTAAATCGGGGCTGCTTCTTCTGGTTTCATCAGAATCGGCTTGAATAATTTGTTCAGTCATGGCGTCCATGTTTGACCCGGAGTTTTTCGTAACGCACTTGTAAAATTGAAATTTCTCTTGTTGTTGCCCACACCTGAAATCTGTAGGGTGGATCGAGCGGCAGAATAAATAAAGCTAAAAGAACTAATTGTCAGATTTAATAACCGAATAATAAACAAAATAAAAATAAGTACTGGTGACGAGCATAAAACGGTTGCTTTCGATCACCGGACATTCGTAGTAATAATAATGCTGGTTGCGTGCGCAGTCCCTCTTCAGCTCCCACTTGTCACAAGAGCCAATCATAAGGTAGGTGCCTGGCGGGAACTTTAAATAATAGCCTACACTATCGAATAAATTATTCTCGTTTTGTTATTATTATATCTACGAGTACATTAGAAATCGTGTTTTGAACCATTTCAATTCTTGCTTTGTGTTCTGTCATAGCACTTTTGCAATGTAATTGGGAATTTTTTTATTATTTCTGAAAGAACAAATTCATGCAAAGCTCCTTTTTATGTTTGTTTTATACTGAGTGGCTTTGTTAAGAAATGTTGGCCTTGATGTACTGTAAATAATTATATGTTTAAATGTTTGTAACCCTTTTTATTTGATAGCTAGCGAAATATCAAATTCTGGTTAATGGAGTTATCTATTCACCATACAATCAACAGTTATGTTCAGTAGTATGGCGGGTGGTGACTTGAAAGACGTAGCATAGGGATTTCAATGCTAAATCTTGAATCTTGCATTACTGGCTTCCCTAATTACTTTAGAGAAAAAGCATAAAGGAATAATTTGTAGAGAAAAAATATTGCACAAATTATGGTTCAGAATTTTTCATTTTATGCAACAAAAAAATGGAAACGATAATTCCAATTTTAAACAATACCTTTCAGCATAGAGATTGTGATGCTAACTTTTTAATGTTGAATCATTGGCTTCCTAACTTTTTTTTTTTTTTAGAAAAATGCATAAAGGGATATTTTCTAGAGAACAAAATATTACATCCACACATTATTGTTTACAGTTTTTCATTTAACGGGACTGCAAAAACGGAAGAAATAGAATTCTAATTTTAAAAAATCGGTGATGATACGAAAGATTAAAAACAAATATGAGAATTTATTTACATACAATTTCAGTGCAATTTGAAGTTTATGGTTTATAACTGATAATTAAATTTGATTCTCGTTAAAATGTATTCAACGCAAGATAAAGTGGAAATTTAAGGCGGTTTTATGCTGGAAATAGTGATCCTCAAGTAAGTGTAACAATTGATAGAATACTGCACAAGTTTGATGCTACAGGCATAGTATTAAATAATTGTTTAGTATAATAATTACAATCAGAACCTACCACAAAACCAGAAAAATGGCAACGCCTTCAATGTTTTAGCGGCAGTAGCTGAAAATCCCAATATAAGTCTAAGACAAATAGTGAAAAACATTGATCTGCATCATACCAGTGCTGCAAATTTTAAAAAAGCATAAATTTTGCTCTTGTAAATACCAACGCCATCAGGAGCTGCATGAATATGATTTGGAAATGAGTACGTTTTGCTTTCAGATGATAGATAAATGTAACGTCGATAGAGAGATCTTAAATAATACTTTGTTTACAGATGAATGCAAGGTCATAATGCATAATGAACCAAAAGTGGAGAATTGTGGAGTATGGGCTACTTATCTATCCACACAGCATTATACAATTCAGAATCCAATATCCCCAAAAAGTTAATAATTTGGCGGAAATATTAAACCATCACATTGTAGGACCGTTTTTCTTACAGTTGTTGAAAGAGGATATAGCTCCGACAGTGGCTGAAGTTGCTAGAGGTAACCAAAAAATTCGGTTCCAGAAATATGGTCGTTCTGCCCACAACAGCAGGGTTGTGCGCAAATTTTTGAATGGGCATTTTTCCAATACAGTATACAACAGGCACGCCTCTGATAATATTCAGGACTGTGGTGTTAGCTATTAAGAGTGAAATTAAGAGATGCAGGTTCAGAGTGTGTGCAGGATATGAGAGCCTTGCTCAGGAGAGCGTGGTGTAAGGTGATCTCGTATTGAGCGTGCTTAATAATTAATAGATATTAATTAGATTAATGACTGAAAATTAGATCGATAAGCTGTTGTAATTACGCAATCAAATAGTGCAATTTACATAATCGTTAGCACTAGTTTGTTTTTTGTGTACTTTTCCATTATCTTGCAAAATACAGTAAAGCCTTATTGTAACATCTTGTTTTATTTATTGGTGTCGACCCCCAAACTCGTACGTGAATCATTGGGCTTTTAACATCTGTTGACATACAATTTAATTAACATCAAAAACCTTACATTGGCGCTTAGTGGGGTATGCTGTATGAAGATATCAGGATTTTAGGCGAACACAATGGAATGTAACTGATTAAAGTGTCAACAAATTTAAAAGATGTTTGTATTAGGTAGGAGTTTTATTACTAGGCATGCATTTTAAGAAAAAGCCGTGGTAAACAACCGTTAAAGATCGCTTGTTATCTACAAATTCCTGTGGGTGCTAGTTGTCAAGGGCTGCAGTGTGAATTACACTGTCTTTGATGTCAAAATTTCTGCGAGTTAGTGGGTTTTGAATTTTATGATAGTCTTATACTCAAGATTGAGGTCAACGACTGACGAAGTTGAGAAGCTGTTATGTTAGCGATTGTATTTCACAAAACGCGTATTTGTGTTATGTAATATTTAAGGGGATAAACCTATTCGTTTATGTAGCATTAAATAAAAGCCTTCTGTATGGTTTAAAATAAGCTCAGGTTATTAAGTTATAAAAAGCCATCAAAGAAGAATAAAAACAAGTAGAATGGGGACCGTGATGTTGATTTTGATACAATAATACAATTATTAGAAGTAACCGTGCCTTGTTAAATAATATCGATTCAATGCAGAAAAATAATACAGAGTTAGTTAAAAAGTTTGATTGTTCATTGGAATTAGTTAAAGAAAATATAACTTCTATCTAATATTAAAGAAATTACTAGAGACGTGTCATCAAACTTTGTGCAAATGGTTGATAAGATGTTACTTAGTTTAAAGAAAATTAAAGAAACCATTAGGAATATTTCAATTGCAGACAGTAGTTCTGGTGAAACAAATGTGAAAGCGGAAGTTAATGCCAAGAATAATGCTGATATGCAGAATAGAGATTTGTCTTATATTGCATTGTTTAGAGAACTAGAAGACTCAAATACGTCATTTAGACCAGAAGCTTGTGTCCCAGAGGATAAATGGGTTTCTATGAGTATCAAGAATCTTAAAACCAGAGCTTCAGATTAGGCCGTTATAAGGAAGGAAAAGTTTTCAATGTTTGACAATTTTAAGTTACTTTATTTTAGAAAGATATTGGAAACCAGAGAAGCGTCATGCGTTTGATAATTTGAAATTTGTGGAATATAAGTTAGGATCTAAGGCGAATTATTCTTTGAAAATTATTTAAAAAACTAAGTATTTAGATCATGAGTTTTCTGAACAAGAAATCGTTAAATTGGCGACGTCGCATTTCGATTTCGAATAGAAGGGAATTGTGAGGTGGAAGTTTTCGGGCCTTTGACAAGATGGAACTGTGTTCAAGAAATTTTGATGAAGTTTTGAAAAAGAAGACCAGTACAGGAAAGTCATAATAATCCAAGGTCGTATCGAAATGAGTTTTAAAATAATCATGATGTAGAGTGGATGAAGATTCACTAGAAAGAAACCGTGGATAGGAATTCAGATAACAGACACGTAAATTCGAATATGGGTACACAGGAAAGAAATGTAAATTGTATTCAGGTATCAAAGGGAGACTATATTAACAATAAGATACACATAGATACTGTGCAGTTTGAACACGAACCAGAGTTTATAAACATTCAGTTTGAGGAAAATAATGAGATGCTTTTTGAGTATACGAAAGGATGAAAATGTAATGCTGATAGTAGAAAGTATGATCAAAGATCTGTCGACTTCAAAGTTGATAGATATTGAGTTTCTTTGCTGAAATTCAAAAGATGAAGCCTAATATTGCAAGTTTGTCGGTGAGTAATACTGTCGTGGTAGGTGCTTGGAAGGGAAAAGGTAAGAAAATTAAACAACAAGGTTTATTGATATTCGAAATAGAATACGTACACTTTGAGTATGTTTGTGTTGTAGTTCCGTCATTAAGTCGAAATGTCACTTTAGGATGTGATTGGTTAACAGAGTTCAAATTGAGCTGTCTTTTAAGTCTTTACAGCCAGTCGAATTTTTGGTGACACTGTACTGGCTTTTTCGTTTAAAAAGGGATCTGAGATTGCTGAAAGCTTAATGGTCGCTGAAATTAATGAAAAAATAAAGGAGGTGTCAGAAATAAAGATGGCAAGGGATGAAGAGATCAAGTGGGCAATACAAGAAATTGTTGAAACAACAGATTCATTGGAAGAAAGTAAAAATGAATTGGTAGAGAAACCACAGTCCACATGTTTTGAAGAAACAATTAAAAAATATATTCGAAAATTTAGGTTATTTAAAAAAGGGTCATGCAAACAAATATGCTTTAATAGTATTTCACAACAATTTGATAAGGATAGAGTTTCGGATCGAACAATGAAATGGTTTGTATGCCTGAAGGGTTGATTTTTAAGAAAAAAACAAGTATTATTTCTGGGTATAGGTTATGGGTGCAGAAAAAGGAAGTGAGAGAGAATTGGTGTCTCAATTTCATATTCGAAATGAACATTCTGTGTCTGAAAAGATGTGACTTTTATCGGTCAAAAATGCAACAATCCAATAGAAAACTGGTAGGAGAATGTATAATTTGTTAGTAGGCAAAGCGTTCTCCGCGATGTAGTAGTAAAATGTAGGCTGTGTCAGTACTTAGGACCCTTATCTAGTTCATGCGAGGGCATAACGTATCTATTTGTAGTGCTGGGCATATTCAGCAAATGGGCGGGCTTGTTTTCAGTGAAAAAAGCCAATGCGGCTATGGTTATGTGTCCTTGGAATTATTTTGCGATTGTTGGAAAACCTAACATAATTTAATCTGATATGCGACTTAGTTCCATAGTAAAAATTGCCTTAGGGTGATGGCAATCGAGGAAATCAAACTTGCACATACTTCGGTATATTTTCCACAAGGAAATATGGTAGAATGTGTAAATAGATTGGAAGGCTTTTTCAGATATATCGTCATTCTAAACATCAAAAGGGTTTACAATATAAAAATGATTGAAAAACATCTAAACAGGGTATTCAGTCGAGCACAGGTTTTACTCCTATTGAAATGCACGAGCATCAGTTGAGTAAATTCAACAACAGAGATGATGTTGTTTCCATAGAGAAAGAAGGCTGTGGGTTTAGCCAAATTGCGCTTCATGAAGCGAGTATAACATCGTAAAGCAAAACATAACATGGAACGTAAATAGCAGAATTTAAGATAGGAGATAAGGTATAGTGCATACCCTAGAATTATCTTCTGCTGAAAGTAAAGAAATACATAAGTTTTCCTTCTTCATTGAGAACCTTGCGCAATTCAAAAAATGGTCAATAAAAATGCATATGAGATTACTGAAGACTCCTTGAGAGTCTAGCTTGGGGTTCAAAATGTTTACAACCTTAAGCCTTATTATTTTCCAATCAATGATTGGGACTTCTAGTTCCGTTAGTTATTGTAACTTCCAGCTTATTGTAGTTTATCAATCAGTTAAGATTTATTTAGGGTTGCAACGTTTTTTTTAGCATATAATAATATAATAATCATGCAAATTAGTCTAAGATTAAATTCTCCCAGGTTGTCGATGTCTTCTAAATTATAATATAAAAACCTACCTGGTGGAGATCATGGGGCTGCGAGTCCTTTGGCAGTTGTTTCTTCGACCGGCATTAGGCGGTTCTAGTCTATGAAGCCACAATATTGTAGATATAAGGAAGAAGTAACAGGAAAGGGATCATCTTGCTGACTCAAACATTTCACGCCCACACGTCTGTCTACGATGATGGTCGGTAGACAAGTCCCCATTCTTTTCAATGCTTCATTCTCACAATTTTTCATGTTCACACACTAAAACTGCAAATGCATCTGCGTTTTTGTGACGAGAACGCAATGTTTGCGTTTTTTTTACACCACAAATCATAGTTTATGTCCACAAAGGCATGAAAATGGAGTCTTCGTGGAGTTTATACATAAAGCTTAAATTAAAAATAATAATGGAGTTCTCCATGATGGGTTTAAAAATCCCCTAAAATTAAATAGTACAATAAGGTGAAGCCTTGTTAAAAAAAAAGACGCAACAGGGTAAAACCATTCTTAAATCGTTGGGGGCGATGTGACAGGTATGCCCCTAATAATATTCAGGGCGGTGGTGTTAGCTATTAAGAGTGGGGTTAAGAGATGCAAGTTCAGAGCGTGAGCAGAATATGGGAGTGTTGGCCGAGAGATCGTAGTGTAAGGTGATCTTGTATTGATCACGCTTAATAATTAATAGATATTAATTAGATTACTGACAAAATTATATTAATAAGTTGTCGTAATTATGCGGGTGTGACAAATTATCACAGCATCAACTAGCTGATGTTAGATTGCAATATTACGACAGATTAGACAATTGTTTAGCAGTACATGGTGGTTTGGTTAAACATTTACTGTGATTTTCTATTTTTGCTGTAATTTGTTTGCCGTTTGTTTTGTTAAAATAAGTATTATCCTGTTTCCTGTCACTCGATTGATGGTTTTATAACTACTCTTACAATAAGTCAAATTTAATGACACTGAAATGTAAGTGCACTTGTTTGTTTTTACAAATTCGTGACATCGCCAATTTATTTTTAAATAAAAATTTTTGTTTCTTCCATTTTTCAGTTCCGAAAATAAAAAATGGTGTACATGTGTGGATGCAGTATTTCTTCCTCTAGAAAATATTCTTTTATGCCTTTTCTCTAAAATAATTAGGGAAGCCATTAATTCAACATTAAAGAGTTAGCATTGAAATCCCTGCGTCCTTCAAGTCACCACTCGGTATAGCAAACTTATAAATTGTCATTATAGAACCAACAGTATTTATATTTATCGCTAACTATACATACAAACTTGCACTCCCGAAATACTCTTGGTGAAGTGGATATAACAATTAAATGCCTCATCAAGTAAAATAAATTATAGTATGCCAATAACTAATTATGGGTGTCCCATACAATTGGGTAAATTTAAAAAAAAAAGTGTCCAAGTAGAGAAACGAATGTAAGAAAATGTTAACCTTGAGATTTATTAAACTTAAGATGGAATAAGAAATGTTCAAAGGCTTGAATTTATATAATTAGTAGGTTGTCGGTATTATTTATAAGTGATTGTATTTGTACGAAAATGTCACAAGTAGGTATACTAGAAGATGTAAAGACTAAATTAGTGAAAAATATACAATTCAGCTAACTCAAACAGCAATAAAAATTTGAATATTGGGAAGTTCAATGTCGATACCACTAAACAAAAATTAAGTATGAAACTAATTATGAATGAAGTAACATTCCTTTGTGGAAAGATTAAGTGGCTTGAAATTTTCTTTTAAGCTAGGGGCTCGTTACACCTCATGATAATGCTTAAAAACTCGAAAAGTATAACTAATGACAAAATCTACAAATCGGTACATAAAACTAATGTTTCAATTAACCATATTGTAGCGCCGACTAATCTGCCTGTGACCAGAATAATTACATTAAAATACAAGCGGGGCGTTTGTACACAAAAGATGATTAACAGGACTCCTGTGGGTGATCGATTTGATTGACACATACAATGGTTTTGCATTTAAGAATTATTTAGATTACATTGGGGGGTCTCGAGAATGTTATTTGCATAATTTCTGCTATGTTCCAGAAATAACCAGTACAATTGAAATGTATGTAAATTGCCGTCATGGGTATTGGAAGTCACTTCTAATTGAAGCTTTGCTTATAATATGTTCTAATTTAAAGCTTTGAAAGATACGATATAAATTACTGTAGATATAAATCCCCTTTTTGATATAAATTAATTATAGTGCTACGTATATAAATTCATAATTAGTGCTGGGATAGTTAATTGTAGTGCTTTGACATTAAGTTAATTTAGAAGATAGCATCGTACTTTAAAAAGCTAGTAATTGTAGTGTTAGCAATTAGCTGAAAATAAGGTGTCGGGAGAGCTTTTAGCAATTCCATTGTAACTATGAGTTCTTGAAAAGGTGTGCATAATTAGTTTGAAAATCAATAACTGTTATTATTGCAAATAGAGTTTTCGTTGCAATATTGGTTTTCTCCTACAGCACTATTGAAAAACGTTTTAATTGCTATTTATCAAGTTTTCCAAGTGTGACATGTTCTTTTTGAGATTACTTGTTTCTAGCATCGTCATATTTATTTTCATTGTCTATTTTAACCAAATTAATTTTAAATATTCAAGCAGGCGTTCTTAATTGCATAACATTGATTAAAATCAGATATCATGGTTGATGTATATCAATCAATGATATGATATATTAAAAAAAAATAAAAATTAATACCAGATACTGAAGTATAAGTTAACATAATGCACTTGGCATGAGTAGTTTATCAATTAACCCTTAAGTTTTATTAGATAAATCAATTAAATAATTAGCATGCAATCACAATAGATTAGATGTTTACTGGATCACTACTTAGTTTAATACTTGATTTATATATTGCGCTGAATTGCTTTATCATTTGATGTTGTGAGAGCACACTTCTAAAATTATTACGACAAGTTTTACCATAAAATAATATCCAGTACCAGCAAAAAGTAAGTTTAACCATTAATAAAGCATCAACAAATGACAAGTCTTGATTAATCAATATTTCCTTTAATTTACTTATCAGAATTGTTAATTATTAATTTAATTAATAAAACGCATCAATTATTTAGTTATAAATTAGTAATTTTAATTATAGTCTTTTAACCACTAACACCAAAGTTTAAAATAATGTGCAAAGGAAAAAATAGTAAGTGAGCAGCACTGAAAAAAAAAAGCTCAAGGCTATTACATAAAAAATGCTACTATTTTATGATAATGTAATGGTTCAAACTGAACATGTGCTAATTTACTAAAAATGCTGGGTAATAATCTACTAAAAGTCAAACAAGATGCAAACAAACACCAACACAAACACAGTGCATTTCAAAAGCAATACCTGTGACTGTGACTGTGGTGTATAAATTGCAGGTCCCTGATATAACGGGTAGGATTGCGGCCGAGGAGTAATACCACCACCACCTTCTCCCCCAAAATGCCGCGCCAACCCACTACTAGGGTATCCTGCCGTTCCTGACGGTGAATGTCTATAAATTTATAATAGTAACAACTATCTCTGGAAATTTATCTGTAATAAATATAAATAGCACATAACATAATAATGTTACCTGAAAGTGGCAGACGAGTTGGATTGTGATTGATTTGCAGCAGGACTTCGACGATGGGGATAACCATCGGAAGATAATCCATTTTCTACAGGTACTGAAGGGTGATGCTGATTTTGCAAATGGGCAAAGGTGTTGTTGTGTCTTACACGTGGTAATTCCGCATGATTTGCAACAACAGCAGGGTGAATATTATTTACTACAAAATAGAAAAAAATATTATTTCACTACATTTTTAACTATTGTACAATTAACCTACTTCAATATGAAAAAGTCATATTTTAATAAATGTGTTTGTTTGTGTAAACTTCTAATTATCATAAACTTTCATTGGTTATGTACAAATGTCATCAAGATAATTAGACACAAGCAATAAAAAAACAGAACTATTATCAGTCAAAATCCACGTGTATAAATAAGCGAATGAGAACTTCACATACAACTGCAGCATTTTATTTAATAATAAAATGGTAACACCTTTTCTTTTGTTTAAAATTGACGACTTTTCGCATGGTCATGTACATTTTGTTAGAAATTCATTTCCTCCAGCAATTTCCATTACTTTTCACAGCTGCAACGGAATATTTTCAATATGGAAAAGTTATATTTTGATAAATGTGTTTGTTTGCACAGAACTTCTAATTATCACAAACTTTCATTGATTCCATACATATGTCATCCAGATAATTAGACACCAGCATTGAAAAAACAGAACGATTATCACTCAAAATTCATTCGTACAAATAAACGAATGAGAACTGCACAACAAAATGGTAACACTTTTTCTTTTGTTTAACATTGGCGATTTTCTCATGGTCCTCTACATTTTGCCAGAAATTCATGTCCTCCAGCAGTTTCCATAATTTTTCACAGCCGATAAGGAATATGTGTCCATGGCCCAACACATTCTTATATTATATACTTTCATTCAGGCTTGAAAGTAAGTCGTACAAAATCAGGAAAATTATTTCTTCTCTATAACTGTATTTGTCACTCCCTTAGACAGCTGATAAGGAAAAATTGTTTACACTATCAAACACGATTTTATATTATCAATTTTTGATACTAGTTTTGAAAATAATATGCTATTACATAAAAATGCACGAAAAGGTGTGGAGCTTAAAAATAGTATCAGTTAAAAAAAGCAATTATCTAGCGAGGAATTATTCATTCAAAATATTCAACTTAATTTAGGTTCTCACGTGTTTTGTAAAATACTATAATTATAATACTATTTGGCATTAGATACAAAATTTGATATTGCTAGACAAATACATTTTAGTTGTGAATAGTTACCTGTGTGAGGATGTGAAGATTGAGACGTGGCAGATTGTCCCGTTAATGGAATTGCTAATCGTGCATTAACTGCCAACAAATGATCCCTCCTTTGTAATAAAGAACTAACATGTTCTTCCAGTCTCAAATTTTCTGCACGAAGTTGATGAAGGCACGATAATAACGAAGCGACTATAAATATAATTTATTGGGCTGATTTGGTGAAGTAAAAGTATATCTTACTATCAAAATGTTGTGCTTGCTCCATTAAAAACTGTGAACCTTGCTCCCATTGTCTTTCAAGAAGCTGATCTAATGTTTGGGGTACAGGTCCACCACTACCGCCCAATATTGAAAAACTGCTTGTAGCTGATGCTGTACTAGATCCGCCAGTACTATTAGATCGTACCTATATTTTTAAAAAAAGATAATTGAGTACAAAAAAAAACTTAACCGACATTTGAAATTACTCGATGGTGCAGCTGAGGTCCAATTAAATTAGATTGTTCATTCATATTATAAATGCTATGTGCTTCTATTTCAGCATTCAGTTGTTCAGTCATTTTTTGCGCCATACGCGAATTTGGATTTAACTGATTGCCCAGCATATGAGGTGCAGTTAAACCATTTGGAAAACTACTAAATAAGTTTAAACAGTATGAATTGGGCAGTGAGGTGTACTTACAGTTTTATATTTTCTTTTGTGTCTTTAGGAGCACTAGTGCTCGGCAATGAAGTACTAGTGGCAACAAGCATGCTTTTTCGGTTTTTGGCTTTTGCACTACGAGTTGTAGGTGGTCCGCCTTCACTACTGGGAGAACTTGGGGGAGATTCTTTTATTTGATTGGCAGGTATAATGCTACTGGGATGTGGTGGTGGGGTTACATGTTGAGATCTACTTGCTCTTCTGGTTGTTGCAGATGGTTGATGAATAGTAAATTTCTTCTTACCACGGGCACCTTTTTCATTTTTATCTCCAGACATTGATCTATACAAATACAGTGGTGTAAATAATAGAATCTGGAACTGTAATTAATACCAAACTTTTATTGAAAATACTCGATTTATAAAACTGCTATACATATTGACGTGATAAGGGGTCACGAGAGGACATCGAAACCCTAATTCTAAAAATAAATCCTACTAAAATATAATAGAATCAGGAAAAATGGAATTTTCCCTAAATTCATGGTTACGCTCTATATTATAAAGTGTATCTTTATTCATTGAAGTACCATGCAAAAAACAGATTACAATGTAAAAGTAATTGTTTTTTTTGGATAAAATTTGCTGTAAGTAACATAGAGCAAGCTTTACGCATTTAGCATAAATATAAATAATTTTGTGTATTTAGTATAAAATGCAAATCCTTTTGCATTAAAAAACAGTCAAAGTTTAAATTAATTTACCCATGGATTGTGGTAATTGATTCTAAATAAAGAACTTACTAGAATATAAGTCATCAGTATTTAAAACTATGTATAAACTCATTAAATAACCATTTTTATTCCAAGAAACAGTTTGAACATCGATAACGCCTGCAAAATCCCTGGAATAACCGATAAATAATCGAATATCTTTTGCATTAGTATGTAACGCCCCAAATTATAGTATATGCGAGACAAGGACAAAGAACGCGTCACGGATAACTAAAACAGATAAGAAGGTAATAAAATGTCAAAATTTTATACTCTAATTGAGTATTCTAGGAACCTTACATCATAATGTTCGATATTATTCTGGTAAAATTCTAGAAAATAGTCAATTTGTATATAAAGGAGCGCTTATCGTTTCGAGAGGAATTCATTCATTAAATTTGGTCCAATGCAGTCAATGCTTAAAGTGGATCAAGAAAAGTTATTTTAAAGCGCTAGCCGTTGCGTTATAGAAGTATGCAGTAAAACAGTTGCGATGTTGCAATGAATATTAAAGTGATGTTTTTAAACCCAAATTACATACAAAAATGGAATTATTAATTATGAAGAAAAGGCAACATTCTTCAATATAAAGCTATTTTTAAAGATGTATTAAATAATTGAAAAGATTTAACCCAAAGAGGTACTTTGATAACTGCTGTTGGAAATCAGGAATTTTAATTTGAAAGCCGATTTGGAGGTCAATTTAAAATAAGCAGATTTTAATTACAAGGAGTGTTTTTATGAATTCCGCAAATAGTATTCATTTTTTGTTTATTTGTAACTGATATGAGAGTATTTGTATCTCTAGCTTAAGATAGTCCTAATAATTTTATTGCGAGAAGGATTTTTTACCAGGAGTTGGTGTTCAGAGTTCGAAATACTCTGACCTGTAATAGATTAAATGTCAAAGACTTTTTCTGGCCAAAACAATTCTTACCAGCGTGGAAATGATTTATAACCAGATAAACGATCCTCAAAAGAACAAGTTTAATTCTGTAAATGTAAAATAAGGTAAGCAACAATATTTTTGTAACAAAGACTTCTTAGAAATTATTTTATGTTTGAAAGGAACGATGTTGTAAATGCTTTTGTATGAAAGAAGATATTTGATATTGTATAAATGCTTTGTGATACTGCTGCGTTTTATTGCATTTTAAAAACTCCGTAAATTTCGTTGAGCTACTCAGGCAAAATAAAAACGAAGGTAAGCAAACAATTTCGTGTTTACAAACCAGAAGTATCTTGTTACAGCACTCTTTCAGTGGCTCTTCAGTGTGGCCTTGCCATAGTAATATATATATATATATATATATATATATATATTGATGTGATAATAAGGTCACAAGAGGTGATTGTGCACCAAATTCTGTTAAAAAAAACACACCCAAAAAGAAAAATAAAATTTTCCAAATTTCAACTTAACTTCTGAAAATACAATTCTTATTGCATTAATAAATAATAAGAACGAAGCCCAATCTTTAAAGTAGCATTCATTGATTGCGCTAATTCAAAATCCGTGTGTAGATATTCTCCTGCAAAATACAAGTCTCACTGCATTTATAAATCATAAGAACGAAGTTCAATTTTAAAATTAGCATTCATTGATCGTGTTAATTCATTTCAGCCGTGTGTAAATAACTTTTCTCTAGAAAATACCTTTAAAGCATGTTCTATTTACCGTAAACAAGTTTTAATGCATCGTAAAACGGGTCTCATTCACATTAAAAATACTAAATAAATTAAAATCCGTGTTTTGCTTAAATGCAAAATCAATATTTAGAAATATCACAATAAACGTTATTTATTCAGTTATAATAAATTACGAGTTTTAATGCATCCTCGTTATGAGCAAAGTACTTTTTCAAAGACTAATTTAAAAATAGTCCAGAATTTTCCAATATTTACGTTTACTAAATAAAAGAATACGTAATTTTCTTCGAGAAATGTTCTCAAAACTATTAAATCAGCAAATTATCTTGTATGAGTAAACATTCCAATTCAAAAAAGCGCTACTACCGAAAGACTATGAAATAGAGAAGATAGCACGTTAAATAGCTCTAATTATAAACAGAAGTCGTAGAAGTGAGTTAGCAGAGATTAGTTTCGTTCGTGCACAAAGAATGTATTAAGTATTACTATCAATATAAATTTTAAAACCGACAGCTTATTAAACAGATAAACAGCAAAACTGTGGGTGATTATTGCAGCTGTGGATGACAAATGCTTCGAGGATATAATCTAGTATGTAATGAAAATGTAATGAAATTCGTTCTATCAGCGTTTCACATGTAACATAGAACCTTAAATATAATTATAAGATGTAACTTATTGTTTCAAAATAAATAACATTAGTGCAAAGTTACACGCCAATTTTAATCTATTTAATAAATGTACTTTAAAAATTAACTGATACTTTTATGTCTGAAAATGGAAATTTGAGATGGAACCAGGAACTTTTGAATGCAGCTAATTCCAATGGAAACCATATTTTAAATAGTAATTACACGTGAAGACAAGTAGCCAAAAGAAGAATTTGAAGATAGAAACTGCAAGTATAAATTTGTTATGTAACTTAAGAGGGATATTCGAGTATTATCAAGTAAATTAAGCTAGAATATATTTATAATTGTTATAAAAATTATTTGTCATTGTATAGTTTATTTTCAGCAATTTTGAGGTGAGAGTCCGAGGCGTTTTGACCTCAAAATCTTCTGCTTGAGGTTGTTGATCAACTACATCAAGAAAGACGGGGGTAATACAAATGTATCTAAATTATGCAAAACTTAAAGTAAATTTTGTGACATATTGTTTTGGGGTTCTGTAATTATTAACAAGGATTAGGTGAAAATTATTTTAATAAGTAAGTAGTCGTAAAGTAAATTTTGTCTAAATTTTAGCTGTAAATTGTATCTATAAGTGTTATTTACATCCGTGTATGTAAGATATTAATGAGATAATGTGTATAAAAGAAAAATGTTTTTGAATGTATAGAAGATTGTTCATAGATGTTTCTTGAGATTTCTGTGTTTCATATCATTTTTATAAAATCGACAACATGTTTTCCGTTGAGCTAGTCACACAAGAAAAACAAGCACGGTATAGTAAAAAATTCATATTTTCAATTGCATCCTTACATCGATACAGGGCAAGTACCTGATTCACAGCAATGTGCATGTGCACGCATGCACACACAGTGTAGAACAGCCAATGGAATAAATTCATTATTTCAGTAACTGTACATATTTATAGAAAATTCCAAAACATAAATTTTAGATTATGAATTGACATCCTGCAACAAAAAATTTGATCCCTATATTAAACCTTCTTCGAGTGACAGTTACAACCTCAAATTTTTTAAATGAGAAATAGGAGCTTGCGATATATCGCTTGAAAGATCTCTTCATTCCCTATCCAAAAAAGTTATTGTTCTCACAATTATTGCAAAAATTAACACAAAAAAATAAAATCATCTGATTATCAAAATTTGGTACAACACATTCAAAAATTAATCAGTAATACTGTCTGTGTTCATAATTTTAAAAAACAAAACACATGAATGTCAATGAAGTAGATGTTCAAAATGTTAGCCACGAAAGTCTTGGCAACATCCAAACCTAAAATAAAAATGTCATCTAACTTTATTTAGTATCTCAGGTGTGATAGACCTAATCGCAAGCGTTGTTCCTCCTCTTAAGTCATCTAAATTAAAGGGTTTAGTTTTGTACACAATACTTTTCACACATCCCCATAAAAAAAGTCTAACATAAGATCAGCTGATTGTGCTGGTCATTCTATTGATCCAGAATTTTTCATGAACTATGCAAGTAACTTCTATTTGTGTTCATGTGTTATCTCCATAACCAAATCATCTGTAGAACTGTTATTTTGTTAATCTAACCATGTTTCTGAATTGCAGTGAACTAAAACGAAATTAAACAACAAGTATAACACTGACAAGTACTGTCATGCAGTTACAATCACACAACAATTTGTTAAGGCGTTTTAAACAAAACTTACATTGCCATGGAAATATTTTGTCTTTTTAAAAAGAACACATGTGAAAACAATTACATTTTTGAATAGAGAACGAAAAGACCTTTCAAACGATATATCACAAGCTCATATTTCCCATTTATAAAATTCGGGGTTGTAACTGTCGCTCAAAGGGGGTTCGATGTAGGAATCAATTTTTTTCATTGTAGGATGTCAATTCATAATCTAAAATTGAAAGTGTTTCGGCATTTTCGTTAAATATGTACAGTTATATAAGGAAAAAAATTAGATTTAATGTCATGTAATATAATTAAAAATAAAGATTCCATTATCATCAAGGCTAATTCCTTTACTAAAGAACTTAATAGTTTGAATATGTACACATTATTAGAATGCCATTTGAAACTTAAAACAAACATGCCCGAAACCTTAGAATGGCAACAAATTTCAAAACTGTTAGTTAAAAGGAGACTTGAAATTTTTAGCTTGAGACTTGCAAAAGATAATGCTAAAAATAATAACTAATATAAAATTTAATCAACTTAATTATGATGATCAAACATGTGCAATTAATTAATCAAAACAAACTGTAACTACAATACTATTTTATTAAAAACAATAAAACTTACTTTTTTTTGCATTTTTGTTTAGAAAGTCTCCTCATAAAATATCGCATTGTTAAATAACATGAAGTTGAAGTATATCACAAATATTGTTAAGGATGCTTTGGAACTTCAAACCTCCACATGGAAAAAACAAATTAAAAACAGAAACTATTATAACTTTAAAGTGTAAAATTTACATTGATCAAACCAACAGCAAGCATTTCATAGTAATGCATAAATCTAACATAATCAGAATAAAGAAATAACAAGTTTGTAAATTCCACATCTGTAGTGAAAAGATTAGAGATTACTACAAAACAAACTTATAGACACTTATCTACTATAGTGTCTAACATTGAATTATTTGATAAGCTTTTGTGTTTAGAAATACATAAGTATGCAAACAATGTGATCTTTAAAAATGCTAACTTCAGCACTAGAACAGTTGCAACAATCGAATGACTATGAATTAATAAAGTATTTGTTATGCATAAAATTACAAAAACAAATTTTAAAAAAATTTCCTTATGGTAATGCACACAATACCAACAAACGTGACATTCTGACCATCGATACACCTTTTATTATAAAAGTATCCAACTCGTAAGATGAAATACTACACTTTACGGAAATAATTTTAATATTAGCACTAACAATTCAATTTTTCTAATCTTGTTTAGATTTTCAATAGCCGCTGCTTTTCTTGTCAATGTTTCGTAAGTTGTAAAACTGTAGGCTGTGACTAGGTGCTGTTGCCATACAAGATCATTCTCAGCTTCGTATAGTAAAATTAAATGATAATTAAAGGCCAATTATTAAAGTAATTTTTAGCAACCCAAAATTGTTTTTAAAAAAAATTGAAAACAGGCACTAGAAGGCAATTTACGTGTGTGACTTTCAAGCTCCAGTGCCCTGAAAAAAGTTGCACATGCTTTTTGTTTTACAATCACTAAATATAAAACAAATTTAAGTAGCTTTCGAAGTTTAATGCGTTCTAGCTTGGGGCGGGGGCATGGGCGTATATTGCATAAATAATTAAAATTGTAGGTGGAAGGTGGAATTACCAGAATATTACCTATATATTATGAAATTTAATTTGACTTCCTTTTATACAGTTAAAATTAAAACTTGACTAAATTGTTTTAGTGCAAGGTCTTGAAATAGAAACTTAACTGTGCAAAATTTAGCAGTGACTACTAGCAAAAACACAACAAATCTTCTGAAATCTAGGATTTCTTTCAGAAAAAATCAAAATCTATTTGTATTGCTATTTGAAACATATGTAAGTGATAACTTAACTTTAAATTAACCAGCAGAAAACATCCCCTCATTAAACTTAATCGAGCAGATAACTGACGGAGGAAAGTAAAAGCATATTGATATTAAATCAAAACCATAACTTCGATGCTGGCACTGCTGCTCCTTCATCTACATCCGCAATACATCTAGCACAAGAATCTGAATCCGCAAGTAATAAAAACTCTGCACCACTACAACAAACTGATATAACTTCATAATTAGACGAAAAATGGGTCTTGTGCAAGAAACAAACTTGATGACTCATGATTATCAACCATTTTCTATTGTAGAAGATTACGATTTTAAAACATCTGTGGAAGCCTCAATTCCGTCTAATTCGCTTCCAAGTAGAAAAACAATAAAAAATTGTTTATTGCCTGCTGCTTTCGAAGAGGAATAGAATAGTACAAAATATAAATTATTTGAAGAAACGACTTTCATCACATGACAGATTGCTGGACATCGCGCAATAATGAAAACTTCTTGGCAATGACGGCACATTACATAATTAACAATTATGAATTAAAAAGCATCTTGTTAGAATGTGACTGATTTGATGATTCACATACAAGCGCTAACTTAGCCGATAGGCTAAAAAATATAGAAGATTGGAACCTACAAAATAAGATTTTGATGGTCATGAGTTACAATGCAAAAAATATTTAAATGCGATCAAAGATATGTATACCTGAAACATTTTGGTTGCTATGCATTATTATAAGAAAACACCAGTTATAGGTAAACCTTTAAAACCAAGCGTGATTCGGCAGATGGTGCAACATCGCCCAAATTCAAATATATGAAAGAGAATGCAATTAACTACAAATAAACAAAAAGTAGATCTAAGCTGGGATCTAAATTGCTCAATGAGTTCTCATGAGGTCTGCGTGCTGGTTTTCTTCAAATTGCTGCACGAAGTTGGCGATTGAACCTACAACATTGAGGAACAGATAATATTTAAGGTAATTAAAGGAAGGTAGGGATTGCTTCACATTCACTGTGTTTTATGCACTAAAACGTGCATGTCGATATGGTATGATGGTTGATGATAAATTATCTGCTAAAATGCGCCTTTGCACGAACTCTTCGTTGTTCCCACCAACTCCTAACCATTTTCAACGGTTAGTGCCATAGCCACACACTCCTTTAGACATGCGAAAATGCATGTTTGATAGAATACATATGATAAAATTGTAAGTTATTCCCCTACAATACGCGAGAGCTGGAAACCACAATTTTATACATACATACAATAATAATTATGGGAAAATAAAGGTTTACCTTTTTAGATAAAAAAACTATTCCTGTAACTAATATTAAAGCAAAATTTGGAGCAGCCAAAAGGCGTAACAACATATACTCAATTTAATTTACAGCGGTGTCCTCAAATACAACTGAAAAATCAGAAGCATTGTTGTTTGTTCTTTTAAAAAAAAACCATCAAATATAGCAAAGTTACAGGAACACCAAAAAGAACTTGGAAGAAAGCCAAAGAATTACTGGAGGATGTGAGTACTAGATGAAATTTCGTATTTTACAGATTGATCGATTTTCCAAATTGGACAACAAATGGTTTTAATAAATAAAGAACAGTCCATTGTAACTATGGAAACAGGGGCATTTCTAAAAGAACTGCCAAAATTTTTAAATCTGTTACGTTTATTTTTCAACAAATTAAATACCCCTTTTCCCTTGGTTAAGTCATTACCCGCTCGAATAAATTCCATTTCTATTCTTAAATTCTCCATTTTGCTTTTAAAACAAAAATTTATTCGTTAAATTAGTTAGTCAATACCTTGTTTTAGGTATTCCTTAATTTGTTAAACATTCCGATAATGTATAATTGCGTTCTCTTGTGTTTCCCATCTAAAGATTTGTCGAAATAATGGATCCTACTATTATTTGATAGCGTGTTTCCAGTTTGCTAATCGCGCTTTGATAATGCGAGGATTGCAGTTCGAATTCATGTTATTTGAACCGATTTTTAATTTGATTCTGCAGCTTGTGCGTTGAAACATTAACTACATTAACCGTCCCAGTACTTCAAGAGCGATGCACGTTTTTTTGTTCGACAAGTAGGAGGTGAGTTTTCAGCGCTTACCCATCCTAATGAGATTCTCTTTTTAGCTCTTAGCTGGAGGCCAAATTGGTTCGCTAGTGCCGTTATGGTAACAGGTTAAATAGATCCCGACGACTTTGGCAAGGCGGTGCTGATTCACTCCCGATGGCGTGCAAGCTAAGTATCCCGATACATACAGGTATACAATTTGTTTTCTTTTGTGTATATCAAGGGCATATTCCTTATCAGCATTTGGTGTAGTTACGTGATAAGAAACGTGACACTGTAGGACTATTGTTTGTTGCTGCAAATCGATATTATCGCTCTACAGGTGTGATGTACCATTGTTAAAAATGTTTGACAAAAGTTCCCACACGCTTATTCTTTTCTACTGATTAGTTTATTTTACAAAAGGTATTATGTGCAATTGTAAAAACGCTTGACAAAGGCTCTCATATGTCTATTTTCTACTGATTAGTTTTATTTTGTGTAAAATACGAGATGTGCACTTCGTATCTAAAGTAATAAATTGTTCGTATCACATAATTGTTTGCTTTGAAATAGTAACACTTAATTTATTTCTTTTGCTTGTTTGTACAGAATCCTTTATTTATTTTTATTGTTAATAGATAATCGTGGGTGACATGTTTTTTTTTTTTTTGGTATGTAGATGAATTCCTCCCACTCTCCGCATATGGTAGTTAGCCTGATATTTACGTTTCTTCCGGCTACGTCTAGGAACGTAGCAAATCGCTGGAAAGGGTAACAAATGCTACAAGTGAACAAAATTATGTGACAGGACCTTATGTTATTATTTTAACTAATTATCTTATTAAAGTCTATTCTAATTTTAAAAAGGAATCACCACAAGACTGGAAAGTCTGGAAAGCAGCTACTCTTTTATTTTAACAATGTTTTTAAACTCCAGATTTAAAAATGTAGGTTTTGTTAGCGAACACACTGCACAAGCAAAAACCGTTGCAATTTCAAAAATTACTTCACACATTGCTATGTAATAAGTGAATTAACACGTAACATGCCTTTTATTTATTGGCTAACCAGTTTCATTTCCTATTATTTTTCATACTAAAAGTAATTTCCCTTGTTACTTGAATCTGGCTTTGAGTAGGTTATAAATTATTAATTACATTACGGGCTTAGAAGTGTAAATATGCCAAGCTTGTCTCGGGGACTTTTGATCCAATGTGGAATTTGATTATACCTCGAACTATTTCTGTCAGGAATTACAGACTTTTCATTTTAGTACTGGTACTCAACTAGAGAGGTTGCATTTTGGTCAACATGCGTTTAAAGCGTGTTTTTCGATGTAGTGACCTACCTTATTCCTCTAGGGCACTACTATAATTGGGAGACCCATGTGACAAAAATTTGATGAAAACCCGGACCATGGTTCCTTGAGGAATTGGCCCAGTAACCAGAGAACAAAAATCTAAGTAAAATCCTGTTATAACCTTATCATAGAAATTTGCATGCCTAACTAAAAAAAAAAAAATGTAAGGGTAAATGGGTATTTACCGTGTATCAATTGGCACCTCAACTTACAGGCATAATGACATAATATGGTTTATTAATTAGAAATTGTTAAAGGATGGTTTAATTCTTTCTTTGGATTAATTTAAAAAATCTAAAACAATTTTAACCGACTGCAAGTAATTTTATCCACTGTGTGATTGTTTCCTTCGCATTGGTATCTGAAATACTAGTTAATCTAAAAACACTACCTTTACTATCAGACTGCAAAATATCATTCAATTTCATAATAAGTCAGTTGCTTATTGAAAAATATTGCCCGAAACAATTTTCTCATATCTAGATAGGTTTTTCAAAGTAATAATTAATATTAAAGAAATAAAACTGTAGTTATTGTAAATATTTAACGTAATTTACATATTATTGAAGGAAAAACTTTAAAATTGTATACCCAATAATGTGTAAATTTCGTGTTCAATAACTAATAAATAATTTATTTTCTTCACCAGACCTGCATAGAGTGATTTATTTTGAAACACCCCCATATTTAATTTAGCATTTTTTTTATATTAAGCTATACCTGTCCATTATGTAAATTTCCATAGTATAAATAATATTTACTTTAGAGTGATTTGTTGTTATTCACTTAAGATTTCAACGCTTGAAAATCATTCTTTTCCAATTGGAAGCTAAACATTTTTTATTTAAATACACTTGTCAAAAAGTTCCTTGAGCATTTTGTTTACCTACTTAGTAACCTAACTTTTAATAAGTTTTGTTTGCCTCCCCTTCCTACATTTGTGATTGATATATCATTGGCATGAATAGTGCAATAAATCTATAGAACTTGTCGGAGCTGATACGGAGTTGATGCTTTTCAAATAGGATAAACATGGTGGTGGACAACTGTGTCTATATTATAAAAAGTAAATATTCACAGTTGCAAAGACTGGGAATTTCTATTTATTGTCTTTTAATTCTGGAATTTCTACTCAATATCCTATCCCCCCTCCCCACCCTTATCGTTTACTTGTAACATAGAAATCTCATTGCATTTTTTTTGTCCAACATATGGATGAGAGATTGCCGTCCCTTCTTTTATACCTCTTTTGATTCTGGTGAACTGAATTTACCATATGTATTTCTCTTATCAAACGGGTATGGTGTTTTTTGTTTCTTTTGCTAGGCTGGGGATCTTTTGGACTTCCCTTACAAACGCATGTCTGAAAACTTAACTTTTTTTTATATCCAAATATCTCCATTTCTTTCTAACTTTTGCTCCAAAGGGATTGTCCCAAAAACCACCTGTCACATAAAAGTGGTACCCCACACTCCAGTTTACTGACTTCATTTTGGCAAGTTGAGTAACGCTTTTCTATAAACATTGTATACCATCTTTTGCCCAATGCAAGCCCTTCTGCTTCTCTCTTCGCCTTGGAAGCGACTATGGCAACCAATTGATTTCAACCTCCTTCTTTTAATGCCTTTTCCTATTCTATCTACCTTTTCTTTTCTATTAGTCGCCATATGGTCTAGGAACCAGACAACCCACGGCACTGGACCATGTTGTGCAGATCTCGGTTTTAGCTATGTATCGCTACTGTCTTTGCCTTAAGCAAAGGCAGTGCTTTTGTTAATTTGTTTGTCTTTGGCATATCTTATCAACCCCACACTTGGGGTACAGGCGATCCTGCACCCACAGAAAGCCCATCCCTTGTGCATTCTCGAACCTCCATTTTTATAATATTATATCTTATAATTTTATCTTTATCTTGGAGTTATTTAAAAATTATCTTAGGAATACCATTGGAAATTATCTTAGGATATTACCTTTATCTTGGGATTATCTTAGAAAATTATCTAGGATTTTACTGCTATTTTGAGCTTATCCTGGGAAAAAATACTTCTGCTCTTATAATTGGACAAAATTATTAAAACTTTAAATAATTAATATTTCGAAACCCAGATGTATATAACTTGAGCAAAAAATAAAAGTTGAAAGAAAGAACCTAACTGGCTTTAGCTTATAATTTGTTAGAGCAGTTAAGGAAAGCTATTGAAAATTTATTTAATTCAGATACCAAATAGGCAGAGTAAGATTTGAATGTATTTTTGTAAATATTTTTACATACTGCTTTATATATTAAAATGTTTACAGTGTATAGAAATAAAAAAAATTCAAAAAAATAGTTACACTGAGTTATATTTTAAGACTTAAAATTTAATTTAGAATTGTGGGATTTTAGATTAAGGAAAGTTTTGCTTTCCGACAATATGTGTTACTAGTAGGAAATTAGACGAAGTATGACTGTAAACACTATAGTGAGGTAGTCAAGAAATTAGTGGCTACTTTTCCCTTTCCTGATTTACTGCAGGCTGTTTCAAGAAAAATAAGGTGGCACCTAAAAACATTATTTAATTAATTGCTTTAAGTTACAAATACTTGTCCAGAGTTAGGGGAGCAAGAGGTTTTTCTCTTTTGTTGTTTTGCCATGATTATTACGTGTTGAGTGAATTAACTCATAATCATAACATGCTTTTATTTATTGGATAATCAGTTTTCATTTTCTTATATTTAATAAATCTATTATTTTTCATATTAAAAGTAAAAGTAATTCCTTATTTCTTGAATCTTGCCTTGAGTGGGTTATAAATTATTAGTTACATTGTAGGTTTAAAATGATCTAATAAGTATAAATATGTTACGCTTGTTTTGGAGATTTTTCATAGTGCTGAAAATGATGTGAAATTTGATTGTATCTAAAACTATTTCAGTCAGAAATTACGGACTTCCCTTTAGTACATGGACTCAACTAGTTTTTGTGTTTGGGGTGGAGTGTCGCTTGGTACGTGTTCTTCAATGTAGCGACCTAATTATCGCTCTCACCCCTTTACCTTATCCTTTTAAGGTACTACTACAATTGGAAGATTCAAGTGACGAAAACCTGACAAGAACCCAGACCACGGCTTCCTGAAAAATCAACGTCACTGTAGAGAGGAAGTGTAAGTAAAAACCTGTTATAACCTTGACAGAAATTTGCATGCCTAATCATAAAATTTATTAAATTGTTAATATAATGTTTATGCTGCAGGACGAGTCTATGGTAAACTTTTATGGTATGGTTTGGGGTTTAAAGTTTACAAAACCACAAATTGATGTTTTATTATTAGCGGTTCCAGTGACACCCACAGATGCTTCAAATAATTTTTATTCGTTACTCTACGTAAACTGCATATTTTTTTTAGTTTTGATACAAACAATGGATGCTCTATTTTACAAGTAACGAGTTTGCAAAGCACTACTTTACAAGCTAGTAGCACATGATGGGCATTTCCAATTCCTTTCTGGTGTCAGTGTTAAAAATTTAAAAGGATCAAACGACAATAAACATTTGTTGGTACACAATAAAATTTGCTGTTTATGTTTATTCAATTTCAGCTTTTGTTTTCTGCATTTTAATTTCGCAAGAAACATCAAAGAGTTTGCTTTTGAAAGTAGTGTTTTACAAGCTCGCTACCTGTAAAGAAGAATACCATTGTTTGTATTAAAACTTAAAAATGCAGTTCACTAGTGAGTAACAAATAAACAGTATTTGAAACCATGAAATTTTATGATAGACTTGTTATACAGCATAAACATTATACCAGAGGCCGCTCACCAAGAAATTTCAATTAGAGTACGTGGTTAGTCATCTCATTATTTTATATCAATCTTGAAAACATTCGGTTCAATTTTAGTTTTTAAAAAATATTTTTTGCAAAAATACTAATCTATGGCCCATTCCTAAGCATCAGTTAAAATAATTCTATGAAGTTATGAATCACCCTCAATAACATCACAATCTGCTCTCTTTAGACTACATTTCTTTGAACAGGATTTTGAAAGCATAGTATACAAAAGACAGCTAGGTAGCTCGCTATATTAGATTTGTGCTCAATAATTTAGGCTTTGATCAACAAATAAGTCAAAAACTTTGATATGAGCAACTTTTTAATCATAATTCATTAATGTTAATTTTATCGATTTTACACAGCTGATAGATTAAAATTAACATAATTCTCCAATAACGAGAGTGAGTAGCTTGATTTTGTCAGCCAATATAATGTAATAATTGAATTTGTAATCGACGCTACAATCGTATAAGCGAATACACAACCACGATAGATATCCCTCGTTAAAACTGATTACTAAAGGTAATTCTTGTGGCTTGAACTCTATTTTTACACGCAATTTAAATTTTGTTTATCACTCTATGAAAACCACAGAAATCCCATTTGCTTGAAAGAACGATATGATCAACGTGTTCAAAAGCCGTGTCAATGTTTATCTTGCAATATCAATGAGGTTACTATAGGAATAAAAGGTTTGATCACTAACTCGTAAGTTATAAGTCTTGAACGGAAACACTAACAATATTAAAATTGTTTACAATGCAGTAGTGAACTGTTGGTTATTCGATTCCCCAAATCTCAATAATATTTAATAAACTCTTTTGAGAGTATCTTGAATTTTTGCAAACAAACTCCCATAATATCCTAGTTTTAGTAAAAGCAGATTTGGGAATTTCATAACTAAGTACTACCTAAAATTAAAAGTTTGATTTTCCATTATTTAATTTTGAGAAATTGCTTTAGGAAAGGGTTAGAAGTATGACAATTTTATTTAAATATGCATGTTTAATGTTACAAGTCAGTATAATTGTTCACTAAAAACTTTCCTTTTATTAACTGAAATTGATTTATATGTATTTATCCATAAAACTATCAATTAATAACATTCTTAGTAAGTATAACCTTGGTAATATCAAACAATATAAAAAGTAAATAACAATACCCTAAAATCATGCTTATAGTTCCAACAATGCAGATAATAATAATGACACCGTAGTTCAGATCACAATTGTGTAAAATAGAAAGAATGCCCTGCAAATGTCATTATTACTACATTACATACTAAAACTATTATAAGTATTCTATGAAAAACGTGTAGTCTGTTATCTGCATATCAACCTGTTATTGCGACTGCCAAACAAACTATCAATCTCAAACTGTGATATTGATACTGTAAACTAATCCAAACAAAATATATTTCGCGTGCACAGGTTATGTCATCGAATGATTGCTCCCATGTACATGCAATACCAAATAAAATAATACCAGTGTTGGGATGTTCTAACTGACATTTGATAATATAATTTAATATAACGTATTAAATTGCAAAATATTAAACCAAAAACATTAAATAGTTATGTTATTTGGAGAAAGTTCAATGGCCCGGAGCAACCATGAACAGTACTAATTCACATATTATGACTCGAATTACATATTGTTTTTTCTATATTAGCAGTTATTAAAGATGCTTCAAGGTACATGACAAAGAACTTTATACATACTTTACATGTAATAAAAACAAAATAGAGCCGCGACAAAAACTAGAAATTTCTAAAATTTCCAAATGTTTACTTGTGAGTATTTGCAATAAATCATCGTTTCTAACAAACTTAGACATTTAAATATTTACCTTGATCTTTTGGTAGGCATTAACGACTCGGGAGATGAATTAGTACCACTCTGTGGTTCATATACTATTTTTAAACCACCATCGCCACCGCTCATATCTGGAGAAAACCCGGAAGTAGTGTGGTTGTACACACCTAATATAGGTGGTGTACTAATGGGACCTGCAAAAACCAATATGTGATAAAATACTGAAAATCGTGTTCAATACTCACTATTGCTAAGGCTATGCGTAGCAAATTCTTGTTGAAAACTGTTAAGAGTTGCGAGTACACTTGCCTGACTGGAAATTCCTGTATGTGGACTTAAGTTTGTGTTGATCAGCGGTACTGATACAACCAATGATGCAATTGTTGGTAATGCACTAGAAGTCTGTATAATACCAGTAGGTGTAATACCTGAAGGACTAGGAAGAATTCCTTGATCAATTGATAAGGAGGATAATGGAGATGGAGTTTTAATAACTGAAGTTGGGGATGGCGAAGAAACTGTAGCAGGAGTACTAGAAGGAGTCACACTTTCTGATTTTACCTAAAAAAATTACAATATGATTATACTTTCTGGTATATATAAACATGTTTAAGTATTTAACAATTTGCAGGCACATTTTGCCTGCAACTTTCATAAAGCTCTACTTTCCTAGCTTTATATAATCAAACATAATTTTTTATCTTATCACACCTGGACATACACTATTTTAAATACCTCAAAACATTATCTGCTATTAAAGATATGCAAGTTTATTGACTTAATTTACTATCCGTTTCTGCCAATTCCACAAAATATATTCCTAATAATATCAAAATAATGATCAGTCGATTCTAAAATTAACTATGCAGTGGCCAATATAAATTTTAATATAAATGTTAAAACATTTTAAATTCAATATAAACTTCGACAAAGCATTTGCAAGTTATATCCTATTAATGATTAACGTTAGCAAAATTATACAGAAATGTAATCGTTATGCAAGATGCAAATGTAAAAAGTATTTAAATTGTGGCATCAACAACCATAAAATTAACCAGAAGAGGCAGGTTACTATATAAATCAAGTGATTTAAACAATTGTTACTAATAAATTAAATTTATCATTATCATTAAATAAAATTTGGATAAAAAAGGTTATTACTAGCAATCAATTTCTGGACAAAATAAAATTATTTTATGATACGTCAATAATATTATTCAAACATATATTCAATGATTGATAAACATAGATAAGATTATCAAAAACAATTACTATTCCCCTTTACATTATGAAAGCAAAGCCATACATTTACTAACACCATGGAAACACATGTCTAAAACTATAAAAACGTACCACTCACTTAGCACAATCTTCATTGCAGCCCTTCATAAACTACATTTGATTAAACCATAAACAAAAAAATTTATAAATGAATGAAGCAAAGTTGAGGTGAGTTTGGAGATTAATATTTCTAACTATTTTGTTAGACAGGAATATACCGATTCTGTGATGTAACTGTTTTAGAAGCAAACCAAATTTATTTCACCTACAAGTTGGTTTAAAAGTGTTGATAAGATTATTTTTAAAAATCGCAGTATCCAATATGCTACAAAAACTTTCTCATTCAAGACATAATAGAACTATTTACAATGTATCTAAAGTAATTTTAAAAATGTAAAGATCTTTTTAACAATCCATTAGAGACAAAATTATGATATCCCAGAAATGAGAAAAATTAAAATTCACCATTTGAAAATGACTAAAAGGGGAGGTACAATGTCAATGAACAATCATATCTTTGATGAACAAATTTGGAATATTAGTAATTAAATTTGACTATGTATGATAGCTAAATATACAGTGTGTAAAGTTTAATATGTAGTATATGGGGAACTTGAAATCTGTAGGAGATCTTGATTAAATTGGACGAAAGTAGCACAATAATAAAGGTGTCTCAAATCGGTTTTCAAATTTGAAATTTTGCATAGGTTATTAGGTATACGCAAAAATAAAAATTACCAATTTCTTTATTTGCTCGTAGCTAGGCTGCTAATTAAAATAGAATGCTCAAATTTCGTACATCATGGTAATTGACCTTTACAGTTCATGTTGTGAACTTAGATTTTGTCTAAGACACATTATATTTTCTAATGGATGCCATATTGGATATTTACATTTTTGAAATACCAACAAAAAAATTTCTTTTCAAAAAAGTTTGATTGAATCAAAACTTTAAAATTCACGAAACTATGTTTTGGTCGTAGGAGGCTTTAACTTCCATGACAAAAAAAGGCAACTTCTTGTAAACTCAATTTGCAGTGGTAACGAAAGCAATTACAATTTAACAACAATGAAAAAACATAACAACAGTCGGACACAAAGGAGTTCATCGATTAATTCAAATGTTCAAATAACCCGCCATTTTGTTGAACGCACAACTGACATTCTATAAACAGTTTCACAAGACCATCTCATCATAGCAGAAGTTATTTCATTTACTGCGTCTTGAACTACTTGTCGTAATTGGTCTATATTTTCATATGCTCTTGGGTACACACGGTTGTTTAAATGGCGCCATATAAAGAAATCAAGAGGAGTCAAGCTGGCTGAACTTGCCGGCCATTTGATGGAACCCAGATTTCCCATTCAGTTTTCGTTATACTCGGAATTTAAAAAATCTGCAATAATATGAGCACTGTGTAGTGGAGCGCCATCATTCTGAATGAAATTATTTTGTCATGTAGCAAGTGAAAGCTCCATTAGTCTACCTGACACGTTTCGCTGCACTAAATCTAAGTATTTCTCAGAGTTTAAATTTGCATCAGAAAGAAACGGGCCTATAGTGTACCTTCTAATAATACCAATCCAGACGTCGGATCCCCATTTGACTTGACATCCAACTTGATGGTTCAAATGTGGATTTTTATCTGACCAAGAAATTGTTTTTACGATTGAACCTACCACAATTTGTAAATCGACTTTTGTCAGACCACAAAACTTCATAGTCAAATATTGGATTTTCGTTGTGCTGTGTGATATACCTATTGCAAGATTTCATCCAGCGAATTTGATCTTCATCATTCCTGACATAGTCGTTCATGGTAGGGAAGTACTTAAAACGCTTTAAAATAGTTCTTGCCATAAAATAAGCAACACCTGTTGCATTTTGAATTTGTTTAAGAGAAGTATGAGGATTTTCAACAACTGATTGTAAAGCGCTGTTTTGTTACCTTCTTTAGAGCCATTTTTCTTAGAACAAAACTTCCGCAATTTATTAAATTATTTTATAATTGCCAAACACACATCTGTTTGGTTGGTGTCTTTCTGGGTATGTAGTTAAATACACTTCGGCAGCCTTAGTATTATTCCTTCCGGAAAGAATAAAATATTCTTACATTTGATATTAATCACAGTTAAAAAAGTGATACATTACAAACGTAAATGCTCTATTAAAATTTCTAAGTAAATTAAATTTCCTTTTACACTACAAACTTGAAACATAAGATAAAGGACAAACCTTAAACATCTCTAATGCGCCATAATGGAAATTAAAGCCTACTACAACCAAAACATAGTTTCCTGATTTTTTAATGGTTTGATTCAATCAAACATAGCCGTATTATACTCATTTGAAAAGTGATTAAGTATTGAATATAACCATGTTTTAAAAGGGGATGTTATAAGGTTCATGTGTATGGCTTAGATATAATTAGATCATAGCTACACTTTCTGGTTGTAAGTAGTCATGGTTACGATTGCAAGAGAAATGAGTTAATAAATGTCAAGTTGCATGTTTACATATTTTAATTTAATAACTGTCTTTTAAGTACATTAATCATAACAGTAGGTAGTCAGAAATTGAAATAAAGGGAGCTTCCAAACTTTGGGTATAAAATTACATATTACAATAGACCATAAATATAAGATAACCATAACTCGAAAACATTTTTTTGCTCCAAGAGAAATTTTTGTTTTATAAGTGGGTCGGTCATTTAAAAATCACCGTATTGACACTTTACAATAAATGTTGAAAGGTTTCAATTTAAATACTACAAACGAATAATCAGCACACATACACTGAACATCAGGAGCAATTTTGCAATTTATATTACATATTTTTTAAAAAATTAACACCAAACCAGCACAAACCATTATACATCAACAAGCGCACAGTGGAAACTAAATTATTATACTGAAAAATAGAACAAACCTGTTAACTTAGAAAAAAATTCTATTTAAAAATGTAAAAATGCAGATACAAACAAATAATATTAAAAAATGCAATTCGTCAATAAAAGTACCTGGATTGTTTATTATCAACAGACCTCACTGGAAACATTAATGAAGCAATACTTGAGTCAGGGTTTCATAATATGTTTAGAAGACGATTATTACTGTAATTTAGGTAGTGTTAGTCAAGCAAGTGCAATATTAATTACATTCCTAAACCTAACGGAATTATAGTATATAGTGTAAATTGCTTTGAGAATGGAGAAAGATGGTAAAACATGCAAGTTACATATAAACACTTGACTGTTTAACAATGACGGCACATAAAAAATAACTTGAAGGTGGTTTAGACGAATATATTTGCCGTTAGCAGTTTCAAATGGCTATTGGTTACAGATTGTGTTTTCTGTCTGATATTCGTTCTTTAGCATCTATATGTATGAAAATCGTTCACTTAAATACTACTTCTAGGTTAAAAAAGCACAAATTTTTATAAATGTCCAATTCAATATTGTGTTGCTACATTATAATGCTGGAAAATTTTATAACCTCAACAAATGTTGCGGCAAAGTGGTAATATCGTGTTTGTAATCTCCTACTAGACAAATAAAAATTATTGTTAGAAACATTTCTAGAATCAAATGGTTCATAAATTCATGCTCGTTTTAATTAAAGAATATTGAAGGGACATTAAAATTCTAAACAATTTTTGAAAAGCTAAGCTGCTACTTCCATAGCTGTGTTTATAAACCGAGACAAGTTCAATATAGTAGAGACCAGATGCACTCTTTCATTGAAATTCATAAATGTCACAGGTTTTATAACTGCATTATTAGAATTTTTTCTTGTACAATTCACAAACATTAAGTATGGAATTATGTAACAATTAGAAATACAATTTTATTTTCGCAAGGTTTTCATTTTCAAATCCTCTGTGCAACGAGTTGAAATATGTATTTTAAATGTCACTTACACTTTTTTATGTGACTAAAAATTTATTTCAACCAACTTTCTTTAATCACATTTCTGTACCAAAAAGCTTATATCTCCAAAAAATAAAACATCGTATTATATTTTGAGCACTGGAATTTGAACGCATTTATTAATTAATTAATTAAGTACTTGCGAAAAACAAAAATCATAGGTAGTTAATAGGCGATTCTCCTAGATTTCTGCCTCCCAACAGAAGCTAATCTAAAACGTAACTATACACAAACAAAGATGATTTTTCTTTGAATTTATTTAAGTAGAAAACGGTTTCTTTAATAGCTGTAACACGTTCACTGCCAAGTATGAATTACTCGTATTTGACAAACCAATTGCAGACATCAACTACGAGATAATTAAGAATTTTTAAATTTGCAAGAAACACCAAGTATGGGAGAGCACGTAGAAGATATATGAGTTAAATGCTGTAGCGGGTTCAGAAAGATGAGTAAAACAATGTGGCAAGTATACAAAAAAAATTGCTATAGGGCGTGTATAGAAAACTCAAAAATCAAGCTAATATAAGATATAGAAAATATGTTTAGTCTAAACTTGCACAGTAAAAACTAATTCTATGAAATATAAAAGCAAACACATAATTCAATGTTTAATCATATGTTTTAAAGACATTTTGTATGCACAATGAGGGTTTTTCGTCACATAGGGCAAAAATAGCAAGTTTTCCCTCTGAATTTTGTTTTTGTACAAGTGCGACAAGGTTTTATTGGCCGTTGTTATTTTTGTGTCGATGGAATGCTATATAAATAATAAAGCTTAGCAATGGATTCCAACCTTGTAGAATTTATCCTTTCTTCTCCTATGAAGTGAATAATAAAATTTATTCTCCCTGAATTTCAAGGTAGTTATTTTGGAAGGCGTATAATTTTTTTTAATATATATATATATATATATATATATATATATATATATATATACATACATACATACATACACATTTCCATTATATGCAAAGCAATTTTCTTGGACCATCGAAGTTTTTTTTAGAAAAGAATAGTACGATAGCATTTGATCTGATTTATCAATTCCAGACATTCCACAATTATAGTCTCTAACGTTGTTGTGTTTCAGCGACACTTTTTGATTTCTATTCGATACTTCCATCATTTCTACCTTATACATATTTTAGATTGTAGACATTTCTTTTGTGCTTCCACTTGCACACTACAGAATCATTTCTTCTCCATATATTTTCGCCCTTTTTAAGCTTAGTAACGACCTCTATATAATTATGCTTATGATTTTGTTTCAATGTTCCGCTAATATACGTTTACGACCGTCAAGATGTTTAGTCAGAAACTTCGAATTATAGGAGTCTGCATAAATGATATATCCTTTGTCTAGGCAATTTTCCATAATTGTTACAAGTACTTCAGAAGCATGGCCCATATTCTTTTACGGTTTTTCAGATTTCCTGCAGTAAATTTTGATTTTTAGTACCATTCCATTAGACTAACACAATTCGTATAATTTTATTTCGTATTTGTGTTTTGTTTTTATGTAATAGCAGAAAAGAAGTGGCAACGTCATAACCATTGATTCGGCGATACATAATTTCCGATCAGGTACATAAGAATATCTCATTGTATTATTGAACAGATCAAGAACTGGCCTGATCTTGACAATTTATCATTATTTTGGTTTGAGTTATCGACAAAATGTAAAAATCGAAATAATATCTGAAATCTGTAACGGCTCAAAATAGAACTCCAAAATAAGTTCTTATACAACTGGTGCTCTAATAATATTCAATTGATGGATAGGAGCACGGCCCCATGTGTAGTAGTAGTCCTATGAAAACTTTCATTTCTGTTACATCAGTTCTCCATCGATTCCATCTGGAATTTCTTCACAGCGATCTTTGTTGCTTATTCCGCATAAAGGTTTATTTGTTGGACAATATAAATTAAAAATCCCTTCGAAAACAATAAATTTACTAAGTTTTCAACTGATTACTAATTTGTATCAATTTTTAAACAAAGGATTTCTTTGAAATTGAAGTTCTCGTGATCCTTAGGAATAACAAATCAATTGGTTCCTGCACCAGTACTTGCACTTGATTAGCTGCTGGAACGGCAGGTTCTCAGATTCCGACAGTTCTGAATCCGTAGAATCGCTGATCTTGATATCACTATCACACTGACGATAATTTTCATCGTTGTCCATGTTATCCTTCAATAAATTTGACCATTATTCTTGATCCATGGCTGCAGGTTGTTCTAATTCATATTCAGTTATTTGTCCTTTTCTATAGACATTTTCTACACTATAATGCACCACCGATAACTAATAAATCATACGAGTATATATCCGTAAACTCACAAGCAAATACTAGTTAGCACATGAATGTAAGCAGTAAATTATGCATGCCATGCAGGTTTAGCTTTTAGCTTGGCTAACGAGCTTGTACTATCCAAAGTCACAAAGTACACTAAATAAAATACAATTCCATCATAATAAACTAAAAATGTGCATGGTCATTCACACTGGAATCGTTAATACAGTTATTTTATTGTCTCAATTTACTGATATTAGAAATAAAATTAAATGTGTAGGTTATTTCGTAGCTGGCATGCTCATATAAAAGTAATTGAAGTATGTCAACTATGAGATAATTCGACTGTTTTTTTTTTAAATCTTTTTGATGCAAATTGAAGTAATGTCAAGTTTTAAAAAAGGTTTTTAACAAAGGAAACCTTTCCAACGACATTGGCGTACATAATTGAAGTCCATAATAACTAATGGCAGCGAATGTGTTAAATGTGGCACTTCTAAATTTTACCACAAAAGACAATGATAGTACAGACCGCACACGTCAGGAGTTAAAACAAAACTAATGACTAATTGAATGAGTAGTATCAAAGGCCATGACCTAGGTATTAATGCATCCCAAAATACATCATTGCCTGATATGGGAAATAGGAGTAATTTGAACTCAGAAGTAATAAATGATTCCAATTTATCAAAAAAAAAACAACGAAAGTTCAATATAATTAGGAGCCAATTTTCGGCAGCAAAAGCTATTACCGCTAGTAATACAGAAATTCTACACAAGACAATTTCTGAATTTTCTTTACAAGAAACAAATATGGTACAAAACGCTAATACCAACAAACCATTAAAATCACAGAAATGTAATTCACATATAAATTTACCCCATCAAAGAAACGATAATGACAGTAATACACAGATAGAGGAATCTTTTACGATCGTGCGTGGACGAAACAGATTTACAAACGGAACTATATTTTCCGCAGGCATGCCTCACATCAACAACCTGTACAGAACTGCTGAAGAAGTCCACAGGATCGAAAGTGTTCCTGTTGGATTCCCAAGATACACCCTTTTTTTAACCAAAATGTCGGAGATCTTAGAACAAAAGTTTGTGCGATTTCTCTGGCCATCCAGTCTATAGACTATGATTTTGTCATCTTAACTGAAACGTGGCTTATAGCGAGTATACTCAGCTCGGAGCTATTTGAAAGTCCCTTTCAAATATATCGAAAAGACCGGGACTACAATACTCTTGGTTGTTCAAGAGAGGGTAGAGTACTCATAGCAGTTAAATCCAAATATATGTCAATAGAGCAGAAAAGCGGTAATAACATAATTTATCAAGATATTTGGATTAAGATAAAGACTGGTATTTCTCATATACTGCTGGGGGCTGTATATATACCATCTGCTTCTCATGCACAAATATATCAAGAACTTATTAATAGTATGGAAAATATAAAATGTGAGAATGCACATTGTAAAGTTTGTATATTTAGGGATTTTAACTGCCCGGATATAAGTTGGTACCAGGAACAGAATGTATTTGTACCTTTTCAGTTTAATAATCTGGCATAAGAAATTATTGTAGATGGTATGTATTACCTTGAAATGCAGTAGTATAGTGGTATTACTAACAATCAAGGTAAAATACTAGACCTTGTTTTTGCAGACAATCTAGATTTTATCAGTGTGGTAATAAGTAATTTTGCTATATGTCCAATCGATATGCATCATCCACCATTATACATAGTTTTTCCTGGAATAGTGTGCCATTAATCAACAACAAGATAAATATAAAAGTTAGATTATTTAACAAAGCTGATTTTCCCAAAATAAATAAATTTTTACAAGAAACTGATTGGAGTTTTTTAAAAACTACTATCGATATTGATATATAAAGCTATAGAAGAATATGTGCCCTCAAAAACTCTCAAACAGAATAAGTATCTGAAGTGGTATAGTGCCGAGTTGAAATCCCTTATAGCTCGTAAAACTAAGCTGTATAAAAAATATAACAAAACAGATTTAGAGTATGATTATAATCAGTAAGTACTCCATTGCAAGAAGAGAAACTAAGTTCCTCATAGATTGGTAATACTTAGTGTTTGCTTCCAACACAAAGTTAATGATACCTACAAACTTGAAATACTTCTGGTCATACATCTCAGCACTCAAAAAAAATAATGGGATACCTAAAATAATGTTTTACAAAGGAGTCAAACAGGAGATTCCTACAGATATTGTCTCCTCAATTGCAAAGCATTTTCAGTCCTGTTATCTAAAGTGTCACTCTTATTTACTACCAAACATTAGTATTCCAAATTATGATACTATGCATAATTTCACAGAAGATGAAATACTCAGTAAGATTAATGCTTTGGATTGTAACAAAAGTGCGGGTCCCAGAAGGAATCCCATTTGTTTTACCAAGCAATGTAAAAGCTCGTTATTAACACCTTTATGTGATATTTTTCAAAGATCCTTCAATGAGGGATGCTTTCTCACATTATGGAAACGCTCGTCTCTTTACCCTGTATTTAAATCAGGGGCAAAAGATCAGGTAGAAAATTATAGGGGTATCTCCTTAATATGTATTATGGCAAAATATTGGAATCTATTGTCACAGATAATATATTCTCCACCTACAAACATTACATCGCTATTTAAAGGCCGTTCTACTGCTACTAATTTGGCACTAATACAAAATTTTTAAATATCAAATATGGAAAAAGGATTGCAGATAGATGTAATCTACCTAGATATATCCAAAGCATTTGACATTGTCTGCCATGATATGCTCTTACAAAAATTGCATGCAATTGGAATAATTGGTGTATACCTTACTTGGATAAAATCATACTTAAGTGGTCGTACGCAGTATGTACATTTATGCGGTATCAAATCTTCCGATATTGACGTGCTTTTTGGCATCCCACAGGGATTGCATCTCGGCCCTATACCATTTCTACTATTTATCAACGACATAGTCTCTATTTTTCAACACCGTAAATGCTTATTATATGCAGATAATTTGAAAATATTTGCAACAGTTAAATGCCCACAAGACTGCGATAACATTCAAGAGGATCTAAATGAAATGTCAACATAGTGTAGCAAAAATGGTCTGGTCTGAAACACAGCTAAATGTAAATTTACGAGTTTTCATCCCATTAAGCAGCCAATACTATGTACCTATACGATACAAAAAACTGCAATTAAGTCTGTTGAATTGATCTGTGATTTAGGTGTACGTTTGATTGTTTTCTTACATTTAATGAGCACATTACTGTTAAGGCATTTAGAATGCTAGGTTTTATTCGGCGACATTGTGAATAATTTACAACAGCTTAGTGCGAAGTATTTTGGAATACAATAATGTTATCTGGTCTCCCTCATATGAATGTCATAAATATCATTTAGGAAGAGTACAAAATACGTTTGTAAAATTTCTTTTATATAAGCTGCATTTTCCTTATGAACATGTACCCTATAGTGACAGGCTCCAACACACTGGTATTAAAAGCCAAGAAATAAGAAGACAAAGCAATGCTATTCTTCTTACACGAGTTATTAAATAATTTTGTTGATTGTGAAAACCTGCTGTCTAAGGTATGGCTCAGGGTGCCAAGTCACTTAGCACGTTCTACTCAAACTTTTTATGTACAGTATCATCGCACTAATTATAGTTTTACTGCTATTACTGAAAAACTTGACATTAACTTTAACAAAGCACAAAGATAACTGCCTAATAGTAACATACTTGGTGTATCATTTGATACCTATACAAAATAGGTCAGTGAACAACTATTAAATGATGTGGATACTCTATACTGACTGAGGGTTGATATTTTTCTGTATACTTATTAGAATAGTACTTATTTAGCAACTATTTTATACTATTTTATTCTATTTTATTGTGATTGTATGATTAGTGTGTTGTTTTTCGGTATATACCATTTGGGTTGTCCTGTAGAGTACTTAATAAATAAATAAATATATGCAGTTTATTTCATAATTAGTGTAATTTGGTACATATAATCCATACAGTAGACAACCATTTTCAGCAAACATTTTATTTTACAGCAAGCATAATCGCATGTTTTTCCTGTTATGTATTGTGTTTTCTAGGGTTATTAGTTTTTAAGTAGCGTAACAGGAGACACGGGTGGACCTGTCTTTTATTTTTAGTCAGTCCTAGTAGTATGTCACAGGTAGTTTTTACTGTTGTTATCAGAAATGTTTTTCTTGAGTTAAATTACTGATTAAAGTATTTAAATAATCCATACAGTGTTTGATCAAATACACAGCACATAAATTGGCAACGAAATGGACGTACCTATGTGCCCTAATAAAGACGTTATGACCATTGGCATGAAAACACTTTCCGGGGTTTTAATCAAGTCTGAATAATTGAAAAATGTCTTTAATAGGAAATATAGAACCCTTTAACTATAAAGATTCTGAAGCTACAACATACATAGATAGATTAGAACAATTATTGGCATGTAACGATGTTAAAGAAGGTGGCGTTATTTCTAACATTAATAGGAGAAGAAGCCTACAGTGTTCTGAAAGAGCACTTTAAAGGACAAAAGTTATGATGAACTTAAGGGAGCATTATTGCAACATTATAGTCCAAAAAGGCTTACAATCGTGGAACATTACAAGTTTTATAATTCGTGTCGAGGACCATCTGAAGATGTGAAAACCAATGCGGCTTGACTTAAAAGTTTATCAAAGTTCTGCAAATTTGGGACTTTCTTGGAAGAGGTCCTATGGGATAAATTTGTTTGTGGCCATAAGACAGAGGGTATCAAAAGAAAATTATTAACAGAAGATAATCTAACATTTGAGAAATTATATCAAATGAGTAAGTATGGAATTAGCAGGACAGATGAAAGCTATGGGGTTTGAATCGAGGGTTGTCTTACATAATTTAAGTCAGGGTCGTAGGTTTGGTAAACCAAAATGGTCACCGTTAAATGAGTCTGGAAAACGTTATGGTAATAGTAATCAAGGTCCCAGTCATATACAAAAACATTTGAATAGTCAGCCAAAATGTAGAAGGTGTTTGCGTATGCATCAAGATAACAGTTGCCCTGCAGTAAATTGGACATGCTATGCATGTAACCTAAGGGGTCATACAGCTAAATCACCGTTGTATCAAAATAAAGTCCATAAATGAGAAGGGTCACAAAAGTATGATAATAATGAAGTTGTGGATGATGATCTAGAGCTAGGATTTATCGAAGAAGTCATTACTATGGGAGAAGTAAATCTAATAAATCCTGAAAAGGGAAATGACAGTCTGAAGGTAATATTGCATATTTTTTAAAAATCGGTAGTAATGGAAGTTGATTCGGGAGCATGTAAAAGTGTAATGCATGTAGATGATTTAAATCAATTGTTTCCTAACAGTTCTGGAACCACTTAATTTTAAATTAAAAGTAGTTACTGGAGATAGTGTCTCAATCGCAGGTCAAGTAAATGTAGAAGTTGTGTATAATGATATTAAGCATTTGTTACCACATTGTATTAAATAGCAAAAAAAAGTTTATACCATTGCTATGTCGTAATTGGTTCAATACTCTTAATCCTATATGGAGAAATTTTGTGGGTGTTGGTATTGTTGAGACTGGTGTCTTGAATACAGTTGGTGAATTTAAAGAAGTTTGAAAAATTGAAAATGCTATTGTTACTCTACAACATAAGTTCTCAAAAGTATTTTTAGAGGAGCCTAACTCACATATTAAAGATTTTACTGTAGAAATTGTCCTCAAAGAAGCAGTTAAACATATTTCATACACCCTATGAAATAGCCTACGCGCTTAAGTCGAAAGTTGAGGCAGAACTGGTGAAAATGGTCGAGGCAGGTATTTTGACTAAGGTTAGTCATAGTAATTGGACAAGTCCTATAGTAATTGTGCACAAGAAAAAGTGTAGTGACATCAGGCTGTGTTGATTTTAAAAACACACTTAACAAAGTTATCGATAGCGATCAATGTGTTTTACCATTACCACAAGATATCTTTGCTAGTCTTAGCGGTAGTACCTATTTTGTTGTCATACACTTGAAAGAGACATATCAACAGCTTTTAATTGGCGACCAGTCAAAGGAACTTTTTACAATAAATGCCCATTTAGGGTTGTTTAAGTACAATCGTTTGACCTATGGGATAAGTTTAGCACCTGGTATTTTCTAGTCCATAATGGAAACAATTTTAGCAGGCCTTCCTAACACCGAATGCTATTTAGATGACACTAGTATATGCCAAGGACTTCAAAGATGTTACAAAAATGCTACTAATGTTTTAGCCTAGCTACAGTATTATAATGTAAAAGTAATCAAACAGAAATGTTGTTTCTTCAAAAAAGTTGAACGCATAAAAAAAGCACCACCGCCTAAAGATTTAACACAATTAAAGTCTTATCTTGGTTTAATTAATTATTATGGAAAATTCATTCCAATGTTATCTGATAAACTTGCTCCTGTTTATGATTTGTGCAGAAAGGGTGTACCCTATCACTTAGTATGAACAGTGCGAAGAAATGTTTAGACTTAGTAAAACTCATTTAATGTCAGATAATGTTCTTACACATTATGATCCAACATATCCTATAATTATAACCTGTGATTCCAGTGGTTATGGGGTAGCGGCTGTATTAAGCCATCAAGTAGATGGTAAAGAGAAACCTGTGCTGTTTACCTCAAGCACCTTAACTGAAGTCGAAAAATCATATTCTAATATAGAACGTGAAAGTTTAACTACTATGTTTGTGTTGAAAAAATTCCATAAGTATATCTTTGGTCGAAAATTCACTCTTGTCACTAATCATCGACCGTAACAATTTATTTTTAGTAGAAATAAAGGTACGCCAGTAACACCATCTGCTAGAATTACTCGTTGGGCCATTACATTCATTATCTGGTTATGATTACAACATATAATATAAAAAAGGTAAACTTGTCAGTAACGCTGATGGATTATCAAGGTTACTGATGGCAAGCAAAACTAATATTCCATGTTCATTATATTCTTTCAGTTTTAAATAAAATTTGTGAACTAACTCTTTCTGGTGCTGGCCTAATCATATAACTGATGACAATTTAAAACCATACTTTCAAAGAAAAAATGATTTATCTCTAGAAAAGGGCTGCTTCCATCCTTCCAAATTCATTACAAGAACAAGTTTTAAAACTTTTCCATGAATAGCATTTAGGTATGGTTAGAACTAAGATGTTAATGCGATGCTTATCAGCAGACCCAGAATTTTTCAAATAGTAGTGTTTTACTACCCTGGCCAAGTGCACTCAATAATTTTTACAGAGCACATATCGATTCTTTTTTTTAAATTTAACTTTACCATTTTAATTATTATTGATCAGGCTCAAAATGGATTGATGTTAAATTAATGGAATATGGAACGAACACTACAGAAACAATATTGAAAATTAAAGAATTTTTTGCAAACTTTAGGCTTCCTGTAGAGTTAGTTAGCGATAACGGTCCACCTTGTAATTCATCTGAATTTTTAGTTTTTTGTCAAGCAAATGGTATAAAACCAATCAAGTTCCCTCCATACCACTCCCACAGTAATGGGTTAGCCGAGAAGGGTGCACAGACAATAAAAAAGAGTTTAGAAAAAGCATTTTTTCTAAAAAAAAAAAAAAGGAAAGGAAATAAGTAAAACAATAATTTTGAGTCGTTTATCAGATTTTTATTTATATACAGAAACACTCCTTCAAGTGCAACCAATTTACCTCCATCACAAAATTTATTTAAAATTACACATCGTACAAGGTTTGACTTAATAAAACTGATGTTCTATGACACCATCTAAAGTAGTGCCGATAACTACAGAAAAACTAAACTGTATACTCTTAATCATCATGTTATGAAAAAAGAGGAAAATCATAAAAACTTTTTGTCATTCAACATATTTACTACAAGTGTATTGGGTTGTCAAGTTAGTTCATGCTAATGATATTAGACTGAATCTATATAGTGAGATGACTGAATTGTGTACAAATAGTGCTTCGCATAAAGAAAATGGTGAAAATGTATATAAAAAATTAAGTGTGTCTACGTCAGTTCCCTTGCCGACAAATATTATTCGTACTAATTGCGATAACAATGGTAAAGACACTGTCGTTAAATGCACTACTCCTGGAGCAAATAAAGCCTTGAAAGTTACACCAAAGAGAGATTTTCATACTGCAGAAAATATAATGAAGGAAGTTAATACAGAACACACCCCTAAAGGACATAAATTACTCGCTTTGATATAATTTCCAAACCTCCAGTAAGACTAGATCTAAGTAGATAGTATTTTAAGTTCATTCTTTATAAAGAGCGCAGAAATGTATTGTGTTTTCTATGGTTATTAGTTTTTTAAGTAGCATGACAGGAGTCACGGCGAACCTGTCTTTTTTTTTTAGTAAATCATACTAGTATGTCACATGTAGTTCTTACTGTTGTTATTAGAAATGTATTTCTTGAGTTAAATTACCGATTAAAGTATTTAAATAATCCGTACAGTGTTTGATCAAATACACAGCACTTCCTTTTCAAGAAATGAGTAAGTGAAGGATGTGCTTGCTATAATTCTAAACTAATTTATTTCTTGTTTGTAGTATTATTTAAAGAAATTAGTTGCAGCAGGGAGATAAAATGAGCAATCTTCGGGAGCTTTTAAAGATAAACTTGAATTTAAAAGATATTGTGGCTTGTTAGTAATATTAATCATATCATAATTTAATTAATTGAATTGTATTTTGAATATATTAGCAAAAACGTAGTATTTTATGCCCACCTTCTCCAAGACTCTAGGTGGGGGTTGTTAACTGACCATGTATACATGCTTGTTTTCAAATAAGATACACGGGGAACCAAAACACTCCGGTTCTGGAAAATCTCTGTATGTAACTGAAAAGCAGTACTGATGCACAAAATATTGGTATTTTGGTAGTAACTTATTCTAGTTAAAAATAGCATATTGTAATTAAAATTTAATGCAGTCAAAAATAACAAGATGTGAGCAAAACAAAAATGTTTAAAAAAACCAACCAGGACAATTACAAAACTAATGATTTTTAGTAACCAAATGTTGATTTGGAATAGTGTATTGTATACCTAGTAGGAAATGCTTAACATTTCCGGATGACGTTCAGATTGCTTGTCGGTGCAAATCGTTAAAGAACAACAGAAATTAAAATATTATTTAATTTTAAAAATTCTAAATAAATGGTGTACTGAAATTCTGTGAAAAATTTGTTGCATAACTATAGAAATGTATCATGATATTTAATTGTCAAACTTGACGCTTTTAAATTTGACTGCTGGTATTTTCGAAAGTATCAGTATGAAATGATGATGAGTGATGATGGATTATACATGACTCTGGAGGAAGTATAAGAGGCTAGGCGGATGGAACTCGTCGAACGTTGCCATGGAATCTTTCGAAGAGTCTCTTAACAATAAGATACATATGTTTACAATCATTTTTCAATATTTGTAGCGTGCAAATAATTTCCTTACAATATAGAAATGAACATTCTATAGTAACCACACTACTTTAGCTATTTCTTGAACTATTTATAACAATCAATAAAAATGTATAAAATTTTATGAAGTTTAAATATTGCTGAATATATCCATATAAAAAAGTGATTTCAACAAGTGTAAAAGCAAATGGCAGTTAATTGTATAGTACAAGAAACACAAAAGTATTAAAACATTTAGAATAAAGCTGAATTATAGGTGAATTCAATTGTCATTTCCTAAGAAGATAGAAAGTAATATTATCTTATACTTTTGCATATGCTCTGCTGACAGCAAAACAATGTTGATATAAAATTAAAGGTATTATCTTTGATTAATAAAGCTACTATTGACAGCATTTATATACTGAACAATTAGACATATTGAGATGCTTGATAATTAGATAAAGAAATTCCCACCATATACCTTTTAAATTAAATAACCCATTAATTTAAATGGCTTGCTCATATCATGAAAGAACACTTTGTTATCAAATAACTTGAGCAATCTTCTTAATTATATTAATACTCTTAGGTATGTATGTACTCACAACTTTTATCTTCAAGGAATGTCCTTGTATTAATCAGCTGATTCAAGATCAACCCTGTTGTATTATTAAGAAATTAAATATTGTTTAATAGCAAAATTTAACTATAATAATAGATAAGTAATATTCACCCAATTTATTACCTTTGGCTCAGTTTTAATAACCATACTTTTATAAATACAGAAATTGCACACAAATTCTTCTAGTAGAAATCCATTTCTTATACCACAAGATAAATGTAATACTCTTGCACAATCACGACACATAACTAATTTGTTCACTACCCTTTTATTACAGTATGAACAAAACTTCTTGTATGGAGTATCTTTACTCATTTTCTTAAAGCCAGTCATCTTGATTAAACTCAACATGGCCTTAGCACTAGAACAAATGGGGTTGTGAATAGTACTAGCAACTACTTAACTGGAAACTTTTGCTAACATTTAAATGTTTCCCCACTCCTCACTTGTAGAGTGACAACTTCAAGGTCATAATAGACATATGCCAATTTCTGTACAAGAAATTCCTTTAGATTATCAATTATGCAATATTTCAATTGCAACTATCAAAAATATTAAAAAAAAACATATTAATACTTTGAAAATTCAACATATTTTTACCGCCTTCACTTACAGGATTAAGTTTCTTTGCATATGCTAGTTAAAAAAAAAAAATTATTTGTTGACCAACCTGTAATCATAAACTGCAAATATTGACTTTCAGAAAACATTAACAATGCAGGTAAAAAATTTGTAAAAATGAGATAAATATACCATTCAAGCAGGATAGGAAAAAATCAAGTTGCCGAATTAAAAAAATGATTTTTTAAAATTTTATGTATTCGTAATTAGTTGGAAATAATACCCTCCGAAAGTAAAAACCAGCTAAAATTATTATATTGAAATTTCATTATATTGTGATTAACTAATATTCTTAAATTTTCTACATCCAAAAGACCATAATTGTATTATTTCAAAAGTAAAACATTCAAAAATACAAGCATCGGCATTCAGCAAGTTGGAAAATGCACAACTAGACAGCAATATTATTGTCATATCCTGCTCAGACTGGCAGTGGCTGGAATAAGCCTATAAAGGGTAGAAGTTCTGCTTCTGAAAGTACACTCATGCATCAGGGTCAGTGCGATCTGAATACTTCTACAGTTTATTAATTTATTTTATATCAGTTAACATATTTTCTACAACTGCAAAAGTTTTATCTGTGACATGTTGTGTCACACCAGTAGTTGTAGTATATAATAGCCTTTTTTAGCATGAGGTTTAACCATTCTTGTTTAGTAGGATAAGAGAGTAATATTATAAGAAGTGGAGGTCAGAGGAATAACCTGTTTTTAAATCAAGTCCCAATAGCTCTGCAAGTGTTGTGAAGTTTAGTTATAAAGGGATGCTGGAACGTGTCGTTCGGGTCTGCAGTGTAGTGAGGAAGCACGACTAAACACAAAGCAAGTGCTTTGTGCATAACAAAAGTGCAAACGGAAGTGTGTCAAACAATGCAGCCTAGAGGTGAAGCTCATTGAAATCATTTCCACAAGACAGTTTGTCTACGACATAAGGTAGGATCGATCCTAATAAATATTTTCATTGTTATACCTGAGGTTTGTGTAAAGTAGTCATTTAGCGCTCTGGGTCGTATGAACAGAGAAGCGATCAACATTCCAGAAAGTTCATCGTCTTCGAGGGAAGTGAACGAACCGGTTGTGAGCCGAGTATAGTTTAGAACAGTTCACATGTGTTACGGCTAGATATCCGGACTTAGTAAATTTAAGAATAATGACAATAAATATCTACCATTTCGCGATAAACTATAATTAGTTTTTTAACTAGTGTAGGGTCGGGCTAATAATTACTTGTACGAGTTGATTTCCTTATTTCTTTTATGCTTTTACTAAGAATTATTGTATTAAAGGTTTATACAGAACGTAAAAAGAACCCCGTTTGAGAGGAAAGTTTCAATGTTAAATACGAGTGGCAGCCAAAAAAACCTATTTGGAAGCGTTACATTGAAAAAAGCGACAAAGCTAAAATCGGTGGACAGTTTGCAAGAATTGTAATAAGGAATTGCAAAGACTAGTACAACGTTTAAAAATTAATCATATAATCTGCAAAGAAGTTGTTTCTGTTCCGCACCTGCTGCAGGTACATATAAACCGATTTTGTTTTGTTTAGCACGGTGGCCGACCCCCTTTATTGTAATCATGGATAATGTTATTACTATCAGTTATCATACGGTAATTGTTTTCACTTTTGCACAAAGCTCCGGCCGCACGTATCGTGAACCACAAAATACATAGTTTATTATTATTAGTTAGTTGATGATGAATAATTTTGTCTGGCATTAGGAAAGTAATTAGAGCAGAGGTTCCCAACCTTTTCTGAACCACCGCCCCCTCTACTGGAAAAAAAACTTCCAACGCCCCCCTCCTCATCATAGTGCATTATAACGAATATTAAAATATTGTTGCATAGTATCTATCTATCTATATATAATATATATACATAGATACTCATATACGAACGTTGCACTTTTGACTGCTATTACAAGCGTTCACTAAAGCGTTGGACAAGGTATATATATTAAAAATCGCAAAAGTAAACCTTAATTAAAACCTTAAATATGAATACATAATGAACAGAAAAAAAGATTAAGAAGAAAAAATTAATGAGATAGTTGAGGCTGGTGAAGTTTTAACAATTTGCTAATGTCGGGTTCCAATTTCGTTAACATCAGCCGCAAATCGCCACGTTCAGTAATGTGCAGTCTGTTCCTTTTCTTAGACAATAAATTAGCTACTGCACTGAACCCACGCTCAGCCAAATAAGATGAAGGAAATGCAATTAAAATATCTGTACTCTTGACCACAATCCAGGGTAAAGAACTGGTATTGGTTTTGAAGCCAGAACTCTTGATATCCATTTCTAAATTTTACTTTTAGTTCTTCGTTAGTTGTGAGTTCTACGAGTTCCTCTTCTAAATTTGATGATTCTGCTGTATCTGCATTTGCGAAAGGATCTAAAACCCAACCCGGTATATTCATGTTTAAAATATCCTGAATCGCTCCACACAATCAACATGAAGAACGCCCAAGTGTTGGCAGTAAGTAAGTAAATCTTCATGTTTTACAGAGACTGCTGATAATGTGGGAAAGTGGCTGTATTCACCTCTCCATAGATTTCGTTTGAATAGAAGAAATTTTCCCACAAAAGCAGCTATGACGTTTTTGTTTTAATTAAATTCAATTCGTCACCTTGCAATTGTAAATTGACTTCATTAAATATTTTAAACAAGTCTGTCAAATAAGCGATGTCATTTTTATGTATAATCAGGTTTTCGTGCAATTTTTCGTTTCTGTTTTCAAGAAAGTCCAGTACTGAATCAAATAGTTGAAAAACCGCTCAAACAAGTACCTTTTGAGAGCCAACGAACTTCTGTGCAGCAGCAAGCGATTGTAATCTTCATCATTTTCACTACAAAGTTGGCTAAATAATCTGTCATGCAATGAATTGCTTCTAATCGTATTTACTGCTCTAATAACGTAATGAAGCGGACGAATGCAAACGTTCGTTCAGATTTTTGCAACCAAGTGCTGACGATGAATAATACAATGTATAGCGAGTACATTTGGTACTGCTTGTTTCAAATGAGCTATGAAACCCTTATGACGTCCCGTCATTGCTGGAGCACCATCAGTAGCTGCCGACAAAATATTATGCGATGTATTTCTTTCTCTTGAAAAACGTACTCATGGTATTAAATATCGTTTCTCCCTTTGTATCAGTTTCCAAATTTTTGCAAATAATAACTCTTGATAAATTTTTTCGTCTTTTATGAACCGAACGTATGATAACAGCAGTACTTCGTTATTTGGTAGAGTGGATTCATCAAGTTGAATGGAAAAATTGCAAGTTTTAAGTAATCGCATAATGATATTTCAACGTCTTGAGCCATTTCGTCTATTCTCCTTTGCACTGAGTTATTACTCAGAGGAATTTTTCTGATGACATCTGCCGATGTCTTATGATGAAGAACAGTTTTATTACCTCTCTGACTGCCGGCAAGATAAGTTCCTCGCCAATGGTATGTGGTTTTCCCGTTTTTGCGATTAACAATGAAATGTTATATGATGCTCGTAGTCCATCATCTTCTTGTTTAGAAGACACGCAAATAGGTTTGATATAGTTGGCTGTTTCAAATATTTCTTCTGCAGTTCTTGAAAATAGGACAAATCTTTGTCCTTTTTATCAGTATGCATTTTATTTAAATGTTCTTGTAGCCTAGAAGGCTTCATGGCTTCATTTGAGAAAACTTTTGGCAAAGTAAACACATGGGTAATGATGGGTTTACAGGAGAGTGCGTAAATCCATATTTCAAATACAAAAGACTGTACTGCCGGCATTTCTTCTTAGATTCAGACAATTTGAAATCCAAAACTTGCCACGGTTTAAAATAAATTAACTTTTCAACGAATTTATAGATAATTATAAAATTAATGGTTATAATGACTTATATAACTTATCACTCACGAACATGGATTATTTTAAGCACACAAAAATAATAACACATTCCTAGAGCTATCCCTGCCTTTTATACGTTTGATTTCATACAAGCATCAACTTGTATGTTTTATCTTGTTTGCGATGCCGGTGCACTTTGTAAGAAGTCATATCGCGTCTTTGCTTATCAACTTGCAAAGACTTGTTATGGACAATATTAAACGGAATTAGGTATTCATAGACCTAATGCTGAATTAAATGTTTTAAAGTATATTTTCTCGATAACAATAACATAGACATTTTAGATAGCTAAATAAACTGTCTATTCATGCCAACTAGGTATTTCCAAAGTATTTTAATATATTTATTTTCTAAAAAGGTAAGCACGTCACTGAACGCCCCTTGATCCTCCTAACGCCCCTTTTGCCCCTGTACTGCCACCGCCTGTGGGAACCTATGAATTAGAGGATAGTGGACAAAAATGAATATAAATTGTTGGTTATTTTGTAAAGAGTAGGTAATCGGTCATTTGTTTATTTATTGGTTAGTCGGTTAAACATCATTTTTTGACTAAAAATAAATAAAAATCATTTATAAGTGCTATTTTTTGTTTTGTTATTAATTTAATTTTTTGCATTGTAATGTAGATACAAATAAAAGTATATGCGACTCGATCGCACAGTCATCATTGCAAGTCGCTGTTCAGAAATTATGGCACAACCAACTTCAAATAGTTGTTCCTCACATGCAACCAACGTGAGTATCTAAGGAAGGATGCCTTATCATCATTTGTAATTTGCACATCTGTAGATAAGAAGCACATAATTAATAAACAAATCGCACCAACAGCAGTTTTGGGCGCGTAGAAAATAAAGAGGTAAAAAAAGTACAGTGAAACCTCTCTTAACAGACACCTCTACAAAGCGGACGTTTCTCTTAAGAAGACATTATTACATAGTCCTGATTAACATTATACACAGTCATAGTTTCCCATACTTCTATACAACTGACACTCTTCATAACAGACACGGACACCTACAACGACAATTTTGATATCTCTATAACGGACATTTTTCTTTCCCATAATAAATATGTATATACAAAGTGTAACTAACCTCACCCCTTCCCCTTCAAACACTTTTAATATAGTATTTTGCTAAAGCGCATAAATAAAAACCTGTTTTAGGCAACGTCATTGAACTAAATGGCCTGTCATTCATCAGCTTCAGTTAATGTTGGTGCTTTAACTTGTTGTCAGTTATGGCTACAAAAATTTAAAGGAAGGCGCTTACATTAAAAGAAAAAATAAATGTTATTGAATGCTACAGTCGTGGCCAAAGTGTGCGTGTTCTAGCAAAACATTTTGATGTTGGAAAAACACAAATTAGTAACGCAGTAAAAAATAAAAATAAACTGATTGCTTTACTTCGCGAACACGGAAATGAAAATAGAAAACGCGATTTTCCAAAAAATTAGGTTATTGAAGTGGATGCAGTTGTTTTTAACTGGTTCTCAAAAGCTCGCCGTAGAAACCTACCCATTTCTGGCCCAATTTTACAAAAGAAAGCTAAAGAAGGTGCAAATGCGTTGGGATACAACAATTTTAAAGCGTCAAGAGGAAGGTTTGAAAAATTTTGGATTCGTCGTAAGATTTCGTACAAGTCTTTATCGAGGGAATCTGGTAACGTGGATAATAATGTTGCAAAATCGTGGAATGACATGTTATCGTCATTAATCAGCAAATACGAAGACGGCAATATTTTTAATTTAGACGAAACCGGTCTATTTTTCAGAGCGTTACCCAATAAAATTCTTAGTTTGGCAGGCGAAAAATGTTGTGGCGGTAAAATTTCTAAAGAAAGATTAACTGTTTTGCACTGTGTTAACATTGCTAGTAGTAAAGAAAAACCTCTGGCTATCGGAAAGGCGGCAAAACCTCGAAGTTTTAAAAACATTAATGAAGAAAATTTTTCTGTGTATTGGCGTGCTAATAAAAAAACATGGATGACCAGTGATATTTTTATGGAATGGATTTCCAAGTTTGACAGAACATTAGGCATGCAAAAGTGCAAAATTCTTCTTTTTTTTAGACAATGCAACTTGTCACACAGACTTAAAGTTAGACAATATTAAATTAACCTTTCCACCAAATGTCACTTCCCTCTGTCAGCCTTTGTGGACCAACGTATTATTCAAAATTTTAAAGTGTTCTACAGACAGCTGTTAGTGACAAATTTACTTTCATCAATCAGCTCAGTGACGTCAAATAAAGATTTAGAGAAGAATATTACCATTTTAGATGCCATCGCATGGATTGATATTGCTTGGCAGAGGGTTAGCTCTTCTACAATAAAAAAATGTTTTTCAAAAGCCAGATTAAAAAAAAAGACATTGCAGGCATGTGTAACGTTTCATTTGACTTTGAGGACGATCTTCCACTTTCAGTCATAAAGAAGTCACTAAATGAACAACCTCTTACATACTTGAGGGAACTGTTGGACAATTGTGGTTTTCAGAAGTAGATGTGTCAGCATTCGCCTGTATTGATGAAGCTGTGCATGTAGAAGATAACCGCACAGATATCAATGCTATAGTAAGGAATATTGTATCGGTAAACAAAAAAGATGAAAATGTCATTAGTGAGAACGAAGATAACGAATGCATGGACGTTGTGTGCAAAATTAAAAACAAGAGCGATGCTCGTGCACGAACAGAAGAATCAAAATCTTTTTTTGTTAAAACCGGCAACAACAAAGCATTTTGCATTGTTTCTTCGCTTAAAATATTATTAGAAGAACAAAATTTAAAGTCACAAATTCGTCAAACTACAATTACTGATTTTTTTCAAATAAATTGTACTTAAACAGATTTATGCGTTTTGTAATGTAATATGTACATATGTATATACATTAAATAAAAATATTTGGTCGAGTTAAATACATTTTCTATAAAACGGATACTTCTCTATAGCAGAATTTTTGGTCCCATATGTGTCTGCTATAGAGAGATTTCACTGTATTATATTTGCCTCTGTCAAGGCGATAGTTACGATACACTTTGCAACAAATTGCTACCAGAGGAGCCTGAAACAAAATCCTACAATGAAATCGTACAGATATTAGATCAGTTTTACAATCTGGCGTCACTTATAATTGCGGAGGTGTTCCGTTTCCACTATAGGAAGCAGCACGAGGATGAATGCATTTAGTAATTCTTTCATGCCCTACAAAAACTAGCATTTAACTGCAAGTTTAATGAATTTTTAAAAACAGCACTACACAACCAATTTGTATATGGAACATATTCATAATACATTCAATCTAGGTTACTAGAAACAAGGGACCTAACACTGGACAAAGCAGTTGAAATAGCAATGAGTATGGAGCTATCAGAGATGGATTCAGGCAATTTCAACAACGGCAAGAAATTAAAAGAAATCTCGATCAGTTAAGCCAGGTGAAAGCAATTACCAGTTATCATACGCGGACAGTAAGGAAGTCATTTACTTCAAGTAATCCTACTAATAAAAATCGAAATAAAAACAGTTTAGTGGCACAAAGTCATACACTTTTGCCGCGGTAATGAAAGTTGCCTAGCAAATAAATGCAATAAAATAAATATTACGTGTACATACTGTTATACGAAGGGGCACATGCAATTCGTTTGTATGAAAAAGGCCAATCGGGTTAAAATCGTTAGTGTTGTTACAAATGTTGAAACAGAACAAAAGATATTTTGCAAAATTAAACATCACAATAGATATAAAATTATGAATGATGTTAAATTGGAGTCAGTTATATGTACCCTTTAAATTGGATACAGGTGGCTGCTGTTTCAATTATGAGTTTTGATAAAAGCAAATCGTTATTTGGTCACAAACCTTTGCAACAGAGTGATATAACACTAATTTCTTACAGTAATACTAAAATAAATGTATTGGGTTATATCATTGTACAGGTGCAATATAAGGATGTTACAGAAAATTTAAATATTTATATTGTTTCTAGAATAGAGATGCTTTAATCCATTGAGAATAGATTCACAAAATTAAGTTAGATTGTGAAAAAATATATCTTTCAAGTTTATTAGAAAAATTCAAAGATGTTACACAACCTGGTATAGCGTGCATAACCAATCTTCAAAGCACAATTAAATTTAAAACAAAGCACACGGCTGGTTTTCAAAAAGGCATGTTCCGTTTGCTTTACTACCTCGAGTTGAGCAAGAAATTAATGCGTTAAATCAATAAATATCCACGGCCTACAATAAATGAATTGTTTGCCAGAATGGCTGGTGGCGAAAAATTTCTAAAGATCGCTCTGAGTCAAACATATTTACATATGCCCGTTCATCCAGATAATCAATGTTTACCAACATTTAATATGCCACAAAAAGCTTATACATATGTACAAGACATGTATGAAATGGCATTTGGGCCTGCTATTTTGCAGCATGATATGGAAAAGAAATTACAAGGTATTGAAGGGGTTAGTGTTTTCATTGACGATATAAAAATTTAGGAACCAAATGAGGTACATTTAGAATATACTAAGGTACCATCTCAATAGTCATAACCTCAAATAAATTTAAGCAAATTATTATTCTTACACAACTCAATTGAACACTATGGTTATAAGATTAACAAAAATGGCACACACAAACTTACTAGCAAAATAGAGGTTACACAATAAATGCAGCATCCTATAAATGAATCTTAAGCGAGGACAATGTTGGAATTGGCTAATATAACAGCAGATTTTTAAAAAATCTGAGCTTGTTATTGGGACTATTAAACTTGCTACTGCAGAATGGTATGAAATTTAAATCGACACAAGATTACGAACATGCGTTTCTAAATATTAAATCACATATTCAAAACCAAGATATGTTGTGCCATTACAATTGATAGTTTTAGCTACAGATTCGAATCCTTATGCTGTTGGTGCAGTACTTCATGTTTTTTCTAATGGTACAAAATATCATATTTCTTTTACATCGATACACATATGGTAGGCAATTCATTCAATATTCAGATTACCAACCATCAGTACACATTTTTGTACCAAGTAAGGGTATACCAATATTAAGTATTACACGAATGCAGCATTATGCATGTTTTATGCAAGTATTTGATTATATCAAACATAAAATACAAATGTAAATGCAAATGTTCTTTCAAGTTTAATAACTAATTCAGAGGAAACTTACTTGTTTGAGGCATTTGATGAGTATGAAGTAAGTCAAATTGAGGTTTTAACTGTAACTGTAAGAGAAATTGCTAAACATACACAACATGATAGAACCTTACACCCATTGCTACAGGGATTAAGATCCAGAGAAAGCATTGAGAGTTCTGACAGATTTCGCATAAATCAATCGGAATTTGTTACAGTAAAATTCTGTAAATCGGGGACAGAGAACTGTGATTCCTTGTTCATTATGTCAAGGCATATTACTGAACTGTAATGAAATGGAGAACCTCTTTTAAGGTTTTAATAAACAGTTAATTATAGTAAATACTAAACACATTAAAACTAATGACAGATAGGAAAGTGAATGTCTATAAACAACATCAGGCAACTAGATCATAATAATATCACATTCACCCTGCCTATAAATTACAACACGTATTCTTCAAGGTGAGAAGGTAGTTTCTTGTTCTAGAACTTCTACGCAATAGGTTGAACGTTTGAGAATTATTTAATTCGACTTGTGATTCAGGAGTGTCTGATTGCATGTCGTTAGTTTCGGAGTTAAAACTTCTTTTCAGAGTCTCTAATGCGAACATTATGAACTGGAGCTAGATCTCGTGCAGATACAGAGTTCATTCTTCCTTCAGAATCTCCAATCAGAATATTTTCAGCATTACCAACTGGAGCCAAATCCGTGTAGATACAGAGGTAATTCTTCCTTCAGAATCTCTAATATGAGCATATTCGGCATTACTTTCGAGTAGTGTAACTTCTTTGACTATGGGATCATATTTGGAATTACGAACAAATTGTCGAGATAAACAGGACCTGGACTTAAAAGCCACGTTGGAATCGTTTCTCCATTACCACTTCGCTTTGATGCCTGAACAATCGCTTCATGCGGAGTTTCATTTGTAGAGGTACAGAGTAAGCTTCTTATTGAATGTAGTACTTCTGGAAGTACACTTTCCCATTGACTTATATTTTTATTTTTGGATTTAAGAGCTAATTGAATTGTACGCCAGATGATACCATTGTACTTTTCTACTTGGCCATTACCATGAGGGTTATAAGGTGTAGTTCTGCTAGAAGCAATTCCATTAAAGTTCAAAACATTTTAATTCATTAGACATAAATGAGCTCCCTCTGTCAGAGTGAATATAAGAGGGAGTTCCAAAGAGATAAAAGATATTTTTGAGAGCAGCAATGATAGTTGAAGAAGTCATATCTGGACAGGCGATGGCAAAAGGATATCGTGAGTATTCGTCAATTATTGTGAGAATATAACGATTATTAGTACAGGATGGAAGAGGGCCTTTAAAATCCACATTTAAACGTTCAAAGGCGGAAGTAGCTTTTATGAGCCTTCCCTTAAATGTATAGAATCTAGGCTTAATTTCACAACATACTGGACAAGAAGAAGTCATTTTCTTTACATCTTCCATAGAATAAGGTAAATTTTTTATTCGAATCCAATGATACATTCGAGTAATTCCAGGGTGACAAAGTATTATGTAAATCCATAAGTCGAGCTTCGTTAGCAGTTGTTGCAGAACAAATACGAGAAAGTGCATCTGCAGCAGTATTCTGAGGTCCAGGTCTATAAATAATATCGTAACTAAAACACGATAATTCTAATCTCCACCGTAGAATTTTTTCGTTCTTTATTTTGCTTCTGGATTTTAGATCAAACATAAATGTAACAGAGCGTTGGTCAGTGATTAGCTTAAAATATCTTCCCATTAGGAAATGCCGCCACTTCCTAGTTGCTTCAACGATCGCATATGCTTCTTTTTCTACAGACGAGTGTCTACATTCTGAATGAGAAAGAGTCCTTGAAAAGAAGGCAACAGGACGTCCAGATTGTGAAAGAGTTGCTCCTATTGCTTCATTTGAAGCATCAGTTTCTACCGTAAACATATCCTCACTACGTATAGGTGCGAACGAGGCATTTTCTATCTCTTTTTTTATACTATAAAAGACTTTTAGAGCTTCAGGAGATAGTGGGAATTTGCTATGAGAAAGGATACTTATTTTGTGTGAAAAACGAGGAATATAATTTGAAAAATGTGCAAACATTCCAACGACTCTTTTTAGTGAAGTCGTGTTATTTGGAGGTGGAATTTCATGCAATGCTCTGAGTCTATCAGGATCAGGCCTAATAGAATCGTAGGATATCAAATATCCTAAGAGGTGAATCGAACGAAGAGAGAATTCGCTTTTCTCATTATTTATGGTTAGGTTGAATTTCTGAATAGCTTCTATAAAACACCGAAGATTCTCATCATGTTCCTTCTGATCTCTACCACAAACAGTGATATCATCCAGGTAAGTATATGTATCTGATAATTTTCATTGCGAATAATGTAGTCGATGCCTCTTTGAAACGCAGCTACTCCATTCGTTACTCCAAAGGATTCGCTTAAACTGTAAAAGTATACCACAAGCCTCGAATGCAGTATATGGCCGGTCTTCCTTTTTGATGGGAAATTGGTGATATGCACTTTTCATGTCAATTTTGCTGAAGACTTGATATTTAGACACAGTTTACAATATCTTCAATATGCGGAAGAGGATATGCGTCTAACTGAGTGAATCTATTGATTGTCTGAGAATAATCGATTACCATACGTTTGTGGTGATTTTCTGAAGATGTAACTAGCACTTGTGCTCGCCACGGTGATTTACTTTCTTCAATTATATCCTCAGAGAGTAAGCGTTTAATTTCAGCTTCTATGAATTTGGAATCACTTTCAGTTTGTCTACGAGATTTTATAGCAATTGGTCTACATTCAGGTGTTAAATTTTCAAAGAGAGTTACAGGTTCAATACTAGCTGTAGCTAAAGCACAAATTTTCAACGAAGGTTTTAAGCCACCAAATTCAACTTCCACTTTAGAGTGTTGTTTCATAAGATCGTGGCCAATTATTATATCTGAGCAAAGATTAGGGAGAATAGACAGACGAACATTAGGATAGAAGTGATCTTTGGTACGAAGATTAATAATACACTGTCCAGATGTTCTAGAGTTGAAGGATGTAGATGCCATTGTAACAGACTCTTGTGAAGACATTATAGGTAATTTAAGTTTATGTACAGCTTGGTCACTAATAAAACTACAGGAACTACCAGTATCTATTAGTGCATAGAGAGAGGCATTATTAACTTCTACACGAATCACAGCTTTTGCCAAACATTCTGGTATGGGTTTGGTATTGATAGAGCTAATCATAGAAGCAGAGTGATTTGAGTTGGACCCATTCTTTTGTGATTTGCATACCTTAGAGTAGTGACCTTTTATTTGGCATATATTACAAAGACTATTTCGAGCTGGACATTTGGATCGAATATGCCATTTAAATCCACAGTAAAAACACTTTCCATAAGTAGCCGCTAATGTTTCTTTAGTTTCACTATATGGAACGTTTTCATTTTGAACTTCTTGCTTCAAAGGGACCACATGATTGACCGGATTGTGGGTTTGTATAGAGTTTACATTCAGAGATTGATTGTAAAGCATCGATTGTTGTAGAGCCATTTCTAATGATCGAGCTTTTTCATATGCCTCGCTTAGGGTCAATAGAGAACTTTCCAAAAGTCTCTGCCTAATATTGGTATCAGATAAACCACGAATAAAGGCATCCCGAGTGAAATCTTCTCGATGCTTTTCAGCAGTAACAGCTTTAAATTTACAATCTTTAGCTAGAAGATTTAAAGCTTGTAAAAATTGGTCAACATTTTCTTCAGATAGTTGATTTCGAGTAGCTAACTTATGCCGATTATAGACTTCATTAACTGGCTTCACATATATATCATTGAGGATTGAAATAGCATCTTTATATGTCACAGCAGCACTAATATACTGGTAGACTTTGGCAGAGATGTAATTATAAAGGATTTTCAATTTATCAGGGTCTTCTTTCCAGATGAGAAATTAAGAAATTTTGTATACCAGTGTTCCCACTCCAGAGTCGCATTTATAGAGTTTGGGTCGATGTCGAATCGTTCGAGCCAGAAAACGATCCATTTATATGAATTAACTGTTTATTAAATTATAATGAAATGGAGAACCTCTTTTAAGGTTTTAATAAACAGTTAATTATAGTAAATACTAAACACATTAAAACTAATGACAGATAGGAAAGTGAATGTCTATAAACAACATCAGGCAACTAGATCATAATAATATCACATGAACTACATGTACACTTTGGCATAACAAAAATGAAAGTTCTTGCTAGAGGCTTGTTGGTGGCCAGAAATTGATAGTGATATTCAAGAGTGTACTGAATGTCATGAATACAATGTAAACCTGAATAATCTGGTCGGCATTCCGAACTATGCATTGGAACCTGTTACTGCACCATCTTCACAAGTTCATGTCGATTTTGCTTGACTCTTTTATGGTCGATGCTTATTCCAAATGGGTAGAAATTAAAAATTCATAATTTGAACAAAAATACTTCAAGTCTAAGAAGAATACTTGCATAATTTGGAATACCAAGAACACTAGTAACAGATAATAGATGACAGTTTACTACTGCAGAGTTCCAAAACTCTCGTAATATGAATGATATTGTACACAAGTGCGCTGTCTCATTTCATACAACACTAAATCGACCCTATACTACTTAAGAATAGTTCATAGTGAACTGGTAAGTATTAATTATCATCGTCTTTACAAAAACTACGTCTGAACATCTACACGTAATAATAGTGACCTCACTATATACTAGACTCACAACCAGTTCGTTTATTTTCTTTGCAAACGTTGAAACCCCTGGAATGTTAAACGCTTTGCTATTCATACGCCACAGGGTGCTAAATGTCTACTTCACACAAACCTCAGGTATAACAATGAAAATGATGAGTTGGATCGATCCTACCTTATATGGTAGACAAAACTGTACTTTGGGAAGATTTCAGCAAGCGTTACTGCATTGTTGAAAACACAACTCCGTTTGCACTTTCTTTATTCACAAAGCACTTGCTTTGTTTTTTAGTAGTGCTTCCTTCACTCACTCAAACCGACCGACACGCTCCATAATCCCATCACAATTAACTTAACAATACTCGCAGAGCTTTTGCGATTCGACCAAACACAGATCACTACCCTGTGCTACACTTCTAATAATAATTTAAAACCCAGTGACAGGGTGTCATATTAAATAAGAATGGTTCAAACTCATTTTAAAAGGAATATTAAATATTACGACTACTGGTGAGGAACAAGCTTTAGATATTCTAGAAAGGCATTTTAAAAATGAACATTTAATTGTTGAAGAGCACGTTTGCTCAATATTAAATTTTCCTGCTATTACAAAAAAATTTGACACAAAATTAATGCGAAAATTGCTCGATAACTTACAGTTAACTTACATGCCTTAAAGAGTTTTGGAATGTAAATAGATGGTTGGGATGTAATATTAATTTCGATAACTCCATCTAAAAAAAATCCGAAACAACTTTGAGCTCCGAGTTATTAAAATTACAAGATTTAAGAAACTTTTTACAAAATAGATGCCAGTTTTTGATGCCGTAAATGGCTTTAATAAAACTGGGTTCCACAAAAAAAGAAGGAATACCGAAACTACAAAATTCAGATAAGGCATCAACTTCTGCCTAGGTGATTTCAGGGGTAAACAAAATAAATTGTCATTGTTGTAAGGTATGCTTAGCATTTATCATTGTAACAAGTTAAAATTAAGGCCATGCAAGAAGAAAAGATGAAATTAATAAACTAAATCTTTGTCTTAAATGCTTAAAGGGCAATCATAGTCTGAATGTCAAACAACAAATGCATGCCAGGTGGTCAATAGAACCAAACAAGATATTCATAATATTTTAGCATATGCATTTATATGTCTATTGTACAAATGCCAAAGATCCGGTCCTATTGGAGCACCAATTTAGGTTTTTGTTTAATAAAACAAGTACTGAGCGAAAAGAAGTTTGTTAAAATATGACAGCTCTTACAGTTCAATGAAAATGTAAAATGATCCCAAAAGATAACCGCAACTACAACAAATTATTCAAAATTAGGACTATTATTGACAGCTTTTTGTCAAAATATTAATCTATTCCATTTGAAAAACAGGTACCACTCGACGAGCAAACATATGCCATGCATCCTATGAAGCAACATATGCCTGCATAAGTGGGGTATCAAAGTATTTATTCTAGCTAGTGGATCTGGCTTTGCATATAACTGAGGAGGATCTGGGAGCTACCAGAAATTTGGTTCAACGATTATGTAGAATATTTTCCATAAATCAAAATTATGTAGCGTATTTCGATAACTATTACACCAGCCTTCCTCTGATGTTATGCCCAGCAAAAAAGGGAACATTTTCTTTGGGTACAGTAAGAACGTTCAGAATTCCAAACTGCAAGCTCCGAAAAGAAAACGAATTCAAGAAAATGGTAAAGGGCAAATCTCAAGAATGTTTGCTACTACAATAGTGTTTTCTCATGCATTGCCTGGAAAGATAATAAAACTATTTGTCTACTATCTACATATACAGGAGCACTTCCAAAAACAACTTTGCACAGATTTGACAGAAAACAAAAAAAAACTGGTTGAGATCGAGTGCCCAAATGTAATATCTGAATATAATCGCCACATGGGGGGCGTCGATCTTTTGGATAGCCTTATTGGCAGGTAAAATATAAAAATTTGTTATATGTTATACATATGTTTATTTTATTACCTCCTTGACCAAATGCTAGTGAATGCTTAGTTATTTTCAAACAAATAGACAACAGCATGGCGAAACTACCAACTACCAACATAAGACTGATTTACGAGCAGGTCTAGTTTGTTGCTTATACAAAATAGGCGTCGATAATATTCCGAAAGACAAGCCTTCTTAAACTGAAAAAAAAATTGCAACTGAAAAAACATGTTCGGTAATGGCCTCATATTCCATCAAAAGATATACGGCTAGATGAGGCAAGCCATTGGGCAATATACAAAGAAATTTGCCACAAATGCAAGTACCCTTTGTGTAAATAATTTTCTCACATGCGATGTACATATTTTTGCTTAAACAAAAAAAAAATTGCTTTGTAAAATTTCATACTTTTTAGGACATCGCTTATAAAAGCATTAACTTACCATACACGTTAGAAGTAAACATTTTAACAAATAAATATATCATAGTTAATCAAGATTTTTGAATTATTTTTTCTTTACTTAAGCATATTTTTACAGACAAAAAATTTTTTTCATCGCTATTAAAAAATTATATAATGTGGATTAAATTAATTAATATTATGTAGTCGACTAAAAAATAATTCAAACATTTTTCTGAAACCGATCGGAAAAACTATGGCGATTGTTATTAAAAACAAATTTATAAAAATCTCACTTATTGGCGAAGATAGTGGTGGCTTATGTATTTGGTAATTTAAGTTGTAGCTACACTAGAAACGGTAACTATGTATGTAAGCCATCTAATTTTATTATTACCATGTTGATATACCTTCAGAAAATTATACAATTTTGATGTACAAAAACGTACTTGATTACAAAATCAATTCTTTGTTCTTGTCATTGATGTAATAATTTCAATTTTAAACTTTAAATAAAATGTTATATTAAAAGCAAAACTGTTTCGTATTTTGCAATACAAAATGTCACTGTATTTTAAGCATGCATGAAATACTAAACTCACTTTCAGTGCTGTACTATTTTAAAACTTTACCTCTAATATTTGAAAGTACAAATAAAGTATAGGTTTCTAATCTACAAAAATGTGTTTTACATCAATTTTCCTAGTGACAACAAGTAACAATATAGATTAAGTTGAACCACCTATATTGATTACTGATATATGCAGTTCAATAAAAAGAAAATTCTCAAATAGTGTAATAAAATAGTGATTACCTGAAGTGACTTGATAATGCTTTCTGTAAATTATCTACTTATATGCATTTTTTAAAACAATTTATTAAAATACTTTTGTCCAGATGAATGCTAGATCCTTCCTTTGGCTATTGTATAATGTTGTTGTCACAATTAATGCCTATTTGCTCAAATGTAGTTGGGTGACTCTAAAACCAACTGCTTGAGCCCCATTATATTTATAGAAGTATTTTATATGTATTTGAAAATAATTTCATTTGCTACTTATGCTAAATTTGCATTGTCTAGGCCACTATACTTTGGAATAACATTTTTATAGCCTTCTCTAACAAAAATACAAATTGTCAGAAATGTCATTGTCAAGGATGTCCTTGACCAAAATTTACCCTTATTTTTTCATTAACAGATATCCCATGGTGTGAATGTACCATTTAAATATTTAAAAACAATCCAAAAATAGCTAAGCAGTGATAGATAGCAGAGCACACAAAAATATTTATAAAGAGGCAAAAACTCGGGTATGCAGACCATGTTACAGAAGGTGCCGGTAAAACTTATTACAAGGCACTGAATAATTAGCTGAAGATAGGAAACAGCAAAGAGGTATACTTTGGTTTTAAAAAAACATCTTAAGGTAGATTGACAGTGAATATAGTGCAAATCTTGTTTCTAAAGTAAAAAGCTATTCTAGGACACCTATTACTCATAAAGCATTATAATAAGTATATGGTAGGCACAGATCAAACAGAATAGAATATTGCACATCAACAAATTAATTTATTGTGGAAAGAAACGATATTGGTCAATATTTACACAGTCGCTACATATTTCTGTCCAGAATTCTTAGTATCTCAAGGGAACGTGCAGGGAACACATGTTTTAACTAAACTTTAAACATACAATTGTAATCATCAATTTAGAATAGTTAAAAATCCACCATACAAAGGTCGGTCATCAACTAATACCAATATAAGTAGCACAATAGTTGCAAACTACGTGTGATTTGATGGAAGGGGACATCTGATACAACTGAAAACCGTAAAAATAATGCAAGATTGTGTATTAAAGGTTTTAAACGCTTTCATAAAAAATAAAACAATAGCTTTGTAAATTACATCCTAATAAACTAATATTTATTTAATGATATAATTTTTATAGCTTATACACTTAGCGTCACATATGAATACAGTCCTTACATACAAATCTAAGAAAAGTATCATTTTAAGTTCTTGAATATTAAGTGTTTAATCAGAGTGGTAAAAAATGTGTAACACGCCAATTTACGGAACGAAAAAAACGAAGAAAGATTCAGAAATTAGTGAACTAGTTCCAAAGAAGATCATACCAAAATTAAGAGTTTGTTGTGTTAAGTGAATTAACTCATGGGGAAGTATGGGTGACAAAATTTGCCTTGTTGGGCAGAGAACACATCCTCTCCAATGATTATTTTGGACAACTGCCCGCAATAAACAATATGTGTATTCCTGATCCTGAACATCTCTCACCTGATCCCGAACATTTCAAAAATCCTTTCTCCATCAGTAAGGTTTCTCCTTAGACCTATGAACTTATCGATCCTTCCGGTGCCAAGAGTATCTGTTATGTCAAAGACTTCAAATCTATACATCCCAACAATTCTGATATCCCTGGTCTCGCTTCGTTTTCCTTCTGACGACGCAAATGTAATGCGTCCCCTCCTTAGTACTCGCGTCCCAAATTCAAATGCTGACTCTGCCTTACTGTAATATTTAAATCTAAGATTTTGTGCTCGTTTCTAAATAATCCTTTAGTTTTGTTTGTTTGTTCTTTCGTTTTGCTTTTCGTACTCATCCTTGAGCGGGCCCAAATTATAATAGCCCACAGTATGGTCTATCTGTCGTAAGAGGTGACTAAAATAGTCCAATATACAACCACCATGCTCAAACACATAACCGTGCACACGTGCATGTGTGCATGTGCACGCACTCACCCACATGCACATGCATGCAGCACGTATGCATACTGCACACACTTTCTTTTCTTCATGTTTCTGTTTCTGAATTTTAATTTACTTCATTCCTTTTGTTACACATTTCTCTCCCGTTTCTTTGGCTGGTTTTTCTTACTGTCAGTTCTCACGCTAACTTTGTTTAATTTTCAATCATCTTCCTGCGATATGTGCTTTCTAGACCTTTCTTCTTTTCTTCGGAAACTATGACAGTCTACTTTTCTGTCTATTTAGCAATCATTTTCTTCGATGGTTCGTTTGATATAATTCTTCATTACCACAACTTGAAGTACATAAATTTTTTTATTCAGTGTACTTGACGTTCTCTAGCATACTTTGACGCTCGACAAGTTATTGCAGCGTTGGTTTTCATCCTTATTTCTTTTCTTACTTTTTGTTTTTTCGCGAGAAGCCAATTCTTTTCTTAAGTTTGAAAACTTTACTATTTCTTTATTAGAGATGTCTTACGGCGACTTTTGCATTGTTAATATCAATCCATCTTTGTCCTCGTTGATTGCTTCTCTAAACCTGGTCTCCTACTAATTCATGGTTCTAGTGTTGATTCCTTTTTACTATAGACAACCTGTTTTCGATACTCCTTACTAACGTAAAGTAGATGTTGTATGTTTAGCTGATGCAAGTTGCATCAATTGTATCCGTTTGAATCACTAACCATAATATTAAATTATTGTCATTGTTACTAACAGAATAAATCCTACCAGTTATTTAAAAAAGTGCGCTATCAATGTGTATACCAGGCAGATCAGTATAAAGGTTCGCCCACTGTTTTTTGTATAAGCCAATATTCTATATGTACGATTTGATACACGTGTAAATTCGAGAATGTTATTTAATTATATTTTGTACCAGAACAAGATAATGTGCATTTATAACTTGTGTTTGGTTATTTAGTACGACCTTTACAATTATGTCAATTTTGCTTAATTATTATTATTAACATGAGACTTCTATAAATAGTTTAATTTCAATCAAATGAGTAAACGCTTTATGGGGGTTTCATGATAAATACAAATATATTTAAATATATTGTTAGTGTCCTGTACGATAACCATGTGTACTTTAGGTTCCTATGTTGATTCGTTACAAGTTAAATATTTTTTATGCGTCCTTAAATGTGTTTGCGTCACATAATTGATTGTAACAGACACACAAAATTACTTATTTTAAATTTATTTGCCGTTCCGAATGGATCTGCACATTGAAGAAGTTCTAAATTATTGGAACGGGTGAAATGGCTGTCATGTTCCAGTGATCTAAAGAGCTAAACTACAGGTCCAACCAAAGCAATAGTCTTTGGTGAGGAATCAGACTAAGACAGGTCCCTGAAAGAGGGCAGAAGCTTTTTCAGTACTTAAAGTGGCAGAGACCATGTCGATATGGTATTCTAAGATACACTACTGCGATTTGGAAGGCAATGGAAACCACTACATTACCTCCCAAGTACACAGTGTACTTAAATTGTAAGTAACATGATGGCATTCTATGGGATAAAAGATTCCGGAGTTAAAATAGTCTCCCATTGGGATCTCCAAGAGGGGATTACTTCGGAGAATGTGATCAGAAAGTTTAAAGGAAGAGCAGGGAACATTTTGCGAGTGAGAGTGCGGAATGTCAAAAGTATGCAGCAAGTAGGTAGTAAGCTAGAGAACTTGAAAATTGAAATGGATGGATTAGTAGTAAAATAAGTAGGGGGATCAGCGAAATTCGCTAGCCAGAGGCGGGGGATTTTTGGAGCAGAGACTTTAGGGTAATTCATACAAGATCAGAGAAAAGACATTTAGGTGTGGGGATAGTTATGCGAAAAAAGATAAGACAACGTGTAGAAAACTACCTAATAAAGAACGAAAGAGTACTCATGGTTAGATTAGAATCTAAACTGGTAAATACAGTAATAATACAAGTATACATGCCCACCTCTAGCTGCAGTGAGGAAGAGGTAGAAGTGATCTACAAAGATATCAAAGACATGCTTAGATATGTAAAAGGACATGAAAATTTAATAATTACGGGGGATTTTAATACGGTGGTAGGTGAGGGTAGGGAAGGAGCGGTAGTAGGTTTATTTGGTTTCATCATTAGGTCTTCAGTCCTTGAACTGGTTAGATGCATACCCTCATTGTTTCCTATTCTGAACTAACCTACACATTTCCCTGAAATTTGCAGTCTGCATCTATCACTATCTGATCTAGACCTACATCTACTTCCTTTTTCCTATCTCTGTTTGAAATATATCCCATACTATTCCCCAAAAATGCCCTCCTATTTCGCATATTTTTTTCCACAGATATCCTTCTTCCCCTACTATTTCTATAACCTATTTGTTATTAACTTTGTCTGTCCATGATATCATCCTCGTACATCTGAAGTACAACATTCCAAAAAACTGCTACCGTTTTTCTGTCTTTTCCTATTGCCTATATTTCATAGGCATACTGTGCTGTGATCCACGCATATGCTTTCAACAATTTTTCCTCTTGTTTCTATGCTTGTTGTCTTTCATCATAGGCACTGTTCTTTCTTGTGAGATGCAGTTCGGTTTCCTTCTATTGTTTTACAATTGTATACCCTATTTCTCCGACATTCAGTGGTTTAGGCAAAATGCCTAGACGTCTCGTATGTACTTGCTACAATGCTGTAAGTGATTGTAATCGGTATATCTGTTATAAATTTTATTAGGGTACCACCGAAAAACGGATTTTCCAATACCTCACAATTTGAGGATTCATTTTTGTTAATAAGTTAATACAATCATGAAATCAGTTTGGTTGCACTTTAAACTAATAATGAAATTATATATTAAAATCTCGATAAAGATTATATTATTATTATTTGCATCTCTTCTTAGTTTTTGTTGTAACATTTCTTGAATTTCGTGTTGCTAATGTAAGGTAGCTTTACATTTGATTTTCATTGCTCCACCCAAGGTACTGCATATTGCTTGTTGTCTTGAGGGATTTCCTAATTATTTTGTCGTTGACAGAGGTTCATTTTCATCGACAATACATGTTGCACTTTGTTCATCTTCGGAAGAACATGAATCCATGTTTTAAATGTTTCACGTACATCCGAAAAATTTTATATTACATTTTCCCACTCAGAATCGGACATCTCCACGTATAGCCCTAATTCTACTTTTGAAAATTGGATTCATTATAGTTTTTATTTGTAATGTTTTCATACTCGTTCCGCTACCCAGCTTCAAATTTGTTAGTACTTTGTTGCCACGAATTACTTAGAATGTCTAAGTCGTATTCAATGTGTAGAACGACAACCATTACCACAAAAGCAATAGTTGATAATGCACGCTTCACAGAAGTGATTACAAGCGAAAAGTAAAAATTACTTGTTTTGTATAAGGCTGGCTTGTATAAAGTACAACAAATTTGTAGTGAATTTAAATTTTTCTTAAATAAAGTATTGATGTTCAAAGAGCCAGTTAGTTAATTATTTTGCAGCATTTCACGCAGTCATCCAATTTCTTAGCTAATCAACTAGTTTACAGTGCCTAGACGGTATAGCAGTTTCAGAAGGGTAATGACCAGCAGCAACACTCGTTGGAAATCATAATTGTCCATCAGAGCTTCATTTAACCTCCAAATATCTACAATGGTAAGTTTATCTTTATGTGCTATATTTACTGTGTTAGGGCTTGTGCTTTGCATAAAGCAATAATAGCAACTAAACATACACATCAAACAACCTCATCGAACTGACCTAGATAATAAATCAAGTACTCATAGAATGTAAAAAATGGTACTGTGAGATAACTCGTTCTGGGCATAAGCAATAATACTTCCTTCATGAATGCCAATTAGGAGATAACCTGTAGTGTTTTTAATACTATCTAAATAGAAATGAATGTTATAGGTTGGTGACCTGAGTAGAACTCTGCGAATTGGCTATAACAGCCAACATGTTAAGCATCGATGAACAATGCAAAAATTAAAAAACATGCACTAACAAATTAAGAGTTTCTAACCCATGTTCTAAATAATTTGAATAGCTGCTGAGAGTGTATGCATTTTAAAAATCGTTACAACCACATCTGTAATACTGAAGATTTTGTCAGTTGGAGAGTTTAGAAGGCATTTACTTTTACTGTAAGAAGTTTATACTTCATAAAAGCCAAGTTTGTATACTAGCCAGGAATACTTTATAGATGCATTGAATGAAACTACAATGTTTATTTATTATATTGTATAATAACAGTTATAGAAGAATTTTGTTGCAAATGTTGTAATATATGCTACCTACTTTATATTGTTCGAATTTTTAGTTAACCTAATAAGTGAAATAGCACTTACTGAAGCAAAAATTTTAATAAATTCGCACTAACAAATAAATACTCTGTTCTTAAGTAAGTAGTAATGAATAATTTAGTTTGGCATTGGAAAAGTAACTTGAGCATAGTGAATGAAAATTAATGTAAATTGTTGGTTGTTTTGAAAAGAGAAAAGCTGTTACTGCAGCTCGTCAGACTGGCGCACTTCTTGCTCCAAAACAACCAACAAAGTTTTTGAATTACACACAAACCATGGTGTATTAATAAGTACAACTAACTATCAGTGCCTTTTAGAAGTCTCACACATGATAGAATAGATGGCATTGCCAGACAAAATTTTAATAACTAGTCAAAAGACAAAATTAAAATAAATATTGTAGGCTATTATTTAAATTTCCCATCAAGCACCAACGGTAAGCTATTATTTAGTTCCCGCCAGGCACCTACCTTATGATTGGCTCTTGTGACAAGTGGGAGCTGAAGAGGGACTGCGCACGCAACCAGTATGATTATTACTAAGAATGTCCAGTGATCGAAAGCAACCGTTTTATGCTCGTCACCAATACTTATTTTTATTTTGTTTATTATTCGGTTATTAAATCTTACAATTAGTACTTTAGTTTTATTTATTCTGCCGCTCGATCCACCCTACAGATTAAACAAATGACCGATTACCTACTTCATATTAATTTCGTTTACTATGCGCGAATTACTTTTCCAATGCCACACAATATTATTCATTGCTATCTAGCTGGAAACGTATTAGTGACCAACTTCCTCATTTAGCGTTGTGAGTAGTACTTTTTTAGAGGATTCACATTAAGTAGGTAATCGGTCATTTGTTTATTTTCAGTAAAGTAAGTAATACAAATAGTTATGATCAATAGTGTATGCATTTTGCAAACAGCGTAATTGTATCTTCAATACTGAAGATTTGTTTAGTGAGGTGAGAAATTTAAAAGACATTAATTTGTAATGCATTCATGTTATCGCACACATGGCTTTTACTATAAAAATATGTAATTTTTACAAATCAAGTTTGCATACAAATCCCAGATGCGAGGAATAATCGTATAACTTTATTATAAAATCCATTCGTGCTTCACTATTGAGGTAAGTTCATGAAGATATTCTTGAGCGGGAGATAAGGTAAGTAACGTATATGTTAAGTAGCCTGACTCATTCCTTCCACGCATGGTAATTTATAAATATTCTCTTTCAACTGTTATTTATCATATGAATGTATAGGCCTTTAACCTAAATTATTTAAACATTTATCCCATGTTTATAATTAAAATCAATGCTTACATGGTAATAACAGAAGCTGCAGCTTGGACGAAAGCCAATTCAATGCAGGTAATTTCATTTTGTTTTAATATAGAACTGTAATAGCGACCGACTCTGATCCTATGACGAAATTACATTATTATTTATGCCACGTTGTAAACAAACCAGAACGCCTGTCAAAATTAAAATAATTAAATGAAATGAATAACATAATAAAATAATAACTACAAAAATTTGACAGATAGACATCAGAGCACGTTCGTACCCTCCTATTCAGAGGGTATTCAAAGTATGTTCCAGAGTACATACATACTTTTACTTATGAATGCCTTAAAATGACATACCCAAGAGTATAATGTTTTTTTATGAATGGTCAAAAGTATACTCTATAAATTAGTTATATTCATTGGAAATTAATAAAATTATAAATTATATATTCATTGTTACTGCTTTTGGATGCGCAAAATTTTCGTTTGGTTTTAGGAATATGGGATTTTCCTTTTAACCCAAAGAGGAAACACTTTTTCCCATCATTAATTTAATTAGGTTACTACTTGTAAAGTTTGTGGTTTCTGAGTTCATACAAACCAAGGTCAAAACCTATAATTTATCCATGTATTCTTCCAAAACTCGCACTTTCACATACTTTGAGGAATGTGTGGTAATCGTTTAACCAAAGAAAATCGTTTTATGGTGATGGGGACAACGACGAATTCATATCAACATATTAAACATGAGTGCATATTTATTGCAGTGATGCGTACCCGTGAATCCTTTTACTTACCTTTCCTTAATTAACTTTCAATTATCTTAATATCGCCTGTTCTCTGAAGATGTAGGTTCAACAGTTCACTTCACTACAAGAATTTGGACAAATGAACCCCACGAAACCCTGCTCCATATTTAGACGTCGGCGAAGGCATACCTTAACTACAACTATCAATCAAGGTGTCTTTTACTTATTTTTTAAATGCTTTTTTTTGTATGTTATTATGTGCCGAAAATCAGCATGTAAACATTTCTAATTTTAGTTTTAAATTTGTAAGTGAATTCGCGCCAATAATTTAAAAATAGACTTGTGCGTGCATTTCCGTCACTTTAGACAGTTGCGTCGGCACCCGAGAATGCGCAGACGCGAAGTGGGGAAGTAAGTGGGGATTTCCGTCACGTCATGGACTAATCATCGAGACACCGAAGAGTGTGGTTATCTGTGCCTCTTATCTTGTCTTTTTTTCTTTTGGGTGATGTAGGTTTCCTTTTAACTCTACCTGATATCGTTCCTTCTACCTGTATTCCTTTCGTATCTCTACAACAAGAAGAGAGAAGACAACCTAATTTGGTATCAACGAGGGCAAAGGACGACCCACGCCCACAACGCCCAACTGCCGCCAAAATAGTTGCAATGTAGTGAAGAGCACCACAGTTTACGTGAGTACATTTGTCTTTTCCTATAATCGCAATAAACATTTTTTGCATGTGATAATAATTTGAAGTATAAATATGGTGTAATACCTTATTGCGTAACATCATGCACGTATTTATTATGTTACCAACTGCCGTAGTGGCTCTTATACATTACGCGTTGGGACTTGAAAAGTATACTGTAGAGTATAGAACATCCAGAGTATAACAATGTAAATCTTTAACCGTTTAACAGCAATAATTTGTGGCCCACTTTGGGGTGTAATAAAATACACCTGGGTATTAAAAGTTATAGTTCTCAAACAAAAAGCATAAGTATTTTACTTTAAGGACAACTCAATGTCATCATGCACACAAAACAAAAATCAGGGATCTATTCTTGACCTTGTTCTTTGTAGCATACATACTTCTGACCTATCAAATAAGATTCAAGAAGGGACAATTTAATTGTATGCAGATGATATACAGTACTTATATTCTATGCACAAGAAGAAAAAGATACAGCTTTCAAAAATTAACATGAAAATTGCTAATATAGTGACCTGATCTAACAATTAATCCAACAAAAATACAAATAATAGTGTTTGGGTTCAAAGCAGCAGCACAAAACAAAAATATATGGCCAATTTATAGTAGGTGGCAACAACATGCCGTTTTCAAGTGGCAATAGTCTTGGCTTATACCTGGATGTGCAACTTTCATTCGATGAGCATTATAGAACAAAATAATGACATGCCTTCATAAAACTAAAACAAATGCATCAATTGAGTGTTGTTCTAACAAGACAAACAAAAATTATCATTACCGATTCTTTAATTTTCTCATTATTTAATTATTACAGTACTGTATATTCACCATTTCTAATTAATAAACAGAAAACAATGATACAGAAAATACAGAATTGCTGCGCACGCTACTGTTTTGGATTACCAAGTATTGAACATACCAGTTAATATACCAAAACGATGGGTTGGAAAAGAATGGATGAAAGATTTGACCAGCATTTAATGTGTTTTGTCAACAGCGTCTGTAAGACTGGAATACCAGAATATCTTTACAAAATGTTAAAACTACGTAGTGAAGTACATGAGAGACAAATGCAATTTCATCATAAACGAGACATTCCACCACACTTTACTACAATATTGCAATATGGATTCTCATATATAGCTTCGAATATCATTAACAGAATAGTAGATAGCATGACATAGTCAATCCTAGAGAACAAGCTATAATAAACAACAGATATACAAGTTCCTTAACTAAAGCAAACATTATTCACCATTATAATCTTATGGTTGCTGATAAATAATGCATATATATTGCTGTATTACCGCTATATTATCGAGCTCTAACTTTGGTTCGATATCTTTATTTGCTATGATATTTAAATTATATTTAATGCTGTAATATAAAATTATTGTACCACCATTTTAACATTCACTATTAAATGTAGTTATTTCCTCCTGCAGCTGTTTTCTTAATATCACTATCAAACTGGACGTTATCTTTAAACAACTCTTTAACAACCGATGACAAAATTCAATATGTTACCGCCTTGCGGGTTATCTCTCCTATTTAATTTATGACTCCTCCTTTCTAAAATTTAATCTTTGACCTCGGCTAGCATTTATTTGCAATTATTAAATTCAGTAAATTTAGATTTTATATAATGAAACTAATATGTTATATACAGCTTTTGAAATTATTTATAATACCTTTCTTATAAATTTCATTTATTTACAACCATCTAATTGGTACTCAAAAATCCCCAAAGTCACCAAAGAACATTTATTACCTTTAGGAACGAAGTGTGGAATATTCCAAACCCGTTTTTTTTTACTCATTCATATAGTATGCAACCTTTCTTGTCGACTTGTTTACAAACCTATAGTAATTTAGCAAATTCAATTTAAAATAAAATGATAATCCATATAGAAAAACAAATATCTTATAACTAAAAATCTCTGACCTGGTTTTATCTTTTCACATCGACGCTCCTACCAAAATTGATCTTACCCAATTCTGCATTCCATTCAAATTGTTACACTATTGATCAGCACCATTAAATTACATCCCCAATTTATTCCAATTCTTAAACTTTCATCCTTCTTGCCCCAGACTTAAAATTGCAGCTCGTTTCACCCCTGTACTTCAAGATTATTATTATTCTTCTTTTTCCCTTGACATTTAAATTGCATTACTGTATTTTTCTTAACATCAGACCTCTAATTTGTATTTTATTTTCCCCAGACATCAGAATCAGAACCAGAAATCGAACTAGAACTTCAGAACCAGAACTAGAATTTGCACTTGAACTTGAACATCCGAATTTGAACTAGAAGCCGTTTAAACGGCTATTATAATCATATTTTCACTTATTTAATTTTCACTCTTATACATATCGCGTACTATTCTGTTTCATGGCAATGCACTTGGCCTTCATTGAGTTTCAAACTGACTTTCTTACCACGGTGCTTGCTAATATCATTTCGAATTCCCACTCCATTCATGGGTGTGATCTAGAACTTGTCGTTGTCCCGGACCAATCAAATAATTCTATTACGAGCTGTTTCTGATGCAATGCTCGACATTTTCCCATAATCACAACCTTCCTGCAGCTGTCTTCGATTGTCAACATATTGTGTTTTGATAGATTCCTTGCTTTCCTATCAACAACTGATGCAACTCGACTTTATATTTCCATGTTTACATATGTTTGACGCAATTTTAATCATTTCACTTATCACATGGTTAGATCTTTGTATGCATTTATATTAACTACCTGAAACTTTATTTCTATATCCGTATTACTTTAATTGTCTGGAACTCTTTTTCTTAATGCGTGTCTAATTACACTTTATCATTTATTACGCGCGCTTCCACTGAAAAATCTCCTTATTTGTTTTACCTAAATTAACTAAACTTTATCTACAGGGTATTTAATATTTACTATCTACTTTAATACACATACTTCTCATTCCTACGCCAACCATGCGTCTTCCTATGTTTACTCTGCGTCGCCCAAAACTATTTCTACTCTATGTACAGGGTGTTGACTACTTACTATGTACAAACTACGTCTCTTCCTTAATTGTTTCCTAAATAAGTGTAGTTTTCTGCTGACTATCCTAATTACTCATTCTCGAACTATCTTTCCTATAACGTGCACCCTTAAGCAACCCCTTATCACAGCATATTTCCCCCAAATTAAAATATAAAATTTCATACTAATGTCCTTTTTGGCGCCCAACGTGAACTTAAACTCACCTTGGTGTGAAATTCTTATATTTTTATTTCGACTCTGAAATCTAATTCTTTTCCATTATGAAACTCATATTTACATTCTATCTATCTCATGCCTATGTCCTATTATACTATACTATTTATACCTATACCTATTCTTATATTCAAATCCTATTCTATTTTTCTATGTATACCTATTCATAATTTATTTTACATTTCCTTTTCTCTATTCATCTATCTTTGCATGGGTCAATTAAGCTTATTTATTCCTAGCCTCCCCCTTTCTATTCTTAAATCTTGGTCCTTTTAACCTATATTTCCCAATCATATTTTCATCTATAACTATGCCCTTCGCGCTGATTTGATATCCCATAAATTTAACTTTATCTTGAAAGAATTCGCACTTATTTACATTTAACCTTAAACCTGCTATATTCAATTCTAATAATATTCTTTCTAAATGAACAAAGTGTTGCTCCACACTATCACTAAATATTAACACGTCATCCACGTAGTGGATACAAAATTCCTCATACGGTCCCAAAATATTCTGCATCGCCTTCACCAATGCATCCGTACTCGAGGACAAACCCAACGGGACCACCCTAAATTGATATATTCTTCCTTCTACAGAAAAACCGGTATACTTCCTTGATTCTCGCTCTAATGGAATCAAACAAAATGAACTTTTTAAATATAATCTACTATAAATTTTCCTATTATCTATTTTCCCTAATATTCTATCTATCTTTGGTGGACAATTATATTGCGGCTTCATTCGCTTATTAATCTCACTTGTATCTATACATAACTTAATACTATTATCCCTTTTATTTACGACGACTACTAATGAATTCACAAAATTCGTACTGGAGCTCTCTATAATACCTTCACGTAACATTTCCTCAATTTTTTCCTTCACTCTATTTCCATATACTACTGGAATATGATATATTTTACTGTTAAACGGTTCCTTATTTATTATTTCTAACTTGTGGACATAACCCTTGGCAATTCTCGACTTCGACCCAATTAATTCTGAATGCTTATTCAATAATATATTCACCCTATTTCTCAAATCATCTGGACACTTAATATCTTCATTTTCATTACCCCCATTATTTATCTCATCACTAAACTGATTAATATTCACGCAGTCGTCTTCTATTACTATATTCCCCTCTTCATACCATTTAATATATTTCCCATTACACTCAATCTCTTTGCATTCCGCATTTATCTTCAACCCCAACTTATCTATCATATTCTTCCCAAAATATAACATCTATCTTCAGTCCAGGTACTACCATAAACTCATTTTCCCATATTTTATCCCCCATTTCACATCTCAGAATTACCATTTCATTTATCACACTAAATCTCTTATTATTTGGTGCCACTAAATTACACCTCGCTATAGCTATCGCTTTATCCCCCAATTTTTCTCGTTTAACAAACTCTTCCGCAACAAGTGATGCTTCTGCTCCAGTATCAATTAACACTTTAACTATTCTATCCTTTAAATTAATTATTGGTAATAAGTTTCTTTCAAATCTTCCTAATTCATTATCCATTTCATATTTAATAAACTCGCGCTGATGCTCATATCCGTTAATTCTTATAATTTTCTTTGGTTCGTCCGTACTCAAAAATCCTGATTTCGCGTCGAAGGTCCTGCCTGATTCATTATTCCTGTATCTGTGTGATTCGTATTCCCTATTTCTATACTATTAATATCCCTTGCTTGTGTCCGTCGATCATTATTTTCCCGTCTATTTATTCCTCTATTATTATAATTTCCCTCATGATTCGTTCTGTGCATTCGTTGCCTTGGTATCTGACCAGTATCCCTGTTTTGCCTAAAATCATTATTAAAGTTGCCATAGTTCCCCCCATTAAAATTTCTTCCGCGATCATAATTGTAACTGTTCCTTCTATAATTATTCCGAGTCTCCGTATTCCTTATAAAATTATGCGTCGATCCTAACATTATTTTCAATTTCATAATCATTTTCCAAATCATCATATCTCTGCAAATAATCAATAAACGTATCTCTATCCACTATATTCTGCGTCGTTATGTATCGCTTTACTTCAGCGTTAAAATGTTATTGTTCTGAATTCCGTTTCACAATTTGCTTCCATTTCTCCTAATTTAATATTTAAATTCGTGATTTTATTGTCGGACTCGCTTTCGTATTCTTCGCGTTTGGTTTTGATTAAAGAAATATTATCCCATAAACCGACTATCTCCTCAGAAATTCTCCCAATTTTTACATTCATTTGTGCTTTTATCTCCGCGATAGTGTGATTCGTCTCTTGCAAACCATTACCAAGAATTTTAATTTCCGTCTCCAATTTCTCGTGGTATTCCTCCATTTTTGATTTAACTGTATTTATGGCTTGTTCACTCTTATCCATCTTGTCATTTAAAGCCATCAAAATATCCAACATTTTGGTTTCTTGGGAAATTCGCCTTTCTTCACTCAAACTGGTTTCCTGAATTATTACGCTCTCCTGGGATCCTATCTCTACTCCTTGTTGCCTTAAAGCTTCCCGTGTTTCCCGTATTCTCTTGTCCATTATTATAATTTTACTCTAAACTTTTAAATTCTAAATAAATCTACTTAACTTTAAATATTGTACAAATTTCACTATTTTCCTTTAATTGAAACTTTTCAAATCCCGGTTTAGTTTAATTAATTTATCTGAATCTATAATCGTATTTTAAAATTTATTTTAATTTAATTCACGCCTCTTAATCTCAAGTTATTTTATTGTGGTTTAGTTCGAGCCCCCACTTGGGTCGACATTTTTATATGCTGTATTACCGCTATATTATCGAGCTCTAACTTTGGTTCGATATCTTTATTTGCTATGATATTTAAATTATATTTAATGCTGTAATATAAAATTATTGTACCACCATTTTAACATTCACTATTAAATGTAGTTATTTCCTCCTCCAGCTGTTTTCTTAATATCACTATCAAACTGGACGTTATCTTTAAACAACTCTTTAACAACCAATGACAAAATTCAATATGTTACCGCCTTGCGGGTTATCTCTCCTATTTAATTTATGACTCCTCCTTTCTACTATTTAATCTTTGACCTTGGCTAGCATTTATTTGCAATTATTAAATTCAGTAAATTTAGATTTTATATAATGAAACTAATATGTTATATACAGCTTTTGAAATTATTTATAATACCTTTGTTATAAATTTCATTTATTTACAACCATCTAATTGGTACTCAAAAATCCCCAAAGTCACCAAAGAACATTTATTACCTTTAGGAACGAAGTGTGGAATATTCCAAACCCGTTTTTTTTTACTCATTCATATAGTATGCAACCTTTCTTGTTGACTTGTTTACAAACCTATAGTAATTTAGCAAATTCAATTTAAAATAAAATGATAATCCATATAGAAAAACAAATATCTTATAACTAAAAATCTCTGACCTGGTTTTATCTTTTCACATCGACGCTCCTACCAAAATTGATCTTCCCCCAATTCTGCATTCCATTCAAATTGTTACACTATTGATCAGCACCATTAAATTACATCCCCAATTTATTCCAATTCTTAAACTTTCATCCTTCTTGCCCCAGACTTAAAATTGCAGCTCGTTTCACCCCTGTACTTCAAGATTATTATTATTCTTCTTTTTCCCTTGACATTTAAATTGCATTACTGTATTTTTCTTAACATCAGACCTCTAATTTGTATTTTATTTTCCCCAGACATCAGAATCAGAACCAGAAATCGAACTAGAACTTCAGAACCAGAACTAGAATTTGCACTTGAACTTGAACATCCGAATTTGAACTAGAAGCCGTTTAAACGGCTATTATAATCATATTTTCACTTATTTAATTTTCACTCTTATACATATCGCGTACTATTCTGTTTCATGGCAATGCACTTCGGCCTTCATTGAGTTTCAAACTGACTTTCTTACCACGGTGCTTGCTAATATCATTTCGAATTCCCACTCCATTCATGGGTGTGATCTAGAACTTGTCGTTGTCCCGGACCAATCAAATAATTCTATTACGAGCTGTTTCTGATGCAATGCTCGACATTTTCCCATAATCACAACCTGCCTGCAGCTGTCTTCGATTGTCAACATATTGTGTTTTGATAGATTCCTTGCTTTCCTATCAACAACTGATGCAACTCGACTTTATATTTCCATGTTTACATATGTTTGACGCAATTTTAATCATTTCACTTATCACATGGTTAGATCTTTGTATGCATTTATATTAACTACCTGAAACTTTATTTCTATATCCGTATTACTTTAATTGTCTGGAACTCTTTTTCTTAATGCGTGTCTAATTACACTTTATCATTTATTACGCGCGCTTCCACTGAAAAATCTCCTTATTTGTTTTACCTAAATTAACTAAACTTTATCTACAGGGTATTTAATATTTACTATCTACTTTAATACACATACTTCTCATTCCTACGCCAACCATGCGTCTTCCTATTTCTACTCTATGTACAGGGTGTTGACTACTTACTATGTACAAACTACGTCTCTTCCTTAATTGTTTCCTAAATAAGTGTAGTTTTCTGCTGACTATCCTAATTACTCATTCTCGAACTATCTTTCCTATAACGTGCACCCTTAAGCAACCCCTTATCACAGCAATATATATATATATATATATATATATATATATATATATATATATATAGACACATAGTGGGTAATATGATTTTATTTCATTTGTCTGTAAATAAAACAAATAAATAATAAATAAATAATTCAAATTGTTGGTGAGGTTATTTGAGATAAACCTAGTTTTTTCAGCAAATCAATCATTCAACCAAGCTTTTATCATCAAATGCATGATTATTTGGCCATGTACGAATAATAATCAGATAAAAAATATTTAAATAGTAACTTACCACAACTTTTCGTATCTTATCCGGCGAAGAATCATCAGTAAAAAAAATGTCTCTCTTTTCTGTTGAACTGCTGTTTGCAATACTGCTAAGAATACTAGCACTTAATTCAGGTATTATAACAGATAAATTAGCAGCTGGGATAATCGAACTATCGAGTATTGGTATTGTTACAGGCGTTGGAGCTCTCGAACTATTTCTACGTTTTTTAGCCGTTTTTAATTCCCTGATAACCTCCGTTTTAGGAGGATCGACTATTTCTAATTCGGTTTTTATGTCTTTAACACCTTTAACTTCAATAGAAGTTGGCGATTCACCACTAACATTTAAAACTGTACTATTGTCTTCCACTTTTACACTTTTCACACTTTTTGATTTGTCTTTGTCACCTTTTGAAGTACCAGAACTGTTACCGTTGCTGCTACTGCCAAGTTTCTGCTGAGGAGTTGAGCTTGTACTTGTTTTGGAACCAGATACCTGTTTAGCTAAACTAGCTGAATTTGTTTTGGAATTTGACGATTTACTTCGTTTATTCGCCACGGTTGCTGTCTGGGATGCGACTTTTGAATTGGTAGAATTACTTGGGGAACTGACAATTTCCTTGTCAGAATGTGTTGAATCTGTATCACTGTTTAGTGAAGCTGGCTTATATGGAGGTATTGTTTTAACGTTGCCACCTTTTTTCTGTAATAGATGCAGTTATTATTAAAATAAATGTCTTTAATAATATACCAATTTACTATAGTGATGCTGGCAATAACCACAGTACTTGACGTTGTCTAAATAATTTCCAGCTTCTTCACAAAGCAATCCAAGGGCTTGAGCACAAGTCACATGAAACTGTTGCTTACACCCAGATTTGTTACACTGCATACAGGCTCCAATTGAAGCATTCGCTGGCTTACTTTGTTCTTCACAAATATAGCAAACCTGTAAATAACTACATTAAGTGATCGATATTATTGTTAAGAATTGTTCACATAATATCCTGTAGTTAGTAACGAACTCAATCTTACACCAATATTGCATAACAGGGAGTGTATTTTTCATCTACATCATCATTTTTCTTTGCATTTAATGTGACTGACAAACTTTTGGCTGAAATCAGTAACTCAATTATCTAAAAACCTTTCAGTAGGAACTGTTAATGTATTCACTGACAAAATTTTCAATGAAATTGCAAAATAAATTTTTATTTATGTAGTCATGTGCATTTTCTATAAAGAAAATTTTTGGTAAACTCGATAGTGTTAATGTCCTTTTAAGCAAGAATGTGCAGACAGAAAATCATAAGTAACAGCATAAAACGTTTTACTTAATTATCATTGAACAAGTATTAATATTTTGTGATGTTAACAAATATTTTTTATTCTATTAAAATACAAAACAATGAACAGTGGTAAAAAACAAAGTGCCTGTTTTGAATGTCAATGACAAAAAAATATACAAGGGATACTAAATTAATAATTTAATGAATCAAAGAAGAATATGAGTTCAGTTGTGATAAAGACAATGATAATGGTAATAGCTATGAATATAGCGTCACCTTAAGAACGAAACAGACATCTGAAGAATGCATATTCTACTTTTTCATTCAGTTACTACTGTTATGAACTATTAGACACCCTGTCAAAACACGCAAGTTGCACAACTGAAGTGTATTCTACAGAAGTCTAGAACATTCGAGCACACACCAGACTATGAATCATCTCGTTAATTTTAGGGTATATATAAGTGTACATCGGTTAGTCTATATCCAAATGTTGTATATAAATCATATCGTTTATAGTTAGTTGGTCATTAAGTTTTGAAAGTCCTATAATATATATAAATTTGTGTTATGTGAACGTGCATATTATACCACCACCTTGTACAAAAGACAAAAGAGTAATAAATAAATTATAGTAGTGTTAGTGTTGTTAAGAAGACATGGTTAAGGATTTAGTTTAAGAAGATATTAGTGCTTGTAAATAGCATTAGTGTGATAGTGCTTCATTGTTAATTGGACTGAAAACATCTATAAATAAGGTATTACTGTTCATTAAACTTGTGAATAGTGAATAATAAAGACTTTTGTTATTACTTGACCTAAATTGGTAAGCACGTTAACAGTAGCCCGCTGCACTACGTTAATAAAATACACCTAGAGTTGGTTGTTACTGCAATCAAGTGGCCATGAATTAAAAACTATTCTCTCATGCCTTATTGGTGGACTCGATTAGCTCTGTCAAAAAACTAAGGAGAGGTAGATATAGTATATTCATTGATAGTTTCGTAAATAGACAAAATATGCAGACATCTTGTGCCCTAATTTAGGAGTTTATTATCATCGTGAAGCTGACTATAGTACTATACTCTCGGTAGAAATGCAACATATGCTTGCTTGCATTGATTGTGGAGGAATGTACACCCACTATGTATGTTGTTCATAAAGTCGATTTTGTGAGTTACACTGAATGTGGGTTATTGTTCGTTTACATCAAAACTTGAATATCATAGGAAAGAGCTGAATGTTGCATTAAGCTAGCTATTTTAGCATCTAATAATGATGGTAAGTTTATATATAATTTAAAGTAATACAGAAAATTCTATATATTACATAAAAAAGAGTACATATAAACTTTTTGATAATGCCCAACAATTTTTAATTTATTAAGCAATTGTGCAATACTCATGTATTTGAAATTACACTTTTGTTTTGAAATGACTTCTTGTATTGTATATTATTATTTAAATTAACTATCCTGTGGATTACAGGAATTTATTTTAAATGAAGAATTTTCCAGAATATTAGGAATATAAAAGGATGGGTCATCCGTATTTAGAACTACGTAAATATCTAATTAATAAATGAAAAATTTATTCCAAGAAGCGATCGGAACACGAAAAAACCCACAAAATCACCGATAAAAATTGATTGTCTTTCGACACCACAATAATTGTATTACGAAACAAAGACGAAACCAGGCACGTCATTAATAAGTGGAAGAATTACAAGGTAATAAACGCCACAATTTTAGACGCTAATGAGTTTTTCTAGAAATCTTGCATCATAATCTTCCATACTATTCTATTACATTCTGGAAACATAATTTGTATACATAAGGAAGTTGATATTTGAAGTATTCAGTAAACACACTGTAATTTAATAATTACGATGGTACAATGAACATAGAAGATATGTTTTAAATGCAAATTACATAAAAAATGGAATTTATTAATTACAACAAAGAGGGAAAATTCTTCAATATAACGCTATTTTAAACATTTTATTAAATAATCGAAAGGAAGGTTTAACCAAAAATGTAATTTGGTAACTGCTGTTTGAAACGAGGATTTTAAATATGGAAAATCTTGTAAGCTGATTTGAAGTCAATTTAAATAAGAAGATATTTAATTACAAAGAGCGAATTTGTAGATTCTGCAAGTATTACTTTTAGATTTATTTTTAACTGATATTGAAGTATTTGTATTTAATTTAAGGAGAATAATAAGTGATCATACAATATTTTTTTGCGAGGATTTTTACAAGGAAAGTTTGTGTTCAGTTTAAAATACTCTGACCTTTTAATAGATTATCTGCCCAGGATCGTTTGGCCAAAAAAAAACCTTACAAGCGTAGGAATAAACAAAGTCAGGTAAAACATCCATAAAAGAAGAAAATTAGTTCTGTAAATTTAAAATAAGGCGGGAAACTTTTTTTCTTTATAAGTATTTCTTAGAAATTATTTTGTTCGAAAGAAATGATGTAAATGTTCTATATGCTTTTGTATGAGAAAAAATATTTCATACTGTATAAATGCTTTACGATATTGCGGCTTGATTTCATTTTGAAAACTCCGTCAATTCCGTTGAGCTAGCCAGGCAAAGTTAGAAAGGAAAGTAAGTCAACAATTTCAAGTTTTACAATTTGCTGTATCATTTTCATAGCACCCTTTCAACGGCGCCTCAACGTGTGGCCCTTTTCACAGCACTCCTTTAGTGACGCTCTCAACAAGGCCTCGTCACAGCACTCTTCTAGTGGCTCCACAACGTGCGGCTTTACCACATCACCCTTTTAGCGGCATCCCAACCTGTGGCTAGATTAATTCGTCTGTAAGTTAGAGTTTCTTGCCTCGTAGGATATGTTTTTGGAGTTGTTTTTTTTTTGTCATATCCGATTAATTTTCCAGTATGACTGACAGAATGAAAGAGCTTCGTGAAAGTTTAAGAGCTGAGAGAGTAGAAATTGCTTCTCAGAAAAGCGTTTATGTGGAAGAAGCAAAAAAAGAGAATTCAGGGGCCAAGGGTGTAGGAGAGACCCAGGAATCAAAAATGATAACCCTTTTATTGAGCCTAAATCAAAGTATGCAGGATCAAAAAGCAAAGGTGAAAGGAATGAAAAAAGTATGCAGGAACAAAAAGAAAATATCAAAGAAATGAGCGAAAAGAATGAGAAAAACATGAAAGAAATGAGTGAAAAGAATGAGAAAGACATGAAAAAATGGATGAGAAATGTATCAAATGGGTGACAAATTAGATAAAAATACTCAGGAGTTACAAGCAGAATTTAGAGAGAACATTGTAAAATTGAAAGTTTAAGATTAGAAAGTGAGAAGAATGAAAGGACATTTAAAGAGATTAGTAAAAGAATAACTTTGGGTTTAGAGGAAACTAACAAGACCATCCAAGAAACAAAATTTGAAATTAGAGGAAAAGTAGTACAAATTTTACATGATATGGTTGATGCTAAAGAAGAAATAGTTCAAATAAAGGCAAATCAGGGAGCAATTGAAAGAAACTAATGGGAAAATTAAAATTTTAGATCAAAATGTAAATAAAATAGAGGGAAGCTACCAAGCGGGTTTTAAAACATTCAGAAATGATTTGGGAAATCTTAAAACAGACTTAGGGAATAAGTTTGTAAATTTAGAAGACAGGGTTAAAAATATTCATGTTGGGGAACCGATGAGATGGAGTCCAACCAGTGTTCCGCTGGAACAGCACTCAAAATTTTACATGGATAATAAACTTAACCCTAAAATATTTTTAAATAACAAAAACTTTGATACAAGGTAGCTGGAACGAGCAAACGAAGTTAAATATTGAAAGGTCCATGTTGAAGGGTAGTGTCGAAATTTGGTTTGGATTAATTGAAAGTGAGTTAAGTTCGTTTAAAGACATCGAGATTACATTTTTAAAGCATTTCCGGAAGACAACCGGCAATTTAAAGTTAGAAATAATTTATTGATGGGCAAATACAGTAGTGATTCAGGCATGACAAGATAGTTGTATGCGATTAAGAAATTTAGCGTTGCCAAACAACTTGATCTTCCTTTAGAAGACAAGCAGATAATAAAGTATTTAGCAGGTTACTTTGAAACGGAAGTAAGGCAATACACAGCCTTACAAAATATTGTTGATAGAGATGTGTTTTTAAAATATCTTCAACGTTATGATGATTTGGGTCAACCAAGGAGGATGGAGACCAGGTCAAGGAGCCACCCCATAAATACATTTAGATTCCAGAGGAATAATGGACAGGAGAGATATCAAGGCAGACCACTTGAAATGGGGAATAGCCAAAGAAATAATTGGAATAGAGAAAATGTCATTAGAAGAGATGGGGAAGGGAGAATAATGAATCCCGGACAATCGAGAATAGAACTGGTACAGACTGGAAGTGTGTGTAAAGGAAAAAGCACATGCCAACCGCGTGTGCCAGAGAATGATGTCAGACGAATTGAAGAAAGTTTTATTCGCAGTCACGTAAGTCTACCAATAGAGCTAGTAGAGAATACCCCAAACAACTGTATGGAAAGTTCTGAGATGACATTTGCTGTACAAGCCCTACCTATTACAACTTCTGCAGGCTCTCAAGCCTAATGACAAAGAGTAGCATCTTGAATTTTGTGATTATGTGCTACAAACGATGGAGATGACGCGTTTCTACGATGTATAATTTTTAGCAATGAAGTGACTTTCCATCTTAGTGGAAAAGTCAACAGACACAATGCTCGCATATGGGGTTTGCAAAATCCACATTCAACATTGCAACATGAAAGAGACTCACTGAAGATAAACGTGTTCCCTCAAGTTATAGAAGATTCAGAGGACTTTATTATCGAACAGGATGGAGCTCTGCCCCATTGGCACCTCGATGTACGAGGATTTTTGAATAGTGCTGAATAGGTCGCAGGGGAAATGAAGACCTGGCTTTACACTTCTGGCCACCGAGATCTCCTGATCTCACCCCATGTGACTACTTTTAGTGGGGTTATGTTAACTCTTTAATTGCTACGTCCGTAAATATACATTTTCAAAACATACTTAAAGTGCTACTTCCGTAAATATACGCTTCATAATTTCAAAAATCTGTGCAAATCAGTAAATATTTGTAAAAGGAGCTCGCCTACTATATTTTATAGTTGCTTCTATGTATTTCGTAAATCACAAGTATTTCCGGTTTTACTAGATTTTGTCGTGTTCAGATTTTCAATCGTGTTGCAGGTGCTTTTATTGCTAAATAGTCCACAGGTATAAATTCTTATAATGGCAGGATATATCGGTTTAACTGATAAAGAGGCAAGCAGTTACTGTGCAGTTACCGAAAAAAAGAAAGAACAGTAGATATTTTAGCCCCGACTGTGACGTCGGACTTTGCATGGTACCCTGTTTTGAACTATTTCACACATTAAAACAGTTTTAAAATATTTAGTACAACTGATTTTTATTTGCATATTAAAAAGTATGGTATTCATTTGCATTTTTTTACTATCTAAGCTTGACAGGTATGCTATATACGTATGAATGCACCACAAATTATATAATTTATATGCTATGTCAGTAATTATATGTGCTATGTAATTCTGAATGCTACATCCTTAATTCAGCAGTGAACGGGTTAAGGATGCTGTTTATGTCTCACTTCTACCAACAACTCTGAACGATCTGTGGAACCGTATCACTGCTGCCGTGCACTTAGTAACAGCAGATACACTTTCTCATGTGTGGGATGAGTTTACCTACCACGTACATATTTGCCATGCAGCAAACGATGGACAAATTAAACATTTAAAAAGTATTTAAAAAACACTGAAACTTCCTCTTCTCATTGGTATAACGACTGTTCATTTTGGATTTGTACTTTAATAAATACGAATTTTTAAAAATGGGTCCATCATTTAGAATAACCCTGTATTATAAATAAGATTTAATTATCAGCAATTGAGTGTCTGTTAGCATGCTATTTTCTATAACCTTACCACATCAAACACTTCAACTGTGAGATGTTTGACTTATCTGTAACAGCATTTATGTATCACGTATTTATCTCAAAGAAGCTAAATTATTGCTTAGATGTTTACAAATATTTTCTCAAAATACTTACCGTAAGATTAGTAACTTAGTGAGGTATTTGTCTGCGGATGCTGTTTGTGCTATTTACCTCCTTAACGAGTCTATATCGTTTTCTTCATTCTTCTATCATAATCTTTTAAAACATGTGAATGGGAATGTAAGGAACTGGTGGCATAAGGTACTGGGAGAAACAAGAAATTAACTCGGTTGTCTTATAAAATTTATATTTAAGCACACATGTTTGAAGTTTGTTAAGGCTGGTATGGAAGTGATTATATCATTGGAAACGCTAGTCGGTTACTGAATTTTCAGGTTACCATCTCCCATCTTTAACCATGTCATCCCAATAGCTTGATGGTAAATGATGTTGCTATAGTATAGCAATATAGAAGAATTTAAATTGAATCTTAAAAAGTGATTACACTTACAATGATTAAATTTTGTGCACACGCCAAACTGTACACTAGAAATACAGCACCAGAATGGGAAATCCCCCAAAACTTTTAACTTATAAAGTCGAACAGATAATATTAGAGGGGATCATTCATTCGAACTTTTATATTCAGTTAATCAACTGACAAGCAACCCATGATAGTAGTTTTAAAACTCAGGTTTGTAGAGAAACAAGTTGTCAAACACGAAAGTAATCAGGGTTTTGAAAAAATTGCCATTACAAGTAAAAGTTGTTTCTGGAGTGGATGCTTTCCTATACCACCAGCTGGATTAGTGAATTATTACAACCTCCTTTTTGTCCTGCACGACAAGGTTTCTTAAGTCTTGTATCAGAACAGTAAGCTATAAGTCATTGAAATTTTATTTTTCACCTGCTACATATTTAATGTTAATGTTTATTGGTATTAAGAGGACTTGTACGTTGTTGTACGCTTAGTTAAGAGCATAACGTAAAAAGAAAATTCTAATACACACAAGCACCATAATTGTATTTGCATAAACTTATATATGCCAGTTAAATTGGTTGGATAACTATAATTGAATAAATTTAAGATGTTTTTCTTTTAGATACATGTATTCTTGACCTATTAGGGATAAAGTTTAGTTTATTTGTTTTGTTAAATACTGTGATTTCATGTTTGGATAAAATACGTTAGGTGAACGACTTGCAGTTCTTTTATTATTTGTGTTTATTTTAAATTAATATGAGAAAAAGTGTACCAAGGCTGCATCAACTTGTATTGCAAAAAGAAAAAACATTTAAATCGTCTCATAGAACACATCCATTATCTAGTGAGATTGAAATCAGGTGAGTTGGTGCTCAACGACTTTATATTAGACAGAAAGTTCTAAGACCTTTCCAAGTAGATGTAAGTGAAAGTGTTGAAATTGTATACCCCTAAACAGATTTGCATTTGCTTTTATAGAACCCACCAGCTGGTGCATTATTTACAGTTACGTCTGCTTGGTAAAGTAAATTTAATTCAGGTAACTAGTGACAATTTACAATATAACAGATTTTTGGTGTCCAACGATTGGAGACGATTTTTACTTTTTCAGTGATTGAATACATTTTTGTACTTGAAGTGAGCTTTTTTTCGAATTTCTTGATTTTTGTTGGTTATGTTTTTAAAAGAGGATACAATTTAGTTTTTCAAAGATAGTTTTTTTTTGAAAATTTATCTTGAAAGGTTCAGGAAGAATATTTAACCAACTGTGACAAATGGGTAAAAAAATGGAGTTTAAAAATGGATTTTCACTTATTTGTATGACTTTTATTGCAAATCGAATTAATTTATGAATTAAACACGAGAAGCATAGAAAATTAAAATTTGACAATGGTGGAAATAAGAAAGCTTTGCGAAAAGCAATCAAAACACTCAAATGTAGATGAAGATTTTGAATATTCATTGGATTTTACGGCCCTAGAAATAGCATTACGTCAAATTAGAAAAAATATCATAAGTGTAAATCAGATTAATTTTTAGAGAAAGTTTGAGAAAATAGAGTTAAAATTTGCTTATTGTTATTCTAGATTATGACATAGTTAACCGACGAGAATGATAAGGAATACAGAAATTAGTTATAAAATGATTTAGTAAAATTAGATGAGGATTACCAAAAAGAAAATATTTTTAAAGTTAGGAAAGACTGAAAATTAAAGAAAAATGAAAATTTCGTTTTTGGACCAACAAACTGAGAATAACGTAGTTTAGAAGTAGAGCGCGATTTAAAACATTTTATGGAAAAAATTAACTTTAAAATCTGCACTAGTGGTACCTGAACCAGCCAATTTAAAGAATATAGTTTTGAAAAGTTAAATTCACCTATATATACAACTAATTCTGTAATATACAAAGTCACACCTGTCTCAAAATGGGTACTACTAAATCAAGGGGGCACATCAATAACACATTCTTAAAACGAGCAGAGAAATTAAAAATAACTGGAAATATGTCATATTGTCAAGTATTTTATGTGGCCTGAGATCTTTTTTCAGGAAAAACGCTGATTTGGTACCATGCAAATAAAGTTTTGGTAAATAGTTGGGTAGAATTAAAGATAATGTTACAAGATGAATTTCTTCTGCCCAATTACAATGAAAAATTACTGACAAATAAAATTAAACAAGCAGAAACAAACAAAAACAATAGCGCTGTATGCTGCAATAACGGCAAACATGTTTTTGCATTTATCCAAACCAATAAATGTGAATAATCAGTTACGAATATTATGCAAAAATGTGATACCTCTTTGGCAGATGACTTTAAATTTAGTCAAAATAAACTCAGTACAGGAATTAATTAAATTAGGAAAAAAATTAGATAAACAAGATTTCCATCAAAAATTTTGCTCTAATGATAAGAAAGACAAATATGTTAGGGACATCTAAGCTTATCAAGAATCCTTCAGTTTCACAAATCAGAAATACTAGTACATCACAAATTTCAGAAATACAAAATGTTAGGAATAATTTAACTTTAATTAATTAGAATAACCACCAAAGTCAGAACACTGACCAAACAAGACGGACTTGTTATCAGTGTGGTCAAGTTGGTCATTACCGAGGGTAATGTAGATATCACAGAAAGACATTTTATTGTTATAAATGTGGACTAGAAAACGTGACATTTAATGCATGTCCACGTTTCCAACAAAATAAAAACCATTTAAATCATCTCCTAGAACACCTATTGTATAGTGATACAGACAACAAGTGGGTAGTCGCCCAACAACTTCGTATTTGACAGAAAGTTCAAAACGTTTCCAAGTAGGTGTAAGTGAAAGTGTTGAAAGTTGTATACCGCTAAAAAGATTTGCATTTACAATCCCATCCTCACCATGGAAAGCTAATTGGTGCATAAATTACTGTTGTCTCCTTGTTAGAGTAAATTTAATTCAAGAAACTACCACCAATTTAGCACACAACAAAACTTTAGAATGTGGCAACAGTGAGTAATCAGATGATCAAGCTAAAAATAAGTAGAGTTTGACATTTGTGTTATCAGACTAAAGTAAAAGAATGAAGCAATTTCAAACAATTTGATTACAGCATGACTTTTAAAGTTTAAGAATATTGGAAAATGCATGGATTTAAATCGTGAGCATTTTCAAGCAAGTTTGGTTCCATTATCAAATGGAAAAGAAAAAGTAAAAAATAGTGCATCTATTTTAGGTAATGAGGCGTCATCGAGATCAACTGTATCAGTGGCACCAAGAATTTAAATTTGGTCGTAGTATTCTTAGAGATAAATTTCGTTAAGGTCTAGAAACGACATTGAAAACAGTAGGAAACGTTGATATTGTTTGACAAATAATAATGGAAATCGAGCCGTGTTTTGGCATCGACATAAAATAAATTAATTCTTATACGATGTTTAAAAGTTAAAAAATTATGTCCATGTGGGATTACAATCGATCATGGAAACAAAAAATACAGTCTTTGGTGTTACATGACAATTTGGTGAATAAATAATAAATAGGACATTCCATATTAACGATAGTCAAAAAAACACAAGATCTATCATATGAAACAGCTTATTTAATGGTTTATAATAAATATTTTAAATAGGGCTTTATTTTCCAAATAAAAAAGGCAATTTTCAACTTTCTATGCTACAATTCCAAGAATATCTGTTTTTGTCATTACTGACATGTTTTGCCGAAAAATAAAAAGAATATAGTAAGAACTAAACAAAATTGCATAACTTGCAACAGAAACCTATTTTAAAATAAAAGCCAGATGTTTATTTAAAACTACCAATGTCTACATCACCCAACTATTTTGCTCGTATTACTTGAATGAAAATACCATTTCAAAAATATGTCAATCAGCAATAGTTTCATATAGTTTTCAGTGATAATAATACAATAAACATCTTTATTAAGGCAAATCAAAATAGATAAAGAAAGTATAGCAAACTAAAGCCAATTACCTTAATTGCAAGACGAAGTTTGATTGTTGGAAAACCAACTGTTATTCCTCCACTTAAGCTTGAAAAGAAATATAAATTAACACAATTGTTGTCCTGCGATTACTACAAGCTAACGATATTCCAAACAAAAAAAGAACCGGAGGAATACTATGCTAACTGAAAAGTCAAAGAGTGGTGGCTGGTGGTTGTAGACAAAGGGAAAAAAGGATAAACCCTAAGACCGACTCACCCCAAAGGATTAACATAGTAGTTCAGGTTGAAGTATGCTCAACCTTTTTAATTGCAGTATTTTGCAGTTGATACAGTCTTCAATGCAGTATTTCATTAAAACAAAATGTTTATATAAAATCAAAAAAATATTCGCAACACTTTCTTCATGGTTATAAAATAAATGTCATGTATATAACCGTAAACAAAACAATCACTTTCATACCATAGCAATTCATCATTTTAAACGTTATCCTACACGAACACATTTACAAAACCTTTCTATATCGAGTGAGATCGTAATAGCACAGGACATAATTTGTGCATTAGCACATCCAACCCGTTCAAATATTTCGGTTTAAAATGAATGCTTCTTAATTGTCTTTTAACCTTTTAACACTAAATAAATACTTACGGATTTTCTCTATGGCATTATTTCCTCGGATTAGTCCAATTAAAAATCTAATGCCAAATCTACTGGAAGTTTGCACCAGGCTTCCAATAAAAAGGAGCCGGATTTTTACACTAACTTCGATGAAACAATAAAATTGATCAACCATGCTCCGAGGATAAGTAAGACCGCCGAGTTATAACCACTTCAGTAATTATCAACATCAATGTTTGTTTAACAGACTGTAAACGATTTTACTATCTACTCACGTATTTAGAGATAAATCTCCAGATTTGTTGCTTGAATAGCTATAAAACCGGCACCTGTATATACATTTTGGAGCATGTAAGTTTGTTTCAACGTAACTTCTGCCAAATGTAAATTAAACGATTGTGAGTTGGTGACCTGGTAGAAATATCAACCATTATTCCTGGACGTCCTTATGCAAGGACTGAAAAATAATGTGTGGGTAAATAAATCTTTTAAAATGTTTAAGAAATAAATTAATGTCAAATTGAGAAGCAGACTATAGATATATTCATTCATTCATAGGAAATAGGCATAATGCTACCACAATTGTTTGTTGAACTATTTCAATAGTGACGGATTAAAGTGCCTCGAACTAGAGCTTGTTTAATTTTAAGTAGACTAGAGTAGGAAATTTAAATTTGAACATTTTTCAATAAGGAAGTAAAATGTGCATAGTAATTTTTAAAGTAGGTTTTATATGAGATGTAGTGCCAGTTAAGAAGTGAACAACAAGTTGGTATTTTTAAGGGACTATGGAATGCAGACATGAAAAGATGAATTAACTGACGTTTTTGTTTATTGTTTACTTGATATTTCTAGAAATGGAATTCAGAATGAAACTACCAATTTTTGTAAAACTAGGAAAATCTGTTTGATAATAGTAGTATTAATTTTTCTTTTAAGGTTTTCTGTTTTCATAATACCAGACCAGTTTAATGTTAAGAAATAAAAGATGAAGTCCTATTTGGAGAAAGGCTACTTTATTTTAAAATTTTCTTTAATTTGACCAAAATTTAAAGTGTTTTTAAGGTGTTGTAGTACAAGGTAAAGTATTACGTGATAAATTTAGTAAACCAAAAACACAGGAGATCTATATGAAATAACAGTTTTCCGTGTACCGAAAATATCGCTAAGACAAAAGTTTGGTGCATCTTCATTATGACAATAAAAAACCATACAAGGTAAGTGGTTACTGGAACGTAGTTCTTGTATTCCAGTCATTTCAAATATGGATTTCTTTATTTATTTTCCATAGAAACTTACTCCAGCACCACTGTAGTTGATCAGTGCATCCTTAAAATTGTTATGGGGTTCCCGCTTCTTCAGGACAAATCTACATTTGTAACCTTTATCCATAACAAACAGAAACGATTGTTTTATGTAGGTGGGCTTATGATAAAGTCTGTAAGCAAAGCAAATATTTTCACCTGGTATAAAAGATGTATAAATTATTGTGCATTGAATATTAACGTGGTTCGAACTGCATTATAACACTTTCCTCACAACTAATATGATTATAAGGGACAGATGTTAACTATTACTACATGTGCAGGAATACAATTATCTATCAAAGTGTACTTTATTGATATATGAGAACAAATATACATTAACCCTGCTCCAGAAGCTGTAAGATAGTAAATATTCGTAGAATTTGAATGTTGTACATCTTCATTTATCTTTGGATGCTAATTACTTATAAAAATATACATTTGACGATAAAAAATGTATATGTTCATACAAAATTTAAAAAGCTTGTGCTTTGTACATAGCTATTTTCACCATAAATTCGATGTCATAAAACATAATGCTCGCCTAACATTTTTCAAGCGAGCCGTGTCAAATAGAGTGATTATGCACTGGTGCACTACCAGTTAAATGTATGACCATATTCAAACAACATGTACACACCAACCAATAAATTGAAAGAGGAGGTGTCGTTCATTGGCCGTCTAGATCGTTAGATTTAACGCCAATGGATTTTTCCTATGGATATATGTGAAAGCGATTGTATACCAAAATCGCTCTACCACTCGAAACGATATGAAGCTCGAGTAGAGGCTTTCGGAGTATACCTGCAGAAATCTAGCGAATGTTCGATGTTCAATTCCTCGGAGGCTTCAATTGAGCAGGAATATGAATGGACGGGTCTTTGGACATTTGCTTTAAATTAAACTATTTTTGCAGTTCATTATGTTTTCGTTTTTGTAATATACTAATCCTATTCAAACGGCGTGGTTTAAGAAAAAATATCTTACCAGAGACACCCAAAGATAACAAGTTGGTTTTAACTGATTCAGCTGCAGCTCCTTTTGTGGAATTTATTAAAGGTACTGGCATGGTCATCCATTTCTGCATGTTCATTGTGACACGCCCCAAGCTAAATCTAATATTCAATAGAAACGACAAGACGTTCCTACGAAAAACTTATGTATATTATAGGTATGGTTCAAATAAGTGTCGTTCGAAGAACAATGTGAATTTTTTTGTCGCGAAAAGGGTTTGGATCCAAAACAATTTGATTTTTCGGATCCTTAAAAAGTGGAAGAATCGCCGAGGTAACTGAATGTGAGAATGAACTTTTACTAGTACGTTTAGTACAAACACGGGATAGCTGCAATAATGCTACTAAGTCAAAATACAAAAGTGAATAGCAAAAAATCATGCAGGAGGAACTAGCTACGAATGAGGAACGAGGAGTATGAGAATCATACCAAGATTAACTAACTACTCAAAAGGTTATTACCTGCAAGTGCGTGTATAATTTGAAAACAAATGTGGATGGTACAATTAAACGCTTTCAAGCATGCTTAGTTGCTCATAGTTATGGGTAAACATTTTAAGTAGATTACTTCAAGATATTTGCTCTTGTTGTTGAATTCAACTTGTTTAAATTGTCATTTGTTTTATTAGTTGCCCATAATGATTGGATTCATTCTCACAGGAATGTAAAATGCCCTTTTCTCTATAGCAATTCAAATGAGGAGGTCTATATGGAAATACCCGCTGGACATGAAAAGATACATTCCAACACATTTGTTCTCCACTAAAGGAAATCAATTTATGGTCTTAACAATCTGGTAGAAACTAGTATTAGTGCGTCGACGATATTGCTGAAAGAACGACGAAATCTTGCAGTACGTATTTACAGGCTTAAATAAACATTGTGAAATTGTTAATTTAGGTTATATAAGAGAAGTAGAGTTTAATAATTTGGGCAATGGTTATCAATTGTGTCAACAAAAGTGTACAACTAAATTATTAGAACTTTTCAAGATTAATTTAAGTATCCCTATTTATGCCCCTATGTGTGTTGGGCTGTTTTCTTGCAGTGATAGTAGTAGTTCAAAACTAACTTGCCATTAGAGAACTGCCGGAGTCCGTGCTATTTCTAGCAAATCGAAGGTGGCCAGATATTTTATTTTCAATGGCTCAGTTTTCCTCGAATCTGACAAACAAACACTACAATTGTTTATTGCAGGTTCTGAAGTATGTTGGAAGTACTATTGATTATTCTATTACTTTATCATGTTCTAATTCCTATGAATTGGTATTTCATACTGATGCTTCATGGACTACAGCTGTAGATTCTCGCAGATCCTTTAGTGGGTTTTTGGTCACTGGGTAATGTTTTTCTAGGTTGGCGTTGCAGTATTCAAAAGTGCATACCTAGAAGTGTTATGGATTCGGCCTGCATAGAAATAATGTGGACCTCAAAAATACTTACAGAATTGAAAGGCTTTCCTTTTCCAACCATAAAACCTTCAGTATTGTACGATAATCAATCTGCAACATACTTTTCAAAGGATGCTATAGGCAATAATGGAACCTAAACATATTAATATCAAGAATCATACCATGAGGGCATTGTTAAATAAAAATTATTTATTACTTGGATATGTTAACACGAACAATAATATTGCAGACCTTTTAACTAAGCCATTGTTACGTGCAAAGTTGTTTGAGTTTGCTAAGTTTATATTTGATTCAAAAATTTATGCATTGGGAAGAAATTGTAACGAATTCATAATTGTATGTTCCCACAATTATAATTTTAAATTGTTTAATTTTCCATAGGTTAAGAACTCTTCTTTACCGATAATAGATATATGGTTTTCGATGGTTGTACCTGTGTATCAAGTTCTGATATATTAATTATTATTAGTGAACATACCTAATATTATTTATGTGATATAATTAACTTCTTATGTCTATTAATTTAATAAACGTCATCATGACATAACTCACAATTAGGTAGCGGTCTGGCATGTTGGTAGCGTTTCGTTGCTTAAGCCTTACCATAACATATAATTTAATAAACGTCACCATGACATAACTCACAATTAGGTAGCGGTCTGGCATGTTGGCAGCGATTCGTTGCTTAAGCCTTACCATAACATATAATTTAACACTTTTCCTTTTTGAAGCGGATAACCAGGTTATATTTCATTTCCTTATAAATGGTAATCATGTAAACATGTTAGAATTCTTTAACAACCATCAGGTTGCTAATATCTATCTAGAGCCAGCTGGATAGGAAAAAGATAGAAGGATATAGGAAGACCTAGACTAAACTATATTAGTCAAATTATTAGAAATTTAGGTTGTGAAGGGTATGTAGAGCTTTTTAGATTAGCACAGAATAGAAAAGAAGTTAGAGCTGCGTCAAACCGACCTTAAGTAAGGTCGAAAACAAAATGATGATGTTTATTAATTACTTATATTTATCACGAACTCCGCATTACATAATCCTCACTAATCAAATGTGTTTAAATTTAAGATTGCTAAGTACTATGACGTAGCCGGAAGAAAACGTAAATATACCAGGCTAACTACCAATGTGGAGAGAGGAGGGGTTCCTAGCAACACAAAAATAATACATCGCCAACGATTTCTATTTACAGTAAAAAAACACAAATATAGAAATTTCTATCGAAACAGCAAAACAAAATTAACTAAGGTTACTATTTAATAAAACAATTTTACTTTATGGACAAATTCGCTAATTGTTCCACGAAGTGCGCAATTCGTAGCTAACATGCAATAAATCTAATCAGTACCAAAAAGAATAACGCTGATACTTTCGTATAAGCTGATGGATTAATTAACAAAACGTTAAATTTAGAAACCTTTCTAGTAAGGATTTTACCATACGAAGCATTTGTTACAATTCTAATCAGTAAAAAAAGGAATACTGCTGATACTTTCGTATAAGCAGATGGGTTAAGTACAAAAAGCAAAAGCATTAAAGTTTGAAACTTTTCTAGTAAGGATTTTACCAGAACAAACATTAGCGTATCTAATTTCAAATTGGGTTTATCCCTGGATATGTTAGAAAGGGAAAACAAGTCACATACATGTGTCGGAATACTTATCTTGTCAGCCCTCGGAAGCGAATTGACACAGCATAGCCGCAGTAGTCAGCAACAACCAGCAATGGTGGTCTACATGCAAGAGCAGTTGATCTACATCAAGGAATAACCGGGCTACGCAACAAGCAATTTAGCCTCCGGCTAAGAGCTAAAAAAAGGAAAATCTTACTAATATTAACAACTCAGGCGCGTACCGATACACACTAAATCTACACATTTGATAGAGGAGAAACGTGCATCACTCTTGGAGTAACAGAACGAGTAGTTTTTACAAGTGCATCAACGCACAAGCTGCAGAATCAAAGTTTAAAATGAGTTCATAATAACACGAACTCGAAAAGCAAACATCCGCGTTATCGAAACGCGATTGAAACTGGAAAACACGGTTTTACCGGAGAATAGTAGGATATTTTATTTCGACAAATCTTTAGATGGGAAACCCACTAGAACGCAATTATACGTTATTGGAAGATATAACATGCTTACGGATACCTAAACAAGATCTTGACTAATTAATTGTAGCATAAACTTGTAGTTGCAAAACAACTAGATTTACTTTGAGAAATTCTTGGAAAGAGTATTTATTATTAATTATGCGGAAGGATTTAACAATAGACATGGAATTTATACGAACGGATAATAAATTAACAAGGGATTTGAGTTGAAAATTATGGTAAAGCGAGCTTATATGAACAGGTACAATATATTGGGTATTGTTGAAGAATTTAATACTAGAAAAGGAATTTATGTAAATAAAGTAACCAATTATTGCCGAAAATGAACGTAACAAGATTTGATGTTTTGTATTATAAAATGTAATAGCATGCCATTTTGTAAAACAATTGACAACTTTGATTATTTCTAATGGTAGTAGCCCCCGGGTCGGGCCGATGATAAATTCAAGATGTCATGTCTCCACTTTGATTTGTTGCTACTCACTGAATCTTTCAAAATGGGTCTTATAATATAACAAAATAATTGCTAGCGGCAGAATAGCACAATATATGTGGCATATTATGTGAACAAACTAATGCTTATTTTTGATGCTGAACCCAAATTGGTATGAAAATGTGGGATGTCCCATTTAAAAATACATAAGTTTGGTAGAGTACTCGTTTCTGGGACACCCTACATAATTTAAAATGTTTTCCTGTTATAAATATCATCTACATCTACAACTTTTGTTAACAAGTTTTTTAGTAATTCCACCAATAACGCAGCTATCGAAAAATCTCGGAGGTCTGGGTAATTCTGTATATAGCGGCAGAAATATAAAATCATTTAGAAAGTATCAACAAAATTTTGTAATTTAAACAATAAAGAATAAAATCCTGCGATGCTATTATGTTTGCGAGGTTAGTATTATAAGTAACTGTTTGCTACATATACTTATTTGTGAACCCTACTGACAGGAATGCTGGAGGTTTATTACTACAGTTTCTTGTGGGTTCTTCTCAACTATGCTACAATCAATATAAATCTACACTAACAAATTGATTAAAGATTATAGTAAGTTAAAATACAACAATTGAAATCAAATATTTTGTCAAACATATACAAGCAGAGATACACTATCGTTCGATTTATTTATAGTGTCCAGAAGTGGTCTTCATAAAAGAAAAACTGCATATTCTAGAGATCATTTCATGTCGATTTGACGTAAATGTTGTTTAAACAACATGCTTGCTAAGGGATAGAGCTCTTTAAAGATGACACCGTAAGATCGGTTTAAGTCAAATATTTTCAAAACAGTTGCCTTTCAAGTGATAACACTTTGTACATTTATTTTGTGAAATATCCTCAATCGTATGGTATGGAAACGATTTTTTAATTGTAATCACAAGCAGCTGATTAGAGAGGTATTGGACATTTTTATTCAGAACTTTACTGTTTTTACATTAATTTCGAAATTTTGACATAGCATTTAACAAATTTTGTTTTACTAGAAAAATAATTCTCTTATAAGTAGCTATGATGCACCCTTTTTGAAAAAATTAATTTGAACTTTTCATGTATCAATGCAAACGTTAGCATCAATTAACAAATTCATTTCTAAATTATGAAAAATGGCTATTGAAAGTAAACATAATAACAATTGTATGAATGACAAATTGTTTTTATGTAATAAACTGTTTCCAACTAATGATTTGGCTTTTCTAAACTAGAAAATAAATAGGAGTAGAGAATAAATTTATTATTATACAAACTTGCAGATGATGGAAAAATAATACAAAATGACAGCTGACAGCACAAAACACGAAAATAAATCTACAACAGATGCTCCATATAATGGCCACCTGTTTCAAGGCTCAAATTTAGTCACTTACACAAAGATTGTCAAATTCTTGCAAAAATTCCAATATTGTTTCTAACTAGTCGCTGCTATTCTGAATTATTCTCCAAAGCTCATCGCATGTTTCTATTGGTTATGAATAAACAATTGATTTTGGATATTCCTATACACAAAAATTGCAAGAATTTAAATCTGGAGACCTATCCGGCCAGGCAACTGGACCGCCTCTTCCGATCCATTGCTGCCGGTAGTTATTGCTTAAAAAATCACCAACAACCCTGCCGAATATGTAAATTAATACCTTCCAATAAATCGGGTAAGGTATTCTGTAAAAGTGTAGATACTTCTCACCATTTAAACGATTAGACAATTCTACAGGCCCAAGCAATTTACTCCAAGAATGCCACCCATACATTTTTTATGTTAAACCTTTCCTGATGTTTAGTTTCTTTTATAATATAAAGATTATTACAAGATGTAAGAGTAATAATGTGCATTATGCATATTCAAAATGTCATACTTGGTAAAGTGGCTTCGCCATAAAACAAAACATTCGAGCAAAAAGTTTTGGTTTTAATCATTTTATTTGGCAACTGCTGAACAGAAAAATTAACATCATGCATGATGCAACTTTTCCGTATGGATAATATTCCATACAGAAGATTTAGAAATGAGATACATTGCAGCCAATCTTCTAATGCTAATTTCGAGGTTTTCCTCTATTTCCATTAAAATATCATTCTCACATCTTTCTCTTGCATCAGCATGGCTCCTAGTTTCATTGTTTTTAGGAATTACTAATTCAGTTTCCCTAATTCGTTGACAAAGAACTGGAAATGTTTTCAAAGCAAAATTTCTTCTATTTGGAATTTATCTGCATACCTATGTGCTGCTGCTCGAGTGTTACATTGTATTTCACCATACACTAAATGCATATCGGCATATTCTACGTTACTAAACCAAACCATTACAATAATCTTAAGCCTTCTGTATTAAGAAATTAACATTTATGTAACATTACATAATAAATAACTCTTTACTTAAAACTAGTTTACAAGTAACAATATTGAAATATCAGTAATTTGACATTAATACAATTCTTTACTCGTTTTTATTTTTTATTTTAGAAAAGCCAAATCATTAGTTGGAAACAGTTTATGACATAAGAACAGTTTGATATTCATACAATTGCTATTATGTTTATTTTCCATAGACATCTATCATAATTTAGAAATGAATTTGTTAATCAATCGAAACGTATGCATCGAGACATGAAAAGTTGAAATTGATTTTTTTTCAAAAACGGTGCATCATAGCAACTTTAAAATTTGTTAAATGCTATGTGAAAATATAGAAATTTAAAAGACAGAAAAATTATGAACAAAAATGTCCAACACCGCTCTCTAACCAGCCGCTTATTACTATAATTAGAAAATCGTTTCCATGCCACATGATTGGGCATATTCCACAAAATAAATGTACAAAATGTTATCACTTAAAGGGAAACCGTTTTGAAAATATTTGAATTAAACCGATCTTACGGAGCCATCTTTAAAGAGCTCCAACTCCCTTAGGAAGCATGTTTGAATAATAATATTTGTGAGATCAACAAAATGGTCTCTAGAATTTGCAGTTTTCTGTTGTAAACAGCGTTTACAGACACCCTGTAGAATAGATTCAATATAACAAAAAAATAATAATACTCCGCTTGTAACAAAAAAGCTTACATAAAGAACATCTCACAAAATTATGTATATTTCCAGTACATGAAAGTAAACTTGTGGTACATTCTCAGCATTCAAGAATTAAACAACAAAATTTCAATATGAAAAGGAAGATAAATTTATCTTAACTAAGCGAATGTTGTTATAATGCATACCAAATTGTGTGAATACTGCATACTCGCAACCATTTATCCAAGGTTATAAATTATAAGCTCCGCTTTGTTAGTAAAATAGTTTGAAATATGTAGCAGGTAATTCCATGATTGCTGGTTTTGACAGAAACTGTAAAATTTGTCGTTTACTAGATAATTTTCATTGAATTTTCGACTCGTGCATTTTTACTATTTTTGTAAGAAAGTCTAACCATTTCAACTCTTTTCTAAGCGGTAAACGTTTTTTTCAGTTTAACAATAGGTACTGTTTAAGTATGTTACCCATCTTGGACAAGAAGACAAGAATGTTGTATGCATAAAATAGAAGATTCAACAGCAGTAAATAGTTGCTGATTTGTTTTATTGACAAACAAATATTCAAGACCAAAAATACTTGTAGTAAAGGCTATAGTTACATGTTGGATATTAATGCTACTATTGATATTTTTTAACTTTAGTTTTTGTAGCTTGTAACACATGAAAGATTACAAAAACTTTGTTCAAGATATTTTCACACAATCACACAAGGGTGCATATGTAGGAAAATAAATTCTAAAAAAACCACAACCCCATTTTTTTTCTCTTCAAAACAAGTAATTATAGAAATAATTAGCATTAAGACTACTAATTGCTATAAAATACTAACAAAAGAATAGCATGAGCATATTAATCTGTATTGGTTTTACGTTACATTATGATCTCAAGGTCAAAGTAAGTACATATAAAAACAGAACAATTTTTTTGATACTTTATCAAAGACATTAATAAGGTTTACGCCACAAATTACAAACTTTACCAACTTCAGTAAAAAATAAAAACAAAAATTGAATTTTTTTAATATAATTTATTTATTGACACCGTTAAAAACACAAAGCATTGCATTTTGTAATGTAATTTACGGACACTTTAACAATACACAAATCAGCAATTTTTGCCAACCATTAATCAACATAAAAATGCTATTCATTTCATCTAAATGACTTCTATCTCTTTAAGTAAGATTTCGATGTTTAGTGGCAAAAGGGACATCTTATGTATAAGTACCATTCAATACAAAGATTTACAATAAGAAATTATAGAATAGGGGTTAATTTTCAGGTAGTGTATAATATAATTTTCAAGTAAATTAATTGTTGAGAAATGAGAAAATTATCTCGAGCTAAATACACAAACCTGACTACTAAAATTAATAAAAATTATCATTTTTAACTCGTAGTCATAAATACAAGTTTACTACATAAATGTAAACTATTAAGAAAAGAAGCAAAAAAGCAATTACAGCAAAGACAAAAAAAGCAGAAAGTCAATATGAAAGCAATTCAAAACTATTCTCAAGAAAAGTTTAAAAAGAAATATCCAAAACCGTACTAAAACAAATTGAAATATTAATCACAAACTAATTTTTAAAATGCACTATTCTAAAAATAAATAAACATTTTACTGGTAGTTATTTTTTGGAAACTGCAGCGATTTTATTACGTTCTTGTAAATAATAATAACTACAGGAATTTTATCTTATAAAATTTATTAATGTTACCTTACTAAAACGTTCAGGAGGAATTAAGTGCAACTGAATGGGTTCCATAGTGGTAACATTTCCAAAACGTACTTCTGGAATATAAAGTGCACAAACAACATGAGCCCATCCTGAATTATCAGTCCTCTTAAGAGCTCCATGTTTACTGGGACACAATTCGCACCTCTGAAATGCACGATAAATTGTATTAATCTGAATGTAGTAACACAATTCTAATTTAAAAGCAACAGCACAAAATTTAAGAATTTTAATAAATACCGTTTTAAAAATAGTCATGCATTAGCATACTACAACATAAAGACAAATGAACACTGAAGGCTAGCTTTACTATACATTTCTAGTGCATTTTAAGTACTCACCACCCTAACTAATCTTTCTTGACTCTCACATTTACGACAAAACCAAGGACCAGTTGGAACAGTTACAATTCCATAACAGGCTGTAAATATAAACTAGAAATATTAAGCAATAAAAATTTTTGGGATATCAATTATTGAGATGCTTCAACACAGCCACCTGTCCTAAATTAAAGCTTGATTGTGTATAGAAACTATAATAAAATTTTAAAAAAAGGTTTGAAAATTAATATGGGTTCTACCAGTAAAAGTTCATATATTTCTAGTTACATATAAAAATCTTAAACCTTTACTAGCTGTACTTTGAAGAAGATTAAATAGATTATTCAACCACATAGAATATGAGCCAATAGCGATAACAAGTAACAAACCACAAAAGTTATTGCAATTAAGTGCATATGCACAATTTTCAATCAAATTTAACAGCACTGTCTGGGAACAGTTATTTACAAAAACTTGCTCGACAATTTAACAGCTGTAAAATGTGGACGATGTTCTTGAAAATTAATACGATACGACTAGTTAAGAATTGCTTTTAAGAATGATTTGACATTTCTATAAAAGTTATTGTAGATTTTCTTCAATAAGTTCAAACTCAAATTCAACTTACACACATATTGAGTAGCTACATTTTTGGAATGTAAAACAGAAAAATGACAAAAATCTTCATCACTTGTGGTAGTAGCATTGAAAATTCAATTTTATGAACCTGCGACGGGTTGTGTTACGTTAGTTATAAATTATAGATGAGGGAAGGAAAAATTGTAGATTTGAATGGACAAACTAGGCATGAACTCTGTATAGTAAATTTCACAAATAATTAAACATAATTAAGCATGAGATTTTAATTGTTTTGTTTTAGAAAATATAGTTTCAAATTAGAGCAGTTAGTATAATTAAAGTACAAAAAAAGAACTCTTTTAAAATAAATTCGTACCATTTAATACAATATTATGATAATGCATTAGTTATTAAATAGGATAAAGGTCACAACAATAAAAATCATCAAAATGAAAAATTCCATACATCATACAATGCAATAAATATGCAATCAATACAGGGTGCCATGCAATAAACTTAAACCATGAAATCAGAAAGTTATTATGGCAAAATATATATAGAAACTAAGATTCATAATTTATTTTAAAACCATAAAAAAGATAAACAATAATTCTAGCCACACATTTGCAGTGTAGTCATGTCATTTTAAAATGGCTTTCGAATTACGAAATAAATAACACAAAATTTTTAATATAGGAGTGCCATATCATGATTAGTCCAAATATAAGAGTTTTTTTATAAATTCTAGTAAGATAAATTAGAATTAATATTGCATAATTACAATGCCAAGTAAATTCCAAACCATTTTAGAAATATATTCACACAATGTAGTATGTACGTAAAAACCCAGACCCTAAGTAGTGAAACTTACCAATATTAAGCTGTAGATATTTATATCATTTCATACAAAATAAAAATGCTTTCAATGTATTTATTCAGATTGATTAGAAAATGCAACATGGTTCTTGCGTGATTGGATCATATGAAGTTACGCCTAATTCATGTAGAATAGAAATGTGATACAATGGTAACCCCGATTAAACATATGAAGAGCAGGGATAAAAAGACAACCCCTAGACAATACAGGAAAACCTACAAATTAATTACCCACGAGCAGTTAATCAGAAGATGTCAAAATGTAGTATCACGTACACGAAATTAAGTACAGCTGGTTTTGGTGGCGAAAAAGAAAGTTTTAAAAACGAGAATATAGGTTTCCCAAAGAGAAAAACAAGACGTGTGACTAAATTTATTTGCATGGGCAAGGTAAAGGATTTCAACTCACGGATTCGTGGAATTAACGTCGTCACAACCAGTCAAAAAGAGGTTAGGATGTAAAGAGTTCGTCTCTCTATTAGTTTGGAATTTTGTGATGTGATGAGTGAAGAAAGCTATGTTAGTTGAGAAAATGCAGGGACTAAAAGTTTCTGGAAATCCTTAAACCTTTTCGAAATGATAGAATTTAAAACAGTGAGTCATAAGTTTCTATGTTTATACTTTGTGATTATGTATACATGAATTTTAAATGTAAATTGATCGGTATTCATATAGTAGGAAATGAAGCGAAAGCAAAAGTTACTTATTTTAGTGAAGGCTAAATTAGGGACAAAATTAGTGTTGGTTAAATTTAAGCATGATATTACCATGTAAGAAATTTGGAATAGCTTGGAACATTTTAAAATATTAAGAAATATGTACATAAGGAAATTTAAATGTAAATTTTATTGGTATAATTTTAAGCATAAAAATTAGTATTTTGGAATAAATGAAATGGTATAATGCAAAACCTAGTATGTTGGTTATTAAAGGGATTTAGAGTGTCATTAATTTAATATAGGAAACCAAGAAAAATTAAGGTGATAGGATTATTGATGGATTAGATTTAATGTCCTTTTAAAATATCTTTTAGCAATACCTGGCCGAATTTTAATAGACCGCAGTTGAGAAATAACTGGGAGTCCAGGGGAAATTATCATCGGAGTAGCAGCGGTGCTAGAAGTACAATTCGGGGACCAGGTGTGCAACGTCAGAAAAGCTCCCGGAAATCTCTAGAGCGCAACCTAGTACCGGCACCAGAAATAATGAAATTAAGGGTAGTTCTGAAGTTAATAGAACATATGCTGAAGTAGTAGAGGGACAAGCGAGACCGAATAGTGAGACGCATCGGAGATAGGATTTTTCAATAAGAGACAAGCCACCACAGTTAGCAATATGTAAATATGAACATTCGCAGAAATTTATGACGATTGACGTTCAAAATTCCTTGTAATTTCTCTAAACCCAAGATTTTTCAAAACATTTCCTTGAAAATTCAACTAAAGGTCCTAACCCACACTCTTATTAGACGTGTTTCTCCGTATTCAAAACATCTCTCACCAATCACGTTGTGTATATTTAATCCCCAACTAACAAAGTTAACATTTAATACGTCCCTAATGCAACAAGTGTAGTACCGATCTCTCTCCAACCTACGCCACAAAATTACCTCTCTCTTGCTTTGTACTCATCCCACTTTGAATAACCACCCCTTTGTGATCACTCCGTTACCTTATATTGCTAAAACGTGTTATCCTCATCTCATTCTAACCTACACTTTACTAATTAAAAAATTAAAAAATTGAGAAGGCTGTTCCTATGATGTTTATGGAAATGTCTTAAAAGAAATGAATATTTCATTTACAAAATTGGAGAATGAACAGTGTGAGATGTGTTTTTAAATTTCATGAACATTCTGAAAATATTTAGCTTAACTGTGAAACTTGACGCTTGTATAATGAACACTTTGCTAGAGGTAAAAAAATCTAGATTCCTATATAAAAAAGATGTGTTTTCTGTAGACCTCCAAAAAGTTGCAATGCTTCCCCATACGTATCAGTTTAAAAATGTCTTATTCATGTCAAGAATTGTTGTCTTTAATGAAAGTTTTATTCCACCAAACACATCTAAAACTGCTGATTATACTTTGGCATAGGGATTGCAAGTAGGAAGAAGGAAAATATAATTTGGATGCTGAAGTAATTATAATTACCTTGTGGCTTGACAATTGTTCAGGTCGAAACAAAACATTTTACAGTTTTTTGATTGATTTACATTATTAATTCTACCAAAATATCCGCTAATAAAATTTGGATTAAATACTTTGAAATTGGTCATACATTCATGAGTGCGGATAGATTCCACCATCAATTTGATCGAATATGAAAAATAAGGGAGACATGTAACTTTGACAATTTTGAAGCAGTGATACAGCAAGCAAATTCCAGCAAGGATGATGTAAAAGGTATGAAAGTATGCAATTTTTCTAATTGGAAGGACTACAGCTCATAAACTAAACTAAAAAAAAAGTCATTTCCCGACCATATATAACAAGTTGAAAATGCAAGGCATTGTCGCAACGAACTTCCAAATGTAGACTTACTTTAAAACAATTTAAAGAAATTAAAATTATTATGTTGTAATAATTATAAGTATTCAGATAAAATACAAAAATTTATAAACAACAAAAGAGACATTTTAATATATTTTATTTTATTGAATAAATATTTTAAAAGCTATATATGTGTGTGTGTGTATGTATGTATGTGTGTTTGTGTGTGTGTGTGTGTAAATAAGGGGGCATCATATTTCGATTCAGTTTTTTCAGAGGATTCTAAATATGTATCGCACATTAATTTTGGACCTATTTGAAATTTTTGATAAAAATTAATTCCCCGGGGGGGTCGGGTATCCGTGGTCAGATTTTGTGGGGGGTACCATATTTCGACTCAGCTATGTTAGGGGAGTCCAAATATGTATCGCACATTAATTTTGGACCTATTTGAAATTTTAATTTTCCCGACGGAATATCGCGGGGGCACGGCGTCCCCGTGGCCCGATTTCAACTGACATCAAAACTTAAGCTCAGGACACCGAGCTGAATCGATTGATGTATCACACATTGATGTCCGACCATTAGAAAGGCCTCAGACGGACAGACAGACGGACGACAAATCGATTTCATAAACGAACGAAGTTCGTTGAAAAACATAATTATGGTTTATACTACTAGAGGAAAAATAACCATTAAATATTATAATAATACGAAGGTACACCATACAAACTGAACTTCATCACTGCGCAAGCAATGAAACGTGGAATAAAAGACAAACTGCTACTAAAAAATCTCCTGGAGGAATAACAGTCAGAAAAAAATCACAGTTGCTACGTACAATGATGTAGCCGGAAAAAATATAAATATACCAGGCAAACTACCAATGTGAAGAGGGGAGGGGTTCCTAGCAACACAAAAATAATACATCGCCGACAATTTTCTATTTACAATAAAAAACACAAATATAGAAATTTCTATCGAAACAGCAAAACAAAATTAACTAAGGTTACTATTTAATAAAACAATTTTACTCTTTGGACAAATTCACTAATTGTTCCGCGAAGTGCGCAATTCGTAGCACATGCAATAAATCTAATCAGTACCAAAAAGAATAAGGCAGATACTTTCGTATAAGCGGATGGCTTAATTAAAAAAAAAAACATTAAACTTAGAAACTTTCCTAGCAAGGATTTTACCAGAACAAACATTAGCGTATCTAATTTCAAATTGGGTTTATTCGCTTAAAACTAAAAGAAAACTCGTTACGAAAACAAAAGAAACCAAAAAGAACAACCACCCAACAAAACAAAAAAAAACTTTTATCGGGCTCGAAGAGCCAGTAATAGAAAGAGAGAAAGAAGAAGAAGAGAGGAAAAAAAGAAGGGAAGGCAGGTAATAAGTAATCAAGGAGAACTGAAGGTGAAATGGCCTCAGCACTGCAGAGCCGTCAACGGACAGATGTTTCTCAAAAGAAACAGTTAGGTTATCAACCTCCAAAGAAGAAAAGGAACGAGAAAGAAAACCAACAGTGCCAACCAAAACAGGACCCAAAGGTCAAGCCTTAAGGATGTAAAGGAACAAGGGAGAACGAGAGAAGAGAGGAGGAATGCTGGTAAATGAAACGATGTACTATCAACTGTGGTAACCAAGAATCGTAACTGAAGAACCAAAGGAAAGAACAGCTAACTAGTCCTACAGTCAACTAAGTCGTAGCTTCCGAAGAAAGAAAAACAAACTAGAAAGCACCTACCACAGGTGCAGATGGACGAAACACAATCGGAGCAGGGACCAACAGCAAAGAAGACCAGCAAAAGGATAGGGAAAGGAAAGTGGAACGAAAGGAACGAGATAAAAGAAAAAACCAAAAAGAATAACCCAAACACCAAGTATAAAACAAAAAAAAAACCTAAATCCCGGTGTAGTTATGTATGAGTAGGTGTGTGCATGTGCATGCATGTGTGTGTGTGTGTATGCGCACGTGCATGCGTATTATGAGTGTATAAAGTGTGTATGTGTTGTGTTACGACAGGCAGGTCGTACCGTGGGACTATTCTATTCCCTGATCCACACGGGTGAAAGAAAAAGACAAAGAAAGAAAACCCAGCAAACAGGGAAGTAAATAAAAAGAAAACAAAGTCCAGATATTAAAACCTAAAGAGAGCACAGTCAGCATAAGAAATGGGCGCGAGGACTATATATTGGGCTTAAGATGTTTTGTGCCGCCAGAAGGAAAATGAAACGAGATCAAGGACATTAGGGCTTCGCTGACATATATGTTCCGGTTCGGAAAAAGCATAGACTAATGTCTACCTCTTTTGGGCAGCTTTCTGCAAAACAGGGACAGCAGGGGATGCAGTAGTTGTAGCACATGATATAGGAGGTGGCAAGGGTAGTTTAGAAAACTCAAAACGCGTCATAGAAGAAAGGAGTTTGTTTTTAGAATGAGTTGCAAGAAAGCCAACGGTAGAAAAAGAAAAAGTATTGGCTGTAGGAATATCAACCTTAGGAAAAGGAGCAGAATCCGATAACACTTCAACCATATTACATAAAGGAACAAAATTAGGTAGAAGTTCATCAACGTTACAGGAACAAACAGTATGAAGTAGAACTTCGCCAATGTTAGATAAAGGACTCGAATGAAGTTTATCAACATGAAAAAAAAAGGAGCAGCACCAGACAGAATTTCATCAACTTCACAGGAACAAACAGCATCAGGAAGAACTTCATCCATAATAAATAAGGAAGCAGAATAAGGTTGACCTTCGTCAATATTAGATAACAAGACATCAGCTAGGATTTCACCAACCTTAGTTAAAAGAACAGAAACAAGTAGCATTTTGTCAGCATGAGAAAAATGGGTAAGAGCAGGTGACGTTTCATCAACGTCCGATAAAGGAGTAGAATCAAGTAGGACTTCATCACTGTTAGACAACGGAGTAGGAACAGACAAAACTTCAGCCACAATAGGAACTGATTCCTGAACAATAGTAGATAACAAAACAGGATCAGGTAAAACGTGGACAATGACAACCGCAGGCATTATAGCTATGAGTTCCCTAACTTCAACAGAACCTTCTTATCCGTATTTGGAGTTATCGTCAGTTCAGCTACAGATGTTATTGCAGACACGACAGAAATTTCTTGAGTAAAACAATTTAAGAAAGCAGGAACATGTGAAATTTTGACAGCAACAGCAAGACATTAAAGATACAGGTTCGTGAACTTCAAGAGGACCTTCGCTGACTAAATTAGAAGTTATCGTCACTTTAGCGACATGTGTGCTTGCAGACACGATATGAATTTCTTGAGTAGAACAATTTACGAAAGTGAGAGCAGCCTCTTGAGAAGCTAGCTGCAAGTCACTAATTCGAAGTAGGAGTTGTAATGGCGGTGGAGGCACAGTTTGGGGTGAGAGCGAATAAGCAGGGCGAGCAGAAGGAGGAGTAGAATAGGATGTAGAACTAGAAACGGAAGAAATTTTGTTCGAAGAAGAGTAGGTTTTGAAAGTAATAGCAGGATGACTTGCATGAGGTACACAAGAGGACGTGGAATTAGAAGCAGAAGAAGTTTGGCTCCTAGAGCTGAGAACAGAAGTTGAAGTATTATTTGAAGACCTATTAGTATTAGGTGACAATGTGGACAGTTGCGGTGAGAAACTCCCTTATATCCACAACCATGGCAATGGAGTACTTGAGGACGAGTACGTGTCAAAACATGACCAAGTTTGTCGCAATTAAAGCAGATAACCTGACGAATAGAAGCAGAACTAGGAAGAAGAACAGTAGAACGTACAGAAGAAGTATCGGATCTACCCGTAAGCATAGGAGAAATCTTAACAACTCGGTCATGTGAAGCAAAAGTATTTTCCTCAGTAGTAGCAAACTTATAAGCAAAATCTGGGAGTTCAAAATGTTGAATCAGTAAATTAGACAACGACTTCCAGTCAGAAAACCTATGCCGGTAACCCCGATACAAAAGTAACGCTTTAGCCTCGAACAACTTCACTGCAGACTCAAATAACTGCTATTCCGACACATGGTGAGTCCGTCGGAGTTTTTCGACCAGTCTCAAAAAATCATGTACAGTAAGAGTGTTTGGGTTACCAGAAAATTTCAAATTCCACTCTCACACAGGAAGACCTTGGTAGGAAGCAGAAAAAGAAGTCATTTTGAATACGAACAAGGAAGAAATTGGTAGAAAGTAACTAAATAAACGCTAACCGTAACTCGATAGAAGCCAAAAAAAAATTATTGCAAATACAGGGCAATCTAAAACATATTCGACAGATAAACTTCAGAAATATCAATAGGAGCAAAACAACAAAATAGAAATTAGAATAGGGCTGTAGAATATAAGAAAAATCGAAGGAAGAAACCAACTCTAGACTTGATGGGGAGAACAAAATATACAGAGAGGGAAGGAAAAAATTTTGGGCACCAGCGTTTTCAATGGACTAGGATTATTGGCGAAAACACAAGTCCAATAATCTGAAATTAAGCCACCAATAATATTGAGCGTAAGGGACGAAAAGTAAGTGGTAATCTGTCCGAGAAAATGCATGTCATGTATGAACTTAGGCATGAACAATAAAAAAAATCGGAGCAAAAATTAACTAAAACAAACTCGGAGCAGAAATTAATCACAAAAAAAAATCGCGGCCCCACGCCACGGCATCAGAAATTATGCTACGTGCAATGACATAGCCGGAAGAAAACGTAAATATACCAGAGGAGGTTCCTAGCAACACAAAAATAATACATCGCCAACGATTTTCTATTTACAATAAAAAACACAAATATAGAAATTTCTATCGAAACAGCAAAACAAAATTAACTAAGGTTACTATTTAATAAAACAATTTTACTCTATGGACATATTCACTAATTGTTCCATTAAGTGCGCAATTCGTAGCTAACATGCAATAAATCTGATCAGTACCAAAAAGAATAACGCTGATACTTTCGTATAAGCAGATGGGTTAATTTAAAAAAAAACATTAAATTTAGCAACTTTTCTAGTAAGGATTTTACCAGAACAAACATTAGCGTATCTAATTTCAAATTGGGTTTATCCCTGGGTATGTTAGAAAAGGAAAACAAGTCACATACATGTGTCGGGATACTTATCTTGTCAGCCCTCGGATGTGAATTAACATAGCATCTCCGCGGCAGTCAGCAACAACCAAGCTACTACCGTAATTGCAACGGCAGTCTACATGCAAGAGCAGTTGATCTACATCAAGGAATAATCGACCTACGCAACAAGCAATTTAGCCTCCAACTGAGTTAAAAAAAAAGGAAAATCTTACTAATATTAACAACTCAGGAGCACTTACCGATACACACCAAATTTACACATTTGATAGAGGAGAAACGTGCATCGCTCTTGGAGTAACAAAACAAGTAGTTTTTATAAGTGCATCAACGCACAAGCTGCAGAATCAAAGTTTAAAAGGAGTTCAAAATAATACGAACTCGAAAAGCAAACATTCGCGTTATCGAAACGCGATTGAAATTGGAAAACGCGGTTTTACCGGAGAATAGTAGGATATATTATTTCGACAAATCTTTAGATGCGAAACCCACTAGAACGCAATTATACGTTATCGGAAGGTATAACGCGCTCATGGATACCTAACAGGATCTTGACTAATTAATTGTAGCATAAACTTGTCGTTTCAAAACAACTATATTTACGTTGAGAAATTCTTAGAAAGAGTATTTATTATTAATTATACGGAAGGATTTAACAGTAGACATGGAAATTTATACGAACGGATAATGAATTAACAAGGGATTTGAGTTGAAAATTATGGTAAAGCGAGCTTATCTGAACAGGTACAATATATCGGGTATTGTTGGAGAATTTAATACTAGAAAAGGAATTTATGTAAATAAAATAACCAATTATTGCCGAAAATGAACGTAACACAGTCATTAATAAAATTTGTCCGCTAATGCCACCCAACAGGAGAAAATTTTGGACAGAATGACCAGCTGGCAAAGCCATACCAGATTTAAATGTTTCGTTTGAATAAAACTTAATTTCAAGTTGTAGCAATAGAAATATAATTATTAGGTTTATTACCTGTTATATCCTAAGCTTTTCTTCCTACAAGAGTACAAAAAACTTATTATACTTACCTGTGTACCTAGCTGTAGTTATAGGATGTTAAAAATAACATATACTTCTGTTAATGTTATTGGGGTTCTTACTATATTATCATAATAAATCAATTACTCAAATAAAGTATATTTGCGAAGATCCTTAAGCTACTGAAGACTTGCTTTTATAATTTAAATATCAGCAACTAAAAAAAAAAATTAACTACTTGAATCGAGTGCTTATGGTCTTTTTTGTTGTAAAGTAAGCTGTAGTCATGGTTAAGATTTGTGTATTTTTAGTAGTCGTTCTTTTTAACTGTCAATGTATCAATATAATATGTTATGCTTCCATATTAAACTGTTATAAAAAGAAAGTTATTAAAAACAAGTTGTGTAGTTATTCCACGCTCTTCCAACATTTTTGCTATTCCTATTAATATGCAAGGCTCTATGTAGCACACAAGTATTATAAGGAATAAAGATAATTGCGATTACAAAAACAAATTAAGGAATATTTGTTAAAAATAACCATATTATAGTTTCAACAATAGGTTAAAAAGTTTCAACTAAATTTAGTTTTTCTTGGTGATCCGAAAGAAAACAGTTTTTTTGCTTTTTACTGAAAAACATGGCAGTCAGTGTTACGATCTTTTAGCTGAGGACAGTATATTCCCTTTAGATACCTGTTCAATTTTTGAAATGTAATGTTAATTCCGATTTCATCTAGATTGATGATTTTATTGTATCTGTTTTGGTTTCTTGTCCTTCTTGCTCTTCCCAAGGCTTGACTACAATTCTAAGCTCTGACTGCACTATAGGTACGAGTATTAGCAGTTTCAACCGGAGAAGCAAACTTGAAAATTAAATTATCTATAAATGTACACATACATCAATTCAATTTTTGAAAAGATGAAGCGTAATTTTCTTACACCTTCTATGTGGTGACTGCAAAGGAATCATAGGCTATATTTCTGAAGCACCACACATTTAAGTTCCGATGGTAGGATATGAGCACATGCCTTATGGACACTTCAACCGCACTGCACTGGTTAATTAAGACAACTGGTTGTTGAGGTAAAATAATAAATACATGTTAATGCACTATTGATAAGAAAGTTGCAGATAAATTACTATTATTGAAATACTCCCTGTATGTTTGTTGTGGTTTGTTTAGCATTCTTCTTAATCTTCTTTGGGAATTAAACCACTCATACTTTTTAAAATCATATTTATTTACGTTTCGATCCATGACCTAGGATTGTTGACAAAACAATAAAAACTTTGATTTATTGATGTTCAAAATATTTGGTTTGAGTACACTAAGCAAAAATGTTTAAAGTTTAAAAGAATGATTGCCTTCAATTTGTGTTGCGGCCTGAGACCGACTTTTTTTAGGTAGCCAATACGCTTAACGTGAAATCAACTGATTAATTTTTATTGGTGAATTTTATATAAATTCAATAATTTGTGAAATATTTTTTAACATATTACTAATTATACAATTGTTTTGAGGGGGAAAATCATTATGATTTAGGCTACCTCCTTGGTAAATTTTAACATGGTTATGAGGCAACCCTAAGACGTGTTTACACTTGTCAGATACCAATACTGTTCAACGGAGATTGTATATAGTTTTGAGGTAACCCTCTTACGGGTTTACACTTGTCAGATACCAATGCTGTTTAACAGGGGTTGTTGATATGCTTATTGTTATGTAATTAGTTATTGTATGTATTTCATGTTAATATCGCAAGGAAAACCCAGGAAAAACTTGCAATGATATTGTGGGCATTTGATTTTCATTTGTTATTTCTTTTAGTAATGGAATCCATTGTTTACTGAAAGTCACGGATTAGTTAGCAACAGTTATTTTTATGTAGAGTCATATAAGCAGCTTCTTTGATTTTGCATTTTTAGTGGTTTTCTTCTTTGTCGATAATTTTTGCGTCCTCCCATTTTATTTTATGACTGGAGTCCCATGCATGTTCAAATTTTCTATTTTTTATATATGATTTATGTTCTTTTAATCGAACTTCAAATGGTCTGGAACTTTCGCCTATATAAAACTTGTTACATTCGTATGGTATTTTGTAGATGCAGTATTTTTAAACTTTGTATTGCATTTTTGGGTTTTGTTTTTGTTAATTGTGCTCTTAGTGTATTGTTGGTTCTAAATACTGTTCTAATTCTAAATTTGTTTCCTATTCTTTGGACTTTTTCGAAAAATCCTTTTATATATGGTATTGAGAGCATTTTTTGGTGTGTATCGTTGTTTTTGTTTTCTTTTTCTTTATTTTTAGGGTTTTTATTCATTTCAATCTCTATTATTCTTTTAGGATATTTGTTTTCTATTAGTTTACATCTGACTAGGTCTTTCTCTTTCTTTAAAATTTCTTCGTTTGATGATATTAATTTTGCTCTATCATACATGGTTGTGATAATTCCTTGTTTGACACATTGTGGGTGGTTTGAATCGAAGTTTAAGTATCTGTTTGTGTGCATTGGTTTTCTGTATACCGATGCATTAATTGTTGTATCGTTTTTGCTAACTAGAATATCTAAAAACGGAAGTTTTCCATGTTGTTCTAATTCGTATGTGAATTTAATAGTTGGTTCTATTTTGTTGATGGACTCTACAAAGTTTTTAATTAGTTCTGTATTATGAGGCCAAATAGCATAGACATCATCTACGTATCTCCACCAGATTAGTGGTTTCAATTCTTGTGTGAATATTACATCTTTTTCGAATTCCTCCATGAATATATTACTAAAGATCGGCAATAGTGGACTTCCCATTGCCATTCCGAAGCTTTGTTTGTAGAATTGATCACTTATTTGAAAATATGTGGTATTGACGCATATACCAAGTAATTCCATAATCGATGATATACTTAGTTTTGTTCTTTCTTTAAGGTTGCCATCTTTTTCTAGTTTGTTTTTTATAATATTAAGCGTTTTGTTAATAGGGACATTTGTGAAGAGATTTACTACATCAAAACTTACCATTGTAGTGTATTTTCAATTTTTATGTTTCATAATTTTTTTAAAAAGTGTTGGTTGTTTTTTATGAAAGAATCCGTTTTGCCTGCTAATGGATTTATAATTTTTAGGAGAAATTTTGCTAAATTATGGCATGGTGAATCTATGGAGCTTACGATAGGTCTTAAAGGAATGAATTTTTGGTAGACCGTAAAATTGGGGTGGTGTACTGTAATGTGGGACCAGTTTACTTCTTTCTTTGTCTTCGAATTCATTTTTAAATTTAAATAGAGTTTTCTAAATTTTATTTTCAATTGATTTTGTTGGGTCTGTTTCTAAACTGGTGTAATTCTCAGTGTTCAACAGTGCGTTGACTTTTGTGTTGTAATCGTGTTTATTCATTTTTACTGCTGCATCGCCTTTGTCAGCAGGTAGAATTATAATTGAGTTATCGTTTTTTAGATTGCGAATTGCTTTTATTTCGTTATTACTTACATTTGTTTTAACTTATAAATAATGTGTCCGTGGTTTTGTAGTCTTTCCCTCATCATACTGTAACTTGCTCTTTCGAGAATCCTTGATAGTTTATTGCTTGTCTTTCCAAATTTGATTCTAAATCCTTTTGGTATTATTTCGTTGTTTCTGCATTTTATTAGGAACATGAGTGAATTTTTGGAATGTGATAGCTTTAGGTTTAGATTGTCCAACTGTCTAAAACAAATACAAATTTCAAGCCCATACCTGACTTGTAAATACTCCCTGTATGTTTGTTGTGGTTTGTTTAGCAATCTTCTTAATCCGCTTTGGGAATTAAACCACTTTTAGTTTTTAAAATCATCTTTATTTACGTTTCGATCCATGACCTAGGATCGTCAAAATAATAAAAACTTCAAATTTGACATTTATGACATAAATTGAAGGTGACTGATTTATTGATGTTCAAAATATTTGGTTTGAGTATACTAAGCAAAAATTTTTAAAGTTTAAAAGAATGATTGCCTTCAATTTGTGTTGCGGCCTGGGACCGACTTTTTTTAGGTATCCCATACGCTTAACGTGAAATCAGCTGATTAATTTTTATTCGTGAATTTTATATAAATTCAATAATTTGGGAAACATTTTTTAACAAAATAAAGCCAAAGGTAAGTAATAACGAAATAAAATCAATTCGCAATCTAAAAAACGATAACTCAGTTATAATTCTACCTGCTGACAAAGGCAATGCAACAGTAATAATGAATAAACACGATTACAACACAAAAGTCAACGAACTGTTGAACACTGAGAATTACGCCAGTTTAGAAACGGCCCCAACAAAATCAATTGAAAATAAAATATACAAAACTCTATTTAAATTTAAAAATGAATTCGAAGACAAAGAAAGAAGTAAACTGGTCCCACATTACAGTAAACCGCCCCACTTTTACGGTCTACCAAAAATTCATTCCTTTAAGACCTATCGTAAGCTCCATAGATTCACCATGCCATAATTTAGCAAAATTTCTCCTAAAAATTATAAATCCATTAGCAGGCAAAACGGATTCTTTCATAAAAAAACAACCAACACTTTTTTAAAAAATTATCAAACATAAAAATTGAAAATACACTCACAATGGTAAGTTTTGATGTAGTAAATCTCTTCACAAATGTCCCTATTAACAAAACGCTTAATATTATAAAAAACAAATTAGAAAAAGATGGCCACCTTAAAGAAAGAACAAAACTAAGTATATCATCGATTATGGAATTACTTGGTATATGCGTCAATACCACATATTTTCAAATAAATGATCAATTCTACAAACAAAGCTTCGGAATGGCAATGGGAAGTCCACTATTGCCAATCTTTAGTAATATATTCATGGAGGAATTCGAAAAAGATGTAATATTCACACAAAAATTGAAACCACTAATCTGGTGGAGATACGTAGATGATGTCTATGCTATTTGGCCTCATAATACAGAACTAATTAAAAACTTTGTAGAGTCCATCAACAAAATAGAACCAACTATTAAATTCACATATGAATAAGAACAACATGAAAAACTTCCGTTTTTAAATATTCTAGTTAGCAAAAACGATACAACAATTAATACATCGGTATACAGAAAACCAACGCACACAAACAGATACTTAAACTACGATTCAGACCACCCACAATGTGTCAAACGAGAAATTATCAAAAACATGTATGATAGAGCAAAATTAAGATCATCAAACGAAGAAATTTTAAAGAAAGAGAAAGATCTAATCAGATGTAAACTAATAGAAAACAAATATCCTAAAAGAATAATAGAGAATGAAATGAATAAAAACCCTAAAAATAAAGAAAAAGAAAACAAAAACAACGATACACACCAAAAAATGCTCTCAATACCATATATAAAAGGATTTTTCCGAAGAAGTCCAAAGAGTAGGAAACAAATTTAGAATTAGAACAGTATTTAGAACCAACAATACACTAAGAGCACAATTAACAAAAACAAAACCCAAAAACGCAATACAAAAGTTCATAAATCATATATAAAAAATAGAAAAATTGAAAAATCCATGATTTGCCAACATGCATGTGATTCCAGTCATAAAATAAAATGGGAGGATGCACAAATTATCGACAAAGAAGAAAACCACCAAAAACACAAAATCAAAGAAGCTGCTTATATAACCCTACATAAAAATAACTGCGTTGCTAACGAATCCATGACTTTCAGTAAACAATGAATTCCATTACTAAAAGAAATAACAAATGAAAATGAAATGCCCACAATAACTAGGTAGCATTCCAAGATTTTCCTGGGTTTTCCTTGCGATTACCTCAAAACCATATAAATCTCCGATAAACAGTATTGGTATCTGACAAGTGTAAACCCGTCTTGTGGTCGCCTCAGAACCATATGCAATCTTCATAGAACAACATTGGTATCTGATAAGTGTAATCCGGCCATAGGGTCGCCTCGGAACCATGTTAAAATCTACCAAAGAGGTAGCCTAAATCATAATGATTTTCCCCCTCAAAATATAAAAAAAAACCACTGCTTAAGCCTTACGGTAACGCAATCGCACACTTCTTTAATAACCATCCTCTCAATTGTATAAATAAAAACATTTTAAAAAATGTTTCCCAAATTACTGAATTTATATAAAATTCACCATTAAAAATTAATCAGCTGATTTCACGTTAAGCGTATTGGCTACCTAAAAAAAGTCGGTCACAGGCCACAACACAAATTGAAGACAATCATTCTTTTAAACTTTAAAAATTTTTGCTTAGTGTACTCAAACCAAATATTTTGAACATCAATAAATCAAAGTCACCTTCAATTTATGTCATAAATGTCAAACTTGAAGTTTTTATTATTTTGACAACGATCCTAGGTCATGGATCGAAAGGTAAATAAAGATGATTTTAAAAACTATGAGTAGTTTAATTCCCAAATAAGATTAAGAAGAATATTATTGAAATGTTGCACAAGTTTTTACTGTAGAACTACCAGATCTGAATGGCATTAGGCACCAACCTTAATCACAGCTAAAAAACTGACTTTTTAGCTATAAGCAGATACCAAATTTTTTAATTAAAAGCACTTATAACACATGAAATAATCACGTTTAATGAGGAGCAAATAGACTGGAATTCTCCAAAAGTGAGGTTAGGTCACATTGTAAAAATATTCAACCTGATAAACACTATAATATTTAGAAAAAATTAACCGAAACCACATTCAAATTTTCAACGGAACTTCGTTCGTTTATGAAATCGATATGTCGTCCGTCTGTCCGTCCGAGGCCTTTCTAATGGTCGGACATCAATGTGTGATACATCAATCGATTCAGCTCGGTGTCCTGAGCTTAAGTTTTGATGTCAGTTGAAATCGGGCCACGGGACGCCGTGTCGCCGATATTCCGTCGGAAAATTAAAATTTCAAATAGGTCCAAAATTAATGTGCGATACATATTTGGACTCCCCTAACATAGCTGAGTCGAAATATGGTACCCCCACAAAATCTGACCACGGATACCCGACCCCCGGGAATTAATTTTATCAAAATTTCAAATAGGTCCAAAATTAATGTGCGATACATATTTAGAATCCTCTGAAAAACTGAATCGAAATATGATGCCCCTTATTTACACACACACACACAACAACACATACATACATACATACATACACACACACACACACATATATAGCTTTTAAAATATTTATTCAATAAAATAAAATATATTAAAATGTCTCTTTTGTTGTTTATAAATTTTTGTATTTTATCTGAATACTTATAATTATTACAACATAATAATTTTAATTTCTTTAAATTGTTTTAAAGTAAGTCTACATTTGGAAGTTCGTTGCGACAATGCCTTGCATTTTCAACTTGTTGCATATATAGCCGATGTCGTCTTTGCACTGAAGTATATGATCAACATTCGAAACAACTTATACAACTGTATAAATTTTAATAATAATTTGCTTATAGTTTATTGCAACTCTGTAGTGAAATATTTGCCGATCGTTTATACACACTTTTCTTAAAATATGCCAGGGAATTATACATGTAAGTTTGTTGATGTGAATTTCTTAATATTTTCAAAAACGTTAAATGACGAAAGGATTCTGGGTATCTTTCTATACAGTATGTGGTCCTAGAGAAAACCCCAACTGTCTTAAATAAATTATCGGCCAACTCTGCTCTACAATTTGCAGAATTGCAAGTCAGTTCAATTAGCGTTATGAGAAGCCACACAAAGAAATGCTCTCGAACCTAAAGAATGTATATGAGACTACCAAAATGTTAGTCAAACAAAATCAACCCTTCACAGAGTCAAACGATTATATGAAAAGACACCTTGAACCCTTCAAGTTCTGTGTTTAAATTCAAATATTTTTGAAGTTATGATGCATGCTAAAAAACCAATCACAAAAAACAGATGCTAGGTTACGGGCTGTGATTTATTAAGTATCGAAGCTATACAGAAATACATATTTAATAATTTACACCATATTTTCAAAGAATTTGCGCTTTTTGTAATCATCGTAATAAATTAAACATGTACATTGCTAAGAAATTATGTTTTACCATAAACAGTTATAGATGCAGCAGTTTGCATATTTTTCAAAGATGTTTGCTTGAGAGTACTGTATTTCTTAAATCATTGGGCACATTCGGCCACACAGTGCTGTAATTTAAAATCTTCCCGAATGGTCATTTTAACTGTCACTTTTTAAAGTGCTACACTGCAGAAGTCCATCATTAGTATAAATATTTCGCTGCACGAAACCGCTTTAATAAAGCATGTAAACAAAACGTGTTTTATAGGTTACGTTATCATAGTTTTACAACATAAATACTATGATAAGATAATACATAATTCCAGTGTGTTTATATTAACCTCAATTTTCCCCTTGCTCATTCGAAAATGTTCTTGAAACTCATCAAACTCATGCTATGGGATTGTGGCCTCGTCGTAATTTGTAAGTGTTAGTTGTCTTCTATCAGACACTCTTTCAACTTGCGACATATCTGTCATAACATACTGTATTATATTTTTAAGTCTTACTACACTATTAATATCGTCATCTTCAAATAATAATAGATTTTTGGCCACACTTTAAACATATACTACTGGTACAATCTTTATCTTAACCAAAATGGTTTTTTAAACGTCAACATTCAATATTTAATGACATTCCCTATGCTGCCCAGCAAATATGCAGTGCTACGCTTTACAAAAGGAGCGCTGAATGTGACCATTAAAATCTGTAATACTTATGTTCAAAATTTGAACATTTCTTTAATATAACAAAAACCTATTACAAATATCGATTTCCAAAAATTAAAGACGAAATCAACTTTAAAATAATAATCTGAAGAATTATTCGCAAAGTTTAGAATTTTTTGGGTTCCTTACTGTTTAGCAAATTTGAGGAGGCAAGTTTAATTAAAAACTAAAGTAAATATAGGTACACATACACAACTTGCTTGGATAAAGCTTATATAAACACAACAGTAATTTATTTTGACTATTTCTGTATTTTACACGAGAGTATCATAAATCTGAATTTCTTTAATATACCTAATCAGTTCTTGTACAATTCGACAAAGCAACAAAGTGAAAATATGACAATAACGAATGCGACCCTTTGTACTACCAACACCGCTATCAGATTATAATGTACAACAGAATATTAAAAATTGCTACACCTTATATAAACATTTCGATACACAATCAAATATATAAAGAACAAGGTTCTGTACTTACCTTGATGTACAGCAACATTACAACCTTGTCCATCACAGTATACTAAAGGATTTTCGGGCCAGCCTCTATCATCAGAACACACACAGCAGCCTCCTACCATTTCCTTCATACTGCACAACAGACAAGGTTTGCTAAACTAGCGAACTTATACACCTACCCCACATGTTTGACCAAACTTTGAAGTCGAAATTCATTGTCAGATAAAATTCGTTCGCATTTTACAACTGGTATGGTAAATTTCTGTAAATTTCAATAGTGTGTACATTCTATCCCTTAGGTGCAAGTGCAGTCCATGGCTCACTAGATGCATATACCCATTGCTGAATTAAAAAGTTAGTTTTATATAAAATAATATATGTTACGTAATTTTTACTCTGCCTTAAAGTATTATCTACTATAAATAAATACACAATTCCTAACTATATGCAATTTACAAACACAAAATACTAAGGTGTCTTGCTACACGGACACCATTTTGTGTTTGTAATATTTTGCATTGCAACGCGGGAGTTTGCGCGGCAACGGTCGCTCACCTTTGGCCGTGGCTAGAGTATTGTTAAATAAATTAGTAGAATTAACCATACAATTGTAACGACAAGGATATATATGTATAGCCACAATGTATTTTCCTTACAATAGTTTTTTAATATTTCAACATTCAAACTAAGTTGGTCCCCTAAAAATTTAAGAATGCTTATTAGTCCGTGTTCAAGAAGCTTTGTAAATTTTAATTTTTATTGTTAGATCTAAAAAAATACAAGATTCTAAGATTAATAGAATAGATTTAACATATATAACGAAGAACTTGTTTAAAGATTACAAATTAGTAATTTAATTTGTTTAAAAAGGATATCCTGTCTTTATTACAAGATAATTTTGGCTAAAAAGAGCTTTTTGAAATTTTTTAAATAATTGATTTGTTTTGTATCACTAAAGTTCAATAAAAATAACTTTGAAACATTCGTTTACACAAATTTCAACTTTATTTGAAAGAGCATCACATCTTTTCAACTTATTTTATATCTAGAATATTTCTAGGCCATTTAACTAAAATTCGATTAATTATATGCTAATTATATAATAATCAGATAATGTTTTAAAAATATATGTGAATCTGTGTTTATAATTTTGCAAAATCGTTCAAACCGTTTTAAAATTACCATATAACAAACCATTCCAATCATATATGCTCCTATTTCAATTAAGAAACTTAAACTTGAGGTAGTTTAATTATTTTTAAGTATTTATTCTTCATTTTAAAATCATTGTAAGTATTTCAAATAATCTACTCACTTCTGAGTATCCAAAACATTTCAGTCGCCATTTTAATACACGCCTTTCAAAACCATATTTGAATAAATTTCACTATTTAGTTTATTTAGTAAAGTATAAGTTAAATAGCACTTTAAAATTCGTAACGTATCATCTGATTATCGTCGTGACGTTTGAATCAAAACTGTTTCATTCAACATTCATTGGCTTGTAGTGCGGAAACGTATTAAAGTAATTTAAACGTTACCCACTCCCGGAAGAGGCGAGAAGATTTTCGTACAGATGTTTAGTGCATAAGCACCGAGAAGTTTTAGTTAATAGAATATTGTTTTAGTTTAATTAAACTTGAGCTCTTGATTATGTTAAAGAACGCTAAAATAAAGATCTTGTATTACTTTGATATTAATTAAGTTATTAATAAAACTAGCGTGTAAACCGTCACTATACCAATATTGTCCAAAAATTTACTGGTAGTTTCATGTTTATAATAAAGAATAAAAAAATTTTCTATTAATAGTTATTTTCAATAATCTCATAGAAGTTATCAAGCATTAGAAAGTGAACACTACAAGTTTTTAAAGGCGAACCTCTTCTGACGTCACTCGAGAATTTTCGCGGTCAATCCTGAACCTTCTCTTTGGTTTGTTCTCAAGGTGTATCATTCTCTCTTTTTCTGAAAAGGTGTGTTATACGTCCGTTATCGACGTTCGGAAATTTAGTACTTTTACTATTGCCCTTAAGTAACACTATAATTGGACGCGTTTTCTTATCTTATCGCTTTTACAAACTTGATCGTAGCTCAGAGCTATTTACGCGATCCACTTTATATTTTATCTTAGCATATGATTGTTCTAGAGGGTCAATAGACACGCTTTTTTAATACTTTATATTAATGCACTTTTATGAAGAAATTTAGTATTTTAAACTTAATCGATGCGCTTTTCCACCAAAAACTTCAATTCGTTTTAGAGTATTTTACATTTGAACAAGCTGCTTTTATTAATTGCAACATGAAAATCTTTTAGAATATGTCCATGCATTTACACGTGTTTTATACACGATTGAGTACTTCTCTAAATACAATGCTTCATAATAAAATGTGGATGAAACTCTTTGAAAAACGCTTGTTTACGCGTAGAACATTTCTTAATTTTATCTTAAAACACGATTACTCCATCATTAAATTATCTGGTAATCACAATTTTTTATGCATTAATAATTTTCACACTGGGCGTTTTAGAAATAGTTTTCTTATACAAATAAATCTCTACATAATTGGGCTTTAAAAGTTTAAAAACAAACAAATTTATAAACTATATGAACTAAAATTGGATACCCATTACAGCATTATCAAGGCTCACCTTTCTATAGCTATACTATTTTATAACAGCAAAATTAGTAACACAAGTATAATATATACTACATTATAGTTGTTTTCTTTCTGCGTATTGCACTAAGTCACGCGTAAGTTTGTTTGGTTTCAACTATACAGCATCACCTAGCTTACTTGACTTTGCAGGTTTGGTCAATAGTCGTCACGGAGGGAAGAAGCTCAATCCTAAATTTAATTTCATTTTAATATTTTGGCTATAGAATTATGCAGTTGTGCTGGTTCTCAATTGTTGTTACATTCCAAATTTGGACATGTACACTTTCAAATTTGTGAGTGAATTTCCGCCATTATTTTTAAAATAGACTTGTGCATTTCCGTCATTTTGGACAGTTGCGTTTGCGCAAAAGGAATGCGCAGGCGCGGAGTGATGGCGCAAGTGCGCGGTGGTAACACGACATTATTAGCCAACAAGACGTCAAACAGTGACGTTTGCTGGTGTCGTTTCTTTATTTTTTCTTTTTTAGGATGTAGGTTTCCCTTTATTTATACCTTCTATCGTTGCCTTCACCTTTATTCCTTCGTCCTACCTACGAACAAAGAAGAGGGAAGACGCTAAATCTGGTTCCAACGAGGTCATGACGTAACCCACCCCAAACAACTAACAAACGAGATACCCGGAAATCAACACGGACCCTGCCCAAGAATGACCGCAAAATCGTAAAGCGTTCCACATTTTTAGGTGAGTACTTTTTATCTTTTTTTAAGGTGCAACTTGTATCACTGTAAACATATTTGGCATGTGATACAGTTTGACACGAAATTATGTCGTAATATCTTTGTTGTGCAATAATGTGAACGTGGATAGTATCCGTGATGCCAACTGTGGAAGTGGTTCTAAACGCACTGGCGCAGGAGTATAACATTGTGTCGACTGTTGTCTGAATTTGCAGTCCTATAAACATTACAAAGGCACAAAATATGAGCTTGTACTTACCATGTACTTACCATAATGTGCATGTTTGTGATTAACAACTTGATACTTTTGCCCTGATGATCCTAAGTAAGATGGAAACGCATCGATAGGATGTCCATGTGACCTAATTAAAAGTTATTTGCCAATATGCTTTGACTTAATTTTAGACTCGCTAAATTTATTTTCATTATATATAAAACACTATTGCTCTAATTTCTTGGGCTTGAGGTCGTTGTGTAACGTTGGGTATTACGAGAAATAAAAATCAGATGAAAAAGAGGGAAGTAATTTAAAACGGACAACTTCATGTTGTAGCCCCTTGTGTAATTTTTATTTCAGTATAATAGTGCTTAATAAGCTGTTGCAATAAATAAGACTTCTATAAAAATCATAAATTTAGAAATTACATAAGTATTTTATTTCTGTACACTACATTTAAAATGAAACTTCAATTCATTAATTATTTTAAAAGCGGCCAAAGAAAAAAACAAATTTGAATGCATTTCTCACAACCTTTCAAAAAGCGTTTGTTTTATAAAAATATTCCGTTAAATAATACACTTACATAATTACAGATATTAGTTACATTGTATGCAGGACGCACTAACAATCGATTTTTACAAAGTAATACAACGAAAAACCATAAGTTGACAAAACTCACAAAGCTTAAATTAACAAACCAGACATCAATATACAAGTCAATGTATTCCTTTATATCACAGTTACCCGGGATGAATACAAAGAAACCATAACCGTCGACCATCTTATACATGTCAGATATTTATTAATAGCATACCTCTCTGAGGCGGAGAAGTGGGGATAATTATATCGCGAGACAGCCATTTTGAACAAAAAATTCAATTCCTTAAAAATCATCAACACGAACAGGTGGGCAAGTTAGGCAGAAACTACTGGTATGGTTTGTCGTGAACATCCTGCTAACTATGGAACAGTAAATTAGAGTCCATGTTGTTACTCTTTATTATAAAGCGCCCATATATTAGTGTATTAATTTAGGTTTCGGGAATTTTTTAGAACTACGTGGGGAAATTCCCAGCAAATCAAAACGATACCGCTGACGCCGTGAAAACCACACCTAGTTGTTGTTCGTACAGTTGTTGACGTCATTGACTTATCTTTGTGGTCGCCGAGCATACAGACATAACAATTTCACATGGGAATAGCTTTGGTTCCCACAAACACGAGTGAAAGTGCTTCGACCTCGGTTGGAGAGGGTAGACATTTAATGTATGATATGTAGCATAGCTCGGGACACTTTAGTACCGTGTTCTGTTGAGTGCTGATGAGAGAGTTTCGTGCATATCGATTATCAACCGGTAACTCCCACCATCCTCCCTTTCCTTATGGTATCGTCTACCAAGACATCACCAGCAAGCAAAACCCATCAGAAGCAGCAATCAATACAGTACTAAGCAACCAGATCCCATGATCTCTTGGTTCGATGGAATTCAGAACTTATAGGATAAAATTGTTATAGACTTAGATGTGTAATTTGGATGGTATGGGTGATGGGATTTATACAGTATTGCACAAAGTATAGTGTTACATTTTTAGGAATATAAGGTTTGAACAGTGTGAATTTAATAATATGTAATTAAGAGATTTAACTCAAAAGGTTAGATGCAATAAAAATGAACTGATAATGAATTTCGCCAATTTTTGTTTAATGTATGTATTTTGCTAGAGAAATATTTGTAAGTCACTAATCCGATTATTTATGTAAGTACATTTAAAAATTGTTTTATGCTTATTTGTTCACATAAATGTTTAGATAATGTTACTTTAGAATAGATTTAAGCCAGGCGAGTGGAGAGTAGTTCTGTTTGTTCAGACAGGTGATCTTTTGTAAGGAAATCCATTTTACCAAAAGAATACACCGTAAATAACAATTTTCTGGTTTACACGTCGGCCAGAGGAAATTTGATTAATCCAGACGTCGTTAGCGCCCTTTAAACTTGACTGATCGAATACAGGTACAATTTCGATCATTACGCAAATTTGTTTAATGTTCTGCCAATTATTACTAAAGGGGCCCACTTTCGCAGCACTGTAGTTGGTCGGTGTATCTTTATTTTATTACGGGATTCCCGCCCCTTTTAGGCAATTCCAAATTAATGAACTTATTGGTTCATTCACCTGTAACACTTTACTAGGACGTGTCTATTAATTACCTCTTTATTCTTCCATAATCCCAAACGTTTCGATCACTTTAATCGGACTTTTATCAATGGCAATGCTCGTTTATAACATAAAACACATCTACAGAACAGCCATTGTGATAAATAACTAAAAGATACACGAAACTTTCCACTAATATTACATGAAATTTGTAAATGTTGAAAAGTTATTAAATAAGAACAGCAATTCTAAAACGTATTTTTAATTTATAAAAACAATATAATAAGAAGCTCTGATATAAAGTAAAACAGTGGTTGTTATTTTTACCCTTTTGTATCACAGCAGGAATATTGAAAATAACCGAGCGTCTGTGACTTACAAAGCCTCATATTCATTTATTATCCAAATTTTGAAATAAAATAAAAATTTAATTTTAACAACCATATTGTAATTTTTCAACGAACTTCGTTCGTTTATGAAATCGATTTGTCGTCCGTCTGTCCGTCCGTCCGAGGCCTTTCTAATGGTCGGACATCAATGTGTGATACATCAATCCATTCAGCTCGGTGTCCAGAGCTTAAGTTTTGATGTCAGTTAAAATCGGGCCACGGGGGCGCCGTGCCCCCGCGATGTTCCGTTGGGAAAAAAAAAATTTCAAATAGGTCCAAAATTAATGTGCGATACATATTTGGACTCCCCTAACATAGCTGAGTCGAAATATGGTACCCCCACAAAATCTGACCACGGATACCCGACCCCCGGGGAATTAATTTTTATCAAAAATTTCAAATAGTTCCAAAATTAATGTGCGATACATATTTGGACTCCCCTAACATAGCTGAGTCGAAATATGGTACCCCCACAAAATCTGACCACGGATACCCGACCCCCCCCGGGGAATTAATTTTATCAAAAATTTCAAATAGGTCCAAAATTAATGTGCGATACATATTTGGACTCCCCTAACATAGCTGAGTCGAAATATGGTACCCCCACAAAATCTGACCACGGATACCCGACCCCCGGAATTAATTTTTATCAAAAATTTCAAATAGGTCCAAAATTAATGTGCGATACATAAATTGTTTTAAAGTAAGTCTACATTTGGAAGTTCGTTGCGACAATGCCTTGCATTTTCAACTTGTTTAATATTAATTTGATAATGTTTTTCCTGTTTTGAGTATCAGAAAAGTAAAAACGTAAAATTGCCTTAGAAAACGTGTTCTAATTATGAAAAATGTTTATTTTTACATATAAATAATATAACTTATTTATAATATTGTTATATTAACATTCAGGGCGAGTATTCAAATAAATGTTTTATCTTTAGGCGATTTTCGCGACATACTTGAATTGTTCGAGTATAGTTTGTTGAAGTATCCCCCCACTATTTAAAAAATATTTACTTGTGCGGCACCGCGAAAACGTATTGTACTTTCCTAACCTCGCTTTGAATAATTACCCGGTAAAAGTCAAGTGTTTAACATACACAAGCATAACCTGGTACAGATCAGGGTATGTTCGTTTATCTGATAGAATGGTGCCGTACAATTTCCCCTCCAGTAAATTTTATCGCCAAAACGCAAGTTTAACATATACACACATAATTAAATATGTTAGTTTATGTCGCGAAAAATCGCCTTTTATAGTTCTGTATTATGTTTGAATAAGGAATATTGTAATAGGTGATTGCAAAACAGGTAGAAACTGCTACTATTCCTCAGAATTGTTGATTTAGTTCAGCTGCCGGTGGCGGGCTTATAACCTAAATTATGTACTAGGCGTTCAGAGGCGAGCGTCTCGCGGCAGTAATACCGTTGCTGCAATGATAGGTTAGGTTACTGTTAAAAATAGATATTATTATTAAAAAACACCAATCACTTAACACGCATTTCAGAACAGTTGTTACTAAAACTATTGCAGACTGTTTTGATATGCGTGTTAAGTGATTTGTGTTTGTTAATAATAATATTTATTTGTAACAGTCACATAACCTGTCATTACAGCCACGGCATTACTGCCTTGAGACGCTCGTGTTCAGAGTAGGAAACTTGGCAATGGTGCTATACAAGGGGGCGAAAATCATAAAATTAAACGCTACTGTTGTAGCCACCGTCCCTCTTTACTTATGAAGCACCGCTACAAATAACCATTTTGATATATTAGTTGATATTAGTTTTCTACACAAATAAGCTATTACAATCTGGATCGTTTTAAGATTATATTTTGTTTTTATTTCAAACACTTTGTTTAAAAATGGAGGATCCTCAAAGTTTACAGAAAAAGTTATACTTTTTAGTTGAACAACTTCAAGAAATGGCACGAGATTTACCACCGTAAGCTTAGAATTTAAATACAATAGATTAAACAATTTTTTCACTTGTAGAAAATACCAAATGAGAGTACCATATGAATTACTGTCAAGTTTAGCAAATTGCTTATTAAACGAAACGACATTTGAAATTGTTAAAGGTTTGATGGAGATACAGCATGTTACCGAAGAACATCTATTTCAACAACGTTTACAGTTGATTAATAAACAGAAACGTTAGTATACTTTTGAAGCAGTTATTTATATAAAGCAGAATTGATTTCAGAGGATGAGCAGCAACTTCTTGATACTTCTGGTAGAAATCTGGATGAGCTTGCCAAATTAAAGATTGCTCAGAGACATGAATTGAAGCAGTTTGATATGTCGTTGGTGTTACAACTAGATCAAAAGGTTAAACGAAAAGCTGCCCTCATATTTATTACTTTATTTAAAAATAGGTTGCAGATCAGCAGCAAACCTTAGAGCAAGCGGGCATTCCTGGATTTTATAATACTAAAAATCCACTTGAAGTTAAAGTGCAAATGCATTTATTGGATTTTATACTTCGGCTGAGTAAAATGACAATTCCTAATTAATTATTACTGTAATATATCAATGGTTGTGAAAGACAAATAAGCGACCTAGATTCAATTTTATCGAGGAAACGTATGAGGTTGCCAGTGTATGCCATTTGTATCATTAATTTATATAGATTTTTCTTATTCAAAGATCGCCAAAATTTTGTCGATGACCGGTTAATTGGACATTTCTCTGAGGAGAGGTTACTGAAGAATAGATTAGTAAGGCTCCGGCAGGAATCATTCACTTGCGGCAAATAATCTGCATATTAAGAACACAAACATGCTAGACAATCAGGGTTGTGACCACTACTATGTCCATAAAGAAATAGGTTGTCACTTTAGAGAAATTTGATGTGACGTCCCTCAATAATCGATATTTTAATTTAACCACTCTATTAAGCCGTTGCTACAGACACCCACAAATAGCAGTTTACTGAATGAACACCAACTTACAAGAATTGAAAACTTGTTAGCCTACTGCTCTACACCTTTCGAGTCGGGTTACAGTCCCACAGAATTACTTATGTCGCGAAAGTTACGTACTCCTTTACCCATTGTTGCTGACTGTTTAGCTCCAACAATAGCTTGCTTATTGCGACTCGCAAGTTTTAATGACAGTTGTCAAAGAACTTAGTTGTATATAAAATTGAGAAAAATTGGATAAAGGACACAAGTGTAAGCTTAAGTTGTATGTTTAATGCAAAAAGAGGTTTATTGTTAATTTTAGGAAAATTTTGAACACCATCGCTTTTATCCAATGTACCACTATAAATTTCTGATCTGTAAATAAACAGAAACAGTATTAGCCAGTACTGGAATTATTTAAGAGAAGTTCCAAAATTTTAAGCCCCTTTATTTCTAAACCCAAACTGCAACACTCATCCTAGTAAATTATCAAAAGTTGTAGACACTTTAGAGTACTTGAAGGGCGAGGAGAGACGAAAGGGAATGCAAAAAAAGAAATTATAATAGGAGACACCATGTTGTAGACCTACAAGGATTGAAAATTGATGATTCTGTTTGGGTGACTGACTTGCTTCTTACGGCAAAGTTTTGCAAAAATTTAATTGAACCTCGCTCCTATATGATCAAAACTACAACAGGCGGAGTTTACCGTAGAAACAGGTGGTATCGTGTGCCAGCCCCTTCCCATGCACCACAAGAAGGTACCCAACCAGAACCATTACATTTAAATATAAGTAGTTCTAGTAGCAGACAACTTAGTTAAAGTGAAAGCAACCACAGTGTTCATAGCAAGCGCAGGAATGTAGCTCAAACTTATAGGGATGAAGATGTAACAGGTCAAATTGAGGACAAAACCCTCAATGATCCAGAACCCCACAGTACAGGTTCTCCCAAAGTCTGTTTATCTATTACACTTAGTCGCTCACGAAATAAGCCGATGTAGATGAGAGATTATGTACTATAATTATTTTTCTTTGTATTAAGGGGAAACGTTGAATAATCTACTGTACTTCATTCTCTACGAGAGCAGTTATGATACGGCACTAATCTGGTTGGTTGTTACTTGTTTTTAAGCTTAGCACATATTGTCTTGTAACAATTAGGTTTTTAGTCTAGTTCTTTCTTATTTTTAATGGTAACACTACACTATCAATATAACATGTTTAAAGTTTTATTTGTTTTAGTAATATGATAGTTATTTTAATCTTAATTTATTATAAAAATATTGTAATAATACATACTTAAAACCATAATATAGTATGTAACCCTACAACTATTCGTCTTCAATTTCTTTAATGCCAAATACTTATTACATGCTGAATTGCTGTTATGTACTTGAATTAATTTTACTCTGCCAGAGACGAAGAGGCCTAATGATTAATGAGTTCATTGGCTAGCTTTCAGTAATGCAAGGTAGAGTCTATAAAATCAGATAACTTTTTGAAATTAATCAAATGACCTATTATCTAGTATAACATTAGCGGACTTTCTAAGAAAGTATTACACCTACTGTTAATGAAGAACCTTGTCGACAGAAACTAATGCGAAACTAATGCCTTACCCAGGCAAATTTATAACCTTTTTCGTTTACTAATTTCCTGGTTAAACTGTGATGTTTACGATTTATAGAAGTCAGATTTTCATCGGCGTAAATTTGATTGTGTACCATGTTTCCAGGTGGTGTAACTTATCAGCATAAGACGTTGTTTTGTTACCTGCCGATATAACTGTATTACCAGCAGTATAACTCAAATTTAACAATAATTGCTGGAGAACTTTTATTATTAATTATTCATAAAAAGGAACCCCCCCTCCAATCGCCTTCAAAGTAGATGCATTCGACGCGTTTTCACACGGGAAACAAATTTTTCCCCTGGCAAAATTGGTGCTCCCCTCCCCCAAAAAAGATGTACAACTGTAAAACTGTAGTATTTGTAGTTTGTCTATAAACTCAAAGCCGGGCGACCGGCTAGTGTCATGTGTGCATCATACATATACACACATACGCATATTCACACGTGAGATAGCTGTCCGCCCGTGCAATGTACACATGTGTTTGAAAGTGTCAAATATGTGTACTATTGTCCATAACTGCAAATGAACACACCACCATGGCTAGTGTCACGTGCGTATATGCGTGTGTGAATATATAAACATATGAATGCATATATCTTTCTTTTCAAGGTTATGTTATTCGTTTGGTTATTTCGACGGATAGCAGTCAGCATTCACTTAGAGACTATCCCACTGTACAGTTTCCGCAAATCAGTGTGAATGAAATCATGACATTACTCAAATTCCTAACTATTTGTCGTGATTTGTACGAGCTTCTAGATTTCTTAATTAGTCGTAAAGTGCTTCCAGATGTACGGAGATGTCTGCACTGTAATGAAAACATGCCTCTTATTCGTAAGCGACTAATGTTTCGTTGTCGTCGCATTTATTACGTACAAAAACAACTCAAGCAGATAAAGACGTCAATACTGATCGGAGTCCCGTCCATGATGTCACAAAATATGTATTTATAGGACATATCAGATAATATAAGGTACTTCAGGTTAGAAACATATTATTATTAAAAACACAAATCTTATCTTATGTATGTACATAATAGTACACAAATTTAAACTTTTACATTAAATATTTTTTTTTGGGGAGGAGAGCACGAATTTTGCCAGAAGAAAAGATTGTTCCCCGTGTGAAAATGTGTCGAATGCATCTATTTTGATAGCGATGGGGGGAGGAGGAGGACCCTTTTTATGAATAATTTGTTGGTTTTTGAACGGTGATACTCATCTAAGTTATTTATTTCCATATCCAACTTAAGTTGAAGCAGGACAGTTTCTTTCTTGTTTTCTTTTTCATTCATAGGAATTCTATGTATTCCCAAACTTGTTAATCGGCATTGTTGTTCAAGATCATTTATTTTGTTTTCAAGTACTATGACCTTATACTTCTTGATTTTTTAGAACTATAGTATTTTCACGTAACAGATTTTCTATATCATGATTTTCCTGTGCTAGATTATCATACCTTTCAGGCATCTATTGTAATTGCGTGATATAACTACTGTCAAACTTTGTATAACACGTTTTTCTACTTGCTCCCCTTTTAATAAATCTTCATTTAATACTTGTTTATTAACCTCACTTTTGGAGCACATGTTACAAATGTTATTGTTCACACAGGAAAAAGCTTTATTTTTAGTACTGCAACTAGAAATAGTACTTAGTTAAGCATTTCCTACAATATATTGGACTTTTTTAATTGATTTATTATAATATTTGCAACTTATTTCACTGCTGTCATTTACCTCTATGTCTGACATAACCTGCAAAACAATTTAATTAATTTTCATTCACTATGCTTGAATTACTGTCCTAATAACCAGACAAAATTACTTGTATACTATACAATATTTTCAGTAAATTATTTTACCACTACATTGAGAGGTCTTTAAACTTTCTTTGTCTAATAAAGCCTTTGAGCATCAACCCACTTAGATATTCCCAAATAATAGCTGCCTGGAGGACGTTCTTAGACAACAAACAGTATGCGATGGTTATAGTTCAATTTAACGTAGTTGTTATGGTTTTATTCCTTCTAAATTTCCACTTGAGTGGGCAGAATTTGCAGGTAAAATTCCTGCCTGTTGTAGTTGATAAAAGCTCCTAAACATAGGTCACTTTCCCTACCAGACTGGTTATGATGACCCTGTTAATTGCATTCGAGGACCTATTCAATCACTGGCAGTCTCGATATTTGAAATACCGCCCCACACCTTGTACATGTCGCTCATGCTATGATCGACTTTTAAGAGGTTGTTCACTGGTGCCTGATATCTGATCCGGACATCCCCTGTTTCTAATATTCGGGGGTTTTATAAAAATTTCTCAGGGTTATTACATGCTATTTTTCGTTCTCACGGGGGTAGTGCATCTAATTACTATCCTAAGATCGAGGTCAATGTCATTCTCTTCGTGTGGTTGGTTATTTGTTCAGACATTTCTGAAAGTGACGCATTTGTTCATAACAATTTTTTACGGCTGTAAATCTATGACTGTATGAATATCGGAGGTAATCTACCACCTGCAAATAATTCAAAGGCAAGATTCGGTATTGCAGTATATCGAATAATTGGTTGGGATTGCACTTTACTCATAAATTGCACATTTGCTGGTTAGATGAATATGTTACTTATATAAGGGAATTACAACAAATGGTAGTTTCGGGTATTCATTTTGATAACATGTGTTACCAGCACCAGTTCTGTGAGTACTTTGGACATTTTTCTTTTGGTAAATTTTTTGTTACAACCAGTTTTGTTTTAAATAATAATCCAAATATTAATCTGTACAATATTCAAGAAATTTGAACTTTATTATCAATAACTGTGTTGCCTGCGACCTTGTGCTTGACAAATGTATTTAAGTTGTGCAAAATAACTATTGCTTTTGAATATCATATTTGTATTTTATTTGGTGCACCGTTTACAATTTTAAGCAATTACATGTACTTACAAACTATGATCATAAAATTGTTTGGTGTGCTATATTTACAGTTATGCAATTTCATTTGTACTTATTAAAAGTGCATTTAATCCTGTTTACAACTCTAAAGGGTTAGTGTGCAGGATGATTTTTTTCTTTCTAAGGGAAGAACGCAATTATTTAATTCATCATCACATTGTTTTGGTGTAATCGAATTTCTTGTATATTTTGTATTTTTTTGAAATTTGGAATGTATATTTATTCGTTGCTGTTAAACCCACTAGATTGATTCATATAAGTATGGATTATTAATTTAATCTAAACTAGTGCCCAAGGCACGTGTTCATTATTCTAAGCAAATTTGAAGCAATCCGAATTAACCCACGACCCTCGCAGCCCACCGTCTACCAGTTCCCGGCATTTAACAGTTTATTTTTATTTAACCTCTAGTTATTCGATTTGACAAATGAGTGGGCCAGTTATAGTGTATGAAATACACATATCTAAAACGGGACTTTCTTAATTGTGAGGTCCAATAGTGTTCATCCAACACGTATGCCACAAATAACCTGAGTAACAATAGTCTTCAACGAAAAACCATTGCAGGCAAGAATTGAAACTGCAATTCCACACAGCTCACAAGGGCCACCCACACATAACCAAAAACAAGTTATTTTACTCTCCATAGGGTTGAACTTCAATAAAAACAAATTGCCAATGAAGTTCTTAACTAAATAACATTTTGATCTGGATTGGTGACCTACCATTTCTTCTTTGCATATCTTGAAGAAGCTTCTTACAAGAAACTGACAAAATGTCAAATCCATATGATCTAAAATTCAAAGGAGTTTTGTTACTCAAAACTATAGGCATGATATGAAAATTTATTACTAAATAAATGTTCAAAAATACACAAAAAAATAATTTATATTTGTATAAAATTGTTTTAATAAGGCAACAAATATAATATCAAGATGTATATAATCATTTTATAAAGTAACTAAAGGTTTAGCTAGATTGTAACAACCATTCTGAGTGGGATAGTTTATTATAAATACTGTAAGTTAATCAAATTCTTTAAAAATATTTCAGTAAAGTAATAAAAACGTAATCATGTTTATTAAAAAAAATACGAAACGTGTAATGTGCAAGAATCATAATTACTAAATCAATAAGCCAAGGTGCTTTCGACAATTAAAATCCTCAACATCAGTGACCTAAATATATGACCACATTGTCAGACACTAAATTAATTTAAAAACATATTCAAATTTAGACAACACATTAAAATAATAAAAGTATATAATAAATACCAAAATATAAAGGTAAAATGCACACTCATACATTAAAACCTATTTATTAAATATATTATATGAGGAAAGTTCTTGTGAGAGCGATTTGCAAAACAAATTGCCACAAATAAATGCACAAAGATGAAGAGGAACACTGAGTTGTCTACCCATGAATAATAGCTTTTGCATATCACCATAAAAGTCAAGAATATGAACCCCATATGCAATTAATACAGACCGTCAATGCTACAAAGATTAAACCATACTCGTCCAAAGAATAAATAAGAAACAGTTGATGCAAACATGAAATACTTCCTCTATTTTCAATAAACTTTGTTATGGTACCTTGTAAATCCATGCAATGGTACCATTAAAATCAACAAAAAACGAAACATTTTGAATGTAATTTTTGCAGATGGAAGATTTGATTCTTGTCAATTAAATGAAGGAATATATTAGGAACTTCTTACAATCACACGTTTTAGTGAGAAGCACAACAAAACACATATTTAAACAAAGAAATTCTTACAATCACATTTTTGCACGAGCACACAGATTGGCATAAAATACGGCGACACAATGGAACAGTCCATGCGGCACTCCTTGTTAACTAAATGGAATATGACACACACGATCAACTTGAAACATAAATAACCAATGTAGAACTGACTGCTACAAATTTAACATTACATACCTTTATTTGATACGCAAAAACGACCTTGCTTATTTATAAAATGAAAGGTCACTGTTGAATAATACAAGTTATTCAAACACAAAGTGACACCATGTTTATGAAAAATGTAGATTCCATAGTAAATGTAAATACCGATAGTCTTGCCTGTGTAATTTTGCAATATAAGTAGCCCACACTAATATATATATATATATATATATATATATATATATATATTGTCGTGTAAATTATAGGTTAAGAGGCATAAATAAGTCAAGAAAATAAATTTGTAACGACCGTTTATATAGGAAATAGGGATAATTTATTTACGCGCCAAATTAATTAGTTTTGACATTGAAAACGGACTGATAATAGCATACGTTTGTATTTATAAATCGAAATGTTAAATTTGCATAACGTGTAGAAGCTTCGGAGTACGTGAAAACTCAAGGATACGTATAATTAGCTTTAATATTTTAAAAAATTGTAAATCAAGTACATCAGATAATAAAGAGAGGTTTTGGGTATATAAAATCAATAATGTAAATGCATATCTGCCATTTAACTAAACAAAGCGTTCGTTAAATACAAATCCTAAGAAATTCTATAAGTTAAACAACTTGGAAAATACGATTTCAAACGGACAGTTGCTTCATAGAAAAACCTGACAGATAAATAAAAAGGAACTGAAATGAACGTTGGAACAAAATTCCTGTATATCCGAATGTGTAAATATTTACTTGGTAATGGAAAATTTTAATTTGTATGAATAAAAGGTTGTATGTTTCGTTGCATTATTTGAGTGGTGATTTTATTTGGCAGTATATGTGGGAAAGAGCGAACTTAGGATGGTATCTATGAAGAAGCAGATTTTAGAGCTAGCTGTGGTGTGCCGAACTGAAGGGCGTTCCAGATATTGGAATATAATTTTTCAGGAAAATATTTTTGTAACTTTCACAGGAGCACAACCAGAGTAATATACAGTAATTTTATGGTGCCCAATTCGTGGGGCAAGAACGGTTTCTAGGTTTAACCACAGTAATTTTGTATGACGGCCCAACGCTGGGGCTCGATTTTTAAGGACCTCCACTGCAATATATATATATATATATATATATATATATATATATATATTGTAGTGTCAGGTGGGAGCTACGAGGGTTCTAAGGGTAGTTTTGGGTTAAAGGGGGTGTATGCCAAATAGAATGATCCATATATCAGATCCCGTAATTCAAAAATTATGTTTTGCCGTACTTTACATATGCTAAAGTATTTACAATGTTAATTTGAAATGTATGTGCCAAAAGGTAAATTATAATGACTAATGACGTTGATAAAATACACAGTGCTCAAGGTTTTATACTAAGTTACAGTTTAATAGGCCATTGAAAGTACATTTGCCATCCTAAAACCGGATGCGTCTACGGATGTCTACTATCAACCACGCATCCAGGTCATGTGTAAATTATTTTGGCTTTTTGTTTAAATAGAATCAACTTTTGGACAAATTTGTAATTTCAAAATTATAAGTTATAGTAGTGTCAAATGTGATTGGAGAATTGTGAATTATTTAGGACCAATGATAGAATTATGTACAAACTAGAAAAGTGTAAAAGGACAACAGTGAAGGTATTTGTGACACAAAATAAGGGATAAAATGTTATTGGATATTTTTATTTATGTAATATGTGATTAAGTAGGCATGATTTGTTGTAGTAATCGCCTTGGAAAGTAAACAAGGAAGATCTTTTTCGATTTAAATTTGTGTAAAGACGTATTTTTGTAAACCTGCGCTAAAATTGTTTAAATATTTTGAAAAAGAAATAAATGTGTTTGAATTTGAAGAGTTTAATTTATTAAAGTGGAGTAACGAGAAGCATCAGCGGTTAGTAAAGAATAGCAACGACGTATTATAGTGAAGATTGGTGTTAGTGAGATAGCGAAGCGGCGAAAAGTAAGATTGTTTAGGAACGGATTTGATAAAGGCAGAAGGCATCGGTGAAGAATTGTAAGCGTGAATAGGATTTGGATTGATTTGGTTACGGATTTATGGTTATTGGGGCATTGATTGGATTGATTTGGATAGAGATTTATGTATAGCGGGTCATTGAGTGGTTTTTAAGATAAGGAACGTGAATAGATTTGGATTGAGCTGAAAGGAAAATAGGTTTGGATTGAGCTGAAAGGTGGAATAGATTTGGATTGAGCGGAACGTAGAATAGATTTGGATTGAGCGATTTGAGAGCAGCAATTGGAAGAGTTAAAGGCTACGAAGAAAGTAATACGGAAGAATTAGCGCAGGGGAAGTAAACAAAACGGTCATTCTAAATTCTAAAATTCGGGTTATTTATTTCAGATTGGGGATCAACAAAATTATACTAAGATACCTGGAGGCGATACGAAAGTTTACAACGATAGTGAATCCATGTAAAGACGCATACGGCGACAAAGATCTTGAGCCAGCAGTCAAATTAGGCCAGCAACGAAGTATAATCCAGGTGAGTACTGTGAAATATCTTATAACGTCAAAGTCAGAAATTGTGTAGTAATTAATTTGGCATAAGGCTACGTTGATCATTAAATTTTGGCATATACAGTAGTAAATTCATATAAAAGTAGTAAAACAAAAGATAGTGCAGTTTGGTTGGGCATTGCACATCTACTTACCACCGAACCCACGGTAAGTAGGTGAACACCCTGAGAAAAGAGTTCATATAGTCGAGGCATAGTAATAAACATTTTGATTAGATAACCAACCAAACGTTGCAAAAGTACGGGGCGTGCAATAGGTGTTTACACATTAGACAATAAAGCATTGAAATTTATAAGAAGGGGCGCGCGGCGACAAAAAATAAAGTAATAAAGTAAGAATTGAGGAGGTGGTATACAATATATATGCTAAGCAAGTAAAAGACAGCCAAGCCTATGAATAGGGTCTTATGTGTATTGAATTACAAGATTTTGTTTATGGGATTCCACAAACTATCTCAATAAAACTTTACCGGTGAGACGACTAAAACTTTCATACAGAAATATTCGTTGCATGTTTAATTAAAAGTAAAAATTAAACTACATGCTTGTAATTTGAAGCACATTTATATAAACAAGAGTAAGCTTTCTGCAGGCAGTGTGTTGCATAAAAAAAATTTCCCAAGTAGGTGTGGAACGTAACTTACTCGTCTGTGCGTGTGTGTTAGACTTGGAAGCATTAAAGCATTTTGAAAACAAAACATAACCATTATTCAACGACTGGTCGAATGAGGCAAAGTTGATTGCTAAATCGTTGCAATACCTAACTGTCATCATCTCTCTGCACAGTGACCATACAATGTGTATAATATTCAGAAAAAAGTTCTACCCTGACGAGAAACAACAGCAGTGCAAGCACATGTTACCTCAAAAACGTCGACTGATCAGCATTGAATCCGTCTAAAAGATCTGTGATCTTGAACATCCGTCCTCGGTCATTCTGAAACCGTAATAGTTGTGTAATAAGTTTAGAATTTTACCTTTTGAAAATTTTTATACAGGCGTAAAATCCCTTTATCTATCCCTTGCATTGGTAGATCGAAAATGTATATCACTTGCATTGATAGGTCAAAGGCATATTACCTACCACAAAGAGAGCCTAAATGACAGATGGAATATCACTTTTGAAGAAGGTAAAACGCCTCCATGTCATAGCTCGAGCATGACTCCTGCAGTGGGCCCGAGAGTGGTCGCGGGTATATGGCTAGCTAACAAGTTTATGTGAAAAGGGAACGTGCAACTTCATCTAATACTCATATATTAGATAGAACAATGTACAAGGTAAGGTACAAACCCTTATGCTTAGGACAACAAACCACCCTGAGGACACTAAATAGTGGTTCCCATTAAGAGGAACTCCACCTGAAAAGGAAAACTACAATTAGTGAATACAAAGGGATCACTATTTGTGACCCAACATAAGTAATAATAATATCAGAAAATTTTAATTTACTAACTTTCAATATCCTGTTTAAGACATCCAAAAATAATAAAAGTATTACCCAATAAAGTATTTCTATTTCTCAAATAAAAAAAAGAAAAGATTTTCAATTATAGGTCTCAATAAAATATATACAAGAATAATCTAAAATGGTCCAAGTTAAATTTGAAATAACGGCCGGGTTCATTCATATAATTTAATTATTAACATCAAAGAGGCACATATCATTTGTATGAACCCTAATAGGTTTCACATCTGAATACTTTTAAAATTCTTAAGGTCAACATTCAACTTCAATAAATTATTTGCAGTAACCTTTCATTTGGTATGAAGCTGGTAACGAAGATAATTGTTTAAATATACGCACGTCGAAATAATCTGACTTATTTTCAACTCATTTCAATATTGGTTCGGATAAATAAATTAGTCATCTAAAAATATTTTTTTACAAAAGCGAAATCCTTTAACTTTTAACAATATAATTCACTAAGAATCAATTCTGTATGAAATTTCTAGACATTGAAAATTTAATTTTGTACTTAAAATTTTATCCAAAAAGTTAACAGGATGAGGTACTAAATCTGCGAAAATATTTAAAAAAATTCGAAACATAAACCAAATATTAGTAGACATAAAATAAAACTTTGCTACTTTATTAATAGAAAAAGGGAAAAGTTAGAACTGAATCTTTAGTAAAGAATGATGTTCATTATTTGCCTGTCCTGGCTTTCGTTTAGATATTAAACGTATATTAGAAATTCCACGTGTATTCTTTAACGTCATTGTACTTGTAGCAGCTACATCAATATTAACTAATCAAACTGTTATCATACATACTTAATGCTACAAATAAATTGTCCTACTAATCATTAAAAGAAATATTGAATGTGACAGATTTTTCATAGTGGAATTTGTCACGTTCACCTTCCGACGGTGTACTACGACCTTATGCCATTTTGTTTAATTATTCATTCGCATCGATTCTGTTTTTGATACTCATACACCATCCTGTATATTAGATATTCCTACAAGTACGCTTTACGGCAATTTCATTTAAATCTATTTGCTGCAAAATAAAAAGTTCTATAATCTAAATAGACGGTACCTTGTTTTAGGTATCTGTTGGCTTGATACATATTACTGTAGAGTGTGATTACCTCTTGTAATACTCGAACCTAAAGACTCGTTGAAATAATGCATCACACACCTTTGATAAAAGGTTGTTTCGAGGTTCTATTATCACCTGTGTGTTTGATAACGCAGCGATTGAATTTTAATTCTATATATAAAACGAGTTCATTACTTGATTCTTCCTGCACGATAACGAATACTTGTCATTACATTTTTCGTTATCTACAGAATTTCATGCACACCGTTGTGTGGTAAGTGTTTTTAATTTTAAAAATGTACTTTTCGTCGTAAACGATCTAATTTTTAATCGTACTATAGTCCATTCCAGCTAAGAATAAAGCGATGAAAGATATAGGGAAAGTTTAGTCTTCGATTTGATTGGTTAAAACATGATGCCAATTTACACAGCTTAATTTTGAAAATTTGTATTTAAAATATATACAGTGCGTCCCAAAAGTAACGGATATATTCGATTAAATGATTATTGACAATTTCTGAGTAAAAAGCTCCGACACGTCAATTTTTATTTTTAAATTGTCATTTAATTATGTAGTTTTTAACCCACCACCCTTCAACCCCTAAGCGCTAGCATCCCCTATTTAAAAATTTTAAATAGCAATGTACCCCTTGTGATACCTCAATTAATAGCATTTTTCATGCAGAAATAGAATTTTACAAAAAATTCTAAATCCGTTGATAAAAACTTATTCACTTAAAGTGCCAATTATCGGGTAGGCTTTGAGAAACAAAATGTTTGTAAAGTGTCAAATAAGTTTAGTGAAAGTACGTTAGTTAAGTGCGTGTTGCTTATTTAATAATAAGTCAGCAAAAATGAGACTTAACGAAGCCGAAAGGATTGAAATTTTAATAATGATTGGCTTTGGAGATAGAATTCGAACGCACAAAGAAGTTCGAATTTTATTCAATGTAATTCATCCCGACCTCCCCCCAATCTCGCAATCAACAATAAGTCTAATTGAAAATAAATTTCGAATATTGACGCGTCGAGATAAATCTAAAATGGACGTCCATCAGCTTTAGATGAAGATTCAGAATTGGATGACTTGCTATTTGTGCAGAAAAATCCACATTCAAGCGTTGCGGGAGTCGCTTCACAGTTAAATGCATCAAAAAGTGCAGTCATAGTTTTCTCTGTAAGCAAAAGTTTCACCGCAAGAGTTATCAGATGATGATTTTGATAGGCGAGCGCAATTTTGTGAGACAATGATGGAACTTTGCAATGATAATCCTGGATTTGAAGGAAATACGTTTTCTGGTGAAGCAACATTTTATTTAAATGGCACCGTTAATAAGCAGAATTGCCGTTATTGAGCTAATGAAAATTACGCATTGGATGATGGAAGCAAATACACAATTTCCACAAAAGATTAATGTTTGGGCGGGAATAGTGGGTAATAAAGTTATTGGACCGTACTTTTTTGAGAGAACACTCAATGGAGAACAGTATCTAAATTGTGAGATATTGCGGTTTGAATGATTACACATTTGTTTCGTACATAAGGTGCATACTTAATCTAGGACCTTTGAAATTTAAGAGCCAAATCTGTATAATCTTTGAACATTTCATCAAAATCTGATAAAAATTATGAAAGTTATGCGGATTGCAAGGATTCCCGGACACAGACAAACCGATAGACATGAAGCCAAATTTGTTGAGAAGAGTCCAAAACATGAAATGCGAGTAGAAATTTTGATTTTGGATGGAAAAAATTTTACCTCCAAAAGTGAACACGATATTTCCGTTACTCTGAAGCAATAGGTACTACATAAGTTACAACTTACTTCTATCACGAATTAATTTACATTGTAATTCTACAACTTTCCAAAACTGGCAGCTAGCATGTTTGAAACGCCTAACTAAAAGATTTTTGGGAGAGTCGACTTGGTCTAATTAAACCAGCCATCTTACTACTTCTCGACTAATAATGCGGAAGACAAAAATTAATCACTATGGGGAATATTTGGATTTTAACCTCACGGTACATACACATTATAAATTTCGACCTGTATACTGTAAAATGCATTTGTTAACATTTTGAACATTAATGTTCTATATTCACCAATTAATTTCGGATGGAATTCCTCAAAATTCAACACAAGCACTCAGCTTTTTAACAAATTGTACCCAAGCGCCAACAAAATAATTCCATAATCTTTTCGTTCGATTGCTCAAAAAACCTGTACATTTTTGATCGACTTTAATCAAAGAACAATTCATATTTTTGTACATGCGATTGCTAGGCAAGTGGTAATGAAAATACTGAAATAGATTTTCCGACTTAGACTTATAATAATTTTTATAATGCGTAGTGATGCAAAGTACTGCATTGTCAAAATATAAAGTAATTAACCAAATGTTGCATGTTTGATAATGGAATGCTTCAAATGTAAAGCATTGATATGTACTAATCTTAAATCATCAGATTGGGAAATATTTGGATATCCTTGTGATACCTGTAAAAATAATATATGTCAAATCTGTACAAACAATAGCTCTACTGACGTTCGTGAAAGAAAGAACATTGCTTTTTAAGTGTCCGGATTGTATCCAATCTGAAAATGCTCTTTATAATAAAATTTACCATCTGGAATCTGAATTGGTGCAACTTTATGAACATGTACTAAGTATAAATTTCAATATTGAATCCCACACATAAGGTAATCAATAGACGAATTACTCACTTAGCGGTAGTGACAGCCAAGGATTTCTTACCAACTTTTTCCAAAGTCCTTGATGAGAAACTGTCAAACATCTCTTCAATTATTGGTACTGGTCTAAAACTACATACCTCAAGTACCTCGTATGTTGCAGTGGTTGATAAGAAGAATACTGTTATAGTAAAGCCAAAGGACTCGTTGCAAAGCAAAAATATTACAAAATCCCAACTAAGGCAAATTAAGCAGAAAACTATATCACCGTAAGTAGAGTTAAATCAATTAGTCACTGTGGCATCGCAGTAGACTGCTTGAGCAAAACTGAAGCGGATATTTCAAGAGCCTTATTGCAAAAGGAATTCCTGATAAACTTGTGGCGAGAGATGCTAACAATTTGAATTCTTGGGTTAGATCCCAAGTCACTGTACAAATTCTTCAAATCTTGCTTATATTGTTACGCCTCATTTGGCCACACAACAATTTTATTTTAATAATTTAACTTAGCAGACTTCTTATCGTAGAAGTAAATAGGTTATGACATATAAATGTGGTTTTGAGTTCTCAGCATGCTTGGGACTTTTAGAATTAGTTTTAATATGTATTTTGTAGAACGGAATGTTAAATAAGATGTTTCCCACACTTCGAAAAATGTACGTCGTTGTCCTCAACCAATGAGAACATGCTACACCCAAGGCGTAGTGGACAGCTAACGGAAGTCGGAAAACGAACGGAGCAATGATATTCATAGTACACTGGACTACAGTGTATGAAAGATGAGTGATAAGTAGTGTGTTATAATGCAGTGAGTTTTCATGTCTGTAATACCTCTACCTTTCTCTTACCTAAAATATGTGTTCCTTATTTTATTGTTGTAAGTTATCTTAGAACTCCATTACTATCTGGTGAAAAAAGACCGCAGAAATCCATGACTCAAGCAGCACATGCGTACGTGTTTAGAGGAACAATACACAGTAATTCACATGGCCAATGCTGCAATCAAGGACCCAGTAATTGGCTTTACCATAATTTAATTATTTAGAACTTAAGGTAAGCTTAAGCGTTGCTTAGTAATTTTGCACAGTTAATTTGTAAAGCAAAACAATATTTTTTAGTAAATTCATGCAATATTCCCTCTGTATGGTAATGCGATGCATTATATTACGTTTATACCTGTATAATTGACAAGCAACAACATAACCGTCTTCAATATGTTGTATACAATAACTTTGCTTCCAACATTTTGTAACAATTTCAAGGTTTCAGATTATGACCACTGTCGTTTCTTATATTTGCGAACGATCTGTTTGAATCAATCAAATCGGAGAAATTACTTTTTGCAGATGACATGAAGATATTTGATTTCATGTCATTTCAAGACTGCAACACCTTATTAGAGCAACTAACTCAAGTGCAAAACTGACGTTCAGTCAATACACTGCAACTGAATGTTTCTAAATGTAAAGTAGTCAGCTACACTAAAAGGATTCAACCAATTAATTGCATTTACATCTGTAATAATATCCAACTAAGCCCGTTGCACATTAATTAGAGACTTGGGACTACTTTTTGATGATAGCTTTAACACTCACATTTATGTAGTTTGTATATCTGCCGAGATTAGCATGTTTTACAACTAGAAACTGCAAGTTCTCACTAATACAAATATATAGTTTGCATTGCCCTGGATCGTTCTAAATTGGAATATGGCGCGTTAATTTCGTATTCACACTTGGACTATTTTAAAGATATGCTAGAGTGAGTTCATAACTGATGGTCTCTATTCTAGTTCTGATACAGACTGAATGGCATGGCTATCAAGATTCTCAGTGGATCAGCATAGTTATTATAGCTTGACCTTTTTACATAAGCTAGTGTATAACAAAATTGGCTGTGTACCACTTTTGACTTGGTTTCAACTTCATGTTCCACGTTTTGCTGTCCGAAACCAGTTAAATTTTCACTACCTTGCGGTTAAGATAACTTCCGGGATAAAATCAACCTTATTTGTAATGTGTAGAAATTGCAATAAGACTAATGATAGTATTGACACTTGCTATGCGTTAAAAAACGATACACAAATTATTTTTAATAAATAGTTATTGTAATGGATTTTTGGATAATTAATTTTGGTATATTAAACATATTTGTGTAGTGCAGTATTAGAAAATAGGTTTGCGTGAATTATCTTTTGTGTTTTCGTAGTAAGTCTTTGGGAAAATAACATTAAATATAATTTCCCATAGTTCGTAATAGATACATGTCATTTTCCCGACCAGTTGGGACGGTGAACGAAGAAGGATGGTGGTGTTCAAGTTGTTGGAAGCATGTCATAATGTTCAATCTTTACACGCATCTCTTATCTTTAACCGCTTGTGCAAGAGTGCATTATAGAATATCGTGGAATGTTTACCTGTAGATTCCTCACCTATCCAGAGTTATAATTCCTTGTCTTGTTCCAGTTTTTGTTGCAGTTAACAGGCGAGCAACACTACAAGAATATAGACTAAAGCAGCAACATGAAATAACGATAAATATTCGATATCCAGCTTGCTAATATGCATGAATTTAGAAGGCGAGCTGTGTTATAATTAATTTACATTGTTAAATTGAAACATAAATTATATTGTTTCCTTTTGTAAATTTTGTGCAATATATTGAGCACTCTGTGCAGGCCAACAAGTAACTAACAGCTTTACTGTAAGTAACACATTTTAACTATTCACCAATTGAATAAGAATTTACAGTACGAAACAGTAAACTTAAATACTGACCTGATTATTGTTTTGTTATGATATAAATTTACGACTATTTTTGTATCTTGCTTAGTTTTTGAATTTTATCTAAACACCTTTCATTAGTTCAATTACTTTGTAAACTATTTGTTGTATGGTGTTCTGTAAATCGTTTAATTTCTGTTGAGCAAACAAATGTGAGTTGAAATATATCTGCAATATTTCAATCATACAAAAATAATTATGCGTCTTAATGACCAAGCTTCACTGGATGTTGGCTTCGGTTAGCACCCCGGCAAACATCTAGGGATGTTTAGGAATTTTAAACTTTTCCGCAATCTTAAACAAAGTTCAAGGTGGTTCAAATAAACTATGTGTATCACAATGGTAGTTACAATCTTTTAATTAACAGTTGTACATGTATATGGCAAAATATCACCCAATTTTGTTTCTTATAAGCTGCTTTAGTTTCAAATAAATAGGCACTTACGCAACATCATTCAAGTATTTAGATTGTTTTTTTAATGTGATTTTACTATTGGGATTTCTTAGATGTGTCTGTTCCATACGTTGATCCTTTTGTAATTTTTGTAGTATTTATAATTTTCTTCGGGAGAATAACAACTAAAAATAAATTTATAAGTGGTTTAAACAAGATAAAGCTGGATTATATAAATGAACATTTTATACTCATATGCAATATGCATTAAAAGGATTCTTTTATAATGTAACGAAGGAGCATATTTAATGTCAAATAATTCAAAAAATTGTTTTTTCTACGTCCGTTATAAAACTCGCGTTTTTCAAAATTATTTTCCATTCTAGAGTATGTGATTATTGAATCGATCAAAAAGCGTTAAAAAAGTGTCCTGGCGGTTCATTTTTTCACACTTCTGTGTTAAAAAAAGAGTCCTAGCGTGTCATTTTTAACACAATTAAAAATATTTGTGCAAACGTAGTGTGCTTTGAATGCTTCACTCTATGTCATCCATTAATCATCTAAACTGTCAAAACTGTTCTTAAACGATTTGAGATAGCTACCTGTAGAATATGTCATTTCTATAAACTCATTAAATGTTGACAATTTGAATATTAATATAGCACCTTTAACTTCACATTCACTGCAATTTATTAATGTTCAAAATTGTACATTTAATATTAGTGTTACTAAACAAATAAAAATGAATGTCGATTTTATCGAATTTATTTATTTACGGACGTAGAAAAAATTTTGTATGAAACTCTTGAGTGAAGTAACTTTTTTTACTCGTAGGAATTGCCGCACTCGCCTTCGGCTTGTGCGGTCCAGTTTTCTTACTCGTGAAAAAAGTACTACTTTACTCACTTGTTGCATAAATAACTATTTTATATTTTGATTTTGTATGATAAATGGAAAGTGTTTCACAACATAAGAAACTGAAAATTTTCTAAAAGTATAATCTTTAACAGATGTTCATTTGAAATATTTTCTAGACCCGCTGTTGTTTCTGATGTGACAAAAAGTAAACAATAGTGTGGACGGTGAATCCAAAGGTGATATTAACACGCTAAGGGTAGTATCATGATGAAGAAATATAAAAACTACATTCCGGGATTTTGAATAAATATGTGCATTTATATCGACTAACTACGGTTCTTGGCGGATTCACCGATGGAACACAAGAACTAATTAGGAATTTTTAAAGAAATAGATATACACTTGATACTCACCTGAACGACTTTCTCTAAATAAAATAGTACCGTAGTCAAAAATCAGAGACACCAGTAGCCAATGCGTATCAATTGTATTGACTGGATCAAAATAATTAAAGGATTCTGGAGAAAGGGTGGCTCTGTGGAACAGACAGACTGTTGATCCTAAAGGAGATAATTTCATGGAATATCAATTCAAAATGTTTTTTTGTGTAGAAAGTTACACAAGAATCAATTTGATACAATCAGTTAAACGTGCATTCCAGTGTCAGTTCAATAACAGTAGATATGTCCCTAATTGTAAAATTCTTGCGGTACGGATTCGTCATAAACACGAAAAAGATTCTATACAAATATTAGAAGAATCTAGACATTGGACTCAGTTCACACAGCTGAAAATATTGTACAAGTTATGTACACATTCCTTGAAAATGTTTATAACCACATTTCATTTTAATAGTGTCTTTACTGGTAAATCCCACCTATAGGGTTAGGTTATTTCCTTTAATGAATACAATTTTTAAGTTACATGCATTCTTGATCTAAGGAAGGGTTATTTTTGAATCCAACATTATTCATTCCCAGAGATTGTTGAACTCATTATGGCAATTTTTAAGGATGAGAATGATAGCATGGTTACTTTGTGCTCTAAATTATTACAGTTTTACGAATCATTTGTTTTGATTAATCATGTATAACGTTGAGCCTATGACCTCATCATCTTGGAATGAAGAAAATTCACACGTAAAATTTATGCCAATTCAAAAAATAAAAAGCTCCTTCCTCTGGTTCTAGTTAGAGGTTTCAATAATATGATATTACATATGCTAGATAGAGAAAAATTACACAAAGTAATTTCAATTTGCAGTCTTAATTCAACTGTCTTAGTTCTCGAAGAAATCTCACAGTGTATGGAGGGAATATAAGTGCACTTCGTCATTACCATCAAAATAGATAACGTGCAAAACTTGAATAGGATAGATAATGGTTGATAAATATAATTGGCCAATGAAGTTCGGAATAATATCCTACCAAGTTGGTTACTTTCAATTTTGGAATTGTTCTTTCAGTAGACAACTTTATGTTGGAATAAGGTATGTCAAGTAATAACACCCAACTCCTTAAATAAGTCCCAGAAGTTCCGTTAGACCTGGTTAGAACAAATTGAGTCAAAAATATCATTACTTTTAGTTGTTTCCGAGATATCTACAGTGGAAAATCACTCCAGGTATTTATGATCAAATTTCTAAAACAATAACCTACAGTAACGGTAAATGAATGAACTTTTTTTTATTTCAACTGTATGAACTATGAACGTAACCCCCAGTACGTTCTTGTTAGTTTAAGAATTTATAAAGTAATTGAGCTTGCCAAAAACGTTATCCATCAAGCTAAGTAATTTTTGGTATATTTGTTTTTTTAAAGAATGTTTATGTTCTTGTAATGAAAATAATTGTGAAATAGTCCCATACTGGTGTTTTTACAACTAGTAAAGGTAAAGGATTCAGCCTTGATGTAATAAAATATATTGCAATTTAACATTTGATTTTGGAAAACCTTTTCAGCTAGTAGTTTTTAGGTACGTATATTAGTGTCCTTATCAATAACATTTATTTTAGGTTGGTTGTAGTATCAGTGTACTCACTTCTCATGTGAATTTTACGTCAGAATAACATTCCTGATCTCGGATCATGGCATCTTCTTGTTATTTCTTCCAGAGTTTTTCCCTAGAAATCGTCGTTTTACAAGAATACGGGGCGGGGCGTTCAAGATACTTCCCGATTAAGACTGGTATTTCCCACACCGGCGACTTCAAATTTCAGTCGAATGAATTTCAAATAATAAAGATAAAGAATCAAAATCAGGCTTTTGACAAAAAATTTTAAATCTATATTGAGATTTATATCTCCTAATGAGACAAATTTCTATTTGAATGTATTGTTAATAATAAGGATTCAAGTTGTTACATTCATTTTCAGCATAAATTAATTACCCTTTTTTCTCCCTTGTTAATTCATTACCCGTTCGAATAAACTCCGTTTCAATTCTTAAATTCTTCAACAACATCCTGTTTACAATAAGTACGCTATAAGTATGCTATAATTAAATAGTTTATATCTTGTTTTAGGTATCCGTTATCTTGTTAGACCTTACGACCACATATAATTGTTTCTCTTGTGTTTCCCAATTAAAGACTTGTCGAGATGATAGATCCTACTATTATTTGATAGCGTGTTTTCCAGTTTGCTAATTGCGCTTTCGATAACGTGAGGATTTTGCAGTTCAAATTCGTGTTATTTGAACAATTTTTGAATTTGATTCTGCAACTTGTGCATCGAAATATTTGCTACATTATTCGTCACCGTACTTAAAAAGCAATTCACGACTTTTTTTGGTTCGACAAGTAGGAGGTATCTTGCGTGTATTGGTGAGTGTTTCCGTGCTTACCCATTCTAATCAGATTCTCTTTTTAGCTTTCTTTAGCTGGAGGCCAAATGGTTTCTTTCTTTGTGTAGGCCCGACTGTTCGTTGTCGTGTACCAGCTGCTTTTGTCTGCGGATCGCTGCAGCAGTTATAATGGTAGGGTGAATGGATCCTGACCACCGCGGCGTTGCTGTGTTGACTCACCCCCGACAGGTTGTAAGCTAAGTATCCAGACTTATACAGGTATACAACTTGTTTTCTTTTGTGTATATCAATGGCATATTCCGTAACAACGTTTTGTGCAGTTATGTGATAAGAAACATGACACTGTAGGACTATTGTCTGTTGCTGCGATTCGATATTATCGCTCTACAGGTGCGATGTACTATTTTTAAACATGCTTGTCAAAAGAACGCACATGTTTATTCTCTTTACTGATTAGTTTAGTTTAGTTTTTTTTTTTTTTAATTTCACTTTCATCCGCTTCCACCTTTACAGTTATTAGCGGAGGTTGGAAGTATTATTTATAATCTATGGTACAATATATGTTTATCTTTTATATATTTTATATACGATGTTGGATTTCTATGTCTTTAAGATAGTTCAGCAGTGGTTCAATATTGGATGTGTCTCTCAGGATAGTTTGTACATCTTGTTGTATGTTGTTTGTTGTTTACTAGAATTGCCACCCTCCGCTAGCTATATGTGTGTTTAGTCTGTCCTTGCGATATTGTATAAAATTGTATGTATTTATGTTTTGATGTTCTTTGAAGTGTGTTTCTTGTAAGCATATGTAATGAGGTTGTGTTTCTTCAATTAGTTTTGGAATTCAGCTTTATGGGATTGAAGTCCATTACAATTCCATTGAATGATGTTCATGTTATTGATTATCGACTGAGGAATCAGACATTTCTGACTCAATTTGTTGTTCCTCCATTTTTTAGTTATTCTTGTTATTGTTGTTTTTATTTTTTGTCATCAGTATTGTTTTGGATTTCATGCATCATTTGTATGAGTTGGTTTGTATCTTTGGTATAGTTTTTACTTAATTCTAGTATTTTTTGTTCCGATCGTGTTTTCTAGAAAGTCCTGAAATTCGTCGAATGAGATAATGTATTTGGCTGGATCACTTTCTATGATTTCCTTTATTGTATTGTGTTTTGGGGATTCAGTTTGTTCCAAGTTCTTCTTTTAATTGTAGGATCCTTTTTTGTTTTTGTTTGTCCGTTTGGTTTGTGATAAATTCGACAGGGTTGATTCTTGGTTGGTTTCTTGTTTTTCTTTTGTGTTGCTTCTCTTATTTGATGTTCAATGTAAGTTTCATTTAGTTCTTCTGTAGGTGTACTTTCAGGTGACTGATTTGGTCTTTTATTTCTTATTGTTTCATTTAGGTTTGATATTTGTTCAGGTTGTTTTGTTTCACTCTGTATATTATGTTCCTCGCAGCTTGAGGTTGAATGGCCCGTTTGTTTACATGTATAGCAGTATGTTTCTGTAGATAAAATAGTCTGTAGGGGTTTCTTCAAATAATACTATTATTGATTCTGGGATGTTTAAATTTGCAGTTTGTTTAACATAGATTTGTCTACGAAAGCTAAGTATGTGTTTAAATTTTATTTCTGATAATGCAGCTTTTATAAATGACATCTTGCCTGTTAAAGTTATATTTAGCTTAATAAGTGCGTTTTCTATTACATTGTGTGGTATGGATGGGCTAACATTTGAAATAACCACTCTTATGGTCGGCGTTAGTAATTTACGTATTTCCACTTCTGTGTTATTTACTGTTATATTAGGATGGTTGTTTACAAACTGGTCAGCATCTTCTTTTGTAGATAAATAAATACAGATCCGGTTGTTTGCTATTCTTGATGCAAAGGTTATATTTTTAGGATCTATTATTTCCGTGATTGCATTTAGATAATCTTCTAACTTCGTGTTTGGCAATGAATTTAATATAATCGCATTTTCTTTTGACGGGAAACTGCTTGCAGATGTTTGTTCATTTGGTGCTTTGCTTTTACTGCATTCGAATATGTCCTTCTTTTATTGTCTGATGGGCGAGTGGGTTTTTTGTTTGGCTGGTTGAATGATTTATGGTTGAGGCTGTTATTGTTGGTAAAGGATACATTTCAGGTAGTTTTGGTAAGTGGTTTGGGTTAGGTTTATTTAATGTAGCTGTAATAAAAGGAAGAGGAATGTTTAGAAAACAATACCTGTTTTGGTTTTATCACTTGTTAATTTGTTATTTCCGAGGTCGTATTTTATTATCAACGAATTAACTTAGAACTGTACTGTTGAACATACGGTCGCGGAATGTAGTTTAGTTTACAAAAGGTATTGTGTACAATTTAAAAGAATGTTGAACAAAAGCTCTCATGCGTTACTTCTTTTCTACTGATTAGTTTATTTTACAATTTAAAAACGTTTGACAAAAGCTCTCACATGTTTATTTTCATTACTAATTAGTTTTATTTGCTGTAAAATACGAGATGCGCACTTCGTATCTAAATTACTAAATTGTCCGTATAATATAATTGTTTGCGTTGAAATGATAATGCTTAATTTATTGCTTTCTCTTGTTTGTACAGAATCCTTTATTTATTTTTATTTGCTAATAGATAATCGTGGGCGACGTGCTTTATTTTTTTTCCGGTCTTTTGGCATTTAGGTGAATCCCACCACTCTCCGCGTTTGACAGTTGGCCCAGTATTTACTTTTCTTCCGGCAACGTCTAGGTACGTAAAGAAAACTTTACAAAAAGACTTCATAACATGAAAGTTATTGCTTGATGTTGAATGGTCATTTGGTATCATTGCTCCATATTTTTTGAGGATGAAAATAATTATCCTGAAATCAGAATGCGGTCCTACTATGCTCAGAAGTTTTTAATCTGAAATTAGATAGACGAGGTTAATTAAACAATGCCTCGTTAAAAATTGTACTACAAATTTTCAATGTTTCTCGTAATTTATTTCAAATCGTGCATGTCACCACATCATCTCACGAGTCGTTGCTTCAGCTCAACAAAGTCGCTTTTATGTATTCGCAATGAATTCAAGTCAGCATTTAAGTTTATAGTTTGGAAATATTCTTGTAGTCAACCTTATCAATACAGTATGTTAGCTATGATGTTTATTTTTCAACATTCAACAGCGCTCTATTGATACAACCCCCCCCCCCCCAATAATACAAGCGTAATTTCAAGAAAGTAAATTATTCGCCAGGAAATCAGACTACACATTTATTTTCCACAACGACATCATCTCTCGCCAACAAACGTCTTTCAACTTAAGGCACCCAATTTCTTTCTATGAGAATATATAAAGGCCAAAGTTTATGCAAGGCACTTAGAAGATATAGAATGGGGCAAACAAATCAAAAGTAAAGATCATGTTCTGCTTCAAATGTTACGTTCCACCCCTGTAACTAAATAATTTGGCGCATATTTAATTTAAAATTGCATATCCAGTACTGTTTCCACAGTTATTTTGCATGATTTTTAAGCGTTTCCGACTTCCTTCTTAATTAAAATGATTGCTTATTCAATATCCTGTAGGTTTTATTAGTACATGCAATATAAATTTAAATATAGCAAATTAATTTTTTTAATATAGCATTAAATCTGATATTTCCCTTAAAGATTATTATACATTTAAAACGTGGTTTGTTTATCAAGGCATTTGTTTTCTCCATCAGTTATAATGTGTTTACTACTAGGGCGGTTTCGAACGTCAAGCCGTGGAAATTTCCATCTCGTTATCTATATACAATGTATTAATTGATGTTAAATTTCTGTAATTTTATGTAAGAGGTAGGCAGCCAACCAACCCAACACGTACTCTATGGTTGGTTGCAGATACTCCTTAGTTGTTTGGCAGCACTACATATGGTTCTACAAAGCGGACGAAAACGTGGGACCCTCCATTTTGTTGATGTAGTTTGCTCTGTTTCCGTATCAACAGGTGATGTTTTGAAAATATCTTGCATGTGGTTGTTTTATCTAGCTATGGATGTTTATTAGAAGATACTGTGCATTGTGATGAAATAAAAATGATCAATTGGGTTTTCCGTTATGAAGAATTGTTCACTTGCTAATGTGCATTGATTTTGATAGTGTCGGTTTCTTACTTAGAAAAGAATAAATTAGTGGTACGAGCGATCTCGAATGATCCATTTTTTTTAAAGAAGCTTGAGTTGGTTTGTTGACATGATATAATGGGTTAGAAGACAAGTATATGCTCCAAATGGATTCTGTCGATTGATAATTTATAGTGCAAACTTGGAAATATTCAATTTTCTTTAATACGACATACCAGCTTAATCATAACAGGATTCACGAGAATTTCTGTGCTATGTTGTATTTGGTTTTACTGAAAACTGAAATATCATAATTACCAGATAAACTGGCCATTTAAATGTTCTTGAGATGCTCTTGGAAGCAAATGCAGAACGTTATGCTCAGCTATATGTTTAGATTTCCATTGTTAGGGTTTCAGAAATTGCGATGAAATTTGCTTTGCTCAGACCGTCGGAATGTGCCTACGGAACTACTATTATTGAGGGTGTATTTATTAATAATAGATTCGCACCCACTTTATAAAATTCTTCTTCTCTACATTTTTTTTAAAAGTTGCTTTCCTGTTTGGGAAATTTATGTAGACACAATCGGGTAAGATCTAATTACTCCGAAGAATATGCTAATGTTGACCACTTAATATTGTGATAGTTTAGATGAAATTATTTACATATTTTCTTTACAGCTCCGGCTCAAATGCATTTCAGCTGATAGCAGCTTTAATTGCCGTTTCCACTATTATTTTAATTTTCTTTTTGCTTTTAAAGAAGAATGGATACTGAGAAAGTACTTAGTTTGTGTAACTTGTTTCTTAAAGAAAATTTAAATACTATAGTAACTAAAGGATCAAAAACGGCCCATTCTATATTTGCGTAATTTTTGTTCGATGATTTTAGCGGAGATTTCGTTATACTATGGAAATCATTTGGGATATTTTGGATGAATATTGTTCTTTCGGCAGGTTGATTTTTCTTTTTTATATAACATGTTGGTTTATTAGAGGTATTTCACTCTTAAGACATTTTTAGCTAGCACGTCATTAATTCTTTCGATTCCCCTTGTTTTTGTTGCGGTACTCTGTGTGGACTAATTTTTTTTGCTTGCTTTGTTTTTCTTTTCTGTCTGCACGGTTTACCGTAATAAACATGTAATGTATTATTTTCTGTTTATTGTTGAGAATTGTAGTTGAAGTTGGTGATAGTTACATAGAAGACTGAGTTTTTAAAAACTAAATAATTTATAAGCGATAGAAACTTCAAAAAAATACGATATATTAAAATATTTGTTTTATCAAGTTGTAAAATGAGGAGTGTATTACTGGGAACCCTGTGTTTTATGGCTTAGAACCATTTTGAGGAATAATTATTAGTTAACCACCATGGATATCCATATATTTCTAACTTTAGTTTACCTAGCTTTTGAAAAAATTGCTTTTTACTTCTGCATAGGTGGTGTTTTTGTAAATCTAAAATCAATTATTTTACATATAACACATGTTCATACTTTAAGTATAGACAGATTAGGTTTAACTATGTTATAGTTTTACGCGGCATTGTTATACTTACACGCGGCATATTTCACCCGCCATTTTATAACATATACCGACCACGCTTTACGAGTGATGCAACCGCTTTTTAAGTCAAATTTGCAAGCACAATTTAAATAAAATCAAATTACTCATGTGGTGGCATCTCGGAACTTCATCTCAGGGTCCAACGGTGATATGTGGGTTAAGTTACACCATGTTGATTACCCGATTTCCATCCGTCCTTCCTTTTACTGTACTCGTAGGGGGTCGAAAAAAGATAAGGTACCAGGTATAATAAAAGGTAAAAGTACAAGGAACCTACATACCTATTCCTAAAAGAAAAACATGCACCACACAGATAGATGTTGCTTGGTCGAGGGCTCGTCGCTTAATCCCACTTTCGACACTCGCATTCACTCTGCGCAGGCGCGACGACGGAAGTTAATGTTATTAATTTAAAAAATACGCGGGAATTAATTTATAAATTATAACTAAATCTAAAAATGGTACATTGCCAATTTTGGCATGTAACAATTACACCTTCAAAGAACAGGTTTTTATTTCTGGATGGGACCATCCACAAACAAAAACCTCTTGTTCAAAATATCTGGCCGGAAATACATTCAATTCCGTGGTCATAAATAAAAATGTCAGTAGTAGTTTGTTGACAAGTCATAGAAACCTAGCTATTCATTTTTACTACAGAAAATGGCAATCCTTTTATAGAAATGTTCACGATTACAATCCAGCATTAACAAATACTTACAAAATAAAATAATACCAGCTCCAATACTAAAATACCTTAAATCGCCACTAAATAACAGACATAAAATACAATAAACCATTGGACATACTATAAGAATGGACCATACTACAATCTGAATAAAAGAATGTATACGTCTACCAACGCCCAACGGTTTCACCCTAGTAACACCAGAAGTTTCAAATAAGTCTCCAGTCTTGAAAAAGCTCTCCATCATTTTATCCTAGACAAACTAAATATTTATTTGAGAAAGATAAATAACAATTTACCTTTTTTACAAATAAGTCTCTAAGAAACTTTTCTTGTCCTGCTTCGTCATTAGGTATATCTGATAAAGGTATCCTGTGCATGTACAATAATATTTCTATAGGCTTTCCCATTAATAGATTAGTAAGTGTCGGAGCTACATCCTCTTGATTTCTAAATGTTAATAATATGTCATAAAGGGCAGGAACCTTTCCACGTAAGGACGGTAAACTCGCTATAAATCCTTTTGAACGAGGTTGTAAATGGTACCTCAAAGGAGTTAAATTGTGCTTCTGAGCAAATTCTTCAGATACTTTGTGCTTTTCTTGTGTGAATCTGGTTCCTTCAGGAAATAACAGCAACTAAAATTACAAAGACCAGATAGTACATAAGCAAACTTTAAAAAACTGTATGTGATACAAAATATAGATTTACATATTAAATGCAGCAACCAATAGACATTTTGTACTTAAAGAGTACAGCATAAAAAGTAGGTTCTGAGAGAAACGAAATTAAAGAATTAAAACCTTGTATTTATTTAACGATTAATTTGTGCCGAGTAACCTATTTTAAGTAAAACATCTTTTTAATAATATTTTCTTTATATGTTACTCATGATTTTAGCAAAGTAACAAACTAACCAACCTTAGTGCCCCTCTGATGAAGTTATATTTTTTTTTACTATGATGACTTGAATTTTTGTAGGCATGTAAATAAATACTTAAGAAATAATTAAGAATTTGTTGAAAATATTTATACACATCGTTTCCTTGGGATTGTCTTTAAAAATTTTGAGTATGCAGCTGAAAACTATTAATATTTCAAACCCTTATAATATATGAATTAAAATCTGTAATATTCTAAAGTCCAAGGTGTTTGTTTTACTCGCCTATCTTTATACTAAGCTGAAATATCTCTATAAATGTAAAACTGTTTTCGCTTAAATTTAACATTTTTATGCAAATTTATAAATTTTTAAACTAAAAATGGCATGAAATTAAAAAATTCTTTAAATTTTAATTTTTTTTGAAATAGTACAAAAAAAAGGAGTCAAGTTTATACAGGGTGCCTGCTAATTAATGGTACACAGCAAAATTGCAGATTTCTTAGGTAAAAATATTGAGATTTGACCAAACTTACATCAGTCCAAAAGTTAATAATAACCGAGATACAGGGTGTCAAGGTTTTAATTTGAATTCGTATTTTCTTAATAATTCATCAACTGGGCGATATAATGGTACAAAATTAGACGTTTGAGGATTTTCTGAGATGAAAAATTCAAATTCATTCTTAGTTTGGATACCACTTGAGGGAGCCACTTAGGGTTCATTAAATCCCTTTAAAACAGGGTTGGCTTGATTTAAATCATGATTAAATCGAGTGTTTATTTTTTTAAATCATCAATTTAAATCCTATTTATTTTTATATTTATTCATTTTATTTTTTAAATTATATACACTTAATTAGTGTTTTTTTGCCTTTTAAATGCAGTTTCAATTAAAATAAATATTGGACACCTCGATGGCAATAAAAATTCAGCAAGTAGAAAATAAATTGCATTTTTTGCTAATTTTTATTTAAATTTTAAAGTATAGATTAAGACGAGAGAAATAAAAATAGTAAATATAAGTAATAGATAAATCAAAACAAATATAAATTTTGTTTATTGTTATTAACAGACACATAAAAAAAGAAAAATTCTAAGAATAAACATAATGCAAGAAATACATATTTTGTACGAACTAAATTTATAATCATCATTTTGAGTATAATACTTAAACAGAAATACTAGCTTACTAGCTTTTTCTACACATAGTTTATTTCTTAGCTTGAACGTACGAGTCCAAACGACGAAAATGTTCATTCCACAGATGCAGAAGAAGCTATTGCACATACAAATTGTTTTTAATATATAAATTCTTTGATATATCAGGTATCTCATTTTGGGATAACAATCATTAAAGAGAAGTTATGTTGGTCAATATTTCAACAGTGAACATAACTTTTTTAAAGGGCTTGGATTAGGCATGAAGTGGTGAAATGGTAATATACCAGTGTCTCTATACATATTTCCTCGTTTTGTTAATCATTCTCTTTCATGAGCAGTTAATTTATAAATTGTATTTGTAGGATCTTATCACGTAACTTAATCAAATTACTGATTGGGGTAACTAGTTAGGGGTTATTTTTATATCCCCAAATGTGACCAGTAACCTTTAAGGAAGGATTTCCTTAGAATGATGGAATGCAAATACTTTCCGACTATGCTAGGGGTCTATTCCTTGGGCAGAGCTTATGAGGATTGGTCGTGGTTCTTTTTACAAAGCATTATTTTATTACTAGGGCTAGATTCTCAACAAAACAGGGGTTTGAATAGGGCGTCACCAAGTCATTAACTTTAAACACAGGGTTTCCCTAGGGGGACTTGGTCGTCCTTAGGGAGGAATACCGTATTAACTGCTAACACAGGAGATGTAAAGAAAATTTAATTAAATATACAAAAATGAGGACACAAGAGGTATTCTCTTGCTACCTCATATAAAAAACAACAAAGATTAATCAGGCAACAATAATATGAACACAGATTTTATGCTTCAAATACTGAAAAGGCTATTAAAGCTTCTTGTTAATTGGGTTTACCACTTTACTCTATTTGATCTTATACTTTGTTACCCTACTTCTGAACGTACTTGTTCAAAATAAAACAATTAATTAAGAAAATTAAATGTTGTTTTTTTAATTAAAATTGTCCTTCATAAAAATTGTAAATATAAAATTCATGTTTAAGAAAAGATAATACAAGTTTCATCTACTCATAAGGTAGAATTATATATTTAAAAAAAAATATCAAAACTTTAAATGTTGCTTTAGTTACAAAAGTTTAACTTGAATTTATACCAGAAATATCAGATCTGTTTTTTCTGTTTACATATTTATAAAACTTTAACTACTTTGTCTATTAATTCATTATTCAAAAATTATAAGTGAAATCATGTATATATGAAACATCAATAAGAACTCTAAGTTTGCCTAAATTCATAAAATTTAATAACTGTAATTATACTGAACTAGTATTGACAACAAAAATTTACTAAGGTCCTTCTTAATATGCGAAACGGATTTATCAGAATAGATAGTTACAAAAATATTTTCTGAAGCAGCCTGGTATCAAAGATCACCAAATGTAGATGTGATGCAAAAATAATTCTAATCTCTTACCTTGGCTCTGCAGGTGTTCTTTACATGTTGTCGTCACAACATGTTAGGGCAGGTGTTTATACACACATTTTTCAGAAAACAAGCGACGTAAAATCCACGTGTTCCACAGAACAGGGAGACTACATTTGATTTTCCAATGCTCCACCCCAAGGTACTACATTGGCCAGAAAGCGAGTCTTTTTTACCTGGAAAATTTGGAATATTGCCGAACCCTTGCTCTTCCAAGCAAGGTAGGGATCTTTAACGTGCGTGACAACACTCACACACGGGACCTCCATTTTACCTCTCATCCGAACGAGGGTGTATTTTTGTGAAAAATGCTCGCCTAACATTTTTCAAGCGGACCGTGTCGGGATTCGAACCCGGGACCTTGGTCGTAGTAGTCACACATACCACTACGCCACGGAGCCGCCAACAGAACAGGGAACTTCTATGCGTTTTTGTTATACGCACGAACTGGACCAACCAAATTCCAATACTAGACGTAGACGTTCTACTGTGTGTAAATCTTGAACAAAAGTTTCAACAGTACCATTCCAATGCATCATCGGACTTAATTTACAAACCATAAAAATTTCTACATATTTTGTAGAACGTTTCCTTAAAATTCGAACTTATTGTTTTCTCCATAATATTACATCAAATACAACTATCCATCGTACGGTTGAAGGACGTTCATATTGGATCGATATCCTATCGCAAAGTTGACGTGAATGAACCATAAGTTGATATTCCAGATACAAAAGTAAAATTTTATCTTCTTTTAAATACAGCATACTCGCTGCTTTAGTTTTATAAAACCAGATAATACAAAACGACTTCTTAAAGTTGAGAATTATAAAATAAAAATCTAATTGAGGACTTCCACGAAGCGTTGAAAAATTTATTTTATCGTACTTTTACGAAATCATTAAAGGAATATTTTATGTGTTATTTACACAAATGTCCAAAGAATTATTAAATGAATTTATCTAAGGAATTATCCAAACGAAGTTATTTATTAGAAGTCATTTAAAAACGTCTTTAAAAGGAACGTTATAACAGAAGAAATGAAAAATTACTAAAAGAAAAATTACAAACAGTGCAATTATGAAAAGAGCGCTACAACAAATTATTTAGTTGGTCTAATTAATTGTTATTTTAATTCTTACCATCGTTAAAACATCAAGACCTAGTGTTCAGCGCACTAGGGATTAACTACCGCACAAAAAGCCAGACGCAAGTTACATGCTAGAACCCTTATTAGTTCCATTATCGTTCTCGACGAGAGCTCTAGCTAATGTGAGCGCAAATGTGCTATGCACGAAACAGGAAAGCTGCTTGGCCTTGATAATAATTGTATTAACATTCGGCGCCTGATGTTAGCAACCAAACTAGCATTTCAGTATGGCGGTTAGCACATACAATATCAATACTGGTATCTATTTGTTTAAAAATGGTTCGCATGATATTAATGACTATACTAGAGTTATTAGGACTAAAAATTCGTTGATGTTCTGTAGTGTGTTACGTGTAGCTTTCCAGTTTTGAAGTTATTCTGTGTTTTCTGTAAAATCTTATCCGGTTCTCGAGGTTAATTTCCAACTCGTTTTAATTCTTTGTCTATTTCTATTTCTGAATGGGTCGATTATCTTATCTAGCAGGTGTAGTATGTATGAAGTCGATATTCATTGTTTGTTTGAAGCTTGTAAAAGAGTAAAGTGAACGCTCTTGGTTTTGTTGTGTAATTTTATAAGTGCGTATTGAGCATTTGTTTTAGCATCTCCTTGGGGAGGATCTGTAATTATACAACAGAAGTTAGTGGCGTTTGTCCACTTACGTTTGTGGAATTTATTTGCGTCTCAGACTCTTCGCTTTTGCGATAAGGCCGTCCAACGTACGTAATTATTTAGGTACAGTATTGGAATTTTAATTATTTTTCTCTCATTTTAGTGGCCTTCGGTTTTTTGTACCATCTTTTAGTACTACCTGCTTTAGACTGCCGTCGGTCCTACTTTTAGTAGTACCTTTTGTTTTTGCTTCCGATTACCGTTCCTGCTTGTTCCTTGCTTTTGTTTACAAATTTAAATTTGCTGTTCTGGAAGGAAGCAATAGTTGCCCCGCCTGTGTTGCTACTACTAAGAGTACTCAGGACACCTGGATCTCGAAGGTCGTATACCTATTTACTTTAATACCTGTTTTTTTTTTTTGGTATCGCCTCAACAACCAATTTAAACTACGTTATCAGCTAAATTTATTTACGCTTTAATTATTACAAAATGCAGTTTTATCACAACGAAAGTTATATTTTTACATTTTTGGAAATTAGAAGTAACGTTTGATAAATTCTTTTGCTTTCCCCTCGGTGTTTACATGTCACTATTCAGGCGAACTATTGTGTGTACTTTTTCTTTAGATACCGAAGTTTTGTAGTAACAATTGTGACCTACAGTGTGTTTATACTTTTTTTGTGACCTGCTTTACTATTAATTTCACCAGATTTATATGCTATGTATTTTGCCTTATTTTTCAGGTTTATTTTTATGCTACGATATTTTGTTTTGTAAAAGATCCACCAACGAACGCGATATATTTATAAATTTTAGAGATTATCTATCTCCGCGCCTTTATATAACGGATGAGCGGCATGCCTTTCGTCGCGTTTTAGCTTGCGTTAGTTACAACTTATTCATTCGCCTATTTTGCGGTACCCCGTGTATGTACCGAACCGTTCGTGGGTCTCCACGCATCACTTTATTGTTTCTTTTTTTTGTGCATTGTGTCACCTGTATTTGTGCCAAGTAAATATTATACGTGTTCCTTGATTATTATTTTTATTATTGTTTTGATTTAGCGCGTGACGATTGTGCCGCTTTGTGCTGCTTGGATATGGTATTTGGGAACTTGTGTATGAGTTGGAACCTTTGAGTCACGGTTCTATATTGTCTTTGTGGCAAGACTCTGGCGCCCTTACTCTTTGAGCTTCGCCATTCTGGTCCTTAGTCGAAGCCGTCAGCCCACGACCTCCTGGCTGAGCAAGCCACCCTCCCCTTCTGCCATCGTTACAACAGGGACCAATTACCAATCGTCTATTTCTGGTTTACCATCAGCGGTGACAAGTGGTCAAAAAAACTGTTACAATCTAACAAATAGGTGATAAAGTGATATGGACGATATGTAACGATTTTTAAAAACGTTTATTTGCTGTAGTGACTAATCGAACTCTTCCTCAAATGCCATTTCAAAATCTCAACTGTATCGGATAAAGATGCATTTGTTTTTTGTACTGCTTCTAGTGTAACTGATATTGGTTTTAAAATGTTCAAAAAATCTTCAGCAGATTATTTCAAGCCAATGTTTGTACTTTCTGAAATACTACTAAATCAATTTTTTTTCTTTGTTGATTACATATTTTCAGAAACTTATCCCATTGAATCACGTATATCTCGATGCGATCTGTTCAAATATTTCACCCGATTTCCTGAGGAAGGACAAGCGCCTTTCCACTAGCTTGTTTGTATTTAGCACAACCCAAATGGTTGTTCCAAAAATATTTTACAACATGAACAACATATTCTGTAATATCTTTCCAATTCAAATGCAAAATCTTTTGCCAGTAAATTTAGAATGTGCCATGCAGCCCTACATTATTACATTCAAATAAATAAAATCTGAATCATTTAGTATATTTTCATGCATTCGGCCATCACAAAACTTGAGACGGTACAATTACGTTTTGTTTTACATGAAGAAATAAAATCTTGTGTTATTTAAGTCAAATAATCTGCCAAGTGCGGCTGTCCGGAAGTGTTAATTGTGCCATAGAGAAAGGAACAACTCCTCTTCGGATGTTACTGTTATACATATTGTGGGTTCTTTGCAAATATTGGACAACCCATCAATAGACATTTTAGCATATTGACCTCTTAAATTTCTAAAATATTTTTCGTGCTCTTTTACATAAATCTCATCTAATAAGGTAGTTGAAATAATTTTCTTTGACGGGTGCAAATAACAAGGTCTTAATACCTCAAATGTTTTTTTTACCTTTTGCTTCTCAATGAAACTGCTATTGTTGGCAAAAATTGCTTTTGCGATTTGTTTATCAAATATGCGTTTGTTATCTAAAGACGTGCGAATTACAAATGATGATAATGATACTTATTTACATACTCGCTTTAAATGTGAGGAATGAGTATTCGGAGTTGGTTCTGTAAAAATTTCTGAACAGCGACTTGAACTTAAAGACACAGATGCAGAAGATGTCAATGTGATAGAATCATGTGTACGGTTATTTGTATCTACATCTACAATAAAGCAAACAATCAAATTAACAAAAAATAGCACTATCGTAAGTGATTTTTATTTATTTTTAGTCAAAAATGAAAAGATTAACCGACTAACCGATAATAATAAACAATATATTTTGTATGTTCCATTATGCGTGCAACCGGGACTTTTCAAAAATGAAAACAATAACCGCCTGATAACTGATAGTGATAACATTATCCGTGATTACAAGTAAACTGAGTCCACTATGCTAAATAAAACGAACTCAGTTTATATTTACAGCAGCACGAGCAGGAGCAGAAACAACTTTTTTGCAGATTGTATGATATTTTTAAACATTGTTCTTGCAATTCCTTGTTACAATTCTTGTAAACAGCCCTGTTTTAACTTGTCATTTTTTTCAATGTAGTGCTTCCAAATAGGATCTTTTTCCTACCACTCATATTTAACACCTAACAGATTAAACTTTTGCAGTTGCAGAAGATTAACTAATATAAAATAAATTAAGAAACTGTGGAAGTATTTAAATCGCACTGGCACTGAAGGTCTAACAAATAAAACGCATTTTCAGAAGCAAAACTCCAACCTTTTATAGGCCATCAGCTACTGCAAGTTTTGACAGGATATGGCAGTAATATTGCTGTCTAGCTACGCATTTACCAACTTGCTGATGCATGAATTTTTGAATGTATTACAATTATGTCAGAACAGGTGTTATGGTATTCCATGCAGACAAGAAAAAGTAGTAAAGTAAGTAAAGAAAATCGCCCACATCGAATACTGCAACAAAACTGAAGGGTAGAATAAAAATCCAAAAGAATTGGATTTTGTGCTAGTTAAAAACGTCGTAGAGTGGGGTGGGTCATACAGAAAGAAAAAATGGAAACCTCAAAAAGTAGATTTATTTACAAAGCGATAGTAAACAAAGTATAAAAAGGAATATTTACAAACCATTAAATCAAACATTTACGTAATCGTCTTGTTATAACATCATGCAAAAAAAGTCCACTTGCATATAACATAACATAGGATTATACATTTAAGTATATATCGATTATAAAATCCAAATAACATATACATATATATTTACATAACAATTTCAACCCTAAATATATACAAGATGAAAATTAGACATAATGCGTATAGTATTTTTACCTGCTCTGTAAAGTACGTTTCCTAAACGTAATAACGTAACTGTAAATTTAAGTAGTCTAACCCTAAACTGAAATTACATAAACGGTAAACTTACTATAATTTAATAAACAATTTATGATGTTAGTAGTTCATAAATCTTAACTTTAAAATAAGTAAAAACTGCTCTAACGCAAGCTTTGGTCCATACTAAATGTGATTCGGGGAAACAATCACGTAATCACTTGTGCACTGAGAGATGAAAGCACATTTTTGGCACGTAATCTGTAGTTTATTGCAATGAGTAAGAAAACTATGATGTCTACGTGGTTATCAACCAAAAAAAAAAGTAGTTAGCCATCATAGCAGCATCAGAAAAAAAGAAAAACAAGGTAACTGTACCTTAAGGAGCGTAATTACGTACCTATGATACTATAGCGGATTGGAAAGTGCATATTACACTTGTCGCCGGACTGGATACCATATCAAACAATTTCACTTCGACTAACTTATCTAGTAACCACTGAAGTAAAACAAAACATCTTAGCACCGCAACTTACATGGTTCCCTATGGGAAAGGGCTCTGAATAAAAATCTGAGAGCCTTCAAAGCACAGTCTGTATTTATCGATAAAAACAAAATGGAGGGCATGACATTTGCCTTTCAAGAACATTTCCGAACGATCAAATGTAGAGGACTCTCAGACAGGTATATTCCTGCTGCAAACAAAGAGATAATATAATGACTTCTAGGAATTGCTAACAAAGGCAAACGATTTTATTGCTCATACCACTAGGTGGGCTGGACACCAACAAGATAATAGAATACCGCTTAATAGAATTTCTTGGTATAGATAACAAACCCTTAAGCTTTTACTTACGATGTAGGTAGAAAAGACGGCCTTTTTAATCTTTTAAAGAAAGTCATAAAAGTATGTGAAGTGGTGGTTGAAACATATTTCGAAGAATTTGTATAAAGTGAAGCCATTAGCCTTTTAAAGGAGAGATGCAGGTGGTTTAACTTGTTTCAGGGAATTTGTAATCTCCGACATATTTTTATCTCTTCAACGTAAAGGAGATTATAATAGAATAGTGTAACAATTTTATTTTTGCAGTAGGAGAATCCATTCATTAAACGTACAATGAATAGTAAAATACCTTTATTAATTAAAATAAATATTCAAGTAACAATCAAACTTTTATAGTATTATAATATCAAGGATTATTAGTCGAGTTGTTTCCGAGTTCGGTGTAATTTCACAGCCACTGGCGCGCGCGTGAGAGGTTCGAGAACTAAAATCCGGAACCTCCCACCATACAAGAAAGCAGCGAGCGCACTCGTCGATAGTTAAAAGTAGCGTCAAGATGCATTCTAAGAGAATGGCGAGTGACCTCCGAGTCGCTCTATGTTTGTGAAACACTTCCTGAGTAACGGTTAGTACCTAATCCACATTTTGTATATTCGTTGTCATATTAGCTAATTTACAAAATTTATTTAGCGCAACGACCCATTTGAACTCGCAACGACCCATTTGAACTCGCAACGACCCATTTGAACTCGCAACGACCTATTTGAACTCGCAACGACACATTTGAAATCCCAATGAGAAATTAGAAAACTGCATGGATAACGTATATATCGCACACCACGTCGAAAATCGCAACTGTAAAATTTGAGACAACATGATCCCTTTGAAGTTACAATTTAGAAAGCTTAATTTGTTGGCTACGCAATGAAAAATTATTTTAGTAAATAAATTTAGACAACGGAAGATTACGTTACAAAGTAATGCTGCCGTGATCCAAGTAAGGAACCCGCTTTGCTCCTACACCTGTGTTAAAGCATGGAAAGCAAGTATAATTAGTTGCTGTTCCGCGCTGCAGGTAATTTCCATTACATCAAGGGACAACTGCTGCTCTTGGGTTCGTAATAGAATTAAGGATTTCTGAGTACTTTCCTTCTGAAAGTACATTATTTCATTTGTTTGTTAGACGTACAAAATTGTTATTCAGTTTACCTGTAAATAAGCTGGTTTTCCCCAGTATTAAATTTGCTTTCACTTAGCTTCGTAAATACGTGATCACACGTGGCTTCAACGTAATTTAACAGCTGCTATTACATCACCTGTTTGTTTGTTCACTATTGTCAACAATTGCCCAATGGCTAACACATGTTTAGCATTTTAGTACAACCACTATAGATAACATTAGAGAATATCTTGGTGATTATTTTGACTTCAAACTAAATTTAAGTTTGTTAACCTAAAGAGAAAATTTCGTATATTCATTTGTAAATGACTCACACAGATCTGATTGGGTTATAAAGAAACTCTAGCATTTTTAGTTACATAGAATTATAAAATATTTGAGTAAGGATTAGTTGATAACCTTTACTACCAGTTTTGCAAGTACTTCAAATTTTTATTTTTATTTAATTACAATGATACTTTATTTACTGAAACCAAGAAAATTCTTATTAGTAAATTAATATTCTTCATTTAAAGTTTTTATTCTGATCTAGTCTGATCAGACTTGGTAAACAAAAAGCAATAAGAACTAAAATTTTATGATCCCATTATGCAGAAAATATTCTCTATACTTTTTAGGTATACTTGAGGACGCAAATAGTGTTCCCATTTTTATGTGACTTAATTATTATTCTTTCTTACAGGAACAGCGTCTTATTCTGTTAAGACAAGTTTGTGTATCAACGAAGGCGATCTTTTTTTTGGGTCTCCAAGTCCGCCCTTAAAAATAGCTATGCCCCGAAAATAAATCAATTTGGACTTGGTGGCGCCTGTTTGTTTTTTTGTTAAGTGTAACCCTCCATAGATTTCGACTTACCCCCATTGCTCATAGCTCTACCCAAGGAATAGACCCTAGTTACGTCGGAAGACTTTGTTTTGCTGACCCCAACTTCTAGAGTCAGATGTATGTATTAAGAAGAGAGCATTAGTTAAGCTCAATTTAGGAAAGAATGTGACCGTTTGGGGTTAGCGATCAAGAAAATATAATACGTTTCACTAGCGCCCAACGCTTGGGGCTTCAAATTTGTTTGATCAAAATTTATTTGGGGCTCGAAATTTGTTTGTTCAACGAGTAATTTGTTGAAATTCGTTCGTTCATAATTTAATTTAGCTCGAAAGTTGTTTGTTCATAATTTGATTTACCTTAAAATTTATTTGTTAAAATTAATTTGCTTGAAATTTATTTGTTCTAAATTTAATTTGATTCGAAGTTTGTTAGCTCTAAATTTATTTTCCTTTGAAGTCCATTTGTCCAAAAATTATTTTGCTCGAAATTTGTTTGCTTAAGGTTTATTTGACACTTAGATTTGTTTGTTTGCTTTTGATAAAAGATTGGTTGTAACGGTAATCCCCATACACTCAATTCGTTAATTTGGTCAAATTTACTTTTGACTTTAGTTCTGTTTTGACCCCTTAAATTTTTTGATATTGTTTTGGCAAAATAATTTTACCAAAAACATTTTTGATTTTTACCTTTAGTAGTACGAATTTGTTTTGATAGCTTTTGTAAGATTCGGATTAGTTAGATTTATCGGTTTGATTCCATTAGGTTGTAGTAACCATGTCGGAAAAATTCCAAATTGTTTGTCTACTTAAAGAAGAATTGGAGTATGAACTAAGAATCAGAGGAGTGGTAAGTGAGAGGCCAGTGTTGGAGAAACGGAAAATTTTAGGTAGATTGTTAGCTAAAGAAATAGATAAGCCTGGTTGTTTGGTTGACCTTCGTGTTATGAAGTAGATTTTGCAACGGAAAGTAAAGAAATTTCAGTTTCAGTCGAGTCAGTTCGTAATATTGTGTCCGAGTTTGAGGGCGACTCATCAGACTCAATTTTTAGAAGAGCTTGTTCAAGGATAAACCACCTTCGGGACGAGCTAAGCGTATGAAAATCCCTTCAATAAATCCCGATGAAGCAATTAAGTTTAGAAATGAGACCGTAGCAACGATATTAACTCTTGAAGCTGAGTTGTGCGATAAAATCAATAAAAGTACAGAGTCCACCTATTTAGATCGGTCCGTTGTAGTATCTCCTTTAGTTAGTGCACCTATCCATTCGACTTCGTATGTAACACCTTCAGTACCTATAGGTTCATGGCCTGTAAAATTCTCAGGTGACCCCAAACAACTACATTCATTTTTAGATAGAGTTAGTGATTTAGCACAATCTCGTAAGGTATCCGAAGCTGACTTATTTGGATCAGCATGTGAACTTTTGTGGGTGACGCTTTGGTTTGGTTTAGAACAGTGAAAAATTCTTTGCGAGACTGGAACTCCTTGTTAGAACGTTTAAGGAAGATTTTCTACCTGGTTCTTCGGATGATGACATTTGGGAAAAGATCAGAAATCGTCGTCAAGGTAAAGACGAAAGGATTATTTTATTTGTCGCGCATATGCAAACCCTCTTTAGTAGACTGACCAACGAGCCAGCAGAAGTTACTAAAGTTAAAATGATTAGAAGAAATTTGGTTCCTGAATATATTTCGGCACTTGCATTGTCGGACATTCAAGATTTGTCGACCCTAGTAAATTTGTGTAAAAGGTTAGAAGAAGCTTCTTTGATGAAACTAAACTCGGTTTTGGCGTCTTCTAATAAACCTAATAAGATTTGCAACCCTCTAAGCATCCATATGAGAACAAACATCCTGGGTTGAATGAGAAAGTTTATGCTGTTAAGAGTAGGGTGTTTCAGAATAAATTAGTCAATCCTCAAGTAACAGTAGCGGATAAGAGCTCTTTAGAGTCCTCGGTTTGTAATTCCTTTAGTCCCGATAAGAGGAATCATTTTGTTTGTTGGAATTGCTCCGTAGTGGACATTGGTTTAGAGATTGTAGAGCAACAAAAAATTTTTGTTTTGGATGTGGTCGAAAAGGCGTTAAGGCAACGTCATGTCCACATTGTTCAAAAACCAGTAAGGCGGCAGGTACATAGTGGTCGGTATCCTGTTCCGCGTCATAAGGCTACAGTTATGATTTGTAAACAAGAAAAATACTTTAGTAAAGGACGAGTGGTCGAGATGGCTTACAGTTGTTAAAAATTTTGTCAGGACTCTTGAAGCCTAAGAATAATACTCTGTTCATTGAGAAGCAGTGTGATAATCGACCCTACATTATGGTGAAATTAATAGATAGAGACATTACCGGTCTTCTGGATTCGGGATGCACTACCTCAGTAGTAGGATCCTTAGCACTTTCAATTGTTAGAGAATTAGACTTGAAAATTTTAGTTCAGCAAAACAGGTATCACTACAGCTGATGGTTCAATAAAGTCTGTTGTAGGCTCAGTAGATTTGCCAATTTGTATAGGTAATGATTGCCGCATCCTTAATGCATTAGTGGTTCCGTCCCTACCGCATACATTTATTTTCGGTAGTGACTTTGCAAAATTATTTGGTGTAGTTGCTGACTTTAGAAGTAATAATTGGTTTATCCAAAGCAATGTTGGGAACGACATAGGGTATATAGGTCCGTCTTCCATCCCTTTGAACACTGAAGATTCTTTATGTGGTTTACATGACCTCTCAGATGCTCAAAGTGCAAGCACAAGAGTTAATAAATTCATTTAGTGAGATTAGCAGCGACGATAGATTAGGACGAACTCACCTAATCGAATTGGACATAGACACAGGCAATGCCAAACCCTTCCACAAGAAACCATATGTCATGTCACCATATATGGGTAAGATATTGAATGAGGAATTGGACGACATGCTTAGACTTAAAGTTATAGAACCGTGTACTAGTCCGTGGTCCTCTCCAGTTTTGTTGGTTAAGAAGGCAGATGGAGAATATCGCTTCTGTTTTGATGGTAGAACCCTGAACGACTTAACTGTTCATGATTCGTACCCCTTGCGAACGTAGATAGAATTCTCAATATGTTGAGAGGTGCGAACTACATTTCGTCTCTGGATTTGAGAAAATCGTTTTGGCAAATCCTCTTAGTGAATCGTCTAAGGATAAGACTGCCTTCAGTGTTATCTCACGAGGACAATATAGATTTACATGCATGCCATTTGGGTTGAAGAATGCTGCGCAGACGCAACAGCGTTTAGTAGATGCAATTTTTGGTCCACGTTTTGAACCCCATGTATTTTGCTATTTGGACGACATAATATTATGTTCGTCATCTTTTGAAGATCATCTAAAGTTATTAGTAGAGGTTAAGCAACGTTTAAAAGAAGCTAACCTTACCATAAATATAAGTAAATGTGAATTTTTTAAAAAAACAACCATTGCATTAGATTTGATGGGTCCGTTTCCTCGTTCCAAACGCGGACATAAATGGCTCTTAGTTGTTGGTGATTGGTTCTCGAAGTATTCGATTTTGCAACCTTTACGTAGTGCTACCGCACATTTGATCGAGAAGTTTTTGGAAGAAAAGGTATTTCTTGTCTACGGAGTACCACAATTTGTTATTTGTGATAATGGTCCACAATTAGTTGGACGTATTTTTAAAGCTTTGTGTGCAAGGTACGAAATTCAAAAAATTTGGTATAACGCTGTTTATGCTCCCCAATGCAATTTTGTGGAAAGAATCAATAAGACAGTTGGTACAGCAATCCGTACATACGTAGAAGAACATGATACGTGGGATGTTGAGATATCAAAGATCCAATACGCGATCAACTCAGCAAAACATGAGTCCACCAACTATTCACCAAATTTTTAGTTTTTGGTCGTCAGGTACCTTTAAGTGGAAAAGCTTATAAGGATAATTTTATACCTGGTGAGGATGTTGATGTCGTCTCCAGTAGTAGACCTTCTTATGTTTTGGATCGTCAACTTTTGTTTGATATTTTTGGAAGTGTCCGTGAAAATTTGCATGTAGCTTATCAACGTTCGTGTAAACGCTACAATCTTCGGAGAAGAGACATTTCATTCCGAGTCGGAGAGTATGTTTGGAGAACTAATAAGGTCCTCTCGAGTGCTAGTGATAAATTTTCCGCTAAGTTAGCTCCTAAGTTCGTTATGAGTAAAATTCGGAAAAACATTCCAGTTTAGTATATGAGTTAGAAAACGAAGATGGAACAAGAGCAGGAAATGGCACATAAAGGACTTGAAACCAATTGGAGTATCAGATCCAAATGAAAATGATGATTTTGACGATTAATTCGGTCCGGTCATCTCTTTGATATTAAGTAATGACGTAGTGGTCTGTTTTGTTTTGTTCCAATTCTTGATCTAGTGTCGGTCCACTAATATTGAGTATTTTGTTTGAGGAGTGAAATAAGTGGTTTGAGATTTTGTAAGTTTTGTAAGTTGAGGTGTGCCTTGGTGCACGCTGGTCGTTTTGCTCGCGTTGCTCGGAGATGTGTTTGGAGGATGTCTTTGACAGATATCCTTACAATGTAGAAGTAGGTGGGCTATTTAACTATTGGTCCTGATTTCTACATGTCAAGGTGGAGAGAATGAATTGTTCTTTCCTTGTTCCTTTTGACCGTTAGAAGTTCTTAGATTTGATAAGGTCAAAGTTGACTTGGTGATTTTCACCGTTTGGTCCATCACTAATGAGATCAGTTGTTCGTTAGCAATTGGTGATAGGATGATCAGTAGGGTGTAGGATTCTACAACCCTAACTGGGTTATTTTGGGTTTGAAATTTGATGAGTAACCTGATGGTCAGGTTGCCTTTGTTTTGATTATCTCTTTGTAATAAAGTGATAATATTTTGTATTTGAATTTGTTAAGTAACCGTATGGTCAGGTTACCTTTGTTTTGATTATCTCTTTGTAATAAAGTGATAATATTTTGTATTTGAATTTGTTAAGTAACCGTATGGTCGGGTTACCTTCGTTTTGATTATCTCTTTGTAATAAAGTGATAATACTTTGTATTTGAATTTGATAAGTAACCTTTTGATTAGGTCACTTTTGTTTTGGTTATCACCTTGTGATGATGCTTAAATTTAGACCTATTAGTAGGGTATTTCTTTTGATTCTCACCTTATAGTGATGATATTTTGAATGGTAATGCTGTTCTGATGAGGAAGCATTCCTGTTTTTTTGTAAATAGAGCTAAATGAGCTCCTGGAAGTGAAGTTTTTTGAAATTAGAAGTAAATTGTAAGTGTTTGATTTTAGGTCAGAAATATTAGCCTTATTAGAAGTAGGAATCTCAAGTCAAGAAATTTTGTAAATTTAAATTCTTTTGTCCCGTGGAGTGTTTGACTCTCTAATTTGACCCTCCCAATTTTGATTATTACCGATTGTGACTCCCCGATTTTGTCTCCGATGGACGTCAGGTACACGTAGTTACCAACACACTCTCAATTATAAATGAAGGTCCCCCATTTGAGTAAATTTATAAAATTGCATAGTTGGTTAGGAAGATAGGAAAGGCTAGTATTGTTGTAAAAAAATTTTTTGTATTAGTTATATTTGAAGTTTTTTAAGAAAAATTTTTTTCTTTTAGGAAAGAGGTAGTGTAACAATTTTATTTTTGCAGTAGGAGAATCCATTCATTAAACGTACAATGAATAGTAAAATACCTTTATTAATTAAAATAAATATTCAAGTAACAATCAAACTTTTATAGTATTATAATATCAAGGATTATTAGTCGAGTTGTTTCCGAGTTCGGTGTAATTTCACAGCCACTGGCGCGCGCGTGAGAGGTTCGAGAACTAAAATCCGGAACCTCCCACCATACAAGAAAGCAGCGGCGCACTCGTCGATAGTTAAAAGTAGCGTCAAGATGCATTCTAAGAGAATGGCGAGTGACCTCCGAGTCGCTCTATGTTTGTGAAACACTTCCTGAGTAACGGTTAGTACCTAATCCACATTTTGTATATTCGTTGTCATATTAGCTAATTTACAAAATTTATTTAGCGCAACGACCCATTTGAACTCAACGACCCATTTGAACTCGCAACGACCCATTTGAACTCGCAACGACCCATTTGAACTCGCAACGACCTATTTGAACTCGCAACGACACATTTGAAATCCCAATGAGAAATTAGAAAACTGCATGGATAACGATATATCGCACACCACGTCGAAAATCGCAACTGTAAAATTTGAGACAACATGATCCCTTTGAAGTTACAATTTAGAAAGCTTAATTTGTTGGCTACGCAATGAAAAATTATTTTAGTAAATAAATTTAGACAACGGAAGATTACGTTACAAAGTAATGCTGCCGTGATCCAAGTAAGGAACCCGCTTTGCTCCTACACCTGTGTTAAAGCATGGAAAGCAAGTATAATTAGTTGCTGTTCCGCTGCAGGTAATTTCCATTACATCAAGGGACAACTGCTGCTCTTGGGTTCGTAATAGAATTAAGATTTCCTGAGTACTTTCCTTCTGAAAGTACATTATTTCATTTTGTTTGTTAGACGACAAAATTGTTATTCAGTTTACCTGTAAATAAGCTGGTTTTCCCCAGTATTAAATTTGCTTTCACTTAGCTTCGTAAATACGTGATCACACGTGGCTTCAACGTAATTTAACAGCTGCTATTACATCACCTGTTTGTTTGTTCACTATTGTCAACAATTGCCCAATGGCTAACACATGTTTAGCATTTTAGTACAACCACTATAGATAACATTAGAGAATATCTTGGTGATTATTTTGACTTCAAACTAAATTTAAGTTTGTTAACCTAAAGAGAAAATTTCGTATATTCATTTGTAAATGACTCACACAGATCTGATTGGGTTATAAAGAAACTCTAGCATTTTTAGTTACATAGAATTATAAAATATTTGAGTAAGGATTAGTTGATAACCTTTACTACCAGTTTTGCAAGTACTTCAAATTTTTATTTTTATTTAATTACAATGATACTTTATTTACTGAAACCAAGAAAATTCTTATTAGTAAATTAATATTCTTCATTTAAAGTTTTTATTCTGATCTAGTCTGATCAGACTTGGTAAACAAAAAGCAATAAGAACTAAAATTTTATGATCCCATTATGCAGAAAATATTCTCTATACTTTTAGGTATACTTGAGGGACGCAAATAGTGTTCCCATTTTTTATGTGACTTAATTATTATTCTTTCTTACAGGAACAGCGTCTTATTCTGTTAAGACAAGTTTGTGTATCAACGAAGGCGATCTTTTTTGGGTCTCCAAGTCCGCCTTAAAAATAGCTATGCCCGAAAATAAATCAATTTGGACTTGGTGGCGCCTGTTTGTTTTTTGTTAAGTGTAACCTCCATAGATTTCGACTTACCCCCCATTGCTCATAGCTCTACCCAAGGAATAGACCCCTAGTTACGTCGGAAGACTTTGTTTTGCTGACCCCCAACTTCTAGAGTCAGATGTATGTATTAAGAAGAGAGCATTAGTTAAGCTCAATTTAGGAAAGAATGTGACCGTTTGGGGTTAGCGATCAAGAAAATATAATACGTTTCAATAGATTCTAGTATTCACCAGTGTACTATGAACTATAAGATTTTATAGGACACTGAAAGGAAGCTGAGTTCATTAAATCACTTAATGAGTGGGCAGTTAGAAATTTTATAGGGCGTCGTTACATGAACATACAACAGAGTATTTGGAAATTAAATTTACATACAATATGCAGAAATCAATGATTTCGGAAATTTAATGCAACACAGGAAATGATTGAAACATTGATGTCTAGCTAATCGCTGTGCATTTTCCAACTTGCTGAATGCCAGTGCATGTATTTTTGAATGTTTTACTTGTGGAATAATACAATTATGGTCTTCTGGATGTAGAAAATTTAAGAAAACTACTAAATCACAATATAATGAAATTTCAATGTAATAATTTTACTGGTTTTTGCTTTTGGAGAGTTATTTCCATCTAATTCCGAACACCAAAAAAATTAATCTTTTTTCACACCCTACTTTAAAAAGGCCCCAAATTTTTTGTGTCACGGTATATTAGCCGAAATGTTAAAGATTATGTATTTTTTTCTTTTTACGCAAAAAAAGGTATACCTTGTAAATGTCTCTCTGAGTGACCGTTTTCCAGATATCTCCACATCAATTATTCGGTACACCTTTTTAAATTCCAAAAAGTAAAATGTTTTTTGAAGTAAGCTATTACTAAATCAGATGTAACAACAAACGCTACACATTTAGTTAATATCAAACTTTGCTGGTATTTGTTGACATTTTGCGTGTTTTATATATTTTTTTAAACATTTTTTTCATAAGTACAAAATGCCCAGGCATAACGAATTCTCTAATGAAGAGGTGCGAGATATGGTATGTGTTTATGCAAAGGAAAAATTTAATGGACGAAGGGTCCATCGAAGACAACAGACAACGGAGTCAGTTAGATTTTTAAGATTTTCAAGAATCTCCATGACCGACTGGGAGGAACAGATTCTTTTCATCTCAAACAAAATTCTATAAGACGCCTTAAAACTATAACTACTGATCAGGAAGAAGAAATTCTGATCTGCATAGTTGAAAACACTGAATTAAGCACAATACACAATGTTGCAAGAACTGGTGTAGGTAAGTCCAGCGTTTGCAAAATTCTTCATGAAGAGGGACTGTATTCATTTCACTTCACGCCAGTACAGAACCTACTATCAGTTAGGCTGGCATTTACTCGTTTCTGTTGTATCGAGCACAATGTTGACCCATTGTTTTTAAACAGCATATAATTTACACATGAAGCAAACGTTTACACACAGAGGTGTTCTCAATTTTAAGAATAAACATTTGTGGGATTTAGAAAATCGGTATTTTGTAACTGAACGACATTTCCAACATGAATTTAAAATTAATGTTTCGTGTGGCATTATTGATAATCATGTGTTCGGCCCTTTCAAATTACCTCCTAATTCAAACGACAAAAAAAAAACCTTAATTTTCTACAAACTCAGTTACCTGAATACCTTGAAGCCTTTTCTCTACAACTAGTACACAGTATGCTGATTCCTGATCAGTAGTTAGTCTTAGAATGTCCTCGCAGAATCTTTGTTGGACAAAAAGAGCCTGTTTCTCCCAGTCGGTCATAGAAATTCTTGAAAATCTTAAAATCTGGCTATCTCCATTTTGTGGATGCATTTTCTAATAGCTTCGTCGTCCATTAAATTTTTCCTGTGCATATGCACATACCATATCCCACATCTCTTCGTTAGAAAATTCGTTATGTCTGGGCATTTCGTACTTATGAAAAAATCTTTCAAAAACTGTTAAAACACGCAAAATGTCAACAAATACCAGCAAAATTTGATATTAACTAAATGTGCAGCGTTTGTTATTGCATCTAATTTAATCACAACCTACTTCAAAAAAATTTTAGTTTCAGGAATGTAAAAATGTGCACTGAATAATTGAAAAAGAGATATCTGAAAAACATCATTCGAAGAAATATTTAAAAGATATATCTTTTTTGCATAAAAAGATGGAAATACATAATCTTTAACAATTAGGCTAATACACCGTGACACAAAAAAGTTAGGTCGTTTTAAAGAGGTATAATGTACCGTAAGTGGCATCCACTACAAATAGCATCCAAACTAAGAACGAATTTGAATTTCTCGCCTCAGAAAACCCCCACATTCCTAATTTCGTGGCGTTATGTTGCCGTGTTGATGAATTTTTAAGAAAAAACGAAATGCAAATAGAAAACTTTGACACCATGTATCTCGGTTATTATCAACTTTTAGACTGAGGTAAGTTTGGCCAAATCTCAATATTTTTACCCAAGAAATCTACAGTTTTGCTGTGTACCATTAATTAGTGGACACCCTGAATAAAATCTTGAACTAATTTCCTTTGGTTCACTTGATATCCACTGAACCCTAGTATCTAATACGACACAGTTCAAGTCTTGAACATGTGTTGTTAATCAAGTATAGGGAGCGATGTTTTATCTGACTTATCAAGTATAAATAAAAATAAACTATTTTAAGATGATATATTATGTATACATATTAAAAAATTGTTCCTTCTGAATAATATAACATATAGCTATATTACTAAATACAAAACTTTATATTGTTAGAATAAGTTAACAAGTTCAGTGGCAATTGCTTGCTACTACGTGATGATGCTATTTAGGCCAATGTCGATCACGCCAGAGAGCATGCTTTACTCTATGTGTTATATACTACGTTTGATTTACTGTGGCGTTGGAATTGAAGATGGTATGTTGTGTAGGCATTGACCTATGGTAGTTAACAAAGTTTTGATGCACGTGATTTCTAGTTTTGTTTGTTATATTGCATTGGGATCAAAGAAAGGTCAATTATGGCGGATAGTAGAGATCAGCCAGTTGGTCCCTGTAGATGTAAACGAATAAAATGGGACTGTATTCAGTCATTATCTACACAAGAACTTGAAAAATTTTCAGATCAAAGTTTATCGGACTTTGGGCTCCATTTGTTTTTAGAGCATGCTGTTTCGCACTTTGTCACGTTTTTGTACATTTATAGGATAAGAACAATTTTTTACTTTTTTATATGATGTCTTTATTTTTTGTAATTGTACTTGTTAAGTATACTATTTTTTTAACCAATGTTATTAATTTAATCATCACGCACAGGCACGTGATCAGCATCCTAGAATGAAATTTAATGTCCAATGCCAATCACGCGCTGGTGCGTGAAATTTTGAAATGTCAAAATAAGCCAAAAATTTATCAGTGATTCATAACGAAGTGGATTAGAAGCTATTTAACAATTTTTTAAATACCAACTGAGAAAAACATAATTTGGTTTCTGGTGAAAGTTGCTTTTCAATGTTGGCAGGCAGTGAACATGTTAGGCAACTTATAGAAAATTGCAGATTGCGAAATAGATTGAACAAACAATGTACGTGCACTGAATGTGGCATAAGCCGTAATAATTATAGCTTAAATAAGCATAATTTGTGAATGGTAAAAAGGACATGCTTTAGCCATAGTATCACTATACATATGCATATAGTACGACAAGTTGTGTTTTAATTTAGGAACATTAATTAAGCCCCCCAATTGTTTAATATGTAGAAACCAGAGACATGATATAACTAGACTACATGTATATAAAGGTAGTAGTGTAAGGATGCAAGGCAACCACCATTTCCTTTTGTAGGCAGAAATCGACAGTGTACCATAAGATTATAGTGCACGAGCACTTAAAAACAACCCAAATTGTAAAAATAAACAAAACTGCTTTTGACTTTGTCATTAGTATCAAACTATAATGCATTAAAAGTAGAAATTGATCGATAAAAAGTACATACATACAAAATTGCTTATTTTTATAATAATATATTCTTGGTTATTGTTGCCGTACTAACTAGTTCTTCGATTTTGCACTTGCGAACATAACAATTTCTTATAGTAATGTAAACCATTAAAATTATATTTTTCAACTGTAATAAATGATTGCTTGATCATCTTGAGATAAGATGTGATCGTGAATTTTTAAAAAGTAAATGCGTGAATTAATTTCGTGAAAGACACAATATCAATTGGTTGACTGTTCGTATACCATTACGTCCACAGCATCCGTTCTCAGCAATACGACATAGTTTTATAACATCTAATGATGTTTTACATAACCCCTTGCGGTTCTATGTTTGCAGCAGAAGTGATTTTGATTCGATCGAAAATCACTATTTTGCTACAAATCCTGCTATATATTCAACATCAGTCACATACTGTGAGGTACTTTCAGTGTAAACAATATCAATTGCGGATCTGGTAACATATTTGCTAATTAAAGCATCCACATTTCGTGTGCTTGAACTGGAAATGCTTAAAATACTCGTAAAATCTTAAGCAACACAATTAGATAGCTCTACAGATGTGATTTTAGTATGTATTAAGTATTTTGTACGCTCCTTCAAATTGCACTGCTGTAGAATTATTATTGAAATCCCCTTTTACTCGGGTTGCGGAGAAACCATTTCTAGATGATATTGACCTGGTTTATATGTTAACATAAACTGAATAATTAAGTTTTTTTGACAATTTCACCAAATAAATTCATTGCATTCTGTATTTAAATAATCCAGTTTTTGTCTGGTATGGGAAACATTTGTTCCATTCAGAATTGTTAGAGAAGACAAATAAAATATGGTTTTATTTAGAAAATGGTTTATACTTTGCTCATTATCTAATGAAAATGGTTTATTCCAAACTTATTTTGAAAAGACGTTTCTAGAATTGGGTACGTCATACACATCATTTAAAAGTCCTCAAAAATTTGTTGTATGTTCGGAATTTCTGAAATCTTTTACAGCAAAATCTTTATCAGGATAGTGTAGTACATGCCACGCTATTACTAAAGACCTGAACAGACATACTTACCTTAAAAAATTTTTTCCTGAAATTTAAATGCCTCCATCTGAGCTGGCTTCTTGCATGCAGGCAAGCTATTTCTTGAAAATTTATGACGTTTTCAAAGTATTTCCAGTTAATAATACCACCTGTGCTATCACGTAAACATTTCCAGTCGCTTAGAGTATTGCGCATTAGTTTCGTCATGAAATATACGGACTTTTTCAGCACACATCGGATAAGCAAATGATGGTATCTATTTTAGATATTTTACTTTCGAACATAATCACTTGCTATCCCATCCAAAGTTAGTTACACAATTTTGGCATTACAATCATGCACAATTTGTAAACAGTCACAAATTAGGTTAGTTCCATCCGCAGCAGCATCTTATTTCTCGTATTTAGTCTTATTAGTAAAATACAAATGTTTGTTTGGCTTTGGGCAATGAGTCACTTGCAAATTGACCCAAATTAACATATCCTCGATACTTTTTCCATTCCAACGAACAGGCTTTTTTAATACTCATTTCATGTATTATCAATCCTAAAACCAGTCTCTCGTTTTGCAATTTTGTCAGTCACTTTATGCCCAATTGCATGAAGGGATTTATCAGTAAAACCAGGTGTACTATCTACCGATGTTAGCCATTTTGTAAGCGCACTAGGTTGAGATAAGCATTTCGCAAAAACTTCTCTTACGTAATTGTATGCAGCATTAGAATACAAGATCAAAGTTAACGCAAAACACTGGGGATTGAGGATGCTCTCCTGTGAAAAAATAAACCACCATTTACATATTGTTATGAACAGTAACGAATTTACCTCTAACAATTCGAAGCAGTTATTAGAAATCTTCCGTTTGTTTTAAACGAATCAACAAATGTTCCAATGTAATTATTATTCTTCTAGTCAACTTTTTTTATGAAGCAGATATTTAATTTTCTTATTCTTCAATTTTATTGTGCCTCTGGCAGCCCACCATATCAAATTAGCTTTCTTAGGACTCGTCAATCTTTCTCATTAAAATCTCCAAAACGAATTTTTCTGCATAACATGAATGAAAGTGAATTCGTAAGTGTACACTCGTACTAAATTTAAATCTTAATATTAATTAAGTCAATATCAGAGACATGAATGTCTGTCTCTGCATAACAGTGTATACAGGTCTTTATGCCGGGTATGCATCATATAGTATTTATAATAATTTTTACCAGGACTGACAAACGCCGATTGAAGAAACAACCGCAAGAAGAACCCACAATCACAAGATTTCCACTAGGAAAGTTTTGTATTATAATTTGTGTACTTTACCCGCACGGAGAATTTAATCTTGAATAAATTTGCACGTATTATTATATTTAAAAAACGTTACACATTAATTAGTTTGTATTTGTCTAATTTCGTTATTTGATGTTAAAACACAAGTAAGAACTAACGAAAAATTGGTGTACATCATTAATCTTAAATATGTTAATTAAACAACCTTCAACAGAATTACACGTTTATAGCGGTAGGTTCGTTTCCTTGCATTTTGTTTACAACTTGTATTGGGGTTGCCTACTGCATTGACATCACTTTTAGTCTGTAATGCTCAGTCTGGTTATATCATGTCTCTGGTGGTAACTTAAGGTTGTGGTGTTCTGGTTTGTCTGGAGTCACATTGTTAATCTTTGTAGCAACAGAGATAACATGTTTTTTTACAAGTTTAAAATACCAACTAATTGTACATCAAAGGCATGATGCACAAAGAAGTCGCAGTGACTGGGATAGGACTTCCGTGCATCGGTATCCTGCGGTTGATAGGTGGAGATGCTGGCATACAGGCAACATCCTTGGCTGGTAGAAATTAGAGTAGGTAGCAGAATGTTCCTAATCCTGGCGTCACGTGCTCTAGCAGATGTTCCTAATGGCTTTGGAGGTGGAGTGGATTGAAGCTGTGTTATAGCAAGCACTTGCGTCCATAGGGTGGTTATAAGAGTTTACTTTATTTAATCCCGTTAGATTTGATGGTCCCAACGAGATGATCTGAAGAAACACCCTTAATAAACAAGAAATTTAGTGACTTCTGTCTTGCATCATTCTTAAGTTCTCTCCAAGAAGTTATTTTCTTGTTCTGTTTGTCGATGGTGACTGTTTTGTCTTCGTATGATCCTTCGTACATACTTTGTAAACCATTTCTCATGCCTCTTAGTGTACAAAAATGTGGCTTGTGTTTTTCAACTCTTTGAACACGAATGTTTGTCTGCTGCGATGTTTGGTACTTTGGACTGGTTGTAGTCATTGAAAGTGATTACTTAGTTGGTTCGAAAGTGCCCCAGGATGTTTGTTCTTTTGCTTTGCTCGAACTTGTGAGAAATTCTGGTAGGCATAGCGTTTCGCGAAATGTACGCTCTGCAGCTGTAGCATTTAATTCTTCCTTCCAAGCATTTTTAATTCGAGCTGGACCAAAGGTAATGCTTCTATCAGTTTCTCTGTTTCGTAGCAGATCCATGAGTTTGCAGTTGTTAGTGGAGTCACTCCATCATGCCATTTGACTGCAGATGATTTGCTATTGTGCGAATTCTTGTGAACCCAATCAAGGTTTCCAATTGTTTGAATAGCTGTGATTCAAGATGTCTCTGATCTTTATGAGTTTGAGTGGTATGCCAAAGCATGCGATCCATTGTTATATGAATGCCCTAGCTACCGTTTCGGCTTCAATGCTTTACAGAGGTTTTCAACTCTTTGAATACGAATATTTGTCTGCTGCAATGTTTGGTACTTCGGACTGGTTGTAGTCATTGAAAGTGGTTACTTAGTTGGAAAGTGCCCCAGGATGTTTGTTCTGTTGGCTTGCTCAAACTTGTGAGGAATTCTGGTAGGCGTAGCGTTTTGCGAAATGTGTAAGCAAGCTCTGCAGCTGTAGTATTTAGTTCTTCTTTCCAAGCATTTTTAATTCCGAGCCGGATTAAAGGTAATGCTTCTGTCCGTTTCTCTGTATCGTAGCAGATCCATGAGTTTGCAGTTGTTAATGGAGTCGCTCCATCATGCCATTTGACTGCAGATGATATACTATTGTGCAGATTCTTGTGAATCCAATCAAAGTTTTCAATTGCTTGAATAGCTGTGATTTAAGATCCGATCCATTGTTATATAAATGCTCTAGCTACCATTTCGACTTCAAGCTTTACAGAGGTACTGTCTCTCGTTACCTTGTAAAGTGGTTGATGCACGCAAACATGTATCGGTGCCCCTCTGATACAAGTAATGGTCTGACAATATCTATGTGAACATGCTCGAATCCTGAATATGGTGGTTTGAAATTTTGTGTTTCTGAAAACACGCGTATTGTTACTTTGGCTCTTTGGCATTGAATACAACTTCATGTCCATGTGCGGTAGTCTGATTTGATGTCAGGTCAATGAATTTTTGCATTACCAGCTTCGTGGATGCCTCTATTCCTGGGCCTGCTAAGTTGTGAATGCTTGCAAAATACGTAATTCTTGTATTACGAATAGACGTGCTATAGTTGTTGAAATGTCACAGAAAATTGTTTGGTCGGAGTTCGGGATATGTATTAGTCTGCAAATCAAACTTTACTTTTGAATTGGTCATCGTTTTGCTGTGAACTGGATGGCTGTTTGAAGTCCATGTTATCCATTCTTGAAAGTGTGTCTACGACAATGTTTTCTGTCTCAGAAGTGTGCTTGATATGTGCCGAATATTGGCTTAATAATTCAGATATCTAAATTGCCTGGGAGTACATTTTTCTATTTCTGTTGGAAAGCGAAGGTTAGAGATTTGTAGTCTGTGTATATCGTGAAATATCTACCCTATAACATATGCTTAAACTGTTTGATAGCTAGATAAATTGCAAAAAGTTCTGTCGTATGCTGAATATTTTGTTTGGGCATTAGTTAGTATTTTGGAATAAAAAGTAAAAGGTTACCATTGTTGATTGCTCCATTGTTGGATTACTCCAGCACCAGTAAAGTCTGAAGTATGTGTTGCTATACATAGTTTTGTGTCAGGGAGTGGATGTGCGAATAGCACGACTTCTTTGCACTTCTCGAAAGCTATGTTTGCTTCGCTTGTCCAAATGATAGACACATTGCCTTTTATTTTGACTTTAAGTAGGTCGTTGAGCATGGTTTGTGAGTCAGCTGCTTGTGGTATGAAACGTCGGTAATAATTCGACATGCCAAAGAATAATCTGCGGTTTTTGGCTGTCTCAGGTTTTGTGTAATTCTGTATAATGCTGACTTTTCTGGTAGCGGTTTGGTGTCATCCTTGTTGATGTGGTAGCCAAGAAATTTGACTTCATCTTGCCCAAAGATGCATTTAACAGGGTTTATGACCACACAGAAATCTTTTAATCTATTGAAGAGACTTTCCAAATGTTTGTTGTGTTCTTCATAAGACTGAGATGTTAATAAAAATGTCGTCATTGTAGCTGTAACAGAATTCTAGTCCCCTTAAAACTGCATCCATGAATCATTAAAAAGTTTGTGCAACATTCCGTATTCCAATCAAATACAGTGTGTCTACTTAAGTTGGCGGCATATAGAAAACTTTTTTATTTTTGATTTTAGGAAAAAAAGTTACTCTTTATAAAAAGTTTTGCTTGTTCTGAAACCTAAAATAAAACTTTCACATTTCAAAATTTATTAGTCATATACGAGGTTTATCAATAAATATGAATTTGGCGCAAGAGTAAAGTACCTTTATTTTTGATAATTTCGAAAATTGTTATTATAAAATGTTGTTCAGAATGAAAAATCACCTTCAAATATGCAAAATATCCATCGATTATAAAATATTTTTTTTTAACTTTTCTAAAATAAAAATTTATTTAAGCTTACGTGTCATTTCATTTAATCTAAGATGCACTGACAAGAACTGTCCATGAAATGTAATTTCTCAGCATTTCGAAAGACTTTCTTTAATAATAACAATAGTTTAATAATAATGCAATAGTTTTTGTTACACATACAGATCTTATTTTTCCGTCCCTCAATTAACTACCGCTTCAACATATCCGCCTTCTCTATAAATACAGGTAATCGTTCTATCTCGAAACTCTGTCAACACTCTTCTAATCATAGTTGGCGTTATACTCTGAACGGTTTTTTTAATGGTTCGTTCTAAATGGACAACATCTGTGAATGGCCCTTGGAGGAACACCTCTTTCAAGTAGCCCCACAAAAAAAAGTCTAGTGGGATCAAAGCTGGAATGTGAGGTGGCCAACGAATTTTCAAAAACTGATGCACAACTCTTCCATTAAAACAATTTTCAAGATATTGTCTTACATCTAACCTGCTATGGTATGGGGCACCATCCTGCTGGAACCGTATCTGTTGACGTTCAAGTAGGGGTAGATCATCAAGAAAATCATCTAGTTCTTTTTGTAGAAAGAGTAAATAACGGTCTGCATTAAAAGATTGTCGAAAAAAGAAAGGTAATTAATTGAGGGACGGAATAATAAGATCCGTATGTGTAACAAAAACTATTACATTATTATTAAACTACTGTTATTATTAAAGAAAGTCTTTCGAAATGCTGAGAAATTACATTTCATGGATAGTTCTTGTCAGTGCATCTTAGATTAAATGAAATAACATGTAAGCTGAAACAAATTTTTATTTTAGAAAAGTTAAAAATTTTTTTTTATAATCGATGGATATTTTGCATATTTGAACGTGATTTTTCATTCTGAACAACATTTTATAATAACAATTTTCGAAATTATCAAAAATAAAGGTACTTTACTCTTATGCCAAATTCATATTTATTGATAAACCTCGTATATGACTAATAAATGTTGAAATGTGAAGGTTTTATTTTAGGTTTCAGAACAAGCAGAACTTTTTATAAAAAGTGACTTTTTCTCCTAAAATTAAAAATAAAAAAGTTTTCCATATGCCGCCAACTTAAGTAGACACACTGTATAGAAATTCAAATAAACCAAAAGGCATAATTACAGCTGTCTCTTCTATGTCTTTTTTAGCTACAGGAATTTGGTGATAGGCTCTGGTAAGATCTATTGTAGAAAAATTCTTCTGCCTTGCAGTTTTTGTGTAAAATCTTCCACAAATGGGATAGGATACGTATCAGGAATTGAGTGAGTGTTTAAAGTCCTGTAGCCTACACAGGATCGCCAATCTTTGTTGTTTCCTCATTCAATGTCGTACTGCCCATAATGATTTGGATAGCCTTGTTATTCCTAAACTGTCACCATTGTAGCGAATTCATCTTAGGCAATTTTAAGTTTGTCAGGTGCCAATTTGCGTGGACGACTGTATACTGGTGGTCTTTGGATCGTAAGGATGTGATGTTCGGTACTATGCTTTATTAGCATAAAAAGGCCTCTTGAACGGATATTGTTCTGGTATTTGGCTAGGATTTTGTGATATTTTAAACTGGACACCGTGGTTATTATCGCAATATGTTTGTTACTGACGGGTTGACCTTTGGTTGAAAGTTTCATCTCAGAGTCGACTACTTTAGTGTTTTTTGTGTCAATCAGTAATTCAAGGTGTGTGAGGAAATCCATGCCAATAATGGGTTTGTTGATGTAGATGAGGATGATTCCCAAGCAAATGGTCGCCTTGGTCTCAATCTAATGTTAATGTGATAGTATCATATAAATAAATAAATAAATAAATATAAATAAACATATTTTTATTGGTATATCTATATATACACCAATTGAAAAAAATTCAGCAATGCTGATGTTAAATTCTTCCCTAAAGTAAACAAAAAAACGGAAAAGAAAGACTACCAAGCCATTATTCCACAAATGCAGTTATCAGCTGAGTAACTTATCATATAATTAAATTGCCTTAAGACAACTGCTGTTCTTTTAATAAAATATTAAAGTTTAATATAAAATTTTTTTTTCTATCTATATCAAATAATATCTTATGCTTGTTAACAAGAACAGATGCTACGAAGGTGAAACATCCTTCAAATGTTGTTGAATGTGAAACAGCAGAGGGCCCAAAATACTTCCCCGAGGACCTCCTTGGGATACTTGACGGAATTCAGACTGTTTCATTGTTTAATTTAACTGACCGCTGTCTATAAGATTGGTAACTTCTAAACCACCCAATTACAGTGTCGTCTGAACTTGCCATCTACGTGGGCTTTGGTTACGCTGCCGTGTGCGGAACAATGGTTTAGAAAAGCTTTCATAGCACTATTTAGTTGTAGCACTTTGTGTTTGTTGGAGCTGAACTGTGAGTGCAGCTATTTCTTTTGTAATTTTTTTCAGGAGTGAAGAGCTTGTATCTGCAATTGTGTTAGCATGATGTGCAGATTGTGCTTGTGATTGAGTAGCTAGGATTGCTTGCATTTGTGTTGACAAGCGGTCTAACCAGATTGATTTTAATAGTGTATCTGGCATGATTGTTCCACTCAGTTGTTGTAGGCTCCTCAAGAATTGTGAAGGTTTTCTGTTGTCTACCGTTTCATACTCTAACGGCTTTCTAGCTGGTTATACTTGGGATGAGCCTAGCCATTTAGTTAATTCGGTTTAGATTTTTGTGTTTTTGTTGGTCTCGGGCAGTTTAATTATGTCCCAAACCTCTTCTGCAAATTTAGCTTCAATTATTATGTACATGTATTGTGTAGTGTCTTGTGTAACGCCGCTTATTTCGAACTGTTTTCTACACGGGAAAACAATAATTCTGGATCTGCTGGTCAGAGAGGTGGAATTCGCCCGGCGACCATGTTCGTTTGCTCGGTCATTTTAAAGAGTTTAAATTGTCTTTAAGCATTTAAATTAACCAGAGTTAACTCTGTCGCATTACCCTTTTGGACAATCACGTTGGGATCACCAATGTGGTGTTCTGCTTTGTCTGGGGTCACCTTGTTATGTTTCGTAGCAACACAACATTTTTTACAAGTTTAAAATATGAACTAATTATACATTAAAAGCATGAACGACAAAGAAAATATTTACAAAAGTTTTTGGGTGCATAATTAAATTGCAAATGTCTTATACCACTGAAAGCACTTTAATTTGTAAAGCTGCAGAATGTGATTCTATGTTGAAGAAATGAATTTGTGTAGAAGATGATGTCCATCGTTAAGCTGAATAAAAGTGGCACCTAGGAGTGGTGACTGAACTAGAATTTCTGTACCATGCGGTTGGTAGAAATTAGCTGGTGGCAGAATGTCCACAATCTTGGCGTGCATGTTGGCTCTATGAGGTGGTCCTGATGGCTTCTGACGTGAAGTAGATCCAAGCTGTATTATGGTGGGCCACTGCGTTCATAGTGTAATTATAAGATTTTACTTCATTTTTCCTGTTACGGTAACTTTATGAAATAGAGCGACTCTGCATTAAATTACAGCGACCCTAATTGAAAAGCTACCTTCCTTGTAATACGTGCTAGTTGGTTTATTTATTCAAATAGTCATTCGTCGAAAGATTAAAGCTTCGTTAAAACTACTTCTAAATAAGTTCTTTGGAAAGATTAAATGCTTAAATGTGTTTATTATTTGCATGTGTTCTGTGAAATTCATTTTGATATATCAGCACATGTTCGTTGCTCGAGTTTTATGGGTAGTAACGTTCCTCTTCATTAAGTTATTCCGGGAATATTTGTAGCGTGGATCGATAATCATACAAACCTCTATCCTATTCGACAAAGGCAGGTATCTCGATTTGCTTAGCTGTGTTGCTATTTGCATAATTCGCAGGAATATTTTAAAAGGTAGTTTGCTTTCCCCCGCGAACAACGAAATTCAATGAAATTAAATGTCGTATTTTGTTTTCTTAATTCTAGGAAGGTTTTGTGGTTGTATATATTTTCGATTGCTTTTTCAGAATATTTTACACCAATATTGGTGGGAATGGTTTTATATTTTCCTTCGGTGTTTCCAAAGCCGTATAAATACAATTCCAACTTTGAAAAAGGCCTCTTACTTATTCGACTGATCGTTACTTATTTGACTGTTCTTTAGTATTCGAACTCGTTCTACTACTGTTATACAACATCCTTTGAGCGTTGTAAAGTCGCACTTTTAAAATGCGTTTGTGCTAGTACAGTATAGTTAAGTTGTTCTAGCCCCGCCTGCATTTCCTGAGATGGTACCACAAAGAAGATAGCTTCAGGTACAATGCATTTTTTTTGCTTGCTTAATTTTGTGCTGTTGTTTTGGTAGATACACATTCTGACGATTAATTCTACAATACATTGTAGATCGACGTTAACACAAGCTCACAAACACCAACCATTACGTATTTATAAATTACTGTTTTAAAATTTTAATGCATTTTGAGCGCTTTTCTACTGGTTGCTTTTTACTGTATAAATTAATGGCGTCGCCGTGGATCAATGTAGTAAGCGTAAGACTACGGATCCCAAGGTCCTGGGTTCGAATCCCGACATGACCGACTGCTTGAAAAATGGCAGATGAGCATTTTTCATGAAAATTACGTCCTCGTTCAGATGAGAGGTTAAATGGAGGTCCTGTGTGTGAGTGTTGTCATGCACATTAAAGATTCCCACCTTGTCTAGAACGGCAAGGGTTCGGAAAAATTCTAAATTTCCAGGCAACAAAAAACTCGCCTCCTGGCCAATGTAGTACCTTTGGATGAAGCATTGGAAATGTAAATGCAATGTATAAATTAATGAGAACGTCAACAATGGACTGCTTAAAATTTTAATGTTACGAGATGCATTTCATACAACAACTTTTTACTTACTATATTATTATGTCGATATTCCTTGTACATATTTAGGGTTGGATCATATTGTAGGTATGCTTATATGTAGATAGTAAGGTTTTGTGCTTGATAGCTTTCAATGTATACTGTATTATATATAAATTGATGCTTTATGTACATCACGTTGTAACGAACGATTACGCAACTATGTATTTTCGACATTTGTATATATCCTTTGTATTGTATGATTTCCTTCATGTCATCATTGGGATTTCAGTCCTGGAACTGGTTAGATGCATACCCTCATTGTTTCCTATTCCGAACTAACCTACTCATTTCCCTGAAATTACCACAGACTGCATATTTCACTATCTGCATGTATCAGTCTGATCTAGAACTATCTCTACCTCTGTTTCCCTATCTCTGCTTGTAATATATCTGCACTATTCCCCAAAAATGCCTTAGAACGTATCCCGCCCTTCTATTTCTATTTTTTTTTCTTTTCCACATATGCTTTCAACAATTTTTCCTTGTTTCTATGTTTGTTGTCTTCGAACATAGCCACTGCTCTATCTTGTTAGATGCAGTTCGGTTCCCCTTCTATTGTTTTACAAATATATACCCTATTTTCCCGATATTCAGTGGTATGTGAAGGGAATTAAGCAGCCTGCAACTACCAAGATCCCCCAACACTCGAATATTGCCCAATTAATAGTTTTCCAATATATTTTTCCGAACACACCATTAGTTGAAAATATTTCAAAACCAACTACTTGTTTATAATAATCATCAGATTTAAGTGTAATTATTTTTTCATCATTAGGTTTTTCGTCTTGAAACTGATTATACGTGTACCTCCACTTATTTCTATTCTGAGCTAGCCTTCACAGTTACCTGAAATTTCCACTGCCTAGATACAGCTCAGTTCCCCTTCTGTTGTTTTCTAATTATGTCTTATTTTACCAAGATTCGGCAGTATGGGAAGGGGAATAAGCAGCATCTGGCTACCAAGATCCCCCACCCTTAGGTGGAGCATTGGAAAATCACATGTAAAGAACCAAGATCCCTAAACACTTAAGACATTGCCGCATTAATAGTTTTCCAGTAAATGCTTCCGGCGACATTAGTTGAGAATATTGCAAAACCAATACCTGTTGCTAATACTAATCATCAGATTTAAGTACAGTTTTTTTTTCATCATTAGGTATTCCATCTTGGAACTAGAAGGATGCATACCGCCATTGATTTCTATTATGAGCTAGCCTACATGTTTCCCTGAAATTCTCATATACTACATCTTTCATTATCTGTGTGCAATAGTGCAACCTAGGTCTACCTCTACCTCTCTTTTTTCCTATCTCTGCTTCTAATATATTCCGCACTATTCCCTCATGTCTTAGTATGTAGCCTACCATCATATCTCTCCTATTTTTTACAGTTTGCCACATATTTATTTCTTCCTCTGCCATTTCTAGTACCTCTTTGTTCTTAACTTTGTCTGTCCATGATATCTTCATCATACGTCTGTAGCACCACATTTTAAAGGCTTCTATCTTTTTCCTGTCCGCTTCTCCTACTGTCCAGATTTGACAGCCATACAGTGCTGTGCTCCACACATATGTTTTAAGAAATCTTTTCCTTGTTTCTATGTTTGTTGTCTTTGAACACAGTAGTTGCTTTTTCTTATTATATGTAGCACAACCTTGTGCGAATCTCTGTTTTATATCTTTTGTGCTTTTCCCATCTCGTGTTATTTGACTTCCAAGGTAGCAGAAATCGTTAACCTCTTGTAAGTTCTTGTTACTTATTTGTATTCTTGTTTTTGATTTATTTTCCCCTCCTTTGCATACTAGTGCTTTAGTTTTATTTTTTTAAATTTTCATCTCGTATCTCTGTGTTAGAACGGTTTCCATTTCATTAAGAGCAGCTTCTAACTCTTCCTTGCTAGATGCTAATACCGCTACATCATCTGCAAATCTAAGTATATCAATATTTTGTACCTGCATGATAATTCCAAATGTCTTCATGCATTTGATAGTATTCCTTGCGTCTTCGATGAACAAGTTAAAAATTAATGGGGATAGGGCAAGTCACCGTCTCACACCTTCCCTAATATTTACTTCTCTACGTTCCTGCTCTAATTGTAATACCACTGTTTGCTCATTGTATAAACTATGTACTATTCCTCTATCCCTAAAACGTATTCAATTTTTTTTTGAGTATTTTGAACATGTTTCTCCATTTTACATTGTCGGATGCTGTTCTAGATCAACTAACCCTATATACACGCTTTCCCCTTTTTCTATTGTTTTCTTCATATCACCCTGAGAGATAAAATAGCCTCGCGTGTTCCCCTGTTTTGCCTAAACTGAAATTGATATTCTCCTAGTATTTCTCCAGCTCATTTTTCCATTTGTCTTTGTACAATTTCAGTTAATATTTTTGACACATGTGCTGTCAAACATATTGTTCGAAAATTATTACATCTATCCCAGCCTCTCTTTTTTGGTATAGTTACTATGATGTTACGTTTTAAATCTTTGGGTATCTCGTCTGTCTCATACATGTAACTTACAAGCTGGAAGAGACGTTCTGTTACTGCTTGCGCAACGGCTTTTAGAGTTTCTGCTTGCACCTGTACCCAGCGCCTTACATTTTTCAGACCCTGTAATACTCATTTCAACTCAATTCCTTCATGTGCATAATATAAATTTATTTGTTAACGAGGTTTCAAATTCTTTTCTTGCTAGGTCACCCACCCCACTCTCTGACGTTTTTGAGCTAGCTCGAACTCTGATTCTTTTGGGGTTCGATTCTGTCCCTGTGTTATGTTGCGGTATTCGGTGTAGACAATTTTCTACGACTTACTGTGCCGTATTCTTTCTTGTCTGTGCAGATTACCATAACACATAACATCTATTAGATTTGGTAGTTACAACAAGATAATCTGAACCCTTAGGGCACGAGGAGCTTGGTGACTTCTGTCCTGTAATATTTTTAACTTCTCTTCAAGAAGTTTGGCGACTATCTTAAAAAGCGAACAATTAAGTGCTAATCTGCCCTAGCGATTGGAGCTTCTTCGATATTCTGGGTTTGTTTGTATTGTATTTTCGGATGATTTTATTATGTAAATCGAGAGGTGTCAGACGAGTTCATTATTGGTTGAGGGGTGTTTTAAGCATACATGCTATTTATTTGCATGCTGCATGCTTATTGGTCGCTTAATTAGGAGTTTGGTTGGTTGCCTACTCCTACAAAGGTATTATCAGAATAATAGCCTTTGAAAAAAAAAGTAAAACAACTTTGGCTAGATTTTTTCCGATTTATTCTACGTTAATTGTATGAAGAGAGTTATAGAAATTAGAACATTTGAATAAAATAAGACCAACGATAGTCTTATGATACAAACTCAACAGTTTGTCTACAAAAATGTATACAATGTGTCCAAGATAAGGATGAACAGCATGGGATTTCAGAAACTGTAAAAATTACAAAGGTTAAAGTACAAAAAAGTTCTGCAATTTGGGGGGGGGGGGGTAAATAATATCGGGGGGCTCCGTAGCGTAGTGGTATGTGTGTGACTACTACGCTCAAGGTCCCGGGTTCGAATTCCGGCACGGTCCGCTTGAAAAATGTTAGGCGAGCATTTCTCACAAAAATACACTCTCGTTCGGATGAGAGGTAAAATGGAGGTCCCGTGTGTAAGTGTTGTCACACATGTTAAAAATCCCTACCTTGCTTGGAACAGCAAGGGTTCGACAAAATTCCAAATTTTCCAGGTAAAAAAACAAGCTTCCTGGCCAATGTAGTACCTTCGGGTGGAGCATTTGAAAATCACATGTAAGGTCAATAATATCGGATATATCGCAATTTTGTTTTTATTTTTTTAAAGTTATTTGAAAAGGTATAAAAACAAAAGGCACTTTGTAATTGCCACTATTTTAGATGTATAAGACAGTATTTACAAATTATCTATAGAACATTTCGTTTCGATGAAATTTTTTATATGGTCCCTAAAAAATACGCGCTATTAATAGTATTTTGTACTACAAATTCAAAGATGTGTGGCATGGTATGACTGCCATGTGTTTTATTTAAAAAAGACTTCTTAATCAATTTCCAAGGTTTTGGTGTTATTTTAATGTAATCAATCATGTTTTGAAGTAAATTGGAACAGCCTACAATAAATGTTCAAACAGATTACTTCCATTTTCTAGACAGTATGCTTATCTCACTATACAAACACACGACAACATTTCAGGAGTTATTTTATTGAACGCTGCTCGTATAGATCGAAGTAATTGTTCCTCATTTTCAAAACTTTCCCCGAATACTTCATTTTCTATGTAACTCCACAAAAAAGTTCAAGGGGGTTAAGTCCGGTGACCTTGCAGGCCCCTACATGTGATTTTCCAATGTTCCACCCAAAGATACTACATTGTGACCTTGCAGGTCACGGTGTTTCACTACGCGTGTCAATAAATTGTCTTGGAAAACGCTTATTTAAATAATGACAAACATCTTGGGAGTTTTGTGCTGGGGTACCATCTTGTTGCAACTAGCAATTGTGTATAACATTCAACGGCAAATTGTTTAATGCATCTTCCAGACCACGTCGCAGACGGTCAAGGTAACGGTCTGAATTTAGGGAACCATGATAGATAGAAAGGACCCATTATCCTTCTGCCAAAATACAACACCACATATTAAATCCGAAAAGATTTTGATATCTGGCTGTTCTGCTTATGTGTGGTTTGCTTTGTGACCAATGATAGTGTGTTGCGTCTGTTGAAAATACCATTATTGGTTACCATACTTTCGTCGGACCAAATAACTTTAAATGGAAAATTTACATTGTCTTCACACATCTTGGTATGCCACTTGCAGAAATTTCTATGCCGTGACAAATTCGAAATTTATAGGAATTAAATCGATTACTTTTCAAATTGGACTGTAGATTTGGCTATCCCAGTCTGGTCTTCTATTATTCCTGTTGATGTTTCTGTATTTTCAATAACGCATTGTAAAAGTTGGTATTGTTATTCCTCACTGTTATTTTTTTGTAGGGATAGCACAGGTTTTCTAAATGAACTGTATTCCTTTGGATTAAATAATTAAGGCCTAAAAATAGACTTGCCAGGTTGTTTTCTTTCTGGGTATTTGTTCACATACATGTGTCCGGCTTGTACACAATTTCTTGGGCATAAAATGTAGCAGCAAGCATATCAAATTTTTCTTCAGATGTAAAAGAATCTCCCTACATTGTAAGCAAAATAAATTAAAAATGCAGAATAATAACCATAAAAACACTTGCTATGCAAAACAAATAATAATAATAATAATAATATGTCAATAAAATTGATTTTGTTTCAATGCCTACTATTTAATAAAATTGCTTCCTAAAATGTGCAGTCGTGTGTTAGATTCTACAGTGGGACGAGCTTACTACCGTATGGAAAATGTAGATACTCTTTTTGAAAATTTATTGTACGACTGTTTTTTAGTTATTCCAATTTGCTCCAAAACATGATTGGTTACATTGAAATAATTAAATTACACAAATAACATCAAAACCTTGAAAATTTAGTAAGAAGTCTTTTTTAAATAAAAACACATGGCAGCCATACCTTGCCATACATCATTGAATTTGTAGTAGAAAATACTATATAATAGAAAGCGTATTTTTTACAGGCCATATAAAAAAATAAAGTTGATGATTTCTTCGAAAAGAAACGTTCTATAAAAAATTTGTAAACGATGTCTTGTACATCTAAAATAGTGGCAATGATAAAGGGCCTTTTGTTTTTTATATCTTTTCAAATTACTTTAAAAAAAAAATAAAATTGCGATATTTCGGATATTTCCGAATATCTCCGGAAATAGACAAATTTTGGGATTTTCTCATCAGCATATTATTGACCTCTAAATGGTACAACTTTTTTGTAATTTAACCGCCTGTTCATTCTTATCATTATATAACAAAATTATAAGTTTAATTTCCTATTTAATGTATGAAAAGTTATCTTACACCAGAATTTTGTACCAAACCCTCTTTTTCAGGATACCCCTGGATCATTAAAACAATAGGATACTTACCCATATAGGATCTGGATGATTTGCCAATTCTGTCATTTGCTTATTTATAATTTCCTTATCTTTTTCGAAAGATCGTTGTAAAAATACAAAGTCCGAGAACTTCCATGCCCAACCTATAACTGGTACATAACCCATTACATTTTTAACATATGCTTTGCAGTTCTAAAACAAAAATGATTTAACAGAACAGGAATAAATCACAGCATACTTACTCCCATCACGTGTGCTCGATCGGCTGCCATCCAACCAATAAGCCAATCAATTTCATATGTGTGGTTCGTAATACAAATAGCATGTTCCTTACCATAATATTTCTTAAAATCATCTTCATCAATATAAAGTAAAAGTTTACTACCGGACCACCAATCACCAATGAAAACAAGTTCTAAAAACGAATATACAATACAGTAATATACTATTAAAGAACTAACCAGAATTAATTGCAGCACACAAATACCAGTTTAATTTTCTATAGTAGTATTTACTAACTTTTCTTAAAGTGAAATATAATATGCACTGAACAGCATTAATAATTATTCCAGAGCTTAAAAACGTAATAGCAAAACAAAGTAAAATCAATCTAGATCTCTTTAAATAGGACATACATTCTGATAACATGTTCATCTAAAACAAAAGAACTATTACAATGTTAGTAAAATGTTTTAAATTAAAAACAATTACCAAAAATAAAGTATATATAAATAAACTAGAACAAATTCATTGAAGATAAGTGGAACAAATATTCTGCGTGTACTCTACAATTATGCCACTTAATACTACTCACAACCTCAAAAGTTCAAGGTTTCTTTATGTTTATTTGTTTGAGGTTAGAGGTTATTAAAATACGGATGTGACTAAGTTTGCATAGCGCTGTTAAAGAAGTATTACACAATCTTGTATTAAAAAAACTTTTAATCTTATATACATTTGTAGTTATAGTCGACGATAACTTATTTCTAGTATGTTTGTAAATAGGCGTTTTTGAAGTAAATTTTTCTTTTGTAGTGTTTAGATTTCTACATCGGAATACTTTTGCCCCATTTTACTTCTTGGCGGTTTTCATCCGGCGTCAACGGGCGAAAATGTTATATGAACGTCTCTACCTTTGAGTAATATCTTTTTAGGGCAATTTTGATTGCAAACGATCGGTCGATTACGTTACAGGAGTTGATAAGTTGCAGATGCTACAAGTTTAAACAAACTGGAAGCGTCTTATGCCTTTGACTGAGCTAGTGCTACATAAATACCTGCCCATTTTGAGCAATTTCATATTAAACGACAGCCGTTTCTTAGAGTCGAGCTCGTAATTCATAACTGTGCGTTCCTGAGTAGAATTTTGCGTACTTTCATTCGATTCCTGATTGTGCTACTATCAATTTGAATGTGTATATACAGGATTACTTTATTGCGGATTTTTCGTTGATGTGACGATCTTCGTTGGATTAATTTGCAGACAATATCTTAATAAAAAAAAATGTTCCATCCGGCTCCGTTTGGCTATGCCGACAAATATAAAATTATCCGCAATAAATGATGCTATTTTTTCAAGGAAGTAAGTTTTAACACTCGACTTTTTTGCTATTAGAAAATCGTACGTAAATTTTTCCATGTGCACGTAATTGTTTAGTAATTAAAATGAATGGATTTAGCATATTCTGATGATTGATTTATTTAATAAAATATGCAATTAGACACCACGAATACCAACAGCGTTTTTCCGTAAATCGTCTAAACACCAATAATTATTTAGAATTTTTGGAGGAAATGTATCTTAGCAGTAATGCCAAATCTTAAATTTATGCATGATGGTACATTACACGTTGGTCCACGTGTTGGTTGGTTAAACCAAATATTTGATTTATGGATTAGACGCAAGGATGTTATAACATCCTTGATTGGATGCCATGGTCTTCAACGTGGGCTTGCCAGATCTCCGGGGATAAATCCATTGGATTTCTTTTCGTGGGGTTTTATAAAAGATATTGTTTATCGGGCTCCTATTGAAAATCTGGCAGATTTGATTAACAGAATTAATCTAGCTGTAAATTAAATTACTCCGGAAATGTTGAAAAATGTTATGAGAGTAATCACAACAAGAGTAACTAAGTGCTATGATGCTAAACGTGGGAATTTTCAACAATTCAATTGATAGGTCTCAGCAATTTCATGTTGCTAGTTTTGCATTTCTTTTAACTAATTTCCGTTGACACAGGATGACTTATGCAAAATGTTCGTGTTAAAACTTTTGTCTTAAAATGACTCAAGGAAGATTGTCATGTCTACGAAATCCGCCTATAAAGTAACACCCTGTATATATATATATATATATATATATATATATATATATATATATTGTTGTGGATTCAAAGGGTTAAATCAGTGGTAAACAATAAAATTTCAACTACCCTGTATATAGAAAAGAACGATTTATTTACGCGCAAAATTAATTTAATTCATTTAGGGAAAACGGACAAGTATTGACGTATTTTTATAATTCATAATTGGGATGTTAAAATTTACATAAAGAAATAACAGTTTTAAGACAAATAGAAGAATAATTAATTTTAATTTATCTTAATCATTGGCTATGCCGACAAATATAAAAGCGATTCGTTGCTTAAGCTTTACCATTACATATAATTTAATACTTTTCCTTTTTGAAGCGGATAACCAGGTTATATTTCATTTCCTTATAAATGGTAATCATGTAAACATGTTAGAGTTCTTTAACAACCATCAGGTTGCTAATATCTATGTAGAGCCAGCTAGATAGGAAAAAGATAGAAGGATATAGGAAGACCTAGACCAAACTATATTAGTCAAATTATTAGAAATTTAGGTTGTGAAGGGTATGTAGAGCTTTTTAGATTAGCACAGAATAGAAAAGAAGTTAGAGCTGCGTCAAACCGACCTTAAGTAAGGTCGATAACAAAATGATGATGATGATATCTTAATCCAACACGTATAAGCATAAGAGAACGTGCTTGCGTAAGAAAATCAATAATTTCAAGGTAAATGTAGTTCGTTTTATACAAATACGACGAAATACCAAGTCTAAGAATTGTTGTGCTAAACGTTCGATAATTAACAAACACCTGCGTTTTAAAAGGTTACATTCGAAGAAGTCGAGCATGTGTTGAGATAGGATTTCATAGAAATATTTTCAACCGTCAGTTGGTATAAACAGCAAGACTAACAAACTTCTTAAAGAGCGAGGGAAATGCACGATTGGTTATATATAACAGATGGAGACTGGTAGAGAAGCGTTGAGGTTGAAATTCACGTACCATATACACGTGGAGTGGAGATAAGCTGTCATCAAGATCGATTTTCTGTAACTCAAGTGGGGTTTTGAACACGACAGCAGACATGTATAAGACAGAGATGAATATAGTTTAGGCGGGGTTTGTGATGACAGAGAATTTTACCATTGGTTAAAAACAGACAGTTTTCCAAACGTAGACACACGCAAAGTTTGAAAGCGCTTGCGGATATACGGCACGTAGACCGGAGTAAATTTCAGGAATTTCAAGAGGGTTGTATTAAAAATTTTTAGAATTTAGATTTGAAAATAAGCTTTTCGCTTAAAGTGCGTCCACGGGTGGGATTTTGAAACAATATAAATACTCAATCTAAATTATTGACGCTCTCTTGTTTTCTCTTCGCTTCTATATTACTTTACTACGATAAAGTACTGACTGCTGACCACCATAATAGTAGAGCTTTTATTGTGAGTATTGTATGTGTTGATAATACAGTAAATAGTGGTTACAAGTGTAACTCAGTAGTAGCGGGCATCTATTTATTAACGCGGCGTACGTGTAGTGTATATTAAATTAATAGAGGTCCGGCTACTACAATACAAAGCACGAAAATCAATAAATGGAAGCATGATATATGTGGGTAAGCATCACAAATAACCAAGATTGTACGCTGATATATGGAATGGTACTGTGAGACGAGGCGCTTGGCTCGCAAATAATGTTATCGTCTGTGGATCCACTGAGTAGCACAGCAAATGGTAACAAAGCCGCGGTGTTCTAGCGATCATCTTCGAAGGAATGGAAGCCTGAAGAATTCTCCAGGTAATTTATTTGAAATTTCTGTTGTTTGATAAACATTTGTGAAATTTTGTGCTGTGTGCTTGACTTGTTGGGGCTTATTTATGGTTATACAAACTGATTGGAAAAGATACATGTACTGGACAATTTATTAAGGTTAAATATTGAAAAAGGATGTATTTAAAACTTACAAAATTTTATTCTGGATATAAATTGGATTGTAAAGAGTAAACGGGTCTATAAATTTTGTTTTAATTTATGCAAGGTGTAAAAAAGCATATACAAACAAAACTGGGTTATTATGAGCTCACCATACTCCAGTGTACAGTCAATTTAGGGTGACTTGTGGGGCCCATCTACTCATATCCTATTGAATTTATTTGAAAATAATTAGAAAAATCAAGGACTTTAAAAACATACCATAGTTTGAGTTTTATAATTAGTGTATCAAACTGTTTTTTATACATGTGAATATAATTTATCTGTTAATAACTGTAAATAAAAGGTTGTATGATTGTTGTATTATTTGGTGATTTTATTGAATGGTGTGCGAGTGTGAAAGAGGTACGGTTGTAAATTTAGGTATCCGAGAAGAGGCACAGATGAGCTAGCCAGGGAAGAGAAAGGAGTTTTGAAGCAGAAATAAAAATGTAAGGAATTTTTTTTCAAATTTTTGCATTTTTAAAAATAATTTAATGACACTGCTGAAGCATAAAACTTAATTAACTATTATATATATATATATATATATAATGCTGTGATACCACCAAAATCCGGGTACTCCGCTTTTCGAATCGAGCCCCTACGAATTGGATGTCAAGAATGCTGTGAATCCTACAAAAGCTATTCATTACCTTAACTGTGTTGGTCCATTGACTTTCTTCTGTTAATCGCCTCGGCTGCTCCTCTAGATAGCTTTCATCCTCATACATAAAAAAACAAACACATTCCTACCACAAACATCAACGTCAACTCTATTTACATCAATATTCACAATACATTAAAATTTCAAAATTAATATTCAGCATAAATTTTAATATCGGAAAATTTCAAAATTAAATTTATTATCATTTTAATGTGCATCCAGAATTAAAGTCCTTGTAGGATGCCTACTAATTACTATAACAATATACGCAGAGTACAAAGGGAGCATCTACCACCCCTTTACGTTAATTAACCAGGTTCGTCTAATTGAGCTCAAAGACATACCCAAATTTTCATCATAATCCAGAACATCAATACTAAATACCCCTTTCTACTTAAACAAGCAAATTTCACGTTAAAATTAAAATTTTATTGCTAGTACAATTTCACTACTGTCCATTTTGAGTAAATCAATTATAAAGTTATTCAACACACACAAAAATATCAAAGTTCAAACAAAATAGTATAATTTACCTGAAGGTTACTTGCACTCGTAGTTTCAATGTACATCGTCCCTTTTGTTAATCACACCATTCCAACTGGGTTATATTTACGGCTTCTGATTCTCAACGCTTTTAAAATCTTCTCCATCACCATTCATCTAAAGTTGTTTCAGGGCTTTTCCGGAACTCCTCTGTGTATATCTGACCCTTGTTTCGTGGATCCAGACACGTTTATGCACCATTTAAGTATTAATACCCCCGGAAAATAACAAAGAACTTCATACTTCTTTCACCAATATACGCCAAAACTGCCTACTTTTGTGTATTTATTTGTCATAGTAAATTTTACCAATTGGTACAGTGATACTAAACTTTATTACCTTGTATCTTCTTTTCTAAGTGCACTAACGTACATTCATTGTAGCACGTAAAGAACAAGCTGTTTTAAATCACATAATATTCGAGCAAACTGTTTAAATTATTTAATATTAAAACCGGAAAACTAAAAAGCACTGTTTAACGCGTTCAGTCAAGTCGAAGATCTAAGAGAGCTTCTTCATATTCACCTCCGTATATATAGCGGTTAGCCTGTCTGTCGGTCTGTTCCCTAAAACGTACAATTCTAAAGAATTTCGTCTGCTATGTTCCCATTCCGCAGCTCGGCATGCGATTTTTACGAATTTCGCACTCGCCTCAGTTAAATCTCAGAAAATTTCCACACGGCACGCAACGTCTGAGAATACCTAATTAAATTTTATACAGAAATGTTATTTCTACCTCTCAATTTTGCCTTTTACTTTCAACCAATCGCAACCCCATGACGTTGCTCTACTCACGCCTTTTTACTATATGTGTCTCGGTCTTGCGCATATTATCTGTCTCTATCTACCCTGTTCTTATTAGTGCAAATTGATATTCTTTATTATCGATTATTTTAGTCCATGTGGACTGTGAAATATCCCACCTTTAGCATTTCTCGTAACTATTATGCGACGGTTTCTCCAAGATTCTTTGTAACCATTAATTATCTGCAACATTTTCGCCGTACGTGACTTTTAAACTACGCAGGTGTTCAAACATAATATTAATTCTCAGAGCTTTATTTTATTGGGTTTTTACAAGTTTTTATAGATATTATATGTTACTAACGGTTCAATTAACTTCAATTAAAATTAATACCCTTTAAATTTTAGTGAATCCTAACTAAATATTAATTATTATCTGTACGTTTTGTTTAATACCGGTTACTAAAAATAGAGTTAATTAATATAAATTTTGCGCGTAATTTCTATTTGTTTCTTTACTAGGAATAATTAAATTATACGTAGAGCTTTTTAATACTGCTTCTTTTGATATAAAGCGTCTTGTACATGATTTAAATCTCTTATTTTTAATGAAACGAATGAATTTTTATGCTTCACGCTTTTATTTAATAACGCGAGTTATGTATCTTTTCCCAAAGCTTCTACACGGTGATTAAAATTATTTGATGTGATTATTTAATTTTCTACCTTGGTCTAAATATGAGTAATATATATATATAATATATATATATATATATATATATATATAACACACATATATATGAGATAAAGACTCCATTTTAGTCAATAGAGATTAAATACAAACTCTATTTCAGCAAATGCGAAAGAGCCAACTTTTATTAAATGCGTCTTATGTAGAAAATACGCGTTATATGAGCGAAATCAGAGAAAGTGTTGTACATCATTTCATTCATTAGAATTAAAAGTTATTAATGGAAAAACGTATTAATGTAAAATGAAAAATAGCGTTCACTTTGAAAAATCATGCAAATATTACTAATCGTGCAGATGTTAAATTGAGACCGAATTTGAATTACATTCAATCGGTCACATACCACATTTGCAGCCGAAGTCGCTACCAAACTAAGGCTGTGTTCTATAGTTGGAGATAACTGAATTAAATTAATAAAAATTTTATTGGAATTTTACCTATGAGAATTACGTTCAAACAGTAATATTATAATCTTTTAACAAATAAAATTTTGTAGCTTTAAAATGGAAATAGTTCATTGGTCAATGGGTGCGTACAGTTGCTGAAGTTCTATACGCCACGTAGCGTCAAAATTCCCACATGAAAATGGTTTGTTATTGGAGATAATGTTTATAAATCACAGTAGATGTACTAGGCGAAGATGATTATTGATTTTTCAGTAAGCCACTAAAGTGAAAATGCTTTGTCTAAACGTTGATAAGTGAAAATTGAGTGTAAATTCAACTTGGCTAATTCAAAGCGTAAGTGGTACTTCTTTGTTAGATTTGTTTGCAAAGGGCTTCCGGAGGTAGAGTTGACTGACGCAATCAGAGTCATCACAATAGGCGACTTCTCGAACGTAGTTTATTAACTGTTTATTGATGAATTTTAATGGCGTGCCCCAGGTATGGCGGAGGACAGCGTGACTGTCGGAGAAAAAGCAGGCTATGGGGAGCGCTGCTCGCTGAAGTGTTAGCAGGCTATGGTGAGCACTGGCAGTTGATTTTATAGGCTATCGGGAGCACTAAGGAATGTCTTTCGGAGAACTTATAGTTGTACTTATACAATTCAATTTCCTATGCTTCCTACGTTGAAAAACATTAATTAAGTCTTTCACCAATGAAATTGTGTACATCACTTTTTGAATGTAAAAGAATGTCCAAATTTTGACTGGCCAATGAGCGTGCTGATTTTTGGGTAGCACAAAAAATGAGTTGGAAATTTTCGCGATTCTTTAGTTTGTTCTGTGTTCAGCACGTGCATTTTGATATAGTCAACACGCCCCCCCCCAACGCTGAAGAGCGTAGCGTAGCTAAGTTGTTGCAAGGAAGCGGCGGGATCCTTGTTGTCAAAATATTTGTGGCGGCGTCGGGCTTCTCCATGATCGCCTGCTGCTGGGTGGGATGATTGTGGTCCAAAGAGTACCAGTTCTTGGGACATCCATCCAAATGTATGCCTCTCTGGTTGTGCGCATTGCACATAGTTGGGCAGAACGACGCGGGCTGCGTGGTTAGCTCGTGGTCTGCATGTTTCGGTGTCCAGTGGTAATAGACTGGCACTGGATGTGGTAGTTGGTTGTGTGGACCTATTGACTACTGGTTGGAATTCCTGAAGGTTGCTAGGCAAGAATTCAGCTGCAAACTGGTGAGTGGTAGTTAGCGTGTGTGGCCTGTTGGCGGTAACGGGCGTCACCGTTTCGTTCCAGTAGAACGTCTTACGGTTATGTGCTCCGAAATGAATGGAGCCTTGTTTGTAATTTATCACCACTTTCTGGCGTTGAAGCCAAGATTCACCCAGAATGATATCCTCAACGAGGTTTGCTACCACCAAGAATGTTTCGTGATCCGTCACTTTTTCGAGCGTGAATGGTGTGCGGAACTTGTGTTTGATTGCCATTTTTGTCTCTGCTTCGGCTAGATAGGCGGAGGGATGATAGGTTCTACCCGTGAACTTACGGGTATTCAATCTTCCCTAATCATGCAAGTCGATGCTTCTGTATCTAGTAGTGCGTTGAAGGTTATCTTCCGTTTGGTGACGGGGATCCTTGGTAGTGGGTTATCGTGGGTAATGTTTAATCGTACCAGTTTGCTTCTCCCGACCGGGCTGTAGTCTGGCGTTGCTTGGCCGATAGGTCGTTTCCCAACGCCTTGGCTGGGCAGTCTCGATGCCAATGTCGTTGTGGACAGAATGTGCACCTTGGTAGCTGCTCCGGTGTTCGTGGAAATCTGGTTGCCGGCGTGAGGACAGTTTCTTTTGCTGCCTCTTTTATGTTTTCTTCGATTTTTGTGAGGCGAGAGACCATTTCCCATACTGTTGCCGGCATGTGACACTGAATTGGGTTTTTCAGTGTCGGCAGGAGGAGGTCCTTAAACAGCTCTATGTCCCGGTTGGTGTCTAGTTTTAGGCGGTGGGCTTGCTAAGTGCCGAGAAAGGCGGCTACTGATTGAGACGCCATCTGCGTCTCGGAAAAGTGACGGACCACAAAACCTTCTTGGTAATAGCAAACCTCGTTGAGGATATCATTCTGAGTAAATCTTGGTTTCAACGCAAGAAAGTGGTGATGAATTACGAACAAGGCTCCATACATTTCGGAGCACATAACCGTAAGACGCTCCACTGGAACTAAACGGTGACGCACGTTACCGCCAACAGGCCACACACGCTAACTACCACTTACCAGTTTCCAGCTGAATTCTTACTCACCAACCTTCGGAAAGAATTCCAACCAGTAGTCAATAGGTCAACACACCTAACTACCACATCTAGCACTAGCCTATTACCACTGGACACCGAAACATGCAGATCACGAGATAACCACGCAGCCGCCGCGTCGTTCTGCCCAACTATGTGCAAGGCGCACAACCAGAAAGGCATACCTGTGGACGAATGTCCCAAGAACAGGTACCTTTTCGACCACAATCATCCCACTCAGCAGCAGACGATCACGGAGAAGCCCGACGACCACGCACAAAAACAAAACGCAGACGCCGCCACAGGCTCAAATATTTTGACAAGAAGGATCCCACCGCTTCCTTCCAACAACCTAGCTACGCTACATTTTTCAGCGGGGGGTGTTGACTATATCAAAATGCACGTGCTGAACACAGAACAAACGGGAGATCGCGAAAATTTCCAACTCTTTTTTTTTTGCTATCAGCACGCTCATTGGCCAAACAAAATTTGGACATTCTTTTACATTCGAAAATTGATGTACACAATTTCATTGGTTAAAGACATCATTAACGTTTTTCAACACGGGCAGAAAAGGAAATGAAAGTGTATAAATACAACTACAAGTTCTCTTCTGTATTCTCTCACGTTGTCTCACAAGTAAAACACGAAGCCTTCCGAAGAGTTCTCAAGACTACGGAAGACGTCTGGACCTCTTAAAACCGTAAATATTTTCTAACTATCGCCATTCAAGTTCTTACTTGGCCTCACAAGTACATTCCGAAGCCTTCTGAAGAATTCTGAAGACTTCTGAATCCTTTCATGCTTGTATATATGTTTAATTTATAGTTCTTATATTCATATTATAATTCTTTATACTCTTACGTTGTCCCACTAGTAAATCACGAAGCCTTCCGAAGAGTTCCGAAGACCTACGAAGACGTCCGAATATTTTTAAGCTGTACATAGTTTCTAACTATTGTTATTCAAGTTCTTACTCGACCTCACAAGTCAATTCCAAACCTTTCCGAAGAGTTCCGAAGACTACCGAAGACTTTTACACCTCTTTAACTGTATATAATATATTCATTCAATAAGCGTTTAAGTTTTACTTGGTTCCACGAGCAATAACAAAGCCTTCCGAAGATTACCGAACTGCTTCCAACTGTACAAATCAACAAATCATTCATTTTTTAACTATTTAACTTTCATATGTATATATTTATGAACTTTATTATTTTGTTTATACATATTAAACAAATAATCAAGCCAAGCCTACATACTTTCAGACTCCGCCCACTCAAACGATAACAGGATTCTTCTTAAATACGGACAAGGGTTCAATAGCGTCATCTGGATTGCTTTCCTTATTGGCTCAACAACCAATAGAAACACATGATTAAGCTCAAGCAGTTTTAATTGTAGTATAAATTAAGTGGTTTTCTTTAGTAAGGCAACAATTTAATTTGGTTTGGTTGAGATCACCAGCCTACTTGGCGAGGAGAATATCCTCAGGTGTTCAAAATAAATTTAATAAATTGTTTGTTGGAAAGCATCACTTTAGGCTACGTGTTGAGGAGAATCCCCAGGGTTTCCTGAACAACTTTAAATCTTTAATGCTTTTAATTTTTTAAGTTTATTACGATGATGACCTCATAGTGGTCGAAATACGTAGATACTTAGTCTCTACAAATATTTTTTGTGGTGAAGGGGTATTAATTATTTATTTTCTACATTATTGTGGGTACAAAATGTTGAACTTAACCTTGTAATTGAACCAAATTAGAAAATAACAAATTGTATGATGTTTTTCATATGGAACTAAGGACTTGTTTAATAATTCGAAAATCTATTTAAATTTGTAAATGAATATTCTTGGCGAATTTTTCATTTTTTTTCTGTTGCCCTAATTCTACTATGTTGTTTCGAAAAGCAAATTTGTTACTTAGTAAAAAAATTGTTACAGCATGTCTAAGAAACCAAAAGAATAGTTCACGCCATTAAGTAAAACGGAAATCTTGAAACTTCAGAAACCGAAATACCCTGTAACTTTCATAGTAAAGCCACTAATAAGAGGGTAAGGTGAAAAATTCTCGGCCTGACACAGAGATGGCGTTCCAATCAGCAAAAATTTCTGCTTCCCGCCTACGTGCACATGTCATTAGTTCGTATGACAAGTTTTAACTTGCTATCTGAAGTAGTTTGTTTACACGAATTTTTTCAAGCAGACGTCTTAGGCGTGTTTCCTTAAGATGGATAAACTTGAATATCGTACGGTCATAAAATTCTTCGTTTTGGACGGATTAACCCCTCAGGAAATTCATCCGAAGTTGATAAAAGTTTACGGAGACTCTGCCCCTTCCCTGTCAACCTTTAAAAAGTGGGCAGCTGAATTTAAACGTGGTTGCACGTCTCTCGAAGATGACTCACGTGAAGGACGACCAAAAACCGCAACCACACCGGAAACGATCGAAAAAGTGCATGATATCGTGTTGGACGATAAGGGAGTGAAAGTGAAGGAGATAGCTGAGACTGTAGGGATATCGGACGAAAGGGTGCAAAAAATCTTACACAAAGAGTTAGGGATGCGAAAGCTCTGCGCAAGATGGGTGCCGCATTTGCTGAATGCCACCAAAAGCAAATGCAAAAACGAGTTTGGCAGCAATGTTTGGCCCGGTTCAATAAGGATCCGAGCGATTTTGTGCGGCGATTTGTCACTAAGGATGAGACATGGGTCAACCATTACACGCCAGAAACGAAACAGCAGTCGAAGCAGTGGGTGGAAGCCGGTTGTTCAACGCCAAAGAAAGCGAAGTCGATCGCATCTGCCGGAGAGGTGATGGCCAGCGTGTTTTGGGAAGGGAAAGTGATCCTGTTAATAGATTACCTTGAAAAAGGCAGAACAATTACAGGCCAATATTACTCCACCTTTCTTGAGCAGCTGATTGCCAAAATTCGCGAGAAGAGGCCTGGCTTGAAGACGAAAAAATCATCTTTCACCAAGACAACGCACCTGCGCACAAGAGTGCGTTGGCGATGAGAAAATTGCCGGATTTGGAGTACGACTTGCTTGCCCCCCTCCCCTTATTCCCTTGATTTGACGCACTCAGACTTCTATCTGTTCCCAAACTTGAAGAAATTTGTTTCTGAGAAGCGCTTCATGTCCAATGAAGAAGTTGAGAGGGCCGTAGACAAATATTTTCACAGCCTTCCAGACTCTCACTTCGGGGAAGGAATACTGATGTTGGAGAAACCAAGTATGTTGAAGTTAAGGGGGGTTATGTCGAAAAATAAAATCATTTCTTTACTGAAAATTGCGGTCTTTCATTGTAGGCCGAGAACTTTTCACCTTACCCTCGTAAATGATTTCTTAAACAAATGTAATGAAATGTCAAATTAACTCATAAAAATCAAACAAATCCCATGTAATTAAGATGCATGAATTATAATTAATCAAAGTAAACAGTACAACCTCTCCAACTTGATGACAAAATGACTTGTCAAAATGGGCTATAACAAAATATTTTATATTAGAAATTTTTTTATTTAAATTCTGTAGCATTTCTGAAAGATCTAAAGAAAAAAAATCCGAAACATAATAATAGCTTTAGGTATAAAAACAGCTATTATTACACAAATTAACTCTTTTTATTACAGGTCAAACCACAATGTTATTCAATCAGAGTTGCGGTGAAAGTCTGCAATCAAAATCTTGTAGAATGCAGCCAACTATTTACTATCTCTTAATTTATAGGTGCATGCATACAACATTTCTAATACTACAAAAACGAAAGCGAATGCGCAATGAAGAAACTAAATACAGAAAACACAAGCGATTACGTTAAAAAAGTGGAAGGAAGTATGTTGAAGTTAAGGGGGGTTATGTCGAAAAATAAAATCATTTCTTTACTGAAAATTGCGGTCTTTCATTGTAGGCCGAGAACTTTTCACCTTACCCTCGTAAATGATTTCTTAAACAAATGTAATGAAATGTCAAATTAACTCATAAAAATCAAACAAATCCCATGTAATTAAGATGCATGAATTATAATTAATCAAAGTAAACAGTACAACCTCTCCAACTTGATGACAAAATGACTTGTCAAAATGGGCTATAACAAAATATTTTATATTAGAAATTTTTTTATTTAAATTCTGTAGCATTTCTGAAAGATCTAAAGAAAAAAAATCCGAAACATAATAATAGCTTTAGGTATAAAAACAGCTATTATTACACAAATTAACTCTTTTTATTACAGGTCAAACCACAATGTTATTCAATCAGAGTTGCGGTGAAAGTCTGCAATCAAAATCTTGTAGAATGCAGCCAACTATTTACTATCTCTTAATTTATAGGTGCATGCATACAACATTTCTAATACTACAAAAACGAAAGCGAATGCGCAATGAAGAAACTAAATACAGAAAACACAAGCGATTACGTTAAAAAAGTGGAAGGAAGGATTATTTCATAACTGCCAAGAAGTAAACCGGAAATATTATGCAATTATTGTAAAAACGTAACCACACCAGTAACTTGAAGTGCGTACAGTTCAAAACAGTAGTGATTCGTTTGAGTTTAAATTGTTTTAATGAGAAAAATGGCGTTGGTTATGATAGCAGCGATTGTACTTATTTTTAATGCAGTATCGAGTCAAGAAGTACAGGTAAGATCAATCTCAATAATTTTGTTTAAAGTTATATTGTTTGTTATTGCAGGAATCAAAATGTCAAGTTCCCATTACTGCTCCTAAAAATATTGCAAATGTTATTAGTAGGTGCCAGGAAGAAATAAAAGAAGCACTTTTATCTGGTAAGAGTTTTATATTGTACCTTATGGTCAGGGTTCCTTGTGCCGCTCTATAATTTGGCGCCATCTGATGCGTGAATTGGGGTGCACAAAAAGAAATATTTTAACAGTTAATTGATAAAAAACATTTTTACTTAAACATATATTGCTCATCATCATAATTAGGTCTTCAGTCCTGGAACTGGTTAGACGAGTACCCTCATAGTTTCCTATTCTGAACTAACCTACACATTTCCCTGAAATTTGCACAGTCTGCATCTATCACTATCTGATCTAGGTCTACATCTACCTCCTTTTTCCTATCTCTGCTTGTAATATATCTCATACTATTCCCCTAAAATGCCTTAGAACGTGTTCTGCCCTTTTATTTCTCCTATTTTTTTACAGATATCCTTGTTCCCTTACTATTTCTATAATCTATTCGTTATTAGCTTTGTCTGTCTATGCTATCATCCTCATACATCTGAAGCATAACATTCCAAAAGTCTACTACCGTTTTTCTGTCTGCTTTTCCTACTGCCCGTATTTCATAGGACTACAGTGCTGTGCTCCACACATATGCTTTCAACAATTTTCTTCTTGTTTCTATGTTTGTTGTCTTTCTTCATAGGCGCTGTTCTTTCTTGTTAGATGCAGTTCGGTCCCGCCTCTATTGTTTTACAATTATATACCCTATTTCTCCGACATTTAGTGCTTATGAAGGGGGCCAAGGTCCCTACCTTGCTTGGAACAGCAAAGGTTTGCCAAATTAAAAATTTTTAAGGTAAAAAAACTCGCTTCTTGGCCAATGTAGTACCATCGGGTGGAGCATTGGAAAATTACATGTAAGGTTGTGAAGGGGGGTAAGCAGCTTATGGCTGCCAAGTTCCCCCAGCACTTGAATATTTGCCGATTAAATATTTTGTCCAATATATCTTTTCGCACTGTCAACATTAGTTGCAGATATTTCACAATCAACACTTGTAGTTGTCTATAATAATCATCAGATTTATCTGCGCTTATTTTTTCATCATTAGGTTTCCGTCTTAAAACTGGTTGGACACGTACCTGCACTTATTTATAATCTGAGCTAGCCTACACAGTTCCCTGAAATTCTCACACAGCCTATATGCAACTCGGTTCTCCTTCTATTGTTTTCTAATTATATGACCTATTTCACCGAGATTCAGTGGTATGTGAAGGGGGGCGGGTCTGCGGCGTAGTGGTATGTGTGTGACTACTACGCCCAAGGTCCCGGGTTTGAATCCCAACACGGTCTGCTTGAAAAATGTTAGGTGAGCATTTTTCACAAAAATATACCTTCGTTCGGATGAGAGGTAAAATGGAGGTCCCGTGTGTGAGTGTTGTCACGTACGTTAAAGATCCCTGCCTTGCCTGGAGCGGCAAGGATTTGGCAAAATTCTAAATTTCCAGGCAACAAAAAATCGCCTCCTGGCCAATGTAGTACTTTCGGGTGGAGCATTGGAAAATCACATGTATGGTATGTGAAAGGGGTTAATCAGCCTGTAGCTGCCAAGTTCGCCAGCACTTAGACATTTGCCGAATTCATAGTTTCCCAGTAAATCCTTTCACACAATTAACATTATTTGAGAATATTGCCCAACCAATACTTGTAGTTGCTTATAATAATCATCATGTTACTTTTTTCGTCATTAGTTTATTCATCTTTGGACTGGTTGAATGCGTACCTTCTCTGATTTCTATTCTGCACTAGCCTACACATTTCCCTAAAATTTCTACACTCTACATCTTTCACCATCTGTGTGCAGTAGTCTAACCTAGGTCTACCTCTACTTCCCCTTTTTCCTATCTCTGCTTCTAATATATACCGCACTATTTCCTCATGCCGTAGTATGTGGCTTATCATCTTATCTCTCCTATTTTTTTCCGTTTTCCACACATTTCTTTCTTCCCCTACCAATTTTACTACCTCTTTGTTCTTAACCTTGTCTGTCCATGATATCTTCATCATACGTCTGTAGCACCACATTTCAAAAGCTTCTACCATTTTCTTGTTCGCTTCTCCTACTGTCCAGGCTTCACAGCCGTGCAGTGCTATGCTCCACACACATGTTTTAAGTACTCGTTTCCTTGTTTCTATGTTTGTTGTTTTTGAACACAGTAGTTGTTTTTTCTTGTTAAATGTAGCACGATCTTGTACTAATCTTTGTTTTATATCTTTTGCGCTTTTCTCATCTTGCGTTATTTGGTTTCTTAGGTAGCAGGAATCCTCAATCTCTTGTAAGTTCTTGTTACGTATTTGTATTCTTGTGTTTGATTTATTTGCCCCTCTGCATACTAGTACCTTAGTTTATATTTTTGCTATACGGTTTTATATCCCTAAATTTGATTCTAATTAGTTTGTATGTTTCATCTATCTTTCCTATTTCCATCTTAGTTTGTACCTCTTTGCACTTTTCATCAATCCATTGTTCTTTAGCTTTCCTGCATTTGCGAATAATTTCACATTTTATGGGTTTATATCTGTTTCCTGTTTCGTCCGATTTATTTTTGTATTTTCGTCTTTCTTCTATTAAATTCAGGATATCCTTTGTTATCCATGGTTTCTTATTTTCCTTTTATGTATACCCCAAAATATCTGTGGCTGCCATGCCAAGGCTGGATTTAATGTTATTCCATTCTGTTTCAACTTCCCTAGTATAAGATATTTTCCCGATAACTTTCAGCAATTCATTTGACTTTTTTTCGAATCTTTCTTGAATATCTATATCTTTTAGTTTGTCAAAGTTAAAGTGCCTTTTTCCGTTTCTTTTTTTGTAAATTTTTAAATTTAAGTGCGGCCTTCATAATTACGATGTTGTGGTCAGTGTCTATATCTGTGTTCGGAATTGATTAATTTCATTATTCAAATTCAAATATTTTTTTTTCGTCTTTATAAAATTGGTGTGTTGGGACGTTATCACTCCCGCCAACATATTTTGTCAAAAACAAGTGCATCTTATCACTTATTATTTCGGTGTACAACATGGTGGATATAAAAGGTGCTGCCTTGTAAACTTCAGGGAATGCGGCCAGCAATTTTCAATCTATGTGGCGACTAATTGCAGAAAGTCGCTTGTGTTGAAAGTGAAACAGTTCCTCAGGTGAGTGTATTTTCGTTTTAACTACACCAATTTCGTGATATTAGGTTAAACATTTTGTACTCACATTTCGTGCGGTTTTTCAAACAATTTCTATAGTTATTCATTAACATTTTGTTCCCTCGATCCAAATTTTGAATTAGTTCTTAAAATATACAGTTCACAGCTCATTAAAATTGACGCGTTTTTTCAAGTGATAAATTTTTTATGCTTTGCACGTGTTTGAAAATCGGTTTAACCTAAACATTAAACTCTCCAAATAGCTTATTTTTATTATTAATTGTGCTATTTACTTGATAAGATTACACATGGTTTACACTTTAACAGATGGGTATAAATTTGACATTCTCATATTTCCTTATGGTGAGCGGTGCTGTGTTGCCAGATTGTGGTATTCTTTCAAAGAGTATAGGAATTTCTTGCTAAAAGGTGATTGGTTGTTTAAGGGAATTGATGGGATGTTTTTTGGTGAAAGTATAAATTAATATTTATATATATTTTTGATTTAATTGCTATTTAAAGCATTTATTGGACATTTTTGTGAATAATTCGTGATTTTCTTGTTTGTGTATTTGCATTGTGCACATACAATTTTCATTAGAGTGTTTTGTGTTTACGATGGTGAAAATGGAAATTGAAAAATTAGCAAATAAACGCAAGGTGTTACTTTACAAGGTTCGAGCTTTGTTAAAAATTGCGCAAGTAGCTCAACAAGATCCTGTTTCAAAGTTAAATGATTTTGAGGTTCGTTTTGAAGATTGATCTTTATTAGTTGGTCAATTTGAAGAGATTCATTTTGAAATTGTATCTCAAGTGGAAGATAAGGATATTGAGGAACAGGAAACTATTCAAACAGAATTTGATGATTGTCAATATTCTATAAAAGTGGTTTATAGGGATTTGACTCTACAGAGACTTGTAGATGTTTCATCTAGTGCTAAAGGTTCACGTGCAAGTTCAAATCATTCTCATCCAAATTGTGAAAATGCTAATTTGCACAAAAGTGGTGTTAATGCAAGTTGTAATAAAATTAAATTACCGAAAATTGTAATTCCAAAATTTGATGGCAGTTTCAAAGACTGGCCTACATTCTATGCTTTGTTTCGTACTTTAATTCATGAAAATAATAGTCTTTCAGATATAGAGAAGTACCAGTATATGGTGTCCTCTTTATCTAAAGAAGCCCTTGCGATGGTTCAGGGACTCCCCTTTGACTTCAGATAATTATAAAATTTCTTTTCAACAATTGGTGGACAGGTATCAGAACAAACGTTTTCTGCTTACTAGTTATTGGCAGTCCATATATAATGCTCCAAAAGCTAATATGGATTCTGCAACTTCTTTGCGTTCATTGCTAGCAATTTTCTCGGAAAATTCATTGGCACTTGAGCAATTTAATTATGATATGTGGAATTTTACTCGATTAAATCTGTTGTTACAAAAATTAGATAGTGTTACTAGAAAGCGTTTTGAAGTTGAACTTCATGATGTGGAGCTACCAACGTATGAAGATTTATATGCCTTTTTGTTAAAACATTGTAAGGCATTAGAGACTAATTTAGTAATTACAGGACAGCCTACATCATCTCTTAAATCAAAACCAGAACAAAAACAATAAGTGAAATTTGGTCAAAATGCAAATCGTGCTAATCAATCTTTTACATTTGTGACCAGTGCAAAGAATTCTAATAGCAATACTTTGTACAATTTTAAGTGCGTGTGTTGTAAAGAAGATCATTCACTTCTAAAGTGTGATCGCTTCTTGCAATTAGAACCTTTTGATCGCCACAAATTGGCGAAGGATTCTAATCTGTGTTTCAATTGCTTAACTGGTGGACATGCTTTGGCGAAGTGTTTGTCAAAGTTTCGATGTCGTATATGTAAACAGCGACATCATACATATTTACATTTTACAAAACCGGAATCTGCCCATCCTAGCAGTTCTACTGATAAGGAAGTTTCTCAACAATCTAGTGCATCTGAACAATTGTCGGTTCTAACCAATACAGTGTTCAAACATTCCGTGGTCTTACTGTCCACAGTTCTTTTGCATATTCGTGATAGTGCCGGGAATTTTCAAACTTGTAGAGCGTTACTGGATAATGGAAGTCAAGCAAGTTTTATGACTCGAACATGTGTGAAAAGATTAGGTCTAAAAGCAGTTCCATCCTCAATAGACGTTCATGGTCTAAATACAATGACTATGTCTAGTTGTGGTGTGGCTTCATGTTTTATAAAACCTATACAAAATTCTAATATTCAATTTGAAATTGACGTGATTATTGTGCCTTCAATCGCTAATTCCGTACCGTCTGCCCCAGTTTCGAAACGTTGGGATCATCTTAAGGATTTATCTTTGGCCGATCCTTATTATGGTCGCCCCCGTGAAGTAGATTTGTTATTAGGAGCAGATAGTTATTCTTCTGTGTTGCTACCTGGTTTGCGGCATGGACATGTTGGTGAACCTACTGCAGTGAATACAGTTTTTGGTTGGGTAATTGGTGGAAAAACTGGTTGCTATTCTAATGCAAAAGGGAAATCATTGTGTACAACTGTGAGTGTTCCATTGGATACAGTTCTTCGACAATTCTGGGAAACCGAACAAGTTCCAGAAACAGTGTTACTTTCTCCCGAAGATAGTTAATGTGAGGCTATTTTCAAAGAAACTTATAAACGTATAATAAAGAAGGTAGATTTGTTTTGCATTTACCTTTTCGTGAAACAAGTGTGGAATTAGGTGATTCCTATTCTATGGCGCTAAGACGTTTCGAATTCTTAGAAAGACGTTTAGCTAGAGATTGTGATCTTGCGGATAACTATAAAGCCTTTATGAAAGATTATCTAGATTCAGGTCATATGTCGTTAGTGACTAAATTTAGTGGTGAACCATTGACAGGTTTTTACATTCCTCATCATTGTGTTATCAAACCTGATAGTGCTACATCAAAGTTGAGAGTCGTGTTTGATGCTTCTGCGAAATCTTCAAATGGTACATCCTTAAATGATATATTATTAGTTGGTCCTAAGTTACAGAGAGATTTAACAGGTATTCTTTTGAACTTTAGGTTACATCAATTTGTTCTGACCGCAGACATAAAACAAATGTATCGTCAAATTGAAATATGTGAACAACATCGTGCTTTTCAGCGCATTCTGTGGAGATTTTCTAAAAGCGATTCTATTGGAGAATACCAATTGAATACTGTAACCTACGGTGTTTCTTCGTCACCCTTTTTAGCAATTCGTGTTCTTTTGCAACTTGTTGAAGATAATTGGAGAAATTATCCTTTAGCTGCTAAGGTGCTTATGTCTGACACCTACATCGATGATGTAGTGACTGGATGTAATTCTATTGATAGTGCTTTAAACTTACAACAACAACTTATATCTTTGTTATCCAGTGCTGGATTTATGCTCCGTAAGTGGGCTAGTAATCATTGTGAATTATTATCGTCGCTTCCTGTGGAAGATCTTCAACCGTTATGTTTTGATGATTCAGATTCATTATCAGTGAAGGTATTGGGCCTTCAGTGGGATCCTCGAACAGACTGTTTTCAATATAAGGTAGAACCTTCAGCTCAAATTTGTACCAAACGAGGTATTTTATCAGATATTGCTAGAGTATTCGATCCGATTGGTTTATTAACTCCTGTGATTTTTCTTACTAAACATTTGATGCAACAACTTTGGAGTTTAGGTTTAGATTGGGATGATAAACCCCCTTCAGAAGTAGTTGATCGTTGGTTATCTTATAACCTACAATTACCATGTTTAGCCAATCTTACCATTCCTCGACATATTCAAATAGATAATGCACAATCGGTGCAGCTTCATGGGTTTTGTGATGCCTCTGAAGCAGGTTATGCTGCTGCCATGTATATTCGTTGTGTTACACTCGAAGGAAACATTTCCGTAAAATTAGTATACGCTAAATCTAAGGTTGCTCCTCTTAAGAGAATTTCTTTACCGCGTTTAGAGTTATGTGCAGCCGTGCTTTTATCCAATTTAGTGGAATACGTGTCTTGTGTTTACAAAACCTGATTACTCCTGATCAGATATATGCTTGGTCAGACTCGACAGTGGTGTTATCATGGATCAAATCGTCTCCTCATCGTTGGAAGACATTTGTCAGTAATCGCATCAGTCATATTCAGGATAAGATTGCCCTCATCAGTGGCATCATGTCAGTGGAGTGGACAATCCGCAGATTGTGCTTCGCGTGGACTAATGCCTTCCGATCTTGTAAATCATTCAATGTGGTGGTTCGGTCCAACTTTTCTTTACAACTCGAATGAATATTCTTCATTTGATGCACTGAAATAGACCCAGTAGTAGAAAGTGAACAAAGAAAATTAAATTTGTTAAATGTTGTCCCCTTTGATGCGATAAATGTCTTATTGAAGAGATTTTCATCATTGCGTAAAATACAAGGTGTTGTGGCTTATTGCTTACGCTTTGGTAATAATTTGCGAAGTGAAGTTCATCAAAGAAAAACAGGTTCGCTTGTTATGACTGAGTTACATAAAGCATTACTAGTGATTGTGAAAATAGTACAGCATGAAGTTTTCTCAATGAAATAGATTGTATTGAGAAAGGGAAAGTGTGTGCAAAATCAATTCAAAAATTGGCTCCGTTTATCGATTCTGATAACCTTGTGAGTGTTGGTGGTCGTTTACGACATTCTGAATTATTATATGATGCTAAGCATCCTCTACTACTTCCTCGAGATCATAGACTCAGTGAGTTGATTGTAGAATATACACACCGTAAATATCTACATCCAGGTCCTCAAACTTTAGGTTATTTGATTTCTCAACAATTTTGGGTGTTGGGTTTAAAACGTGTTATTAATCGTGTTCTTTCAAAGTGTGTTCAGTGTTTTAAAGTCAAGCCTACTTCATTGTCTCCGTTAATGGGTGACTTACCTGCTCGTCGAATTTCTCAAATAAAACCATTTAGTCATGCTGGACTAGATTTTGCTGGTCCTCTTGCTATGACTTCAAGGCGTGGTAGAGGTGCAAAACATACCAAAGTCTACATTTGCATTTTTGTGTGTATGGCCACAAAGGCTTTACATATTGAACTGGTTTCTGAGCTTTCATCTGATGCTTTTCTTGCTGCCTTGCGGCGCTTTATAGCACGACAAGGTCGTTGTTCCGATTTGTATAGCGACCAGGGTACCAATGTCGTCGGAGCATCAAGGTTGCTCATTGCTTATGCTCAAGAGGTATCGGGATCTTTAGCCATCAACTGGCATTTTAATCCTCCCGCCTCACCCCATTTTGGTGGTATCTGGGAAGGAGGTGTTCGGTCCATCAAGACTCACTTATATAGAGTTATGGGCGATCAAGTGTTGACGTACGAAGAACTTTTAACAGTGCTTGTTCAAATTGAGGCTGTTTTAAATTCTCGTCCTTTGTACAGTCCCAGTTGTAATCCAAATGATCTATCGGTCCTTACACCTGGACATTTTCTTACTTTGGAACCGTTGACGTGTCCTCCGGATCCTGACGTTACAAATCTGAAACTTAATAGACTTTCTCGGTGGCAACTGTTGCAGAGAATGCACCAAGACTTCTGGAAGCGTTGGTCTTCAGAGTATCTCCATTCTTTACAACAGCGTGAGAAATGGATAAAATCTTCTTCCCATGTTAATATTCATGATTTAGTGTTAATCAAAGATTCCAATTCGCCCCCACTACAGTGGAAACTTGGTCGAGTAGTTGCTCTTTTTCCAGGTCGTGACGGGGTAGTTAGGGTTGCTCGTGTGCGTACTCAAAATGGCGAATTAGATCGTCCATTAGTTAAGTTGTGCCCACTACCACTGTGTAATTAGTCATATGTACAATTATAATTATTTATGTGTGTAGAATCAAATTTTGTTCAAGTCACATTTTGTATTCATGTGTTCAAGTATATTGATGTACATTCATTTATTTATTTTCAATTAATTAAAATAACATTGCTTATTTTGGTGAGCGGTATGTTCGGGATTGATTAATTTCATTATTCAAATTCAAATTTATTTTTTTTTCCGTGTTTATAAAATTGGTGTGTTGGGACGTTATCACTCCCGCCAACATATTTTGTCAAAAACAAGTGCATCTTATCACTTATTATTTCGGTGTACAAAATGGTGGACATAAAAGGTGCTGCCTTGTAAACTTCAGGGAATGCGGCCAGCAATTTTCAATCTATGTGGTGACTAATTGCAGAAAGTCGCTTGTGTTGAAAGTGAAACAGTTCCTCAGGTGAGTGTATTTTCGTTTTAACTACACCAATTTCGTGATATTAGGTTAAACATTTTGTACTCACATTTCGTGCGGTTTTTCAAACAATTTCTATAGTTATTTATTAACAATCTGCTTCCGGGGTGCTTCTACATCTTGTACTTAATTCCTAAACCGTTGTCCAACAAGGATGTAATCTATTTGATATCTTTCTTTTTCTTCTGACATCTTCCACGTGAATCGTCTTCTAGTATGATGTTGAAATAAAATCTTTATGATGATTAAATTGTTCTTGTCGTAAAATTCTACCAGTCTATTTTTCCTGTCGTTTCTCGTGCCTAATCCAAGTAAACCTACTACCGCTCCTTTCCTACCTTCACTTACCACTGCATTAAAATCCCCCGTAATTATTAAATTTTCATGTCCTTTTACGTATCTTAATATGTCCTCGATATCTTTGTAGATCGCTTCTACCTTTTCGTCACTGTAGCTAGAGCTGGGCATGTATACTTGTATTATTACGGTGTTTACCGGTTTAGATTCCAATCTAACCATGAGTACTCTTTCGTACTTTTGTAAGTAATTTTGTACACAGTATCCTATCTTTTTCCGCATAACTATTCCCACCCCAAATTTTCTTCCACTGCATCTGTTTGAATTATCCTAAAGTCTCCATTCCAAAAATCCCCCGCCTGACCACCGAACTTTGCTGATCCTTACTATGTCTAGTACTACCTATTCATTTCAATTTTTAGGTTCTTTAGCTTACCTACTTGATTCATACTTCTAACATTCCACGCTCCAACTCGCAAAATGTTCCCGACTCTTATTCTGAACTTTCCGAACATATATTGCTAAGATAAGAAAAAGAGAATATAAGAAAGTCTGTTGTTTATGAATTATGCTAATGATTTTATATGTTACACTATCACAGAAACGTAACAGAATAATTATGCTAGCTAGCTACAGTGGCGAGGAGGGTGGATTCTATGAATGCAAAAAGAATTCTTTTAAGGGTATATAATTATAACACGTGAACCTATAATCTAGTCAATTTGTACTCAAAAAGGCCCCTCGCGGGAAAGTTTTGGGGTAGTTTTGATATCTTCCATTCTATGTTTATGGAGGTGCTGAATCCGAATCTGAAGTTTTCCACCAAAATTTCATAACGCAAAAAAAAGTAAAAAATCTAATTTTTTGGCGTTTTTTTTGCTTATAACTCAAAAATTATCAACTTTTCATAAATAACCTTCATTAACAAAATGAAAGTACATAGAATTTCCTACACATTTCACAATTTAGGTTTTTTCGCTGATGAATCGTTTGGGATCTAGCGCCCGTTGGAAATTGGCATATTTCGGATGTCTCTGCAAAAACCAACTTTTTCCACTACCAAACCCTTAATTTATTATTAAAGGTTACAATTTAGTGAATTCATCCCCTCTGCACATACCTTATTTAGATCGTATATGTAAAGGTACAGGTAATTTTTTCAAAAATTACTTAATGTTTCAAGTTATAATATTTTAAAATATTAAAAATTTCTTTACACCATAACATTATGCTTAAATTTAACCAACGCTAGCTCCGTCGCTAATTCATAGTCCAACAATATAATTAATTTCTTGTTTGATTACTTTTCTACTACATCAATACAAATTGCATATACATTATTAAAAAGTATAAGCCTAAAAGCTCATAAAATTACTCACTGTTTAATTGTAACCTTTAAAATTTTCAGGTTGCCCAGACACCTATAGCATCTCAATTTTTCGGCCGTCCCAAGTAACATAGTTATCATAACTCAACGCAATACAAAATTCCAAATTATTTGAGGAGTAAACCCTACGGATCAATAGGGGGTTAGCCAGTCATAACAACGGTAATTCCACGAATGCGTGAATTTATATATAACCTGTCCGTACAAGCGTTGGAAAAAAAATAAGTCACACGGAGCGTTTTTTCCCTGCGGGAAGTCCACATTACATTTTGAACTTGAAGCTATTTCTTATCAATTTTCAACTTCCCGCTTCCAATTACTACTCCCTCATATTACTACATTTTGATGTTTCCTAATTCCCTGCTTATAAATAATTAATTCTTTTTAGTCGGGTGGTCAACTACTGGTCATTTCTCCCCCTATGAAACTCCCATTAATTGCGATCAGCATCCGAAAATACAATGTAACAAGTATAATTTATGCTTAATAAGGTTATTGTCACGTTACTTTGCCTGTAATTCATATTGTGTTTGTTGATTTCTAAATCATAGTGTAAAATGTGATCCAGCTGATGTCGACTGGAAAAGTTGTTCTGTTCCAATCGTGAAATGTTAGAACCTTCAAGACCATGCTTTGATAAGCTTAAAACAGCAACGTCATCACAAGCTATAAGGTTTGCAGTTTCTTCTCTACATCGTTTTGATGATTTTTCTCATGGAAGATTGGGTCTGATTTTTGTTTTTTAAGTTTTTAAGGATACTTATTACACAATTGGAGATGTTACGGTATAAAAATTGAACTTACTTTGCTGTAGAGTTTGCTGTTTCTTCTCAACATCGCTTTGATGATTTTCCTCATGGAAAATTGGGTTTGATTTTTCTTTTTTTAAGGCTTTAAAGTTACTTAATCGCACAGTTGGAGATGTTACGGTATGGAAATTGAACTTACTTTACCCAAATCGTTGGAATATGCTAATGACGACAGCTGTTGTTGGCTGAATATGAATTATAAAATAAGATTAACTTGACTGTTCATAAAATTTTCTATATAAAAAATTATTTGAGGAGTCCGAGAGAGAATAAATAAAATGAAAAGATGTCCAAGACAGATACCTAATACTAGTCTACATTGTATTCAACTCAAAACTAGGAGAAATTTACTAAATGACTGCCTTTAATAATAAAATTAATTAGAGTTTTTGAGTGGAAAAAGCGGGTTGTCGCGAAGACAGCCGAAATACGCAAATTTTCAACTGGGACTTGAGCCCGAGCGGTTCATCGGACAAACAAACCTGAATAGTAATATTTGTAGGAAATTTGATGTTCCTTCGTTTTATAAATGAAGGTTATTTACGAAAAGTTGATAGTTTTCGAGTTATAAATAAAAACCGGCAAAATACGAGCTTTTTGGCGTAAGAAAGCTTGCGTAATCAATTCATAATAAAGAACTGTTAGTGCAAAAGAGTTTTCGTTACACAGCTGTCAAATGTGTGTGGTAGTAGTGAAAAAGGCAATTGAACGACGATTTTCTATTGCATGCCTGTCACTGGTAGTTAACAACAGAAAATGGGTTTTGAAATGCTTTTCTTTTCGAAGGACTTCAAGTCAGCAAAATTAGATAAAAATGCAGAAGAGCTGAATCAGGATGCAGCGAAATTAAAAGAAAGTAACAGGAATTTTATAGAACAATTACAGGAAACTGCCGCAACCTTTGCAAGAATACTGAGAAGGACCGTCGTAAACCTACAAGAAAATTACAGCCAATTGAGAGAGTAGTTTCTACAGGAAGTTGCAAAAACCGCAAAAGCGGTTGCACAATTAAAAGTTTAGTTTAAAAGACACTACAAAGTTCGAGGAAATCCTGAAAATGAAATTTTCCGGTGGTTTACAGAAACACGAATAGGAGTTGTTTTAAGAAATTGTTAAAAAATTCGCGGAAAATGGTAGAAAAGGTACTGACAATGGAAGAACGGATTAATTCTTTAACAGAACAAACACCGGAGTACTCGTTGCCGGCGATACAACAGCATACATAAGAATTTAAGAAGATCAAAGTAAAACTGCCTACATTTGATGGGAGGTTACCTTCGTGGACATATTTCAAGCAGTTCGAGGTTGCAGCGAGAACTAAGGGCTGGAATAAAGGGGAAAGGGCAACCGCGTTGAATATCGCGTTACGATATGAGGCTTTATACATTCTGCAAATCATACCAGGCCCTAATCATCGAAGCTACGGGACCCTAACACTAAGGCTGAAAAGGAGGTACGCCAACTGTCATCTGTAACAAGTGTACCACGCTCAATGGTAGAACAGTTACCAAAACGCCAATAAAAATTTGCAAGGGTTTGAAGCAGATACCCAACAGCACCGGAATGCTTTTTAGAACTTGTAGCAGTACATACCTCCATTGGTGAAATACGCGACGAAGAAATCGAGCGTGACAACCCTCACACACGGAACCTCCATTTTACTTCTCATCCGAACGAAGGGTGTATTTTTGTGAAAAATGCTCGCCTAACATTTTTCAAGCGGACCGTGTCGGGATTGAAACCCGGGACCTTGGGGCCACTGCATGCTACGTTGTTTCATACTTTAGAGTTTGAGGTGGCAAAGCCAGCAACGTATCTTATCTGTGGCAACGTAGAACGCTCTGGAAGAAAGCGGAGTGAGGAAAGCGTGGAGGTAATTCGACGGGTACTTTATGACTAGCAGTCGGAGAAAAAGGAAGCTTATTTTTAATTTTTTAATGCTCTACCTGAAGGTACTACATTGGCCAGGAAGCGAGTTTTTTTACCTGGATTTTTTTTATTTTGCCAAACCCTTGCTGTTCCAAGCTAGGTATGGATTTTTAACGTGCATGAGAACACACACACACACATGTACTATATTTTACCTCTCATTTGAACAAGGCGTACTTTTGTGAAAAATGTTTGTCTAACATTTTTCAAGCGAACCTGGGGCCTTGGGCGTAGTAGTCATATGCATACCAACTAGCCACGGAGCCGCCAGAAAAAGGAACAATGTCACCAGAACAGTGGATTTTGGCACAGGCAGAACAGATGTAAGCGGCTCCAGAAAGAACATGAATAGCTGAAATTAATATAGAAGGTCGACAGTACGGGACGAAAGACGACCTACGCAGATTCTGCTCAAAAATGGTCGTTCGCATCGCACGGGTAAAATGCGATCTTGTTGGTGCAAATTACTGTGATGAATGACAATTGGTGCCTCTACAACTGCAAACCAAACAGCTCAATAACAAAAACCTAAGCGTCATTTTGGGTTGGAAAACCACACGAGAACGTCCATTCGTTAAGTAACACCCTGAAATCGTACTGGATATAATGGAATTCCTTGAAGGTAGAAGATGGGATCTTGCTGCGATCGTTGGAAAATAAATATGGATCCTTGAGTACGCTTCAGGCTGTGGTTCCTAAAAGCAAGGTGTCAGCATAATGTGACTTCGAAAGGACACTTTGGCGTTAAGTAGACACTGGAGAAAGTTCGAACACAATCTTATTGGGTAGGCTGCAAGGATGATGTGAAAGAGTGGTGCCGCAAATGTCAGCTGTGTTAACAATTGGGTAATGGTAAGGCTCCAATGAGGCAATACAACGTGAGAAGCCCCTTTGAAAGAGTGACAATCGATATTGCCGGTCCATTATCTGAGACCGACTCCGGGAATAAGTACATATTGGTAGCTATAGACTATTTTACAAAGTGAACCGAAGCGTATGCTATACAAAACCATGAAGCTGTAACCGTCGCTGACGTGTTGCTGAGGGAACAGTCCTGCCGTTTTGGAGTTCCTATGGAGTTTCACGCTGATCATGACTGACGTTTTAAGTCCGAGTTATTCCAAGAAGTCTACTGGTTACTGGGACGAGAAAGACGGGAACAACACCATTACACTCCCAATTAGATAGTATCTTAAAGCGTATGAACAGCACTTTGCGCAAATACCTTTCCAAGGTGTACTCCCAACATCAGAGAGACTGGGACAAATATTTGATTTTATGTCCATATCGATTTTAGGTTCATAACTGGAGAGATACTTGCATGTGCTATACTGGGGCTCAAGATACATCTGCGATGTAGCATTGAGTTTGGGTGCAAGTTCGGAGAAGACATCATGGGCGAGAATTACGTTGAGAAGCTCAAACGTAGATACATGACATTCATGGTTACGTTAGAAATAATATTCAGATCGCAAGCAATCGGATAAAGACCAGATAAGACATCAAAGCTTAGGATTCTGATTTTTAAAAGGTCGACCGGATTTTGTTATACAATGCTAGATAGAGGCGTTGGTTATCACCAAAGTTACAAAGATATTGGGAGGGTTCCATTTGAAGTTATAAAAATTATCAACGACCTAGTACGTCGATTTGTAAGCTCACAAACGGAAGAACAATAGTAGTGCACGTTAGCCGGCTATACCGTACGATAGTGAACGTCGGTAATGTCAAAAAAGGTAAAAAGTAAGACGAACAAACAGTCACGCTCGTAAGAGTGAACCAAATTTTGGATCGAGCCATGATAGGTTTATGTCTCAGTATAGTGGCACAGGCAAAGCGAGATTTTGGGGGTCCGATACAAGGTGATCTATTCGTTGTGCCATTGGAATACTCTCTGGCACATTGCATAGCGATGGACTTGCGTAGGTCTTTAAAAATAAATTTGGTGGTTTGGATCAACTTTGCCGACAAGTAAAGAGGATACGGGTAAAAGATCGACATCGTGGCATGTACTTTCTGGCCTTCCGGTTAATCGAATTACCACTACCTGTAGAAGGCGTTAGTGAACCTCAAGGAAAGGATGATCAAATTTGAAGACAAAAAGTTGACCATACCCAAGAGCGGTTGTGGGCTCAATGGGCTGGATTAGAAAGTGGCGCGAAATATGCTATAAGTACTATTCCAGAAAGCAGAAGTCCAGATCTTGGTGTACGTTTAGAATCCAAATGATGTGAAGAGTGTTGATTGCTACTTTCATCTACATAAAAACTGCAGAAAGTTCTGTGCAGCTTTAAAAAGGGGCAGTGTAACAAGGCGTCACACAGTCTATCCTTGGCCAGAATAATACAGTTGAACATAAAAAGGCACCTATATACAATGAATAATATGGTAGCATTCTGTGCGTGACATCTTCAGATGAACTTGATTGACAGTTAACAAAGGTTGCATTTAAACACGTTATTAAGCTGACAACAGAAATCTTCTAGATGTTATTTTCTACAATTCTGGTACTCTCTTAAAATGCTCTAGAGCAATAGAATTAAATATATAAATTGTTTATTTAGTAGTTTTTATTTGGTTTTGATTCAAGCTTTGATTATAAGATGAGCTTTTATCCACACTATTTTCAAAGTAATAGAATATAATCCTTCTTTTTATTTCTTTTCTTTAACGCCATGTAACACTAAAATTAAAAATAGTAGGGCATATGTTTGTTAAGCAAACCCTACTTATTTTTAAAGTTCTATTGACCATATCATTTGTCATGTCTTTTCAAACTCGTTGTATATATTTAGTTCTTCACCAAATTCAAAATTTTCCCACGTGTATTGAGGCCATTCTGAACGGACCTGCCTTGACGTCGTTCTAAAATACTAAAACAGGTAGAATGGCTTGCGCGTTTCAATGAGCTAAAGAGCCGAACTATAGGTTTAACCAAATTAGTGGGGTCTTTAGTGAGGGGTCGCCGTGGATCAATGTAGTAAGCGTAAGACTACGGATCCCAAGGTCCTGGCAATCCCGACACGGCCGACTGCTTGAAAAATGACAGGTGAGCATTTTCACAAAAATTACGACCTCGTTCGGATGAGAGATTAAATGGAGGTCCCGTGTGTAAGTGTTGTCACGCACGTTAAAGATCCCTACCTTGCCTGGAACGGCAAGGGTTCGGCAAAATTCTAAATTTCCAGGCAACAAAAACTCGCCTCCTGGCTAATGTAGTACCATCGGTGGAGCATTGGAAATGTAAATGCACGGTCTTTAGTGAGGAACCAGACTAAAACAGGTCCCCGAAAGAGGGCAGCAGCTTTTCGGTACCCAGAGTGGCAGAGACCATAGGGGTCTGTATGACATTCTAAGACACACTACTGCGACGTGGAAGGCAACGGAAACCACCACATTACCTCCCAAGTAGACTACGTACAGAAATTGTTAAACATGATAGCATCCTTTGGGGTAAAAATATCGTTGGTAGAATAGTCCCCATTTGGATCTCCGGAGGTACTACTCGGAGGATGTGATCCGAAGGAATAGAAAAATCCGTGAACATTCTGCGAGTAGGGGGAATCTTAGAAGTATGAAACAAGTAGATAAGCTAGAGAACCTGAAACTTGAAATGGAAAGGTTAGCACTAGACATAGTAGGAATTGGCAAAGTCCGCTGGCCAGAGGGGGGATTTTGGAGTGAGACTTCAGGATCAGAGGAAGAAAATTTGGGTGTGGGAATAGTTATACGAAAAAATAGGACGACGAGTAAAATTACTTACAAAAGAACGAAAGAGTACTCATGGTTAGATATGAATCTAAACCAGTAAATACAGCAATAATACAAGTTTGCATGCCCACCTCTAGCTACAGTGAGAAAGAGGTAGAGGTGATCTACAAAGATATCAACGACATACTAAGATACGTAAAAGGACATGAAAATTTAATAATTGAGGATTTTAATGCAGTGGTAGGTGAGGGAGAAAGAGCGATAGTAGGTTTATTTGGTTTAGGCACGAGAAATGACAGGGAAATAGGCTGGTAAAATTTTGCGACAGGAACAACTTAACCATCACAAATACGTTGTTTCAACATCATGCTAGAAGACGATACACGTGGAAGATGTCAGGAGATATAGGTAGATATTATAATTTGAATAAAGGTCCGCTATACTTGCAGCCACGTCCCCAATGCTCCACCCGAAGGGATATAGGTAGATATCAAATAGATTACATTATTGTAAGACAACGGTTTAGAAATCAAGTAAAGATTGTAGAAACTACCCGGAAGCAGATATAGACACTGACCACAACATCGTAATTATGAAGGCCGCACTCATCTGACTTTGAGAAGCTAAAGATAAAGATATCCATGAAAAATTAATAAAAAGTCAAATGAATTGCTGAAAAATATCGCGAAAATTTCTGATACTAAGGAAGTAGAAACAGAATGGAATAACATTAAATCCAGCTTAGAGATGGCGGCCAGATATATTCTGGGGTATACAAAAAAAGAAACCATGAATAACAAAGGATATCCTGAATTTAATAGAAGAAAGACGAAAATACAAAATAGATCACACGAAATAAGAAAACAGAGTTACAAAGCCATAAAATGGGAAATTATTCGCAAATGCAGGAAAGCTAAAGAACAGTGGATTGATGAAAAGTGCACGAAGTACAAACTAAGATGGAAATAGGAAAGACAGACGAAGCATACAAATTAATTAAAATGAATTTTAGGGACATAAAACCATACAGCAAAAATATAAGGGATGCGTGAGGAAACGTCATTATAGAAAATGTAGAGATGTTATAACTCCGACGCCGCGTGTTCAGCGCCACTACTACAGTTGGCAACTAAAACGCTCCGCGTTTACAATATTGCGCAATAATAATATTACAACATAATTACGTGTCAAATTGTATCACATGCCAAATACGTTTACAATGATACAAGTTGCACCTTGAAAAGATAAAAAGTACTTACTTAAAATGTGGAACGCTTCACGATTTTGCGTGTCATTCTTGCGCAGGGGCCATGCTACTGTCCGGGTATCTCGTTTGGGTGTGGGTTGCGTTATGCCATCGTTGAAATCAAATTTATCGTCTTCCTCTTCTTCGTTCGTAGGCAAGGCGAAGGAACAACCAGGTAAGGAACGATAAGGCAAGAAAAAAAAACCTACATCCTAAAAGAAAAAGACAAAAGACACAGGCAAACGTCACCGTTCGACGTCTCGTTGGTTAATAATATCCTGTCGTGTCCAAACCACGTACTTACCCATCACCCGCGTCTGCGCATTCTTTTGCGCCGACGCAACTGTCTGAAATGACGGGAATAAGTACATATTGGTAGCTATAGACTATTTTACAAAGTGAACCGAAGCGTATGCTATACAAAACCATGAAGCTGTAACCGTCGCTGACGTGTTGCTGAGGGAACAGTCCTGCCGTTTTGGAGTTCCTATGGAGTTTCACGCTGATCATGACTGACGTTTTAAGTCCGAGTTATTCCAAGAAGTCTACTGGTTACTGGGACGAGAAAGACGGGAACAACACCATTACACTCCCAATTAGATAGTATCTTAAAGCGTATGAACAGCACTTTGCGCAAATACCTTTCCAAGGTGTACTCCCAACATCAGAGAGACTGGGACAAATATTTGATTTTATGTCCATATCGATTTTAGGTTCATAACTGGAGAGATACTTGCATGTGCTATACTGGGGCTCAAGATACATCTGCGATGTAGCATTGAGTTTGGGTGCAAGTTCGGAGAAGACATCATGGGCGAGAATTACGTTGAGAAGCTCAAACGTAGATACATGACATTCATGGTTACGTTAGAAATAATATTCAGATCGCAAGCAATCGGATAAAGACCAGATAAGACATCAAAGCTTAGGATTCTGATTTTTAAAAGGTCGACCGGATTTTGTTATACAATGCTAGATAGAGGCGTTGGTTATCACCAAAGTTACAAAGATATTGGGAGGGTTCCATTTGAAGTTATAAAAATTATCAACGACCTAGTACGTCGATTTGTAAGCTCACAAACGGAAGAACAATAGTAGTGCACGTTAGCCGGCTATACCGTACGATAGTGAACGTCGGTAATGTCAAAAAGGTAAAAAGTAAGACGAACAAACAGTCACGCTCGTAAGAGTGAACCAAATTTTGGATCGAGCCATGATAGGTTTATGTCTCAGTATAGTGGCACAGGCAAAGCGAGATTTTGGGGGTCCGATACAAGGTGATCTATTCGTTGTGCCATTGGAATACTCTCTGGCACATTGCATAGCGATGGACTTGCGTAGGTCTTTAAAAATAAATTTGGTGGTTTGGATCAACTTTGCCGACAAGTAAAGAGGATACGGGTAAAAGATCGACATCGTGGCATGTACTTTCTGGCCTTCCGGTTAATCGAATTACCACTACCTGTAGAAGGCGTTAGTGAACCTCAAGGAAAGGATGATCAAATTTGAAGACAAAAAGTTGACCATACCCAAGAGCGGTTGTGGGCTCAATGGGCTGGATTAGAAAGTGGCGCGAAATATGCTATAAGTACTATTCCAGAAAGCAGAAGTCCAGATCTTGGTGTACGTTTAGAATCCAAATGATGTGAAGAGTGTTGATTGCTACTTTCATCTACATAAAAACTGCAGAAAGTTCTGTGCAGCTTTAAAAAGGGGCAGTGTAACAAGGCGTCACACAGTCTATCCTTGGCCAGAATAATACAGTTGAACATAAAAAGGCACCTATATACAATGAATAATATGGTAGCCATTCTGTGCGTGACATCTTCAGATGAACTTGATTGACAGTTAACAAAAGGTTGCATTTAAACACGTTATTAAGCTGACAACAGAAATCTTCTAGATGTTATTTTCTACAATTCTGGTACTCTCTTAAAATGCTCTAGAGCAATAGAATTAAATATATAAATTGTTTATTTAGTAGTTTTTTATTTGGTTTTGATTCAAGCTTTGATTATAAGATGAGCTTTTATCCACACTATTTTCAAAGTAATAGAATATAATCCTTCTTTTTATTTCTTTTCTTTAACGCCATGTAACACTAAAATTAAAAATAGTAGGGCATATGTTTGTTAAGCAAACCCTACTTATTTTTTAAAGTTCTATTGACCATATCATTTGTCATGTCTTTTTCAAACTCGTTGTATATATTTTTAGTTCTTCACCAAATTCAAAATTTTCCCACGTATGTATTGAGGCCATTCTGAACGGACCTGCACCTTGACGTCGTTCTAAAATACTAAAACAGGTAGAATGGCTTGCGCGTTTCAATGAGCTAAAGAGCCGAACTATAGGTTTAACCAAATTAGTGGGGTCTTTAGTGAGGCGGGGTCGCCGTGGATCAATGTAGTAAGCGTAAGACTACGGATCCCAAGGTCCTGGGTCCGAATCCCGACACGGCCGACTGCTTGAAAAATGACAGGTGAGCATTTTCACAAAAATTACGACCTCGTTCGGATGAGAGATTAAATGGAGGTCCCGTGTGTAAGTGTTGTCACGCACGTTAAAGATCCCTACCTTGCCTGGAACGGCAAGGGTTCGGCAAAATTCTAAATTTCCAGGCAACAAAAAACTCGCCTCCTGGCTAATGTAGTACCATCGGGTGGAGCATTGGAAATGTAAATGCACGGTCTTTAGTGAGGAACCAGACTAAAACAGGTCCCCGAAAGAGGGCAGCAGCTTTTTCGGTACCCAGAGTGGCAGAGACCATAGGGGTCTGTATGACATTCTAAGACACACTACTGCGACGTGGAAGGCAACGGGAAACCACCACATTACCTCCCAAGTAGACTACGTACAGAAATTGTTAAACATGATAGCATCCTTTGGGGTAAAAAATATCGTTGGTAGAATAGTCCCCCATTTGGATCTCCGGGAAGGTACTACTTCGGAGGATGTGATCCGAAGGAATAGAAAAAAATCCGTGAACATTCTGCGAGTAGGAGCGCGGAATCTTAGAAGTATGAAACAAGTAGATAAGCTAGAGAACCTGAAACTTGAAATGGAAAGGTTAGCACTAGACATAGTAGGAATTGGCAAAGTCCGCTGGCCAGAGGCGGGGGATTTTTGGAGTGGAGACTTCAGGATCAGAGGAAGAAAATTTGGGTGTGGGAATAGTTATACGAAAAAAATAGGACGACGAGTAGAAAATTACTTACAAAAGAACGAAAGAGTACTCATGGTTAGATATGAATCTAAACCAGTAAATACAGCAATAATACAAGTTTGCATGCCCACCTCTAGCTACAGTGAGAAAGAGGTAGAGGTGATCTACAAAGATATCAACGACATACTAAGATACGTAAAAGGACATGAAAATTTAATAATTACGGGAGGATTTTAATGCAGTGGTAGGTGAGGGTAGGGAAAGAGCGATAGTAGGTTTATTTGGTTTAGGCACGAGAAATGACAGGGGAAATAGGCTGGTAAAATTTTGCGACAGGAACAACTTAACCATCACAAATACGTTGTTTCAACATCATGCTAGAAGACGATACACGTGGAAGATGTCAGGAGATATAGGTAGATATTATAATTTGAATAAAGGTCCGCTATACTTGCAGCCACGTCCCCAATGCTCCACCCGAAGGGATATAGGTAGATATCAAATAGATTACATTATTGTAAGACAACGGTTTAGAAATCAAGTAAAAGATTGTAGAAACTACCCGGAAGCAGATATAGACACTGACCACAACATCGTAATTATGAAGGCCGCACTCATCTGACTTTGAGAAGCTAAAAGATAAAGATATCCATGAAAAATTAATAAAAAAGTCAAATGAATTGCTGAAAAATATCGCGAAAATTTCTGATACTAAGGAAGTAGAAACAGAATGGAATAACATTAAATCCAGCTTAGAGATGGCGGCCAGATATATTCTGGGGTATACAAAAAAAAAAGAAACCATGAATAACAAAGGATATCCTGAATTTAATAGAAGAAAGACGAAAATACAAAAATAGATCACACGAAATAAGAAAACAGAGTTACAAAGCCATAAAATGGGAAATTATTCGCAAATGCAGGAAAGCTAAAGAACAGTGGATTGATGAAAAGTGCTACGAAGTACAAACTAAGATGGAAATAGGAAAGACAGACGAAGCATACAAATTAATTAAAATGAATTTTAGGGACATAAAACCATACAGCAAAAATATAAGGGATGCGTGAGGAAACGTCATTATAGAAAATGTAGAGATGTTATAACTCCGACGCCGCGTGTTCAGCGCCACTACTACAGTTGGCAACACTAAAACGCTCCGCGTTTACAATATTGCGCAATAATAATATTACAACATAATTACGTGTCAAATTGTATCACATGCCAAATACGTTTACAATGATACAAGTTGCACCTTGAAAAGATAAAAAGTACTTACTTAAAAATGTGGAACGCTTCACGATTTTGCGTGTCATTCTTGCGCAGGGGCCATGCTACTGTCCGGGTATCTCGTTTGGGTGTGGGTTGCGTTATGCCATCGTTGAAATCAAATTTATCGTCTTCCCTCTTCTTCGTTCGTAGGCAAGGCGAAGGAACAACCAGGTAAGGAACGATAAGGCAAGATAAGAAAAAAACCTACATCCTAAAAGAAAAAAGACAAAAAAAGACACAGGCAAACGTCACCGTTCGACGTCTCGTTGGTTAATAATATCCTGTCGTGTCCAAACCACGTACTTACCCATCACCCGCGTCTGCGCATTCTTTTGCGCCGACGCAACTGTCTGAAATGGGGGGGCCCCCTACCACGTGGGTTCAGTGAAGGTAATGGTCACTACCCAACCAAACTGCACTACCTTTATTTTAGTACTTGTAACCTTATATTCGTATATGCCAAATTTTAATAAGCAGATCCACGTAGCCTTGTGCCAAATCAATTACTCTTACCAAATTTGACTTTGACGTATCAAAACACAGTACTCACCCGATTTACTCGTCGCTGTAGGCCTCTCTGAACTCTGGCTCATAATCTCTATCACCGGATGGGTCTTCACACTGCGTTGCACTATCGCTATGGCTCTTCTGTTTTCCAGACACCAGGTTTTGCTATACTTAATTTTGATATCCACCCAAACCTATAATTAATGACCAAATTTAGAATTTTGAATACCTTGCAATTTTACTTCCCCCGCGCTAATTTTCCTATAATTATGCCTCCTTTCCGTATAATACTCCTGCTAATCCAACGCTATCCTTTCTTAAATCTGCTCGTTCCAATTCTATGCTCCTTTCTAGTTTCCACTCAATACCAATCTATCCGCAATGAACTATCCAAATCACTCCAAGTAGTTTCTCCTTCAGTCTAATAAATCCAATCCAATTCCTTTCAGCCTTAATCCAACTCGTTCCAAACATCCACTATTAATTCCGCCTGTTTCAATGTCGCTCCAATCCACTCTTACAACTTTCTACCCGTCTTTACTATTATTATTATTTCACTCACTTATCTATACTCTTCTTTGTTTCAATTAAAGACTTGAACTTTTCAAAATAATTTATTTACTCTTTTTAATATTCAAATTAGCGCAGTATACAAAAAATACGTCTTGTTACAAAAATATTTTAATCGAACTCACTTATTTATGTTTACCTAGGTGATACCACCTTTTAAATTATGCCTACTCTTTATACATTTTACAAATTCCCCATCCAATTAAATCGTACCAACTAGTTTGTGTCACTAATACCTATAATTCATCTTTTACGCTTTACAATTTTATATTTAAATGTTCAATCATTGGTTCATATGACCGCGTCACCCTTCAATCAGCTTTGACAATATTTTCACTTATAATTTTGATACTACAAGTTTGTCCAAAGGTTGATTCTACAAAATAAGTGCCGAAATGTTTCACATATAAACCTGGCTCTGTGTGGTGAATAGTGGAACTTCTACAGATGCATCCGGGTTTTCGATCAGCAAATGTACATTCTTTGGCTTATTAACGTACAGCTTAGTATAAATCCTTGAATACTGTGCTTTCTCACGTCATCAAGTCATTGTTTTACGTCTTGGCACTTCTACTTTGACTAATATACTTCAAATACTTTACCATTTGTAAAGTACGGCAAACACAAAATTTTCAGTTATATATATATATATATATATATATATATATATATATATATAGGGTTTGTAGATCTGGAAAAAGCATTCAACAATGTAAAATGGAAAAAAGAATGTTTGAAATACTCAAAAATATTGGAATAAGTTTTTAGGGATAGACGGATAGTACATTGCTTATACAAAGAGCAAACACCAGTAATAGAATTAGAGCAAGAAAGTAGAGAAGTATACATTAGAAAAGGGATGAGACAGGGATGTGCCTTATCCCCATTAATTTTTATCTTGTACATAGAACAGGCAAAGAATACTGTCAAATGCAGGAAGACACTTGGAATTAATATACAGGGACAAAAGATTGATATGCTTAGATTTGCAGATGATATAGCGGTATTAGCATCTAGCAAAGAAGAGTTAGAAGCTGCTCTTAATGAAATGGAAACAGTTCTAACGGATAGATATGGTATGAAAATTAACAAAAATAAACCTAAAGTTCTAGTATGTAAAATAGGGGAAAATAAATCAAAAACAAGAATACATATAGGTACCGAGAACTTACAAGAGGTTAAGGATTTCTGCTAACTAGGAAGTCAAATAATGCAAGATGGGAAAAGCACAAAAGATATAAAACAAATATTAGCACAAGGTCGTGCTACAGTTAACAAGAAAAAGCAACTACTGTGTTCAAAGACCACAAACATAGAAACAAAGAAAAGATTGCTTAAAATATATGTGTGGAGCACAGCACTGTATAGCTGTGAAATCTGGACAGTAATAAGAGAAGCAGACAAGAAAAAGGTAAAAGCCTTTGAAATGTGGTGCTACAGACGTATGATAAAGATACCATGGACAGACAAAGTTAGGAACCAAGAGGTACTAAAAATGGTAGGGGAAGAAAGAACTATGTGGAAAACAGTAAAAAATAGGAGAGATAGGATGATGGGCAACATACTAAGACATGAGGGAATAGTACGGTTATTTGGTTTAGGCACGAGAAATGACAGGGAAATAGGCTGGTAAAATTTTGCGACAGGAACAACTTAACCATCACAAATACGTTGTTTCAACATCATGCTAGAAGACGATACACGTGGAAGATGTCAGGAGATATAGGTAGATATTATAATTTGAATAAAGGTCCGCTATACTTGCAGCCACGTCCCCAATGCTCCACCCGAAGGGATATAGGTAGATATCAAATAGATTACATTATTGTAAGACAACGGTTTAGAAATCAAGTAAAAGATTGTAGAAACTACCCGGAAGCAGATATAGACACTGACCACAACATCGTAATTATGAAGGCCGCACTCATCTGACTTTGAGAAGCTAAAAGATAAAGATATCCATGAAAAATTAATAAAAAAGTCAAATGAATTGCTGAAAAATATCGCGAAAATTTCTGATACTAAGGAAGTAGAAACAGAATGGAATAACATTAAATCCAGCTTAGAGATGGCGGCCAGATATATTCTGGGGTATACAAAAAAAAGAAACCATGAATAACAAAGGATATCCTGAATTTAATAGAAGAAAGACGAAAATACAAAAATAGATCACACGAAATAAGAAAACAGAGTTACAAAGCCATAAAATGGGAAATTATTCGCAAATGCAGGAAAGCTAAAGAACAGTGGATTGATGAAAAGTGCACGAAGTACAAACTAAGATGGAAATAGGAAAGACAGACGAAGCATACAAATTAATTAAAATGAATTTTAGGGACATAAAACCATACAGCAAAAATATAAGGGATGCGTGAGGAAACGTCATTATAGAAAATGTAGAGATGTTATAACTCCGACGCCGCGTGTTCAGCGCCACTACTACAGTTGGCAACACTAAAACGCTCCGCGTTTACAATATTGCGCAATAATAATATTACAACATAATTACGTGTCAAATTGTATCACATGCCAAATACGTTTACAATGATACAAGTTGCACCTTGAAAAGATAAAAAGTACTTACTTAAAAATGTGGAACGCTTCACGATTTTGCGTGTCATTCTTGCGCAGGGGCCATGCTACTGTCCGGGTATCTCGTTTGGGTGTGGGTTGCGTTATGCCATCGTTGAAATCAAATTTATCGTCTTCCCTCTTCTTCGTTCGTAGGCAAGGCGAAGGAACAACCAGGTAAGGAACGATAAGGCAAGATAAGAAAAAAACCTACATCCTAAAAGAAAAAAGACAAAAAAAGACACAGGCAAACGTCACCGTTCGACGTCTCGTTGGTTAATAATATCCTGTCGTGTCCAAACCACGTACTTACCCATCACCCGCGTCTGCGCATTCTTTTGCGCCGACGCAACTGTCTGAAATGACGGAAATAAACAAGTCTATTTTAAAAATAATGGCGGGAATTCACTCACAAATTAAAAAATGTACATCTCCAAATTTGGAATGTAACAGAGAAAGCAGCTAGATGGCAGGAATATGTAGGGAATTTATATTGAGGAGAAGAATTAACAGCATTAGAACAGGAATCAGACATTGAAAATAATGACCTGGGATATCCTATACTTAGTGATGAGTTTGAGTTAGCATTAAAGTGTCTGAAAAATGGTAAGGCGCCGGGTACAGATAAGGTGCAAGCAGAAACTCTAAAAGCTGCTGGAAAAACAGTAACAGAACGTCTCTTCCGACTTGTAAGCTATATGTATGAGGCAGGCGAGATACCCAAAGATTTTAAACGTCACATCATAGTAACTATACCAAAAAAAAAGCGCCGATAGATGTGAGAATTTTCGAACAATAAGCTTGACAGCCCACGTTTCAAAAATATTAGCTAGAATTGTACAAAGATAAATGGAAAAACGAGCTGAAGAAATACTGGGAGAAGATCAATTTGGGTTTAGGCAAAACAGGGGAATACGGGAGGCTATTTTAGCTCTGAGGGTGATAATGGAGAAAACAATAGAAAAGGGGGAAAGCGTATATATTCTTATGCTCACCCCCGCCTTTTTATATATGATATTTACTTTAACTATGGTTTATTTATTTACCATTTTATATACTTGACAGTGTGAAAATTTTGACTCTTATATTTCGTGCTTTAACTAAGTTTGGTTGGTCTATAAACAAAACTATATGAATATGCCTCGACTATTGAAACTCGCCTTCTCAGGGTATCCACACCTACCTACCGTGGGTTCAGTGATAGGTAGATGGTCACTACACCAACCAAACTGCACTACCTTTATTTTAGTACTTGTAACCTTATATTCGTATATGCCAAATTTTTAATAAGCAGATCCACGTAGCCTTGTGCCAAATCAATTACTCTTACCAAATTTGACTTTGACGTATCAAAAACACAGTACTCACCCGATTTACTCGTCGCTGTAGGCCTCTCTGAACTCTGGCTCATAATCTCTATCACCGGATGGGTCTTCACACTGCGTTGCACTATCGCTATGGCTCTTCTGTTTTCCAGACACCAGGTTTTGCTATACTTAATTTTGATATCCACCCAAACCTATAATTAATGACCAAATTTAGAATTTTGAATACCTTGCAATTTTACTTCCCCCGCGCTAATTTTCCTATAATTATGCCTCCTTTCCGTATAATACTCCTGCTAATCCAACGCTATCCTTTCTTAAATCTGCTCGTTCCAATTCTATGCTCCTTTCTAGTTTCCACTCAATACCAATCTATCCGCAATGAACTATCCAAATCACTCCAAGTAGTTTCTCCTTCAGTCTAATAAATCCAATCCAAGTCCTTTCAGCCTTAATCCAACTCGTTCCAAACAGCCACTATTAATTCCGCCTGTTTCAATGTCGCTCCAATCCACTCTTACAACTTTCTACCCGTCTTTACTATTATTATTATTTCACTCACTTATCTATACTCTTCTTTGTTTCAATTAAAGACTTGAACTTTTCAAAATGACTTTCTGTAAGTTGAACTATTTCCTCAAATTAGGTTTAAAAACCTGTCCGTTGTTTAACATACCTTTGGCGTTCTGAGACCTTTTTACTATAGACCTTAGGTGATACCACTAAAATTATGCCTAGTTAATACATTTTACAATCAATACCCTGAATTAACTCGTACCAACTGTTTTGTCTATTTATCTTTTGTCAATCATTTTATCTGCTTTAATTTTATATTTAATGTTCAATCATTGGTTCTATTCCCGAATATTACCTCAACTTTGTACTAAATATTTTCATGTATTTTAACGTTGTTATTTATAATAGGTTTATCTACAAAATTTTTATTGCCATGTTTCAACAGTACTAAACTGGACTTTTGGTGAATGCTGAACTTATTCTTTTTTCAGGGTTTGCTTAACTATTTTGTAGCAGGTATTGTTATTAACTCCTTACCGCCGTATAACATCATTGGTAGTCTGCTTTCTACAACCCATACTCTCCGTTTTAGCCGGGTCTTGGCTTTGGCTTTCTTTATGTTACAAAACTTAGATTTTAGGCCCTACGTGGCAAACACAAAATTTTCGTTAACAGGAATTTTACCCCAAACGAGTAAATATTACTAATACGCAAAACCAGTTTAAATACACATTAATAAGCACTTTATAACAAATTATATACCGTTTTTGTAATTTTATCACAGTTTAATTTAGTGAAAACAAACTTGGCTCCAATTTAGAAGATCGCGATTTCCACATCTCTTCAAAGCAAAAGCAAACAGTAAATTTGTAATTAAATAGAGAAGTATACAGAAAAGGGAAACCGCTCATGTGCTAAATAAAATTTTTATCTTGTCCATATCGGCTTATCTCGACTGGTATAATAACGAAGGAACTTGGAAAATATAGTAACAATCGTATCTAATAATTAATTACAGGCTGTTTATCGTTTCCGATAAGTTGGCATTTATTTATTAATGAGAATCAAGCTTCAATTTATCTATCTTTAATTAATCCACGCGAGTTAAATTGCATACAATATGAAAACTATTCGAAAGTATTTACTTTATACAAACAGCGATCTCAAAGAAACGATTTATTTTAAGTACGTTAACAGAAAGGAAGCGAAAAATGTTAAACTACAAAATGCCGTTACAGGCTGCTTAACCCCTTCACATACCACTGAATCTCGGTGAAATAGGGCAAATAATTAAAAAAAAATAGAAGGGAATCGAACTGTATATCGGCTGTTGTGAGAACTGCAGGGAACTGTGTAGGCTAGCTCAGAACATAAATAAGCTGAGGTACAAGTGCAACCAGTTTCAAGATGTAAAACCCAATGACGAAATAGTAAGTGCTCTTAAATCTGATGATTATTATAAACAACTACAGGTGTTTGTTGTGAAATATTTTCAACTAATGTTGATTGTGCGAAAGGATAAATTGGAAAAACTATTAATTCGACAAAGGTTTAGGTGCTGGGGTAACTTGGCAGCCAAAGGCTGCTTACCCCTTTTCAAATACCACTGAATATCGGGGAAATAGGGTATATAACTGTAAAAAAATAGAAGGTGACCGAACTGCATCAAACAAGAAAGAATAGCAGCTATGTTCAAAGACAACGAACATAGATACAAGAAGAAAACTGTTCAAAGCATAGTGTGGAGCACAGCACAGTACATCTATGAAATAGGGGCAATACGAAAATCAGACAGAAAGAGATAGAAGCCTTTTGGAATGTTGTGCTTTAGATGTATGAAGATGGTAGCATGGACAGACAAAGTTAATAACAAATAGGTTGTAGAAATAGTAGAGGAATAAAGATATCTGTGAAAAATGAAAAAATAGGAGAAATAGAAGGACAGGATACGTTCTAAGGCATTTCTGAGGAATAGTAAGGGATATACTATAAACAGAGATAGGAAAAGAAAAGTAGGAGTAGATCGAGATCAGATTTCGCACACAGATAGTAATAGATGCAGACTGCAAATTTCAGGGAAATGTGTAGGTTGGTTCAAACTAGGAAACTATGAGGGTACGCGTCCAACCAGTGCTAGGACTGATGACCTAATGATGATGATGTATTGAGGTCTCATATACCGAAACGAAGATTTATTTACAAAGTTGCATCTTGTATATAAACTTAGGAACTGGTTAAAATAGGGTTAGGCCATTTAATCACGCAAATTAATAGCGTTTGTAATATTCATTAAAGGATTCGAAGGTAAAGTTGATATTCAGTTTACAAAAAATAAAAAATCGTAGAAGTGTATAAAATTAAAATTTTTGTCTTTGCTGGTTACTCATATATAAGGTCTTTGTGCTCTCATACTAAAGGATACAACAGGTGAAAGAAGTTTGAGAAAAGAAATAAAAATGTTTAGCAACACTACTATTATTTCACCATTATTTAAAAAACAAAATAATATTACCTTAAATAAATTACTTACGATCGTATTTAGGTACTTCAACAAATTACACTTATATATCTTAGTTGTTTCTTGGCACTGATTAAACCTTATGCAAGCTGTAGTTAAATAATAGTGTTAAAGTACAATGTCATTACAATATCGAGTAGGTCGCAAATGCTGTAAACATCATTGAAAAAGTATGCGTGATTCATTATTCATTACGCTAGTTAAAACCTTTATAGCGTATTCTCTATCTTTAGTAAAGTGTTTTGTAAAATAAATAGTTAGTGCAGCTAAAATTGACAAAAAAACCTATAAAATATTGTGGGTGAACGTATATATACAAAAATTTTTAAAAATTGAAATATACGCACTAACAACTAGCCATACAATGCACCTACATATTAAAATAGTTGTGAGCTTGTAACTTATAAATTACAACAAGCCTGATAGATAATAGTTCACTGATATTAAATTATCACGGAATATAATCCAAACAATCTGCCCAAGGTGAATAAAATAGAAAACATGTGTTTATATGGTGTTATTGGATTTTCTATATTTTAATAAATACTTATGCATGGTGCTCAAATTATTCGTGTCAGAGTAGTAGAAAATGTTCCTTCTAGGAGTGGCACCACCTTATGGACGCCACCCATAGACGCCTCAACGCCACCCATAACGCCGCCCAACCGCTCGGTTGAACATCACAGCTGCTTTATAAAAGTTTTCTTCGACTATGCATGATTAACAACATCGTCATTATTAGGTCTTCATTCCTGGAACTAGTTAGATGCGTACTCTAATTGTTTCCTATTCTGAACTAACATACACATTACCTGAAATTTGCGCAATCTGCATCTATCACTATCTGATCTAGGTCTACATCTACCTCCTTTTTCCTATCTCTGCTTGTAATATATCTCGTACTATTCCCCAAAAATGCCTTAGAACGTATTGTGCCCTTCTATTTCTCATATTTTTTTCCACAGATATCTTTATTCCTCTACTATTTCTATAACCTATTTGTTATTAACTTTGTCTGTCCATGCTATCATCCTCATACATCTGAAGCACAACATTTCAATTGCTTTTGCTTTGAAGAGAGTGTGGAAAAACGCGATGTTGTTTGTTGGAGCCAAGCTCGTTTTTCACTAAATAAACTGTGATAAAATACAAAAAACGGTATATAATTTGTTATAAAGTGCTTATAATGTGTATTTAAAGTGGTTTTGCGTATTAGTAATATTTACTCGTTCGGGGAACCCAATGTGAAACCTGCAAAATCGCTCTTGTTATTGTGAACCTATCTTCGTTTTTACGAGGTCGTTCTAAATGTCTATGTGGTTGGCGCGGAGTTTGAATTGGTAATCATAACCTATTCAATTATATTCCTAGGTGTTTAATTCTTGTATAATGTTGGACGAAGAACATTTGACGGACTTGCTTAGTGTTTGCACGTGCTTTACTAATGGTGTTTTTTTGTTGATTTATCTTTTTATAATGGAACTGTTTGTGCAAATTTCGTTATTCAAAAACATTAGATTTTTCTTTGTTACCATAGGTAGCAAATAAAACACCTCACGTTCCTGTTAGTTTAATGCAATACATCGTGCCTCGAAAGCCCGTGATTCTAAATTCTTATTACTATTTTTCTCTACAATTTGTGGTACAAAATATTTCGGAATTATTGTCTCAGGAAATAGAATTAACAAGAAATTTATCAATGCTACCTGGTTCCATCAGCGTGATAAGGTCTGCTGCTAACCCCAGTGATTAGTGATTAGTGTAACGTGTGCCAAGTTCCATCAACACCCTCACAGTCAAGGGTGAAGTGCTTCGTTAGTGCAGGACATCGTTGAATCCCACCCTTCCGTTGCAAGGAAGCGTTCCCGAAGGACTTTCTGTAAGTTGAACTATTTCCTACTTGTTTTTACTTTAAATACCTGTCCGTTGCTTTGACATACCTTTGGCGTTCTGAGACCTTTTACTATAGACTTACCTGCTATTAAGAAAAAAAAAGAAAGAAGAAAAAAAAATAACAATCAATACTACTGAATTACTCATACCAATTGTGTTTTATCTATTTATCTTTTGTCAACATTTTATCTGATTTATGTTTAATTGGTGTGTGAGGAAACGTTTCTGCTATTCCCCAATATTACCTCACTTTGTACTAAACATTTTTCTGTATTGCTTTTAACGTTGTTATATTATATAGTTTATCTAAACAGTTTCTTTTTTTTACATTCTACAAAGTACTGAATAATTTAGACTTTTCATTAATGCTATACTTATTCTTTTTTTTCAGGTTTGCTTAACTATTTTTCTTGCAGGTATTGTTACTAACTCCTTACCGCCGCATACATCATAGGTCAGTCTGCTTTCTACAACCCCCCCCCCTACTCTCCGATTGAGCCGGGTCATTTCTTTGGCTTTCTTTGTGTTACGTAACATAGATTTTTGGCGCCCTACGTGGCTGCCACGAAAAAAAGCGTAACAGGAATTTTACCCCAAACGAGTAAATATTACTAATACGCAAAACCACTTTAAATACACATTATAAGCACTTTATAACAAATTATATACCGTTCTTTGTATTTTATCACAGTTTATTTAGTGAAAAACAAACTTGGCTCCAACAAACAACATCGCGTTTTTCCACACTCTCTTCAAAGCAAAAGCAAACAGTAAACTTTTGTAATTAATATCTAGAAACCAAACACGAAAACTAACAACCGCTCATCTGTAGAAATAAAATCGTTGTTATACCAACCGCGTATCGACTCTTATCTCGACTGGTATAATAACATAAGGAACATCTAAAACGTGAATGTAACAATCGTATCTAATAATTAATTACAGGCTGTTTATCGTTTCCGATAAGTTGGCATTTATTTATTAATGAGAATCAAGCTTCAATTTATCTATCTTTAATTAATCCACGCGAGTTAAATTGCATACAATATGAAAACTATTCGAAAGTATTTACTTTATACAAACAGCGATCTCAAAGAAACGATTTATTTTTAAGTACGTTAACAGAAAGGAAGCGAAAAATGTTAAACTACAAAAATGCCCGTTACAGGCTGCTTAACCCCCTTCACATACCACTGAATCTCGGTGAAATAGGGCAAATAATTAAAAAAAAATAGAAGGGAATCGAACTGTATATCGGCTGTTGTGAGAACTGCAGGGAACTGTGTAGGCTAGCTCAGAACATAAATAAGCTGAGGTACAAGTGCAACCAGTTTCAAGATGTAAAACCCAATGACGAAATAGTAAGTGCTCTTAAATCTGATGATTATTATAAACAACTACAGGTGTTTGTTGTGAAATATTTTCAACTAATGTTGATTGTGCGAAAGGATAAATTGGAAAACTATTAATTCGACAAAGGTTTAGGTGTTGGTAACTTGGCAGCCAAAGGCTGCTTACCCTTTCAAATACCACTGAATATCGGGGAAATAGGGTATATAACTGTAAAACAATAGAAGGTGACCGAACTGCATCAAACAAGAAAGATCAGCAGCTATGTTCAAAGACAACGAACATAGATATACAAGAAGAAAACTGTTCAAAGCATAGTGTGGAGCACAGCACAGTACATCTATGAAATAGGGGCAATACGAAAATCAGACAGAAAGAGATAGAAGCCTTTTGGAATGTTGTGCTTTAGATGTATGAAGATGGTAGCATGGACAGACAAAGTTAATAACAAATAGGTTGTAGAAATAGTAGAGGAATAAAGATATCTGTGAAAAATGAAAAAATAGGAGAAATAGAAGGACAGGATACGTTCTAAGGCATTTCTGAGGAATAGTAAGGGATATACTATAAACAGAGATAGGAAAAGAAAAGTAGGAGTAGATCGAGATCAGATTTCGCACACAGATAGTAATAGATGCAGACTGCAAATTTCAGGGAAATGTGTAGGTTGGTTCAAACTAGGAAACTATGAGGGTACGCGTCCAACCAGTGCTAGGACTGATGACCTAATGATGATGATGTATTGAGGTCTCATATACCGAAACGAAGATTTATTTACAAAGTTGCATCTTGTATATAAACTTAGGAACTGGTTAAAATAGGGTTAGCGGCCATTTAATCACGCAAATTAATAGCGTTTGTAATATTCATTAAAGGATTCGAAGGTAAAGTTGATATTCAGTTTACAAAAAAAATAAAAAAATCGTAGAAGTGTATAAAATTAAAATTTTTTGTCTTTGCTGGTTACTCATATATAAGGTCTTTGTGCTCTCATACTAAAGGATACAACAGGTGAAAGAAGTTTGAGAAAAGAAATAAAAATGTTTAGCAACACTACTATTATTTCACCATTATTTAAAAAACAAAATAATATTACCTTAAGTAAATTACTTACGATCGTATTTAGGTACTTCAACAAATTACACTTATATATCTTAGTTGTTTCTTGGCACTGATTAAACCTTATGCAAGCTGTAGTTAAATAATAGTGTTAAAGTACAATGTCATTACAATATCGAGTAGGTCGCAAATGCTGTAAACATCATTGAAAAAGTATGCGTGATTCATTATTCATTACGCTAGTTAAAACCTTTATAGCGTATTCTCTATCTTTAGTAAAGTGTTTTGTAAAATAAATAGTTAGTGCAGCTAAAATTGACAAAAAACCTATAAAATATTGTGGGTGAACGTATATATACAAAAATTTTTAAAAATTGAAATATACGCACTAACAACTAGCCATACAATGCACCTACATATTAAAATAGTTGTGAGCTTGTAACTTATAAATTACAACAAGCCTGATAGATAATAGTTCACTGATATTAAATTATCACGGAATATAATCCAAACAATCTGCCCAAGGTGAATAAAATAGAAAACATGTGTTTATATGGTGTTATTATTAAATTATTAAATTATCACGGAATATAATCCAAACAATCTGCCCAAGGTGAATAAAATAGAAAACATGTGTTTATATGGTGTTATTGGATTTTCTATATTTTAATAAATACTTATGCATGGTGCTCAAATTATTCGTGTCAGAGTAGTAGAAAATGTTCCTTCTAGGAGTGGCACCACCTTATGGACGCCACCCATAGACGCCTCAACGCCACCCATAACGCTGCCCAACCGCTCGGTTGAACATCACAGCTGCTTTATAAAAGTTTTCTTCGACTATGCATGATTAACAACATCGTCATTATTAGGTCTTCATTCCTGGAACTAGTTAGATGCGTACTCTAATTGTTTCCTATTCTGAACTAACATACACATTACCTGAAATTTGCGCAATCTGCATCTATCACTATCTGATCTAGGTCTACATCTACCTCATTTTTCCTATCTCTGCTTGTAATATATCTCGTACTATTCCCCAAAAATGCCTTAGAACGTATTGTGCCCTTCTATTTCTCATATTTTTTTCCACAGATATCTTTATTCCTCTACTATTTCTATAACCTATTTGTTATTAACTTTGTCTGTCCATGCTATCATCCTCATACATCTGAAGCACAACATTTCAAAAAGCTCTAACCATTTTTCTGTCTGCTTTTCCTACTGACCGTATTGCATAAGTATACTGTGCTGTGCACCACACATGTTTTCAACAATTTTCTTCTTGTTTCTGTGTTTGTTGTCTTTGATCATAGGCGCTGTTCTCTCTTGATAGATGCAGTTCGGTTTCCTTCTATTATTTTACAACCATATACTCTGTTTCTCCGATATCCAGTGGTTGTGAAGGGGGGTAAGCAGCCTGTGGTTGCCAAGTTCCCCCAACACTTGAACATCTGCCGATTTAATATTGTTTCCAATACATCTTTTCGCACAGTCAACATTAGTTGCAGATATTTCACAAACAACACCTGTAGTTGTTTATAATAATCATCAGATTTATCTGCGCTTATTTTTTCGTCATTAGGTTTTCCGTCTCAAAACTGGTTGGAACTATCCTACACAGTTCCCTGAAATTCCCACACAGCCTATATACAGCTCGGTTACCCTTCTATTGTTTTCTAATTGTATGCCCTGTTTTACCAGATTCAGTGGTATGTGAAGGGGGGGAGGGATCCCGGGTTCGAATCCCGACACAGTCCGCTTGAAAATATTAGGCGAGCAATTTTCACAAAAACATACCCTTGTTCGGATGAGAGGTAAAATGGAGGTCCCGTGTGTGAGTGTTGTCACGCACGTTAAAAATCCCTACCTTGCTTGGAACAGCAAGGGTTTGGCAAAATTCCAAATTTTCCAGGTAAAAAAAATTGCTTCCTGGTCAATGTAGTACCTTCGGGTGTAGCATTAGAAAATCATATGTAAGGTGGTAGGTGGGGGCTCTGAGGCGTAGCTGGTATGTGTGTGACTACTACGTCTAAGGTCTCGGGTTTGAATATCGACACGGTCCGCTTGAAAAATGTTAGGTGAGCATTTTTCACAAAAATACACCCTCGTTCGGATGAGAGACGAAATGGAGGTCCCGTGTGTGAGTGTTGTCACGCACGTTAAAGATCCCTACCTTGCTTGGAACAGCAAGGGTTCGGCAAAATTCATTTGTTAAATGAATAGTTTTCCAGTAAATCAGTTCACACAATTAACATTATTCGAGAATAAATACTTGTAGTTACTTGTAATAATCATCATGTTTAAGTAGTTACTTTTTCGTCATTAGTTTATCCACCTTGGGACTGGTTGGATGCGTACCTCCATTGATTTTTATTCTGAGCTAGCCTACACATTACCCTGAAATTTCTACAGCATACATCGTTCACTATCTGTGTGCAATAGTCTAACATAGGTGTCTACCTCTACTTTTCATTTTTCCTATTTCTGCTTCTAATATATTCCGAACCCTTCCCTCATGCCGTAGTATGTGGCATATCATCCTATCTCTCCTATTTTTTACCGTTTTCCACATATATACTTCTTTCCCTACCGTTTTTAGTACTTCTTGGTTTTTAACTTTGTTTGTCCATGATATCCTCATCATAGGTCTATAGCACCACACTTCAAAGACTTATTGTCCGCTTCTCTTACTGTCCAGGCCTCACAGCCATACAGTGCTGATGCTAATACCGTTATATCATTTGCAAATCTAAGAATATCAATTTTTTGTCTCTGCATAATAATTCCAAGTATCTTCCTGCATTTGACAGTATTTATTGCCTCTTCAATGTACAAGTTAAAAATTAATCAGGTTAGGGCACATCCCTGTCTCACCTCCTTCCTAATGTTTACTTCTCTACGTTCCTGCTCTAATTCTATTACTGCTGTTTGCTCTTTGTATAAGCTATGTACTATTTGTCTATCCCTATAACTCATTCCAATCTTTTTGAGTATTTCGAACTTCTTTTTCCATTTTGCATTGTCGAATCTTAATTTCTAGGTAATCGCTGTTTCTTAACCGTATGTGGCCTGCCACCTGCAGTATCACTATCGTCTGGAATACAATGCGTTGCATCCGTTCTCACAACTTGCTTGTGAACTGTTAATAACCTTTATTTAATTATCTTTGAATTTACATTGTCGCATATACTTAAGTTTCTTTAACAATTTCTAATAATTCCTCATAAATTCTATTTTATTATACATATATAGATTGCGGGATATATAACTCCTCCCAACGTAAATGAAAAATGGTTTTCTTTGCTTAATTTTTTAAAGTTTATGGTTTAAAATTCATTGTCTCTAAGGGTACATCAATTGTTTCTTTATTTACCTTTGTTTCCTTATTTCTAAAATTTTTCTCTTTATTCTTATATCTAAGATACATTTTGTAAAATACATACATGATTAATAAAATAGTTAAAATGATTAATACAATTGTCCAAACGCTTATATTGTCATAGTGTAATTTCGGCACTTTTAACTCACTTAATGTTTCGTTGAATTTTATTATAGTTGATTGGGTTACAGATATTTGGTTGCTAACAATGATTTTTATGTCGTTTTGGTTTTCGATTAACTGCTGTATGGCGTTGTGATATCGTTCTGCATCTTGGTTATCTAAATTGCCTGTGATAGCTTTTATTATGTTACCTAGTCCGTTAATCAGTCCTCTTTTCGTCTTGCAATTTGTTCTGTGGATATTAATCTATTAAATTTATCTTCTATGTTTCTTAAAATGCTTTCTATTATGTTGTTGTAATTCATCATTTCTGCTGCGTAGTCTTTTCTGAATTTGGCTCTGTCCATTAATTGTTTTAGTCTATAATAATTATCTTTGATTATTTGAAATTCTTGTTTTAGTTCCGCTAAATCGAATAGTCTATTGCATTTTGCATACTGCCCAATTTTATTGGTAGTATACCGGGGTTGTTTTTAATATCTTCAATTAATATGTTGTTGTCCGTTCTACCTGGGCGGAGGTTGACGGTAAGGGTTATGATTGTCCATCTGAAATTACAGGGTGTCTTAAGTTTTTCAAGTGAATGTATTTTATTATCTTGCCGTTGTCTACTACGGCTATGTTTTTGTCCGAGATTCTCTTAATTTTAAACGGGCCTAAATTCCTGGGTGCCGTTTTGTGTCGTTTACTTTGGAAATTTTTTTCGTACACGGTTTGTCCTATTGAAAATTTGTTTGCGTCGGTATTCTTTTTGCGGGTTGTGGTGATACGTTCTTTTTCGTTATTTAATTTAGCTTTTACTTTATCGTACGTTATTTTTAGTTTCTCTTTGTGGTCTTTGGCATATTGCTGATATACTTCTTTGTTATAGTGTATCTCGTAAGGGCTACGGGAATCTGAATGTCCTAATGTTAATTCTAGGGGTGTAAAATTGGTTGATGAGTAGATTGTATTGTTGTACGCGATTAGTGCGTACGACATTAGATTGGTGATGTGTTCCTTCTTGTAAGTTAATCTTAGTAATCTGATTTGTTATAATAGGGTTGAATGTAGTCTTTCAATTAGTCCATTTGATTCAGGGTGGTTTTCGGGTATAAAATGAATTTTTATTTTATGGAGTTCTAACGTGTTTTGTGTCGTCTCACTTTTAAATTCGCTGCCGTTATCTAAGGTTATTGTTTCGGGTGTGCCATAAAATGTAAAGCATTGTAAAAATCCTTGTTCTACGTCAATGCTATTTTTAAAGGTGATGGATATTGCTTGGCTTATTTTGGTGAATGCATCTGCAATGGTTAGAAAGTTTTGTGCTTCTACTACTAGAGTGTCGGCATGTAATTATTGAAAAGGTTTGTCGGGTGTTTTGGTTAGCATTAAGGGTATTTTTGAGGGTGTTCTGTCGTATTTTGCTTTATCGCATAGTTTGCATTGGTTGATAAAGTCTGTGGTTAATTCTTTCATTTGTTTAAAATAATATCGTCTTATAAGTTGCTTTAATGTTTCACTAATTCCACGATATTTGGTTTTGCCTTCGTGTTGGTTTCTAATTACGTCGTTTATTTCTTCAGGGTCGTCTAAAGTTATTAATTTTCTTGTACATCTGATAAGTTTAGGGCCAGAGTTATTAAATAATTTAACGTATAATTCTGAGAATTGTTTATATAAATGTTCGGTGTTGAAGTAAAAGTAAAATCGTTTTTTCTCGAGGGTGTATTCTTTTAGAATTTTAATTATTTGTTCTTCGTTGTCGTCCTTGGTTATTTGAATTTGGTATATTTTTTTATTGTCTGTTTTTATATATTTTACGGGATTGGGGTTGGTTAAAACTTCGGTAATTATAAATTGATTTGGTTTTATATCGATTGCTTCGTAAACCGACGAACATGGAAACTAACGAACAGCACGCGCTGGCATCAACCTCCGTCGAAACAGTCAAGAGTTAAATTGGATTAACGGAGTTCTGGAGGGCAACGACGGAGGTATGGTTTCTACGAACAGAAGCTTAATTCATAGATCACAGTATATGATCCGAACAAATACGATATCGACTGTTAGTATCAAACTTACCCGCTAGTTTGTTAGAGCAATTATCTGCTAAAATCACAACACTATCCGAAAAGTCAGGGGATCAGCCATATACAGATTTGAAAGCACATATACTGCGCATATATGCGATCACGAGAGAGGCAAAACTACCGAAGTAACTGGATGGGATACCGCTCGGCGATCAAAAACCATCACAACTATTGGCAACGATGCGACATCTAGCCGGCACAGACGCCACCGTCGAAATCATCGCAATACTGTGGAAAAACGCATTCTAACTGCATTCGATTCCGACACACTAGACAAACAAGCATCGTTAGCGGATAAAATGATGGACGTCAACAACGAAACATACACCCATGCCGTATCAGAAGATCCAGTTAGCAGAAAGCTGCAAATGCTGAAGGATCAAATAACACAGCTGCAAGACGCAGTGCAGCGTTACATCGTACAAGTCGAGAAAACGGTAAATAACCGCTCTTCACACGAAAGCGAGGTAAACAATACACTCGCGCCAACGTGCTACTACCACTCTCGCTTCAGAGACAAAGCTAAGCGCTGTAGATCACCGTGTTCAAGAAAGATACAGAGTTACAATCTTAGTAGGCACACAATTAGGGGGAGTAGTGTAATGACAATTTACCGACATTAACGTGACGTTTCAAGTTAATTGTATGCCTACTACATGCTATACCGCTTTTTGAATAATAAATACACAAATCGTGCGGGGCAAGCAGTGGTATAAATCAGCGCTCTTTTGCGAGAGTCGGCTTTGCCGACTCGTTCTAAAAGGTCAAAGACTTTTTTACTACTGTGCCCATAGCCAGTGTTAAATAGTTAGTACTTACCGCACTATGCCCATAGCCGGTGCTCCAAACGTACAGGCGTCGTGCCCATAGCTGACGTCTACTCTTTTTTGTCGCTATGCCCAAAGCCAGCTATTACCACAGCTGTGCCCATAGCCGACATTCAGCATCGCCCGGTGTCGTGTCCACTGCCGACGCCCATAACCCCTGTGCCCACTGTTAACGCCTTTATACCTTCCTTCGCTTACCTTAGTTTCCTCTAGTCACACAGTACGTCGGTAGACCTAGACTCGCGCAACGGGGCCGGTTGGTTAGCAACGGTTAGGCGACGGTAGTATCATACCGGATACTAGTTAGTGACCACTGTCCACTGCCACGCCGATAACTTAGGACAGAGTCATTACATATAAAATTAGAAAACCATTAATTTATTAATTAAAGTTAAAGGTGCAATTAATAAAAACTTTCCAAATGTTCAATATTTATGTTTTCTTGAAATTGATAATTCTTCATTGTTGATGTCATAGGCCTATTCCAATTCCTCAAACTTGAAGTTGATGGTTTATCTGTCTTATTGTTACGAGCTACTATTAGGCAACCCGTCAATCACACAAGCGCCGTAGAATACAGAAGCCTCAAACTTTCTAGCATATACCGGAGTATGAATCATCTATTTAATTTAGGATATATATAAGACCGTTGATGAGGTACAGAGTTAGTCTATATCAAAATGTTGAATATAAATTATATCGTGTAAAGCTAATTAGTTACGCTTTTGGAAGTCCAAGAGTAAATATAAATTTGTGTTATGTGAAAGAGTATATTGTACCGCCAGCTTGTAGAATACATAAATAGAAAAAAGTGTAATAAATAAATTATAGTAGTGTTAGTGTTGTTAATAGACCTATATTTAAGAATTTAAGACGATATTAGTGCCTGTAAATAGCATTAGTGTGATAGTGCTTCATTGTTAATTGAACTGAAAACATCTATAAATAAGACATATACTATTAATTAGACGTGTAAACAGTGAATAATAAAGATTTGTTATTACTTGTTTTAAATGGATGAAGCGCGTTAATATTTACTAATATCTATATTATTATTAATAGTTAGAGTTCTCAACATTGAATACTGGCTCTATAAAGTAGAACTCTTAAATTTTTAGCTTGTTTATCAATAATATTGTGTCTAAAATGTGGTTACTTATAATTCAAATGGAGTGAATAAAATGAACGTTTTTGGAGTAGTAATAGAAAAATAAAATTTTAATACTTCTACTCTGTTAATATTTGTTATTATGTGCTTACCTAAAACATTTAATCGATTTTAAAATTTCCAGTAATACACATTTACTAGCTCACTTGTAGTTAAAGGTACCTTGGCTTCTATATATATTTAGTAATTAAAAATTTAATACTTGAAATATGAAAATTGGACCACAATTCAGCATTCATGCATAATTTCTTGCAATGAAGGACTTGTGTATGCTAGTTTTTAACTATTAAAGAACCAGTAGACCTTGCTTCGTGGTCTTTTGGTTGTAAAAACATAAAAATGGTTGAAATAAATTTAAGTACATAAGGTATATACGAAACCTGTTTATATATTATCAAATACTAATAATATTTAGATCTAGAATAGGTTAAGTTTATTACTTTCAAATGCTCGTGATATAAAATGGTGTCAATTCTTAAACGTTTAAAAATATATAATTGAAGAAACATTTACTTCATCATCAAGTTCATATCATTACAAACGCTGCGGTTCAAATTTAGGAACAGAAGCAAAGAAAACGACTTTTTCCTTTAATATATATATATATATATATATATATATATATATATATTATTAATACAGAAGAATAATCCACATTTGGAATGCAAATGAATGCTTGATATATATTAATAGTTATTAAGATGAAATGAAAACCCAACTTTGTATTTAAAGTTGAATTACCATTTCAAATCGAACTAGTAATTGAAAACCACTAAAAGAACGGCTACAGCAGGATTTGAACCTGCAACCTCTGAGCCAAAACTTGATGAGAGCGATTCATTCAAGTTTAATTCGTTAATTCGCATCACCAAGCAATATGTAAGAGTTTCAATCTACGAGATCGACAATGTAAAATTCATAAATTAGCGATTCATTTTAAGACGTCGAACATGTTACTTTGAGTAAAGTATGCGGCATGCATACAGTCTCTGACGTTTAAAATGTAACTTTGAATAAAGAACTAATTCTTAGAATGTAGGTCTGCATTATGGAACATAACTATTTCTTTAAACATTTTGAGAATTGAACGTTCTTCGATACAAGGGCTACTCTAAAGTTAATTAGTTGAAAAATAGAAGATGCACTTTGAAAATTAAGATTTTAAATGGAGATTTAAAATTATATGAACAAACTGGTAAATTGGGATTTAACATCAATATAAAATGGAATCAAGAGGTATTTCGTTAATTACGAGTTGGATAAGCGCTATTTTTCGCAAGTATAAAACTTAGGTTCTCTGTTTGTTAATTATAGAAATAATTGAATATTTTGTAATTTAAATTTAGAATAAGTTCTCATTTTATTATTTGTGAAGGGGATAATTCGAATTCGAGGTATTTTGACCTTTACTAAATATAAAAAAATAAAGTCCAAAATTGCCACATCGACATTTGCTTTATGAACATCTTATATGTAACAAATATATATGTATATATATATATATATATATTTATATATATATATATATATATATATATATATATATATATACATATACATATTGACGTGATAAAGTGGTCACAAGAAGTCATGAAATCCAAATTCTATATATAAAACCCATCCAAATAGAAGGAAATGAAAAAAATTGAAATTTTCGAAAATTCATTGTTTCACCTTGTATAAAAATAAGGGTGTGGCATGTAAAAAGCCATTGAATTCATTCGCTATAATAAAAAGCATGTTTTTTCGTGTATGTAATTAAAACCTTCTTAGTACAAACGAGTTTCATTCGAAGATATAAAATAAAAAGTCATTTAAATTCATCCGCATTTCAAACAAACGATATTTTCGTGTATAGATAACATTTAACTTCATTGTAAGAGTTATAAACACAAAAGTGTTTATTGAATTTACAATAATTGAGATGTAATAAAAGTTTAATCAATTAGGTAATTCTTCTGTGCGTAGAGATATATCATTTAAAAATATTAAAACGAATATAAAACTTTAAACCTTGTGCAAATTAATAGTTGAGAGATACCGTGAAAACGAGTTTGCATTATTAAGAGATAAAATACAAAACTATTGCATTTATCAATCAAGCCCTCATTAATTAAAATACTAAATAAATTTTCTGTGCGTAAAATGTGCGTTAGAATACATTTTATGTATCGTAAACCAATATTTTGTTACAATCATTAAACTGCAAATCTTTTCGCATTTGCAAAACCGTTAATAAAACAATTTAAGCTTTAAATAATTATATAATTACACTCAAATCTGTACTTTATTAGTATACAAATCAAGCATAAAGAAAGCAAACGCGTACTGAAATTAGTTTGCCGTGTGTGAATAGTAACAAAAATAAAATATTCATTTCAAAATAGCACTTTAAAAGTTTTAAATGAAGCTAAATTCTAAAACTTTTGTGATTATTAAAGAAAAAAAAAAGTCATTTGTAGGAAGAAATGTCATATACTTTAATTAATGAATAAACGCAGGTTTATGGAACTCCCGTGGATATTAAAAAGCAATAAAAATTTATTTATTGGCTTTCGTGTAACAATGGGACTAAGCGAGACGCGACCAGTTACTTCGTACGTTAGACAAGGGTAAACGAGACGCTTCAGTAAAAACATAAATCATTTCGGCCGCATAAAATTGACACTAATTGCATCGTCAAAGCGCGAAAGCAGTGTAAATTCTTGTTAATATTACTTCACGTATGTGACTAATTTTCTAGGTGTATACGGAGAAATCTCGAACGGTGACGTATAGAGATAATTTTTATATATAAGCCGTGACTTTATCAGAGGTATTCATTCAAGATTCATTAATTTGCGACTTGTCATTCGTCATGTAAGATTTAAAACGGAATTGTATACTGTAAATTAGTTAACGACATGAAATTTATACGTTTTAGAAAGTTCAGAGATATAAGTTATCGAATGCAATTATTTGATGAAATATCATGTGTTTTGTAAAAATACAGTGAAGATTGATTGTTTTTCGATACAAGAGCTATTCTAAAGTTAATTAATGATAAATAGAGGATGTACTTTGAAAATTCATATTCTAAATGAAGATTTCAAAAAATATTGGTAATCTTGTACACTGAGATTTGAATGTCAATGTAAAATGGAATAAGGAGGTATTTAATATTATTAGTTACGTTGAAGATGAGATAATAAGCACTCTTTGACAATTGCCATAAGTATAAAATTTTGGATTTCTTTGTTTGTTAATTGTTAAGGATATTTGAGTAAGTTGATTTTCTAATATAATAAATTCTTATTTTATATTTTTATAAGGATAATTTACAGCAAACTTTGAGTCGATGCTCGAGATATTTTGACCTTTACTAAATAGATTATGTGTCAAAGATTATTGGTCAATCATCCCTATTAGCGTGGAAATAAAGTATGGGTAGATTATTCACGTATTTGTGGATAAGTGAGTTAATATTAAGTAAAAATTTTATTTATTTTCTGTATAAAGTAGAACTGTGAAGAATTTTATAAACTGTTTTGTATGAAAGAAAAATGTTTTTTCTGAAGATTGCTGAAGATTGCTGTTTTATTTCATTTTGTAAATTTCATAACTTCCGTTGAGCTAGCCAGGCAAAGAATAGAAAAGAAAGGCAAGATAATAATTTCAAATTTACCATTTTTGTACCCGTGTCACAGTATACTTTTAACAGCGACTTCAAAGACAAGTAAGAAATGACTCTGTAGAGCAAGTGATTGTGAGATTGGATATCAGCAATCGCGCGATATCGTAAACCAGCGTGAATTGACTCTGCTGCAACTAGGCAGGACTGCAGCTTTTCCGGGACTAAACGTTACCTTTTGTCCCCTCAAAGAACTCTGACGTTCTACTCTCCTATTCGCAGAACATTCGTCCTTCTTGGTGGTTTCTATTTACTATTTTCTTTTAACTCCTTTGACTCGTTGTTCCTTGCCAATATCCGAATAGGGACGGCCTATTGAAGTAGGGTGGAATGGTAGAACTGTGTAGATCCTTCCCCTATTCGGAGTAAAAAAATACATTAAGGGGTATTGAGAGTAGAGAAAAACGGGTGTTCCAGTTAATCGCTGCTTACGATAGGCACGGGAATCCTTGGGACAAATCTACCGTAGCCCTAGACGTACAATAACCACTTACTGACTACAATAAGATTTGTTTAAAGTATGGAATAGTTAAAGTTTTAAAAAGATATAACCAACAAAAATCAATACTAAAGCTATTGAAACTTTTCAAACATTTTAACCTATACTTGTAGACAAGCAACTTCGGTGCTGAAGATTCTATAAAAAAATTTTTGTTCCATTTATGTTGTTCAGAATATTTTGATTTGACTCTTTATAAATCTGCACCCTGGTATCTGCATAATACAGCAGACACTTGATGCCATATTGTTGTGACACTCAAAATGAGGTAGACTAAATACTTTGATTCTACACCTTTTTTTGAACTTTTCTAAAATTGATTACGCTTTTTTCAGAAGCTGCAGAATGGATTAACGATGCTGTTTTAGACAATGAACATTTACATAACAGACAGAAAAGGGAAGTGTTTTCTAAGGAGGAAAGAAGAATAGCAGGTGTAAGTATAATTTTGAAGAGAATGGGAAATTATTTTATATAATTCATGTATCCGATCGAAGGACCAAAATTTCAACACACACGCTTTTCTACGATCGTCTGTCTTTTGCAACACGTACGTTTTTTTTTTGTTATATAAATAGATTCTTATGGGCTATCAAACTTTTCAGGATTTTACAAAGATTGCAAAAAATATAATGGGTTTATGGCCTACATATTCTCTAACACCAGTTACACTAAACTAAAACATAAAAAAGAATTGTTCAGAATGATCTAGAAACATGGAGTATTAAAAAAAACTTTGTATTAATTAACAATACGCAAAAATTGTTTAGGATGCCATTTTTAAATTTACAAAAGTGTAATAGTTCTGTACGTGCTAAATCATTTTAAAGTGAATTATTCACTTTGTACCGTTTCTCGCAATAATTATGCATACATTGGTTTATAGGAAAATATTTAACATGTTACGTTTTTTTGAGGCAGCCACGTTGGGCGCCAAATTTATGTTACGGTAATCGTGGCAGCCACGTTGGGCGCCAAATTTATGTCACGTTAATCGTGGCCGTGCGTAACACAAAGATATTACGGAATGACCGGGCTCAATCGGAGATTAGGGGGGGTTGTAGAAAGCAGACTGACAGATAATATATGCGGCGGTAAGGAGTTAGTGACCATACCTGCAAGAAAAATAGTTAAGCAAACCTGAAAAAAAAAGAATAAGCATAGCAGCAATGAAAAGTCTAAATTATTCAGTACTTTGTAGAATGTAAAAAAAAAGAAACTGTTTAGATAATCTATATAATATAACAACGGTAAAAGCAATCCAGAAAAATGTTTAGTACAAAGTGAGGTAATATTGGGGAGTAGCAGAAACGTTTCCTCACACACCAATTAAACATAAATCAGATAAAATGTTGACAAAAGATAAATAGATAAGACACAACTGGTATGAGTAATTCAGTAGTATTGATTTTTCTTTCTTTCTTTTTTTCTCTCTATGTTTTAAAATAGCATGCAAGTCTATTGTAAAAGGTATCAGAACGACAAAGATATGGTAAAGCAACGGATACATATTTAAAGTAATAACCAGTAGGAAATAGTTCAACTTACAAAAGTCCTTCAGCAACGCTTCCTTGTAACTGAAGTGTGGGATTCAACGATGTCCTGCACTAACGAAGCACTTCACCCTTGACTGTGAGGGTGTTGATGGAACTTATCACACGTCACACTAATCACACCTACGCATTTCACTGGGGTTAGCAGCAGACACCATCACGCGACGGAACTATGTAGCATTGATAAATTTCTTGTTAATTCTATTTCCTGAGACAATAATTTCGAAATATTTCGTAGCACTAGTTTAATTTCAACTGGGATCAAATGTATATTATTTTCATAAACCTCCAAAAAGCAGTGAGAAACTTCAACCAATACCTTTGTAAACCGGTAATCTGTTGTATTTCGCAAATAACGAAATTCGCGCAAGCAATGATCTATTTTAGATTCTTTGGTGTTAGAAAAATTCAGAAACTACAGTATCCACTGTATTTAAATAATCCAAAGTATGCACTAATCTGATAAAACAAAGGGACACTAGACTAGATCGCACACACATTAATCCTGAAGAAAGAATCGGTCAGTTTAGCAAGTTCTACGACTATTATTTCACAAGACAAACAACTAAAACCACAAATTAGTAAAGTACGCGTATCACTAAAGTAAGTCCGTCAAATGTTCTTTAAAGCATTTGTCTCACAAGAAAAACAACTAAAAACAATTAGTAAGCACGCGTAAGCAATAAAACCGTCCGTCAAATGTTCCGTAAAACACACGTGCCTCGAGTTTAACAAGCTTTACCGCTTTTATTTCCAACAGAAAATCAACTCAAAACATGCCGTGGTTGTTCATGAACAATACGAAAATTAATCCCGCATTAATTCTCACTATTGTCAAAAGCAGAAAGAAGCAGTATTTTCCACGTACTTAATATATCGGAACAAAGAACAAAACTGCAACTCCAATCTGTTTATATAAACTCGTTGCTATTACAACTTCTTATCGACTATTATCTCCTTCGCTAATAACATAAGGAACATCCACAACGTGAATGCCGCAATCATATATAATAATTAATTACAGCGGTTTATCATTTCCGATAAGTTGGAAAGTAATTTACGAATAATCCAATTTACACTTCATTCCTTTGCAATTTATTTATTAATGAAAATCAATCTTCAAATTATCTACTTTTAAAGTAATACCCACGAGTTAAATTGCATACAAATCTGAATTATTCTGAAGTATTTCCTTTACACAAACAGCGATCCCAAAGAAACGATGTATTTTTAAGTACGGTAACAGAAAGGGAGCGTAAAAATGTTAAGCTATGAAAAATGCCCGTTACAAAAAATTCTAGCTAGTTTATGAAATGTAGTATAAGAAAATATACAAACAATTTACAATTTATTAATAGGGCTATTGCATGATATTATTAAAATATAAAACCGAAATAAATAGGAAAGTACGTAGTACATTTTTCTTTTACAACCAGCAATTAAATCCGGGACTTTACTATAAACACACCAAATTTGACAAACATTAACACGTCATCCTACCTGCGCGGAATCGAAAATATTCTCATACATTGAAAAGTTTTCGAAAACCTTATAAATTACTCAACCAGACAGAACCTCGTAGAATAAAATAATTTAAATGCGTAGAGATAAAAACGCAGGTGTAGTAGTATACAAACCGTGTAAAAATACAATTATATATATTTTCCTATGTACCGAAAAGTCGTTGACATAACCACAAGGTAAGTGCAAGGCGCACGAACGCTGTGAATTAGAACGTCACGTAAACTCCAAACATTTTAACTTATATATATATATATTGCTGTGATATTCTCTTATATTTAGCCCCACGACTTGTGGTATGTCATAAAATGCTGTGTTATTTTTCGCCCTACGATTTTGGGCGACATAAAATGCTGTGATAATTTATTTAGGGTCAACGAGCCTCTACGATGGCTTTATTTCTTTTTAGCCCCACAGTTGGAAGACAATAGAATGCTGTGTTAAACCCTTTTTATCAATCAAGCACTTGTAAAATGTTAAGTTATAGATCTCTTTGCTTCAACTAGCAGATTCAATTAAAGAAAGCAATTCCACAATACACAATATAATGATTAAATATTTACAACCTTTTTAAAATCTTCCCCTTTTTCAGAATATTTACATATGCCAGATTTAAGAAATTGAAGCCAGCAAAACGAGCCTGTTGTTATATTTAGAGACCTTTTGAAACTTTTCAAGATGCTTATTGCCTTTCATAAATTTATCAAAAAAACCCCGGTTTTGTTGCCTCTTACATTATTGAATTAAACAGTTTGCATAAATAAATTATATCAATATATCTAACCTGGAGTGGTTCAGTAGTTTCTCTGCATCCCCAAGAGTTTTCATATCCAGTCTAAATGTTTAGAGTCGAATTTGGAAGTCGACATCAAAACCAAAATACTATCCAAATCGTTATTAAAAATCCCATAAGTTAATCCAATTGAAAGTTTTCCATCTCCGTAATTAACAAAACAGTAATAGAACATTTACCATGTCAGTGATGATCAAAATTAATTTAACAGGAGGTAATCTCCGGAGTCGTCTCCAGAGCCCTGTTTTATTTATTTTAGAAATTGTATGATTTTACTAAATCTGGTTTATTTACGTCTATAATAGATCGGCTTACTTACACAATTTTTACACTTTTATAAAATGATTTTCACTTTACTTTTGTTTAACTGGTTACGTGAATAATTTAGCACTTTTGAGTATCGTGACAGCCCAGTTTAAAATGTATACTAACTTGTTGCTCAATTGTTATCGTATTTATAGGCCTTGTCCTTTTGTTTGCTATTTGTTGTTTTCACGTGTTGGGCGACACTATTTGTCTTATCTCTTGTGTACTCCGGAAATTTTACCAATTGTATAGTTGGAAGTACGCTTAAATTGTCACGTATTCATTTATATAACATTACATTTAATTTAAAAATCCCAGGAATTTTCATTCATTAAATCACGTATCATTGTTATTTGCTTATTCTAATCTAAACAGAAATAAATTTGGTGTTTGTTTATTTTCTAGTTAAATTAGATTTTTGAACACATGTAATACTTTATGTCACGTACAATTTATTCAATTAATGCATAATTTTTGCCTGCGTATATGATGATATATTTAACGCACTTGTTGAATATTTATCTAGCCAATTCATATAGGTTTTCCGTTGATTTAATTTTGAAGTATTTCGTTACATTTTTAAATCATATCTTTGCTCGTAACTACTCTTGGATATGCGTTTAATCTCTTGCACTGTTATATACAGTGTGCGCTCAACTAACAATATGTATAGTGACCTATTTACCTTATAAAATCTGTAATTATGTGCTTTTGTTATTTGAAAGTTTCTTTTGTTTATTCTACGACCTCTATGACCTACCCCTAAATTAACCTTATAATTATAGCAATATATATATATATATATATATATATATATATATATATTGTTGTCGCTTGTAACTGTAAATAATAAACCCCTATGTTGAGTGTCAATAATAGTACTGTGTTCTGTAGCTGATGCGGTCTCAACGATGGAATACAATAAAAGTGCTGTGAATTATTGTCTGAAGATGCCTGAATTACCTTGCTAGTTAAGTTTAAATGAAACGACGAGAATCCAACGTCAACCTTATAATGATACTCATTAACAAATAATCCTTTAAATAATACTTGCTACATCCACATATGTCTTTCTTTAACACATATTTTTCAAAAAATATTACTTACATACAAGCATTAAATCTATAAATAAAGTTCATCATTGTCGGAACATTTTAAGTCTAAAAAGAATAGTACAATTTTTTTTAAAAAATGAGCATGAATAATTTTAATAATCGTTCTTACCTCGTGGTCAAACGTAGCTGATCAGATACATATAATTGTCAAATTTAATGGAAATGCTCATCATCATTAGATCTTCAGTCCTAGAACTGGTTAGACGTGTACCATCATTGTTTCCTATTCTGAGCTAACCTACAGATTTTTCTCTGAAATTTGCACAGTTTGCATTTATAACTATCTCATCTAGGTCTACATCTACCTCTTTTTTCCTATCTCTGCTTGTAATATATCCCATACTATTCCCCAAAATGCCTTAGAACGTATTCCGCCCTTCTATTTCTCTTTTTCCCCAGATATCCTTGTTCCCCTACTATTTCTATCTCAAAAAAATTAAATTATCCACCTACAGCAGAGAGTAATCTACGTGCCAAATTCTTATGTAATTTAATCAACTTAAGTACATAAAATAAACACAAATGTCTTTTAAAAGATTTACCGCTAATTATGCCGATTGTTCTTTTTCTCAACGTATGTCTTAAGATTGTCTTCTCTATGTCCAAAACGTGGAATTAAACTTCATACTTCTTTCTCAAAATCCATATCAGTGGCGTTCAATTACATTTAAAATTAATCCACCATTAAACATGCATTTGAAAATCCATATCATATTCTTTTATTTAAATTAAATTTTATTCTGCAGTAATATATTACCATTCTTCAGTTAAATTAATTTGATTATTTACTTTAATTCTTAGTTGTTCGTACTCAAATTTATATCAAAATTTAACGTCAATTGTTAAAATACAGTTTTATTAATAGGTATTTTTTAACGTGTAGTAAAACACTAACATGAACTGAACTTTAAACAATGAAATTAACCATTCACAATTGACAGTTTATAATTCACGATTGACTAAAGACAACTGACCTGGTTCGGATTTTTCAACCGATTTATATAGTATAAATTGTCCTACGTTATGAAATCAGGAAAAGTTCGATAAATTTCTGGTTGATTTAATTCATATGGTTGATAAAATTTTCTCAGAAATAGCGTTAATTAATTCATAAATTGCTGTCACCCTTGATTTATTACGTAGTAGAATATCTTAATATAATCCCTAATTGGTGTAATTTATAAATGAATGTTAAAATGCTTACATGCGATTGTGATTAATAGCTTGTAATTGCGCATTGTACAATTGTTATTATGATTTATGGGCTGTTAAACGCCTTATTGCACATTATAAGCTCCCTAATTGGAATATCCATTTTAGTAATAACTAGAATGGACTTTTTTCTAGTAATAACTAAAATGGATATTCTAATTAGGAAAACTATAATGTGCAATAAGGCGTTTAACAACCGATAAATCAAAATAACAATTGTACAACCCGCAATTACAAGCTACTAATCAAAATCCGATAATTAGAATAAATATGTTCTAATTATCGGTCACCCGCTTATTTGATTTATGAGTTTCTTGGTTGCTTTCTATTTGCTAATGAATCTAGAAATTCGAAAATTTAGGAAATTGAAGTAGTTTTTCGATTAAAATATCCGATTTTTGTTTAGCATTAAAAATGCTTTTAATCTTGTCATAAAAAAGTGGATTTTCTTATAAAATCAACTAAATAAATTTTAAGGAGTACTTTGAGTAAAACGCATTTTAAAATTTTTATTTAGAACTTTTTAGTGGAGACTTTTAGAAACACGGGTCTTCAACTTACATAATATGGTCTACTCTATTTAGAAAGCGTTTTAAATTATATTTAGTAACATGGATTTTTAGCTTACGTACTATACTATTTAGAGATACTATTATACAAAGATTAATGTATCACGATTCTTGCATTTGGAATAATATACAGAGTGTTTCCAATTACTGAATATGAGTAATTAGAATATTAGATAGATTTCGTTATTTTTCTTGGGTTTTGTAGTGTTGTATGTACAGGTTATGGTGCTCAGTGACTTTTATATGAATCCTTATTACATCAATATATATATATGTGTGTATATATTGCTATGATAAAAAAGTAGTGTAAGGGTAGATTAAGTCATAGGGGTCGTAGAATAGATATGAATAATTTTAACTTTAAGAAAATCAAATAATTCCGTCTATTATAGGAGTAAATAGACTATTTTAGAAAAAGTTAATTGCGAGCACACTGTATATATAGTATATTTGATTTAATGCATAAGAAAAAAGCTTATTTGCAATAAACCGATACCATGTATCTAAAATAATAATATGTACATCGTATAATGTGTTTCAAGTATAATTTACGGGTGAAGATAAGAAATAAGCACCAGATGGTTAATTGTACGATAAGTTTTGGACTTTTAAACAACAAATATAAAATACGTGATAGAATAAAAGCAATATTTGGAAATTCTAAGAAGATGCTATGATATATTGAATGTAGACGTAAGGAATAGAACGAAAGTACAACAATTAAAACGAGGGAGTTTGAGAATTACCAAGGTACTACAAAGATAGGCGGAGATTATCAATTAACACGCGACGCGCACCAATTAAAGCATTGATAGGTGGGCTTATAGATACAATGGAGAATGAATAAACATTTAGTTCATCTATAACAAAGCGCGAATTACGTCAGTCTACAGTAGAAATTTACGTGGCTGTATTTATTAGCGAAAAGTTTATAATTTAGTATAAGTAAAAATTTGAAAGTGCCAAATGTGTGCAACGAATGGTAGCAAATCTACACATAGACGTAAGTTAAACTATTAAATAAAATTTATTCTAATATTTTACAATTCAAGGCTCTAAATTAATATCTTGATACTGATCTAAATCAATATTTAATAACTTGATACTGATCGAAGTCAATATCGTCCCACATCCAAATTAAATATCTGAATATATTTCTAAAATTACCTCTAAAAGGAAAATATAAAAATACGTCTGAAAATACGACCAATTAAACAAAAGTAAGGACACTCATGGAATCCAAGGGAAACTATAAGCAATAAGTAGAACGAGTGTAGCAAGGGATGCTGAACATAAATACTCTGAGGCAATTCCAGTGACAAGGAGAGAAAAACGCTGGTTAGCGATCTTAAATATTTGATTAGTTAAAGACTGTTTCAATTTTAATATTTGGTATATATTGTATGTCTGTAAGAGTCAAAAAAAAGTAATTTGAGAATTTGAAAACAGGGAAAGCATCTTAGAACGTTTGAAGGTACTTAAAAGTAATTGAAAAGATATTTTTGCTGGCTTTCAGGAAATCATAAATTTGGTACATGTTAATGTTCTATTCAGGGGCTAAATTTTAAATTTACATAAAATTGTACATATTATTATCAATCATTCTATTGTGTAATCTTTGGATTGCTTCATTTAAATTTATTTTCAACAGTAGAAAAAGAAAGCGTTAAACAATCTTTATCATCGTACAATAGGAATATCATATCAAATAAAAATAACACCCAACGTAAAGCGATTTCATATCAATTATAATGAAACCCACAGTAGGGGAATTTCACTGCAATTAAAATTGCGCACAAACGTGGGGCATAATAAGGGATATCACAGCAATATACATGTAAAATATAGGAAGTTTTTCGAACGGTCGGTAATAGTATCTATAAATGTGTTAGTTTCTTGGGATGCATTTGTTCCTAAAATATGAACTATAGTGTCAAATTGCACAAAGCAAGTTGATAAGTTCTAAAGTATTACTTAATAAAATGAAATAACTTATTTCTTTATACAAAGCCTAAAGAGATCATTTTGAATCTAGCTAGTAATTGAAATATGGAAAATATAAGGTCCAGACAGGATTCGAATCTGTATCCTTGGATTTCGCGAGACCGATGCGTTTTCCAATTACTCCACCAGGACTGGAGATAACAATTGGGAAATTCTACAAATCTAACGTTCAATTATGTTTTGCATTTTTGTCAATCTGACAGTCCCAAGTTTTTAACTTATGTCGAATACAGACAGGAAATGGCGCTCAATATTACGACCGTAAGCCAACTATTAAATATACATATTAGGTAATTGCACAAGGCAAATTGATAAGTATCAAGGTATTAGTCTGCTATATTTTGCGGTAATCTAATTATTTTCAATTATATATCCTCCATTTTGAAACCATTGTAAATACTTTAAATAATCTACTCCGTTGTGAGTATTAAAAACAGGTTTTAATAAAATTATCTCTTAAACCATACTTAAGTAAATTTCACTACCAAAACGGTAGTATTTTTACCAAGTGACCTATTATCAGCAGGTCTTTTATCTTGTGACGTTTGGATCAGGACTGAACAGCGTTCTCCCCTTTCATTGGTTTATATAAGAGTGAGTCCTTCGATGTAAGCATCTAGAAATTTCGCGGTAACTCTAGTACTTGTTTCCATGTTTTAAATGGCTTGGGAAAAAAGAGGTAGTAGAGGTAGACCTAGATCAGACTATTGCACGCAGATAGTGAAAGATGCAGACTGTGCAAATTTCAGGGAAATGTGTAGGTTAGTTCAGAATAGAAAACAACAAGGGTACGGGTCTAACCAGTTCCAGGACTGAAGACCTAATGATGATCAACCAAAATTTGTATGTAATTTAATCTGTCTAAATAGATAGAGCAAAAAAAAGTTTTTTAAGAGATTTAAAATAATGCTATACTTGCCTTCACCATTAGATTATGCTAGTGGTTATAAACTTGTCCATGCCCAAATCGTGTAATTAATTACACCTGCACCTCCATATACATGTCGTTTCATTCTTTTAAAAGTAATTTACCAATAAATACCTTTGAAAAATTCATATACCATTCTTCCACTTGCAGGATTTTATCACTATTCATTCTTTAAACTAATTCCAGTATTTACTTTGCATCAAGAAAACTAATGCCGCGCTAAGCACAGTTGGAGGTTATGTTACATGGCAAAGTGGCCGTGTATCATTTTTAGGTTTAGATATAATTTGTAAGTTAATTACCGCGTATTTTTAATTTAATAACGCTAACTTCCGTGATCGCTGATAGTCGCGTCTGCGCAGAAGGAATGCAGGTGTGCGCGAGTGGAAAAGCGGGCATTAAGTTACGAAACATGGACCAAGCAACTAGTAGTGGTGTTTAGTTAAGTTTTTTTGAAGACACAGGTATGTATGTTTCCTGTACCTTGCCTTTATCGTACCCGGTACCTATTTCCTTTAACCCCTTACGAGCGGAACAGAAGTTACGGGACGGATAGCAAATTTGATATTCAACATGGCGTAACCAAACCCAACAACCACGTGTTGACCTTAATGAAGTTTCGAGATACACCTCACGTAAGTAATTTGTTTTTTACCCAGAATGTGCATGTAAATTTGACTTAGACAGCGATTGCATCACCCGGTAGAACGTGATCTGTAGAGGTTATAACAATGGCGTTAGAGCCATGCCTAAAGTGTGAAAAGCGCGCATAAATATACCGCATAAATATAACAATGGCGCTCACGTTGGGCGCCATTGTTACATTTACGCGGATTATTTAGCGGCGCTATTTTTACGTTAGGCGTGGCTCTAACGCCATTGTTATAACCTCTACAGTTTTACCGGATGATGCAATGACTGTCTAAGCCAAACTTGCATTCACAATTTAGATAAAATCAAATTACTTATGTGAGTTGTATCTCGGAACTTCATCTCAGGATCCAGCAGGTGGTTGGATTTAGAAACGCCATGTTGAACATCAAATTTGCTATCCGTCACTAAGTTCCCATTGCACTCGTAGGGGGTTGAAGAAGATAAGTAGCGGGTACGATATAGGCAAGGTACAGGAAACATACAAACCTGTTTCCCAAAAAAACTTAACTGCACTCCGACACTAGTTGTTTAGTCCATGTCTCGTGGCTTAATGCCTGCTTTTCCACTCGCGCACATCCGCATTCCTTCTGTGCAGACGCGACTGTCAGCGATGACGGAAAGTAGCGTATTAATTTAAAAATACGCGGCAATTAACTTACAAATTATATCTAAACCTAAACATGATACATGGCCAGTTTGGCATGTAACAGTTAAGGGAGTCTAAAGAATGAAACGACAATGGGCACCGGCCCATTCACATTTTTCTTGAAACATTTGTATCTGTAAGTACAACTAAACACAGAACACACATAAAATAAAACTATAATAAATAATTTCTGGGAATTTGAATAACAAGCTAAATTAAATTGTATCCTCCACTCCTTCTTAAAGACTAATTTTATTTAATAACAATCACATCGAAGTGTGTTTTTGAAACAAAAGAACTATTCAAGTATATACCCTCTTAAATATTGCCGCATAATTTAGGATAAACTAAGTGAATTTGATCACCTTAATTAATATTAATCTGTATTGGCACAGCAAGCATTGAATACTAATCATATATACATAGCGACAGAATCCTACATAATCTAAATACTTACTTACTGCATTGATGCAGACCGAATTCGACCTGACTAGAGCTACTGAAACATATAAGTACAAAAGAAACCACACATACTTACAATAGAACATTTAAAGATGAAACCTCAAATTATTAGATAAATCTTAGTTTAAAGTGTTGCCTTTAACTTTACTAGAATGTAGGCAAACTGCAGGCCATTTAGGAGTAAAGCAAACAGCTGTCGGTCATCACTATATAGTATTTTTTCCGCAGGCTGTAAAGGGCATGGGTAGCTACAATGCTTACCCATCTCATTCTAACTTGATCTACACATAATACGGTAGCCAGACAAAATATGCTGTAACAATAACGTAAGTTTGAATGGTATAGCGACGCAAACCTTTGATCTAAGAGTCGAAAAATATTGAATACAAATCCGGGGTAACATATTAACAGTTTTATTAAAGAAATCTCGTTCTTTAATTACCTATCAATCATGTAAAAGGAAAAGCACGATCTTCATCATAAGGATTTGCAATTGCCCGATTTATCAGAGATGAACCAACGCGACTAAGCACTAAATATCTAGTAAACTCGTTTAACTAATGTAGTTGTAAAATTGCTTTCCGAAGAAATAATTAGGGAAATCCCATACATAATCGTAATAAAATTGAGTAGATGTTTACCTGCCAAGACAATATGGCTGCTTTACCTAATTACCATTAAACTAGCAACGTTCAGGAAATTCCTAGTTAGTAAAGATCACATGTCTAAATAAGGAACTAAAAAAAATATAGGCAAACGAACTCGTAAATTTAATAAAGTGTAACGTGCATTTTTAATCGTTAAACATTTTACACTACCCAATTCGTAAATACTTTCGAATAGTTCAGATTTGTATGCAATTTAACTCGTGTGTATTAATTTAAAAATAGATTAATTGAAGATTGATTTTCATTCATAAATAAATTGCGAGGAACGAATTTTAAATAGGATTATTCGTAAATTACTTTCCAACTTATTGAAAATTATAAACCGCTTGTAATTAATTATAAATTGCATCGTTCTTGGCTTGCCGTTCGTATAAATTATGTTCCTTATGTTATTATCGAACTCGAGATAAGAAGTCGATAAGAGGTTGGAATAGAACGAGTTGATAGAAACAGATAAACAGTGGTAGTTTGTTCTTCGTTCCTGTATATTAATTACGTTAAAAGTATTGTTTCCTTGTTGCTTTGAAAATGGTGAGAATTAATGCGGAATAGATTAACGTAACACATGAACAAGCACGCCACGATTTTTAGTTGTTTTTCTTGTGAAATAAAGTTGTATATTAACTGTAGTAGTGTAGTTCTGATGACTATTGAAGGAAAGATGCTTTATAGGCAAACGTGTTTTACTCGAACGCACGTGCTTGTTTACGGAAAATTGACTGACGGTTTTTAGTGATACTCGTTGCTTTACTAATTGTTTTTTGTTGATTTTCTGTTGGAAATAAAAGTGATAGAACTTGTTGGACTCGACCGACACGCGTTTTTGTGCGGAGCATTTGACGGACTTGCTTAGCGTTTGCACGTGCTTTATTGATTGTGTTTTTTTAGTTGATTTGTCTTTTTATATTTGAACTGTGCGTGCGATCTAGTTTTCGTGGTCCTTTTTTTTATTAGTTTAATGCATTACATCGTGCCTTGAAAGCCCGTGATTCTAAATTGTTATTACCTTTTTTTTTTACTATTGGTGTTACAAAATATTTCGAAATTGTTGTCTCAGGAAATAGAATTGACAAGAAATTTATCAATGCTACATAGTTCCATCAGCATGATAATGTCTGCTGCTAACACCAGTGAAATACGTAGGTGTGATTAGTGTAAAGTGTAAGAAATTTCATCAACACCCTCACAGTCAAGGGTGAAGTGCTTCGTTAGTGCAGGACATCGTGAATCCCACACTCCAATTGCAAGGAAGCGTTACTGAAGGACTTTTTGTAAGTTGAACTATTTCCTACTTGTTATTACTTTAAATATCTATCCGTTGTTTTGCCATGTCTTCGTCGTTCTGATACCTTTTACAATAGACTTGCCTGCTATTAAGAAAAAAAAAAGAAAGCAAAAAAAATCAATACTACTGAATTACTCATATCAATTGTGTCTTACCTATTTATCTTTTGTTAACATTTTGTCTGATTTATGTTTAATTGGTGTGTGAGGAAACGTTTCTGCTACTCCCCAATATTACCTCACTTTGTGATAAAAATTTTTGTAATGCTTTTATCGTGATTATATTATATAGTTTATCTAAACAGTTTTATTTACATTCTACAAAGTACTGAATAACTTAGACTTTTCATTGCTGCTAGGCTTATTCTTTTTTTTAGGTTTGCTTAACTAATTTTCTTGCAGGTATTGTCACTAACTCCTTACCGCCGCATACATCATATGTCAGTCTGCTTTCTACAACCCCCCCTAATCTCCGATTGAGCCCGGTCATTTCTTTGATCTTCTTTGTGTTACGCACGGCTACGAGCCAACGTAGCATAAATTTGGCGCCCAACGTGGCTGCCACGAATTGACCTAACAAAAGGACGAGCATAGTTGGCAGGTTTGAAATCATAGGAGTATAGCAACCCGTAAATTCAAATGAGTAGAAACTGTAAGTGTTTTTAAAAGAAGAAGGCACTAAATTTTCAAATACGAAATAGAACGTAACCATGTGACCTAGCTTATCATGGGAAGGAGAAAATATAACGATTATCTTCGGTTGCTTTACACTGAGGGAAGAAAGAATCTATAAAAGTATATTTAGACTCGGAAGAGACTCCTGGTCGCTTCTTAGATAAGGCATAGAATTTCTTAGAACTATTCAAACCCGATCCATGCAATCACGCACGTTCTCAGGCATGCACATACGTATCCGGTCCCAAACGAACAGGGGGTATTATAGTTTAAATAGTTAATTAGCATTTAAGTATATGTTTGATATTTTATAAAATTATTGGACAGAAAATGAGGACATATTTAATAAACTATTTATAATTTCACTTTTGTTTGTTAATCTTAAATTACAATAGTACTTTGTTTAATATCATGCTTATACTAAATAATTATAAAATTCGTTATTTATTCATATTAAACTATTATTTTGTTACAGTGTTTGCTTCAGTGCGTTTACAGAAAAATGGAAGCGGTAAGTATGTTGATTTGTTATTGAATCATGTTTCATTAACGTATATAATTAGTTGTGGCGACTAATGTGATTTAGTAATAAATTATTACGGTACTCCAAGGAAACTGTAATTTTGCCGAACATGTCCACTTCCTGTATAACACATAGACTATAATTATATATCCCATTAGCTGCTTTAAACATGCGAAGTGACAATTCTTGTGTAGTATTATACAAAAACCCCGTCAATATCATTCCACATGCCTACCATATAATAAAAGATCTCAACAAATCGCCGAATTTTCTGCAAGTTTGTTGGTCGAATAACTCCCGGCCATCGTAATTTCAAATCACAATTTATGAAACTACTACGCGACAAAATATCTAATTAAATAGAACAAATTACAATTAAATCACAACACAGCGATTAAGTGTTTTACCTAAGCAGGTAGTGGATTTAAATCGTTAAAATCAAACAGGAGAAATACCTACGAATCATCTAACTCCGGTTACGATCTATTTCAATGAAAAAGCAAAGTCAACTTAAAGTAGGTTATCGTAAAAAAAACTGAATTGCAAGAAATTCAAGATTACGGGGTCAGAAACCCAATACAGTCGACCAAAATTAGCATAATGAAATTTTGTTTTTGTTGTAATTGCCATTAGGTCGGAATGTCTAAAAAAATTTTTAACTTATTTTAGTAGCATATAAAGTGCATTGCGTTATTTCGTTTGGCAGCTAGAATGCACTCTATTGCACTAATTTAAGTTTGCAGAAGGTCACAACTTGGTTGGTCGACTCTAATGGATGATCTTATTTGTATTTTATTCGTGACCAAATTAACATTGAAGTGGTTTTAAAATATTTATGACAGTTTTCTTGTGTGTCTGTTTGTGGCTTAACTATTCGTTTTAGACTACAGGTTTATTAACAATTTTTGTTTTTCTTATCGGTCGCCACGTCCGCTTTAAATTAATGACATAAAACTAATGCCACCCTGTATTTTTTTATATAGTTATAATACCTTTATTTCAGATCATGTTTAGGCCATCCGCCATCATGATTGTGCAGTCTAATGCTTAGTACATAAAGTATAAGTATTGTAAATTATGGCAAAATTAAATTAAAAAATGAACTGCAAAGGTAAAATCAAAATAATAAAGAACACAGAAGTAAAATAAGCATACAGGATGTGGCATTATTAAACAACCATTGTGAAGAGCTGTAAAAGAAGATTTTGTTCAAGATTAGGTCTTCATACTTCTTAGGGTTGTAGTTTTCTACTGTTATGGGTGAAACATTTTTAATTTTGACTTTCCCTAAAGAAGCGGGGACACCGTAACAATAAAAGGGGTGCCTCGGCTAACTGTAGTGGTCGGGAGTAGGTTCCTATAGGTACTAATGAAAAGAATATAAAAACAATAGAAAAAGTACAAAACTAATACATAACGTTTTCAACTAACATTCTGCATTACATTATCACTTACCTTGAAAGGTCCTGTCTTCGTCAATATCGAGAGGCGACAAACAGTCGATTGTCGCAAGCTTTGCTGGGTCTTTGTTTACGTGGAAGACAGTTATTCCACATAAAACTCCCTTGCTTTAATTATTCCACATTTGATTGTCACGTTTCTCTGTTCGAATCAACTTCTCCTTCCAGATACAACGGTTGCTGAAATAGTTCAAGTTCCTTTACAAATTAGTATATACACACACGTATTTCCCTAAATAACTAAAATAAAAATCCACCTAAAACTCACCTTCAATTGATATAAAAAAAAACAATTTTATTACACATACACCTATAAACACACTTTCCAACAAATAACCTATCCCTAATCTGGCCAGGAGATGATAAACTAAATCCTAAAAAATCTTAAAGCAAACCCAACCTAATCCAGCAACAAAACTATTTCACATTCCATATTTTCCTGTTTACCTATGTAATTGTTACATTTATAAATCCCAAATGAATGGTGATGTCGTTCTTTAAACAAGAAAACAGTCCACTTCCAACGTTCACCATATCATTGTCCATTCCAAAACATTTTACGTTTAATACTTTTACCTAAACTTTACTAATGACTCCAATTTTAAATTACTACTTAGTTCGGTGAATTAATTACTGCCACTTAATTACCGTCTTACCAAAACAAAATTACAGTTCAATTCCAGAATTTCCAACTACCATCAGGATTGTTCCAAATCATTTAATTAGGGGTCCAAACACAGTAGCTCTCTGATTCCAAAACATGCCTCACAGTTCCAATTTAATGGAGGAATTTCTACAAACTTCTCTTTAAAACAGTTTTACAATATTAAATACGCACTTACGAGACTGAAAATACCCTGCATCTTGCATAGCTAATTCATTTTACATGTCGATCGCCGCTCATTCTCTGAAGATTAGCTAAGATTTTTTTAGAGGTCTGTACCATTTCCCCATCAAGACACTATTACCCCATTCCCCTTAGGTTAATCCCGCCTGCTGGGGGATCTAGCGTTACTATCTTCCCTAATTTTTAAGTTACAGCATTTAATACGTTTTTAGATGACCGGTTGCTATAAGACTGTTGCTAACTTAATCTCAATTCGTTTTTATTCTTTTTAATTTCCCTACCGTTTCATCTTTATCTCCGTGCCGACAGACATCGTAATTATGTTTTCCCGTAATTACTCTAAATCCTGTATCTGTCAAATTAATACTTTTTTTCGCATGCTACCTCGTATATCGTAACTCAGTTTATTTATCAACAAAAGCCCGCATCTACACGTATAAATTTCTATTTAAAATAACAAAAATTTTCCATTTTCAAGTCACGATCAGCCAATTTCTCTCTTAAAAACCTTTCAAGATGTTTTTAAAAAAATATTTCCAAAAATTTACAAAGGATAACTTATCTTTTAAAAAAATCACATAAAATAACTTGCATTAAAAATCTTTTACCGCTAAATAATTAAAAACAAAAAAATACGACATACATTTACACAAAAAAATCTTTTACCAATAAAAAACCAAACAAACTATAAACTCTAAATTAGAAAGATTACTTTAAATTAATGAAAAACTACCTTATGTTTAAAAAAGATTAAACAACTTCAAAGTCTATTACTAAAAAATGTTAACCCAAACAGAAAATTTAACAAATTTACAAAAACGATTTCATAAATAAAAAAATCCTATTTAAAAACGGTCCTATAATAAAACAAAAAAATTGAAGATTTGGAAAGATTTAAATAAAAAACTGCTTTCTTTAAAAAATTCTTACTCTTGAAAAAACCAGCTCTAATTTTCAAAAAAAAAACTGTCCTACAAAAATAGCAGTCCTAATAAAAAAAACATAACTTAAAAGTTTGAAATAACAGCCCTAACATTTAAAAAAAATTTTCTATCCAAAGAAAAATCCTGAAGATGTGCATGAAAAAAGTTTACGTAATAGCTAAAATTTAAAAAGCTTATATATTAAAAAACAGCCCAAAGTTTTTCTACAAAATCACGAAAAACTATCTCGTAAAAAAATATGCCCCATGCTTTGGCGCCATTGTTACGGACTTAATTTTTCCACTGTACGGGTGCAACAATCTCAATTTTGATTTTCTCTAAAGGGGTAGGGACCCCGTATCAATAAAAGCAATGCTTCGGGTAACTGCAGTGATTGAGAGTGGGTTCCTATAGATAAATGCCGAAAGAAAATAAAACAATAAAATACTACAAAACTAATAAATAACAAGTTTCTCCACTAAAATTCTGCATTATCCTAATACTTCGCTAATGACTTTAATCTCAAGATTACGAATTAGTCCGATTAATTAATTTTTGCCACTAAATTAATGTGTTATTACCAATAACCAATTACAAGTTAAAAATTCATAATAATTTTCTTTCAAATGTTAAGTGCTCACAGAATTTCCAATCACCATCGGAATTAAGGGTCTAAACACAGCAGTTCTCTAATTTCAAAACGTGCCCGACAGTTCCAATTTAGTATAGGGATTTATATCAACCCCTTTTTAAAACGGTTTTACGACACTAAACCCGTGCTTATACGACTTAAAATACCCCGCTTCTTGCAAAGGTAATTCATTACATGTCGATCTCCGCACATTCTCTGGAGGAATTAGCTAACTTTTTTTTAGAGGTCTGTACCATCCCCCGATCAAGACTTACTATTACCCCATTCTCCTTAGAATAATCTCGCTTGCTGGTGGATCTAGCATTACGACCCTTCCTAATTTTTATATTACAGCATTTAGTACGTTTTCAGATGACCGGTTGCTATAAGACTGTTGCTAACTCAATCTCAATTTGTTTTTATTCTGTTTAATTCCTCTACCATTTCATCTATTCGTCTGAGGTTTTTATATCATTATACAATGTTACCATCACTTTTTATGTTAAATAGCATCTAGGACGTCCCTGTTATACTGTAATTTACCTAGTCATATCTGTATTTTTTGTGATTTGAAACCTTATTGCAGTCTAAATGTATAAAAAATGACATAATTTTTGGTAATCTAATAAATGTGTACCTTCCCGAGCTGGCGTCTACAGATTACATTCTATCAAAGAGTGTAATACTAGTTTAGTTTATGATAGCTGCAACAATGTTTATTAAAACTGTCATATTGCCTGGAATCTATTTAGCAACTTTTAAAGTTCAAATTTTATGGTGCATTTTTTAACAACTCTGAAAATTTTTCAAAAAGAGCATGCAATACTTTTACTATAAAAATCCTATCAATTGAAATAAAATTAGTTTATTTACATTCTTTTGGTTTTAGGGTAATTTGGAATGAAACTAAAGATTTAATGATTAATCTTGAATTGTAAATACTGTTTTAATATGAAATAAAGATTTTACAGGGCATTCTCATAACAAATTAAATATTATTTATTTCCTATTTAATTGATCTTGCGTAATTGCATTATAAAACATTGTGAAGAGCCGTAAAAGAAGGTTTTGTTCAAGATTAGGTCTTCATACTTGTTGCGTGTGTATCGCAAAATTAAGACTGATTGAAGTGGTTGTGCGAGCAATGAAAGCAAAAGTAAATGGAGTATACAAAATCGTAATACAACGTTTAAAAAAGAAATGTGAAATTAAATAAAATGAATATAAAATAAAATAAACTGAAATTTACTAATGAAGTTTAATTGATTAAAAATAAAATGCACTTTGCGAATTGATATTTTTGGAAATGTGAAATGGAACTAAGGAATATATAATACCATTAAGTACGATGAAAATGAGTTTTTGATAAGCGCTATTCGACAATAATACTAGGAAATATAAATTGTTAATTTTTTTGGTAACTTATAAGGATACTTTAATGCTAGCACTTAAGGTAGAATAAGTTCTTAATTTATTTGAGTTAGGAATAATTTCCAGAAAAATTTTGAGTTCATAGCTCGAAGCGCTATGATCTTTACTAAATAGTCTGTGGAGCGAGCACCATTAGTCAATTATACTCACAAGCGTGGTAATATAGAATCGATAAATTATCCACATAAAAGAGGATTTTGTACCTGTTACCAAAGATTAGGTAAAGAGTATTTTTAAGTAACGTTTAAGAATAATTTTATGTATGAACTTAAGCTGATTTATAATTTAAGAAAATCTTTTGTATGAACGGAAAAGGTTTTTGAATGCATAGATGTATATTGAGATTTCTGTGTTTCATTTCATCTTCGTAAATTCCGCAGTATAATTTCCGTTGAATTATCCAGGTAAAGAAAAAGAACAGAAAGGTAAGATAATAATTTTATTGCATTCTCATTAATACAGTTCGTTGTACCTAAGTCACAACATTAATATGTGGCGCTAGATAGGTTTTGGACCTTTGGGAGCTTCTTTTTAAAAACATTTATTTCCCAAAAAAACCCTTCTTTCAATTTTATTCTCAATTGTACAATTACAAAAATGACCTCTTTCTTATTACCATCAACTTAAACGTTTATATTCACTAAAGTATTTGAAATTGACAAAATACTTGAAGTTAATAATCAATAATTAATAATTAAAAATTACGGTGAGAAGCTTGAACAACCAACAATGTTAAAGTTATAAAGTTCAAGACTGACTAGCCATCAGGGGCTTCTCAGGGTATTTATGTAATTCCTGCTCTCAAAAAGATTTTCTATTTCTTGGTGAAATAGTTCCTCGGAAGTGAAGTTTCGTTTTTGGGTATAATCGGGTCTAATTTGAAATATTTTAGTGTTCTGTCTGGTGTTACCAGATGAAGTGTCCATAGGGGTTGGTTTGTAATAATTATTCAGGTTGTTGTTATTACTCGTTATGGGTGCGTTTCTGTTAGAATTTGCCCCGAATGTTTGCCATGTTCGATTCGCGTTTTGAGTAAACCTTGGTGTGAATGTGGGTTTTGTGAAAGTCGATTTGATTTGGGAAATTGTCGAAATTGATTGTTGAAATTTGTATTATTAATGTTTGGGTTGTTAATTCCTGGTTGGTTATTGGTGCGTTAAATGATATAAATTTAGGTTGTGTTGGTATTGTCTAGCGGATTGTATCGTTTTAATTGGTAGGTAATTTTTGTTCGCGTTAGGATTGTAAATTCGGTTTCTGTAATACATCACGTTTTCTTCTTCTACAATTAAATTCATTGCTTCTAAATTTTGGGAGTTTCAAAATCTTATCTTATCCGATAATCGCTCGGGTAATGCGTTTATGTATGTGTCCAAAGCCATCTCATCGTACATTTTTGTTTTTTATTAAAGGTATGTTTTGATCGGATTTCTCGAGTTTTAATTTAGTTAGGATTAAACTTTGCACGTTTTGACATCCCATACCAAATTGGAATAATGATTGATTAGTTTCCATTCGTAGGTTTATTAAGTCCCTATTAAGACATTTTATATTGCACTGGTCGCAGAAATTCGCAATTAATACTCTCTTGTAATCGTCCCAATCTATTAGGTCATCGCGATTTGCAATAAAGGTTAAAACTATACCTGTTAATTTACTTATTATTAAGCGTAATAACCATAAATTTCGGTCAATGTCTCCTTGTTTGTAAATAAATTTCAGGAATGTCTCACAAGCAGTAATAAAAATACCGTAATAGCGCTAGATTACCATGATACATTGGTATTGAATCAAAATATAGTTTTAAATTTTCAGTGTTTATTTTTATAAATTTTATTCGCAGTTACTTTAGTCGAGTTTGTACTAAAGTTATTTAAAGAATCACTTATCGTTACGTATATTTTATGTAATTATAATAACCTTGGTAATAATTACATCGGTTTCAGACTTTTGCTGAATAATTGTTTCATAAAATAATTGTTTCAATAATAAATTGTACATAAAATGTTTATAATTATAAACCTTTGTTATATTCGGGTTCAGACTTTTGCTGAGTAAACTTCTTTCAGTAATAATAAATTGTGATAATAAATTTTACTTAAAATATAAATTCTTTTGTTTCAATCTTATTTGCTAATATCAATGTGCAATTAAAAAAGGTTAGAAAAATGAATTATAGGTACTCACAATAATTTGATTGTCAGTTCCATTAGCCTTCCTTGTTTATTGGATTCGGTTGATTTTGTACTTCGTTTAATTGTTTGGTTTTTGCTTCCAGTAAAGAATTCAAATTCACGGTCACCAGTTTTTCGATTTTGCAATTGCTAGTGCCTTTCTGGAATCCGTTCCGTCTGCGCCAGATAGGGTTTGGGCCTTTGAGATCTTCTTTTTAAAGACATTCATTTTCCAAAAAACTCTTCTATCAATTTTATTCTCAATTATACAGTTAAAAAATGACTTCTTTCTTATTACAATCAACTTAAACGTGTATATTCACTAAACTATTTGAAATTGACAAAATATTTAAAGTTAATAATCAATAATTAATAATTAAAAATTATGGTGAGTAACTTGAACAATCAACAATGTTAAAGTTATAAAGTTCGAGACTGACTTGCCATCAGGGGCTCCTCAGGGCATTTATGTAATCCCTGCTTTCGTATCATTTCGTGAGAAAGTGCAAATCTTACGTGTGCTACCTCTTGATAACATACAATGTTTTACTTCTTAGTAATCTTAATTAAGTCTGCTTTTATTGCGTTCATTGTGTCCTGCACCTGCAGTATCCTTCCGTTCTCATGCCTGATGAACTTTCGTTAACCTTTTATATTATAACCTTCAATTATACAATGTAACATTCTATTTCTTAAGACATAATAATTGCATTTAAATTTGTATACATATTAATTGGGGGATATGTAACTCGATCCCACACACACAGGTGGTCATAGCATCTTTTCAACCGCATCTCCACTCAGGTCTCGATTAAGTCGTCGGAAAATTAGAGTTTCTTGTCTCGTAGAATTTTTTGAAGTTACATCTTTGTAATATCTGATTAATTTCAAGTAGGACTGATAGAATGAAAGAAGTTCGTGAAAGTTTGAAAGCTGAGTTAGAAATTGTTTCTCAAGAAAGTGTATATATGGAAGAACCAAAAAAGGAGAATCCAAAAGCCAAAAAAGAACAGAGTATTGGAAAGACTCGGGAACCGAAAATGATGGTTCTTTTATTAAATTTAAATAAAAATATGCAGGAAATGAATAAAAAAGATATAAAAAGGTATGCAGGAACAAAAGGAAATGAGTGAAAGGAATGAAAAATGTTTGAAAGAAATGAGTGAAAGTAATGAAAAAGTATGAAGGAGTTACGAGCAGAATTTGGAGAGAACACAGCAAAATTAGGGGAAAGTTAAAATTCCAAAATGCGAAGAATAAAAAGAAATTTAAAAGATGACTGAAAAGTTAACTTCGGGTTTAAGAGAAACCAATAAGACCATAGAGGAAATGAAATTTAAAAGCAGAGAAAACGTAGTACAAATTTTAGAGGATTTGGATGACGTCAAAGAGGAAATTGTTCAAATAAAAGCAAATCATGATGCAAGTGAGAAAGAAACTAAAGGAAAAATTAAAAATTTAAATCAAAAGATAGATGAAATAGAAGGAACCGGCCAAGCAGGTTTTAAAGCATTTGGAAATGATTTGGGGAAATCTCAAAACAGACCTAGGGAATTTTGAAAATACATTTAAAAATGTAGAAGATAGGATTCATGTCGGGAAACCTATACGATGGATTCCAACCAGTGTTCCGTTGGAACAACACTCAAAATTTTATGGGGATAATAAACTTAATCCTAACATATTTTTAAATAACATAAAAACTTTAATACAGGGGAGTTGGGATAAACAAGCCAAGCTAAATATTGTGAGGTCCATGTTGACAGGCTGTGCAGAAATTTGGTGTGTACTGATTAAACTCGAGATTAAATTTTTAAAACAATTCTGAGGTGACAACAATTTAAGGTTAGAGATAATTTATTTATGGTATAGTAGTCATTCAGGCACGACAAGGGAGTTGTTATGCCATAAATAAAATTTAGGGTTGCCAAACAACTTGATCCTGCTTTAGGGGGCAAACAAAGTATAAAATATTTAGCAGGATACTTAAAACGAAGGGACGGCAATGCATCGCCTTACAAAACATAGAGATAGAGACATGTTTTTGGAATATCTTTAACGATATAATGGGATGGGTGAACCAAGGAAGATAGAGATTATATCAAGGAGCCAGTTCATGAATACATTTAGGATTCAAAGGAATAATGGACGGGAAAGGTACCAAGACATAATATTTAAAAGGGAAAATACCCAAAAAGTAATTGGAATAGAGGAAATGCCATCAGCAGTGACAGGGAAAGGAAGAAGAATGAATCCCGTACCGTTGAGAATAGAACCGTAACCAAAGAAAGGGACAATGTGACAAATTTACAAAGAGATGGCATGAATAATAGCAATAATAAAAGTAGAGATAGTGAATCAATATGGAACGTCAGGTAGGAACAGACAAATCAAACGACGAAAATATAGAAATTAATAAAAATCAACATGCGCATAAATTTAAAAGATTTGATTTGGAAAATGATTTAAAAGTTAGTGAGAAAAATGATTTACTACCTATAATAAAATTACAAATAGAAAGATGTTACGTTCATTTACCACATCGATTTCGTTTCCATTCTTTCATACGTCAATAACATCCTATATATTTTACCTTTTTATAATAAGTACGCTTCCTAATAATTTTCATTTTAAATCTAGTTGCTTTGAAACAAAACGTTCAACTTATAAATTAAACATTTTATAACCTGTTTTAGGTATCCGTGAACCTGCTATACAATACTATAGCGTACAATTAGTTCTTAGATTACTTCGACCTAAAGATTCGTCGAAATTATGTATTGTACTATCCGATAAAACCGTATTTTCAAGTTTCCTAATCACGTTTCGATTACAACAATATTACTTTGAGCTCTGGTCATTAGTTAAACGAAATGAATATTCACTTTCTTTTTGATTTACACAACGAAAACACTTGTTGAATTTTTGGTTGTTTCCGTTTTTCTTTATCAAAATTTCGCGCACGCCCTACAGCGTGATTCTTTCTTCGGTGGACCTAACTACCCCTGGGATTGCCGCTCCTTTTTATTATGGAAGGACACCACTGTGTGTTTCTGCAGTTAGACATGACGGTCTGATGAGTTGTCACCCCTTTTGGTGTAGAAGGGTGCACAGGTGGCGCGGTCCCAGGCAATTACCAGATTGGTTCGTATATATCTCTATAAACATTACTGAACGATGTTAGGATTTATTGCCGTCATATGGAGGCATTGCTTTTTGTGCTGCTAATGACTCAGAGTGGTAGTGGCAAAATGATTATTTTTAATTAAGGGATGTGGGTTGATACTCGATAACTATTTAAGAGTTGGGTTTTCTTCTTTTGTGGGAGAATTGGAGAGGTTAATTGCATGTTTACGGAGAGGAATTTCAAACTGTTTTTTTAATTAGAGGTTTTTTTTGTATGTTCTGTTATGAGTTGTGGAGGAGTAAGTGAATTTTTTTATTTTTCAGGCCTTTCTTTAATTTTGCTATTAGTACAACCCCGCCTACTCGCCGATTGAGCCCGGTCATTTTCTTTTTTCGTTGTTCTTTTTTTTTTAGGTTACGTCGACACATGTAACATAAACTTTGACGCCCTGGTGTGGGGCTCCGATTTTGTTTTGGGTATTTTTTGGCCCCGATTTTGTCTTGGGTAACTGTTTGCTTCGATTTTAGTTTTCGTTAATTTGTGCTCCGCTTTAATTTCGCTTAATTTCTGGCCCAATTTTTGTTTGTTTTTACTGTCTGATTTCCGACATTACCCACATCTATCGGCCTGATACCACTTATGTTTTCTTCCCGTACGTCCGAAAGTGTATTTATTTCTTTTCTTTATTTCTTGCGTGAGTTCGATCTTCTTAAATTTTAGTTGTGGTTTCTTTCTTGCTCGCTCAATATTACTGGTTGGTTAATTTCAGATTATCGGAATTGTGTTTTCGTCGATAATTCTAATCCGTTAAAAACGCTGACGCCCTGTTCTTATTCCTAATTTCTATTTTGTTGTTTCTCTCCTATTAGTGTTCCCGAAGTTTATCCGTCGGATATGGTTTAAATTGTCCTGTATTCACAATAATTTCTTTCTTGAGCTTTTATCGAGTTACGGTTAGCCTTTATTTAGTTACTTTCTCCCAATTTCTTTTTTTTAATTCTTATTCAAAATGATTGATCATAGGTTGGTGGTGTTTAATATGATCTGTAAGAGACGGCAGAAGTCATGCGAAAGCATTACTAACTATTTAGCGTGTATGACGGGTCTGTTTGAGAACTATTCTTTAGTGAAGATGATCAATTGTCCGTTTTGCTTTATAGCCTTGATCCATTTTATTGAACCCATTTGCCTACCGTCTACTCCTTGCAAGAATTAATGTCTGAAGTTAGATCCGGCAAAGATTCTGGCCGATAATTTCGTATCACCTAGTCACGCCCAACATACTGTTACTGCTGAACCGGAATCAGCCCCTACTACTGTGCCTAAGTTAGTCGATACTTCTTTTTCGGTTTCCTACCAAGGCCTTCCTGTTTGGGAGTGAAATTTGAAATTTTCTGGTGACCCAAACACTCTTACCGTACATGATTTTTTGGGACGGGTCGAAAAACTCCGACGAGCTCAACATGTGTCAAAATTGCAGTTATTTGAGTCTGCAGTAGACTTGTTCGAGACTAAAGCGTTACTTTGGTATTGTGGTTACCGGCATAGATTTTCTAACTGGAAGTCGTTGTCCAATTTACTGATTCAATATTTTGAACCGCCGAATTTTGCTTATAAGTCTGCTACTATTGAGGCAAATACTTTTACTTCACATGACCGAGTTGTTAAGATTTCTCTTACGCCTAAGGGTAGATCAGATAATTATTCCGTACGTTCTACTGTTCTTCTTCCTAGTTCTGCTTCTACTCGTCAGGTTATATGCTTTAATTACGACAAGCCTGGACATGTTTCGACACGTTGTACGCGTCCTCAAGTACTCCATTGCCATGATTGCGGATATAAGAGAGTTTCCCGCTGCAACTCTGTCATCCTATTACTAATAGGTCCTCTAATCATACTTTCAATTCTGTTCTCAGCTCTGGGAGCCAAATTTCTTCTGCTGCTAACTCTACATTCTTTTCTGTACCTCATCCAAGTCATCCTGCTACTACTATCAAAGCCTACTCTTCTTTGGCAAATACAGCTTCGAACAAAATTTCTTCCGTCTCTAGTCCTACATCCTAGTCTACTCCTCCTTTTGCTCGCCCTATTTATTCACTCTCACGCCAGACTGTGCCTCCACCACCATTGCAACCCATTCTTCAAATTAGTGACTTGCAGCTAGCTTCTTAGGTGTTTGTTCCCGCTTTCTTAAATGATTCTATTCAAGAAATTCCTGTCGTGTTTGCAAGCACAAATGTCGCTGAAGTGACGATAACTTCTAATTTAATCAGCGAAGGCCCTGTTGAAATTCATGAACCTGCATCTTTAATGTCTGTTGCTGTTGCCGTCAAAATTTTACATGTTCCTGCTTTTTTATATGGTTCTACTTAAGAAATTTCTGTCGTGCCTACAATAACAGCCGTAACTGAAGTGACGATGATTTCTAATATGGATAGAGAAAGTCCTGTTGAAGTAAGTGAACTCGTAGGTGTGATGCCTGTTGCTGTTGTCGTCCAAGTTCTAGCTGATCCTGTTTCGTTATCTACTATTGTTAAGGAATCAGTTCCTGTTGTGGCTTAAGTTTTGTGTGTTCCTACTCAGCTGTCTAACGATAATGAAGTCATATTTGATTCTATTCCTTCATCGGACGTTGATGCAACGTTACCTACTGTTACTATTTTTCTCATGCTGACAAAATGCTACTTGTTTCTGTTCTTTTAACTAAGGTTGGTGACATCCTAGCTGATGTCCTGTTATCTAATGTTGACGAAGGTATACCTGATTCTGCTTCCTTATCTATTGTGGATGAGGTTCTTCCTGATACTGTTTGTTCTTGTAAGGTGGATGAAATTCTGTCTGGTTCTGCTCCTTTATTTCGTGTTGATAAACTTCATTCTACTCCTCTATCTAACATTGGCAAAGTTCTACTTGATACTGTTTGTTCTTGTAACGTTGATGAACGTGTACCTGATTCTGTTCCTTTATGTAATATGGTTGAAGTGTTATCGGATTCTGCTCCTTTTCCTAGGGTTGGTGTTTCTACAGCCAATGCTGTTCTCATTCCTAACTGTGATACTGTTAGTCTTTCATCTAACGTCGATGAAATTTTGTCTGCTTCTGTCCCTTTCTCTAACGTAACTGAAGTGTGCTCTGCTTGTGTTCCTTTTCGTAAGGTTGATCCTCGTACAGCTCATACATTTTCCTTTTCTGCCGTTGACCTTCTTTCCACCAATTCTAAAAACAAACAACCTTCTTCCATAACGTGTTCGGAGTTCCATAAATTACGACAATCACTACTATCTCCACCCTCTCCACCACTATCTCAACCTCGTGCTACAACTCCTATACTCCCTGCTGTTCCTGTGTGGCAGAAAACTACCCAACAGAGGCAGACATTATTCTATGCTCTTTCCGAACCTGAAGATGTATGCCGACTTTGCTCTCTGTAGGTTTTGATTTCTGGACTTTAAGTTTTCTTTTTATTTACTTCCCTGTTTGCTTGGTTTTCTTTCTTTTCCTTTTTCTTTATCCCGTGTGGGTCCGGGAATACAATAGTCTCATGGTACGACCTGCCTGTCGTAAGAGGCGACTACAGCGGTCTAACACACACACACACACACACGTACATACACATACGCCCAACACATACACACACATTTTTACACACACCCACACGCACACATACACACACACATACTCATACATCAACACACACACACACACATACACGCACACACGCGTGCACACTCACACACATACTCATACATAACTACACTGAGATTTGATTTGATTTTCCTTTTGTACTGTTTTTTTTGTTTGGTTTTGGAAACGATGTTTGTCTTCTTCTTGCAGTTTTGATGCTGCTATAATATCGGTTTTGTTTGCATTAGTTTACTTCTCTGTTATTTTGGATCCACCTTCCTTTCCTTATCCTTTTGCTGGTCTTCTTTGCTGTCGGTTCCTATACCGATTGTGTTTCGTCCATCCGCACCTGTGGTAGGTGCTTTCTAGCCCGTTTTTCTTTTCTTCGGAAACCACGACTTAGTCGACTTCAGGACTAGTTAGCATTTCTTTTTTTTGGGTCTTCGCTTGTTTGCGATTCCTGGTTAAAAGTTTGTAATACATCGTTTCCTTTACCAGCGCTCTTCCTATTTTCTTCTCGTTCTCCCTTGTTGTTCCTTTGCATACTTGAGGCTTGCCCCTTGGGTCCTGCTTTAGCTTGTACTGTTGGTTTTTTCCTCGTTTTTTTTCTTACTTTGTTTTGTTTTGCGAGAAACCAATTTTTCTCTTGATGTTGAAGACTTTACTGTTTCTTCTGAGAAACATCCGTCCTTGGACGACTCTGCAGTGTCGATGCCGTTTCATTTTAGTCCTCGTTGATGGCTTATTACCCGTCTTACTTTCAATGTTTATTTATTTTTGGTTCGTCCAGTACTTTGGTTCTTTGAGCCGGATGAGAGTTCTTTTTTTTGGGTGGTTCTTTTTTTTGGTTTCCTTTGTTTTCGTAAACAAATTTTCTTTTAGTTTTAAGCGAATTTTTTTGTGTTCGCTTTTTCCTTCGGTACTGCTCCTACCCCGACTTGTTAATCTTGCTGGGGGGAATTTGTTACGTTCATTTACGGCCGATGAATTAAAAACCACATCGATTCCGTTTCTACTCTTCTATACGTCAATAACATCCTGTATATTTTACCTGTTCACAATAGGTACTTTTCCTAATAATTTTCATTTTAAATCTAGTTGCTGTGAAACGAAACGTTTATCCTATAAATTAAATAGTTTATATTCTGTTTTAAGTATCCGTGAACTTGTTATTTATTACTATAGCGTACAATTAGTTCTTATATTACTTCGACCTAAAGATTCGTCGAAATAGTGTATTGTACTATCTGATAAAACCGCATTTTCAAGGTTCCTAATCACGTTTCGATAACAACAATATTACTTTGAGCTCTGGTCATTAGTTAAACGAAATAAATATTCACATTCTTTTCGATTTACACAACGAAAACACTTGTTGAATTTTTGGTTGTTTCCGTTTTTCTTTATGAAAATTTCACACACGCCCTACAGCGTGCTTCTTCCTTTGCTTTAGACGAATCCAGAGCGGGTAGTAAATCAGCGGTGTTTTGAGGAAGCAGACTGCCATCGTGCCAGTTGTCAGTTCTGTTTGACGACGCTGTTTGTTGATCGAGCGGCACGTGGACGAATAGAAAGTCCTGTTTAAGTAAAGCCACATACCGACTAATCTAGGATTTGGATATCACTGGCCCAGAAATAGACCAACGAGAGATACCGAGAGTTACCCGCTCACATAACCACTACTATTCTAACGAATACCATAACCGCCCGAAATACTGCACAATGAAGAAAATTGATTATCTCTTTACCAACATCTTGTGATAAGACAACAAAAGATTGTAGTGAAGTAGCCAACGTCATGAGACTCCGATGCGCCGGCTAGCAACTTCGTATTTATATTTCATATCATCTTACTAGTGCCTTATCAAACTCAGATTACACACTGACATATTGTTTGTTGCAATTTTTTAATAAAGTCTCAATATTTTAAATTTGTTCTTTATTTTTAGGTAAATTCAAGTGGGTTTCCGGTTGCCGATGGGCTTATTGCTTTATATACCGAGGGAGTTACTGAACGTAATTATGTTTTGGCAACTCATAAAGCCGTGCAATCTTGTCTTACAGAAGCTCAAAGGAAACATCTCTCAGCGTTAGAACCACTTAAAGGTAAAATTTTTCAGATTAACTAATTTTTACAGTTTTTTGTTTGTAGATAATGGGAAAACATGCGATATAGCGTTTGATGTATTTGATTGTGTAGCTGATCGTATTGGAGAATATTGTGGACAAACCCCATAAGTAAACATATGCTTTTGGTGGTTGTAATTTAAGTTATGGAACGTTTATTTAAAAGTGAAGCACTAGTCACCAAAAATTACTAGTTCTAGTTATTTTTGTTCTATTAGCAAAGTTAAGATAGCAATTTCACAGTAGTATCTTTCCTAAAGTATGGTGTATGCACGTCATAAATATAGCACTGGTTTATGCCGTCAATATAATATATAGAATAAACATTATTCAAAGGATTTTTTTTAGCTTCATAATTCTTTGCCATGTTTTGGTAGATGCAAAAGGTCGGTGGAAGAGACTTCCTAAAAATAAAATTTATTCCAGAACTTCTAATTAATCAAATTGTTGTTCACAAATTAGCTTTAGCTATTTATACTAATAATTTTAAGTTTAATTAACCTAATTAAAATTTTGCGAAAGCTTCTGGACTTGACAATGTGAAAGCCACAGTGTTCGAAGACTAATCGATTTGAAGTACTTCATATCTTCAGCAAGAAGGTTTCTTGATTTGCAACATTCGGTGGGAACTGCTTACAAACATTTTCTGATAATTTGTTACATGCCGAAAATCGGCATGTAAACATTTCTAATTTTAGTTCTGAATTTGTAAGTGAATTCGCGCCAATAATTTAAAAGACTTGTGCGTGCATTTTCGTCACTTTAGATAGTTGCGTTGGCGCTCGGATTGCGCAGACGCGGAGTGAAAAGAAAGTGGTGATTTCCGTCACGTCGGGATTAGTCAACTAAACGTCGAACCGAGTGGTTATCTATGTGCCTTTTAGCTTGTCTTTTCTCTTTCAGGTTATGTAGGTTTCCTTTGTCGTATCTCTGCCCTGTACCGTTCCTCACCTTATTCCTGTCGTGCCTCTACACAGAAGAGAGAATACAAAATTAATTTGGTTTCGACGAGGGGGCAAAGGACTGCCCACGTCCACAATGCTCAACTGACGCGAGAGTAGCTGCAATGTTGTAAAGAGTTCCACAGTTTACGTGAGTACCTTTTGTCTTCTATTATAATCAAAATAAACATTTTTTGCATGTGATATAGTAATTTAAAACATTTATATGATGTAATACCTTATTGCGCAACACTATGCATGTACTTATTATTGTTACCAAATGTCGTAGTGGTTCAGTACCCGCCGGGACTTTAAAAGTATACCTTAGAGTTTAGAACCATAAAGTATAACAGTGGCGTATCCAACGTATTTTTGGTTGAAAAAATTTGTTTTCTCTTTTTGTTTACCTTATAATGTATTAGTTTAAATATACCTGAAGATTTTTCACTCAAAAAATAAATAATTATTTGAATTTTTAATAACTGTTAAATAGAAAATATAGGGTGGTAACACTGCATGTTGCCATGACAACCATTTTAAGTGAAATGACATGGAAACAGTTGCTATGTCAATTTTGACATGGACAACCATATTGATTACTGGTTATAGTTTTCTTAAATGTATTGCTAATTTAATTAATTTATAAAAATAGTGTGTTTGTATTTTGGGTTCTTTTAAATAGTGACCTAATTTAATTTAGCTTAAAGCTGGACCATATATCTTTCAAAAGTGTCTACTACATAACATAACCTCGCTTAAACATGTGTTTGGATTACATAATTTTGTCTGTAAGTATTCTAGTTATAGATAAATAGCTTCATTTACCATTCCTTATGAATAAAAACCTTCTTAAAAATACACTAAAGTCCATTAAACAACCACTATAAACTTTAGATTTTCTTTAGTATTTTGGGGCAAATTTTTAAAAGCTGTCGCTTAGATAATTCTTATAATATCGTACTTCTCTATGATTTTAAGTGTCCTTTATAACCTAAATAATCAATTACAAGTTACGATTACCCTCATAAAGAAATTTCTTCCCTAAATATAGATTTTGCAATTAACTGAGTTTTTAGTATATCTTCTATCTTCTAAATTGCTATAGTAACTTGATTACTTTATATCTGCTTCTTTATACACTACAATAATGAAGTTGTTGATAACGTTTTGTATTTACGCTAATTTACGATGGTTGTTGATAAATCCCGCGATATCAAAAGAATATTTTAATAATTTGAAATACTGTTTTTTCTATACATGTATCGTAGAATATTGCTTTTGTGTAGCGAGTATGATTTTGTTTTGATAGCATATTTTTTAGATATATCGATATTCCAACGCAGCATTTTAAGATCTATTTGGTCTAGGCGAGATTTTCCATCCGAGTTGGTCGCTCAGCATTATAAGTCTAGACGAGACTCGGGGGTAAGTTTGTCGCTCTAGCAATTTGTGAATCACTTTTTTAAAAATGATGTTGGAGTTTTTTTTTATTAGTTTAGGTGAAACTCAAAGGAGGGTTCGTCATCCTAGCAAGTATATGCGTTATAAGATATCTTTCTGTTCTTCAACAATTTTATCAGTAAATCGGGTTTTGATTACTGTTATCTCTTCACATAACGATTCAAACCACACTCGATGGCATAAAATTATCTTTAAAATTGCTTAAGCCTTGCGTACATACAAAATTTTTCACGTTCTATTTCCTTAACGATCTACCTAATGTTTTTGTCCCTACTATCAATCGTTAACTTCAATTACTCATTCCATTCCTTATACAGCATTTACCTTTTACACCTTTAACTTATTTACTTTAAAATAGCTATCTTTTTGCTTCTTGTTGACTTTTCCTTGAATTTATTGTTAGTCACATATCGGTTTATTGTCTACGTCCCTCAGTATAACTCTGTCGCTTCATTTAATTAATATTGGCATCTTTTCTACAACAGATTATTTTGTTTTCAGTATTTATCTTACATCGTTTAATTTTGTGGTGATTGTCGTAACCTTGGTTGCAATAACTCATTGAATTTTTATGATTGGTTTTAGCTGATGTTTTGAGTGAATGCTTTTTTCTTTAGCCTCACATAGGAGACGGGGCCTATGCCATTGTAAGAAATAGTCCATATTCGCAGTTGCTAAAACTAAGACTTTCTATTCCATGCGTTTTTCCTCTGAATTATTACAGTCGCCCACATTATCCTATATCATTACTTGTTTCTTTTTCTACTAAGTTATCATAACATATAAACTTTTTTTTTTGTTGTTTCTTATTGAACTTCGTGGTGAGGTGCTATCGCTTTTTATCGATACCTTATCGAATTCCTGGTTGTTTTTAGCATATTGGGACAGTGTGTCTGTATTTAACTGCTTATAATTAGGCATTTTTGTGTGTTTAGGGCGTTACCGTTTTAAAAATTACCTTGCAATAGTTGGTTTTTTGTGTGAAGGTATCTGCAGGGATACTTTTAAGTTGTTGTTTCAACTTTTGTCTGATTTTCTTATCGTAGTGGATGCACTTGTTAGGAAAATGATTGTACTAGTTCTCATTAAGAGTCTAGTAATTTTTTAACTTATTATGTACCTTAACTTGTCTGATTAATATAACAGGTGGTCCTTCAGACCGACCTGTGTTTAATAGAGACAACTCTCTACCTTCTCTCGGACGCTTGTCCAAAAACTCTACCTTTCATATCCTGCTGTCTCCGTTTCTGCCTTATCTTTCATTTGGTAGACCTGTTCTTGTCCCGGAACACCCGTCTACCACATAAGAGTAATTTTTCACTCACTCCGGGCTATTGACCACATTGGCTGGTTGAGTAGTGCTTTTCTATCCGCCTTTTCTGTCTCTTTAGCTCAATGCGAGCCCTTCCTCTATTCTCTTCTACCTGGAAGTGCCTCTTATGCATTTCAAAATGCCTACCTCCCTCTTTTTACCTTTTCTATTTCTACTGCCTTTTCATTTCCGTTAGTCACCGTGTGGTTGCGCGGGGGGTTTTCACAGACATTACATTTGATTTTCCAATGCTCCACCCGAAGGTACTACATTGGCCAGGAAGCGAGCTTTTTTTACCTGGAAAATTTGGAATTTTGCCGAACCCTTGCTGTTCCAAGCAAGGTAGGGATCTTTAACGTGCGTGACAACACTCACACACGGGACCTCCATTTTACCTCTCATCAGAACGAGGGTGTATTTTTGTGAAAAATGCTCACCTAACATTTTTCAAGCGGACCGTGTCGGGATTCTAACCCGGGACCTTGGGCGTAGTAGTCACACACATACCACTACGCCACGGAGCCGCCTGGTTTTCAAAGACACCCGCACCACGTCTCTGGGAATCTTTCGTGAGGTCATGCGGTGCCGCTGTCAGCGCACATGGCAGTGAATGTATGTATGAGTGTGTGAATGTGTGAGTGTATGTAGAAATATGTGTGGATATCGTGTGGATATCACCAATATCGATTAACGCCGGGTGCAGGAATACACCCAAATGCCTTTTCCGGTCCTTCGTGCCGTATTTTATAAACGGGCCTGCTTCACAGGTCGCTCTTTTTAGGGGGTACGAGCATTTCCCTATATAACGACTCCAAGAAGCCACTATATCGTTATCTAGTTTTATCTTAATATCTTTATCTTATTTATTATCTTTGATAATAACTTTATCTTAATATCGTTATCTTACCTATTATCTTTGATAATAACTTTATCTTAATATCTATCTTATTTATTATCTTTGATAATAACTTTATCTTAATATCGTTATATTACCTATTATCTCTGATAATAACTTGAGACTTTGCTTTATCTTTTTTATCTTCCTAGCGTTTGGTATTTACGATCAGATGTAGGAATTATTTTTTGAATATTGAGTGAAGAAGCTAACTTGATGGTAGCCATGTAATTTGTTAGGTTAGTAATGTAAGGAATTAGTAAGATGGTACTGTTGGTAAATTTGTTGATTCACAACCATGTCATGAAAAGTTTTGATGTGTATTGTTTATTAAGCCAGAGTACCAGTACTTAAAAAATTTGCTAAAGTACAGAGTAACTTGCTCTTTTAAACATTTTTAAATTTGGGCATTTTCTTGCCAAAGAAGAAACAGTCTAGATGCAACGCTCATGTGCGTCTGCACTTAGAAAACTGTAATGTTAGCTTTAGTTTTAGTATATAGGTTAGGCGACTTGTCGCATTTATTCTAGTTTTAGTAGTGTTTCATGCTCCCCGACAAATTTGTGCTGTCTATTATAACTGCGCCACATTAAAGACTCGTGTGTGCACTATAAATGTAGTTCGGAAACAATGGGGCTACACATTCCGTTTCCTGGTAATCCAGAAGACGTGTTATCGGTTGGAAAAAACCAGGTGGCGCCTAAAATGAACATTTGGTAGAATTTAAGTTAGGATTTATGTAGGTTAGTTAGGATCTAAATTTTAAGCTTTTACCGTGCTAACAGTCATTTTCTTTTTTAAAGATTTTTTTATGGCTTTGTCGCGATCGTTATATGCTGAAAATCGGCATGTAAACATTTCTAATTTTAGTTCTGAATTTGTAAGTGAATTCGCGCCAATAATTTAAAAGACTTGTGCGTGCATTTCCGTCACTTTAGATAGTTGCGTTGGCGGTCAAGATTGCGCAGACGCGGAGTGCAAAGAAAGTGGTGATTTCCGTCACGTCGGGACTAGTCAACTAAACGTCAAACCGAGTGGTTATCTGTGTGCCTTTTAGCTTGTCCTTTCTCTTTCAGGTTATGTAAGTTTCCTTTGTCGTATCTCTGCCCTGTATCGTTCCTCACCTTATTCCTGTCGTGCCTCTACATAGAAGAGAGAATACAAAATTTATTTGGTTTCGACGAGGGGGCAAAGGACTGCCCACGCCCACAATGCTCAACTGACGCGAGAGTAGCTGCAATGTTGTAAAGAGTTCCACAGTTTACGTGAGTACCTTTTGTCTTCTATTATAATCAAAATAAACATTTTTTGCATGTGATATAGTAATTTAAAACATTTATATGGCGTAATACCTTATTGCGCAACATTATGCATGTACTTATTATTGTTACCAACTGTCGTAGTCGCTCTTATACAGTACCCGCCGGGACTTTAAAAGTATACCTTAGAGTTTAGAACCATTAAGTATAACAAATTGCGTATAAGGAGCTTAATTCTAGTTAAACATGGCATATCTTATGTGATGATCCGCTTATTTTAAGTATGTCTGTTGAAGTTGCGTCTACATTACAATGTCACTTTTCTTATTCTAGTTATGACACAATGACGTTTGTTAATCTTATATATTGGTGTCTTATTACGTTTAGGGAATACACAGAATAACTTTATTGTAGTGAGAATAAGTATTTTTCAATAATACCAGATTGTTTTTCAGAGGTTACACACGTAGAGGATTTTGGTGGCATTGAAATTGTAATTTTAACACAAGAACAGCGAAGTTTGAAATAATATATTTTTTAGCTTTCTGTCCAATTATAGACACAATCCACGCCAGATTGGCTTTATTTATAACGGAAGAACTAGGAAAAATTAAATTGGACAGAAACAACAAGGGGCAAGGCTACGATAATGGATCAAATGTGCATGGTAAAAGCAATGATCTTGCTGAATCTAAATCCTCCCGCTTTTTATGTTCTGTGCGTTAATCATAGTTAAAATGTTATATGAAACGACGCTGCCAATTCAATTACTACACAACCAAAACATGCGATTTATTAAGAAAAAATTCACAAGTATAATATGTTACGGTATCCCGTGCAGACATGAAGGAAAACATAAAAGTCAATAAAAAAATCGCCTACACCGAATACCGCAACAAAACCAAGGACAGAATGGTAGAATCGAAATTCAAACGAATTAGATTTGAAGCTAGTTCAAAAACGCCGTAGAGTGGGGTGGGCGATACAGAAATAACACATTAAAAACCTAAATCGGTAATTTTATTCACATCCGTTAGGTAAATATCGTACAAAAGAGAATATTTACAGAAACCAAAATAACGGACATACGTAATAGTCACGTAAACATAATGTAAATACAAGTGTCACTCACATAACACAAAATAAATGTAAGTAAACAAATATAACATTTTAAAACCTACATCAAACCCTAAATATATATATATATATATATATATATATATATATATATATATATATTTAGGGTTTGATGTAGGTTTTAAAATGTTATATTTGTATATATTGCTGTGATAAGGGGTTGTTTAAGGGTGTATTGAATAGCAAGGTGTGACGCTACAAAACAACACAACACAGGGACGTACTCGATATAGTTCAATACTAATCACAAAAGAGGAACGGCCAAATAATACCTTTCCGGGTAGTCGGAGTCAACAGCTTCCATATGCCCTGGACCAACCCAGTACTGAGGCCGGGGTGGGGTAGACCATAAACAACCAGCCAAATGAGCGCCACCTAAATCTATAACAGCTGTACTCCGACGGGACTGAAATAGGAAATCCTCACGCTTACCTGTAACACCCAAATCAGCAAAAATTCTCCTCACACCTCACACTCGAGTAATACAAAACTATCTTTTACATACAGTATTGACACTTTACTACCAACATATAATATATTTATAACAACAGTAAACATATAAAAAGGCTCCAATTACCCACCCACTTGTTATGGTGTAATTTCCAATAAACAAACAGCAAATAACCTGATTGTATAACTCTTACTGCTACTTTTACTATTATATTTAACGCAATTCAGCCAACCTATTGAAACAAATCTGCGCCAAGATGGCAGAACAGAATGACTATTAAATAATGTTAAGGGTGGTATACCAGGATCCTCGTAGATTGACCCTTGAACGCTGAGGGCATTGGTATAAACTATAATTATACCTATAATGATCGGTGCATTGGCTAAACTTCACACACGTGTTAAAATTGTGAATAATGTAAATTACAAATTAGTAAATCTGAACCCACCCTATAATAATTGTGTAAACAAAACAGTCTTCAGTAAAGTGTTATTAAATGTAAAAAAAAAAAAAATCTTTAACAAGCAATATCAACCAGACGGTTGCAGTAGAGAAATTAAATGTGGAACGACTCACCCACAGCTGCACTAGTCGTTGTAAGCTGATCTTAGCATAAGCCAACTAAGGGTTGCGACGGCAAAATAACGACTGGAGCTATTATTGGGGCTAAACTGAAAACTGCAGATCGAGACTGAAAACTGCAAACTGGGATTTGAAGACTTAGAACTTGGAACTTGGCACCTGGAACTTGGAACCCTAAAATTTATAACCTATAACTTCCATTAATATATTCACGACTTCTTACCGGTCAATTCCGGGTCCAGTACAAAACAACAAACGAAAAATGTACAAGTGGTCACCAAATACAACGGTCGAGGATTCACTTTAGATCTACAATAGCATAAAAGTTATCTATTTGAAAAATTCTTTGATACTTACGAATCGCCGAAATCCCAATAAGGAAATAAGAAAATTATTTCAAATCACAACGAATAATTTCCTTCAATTAATCCGCCAAAACCCTTTCAATAAAGGAGGAAATACAACGTTCCAACGGCGTAATTAAAATTGCTCGATTCGAATCAAGAGTGTAATCAAGAGTATTGTGTTGAGACCATCAAAGCTAGTCCGGGAACCGGTACCTGATAACACGGCGTGCTATCACTATTCGAATTCATACAATCTAATTTGGAAAGAATATACTTTTGAAGTACACTGCTAAATGCAAATGTCGTTATGAAAATTACGACCGTAACAACTCCCTTCTTACCCAAAAAAAGAAGCTAGCTCTGGGGTTCGAACCCACGCATAACCATAACAAAGACACCAAATCCGAAGTTTCTTCGCCTTCAAGTAACCTTTGACGACAAAAGTTACTCAAAGTACAGTAAAAGGCAACAAAAACCGACAAAACTACTGAAGGGCACCAAAGTGCGCAACGTATCCCAAATACTGAAATCCAAAATCAATGAGCGGAACAGAACAAAATAACTAAACAACAGACAACAAAACTTAGTCAAGGATCAGGACGGAGATCCTTGGCGTGCCACAATCCAACACTACGACCATCATCAGTCTCCAACTGATAAGTCCACGGAGAAACGCATTTAGATATAGTAAAGGGTCCTACGTACTTGGGTGCAAGCTTATTTGTAAAATAAGCCGCGGCATCCGAGTGTACAAAATTTTGTGCCACACTTTTGGCCCACAACATAACTATCGGGGCGGCGACGTAGGTCGTACACCTTTTACTACGTACAAAAGCTCTGTCTAAACGAGCACGAATATCTTTAAAACCTTTTCAAAATTGGAGGTCGATCCACAGGAAGCACAGGATCTTGCCCAATGTCATCACTCACGGGGACTTTGGGTAAATCGTGACTGTTACCCCTATGATGCATTTCACGACCAAAGTTCACGAAGTACGGCGTGAGACCAGTAGCCTCATGTCTCGACGTACGAACTGCGCATGCGGCTTTCTGAAGCAACGAAGCCCATGTACGTTGATTGTCTTTAACAAAAGAAGCCAATATAGTTTTCAGAGAACGGTGCTGTCGTTCGGCAGCATTCGGCTGAGGATGATAATTTGCCGTATGGCTGACCTTAACACGATAGGCATCCATCAGAGATTTAAACTGACGTCCCTGAAATTGATTGCCGTTATCACAAATTATGGTACGGGGGACACCGAATAAACAAAACACATGGTCCTCTAATAATTCAACAAGCTTGGATGAAGTAGCCTCTCTCATGGGGAGAAAAATACAAAACTTACTGAAATAATCCTTTACACTCAACACATACTTGTATCCGGAAGTGGATCGTGGAAACGGTCCAACAATGTCAACAAAAATAAGTTCCCAAGGTCTTGAGATATCTGGGCGGCCCAAAAGGTATCCAGCAGGTGGTTTCTGTTTAACCTTGCAAGCAATGCAAGTATGACAGTTACGCACATATTTTGCAACATCACTATTGGCTTTCGGCCAAAAGTACCTAGAACTAATTCGATGGTAGGTTTTAAAAACACCTAAGTGGCCTGATGTAGGCTCATCATGATTATTACGCACAATCTCCAATCTATGGGACTTGGGGACTACGATCTTCCACTCAGAAGCAGCCGATTCTAAATCAGGGTATGGGGACTTACACTTTTTGAATAAATTTGACCCATCAAATCGCCATAAGGGAAATCTAAGGGGATCTTTCGAAATCTGATCACACATTTTGTGAAACCAACGATCTTTTATATTTTTAAAATGTGGTTCCGGGTTACTAGGGGTCCGATCTGGTTAATAACAGGCACAAAACGAGATAAAGCGTCGGGGACAACGTTGTCTTTGCCACGACGGTGGACAATATCAAAACTGAATTGTTGTAAACGGACACTCCAACGCGCTAAACGACCAGCAGGGTCTTTTAAATTATCTAGCCAAAGTAAAGCAAGTGGTCCGTAACAATCGTGAAGTGGGAACCTTCAACATAAGATCTGAACTTGCCGATAGCCCACACTACCGCAAGACACTCTTTCTCAGTGGCGGTAAATTTCCGCTCGTTAGGACTCAGAGATCTGCTAATATAACTTATCACCTTTTCGCCATCGGGGTGAATTTGGGATAAAACAGCGCCCAAGCCATAATCACTGGCATCTGTTTGGATAGTAAATGGTAATTCAAAGTCGGGACAACTCATAATGGGAGCTGATACTAGGAAATTTTTAATTTCAGTAAAAGCGGACTCGCATTCATCGGTCCATAAAATTTATGGCCCTTTCGCATTAATTTATTTATAGGGCTACTACCGTAGAGAAGTTTGGAAGAAAACGGCGATACCAACCGCATAAACCCAAAAAGCGGCGGACTTCAAAAACGTTGCTAGGTTGAGGAAGATCCAAAATGGCCGAAACCTTTTCGGGATCAACGTGCAACCCTTCCTTATCAACGACGTAGCCTAGATATTTGATTTCGGGTCTACAAAGTGACATTTCTGTCGAGCTACAGTTAAACCAGCCGATTTCAACCGACGGAAAATTTCTTTGGTTACTTCTAAATGTTTATTGAAGTCGTTAGTAGCAATAACCAAATCATCAAGATAGACGTATACGTAGGAATCGAGGTCAAGACCGATAACGCGGTCAATAAGTCTCTGCCACGTAGCGGGACTATTATGTAAACCGAAAGGCATTCGGTTGAACTCGAAGAGACCTCTATCGGGAACGCTAAAAGCAGTAATTGGGCGGGACGGTTCAGCTACCGGCACTTGCCAGTAGGCGCTTTTAATATCAATCGAAGTAAGGTACTTGGCGTCGCGAAGTTTATCGAGGGTCGCTGAAACTAAAGGCAGGGGGGTAGGCGTCGCGTTCGGTGACCTTATTTACCTTCCGGTGATCAACACAAAACCGATAGCTGCCATCCTTCTTTCTCGCCATAACCACCGGTGACGACCAAGGACTTGAAGATGGACTAACAACACCTTGTTCTAACATGATGTCCAACTGGGAATTGACAATTTTTTTTAAGGGTTGGAGACAAAGGGTAAAACCTTTGCTTTATTGGTTCGGCACTTGTTCTTATCACATGTTCTACCAAGTGAGTGCAACCTAGTGCGTCGGGCATATCTTTAAATAATTGTTCAATCGTCGAATTTAGTAGGGCTGTATGTTCTGGGTTAAGTTTATCATCCGATTGTATACTAAATAGGTTTGGTGTTACTGAAGAAAACTGCCATAGACCGTGGCGTAAGTCAGGTACAACACCCATACTAAACCAAAAATCGGTACCAAGAATCAACGGATCTGGTACGGAAGGAATCACCAGAACTTTTATGCAGACAACTTTATTTTGTAATTTAATTGGTAAATTATAAGTGCCACTAATGTTACACATTTGACCATTAGCAACGCGGCATGCTTGAATGTTACTAGTTTGAAGTTTTATATTTAATTTAAGGAGCTTGTCGTAACCAGCTTGGCCTAATATTGTGTGGGAGGCTCCACTATCAAGCAAACCGAGCATGGATATTCCATAGATGTCCACTTCGAGATAAGGACGTTCGTCGTCTATAACATTCGCCAAAACAAAATTAAGGGTGGCTTTAATAGTAGGGTTAAGATCGTTGTTGGGGTTATTTTTCTTAGACAGGTCGATCGGATTCGGGGTTGACACAGAGCGCGCAGACCGATCTATCGGCGGCCCAATTGTCCGTTTCCCGAACACTGGGGACAATTTCGTACGGTATAGTTGGCAGTACCGCATTTAAAGCAGCGTAACTTTCTTGGTTGAGGGCATAATCGAAATGGGTGCCCTTCTTTGTCGCAATTCCAACACTTAATTGCAAACAAGTTCGGTTGGATCTGGTTCACCGATTGAATTGGTGTCTCAGAAAACTCATGATTTAAAAATGGATTGGTATTGTTCACGTTAGTATTAACAAAAGCATAGTCGGGACCACTGTCCTCGATTTGACACAAAACAGCTTTGTGTTTCGATTTATGGTAAGCTAAATCAGGTTCAAGTAAACCTTGTGAATTTGACGGGGGTGGGCGGTATTGCCTTGCCCTCAAGTGGGTTTCCTCAAGAGTTTGCCCTAACTGTGATAACTCCGCCATTGTCTTTATGGGGTGCAATGCCAATTGCGCTTGAATGTGCGGCAACAAATTACGTTTAATTAATTGGATTCTACTATTTTCGGGAGGAGGGTGACGCAAACGACTAAACATATTCTCCATCACCGAAATAAATATAACAATTCTTTCATCGGGGCCTTGCGTCCGTGATCGAATTTCTTCTTGAAGGATGAATTCATAATCATAAGGTAGGAAAGCTTGACGTAATCTAGTTTCTAAGTCTTGCCATGAATTAATGGTATGTTTATTCGCCCTATACCATATAAGTGCTTGCCCTTGAAGCAATTCGATTACCGAATTGAAAACATGGTGTTTTGATACACCGCGCGAGTCGCATAGTTCTTCCACGCGCTGTAGAAAATCGTTCACACTAGTAGAGCCGTCAAAAGTGCAATTCCATTTGTACAATGGAAGGCAATTCTTATTTACATCCGAAAAATTTCTCCGTACCGGACTAGAGTGAGAAATCCGTTCTGTCTCAATAAACGGGTTATCGTCATTTAAATTTATGTTATTATTGTGCGTTACTTCAGGCAATAATAAATTGGGTTGATCTAAAACATGACCCGAAGTATGCGGGATGTCTAAGTCCATTAACGACATTTCGCCTTGATCTGAAATTGTTGACACTTGTCTAACAATAGCGGCTTTATTCTGAATTTCAGTTAAAAGTTTATTAGACTTAAGCATTTGTTTGTAAGTTCATTTTTCCGAATTATTTCATCTTCATTAGAAGAAGTAATTCGTTGCAACCGGTTATCAATATGTGAAAGTCGCGTAGATATGCGTTTTGATTCATTAGAATGGTTAGAATAATTAAAATTGTTTAAGTCATTATCTAGATTATTAAGCTTGGCTAAACAAATAGCAAGCTCTGTACCAGGTATAATATTTAAATTTTCATTAGGCACTAATTCACACGTGACACTTACTTGTAGTAAGTCTCTTAATAATTTACGTTTATCTTCTACATTGGCTTTGGTTAAACAAAGACCGCGTATTCTCAATTCATACGAAATTTCATCAGATAATAGTCGATTTACGTCCATATCGATTAACAAAATTCGACACTTCAATTCAAAACAAATGTTCTGATTAGCAACCAGCGATATAAATCAGAAACAAAACAAGCCTTCACGTTGGGCGCCAAAATGTGACGCTACAAAACAACACAACACAGGGACGTACTCGATATAGTTCAATACTAATCACAAAGAGGAACGGCCAAATAATACCTTTCCGGGTAGTCGGAGTCAACAGCTTCCATATGCCCTGGACCAACCCAGTACTGAGGCCGGGGTGGGGTAGACCATAAACAACCAGCCAAATGAGCGCCACCTAAATCTATAACAGCTGTACTCCGACGGGACTGAAATAGGAAATCCTCACGCTTACCTGTAACACCCAAATCAGCAAAAATTCTCCTCACACCTCACACTCGAGTAATACAAAACTATCTTTTACATACAGTATTGACACTTTACTACCAACATATAATATATTTATAACAACAGTAAACATATAAAAGGCTCCAATTACCCACCCACTTGTTATGGTGTAATTTCCAATAAACAAACAGCAAATAACCTGATTGTATAACTCTTACTGCTACTTTTACTATTATATTTAACGCAATTCAGCCAACCTATTGAAACAAATCTGCGCCAAGATGGCAGAACAAAATGACTATTAAATAATGTTAAGGGTGGTATACCAGGATCCTCGTAGATTGACCCTTGAACGCTGAGGGCATTGGTATAAACTATAATTATACCTATAATGATCGGTGCATTGGCTAAACTTCACACACGTGTTAAAATTGTGAATAATGTAAATTACAAATTAGTAAATCTGAACCCACCCTATAATAATTGTGTAAACAAAACAGTCTTCAGTAAAGTGTTATTAAATGTAAAAAAAAAAAAAATCTTTAACAAGCAATATCAACCAGACGGTTGCAGTAGAGAAATTAAATGTGGAACGACTCACCCACAGCTGCACTAGTCGTTGTAAGCTGATCTTAGCATAAGCCAACTAAGGGTTGCGACGGCAAAATAACGACTGGAGCTATTATTGGGGCTAAACTGAAAACTGCAGATCGAGACTGAAAACTGCAAACTGGGATTTGAAGACTTAGAACTTGGAACTTGGCACCTGGAACTTGGAACCCTAAAATTTATAACCTATAACTTCCATTAATATATTCACGACTTCTTACCGGTCAATTCCGGGTCCAGTACAAAACAACAAACGAAAAATGTACAAGTGGTCACCAAATACAACGGTCGAGGATTCACTTTAGATCTACAATAGCATAAAAGTTATCTATTTGAAAAATTCTTCGATACTTACGAATCGCCGAAATCCCAATAAGGAAATAAGAAAATTATTTCAAATCACAACGAATAATTTCCTTCAATTAATCCGCCAAAACCCTTTCAATAAAGGAGGAAATACAACGTTCCAACGGCGTAATTAAAATTGCTCGATTCGAATCAAGAGTGTAATCAAGAGTATTGTGTTGAGACCATCAAGCTAGTCCGGGAACCGGTACCTGATAACACGGCGTGCTATCACTATTCGAATTCATACAATCTAATTTGGAAAGAATATACTTTTGAAGTACACTGCTAAATGCAAATGTCGTTATGAAAATTACGACCGTAACAAAGGGTCGTGTAGTAACTATAAATTGCAATAGGAAGCAGAAAACTGCATTTATTTAGCAGAAAATTAAGTAATTTTTATATTATGTAAATAGCAAGCATTTAACACCCTGTATATAGACCATAATTAGCTTTAAACAATGCGAATAAGCATATCTTGCAACAATAGTACTCGGATTTAGCAGGAAAATAGGTAATTCATACATTAGGTAAATAACAAGTATTCAATACTCTGTATATAGACCTTTATTAATTTTAAGTAATGCTAAGTGAGAATATCTTTCAGTAAAAGTACGCGCATTCAAAAGAAATGATAGTACATGTAATTAAACACGCATTGAGAAGTGTTCTAATTAGTTATAAAACAAATACGAAGATAAGAGATAAAACCTAACAAAGCTTTATACAATTACGTAGAAACAATAAACATTTTGATAAGAAAACGCAGTTCCAAAAATACATAAACAAAAGTAGAATTAAGGTTATATCATTATTTTGTTCAATTATCCAAAAAGGCGATATCTAAACAAAACAACGTATGGTCGAGATAACGAGGTATCTATGGCAAATAGGTATTACACGGAAAACCGAATATATTGCATCAGAAACCACTTCAAAATGCAGGAAATACAAAGACCTTATTGGTTAAGATATCTACAAGACTTGTTGAAAACCCAGCCCACATGCAAGTGGGAAGAGCCTATATTTAACACCGAGCAATGATAAGACGGGTCAGTTTAAACTTAGGCAGGGCAAAGCTGCGTCACTGCTAAACAGAAAGTCACGCGTAATTTAATATTTAATCAAACATAATAGTGTATGTTATAGTGACAAATAAGTGCAACAATTATGAAGTCTTCTTTTGCCGTTTAACGTGAGTAGAATTTGGGGTAATTTATTTAAACTAAATATTAATAATAATAGGGCTTCAAATTCGAAAATGTGGATAATTCGAATGGTTGATGAGAAGAATACTTCAAATTCGAATGTGTGAATATTTCGAATGTGATGACAATACTTCAAATTCAAGTGGATAGATATTATAATTCAATTGTGTTGATGATAATTCGAATGTGGAGATATTTTAAATGGATTGATATAATATTTCAAATTGGGCGATAGAATATTTCAAATGTGTTAATGAGAATAATTCAAATCTGGGTCAATATAATATTCAAATCAGCATCGACGATTTTGGTACAATTCTGGTACAATTTTGAGTTGCGAGAATCAATGCAAATAACATAAAAAAGCACGAAGTAATTTATGGAAAACGAGGGGTTCAACTAAACAGAGCACTGATAGACGAATGAGGACAACAAAGGGTGGTGATCCACAACCCGAACAACCTGTAACAGGTCAGATCTAATTAGTTTTAAATATTATTTATTAGTCGAAATGGGAAAAGGATGCTGGACATGTTAGGTACAAGTGAGGTGAGATGACCAGATAGTAATGACTTTTGGAAAAATAATTATAGAATAATTACAACTTCTTCTACTAATGGACAGGCAGGGGTAGGAATAGTGTTAGGTAAAAGATTAGAACGGAAAGTTAAAGATTATCTATAATTTAGTGATAAAATAATTATGGTTAAATTGAGTACGAAACCCACAGATACTGTTTTAGTACAGGTTTACATGCCAACAACTCAGTACGAGGATGAGGATGTAGAAAAGGTATACAAGGATATAAATAGTATAGTGAGAACAGTAAAGGGAGAAGAGAATTTAATAGTTATGAGTGATTTTAATGCGACAGTGGGAGAAGGTAGTGAGGGAAAAATGGTAGGAAAATTTGAGTATGGTAGACGAAATGTTAGAGGAGAAAGATTAGTTGAGTTTTGCCAGGAACATAGATTAGCAACTGTAAACACCCTATTTGAACAACATGTTAGAAGAAGAGATACCTAACCACCATGTGATAGAGCTAGAAACCAAATAGATTATTTTAGTTAAACGAAGATTTAGAAACCAAGTTAAAACTGTCGTAGTTATCTAGGGGCTGACATAAACAGCAATCACAACTTAGTTAAAATGAAGTGTAGTCTAAAATTCAAAAAATCAAGAAATGCTACAAGAGAGGGATGTGATCTAGGTAAGCTTAATGATAGTAAACTAAAAGAGGAATATAAATAAGTATTAGATAATAAGAGCAAATAGAAATAGATGGAAAGAAATAAAAAGGGCTGTACATGATACAGCAACACAGACTATAGATAAAAAAAAAGTAGAAGCGAGATAACCCTGGGTAACAAACGAGATATTAGACTTAACAGAGAATAGAAGAAAGCTTAAACCTTTCAGAGAATTAGATAGTGAAAGTAAGGAAAAATATAATAGAGGTAGAAATAAGACAGTATATGAGTGTAGAAAAACTAGAAATAAATAGATGGGGGAGAATTGTTAGGGAATACCAGATGATTTGGGAGTAGGCAAGACATACATGGCTTACAGGGCAGTTAAAAAGTTTTTGGGAGAAGATAGGAAAAAATATAATGATATTAAAGATTAGAATAATGAGCTTCTAATAAATAAAGTTGAGGTAGCAAATAGATGGGAAAGATATTTCGAAGATTTATATAAGGGAGACGATATGAATGAGTTAGAGAACGACCCAGAAGAGGATGTAGAAATAAAATTCTCAATATTAATAGAGGAATTTGATAGAGCTGTTAAGGATCTCAAACTAAATAAAGCGCCAGGGATAGACGATAGACCCGCAGAATTAATAAAATATGCAAGTCGGAAAACTTAAGACAGATTATATGAACTAGTAAAAGTAATACATGACACAGGTGAGGTCCCAACAGATTTCGAAAAAAATATTATCTCAAACCCAAAAAAGTCAGGAGCTGATAGGTGTGAGAATTTTAGAACAGTTAGTTTAACTTCCCACGCTTCTAAAATACTAACAATAATAATTAAAAATAGAGTAGAAGCTTTGATGAGAATTGTTTAGGCGAAAACCATTATGGTTATCGTAAAGACAGAGGGACTAGAGAACCGATACTAATGATTAGGGTAATTATCGAAAAAAAGGTTACAAAAAATGAAAAGACTCATTTGGTGCTTGTAGATTTAGAAAAAACATTTAATAGGGTAAATTGGATTGTTATGTTCACACGCGTGAAAAAAATAACTTTCTATACCTCATTCGTTTGCACATTGTTTGCACATGTATGCACATCCGGTATTTTTGTCTACACACCTTTCGTTTAAAAATTATTCAAGAAACAATTTAGGGGGGCCCACTTTGCACTGACCCCCGACTTTCAGGAAATTTATTTTAAACCGGCGGAATTAATACATCATCGTTTGCACATGTATGCACATTCACTATTTTTGTTTGCACACCTTTCGTTTAAAAGTTATTAAAGAAACCATTGTGGCGGGCCAACTTCGCACTAGCCCCCCGACATTCAGCAAATTCATTTTAAACCGACGAAATTGATGGATCTTCGTTTGCACATGTATGCACATCTATTATTTTCGTTTGCACACTTCCAGTTTAAAAGCAATTTAACATTCAGCTTCATAGTCCTCGCTATACGATAGCTACTGTTGAAAACGTGAAAACATTGTTACAATGAACCCAATTGATACCTTTTGGTTTGCACATTACGAAACACATCAACTTTTTGTTTGCACACTACTGTAAGTAAAAAAAGATTTTAAATTTAATCAGGGGGGGCTAAGTTCACACATGTCAAATATCGCATTTTTGTGCAATTCTAACATGTGATGACGGAAATCAAAGTATCTTCGTTTGCACATCATGAATCAAGTCGCTTTCTTATTTGCACACCTTTAGTTCAAAACTTATTTAACATTTGCTTTCGTAGTACACGTTATACGAGAGCAACTGTTCAAAATGTGCAAAAATGGATTACAATAAGACTAATTGATACCTTTTGGTTTGCACATTATGAAACACATCAACTTTTTGTTTGCACACCACTGTAAGTAAAAAAAAATTTTAATTTAATCAGGGGGGCTAAGTTCACGCATGTCAAATATCGCATTTTTGTGCAATTCTAACATGTGATGACGGAAATTAAAGTATCTTCGTTTGCACATCATGAATCAAGTCGCTTTTTTGTTTGCATACCTTTAGTTCAAAACTTATTTAACATTTACTTTCGTAGTACACGTTATACGAGAGCAACTGTTCAAAATGTGCAAAAATGGATTACAATGCTAATCGATACATTTTTGTTTGCACATTATGTAACACATCAACTGCATACCACTGTAAGTAAAAAAAATATTTTAATTTAATCAGGGGGCTAAGTTCACACATATCAAATATCGCATTTTTGTGCAATTCTAACATGTGACGACGGAAATTAAAGTATCTTTGTTCGCACATCATGAACCAAGTCGTTTTTTTGTTTGCACACCTTTAGTTCAAAACTTATTTAGCATTTACTTTCGTAGTACACGTTATACGAGAGCAACTGTTCAAAATGTGCAAAAATGGTTTACAATGTTAATCGATGTATTTTTGTTTGCACATTATGAAACACATCAACTTTTTGTTTGCACACCACTGAAGTCAAAAATTTTTTTTAATTTAATCAGGGGGGGGGCTAAGTTCACACATGTCAAATTACGCATTTTCGTGTAATTCTAACATGTGATGACGGAAATCAAAGTATCTTCGTTTGCACATCATGAATCAAGTCGCTTTTTTTTGCACACCTTTAGTTCAAAACTTATTTAGCATTTACTTTCGTAGTACACGTTATACGAGAGAAACTGTTCAAAATGTGCAAAAATGGTTTACAATGTTAATCGATGTTTTTTGTTTGCACATTATGAAACACATCAACTTTTTGTTTGCACACCACTGAAGTCAAAAATTTTTTTAAATTTAATCAGGGGAGGCTAAGTTCACACATGTCAAATTACGCATTTTTGTGTAATTCTAACATGTGATGACGGAAATCAAAGTATCTTCGTTTGCACATCATGAATCAAGTCGCTTTTTCGTTTGCACACCTTTAGTTCAAAACTAATTTAACATTTACTTTTGTAGTACACGCTATACGAGAGCTATTGTTCAAAATGTGCAAAAATGGATTACAATGAGACTAATTGATACCTTTTGGTTTGCACATTATAAAACACGTCAACTTTTTGTTTGCACAACACTGTAAGTAAAAAAAAATTTAATTTAATCAGGGGGGGCTAAGTTCACACATGTCAAATAACGCATTTTTGTGCAATTTTAACATGTGATGACGGAAATCAAAGTATCTTCGTTTGCACATCATGAATCAGGTCGCTTTTTCGTTTGCACACCTTTAGTGCAAAACTAATTTAACATTTACTTTCGAAGTACACGTTATACGAGAGCTATTGTTCAAAATGTGCAAAAATGGATTACAATGAGACTAATTGATACCTTTTGGTTTGCACATTATAAAACACGTCAACTTTTTATTTGCACACCACTGTAAGTAAAAAAAAATTTTAATTTAATCAGGGGGGCTAAGTTCACGCATGTCAAATATCGCATTTTTGTGCAATTCTAACATGTGATGACGGAAATCAAAGTATCTTCGTTTGCACATCATCAATCAAGTCGCTTTCTTGTTTGCACACCTTTAGTTCAAAACTTATTTAACATTTGCTTTCGTAGTACACGTTATACGAGAGCAACTGTTCAAAATGTGCAAAAATGAATTACAATAAGACTAATTGAATCCTTTTGGTTTGCACATTTTGAAACATATCAATTTTTGTTTGCACGCCACTGTAAGTCAAAAAAAATTTTTAATTTAATCAGGGGGGGGGGCGAAATTCACACATGTCAAATATCGCATTTTTGTGCAATTGTAGCATGTGATGACGGAAAACAAAGTATATTCGTTTGCACATCATGAATCAAGTCGTTTTTTTGTTTGCACACCTTTAGTTCAAAACTTATTTAACATTTGCTTTTGTAGTACACGTTATACGAGAGCAACTGTTCAAAATGTGCAAAAATGGATTACAATAAGACTAATTGAATCCTTTTGGTTGGCACATTTTGAAACCTCAATCTTTGTTTGCACGCCACTGTAAGTCAAAAATTTTTTTTAATTTAATAGCGGGTACTACGAAAGTAAATGTTAAATTAGTCTTGAACTAAAGGTGTGCAAACGAAAAAGCGACTTGATTCATGATGTGCAAACGAAGATACTTTGATTTCCGCCATCACATGTTAGAATTGCAGAAAAATGCAATATTGGACATGTGTGAAGTTAGCATCCGTAATTAAATTTAAAATTTTTTTTACTTACAGTAGTGTGCAAACAAAAAGTTGATGTGTATCGTAATGTGCAAACCAAAAGGTATCAATCGGGTTCATTGTAACAATGTTTTCACGTTTTTAACAGTAGCTATCGTATAGCGAGGACTATGAAGCTGAATGTTAAATTGCTTTTAAACTGAAAGTGTGCAAACGAAAATAATAGATGTGCATACATGTGCAAACAAAGATCTATCAATTTCGTCGGTTTAAAATGAATTTGCTAAATGTCTGGGGGCTAGTGCAAAGTTGGCCCACCACAATGGTTTCTTTAATAACTTTTAAACGAAAGGTGTGTAAACAAAAATAGTGGATGTGCATACATGTGCAAACGATGATGTATTAATTCCGCCGGTTTAAAATAAATTTCTTGAAAGTCGGGGGTCAGTGCAAAGTTGGCCCCCCTAAATTGTTTCTTGAATAATTTTTAAACGAAAAGTGTGCAAACAAAAATACCGGATGTGCATATATGTGCAAACAATGTGCAAACGAATGAGCTATATAAAGTTATTTTTTTCAAAAGTTGGGGGGCTAACTTCACGCGTGTGTTATGTTCAGGGTTTTGCGAAAAATAAGAATCTCTCATAAGGATAGAAAAATTATTTACAGTCTATATAAAAACCAAAGCGTAGTAATTAGATTTGATGAAATAGAAAAGGAAGCTAAGATTAGAAATGGTGTTAGACAGGGCTGTATACAATTCTCCCTTGATTTTTAATGTTTATATTGAGCAAGCTTTAAACTTAGCTAGAGACAGAAAAGAGATAGGTATTAGTGTACAGGGACAGAAAATAAATATGTTAGGTTTTGCAGATGATATTGCCATTATAGCAGAGTCTAGAAAAGAGTTAGGAGAGTTTTTAAATATTTGAGATGAGGTACTACAGAGTAATTATAGTATGAGAATTAACTCAGAAAAGGAAGATAATAAAAAGTGAGTTACAGCCTAGTTCTAAACCAAAATTAAAAATAGGTAATACCGAGTTAGAGGAGATAGATGAATTTTGCTATTTAGGTAGTATAATTACAAAGGACGTACGTAGCAGAAGGGATATAGTAGCTAGAATAGCTCAAGCTAAAAAATGTTTTTAAAAAAGAAAGACTTACTAATAGCTAATAGTATTAGTTTAGATAATAGAAAAAGTTTCTTAAAGTCGTGCGTATGGAGTGTTCTATTATACGGTAGTGAGACTTGGACAATTAAAGAGGTAGATAAGAAAAAGATAAAAGCTTTTGAAACGCGATGTTATATGTTAAAGAATGTTAAAGATTAGTTGGACAGATAGAATAACAAATGAGGAAGTTTATAGAAGGATAAGTGAGGAACCCTGTATGTGGAAACAATTAAAGGTCAGGAGAAATAGAATGATAGAGCAGCAGTTAAGACATGAGGGACTATTTAGTAAGGTCTTAGATTATAGACTACCAAATAAAAATAGAGTAGGAAGGCCTAGACAAAGCTATATTAGTCAAATTATTAGAGATTTAGGTTGTGACGGGTATGTGGACCTTTTTATACTAGCTCAGAATAGAAAAGAATTTAGAGTTGCGTCAAACCGACCTTAAGTTCGAAAACAAAACAAAAATAAATAAATAGATAAAAGTCAGTTAACTAAATGTCACCATGACATAACTTACAATTAGTTAGCGGTCTGGCACGTTGGCAGCGATTCGTTGCTTAAGCCTTACCATAACATATAATTTAACACTTTTCTTTTTTGGAGGTGATAACCAGGTATATTTCATTTCCTTATAAATGGGAATCGTGTAAACATGTTGGAGTTCTTTAACAACTATCAGGTTGCTAATATTTATGTAGAGCCAGATAGATAAGACAAAGATAGAAGAGTATAGGAAGACCTAGACCAAGTTATATTAGTAAAATTATAATAAATTTAGGTTGTGAAGAGTATGTAAAACTTTTTAGATTGGCACGGAATAGAAAGAAGTTAGAGCTGCGGCAAACCGACCCTAAGTAAGGTCCAAAACAAAATGATGTTGATGATGGATATCGTTTTAACTATTAAAGATTATGCTTTTTTTAACAAATTACTATTCTTTTATCTATATGTGTCAATTGAGACATTCATTATTATTGTAATTATTTTCTACACCACCCAAATAAAAATTAGGACCATTGATATACGATCACACATAGTGAAGGTTATGCATAATAAAATAATATTTATACAAATAAATAAAAGTAATTGATTGTTTAAGGAAGTTACGATTTTTAGTTTAATTATTGAGAAACCGCCCATAATATATGTAAATTATATCGTGTTACATTATAATAATATAGAGATAATGAGGATAGTTTTGTTTTATAACTATATACATCTCAAGAAAATATGAAATTGCAGCATCGGTAAAGCTAATTACGATTAAATAGGCATATAACACGTATTTAGATTTAAAAGTAGCTTCAGAAATTGCAACACGACAATTGGAAGTGACCTTTCTTAAAACGAAATCTGATTAAAATACGATATCCATTGTTGTTATGTTCTCATGTGTAATTATCATTGCAGAATATCCACGCTTCTAGTCAAGGCGATTCCAATTTTGTTTTGTTTTATGGTTATTAGAAATAGGTTCATCCATTTTACACGATAATTTTCGTCAATGTAACGTATAATTAAGAGCTGTTTGTCTTAACTCACATCCTTAAAATAGATTTATAAATAGTAGTGTATTATGGGCGTAATCAGCACCACATTTCCACCAGCATCCACATTTCCACACACATCTGGACCAAATTTACATGTAAATTCGCACTATAAAGTCTTATTTTTTAAGAATCTCCACCTGCTCTCTCCCTGTGGAGATGAATCTCCTCCTTGTGGAATTTTTTACCCCAACCATTTTGATTACATCACACCCGCATTCTTTCCACCCGCGAGATAAATCTTTCTCACATTTCCACCCACGAGATAAACCTATCTTGTTTGGTATCAATTAATATTAGAATTTTCTCAGCTACCTGAATCTCTAGGAATTTTTCAGATTGCATCATCCCCAAGGAGCTACCCTCATTTTAAGATTTCTTACCTGTAGCGACTTTTGAGCGTTCTTATAAATTTTTTATACATGCGATACATCTTGTTAGTCTAAAATTTTACAGAATTCAAATCTGTAAACAGATTTGAAATCGGACCATGCCCTGCAAAGTTATACCCCTTTAAAGTCCTGATCTTCTAAATTTTGCTCTTTGCTTTATAAGCAAACCTAACAAATAGTTTTCTTCGTCTATCCATTGCATCTTTCGAGATAAACCTATCTTGTTTGGTATTAATCAATATTAGAATTTTCTCAGCTACCCAAATCTCTAGGAATTTTCAGATTGCACCATCCCCAAGGAGCTACCCTAATTTTAAGATTTCTTACCTGTAGCGACTTTTGAGCGTTCTTATAATTTTTTAGTCATGCGATACATCTTGTTAGTCTAAAATTTTACGCAGAATTTGAATCTGCAAACAGATTTGAAATCGGACCACGACCTGCAAAGTTACACATATACCCTCTGCGAGATAAATCTTTCTCCACATTTCCACCCACGAGATAAACCTACCTTGTTTGGTATCAATCAATATTAGAATTTTCTAAGCTACCCAAATCTCTTTAAATTTTTCACATAGCACCATCCCCCAGAGAGCTACCCCCATTTTAAGATTTCTTACCTGTAGCGACTTTTGAGCGTTCTCATAAATTTTTATACATGTAGCACATCTTGTTAGTCTAGAATTTTATACACAATCCGAATCTGTAAACAGATTTAAAACAGGACTACCCTTACCATTTTACACACCCCTCTAAATTATAAATTTCCTGCGCTCATACCTAAAGAAAATCTAGAAACAATTCTTAAAACTTTTTATTACAAACAATTTTTACTAATACAGTTTAAATTTTGTAAACCACATTTCTAAATACATATTCACAATTTTTATTCTTAACCTAGAACTCATATCGGCTTATACTTATTAATATTTATTTCTAAATAGAGCACCTTTTCCAAAGACCAACCGGACCCGCACGTTTCAAATTCCTCTGATTTTGTTCTTATGGTTTCGCTTAAGACCTCGTACATATTTTCCAGATTACTAGAAGACGTTATAACCACATTTTTGTGTTAAAGGATTTCACATCGGTAGCCTCTTTCCCCATTTTGGTGTAAACGCCGTAGAGTTCGCAATAGACTTTTACTGCTGTATGTTGTATTCTTTTTCATTTATTAATCGAATAAATCGCTCTTTCTGCTTCAAAGAAACTCGGACACTCCATCGTCGACACTGGCGTTCTTTATGCGATAGCTAGCCATACGGTTGTTAAACGCAGTGCTAACCATTTCTACACCATCGTCGCTAGTAGCGGTAACTGATGCATTTTATGTCTGTTGCTCCTTAAATGTGCGGCATACGTAGTTTTTCCATTTCGAAATCGCATACTTTACACATAATTCGTGGTTGTTTCGTACAAGACCCTTTAACAGCTGGCGGAGCTGAACGTTTACGGCTTAATGACATGCCGTGCTGTTTTCCTTGTGTCGCTGTAAGTTGCCCATTCTCGTAAAGCGAAATCGCAAGTCCCACAGTTTAAGTACTTTGCTGCAGACGGATGTATAAGCAACCGGACGATGTTGCACCACAACATTTGTTCTGATGCCGTTTGAGAGCATCCCTTCTGGTAAAGTAGACGTGACACGGCTCGCATTTAAAAACGTTTGCAGGTACCATTTTAGTACAAAACAAAATCCGCACTATAAGACTTGACTTGTAAGCGAACTAACTTATAACTAAAGAGTTTACTCTCGCGCACCGGCTTTATGTACCCTACAGAATGCAAACCGAAGGTTTCGAAGACACCGAACGAAGTTGAGGATTCGGCGGGAACTAAATGATGTCATAATCCTTGCTGCTCGTCCAATACATTTAGCGCTAATGCATGCACCTGCTTCGCTTCGTCGATGGTGTGAATGCCGTTAGTAGAACACCGGAAAACGTCTTCCATGTTATACGGATCGCGTGCATATTAAAAATCCAAAGGGTGGTAGCACACGCACACAAATTGTGTGCAAGTCGTGCTGTAGAAGATGCAATGCTACTATAACCAAAAACACTTTAAACCATTACTAAGAAAATACCAACTTGTTGTCTACAGGATACTTACAACAATTTAATTTTAAATAACTTCTACGTCATATTTTAGGAAATGGGGGCTTGAATATTTTCCAAATGAATCACCAAGCGAAAGTATATGCTTAACGGTATTAGAATTACCCATTAATTTCCTATTTTTACGACCGTGGTTAATTATAGATTGAAATTTAATTTGTGCACGTTCGAGCTTCTCGTAAACTAACATATTTTAGAGCAACAATGCGCTGTATAATACATGCATACCCTTCGCCGCGCTACTGCTATTCTTGTAATTGCTAGAAAAAGTCACTCTCCTTTTTACTGTTAGGAGCGATGCAAAGCACCATTTTTATACTTTCTATAGCACATCGCACTTTTCGTCTGATAATTAAATTTTGCTTCTGTAGGCTTTTACACTTTCGCATAGCGGTCGGCCGCACGTATTGATTTCTAGAACCGGTAAGTACTCGATATCCTCCAAATAGAGAATTAGATGCTCAATGTCTGTCAACTTCCAATTCCCTCGTAAAGGTAGAAAAACTCGGTCAATCATCCATTAAACTTCACCCGCTACCGTTTTGATAATTTCCAAACATTTTCGAACGACAATGGGCTGAGAATTTTTAAACCTCCGAGGATCTTTAAGTCGTGATCAATTACACATCCGAGCTACGCGTAAACTAACATATTTTGCAGCAGCTGTATAATACATGCATACCCCTTCTCTGCGCTACTGCTATTCTTGTAGTTGCTTGGAAAAGTCAGTCGCCCTTTTTACTGCTAGGGTCGCTAAAAGCACCATTCCATACTTTATTTATAAGTGTAGGACATCGCACACTTTTTGTCAGTTAATTAAATTTTTGTTTATGTAGACCTTTACACTTTCGCTTATTTAAACATCTAATACAATCAATTAACCACTTTCGATTATTCTAACGGAACAACCATACATCCCACCGCATCGTTCTTTTTGAATCCAACGATCCTATGGGCTTCCACGCACTAACACCTAACGTATTTTCCTACTATTTGTTAAACAAAAACTACCGGTATCGCCATTGTGGACGTAAACAGATGTTTGTGGATGTGTACGAGTATGTAACCATATACATTAATTAGTCTAAGCTATTTTATTTAGTCCCGAAAACTACTATTTTCTAATCCACAACTAATAATCGCCTTTATAGGTTTAACATTTCTACCATTTCCCAATGACTGGTGCTACGTACATGGAAACTTTAATTTCTTATTAGAGAATTCTTATTCTCCGCGCACTGCTGCGTAGTTGCATGCCTACCCTTTTGGAGGTATATGCTCGTTATAGGTTGTAAGACCCTCGGTTTTATAACTACACTTCGTGAGACCCTTTAATCTTTTTAATCGTATCTTTCTCGCCTACAATACAGTAGGACTTAACATTACTACCAACAAATTCTAATACTAGACCCCATTAAATACGTCTTTAATTTTCCTACAACTTTTTATCGACAAGTGTTATATTGTATTTATTATACGCGGGTAGTCACTCTTTTAAGATAAATATATTTTGCTAGGTATCAACTAATATTAAATTTTCTAGGGACCCCAAATCTGAAACAGATTTTAAATAGCTCCACCCATACAAAGTTATGCCTTCTAAAGACTAATTTTTGCCCATCTTTATTTAACTCCATCTTTAAAACCCTTTTTGCTACGAGACATATGCTTTAGCCACCCATCTCCCGAAATCTAAAACCCCGTGTCCCGCGATACCACGTGAGATAACACGTATACTCTGTCAACCAGGATAGAAGCAGGAGATTTGGAAGGTGGGCGAAGCAATTAAATTATGGAATTTAAAACTAATATATACAAATATAAACAACTATCTTATATCTTTATGCCCCATGCGTAGGTTGATATGCTTCCGGGGATGACGTAACGCTTGTCATCGCGCCCGATAAACTAATTTTATTAATTAATTGGTGACAAAACGTGTTTTTACTCCGGATTGATACCACGTATTCATGAGGGCATCTCTATTCCCTCGTGTACGCATAACCCCAGCCCGTGTGCACCTGCCCATGCGCCCCCTCTCTGTGCGACTGCTATTCGGGGTAACGTCACAGCCTTTTAATAAAGAACAAGTATAAATTATAAAAGTTTATTCTGACATTTACAACAAATTTAAAAATTTAACCAAGCATGGGCATTTAAACTTAATTTTAATACAAAGTTTCACAGAAGACAGTCCTTCTTTATGTTTGTTTGGATGGCTTAATTTTACAATTTTATCCAGCTTAAAATTTAAATCGTACCCAATCACTCCTTTTCACCAAAGTTTGATCAAAGACCTCAGTTTTCGAATTGAAAATCCGAACTGTCCATATTTAAAGCTTTGATTCAATCGACAACCAGATCCATTCCTTCTGAATCTTGCAGCTTGTGAAATCTTTTAATCGCATTTCCACTATACCGCACGTATCTTGTTAGTTATTCTTCTCTTGTCGGTATTGAGAACCTTATTCTCGCCAATGTTTAGTTGCATGTCCCCCTTTGGGCAATACCCAGTTTTAATTTTCCTTTATCTAACCTAGGTCCACATGTGTTTTTAATGGAAAACTCATATTTTAGCAACCTGTTGCTGGGTTTCAATGAGAAACCTCATTACAAGCAATTAGGTCATATGGTCATGTGGTCATATGGTAAATATGTGGTCAGAATAATTTAAAAGGTCATAGGATTTGTCCATCTTTTCTGTAAGAAGCCTCATAATAAAGGTCTTTCTTATAACGCAAATGGCATAGTTGTCAACCCGATTATCTAAGGGCAATTTACCCTAAATAACATTTCCTCATATTCCGGATATATGTCGATGCGCATCCCTGTCGGCTTAGGTTGATAACAACATATTCGACTATCTTCGGCAATATACGTCCTCACTTTGCAATACGTAAGAGAACAATTTTTTCGTATTCAATTTAGTATTCGATAGTAGCTAGAACGGTAAACATGAGCGTCTCCAAGGTGATTAACGTTCTCAACTTTGGGAATAAAGTGAAACCGACAAATGAGCGATTTGGATTAGGCTGTTGGCAGATTATAATGTGCAACAATAATCTGGTGACAGATATTGGTAATATTTGTTATGTCGAAGGCGAAAAGATGCTGACTGGTGGACTACACACACCAATTGCAGAACCATTTTGTGACAATATAATGTTGGTTAAAATTTGACCTTTCTGACACCGAACAAGCATCTGCAAACAAAAGGATGTTTATCCTAAAAAAGAAATTTGTGGTGCATTTAACAGCTATCTACGAAGAAAGTTCAACTGATTTGTTTCGCTAGGCATGGTGTTAAAGCTAAGCTTCCGTTTTCTGGAAAGCACTAACAAGATGGGCCAGAGAGTAAAAGAAATTATCGGAAAAGAAGAACTCGAATGCATTAATAAAAATTCCAAAATCCTATATGTGTTCGATACAAAGTGGAACTAGCAGATGTTGTTGGAAACTTTATTGGAGGAACTACCAGATATATTAGACGAAGTCGAAAAGATTATTTCTATCTTTTGACATGGATGTAACCCAAGATTTTGCGGGCATATTTAGCAAGATGGAGGTGTGTAATTATTTAACTACAAAGCATAACTTTTGCTATAAGGGAGAATACGAAGAAAAGTGTAATATTATAGTTGACAACGATAAATTGCATGGATTGATTGTTTAACATGGCTAACAACCAATGCAAGAATTAAGATATACAACAAATTTGTGTGTCAGATAACAAGTCCTGGTGTTAATAAACAACTTGGCAATCATATACTAGATTTTTACGTTGTCCAGATGTACGTTTAAGGGAAACATTTGCGTCTACTTTGGCCAAAGAACATGGTATTACGCGATTGGAAGCGAGAATATACAACTGTGCAATTGGAAGCTATGTCAGTGCGGAACGAGTGTATAAACCCTTAAAAGATTGTTTAACCTTATTGGAAGATAGTGTTATACTTCCTAAAGGCGCCAATGTACTCGGTATCACTTGCCAAATGTGGAGTACGCTATCGGACAAGCTACAAAATAGCTGTTGTTTAGTCTATAATAACCTGCTACAGTACGTGTATTGGGGGAATGGCAATACAAAGAAATTGACGGGCTTGCAAATTAGTTGTCCGAAAACTAGAGGAAAGGGAAAATTGATAAAGTATGTGCTTTCGGCTTTTAGTTTTAACTATTTACCTATAAATTATTTGGAGATAGTAGAGGAAGATAGCCAAGATAAAATAAAAATCTTACGCAAGTGCTACATTAAGCAGGTAGTACATATTTTACACAATCTGCAACACCATATTCTACAATTCCAAAAGAAATAGTAATTTTGGAATTGTGATTGATAGATACGCCTAACATTCGTCCAGAGGTTGTACGACAACGCGTAAATATTGGTAGTAAACTCTATCCGTTTACGCTAAAGGAAATTGCCCCATTATGTATACCATACGCTGTAAGTGGAAGGAAAAGACAACTGGAATTAGAGGAAATGGATGCAAAAAGGCGAAAATTGACTACATGGAGAACACTGCGACAATACGCGATCAATACAAAGATGTGTTAGACAAAGAACATCTTATTAGAGAAAATGAGGAAGAATTAAAAGATTATTTTATGTACCGATGGACTGACTTAGATACATCTGGGTTGTACAAGCTGTATGCATTTGCGGTTAGTAAGAAAGACTCTTTAGTTATGTAGGCGTTCTTGCAGAAAAGGATGGTACTAAATCCGTATACTTTTTAAAAGGTTATTCTAAAAACGTATTTATCAAAATGATAGATAACAAAGACGAACTAAGGAATGCGGGTTTCGTAACCTTGGCGTACACCACACGCAAAGGGGTTCCGCTAAACATTGTATATTTACCTAGTAAAAAACCTTTCGGATCATTTAAAACCGAGGGTCTTACAACCTATAACAACCATATATTCCCAAAAGTGGTGGACATGCAACTACGCAACAGTCTGTGGGAGAATAAGGATTTCTCCAATACCGACAAGAAGAAGTCAATCAAGCTAACAAGATACGTATGCAGGATATAGTGGAAAGCTGCGATTAAAAGATTGTCACAAGCTGCAAGAATTACACGAAGGAATGGATCTGGTTGTCGATTGAATCAAAGACTTTAAATATAGAGACAAGCTTCGGTACATTTTACAATTCGAAAACCTAGACGGTCTTTATGTATCAAACTATTGGCTAGAAAAGGAGATAGAGGACTTGGGTATCGATTTAAATTTTAAGCTGCGAATAAAATTAGATAAAATTAAAGCCACTCCAAACAAACATAAAGAAAGGACTGTCTTCTGTGTATAACTTTGTATTAAAATTAAGTTTAAATGACCCCATGCTTGGCATTAAATATTTTTAAATTTGTTATGTATAATGTCAGAATAAACATTTTATAATAGTATATAACATTGTTCTTTATTTATAAAAGGCTGTGACGTTACCCCGAAATAGCAGTCGCACAGAGAGGGGGCGCATGGGCAGGGGTGCACACGGGCTGGGATCTGTTTTGGCGTACACGAGGGAATAGAGATGCCCTCATGAATACGATGGTATCAATCCGGAGTAAAAAACACGTTTTGTACACCCAATTAATTAATAAAATTAGTTTATCGGGCGCGGATGACAAGCGTTACGTCATCCCCGGAAGCATATCAACCTACGCATGGGGGCATAAAGATATAAGATAGTTGTTTATATTTGTATATATTAGTTTTTAAATTACATAATTTTTAAGTTCTTCGCCCACCTTCCAAATCTTTCCTGCTTCTATCCTGGTTGACAGAGTATACGTGTTATTCCACGTGGTATTCGCGGGACACGGAGGTTTTAGATTTCGGGAGATGGGTGGCTAAAGCATATGTCTTGGTAGCAAAAAGGGTTTTAAAGATGGAGTTAAATAAAGATGGGCAAAATTAGTCTTTAGAAGGCATAACTTTGTATGGGTGGAGCTATTTAAAATCTGTTTACAGATTTGGGGTCCCTAGAAAATTTAATATTAGTTGATACCTAGCAAAATATATTTATCTTAAAAGAGTGACTACCCGCGTATAATAAATACAATATAACACTTGTCGATAAAAGTTGTAGGAAAATTAAAGACGTATTTAATGGGGGTCTAGTATTAGAATTTGTTGGTAGTAATGTTAAGTCCTACTGTATTGTAGGCGAGAAAGATACGATTAAAAGATTAAAGGGTCTCACGAAGTGTAGTTAAGTAAAACCGAGGGTCTTACAACCTATAACGAGCATATACTCAAAAGGGTAGGCATGCAACTACGCAGCAGTGCGGGAGAATAAGAATTCTCTAATAAGAAATTAAAGTTTCCATGTACGTAGCACCAGTCATTGGGAAATGGTAGAAATGTTAAACCTATAAAGGCGATTATTATTGTGGATTAGAAAATAGTAGTTTTCGGGACTAAATAAAATAGCTTAGACTAATTAATGTATATGGTTACATACTCGTACACATCCACAAACATCTGTTTACGTCCACAATGGCGATACCGGTAGTTTTTGTTTAACAAATAGTAGGAAAATACGTTAGGTGTTAGTGCGTGAAGCCCATAGGATCGTTGGATTCAAAAAGAACGATGCGGTGGGATGTATGGTTGTCTCCGTTAGAATAATCGAAAGTGGTTAATTGATTGTATTAGATGTTTAAATAAGCGAAAGTGTAAAGGCTACATAAACAAAAATTTAATTAACTGACAAAAAAGTGTGCGATGTCTACACTTATAAATAAAGTATGGAATGGTGCTTTTAGCGACCCTAGCAGTAAAAGGGCGACTGACTTTTCCAAGCAACTACAAGAATAGCAGTAGCGCAGAGAAGGGTATGCATGTATTATACAGTGCTGCAAAATATGTTAGTTTACGCGTAGCTCGGATGTGTAATTGATCACGACTTAAAGATCCTCGGAGGTTTAAAAATTCTCAGCCCATTGTCGTTCGAAAATGTTTGGAAATTATCAAAACGGTAGCGGGTGGAAGTTTAATGGATGATTGACCGAGTTTTTCTACCTTTACGAGGGAATTGGAAGTTGACAGACATCGAGCATCTAATTTCTATTTGGAGGATATCGAGTACTTACCGGTTCTAGAAATCAATACGTGCGGCCGACCGCTATGCGAAAGTGTAAAAGCCTACAGAAGCAAAATTTAATTATCAGACGAAAAGTGTGCGATGTGCTATAGAAAGTATAAAAATGGTGCTTTGCATCGCTCCTAACAGTAAAAAGGAGAGTGACTTTTTCTAGCAATTACAAGAATAGCAGTAGCGCGGCGAAGGGGTATGCATGTATTATACAGCGCATTGTTGCTCTAAAATATGTTAGTTTACGAGAAGCTCGAACGTGCACAAATTAAATTTCAATCTATAATTAACCACGGTCGTAAAAATAGGAAATTAATGGGTAATTTAATACCGTTAAGCATATACTTTCGCTTGGTGATTCATTTGGAAAATATTCAAGCCCCCATTTCCTAAAATATGACGTAGAAGTTATTTAAAATTAAATTGTTGTAAGTATCCTGTAGACAACAAGTTGGTATTTTCTTAGTAATGGTTTAAAGTGTTTTTGGTTATAGTAGCATTGCATCTTCTACAGCACGACTTGCACACAATTTGTGTGCGTGTGCTACCACCCTTTGGATTTTTAATATGCACGCGATCCGTATAACATGGAAGACGTTTTCCGGTGTTTCTACTAACGGCATTCACACCATCGACGAAGCGAAGCAGGTGCATGCATTAGCGCTAAATGTATTGGACGAGCAGCAAGGATTATGACATCATTTAGTTCCCGCCGAATCCTCAACTTCGTTCGGTGTCTTCGAAACCTTCGGTTTGCATTCTGTAGGGTACATAAAGCCGGTGCGCGAGAGTAAACTCTTTAGTTATAAGTTAGTTCGCTTACAAGTCAAGTCTTATAGTGCGGATTTTGTTTTGTACTAAAATGGTACCTGCAAACGTTTTTAAATGCGAGCCGTGTCACGTCTACTTTACCAGAAGGATGCTCTCAAACGGCATCAGAACAAATGTTGTGGTGCAACATCGTCCGGTTGCTTATACATCCGTCTGCAGCAAAGTACTTAAACTGTGGGACTTGCGATTTCGCTTTACGAGAATGGGCAACTTACAGCGACACAAGGAAAACAGCACGGCATGTCATTAAGCCGTAAACGTTCAGCTCCGCCAGCTGTTAAAGGGTCTTGTACGAAACAACCACGAATTATGTGTAAAGTATGCGATTTCGAAATGGAAAACTACGTATGCCGCACATTTAAGGAGCAACAGACATAAAATGCATCAGTTACCGCTACTAGCGACGATGGTGTAGAAATGGTTAGCACTGCGTTTAACAACCGTATGGCTAGCTATCGCATAAAGAACGCCAGTGTCGACGATGGAGTGTCCGAGTTTCTTTGAAGCAGAAAGAGCGATTTATTCGATTAATAAATGAAAAAGAATACAACATACAGCAGTAAAAGTCTATTGCGAACTCTACGGCGTTTACACCAAAATGGGGAAAGAGGCTACCGATGTGAAACTTTAACACAAAAAATGTGGTTATAACGTCTTCTAGTAATCTGGAAAATATGTACGAGGTCTTAAGCGAAACCATAAGAACAAAATCAGAGGAATTTGAAACGTGCGGGTCCGGTTGGTCTTTGGAAAAGGTGCTCTATTTAGAAATAAATATTAATAAGTATAAGCCGATATGAGTTCTAGGTTAAGAATAAAAATTGTGAATATGTATTTAGAAATGTGGTTTACAAAATTTAAACTGTATTAGTAAAATTGTTTGTAATAAAAGTTTTAAGAATTGTTTCTAGATTTTCTTTAGGTATGAGCCGCAGGAAATTTATAATTTAGAGGGTGTGTAAAATGGTAAGGGTAGTCCTGTTTTAAATCTGTTTACAGATTCGGATTGTGTATAAAATTCTAGACTAACAAGATGTGCTACATGTATAAAAATTTATGAGAACGCTCAAAAGTCGCTACAGGTAAGAAATCTTAAAATGGGGTAGCTCTCTGGGGATGGTGCTATGAAAATTTAAAGAGATTTGGGTAGCTTAGAAAATTTAATATTGATTGATACCAAACAAGGTAGGTTTATCTCGTGGGTGGAAATGTGGAGAAAGATTTATCTCGCAGAGGGTATATGTGTAACTTTGCAGGTCGTGGTCCGATTTCAAATCTGTTTGCAGATTCAAATTCTGCGTAAAATTTTAGACTAACAAGATGTATCGCATGACTAAAAAATTATAAGAACGCTCAAAAGTCGCTACAGGTAAGAAATCTTAAAATTAGGTAGCTCCTTGGGGATGGTGCAATCTGAAAATTCCTAGAGATTTGGGTAGCTGAGAAAATTCTAATATTGATTAATACCAAACAAGATAGGTTTATCTCGAAAGATGCAATGGATAGACGAAGAAAACTATTTGTTAGGTTTGCTTATAAAGCAAAGAGCAAAATTTAGAAGATCAGGACTTTAAAGGGGTATAACTTTGCAGGGCATGGTCCGATTTCAAATCTGTTTACAGATTTGAATTCTGTAAAATTTTAGACTAACAAGATGTATCGCATGTATAAAAAATTTATAAGAACGCTCAAAAGTCGCTACAGGTAAGAAATCTTAAAATGAGGGTAGCTCCTTGGGGATGATGCAATCTGAAAAATTCCTAGAGATTCAGGTAGCTGAGAAAATTCTAATATTAATTGATACCAAACAAGATAGGTTTATCTCGTGGGTGGAAATGTGGAGAAAGATTTATCTCGCGGTGGAAAGAATGCGGGTGTGATGTAATCAAAATGGTTGGGGTAAAAATTCACAAGGAGGAGATTCATCTCCACAGGAGAGAGCAGGTGGAGATTCTTAAAAATAAGACTTTATAGTGCGAATTTACATGTAAATTTGGTCCAGATGTGTGTGGAAATGTGGATGCTGGTGGAAATGTGGTGCTGATTACGCCCATAATACACTACTATAAATTTGTAAAAGCAGAATGAGGTGGCTCAGGAATGCATACTTCTGTGATCGAACTAGGACCATTTGGTCCTCTTTGCATTTTGGTTTGGCCTAGACCTCGAACTTTGTTAGAATCGTCTCGAATTCGAGTCTAGCTGAAGAAAAATATCTGGAGCTGAGCTTCAAGATGAGCTTTATTTTACTCAAGCCTATCCGAGCAGGACAAGTGTTTGAATGGGGCTTTTTGAGCCTGTCCCGAACAGGAATTGACTTTTACCTTCTCCTTCAATATACACTTTTGTATGAAAAGAAATGTACTTAAATGGAAAAAATCCTATGCAACCGCCCTGCATTTAAAAAATCCAAAAATATATATCATTTACTAACATTGATGAGATATTTTAAACTATCATGCTTTTGTAAAGTTCAAATGAGTATATCTAGCGGATTTTCAACTGATCTACCATCCCTTATCCATTTTTTTTACAATTGCTGCTCACTGCAGTAGGTGTTTTGCTGCTGTTAAAGGCATCACTATATTTTCAGCAAAAATTGCAACCACTAGTTTGTGAGTAGTGTGGCTTGTAAATTGCTCACTAAAGAGCTACTAAAAAAATTTATTTTTAAATCAATCCTCTTTTTTATTCAAGGAGTCAGCTTCCCTCGAAAAAAAAACAAATTGGACCTTTTAAACTATTTTGGGATTTGTGTCACAGTCCCCGCTATTCCTTCTTGTGATACGTTTCGGACAAAAAAGTAGCTGAAGATTAAAATGTATTATATATTGATGTGTTAATCGCTGTTAGCCCCACGATCGGGTCGATATAAATGTTGTGTTCCCCTCGCCCCTACGCTTGGGTGCACATAAATGTTGTGATTAATTCCGCCCCATGGTTGGGCAGCCCATAAATGTTATGTTAATCGTGCCCCACGATTGGGTATGTCATAAATGTTGTGATATACTTGCCCCACGGCTTGGGCGTACATAAATTGCTGTGATATAACCCTTATGTTGCTCAAACACTAGTGAAAATGTTAATTTATAATTTTCTTTTGCCTCGACTAACTGTTTCAATTAAATAAAGCAATTCCACAATACGCAGTATAATGATTAAATATTTACAGCTTTTTCTCTTTTTAAACATCTTCTCCCTTTTTGAATCATTTACATCTATTAGATTTTTAGAAAATGAAGCCAGCAAAACGAGATTTTATATTACCTTTAGAGACCTATCAAAACGTTTCAAGATGTCTATAACTTTTCATAAAATTTATCCAGAAACCCCAATTTGTCGGCTCTTACACTTTAAATTATTATTGAGATAAAACAGTTTTAAAAATAAATCATATCAAAAATACATAAAACAGTTTTAAAAGTAAATCGTATCAAAAATATCTGACCTGAAGTGGTTTAGTAGGCTCTGCATTCCTAAGAATTGAAGTCGATATACAACCAAATTAATATTGCAATCGTTATTGCAATAAAAGGTTTTTCATTTCCACAATAGAATATTTACCATCAATTTGCTTGAACAGGCAGCATTCTCTAAAGTCTCGTATCCAAAAATTGTATTTCAGATCGTACTTGATCGTTATTTAAAGTTTTAACAGGATTCGTAACATTATTTTGATTGTAATTTAAGATTGTAATGGTAGTTTTCGGATGTTAATCACGATGATAATTAAGATGGTAATTAAGAACCCTGTTTTATTTATTATTCAAAGTGGTATAATTTCCTAAATCTTATCTACTTACGTCTTAGAAGTACGGCTCTCTTTGCACAATTATACACTCTTTAAAATAATTTTCACTTAACTTTTCATGTAAATATTTATCACATTTGTGTATAGTATACTAACTCAATATTCAATTGTTAAGATATTTATAGGATCGGCCCCTTTTAGTTTCTGATTTGTTGACTCCACGTGCTGGGCGAGACCAAGTGTATTATCGCTTGTTATTTTGGAAATTTTTCCAGTTGTATGTATTTTAATTGCATGAAGGGATGCTCTTGGTCACGTACATTCTTATTATACCTATGCATTTACTTCAGAAATTCCAGGAATTTTCGTTCATATCGATCACGTAGTATTGTTTGTTGGCTTTATTCTAATCTGAATCGAATAAATTTGGTGTTTGTTTATTTCCTAATAAATTGGATTTTTGAGCTAATGTAATACTTTTAAATCACGTACGCTTTTCAAATAATGCATAATTTCTAAGTGCGTTTAAGATGATGTATCCACGCATTTTTGAATATTTGTCTAGCCAATTTATGCAGGTTTTTCACTGATTTAATTTCAATGCGTTTTGTTACCTTTTCAAATTCTTATCTTTGCTCATGGCTACTCTTGGATATCTGTTTTAATCGTTTGTACTGCTATATTGTGCTCTCACCTAATTATATTTATAATGACCTATTTACTCTTCTAATATCTGTAATTCTGTGCTTCTGTTACTTGGGAGTTTCCCTTGTTATTCTACGACCCCTATGACTTAACCTACCCCTAAATTAACCCTATAACCACAGCAATATATTTCTACAATATTGTCGCTAGCTAGGTGTATATAACGCTCAGTTGTCTTGCTGACCGCCACCTCTCTATTCCTCTAAATAATCTAGAATGATTTTAAAATGTACACAATTAAATTTATTCCTCGGCTAGCTCAGTTATACCCTGCACAGGGTGAACGACGCTATGATAACAAACAATGTTTACACCCTTCCCTCTTTGAGTTTCATACCTGAATAAGATAAACGAAATTCATTAAAATTTGTATAATAAATTAAGAAATATGTACAAATTACACTTCTACAACCTTCGTAATGTCATTTGCGATTTAAAACCTTTGAATCAAAGTAAAAATAAATATTCAATTTGCTCTTTACAAAGTTACAACCCCTTTTTAATCAATTAAAGCCGGCAAAGATAGATATGTATTATATTGAATCTTTCGTTGAACGTTTAATGAACTTTACCTTTTCTTTTAACGTATTTTCTACCTGTTAAAAAAATCTATTTGATGACCTTCTACACAAAACATTTAAGTACATGTAAGTTTCAAATATTCAAAAATAAGATTTATGCTGTTGGTTGAAACACACATGCTAACCTGGTATTTTTCCGATTAATTTCCTGGTTTGAATCAGTTGCTAGTTTTGTTGATCCCAAATTGTGACCCCGTAGCTTTGCGTACACCCCAATGCTTCTAACTGCCTCTCGACAGTGTGTTGCTAACCAGTGACTTTGTGTTGTTTTAAGCTTTAGTTGTACTCTTAACGTCTTAATTTAGATTTTCCCCATTTATTGTATTTAGTACTTAGAGTATTGTAGTTTTAGGTCTGTACTTAGTTCGATTTCTTATTGAATTGCTTAATTCGATTTCTAACTGAATAGCTTAGTGCCCTAATTAATAAATTGTAAAGATTTGTTTATAACTAGATTAAATGTAGACTTACGTTTTATGGCAATGGCGGATCTTTTATACACTCGTATGTTTGAACGCGCACCTTACTGTATCCTTCACTTGAAATTTTAATTACTGTGACTTTTACTTATAAATTTTTGTATAACTTCACAATTGAACTTTGCGTAATACTTTTATTTTGATTAATACAATTTGTGCTTCGGTTAAGAAATCCATGAATGTTATTAATTTAGGTGAATTATATATAAACTAGTCCTTCCACGTGCTATGGTACTTTGTACCTTTTAACATCACGTAATTGTAATTTTGTTCAGGAATTTATCAAAATTCCCTTTCAATTTTGCACGTATACAAACTTATTGTTCCATATTTTGTTTACCCAATATCCAGGGTTTTATTCAAAAGTGTAGCGATTCCTACATTTTAAACATCACATAGGCTAATTTTTGTAATGGTATTCTTTAACAGATGAGGTAAATTAAATGCAATTATTGACTTCTTCCGTTATAAAATGTGCTTGATTCGAGAGGCAGGTCTATTATAAGCATGCATTAATTATTTTCTTGCTCTAATGCGCCGAGTTTAAAAAATATTTATTTCGCGTTTGTTTTACCTTGGATACGCCTAAGTTGCATTTGTTTAAAGTTTATGAATGTATTAATGTTTCTAAAATGAATTGAGTTCCGTCCAGAGTTAACTATTTTACTAAATGTGGTTAAATTATAAAGGATGAGCTTTTTTTCAATGACTGTAGTTAGTTGTTGATTTTATACAGGGTGTCTGGTGTTTGCTTTTTGCATAATGAACGAATTATGTACTTTTTATGGTTTACATTTTTAGTTGTTTTGATTTTTGTTTTGTTTACATGAAGTATATCTCCTTTGTGACCTTTTATACTTTTAAATAACCCTATTATCATAGCAATATGTATATATATATATATATATATATATATATATATTGTCGTGATAAGGCCTTGCGTTGAAGCGCCCCTGAAAAAGTGATATGAAAAGACCTCGCGTTGGATACCGCTGAAAGAGTGATGTGAAAAAGGTCGCACGTTATGGCGTCACTAAAAGAGTGATGTGTCAAGTGGCCGCATTGAAGCGTCGTTGAAAGCGTGATATGAAAATGACCTCACGTTGGAGCGTCACTAAAAGAGTGATATGAAAATGGCCTCGCGTTGAAACGTCACTAAAAGAGTGATGTGGTAAGTGGCCGCGTTGGAGCGTCGCTGAAAGAGTATTTTGAAAATGGCCACGCGTTGGAGCGTCACTAAAAAAGTGCTGTGGTAACCCCGCGCTTTGTTGCAATGCTAAAAGGGTGTTGTGATACAGATACGGCAATTTGTAAAATTTGAAATTGTTCACTTACTTTCCTTTCTAACTGCCTGACTAGCTCAACGGAATTGACGGAATTTTCAAAATTAAATCAAACACAGCAATATCACAAAGCATTTATACAGTATCAAATATTTTCTCTCATACAAAAGCATTTACAACATTGTTTTTTTCAAACATAAACTAATTTTTAAGAACTACTTATTATAAAAAAATTGTCCCTACCTTATTTTATGGTTTACCTGGTTATGATTATTCCCACGCTTGTAAGATTCGTTTTGGCCAAAAAAATCTTTGAAAGTTAATCTATTAAAATGTCAGAGTATTTCGAACTCTGAACACAAACTTTCTTGGCAAAAAATCTTCACAAAAAAATATTATGTGATTAACACTTAATATTTTACCTTATATTAAATACAGATACTCCAATATCAGTTAAAAATAAATCTAAAGGTAATACTTGCAGAATCCACAAAAACGCTCCTCGTAATTAATAATCTTCTTATTCCAAATTGACGTCAAATCAACTTAGAAGATTTTCCATATTTAAAATCCTCATTTCAAACAGCAGTCAGCAAAGTACATTTTTTTTGTTAAATCTTCCTTTCGATTATTTAATAAAATTTTCAAAATAGCGTTATATTGAAGAATTATACCTTTTTATTTTAATTAATAAATTTCATTTCTTCTTTATGTAATTTCCATTTAAAACATCAATTCTATATTAATTGTACCATCGTAATTATTAAATTACAGTATACTTACTGCATACTTCAAATATTTTTTTCGCGAAGCAACAGCTCGTGACTTAAATCAAAATAACATTTCACGTTCAAATTTAAGAATCGAATGAATCGAATGAATCCCCGTTTTTAATACACGCTTCCTTATATACACTAATTTATCTATTTTTTAGAAAGTAGTAAAATGTGTTCGATTTCATTCTAAATAATAAACGCCTATCTTACGTAATTATCTTGGAAATCCTCATTAGCGCTCAAAACCGTCGAGCTTTATTACCTCGTTTTCTGGTTCAAGTTATTCACGCACTCTGTTTGCTGTTGTTTAATACCCAAGGTTAATGTGTCGCATCACTTCCCTCCAACAGTGAATGCGAAAGATAATAATTAATTTTTATCAGTTTTTACGGATTTTTCAATGATCGGGCCGCTTTTTGGAATAAATGATTATTTATTAATGACTTCATACGAAGACGTATTCTCTCAATTTCTCTTAAAAATTTTTCCTTAATCTCGTCTATTCCAGAAAATTCTGTATTTAAAATAAATTTATGTAATCTACAGGGTAGTTAATTTAAACTTTAATTGCTTCTTAATGCAAAAGGGGTTGCATTTTATAGAAAATATTTTTGAGTTTTGCCTAACCCTTGCTGTTACAAACAAGATAGGAATCTTTAACGTGCGTGACAACACTCACGCACGGGTCCTCCATTTTACCTTACATCCGAACGAAGGCGTATTTTTGTGAAAAATGCTCGCCCAACACTTTTCAAGCGGACCGTGTTGGGATTTGAACCCGGAACCTTGTGCATAGTAGTCACACGCATACCAACTACACCGCGGAGCCGCATCTCCTTTACATTACGCTGAATCTCGATGAAATAGGGCATATAATTAGAATGCAATAGAAGGGGAACCGAGCTGTATATAGACTGTTGTGGGCATTTCAGGAAAATGTGTTGGCTAGCTCAGAACATAAACAAGTAGAGGTACACGTCCAACTAGTTTCAAGACCGAAAATATAATGACGTAAAAATAAGTGCATTTAAATCTGATGAATACTATAAACAACTACAGGTGTTCGTTGTGAAATATTTTCAACTAATATTGATTGAGCGAAATGATATAAAGGAAAAACTATTAATTGGACAAATATTCAAGTGCTGGGGGATCTTGGCAGCCACAAGGTGCTTACTCTTTTTCACATACCACTGAATATCGAGGAAATAGGGTATATAATTGCAAAACAATAGAAGGTGACCAAGCTACATCTAACAAGAAAGAACAACGGATATGCTCAAAGACAACAAACATATAGACAAGAATAAAATTGTTCAAAGTATATGTGTGGAGCACAGAACAGTACGTCTATGAAATAGGGGCAGTAGGAAAAGCAGACAGAAAGAGATAGAAGCCTTCAGAAAGGCTGTGCTTCAGATGTATAAGAATGATAGCATTGATAGACAAGGTTAATAACAAATAGGTTATACAAATAGTAGAAAAAGAAAGTGGGGAAAAAAAATGGAGAAATAGAAGGGTAGGATACGTTCTAAGGCATTTTTGGAGAATGGTATGGGATATATTACAAGCAGTGATAGGAAAAAAGAAGTAGAGGTAGACCGAGATCAGACTTTTGCACGCAGATAGTGATAGATGCAAACTGTGCAAATTTCAGGGAAATGTGTAGGTTAGTTTGGAACAGAAAACAATGAGGATACGCGTCTAACCAGTTCCAGGACTGAAGACCTAATGATGATGATGATCCCGATTTTACGCAATTTTTCCTGTTGAATTTTTAAAAATTTCTTAGTCATTTCCATATTTTTTTAATTTAATCGATAGGTTAATCGATAACGTAAAGCTACGAGAATACTTATTCAGCCGTTAAAAAAAAAGTTTAATCTTTAAAATTTTTTTTAAAAATGCCTGATTTTTCGCAATTTTTTTTGTTATTCAGGGTGTCCGGAAAATACGTGTACAACTTAAGAACAGAGATTCTTTGGCTTGAAATAGATCGATTTGAGCCAACTTACCTATTATACAAGTTGCTTCATTTAACCGTGCATTTATATTTCCAATGCTCCACCAGAAGGTACTACATTGGCCAGGAGGCGAGTTTTTTGTTGCCTAGAAATTTAGAATTTTGCCGAACCCTTGCCGTTCCAGACAAGGTAGGGATCTTTAACGTGCGTGACAACACTCACACACGGGACCTCCATTTAACCTCTCATCCGAACGAGGGCGTAATATTTGTGAAAAATGCTCACCTGTCATTTTTCAAGCAGTCGGCCGTGTCGGGATTTGAACCCGGGACCTTGGGATCCGTAGTCTTACGCTTACTACATTGATCCACGGCGACGCCGCTTCATTTAGCCGCTAGAGGGCTTCAAGAATTGTGAAAAATATTTGATATTTTTAAATAACTCGAAAATGCGTCGATAGATTTTGACCATTTTTAGGGTGCGAGTTTCTACTTTCAATTGACATCTTTTGGTGGTGTACGCAATAATTTTAAAAGCATACGAGTGTCCCAAAAATTATGTATTGTATAAACATCCGACCATTACCTTCTTCCTGTTTATGCAATGACTACCAATTTTTTTAATGAGTAGCCGACTTAATTTGGAAACTTTTTGTCTCTTGTAAAGTTTTGATTAGACGAGCGGTTTGACAGAAAAAAATAATTTCAAATGTCTGTTTTTTATTTTTATTTTATTGTTTTGTTTATTTTTTATTACTATCATTGAAAATTAACAGCGCGGTACAAGTGTTGGACCATTACAATAAATTTTTAAAATGGCCGCCATTTTCTTTAATGCACAAATTAACTCTTCGTAAGAAGTTTAACTGAACCCTCTGCATTGTTTGTGCATTATTTTTTAAAGAGTTGGCTGCATTTAAAATTCGTCTATACAATTCTTCTTCGCTATCAAGTGGAGACGAATAAACCTTAGATTTTAAGGTACCCCACAAAAAATAATCACAGGGCGTCAAGTCCGGCGATCGTGCTGGCCAATTTGTAGGAGCATCATATCCCCTTCCGATTCATCGATCCGGATATTTTTCGTGTAAATGTTGCCGAACAGCTAGAGTAAAGTGGGGAGGAGCATCATCGGGCATGAACCACATGTCTTGGAGAAGTAACAATGGCAGATCTTCCAATAAATTCGGCAATGTTTATTGTAGAAAGTTGAAGTAATTGTTTCCGTTTAATCAATTTGGTATCACAACAGGACCGATAATAAAATTATCAATAACTCCAGCCCAGACATTAATCTTAAATTCATGTTGATAGTGAGTCACTTTAGTTGCATGAGGATTTTCTACAGTGTAAACATGTTCATTATGTATGTTAGTAATACCAGATCTTGTAAAGGAAGCTTCGTCTGTAAATAAAATTTTGCGACTGAAATTTGCATTTTGAATTCTCTGATCTTGAATAAATTGACAGAAAGCTAGACGCCTCTCAGAATCGATAGGCAAAAGGTCTTGTACCTGTTGAACGTGGTATGGGTGTAATAACTGTTCCTTTAAAACGTCATGAACAATACTTTTAGGAACTTGTAGTTTAAGTCCTAGGCATCTGGTGCTTATTTTTGGGTCTTCTTCAACTCTATCCAAAATTTATTTCTCTAGATCCGCAGTTCTTGTGGTACGTTGACGTCCTCGATCCGCATTTCTTGACTGAAAGCTACCATTTTCACGAAGACGTCTTTCAATATTTGCGAATGTTTGGTGGTTTGGCATTCGGCGATTAGGAAATCTTTCCCTATAGACTCTGACGCTTTCACGACCATTGCCTTGACAAAATCCGAAAACCAAAAGCTTATCCACCTGTTCGTTGTTTGTGTAAGTACTCATAATGTAAGATGAAAGATGCAAACTTTTATTGAATTAAGCAGAAATTCACGATTTGACAGGTATACTAAGGTTAAATGACAGTCAAATTAAATAACAAATAAAAAGCAAAGCCAACTACTAAACTATGCCATTTGATTTGCCTCGTTTTATACTTAATGCAGCAATGACGACGAAAGTATGCAGACATTTGAAATTATTTTTTTCTGTCAAACCGCTTGTCTAATCAAAATTTTACAAGTGACAAAAAAGTTTCCAAATTAAGTCGGCTACTCATAAAAAAATATTGGTAGTCATTGCATAAACAGGAAAAAAGTAATGGTCGGATATTTATACAATACATCATTTTTGGGACACTTGTATGCTTTTAAAATTATTGCGTACACCACCAAAAGATGTCAATTGAAAGTAGAAACTCGCACCCCAAAAATTGTCAAAATTTATCGACGCGTTTTCGAGTTATTTTAAAATATCAAATATTTTTCACGATTTTTGAAGCCCTCTAGCGGCTAAATGAAGCAACTTGTATAATAGATAAGTTGGCTCAAATCGATCTATTTCGAGCCAAAGAATCTCTGTTCTTACGTTGTACACGTATTTTCCGGACATCCTGTATATTGAAAAGCATGCCTTTGAGTTCTTTCCCATTTTTTTTACATTTAATTTGTCAGGTTCCCAAAACCGTATCGTACGCTTACCAAAAGATACATATGTTAAATGAATTAGAACATGTAGCATTATATTGAAATATTAACGTATTAATATTTTATTTAATTGAATTTCATTAACTTGTATTACTTATAGGCAGAATTCCATGATAAATTACCGTTATATTGTAATAAGCATCCCTCATAATAAAGGCATCGTTTAGCAATAGCTTTACGCTTAAATTTTAAAAATGTCAGCGGTTGTTATAATAATTGAAAGGTCCTACCTTTGCAAACACAATACAATATACTCTTTAAAATCTTATATCATATATAGATTGACGAATCTGATAAATTTAAATAGAATCTTACCTTTTAACTTAAACAAAGAAAAGCAATTTTCAGTTTGTAAAACTTTATTTTCTTAATACTTCAGTGAGTGACAGCGTTTATAGAAAGCGCAACATTACAAATAGCCGAACTATTTTTCAGTTTGATTTGTTCAAAGATTGCAAGTAAATTTAAGTAATCGGGAGACAACCATTGTATTAAACTCCATTTTAGCTCGGCTTAGGTTATCCGGTCTTTTGTCAATGGCAAACAACTGTGGCCAATAGATAGGGTCAACAATTTCAGTATTTAAAAATCCAAGAATTTACAACATGTTTATACTGTTAGAAAAATAATTGCTATCCGTGGCACTCATCTTAAAAAGGGCTGGATTTGGTTTTTGAAATCTTCTTTTGGGATGTTCTATTAATGGTCATTGGTTAACAGAAATATGACGTAAATAAGAGTTAAGAGTAGGGTTGATATATAATTTAAGTTTTTAGGCAAAATAAAGCGGTTCCAATGAGGTTTACCGTTTTCAAAACGTACAAAGAAAAGTAGTCAGAGAAGTTCGCTGGTTACGTTCTTTGACGTAGCGTGATATCAAACTTAGTATCATGTTAGTAAAAATGGAAAGGAGTAGTTAACTCCTCCAGTTCGCGAGGGTTTACGCCCGAATGTGTTCGCGGATTTATAGGTGATACTAAAATTATGTAATAAAAAGTTTGTGTGCGCGTATGTACAAGCTAACCTATCAGCAAGATGCTGCCGGGTATGTGTGCCAATGAATTATTGAGAGGGCAACAAACGAGATTCTCCTCCCATTTTAAGAGCTGTTTTGGATTGGAATGCAAGCAATCAAATGAGTGATGATTTTTAGTAAGTTTTATAATTAAACTAGCATAGCGAATTTTTAGTTAACATATTTTATAGGAGGTTTTGGCTATAAACCGTAGAATTAATTTATTGTGAAATTTGTAGGATAAGTTTTCTTCCATATAAAGTGTTTGAAAATTTCTTATATAAATGAAATCATCATAATTGCATATCAATAATTCAATCAAATTTCTGAGTTAAAATCAATGAATTTCCTACTGTAAGAGGTTTACGTTTATTGCTCTGTTGATTAAATAGTTTTGTTTGCCGTCGATTAAGTCAATAGTTTTTTTATTTGTGATCCTGAGATTTCCTTAAGTAGTCAAAAGGGCGAGAATTAATTAAAAAGAGACAATTGTCCTCCTTAGGATGACAAGTCTCTTAAGGTCTTGTATGAACATTGGACATTCTGGACTTGTCTGGCGCCCTTAGTAATTGTCTTTAAGCCACCATATTTATGAAAGATAAGTGCCAAATCCTTTTGTTGTATATTATATACTAATTTAACTCCTTTTGCAAAATTTTAACCCTCTAAACAATCCACGACCTTCCGATAGCTAGTTCCGGTGACCCCCTTTAATTTTTGTTTTACAGGCCGCCCCCATTTTATAATTTTAATAAAGATAATATACTTAGTAGCTTTTCTGCTTGTAACAAACAACAAATGTATGTTAAAACAAATATATAGAATTACTTACATCACGAACTGCATGTAAAGGAAGTAACAAACCCTCTCTTACTAAGTTACAATTCAAAGTACGTAGTAAGCTTTAAAACCAGTTTTTAGAAACCATGCCTAAAGCGTTAGGCATGTTTTACACGAATAAATACAGTAAAACAATAAAAAGAAATTAATTGTTCTGAAACAGTTTTAATTCCAATTAAACAAAAGTAATTTGTGAAATAGATAAGAATCAGAACTGACAAGATTGCTGACAGATATCAAATGATTTAAGAAGTTTTTAAAATTAGTGGCGGCAATAGCGCTAATAGGTGCCAACCTTTAGCATATATTTTCCCCTAATAATTACGTGAGTTAGTTATGGATTACATTTGCGAACACAAAATTCAGTTTGTTACGTCACACCACTGATTCGTAAAATGAACAATAATCAAAACAAATGAATAGTCAAACTGTACTAATTTAGAATACAAAGTAACAATGATATCATTTCTAACCTTAAAACCTAGATTACGAGTTTGACAACCTTTGAGTATGAACAATGTAAGGTTACAAAAATAATTCTTCCTTAGGTCAAGAATGCATGTAACCTAAAAATTATATTTCTTAAAGGCAATAACACATCCTATTGGCGTGGTTTACCAATACAGAACTATTTAAATAAAATATGGCTATAAATGTTTTAAAGGAATGTTACAAGTCATCGATAACGTCAATGTTTGCGGATTTACTAGTTTACAAATCCATTTCAGACTTGTGCTCCCTTTTTATGCAAGATTCTTTCAATATTCCAAAAGCTAAACCGTAATACGTTACACTTTTTGCTTTTAGAATTAACATAGATACTTTAGCTTAGGTTTAACAAATATTTGGTGATGGAAATAATAGTCGTGAAGGATTTTGCTAAGATGTGAAATACAACAAAATAATTCAAGGCATTAAGACGTTTCGAGTAGTTTGCATTAATAAAAATCGCGTAACGCCAATCTATGAAGATTAATTACTTTCAAGATAATTTATTTGATTGCAATGTACAATCTCTATTGCATATCAATTCTCATTTTCTTATACCGCTCAAATATCCATAACACGCTATTACATGCATTTTAAGGAATAATTACGTCTATCATTATACACAGCAAAGTAACACAAGTCGAAGACAAGGGCATCTTCGCCGATCTTCACGCTAGAAAAGATCTTCTGAAAAGTAATACACAAACATTCCTATAATTCACATTATTTCATTGAAAGATATTTAAATATTCATATGTTCTTTTGTATACTCAAACACTTAAATACAATACAGAATAAAAATTAACTCCTACATCCCACTATTTTAATTTGAGGTATATAAGCGTTAAAATCAATTCTTTTAATTAGTACTTTGGGGTCCTTACGATTTTAAAGACCGAATTTTTCTACAGACTAGGATAATTGTGCTTTGTGAAGTTGTGAATTTGTGTTATCGTCACAATACATATTGGATAAGCTTTTAAGATGGTAAGTCTTATAATTAAAATATAATTAGTATAGCAGCCTATCTCACGATTTAAAATAATGCTAATGCTAAAGGTATTAAATCTAATTTTTGTTTTATTATTGCTCAAAAATTTATTACTTGGTCAAACGATTAAGCAAAAAAACCGATTTAAGTGTAAGAATTATATTGTGCAAACATAAGTCAGGTGATTTAAATAAACAAATATTTATTTCTGTCGACAATCGACATAAAGAACTGGGCGTCGATGCTGTAGTTTTGACGCAAGTCCAGATGCCGAGTTCTGATGTTAACTTTGTTATTTGTTATAACTGATAAAGTCTAGAATAATTTATTCATTATAAATTATTACAATTCCACATGTGAGTACTATTCAAATTTCTTGCTGAGGATGGTAGAACAGCTTCAAATAGGTACCGACTCCTATTTCTAATCCTTACTTTTTATACCCAAAAAATTAAAGTAGTTTATCCAAACGTATTCAGTTGTGTACTTAGCTATTGGTCTACATTACTCATAATTTCCTTATTACAATAATAACCTATTTACTTCATGTTTCACATCTCAGTAGTCTTTCAATTGCATGAGATCAAGTTCCTCAATACTTGACTCACTGAATATAATACTATTTGCATTATTACGTTACCCTACATCGGTTAATTACATTGCATACTACCAAAGATGAGGAATAAGCTTATTTCTTCTCTTTTGAAACACATTAAATTTCCTACTTGTAAAATATATGATTTTTTAACCTGAATCTTAATTGTAATAGAAACCGTAAGTTTACATAAAATACGTTTGCAATAGTTTTGCGATCATCTTGTCGTGCCTACAATGATACTCAACACCTACACCAATTATGTAATTAAATGTTGCGTGTTTAACCACAATTTTAATTGTCCTCTTTGGGGATGTCGCGTAGCACAATTTGTCCGGTTTCTTCACCATTGTACGTGTCTCTTATTGGGGGTGTAGATTTAGTGTTTTTCTTCAGACCTTTAAATATCCTCAATATTGTTATAATGACAGTGCCGCATATACCAATAATAACAGTTGTTAATACACTTACCAATACTTTACATGTGATTTTCCAATGCTCCACCCGAAGGTACTACATTGGCCAGGAAGCGAGTTTTTTTTCACCTGGAAAATTTGGAATTTTGCCGAACCCTTGCTGTTCCAAGCAAGGTAGGGATCTTTAACGTGCGTGACAACACTCACACACGGGACCTCCATTTTACCTCTCATCCGAACGAGGGTGTATTTTTGTGAAAAATGCTCGCCTAACATTTTTCAAGCGGACCGTGTCGGGATTCGAACCCAGGACCTTGGGCGTAGTAGTCACACACATACCACTACGCCACGGAGCCGCCTACACTTATCAATACTGGATGATTGTGTATCAGGTGCCAGTTGGAGTAACTTCTCGATTGTGGTGATTATTTTACCATATTCCTTCCATATTTATTTTTGCATCACCCACATCATCCATGGAAAGTCCTGGGTTCAAAGTCTGCATGATTTTGTAATTGGTCCCTACAATGCCAGGAACGGAAAACATCCATGATATGAATATGTTTGACATAAACCTCTTAGTCCTATTACGGTTGAAAGTACGTACTACTTTATTTTCGTTGTCCTTTATTATTCGGTTGATATTCCCTTGAAACTCTGTTGTTTCAACATTCCCGGTCTCCCGTTTTTCTGATTGTTGTCTTGTCTGCGATTTTTCTCCATTTTCCCACTATGTTGGCCAAGTATTTCCTAGGAATGTCCTTGAGGTTTTTTGTTTCATTTTGAACCTTCCAACAGTTATTCAACTCTTGTTTTTGTTCAGTTTCAAACAAATGTTCATTGTTTACAGTTTTGGGCAATTTGTTTGCCTGCCAACAGTTTTCACTTATATGTATCTATCTATACATTTTTCCGAGGTCTGCAGTTATGAAGAACTGGTGTTTTCGGCAACGTACCACGATGTCTTTTAAATCCTGCTGTACCTTGTACCCAATATCCAATAAGTCGCTTGAATTTACTCTTGTGGAAGTTTATGAGGAGATATCAAAAACTACCCTAAACTTAGATGTGTTGTTTGACGTTCATGCTGCCTGTTGAGGAATGTAATAACTGCTCTCCTCTGTTGATGTGTCAACTTCCCTCAGGCGGCCCATTTTGATGTATTACGATATAATGAACCCAATTCCCTATTATGCTTGAGGGTGTATTTAGGTGAGTGTTCAGCTCAAGGCAGTGAATCATGTACCTGGCGACTTCTTTGGAAACCATGCACAATTCTCCATCTTCTCGATTGTTACGTTTACATTCACAGATCCTTTCCATACTTCTTCGACTGAGTAATTAATTTTTGCATCAACCACATCCTCCACGAAGTCCTGGGTACAAAGTCTGCATGATTTTGTAATTTGCCCCTTCAATGCCAGGAATGGAAAACACCCATAATATAAATATGTTTTAACATAAACCCCTTAGTCTCATTATGGTTGAAAGTACGTACTACCTTATTTTTGTTGTCTTTTCTTATTCAATCAAGCTTTGAAACTCTCATGCTTCAACTTTCTTGACCTCCGGTTTTTCTTATTGTTGTCCCTCCTTATCGGAAACTTTTATTATCTCTTGTCCGCAATTATCTTCCATTTCATCCATTATGTTTGCCAAGTATATTCTAAGAATGTCCTTGAGGTTTTCTGTTATATTTTAAACCTTCTAACACTTATTCCACTTCTGTTTTTGTTCAATTTCAAACAAATCTCCTTGTTCATTTTCACAAACGACTTCTGGCAAATTGTTTTCCTTCCCTATATATGCTTCTAGTTCATGTCCCTGCCTGCTTTTGTTTACAGTTTTAGGCAATTGGTTTACGTCTTCACAGTATTCATTTATGTATACATTTTTTCGATATCTGCAGTTATGGCAAACTGGCGTTTTCGTCAGCGTACCAAGATGTCTTTTTAATCCTGCTGTACCTTGTACTCGATATCCATTAAGTCATTTAAACTTACTCCTATGGAAGTTTTTGAGGAGGCATCAAATACTACCCTGAATTTGGTTGTGTTGTTTGATGTCCATACTGCCCGATGAGGAATATAATAACTGCTATTCCCTGTTGATATGTCACCTTGCTTTACTTGGCCCATTTTTCTGTATTCCGCCACTATATTCAGATATAATGAACCCAATGTCCTGCTATGTTTGAATTTTTTGTATTGTAAGAGCCATTGCAGTCCTTCTTGAATTGCCCAATTCCACTACGGGATTTTTCGTGATGAGGATAGTCACGGTGTATGACTCTTCCTTCTCCTTGGTAACATACTGCTGGAAATGTCTTACACAGAAGGTCACTTGAGTTTTCTACTTTCTCATCTACTTCCTCAAGTTTCTAGAACTTCCTTAATTCGTCCATTTGAAGTTTTGAACGTTTATACCTATTACCTGGGTATTGAGTTAGTTGGCTTACCAGAAATTATCCAGTGTAGCACGGAATCTTTAGCTATAGACCCATTCCTCTATCCATATCTAAAATTATATCTATTGGACCTGGAGGTGTAAATTCTGGGTCCGCCAAATCTACTTTGTCCCATATACTAAAGGCCAATACTATAACTTTTCGCGGTAACACTCCCGTTAAATGTCGTAATATTAAGAATGTTCCTACTGCTTCCAACACATTACCCTGCTTGGTGATGAGGAGCGTAATGATTTTTCCCTTGCATGTACTAGTTGTTGTCTTTCCTAACCCGTCCATCGTAGGGTGCATTCTTTCCATTCCTAATACTAATCGCTGCGCCACTTCTTTAGAGGTGAACGATGCTTAAGCTACTGCATCAATTAATGTTCACCACGATTGTTTATTTCCATGTGCGACGTTCGCTTAGAAATAATTATAATAACATTTCTGTATTAGTAGAGTCCACTAATAATATTAGGTTATCTCCTGTGGGAAATGTAAGTTTTAGGTTACCATAAATTCTAATCTAAGAAAAAATTATTTTGCTTCATATTTGATCCATAGTCAAAGATTGTCAAATTCATATGTCAACTTTTAAAGGTTAGAAATCATGTCATCGTTGTAATTAGTACAACCGTAATTCTGTTTTGTCTACAAAGAATTAATGGCACCAGATGATTTCATCGTCTGAGAACAAAGACAAGTCATACATAGTTTTGTATTGACTCAAATAAATGTAAAATCCCGATTTCTGATTTTACATCGGTGGCATAATTTGTAAACGCATGGTCCTATAAAGTCTAAGATACAGGTTCAAGATCTTAGATTTCTTTTTAAATCTTGTGGAATACCTTGTATATTGTAACCCCTTTGTGCTGCCTGCCATATTCATTTCTTTTTCAAACGTTCCATTTTTAATCTTTGGCGGCGAATTCTAGCTGCCTGCGGCCAGACTGTTCGTTACATTTTTTCTGCTGTGCTATCTTTTCTTTAGCCAGGTTCTTTGTGAAATACCCGGGACTCTTCCAATCGTGCTTCCAGTTTCCTGTTATTTATTACAAACTCTTCTTACAAAACGTGGGCTTTCTTTCTTTTACACACAAAATACAACAATTTGTTTGTTTTTAGTCGGAGATGTTTTTAAGGTATCTAATCTAATTTTTGTTTTATGATTGCTCAAAAATTTATTACTTGGTCAAACGATTAAGCAAATAAAAAAAGATTTAAGGGTAAGAATTATATTGTGCAAACATAAGTCAGGTGATTTAGATAAATAAATATTTATTTCTGTCGACAATCGACATAAAGAACTGGACGCCGATGCTGTAGTTGTGTCGCAAGTCCAGATGCCGAATTCGTTATTTATTGTAACTGATAAAGTCTAGAATAATTTATTTATTGCAAATTATTACAATTCCACATCTGTGAGTACAATTCAAATTATTTGCTGAGGATGGCAGATCAGCTTCAAATAGGTGCCGACTTCTTATTTCTAATTCTTACTTTTTATACCCAAAAAACTAAAAAAGTATAACCAAACGTATTCAGTTGCGTGCTTAGCTAGTGGTCTATATTACTCATAATTTCCTTATTACAATAATAATCTATTTACTTCATGTTTCACATTTCAGTAGTCTTTCAATTGCATGAGATCAAGTTTCTGAATACTTGACTCACTGAAAATAATACTATTTGCTTTATTACATTAATTTACATTCATTAATTACAGAATATGCCTACCGAAGATGAGGAATAAGCTTATTTCTTCTTCTTTGTAACACATTAAATTTCCTACTTGTGAAATATATGATTTTCTTAACCTGAATCTTAAACCGTAAATTTACATAAAATATGTTTGCAATAGTCTTGCGATCATCTTGACGTGCCTACAAAGATACTCAATACCTACACCAGTTATATAATTAAATGTTACGTATTTAAATACAATTTTAATTATCCTCTTTGGGTATGTCGCGTAGCACAAATTGCTCGGTTTCTTTACCATTGTCCGTGTCTCTTATGGGGGGGTTTACAGATTTAATATTTTCTTCTTATCTTTAAGTCTCCTCAATTTAGTTATAAAAACAGTACCTGATATGCCAATAATAACAGTTGTTGATACACTTACCAATATTGGTTGAGTGTGTATCGGATGCCGGTTGGAGTATTCTTGATATTTCTGGATGCCTAATTGTTGATCCATCAGTTCTGAGAATTTAATTGCATGTTCTTTTATCATTGTTTCATGTACCTGTGTATTATGTTGAACTGTTCCTTGTTCCCTTTCGAACCATGCATCAGGAATCGTTTATTGATAGGTCCTTGATACTTCAATATTAATCATTATTTGTAGGTGGAGGAAATGTTGATCCGTTTGAAGTATGCGTTCTCACAGAACTTGAATAATTCCTACAGCCTGAGGCCACAATTCCTTCTGGGATTCGGGGCATATGAGTGAAACCCGTGTGGATCCATTCACTGTGATACACCACTTAAAAGAGGATAAGGTTCTCACTCAATACCATCAACTTCGACATATTGCGAACGATAGTCACGTAGGATTAATAAAATTTTAAATAGGATATTATGATCTAAAAGGTCAATGGCTTTAGTGAAGTCAAAATAAATGACATCACATTATGATCGAGCATTTAAACGTTCAAAAATGAACTGGGTAATGAAAAAAAAGGGCAGTATATTTTGTGGGGGGGGGGGGAGCTCTCACACACACACACACACCCCCAACTCCTACACACGGTTGTGGAGATCGGCAAATTCTCTTCAAATTTTCTGCTTTAGTCAGCATTTTTTGGACATTTATTTTCGTCATCGCTTACTAATACTTGGGTAATCACATAAAAATATAATGCGCTATTAGTCTCGTCGACAATTTTCACCACAACTCCCCCAAAGATGACGCGGTCTACTTACGGACTGAGTTGAGCGTCACCTAATAAAACAATGTTGAAATTCAGATAATACCTTACAAATTTGAGAGAAAAGTGCTTCCAAAATAACAAACTCAAACAATATATCTGGAACTGTCGATTTAGTTACGCGCAGATTATAGATATGGGCCAAACTAGTACTGAATACATGGGAGATCCTTTAGAACAGCGGGTATATTATCAAGACACTCGAAAAAGAATTAGGTAAATTTTTTCAAGCATCAATTACATCAGCTTCTGTAATAGTGGGCATGTTAATGCTATAATTAATATTATAGGAATCAGTTGGGGTATGTAATTCAGGAACAGTAGAGGTTTGAGAAAACTACAGGAGGCAAAGTACGAAGCAAATGCCTTACTAATGTGTTTTGGATTAAAGAAATCGCAACCGTCCAGCTTGAACCATTTGCTGAAAGATTTTCGCAAGTCTGAAAAAATTCCAGAAACGCTCAGACTCTTTTTTTAAAGCAGCTTAGGTACTGTTAATATATTCAAGATAAAGCCTTTTTAATAGAAAGTTTTAAGAAAGCACGAAGTTATTTGAATTTGCATTTATAGAATTAACGTAATAAAACTTGTAAATCCAATCAAGCGACCACAAATGTCCAAATAACGGATAAATGGAAAAATAACAGTTATTGGTTAAAACTAGTACTTTATAAGAGGCTAAATTGGGTTCACTAACATCAAAATCCGTCTAACTGGTAAAAGAGGACTTTTCATTTTTTATATCTTACAGCATCGGATCCATTCTGAACGGACTTGCAACTTGACGACGTTCTGAAATACTAGAACAGGTAGAATGGCTTGCGCGTTTCAATGAGCTAAAGAGCCGAACTATAGATTTAACCAAATTAGTGGGGTCTTTAGTGAGGAACCAGACTAAGACAGGTCCCCGAAAGAGGGCAGCTGCTTTTTTGGTACTTATAGCGGCAGAGACCATAGGGGTCGATATGACATTCTAAGACACATTACTGCGATGTGTAAAGCAACGGGAAACCACCACATTACCTCCCAAGTACACTACGTACAGAAATTGTTAAACATGATGGCATCCTTTGGAGTAAAAAGTTTCGGAGGTAAAATAGTCCCTCATTCGGATCTCCGGGAGGGGACTACTTCGGGGGATGTGATCCGAAAGAATAGAAAAGATCCGTAAACATTCTGCAAGTTGGAGCGTGGAATGTCAGAAGCATGAAACAAGTAGGTAAGCTAGAGAACCTGAAACTCGAAATGGATAGGTTAGCACTAGACATAGTAGGAATTAGCGAAGACCGCTAGCCAAAGGCGGAGGATTTTTGAAGTGGAGACTTCAGGGTAATTCATACAGGATCAGTGGAAGGAAATTCAGGTGTAAAGATAGTTATGCGAAAAAAGATAGGACAACGTGTAGAAAACTACCTACGTAGCAATTAAGGTTTATATTTTTATAATAGTTCCAATTTTGTCAAATTTATAGTTTCCGGACTGCAATAAAGGTTGATAGATTAGTGTTGTTTAAATTATTCTTTCTGCTAATAGCGTAGGTGGTGCCCTATTAGTGCTTGTAGTAGTTTTATGTTACACCAAACGCACCAAAGGCCTTTGTGTTAAATTGTGCTCTATATTTATTGTGAACTTACTTTATACCACTGTTATTTATAAATTATTGCTACTGAAAACTTAACAGTAAAAGGAATTTTCTAAATAAAGGAAGGTGCTAGAACCATTGTATTTTTTGGTTTATTTCTTCATGCTGCTTTTATTGAACAGACTAATGTTCTGTCGTGATATGAGTTCTTACATGTATTCTTTTATTTCAGCTAAGTAATCAGTGTTATCGCGTTTTATTACTCACCCTCCTAATCTCCAGCTATGTCTAGTCGGCTTATTCTGTTTGCTGTGTCGCGGGTTTTACTGCAACATAATTTTTGGCGCCCAACGTGAGGTCGATTTTATATGCCCAACGTTACGCGCCGTTTTTTACCCGCCGCCTAATAATACTTAATTCTCTATTTTATACAAGGTTATCAAACACGTGTTTTTACTGCTAATTATAGAACTCGAAAACACGGACGCCCTATTCTACTTGCTGGCATTTCTATAAATTGTTTTTGTGTTTTTTGCTGCTAGAGATCCTTTTCTTGAAATATAATTTTTATTTGCGCTCTGTTTGACTCTGGTATACGGTGGCATAATCCTGAATTAAATTGTTTTATTCCAGATACATTTTAATTTATTCTGTTGATCCTAGAGAATTTTTGTTAATTTCAATTATAGATTCTTTTGTGTTGATTTTTAACATACTGCTATTTAAATTATTTTGTTTTCATTATAGTTACGTGGAAGCAGTGATAGGTTTAGACTCGGGAGCGGCAGGAATTGTTAGTAGGCGGAGCGAATATCTAGGAAGGAAAGGAAACGAGCATCGCAAAGCCAACTAGAATAGTGCAGATATAAGGAGGAAATTAAGCATCTTTTTTTGGGCGACCTAGTTGATTTTTAGGTCGTCGATACAGAACCTATAGGAGTCGTCTCTTTTCTTTACGAGGACAATAGAACTAGATCAAGAACGGTGGACGGTTCGAAAACTCCTAGGCGGAGCATCTCGTCGGGTTTGAAACGGACAACCTTAAGAAGAAGAGAAGAAAGAGGATAATAACGTCGTTTCATAAGTCCTGCGCACGTACAGATCGATGTTGGACTAGAGCAGTGCAACCAATATTGAGAGGCTGTTTGGAGAAAGCAGTGGAAATCAGGGAATCTAAACCGTGTTGTTTGTTATTCAAGAAGAAGATCGGGTGCAATGTGGACATGATCAGAATTGGTGATGACTAAGGAAGAGGGGAGAAGCAGAAGTTCACAGGCCATCGCAAAAATTAGGAACGCATTGTACCGTCTTCCAAAAGTTGATGCCCAAAATTAGAGAATAGATCAGAAAACACGGAAGCGACCAGGTTAATGATCCTGAAGGGGGAAGGAAAATGAAACAAAACCAAGCATGGTACATTTGGAATTATTAGCAAAAGTGCAATAAGGAAGAAGAGGAAGTGTGGAGGACTAGGCCAAGGAAACAGTGGCGGTGCCAACCCGAACCACCAAGGATAGTGCTGGTATCCCCAGAATCAAGGAGGTACATGCGCTCGTTGCCACAAAAACAGTGGAAATCCGATAGACGTCCGGGTTGAGTTTTGAGTTTTGAAACCGTGTAAGAGGGAATCCGAGAATATATAAAATAATAACTTATTAACTATATATATATATATATATATATATATATATATATATATATTGCTATGATAAGAAGGCAATTTAAGAGTAGATTAAGTCATAGGGGTTCTAGGATAAATGTAAATATTATTAACGTTGCGAAAACCAAACAATTCCACCATTCAATATGAGTAAATCGACTATTTTACATAAAGTCAATAGCGAGCACACTGTACATAAATCATAACCAATTTATTTCATAAGAAAGAGGCTCATTCTGCAATAATCAGATGCTATTTAACAAAAATAATATTGTGTACGTCGTATAATACTTTTTAAGTTAAAAAAACGAGGAAAAATTAAGGTTTTTAACGCAACAAAGTTTATCAAAATAAACACGTAATCAGGAAAGATAAACAACCTGGCATACTAGCTATTTAATAAAATCAACGCATAAATAAATAAACGCGTTCAAATAAGTCAGTATTGGAAATATGAATACGTGACAAAAGACATTGCATTTCGATAAAATCCAACATATTTGGAGTAACAAACAATAAATAACAGGCGGTCCGCGATATGATAAAAGTTTGGACTATAGACACAAACATGAAAGACGTGACAGAATGCAAGGAACATTTGGAATTTCTGAGAAATATACTGCACGGAGTTGAACGTCTACGTGTGAGATGAAGCGTCTGAACAAGAATCAAAACAAGGAATTTTAGGAAATGCTGAGTTCTGCAGAGATAGGCGCAAAGTGCAACGCGTTGATCAATTAACACACGATGAACACCACTAAGCACTAAGAAAATTGATAGGTGGAGTCTATAAATACAATGGAGATCTTGTAAACATTCATTGTCTCTTGGACAAGGCACTAACCACGTCAATTGAAAGTTAAATGCTACGTAAGAGTGAACTAGTGAAAGTTAATAAATTATTAAAATAGTGAAAATTAAAAGTGCCAATTTATACAACAAGAAATAGCCGTTTTGATCTTAAAACGTAAGGTAAACTATTAATTGAATTTTATTCTAATATTTAAGAATTTAAGAGCTCTAAGGAAACCTTTGAAGATACCTCTAAAGGGACCTCTAAATAGAACTTTAAATAAAACTACAGATATACTTCGGAATAAAATTTTAAATGTACCACTAAACAAACTTCGAGAATATTCTAAAAATACTTCTAAATAAGCTTACAAGAAAACATAATAAACGTCAAGATACTCAAATTAAACTGCAAGCAAGCTCAAAGTCATTCCAAAAATCTGAAGGGAAAATTTAAGCAAGAGTTAATAAATTCTTCTGGTTAACAAGTGTAACAATTCAGGGGTGCTGACTATCAATATTCAGAGGCAGAACCAAGCAAGGAAAATACAGGTCAAAGATTTATTTATTATTAGTATGACTGTTTTTTAATTTTTAACATTTAATATTTGCTATATCAAATATCTGTAAAGGTCATCAAACATCATTTGAGAATTTGAAAAATAAAGGAAGAATTATTTTGAACGTTTGAAAGGTACTTAAGAGTAATTACAGTGATATTTTTACTGGCTTTCAGGAAATACAAATTTGGTGAAAACAGATAAATGTTAATATTTTATTCAGGGGCTAATTTATGAATGTTGAACAAATTAATAAGTTATTGATATAGAAATGTATATATTATCGATTATTATATTGTATAATTTTGGATTGCTTCATTTACATTATTTTAACAGATGAGTAATAGAAAAAAAAGGGGTAAACAATCTTTATTGTCGTGACGTAGGGTACTCTGTGTTTAATAGATTGAGCTAGCCGAGGTATACAAAAATAAGAATTATAAGATTTAGAGACGCAGAGTTAAAAGAGCCGAATACGAACACAACAGTAAAGCTTAAAAAGGCGACGGCACCGTTAGGGGTTGTGAAATAGCAAAGTTATATATCGAAGAAATAAAGGGGCTAAAGAAGAGATCACAGAAAATAAAAATATCTTACCAACGTAGGACGATTCATAGCAATATTAATGTCATACTAACGTCGGGGCTTTTTACAGCAATAATTATAACGTAGAAACGTAGGGCCCATTTCACAGCAATATTAAAGGCGTACCATCGTGGGACGATTTATAGCAATATTAATAACGTCTAACGTAAGGGCTAATTCACTGCAATTATGTATAACGCCAAATGAAAAGAGCTATTTTACAGCAATATATAATATATATATATATATATATATATATATATATATATATATATATATATATATATTGCTGTGGTACCTCCAAAATTCGGGTCCGTTGACTTTCTTCTGTTAATCGCCTCTTTACTCTTTCCGCCTCGGCTGCTCAAATTTTTAAAACTTTCATCCTCATTCATAAAAAAAACACATTCCTACCACAAACATCAACGTTAACTCTATTTACATCAATATTCATAATACATTAAAATTTCAAAATTAAATTGTAGCATAAATTTCAGTATCATAAAATTTCAAGATTAAATTTGTCATCATTTTAATTTGCATCCAGAATTAAAGTCCATGTAGGATGCCTACAAATTAATTTAACAATATGTGCAGACATAAGTCTGAGTACAAAGGGAGCAGCTCCCACCCCTTTACGTTAATTAAACAGGTTAGTCTAATTGAGCTCAAAGACAGACCCAAATTTTCATCATAATCAAGAACATAAACTGCTAAATACTCCTTTCTACTTAAACAAGAAAATTTCACCTTAAAATTAAAATTTTGTTGTTTGTACAAATTCACTACTGTCCATTTTTTAGCAAACAAATTATAAAGCTATTCAACACACACCAAAACATCAAAATTCGAACAAAATTGTATAATTTACCTGAAGGTTACTGCACTCGTGTCTTCAATGTACATCGGACTTGCTAATTCCACCATTCCAGCTGGGTTATGTTTACGGCTTCTGATTCTGAACGCTTCTAAAATTTTCTACACCACCATTCATCTAAAATTGTTTCAGGGCTTCTCAGGACTCATCTAAGTATATCAAAATCTTGTTTTGTGGATCCAATCACGATTACGAATAACATTTAATTATTAACACCCCCGAAAAATAGCAAAGAAATTCATACTTCTTTCACGCTATACCCCAAAACTGCCTACTTTTGTTTATTCATTTATCGTTACAAATTTGGATAATTGGTACAGTAATACTCGCAAATATAACTAGACTTTATTACCTTGTATCTTCTTTTCTAAGTGCACTAATGCATAATAACTTGTATCGTAGCACGTAAAGAGCAAACTGTTTTAAAGTATTCAATAATCACAAAATATAAGAGCAAACTGTTTCAAGTATTGAATCAAAATCGAAAATCTAAGAGAGCACTGTTTAAAGCATCGAATAATCAAAAATCTAAGAAAGCGAAACTGTATTATCACCGGTTTATATAAGAGCCCGCCCGTACGTCGGTTTTGTCCCGCAAACGGACAATTTCCAGAATTTCGCATACTATGTTCCCTTTCGACAGTCGGGCACAGCGATTCTATTAAATTTGTACACGCGCCAGTTGAAAATCTCAGAAATTTTCCACACGACACGCAACGCGTCTGCCAACACTAATTAATTTTGTATAGAAATCGTTACGTTTACACCTCTCATATTTGCATCCTATTTCCACCAATCGCAAACCCAGTGACGTTGCTCAAATCACGCCTTTAATTATCCGTGTCTCTGTCTTGCGCATATTATCCGTCTCTATCTACCCTGTTCTGAGTGGTACAAATCGATATTCTTTATTATCGGTTATTTCAATCCACGTGGATTTGTAAGTAAAATAACCCCGTATCTAGCCTTCCCGTTAAAATATCCGACCGTTTCCAATATACCTACAAGCTGCATGTTTATCCAAACAAATTAATTAGAACTTTGATATTTAAAAATACGCAGGTGTTCAATCGTAATACTTTGAATAACACTTCTACGATTTGAATATTATTGGGTTTTTAACAGCTTTTATGCATATAATACCTTAATAATCGTTCAATTAACTCCACTTAAAATAATAATGAATGGCATTAACTTCTACCCTTTAATTTTTAGTGAATACAAATTAAATATTAATTATTATTTGTACACTTTGTTTAATACCCGTTACTTAGAACTTGAATTAATTAATATAAATTTTGCACGTAATTTCTATATGTTTCTTGGAACAATTAAATTAAATACACGTTGAGCAATTTAATTCTGCTTCTTTTTATAGAAAGCGTTTAGTAAATAATTTAAATCCCTTATTTTTAGTGAAACGAATAAATTTGTATGCTCCACGGTTTTTAATAACGCGTATTATCTAATAAAATTCCTTATACACGGTGATTAAAATTATTTGATGTCGTTAATTAATTTTCTACCCTGGTCTAAATTTGAGTAATATATATATATATATATATATATATATATATATATATATATTATTGCTGTGGTTAAACCTGTAGACTCGATTCTCACCCCACGAATTGGGCCGTATAAAATTGCTGTGGTTATTTTCCTTAAAGAATCGGGATCGCCTTCTAGTCCCTATGTTGTTGGGCCGTCATAGAATTTTTTTAAAAAAACATAATAAAAATCTTCCAATACCTCTGGAACACCTCCTTATTTCTGCACACCCCGGCCAGCTCTAAAATCTGCTTCTTCCTAGATACTTACCAACCTAAGTTCACTCTTTCTCACATATACAGTCAAATAAAATTTACACTCGAATAATGCAACCAGACATACAATCTTTTTATTCATACCTATTAAAAAGTTTCCATTAGCAAGAAATATTTACACATTCGTATATACAGCTTTATAAAATGTTACAATCTCAATCCTTAAATCTTTTAAAATTTCATGATTTTTATTTATTTCAACAGCTTTATTTTATACGAGTAGGTGAGCCCGTCGTGAAACCCTAAATTGACTTTTATTCTGGTCTATGGTGAGCTCAGTATAAACCCAGTTACTCTAAATGCTTATATACATAGCATCTTTGTTTAAAACAACCTTAAAAACCTGTTTACTTCTTACATCAAAATTTTTATGTCATTTATTACCAATTTTAAATAATAAATACTAATGGTCCTTTACATATACCCCTTTAAATGAGTTTTTATGGTAATAAAATACACCCCCAATATGTCAAATCACTCAAGCACAAAATAACAGCACAAAATATTCAAGCAAAAGCAGAAGAAATTAATTTCGTTACCTGGAGTAAGCTTTTTCCATCATCACCTCTGAAGATGTGTTCCAAAATCCTCGCCGTTGCGTCCATACACTTTGCTGTTATACATAGATCCAACCTACTTCCACTCGCTAACCAAATCTCTGCAGCCGCCTTCGGTGTTTCTACCCCGATAATTGTCTCGACCAAGCTTAATCCTCCGTAATTACTAAACCTCAAGCATTCTCGTTCCCAAACACTTCTCATCTCGCTTACTCTAGTACCATCCTTCCATTAGTTTGTTGAGTGTAGTAACAGCACCGACTATTAGCTAGCTCCCCTTGTGCAATTCACACGTTTAATAAACTATCGACGTACTGTACTAACACCGCTTAAATTAGGATGCTGCATTACAAGCAAAGCGAAGTAAACTGATAAGCGACGTAAGAGAGTAAGAGCGTAAGAGCGTAAGAGAACTTTACTGCGTCTCCAAGTGTATTTATATTCTTCAATACACCTCTCTTTGTACCCTATTTCAGTCGAAAAGCTCATTTCATCATAACTGATTCTAAAAGTTTTGCACGTAACGAACTTGTACAACTAAAAATTCTCATTCCACCCTCGCTTTACTCCAAAAACTGGTCAACAAAATATAACCGTCGCGAGCTTCTTGAAAATTTCTAGCATTCGACCAACCAGACACCTTTCCCCCATTTTTATGTCCAGCCTTTAGCTATCTTTCCTCGTTTAACCCATATTTGCTGTCTCTTTTAGAATCCCACTCAAGCAACAGAAAATCGATATTGTGGTTGACCTCCAAACCTACCGCGTACTTTATGCGAGTGTTTTAACCAACGTTTATTATACGTGCTCTCTGTCTGATTTACACTACGGATATTCCGTTTCACTTTGCCTTCAAACCATCTGTTGTTTTAGTAGTTTTGCATCGACCGTTAAATACAATTCTACAGAATTCTGTTCCAACGTTCATTTAAGGTTCCTTGAACTTGTTATTTTAACTGTCAGGTCTTTCTATGAAGCAAACTGTCTGTTTGAAATCGTATTTCCAATTTGTAGTGTTTCTTAGGATTTGTATTTAACGAACGTTTAGTTTAGTTAAATGGAAAATATACGTTTACATTATTGATTTTATATACCCAAAAGCTCTGTTTATTATCCGATGCGCTTGATTTAAAATACTAAAGCTAATTATGCGCATCCTTGAGTTTTCACGTACTCCAAAGCTTCTACACGTTGTGCAATTTTAACATTCCAATTTAGAAATACAAAAATATGCTATTATCCGTCCGTTTTCAATGTCAAAACTAATTGATTTGGCGCGTAAATAAATTATCCCTATTTCCTATATACCTAGACGTTACAAATTTATTTTCTTGACCTACTCATCCTTCTTAACCTATAATTTCCACGACAATATATATATATATATATATATATATATATATATATATATACATGTTAATAAGATAAAATAATAATTTACATTTCTATGTAAAGCTTAAATGATCATTTCAAAGCAAGCTAATAATTGAAAGATGGAAAATAAAAGATCCCGGACAGGATTTAAACCTGTATCTTCAAGATTCGTGGCCGATTCGCTAATCAATTGCGTCACTCGGATGGGCAATTACGATCGGATGGTATACAAATCTAAATCGTGTACGTAACCAAACATCAATCAAACTTCCAATTACGTTTGTCGTTTTTGTCGATCATGTCTGACAGTGTCATGTTTTTGACTTATGTCAGATACAAACATAAAGCGATGCTCAAAATCACGGCAGTAAGCCTTCTATTAAATATGCATATTGGGTAATTGTACAGTGTGTCCCAAATTGGATGTATTAAATGGGTAACTTAGTTGTTATTAAAGATACAATAAAACTGTGTGCGCAGTCATGTGCCAACTTTTTGTGATCAATTCAATGGTGAAATCACAAATGAGCGATCTTCTTTTGTTTTCGAGTTATAGCCAAAAATTGATATTTTTGACAATTCTATTAATTCGTATAACTCGTTTGGTTGCAAAAATATCCAAAAATACTGTAACAGTTTTTTATACAGTTTTTTACGTAGAATACAGTGGCGTACGCAAATATTTAATATTTATAATACTTTTGAGGTTATAATATAAACTTGCATTTTTTTAAATGGAAACCACAATCGGTTGTCGCTTTATTTAAAAGCTCTTTTGACAGCTTTTCAAAATATATAGTTTAGTATAATTATTTTTTAAATGGCCGATTTATTCCATGTTTTGGTATAATAAAATAATTTATTGTATTGGTGATAAATAGTTGGCCGCGAAACAAAAGGTAAACACAAAACAAGAGTTTATTATTGTACCACACCACATTTCTAAACAACAAAGTTTGAAAGCTAGAAGAATACAATATCATAACTACATATATTACAAAAATTAATATAACTACATCTTAAATTGAAAATTATATCTCTCTATCCACATTTAAACAGTCTATAATCCATGTATGGATACACAAATACACACATACTCACACACCTCATATCCTCACAAACACACACACACAAGCACGCGCCCACGCATGCACGCACGCATGCGCACACAACCACACACACCCTCACACATAATATATATATATATATATAAAACACTAGAACACAGATGGGAATACTACAATAGTTTTATTTACTGATAATTCAGAGATATTGTTCAAACTGGCCTCCATTATCTCTTAAACAAAGTTCGCATCGTTTTATTAAAGACTTAATAGAATTTAATAAATAAACCGCCTTAACTTTACGAAACGCTGCTTCAATTGAATTCCGCAACTCTTCAATACTATGGTTCTGGGTTTTATAGATTTCCTCTTTCAAAAAATTCCACAAGAACTAGTCCAATATCGACAAGTCAGGAGATCTAAGCGGCCACTGAACAGGTCCAAACGTACCCATCCATTTATTGAGATATAATGGTCTACTTCTCTATTTAAATAATCACGAGTAATTATAGCGTTCTGCGGGGTGCACCATCTTGTTGGAACCACACTTTTGTCTTTTTCGAGAGGCATGTCCTCCAGTAATTCGTGCAAGTTGGTATACAAAATTTCAATATAGCGACAAGCTAAATGATTGTTTTCAAAAATATGGTATTGAAATTTGCCATCAACAATGTAGCAACAAATATTCAAACCATAACGGCTTTGTTGACGCCTCGTATGTTTGATAGGTATTTTCATTCGACCAGCAAGTGCTTCATCAGACCATATAATGTTATTTCCAAAATTGTTAGTAGCAGAACATTTACGGGGATACCATTTACAAAATCGCCTTTTTGAAAATCGTCGGAAACAAACTATGCATAATTTTATTTTTATAGGGTCGATATTTATTACGCTTCAATATTCTTGAAGCGGCTGATTTGGAAACACCCATTTCCTTTTCAATTTTCCTACATGATGTTCTTGGGTTTATTTCACACATGCTATGGTTGAAACAGTAGTTTGCTCTTCATTAAAACTGCATACTGTTACGTTCTAGGTTTTGCAAAGCAGCCAAACTGTTGTAAATTACTATCTATCCTTTTAAACATGTTAATATTAGGTTGTTGTCTTTCAGGGTATCTGTATTATTTACAAACGACATAGTAATATTATTTGCTATTAGTTACACAATTACCTGTTAAAATATAAAGTTTTACTGATAGAGGAATTCTCGCAGACTCAATAAATGCAACTAGCATATCGTATTTTTCGTAATTTTCAAATTTTGCCATTTAGTAACAGACTGATGCCTCACTTACAAACTAACAATACAATTTATTGCATGTGCAATAGATATGATTGAAGCTCGTTGACGTTTGTTATACAAACAATTGACGTTTTTGTTTACCTTTTGTTTCGCGGCCAACTATTTATTACCAATATAATAAATTATTTTATTATACCAAAACATAGAATAATTCGGCCATTTGAAAAGATAATTATATTAAACTATATATTTTTGAAAAGCTGTCAAAAAGAGCTTTTAAATAAAGTGACAACCAATTGTGGTTTCCATTTAAAAAAATGCAAGTTTATATTATAACCTCAAAAGTATTATAAATATTAAATATTTGCGTACGCCACTGTATTCTACGTAAAAAACCGTATAAAAAACTATTACAGTATTTTTGGATATTTTTGCAACCAAACGAGTTATACGAATTAATAGAATTGTAAAAAATATCAATTTTTGGCTATAACTCGAAAACAAAAGAAGATCGCTCATTTGTGATTTCACCATTGAATTGATCTCAAAAAGTTGGCACATGACTGCGCACACAGTTTTATTGTATCTTTAATAACAACTAAGTTACCCATTTAATACATCCAATTTGGGACACACTGTACAATGTAAGCTGATTGATGCTAAAGTTTTGATTAATGAAATAAAATAATAACTTAGAGTTCTTATGCAAAACCTAAGTGATCATTTTAAAGCGAATTAGTAATTTAGAGATGAAAAGTATACGGTTCTAGACAGAATTTGAACTTTGAAATATTTAGAACTTCACTTAAGATAATACAATAAATTAAAATAAATTTATTTTAACAATTTCAACATAATAAAGATGATAGAACCTGATTGTAGTATAATAATAATGCATAACGTCATTTTTTTTTGGTTACGCTATTGACCGGCAGGGAAATTTGCACGGAAGTGAAGAAGTGTGAAGGTTAATTCTAATTTGTATAATGCTTGTTATCAGTTGTTGAAATCGTAGGTTTATATTTAATGGTGATGTATCACCAGTGATTTCGACAATCTGATATACAATATAAACTTCCTCGACTAATTCAGTTGGCAGAACTTGAGCACCATCCTACTTGAACAAATTAATCTATTACATCTTAAAATTTATAAAATACAAATATTTACATATAATAATCTTGAAAAATGAAATTTATTGCAGTATAAATAAAAAAAAGATAATTATGTTTCTACTTACACTAAAGTTACTTGAATTTCCAGGGTCAGAGTGCTCTACCGCTAAATTTATTTCTTTAAAAATATTCTTAGTATTATAGATACGTGTAAACTGCACTTTGTTAAAAATAATATCCAAAATGATTTATGAATTAATTAAACCTCAAACTACTACCTCACAATAAAATTATTAAAGGAAAAAAGCGATTCGAATATTTTTATAAAGTCCATTGAAGAACACATATCTTAAAAGCTAATCTGACCTTAATTTCCGGAACCTTAAATTAAATCCAAGCCAAACAGTTTTTAAAGCAATAAGCTTTCAGCACAAACTTGGTTCAGAAGCATTGCTTCTTGAATAAAATTATGCAAGACCTTCACCAGCGAGTGAACTAATATTGGAAGAAACATCTGAACTAATATTTGTGGTTATGATTAAAGCATTAATTGGACTAATATTTGGAGTAATATTTGTAGTAATATTTGAAGTAATATTTGGAGTAAAATTTGGAGTAAAATTTGGAGTAATATTTTGAGTAGTTATTGGAGTAATAATTATTGAAGCTCTAGAACTTCCAATTGACTACCTAATTTAAGATTTACAGATTTACTTACGATTTTCAAGATCGGGAAAATCAAAACTACCTATTTTAATAATAATAATATTTATTCCTTCACCTGTTTTCTAGCACCGAGTTATTTTCAAATTACATCACTGGTTTGCAAAAATGCAGGAATAATCCTATTAAAGTAAATCAACTTTTATATATAAAACAAGTAATTTTGATTATAAAACACCATTTGTTTCAGGAAATTTCATTCTAGTCAAATATTTACAAAAAGGTATACACACACACACTTCTTTTTTTCAGCTATATGAGGTGTTAAAAAAGTCGGGAAACAGTAAAAATCTCAAAAATAAAACAATTTAGACAAAAGTTGTATGGTTTCGAAAGTGCTATAAGATTGTGGCATTGGTTTAACCTTAGTCATTTGAAGGTTACGTAACGTTACCTCAATTTTTTTAAATGCCACCCACTATTTTTTATTACACATTCTTGTAGCTGATCTCGAGAGGTTTCTAAACCACTATAAGCAAATATTTTTTTGTCAATTACTTTTCGAGTTATAAGACTTCAAAGGTACAATGCCGTCGGCATTAGCGTTAACAGAGATGTACCGCGGTCACAATATTCTCGCATAATTAATAATGTAATTCTTTCGCTTTCAGTCAATACCATTTTGGCGACTATCAGTCTTTCTTACTTTACAAAAGGAATTACTTTGACTTGATATTACCAACAGGTCATTTATTACTTGTATGACGGATACAATCTGCATCTAGTATCTAGTATTTAATTTTAATATTTGTATCGGGTATATCCCATGTACTGAAGATTTTGTTAAATAGTCGAATTATAGCTTGAACCTTGCACTTTAAGTACTACGAAATTGCACAAGCTCACCAAAAGTGAGACGAAACGTTTTAAATGAATTTTATCTACAATAAGGTCATTGTTAAGCAGCAGACGGAAGACAATTTGAACATTTAATTCAGTAAAAACCCGTTTACAACCACAAGCACGCACGCACGCACACACACACACAGCAGATGGGGTGTGGAGTCGTTAAATACTGGGGGAATGACAAATCGCGGGATCTTTATCTCTGCTGACACACACGCACGCACGCTCGCACATACGCACACCCGTTTACAACCACAAGCACGCACGCACGCACACACACACACACAGCAGATGGGGTGTGGAGTCGTTAAATACTGGGGGAATGACAAATCGCGGAATCTTTATCTCTGCTGACACACACGCACGCACGCTCGCACATACGCACACATGAGCGTGCGCGTAAACACACACATACACACGAGATGTAACTCCAACCGTGCAACCTACACGTGGTTAACGCGATTAAGGCTAATGCCGACTGTATTGTACTTTTGAAGCCTTATAACTCGAAAAGTAATTGATGAAAAACATTTGTTTATAGTGTCTAAGTCATTAAACACCTGTTTACACGCATTTACAATGAAAAAGCATCAGTTAGCTGGATTCCATAACTGCACACGGGCCTGCCATCATTCCATCAATGAATGCAGCATTCAGTAACACTTCAATCTGGATTGGAATCACCGCAACTGCAAGGCTGCAACCATATTATTCAGGCGTCGTCTCGTTCACCAATTTGATGGAACTTTCAAACTCCCAAACCTCTTCTACTAATACTATAAATTGTTGGTAATCAACAAAACCGACTGCCATCTACTCCATTTTCAAATACATACTTTGCAGACTTAGTGCAAATTAAAAGCAAACTGTTTGTACTTACATCAAATTAAGCTTTTATGCAAAACGTAAAAGTATTCGAGTTGTTATCTTGTCAAAACATAATAGCTGTAGTCTAATAGAAACTCAACTAGCTTGTTGAGAACTCAGAGAGTAAGCTTTACGCAGTTTGAAAACTAAGCGCTTTCCATCCATGTTTGGTGGTTTATATTCTGTTTGTCACCCCCAAAATCTGCCAAAATTCTTAAAAACTTCTACAATACAAACACACTTCACTACCATTCTACGTAAAACCTTCAACGGCCACTCGTTTCCACAAACACCTTCCAAACTTCCACAATAATTCCAGAGATTGCCCCTCACAAATAAACTCCAACGGCCACAGTTTTCCAAAAACACACCTTCAAAATTCCTTGTAACTTTTTTAACCGACACTCATTTCTTTGAAAATCAATTGACGCTAACGAGCATGCGCATGTTACTCAATGATTTCCTTGTACGAACCCCAATCAACGAACGCTATGGTTTTAAACTACGCCCCTTAATATACTACATGTTATATCTATCCCACTTCAACATACGCAATAAAAATCACCCATCTCTTACTTGTTTTCCATGTCCGTGGTATAACTAACACCTGCTACTCACTTTACTAGCCTTGTATTCACTCAAATCAATAAACGCTTAACACGTGTTATATCTATCTCACTTCTACATATGCTATCAAATAACCTCTCTTTATTTCTTTGTTAGCATGCTTCTTTTGTAACGGTCAAAGTTACCTCACCATTTAAGTTTTACATCCTTTTGAGAGGCTATAAATTTATTGTAATTGACGTCGGAGCCAACAACTACTGGAATTTCTGTTTTTTGTGCAATCGTATCGCTCTTCTTACAAGAAAACATGCGACGGTTACATCTGTTTATAACTTAATGATACTAGAAAGACTTCTTCAAAACATTTTTTAATAGTTTTCAACAGGTATATCCACCAACTTGAGTTTTAGTTAACACTACCCAAAAAGTTGAATAGTTTTAAATTTTAGAAAAGCTTTCAACACATAAACAACAAAGTTTGCTTGAAATTAAACAGTTTTAAATAAAAGCTTTTCAGAAACTACACTCATTAAATACGAGGTATAAAGTATATATGCTATCTTACACACGGAATGTTTCTAACATGACACACGTTATACTTCATAAGTATCTACATCTATAGGATACTGAAAATTAAATTTGAACTTTTTGAAATTTTCAGAAATATTAATTTCTAGACCAAATGATTTTGAAAAGCGTTTCAAAATTGTTTGTTGTTCTTTCACATGATGAAGTGAATTCCTATACGATAAATGTAAACACAAACGGAGAAAGGGAACATTGATGTTCCGATGCATTTATTATGAAACAATATGGACATGGAAATTTTATTAACGATTTGGTTTTACGTATTTATTAATTCCTGGTTTGATTTAATGGTGAAAACGCAAGTATATCATTGTTTAAATCTTTAGAAAGACATTTGTGTGCTACAGTTATTTTAAGTAGGTTAAAACTGCATAAGAGTTTGGCATATAGACGTTTCTTCTAAATGGATAAATTCAAATTTTTTTCAGGTTGAATTTCGAGTTAAATTGATTATTACAAAAAGGATTTTTTAAAGGTACCTGGTCAGTTACACTTATTAAATGGGTTTCAAACAAGAGTGTTAAAAATAATTCACACCTCTCTAAAAGAAAATTTTTGTACATAGTAACGTATAAGAATAGTTTTAGTAATACAAATTACAAACAGGGCCTGTGTGAACTATATTAATATTTAGTAGTTATGAAATGTTGTATTTAGACTTAAGTTGTAAATTGCATTTGTAGCCTCTAATGCTTGTGTGTAAGTAATCTTTTGGCAAATGCGTGATGAAGAAAGATGTTTGTCGATGTAGCAATTATTATTATTTGAAGGTTTGTTTATTAATGAATATTTGGTTTCCAACGCCTAGACAGCAAATAACTACACAGCAATATATTGCGTGATATTAAAGTATCCTTCCGTATACAGCTTTCGCAGATTCTGCTATGAAAATAAAAGACACCACTTTCACGAGTATTTCAGTTGGTAGAACAAAAACACTCTTCAGCTCGAATAAATTGGAAGATTAAACCTTACTAAGATTTTATAGTACAGATATTTACATACAATAATATTTAAAAATGAAAATTATGCAGCACAAATAACAAAAAAATAACTAAGGTTTCCACTTACACTCAGAATAAAGTTACTTGAATTTTTTCTTTAATATATGTGTAAATTGCCCTTTGTTATAAATAATTTTCTAAATGAATTAATGAATTAACTAAACCTTAACACTACAACTTCTTACAATGAAATTATTAGATTCAAAAAGCTGGTTTACATTTTTTCGTAAAGTCCTTCGTTGAAAAACGTAAACCTTAAAAACTTTGATCTTTGAATTCAGGAGTCTTGAATTAATTCACGACTAAATAGTTTGTTAGCGCTTTAAATTGTACAACATAAACTTCTGTAACATGGATTGATTCTCAAATAAAACTACACAAGACCTTCACCGGATCTAACTCAAAACCAATTAGAAACAAAGCGGCAAAAGCAAACCAAATAAGTGTAAGCTAGTATTAGCAGTAGTGTTTAAAGAATAGATTGAAATAATCTTTAAAGCAATAATTGAAGCTACAATTGAATCATAATTTGAATCATTAACAAAGCCCATTAAATAATTAATTGAAAGTTCACAGGTCTACTAACGATTTTATTAGATCGGCGAAAACGAAGAAGAACAACACTTTTAATTATAATATTTGTACTTGCACTTATTTTAGTAGAATTCGTTATTTTCAAATACCTGCCCTGGTTCGTAGAAATGCATCAATCATCCATTCACAGTAAATCTACTCCTAACTATAAAACATGCAATTCAGATAACCAGCAACAATTTGTTCCAGAAAATTTTATTCTAACCTAGTATTACAACTCACAAAGAGGCACGTACTTTCTACTAATAAGAATCATTCAGTTCATAACAAACGATTTCATTCTTTAAGATTTTCTAATCAAACCGAATACTTCTCTTTGTAAATAGCAGGTACGTTGTGACAGCGTTGTTGTGCAAATGTTGTGTTTATTCAATACAATAACAAATGACTATGTGCTTATTTATTAGTAATAGTTCTATGTTTATGAATTTATGCAAATTTATTTCAGCAAACGTAAAAGAGTCTTCTTATAAAGAATTTTTCTTTGATGGATAGATATGCGTAAAGTATCCATCCATTTAAGTAATATAAAGCGTACTTTTGTACACGAGCGTTCTTAATGTAAGTTAGCGCTGTTATGATTTACTACTAAATATTTTTATGGTGCCTTTATTGACCATGATAACGTCTAGTTCTCAGATATGTATATATTATATATATATTATATATATATATATATATATATATATATATATATATTGCAGTGGTTTCCTTTTGGTCGTTTCTGCTAATTCGTGCACCACACTTTGAGCGTCATAAACTCGCAGTGGTTCTCTGGACAGTGGCCCTAAACTTCTTTTATTGGAAGGGTTCCAAAATTCGTGCCCCACACTTTAGGCGTTATAAATTCTGCAAATTTCACGTCCTGACTCAAGCTCCTTACTTTGGGTTGATTATATGAATGCTACGTACTCACCTATTAAATCGTTTTACTAACTTAGGAAGTTGTGCCTGTGCCTCACTTTGCGTTGCTATTACTCTAGCTGAAAATAAAATAAAAAAACTCCGCCTATTTTCACATAAATAAAATTTTGAGTCCACGCTACGATTATGATATGTCTAGGTTGAGCATCTTCTGAAAATGCTTTCCAGGTTGATAATACCACGGCTAGCTCTGCTCACTGAGTCCTTCAAGATATTCACCACAACTACTCATTCTCTCAACACCTTAATAAAAATAAACAAAATCTTTCGACAAAAACATATAGCCCTTTTATTTTGCCAACACAAATAATAAATTCTCAAAATCTCAATATTTACAATTAATATTCAAGTTAAAATGTTTCATACTTCTGCTCTATGGTAAAACATCAATCTAAATTTTCTGTGATTTTTTTATGCTTCTCTATATTTCATATTTTTATTTAAAAGTAGATGGGCCTATCCTGTACCCTCAATTTACTTCCCCTAGGTCTATGTAGAGTTCAATATAAACTTTTCTATTTTTTGTGCATACATTTTGCATTGTCAAATTATACTAAAGACCCGTTTACTTCTTACATCTATAACATATTATTCAAGTATTTACACCCTCAGATTAATAACAGAAAAATTGTCCTTTACATGTGTTTATAAAATTAATTTTCAGTTTATAAAAATTTTCACAAATAACTTAAATTACTCATAGTTTAAAATAACTAAGCACCAGTACAACAGTTTCAATAAAAAAATATCGTTACTTGGAGTGTGTTCTTCCAGATCACCATCTCTGTAGATGACTTTCTACCAGACTGCTCGTCCCTGGATTACTCCATCTTTTCATTACTCCTTTCACCAGACTGCACGTACAACATCTAAACCACACCTGTTGTTCTACTTAATGTGCCACCAGCGCCCTAGTTCAAAATGTAAATAATTCTTTTACTTACGTAGCATCCTGCTTTAATTATAATAATTATTTATTTCAGTTCAGCCCGTTTAACTGCTTTGCACCCACTTGTGCATTAACAAACATTTTTTGGCGGACTGCATTGTCAAGCAGTTTCAAAGCTAGGATGTTCTTCTGAATAATTCAAATTATAATCGAGAAGTCAGAAAAATAAGAGCAAATCTACCTCTGGTAGCGCTTATATATTCTTAGCCCCACTTACGTTGCCCGTATTTTCACTATACATTCTATGAAATGTTGTCAACTGCCACAACAATTCCACAAATTTCATCCGTACAAACATGCTACGAACTTTTAAAACCTAGAATTCCTCCACTCCAACATTGTTTTACTACGAAAACCTTCGTAAAACTTTCAACCGTTTAAGTTTCTTTGAAATCTGTAGTCTGCTATTACCCCCCAAACAAATTCAATCACGCCTCTGATATGCGCGTCTATACGGTTATCGCAGTCATGCTTTCATAACAACCTGTCGTATTTTTGTCTTAATTTCCTACTTAAATTGTCGACGTTATTTCCACTCTTTTGATATCTTTGTCTGCCACATGTTTTCTGTATTTCTTATTGTCCCACTATTGCCATGTTGTTCGCTGTTAATTCTCCCTTCATATACGTGCGCCTTGAAAAATCGATACTGTCCACAAACATGTTGCATCTTTGTGCCACTTATTGGTTATGAAAATATACTCGTCTGAAAATGTTTGTCATTTAACCAACTGTTATTTTTCATCTTACTCTGTTACATACTAAACATTCTCTGTCGCATAATTTTATCGATTTGTGTTTGAAATAGTCGTCTGTTATTGTTATCCTTGTGTCTTTCCGTTACCACAATACTTTAAATTGTTTTCTCAACGTATTCTAGCTTTAACCAGAATTGTTTATCTACCCCAAGCTTTCGTTCCTTGAAATCCTTGAATGTTTTAACTTGTTTGCAATCTTAAACCTTGTTGCTTTCTACGAATTCTTTAGTTTATGATATTAAATAAATGCACGTTGCTTAAATTAACGTATACAAATTAAACCTACTTATAACATGCAATTTTATTTTAATCTAACTATACTGAAGCTTATTAAATAAATTATTGATTTGTACATACCGGGTCCCCAATAAATAAATGCTTGTTTTATTTACACATGTTTGCGCTTACCCGTACACAGTAAATATATATATATATATATATATATATATATATATATAAGTATATATTTTAAGGACTTAAAAAATGTGCATTGTATATCACCATTAAAGACAAACCTTTCAACTATCGAAAACAAACATACAAATTATAATTAACCTACGACTTTTTTACTGCCATGCAAATTTCACTGCCGGTCGATACCGTAACCAAAAGAAAAAAATAGTTATTCATAATTTTTATACTACAATCAGGTTCTATCACCTTTATTAATATCATTTTTATTTCTATATTCCATCTGTTCCTCGGTAGTCGCTTTAGTGCCAATATATTCATAATAATTTATGTTAAGGTACAATGACTGGTGTTAGGTATGACCGTGCAAGGTATTTGTTAAGAAAAATTTGGCACATCGAATATAAATATTTATTATAGATTATTTAATGTTCATTCTCAGTCATAAAAATGCAAATATATCGTGGGTCAAAGAAATCAGTGGCATTTTTCTTCTATAACCTTTTGAACGGTGTTAAGGTTACGCTTAAAATTTGCAGAAATAGTGTTTGGATCCGTAATGTTCTGAATTCCTTTGGAAATAGCTGCGATAAGAAAATTAGAAATGATACATCTTTGATTTGACTTTTTTGTTGAAATTATTTCAAGATTTAAAAAATTGCCAGAACATTTTTAGATAGCTTTTGTCATTCACTAGTTTAATATTAGCGACATTCAAATTAAAAACTAAGGTTAGTTAGTGTTGCCTGATAATAAAGAATGTTAATTTTAGAGGTTGCTAGTGCCGGAGGAGGAGCTCCTTTGGTGAAATACAATGTAGAGATAGATAATTACGTCTCGCACTTCTTTTATCAACTAGAATGTATGCACTTTTAAGAAAAAACAAAAATAAGATGCCAATACGAGTTATATTTTAATCCGAAATTAAAAATATTGTTTTCCATGATTAATTTAAGTAGATTGCAGTTAAATTCTCATCACTGGTAGGTGAAGAACCTAAAGTTTATTGTATGTGATCTGTTAAATACACATTTTCTCACTTTCGAAGTAATGCACGATTACTGCCTCAATCAATAAGAACGTTGGACGATTGGAGGGGATTTGGACGGTGTTAGTATGAAAACACGCAATTATGAGAAAGTTTATCTTGGCCTACTTCCATGAACAGACGTCTGGATAACCCAGTGAAGTTACCGTTCAATTCCTTTTCCATTCCCGTACCTCTATCTTAATTTAATTTGCTCAAAAATAATGCAGGTTAGCAACGACTTCACTGTCAAATTTGCAGAAAACCGCAGTCGACACCAACGAAAACCCTATCGTACCAGTAGAGAACCAGAGCTGGTGTATAAATAAGCATCAGCAAGTGTTTGCAAGTTTTTTCTTCATTAGCGTCTTTCACAAGCAGAAGCTTAATGATCTCTAACTGGCCGCATTAACTTATGAAAATTATATAGAGGAATTTTTGTAGCAATTACTTTACTTTGTTTTCTTCGATTATAATTTTTTCCACTTTCTTAATTTATTTTTAACTACATATCAAAGAACTAAATTCCTAATGCTTTTTCGACAAATTTTAGAGGTTGTGATGTCATAATATACACGGCAATGTAACCCTAATGAGAGAAAGCTCATTTATTTACAATTTGACACCATATACATCCATTTGAGTTATGATAAAATAATGGTTATAAAACTATCATCGAACTAATTATTAAGAATCCAACTCAATTCTAAACTATTTTGGTTTTAATATTCTGTGGCGAACCTTTGGTCAAAGATGGGCAAAATGCTTAAGCAGTGACGCTTTGATTCGCCAGCAACGAACTTCTAGTTAAAATACTGCCCCCGCGAAGAGGAGGTAAAGATATGATTATACTATACTCGCACACCATTTAAATATTCCCCTGGGAAGAAATCTAACATATTTTGAAACTGGTTTCATTCAACTTATCCTCAAAATCTCGAAAACCCCATTTTTAACGTTTTTTTACTACCGACTCGCGAATAATTAATTCATTTTTCCATTGAGTCTACTTATTGTTATGTCTTTCCTCGCTCTTTCTTATGTTCAGTGGGGAAATTTTGTCATGGAACAGTTTTCCTATCAAGTTTGTGAAATGAATCTCGAGGAAAGTACTTGCGGTACCATGTGATTTACTTAGGATAACGTTCGCGTTTCCTTCTCTTCAACAATGCAAAATAAATACATTGTAATATATTGTATGAAATAAATAAATTATATGCAATCTTATATTGGCGTATTTTACAATGCATTGTCTGGTATTTACATTATATGATATACGTATGATATGCATATCTAAGGTTTTCTTTCTATTGCAACTACTAAACATTAAATTTAATACATTTAACTAAAATTTGTAAAATGTTGTCCTATATTTCAGATACATATTAATGAATTCAATGTTATTTACATCATAATTCCAAAGCTTTTTTAAAATGGCACAATTTGGCGATAAACACTTACTGAAATAAGTATATTGTTTACTTTATTTGAAGTTTTAAATAATTTATAAACCTAAGTTCCGTTCTAATATGTATTTAAGAAGATAAAACAATGCTTTTGAAGTTTCAAGTGTATGATTTTAATAGAACACCAATGTATTGAAATATCTTGCTTACTCAACATTATTAGTTTGTTACTATATTTAGCAAATACAACGATAATTTTATTTTACACGAAATGGTTAGTAGCTATAGATTTTATATATATATTATATATATATTAACTACCTTATATATATATATATATATATATATATATATATTACTGTAATATTTGGGGGTTGAAAGGGTGTTATTTTTCATTTTCAAACTGATTTGGCATTTAACATGTGAAAATACATCAAATAACATTTTTGAAGTAAATAGTTTAGAATGTAATAATTTTTCAGTAAATTTCAGAAAGTTAAAATTTAATTTTCATAATTTTTTCAGATAATTATTCAGAAAATATAGCGCATGATACACAAGTAACATCCCGTGTATAATAAGGCATTCGATTTTTATGTTTTCTTATTAAATTACAGACATGCTGGTAGGAATAGTTCTAAAAGCTTTTTGCTCGATTTCAAACCATTTGATTTTTCCTTGTATTACTAAACAGGGGAGATAAGACTTGAACAAATAACAGCGATTCCAGTTAGTTTAGTCACCGACGTCAATTAGTGTGGCGAGATATAAATTTATGACTACAAAGAAAACGTAAAACTTGAGTATAAGCAGAATAGGATGAGGTAGCAGCCGTTCGTTATACAACGAATATTGAAAACTAGGTAACAGAGAAAAGGGATTTGAGTGTGTAGGTAGGAGTGTGATAGAGATAACACGTGTTCGTTAGAGGCGTATCCTAGGTGTTAGTTGTCGTCGACTTGGAGTAAATGTTAATTTTGTTTTCAGTATCAATTTTTAAAAATACTACGAAAATACTAGTACACGTGCGGTGGTCGTTAGCTTCAACTTAATTTTCAGAGAAGTGTTTTTAAATTGTGTAACTAAGAGTGGCGGTTAGAAAGGAATACGTAGAATTGTTGTGCATGTGAGTTGTGAGTGTGGTGCCGATTGTGGAAAACAAGAATTTGGCCTCGTTGATTTTAGGAATTGTAGTAGTCTTTGGAGGTGAAGAACTTGGATATAAACCGCAGGAGTTTGATTCGAAACTCTCTTATTTTTCGACGCCCTTAGTCTATTATTATACTACGATTATAAGACTCCGATATACTTATACGATTGCATAATTTTTTGAACTACGATAAACGCTTTTAAGTAAAATCAATTTGATCTTATCTTGCACTTATTGTGAAAATAATGCAATTAGGAATGGAGTAAATGTCGGCGCCTAATCAATTTGGTTTATTATCAAAAACTATGGTCATAGAAGAAGAGGTTTGAAGTACCGAAGTAGTTTGTTTGACGATAAAGGGCCTCGTGGTAAATTTGGTTACAGCAGAAGTTGGATGAAGCAATCCAAGTTAGAGTTGTCGTGCATGCAACAGTTCCAGGCAGCAGGCTCTTTGTGTAAATATGTATCTTAGGTATCTGTGCTTTATTGTTGTACAAGTGTAAATATGTAAATAATGACTTCATGGATTGAGTGTATAATTGTATATTAACTAAAAGTGTTTCGACAATAATAACTTATGAGATCACAATTATCAGTATGTACATATTGTTAAGATTTAATCAGTGTTCAGTGATGCATAGAATGAATGAAGCTTTAGTGATTCTAATATGCTTAATAAACTGTCAACCTTGAACCACAAAATTTTTACAATTTAGGTGGTAAAAGTTTAGCTAATCACTTACCTGAACAGAGACCGCAGTATTTACACAGAATTTACAAATAGAATAACATAAATTACGTTTCAAATCAGCAATGTAAATTAATTATTAACTCTGCTACCTTCTAGTTTAATGCATATTAGCAGGATGCATACCAAGTACAATATTTGTACATCACTCACGGTTCATTATATGTGCGATTAGCTATTCTAGCTTAAATTTCCTTAATGAAGTCCGCTGGTTTCTTCTTGCAACATAAACGGGAACAAGACGGGTAAAGTACGATAAGGGAGTGGAATAGGAATCGACAGGTAAGATTCCACTACATTCTATAATGCACTGCCGCACGAGTCTTTAAAAAATATGTGGTCATATTGAGAACCCTATCGTGGCCGCGCTTTCAAAAACTTGAAAACCCACTACCGCTTGTACGTTACGCATCCCGATTGGTTGGAAAATGTCATCTCCATTCCACGACCCGTGAGAACCGTTATTACCACAAAATTACATGATAAAAGCTATTACCAAGAAATCCCAAAGGTAATTCCCATGAGCTTAGTTTCTTAACTCTGTATTGCACAAATATGTGTAATAAGATAAACTAATTATACAAAAATCTCCTAAAATTTTTAATCGACTACAGTAATTTGTGGAACGCTTTTTTAATGCGTAATAAAATACAAATGTTAAGTGTAAGGAGTGAAAATAGAATTTCTGGCAAACATCTGCTCAGGTGCATGACGAAATGAGGACGTTGGTGGGTTATGTATGTTTATTTATGCACCGAATGGATCTTCAATGTTGTAGATGGAGGGGCCTGATGCAAATATATATGCACTCTCGGTAACATTATCAGTAAGTGGCAAAATGTACACTAGGTTGTGATTGGCTTGATAGTAAGAGAGACTCGTTTGAAATTTATTTGTAAATTGCACCAAGTGTAGGAGATATTTTGTCACTATATTGCATGTGCAACCTGTGTTGGGTAAATTGATTAGTAGTTTATTTACTATCTATATTGGTGTAAACAAACACAGAATTTGATGCTATGAAAAATAAGTGTCTAGGTTTATTGAGTGAATTATTTTCTTCAAGACACTATGTAATACACCTTGGATTTAAGAACTTGGTTATGTTAGTTTTACAAAATTTGATAATACTAAATTGTATTTTCCTACTCGAAATATCAAAAGTACTGAAACAAATGTATTTAAAATTCAAAATATAGTTGTAACTTAAATACTGTATTTTAAATTATTTCAAGTCCTCATCGTTGCAGTTTTCATTATAATACTTGTCAATTTTTCAGCAATGAACAATAAGAAATTCTTCCTGTATTTCGACATCACTTCGTGTTAGATTTTTGGCAAACTTGTTGTAGGTCTAGGAACTAGAGATCTCAGTTTACTCGTCAAAAAGAGCCAGTTTTATACATCTTTGACATAAGTTCTGTCGTGGCTTGTGTCGACTTACTTCCTGTTTTAATTAATGATTCTAGTACTTAGTTTCTATGCTTCCCACCTTTATATAATATTTTTGTAGACAAATCTTCGCTGAAAGTATTTAAAGAAAATATTTTTACTGTTTTCCTTATATATATATATATATATATATATATATATATATATATATATATATATATTGTTATTATAATAAGGTTTTTAAGATCATATAAGGTCACAAGGAAGGAATACTTCATGTAAATATTGTAAAAACCACGAAAACCAAACATTTAAATCATAAAATGTGCATAATTCCTGCATTATGCAAAATCGAATACAAATCACCTTGTATAAAATTAATAACAAGCTACAATTAATCAAAGGAAGCTTATTTAGCAATAACTTCACCACATTCATTAAAATAGATAATGGTGGAAGCAATCCAATCATTTCTAGAACATTGAAACATTCGTAAGCTTAAAAACAAATTAAAAATTCAAAATATTTGAAGAAAAATAAACGTGAAATGAATTTCTTTCAATTGCGTAAAGAAGTTAATAAGCGCATGTAAATAAAGTATAGATTTTGAGTAGTTAAAGTACGTGCGGTTTGAACGTATATAAGTTGCCATACTTAATAAAACGAACATATGTAATTAAAGTATGTATATTAAAATTCCGAATACGTGCAGTTTCAAACGTAGATAAAATAACATTTGTTAACGAATCCCATTACACAGTTCCGACGTACGTGCAAATTCGAAGGTATATAAAAGAAATATTTAATAAAACCCAACAGGTTGCAGATATAATACCTCACAGATAAACATAGAAACGCCTTTTCCATGGACAAACAACCGATAGCGGGCTGTCAACCAATGAGAACGCGTGCAACATTTGGGAAAGAATTTGTTTATAAAACTAACCAAAGCAGATAAAGGGCATTCATTCCATAATCCACGCGCCGATTGTAGTAGTTGAAAGAAAATTATTACGTAAATAAAATTTAGTGAAAGTTATAAGTTCAATAAATTGAAAGTAATATAAATTAATAGTTGCAAGTGATAAAACAATAAAGTGCGCGTTGACATAAGTGTATATAAAATTCAGCCGTTGAGATAAACGGTACTAGACCACAACATTATTAATATACTGGAACACGACATTAATAATATACTAGTCACGACGTTAATAAACTAAATCACTGGCTTACGACATTAACAATATACTACATCACAACGTTAATAATTAATTAAATCACGACGTTAATATTCTACGTTACCGGTATAAAAGACTAAGCTACTGGGTTAAAACTCTAAAGTTGCATATAATTTAAATATTTTGTCTTAAAAGGTCAACAAAAATTTGGTTGGTACTTAAAAGTATGATTAAGATAGGGGATATTTCTTTGAACGTTCAACAAAACTATTCGTGGTAAAATACAATTTTTTTGCTGACTTTAGTTGTAAATCTAGCGAAAGGCGATATCGTAGCAATGTATATATATATATATATATATATATATATATATATATATATATTTCTGTGATATTTGGGAGTTAGAACGGCATTAGTATTCAATTTGGGTAATTATTTCATAATTCAGTATAGAAAATACAAATAACAAAGTGAAACGCTTTCTTTTAGAGAAGAAAGCAAATAAATTTTATGGAATAATTTCAGTAAGTTAAAGTTAATGTAGCATCATCCTTTAACTATAAATACTAATTAAAATTAGCGTGTGTGTTATATCATAAACATATTTGTACTGTAGTATTTAAGAAGTATAAAGCATTGTGATTTTTATATTATAAACCAAGGTAACCTTCAGAGTTAAATTATAGAAAAGCTTTAGCATTTGAAACCGTTATAGTTTGAAGATGTTTGTCGAAGTTTTCCCGGTATATTTTTAGGAGCGTTTAAACCTTGAGCATTTTTAATCGTTCTGTTTATAATAGTGAAGGTGACGGTTTTATTTGAACGAAGCTTTCTGAGTATCGTTAAAAGATAAGACGTTGAACAAACAACAGCAAGTTCCTGGAGTTGTTAGTTATCGTTGTAAATTAAATAAATTTATAGCTTTTGGAATGGGTAGCGTTTGTAAGTTATAAATGCGGCTTTCAACAAAGAAACAAGGATAGATTATTATATAAAATAGGTACAAGTGAGATAGGTGTAGATTGAACGCTTAATGTTCGTTGAAATCGAGGAAGGCAGATGAAGTAAAGAGAGTTGCCTTAGCGTGCATGCGAGAATGAGATGAGGATAACGCTTGTTATGAACATAAGATAATGAGTGAGTACAAAGTAAGAGAGAGGTAATTTTAGAACGTAGGTTGGAGAGAGATAGATACTACACTTGTTGCATTAGGTGCGTATTAAATGTTAACTTTATCAGTTGAGATTAAATGTACACAACATGATTGGTGAAAGAGGTTTTGAATACGAGGAAAACAAGTCGAGTGTGTAGGTTGTAAACGTTACTTGGATTTTCAAGGAAATGTTTTTGAAAAATCGTGGCAGTTACAGAAATTACGAGGAATTTTCAACGTACGTTAGAATATTTCTAGGATTTCGGTGTCGGTTGGGGTTGTTTGTGTGCGTTAGCTAGTGAAATTTTAAGAATCGTGGACGGTTGAAAGTTTTACTTAGAAGTCAGTGTTTGTATCGACAGGCTTTTGTGGGGTGAGAAAGAAAATATAAATCCTAACTGGTTGTTGTGGAGCTCTCTCTGAAGGTTTTGTTCTGAGTTCGCTTGTTAGTCTCCGAGTTAGTCACAAAGGATTAAGGCTTATTATGAGCTCGTACTAAATCAGAGGTAAAGTAAATGATGATGGTAAAGCCCTGTTACTTTCTATGATAAAATAATTGTAAATACTTATTTGGATAATTATTGGTTTTAAAATCTTATGAAAGTCTTTGAGAGAACATTGCACTAGCTAACAACTCAATTTCCCGAGTAACTTCAAACTAATTGAAAGCCGTCGTTTAGATAAATAATTCAGGTTAGCAATATAAATACCCTAAAATAAGTAGCATAGATGGGTAGAATGGTTTGCCTAACTTGTATGTCTCAGTATTAAAAAAACTTAAGTACTCTAACATGTCTTTTGGCTAAGGCCTAGCAATGTTTCAACGTCTTCCGCACGTTATCAAACACTCTTGCTTTTCTTACCCTAAATATACATTTTATTACCATTTGGAATGTATGTTCACGTTTACATTTGTACTAGAAAATAATGCTAGATACAGGGAGTTGTTACGTTCAAGACTCTGCAAGCGATCATTTCTGCATGAATATTAATTTATACTACTTTTATTTAAAACGTCCTAAGGTTTCTAAACAAATCATAAAAGTTATCGATCAACAAACTCGATTTTCTTCCAATTGAAATGTGCTATTTAATAAAATGTCCTCAAATATTTACTCTATAATATTTTGCTTTATAAAATCAAACATCTGCTTAGTAACTTCACTTTACAAAGTCTTTGCAATATGTTCTACCACCTGCAGTGAATACATTTTAATTACAGCTGCACATACATTATGGCTTTCTGTAAAAGATTAAACGGCCTTAACCATCTGCCTAGTAAATAAACACTTGGAATGGGTTTGTTATCTATACCAAGTTTATACTTCCATCAAGCGGTATGCTGTTATCTTGCAGCTGTGCAGATGTCCTAAGCAATAAGATTGCTCCCCTTTGTTAACAACTCTTGGTAGTCCTTAGGTTATCTCTTTGTTAGGAATCTGCTTTACAGCTGGTATATTTTACAGGTGCTGTCTGAGAATTCTTTACACTTGATTCTTTGGAGATATTTTTGAAAGCCAAGCACCTTGCCTCTTACGAATTTTTGCATTATAAATACAGACTGTAGTGTGAAAGCTGGCTATTCTACACCAAGCCCTTTTTTCGTAAAGGAGCTCGGTAAGTCGCGTTGCTAATTAAGATGACTTCTTGATCAATTGATTGACTTTTGTTGTGACGAAATAAGTTAAACAAAGTGAAATTGTTTTATATAGTCCATCGGAAGTATAATACGCACCTTCCAATTCGCTATGGTACCTGAGGCGGGCAACTACACTTTCCAAGGTACAGGAACTGTGTTGTTTTATAAAATGTGTTATTTTACCAAAGAGGATGTACATAATGTATAATTAATGAGTGAATGAGGAGTTTTATGTTAATCTTGGAGTGTCCTTTTCTATGAACATGTTAAAAACTTAGGCGATTTACCGTATTTAAAAGTTACTTATTAGTAATATTAATATTATTTGAACATAAACTTTTATTCAGGCAACCAGCTGTCGCTGCATTCTTGAACCACCACACTAAAAACTGATCTTAATATGTAAAACACGCCAACTCGTGGACAGACAACAGGACGGGAGCATAGTGTTTTGAGACCATTCTTAACTGTAGTGTTTTACATGATTTTTTGAGATTTTCCTGGAGAAAGTATCTAAGAAACCATTAATTTTGTAACTATTAAACCTCTGCTAATCCGTACAATAAAAATATTCTGCGTAAGAAGTTATATTAAATTTTTAATTGAGTCATTTTGTGGATAATGTGCGTGCCGTTTACGAAAATACAAGAAAATAATTATTAAGTTTGTACCAAAAATTGTAGATAATACTAATAAATTTATTTTTACAACGTCGAGTACGAATCATATATATATATATATATATATATATATATATTGCTGTGATACCACCAAAATCCGGGTACTCCGCTTTTCGAATCGAGCCCCTACGAATTGGATGTCCAGAATGCTGTGAATCCTACAAAAAGCTATTCATTACCTTAACTGTGTTGGTCCATTGACTTTCTTCTGTTAATCGCCTCGGCTGCTCCCCTAGATAACTTTCATCCTCATTCATAAAAAAAAACAAACACATTCCTACCACAAACACGAACGTTAACTCTATTTACATCAATACTCACAATACATTAAAATTTCAAAATTAAATTTTGGCATAAATTTCAGTATCAGAAATTTTCAAGATTACATTTATTATCATTTAAATGTGCATCCTGAATTAAAGTCCTTGTTGGATGCCTACTAATTAATATAACAATATATGCAGACCGGAGTCTGAGTACAAAGGGAGCATCTACCACCCCTTTACGTTAATTAACCAGGTTCGTCTAATTGAGCTCAAAGACATACCCAAAAATTTTTATCATAATCCAGAACATCAATACTAAATACCCCTTTCTACCTAAACAAGCAAATTTCACCTTAACATTAAAATTTTATGGTTAGTACAATTTCACTAATGTCCATTTAAAGTAAATCAATTATAAAGTAATTCAACACACACAAAAATATCAAAGTTCAAACAAAATAGTATAAATTACCTGAAGGTTACTGCACTCGTAGCTTCAATGTACCTCGTCCCTTTTGTTAATCACACCATTCCAACTGGGTTATATTTACAGATTCTGATTCTCAACGCTTTTCAAATTTTCTCCATCACCATTTATTTAAAGTTGTTTCTGGGCTTTTCCAGAACTCATCTGTGTATATCTGACCCTTGTTTTGTGGATCCAGACACATTTATGAACCATTTAATCATTAACACCCCCGAAAAATAGAATAGAAATTCATACTTCTTTCACCAATATACGCCAAAACTGCCTACTTTTGGTGTATTCATTTGTCGTTGTAAATTTTACTAATTGCTACAGTGATACTAAATTTTATTACCTTGTATCTAAGTGCACTCAAGTACATTCATGTTAGCACGTAAATAACAAACTGTTTTAAATCACCAAAATATACGAGCAAACTTTAAATTATTCTATCAAACTAAAATGCACTGGTTAACGTATTGAATCAAGTCGCGGATGTAAGAGAGCTTGTTTATATTCACTCGGTATATATAGCGGTTAGCCTGTCTGTCGGTCTGTTCCCCAAAACGGACAATTCTAAAGAATTTCGCATGCTAGGTTCCCAGTCCGCAGCTCGGCATGCGATTTTTACGAATTTTGCACTCGTCCCAGTTAAATCTCAGAAATTCTAACACGGCACGCAAACATGTCCGAGAATAACTAATTAAATTTTATACAGAAATTGTTGTTTCTACCTCTCATATGTGCATCTTATTTTCAACCAATCGTGACCCTCGTGACGTTGCTCATATCACGCCTTTAATTATTAGTGTCTTTGTCTTACGCACATTATCTTTCCTTCTCTAACCTGTTCTTAGTGGTGCAAATTGATATTCCTTACTATCGATTATTTCAGTCCATGTGGACTATCTGGCTTAAATAACCCCGTATCGCGCCTTCCCGTGAATATTAAGCCCCGGTTTCTCCAAGATTCTTTGTAACCATTAATTATCTGCAAAATTTACGCAGAATGAGCTTTTTAAAAATACGCAGGTGTTCAAACATAATATTAATTCTCAGAGCTTTATTTTATTGGGTTTTTACACGTTTTTATAGATATTATATGTTACTAACGGTTCAATTAACTTCAATTAAAATTAATACCCTTTAAATTTTAGTAAATCCTAACTATTAATTATTATCTGTACGTTTTGTTTAATACCGGTTACTTAAAATAAGGTTAATTAATATAAATTTTGCACGTAATTTCCATTTGTTTCTTTCCTCGGAATAAATACATTACACGTAGAGCTTGTTAATACTGTTTCTTTTGATATAAAGCGTCTTGTACATGATTTAAATCTCTTATTTTTACTGAAACTAATAAATTTTTATGCTTCACGGTTTTAATAACGCGTATTATCTAATAATATTCATTATACACGGTGATTAAAATTATTTGATGTGATTATTTAATTTTCTACCCTGGTCTAAATATGAGTAATATATATATATATATATATATATATATATTGTTATATTCGGGTGATCGTCTTGCTTCTTTTTTTCTATTTTTTAAATTTTAAAGATACCTCTTCTTACATGCCTCGACTAGCTCAGTCCAATTCTCGCACGCCGATACGACAACAAAGACTGTTTAATCCCCCTTTTACTTTAGCTCCTTTCTGTTTGAATCATATAAATGAAACAAACTAAACCTTGTATAATGACCAAGAATATGTACACTTTATAGTTTAATAACTTTGGTACTTTGATCTGATATTCATAAAATTAACCCCTGGAACAATATAATAATATCTAATCTGATTATGCCCAAATCATAACTCCCTTAAAGCCAGCAAAAATACCACTGTATCTTAATAGAAGCACTTTTGAACGTTCAAATGACCTTCTTTCTCTCTACATAAATTTTCGAAAGATTTTTGATGACCCGTCACAAATTAAATACTTCGATATATAAAAATTGTAAGTGCTAAAATTGAAATAACGTCTTAAATGAATAAATAACATTTTTATCTCTGACCTGCGTTCTCCTTGCTTGTTTCTGCCTCTGCATGGGGTTGGTTAGCACCCTTGGATTGTTTCCATTGAAGTTCTCTTGCTTATTTAGTAGTAAAGGCTTGCCCAGTATAACCCTTTGTTGATTAATTTTTCTTTCAACTTAAATTCGTTTCTTAAATTCGTTCACCTTGGAGTTTATGTAGATTTACCCAGAGTATATTTAGAATAGATTTGTAATATGCTTGGAGTATACTTGGAAGATAATTAGAAGATACTTAAAGGATACTTAGAGAATACTTAGAGACCTAAATTATTAAACATTAATATTAGGTTTAATGAATAATTATTACTTACGTTTTTCACGGTAAACGGCAACTTCTATTATATTTATTGGCATTTGAATTATCACGACTTTTAAAATATTTTCGTCAATAAATAATTGTTTAAATTTTTCTATTTTTACTCGCGTGATATTCGGCTTTGAATTGGTACAGTTAGTGCCTTGGTCAAAGATATACTGATTGTTTACTATTCTGTATTCTATATAAAGACTCCTCCTTCCACCTGTGCTATTGGTTTTACTCGCGCATTTTGTTAATTGAGGCGTTGCATTTTGCCTTTATCGTATAACCAAACATTTTATATTTGTTATATAGTACTCCACAATCTGTTGGATTTTATGAAAATACAATGTTGTTGGTCACGTAATAAAGTGTCAATGATGACGTATTTGAATGCGTTTATTTATTTATGAGTTAATATTTTGAATGGGATTTGTTTATAGTTAGCATGTCAGGTTATTTCCTTTCTTTAATTAAAGTTAGTTGTGATTTATATACAGTGTGCTCGATGTAGACTTTTTGCTTAATTGTCGAGTTACTCCCATTTTATGATGAAATTGTTTGGTTTTCTAAACTTTAATGATATTTACATGTGTCGCACGACCCTTACACCCCTAGATCACCCTAGTATCATAGCATTTTATATATAAAAATTATATAATCGAAATGCTTTAAATATTTTGTTAAAACACAGAGAAGATTTATCATCAAGCTTGGAATGTTTCACACTCGTTACAAAGAAAATTGATTGCAATTAGACCAATTAAGTTTCTAACTAAATATTCAGTTCAAAATAAAACAAATAAATTCTTTCTACGTTTAAGTTTGTTTTTCTTATCAAACACTCATGTATTATTTGTTAATAGAAATTTTTATCTTTTTAAACAGGACAGTTTTTGGCTATGGATCCTAACTCTGATGCTTTTTGTAAACTCAAAAGTAGCTCATGGAGAAGATTACAATCTAGTAAATCCAGATGGATCTTTCGATTTCGGCTATGATACTCCTGATGCATATCATCGAAGTCAAGGAAACAGAAATGATGTAGTTCGAGGAGAGTTTGGCTCAAGAAGTCCAGAAACTGGTACGTATGTCACTAACTACGCCTGTTTTTGATTTTTCCTCACTCTTATGTGAACTTTGCTCAAAAGACTAAAATAGAATAGTAAACTATACTTCGTTTAATTTTTCTGAACAAGACTGTAGTATTTGACGGTAATGGTTGCCTCGAAATACGTTATTTTCGCGTTTAAACCCAATGTAGTACCTCTGGGTGAAGCATTGGGACGGAGCCGCAAGTACAGAGGCCCTGCTCAAATTATACTGTAATGTTTGTCGCGTATATGAAGTCTAAGATGTGCTTTTGGTATACTCGCGTAGCTAACAGTTTTGTTGGAAAAATTTAGAAAGATTAATAATTTACGTCGTATCATTAAAAGGATATCATTGAGGAATGTTTGATTATCAATAATACTAGAACCTTAAGACTATTATTTTTGTACAGGCGTAAGTGATTTGCAGAGGGTTAATATTGGCAAAAACATCATTGTTTTTGACAATTGTACTAACTCTTGGCAAGTTACCTACACTTGTAGCAAAATGTAGGAAAACAACATTGACTATTTTTCTTCACGGTTCTGTATGATATCATAAGCCTCTCTCGGGAAAAAACTTTTTCAACGGCTTTTAGTAACAAGTTGACGATCTGCATTCGTATCCACTTTATAAAAAATTTTTTTGCAACCAACTTTACACTAGTCAACACTCTGAATTAATGGTTTCTCCCTAAACTTAGTTCTTCCCCGTAGGTACTCTTCGGCGTAGACCTACTTACAGTAGAAAAAACTAGCAACAGTGGTTCATTAGTTAAGAAATCGTTATTTTTGGACTATTATCAAAAACAGCAGTGTTTGTTTTAAAACTAAATACTACAAATGGCAGAAGAAAAAATAGTGCGGCACGTTTTTATTGCCTGCAAACAAATTTGACCCATCTCAACCGTTGTCCATCCGTCCAAGAAAGTATCTTCTTGTACTATTTGCTCATAATTTTGTCACCAGTTTGAATGCGTCTCCATGTCTAGAAAAGTAAAGTTTGAGAAAAAAATTTAGACACTAAGTTTCCATCTCACACTGCTTGTACACTGTTAATCGTAATCTCATTTTTTGCTAAATTAAGTAATTGCCACTGTTTTTTCTTTAAAGGAGCAATCGATACAGTTCAATATACAGCTGGACCAAGAGGTTTTAGACCACAAGGTAAAAACATTGTACGAAAGTATGACTTTAGCCAGGCAGGACCTAGACCAGTTGGTTCGGCGGATGACCCATACTTTGATCCAAGTGAAAATCCAAGCTACAACTTTGCGTTTAATACCCGCCCTTACAGTCGGCAAGAAGGTAAGTCATAATTTTTAATAAAATACGATGTTTTGACAGTGTTTTTAGTTGCTAACAGAGTTGGGGATGTTGCCGGAAGATACACATACATAGACGACATCGGCGAGCGTCATCAAGTAGAATATATTGCTGGAAAAAATACTGGTTTTCATGTAAAAACACCTTTTCCAGATTCAAATCCACGGGCTATAGGACCTTTGTATTTTAATGGTAGAGGTCGTCCAATTCCAAGGGGTCGTACGTCGATACAACGAGGGCTGGACGGAAGTTACAAGTATTTTTAGGTAGTCCTTGAATATGAAACAATCGTTTTTTTGCAGGTTCGTTTCTGCTGGTCCTGATCAACGCCGTACTGAAGTAAGTGATGCAACCGGTCACGTACGTGGATCGTACACGTACCTTGATGACAAAGGCGTACAGCATGCGGTACACTATATAGCTGGTCCTGAAACAGGCTACCGAGTCTTAAAAAATGTAAACGGTCCTCATCTTCCTACAGTCTTTCCTTTTTCAAGGCCAGATACACTGCCGTCTGATTTTTATGACTATCTTAATCCTAATGGTGCAGATTTGTTTGATACAGCAGCAAGTGGTCTCATAAAACCTACACCTAGCAGTACCAAGCCACTACAACCGAATAGTAGTAAAACTGGTCCAGATGGTTCCGACATAGGCAATTTTGATGACACAGGTGACAAAAGCAGCGCCACAGGTTTTGATGATTTTGGGCCTACAGGATCTAGCGGAAAAGGAAGTTTTACGTACCCAACTCAGAGCAGTACCAGAGTAACAAGACCTTTTGGAAACCGCAGGCCGACTCCATCTTACGACGACGATGGTTTTGATGTTTTTAACGAGGACATATTTGGATCCTCCAAGCTTCAACCTAGTGGTACTACAAACAGACCTATAATACCTTCAAAACCTTCATACGTAGATGACGGTTCTTACAAACCAACTGGAAATGATGGTTCATATACTCCGAGTAGGGATTTTAGTGGAGAAACAATTGGTCATCCAACTGGTACCGCAATTTACAATGATGGCGAATTTGACGATAAGGGCGCAATAGGAGGAACAAAAAGACCAGTGTATGGAGGTAGGATTCCCACTTCAGGTCGAGGTACTATAGTCAGAAATATTGGAGATCGATTCGTTTCAATACCGCCTGGTTCAGCAGTTAGAGCTCATGTACAAGCCATTGACTTACTAGATATACAGGGCAGAGTTATTTCACCCAGTGATCAATTGAACGCAGAAAGTTCCGAACAAGACGTTGAAACTTCTAACGTTAAAGAGGAGTATAGTACTCCAGCTACCACCACAGTGAGTCATACAGAAACAACTGTATCAAATGGTACCCAGATTCAACCTCTTCCTCTTTAGACTATTTCTTTTTTTATTAAGCTGTATATTTATTGTAAATAGATCACTTTTAATGTTTCTTGATTTAAGCTAAGATGCAGTCATAGTTTAAGCAAGCTTCTAGTATAATCGACAAATGTGGTTACCATACACCAACACAGCTCTAACAATTATGAACCCGTGCGAGTGACAACTAGCTTTGTTAAATTTCAATTCCCGCCTATATTACAGTAACTCCGCCTTGAAACAAACACCTAAAGGATATTGGTTAAAGCTTCTAATTGAGCTTAAGTGGACCCACACGTATAAGACACGGCGTGTTTCGGTAAATCAATAATTCCTTTCAGTGTAGCACAAGGAGTAGGCAGATTGAAATCTTGCAGTATCCATCTTCCTACAGTCTGAGGTAATCTCAGCACCACAAAGAGCAGGCAGGTTGAAGCTTGATGGTAATACTCTCAGAGGTCCGGGGTAATCTAGTCACCGTCAGTGGAGTGGTCTTGGTGTCTGGTACACTCCCACTGCTGAGTTCCTATGGAACCACTTCAATAGTCTCCACATCTCACCGGCTCCTGGTAATTGTTAGACCGCATTCAGATCGATTGTGTTCTCAGGCACACAGCACGGTGCACGACACCTTTCACGGCACCATCTATGACAGTTTCTACATTTCACCAACTGACATTACTCTACGCGTTTTTGCTTTTTTTACTTTTAAAGTTTTTGGAATTGCTTTATAAACCGTGGATTGACTCCATTAAAAGCTCCAAATCCAAGTATAACAACCGATGCAAATGTTTCGAATTATCATTTTTCCCCCTCTGCTGTTGCTTCCGCATCCATTTCTAACTAATTATGGTGTTTACCAATATACTACAAAAGATGATAAACATCCACTGCTTTGAGTTTGTCATGTAGTGCTTTCCAGATTTCAAACACATTTGCTACGGACAAAAGAGTCGTTAGAAATCGTTTTGAAATGCCCGGAAGAGACGGGAATTCCATAACAAAGTAAGGGTGCACCGGCTAACTGCTGCAGTACAGGAGTGCGTTGATAAAAAAGTAACGGGCAAGTTAAATTATCAAGCTAAAAGGCTTTCTGGCGCTGTCTTAATTAATGGGAACCAACTCATTTGGTCTAACGGACGATCCTCTGAAAAACGAATCTTTCAAGTGGATCCTAAATAGGTAGGCCTCCTGGTAGAATGGAGTTGTTTTTACAATCAATCTATTTCTTAACAAAGAGAACATATTCGCCTTACTGCATCACCTAATTCTATTTGAATACAATGATCATAACACTATTCCTATACACAGGTACACACAAAATTTTGAAATTACATAAATCAATTCACTTTTGTTTTGTCATATCATCCACCATCCAATTATAGTAATTTAATCACTTTTTCGACCTTTTCAAATTCAATTTCAATGTCCAGGTTTTGTATATTTAATAAAGTAAACACTATATCCTACAAAAATCGTGGACGTTTTATAATTTCATCGATGTCTATCTTAACAAACCTCATACATAAACGCTACCAACAAAACTAAGAGCTATATAATTAGCTAATGCACCTGAATAAAGATTTCTAGAGAGACAGAATTGTTACTTTCTACGGGTAATTTATTTCCAACATATGTTAGTTTTGGACCAATTTGTCTAAATTTTAACTTTGTTGTCTGGTGATTGTTCTTGATGTAATCCTTGGATATCACCACATTTAAGTCTTTTTGGCTAATCACATAGTTCAAGGGGTTTCCTCGAATATCCTATTAACGATCACTTTCTCATGTGTTCTTGTTAGCAATTCACGATTAATTAATTCTTTGTTTCCATCCACTGTCTAACTCCAGTCCTTCACCCACTTGTTATGCCGTCGAAGCGTATGCCATTGTATTATGATCCATCATATTGTGCCTACATTAGATCACGTGAAAAATTTGATTTCTTTTCCATTGCTTCACTCGAAGGTACTACATTGGCCACGAAGCGAGTTTTTTTACCTGGAAAATTTTGAATTTTGCCAAACCCTTGCTGTTCCAAGCAAGGTAGAGGTCTTTTACGTACGTGATAACACTCACACATAAAATCTCCATTTTATATTTCATCCGAACGATAGCATATTTTTGTGAAAATTGCTCGCCAAACGTTTTTCAAGAGAACCGTGTCGAGATTTGACACAGGACCTTGGACATGTCTGGTAAAATAATGTGTAGCATTATATTTATAAATTCAACTTAGGTCATCGGCTGTATCTAGATGACTTAACTACTGTAACAATATTACTTTTATCTTATCTGGGGTTACTATGAAACTGTAACTACACTTGTTTCTCTGTAACTTTAATTTTATTTACTTTACAAAAAGTGTAAAAAGGTATTCTATTTATAGGGTAATTATTAGATGAAACACTATTATTGACAATTCTACCGTTATTTAATCATCAATTGTTCTAAAAGCCTTCTTAAAATAACTTTATTGCATTATAAAAATCTAGTGTTGCCATTGCTATGTTTACATAAAGCTATCTATGATAATTGCGTATAAATATATCTTTGTATTCGGATTCATAATGCGAACTATTGAAGTCAGTTGTCTTTTTGGTGGCTTTTTTTAAAGAAGTCATTGATCCGAGTTACGTTCAACAGTGCATTATATAAGAAATAACTTTCTGATTTTGCGGTTTAAGTTTGTTGTCTAAATTCCCTTTATAGAACAAAAAAAGTGTTGCTTCATTAATACTACTATTCGCGAAATCGTAATCTACAGGGTACATGCGTATTTATACAGCGAAGTTAAAATTAATTCTTCCCTTCCTATCTGGTTACATCTAAAGCAACGCCAACGCGTTCCGCATTGTTGTTTATTTTGTAGAAACCTTCCCATTTTTGTTATAATTGCAAAAGTAACCAGTGTCTCCTGTGTGGTTAGTACAACCCCAACGAATCTTTAGCCAAACATGCCCCTATCAGTCCTCATTTTTCATTCAAATAAATACTTTTCAGATAATCTTTTTGTAGGTCTATTAAAGTAACGTTCTTCCGCGGTATCTTCTAAATAATACTACTTGTGCTTGAGCGCAAACTCAAAATGATTTTGAAACCATGTTCCGCATTCTAGCCAAAACAAAAATGGCGTAAGTCCAGAACTTGCCATTGCAGTTTTAAAATATTTTACAGAAAATTTTTATCAAAATAAAGTTTTTCTAACCTAACTTACCCTAGTAAATTATACAAATGTCCATCTCACAGTAAACAAACTCACTGTCTATCAGAATAGAATGTTAACTGATTTACTTAAAACATCGGCGTATATAAAAACAACGCATCCGATCTTCTGCCTACAATTAAATAAACTTTATTCTTATTTTTGTATCTGGAAATAAATGGTAAACACTACTGACCTTTCTCACTAAAGCTGGACAATGTTGTATAATAAATAAAACGTCCGCGTGATTTTTATATTAAACGACCCTGTTAGGGTTTTATTGAAAATAATAAGCTTCATCGCCCTTAAATTTTAAACCAACTAGACGGAGGGCCATAAACTGTATTTTGTTTTATTTATTTGTCAAGTATTCGTTTTCAAACAGTTTTAGAACTTGATAAATTAACAATTAAATAATTAAATTCCATTTAATTATATTTTAACTACTACCCAATGTGGCAATTTTTGTATATATTTTTAATACCCTTAATGTAATTACGGCAAGTTTGGGTTAATATTGGGATTGTTTGACATGGAGCGAGTTACATATCCCCCAAATTAATCTATATGTATATTTAAATGCAATTATGTCTTAAAAAATAGATTGTTACATTGTATAATTAAAGAACACATAAAAGATTAATGAAAGTTTATAATCTGACGTGAGAAAAGAAGCAACTACTTTGCATTCCAGACGTAACATGATACTGCAGGTGCAGGTCACAATAGATTATAAGAAAGCAATTGCTAGAATTAAGATTACTAAGAAGTAATACATTACATTTACATTTCCAATGCTCCACCCGAAGGTACTACATTGGCCAGGAGGCGAGTTTTTTGTTGCCTGAAAATTTAGAATTTTGCCGAACCCTTGCCGTTCCAGGCAAGGTAGGGATTTTTAACGTGCATGACAACACTCATACACGGGACCTCCATTTAACCTCTCATCCGATCGAGGGCGTAATTTTTGTGAAAAATGCTCACCTGCCATTTTTCAAGCAGTCGGCCGTGTCGGGATTCGAACCCAGGACCTTGGGATCCGTAGTCTTACGCTTACTACATTGATCCACGGCGACGCCTAAGAAGTAATACAACGTATTTTATCAAGAAGTAGCAGACATGAGATCTGCACTTCCCACAAGACGATGCGAAGGCAGGGATAGCATAAATACCCTGAGGAGCCCATGATAGCCAGTCAGTCTCGAACTTCATAACTTTAACATTGTTGATTGTTTAGCTACTCAATAGTAATTAGTAACTTTAAATATTTGTTAATTAAAACGTTAATGAACATAACGTTCAAGTTGTAAAAACATTATTGTAATTACTGTATAAATAAAATACACTTGATAGGAGTGTTTTTTGGAAATAAAGACTCTTCTACAAGAAGCTCCCAAAGGCCCAAAACCTATCTAGCGTCATTTATTGTATTGGCTGGTTGCCTATAGTATTTAGTACAATTCAGGTATAACTATCACAGTAAGCATGCTGGCAACACAAATGCCGTATGGCATTGACATTGGCATAGGCACCCGAAAACGATCCCATTGCATTTACTTTACTTACATCAGCTGCCAGGAAAAAGACCATGATTTATCTACCGTAACATAGACATTGGTCCTAATGGCGACTCTGTGTGACTACTAACACTAAGCTCCCCAGTTCGATTCTACATACGCACAGTTTAAAAATTTTGGAGAGTATTTTTCTTACAATAAGTTAACGCGGGTCTCGTTTGTGCGTTATCATGCACCTTGAAGATCTCTATTTTGCTTGTGATGACAAGGGTGTGGATAAATTCTTATCCTTCGGGTGAAACAAACTCGCCTCCTTATCAATGGAGTTTTTGGGTCTCGTGGGTCTAGTGTGTGGGTGTTGTAACTCTCGTTAAATATTTCTATTTTGCTTGGAATCGTAAAAGTTTGGCTAAATTCTTAACCTTCAGGTAAAAAACTCGCTTTCTGGCCAATGGAGTTCTTAGTTCTGAATGCGGAAAACCAAATTAAATTGATTTGTGATTACAGTTAAAGCTTGAACTTTTGGACGCACAAGGCGTACTTTGAGCGCCTTAAATAATTCAATAAAAGAAATTTTGGAAAGTTAGAAATTCGATCAAATTGGTGCTGGATTAATGGCCTTTTTGTTTTCGATGTTCTGTTCCCTCCGGAATTTTTTTATCACCATATAATAACAAGACGAATTTTAAAAAGAAATATTTTTTTAAGTTTGAAACTCGGCGTGCAATTGACACCAACCAGCTTATTCTATTTCAACACCGGCCATGAAATCAAAATGCAATTTCAAAGGTACCGCGTACCCAATGAATAATAATTGCAACTATAGGACGGTATCGACTGACTGCTAGTGAGGGTGAGCACGTGCTTCTTAGATTTCAAAATAGCATAACGAAAAAAGATACAAAGAGGCAAACAACCGCGCCGAGGTCAAGAAAAGACCCGCCGAAACCACAACTCAATTTGACAAGAAGCATAGAACAGGTCATGCAAAAGAAGATGGACACACACCCTGATCCCAAACTGGAGTAATAGAAAGCACGAGCATATTGATTTCTATATCACAGGACCTGGCTATTTTGCTAGTTATTTAAGATTTAAAAAGGCGCAAATGTCAATATGTTCATATTGCATAGACCAGGAAGATAATACAGGTCGCACGACGTTTGCATACAATAGATGTCACCAAAGAAGGAGTGTCTAGAATCACGGACCGGGAAAGTGAAATTATAGGATATACGGCCAGCATCACGCTAGAAGGCAAGGAGGGCTGGAGCTACGCCACAACCTTCATGAAAAACGTTCTTAAGTAAAAATCGAAGAAGACAGAGGTAATAGGAGACAATTGCATAGAAAAAGAATGAATGGAGAAAAATCAGAGCAAGACACAAGCCAAGATTTTCAGATTGAGCCAATCAGAATGGACGGAAACAAAAACAACTCAAGCTCCTCAAATGTAGCGGTTTCGGGTGTGTTTCTGTCGCAAGAAGGAAGGGGAAAAGAAAGTTTAGTGCGGAGGGACTCTAAACCAATGTAGCACCTTTAGATAGAGCATTGGAAAATCAAACGTAGGCGTAGGAATGTAGACCAATGTAGCACCTTCGGGTGGAGCATTGGAAAGTCAAATGTAGGGGTAGGACTCTAGAATGTGGTATCTTCAAATGGAACATTGAAAAGTCAACTAAACAAAACATCCAGTTCAGAGGAGCCCCATACTCTGCCGGCAGTTGAAGCTCTTTAAGCCAGCCGTTAATTCAGACATATCCAAGTGGTGCGTCTTTCACACCGCTACGAGGGACCAGCCTCAAGAGGGGCTGGTCATTTTTGGCGATGGGGAGGATGTTAGGGACGCTATAGTCAGTAGGGGAGGGAAGCTGCACTACAGGCCTACCTCCCTATATATCAGAATACAAAAATATCAAACTGTTGCAGAGGCGGCCCAGCAACGGGCCACCATGCAACAGCAGCAACAAACTGCAACAATGAAGCAGCAACAGCCACTTCCCCATCTACAGCAACAGCTGGAGGCGGAGATAGAAATTCAACCATCGACAGCGTCAGGCAGTCAAATGGAGACAATGGACTCTGACCCCCCGTAGTCAGACGATTATCGACCTCACCTTGGCTTCTATTAGTATTTCTAACCACATATCGAACTGTCAGGTGCTGCTTACAGCAACCCTTTCAGATCATAGAATTCTTAGCTTTATGATAAGGGGAACAACAAATGTTGTCTGTAAGGAATACAGGAATCCTAGAACGACCGATAGAGTAGTTTATATGAACTGCCTGGGAGGACGGCTTTACACACCGCAACACACGACCAATCTAACAGCCGTAGAGAAGTTACAAGGAGGCATTGAGTTTCTTCAAACCTCCATTGTAGAGTCCTTTGAGCAGGCATGCCCGGTTCGAACAGCTTCTACACGTTACAACACCCCATGGTGGTGTAGCTAGCTTCAGTAGCTGAAAAAAACCGTGAACTGACTGTTCAATAGGGCAAAAAACAGCAAAGTATGGTCGACTGGGAGAATTATAAAAACCACCAAAGATTATACAAAGCTTCAATAAGAAAACGACAAAGAGACTCATGGAAGACCTTCTATAACACAGTTGAGTCTGCCAAAGAAGCGTTTTGAATAAATAAAATCCTGTCTAAGGATCCGCGCCAGCAACCGTGTTGTCTCAAACGTGCGGAGGGTTCGTTTACCAACAATGAGGAAGACACAGCGAAATTACTTCTAGATACACACACCCAGGAAGTGTACCCTTATCGTGTATCACTAGGATGGATGCTCTCAGGTCAGTCCCAGAGGAGGCAGACTGGGAGGTAGCCAACCCGGTTGTATGATTAAGAAAAAGTAAAATGGGCAATCTTAGCTTTCCAACCTTTTAAGTCCCCAGGATTGGATGGTATCTTTCCAGCCCTACTGCAGTGGGGTCTGGAGAGGCTGCTTCCTCACCTGATGAAGCTTGTTCAGAGGCTGTATTGCGTTCGAATAAAGTCCCAGAAGCTGGACGAAGGTTAGGGTGGTCTTCATTCCTAAACCGGAACGAAAAGACTACTCCTTGGCCAAATCCTATCGCCCAATCAGTCTAATGTCTTTTTAGTTAAAGACGCCGGAAAGATTGTGCGACATTGATATCAAGGCAGGGATTGGGCAGTACTAACCTCTTTACCCAAACCAACATGCCTATATACCAGGGAGGTCTACGGAGTCTGCCCTACAGGCTGTGGTAGGGCGAATCGAAAAATCCCTCAAGGACAATATCTCAGCTTTACGCTTATTTATAGATATTAAATGCGCGTTTAGCGAAACCACCTTTGAAACTACTGATAAAGTTATGAGAGAACACGAAGTTGACAACACGCTCAGGCAGTTAATCCAACAGTACCTACGCTGTCGTGAAGTACGTGTCTGTGTGGGAACCACTTTTTTATGCAGGGCGGTAGCTAAGGGCTGTCCGCTGGGTGGCGTATTGTCACCACTACTATGGAATCTAGTAGTTGACAACCTGCTATATCGTCTTAATGGGGTCGGCTTCTACACGGTGGGGTATGCTGATGCGCTGGCTACTGTAGTAGTGAACAAATATGAGCAATTGCTGTGCAACCTAATGCAAACAGTATTAAACCTTATTGAACAATGGTGTGTGGAAAACTCTTTGACCGTAAATCCATTCAAGACCTCGCTAGTCCTGTTTACCAGCAAAACAAAATTAACGATAACCAGATTACCATCACTTTTTTAAACATCCCTAACCCTCTCAGAGGAAGTCAAGTATTTTGGTATTATACTTGATAAGAAACTGAAATGGGCTAAACACTTACAAGCAAAAGTTACGAAAGCTAGCGCAGTGTTCTGGCAATGCAGACGTGCCATAGTCAAATGTAGGGGGTTGGACTCTAGAATGCAGTATCTTCGAATGGAACATTGGAAAGCCAACTAAACAAAACATCCAGTTCAAAGGAGCCCCATACTCCACCGGCAGTTGGAGCTCTAAGCCAGTCGATAATTCAGGCATAAACCTTTTTTAAACTCAAAAAAGAAACAAAATTTGTTTATTACCACATCTTAAGGCGCATTGGGGCACATCATAAGCCCAATAAAATACGTTTATACATTAGTTGTGATCACAGGCAATTTGAAAGAGAAAACATAAAATGACCAGTGTCGCTATTTTTGCAGCTTCGCAGATTGGTTTATTTTGCATTCACAAACACCGACAAAGTAAAATCTTAAAAATGACTCAAATTTAAATACAAAGTAGAAAATTTCCGAAATGTGATCTAGCCAAACTAAACTAAATTTAGAAATTTTCTGATTTGAATTTAAACAGGTTGGTTTTAATGTTACAGCCCCACGTTGAAGTAAAAAATTTCCGAAATGTCATCTCTTTCACTCCAATTTAATTTATGTATAACCTATTTGTAATTAGGAGGTTTAACAAAGAGGGTTAATCTTCAGTATTTGGTGTTAAAAATGCTTCTGTCGTAGCGCCAGCTTCGCGTACCTAATGTTATCTCCAGCCTTTATTGTTGTAAGTTATGCAACATTAGCGCAATCATTATGGAACTAGTTTTCAATTTCAGCTTCAATTTAAGAACCGCAATAAAAAATTACGTGGACAATTTTATAGAGACGGGTAGTTTACAGTTTAAAATGGGACTATTACATTATATTGTTAAAGTAAAGTACCGAAATAAATAGCAACGCACTTAAAACACTCCTTCTCAACCAGCAATTAAAAAAATCGAGACTTTACTTTATACATATTAAAGTCGACAAACATCTACATATTTTTTATGATGCATTAGCCTACAAGCGTGGAATCGAAAACATCCTCATGCATTGCAATGCTACTGAAACTATTGTAAATTATTTAGACAGGCATGAGTTCATGAAATTTAAATGCGTAGACATAGAACCCTGGCGCAAATGTTTATATTCAATAATAACCATGTGAATATTCCAATAATAATTATTCTCATGCACCAAGACAGCGCTTGACCGTAACCGCACGATTAACGCAAGTTCGTACGAACTAGATGTGAATTAGTAAAAGTAAATTCCCTGGGAACATTTTAACTTGTATGCACCATCGAATAATAATAGTAGGGAGCATTTCAAACAGAGTCGATCAGTCATGCCTTTATAGCGGCTACAAATCGATCAACCAATTTAAACGTTATCAAGTGTTAAGAAATCGTAAGTGCGGTTTTTTCTTTTAATCGGGTTTGCTAGTAAATGCTTCTCAAATGCGTTTGAAAGCGCGGAAATAAATAATTTACCCTAACTAAATGAAGGTGACCTGTGCTAGTGGAAACTTTTAACAACAGTTGTTGGATTAAGGGATTACTGCTTTACGCCAGGAGTTGTCCTGCTTCAAAGAAAGGTGTTTAACCAACACGTCGGAAGTGTAAAACCCTTTAACGTCTTGTTTGTTTATATTTTGTCGATCTATACACTGTATTATTTTCGCCAAATCAATTCATATTGACTTTTACGAGGTGCACGCTGAATACAAAGCGAATCTATTAAGACTAAGCACCCCAACTGTGTTTATAGAAATTTACAGAGATTGTCAAATTTGGTTTGGATAATTAAATAAAATTAAAATATTCTTTTTTAGATATACGCAATTTGGCCAAAATTAGGGTTAGAATCTAGGTAATATGTGTTGGTAGTGATTGTTAAAACTCATTACTTTCATGCTTGTGAATATAGGTTAAATGAAAACGTTGCAGTTTTCTTTCTTTATTTAGGTAAAGGTTAGAGTAATGAAAAAAGTCTATGTGGACAGGGTTACACTAGTCTGTAGAGTCAGAAGTAATAGTCTTTTTAGCCGTCTTATAGATTACTCACCATCTATTTGAGGTCCAAAGGCGCAAGTGGTAGGTGGGTTGGCGCACAACATTTTGTGATTTGACTAACAGTTGTGAGACATTTTCTAGGGAGGTTGCACGTGTTGAAGTTGTACACCTCTGAAAAAATTCCTTTTGTTTCCATAGAATCCACCCCCTCGCCACTCTAGCTAGCTGGCATATCATTTCTGTTACTTTTCAAGGTAAAGCAAATTTAAAAGTCACTAACAGTTACACACCTTGTGTTTTTGTTTAGTTTTATCACGGTTTTTATTAATATAAATAACAAATATTTATATTAATGTTATTGTAAAACTTACTTTCTCCACACAGGATGTGAACTAACGTCTTCAAGGATGATCGAATTATTAAACAAATTTGATTATTAATGACTGGCGTTACACAAAAAAATGTCTTTTTGCCCATGTAATTTACATATTAAATTTCATGAATATTCCTAACCTTTCGGAGCTCCTCATTATTCAAATTCAAGATATTTTGCTACCGTAAATCTATTTAAATCTGTGTTTATGTAATATTAAAAATACACCTCTCACTGTAGCAATTACGCGAGAGAACCTTCTCAAGGTTACAAATTGGATCGTCTATTTTGCATTCGTGCATATATAATCTTCATTTTCATATTTAAAGTTTGATATTCTTGTCAGCTATAATTACTTAACTCCAATTATTTTGACAATCTGTGTTTATAGTTCATAAATAACAGAAGAGGAAATGAACAATTGAAGATGTAGAAGTTTGTTATAAATTGTAGAATTCTCTTTGTTTGAAGATATCGACAAGTCAATATAATAAAAAGAAGAGAATTTGTGTCAGTGGAGGAAGATATCTTTCCTTCTGTTGAGAGTCCTCTATCTCTCTTTTGTTTCCTACGATCCTTTTTTAGAAAAGGGCCGCCTTCTGGCGTAGACTTTTCTTAAGATTAACTTAAAGAAATTTTTAAACTTGCAAACAATCTTGGGTTCCCGGAGTTGGAGGTTTGCCAAACATATAACACCCCGCTTCTCCCATTTCTAGTAGATTTCTAATCTTTTATTTTACTTTGTGAAAACCAGATTCAAACCCTAAGGGTAGGTACATTTATCGATAAAATAGCCTTGAAAAATATTTTTAAATTAAGCTATCTTCAAAATTTCAATAAATTTTAAGCCCGCGGGTCTTTTGCAAACCTGTGACCAAGCCTGGCAAACTAAAAGGAAACCAAAATTTCTTTAAGATCTTATCTAAATGTTTACTTTTTAAGATTCCTTTGCTGTGTAAACCTGAAGTCTGTGGAAATCTTTCTGGAGATGTCACTACATGGAATTTTTAAACTCGAAGAAGCAATGCACTCTTAAAAATTCCAACCGAGTGTTGTGTGAAAATTCATAGACTTCTTTTCGGGAAAGTTGGTGCTTGTGCTAAGCTCTGTAACCTAGAAATTTTTTATTGTGGGTGTTGTGAACTTTAGTTCCAGAAAGAGCTATAGATTTTTCTTGAAAAGAAAACAGAATTCTTTAGAGGTTGATTGATTGATTCATTTCATTGGCAGGGTGGCAAAGCCACGCGCACTTAGGCCTCAATATGGGTCCACTGTGCTACTTTCTTATACCTGGTCTTCAATGACTCAGCCATTCGAGCTTACAGACGAACCTGAGGATATCGATCCAGGGCGTGTTACTAATTCTGGCGGTGTCTGGCCAGAAGTCACCTAACATGGATCCTCGGAGGTTGGCGAGTGCCGGGCATGTGCACAGGATGTGCTCTGCTGTCTCTTTATCCCATTGACAACTGCGACAGGTTGGATTTTCTAATAAACCCAATCTGTGCATGTGGTTTTTACCTTGCAGTGCCCAGTCAAAACACCTACTAAGAGTCGTAGTTTTTGTCTCGGTAAGCCTATGCAAAGTTTCCAATTTTTTGTCGGAGACTTAATGAACATTTTTGCCTGTCGGCAATATGTTTTCTTTGCCCACCTCTCGCAATGGCGATGGTAGAGTCTCTGTCTTATCATGATAAATAGCACAGATGGCAAAAGAGAGGCCGATGCCTCAGTTCTGACAAAACTCTGAAAGGATCTTCTTTTTATTTAGGGTTATTAAAACTGCCCTGCTATCTGTGAATATGCGTATAGTTTTATTTTTAATACTTCGTTCCAAAATAACACTAGCACCTTGCGTGATCGCAATGACTTCCGCTTGGAAAACAGTTGCCTGCGTTCCCTTCATTTTTGATCCATCTGTGACGATGAATGTAGCTGTTGGAATCACGTCTACAGGGTCCACACAGACCTTATACTGCTTCCTGAATTGAGTCGACCATGACATCCAAGAGTGGCATTGTTAGCAACTCCTCTTTTAAGATATCCTGGTGTCTCCCACCGTTTCCCTTATTGTTCCACAATACCTTAACTCTTAGTCTTAGTGCCGTTCTTAGAGCCACTTCCTCCACATGCAGATTTAGCGGAGGAAGGCTCAAGATGGCTTCTAAGGCCGCAGTTGGTGTGGATTTCATTGCGCCCGTGATACTAAGACTTTGTTAACTTGTCTGGTTCGGGGCCACAAAACAACAACTCCATAGCATAGCATAGGTTGTACTACTGCAGTGTATAGCTATAGGACAGCCTTTGGCGAAAGACCCCAAAGTTTGCCTATCGCACTGTGCTACGATTCGTAACTTTTACTTGTAACAGTTTAACCCACTTCAGTTTCTTATCAAGTATTATAGCCAAATACTTGACTTCCTCTGAGAGAGTTAGGGATATTTGAAAAAGTGATGGTAATCTAGTTACCGTTCATTTTCTTTTGTTGGTAAACAAGACTAGCGAGGTCTTGTTTGGATTTATGGTCAAGGATTTTTCCACGCATCATCGTTCAATTAGCTTTAATGCTGTTTGCATTAAATTGTACAGCACTTGCTCATATTTGCCAACTACTACAGTAGCCAGGTCATCAGCATACCCTACCGTGTAGAAGCCGACCCCATTAAGCCTATGTAGTAGGTTGCCAACTACTAGGTTCCATAGTAGTGGTGACAATACGCCACCCTGAGTACTGCCCTTAGCTACCGCCTTGCATAAGAATGTGGTTCCCACACTGACATGTACTTCAGGACTGCGTAGGTACTGTTGGATTAACTGCCTGAGAGTGTTGTCCACTTCGTATTCTCTCATAACTTTATCAATACTTTCAAAAGTGGTTTCACTAAACGCGCCTTTCAATATCTATGAATACGCCTAAAGCTGACATATTGTTCTTGAGGGATTTCTCGATCCGCCCTACCACAGCCTGTAGGGCAGACTCTGTAGTCCTCACTGGTATATAGGCATGTTGGTTTGGGTGAAGAGGATGGTACTGCGCAATACCTTCCCTGATATGAATGTCCTTTAGAGGTTAACGTCTTTGTATTCAAGATTCTTCGACCGTGCAAACCCGAAGTGTGAGAGAGATGTTTTTGGAGTTATAATTTTTTGTGGTTTTTAACCTGGGATAAACAATGGATCCTATAAAAATGTGGGTGACTTCTGCCCAAACATTGATGTTTATACGTCACCAAATATTGGAAGAATAGGAATAATTGGTATTGCAGATTTTTAATTTTTAGTTGATGATTTATATATATATATATATATATATATATATATATATTTTGTTGGGGATTCAAAGGGTTAAATCAATGGTAAACAATAAAATTTTAACCACCCTGTATATAGAAAAGAACGATTTATTTACGCCCAAAATTAAGTTAAGTCATTTAGGGAAAACGGACAAGTATTGACGTAATTTTATTATTCATAATTGGGATGTTAGAAATTACATAAAGAAAAAACAGTTTTAAAGCAAATAGAAGTTTATAATTAATTGTAATTTATTTTAATCCAACACGTATAAGTATAAGAGGACGTGCTTGCGTAACGAACTCAATAATTCCAAGGTAAATGTAGTTTGTTTTATACAAATACGACGAAATACAAAATCTAGGAATTGTTGTGCTAAACCTTCGATAATTAACAAACACCTGCGTTGTAAAAGGTTACGTTCGGAGAAGTCGAGCATGTGTTAAAATAGGATTTCATAGAAATATTTTCAACCGTCAGTTTGGATAGACAACAAGGCTAACAAACTTTATAAAGAGCGAAGTAAATGCACCATCGGTTATATACAACAGATAGAGACAGGCAGAGAAGCGTTGAGGTTGAAAAAGTACGTACCATATACACGTGGAGTGGAGATAAGCTGTCATCAATATCGATTTTCTATAACTCAAGTGGGGTTTTGAACGCAACAGCAGACATGCATAAGACAGGTGAATATAGTTCAGGCGGGGTTTGTGATGACAGAGAATTTTATCATTGGTCAAAAACAGACACTTTTCCAAACGTAGACACACGCGAAGGTTGAGAGCGCTTTCGGATACGGCACGTAAACCGGAGTAAATTTCAGGAATTTTCAAGACGGCTGTATTCAAAATTTTTAGAATTTAGATTTGAAAATAAGCTTTTCACTTGAAGTGTGTCCCGGGTTGGGTTTTAAAAACGATATAAATACTCTATCTAAATTATTAAGGTTCTCTTGTATTCTCTTCACTTCTATGGAACTTTACTTCGATAAAGTACTGAATGCTGACCATCCTAACAGTAGAGCTTTCTTGTGAGTATTGTATGTGTTGATAATACAGTAAATATAGTTCTTGCAAGTGTAAAACACAGTAGTAGCAGGCATCTATTTATTAACGCGAAATACGTGTAGAGTATATTAAATTAATAGAGGTCCGGCTACTACTATACAAAGCACGAAAATCAATAAATGGAAGCATGATATATGTGGGGTAAGCATCACAAATAACCAAGATTGTACGCTGATATATGGAATGGTACTGTGAGACGAGGCGCTGGCTCGCAAATGGTGTAATCATTTGTGGATCCGCTGAGTAGCACAGCGACTGGTAACGAAGCCGAGGTGTTTTAGCGATCATCTTCGAAGGAATGGAAGCCTGAGGAATTCTCCAGGTAATTTATTTAAAACTTCTGTTGTCTGATAAAGATTTGTGAAATTTTGTGCTGTGTGCCTGACTTGTTTGGGTTTGTTTATGGTTGTATAAACTTACTGGAAAAGATACATGTACTGGACAATTTATTAAGATTAAATATTGAAAAGGGGTGTATTTAAAACTTACAAAATTTTATTCTGGATATAAACTGGATTGTAAAGGGTAAACGGGTCTATAAATTTTGTTCTAATTTATGCAAGGTGAAAAAGGCATATATAAACTAAACTGGGTTATTATGAGCTCACCATTCTCCAGTGTACAGTCAATTTAGGGTAATATGCGAGGCCCATCTACTCATATCTCATTGAATTTGTTTGAAAATAATTAGAAAAATCAAGGACTTTAAAAACATACCATATTTTGAGTTTTGTAATTAGTGTATCAAACTGTTTTTTATACATGTGAATAATTTATCTGTTAATAGCTGTAAATAAAAGGTTGTATGATTGTTGTATTATTTGGTGATTTTATTGGATGGTGTGCGAGTGTGAAAGGAATGGTTGTAAATTTATGTATTCGAGAAGAGGCACAGCTGAGCTAGCCAGGGAAGCTGCAGAAGGTTTTTGAAGCGGAAATAAAATGGTAATAAATTTTTTTTTTAAATTTTTGCATTTTTGAAAATAATGTGATGACACTGGTGAAGCATAAAAGCTTAATCCTCGATTTTACGGCAATATATATATATATATATATATATATATATACATATTGACGTAATAAAAGGTCACAAGAGCTCATTGAACCTCAAATTCTACAAATAAATCGCACCAAGATACAAAAGAATCGGGAAAAAATAGAAATTTTTTAAGATTCATAGCGACACTCTGTGTAATACAAGCGTACTTTTTAGCCATTAAAGTGCCAAGCAAAAAAACAATTCCGTGCATGTAAATAATTATCCTGTATAATAAAATCGTATTCTAAAGACAGCTATTAAATGCGAACTTATGAAAATCGATTAATTTCAAAGCCATACAAAGCCATTCGTTTGTTAAAAAAGTGTATTTTCTGTGCATAAAACTTTGTGTATAAAAACACATTTTGTTTGCATTTGAAAGCAATTAAAAACGTTGATTATTTATGTAATGAATAATCACACCGTGTGTAAAATATCCGAGTAAAAACCAATATTTTTTATTACAATCGTTAAGTATGCAAATCGTTTGCATAATAAAGCAATTAAAGCTTAAATTAATTATCCAAATTGACTTCTGAATAACATAAATTCAATTTTAAATATAGAATTCCCTCGAATATTCGGAATTGAGAAGAAATACGTCATCTGTACTTAGAACTACTTAAATATCTAATTAATAAATAAACGTTCATTCTAAAAAGCCGTAGAAACATTAAGTACTCATAAAACCGATAAGAATTAATTATTTATTTTAATTAATTTATTATCATTCGCATTGTTAGTGGATAGTATGCGACGCCACAATAACCATACGTGTTAAACGAGAACGGACAGCGTGCGTCAAGCGATTTGAGGCTAATTACCAAAAAGAAATAACGCAAGGCAGCTTTTCTTAAATCACACACTTCATTTTATAATTAATTAATCATTAAAATAAGGCCTGCATAATAGGTCATAACAGCTGTGACTTTTAATAAAACTTCATCATAATTAAAATTTCAAAAATAAATTTATCCTTGTCACATCAAGGAAATATCTCTTCTAACGAAAATATTTAGCTTATATAATAACCTAGAGTGCAACAACCTTATTTTAACCAACAAGCAAATCACATAAAAATGTTCTCAAATTTTGAAAATCTGGATATAAAATCCAACGACCTTGTGGTAAAGCGGACTGCGTATTGTATACCATTCGTTTTAATTTCCATTGGATTATAACACAATAAATTTTCCTTTTAGCGTTAAAATCCTTTAATACTCGCAACATAAATCTATATTAATATGCTCCACACTTCTCGTTTTCGAAAGTAGTTGTTTAATTTCAGCGTTCAGATTATATTGTAAATACAAGCTGCACTCTAAATTTTATTATCACATTTTCATACTTTTTGGGCTTCATAATCCTTAGACACTTCTGTAATTAAAATAATAATTATAACAATAGTGCCAACTTACAAAGAATCAATGAAAGAGGACAAACCCTGAAACCTTCTACAGTTTATATTTTAAAAGGTCATGCGGTACCAAACAACCAACGATGTTTTTCAACCAAATACCAGCTCTTCTTCCAAATACGTGAAAAATTCCAATCTTGTCCTGTTAATGCTTACCTATCTGGATCAAGCTGGCCTTCAACCCGTTTCATAATTAATTAATGCGAGTTTATACAAATAAAGGACTGGTCGTCGATTTATGTTAAAACAAAGTCGTATCACCTGCATGTCTGGATCAAGCATCTTTTCAACACCTGATTTAATTAATTTATTTCAATTTCTACAAAATTAAATTGTGCGTTATCTGACACCTGCGCGGGCGGCTTTGTAAATCAGACAAGTTTGCATATGACTGCTGATCCATCCAAGGTCCGGGTTCGATTCCGACACGACCGCTTGAAAATTGGTAGGCGAGTATTTTTCACAAAAATACGCCCTCGTTGATGACAGATAAAATGTTAAGTCCTGTGTGTGAATGTTGTCACGCGTCTTTCTTGGAATACTAAAAGTTCGGCAAAATAAAAAATTTCCATGTAAAATGAACTCGCTTCCTGACCTATGTAGTGCCTTCGAGTGGAGTACTGGAAAAATCATATGTACGGGCATATCCTCTGCCGACTTCGTGGATCAGATAGGTTCAATATAATTGTTAATTCCAAGGTACCGGGTTTGATTTCCGTCAGCGACCGCTTGAAAAATTTAGACAAGCTTTTTTAACCAAAATACGCCCTCGTTCGGATGAAACGCAAAATGTAGGTTTCGTGCGCGAGTGCTATCATGCACGTTAAAGATTCCTGCCTTGCTTGAAATAGCGAGGGTTCAACAAAATTCAAAATATCCAAGTAAAAAAACTTGATTCCTGACTAATATAGTACAGTATTGCCCGAAATAAACAGTACTGAAACTAAGTTGGCGGTGTTTTTATGCGTGCGCTGTCACACTCAAGTTAGCTAGTATAGACCTGTCAAGTAAAACTCAAACAAGTAATTAGTAGGGCCTAATTGTTAAAAATGGTGTTAAGTACAGAGGAGAAAGTGTTTCTGGTAGAGCATTATTTTCGTTCATACGGAATCGGCCGACGTAATGGTGCAAGTTTGCTATACGTGTCTGATCAATTCACACAAAGGTTTAATAAACGTTCTCCAAGTAATGCTGTAATTTTGAAGGTTATTGAAAAGTTTAGAAATACAGGTAGTGTATGTGCCAACAAAAAGGAAACTCGGGGCGTCCCAGGACAGTTAACAACAACATGAACGTGTTTTTGAGCAAATCTTAGAAAATCCGAAAGTCAGCCAGGCAAGGACAGCGTTACAACTTGATTTAAAAAGAACTTCCTTTCAAAGAATCCTGAAGGAGCTGGGTACATTTTCGTATGTGATTCAGGTACATCAACAACTACATCCTCGGGATTATCGCAGTAGAGTGGAATATTGCGCCAGAATTCTCGCGTTACAGTATGAAAATCCTGAATTTTTGAAAAATGTTTGGTTTTCAGACGAAGCACATTTTCACTTGTCAGGCTATGTGAATCGTCGCACAAATCGATTTCTGGGCTTTGCCAGACCCGATGAGGTTCAAGAGGTTCCTTTACATAGTGAAAAAGTGAGTGTCTGGTGTGCTGTTTCCGGACACGGAATCATTGGTCCGTACTTTATCGAAGAAAATGGTAGGTAAGTCACACTTAATCAACAGAGGTACAGACAAATTTTAACACGATTTATCCCTGATCTACGTCTATTCTGTCGTGCACGTAACTTGGCATTTCGAAACCAATTTTTTCAGCAGGACGGGGCAACTTGCCATACTGCTGCCGCAATTCGTCAATTTCTTCAAGAACATTTTCCAAGCAAATTCATATCACGATTTACTGACTTCCCTTATCCTTCACATTCTCCAGACCTCACACCTCCAGACGCATACATTTGGGGCATGGCTAAAAATGCCGTTTTCAAACGGGCACCACAAACCATCGATGAATTAAAGGATGCCGTTAGAGTCTTCTTCGCAGCCCTGAGACAACCCTTATTCAATAACATGACCAGAAACTTAGAACATCGTTATGAAGTCTGTCTCGAACGAGGAGGTGCACATTTAGAACATATAATAAAGTGTCAATAATATGTATTTTTTAAATATACAAAACAATTACAATTTCAGTACTGTTTATTTCGGGCAATACTGTACCTTGAAAAGTTGGTATCTTGATCTGTGTGCCTGGCGACACCATACATTCACGTAATTGTTTCTTTCCAAGTTTTATGTTTTAAAGAAAGCTTCAGGTTTTTAATTGTATAAAGAAATTAAAGTATATACAACCGGAATGGGTTATAGTTAAATTTTTTGGTAAATAGTGACTTTTTGATGTAGCTGCGAAACAGAAAATCTGAGCCCTTACGTTGGGTGTCAATAAATTATGCTGTGAATGCTAGCTTAAATTGCCCGTATTATCTTGCTAGTTCTGATATAAACATGCTGTGGATTTTACGAAAATAAAATTAAATAGAGAAATCTCGACACAACAATTTCAATTACATAAAATTTTTATTAACAATCCTTCAGATTACGATACTCGATACATTCAAAAACACAATTCTTCTATACACGATATCTAAAAACTTTACTTACACATATAGGTATAAACAAAGCTTATAAGTGCAAGGCAGAACTTAAGTCTATAGAGAGACAACATTTTTCACTACTACATATTAATATCATCTTCACCTAATCCTTGTTAATAATTGGAAACCCCAAAACTTTTATATATGCAAGTTACAAAATTTTTTTTAAGAGAAATATCGATAATTTAAATACCCTTCTATTATCCCACTTCAGAATGACTGATTAGTGGCCCTCGAAAATTTTTTTTATAAGTGTCAAACCACCTCGAAGTTTGACTTTTAAATTGTATAAAATGAAATTATCCACTCACTAGTAATTTTCTATACGGAATAATCTTATACTAGCTTAATCTGCTAAATAATGGCGCAAATAGTCCCTTTTAAGGGTTTAAAACAATGTTATACTTGCGTTTCTGGATCTATAAATTGTAGGATTGATTAAGACTTTAATTACTGCATTTAGAATAATGGTTTTACTCATAAAAGCCTCAGAAATTCATCGTGCCCTTTTGTTTCCATCTACTCTGAACAAGTTTTTATACGTCAAAGTTTCGCTTTATAAGGTCAAAACGTTTTGTTTTTAATAAATATACCCGATGTGCCCTTGCACAAAAATTTAGCGTTCATTACGGTACATCGACAAGTATGTTTATAAACAAACAATTCGTATCGTTCTACCAGTGGCGAATAAATTATCTTCAATAAATCCTTTTCAATATTTATCAGCTTTTATATAGTAAAAATCTCAATACGTTTCGGTTCTGGAATGATTGTATCATATTCCAGCAGGTTTGACTCATCGCATAATGTAATAATCAACTGTAATTTCGCGTTTATTATCTAAACTGCCTCTTGGTTTAATACTTACTGCGATCGTAGAAATAGTTTCTTAATTGATGTCTTGTTGAGGTGAATGTAAAATTCTCATTCGTTGTCGTTTTTTCTTATCACTTATGGCCATTGGAAACGTGTTATATTATCCGATTTGTAGTCTTCACCGGTGCTATAGCGTTCCACGAACTTGCTTAATTGTGTGCATTCATTCACGTAAAGATAATTGGATCTCCTTTACTTATTTACAAATTATTTATGTTTCTAAGACTCGACTTTATGAACAATCTAGAATAAACGTAGCTTCTTTCCATGAAAAGTACCTTATTCACACTTTGCATTAGCTACTTGCAATTGTGTTCTGATTGAGGTTACAAATAACTTTTTTCAAGAGGGGTGCTTGATATTAAAGTTATGTAGTATTTTTACTTTGATGATCTTTTATCAGGTTATGACGCTCTTCAAACTGCTTGTTATATATTCTATGAGGTAAAATAAGTCCTTACTCCAGGCTGTTTTAAACCTCAAATATAGATTTTTAATAATTCGCAGGTTCCAGATGGTATTTCAGATTCCTATGTTCATATCGAGGTTTAGCTCATATGAGAACACATGCACGTTAGGCTTAGTTTGGTATTCCAAACTGATTATTTCATGTTTACCGTTTTCAATGCTCAACATACCAAGGCTACCAAACGCAACATGCTCTTTGAAATTGCTCATATCTTTGATCCATTGAGTTGGTTTCGTCTATGCACCTTAGGAGCAACAGCTTTCAGCTTTTAGTTTCGAATGGAAAAGTTGGCCACTAGTGATCTCATTTCCGAAGCCATTCACGGAAAATAGCCTTCTTATCTAAATGAGCTTTTTAGTTTAGACGAGTTAAAAATTTCCCGCCCAGTTTGGGCAAAGCATTTACTAATGTTGAACTTCATGATTTTGGCGTTGCATCTTTTACAGATATAGTGCATTTGTTGTTCTATGTTCAAAAAGTCAATGTCTAACTCTCAAAGTCTAAAATCTCTCATCTGAAACCGTTTACAATTCCAAAGCTGCTCCGAGGGGCAGTTCTGTTAGCTAAACCTGCTGAAAAGGTTTTAAAGGTATTAGAATTTACGTTTTTTAATCAAACTCTACAATTGTTTTGGGATGACCAAAGGGCAGTACTAACCTTTTAAATATGTGTTGTAGTGTTGTAAATATACAGCAAATATACAACTTGGTGCCATTCTGCAGATATTCTGTCACAAGAAACAACTTCTCAGGTTTTGAAGGAGTCTAGTATATGGTAGCATACACCTTCATCAGTGAAGATAAATTTGCATGGCTTACTTTAAATTGTTTTTCTGCATACTAACGTTAGAACAGACTTAGAAAAAAGTAAAAAAGAAAGAAGAGACTTTGTATTCTTCAGCACTCGTTGTAGCTATTTCACCAGTTTAAAATACCTGTAAGAAATGTTTCTTCACTGTTGGAAAAAATGTGTATACTCACTCGCGGTAAAGTCGATTTTTATTGACTTATGATGGTCAGACGATCGCGCAAACCCTATCACACATTTCACAACAGCAAATCAAGTAAATGTTCAGCAAATGCGCGTATTTAAACAAACAGTTATGATTAAATTATATATAAGAATTAAGTATTAAAAGGCATTTGATACTTGTCAAAATGATACGTAACAAGACACCAGGGTCTTCAAACGAAGAAAATAGGTTTAATTGGTGAATCCCAGGGTTATTATGACTTAAAAATCTTGTATATTGCTTCACTTCCTTCAAACCATGCTTTTTTGGGTCCTGTGGCTGATCAGGGGCAATAAATAAATACAGTAGAATACTTGAATTAAAATAATGCAGCTTGTTACGTTTATTTTCGGGATAAATTAAATACCCTTTTTTCCCTTGTTAATTCATAAGCCGCTTTATAATAATTTTGTTAAATCCATTCCGTTGCTATTCTTAAATCCTTCATCGACATCTTATCTATTTTATCTGTTCATCACAAGCCCACTTTACGATAATTGTTAACTCAAATCTAGTTGCTTTGAAACGTAAAGTTTATTCTATAATTCAATAGTCAATACCTTGTTTTAGGTATCCGTTAACTGATTATACAGTACGACCGCGTATAATTGATTCTTATGTGATTTCCATTTAAAGACTCGTCGAACTAAGGTCGCGTACTATCCGATAAAACCGTGTTTTCCAGTTTCTAATCGTTTGATAACACCAATATTACTTTTTGAACTCTCGTTATTTAGTTAAACCAATTACTATTCACTTGCTTTTACTTGTACACGATGAAAAGAGTCGTTATGTTTTTGCTGTTTCCGTTTTCTTTGGGGGGATTATGCGCAGGCAATACAGCGTGGTGAGTAATACTGGTTTTACAAATCTATACTTTGCGACGACAATAAATTAATTTCACCTATAACCATTCTAGCTCCTTCCGGTGGATAGGCCTACCTGTTACCTTGGGCTTAATTGAGGAGGCAATAGCCGCCCTTTTTTATATGGCACCAATTGCGTGGTCCTAGACCCTGCTGCCCAGCTGCGGCCTTAAGGAGGATGTAATAGGTCCAACATATTCGACACGTGGGTGGGTGTTTATCCACTATTTTTTATGTTGCGTGTGATTTTAATGAATGTGTACGTGTATTTTTATTTCAGGCCTTCTTTAATTTTTGTATGTATTATACCCCGCCCACTCACCGAATGAGCCCGGTCAATTTCTTTATTTTCTTTGTTCTTCCTTTTTTTGTTGGGCTACGTCCATGCACGTAACATAAATTATGACGCCCTGGCGTAGAGTTCCAAGTTTGTTTTAGTTAATTTTTGGCCTAGATTTTGTTTTGTGTAACGTTGGCTTAACTCTTGATTCGATTTTGGGTTTGGTTAGCGTTCGCTTCGATTTTGTTTTGCTTAATTCGTGTTCCCTCATTTCCCAAATTCTTATGCCGACTTTGCACCCCTTAGGACTTGACTACTGGACTTTCACATTTCGTTATTTACTTCCCCGTTTTGCTGAATTTTCTTTCTTTTTCTTTCACCCGTGTGGGTTCGGGAATATAATAGTCCCATGGTACGACCTGCCTGTCGTAAAAGGCGATTACAGTGGTCCAACACATATACACACACACACACACATACACACTTTATACACGTCTAATCTATACTCACACACTTCATACACACACACACACACATACATCCACACACTTCATCAACACACAGTTCTACTTGGTTTTCCTTACTTTCGTTTTCTCCTTGTACTCCTTGCACCCCTGTAAGTTCGGGAATAGAATAGTCTCACCGTACGACCTGCCTGTCGTAAGATGCGGCTACAACGGTCCAACACATACACACACACACAAACACTTTATACACGCACACTACACACACATACACCGTTCAACACACACACATACACACACGCACGCACACGCACACACATACTCGTACATAACTACACTGGGATTCTGTTTTATTTTTTTGGCACGAGTCTTAGGTTTTTTGTGGGTACTGTAACTTGTACTTGTTGGTGTTATTCTTTTTGGTTTTTTCTCGTTCCTTTCGTTCCACTTTCCTTTCACTATTCTTTTGCTGGTCTTCTTTTCTGTCGGTCACTATACCGATTGTGTTTCGTCCATCCGCTCCTGTGATAGGTGCTTTCTAGTTCGTTTTTCTTTCTTCGGAAACCACGACTTAGTCGACTTTAGGTCTAGTTAGCTATTCTTTTCTTTGGTTTTTCGTTTGCTGAAATTCTTGGTTAACACAGTTTGTAGTACACCGTTTCTTTTACCAGCGCTCTTCGTCTCTTCCTCTCGTTCTACCTTGTTGTTCCTTTGCATACTTGAGGCTTGACACTTGGGTCCTGTTTTTGTTGTTACTGCTCGGTTTTATTCTCCCTTTTCTTTTTTTATTTTTGGTTTCTTCGCGGGAAACCAATCCTGTTCTAGAGAGTGATAACTTTACTGTTTTTTCTGAAAAACATCCGTCCTTTGACGACTTCGTGCTGAGGCCGTTCAACCTTAGCGGATAGATGTGAAAATTTTCGAACAATAAGTTTGACAGCACACGTGTCAAAAATATTAACTAGAATTGTGCAAAGACGAATGGAAAAACGAGCTGAAGAAATACTAGGAGGAGACCAATTTGGGTTTAGGCGAAACAGGGGAACGCGGGAGGCTATTTTAGCTCTAAGAGTGATAATGGAGAAAACAATAGAAAAAGGGGAAAGCATGTATATAGGGTTTGTAGATCTGGAAAAAGCATTCGACAATGTAAATTGGAAAAAATGTTTGAAATACTCAAAAGATTGGAATGAGTTATAGGGATAGACGAATAGTACATAGCTTATACAAAGAGCAAACAGCAGTAATAGAATTAGAGCAGGAACGTAGAGAAGTAAACATTAGGAAAGGGGTGAGACAGGGATGTGCCCTATCCCCATTGATCTTTAACTTGTACATAGAAGAGGCAATGAATACTGTCAAATGCAGGAAGACATTTGGAATTACTATGCAGGGACAAAAAATTGATATGCTTAGATTTGCAGATGATATAGCGGTATTAGCGTCTAGCAAGGAAGAGTTAGAAGCTGCTCTTAATGAAATGGAAACGGTTCTGACAGAGAGATACGGTATGAAAATTAACAAAACTAAAACTAAAGTTCTAGTTTGCAAAGGTGGGGAAAATAAATCAAAAACAAGAATACAAGTATCTAACACGAACTTACAAGAGGTTAAGGATTTCTGCTACCTAGGAAGCCAAATAACGCAAGATGGGAAAAGCACAAAAGATATAAAACAAAGATTAGCACAAGGTCGTGCTACATTTAACAAGAAAAAGCAACTACTGTGCTCAAAGACCACAAACATAGAAACAAGGAAAAGATTGCTTAAAACATATGTGTGGAGCACAGCACTGTACGGCTGTGAAGCCTGGACAGTAGGAGAAGCGGACAAGAAAAAGGTAGAAGCCTTTGAAATGTGGTGCTACAGACGTATGATGAAGATATCATGGACAGACAAAGTTAAGAACGAAGAGGTACTAAAAATGGCAGGGGAAGAAAGAAATATGTGGAAAACGGTAAAAAATAGGAGAGATAGGATGATAGGCCACATACTACGGCATGAGGGAATAGTGCGGAATATATTAGAAGCAGAGATAGGAAAAAAGAGAAGAAGAGGCAGACCTAGATTAGAGTACTGCACACAGATAGTAAAAGATGTAGGCTGCAGGAATTTCAGGGAGATGTGTAGGCTAGCCCAGAATAGAAATCAATGGAGGTACGCATCCAACCAATCCCAAGATGGATAAACTAATGACGAAAAAATAACTGTGCTTAAACATGATGATTATTATAAGTAACTACAAGAATTGGTTGGGCAATATTCTCGAATAATGTTAAGTGTGTGAAAAGATTTACTGGAAAATAATTATTTCGGCAAATGTCTAAGTGTTGGGGGATCTTGGTAGCCACACGTTGCTTAACCTCCTTCACTGAATTTCGGTAAAATAGGGTATAAAATTAGAAAACAACAGAAAGGGAACGAGCTGAATACACATGCTGTGTGAGAATTTCAGGGAACTATGTAGGCTAGCTAGCAATATAAATAAGTGCAGGTGCGTGTCCAACCCTAATGACGTAAAAATAAGCGCAGATAAATCTGATGATTAGTATAAACAACTAGTTGTTGGTTGCGAAATACCTGCAACTAATGTTGACTGTGCGAAAAGATAAATTGGAAAATATATTAAATCGCCAAATGGTTAAGTGTTGAGGGAACTTGCCAGCCACAGGCTGCTTACCTCCCTTCACAACCATTGAAGGTCGGAGAAATAGGGTATGTAACTGTAAAACAATAGAAAGTGATCAAACTGCATCTAACAAGAAAGAACAGCGCCTATGAGGAAAGACAACAAACATAGAATAAGAAGAAAATTGTTGAAAGCATATGTGTGGAGCACAGCACAGTATGCCTAGGAAATACGGGCAGTCTGAAACGCAGACAGAAAAACGGTAGCAGCATTTTGAAATGCTGTGCTTCAGATGTATGAGGACCATAGCATGGACAAACAAAGATAATAACAAATAGGTTACAGAAATAGTAGGGGAACAAGGATATCTGGGGGAAAAGAGAAATAGTAGGGCGGAATACGTTCTAAGGCATTTTTGGGGAATAGTATGTGATATATTACAAGCAGAGATAGGAAAAAGGAGGTAGATGTAGACCTAGATCAGACAGTTATAGATGCAAACTGTGCATATTTCAGGGAAATCTGTAGGTTAGTTCAAAATAGGGAACAATGATGGTACGCGTCTAACCAGTTCTAGGACTGAAGACCTAATGATGATGATGCTCATGGTTCACTTCCATTGATGTTCCAGGTTAATTATTTTTTTCTGTTTTTGGATTATTTTGTTCAGAATCCTATTGTTTCTACGATTGGTCCTTCGAGCCGGATAAGGGTTCTTTTTCTTTTTTATTTAGGGGTGTTTCTGTTGTCTCTGTTTTTTTTGGTTTTCGTAACGAATTTTCTTTTAGTTTTTAAGCGAATTTTTTGTTTTTGAATTTTTTCTTTAGTTTTTGTGGTCCCGTCCACTCCCGTACTTTTGCTTTCTTACCTCGACTTGTTAATTTTGCTGGGGGATATGTTACGTTTATTTTTGGTATATATTAAATATCCTTTTTTTCCCTTGTTAATTCATAAGCCGCTTTATAATAATTTTGTTAAATCAATTCCGTTGCTATTCTTGAATCCGTCATCAATATCCTATCTATTTTACCTGTTCATCATAAGCCCGTTTTACAATAATTTTTAATTCAAATCTAGTTGCTTTGAAACGTAAAATTTATGATATAATTAAATAGTCAGTACCTTGTTTTGGGTATCCGTTAACTGGTTATACAGTACGACCGTGTATAATTGATTCTTATGTAATTTCTAATTAAAGACTCGTCGAACTAAGGTCACGTACTATCCGATAAAACCGCGTTTTCTAGTTTCTCTTTTTGAACACTTGTTATTTAGTTAAACCAATTAATATTCACTTGGTGTTCCTTGTACACGACGAAAACAGTCGTTATATTTTTGCTGTTTCCGTTTATTTCGAGGGGGAGGGGGAATTTCGCGCATGCAATACAGCGTGGTAAGTAATGCTGGTTTTACAAATCTATACTTTACGACGACAAATTAATTTCACCTATAACTATTCTAGCTTTTTCCGGTGGATTGGTCTACCTATTACCTTGGACATAATTGAAGAGGTGATGGCCGCCCTCTTTTATATGGCACGAATTGCGTGGTCCTAGACCCTGCTGCCCCGCTGCGGTCATAAGGAGGACGTGATAGGTCCAACATATTCAACACGTGGGTGAGTGTTTATCCACTTTTTTTTGTATGGGTTCCATAAACTGGTTGAACCAGAATTTTTCGTTTTATTGGATGATTACACCTTGTGGTGGTCGACACGTATGATTGATATTGTAACGATTGTATATACTTAATATTATATTTAAGATGACGATTTCGAGCTGCAGCTTTTAGAGTTGTGATCTTTTTTCTCTCTTTGTTAATTAATTTGGGGGTAGATATTTAAAAACGGCAGCTCGTTATGTTAAGAGTTGATTTTTTCTTGGTTCTTCCTGACATGCATATTGTGATTACTACTTATTTTTGTTTTCAATTGTTTTTGGTACTACTGTACTGATATAACATGTTTTTTTTGTTTAATTAAAATTTTTTTTATGTTGCGTGTGGTTTTAATAAAAGTGTGCGTGTATTCTTATTTCAGGACTTCTTTAATTTTTGTATGTATTATACCCCGCCTACTCTCCGAATGAGCCCGGCCAATTTCTTTATTTTCTTTCTTCTTCCTTTTTTTTGTTAGGCTACGTCAATGCACGTAGCAAGTTTAAATTTTTTCTAAAATATATTTAATGTACGTAACTGAAGCTCATATTATACAACGATTTATCATAAACAAAAAATCCTGGAACGATTCCTATTCAAATTTTTTAAAAGCTTTGATTGATTTTTATTTTAATAGCTAATGCACTTCTGTAGCCGGAGATCTTTGAATTCCATCTATGTATTATGTAACAACTATTTATTTATATGACAGCTATGAAAGTTCGTTTTACATGTTCACACGAAGGCTAAATAAAAAATTATTTTAATACACCATGCATTCTTAAGCTAATTGCATTTGGACTGCATAATTCACGGTTTTGGTGCTCCCTATTTTTAATTTACGGAGTGATTGTAATTCAATGTATTAAATATTGTGCAGATTCAAATTATTTTGGCGGTGGATGAGGTCTTATACGGTCTTAGCGTTAAATACATCTTTACAGGTTCTCATGAGAAAATTTATGTACTAATGTCATCTGGCCATTAGGAATGTCTACTTTGATACGTTATCGCTACACATACCTCTTACTTAACTTATTTCTGCAGTTTAATTATCCTAAATTCATATCTACTAGTTTTACAAGATTATTACCTACAGTTCAGTGCCTCTAACGACGAACTGCTGATTGCGTTGTTGCTTCCAATTCTCAGTATGCCCTAGAGAATTATACAAGAAAGGTTGGAACAATAACTAGGTCGTTAACACAAACGAGAACGGCACCCCAAAAAATACTACCGCTTTCGTTAATTTCCAGTACTGAAGTCTTTTATTTAAGTCCATGTGAATTACTCCCATGCATCCCAGTATACGCTCCTGGAATTGGCTTACTCGAATGGGCTGATGTCGTTCAACCAATTTGAATAAAGAACTTTGACACTGCATTTACGCGTGTTCACATTTTATTTTCCGAGACTAGTAAAACCCTCAGGGTATCTTAAAGTATTCATACATATTAAAATCATTCCAATCTTACAATGTATTTAATAATTTATAAAATAAACAGAACCTGATTTAGGAAACAAAAGGAATTCCTTTACTTTTACACTAAATACCGTAAATTCAAATAAATATAAGAAACGGAATCCGGTTATTTAATAACTGAAAAAACATGTTACAGGTGAATTCACTTAACACGTAACAATCCCAGCAAAAAAAAAAAAAAAAATCTTCGTATTCCACCAAGTTTGGATAGCTACTTATAATCTAAAAACCTTAACGACTAAATAAAGTTTTTAAGCGCCACCTAATTTTTTTGGAAACAAATCGCAGTAAATCAGTAAACGGACGAGAAGAAGGAACTATTAACTAATAGACTACCTCAATAATGCGCGTACAGTTTTTTGCCGCAATTCTAACCAGTTGAAAAACAAGAAACTTTTCTTAACCTATTACCTTACTCCTAAATATGACTTAAGATATAACTTCGTTTAACTAGTACTTTTCAAATTTCTTTTAGTATAAATATTTTAATATATAAATTATTTTACAAAAATATTTACAAAGATACAGGTAAGTATCCAAATCTTACCCTGTCTATTTGGTATCTAGATCAAACAAATTTTTCAATAATTTTCTTTAACTACCCTAACAAATTGTAAAACTAAAGCCAATTAGTATTTTCTTTCAACGTACACTATTCACCCAAGTTGTATAAATTTTGGTTTCAAGATATCAGTTAATTAAAATTCCTAACAAGTTTCGTCTAATTTAAAGAACATAAAGAGAATTTCCAAAGACAAGCTCAAGTCAGATGTAAAGCTTCGACATAATTCCCAAAAGATAACCTCGAGATAAAATTAAAATCCCAAAATAATTCCCAAATGCAATCCCGATATAAAAGGTAAAATTCTAAGATAAGTTTCAAAGGTAGCCCCAAGATATAGGTAAAATTCCAAGATAATTCTCGTAGGTAATTCCGAGATACAGGTATAATTCTAAGATAATTTTCAAAGGTAACCGTAGGATAAAGGCAAAATTCTAAAATAATTTCCACAGGCAATCCCGAGCTAAAGGTAATATTCCAAGGTAAAGATTCCGATTACTTAAATCTAAATTCAGAGTTGTTCCGTAAAACGGATAAAAGAGGATCTTTTGTACCCAAATTGAAGGTTCAAAAAGTGATACCCGTTCAGTTGAACCCACAAAGAACTGGTTTAAACTATGTACAGGATTGCCAATGCCCCATGTGTAGAGTCAATAAGATATGCCATCAGCAAACAAATTAACAACAAAAACACTGCCACCGCCTAAGGCAAGGGCAGTGGTGGTTCAATCCTAAAAACAAGGCCCGCACAACACGGTCCAGTGCCGTCGCTTGCCTTGTCCACGGATTATACGGCGAATGACAGAAAAGAAAATGTAAATAAATATGAGAAAAGGTATTAAAAGGAAAAGGTTAGAATCAATTGGAAACCATAGTAGCGTCCGAGACGAAGAGAAAGGCAGAAGGGCTCACATTGAGCAAAAAATGGTAGACGAGGTGGATAGAAATGCGCTATTTAACTTGCCTAAACGGAGTCAGTAATCCGAAGTTACACAACACTACTTTTATGAGACCTACTATAGTCTTTGTGACTTAAGACAGTCGGAAGAAAAATGAGGCGGAAAAAGAAATGGCGGAGAGTTTTTGGAAAAGCATCCTATAGACGAGAAAGCGAAATGTCCCTAATTAAAGGAACGGAAGTCTGAAAAAACTCCTGTCTAGCAAATGAAACAAAAATAAAACCACGGTCTACTATTCTCCAAAGTAGGCATACTTGGCCCTAGGACATCAAAAATTGATAAGAGAAAGATATATATATATATATATATATATATATATACGGTAGATCTCACCCATATGTTAGACAAAAAAAAATGCAGTGATATTTCAACGTTTCGTATAAAGGAAAAAAGGCAAGGAAAACTTTTTACCGTGAAAGCAAATATTTTCTATAGAAATGCACCTCATTTACATTATAAGGTTTTAAATAAATCATAGAAGTTGACCTTTGTTTTATATAAATTCAATTTAAATGAAACATGTTCTCGAAATTTCGAAAAGAATTGAGAATAAATTCGTCAATATCGTATGAACTCATTAATAAATAAACATTTATTCTACGAATTCGCCAGAACATTTAAAATCCCATAAAAATCGATAACAATTATTTATTAGCTTTTGCAATCACGTGCGGCGTTTTCACGGCAATATATGTATATATATATAATATATATATATATATATATATACAATACATATATATATATATATGCATTGTGAAAGAAAAATCTCTCGTTAATTTTTTTTATATTTGTTATATTAGTTATGAAAAAAGCAGTAACATTAAATGTAATTTCACAAACGGATCTCATGAATTGATACGATGGAGTTTTTACGGCTAGTAATTTGACCATACGCAAAGAAGTGCATTGTTAAATAAATCCAGTGAAAGATTTGGCAACGTAATAAACACGCCCTTAACAACTGGTCACCAATTGTTACACTTGCGTTGGTTATAATATGGATTCAGTTCATCTTCTGATGTTCACTTGCAGGTATGAAATTTAACAGACCCTAGGCTGACTCGAAATTGTGGTACTTATTGATCCGAGAGCTTTTACGCATCAACGACTCCCATCCCTTCTTTGTTCAAAAATTTACATTGAAGTGAGCAGATTAGGAAAATAGCTTATGAAAACAATTCAATCTGGGGAATTCTTATCTTCCTGGAATTTTATGCTAATCAGAACAAATGCTTGGTGGTGTTTATTAAAATGAGTTGAAACCTTAAAGATATATGTGAACAATAAGTAATTTACACGGACCTTTAACGATAAACGTGATATTTAAAAAGTTCTAAGCATGGTTTAGAAGCACCTGAATTACTTTGAATATTATTATTGTACAAATTGTGAAGCTTTGCCTTGCAATTTAATTTAATTAAAAAATAATAGATCGTTTGTTGTTTTTCATATGGGACTAAAGATTTATTAAGAATTCGAAAACTTATATAGGTATACAAATAAATAATTTTTAGCGAATTTTTTATTTATTCTATCGCGCTTTAATACAGCGTTGTTACACTGTAAAGAAATTTTGTTACACAAAAAAATGGTTGCATCCTTCAAATAAGGAAGTTAGTACGATTTCCCAAAATGTACAAAAATTACAATAACTACAACCTGAGATTTTTATTAAAATATTGGAACTATATAAAGTTGTTCTGCCACTTTGGAGTGCAATAACTTAGTATTTACACCCTGTACAAACACACACACACACACACACACACACACACACACACACACACACACACACACACACACACACACACACACACATACACACAGATATGTCATCGATCTCGGTGGCGTAATTGGTTAACGCACAGTTCCGGCAAAACTGAGATGCAGGTTCAAATCCTGTCCAAGACCTTATATTTTCCTTCTTTCAATTACTAGCTCGATTTGAAATGATCATTTGGGCTTTGCATAAAAGTCTAAGTTATTATTTTATCTTAATAATTGTAATACGTTAGTATTTATATATATTGCTGTGTTTCCCTGTATTAGAATCGTGCCTCACGAATTGGGCGTCAAGAATGCTGTGATTCCTACAAAAAGCTATTCATTACCTTAACTGTGTTGGTCCATTGACTTTCTTTTGTTAATCGCCTCGGCTGCTCCTCTAGATAACTTTCATCCTCAATCATAAAAAAAAACAAACACAATCCTATCACAAACATCAACGTTAACTCTATTTACATCAATATTCACAATACATTAAAATTTCAACATTAAAATTCAGCATAAATTTCAGTATCAGAAATTTTCAAGATTAAATTTATTATCATTTTAATGTGCATCCAGAATTAAAGTCCTTGTAGGATGCCTACTAATTAATATAACACTATATGCAGACCGGAGTCTGAGTAAAAAGGGAGCATCTACCACCCCTTTACGTTAATTAACCAGGTTCGTCTAATTGAGCTCAAAGACACCCAAATTTTCATCATAATCCAGCACATAAATACAAAATACCCCTTTCTACTTAAACAAGCAAATTTCACCTTAAAATTAAAATTTTGTTGTTAGTTCAAAGTACAGTTTCACTACTGTCCATTTTAAGTAAATCAATTATAAAGTTATTCAACACACACCAAAATATCAAAATCCACCAACAAAGCATAAGTTACCTGAAGGTTACTGCACTAGTGGCTTCAATGTACATCGTCCTCTGTTAATCACACCAATCCAACTGGGTTATGTTTAGGTCCTCGTATTGCTGGTCGCCTTTAAAATTTTCTACATCACCATTCATCTAAAGTAGTTTCAGTGCTTTTCCGGAACTCATTTGTGTATATCCGAAGCTTGTTTTGTGGATCCAGACACGTTTACGAATCATTTCATTATTAATACCCCCGAAAAATAACAAAGAAATTCATACTTCTTTCACCAATATACGCCAAAACTGCCTACTTTTGTGTATTCATTTGTCGTTGTAAATTTTACTAATTGGTACAGTGATACTAAACTTTATTACCTTGTATCTTCTTTTCTAAGTGCACTAAAGTACATTCATTGTAGCACGTAAAGAACAAACTGTTTTAAATCACCAAAATATACGAGCAAACTTTAAATTATTCTATCACACTCGGAAAACTAAAAAGCACTGTTTACCGCATTGAATCAAGTCGCAGATCTAAGAGAGCTTGTTCATATTAACCTGGGTATATATAGAGGTTAGCCTGTCTGTCGGTCTAGTTCCCAAAACGGACAATTCTTCAGAATTTCGCATGCTAGGTTCCCATTCCGCAGCCCGGCATGCGATTTTTACGAAATTTGCACTCGCACCAGTTAAATCTCAGAAATTTCGACACGGCTCGCAACGTCTGGAAATAACTAATTAAATTTTATACAGAAATGTTATTTTTTCCGCTCAATTTTGCCTTTTATTTTCACCCAATCGCAACCCAGTGACGTTGCTCCACTCACGCCTTTTACTATATGTGTCTCGGTCTTGCGCATATTATCTGTCTCTATCTAACCTGTTATTATTGGTGCAAATTGATATTCTTTATTATCGATTATTTCAGTCCATGTGGACTGTGAAATAACCCACCTTTAGCATTTCCCGTAACTATTAAGCTACGGTTTCTCCAAGATTCTCTGTAACCATTAATTATCTGTCAAATTTACGCCGAATGAGCTTTTTAAATATACGCAGGTGTTCAAACATCCTACTTCCAACTACCACTTCTACGATTTGCATTTTATTGGGTTTTTACAAGTTTTTATAGATATTATATGTTACTAACGGTTCAATTAACTCCAATTCAAATAATACCCTTTAATTTTTAGTGAATCCTAATTAAATATTCAATTATTATCAGTACATTTTGTTTAATACCGGTTACTTAAAATAGAGTTAATTAATATAAATTTTGCACGTAATTTCTCTTTGTTTCTTTACTAGGAATAATTAAATTACACGTAGAGCTTTTTAATACTGCTTCCTTTTTTTATAGCAAGCGTCTTGTAGATGATTTAAATCTCTTATGTTTAATGAAACGAATGAATTTTTATGCTTCACGGTTTTTTAATAAAGCGTATCTTTTCCCAAAGCTTCTACACGGTGATTAAAATTATTTGATATGATTATTTAATTTTTTACCCTGGTCTAAATATGAGTAATATATATTACTCATATTTAGACCAGGGTAGAAAATTAATGAATTACATCAAATAATTTTAATCACCGTGTATAAGGAATTTTATTAGATAATACGCTTTATTAAAAAACCGTGGAGAATAAAAATTCATTCGTTTCATTAAAAATAAGAGATTTAAATTATTTACAAGACGCTTTATATAAAAAGAAGCAGTATTAGAATGCTCAATGTGTAATTTAATTATCCCGAGTAAAGAAACAAATGGAAATTACGTGCAAAATTTATATTAATTGATTCAAGTTTGGGTAACAAGTATTAAACAAAACGTACAGATAATAATTGAATATTTAATTAGTATTCACTAAAAATTAAAGGGTATTAAATTAATTGGAGTTAATTGAACCGTTAGGAACATATAATACGCATAAAAGCTTGTAAAAACCCAATAATATTCAAATCGTAGAAGTGTTAGTTAGAAGTAGTACGATTGAACACCTGCGTGTTTTTAAAAGACTCGTTCTGCGTAAATTTTGCAGATAACAAATGGTTACAGAGAATCTTGGAGAAACCGTCGCTTAATATCCACGGGAAGGCTAGATACGGGGTTATTTAACCCAGATAACAGTCCACGTGGATGAAATAATCGATAATAAAGAATATCAATTTGCACCAATAAGAACAGGTTAGAAAAGGAAAGAGAAAATGCGTCAAGCAAAGACACTAATAATTAAAGGCGAGATTTGAGCAACGTCACGAGGGTCACGATTGGTTGAAAATAAGATGCAAATATCAGAGGTAGAAACAACGATTTCTGTATAAAATTTAATTAGGTATTCTCAGACGTTGCGTGCCGTGTGGAAATTTTCTGAGATTTTCAACTGGCGCGTGTGCAAATTTTGTAGAACCGACGCACGGGCGGTCGAGATGGGAACATAAAATGAGAAATTCTAGAAACTGTCCGTTTTGGGGACAAAAGCGACGTATAGGCTAGCGATTATATATACCCGTGTTAATATGAGTTTCGCTCTCTTAGATTTTGAATATTCGATGCTTTAAAAAGTGCTCTCTTAATTTTCGATTTTGATGCAATAATTTAAACAGTTGGCTCGTATATTTTGGTGATTATTTAATACTTTAAAACAGTTTGTTTTTTACGTGCTACAATGAAAGTAATTTAGTGCACTTAGAAAAGAAGATGCAAGGTAATAAAGTCTAGTTATAATCGCGAGTACTGTACCAATTATTCAAATTTGCAACGACAAATGAATAAACAAAAGTAGGCAGTTTTGGCGTATTGCGTGAAAGAAGTATGAATTTCTTTGCTATTTTCGGAGGTGTTAATAATTAAATGGTATTCGTAATCGTGATTGGATCCACAAAACAAGATTTTGATATACATAGAGGAGTCCTGAGAAGCTCTGAAACAACTTTAGATAAATGGTGGTGTAGAGAAAATCTTGAAAAGCGACCAGTAATCCGAGGACCTAAATATAACCCAGTTCGAATGGTGAAATTAGCAAGGACGATGTACGTTGAAGCCACTAGTGCAGTAACCTTCAGGTAACTTATACTTTGTTGTTCGATTTTTGATGTTTTGGTGTGTGTTGAATAACTTTATAATTTATTTACTTAAAACGGACAGTAGTGAATTTATACTAACAACAAATTTTTAATTTTAAGGCGAAATTTTCTTGTTTAAGTAGAAAGGAGTATTTAGTATTTATGTTCTTGATGAAAATTTGGGTATGTCTTTGAGCTCAATTAGACAAACCTGGTTAATTAACGTAAAGGGGTGGGAGATGCTCCCTTTGTACTCAGACTCAGGTCTGCATATATTGTTATATTAATTAGTAGGCATCCTACAAGGACTTTAATTCTGGATGCACATTAAAATGATAACAAATTTAATCTTGAAATTTTCTGATACTGAAATTTATGCTGAATTTTAATTTTGAAATTTTAATGTATTGTGAATATTGATGTAAATAGAGTTAACAATGATGTTTGTGGTAGGAATGTGTTTGTTTTTTTATGAAAGAGGATGAAAGTTTTAACTAAGCAATTTTAGGAGCAGCCGAGGCGGAAAAGAGTAAAGAGGCAATTAACTGAAGAAAGTCAACGGACCAGTTAATTTAGAAGGTTTCACAGCATACATGGCGCCCAAATCTGTGGGGCTCGAATGTTTTTTTTGAAAGGGCCAGTTCCTGCAGATATGAGAGGTTTCACAGCAATATATATATATATATATATATATATATATATATATATATATAAATGTACACTGGGTGCTTCAAAAAAATGTATACACACTTTAAACTATTGTAGTTTTCCCGCACTACAAGGCTAATGTTATATTTCTTCGCCAGGTGCCAGCATAATCGTCCCTCTATGTTATATTATCAGTTGGAATTTGTAATATCAACATGGCGGACGTACGTTTGAGTTTTGAAGAACGAAAGCAGGTTATTAAGTGGTACTGGAAGTTTGAGAATGTAAATGAAGTTCAAAGACAGTGGAGAAGGGTATGATACAGAACCACCTTCAAGATTAACAATTACACGCATACGAGACAAATTCGAAGTTCATGGAACAGTGTGTGATGTGCATAAAGGTCATTCAGGTCGGCCTCGAACAGCTACAAGTGATGAGTCATCAACGACAGTCTTGGAACTGTTTCAACGCTCTCTAACAAATCTTCAAGGCAAGGGGCACGTGAAAGTGATGTAAGTGTAGCAGCGTGCTACGCATTCTGAAGAGAGGCAAGTATCGTGTTTACATTCCAAGGCTGGTGCAACAGCTAAATGACGACGATCCAGATCGAAGGTTGCAATTTTGTGAATGGATTCAGAAGATGGTGATACGTGAACCGGGATTTACGGGTAGCATCATTTGGTCGGATGAAGCCCAATTCAAACTTAATGGAACTGTCAATAGGCACAATTGTGTTTACTGGTGTGAAGAAAATCCTCACATTACAATTGAAAAAGCTGTAAATTTACCTGGTGTAAATGTGTGGTGCGGTTTGTCTTCAAGGGGACTCATTGGACCTATTCGATTTGAAGGCACTGTAACTGGTATTAATTACCTAACAATGCTTGCTGATTCCATATTTCCTGCCATTCGTGCATTATACGGTAATGATGATTTTATTTTCAACAAGATGGTGCTCCGCCGCACTATCACAGGGACGTACGAGCTTACCTGGATCAAAATTTGTCGGGCCAGTGGATAGGACGCAGGGGGCCAATCGAGTTTCCAGCACGCTCTCCAGACCTTACACCACTGGATTTCTTCTTGTGGGGCACAGTAAAAGATGAGGTGTACAAACGTAAACCACGTAACCTAGACATTCTTTGGAATGAGATTCAAGCAGTGTGTAGAAATCTCATTGGACGTTTTGATACGATGTACAGAATCTGTGGTGACTCGTACTCAGAATTGTATTGATGCTGCAGGTCACCAATTTGAACAGTATTAACATTTGTTATTTATGTTTCATTTACATTGGACTTTCAGCTTTCTATTTTCCTGAAATTTAACTTTGTAGAACGGTAAATAATTTTTCTATGGAAGTTCAAAGTGCGTATACATTTTTTTGAAGCACCCAGTATATATATATATATATATATATATACGCATATTTATTGTTAGGGTAAAGAAGTCACGAAAAGTCATAGAACAGCCTAATTCTATGAAAAATTACCACCCAAAAAGAGGAAAACGGGAAAAATTAAAATTTCTCAAAATTCAATTTCGCTCGTTGTATAAATATAAGCGTATTCCATTACAATTAAACTTAGAAGCCCTTATTAATTATTCAATCCCGTGTACTGCATTTATTGCAGAGTGAGAAAAAATCATAAACTTAAAAAATTAAACTTTAAGTCGCGAGGATAAAAGAATTGCTCTTGATAGATACCGTGCGCATATTCATTGTATACTTAGTAAAGACAAGTTTCATTTTAAAACATAAATACAAAACCATTTATTTCATTCGCGTTAAAACAAAATCTCATTTATTAATTTTCCGTGTATAGACAATTTTGCAGACAAGAGGAGTTGCACGCACTTTTAAAATACTAAATTGACTTTTGGGGTATGAATATATCTAAAATAAAATATTCATTTCGTTAAAATAGCACTTTGTGAGTTTTAAATAAAACATTAATTCCAGAATCTTCTTTATTAATAGGAGAATACGTCATTTTAGTAAAAATATTTCTAAAAGCCAATTATTTTTACACAATGAAAAAATGCTTCGATTCAGGAACTCGAGCGGACATTAAAAAAGTTATATAATGTAAAAACGCGGTTTAATTGCTCTACTTATTACAATAAAAGGAAGGAGACCGCGAATCATTAACTCCGTGCATTAGAGAAGGAGAGACGACGCTTTGCTATAGACATAAATCAATAACAGCCGGCACAACTGACACTAATTAGCCCATTAAACTAGACATTCCCGTAAATATTACATCGCTCACGGTGACTAATACTACGAAATAGATCGGAAAGAATCTGAAATATGACGTATTGATTTAAATTTTGTATATAATCCGGAACTGAATAAAAACGGAAGTCATTCATTTCAAAACATCGAACTAGAACGTTGCGTAAAGATTAATTCTTCGAACGTGTAGGTTAGAGCAATTTGTAATTTATTTTGTCATGCAAAAAATTACGTAGAATTTTACATAAATATGCACATAACTATTTTGTAAAACGCTACGAGAATTGAACAAACTTCGACATAGATAATCCTGATGCAAGAGAATACGCAGAGTTTAATTCATTAAAGATAAAGATATTGCATGCTCTGGCCAATGTATACACTGTCTGGCCAGAGCATGCAACATCTTGAGAAACGTTTGAATAGACACATAATGATAAAAGCAATACGACCGCCTTAACTAAACATGAAACACAAAATAAACACAAATTTAATTACGAGAAAACAACAATACTCAAAATTGAATCAATCCAAAGAAAAAGAGAGTTATATGAGATGATTTTTATAACATTAAATCCCACGACGATTAATGACAAAATAGATATAAAAAAATTTGAGTAAAATCTATCATAATTTAATTAAATAAATATGTAAAAAAAAATAAAATAAAACTAAACGACATAAAATTGAGAAATATCGGATAAAAATATATGTATTTAAAATAGATGATCAGGTTTACTGGAGTGATAGCAATATATTAATAGATAATGGATAGTTTAGTATAACATATGGTATTAATGCAACACATGCGGTCATATAACACATTCAACAACAAGGTAGGTTAAGAATTTTGTAACGTACTTTTAAATGGCATACAAATGGGCTTAGTTATTTAGTTGTTAGATGTATAACGGATAGAATAGTTTTAGGTAAGTGACAAAATTATATAAGGGTAGGTTGGTATATTAGTAAATTAATTTATAGGGACGACTGAACCATTGAAAAAGACTTAAATAGTCGAAACGTACGTATGATCGAGTGAGGTTATGGAACAATAAAATGTAAAACCTTATATTAATGTTTTGACCTATAATAATCCAAGAAAAGCATCGTCAAACAAATATAAAGTGAGATTGTTTCGAAATTATATCAGTATAATAGCGTCGATTACTTCATAGGGTTGGAAACTAATTCACTCTGAACATGCTTAAGGAAGCTAAAACTGACCGGTTAGTGGATGTTTCCTCCTCTGTGAAGTAATAAAGCTATTGTTTTGTTAATGGCTATACAACTATTAGGCCGATTTGTATTCGTCAATAAGCTCTTATTATTTTCATAAGAGTTTGTTTACAGATACATCTTATTTTACACACACACACACACACACACGGACACGCTCACACACACACACACACACACACACACAGAAAGACACACAGACACACATACACACAAACACACACACTCACACACACACTCACACGCTCACACACACACACATATATAAATCTTATTTCATTTTTATTGTATACAAATTCAAATTGCGGAAAACGGACAACACCACGAGAAAGTTTGTTATTTATGGCAAATATATTTTGCTATAACATTCCGAAAACCCAAAGGCAGAACATACTTGTATGGTCATCTATAAAATTATGATTTTGGTGCAAATCAGTTTTCGTAGTTACACGCTTAATAATATTGGTGTTTGCTATCTAATTGGAAAAATTATTTACTCTTGCCATCGTACAAAGGTTTCTTCAAACTTATATCAGGAATAGGCTTTGATTACTTCAAAGGGTTGTTAGACACTACTCCATTTTGACAAGGCTAAAAAAGCGGAAACCGGAAGTAATAAAGTTATGGTTTTGTTAATACCTGTAAAACTATCGGTTCGATTTTGTATAGGTAAGAATGCTTTTATTGTCTATATAAACAGTTTATTTACAGATACATCTTATTTCATTTTTGTTGTACACTAATTAGAATGCGCACTGCAAATATCTCGTCTGTGCTATATAACATGTATAACATTGGAAAGTGAGTTCGCTTGCATATACATATATATATATATATATATATATATATATATATATATATTGCTATGATAAGAAGGTAATTTAAGGGTATATTAAGTCACAGCGGTTTTAAGATACATGTAAATATTATTAACGTTTACAAAATAGAACAATTCCATCATTAAATGCGGGTAAATCGACAATTTTACATAAAGTCAATAGCGAGCACACTGTATATAAATCATAACTAATTTAATTTATAAAAGGAAAGCTCATTCTGAAATATCATATTTAGCAAGAATAATACCGCGTACGTCGTATAATACGTTTTAAATTAAATATACAAGTCTAGAATTGAAAAGAAATAAGCAAAAGTAATGTTTTCAACGCAACGAGTTTTATCAAAATAAACATGTAATTGGTAAAGGTAAATAACCTGGCATCCTAGCTATATAATAACATGATTCAAAATATCAACACATAAATAAGTAAACGCATTCGAATACGTCATTGTAGAAATATTAATACGTGACCAAAGATATTGTATTTTCATAAAATCCAACATATTTGGAGTAATTAACAATAAATAACAGACGGTCCGTGATGTGATAAAATTTGAACTATAGCATACTCAAATAAGACGATGTGACAAAATGTAATAGAAATTTGGATTTTCTGAGAAATATGCTACATAAATTAGAACGCCTACGTGAGAAATAAAGCGTTTTATCAAGAGTCTGGACAGGAAATTTAGAGAAATACCCGAGTCCTGTAGTAATAGCGGAAGGTACAACGCCTTGATCAACGGACACGCGGGGAAAACCAATAGGAAAAATAGGTAGGTGGAGTATTTAAATAGTACGCGGACTTTGTAAACAAGCAGTATTTTTATAACCAAGGGACTAACGTAGATTACTACGCAAAGTAAATTTAGTAAAAATAAATAATTGAGTGAAATCAAAGTACAAGTCAAGTGCCAATAAATGCAATAGAAACGGCTGTTTCCTTTTAAAAACGGCTTTGAATAAATTTCCAAATAAACTTTCATATAAACTTTCAAATAAACTTCAAGGAAACTCTGAAAATTAAAACTAGAACTAACCACAAATCAGGGTAAAATCCGAAGGAAGAATTTAAGCAAATTTAAGTAACTATTCTGGTCAACAAGTTGAGGAAACTACGCTAAGAATTATCTGGGAGAAGCTGTAACAGAGGATAAAATTGGAAACAATCCAAGGGGGCTGACCATCCACATACAGAAGTAGTTCCAGGAAACAAGCAGAAAGAACACAGGTTAGAGATTTATAATCATTTATTAGCATAAGACTGTATTTTCAATTTTTTTGAACATTTTCTATTATTTATATCGAAGTATTTGTAAGGGTCGTCAAAAATCTTTTGAGAAATTATAAAAATTGATAGATCATTTGAACGTTCAAAAGGGCTTCAAAGTAAATCATAGTGGTATTTTTGCAGACTTTCAGGGAGTATAATTTTGGTGAAATCGGATAAATATTAATATTTTGTTCAGGGACTAATTTTTGAATATATAATCAAATCAATAAGTTATTAAAATACAAAGTGTAAATATTGTCGATTATTATACGAATTTTGGATTGCTTCATTTACATTATTTTAACAGATAGGAGCTAGAGAACAAGAGGGTTAAACAGTCTTTATTGTCGTGTCGTTGGGCACTCTGTGTTGATTAGTTTGAGCTAGCCAAGGCAGATATATAAAAAGAGGTATAGGATTTAGAGACGCAGAGTAGAAAGTCGAATACGAACATAGCAATAAAGTTTTATTACGCATCAACGTGAAACGAGAATAACGTAAAAAGATAAACAGCATAGCAATATATATATATATATATATATATATATATATATATATATATATATATAATATATATATTGTTGTGGATTCAAAAGGTTAAATGAGTGGGAAACAATAAAATTTCAAACAACCCTGTATATAGAAAAGAGAAAATTATTTACGCGCAAAATTAATTTAATTCATTTAGGGAAAACGGACGAGTATTAACGTATTTTTATATTTAATAATTGGAATGTTAGGATTATATAAAGAAGCTTTTGTGAGTATTTTATGTAGTATTACCGTAAATATAGTGGTTACAAGTATGAAACCGTAGTAGCGGACCTCTAATTATTGACGTGAAGTACGAGTAGTGCATATTAAATTAATAAAGGTCCGGCAACTACTAAGCAAAAATCAATCAATGGAAACATGATATATGGGGGTAACCAGAGCTGGTAATCTATTTTGTGTGCATGATATAGATGGTAGAGGCCTGTGGATTCGACAAGCAGTATAATCAATGGTAACAACGCCAAGGGGTTTATATGGTAACCATCTCCAACGGGAATAAAGACTAAAGAATTCTCCAGGTATTTATTTGAAATTTCTGTTGTTGTATAAACATTTGTAAAATTTTGTGCTGTGTGGTTGACGTTTTTGGTGGCATATTTATGGTTTCAGAAATTTATTGTAAAAGATACATGTACTGGACTATTTATTGATGTTTAAATATTGAAGAAGGGTGTATTTAAAACATCCAAAATTTTAGTCAGGATAAAATTTGAATTGTAAAGGGTAAACGGGTCTGTAATTTTTGGTTTTAATTTATGCCAGGTTTAAAAGGCATATACAAACTAAACTGGGTTATTATGAGCTCACTATACTCCAGTGTGAAGTCAGTTTAGGGTAACACGTGGGGGCCCATCTACTCAGATCTCATTGAAGTTGTTTAAAATTCATTAGAAAAATCAAAGACTTTAAAACATACCATAATTGAAGTTTTATTATTCTTGTATGTAACTGTTTTTAACACATGTAAATATAATTTATCTGTTAATAGGTGTAAATAAAAGGTTGTATGGTTGTGGTATTATTTGGTAGTTTTATTGAATGGTGTGCGAGTGTGAAAGAGATATGTCTGTACATTTATGTATTCGAGAAAAGGCACAGCTGAGCTAGCCAGGGAAGCTAGAGGAATTTGAAGGAGAAATAAAAGGGTAAGAAATTTATAAAATTTTTATTTTATTTTTCAAAAAATTTTATGACGGCCCAGTGAAGGCTCGATGTTAAAACTCTCCAAAGTTATAAGATGTCATTAATAAAAGAAACTTCAATTAGTAAGGTGCAAATTCATTCAAACTTATAGTTCAACTTCAAATTAGAAACGAGTTAAAGAATGTTTACATAAAATCATTTACCAGGAAGTATTTTTTAAAATCTCAAAATTACTAATTTAGCACAATTTTAACTGGATGCCTAGAGAAAACTGTTTTTGCAAAATGTTATGGCGCTTTTCCCTAACCCTGAATTTTTTAAAACTCAAACATTGAATATTTTAATGTCAGTTCAGACTTTTTCCATTAATGCATCAAAAACAATTTCACAAAAACTGTTCTTGTTTCTTCCTTCTAAAGTCAGCAATTCAACAAACAAGTTTAAGGTTTATTCCAATTTAAGTAGAAGAAATATTTCAAGATCGTCGAGCAACGTCTATAATAATTGTTATTCTCAATTAAAAGAATGGGAATACATTTAACAGTTTTTGTACCGCTTATCGTAAAGTGTATCATTAATTTTTAATCTTGTTTGACCATGCATTACAAGTAGTGAATATATTTAAAGACATCCTTGTAACCTTGTTAATTGTGGATGCTCCCATCCATCAAGTGGCTACCATTGTTGGTATATAATAGTCTCATCCGATTTACGATGGTGTACATTTGTGAGTAGTCTTGGCAGTGTATTATTTAATTATAGTACAGGTCGACTAGCCTGAAAATGTTAATTATTGCAGTAAGTACTCGATTTAATTTTTGTTTTTGATAAACGGTATTCAAATTTCAAATTTGTACACTATAGCTAGCATTCTTATTATTGAAAGTATATATATGTTATATATTTCTGGACGTTGTAATGTATAAATTAAGACCAAATAATCTAATAATTCTTATTTGTATGTTGTGCATTCATCCTGTGTAGTACAATTTGAATAAACACATTTAAGAATTAAACAATTTTCAAAAACTTACTATAAATAAAAACATTGACAATGTGAAAACGCAATCATTAAAACTAATTTTTGAAAACAGTATACTTAGTAAGTTAATTTGTGTATGTACATATGGATTATCTTCGACTTATGTGTTGTTATCTGATCTAAATATTGATAGTAAAAGTCTATGTAGTGGAATATGTAGTGGTATAAATCTATTACAGTTAGATTAAGACGTGCTGTTTATTTACTTAATTGAAAGAATATAGAAAAGCATAATTTTTATCAAGGTTTTCTATATCGTTTTTGTAATTTATTGTGTATCGTTTGCTTCTGAATGTGGTAGCTTTCTAAAAAGTCTCTTTTTATAGGTTTCTTCTGTCTCTAATATTATGATATTTTCATAGTCTGCCTTGTGGTGATGTTCATTTAAATGCATGGCAAAAACGCAAGTTTTTTTTATTTAATTTGTGATCCCTTCTGTGTTAAGTAATTCTATTTCTGAGCCACTGCTTGGACTGCCCTATGTAACTTTTGCCACAGCTGCATAGAATGCTGTGTACTATGTTGTTCTGTAGTGGTTTTGAGATTTTGTCCTTGGTCATGATGAAGATACTATGGATGCCATTTATGTATTTGGTAGATATATTTAATTGTGGAGTTAACAATATTTTGATTAGAGACGGTGTTAGATGTGGTATAAATGGGAGTGTTTTATACATGTTTGGTTGATCTCGTTTAGTTTGCGATGGTCCATGTTTTGTTTGGAAAATTATCTTATTGGTTAAAGGTTTAGGATATCCATTGTTGAGTAGAATGTGTTGAAGATCTTTAAGATTCGTTTCCAAGAAACGCGGATGAGAAATTTTAGTAATTCTGTGTTTTAGTGTTAATACCTTATTAATTTTATGTTTGAAAGAATGATTGGAGTTAAAGTTTAAATAATGGCATGCGTTTGTAGGTTTTTTTTATAGAAATCAAATATGAGTATGTTGTTCGTATCTCTAATGACCGTTGTATCTAAGAAATTTAGTCTTTTGTCGATTTCAATTTCTGTGGTAAACTGAAGTTTGGGGTGGAAATTATTATACGTTGTATATGTTTCTTCAACTTTATTTTTGGGGGCAGAACAAAGAATGTCATCAACGTATTTTACAATAAATTCTAGTTTGAACGGTAACTAAGATTTTGCAGTTGCAGATAGCATTTAAAAATATGAGGTTGGTAGAAGGAGACAGTTTCTGAGTATGAAAGTGTTGTTGAACACAAAACTCGACGGTTACGATAGGCATGCTCTGGGTAACGATTTATTTCAAAGCGCGTTGTAAACAAGTTCAGTATAAAATCAATAGTTTCTACGAATGGAAATGGACGTTAAAGCAGCCAGGGATCGATATAAAAACAAAGACAGTGTTTTAGCATATAAACAAGGGAGATGAAATTGTTAGGTGTTTGGTTAACTAGGATACAAAGATAGATCCAAGGCTATAAGTAGGAATGAGATGGAAAATATTTGTATAAGATATCGATTTAAAGGGGGATAAGAATGAAGGTAGGGAAGCTATAGTCAAGTTATTAAGGATGAACAAAGAAAGCGCATTAGATCGTTTCGAAGGGAATTGATTCATTAAATTTGATCCAATGCAGTCGATGTAGATCAAGAAACGTTATTTTTAAACGCTAGTCGTTGCGTTATATAAAAGTATGCAGTAAAGCATAGTTGCGAGTTTGCAATGCATGTTGAAGTGGTGTTTTTAAACCCAAACTACATACAAAAATGGAATTATTAATTAGGAAGAAAAGGCAAACATTCTTCAATATAAAGCTTTTTTTAAAGATTTATTAAATAATTAAAAAGAAGATTTAACCAAAAAAGGTACTTTGATAATTGCTGTTGGAAATCAGTCACTTGTTAATTCCTGACTTTATATAATAAAGTAATTTCAATACGTCATAAGTCTCGTAGTTCTATTATATTTTTGAAGCATTAGTCACCTGTCTAATGCTATAATTCACCGCATTTAATTTTATGGCAATAATAAAAGTCTACCATTCTTTGCTAGTAACTTAAAGCAATATCTGCTGACTCTCTTCCACGATTTCTATAATATAATCAGAGCTATTAAAACCTGTTATCTTATCTATTTGAAGCCTTTCCGGTAGTATTATGTTCCACGAATTTAACTTGTTTTAATTGACAGAAATTATAATTTATAGCTCTAAGAACACTTCTCGAAAAAATGACGTAGTTTTTTATTTAAATAACGTAAATATTCAAAAATTTTGAACTATTCTTTTTTCAATAAATGTAGAGTTTTACGTTTTGAATAAATAACACTTATTGTGGCATTCCTAAAGGTTGATTTTGCATTCTAGCAAATTACTGCTTTTTGCTTCGCATATCTTAAAAAAGATAGCTTTCCATAACGTTATTTTTGGTACTTTTAAATTGGATGCGACCATTTTTAATCTGAATAAACAATGAAACTTGTATGATAAATAAAACGTGTTTTTAAGAATATCTACATACGGATTTTGAATTAATACAATCAATGAATGTTTATTGTAAATTTGGGCTTTGCTGTTATAATTTATAAATGCAATAGACTTGTATTTTCCAGGGGACGATTTATATATTGATTTTGTAATGACACAATCAATGAATGGTACTTTTAAAATTAGGTTTTGATTTTATGATTTATAAATGCAATAAAATTTGTATTTTGCAGGAGAATATCTACCCATTGATTTCAAAGTTAGGATTTTTCTTAAATGATATATCACAACACTATGTGTACTTAACATTTTACATGGGAATACACTTAACTTGCTAAAAGAATCTTATGAGAATATTATACAAGGTAAAATTAAATGTTGGGAAATTTAATTTTTCTTCTCTTTGGGATGGTTCTCTTACAGAATTTGGTGCTCAATGACCTCTTCTGACTTTCAGTTTTATTTTAAATATATATATATATATATATATTGCTGTGATAAGGGGTTGTTTAAGGGTGTATTATATAGCAAAGGTCGTGCAGGAAACATAAATTACGATAGGAAGCAGAAAACTGCATTTATTTAGTAAAAAATTTAATAATTCTTATATTATGTAAATAGAAAGCATTTAACACCCTGTATATAGAGCATAATTAGTTTTAAGCAACGCAAATAAACACATCTTACAATAAGAGGACGCATATTTAGCATAGAAATAGGTAATTCATACATTAGGTAAATAACAAGTATTTAACACCCGGTGTATAGAACTTCATTAATTTTAAGTAATGCAAATAACAATATTTTTCAGTAGAAAGCACGCGTATTTAAAGGAATGATAATAAATGTAATTAAACACGCATTCAAAAGGGTTCTAATCAGTTATAATATAATACGGAAATAAGAGATAAAACTTAACAAAGCGTTGTGTAAGTGCGTAGAAACAATCAACATTTTTGATAAGAAAATGCAGTTCAAAGATGCGTAAATAAATAAACATACATGAAAATCGAAATTGAAATTACATCAGGTATTTTTGTATAATATGGAAAACGCAATATCTACACAAACAACGTATGGTCTGATAACGAGGTATCTATAAGCAAATAACCATTACACGGAACACCAAATATATTACATCAGAAAACCACTTCAAGGTGCAGGATACGCAAATACCTCATTGGTTAAGATCGCGACGGACTTGTTAGAAGCCTAACCCACATACAAGTGGGTTGAACCTATATAAATAGCAAGAATGATAACGGAGTTCAGTTTTAACTGAAGAAGGGCAAGTTGCGATACTTTGAATCTAAAGGTCACGCGTAATTTAATACTTAATAGTATAATCATGAAGATGTATAGTGCTACGAATATGAAAATTTCTATTGCCGTATAACGTGAGTACAATTTGGGGTAATTTATTTAAACTAATAATATAATAATAATAGGGCTCCGAATTGGTGGAGAATAACTTAGAATGTGATGTTAATAATTCAAATATATAATAATTCCGAGTGTATGGATAATATTAGTTGGTCAATAATGATTCAAATGTGTGTATAATTCTAAATCCTAATTGGATAATAATAATTCTGAATTGATGTTGGTTGATAATGAATGGTATAATAATTTAAATGCATGGAAGATTCTAATTGAGGCGTCGACGAGTTTGGTATAATTTTGAGTTGCGAGAAAATAAAGAAGCAAGAAATAATTTATGGAAACCAAGGGATTCAATTCAACTAAGCAGTAATAGGTCAGATCTAATTAGTTTTAAGAGATTTTTTTTATTAAAATTTGAATATTGAATTTACTTAATTTATAAAAGTGTAACAAAGTCAGCAACAAACTTTGCATACGTTAAAAGTACGTAATATTAGGAAGATATCTGGAACGTTCGAGGTTTCTTTGATAAAAAGGGTAGTTTTTGGTGATTTTAGATTGATTGCAAAGCATATGAATTTTGGGATAAATAAGACTTATAATATTGATTGATTGAAGGGTGTATTTTAATAATTTCAAAACTTGTACATAATATTTCTTTCATTATATGGAATTAATTGACTGCATTTTATAATTCCAACAAAGAGGTAGTCAGAAAGGGGTGCAGAAGAAAAAAAATTAATCATCGTAACGTTGTGCACTCTGTGTAGAATAATAAAAGCTAGCCGTGGCAAAATAATAATATTAGTGAGATTTAGCAATTGATTGGAAAACACGGAGAGGTGGAGTTATATAAGAATACGCCATTGACACCGAGTACGGCATTATCATATCAATTTTTAATTAGACGGCTCAACGTCGGAGCTCGATTGTTCCTGAAAAATACATAGCAATATATATTGCTGTGTATCCCTGTATTAGATTCGAGCCTCACGAATTGGGCGTCATGTATGCTGTGAAACCTCCTAAATTAACTGGTCCGTCGACTTTCTTCTGTTCATCGCCTCAGCTGCTCCCCTAGATAAACCTTCATCCTCATTCATAAAAAAAAACAAACACATTCCTACCACAAACATCAACGTTAACTCTATTTACACAATATTCACAATACATTAAAATTTCAAAATTAAAAATTCAGCATAAATTTCGGTATCAGAAAATTTCAAGATTTAAATTTGTTATCATTTTAATGTGCATCCAAAATTAAAGTCCTTGTAGGATGCCTACTAATTAATGTAACAATATATGCAGACCTGAGTCTGAGTACAAAGGAGCATCTACCACCCTTTACGTTAATTAACCAGGTTCGTCTAATTGAGCTCAAAGACATACCCAAATTTTCATCAAGAACATAAATACTAAATACTCCTTTCGACTTAAACAAGAAAATTTCACCTTAAAATTAAAAATTTGTTGTTAGTACAACTTCATTACTGTCCATTTTAAGTAAATAAATTATAAAGTTATTCAACACACACGAAAACATCAAAGTTCAAACAAAATAGTATAATTTACCTGAAGGTTACTGCACTCGTAGCTTCAATGTACCTCGTCCCTTTTGTTAATCACACCATTCCAACTGGGTTATATTTACGGCTTCTGATTCTCAACGCTTTTAAAATTTCTCCACCACCATTCATCTAAAGTTGTTTCAGGGCTTTTCCGGAACTCATCTGTGTATATCTGAACCTTGTTTTGTGGATCCAGTCATGTTTATGAACCATTTAATTATTAACACCCCCCGAAAAATAGCAAAGAAATTCATGCTTCTTTCACCAATATACGCCAAAACTGCCTACTTTTGTGTATTCATTTGTCGTTGCAACTTTGACTAATTGGTACTGTGATACTAAACTTTATTACCTTGTATCTTCTTTTCTAAGTGCACTAAAGTACATTCATTGTAGCACGTAAAGAACAAGCTGTTTTAAATCACAAAAATATTCGAGCAAACTGTTTAAATTATTTAATCAAAACCGGAAAACTAAAAAGCACTGTTGAACGCATTGAATCAAGTCAAAGATCTAAGAGAGCTTGTTCATATTAACCTCGGTATATATAGCGGTTAGCCTGTCTGTCGGTCTGTTCCCCAAAACGGACAATTCTAAAGAATTTCGCATGCTAGGTTCCCATTCCGCAGCCCGGCATGCGATTTTTACGAAATTGCACTCGCACCAGTTACATCTCAGAAATTTCGACACGGCTCGCAACTTCTGGAAATAACTAATTGAATTTTATACAGAAATGTTATTTTTACCTCTCAATTTTGCCTTTTATTTTCACCCAATCGCAACCCCGTGACGTTGCTCTACTCACGCCTTTTACTATATGTGTCTCGATCTTGCGCATATTATCTGTCTCTATCTACCCTGTTCTTATTGGTGCAAATTGATATTCTTTATTATCGATTATTTCAGTCCATGTGGACTTGTGAAATAACCCACCTTTAGCATTTCTCGTACCTATTAAGCTACGGTTTCTCCAAGATTCTCTGTAACCATTAATTATCTGCAAAATTTACGCAGAATGAGCTTTTTAAAAATACGTAGGTGTTCAAACATACTATTAATTCTCAGAGCTTTATTTCATGGTATTTTATTGGGTTTTTACAAGTTTTTATAGATATTATCTGTTACTAACGGTTCAATTAACTCCAATTAAAATAATACCCTTTAATTTTTAGTGAATCCTAATTAAATATTCAATTATTATCAGTACATTTTGTTTAATACCGGTTACTTAAAATAGGGTTAATTAATATAAATTTTGCACGTAATTTCTCTTTGTTTCTTTATTAGGAATAATTAAATTACACGTAAAGTTTTCTAATACTGCTTCCTTTTATATAAATAATATATAAATAATTTAAATCTCTTATTTTTAATAAAACGAATGAATTTTTATGCTTCTCGGTTTTTTTTAATAACGCGTACCTTTTCCCCAAAGCTTCTACACGGTGATTAAAATTATTTGATGTGATTATTTAATTTTCTACCCTGGTCTAAATATGAGTAATATATATACAAAGTAAAAAGAAATTATTGACAAGTGACTCAAATTCAGCCACGAGGGCATCCTGTCAAAACGTTTCGCTCTAATTGGGGCTCATCAGGACAGGAGTAGCAAAGTTTTAATATTTAATTCAGACACCTTATGGAAAGTACAGCATCACCTAGCTCACAATTTGTGTCTTCGTGTCGTTTCACCTGACATCGCAGGTTTTTAGCAACAGGCGGCACGGAGGAGATCCGGCTCAACTGCCTTTTTCCATAACCAAAAGTTTAAATTTAAAAGAAAAGCAGGTTTAATGAGTCTTAAATTAATACAAAGTAAAAAGAAATTATTGGCAAGTCTCTAAAATTCAGCCACTTTGCTACTCCTGTCATGATGATCCCCAATTAGGGCGAAACGTGTCGACAGGATGCTTTCGTGGCTGTGCTACGTAACCGATCGAATGTAATTTGAGTTCCAAGTTCTCAATTTATCATCTGCATGTATAGTAATATTTGCATGATATTTTAAATTGAATGCTATTTTTGAGTTTACATTAATTCGTTTTTTTATTAATAATTTTAATTATAGTAAATGCGATGATGTTATAAATTATTACTCAATTTCTTTCAAAATAAAACACGCTTCAATAAAAGTTTTGCACCTACATGCCTGTAAGTAGTTTTCATTACGAAAGATTGGAAAGATGCATAAAATCTTCCAAAATTTCGCTCATATGAAGCGCATTTTCTATATCAAAAGTATTTCATAAAAGTTGACTCTTTTGTATTTACGGAATTATAGATGGTATTCAACGCCTGTGGACCGAAATGGTGGCCTTATCTCATCAATATATATAAATATATATATATATATATATATATATATATACAGGGTGAGTTTTTAGTGTGGCAACAGTCGATAACTCTGTTATTATAAAAGCTACGTAAACCAAATTTGGAGGCATATTAGGCATGTCTAAAGTGCACATTTTAAAAATATTTGGAAGCATACAGGGTGTTTCATAATTCCAGGACATATTAAACTTATATTTTTTTTAAATGAAACACCCTATATATTACTACATTTTTGGAAAGCCTATAAAAAGAGCTTTAATTTGATATTAAATTGTATCTGTCTATTCCTTTTAGTTTTTGAGATATTCAACTGGTGCTAAAAAAAATGACCCTGATTAGATACATTGCCACTGTATTAATACACAACTTATGTTAATTTTCAAGATGCAAAAAATTTTACTATATACCATAGTATATTTGTAATTATCACTTTTTTGAAATTTCTTCACATTATACAGGGTGTGTCAGGTTTCGCAAAATGCAATTTTTAAAACTTTTTTTAAATGGCATCCTACCAATTTTATTGCTACAATGGATAGTTCATTAAGTGTCCTTTCATTTTGTTAAGCATTCCTATACCTAAATCCATTACTTTCTGAGATATTTTGATTTCCTTCAAATTTTGAGAATGTTTTAAATTACATAACTAAAAATAACTTACTATTGGAGAATATTATAAAACACTTAATACATTTTGATTAACAATTAACTACACTTATCCAATAACAATTTTCACTAAAGATATAACAACCTACAATAATACGCTATCAACAGAATTCTGCCAGATCAACAATATGCATTTTATAGAAAATGTTCAAACAGGAAATCAGGCAGGCTTTGAAAAAAATAACAATTAAAATTTTAATTGTAGTGTGTTGTCATTTAACACATTATCAGTCCTGTTTTAAATGCAATCTTTGAAGGAATTTTCAAAATGAATTTTACAGTGGAAGAACAAATAGATATGATTTGGGTATTGGGAGAAAGTTTAAGAAATTTCCTACTTGCATCAAGAATATACCGAGAGAGATATCCTGTTTAATTACACACTACAATTAATAAACCTAAATGATATTTTAATTGTAATTGTTATTTTTTCAAAGCCTGCTTGATTTCCTGCTTGAACATTTTCTATAAAATGCATATTGTTGATCTGGCAGAATTCTGTTGATAGCGTATTATTGTAATTTGTTATATCTTTATCGAAAATTGTTATTGGATAACTGTAGTTGATTGTTAATCAAAATGTATTAATTGTTTTATAATATTCTCCAATAGTAAGTTATTTTTAGTTATGTAAATTAAAAACATTCTTAAAATTTAAAGAAAATCAAAAATATCTCAGAAAGTAACGGATTTAGGTATAGGGAATGCTTAACAAAAATGAAAGGACACTTAATTAACTATCCATTGCAGCAATAAAATTGCCAGGGTGCCATTTAAAAAAAAAATTAAAATTGCATTTTGCGAAACCTGACACACCCTGTATACTGTGAAGAAATTTCAAAAGGTGATAATTACAAATATACTATGGTATATAGTAAAATTTTCTGCATCTTGAAAATTAACATAGGTTGTGTATTAGTACAGTGGCAATGTATCTAATCAGGGTCATTTTTTTTAAAAACAGTTGAATATCTCAAAAACTAAAAGGAATAGACAAATACAATTTGATATCAAATTAAAGCTCTTTTTATGGACTTTCCAAAAATGTAATAATATATAGGGTGTTCCATTTAAAAAAATATAAGTTAAATATGCCCTAAAATTACGAAACACTCTGTATGTTTCCAAATATTTTTAAAATGTGCACTTTAGGCATGCCTAATATGCGTCCAAATTTGGTTTACGTAGCTTTTATAATAATGGAGTTATCGACCGTTGCCACACTAAAAACTCACCCTGTATATACATATATATATATATATATATATATATATATATATATATATATATATTGCTGTGTTTCCCTGTATTATTGTCGAGTCTCACGAATTGGGCGCCAAAGAATGCTGTGAAACCTCTTGAATTACCTGGTCTGTTGACTTTCTTCTGTTAATCGCCTCGGCTGCTCCCCTAGATAACTTTCATCCTCATACATAAAAAAAACAAACACATTCCTACCACAAACATCAACGTCAACTCTATTTACATCAATATTCACAATACATTAAAATTTCAAAATTAAAATTCAGCATAAATTTCAGTATCAAAAATTTTCAAGATTAAATTTTTTTTATCATTTTAACGTGCATCCAGAATTAAAGTCCTTGTAGGATGCCTACTAATTACTATAACAATATATGCAGAGTAAAAAGGGAGCATCTACCACCACTTTACGTTAATTAACCAGGTTCGTCTAATTGAGCTCAAAGACATACCTAAAATTTCATCATAATCCAGAACATCAATACTAAATACCCCTTTCTACTTAAACAAGCAAATTTCATCTTAACATTAAAATTTTATGGTTAGTACAATTTCACTAATGTCCATTTAAAGTAAATCAATTATAAAGTAATTCAACACACACAAAATGTCAAACAAAATAGTATAATTTACCTGAAGGTTACTGTCCTCGTAGCTTCAATGTACATCGTCCCTTTAGTTAATCACACCATTCCAACAGGATTATATTTACGGCTTCTAATTCTCAACGCTTTTAAAATTTTCTCCATCACCATTTATTTAAAGTTGTTTCTGGGCTTTTCCGGAACTCATCTGTGTATATCTGACCCTTGTTTCGTGGATCCAGACACGTATTTGAACCATTTAATTATTAACACCCCCGAAAAATAGCAAAGAAATTCATGCGTCTTTCACCAATATACGCCAAAACTGCCTACTTTTGTGTATACATTTGTCGTTGTAAATTTTGCTAATTGGTACAGTGATACTAAATTTTATTACCTTGTATCTAAGTGCACTGAAGTACATTCATGTTAGCACGTACATAACAAACTATTTTGAATCACTAAAATATACGAGCAAACTTTAAATTATTTTATCAAACTGAAATGCACTGTTTAACATCTTCAATCAAGTCGCGGATGTAAGAGCTTTTAACGCATCGAATAGTCAAAAGTCTAAGAGTCCCTGTTTATATTCACCTCCGTATATATAGCAAAAAGCCTGTCTGTCGGTCTGTTCCCCAAAACGGGTAATTCTAAAGAATTTCTCATTCTATGTTCCCAGTCCGTTGCTCGCGCGTCGGTTTTTACGAATTTTTCACTCGCCCCATTTAAATCTCAGAAACTCTCACAGCACGCAAACATGTCCGAGAAAAACTAATTAATTTTGTACAGAAATTGTTGTTTCTACCTCTGATATTTGCATCCTATTTTCAACCAATTGTGACCCGCGTGACGTTGCTTAAATCACGCCTTTTACTATATGTGTCTTTGCTTGACGCATTTTCTCTTTCCTTTTCTAACCTGTTCGTATTGGTGCAAATTGATATTCTTTATTATCGAATATATTTTAGTCCATGTGGAGTGTGAAATAACCCACCTTTAGCATTTCTCGTAACTATTATGCGACGGTTTCTACAAGATTCTCTGAAACCATTTGTTATCTACAAAATTTTCGCCGTACGTGCTATTTAAACTACGCAGGTGTTCAAAATAATATTAATTCTCAGAGCTTTATTTTCTGGTATTATAATCTTGGATTTTCACAGACTCTTATGCTTATTATTAATAATGGTTAAATTAACTCCAATTAAAATTGACTTCTATCCTTTCATTTTTAGCGAATACAAGTTAAATATTAATTATTATGTGTACACTTTGTTTTACTACTGGTTACTTAAAATAGGGTTAATTAATATAAATTTTGCACGTAATTTCCATTTGTTTCCCTCCTCGGAACAATTAAATTACACGCAGAGCTTTTTAATACTGTTTCTTTTGATATAAAGCGTCTTGTATATGATTTGAATCTCTTATTTTTACTGAAACTAATAAATTTTTATGCTCCACGGTTTCAATAACGCGCATTATCTAATAATATTCATTATACACGGTGATTAAAATTATTTGATGCGATTATTCAATTTTCTACCCTGGTCTAAATATGAGTAATATATATATATATATATATATATATATATATATGTGTTTTGGTTATTGAAGAAACCCCACGTTCCAATACAACTTAGAATCTCAAATCTAAATTTAATTCACTTTCCTTGACTATTTCAGTTGTAAGAGGTAAAATGACTCTCCTGGTCGAAATATATTACCCTTTACAGAGTACGAATTACAGATAATAATATAGAGAAAAATAAAAATTAGTGTAGTATAATCATATAAAAAAATACAAACGTTTGAACTTACACAGAATAAACTTATGTTAAACTTCCAGCGTCAGAGTATACTCTGACAACCGTATCTACTCGCTTAAAAATATACATTTTATCAAAGATACGTGTAAATTGCACTTTGTTATACAAATAAGTTCCTAAGTGAAGCCTTGAAATTTTGAACTGATTAAACGTTAACGTTCTCGCAATAAATCTATTAAATACTAAATCCTGATTTAAATATTTTCATCAAGTCATTTACACAAAAAACACAAATCTTAAAACTAGTCTAACCTTTGATCTCTGGTGCCTCAAGGTAATTTCTAGCTCGCTATTTCTCAATGCTTTAAACTTCACAGAAATTTTCTTCGGGATGTGATGGTTCCATGAACAAAATTACACGCCACTTTCTTAACACATAGCCAATAAACTAATTTGCAACAAATTTAATGTCAGTAGAATTAAATCTAATAGATTTTAATTAAAGTGGCATAAAATTAGATCAGGATTTAGACAGAATTTGAATAGAAATTGATCTATGATTTGATGTTGAACTAGTATTTGACGTCTTATAATACTATTACCTAAGCTAATTTAAAATATGCAGATCTACTTACGATTTTTCAGAATCGGGGAAATCAACTAAAACCTTTTATTAATACTTGTACTAAATTTTATTGAACACAGTGCTTTTTTAATTATTTCACTAGTTCCTAAAATAACAGGAATTGTCGTTTTAAATTTGCCCTAGTCGTATATAAAACCTTTCATGCACACCATAACAACTGTACCTTCAGAAAGTCCGCCATATTACTCAAGTATGGGTCTCGTTCCCAGTTAGTCACACACTTAGATCAATAACAAACCGTTTAGTTCATAACAAACATATCATTCGTCAAGCGCTCTCATCAATTTGATATACGTAAATTTCAATCATTTTAATAATTAATCACTCTAAATGCTTCCTTCACAAATAGAAAATTTGTTTTGATATTTCTCTTATCATGCAAATGTTGGCTTTTATAGAATGAAAAATAGGCAATTATGTGACTTTTTTGTAGTACTTTATATTGAGAATTAATGCAAGTTTTCAGCGAAATATATAACTCCTTATTAAAATTTTTACCTTGATACTGATTGCGCGAAATAGCCATTCATTTAACTAATATAAATGTAAGCCTCATACACTGGTGTTTCTACGAAAGTTTACGCTTTTATAATTTAATATTGCTATTGCCAACTAGATTTTTGCCATCACTGACTAATTTGGCGTCTTTTCTTAACACGCCCCCTCTTCCCCTCAATTATAATGTGAGATTTTAAAAGCAAAAAGAATTTTATCATTTTAAATTTTCGTTTTTACGATCAAATATAATGCGTCAAATATTTGTCTACGATACCCTACGCTAGCATATTCTCTATTTTACCAACAACTTGTTCCTTAGTTGTATCCGAACAATTTTCTTCTCAGTTTCACAAAGATAATTTGTTCCTCAACTTCACCACATCATTTAAAGCTGAACTTCTCCAAGGCAATTTGTTGCTTTGTTTCATCTGGGCAATTAGTTGGATCCAACTTTATTTATCTCACTCTCATTTACAATATAATCAACATTAATGCAATTAATTTCTTTATTGATATTCAATCCATCATCCCTCCCCTTTAACACCTCATTACATATATATATATATATATATATATATATATATATATATATATAAAAATAGATATATAATAAATTCAGATTTATACGGAATTAAATTTTCTCCGGGGTGTCAAAGCCTTTCAAATTCTAATACTAAAAATTGCCTCGTGGAGATCCTAGTCCCGAGGCGTCTTTCGTCTCATAGGGAGTGTCCAACTGTTCATTGTTTGGTTGTCAGTTACCGTTTATCGACGAAGCACCGGTATTGTTTATATCGGTAGAGAAAAAGGAAACAAAGGAAAAGGGATCACTTTGTCGACATTCGTAACTCTACATACCATGTTCACATTTGAGGAAGGGCGGTAATAAACTGCCTGTCGTTTTGACGCTTGGTTTTAATGAGCCATTGTCCTTTCCAAGATATGTTTATGTTCTCATGCTAAAGTGTTAGACACAGCCGCATTTTCAAGCATAAGAAATTCATTATTTCTGGTTTCTCACACCACAAATCCTAATTCAATGCCCGGGCTTACGTGAGTACCAAATCTTTGTGTGGTTTACACGTGGTGCTTATATTAAACATAATAATAATGGGGAAGTGATTGAAATTTTCCTAATTTTTCTCACGCTTTTGATTGAATTCTTTCCGATCTTTTACTAGGAACTTCGTCATGTCCATCATATTTGGACTTTTACTTATGCCTCACTTTCTTTTTGTTTGACTATTTAGATCTTTAATCCTTTTTATTTCTGTATCCTTGATTAGAAATCAATCATCAGATCTTATCAGCACCCTTTCTGATACAAGCAATTCCTTTGTGCTTATCCTACTTACATTGAATCAAAAGTTTGTCTAAAAGAATTTACTCTACAAAAATTTTTAAGTTTATCTAACTAAATTATGCCCCTAATTGCCGACCTCATACCAAAATTAAATCAAATCTGAATGTTGATTCGATCCACTTTGGTGCTAATGACGTTGAATTTTCAAGCCCCCGAGTAGGGTCGCCAATTGAGAAGAGTTCTTCAAGGCGCTGTGGCTATTACTAAAATAATCACTATTTGTAATTATCGTATACATATTGGTGGTTGAGTCATCAATTGTGTGCCGATGATGCAGCATTATTTCATATTAAGGTAGGGTCTCAGTTTCTCCTTTCTATTTAGCATCACGCAGACAAACCACTCTTGCAGGCGCACGCTAGTAACATCGGTAAAAACTTTTTACTAGCAACGAACCGTAGCACATGAGTCATCTCTAGTAATTTTGAAAAAGCATTCGTACTTTATTGCTATATAAACAAATACTATTTTTTAGTAGAAGTTCACTATAAAATCTGTTACTTAGGTAATATTTACAACTTCAATAATACATGCGTTGTCTTGGGAAACCCTACCTAAAATACCATCTGGAAGACGTTCCCAGTTTTTGGTATTACACAAAAATGGTGGTTATGAGTATGGCTACGATACAGGAGATGGGCATTCAGCCAAACAAGAAGCCGATAAAGATAATAAAATTCTTGGACAATATCATTACAAAAATTCAATAGGGAATACTGTGGATGTAAAATATTCATCAGCTTTCCCACACACTCCAATTTGTAAGTACCATCTTTAAATTTAGCAAACATAATTGCAATTTTTACCAGTCAAATCTTCTGGAGATTATCAAATAAAAAACAGTGAAGACGTTGATGATGGTTCGTACCAACCTGGAAAATATGGCGATAACGAAGGTATGTACAAAGAAGATAGTTCTGGCGAATATGCTGAAGACAATTTAGGCGTTTCCAAAACTCAAGAAAACTCAAAACTCGAAGAACGATCCAAACTCATCAGTATTCCAAAACAATCAGTAGCAGCTCAAGGAACTTACTTGTTCAGTTTTGCCACAGATAATCAAAAACGAAACGAATATTCAGACATTGACGGACGTGTCCATGGTCGTTTTGCCTACAAAGACAACGCAGGTGAGCACGATTTGTCGTACATAGCCGGGTCGGAAACAGGATTTTTGACAACTGGGGGATCACTTGCGACACCAAATGGACTTGGATCAAATGCTGCTAAAGCTTCTAGCGCGCTTTCTAAAACTGACGCCAGTAAGGAAGCAGATCATCAACAAGCAATTGTGATTTTGGAAAAATCCCAAAGGCCTAATGACAGTTCATATTCGTACAGTTTTTCAACAGACGACCAATCCAAAACAGAAACGTCAAATTCTGAAAATCAAGTTCATGGGAGATTTTTGTACAAGGATAAAGAGGGCATTCATGACCTCAGTTATGTTGCTGGAGCGGGTGTCGGATTTCAACCAACTGGTGGATCTCTAGCAATATCCGGATTTGATAAATCAACGTCATTAGGTGAAACAAACCTGAATGGAATTTCCTACAAATCAGAACGTAAGTATATTATGTAATCCTACAAGCACGTATCATGTTTTTTTAGTGGACAAGCAAGGAAGTTTCCAGCAACTAAGTGGTATTATTAAAGACGGCACTTTGAATCAGGCAAAAAAGTATGGAGATTCTCTAAGATTTTTGAGCATTCCACATGGATTTAAACCTTTATCTAAAATTGCAAACTCTAATCAAGGTATAGACAAAAATAAAAACGTTTTTTCAGGCGAAAGAATAACGTCTGAAGAATCCGCCAAATCCAATGATGCATCTTACTCATTTACTTTAACTGCAGGTGAGGTAAACAGAGAAGAAGCTTCTGATACAAAAGGCAGTGCGGGTAGTGGCTCTTTGTACAGAAATGAAGATGGTAGATATGTTGCTGGAACTGAGATAGGATTTCATCCAACCTATGGAGCGTTATCAGCACTTGATAAACCCACAGATGAAAAAAACTTCGTAGAAGCCCAAAGAATAAAACGTAAGTACAAAATGAATTATCTAAATAAATACTGTGAGTTTTGCAGCTGCCCAAATTAATACTCGCCATTCAGATAGCAGCGATGAGGATGACGGATCCTACCATCCTGAAAAGTACGGTGAAGCCTTAGGGCAGTACACTGAGGACACTTCTGGCCAATATGTTGCGACAAATGATACAGAAGATGAATCTTCAAAAATAAAAGCGAGTGGCAGTTCTTACTCAGCTATTGTGTCGGACCACAACTATGGAGAAAAAACTGAAAATGAAAAGTCTATACACACAAACAAACAATATGAGCATCAAGCAGGGTCTTCATTTTTCAGTGGACCTTTTGCCATACCAAGCGATCGAAGGTTAGGTAACTTCCAACCGCTAATAAATGACATCACAACTTCTCACAATTTAGTGAGCACCCATAGCAGCGCGCTAGATGCGACTCCTGCTTTCTTGCAAGCTAATTCAAAAAACAACTCGTACTCGTTCAGTTTCTCATCAGACAAATACGACAAGCATGAGTTTTCAGATGCCTATGGAAATGTTCGAGGCCGATTTTCCTACACAGACGCAGCAGGAAAGCACGATCTCGAGTACGTAGCTGGATCCAGTACTGGATTCTTACCAACTGGAGGATCACTTGCAACGCCAAATGGGCTCGAGTCAGTTGAAAAAGCTTATGCGAATTCTAAAACAAAATTTATACCACCATTAGGAAGAATCGTGACGCCTCCCGAAACAAATTACCCTAATATATTTATTAACCCACCTGGAGGATTTACCATGTTTCCTCCTCCGGGATCACCAAATATAGGTGTTATACCTTACTCTCCTCCATCCCTTATTAATCCAGAAAACGAAATAGCATTACGATCTAGTAATGACAAACCGAAATCTTCAACTGACGGTTCCTATAAATTTTCAATTGACACCGACGAATATAAGCGTCAGGAATCATCTGACGCCCATGGAAATATAAAAGGCAATTATTGGTATAAAAATTCAGTAGGAAATCATGATTTAAGTTTTCTTGCTGGATCTGAAACAGGATTTAAGCCTGTAAGTGGTAGCTTAGTACTAGCTCCTGGACTGAGAGAAGATCAGTTGTTAGCTAGTGCAAAGTTTTCAAATGATATGGCGTTGCCAAAGAACGTAAAAGATTCTTCGGCAAATATCAAAGATGTTGGGTATGATTCTGGAAAATTTAAGGTGCTTGCAAACGTGCCTCCTGGTTTTGGATACGTTTATGATACCGGATGTTAATTTCAGAAATTGGAAATTATTTTATACGTAGTCAGTATATAATTTTTATTTCACTACTAACTCCAGACTGTCATTAGCGACCTCGGAAGGAGTTGTTAAATTTGCTTTCGCTCTTATTTGTTCAAACGAGGTTAACAATGGGCTTAAAATCCTATCACTTTCAAATTACATCATTAATTGTTACTATCTTAGTTATGGATTGAGGGTTGCAATAAATTAGTTTTTGGAATGTTAAGGGTTTAGGTTATAGTCAAACCTAAATTGAACGGAATTATACCACATGAAATCTCCCTGATTTCAAAATGCAAAAAAAACAATATATAGAAACCGTAAGTTTGTGGTTTCATGTAAAGTAATTTAAAAAGGTGTGTACAAAAGATTTATGCACTTCCATATGGGCTCCCTTTGTAACCCTTAAAATGTCTGCACCATACTCTACTTCAACCCATGTACGCAAAAACATATCAATGGTGATGGAAGCTATTATAGCCACAATTCTTCTACGGATATGAGAGAGATCACGTACAAGCGAGATGTACACAATGTCTTTCGCAATACCTACCCCACAGAAAGAAATCCAAAGTGGTTATATTCGGAGATCCTGGTGGCCATTTTGTTGACACATCCTGTCCTATTCACCGCGGTGCAAATGTTCGGTCTGGGACGTGACGAACTTCTAAACTCCAATGCGGCGCAGCATCATTCTGCTGCAAGATAACATTTGGCTAAAGCGGAAGAAGCTAAGAAACAAGAAATTGCTCAAGATGTTTAGATGAACGACACCTGTTACTGTTTGCTCCATAAAGAAAAATAGTCCAATTGTACGGTCTTATTCAGCACACACCACACATTCACCTTTTTGCTTGTTTCGGATATTTTCTAGAAAACTTAAGATTTTTCGAACCCCCAGATACGAACATTGTGCTTATTAATCTTCCACTTGTGTGGAAGGTTGTTTCGTCAGAGAAAACAACACTTTTAAATAGTTGGGGTTTTGATCGATTCGGTCCAGCATCTCCGTAGTAAAACTGTGGCGAAGATGCAAGTCCTTTGACTTTGACTTTGTAAGCGTGCAAGCGAAGTCGTTTATGCAGAACCCTATGAACTTGAGTGAAGGATTGACATTGATGGGCTCCTTTGGAAAACCTTTCTGATCTCTCCGCACTTTCATCTGATGCGCGTTTTCGACCAGAACCGGATTGTCTGTTTACACTTCCTGTGTCTAAAACATTTCAAACCAAACCTTAATCGTCTTAATGTCTGGTGGTCCCAATGAAATTCACGTCGGAAATTTCGTTGAACAACAATGGGTGACTTCTTTTCGCATACCACACCACACTTTAGGCTCTCTCTTGCGGTATTATTATTTTTTGGTAACTATTCAGCTCCTAAAACAAAAGAAAAAAAATCGTTTAGAAAAAATCTACAAAATACTTTTTGAGTTGCTTTACATAATGCTACATCCATGCATAACAGTTTTCTAAAATTACGTTTTGAAAACAAGGAAGTTTCATGTAAACACCCTGTACAACACCTGTCTATATCCCAAAAACGTAGTTCTTGAAGAAGAACGTAAAGTTTATTAAACAAAATTTGTAAAATTACAAAACTACTTTGCTAGTAGGGAAAAAAATAAATACAGCTCTCGCACTTTTACATCTCTTGGTCCTTCGCGCCTCAGTATATAATCTAGGTGTTTGGTCAATATTACATACCTCTCAATCTTAGTGTATAGCATACTATTATTGTACATTATCACATAAGTCGTTATAAGACATCATTGTATTAGTAACTGCTTTATTAAAAATAAAACTAATCTAGTTAATAAACATAATTACATGGTGTTCTAAACATTATGTTAATATACTACCTTCTGTACATAGTTTTAAAGAATAAAAATTTTAATGTAGTTTATATTCGTTGTTGAATTGGACTAGAGGGCGTTTTTGAATACTTATACGCTTATAGTAATTACTTAAGTGTTTTAAACTAGCATAGCCTATTACGTTCATTTTCTTATTTTTAAATAATTACGCAGTCAAGTTTTTGGTATTGCTCGGATTACCGTTATATAACTTTTGGCGCCCAGCGTGAGCCCAGATTTCTGTACTCATCCTTTCGTCCCAATTTTAATTTTGAATTCTTTTCCTATGTATAAAAATTTTTCATATTTATTCGTTTCATTGCAGACGACCAGACTTGTGTATTCGCTGGTAATCCCAGTTTTATCAATAGGAAAAATCGAAAAATCTGGCGGCCTATTTCTTTTTTATTTTTGCCTACTTTATTTCGGCAAAACTAGTGGTTTTCTTTTTTCCCTTTTTTTTATTATTTCAACAACAAAAATTCTCGAGATTTAGTCTGTGGTTTGGCGATTTTGGTACATTATAGTATAATCTACTACCTCTAGCATTATTCCTCTACTAGTTTCTCTTTCCTTTTTGGTATATCACGAGTATATTATAATTTACTCTGTTCTATGTTAATAACTCGGTTTAAAATGGCAGATTATAAAATGGATATTTATCGGCTTCGAAAAGATAAATTATCGTTTGACCTACTGATTCGTGGATTTTCTGTACCTCCCACGGAAACTGTAGTGTAAGAGAGCATGCTTACAGTTGTTGTTAAGAATAGAATCATATAGGGAGATTTCCTTTACTACTTCTAATCTTACACCCAATGACAAACTCACTCTTGTTTCCGGAAAAGTGGTGAAATTACAATCTGATTTACGCAAATGCGATCCTCCTGTAGCTAATATTTGTTCTGCAAGATTCATTCATTTGTGGAAACGAATAACCTTCCCGTATTGAATATTTTATCACGTGAACAAGTGAAAGTACGCACTGGTCTTTGAACACAAAACCTTCTTTTCTTAGACACTTTGGATCCTTGCTCTCCAACTCCCGGTTAATACTGATGCTGACGATAAAGTATCTGAAGTTGCCATTGAACCGAATACTACACTACGCACTCTTACTCGTACTTCAAATTTAAAAACAGTATCTGTGTCGAAATATGTTACGTTCAATTGTACCCTGCTAAATATTTTCATTCATTTTAATATTCTTCTTAAATATCCCTACGCTTTCGCCTCGATTTTTTGTGTAACTATCGGTTACATAAAACGCCCCTGATAACGCTTTATAATTTAATAAATCGATTTGTACCTGCAAAACTCATCCTAATACAATTGAAACGAGTATTTGTTCAACACTCTGTAGACTGTTAGTAGTGTATTTAGTTTAAGTCGATGAACCTCAATCAGTCTTTATTGTTTGCCAAATGCTACAAATGTACTCGGTTATCTACAATCCTTGTTTTCTGAAAGAATATCTTCGCTTATTTATGAGTTTAAATAGCATAAATTTTCTACAAATGCGATTAACAAAGACAATTGTAGTCGAATTTGCCGGTTTTCGTTCTCCATTTATGCATTACTACGACTTTAGACGTGTTCTTTTGACATATTTTACTCTAATATTTGAATCAATTATCATATCGTTTCCTAAACTGACTAGCACTTTGGTCCTGCCTTTCGTCGTTCTAGCACGTGCTTTCTGCGTGGTTAATCCTATTACTCCAGAACCGATGCACGTCTTTCATGAAAAGTTGATATTATGGGTGTTTCACTCTTCTACGTAGGCTCAATTGCTTTTCTGCGAAAGCCAAATTATTTCTTATACAGAGACCCAAATGTCTTTTGCGTAGCGCGCTGTTGTAGTTATGGTCGTAGCCTTATTGATCCTGACTACCGTGGCGAGGTATTTCTGATTCACCTTCACGGATATAGCTGCAAGATAAGTATCTCGGCACGTGGAGATATGTTACCTTGTTTTCGTTCTCTTTATATAAAGCAATTATTGCTTATCGGTGTTTGACGTTAATGCGTAATCCATGCAACACCAATAAATCTCGAAATTGTAGGACTATTTTTTATAGCTGTAAATTGCTATAAAATTGCTCTAAATGTACTATGTGTAATTAAAAATGTTTGTATATAAAAAAAATCTAAGCAGTACTTTTTACTACCGATTAGCTTTTTTTATATGTGAAGCTACGAAATGCGCACAGCGTAGATCAATTATTAAAATTTGTCCATAAAGTATACTTGCTTTTTTTTAAATAGAAATTTGTTATTTTATTAATAAAAATTTGTGGCGATGTATTTTTTCTTGTGTTTGTAAACCACCCCACTCTCCGCTTCTGTAGTTTCCCGGTATTTCTACGTTTCTTTTATCTTTTTATACGTGATCGTGATTCATAGGGGTCCTTACTTAACTGTCTTTCTGTTTCTGTCTCGCCCATACGTTTTAACCTTATAAATAGAATTTAAATTTTACTGGTGACCCTAATACACTCACGGCACATAATTTTCTAGAAAGAGTTGAAGAGCTCCAAAGAGTCCAAAGTGTTTCCAAATTTGAGTTGCTTGAGTGCGCGGTAGACTTGTTCCAATTTAAATCCTTGTTCTGGTATCGCGGTAGTCGCTACTAGGCGGCTCCGTGGCATAGTGGTATGTGTGTGACTACTACGCCCAAGGTCCCGGGTTCGAATCCCGACACGGTCCGCTTGAAAAATGTAGGGCGAGCATTTTTCACAAAAATACAATCTCGTTCGGATGAGAGGTAGAATGGAGATCCCGTGTGTGAGTGTTGTCACGCACGTTAAAGATCCCTACCTTGCTTGGAACAACAAGGGTTCGGCAAAATTCCAAATTTTCCAGGTAAAAGAACCTCGCTTCCTAGCCAATGCAGAACCTTCGGGTGGTGCGTTGGAAAATCACATGTAAGGTAATCGCTACTAGAAGGCGCTGTGGCCTAGTTAGTTAGCGTGTGACTACTAAGCCCAAAGTCACGCGCTCAATTCCCAACACGGACCGTTTGAACAATGTTAGGTGAGCGCGTGAATGTTTGTACGTACGTTAAAGATCCCTACCTTGTTTGGAATAGCAAGGGTTCGGCAAAATTCAAAGTTTCCAGGTAAAAAACTCGCTTCCTCGTCAACGTAGCACTTTCGGGTACAGCATTGGAAAATTTTTAATGTAGGTACAGACTTGTGCGGCTGCTAAGTGGCTTAGTTGGTTTGCATGTGATTACTTAGCTCAAGGACCCGCGTTCGATTCCCGACACGAACCACTTGAAAAATGTTAGGCGGGCATTTTTCACAAAAATATGCCATTGTTCGGATGTGAGGTGAAATATAGGTCCCGCGTGTGAGTGTTGTTACGCACGTTAATAGCAAGGGTTCGGCAAAATTCGAAATTTCCAGATAAAAAACTTACTTTCTGGTCAACGCCGTACCTTCGGGTGGAGCATTGGAAAAAATTTAATGTAGGGACAGATTTGTGCGGCAGTTCAGTGGTTTAGTTGGTCCTCGTGTGACTACTAGTGTGGTTGATTGTGCTAATGCTATTGGTCCCCAAAAGCGTTGTATGCTTTTTCTGTCCACTCTATTTGCGTTCGATTTTTTTTCTTTGCATTGCGTAAGTATCCGTTTAACACATGTTCTATGGCTGCCGCGTATGGTATGCTTTTTCTATAGAAGTTTATCATTCCCAGAAACCTCCGAGGTTCGTGGACGGTTGATAGTTATGGGAAGTCGAAAAGGGCCTTCACTTTATCAGGTAACGGCTGAATTTTATAGCCCAAGAAGGGACTTCTTCCTGTGCCAAGTGGCATTTCTCTATGTTTATTGTGTTTGTTTAGCTTACTAAGGATGTTGCTTAGATGACGACTGTGCTCCTCTTGGTTTATGCGAACACGTGAGGAATACCTCTGAATATATTGTCGATGTGTCGTTGGAACGTCTGTACTGCATTCCCTAAACCAAACGTCATTATTGTAAATTCGTATATACCAAATGGGGCGATAATCGCCGTTTTTGGTATATCCTCCAGTGCGATATCTATATGGTGGTATGCTTTTTGAATATCCAAAGTGCTAAAGATAGTTGTCCCCTGTAGATCGTAAATCGTGTAACGACGGAACTCCGCATCTGTCTGGGACAGTATTGTGATTCAATTGCCGATAACCCCCACAAAGGCGGACCAAACCATCTTTCTTAGGTACTATGTGTAGTGCGCTTGCCCATGAGCTGCTTGAAGGTCTGCAGATGCCGTACACTATCATGCGCTAAAATTTTCTCTTAGCTTACATTAGCTTTTCCGGCGGTAGGCGCCTCATCTTTGCTATTACGGGTGGTCCTTTAGTTATGATATAGTGCTTGACCTCAGAGGCTGCCTAAGGTTTTTTGATTGCTTGACTTGCAAGTCCTGCTACTCTGCTACTAATGTATGATATTTGCTAGTTCTGGGTACGGTGGAGTACACTGTGCAAGCGCTTCCTTGTGTTGACGTTCTCGTACTGCGGTCAATTATTTTACGCTGACGTAAATTCACCAGTAAATTATAGGCGGTGAGAAAATCAGCCCCTAGTATAGGTTGATTTACGTCCGCAATGACGAATATCTATGCGAAAGCTCAGCAAAAACCAAAGTCCAATTTCAACTCCTTTGTCCCGCATGATTTGATTGGGGTGCTGTTTGCTGCGTACAATCTATATGAGTCGTCCAAGCTATCATTAGCTGTTCGTGGAATGATTGATATAACGGACCCTGTATCGATCAAAAATCTGTTTTTGTATCTCTATCGTTGATGAACAGTCTGCGTTGGGGTCGCGTAGTAATTTTTTCCGCCGTAGCCTTGATTATTTTTTGTTTCTTTTCATGCGAGTCAACTGCTCTTTTTCGTCTTTCGCACGGATTCTTGCATCGTTTGACTTTGTTTTAGTTTGCCATGTGGCTGTATCTTGTCTTTTATTTGAGCCACTTCACAAGATGTTGTTTGTCCCATTTTCGCATTTCGGTCTTGCGTTATCGGTAGGACATTTCCCTGTTCATCGTCGGTGATCGCTCGTTGATGAGTAGATGACGTACGTATGCAGTAGCTTCGATATTTCTTGTTTTTTGGCTTGCAATTCTGTGTCTTTTTGAACACAGTGATCTACAACGCTTAGCCTTGTCATCGAAGCGAGAGTGGTAATAGCACGTTGACGCGAGTGTATTGTTTAGTTTGCTTTCGTGTGCAGAGCAGTTAGTTGCCGTTTTCTCGACTTGTCCGATGTACCGCTGTAGTGCGTTTTGCAGCTGTGTCATTTGATTTGTTAGCGTTTGCCGCTTTCTGCTAACTGGATCGTCTGATACGGCGTGGGCGTATGTTTCGTCATTCTATCCGCTAACAATGCTTGTTCGTCTAGCGTGTCGGAATCGAATGCAATTAGAATGCGTCGAACGTATAGCGGTAGTGCGTTTTTCTATTGCATTGCGATGATTTCGACGGTAGCGCCTGTGCCGGCCAAATGTCGTATCGTTGCTAATAGCTGTAATGGTTTTTGGTCGCCGAACGGTATGCCGTCCAGTACCTTCCGTAGTTTTGCCTCTCTCGTGATCCCATATCTGCGCAGTATATCTACTTTCAAATCAGTATATGGCTGATTCCTTAGCTTTTCTAATAGTGTTGTGATTTTAGCTGATAATTGCTCTCACAAACTAGCATGTAAGTTTGCTACAAACAATCGATATCGTGTTTGTTCGGATCGTATATCGTGAGCTGCGAATGAAGCTTCTGTCCCTTGAAACCATGGATCCGGCTGTTATCGTTCGAGTGGGAGGCGTCTTAAAGCAAGTAGGCTTGGCGTAATTATTTGTTTAATAAGTAGAACAATCAAAATAATTATAAGTCATAAATACATAAAATAAAGTGAATTGATTAAAATTGAATGAATTGTAATTGTTGAAGTAGTTCGGAAGTCTTCGGAACTCTTCGGAAAATTTGGTACTTGCTTGTGAAATCAAAATAAACTTAAACACTTATAAAACGAATGTTTATATAGCTTGAAGACGGTGAAAGCGGCTTCGGTGGTCTTCGGAACTCTTCGGACGGGTTCGTGTTGTCACAATGAGTTATGATTTGAAATTAAAAACTACTAATTTGCAATATTTACAAGTATAGAGGGTTCAGAAGTCTTTGGTTGTCTTCGGAACTCTTCGGAAGGTTTCATTTCTTCCTTTTGGCACAATGTTAAGTAACAAAGAGTTATGATTTGAAATTAAAAACTACTACTTTACAATATTTACAAGTATAGAGGATTCTGAAGTCTTCGGTTGTTTTCGGAACCCTTCGGAAAAATTTGGACTTGATGTGTGAAGTCCAATAATAACTTGAATAGTGAAGATTAGAAAATATTGACAGGTTTGGGAGGCCCAGACGTCATCGGTACCCTTAGTCAGACGTCGTGGACGTGGTGCCTTAGGCATCGTAAAGTACGTCTCCGTTAAACTCTACGGGGGTGTTGTCCCGGAGGTAAACTTGGCAAATACAGTCGACGACATCACAATAATCCACTTCTCCGGATGTACTGGCTGTAAAGGTGGTCGGTGTGTATATTTTCGGCGTTGGTGGCAGAGGCGACAGAAGCTTGGGGTGCGTTTGAGTGGAATGGATTGCACGTCGAAGAGCGATCTGTGCTTGTTTTCGACTCGCCTGGTGTACGGAGCGAATCTTATCACCCATACGTAGTTATGTGGTTATTCACAGTAGAATTATAATGAAGGACCCCAGGTCTGGCGGCGGTCAGCGTAGCGTTCGGAGAGTACGCCGGCTATGGTGAGCGCTGCGTTTCGAAGTGTAGCAGGCTATGGAGAGCGCTGTTCAGGAGGGATTTGCAGGCTATGGGGAGTACTGCAAGAGGATTCCTAAGCTATGCTGAGCACTACAAATCTTCTGCAGAATTCGAAATTATATTTATACAGTTCTATTTCCTATTCTTCCTGTGTTGAAAAACGTTAATGTCTTTAACCAATGAAATGCGTTTTTGAGTTTTTAATTTCTAAAAGAATCTCCAAAGTTAGTTTAACCAATGAAAGTATAGATTTTTGGATAGCACAAAAACTTAGCTGGAATTTCTCGAGATTCTTTGGTTTGTTCTTTTTCCAGCTCGTACACTCCGATATAGTCAACTGCAAATCCTCAGTCTTCAGTGATCTGTGTGTGGTGATATAGTTAACACGGCATTGCCCTCCAAAACTCCGTTAATCCAATTTGGCACTTGACTATTTCGACGGAGGTTGATGCCTGCGCGTGCTGTTCGTTAGTTTCCATGTTTGTTGGTTTATTAATGTGTAGTGATTGCGTGTATTTCTTAGTCGGGTGATCGATGTGTTGTCAGAGTTTAAATGGTGTTTGCTAACCTTTGTTGTGGTCGTTGAGGTAGTGACCGTGCGGTGATTTCGGTTATGTGACCTACTTGGTCGTGATCACCAATGTGATGACGTGTTCTTTGCCGTCGGAGTTGGAATTATCCTTGCAGTGTGTTCTCTGTCTGAATCATAAATTTGTTGAACGTCGGATTGTGCGCTTTACTTAGTTGTCAATGTATTGACCGCGCGTCTTTGTTTCGTGTTCTTCGGTCGTCAAAGTTACCAATATAATGAAGTGACCGTCAAGGTGCCCGTTCTTCTACGTCGGGGTCACCAATGTAATAACTTGGTTGCGTGCTCTACTTCGTCGGGGTCACCGATGTAATATAGTGACTGTCAAGGTGCGTGTTCTTTTATTTCGGGGTCACCAATGTGTGTTTTTCGTCGGGGTCACCAATATAATGATCGTGTCCTAAGTCACCGGAGTGGCAGTGGAAATTGGTCGCTAACTAATACTTAATATGATACTACAGTGGTCTAGGCCATTCGGCTCCGTTGCGCGAGTCTAGGGCTACTGACTTACTCTGTGACAATAAAGAACTAAGATAGGTTAAGGACGGTTTAAAAACGCCGACAGTGAGCACGGCGAACCTAGTACCGGGGGTATGAGTGTCGGCAATGGGCACGACACCGGGCGATGCTGAATGCCGACTATGAGCACGGCAGTGGTAATGGCTGGCTTTGGGCGCAGCGAGAAAAAAGAGTAGATGTCGGCTATGGGCACGACCTCTATGGGTTTGGGGCACCGGCTATGGACACGGTGCGGTAAATACTAACTATTTAACACCGGCTATGGGCACAGTAATAAAAGAGTCTTTAACCTTTCAGAGCGAGACGACAAAGCAGACTGGTCTCTCTTGCAAATGCGCTGATTTATACCGCTGCTTGATCGACTCGATTTGTGTTTTTTTAACCAAAATAGCGGTAGAACATTGTCAACATTGTCAATACACATGTAGAAAAAAATAACAAGAATGTATTGTACCTTGTAAAAGAACAAACCCGAATGGTACAAACAACGATTGCCGCATTTAATCTCACAGTTACAACCCTCAATAAAAATGAACGCATTTTAATGACAATATTAAAAAAATTCATAAATATATTTAAAAAATTACAACAGACAAAGAAATATTAATTATCAGGACAATATTCTTGATCATTTAACTTTATTTTCTCTTAATAAACCTTTGTAATGAAGAATTAGATACACTTTTTACACAATTCTTTTTGGCCAACATAATCTTATCTATCCTTCAATAATTTTAATATCAAAATTTATTTCTACGTTAAAAAGTACTTTACCTCACTTAAATATTGGATTAAGTTATTCACTATCATCATCATCATCATCATCAGGTCTTCAGTTCTGGAACTGGTTAGACGCGTATCCTCACTGTTTCCTAGTCTGAACTAACTTACACATTTCCTTGAAATTTGCACAGTCTGCATCAATCACTATCTGTGTGCGAAAATCTGCTCTCGGTCTACTTCTACCGCTTGTTACGCTCCAATTTTGTTTTTAAAATTTCCCCTAGTTAATTTATTACTCGTTCGAATAAATTCCGTTTCAATTCTTAAATTCTTCAACAACCCCCTATATAATTCACTTGTTACTTCATAAGCCCGTTTTACCATAAATCTGTTAAATCCTTCAACTTAATTCATAATAAACACGCTCCCGAATAAACTCTTCAACTCAAACCCTTTTGTGCTTTTAAAACGAAAATTTATGCTACAAGTAAATAGTTATATCCTGTTTTTAGGTACCCGCTATCTTGGTATATCTTACGATCGCCGTTTAATGGTTTTCTGTATTGTTCCAAGGTATCGACTTGTTGAGATAAGATCGCACACGATCCGATATAAACCCGGGTTTTCCAGTTTTAACGTGATTCGCTAAGCTAGGAATTGGCAGTTCGAATTCGTGTTGTTTGAACCATTGTTGAGTTTGATTCCTCAGCGTGTGCGTCGAAGGATCTTGTACATTTTATTCGTCACTGTCTTTCAAAAAGCGATGCACGTTTTTCTGTTCAATAACTAGGAGGTGTTCTGCGTGTATTCGGCGAGTTTTCCCCGCGATACTCTTTTTAGAGTTTTTTTTTAGCAGGAGGCCAAATGGGTTTTTTCATCATGTGAAACTTCTCTCGTTATCTAAAACAACTGCTTTCGTTTTATAAAACAACTTTAGTTATACTGCTGCTGCAATTATGGTAGCAGAGTACATGTGTGCTGACTCAACCCCGACAGCTTGCGAGCTAAGTATCAGGATACATACAGGTATGCGACTTGTCTTTTGTGTGTGTCAATAATATTCCGTATTAACGTTTGGTGCAATCACGTGATAAAAAAACGTGACATTATAAGACTATTGTTGGTTACTGCGATTCGAGATTATCGCTTTACAGGTGCGAGGTACTACTTTTAAACATGCTTGTTTATTCGCTTTACTGATTAGCTTGTCTTACAAAATGGTATTATGTACAAGTTAAAACGTTCAACAAAAACTCCCACATATCCATTTTCAATACTGATTAGTTTTATTTGCTGTAAATACAAGATGCGCAATTCGTATCAAAATTTTTTAATTGTCCGTAAAATATAATTGTTTGCTTTGAAATAATATGCTTAATTTGTTGCTTTAGTTTGTGTGTACAGAATCCTTTATTTATTTTTATTTATTAATAGATAATCGTGGGTGATGTGTTTTAATTTTTTGTTTTCTTTTTCTTTGTTTTTTTAGTATTTAGGTAAACCCCCCTCTCTCCGCGTTTAATAGCTAGCCTGGTATTTTAGTCCAGTCACTGAAGGTAAAAATGGGGTCCGACCTCTCGATTCGTTGAACCTTCATGGATCCTAATGAAATTGTAGGTGTAAGCTCGTCTTGCCCCCTAATTCAAAAGTGACCTTATGACAATATGAACTTTTTATTTTTTAGGGGTTAAAACCACCCCTTTGTATGAAAAACGGTAAAATTGTAATAATAATGTAATAATAAGCAAATATTTGACTTTAATTATATTTAAACATAATAAATACAAACAGTTACACGCCCTAGAACATAAATTAAAAGAATGGTGTATGTTCAACCGTAAAAGTCAACCCCTTAGCATCATTTTGCTGTTTTAATGAAAAAAATTATAATACTCATAAATAACTTATTGCAATTACTTATTTGATATATCTTTACTATTTATTAGCTACTTGTATAAAGTAATACCCTTTCATCCTTTAAAATCATCCCCTAATAAAAGTTTATTCAAAACATTCATTAAAAAATATTTTTTTCATATTAAAAATGTTTTATATAAAGAACATTTTACATTATTAGAAATTGTATGTTACATCGTAAGCTGGGGATGTTACTTTATATCCCTTAAAATCATCTCCCGGCTGTGCTCCGAAATTTCTTTCCTACTCAACGCTAATATATATACATAGATATATATATATATATATATATATTTATATCTCTAATATATATGTATATATATATATATATATCTATGTATATATGTATATATGTGTGTATATATATTGCCGTGGAAGTCGTGGACTAAGCTTTTAACATCGATCCTTCACCTTCTTCATTCGAGCCCCACGAATTGGGCGTCATAAAATTGCCGTGGAAGTTGTGGACTAAGCTTTTAACATCGAGCCCCAGCATTGAGCCGTCATAAAATTGCCGTGGAACCATCGTTAACTTTGAAGCTTTACCAGGGTCAACATATAATTTTCGAAAATTCAAAAATTTCAAAAAAAATTTCCATACCCTTTTATTTCGCCTTCAAACTCCTTAAGCTTCCCTCGCTAGCTCAGCTGTACCTCTTCTCGAATACCTAAATTTACAACCATACCTCTTTTACACGCGCACACCATTCAATAAAATCACTAAATAATACAACAATCATACAACCTTTTATTTACAGCTATTAACAGATAAATTATATTCACATGTGTTGAAAACAGTTTGATACACTAATTATAAAACTCACAATATGGTATGTTTTTAAAGTCCTTGATTTTTCTAATTATTTTCAAACAAATTCAATGAGATATGAGTAGATGGGCCTCACATGTTACTTTAAATTGACTACACACTGGAGTATGGTGAGCTCATAATAACCCAGTTTAGTTTGTATATGCCTTTTACACCTTGCATAAATTAAAACAAAATTTATAGACCCGTTTACCCTTTACAATCCAATTTATATCCTAAGTAAAATTTTAGATGTTTTAAATACACCCCTTTTCAATATTTAACCTCAATAAATTGTCCAGTACATGTATCTTTTTTAATAAGTTTTTACAACCATAAATAAGCCCCAAAAAGTCAACCACACAGCACAAAATTTCACAAATGTTTATCAAACAACAGAAATTTCAAATATATTACCTGGAGAATTCTTCAGGCTTCATTTCCTTTGAAGATGATTGCCAGAACACCTCGGCTTTGTTTCCATTCACCGTGTTACTCAACGGATCCACAGACCATAACACCATCTGCCACCTCTGCGAGCTAAGCGCCTCGTCTCACAGTACCATTCCATATTTCATGCTTACTAACTTGATTATTTGTGATGCTTACCCCACATATATCATGCTTCCATTTATTGATTTTCGTGCTTTGTATTGTAGTAGCCGGACCTTTATGAATTTAAAATGCACTACTCGTACTTCGCGTCAATAATTAGATGTCCGCTACTACTGTGTTACACATGCAAGCACTATATTTACGGTATTATAATCACATAAAATACTCACAGAAAGCTTTACTGTTGTGGTGGTCGGCATTCAGTACTTTATCAAAGTAAATTAAAATAGCAGCAAAGAGAAGAGAAGAACGCGTTTAATAATTTAGGTCGAGTATTTATATTCTTTTAAAAACCACTCTAGTGGACGCACTTCCAGCGAAAAGCTTATTTTCAACTCTAATTCTACAAATTTTGAATGTAACCGTCGGTTGATTCTAAAAATTTTTCCCGCCGTGCTTGTTGTATCCCTTGAATTTGCCTACATCCGTCGCGTCTGCATTCGTTTCTAACACTGTTGACTTTCGACCAATAACAGAGTTTTCTGTCGTCACCAAACTCCTCCTAAACTATATTTATCTCTGTCTTATGCATGTCTGTTGTCTCCTTCAAAACCCCACTTGATTTACAGAAAATCGATATTGGTGACATCTTATCTCAACTCCACGTGTATGCCTACGTGATTTTCAATCCCACCGCTTTTATATCTATCCCTATCTGTTGTGTATAACCAATCGTCCATTTTCCTCGCTCCTTAAGATGTTTATTAGCCTTGTTATTTATACCAAACTGACGGTTGAAAATATTTTCTATGAAATCCTATCTTAACACACGCTCGCCTTCGTCGAATGTAACCTTTTAAAACGCAGGTGTTTCTGTTAATTAGCGAACGTTTGAACATAATAACTTCTTAGACTTTATATTTCTTTGTATCTATATAAAATGAATACTTTTGCCTTGGAATTATTGATTTTCTTACACAGCACGTTCCCTTATGCTTATGTGTTGAATTCACATAACTTACGTTTAATTATGCGTATCCTTGAACTTCTATTTGCTTTAAAACTGTTTTTTCTTTATGTAATTTTAACATTCCAATTATTAATTATAAAAATACGTTCATACTCGTCCGTTCTCCCCAAATAAATTAAATTAATTTTTCGCCTAAATACTTTGCTCTTTCCTATATACAGGGTTGTTGAAATTTTAGTTTTTCCCACTGATTTAACCCTTTGAATCCACAACAATATATATATATATATATATATATATATATATATATACCTATAGACTATATGTTATATAATTTTATAGGTAATATTCAATGTATGCGCTCTAAAAATTTCTTCGAAAAAATTGTCTCGATTTTTCAACCGTAACTCCCTCAATTTTGAAGATAAAAAAGTTTCTAAAAACCATTTTGTAGGTAATTTTATGATCTATAACATCCTTTTACTTATAAAACTGTAGGATCATTAATTTTTATTATTATAGAGCTTGAATGGATGAAAATGGTGACGCTTACATTTCATTTCACACTTTTAACGGTTATATCTCAGCCAATTTTCATCGTATAGTAATTTATAAAAAACAGAAATTTTTGTCAAAAAAATGTAAATTTTTTTACTCTTGTTATTTTTGCGTAAAATTCATAGTTTTTAAGTAATTTTAAAAAAATGTTCAATTATTAAATAAAATCCAAAATCGACATTTTATCAAAAATCAAGCCTTCTAAACCGGTACAACTTTCACATCACGTAAATGACACCCGAGCAAAATAAAATTTACAAGGAATACGATCAATTTTGATTTTGATGCACTTGGCATCACTCTCACAGCTCATTTTTTCATAAAAAATGTGAGTACTACGCTTTATTTTGATCATAACTTGGCGAGTTTTTATCCGATCGACATTTATCAAAGCGAATTTTGAAAGTATTTTTAAGCACTTTAAAAAGTATCTAATAACATTTTTTGATAAAACTGACCCATCAGCTGATATTTGACATTGAACATTTCATTTTCAGCATTTCGTGAAAAAAAGTTCGTTTCAACCGTCTATAACTTGAATAATATAGCAGTAATGAATTTTTTATAAGAGAGCTTTTTTCTTCACTTTTTTATTAGCTTTATTTTTTTTCCTACACTTTTTTTTATTAAACTTAAATTTTTCGAGTTTTTTTCAAAAAACCGCTCAAAAACAGGCTTTTTTTGGGTCAAAAATTAGTATTTTCACCCGCATATACAACTGAAAAACTATGAGGTATACAAAAAAATTTCATATGAACTTTTCTGCTTAAAATGAGTCCATCTATCGATTTCCGGGGTTATTTAGAATAAAGCAGTCCCCACCCCCTAGAAGGGATGAGTACCATCCCTAGAGAAATATTGACACTGGGTCACTTTTGCTTTTTATGCTATTCTTCACCAACTGCCAAAATTTCAAGACGATCGATGAAGGTTCAACGAATCGAGACCCCAAAACCTTCAATGACTAGACTATTTACTCTTCTTTCGGCTATGTCATTGCACGTAGCAACTTGAAGATAGTAAGAAAATTACCGTTCGGAAATAACTACATTATCTATATTATTATCCACTTTAAGTGTCGTTTACTTCATTAATTAGAATGATGAACATTATTAAATAAATCTACATATTCATATTTAATGAAATTAAATTAATTCTAAGTTGAAACTTGATAAATACCATTAATTTTGTACTAGAAACATTATTAGTAAATGGGAACCAAGATAAACAGATCTGAGTATCGAGTGGGCAAAATTGAGGTTATGTTAATATAATTACCGTGATTCTATTTGAAATTTATATATTGATACACTTGTGTCTAAAAGATTAGACGACCCCTTTATTATACATTTATGCAAAAGTTTTTAGAACAAAAGAGAATAATTTTAATTAAAAGATTAAGAATTAAATCAAAATTATCTATTTTATTTTGGGCAAGTGCGGCCAAAAAAAATAGAGAAACTAAATTAGAATTCATAAACCTATTCTATAAGAAAGAGTAAGACGACGAGATGATTCAGGAATAATTTATTTGAACAGCGCTTCCAAGAAACTTGATAATTAAATCTCTTTTTAATATTTACATCTAAATTTCTGATATTGATAATAATCTTTTCTCTTTACAACACAAGGTAACAAGAGTGCATCTCTTGTGTCCTTTAATTGTACTAACAATATTGTTTTCTCTCAGCCACGGCCATTGCTCATAGCTCTACCCAAGGAACGAAACTAAATACAATAATTCGCCCCTTCCTACTATATTCATCCCGCGCATACAGAACCACATCCACACTAACCCTACCATTCTTCAAATCCTTCCCATAAGATTACAACTCAACGCAGCCCTACAGATCCGTAACCTGAAACGCAACCTTCCAATCCAACTCCACGACACCATCCTAACTCCTAACGAATACAAAACACTGCCTATATCCAACATTAAAACCCGCATTCATTCATCGTTAAACCATTCCTGGCAACACCTCTGGTCTACATCCCCATCCGACAAATACACATACGACCTGTTCCCCGAACTACTAAAAATCCCACAACACGAATCCCACTCCAGCTCTCAAACGACACAATTCCTAACCTCTCACAGCCAATTTCGATCAAAACTTCACTCTTTCAACATCATAGTATCCCCATATTGTCCTTGCGATAACTCCACACCTAAAACTCCTTACCACCTCATCTACGCATGTACACTACTATCTACCTCTCGCTCAAACTTTAAATCCGCACTAAACCTAGATCCCTACGCCCCACTACCTAGCATAACACACCTCACCACGCACAATTCTGAGCTACTAAGCAAAATCCTCACCGATATTCTAAATACAAAACCCCCAATAAACACTTAAACAATCTAATACATAACCTACTCCACATCTCATACTCCACAAAACGCACAACACCATTGCTTACTCCCCTACATCAAACATCCAGGCACTAGGAAGAAAAGGGGACTTACTTCACCAAAACACCAGTTACAGCAACAGAACTTCACACACAATAAACAAAAATCATCTTTAAAGAAGAAATCTATTTTTAAAATTTTCACCATTATTATATTCCTACACTTAGACTGTACAAGCTAGGATGGGCCAATGGCCTAGGTATAGCTTAAAAATGAAGAATATTCAATTCAAAAAATTCTACCTAAGGATAAGACCCCTAGCTTAGTCGGAAGATTTCCTTTATTGCCACGGGGACTTGAAAAACCATTTATACGCACAACATAGAGAAAGATTAATTAGGTAGCAATGATGGTTAATGATCTTGTCAATGTATGTAAAGTATAACAAAAATATAATAAAGTTACAACCTACTTGCTTCATACTTCTGACATTCCACGCTCCGACTCGCAGAATGTTCACGACTCTTTTTTTATACTTACGAATCATATCCCCCAATGTAGTTCCCTCCCCGAGATCCGAATGGGGGCCTATTTTAACTCCGAAATCTTTTATCCCAGAGAATGCCATTATTTTATTATAATTTAGGTACGCTGTGTACTTGGGAGGTAATGTGGTGGTTTCCCGTTGCCTTCCACATCGCAGTAGTGTGTCTTAGAATGCCATACCGACCCTTATGGTCTCTATCACTTTAAGTCCCGAAAAAGCTGCTGCCCTCTTTCGGAGACCTGTCTTAGTCTGGTTCCTCACTAAAGACCCCGCTAATTTGGTTAAACCTAGTTCGGCTCTTTAGCTCACTGAAACACGCAGCCATTTTACCGGTTCTAGTATTTTAGAACTTCTTCAAGGTGCAGGTCCACTCAGAATGGACAATTTATTCTAGTTCTTTAATTTAACTCATATACTTCCATCATTTGACATATTAACCGACAATTGCTGTGACGTAATTCCATAAAATACTGCCTCTATTGATTTACCTACACTACAACTCACAGAAATTAATTTAGATGAACTACAACATTCCTCAAATCGATTCGGATCTATTGAGCACGATATAGATCAACTTTTAAACCATCCTTCTTTTACAATGAAATAGTTTTATTCATTATTTAGGATTAATATTAGCACTCATTATTGTTCTTTTTGGAAATTTGAAACGTATTATATTTTCTTGATCGCTAACCCCAAACGGTCACATTCTTTCCTAAATTGAGCTTAACTAATGCTCTCTTCTTAATACATACATCTGACTCTAGAAGTTGGGGTCAGCAAAACAAAGTCTTCCGACGTAACTAGGGTCTATTCCTTGGGTAGAGCTATGAGCAATGGGGGTAAGTCGAAATCTATGGAGGGTTACACTTAACAAAAAACAAACAGGCGCCACCAAGTCCAAATTGATTTATTTTAGGGGCATAGCTATTTTTAAGGGCGGACTTGGAGACCCAAAAAGAGATCGCCTTCGTTGATACACAAACTTGTCTTAACAGAATAAGACGCTGTTCCTGTAAGAAAGAATAATAATTAAGTCACATAAAAATGGGAACACTATTTGCGTCCCTCAAGTATACCTAAAAAGTATAGAGAATATTTTCTGCATAATGGGATCATAAAATTTTAGTTCTTATTGCTTTTTGTTTACCAAGTCTGATCAGACTAGATCAGAATAAAAAACTTTAAATGAAGAATATTAATTTACTAATAAGAATTTTCTTGGTTTCAGTAAATAAAGTATCATTGTAATTAAATAAAAATAAAAATTTGAAGTACTTGCAAAACTGGTAGTAAAGGTTATCAACTAATCCTTACTCAAATATTTTATAATTCTATGTAACTAAAAATGCTAGAGTTTCTTTATAACCCAATCAGATCTGTGTGAGTCATTTACAAATGAATATACGAAATTTTCTCTTTAGGTTAACAAACTTAAATTTAGTTTGAAGTCAAAATAATCACCAAGATATTCTCTAATGTTATCTATAGTGGTTGTACTAAAATGCTAAACATGTGTTAGCCATTGGGCAATTGTTGACATTAGTGAACAAACAAACAGGTGATGTAATAGCAGCTGTTAAATTACGTTGAAGCCACGTGTGATCACGTATTTACGAAGCTAAGTGAAAGCAAATTTAATACTGGGGAAAACCAGCTTATTTACAGGTAAACTGAATAACAATTTTTGTACGTCTAACAAACAAAATGAAATAATGTACTTTCAGAAGGAAAGTACTCAGGAAATCCTTAATTCTATTACGAACCCAAGAGCAGCAGTTGTCCCTTGATGTAATGGAAATTACCTCGCAGCGCGGGAACAGCAACTAATTATACTTGCTTTCCATGCTTTAACACAGGTGTAGGAGCAAAGCGGGTTCCTTACTTGGATCACGGCAGCATTACTTTGTAACGTAATCTTCCGTTGTCTAAATTTATTTACTAAAATAATTTTTCATTGCGTAGCCAACAAATTAAGCTTTCTAAATTGTAACTTCAAAGGGATCATGTTGTCTCAAATTTTACAGTTGCGATTTTCGACGTGGTGTGCGATATATACGTTATCCATGCAGTTTTCTAATTTCTCGTTGGGATTTCAAATGTGTCGTTGCGAGTTCAAATAGGTCGTTGCAAGTTCAAATGGGTCGTTGCGAGTTCAAATGGGTCGTTGCGCTAAATAAATTTTGTAAATTAGCTAATATGACAACGAATATACAAAATGTGGATTAGGTACTAACCGTTACTCAGGAAGTGTTTCACAAACATAGAGCGACTCGGAGGTCACTCGCCATTCTCTTAGAATGCATCTTGACGCTACTTTTAACTATCGACGAGTGCGCTCGCTGCTTTCTTGTATGGTGGGAGGTTCCGGATTTTAGTTCTCGAACCTCTCACGCGCGCGCCAGTGGCTGTGAAATTACACCGAACTCGGAAACAACTCGACTAATAATCTTTGATATTATAATACTATAAAAGTTTGATTGTTACTTGAATATTTATTTTAATTAATAAAGGTATTTTACTATTCATTGTACGTTTAATGAATGGATTCTCCTACTGCAAAAATAAAATTGTTACACTACCTCTTTCCTAAAAGAAAAAAATTTTTCTTAAAAAACTTCAAATATAACTAATACAAAAATTTTTTTACAACAATACTAGCCTTTCCTATCTTCCTAACCAACTATGCAATTTTATAAATTTACTCAAATGGGGGACCTTCATTTATAATTGAGAGTGTGTTGGTAACTACGTGTACCTGACGTCCATCGGGAGACAAAATCGGGGAGTCACAATCGGTAATAATCAAAATTGGGAGGGTCAAATTAGAGAGTCAAACACTCCACGGGACAAAAGAATTTAAATTTACAAAATTTCTTGACTTGAGATTCCTACTTCTAATAAGGCTAATATTTCTGACCTAAAATCAAACACTTACAATTTACTTCTAATTTCAAAAAACTTCACTTCCAGGAGCTCATTTAGCTCTATTTACAAAAAACAGGAATGCTTCCTCATCAGAACAGCATTACCATTCAAAATATCATCACTATAAGGTGAGAATCAAAAGAAATACCCTACTAATAGGTCTAAATTTAAGCATCATCACAAGGTGATAACCAAAACAAAAGTGACCTAATCAAAGGTTACTTATCAAATTCAAATACAAAGTATTATCACTTTATTACAAAGAGATAATCAAAACGAAGGTAACCCGACCATACGGTTACTTAACAAATTCAAATACAAAATATTATCACTTTATTACAAAGAGATAATCAAAACAAAGGTAACCTGACCATACGGTTACTTAACAAATTCAAATACAAAATATTATCACTTTATTACAAAGAGATAATCAAAACAAAGGTAACCTGACCATCAGGTTACTCATCAAATTTCAAACCCAAAATAACCCAGTTAGGGTTGTAGAATCCTACACCCTACTGATCATCCTATCACTAATTGCTAACGAACAACTGATCTCATTAGTGATGGACCAAACGGTGAAAATCACCAAGTCAACTTTGACCTTATCAAATCTAAGAACTTCTAACGGTCAAAAGGAACAAGGAAAGAACAATTCATTCTCTCCACCTTGACATGTAGAAATCAGGACCAATAGTTAAATAGCCCACCTACTTCTACATTGTAAGGATATCTGTCAAAGACATCCTCCAAACACATCTCCGAGCAACGCGCGAGCAAAACGACCAGCGTGCACCAAGGCACACCTCAACTTACAAAACTTACAAAATCTCAAACCACTTATTTCACTCCTCAAACAAAATACTCAATATTAGTGGACCGACACTAGATCAAGAATTGGAACAAAACAAAACAGACCACTACGTCATTACTTAATATCAAAGAGATGACCGGACCGGAATTAATCGTCAAAATCATCATTTTCATTTGGATCTGACACTCCAATTGGTTTCAAGTCCTTTATGTGCCATTTCCTGCTCTTGTTCCATCTTCGTTTTCTAACTCATATACTAAACTGGAATGTTTTTCCGAATTTTACTCATAACGAACTTAGGAGCTAACTTAGCGGAAAATTTATCACTAGCACTCGAGAGGACCTTATTAGTTCTCCAAACATACTCTCCGACTCGGAATGAAATGTCTCTTCTCCGAAGATTGTAGCGTTTACACGAACGTTGATAAGCTACATGCAAATTTTCACGGACACTTCCAAAATATCAAACAAAAGTTGACGATCCAAAACATAAGAAGGTCTACTACTGGAGACGACATCAACATCCTCACCAGGTATAAAATTATCCTTATAAGCTTTTCCACTTAAAGGTACCTGACGACCAAAAACTAAAAATTTGGTGAATAGTTGGTGGACTCATGTTTTGCTGAGTTGATCGCGTATTGGATCTTTGATATCTCAACATCCCACGTATCATGTTCTTCTACGTATGTACGGATTGCTGTACCAACTGTCTTATTGATTCTTTCCACAAAATTGCATTGGGGAGCATAAACAGCGTTATACCAAATTTTTGAATTTCGTACCTTGCACACAAAGCTTTAAAATACGTCCAACTAATTGTGGACCATTATCACAAATAACAAATTGTGGTACTCCGTAGACAAGAAATACCTTTTCTTCCAAAAACTTCTCGATCAAATGTGCGGTAGCACTACGTAAAGGTTGCAAAATCGAATACTTCGAGAACCAATCACCAACAACTAAGAGCCATTTATGTCCGCGTTTGGAACGAGGAAACGGACCCATCAAATCTAATGCAATGGTTTGGAATGGTAGTCCAACTTCTTTCTCCTTTCCCATCATTCCAAGGGGACCTCTATTGGGTGGTTTTTGAGCACCACAAATCAAACATTTCCTACAAAATTTACGTACGTCAAAGATCATCTTTGGCCAATAATACAATTCTTGGACTCGAGACAAAGTTTTAAGGAACCAAAATGTCCTGCTGAAGGGGGTCATGACATGATTTAATGACATCTACGCGCTGAGACTTTGGCACCAAATATTTCCACTCTACAACATTCGCCGAATGCGGTAATAAGGAAGGTATAAACTTATAAATAAACCCATCTTCTACTTTCCATTGTGGGTAGCTTTTCGGTGACAACAAAATTTTCTTTCTCAAAGACTCATACCACAAGTCTACTGCATCAAGTTTAATCTCTACTAAGTTAACTTCTGGATTTTCTAAAGGAACACCACGACTAAGACAATCTGGAACTATATTGAACTTTCCTTTTCTATGCACCAAATCAAATGAGTGTTGCCTTAATCGAACTGACCATCTGGCGAGTTTTCCAGTTGGATTCTGAAGATTACTCAACCAAAGTAACGAAAAATGATCGGTGACAACGGTGAATCGAACTCCTTCTACCCACGGACGAAATTTCTCAACTTGCAAAAATAACCGCTAAACACTCTCTTTCAGTGGTGGAATAATTGCGCTCAGTACGGCTCAGGGTTTTGCTTGCGTACGAAATTACACGCTCTTCTCCGTTTACATTCTGAATCAACACAGCTCCTAACCCAGTGTTGCTTGCGTCACACTCAACGATAAAGGGTGCCGAGTAGTCTGGCTGCGAAAGAAGAGGTGCAGAAACTAATGCTTGCTTGATTAGCACAAATGAATTTTCTGCTTCCGCACTCCAGTTTACAGTTTGACCTTTTTTCTTACTTTTAATGAGGTCATTAATAGGCGAAACTAAAGACGAAAAATTCTTTATAAAGCGCCTGTACCAGCTGCACATTCCTATAAACCTTTTAATTTCCGTTGTGGTTTTCGGACGGGGAAAGTTAACCATCGCCGACACCTTATCGGGATCTGTACGAAGTGAGTTCGAACCTACTATATAACCCAAAAATTTAAGTGTTTTTAAAAATTCACATTTACTTATATTTATGGTAAGGTTAGCTTCTTTTAAACGTTGCTTAACCTCTACTAATAACTTTAGATGATCTTCAAAAGATGACGAACATAATATTATGTCGTCCAAATAGCAAAATACATGGGGTTCAAAACGTGGACCAAAATTGCATCTACTAAACGCTGTTGCGTCTGCGCAGCATTCTTCAACCCAAATGGCATGCATGTAAATCTATATTGTCCTCGTGAGATAACACTGAAGGCAGTCTTATCCTTAGACGATTCACTAAGAGGATTTGCCAAAACGATTTTCTCAAATCCAGAGACGAAATGTAGTTCGCACCTCTCAACATATTGAGAATTCTATCTACGTTCGCAAGGGGTACGAATCATGAACAGTTAAGTCGTTCAGGGTTCTACCATCAAAACAGAAGCGATATTCTCCATCTGCCTTCTTAACCAACAAAACTGGAGAGGACCACGGACTAGTACACGGTTCTATAACTTTAAGTCTAAGCATGTCGTCCAATTCCTCATTCAATATCTTACCCATATATGGTGACATGACATATGGTTTCTTGTGGAAGGGTTTGGCATTGCCTGTGTCTATGTCCAATTCGATTAGGTGAGTTCGTCCTAATCTATCGTCGCTGCTAATCTCACTAAATGAATTTATTAACTCTTGTGCTTGCGCACTTTGAGCATCTGAGAGGTCATGTAAACCACATAAAGAATCTTCAGTGTTCAAAGGGATGGAAGACGGACCTATATACCCTATGTCGTTCCCAACATTGCTTTGGATAAACCAATTATTACTTCTAAAGTCAGCAACTACACCAAATAATTTTGCAAAGTCACTACCGAAAATAAATGTATGCGGTAGGGACGGAACCACTAATGCATTAAGGATGCGGCAATCATTACCTATACAAATTGGCAAATCTACTGAGCCTACAACAGACTTTATTGAACCATCAGCTGTAGTGATACCTGTTTTGCTGAACTAAAATTTTCAAGTCTAATTCTCTAACAATTGAAAGTGCTAAGGATCCTACTACTGAGGTAGTGCATCCCGAATCCAGAAGACCGGTAATGTCTCTATCTATTAATTTCACCATAATGTAGGGTCGATTATCACACTGCTTCTCAATGAACAGAGTATTATTCTTAGGCTTCGAAGAGTCCTGACAAAATTTTTAACAACTGTAAGCCATCTCGACCACTCGTCTTTACTAAAGTATTTTTCTTGTTTACAAATCATAACTGTAGCCTTATGACGCGGAACAGGATACCGACCACTATGTACCTGCCGCCTTACTGGTTTTTGAACAATGTGGACATGACGTTGCCTTAACGCCTTTTCGACCACATCCAAAACAAAAATTTTTTGTTGCTCTACAATCTCTAAACCAATGTCCACTACGGGAGCAATTCCAACAAACAAAATGATTCCTCTTATCGGGACTAAAGGAATTACAAACCGAGGACTCTAAAGAGCTCTTATCCGCTACTGTTACTTGAGGATTGACTAATTTATTCTGAAACACCCTACTCTTAACAGCATAAACTTTCTCATTCAACCCAGGATGTTTGTTCTCATATGGATGCTTAGAGGGTTGCAAATCTTATTAGGTTTATTAGAAGACGCCAAAACCGAGTTTAGTTTCATCAAAGAAGCTTCTTCTAACCTTTTACACAAATTTACTAGGGTCGACAAATCTTGAATGTCCGACAATGCAAGTGCCGAAATATATTCAGGAACCAAATTTCTTCTAATCATTTTAACTTTAGTAACTTCTGCTGGCTCGTTGGTCAGTCTACTAAAGAGGGTTTGCATATGCGCGACAAATAAAATAATCCTTTCGTCTTTACCTTGACGACGATTTCTGATCTTTTCCCAAATGTCATCATCCGAAGAACCAGGTAGAAAATCTTCCTTAAACGTTCTAACAAGGAGTTCCAGTCTCGCAAAGAATTTTCACTGTTCTAAACCAAACCAAAGCGTCACCCACAAAAGTTCACATGCTGATCCAAATAAGTCAGCTTCGGATACCTTACGAGATTGTGCTAAATCACTAACTCTATCTAAAATGAATGTAGTTGTTTGGGGTCACCTGAGAATTTTACAGGCCATGAACCTATAGGTACTGAAGGTGTTACATACGAAGTCGAATGGATAGGTGCACTAACTAAAGGAGATACTACAACGGACCGATCTAAATAGGTGGACTCTGTACTTTTATTGATTTTATCGTACAACTCAGCTTCAAGAGTTAATATCGTTGCTACGGTCTCATTTCTAAACTTAATTGCTTCATCGGGATTTATTGAAGGGATTTTCATACGCTTAGCTCGTCCCGAAAGGTGGTTTATCCTTGAACAAGCTCTTCTAAAAATTGAGTCTGATGAGTCGCCCTCAAACTCGGACACAATATTACGAACTGACTCGACTGAAACTGAAATTTCTTTACTTTCCGTTGCAAAATCTACTTCATAACACGAAAGGTCAACCAAACAACCAGGCTTATCTATTTCTTTAGCTAACAATCTACCTAAAATTTTCCGTTTCTCCAACACTGGCCTCTCACTTACCACTCCTCTGATTCTTAGTTCATACTCCAATTCTTCTTTAAGTAGACAAACAATTTGGAATTTTTCCGACATGGTTACTACAACCTAATGGAATCAAACCGATAAATCTAACTAATCCGAATCTTACAAAAGCTATCAAAACAAATTCGTACTACTAAAGGTAAAAATCAAAAATGTTTTTGGTAAAATTATTTTGCCAAAACAATATCAAAAAATTTAAGGGTCAAAACAGAACTAAAGTCAAAAGTAAATTTGACCAAATTAACGAATTGAGTGTATGGGGATTACCGTTACAACCAATCTTTTATCAAAAGCAAACAAACAAATCTAAGTGTCAAATAAACCTTAAGCAAACAAATTTCGAGCAAAATAATTTTTGGACAAATGGACTTCAAAGGAAAATAAATTTAGAGCTAACAAACTTCGAATCAAATTAAATTTAGAACAAATAAATTTCGAAGCAAATTAATTTTAACAAATAAATTTTAAGGTAAATCAAATTATGAACAAACAACTTTCGAGCTAAATTAAATTATGAACGAACGAATTTCAACAAATTACTCGTTGAACAAACAAATTTCGAGCCCCAAATAAATTTTGATCAAACAAATTTCGAAGCCCCAAGCGTTGGGCGCTAGTGAAACGTATTATATTTTCTTGATCGCTAACCCCAAACGGTCACATTCTTTCCTAAATTGAGCTTAACTAATGCTCTCTTCTTAATACATACATCTGACTCTAGAAGTTGGGGTCAGCAAAACAAAGTCTTCCGACGTAACTAGGGTCTATTCCTTGGGTAGAGCTATGAGCAATGGGGGTAAGTCGAAATCTATGGAGGGTTACACTTAACAAAAAACAAACAGGCGCCACCAAGTCCAAATTGATTTATTTTAGGGGCATAGCTATTTTTTAAGGGCGGACTTGGAGACCCAAAAAGAGATCGCCTTCGTTGATACACAAACTTGTCTTAACAGAATAAGACGCTGTTCCTGTAAGAAAGAATAATAATTAAGTCACATAAAAATGGGAACACTATTTGCGTCCCTCAAGTATACCTAAAAGTATAGAGAATATTTTCTGCATAATGGGATCATAAAATTTTAGTTCTTATTGCTTTTTGTTTACCAAGTCTGATCAGACTAGATCAGAATAAAAAACTTTAAATGAAGAATATTAATTTACTAATAAGAATTTTCTTGGTTTCAGTAAATAAAGTATCATTGTAATTAAATAAAAATAAAAATTTGAAGTACTTGCAAAACTGGTAGTAAAGGTTATCAACTAATCCTTACTCAAATATTTTATAATTCTATGTAACTAAAAATGCTAGAGTTTCTTTATAACCCAATCAGATCTGTGTGAGTCATTTACAAATGAATATACGAAATTTTCTCTTTAGGTTAACAAACTTAAATTTAGTTTGAAGTCAAAATAATCACCAAGATATTCTCTAATGTTATCTATAGTGGTTGTACTAAAATGCTAAACATGTGTTAGCCATTGGGCAATTGTTGACATTAGTGAACAAACAAACAGGTGATGTAATAGCAGCTGTTAAATTACGTTGAAGCCACGTGTGATCACGTATTTACGAAGCTAAGTGAAAGCAAATTTAATACTGGGGAAAACCAGCTTATTTACAGGTAAACTGAATAACAATTTTGTACGTCTAACAAACAAAATGAAATAATGTACTTTCAGAAGGAAAGTACTCAGGAAATCCTTAATTCTATTACGAACCCAAGAGCAGCAGTTGTCCCTTGATGTAATGGAAATTACCTCGCAGCGCGGGAACAGCAACTAATTATACTTGCTTTCCATGCTTTAACACAGGTGTAGGAGCAAAGCGGGTTCCTTACTTGGATCACGGCAGCATTACTTTGTAACGTAATCTTCCGTTGTCTAAATTTATTTACTAAAATAATTTTTCATTGCGTAGCCAACAAATTAAGCTTTCTAAATTGTAACTTCAAAGGGATCATGTTGTCTCAAATTTTACAGTTGCGATTTTCGACGTGGTGTGCGATATATACGTTATCCATGCAGTTTTCTAATTTCTCGTTGGGATTTCAAATGTGTCGTTGCGAGTTCAAATAGGTCGTTGCGAGTTCAAATGGGTCGTTGCGAGTTCAAATGGGTCGTTGCGCTAAATAAATTTTGTAAATTAGCTAATATGACAACGAATATACAAAATGTGGATTAGGTACTAACCGTTACTCAGGAAGTGTTTCACAAACATAGAGCGACTCGGAGGTCACTCGCCATTCTCTTAGAATGCATCTTGACGCTACTTTTAACTATCGACGAGTGCGCTCGCTGCTTTCTTGTATGGTGGGAGGTTCCGGATTTTAGTTCTCGAACCTCTCACGCGCGCGCCAGTGGCTGTGAAATTACACCGAACTCGGAAACAACTCGACTAATAATCCTTGATATTATAATACTATAAAAGTTTGATTGTTACTTGAATATTTATTTTAATTAATAAAGGTATTTTACTATTCATTGTACGTTTAATGAATGGATTCTCCTACTGCAAAAATAAAATTGTTACAAATTATTGTATTGTATATGTTTAAAATATTGTAAAAATAATTTTATACACCCTGCAATCGAATCTGATATTAGGACCACTATTGGTGTACAAAAAAGTTCTGAGCTTTTTTTTGCAAAATTCAATATTTATTTAAAAACAAACAAAAAGATATTAATTAACGAAATATTCCCCGTTTGCATCGATGACCTTTTGCCATCTTTCGGGCAGTTTGCGAATTCCCTGATAATAGAAGCTCACTGGCTTCGAGGCGATAAAGTCATCAATGCATTTTCGTACCTCTTCAAGTGTCACAAAGTGTGTATCGGCCAAGTAATGCTGCAGCGTCCGGAATAGGTAATAATCAGAAGGGTTGTACGTCGCATGCGGGAGAAATACCCAGCCTAACGCAAAGATATGGTCCTGAGTCACTTTCGCAACATGTGAACTAAGCTAAAATTTTTGCTTAGTGTACTCAAACCAAATATTTCGAACATCAATAAATCAAAGTCACCTTCAATTTATGTCATAAATGTCAAACTTGAAGTTTTTATTATTTTGATAACGATCCTAGGTTATGGATCGAAACGTAAATAAAGATGATTTAAAAACTATGAGTGGTTTAACTCCCAACGAAGATTAAGAAGAATATAATTTTGCCAGTTATACCTTGAAACAAAGTGCAACAGATGAAACACTTCAAATGCAACAAAAGGATCCTGTTTTTTTTTAAATTTTACTTCTCTTTGCACTTAAATTTTTGTTAACAACTAGAAAAATCATAGTGACTGAATGGATCTAGATAGATATAAACAGCATCCATAATAGTGAGCCATCTTTCGGGATACAAAACTCGTTTTATTTTCTGCGTTTTTGGATTTATTACAGTTTGTGTGTAGAGCTCCACATATAAAAACCAGTAAAAAAGTCACTGTAAAATACAAAAACAACAACTGAAATCTAGATTTTTGACCTTTCATTTATGTTGATCTTTTAATGTTTGTATTTGCATAACAACTATCGTTAAATTTGTGTACAATAATTTACACACCCATAAGTTTGTAATAAACGGAAAACTGCAAAATGTTTTACGACTTTCGACCTGATCCTCAACTGAATAACTTAATTATGACTTCTACTTGCACTTAGGAATTGGGACGATTAGATTTGAAGTTGCCAGAACTGCTTAAATTGAAATAGTTCATTCTCTTCGTATAGTCGAATTCCAGTATACATTTGTTTTTGCAGAAACTAAATCAGCTTTTAAAAAAACACCTTGTTTGAAACGATTCAGGTTTATTGAGCTTTGATATTTAAACTTGTTTTTGCTAGTCTGATGACCCCTAAAAACTAATTTAGGGTTGGTTAAAAATTTACATAATAATCTGTTTCAAAAGATTTCATTATAAAGCTGTTAACAGAAATTAGATGTAGAAGATGTCGTTTCGGTGAAAGTTTTCGAAAGCTCTGAATCTATTGGAATGTAAGATGTGCTTACGTTAGCTTTCATGAGTAGTAGGACGAATACAGCCCAAAACCCTCCCATTTAAACCAATGTAAAAATGAAAGAAATTATTCCCATGCGAACCACGTAGTGATTGTCTCTATATTGACTTCACGCGAGTGCAAGCAAAATAGACATACATTAACCTTGCTAATTACAAGTCGCTTTTTGGCTGTGCTTGTCTAATTACGTGAGCGCTAATGTTATTAACTCTTTCGATATACAACTGCTTGACTGTCTTGCAAGCCCTACAGGTATTTTCCAACTCGTAACGGTATTTTCTCTTTGAAGGGTGTGCATTTTTTCCACAGCTCGGTTTGAAACTGTAGATGTTGGTGACTCCAACTACGAGACAGCCGGAATCTTCTGTAAAGGTGGTGGAGCGGGCAGGTCTGCTACAAACTTTCAAACTCGTATAGAACGAAAGGTAAAGCCCCTAAGTACGACTTAATTTGTAGTTTTAATTGTATAGTTTAAACCATTTCGAATGTACCCGCACCTTGCCGAAGTTCTAGATTACTAGAACATGTGAAATGGCTGGAGTGTTCTAATGAGCTAAAGAACCAAACTACAGGGTCAACCAAAGTAGTAGGGTCGTTAGTGAGGAACCAGACTAATACAGGTCCCAGAAAGAGGGCAGCGGCTCTTTCGGTACTTATAGATTGGCAGAGACCATAGGGGTCGGTATGGCAGTCTAAGACACACTACCACGATGTGGAAGGCAATGGGAAACCACGCACATTACCTCCCAAGTACACAGCGTACAAAAATTGTCAATAAACATGATGGCATTTTCTGGGGTAAATGATTCTGGAGTTAAAATAGTCCCCTATTCGGATCTCAAAAGGGGACTACTTCGGAAGATGCGATCGGAAAGTGCAGAATAAAAGTCGGGAACATTTTGCAAGTCGGAGCGTGCAATGTTAGAAGTATACAGCAAGTAGGTAAGCTAGAGAACCTGAAAATTGAAATGAGTAGTAGGGATCAGCAACGTTCGGTGGCCAGAGGCGGGTGATTTTTGGAGAGGAAGGAAATTCGGGCGTGGGGATAGTTATGCGAAAAAGATAGGACACTGTGTAGAAAATTACTTACAAAAGAACGAAAGAGTACTTATTGTTAGATTAGAACCTAAAACGGTAAACACAGTAATAAAACAAGTATAAATGCCCACCTCTACCTACAGTGACGAAGAGGTAGAAGCAATCTACTAAGATATCGAAGACATACTAAGATACGTAAAAGGACATGAAAATTTAATAATTACGGAGGATTTTAATGCAGTGGTAGGTGAGGGTAGGGAGGGAGCGGTAGTAAGTTTATTTTGTTTAGGCACGAAAAACGACAGGAGAAATAGGATGATAGAATTTTGCGACAAGAACAATTTAATCATCACAAACACATTATTTCAACATAATGCTAGAAGACGATATACGTGGAAGATGTCATGCGATATAGGAAGATATCAAATAGATTACTTTCTTATTAGACAACGGTTTAGTAATCAAGTAAAAGACTGTAGAAGCTACCCAGAAGCAGATATAAACACTGACCACAACATCATAATTATGAAGGCCGCTTTTATATTTAAAAACTTGAAAAGATACCGGAAAAATATCTGATACTAAAAAAGTACAAACAGAATGGATTAACAATAAATCCAGCTTAGACATGGCGGCCAGAGATATTCTGGGGTATACACACAAAGAAAATAAGAAACCATGGTTAACAAAGGATATCCTGAATTTAATACAAGAAAGACAAAAAGACAAAAATTAATCAGACGAAACAGGAAAACAGATACAAAACCATAAAATGAGAAATTATTTGCAAATGCAAGAAAGCTAAAGAACAATGGATTGATAAAAAGTGCAAAAAGGTACAAACTAAGATGGAAATAGGAAAGACAGATGAAGCATACAAACTAATTAGAATCAATTTTAGGGATATAAAACTGTAAAGCAAAAATGTAAAGGACGCGGGAGGAAACGTCATTATAGAAAATGTAAAGAAAGAGGGTAGATGGCAAAAATATATAAGGAATTTATATGCTGGAGAGGAGCTAACAGCATTAGCACAAAAATCAGACATTGAAAATGATGACTTGGGATATCCTATACTTAGAGATGAGTTAGAATTAGCATTAAAAAGTCTGAAAAATGGTAAGGCGCCGGGTACAGATAAAATGCAAGCAGAAACTCTAAAAGCCCACTGGACAAGCAGTAACGGAACGTCTCTTCTAACTTGTAAGCTATATGTATGAGACAAGTGAGATACCTAAAGATTTCAAACGTAGCATCATGGTAACTATACCAAAAAAGTGAAGCACGGATAGATATGAAAATTTTCGAACAATAAGTTTGACAGCACACGTGTCAAAAATATTAACTAGAATTGTACAAAGACGAATGGAAAAACGAGCTGAAGAAATACTAGGAGAAGATCAATTTGAGTTTAGTCGAAACAGGTGAACACAGGAGGCTATTTTAGCTCTGAGAGTGATAATGGAGAAAACAATAGTAAAAGGGGAAAGTGTGTATATAGGGTATGTAGATCTGGAAAAATCATTTGACAATGTAAAATGGAGAAGAATTTTCGAAGTACACAAAAAGATTGGAATGAGTTATAGGGATAAAGATAAACGAATAGTACATAGATTATTCAAAGAGCAAACAGCAGTAATAGAATTAGAGCAAGAACTTGGAGAAGTAAATATTAGGAAAGGGGTGAGACAGGGGCGAACACGCCTGGACGTTATCGCGCTCGTTGTTAGTACCGAGCAAGCGAGAGTACCGTACGGACCGCGGGATAATAAACTCCTCTTTATTATCACGCTCTCGTCTACTAAAATAAATCAAACAGGTCAAACTCCACTTCCTATCCACCTACCCTGAACCTAGATAACAATCAGTAAGTGAGTGTTGAGGTAAGTGATTTGAATCCAATTCTCTCTGTGCCGTCACTATATGACAACCTTCTCCACCCCTATTTTACAGTCCATTTTAACGCCTCTCGGTTGCCCTCATAAATTCTGTATTGCGGCAACATAGTGTTTGGTTCCTAATCGTTCCGGATGTTAAAATTTTCGGTTAAATACGTTTGTAATTTATTGTTAGAAAATAAAGTCAATTTAATTATCTCAAAGGTAAACGTGTTGAATTGATAAAGCCAATCATTCAAGTTCAACATTTTTGGTATCTCACATGTCATTTGGTTATAGTAGAGATTTCATACAATAGTGTTTGTTTAAAATTTAATCATTTGAATTGGGCTTGTTTATTTATTATTGTTCATATTTATATTTTACTTACTCGCGAAAATGGCAAAGAGGATAGTGCTAAAAAATAAACTTGAAGATTTGTATTTGGAGCTAACGAAAATCTCAGATTATGTAAAAACAGTCACTGCTGATTGTTTACCGGTTCTAGATTTCTTCAACTACACGAATGTATTTCACCGTGTCTACATACGCGATAAGGAATATATGCAACAATCTAGTTGAATTATAAAGACGCGTAGAAAGGGTTGCCTAAACTCCAGCACCGAAATTATAGTAATGTACATAAACTAATTAATAATTTATATCTAGTAAGGCGAAGAGATAAGCGGTCAGAGATAAGTCTCATAACTTATATTCAAAACTTCAGTGTTATATGTTGGATGCCGAAAGAATAAATACATCGTCCCTCATTAAATTCCTTTTTATATCATAAAATTCCAAATACGTCCTCGAATCTTCTGATTACATTCTGGAAGTATTAGTCATCGCATAATGCGACCTTTATAATTACGATGTTGTAGTCAGTGTCTATATCTGTTTCCGGGTAGCTTCTACAGTCTTTTACTTGATTTCTAAACCGTTGTCTAACAAGAATGTAATCTATTTGATATCTTCCTATATCTCCAGGCGTCTTTCACGTGCATCGTCTTCTAGCAAAGTTCTACCAGTCTACCCTGTCGTTTTTTATACCTAAACCAAATAAACCAACTATCGCTCCTTCCCTACTATCACCTACTACTACGTTAAAATTGCCCGTAATTATTAAATTTCATGTCCTTTTACGTATCCTACTATGTCTTCGATATCTTTGTAAATCCCTTCTACCTTTTCCTTACCGTAGCTAGAGGTGGGCATGTATACTTGTAAAGGGTCTTCCAATGGGTACTTCGAACTTTAACAATTGGTAGCAGTCATATTGTTGAAGCTACATCTATTAAAGTGGCTGTCATTTATTCAGTCTGTTTCGCCAAATCACCAATTGACAGATATAGCGTTCAACAACACATGCAAATGCTAAAATTGTTTTATCAAAGTGGGTGTTCTGTTCGGCCAACGTCCCGCGCTCTTCGCCCATTTTACGGTTGCTATAATCGTCCTACCGAAAGCACTATTCGTAGTCTGGTTCAGTAAACAATCAACCAACACCCGTACGACAACGAAGCGCAAGATCTGCCGAAAACATCGCCCTTGTTTGTGAAAGTGTGCAGGAAAATCCTAAGCAGTCGATTTCGCGTCGCTCACAAGAACTAGGACTTTCGCAGACCACAACTTGGCGATTTTTGCGTCGTGACTTGGGTCTGCACCCGTACAAAATTTAACTTACCCAGGAGCTGAAGGTAAACGACCATAGACAACGACTTGCGTTCGCTGAAGGACTCTGGAGCAGTTGGAAACTGACTCTAATTTTTATCAAAATATCATCTTTAGCGATGAGGCCCATTTCTGAATGAATGAGTACGTCAACAAACAAAATTGTCGAATAGGATGTTATATTCCATACATAAATGCTTGATAAGGCTATAATCAATAACGAACTAAAAAGTTCTGATGACTTGAATCGAAATTTCTAAAAGCTTACATCGGATAGATACAACGTTCGAGAATAAACTACAATGAACAATATACAATTTTAACACATAAATAAGGCTGAAATCCTTCACAATTAGGCATAACTGACTGAAAATAACATTTCACGAACATAATTAATCAAAATGCAAAACATCGACAGATTATCCAATCTGGTTTGTCGACATACATTCAACAGCGTGTTGCGCAATGGATTTTATATGCTGCGAGTCGCTGAACACCCCTGAATACAATAATCAAGGTAAAACAAAAACTTCCTTCAACCCAATAAAGCGTGATTCTAAGAATGACAGGGGCATATAGAACAACGGCACATGACGCTCTCCATGTGCTGATTGGGACAATGTCACTCGACCTACTAACCAAGCAAAGAGCAGTAATATACCACTTGACAAACAACGACCAAAACAGGCTAAAACAGCTTTTAAAAACCGAAAATCCCCCAACCACCAAAAAAGGGATTAAAGAAAGCATAATCGCAGAATGGCAAGCTAGACTAACAAACAAACATCTTATATCCAGCAGAGGACTGATCCATTTTCTTACTGGCCACGGCCCGTATCCGACCTATCGGGACCGCATGCACTTAGCACAGAATGACACCAGTACATGCGGGGAGGTTGGTACGTCCGAGCACGTTATATTCGAGTGCGTAGACCTTACCCAGGAACTACACGAATACAGAACAAAACTACAAGACATCTCTATCAACGAAATGATATGAAATGAACACATTTTTCCATACCTGAACGCACTAACTCAAAAGACTACGCAAATATTACACAACCGCTACCTCGAACAAGCCACTTAAAACGGCAGGCAATCGCACACACCAAACTGAGACACCAAGAATCAACTGCTGTAGGATCCCGGGGGCTGCGCCACCGACGCCAAAGTCCGTCTTCTGGAAATTCCGAGAAACCCGACCAAAACCTACCGACCAATGCATGTCTCTAGCAATAAGGACTAACATTAGTTTTAAGTTAGGCTAAGTTTAGGATAAGTAGTAGAATAGGAACTTTTTATGCTAACACCACTGTATGAAACCAACAACTAACGGTAATCGAGGCAACAAAGTGTCAACTTGAAGTATTTCTTTCCACCCGACTGTTACCTGTACTATTCCAACATTGTAAACAAAACAAACATTAAGAAATAATCTAACCTTTTGTAAACCTAACACACACAACCACACAAATACAAGCGCAAACACAAACACACGCAAAACAATTGTGCCCTTCAAGGATCTGGATTTCCGGCTGCCGATGGTCCGGATCGAAGAGAACAAATTCTGCGGAGTGCTTTCCCTCGAAGACTGGGATCTCCAGCTGCCGGTGGTCCTGGACAGAGAGCGAGAGCATGACGCAGGAACAACACCAACACCACCACAACTATTAACAAACACAAAATAAACAAACACACAAACGCAAACCCAAACACACCTGTACAACTGTGCTCCTCAATAATTCGGATTTCCGGCTGACAATGGTCCGGATCGAAGGGTACAAATTCTGCGGGGCGCTTTCCCTCAAAGACTGGGATTTCCGGCTGCCGATGGTCCTGGTCAGAGAGCGAGAGCACAACGCAGAAACAACACCAACACCAACACAACCATTAATCAAAACAATAAAATACACACGCGCACACACAAAACACGTACACAAACATCGACACACACACACACACACTGTTACATGCCAAAAATCGGTATGTAAACATTTCTGTTATTAGTTTAAATTTCTAAGCGAATTCGCGCCAATAATTTAAAAGACTTGTGCGTGCATTTCCGTCACTAGATAGTTGCGTCGGCGCCCGGGATTGCGCAGACGCGGAGTGGGCAAGTAAGTGGTGATTTCCGTCACGTCAGGGACTAGTCAACAAAACGTCGAACCGAGTGGTTATCTGTGTGCCGTTTATCTTGTCTTCTCTTTCAGATATGTAGGTTTCCTGCCTTGTACCTGTTATCGTTCCTATTACCAGTATCCTTTACCGTACCGCTACAGAAGAGAGAAGACAAATTTAATTTGGATTCGACGAGGGGGCAAGGGACGACCCACGCCCACAACGCCCACAACGCTCAACTGACGAGAGATAGCTGCATGTAGGGAAAAGTTCTACAGTTTACGTGAGTACATTTATCTTTCTCTTTGTTTGTGATAATAATTTGTACATAAATATGACGTAACCCCTTATCGCGCATTATTAATCAAATATTTATTGTGTTACCAACTGTCGTAGTGGCTCTTATAAATTATACTCGAGACTTTAAAAGTATACCTTAGACTAGAAACCGAAGTATAACAGTAGCGCATCCAACGTTTTTTTTTGTTGAAAAAATTGTTTACGTCTTTTCTATACCTTATAATGTATTAGTTTAAATATATCTGTAGATTTTTCACTCAAAAAAATAAATAATTATTTTAATTTTTAATAACTGTCAAATAAAAAATATAGGTTGGTAACATTGCAGTTACCATGACAACCATTTTAAGTGAAATGACATGGAAACAGTGGCTATGTCAATTTGACATGGACAGCCATATTGGTTATTGTGTATACCTTTCATAAATGTATTGCTAATTCATTTAACTTATATCTTACCTTATAAAAATAGTGTGTTTGTATTTTGGGTTCTTTTGAATAGTGACCTAATTTAATTTAGTATGAAGCTGGAACATATTCCTTTTAAAAATGCCTATCAACTTACCATAACCTAACTTCAGCATGTGTTTTTTGGATTACATAAGTTTTTCTGTAAGTATTCTAGTTATAAATAAATAGCTCCATTTACCATTCTTTATGAGTAAAAATCTCTTTAAAAACCCATGAAAGTCAATTAAATAACTACTATAAACTTTAAATTTCTTTAGTTTTTGGGTCAACTTTTTAAAAGCTGTCGTTTAGATAACTCATAATATCTTACTTCTCTATGATTTTAAGTGTCTCTTTATAATCTAAATAATTAATTATAAGTTACGATTACTTCCATAAAGAAAATTTCTTCCCCAAATATAGATTTTGCAATTCATTGAGTTCTAAGTATATCTTTTATCTTCTAAACTGCTATAGTAACTTGATTTCGTTATATCTGCTTTTTTAAACACTATAATAATGAAGTTGTTGATAACGTTTTGTATTTAAGCTCATTTACGATGGTTGTTGATAAATCCCGCGATATCAAAAGAATATTTTAATAATTTGGAATACTGTTTTTTCTATACATGTATCGTAGAATATTGCTTTTGTGTAGCGAAATTTTCCATCCGAGCTGATCGCTCAGCATTATAAGTCTAGACGAGACTCGGGAGTAAGTTTGTCGCTCTGGTAATTTGTGAATCATTTTTTTAAGAATGATGTTGGAGTTTTTTTTTATTAGTCTAGGTAAAGCTCAAACGAGGGCTCGTCATCCTAGTAAGTATATGTGTTACAAGATATCTTTCTGTTCTTCAACAATTTTATCAGTAAATCGAGTTTTGATTACTGTTATCTCTTCACATATCGATTTAAACCACACTAGATGGCATAAAATTATCTTTAAAATTGCTTAAGTCTTGCGTACATACAAAATTTTTCACGTTCTATTTCCTTAACGATTTACCTAATGTTTTTGTCTTTACTAGGAATTAGTTAACTTTTATTACTTATTCCTTATCTTATACAGCACCTACCTTCTATACGTTTAACTTATTTACCTTTAGCTAGCTATCTTTCTGCTTCTTGTTGACTTTTCATTGAATTTATGATTAGTCACATATCGGTTTATTGTCTAGTTTCCCTAGTATAACTCTGTCGCTTCATTTAATTAATTCTCACACCTTTTCTACAACATATTATTTTGTTTTCAGTATTTATCTTACATCGTTTAATTTTATGGTGATTGTCGTAACTTTGGTTGTAATAACTCATTGAATTTTTATGATTGGTTTTAGCTGATGTTTTGAGTGGATGCTTTTTTCTTTGGGCTCATATAGGAGATGCGGCCTATGCCATTGTAAGAAATAGTCCATATTTGCAGTTGCCAAAAACTAGGACTTTCTATTCCATGCGTTTTTCCTCTGAATTATTACAGTAGCCTATGTAATCCTATATCATTACTTGTTTTCTTTTTCTACTAAGTCATCATAACATATAAACATTTTTTTCGTTGTTTTTTATTGAACTTCGTGGTGAGGTACTATCGCTTTTTATTGATACCTTATCGAATTCTCGGTTGTTTTAGCAAATTGGGACAGTGTGTCTGTATTTAACTGCTTATATTTAGGCATTTTTGTGTGTTTAGGGCGTTACCGTTTCTAAAAATTATCTTGAAGCAGTTGGTTTTTTGTGTGAATGCATCTGTAATTATACTTTTAAGTTGTTGTGTCAACTTTTGTCTGATTTTCTTATCGTAGTGGATGCACTCGTTAGGAAAATAATTGTACTAGTTCTCATTAAAAGTCTAGTAATTTTTTAACTTATTAGGTGCTTAACTTGTCTGATAAATATAGCAGGTGGTCCTTCAGACCGACCTGTGTTTAACAGGGACAACTCTCTACCTTCTCTTGGACGCTTCTCTAAAAACTCTACTTTTTCTTATCCCGCTGTCTCCGTTTCTGCCTTATCTTTTATTCGGTAGACCTGTTCTTGTCCCGGAACACCCGTCTACCAAATAAGAGTGATTTTTCCCTCACTCCGGGCTACTGATCACATTGGCTGGTCGAGTAGTGCTTTACTATTCACTTTTTCTGTCTCTTTAGCTCAATGCGAGCCCTTCCTCTATTCTCTTCTAACTGGAAGTGCCTCTTTTTACTTTTCCTATTTCTACTGCCCTTTCATTTCCGTTAGTCACCGTGTGGTTGCGTGGGGGGTTTTCACAGACATTATAATTTGAATAAGGGCCGCTATACTTGCGGCCACGTCCCCAATGCTCCACCCGGAGGTACTACATTGGGTTTAAACGCGAAAATAATCGTGCTTCTGATTTATTCTAACTTCATAGTTAATCCACCCTAAACAAAAAAAACTAAATAAAAATCTAACAAACCTAAAAATCTAACAAACCTAACAAACTGTAACAATCTAACAAACATAAAAATCTGACAAACTGAAACAAAAACTAAAAACAGGGTTTAAATAATGGTATCCCTAGCGCTGACTTTGAAGTGTGCCCGATCAACAAGACACAAAAAATGAGAGAGGGAGGGATCCGTAATACCGGATAGCAGACGCCGGCTCTGCTTACCAGTGCGACCTGAAGGGTCGTCTTAAAACTATCCAAATCTAGCTAACTAATTTAAATCCATCCCTAGCTTTCCCTATCATTCCCTAACTGATTTATATTATGATTACAATCTTCACAAATCTACTCTTCCTTCTCAAATATATACTGCAACCAAAATGGCGACAGAACGTCAAACAAAACAAATATGCCACAAAATACTACAATACATGCTAATAAATATAAAGTGTAAATATAAAATATAAATAAATATAATTATATAAATATATAAATAAATGTCTAATAAGCGTTAAGCATATAGCAGTCCACAAAATAGCAAAAGCATCACCCTATTTATCAGGTGCACTCGCACAAGCATTATGTCGGCTAGCGCCATTACGCACAAAACGTGTTTGTTAAATTATTTCAAAAACTACTGATTAATGTAAATCAATGCTTGTGCGAGTACAGCCGCCACAATTTAAGTCTTACCTCGATAATAAAATTCTCCAGCATCCGAAGATCTGGTCGTCTGCCTACATCTAACGGTAACTTACTTTTAAGGAGAAGATGGGGTGCACTGCTAAAGTCCTGGTGGGTATGCACTAAATGTTCTGGGGGGGGGGGATCACAATCATTTCACTCTATTTTATTATCTTTGTTTATTTTATTGATTTAATTTAATGAGGATTTCTGATTTATTTGTTATTGTTTATTTGTTATTATTTATTCCCGATTTACCGATTTTCCGCACATAATTATGAAGATAGGTAGTGATTGTATTAATGGTGTGGGGGTTTCTCGTGCATATTGGACATTTGGGTATAATTATCAGGTTTTTTTTTTTTTTAATATCAGGTTTTGGTTATGCTCGTATCCTTACTCACGCCAAGTCAATCTAAAATTTTTCAATCCTCCCACCAACCCCACCGAATTTTTACACGCGGTTGTCATTGATTGTCTAATCTCGCGACCCTTCCGCGAATTCTTTTAAGGCTGTCCAGAACGCCTTCTGGTTAACCACTTCCCCGACTTCCTCTAGGCTCTTTGGCCATGCCAGACCTAGGATAGCTAGTTTGCTATCAGCCAACCCTCGATTTCCCGCCTCAAGCGGGTAGTCGAAGAGCACGTGCTCTGCGCTTTCCGCGCCCTCACCGCATTCGGAGCGGTCGCTGTTGGTTAGTCCGAACCTTTGTAAATACGCCTTTAGGGCGCCGTGCCCTGTTATCAACTGCACCATTTTGTGATCGAGCTTGACCTCGATCCTACCTCTAGCTTCTATGCTCGGTATGAATTTGTGGGTCAACCTGCCCGTGGCAGCGTTGTTCCACCTCTCTTCCCATTGTCGAATTGATTTTTCGCGCAGCTTTCTTTTGATTAAAGACCTCGGTATCGACGAATGTGATATTCGAAAGTCGCCCGTCGCGGCCTCTTTAGCTAATTCGTCAGCCCTATCGTTTCCTACGTTACCATTGTGCGACCTGACCCAACAGAACTTTAAACGTCGAAATTCGAGCGCCGTACGCGCTATCCTCCAGACGTCCGCTTAGAGATCTGTCGAGGTGTTCATGTTGGTTTTCACAGACACCCGTACCACGTCTCTGGGAATCTTTCGTGAGGTCATGCGGTGCCGCTGTCAGCGCACATGGTCGCTAATAGTGAATGTATGTATGAGTGTGTGTATGTGTGAGTGCATGATTATATATATATATATATATATATATATATATATATGTTGATATATATATGTGTGGATATCATACGGGTATCGTACCGATATCGATTAACGCCGGGTGCAGGAATGCACCCAAATGCCTTTTCCAGTCCTCGTGCCGTTTTTTATAAACGGGCCTGCTTCACAGGTCGCTCTTTTTGGGGGTACGAGCATTTCCCCATATAACGGCTCCAAGGAACCAATCAATCGTTATCTAGTTTTATCTTAATATCGTTACTTTACCTAGTATCTTTGATAATAACTTTATCTTAATATCGTTATTTAACCTATTATCTTTGAGAATAACTTGAGCTTAATATCTTTATCTTACCTATTATCTTTGATAATAACTTTATCTTAATATCGTTATCTTACTTATTATCTTTGATAATAACTTGAGTTTTGTTTTATCTTTTTTATCTTCCTATCGTTTGGTATTTACGATCAGACGCAAGAAATATTTTTTGAATGTTGAGTGAAAAGCTAACCTGAGGGTAGCCATGTAATTTGTTAGGTTAGTAATGTAAGAAATTAGTAAGATGGTACTGTTGGTATATTTGTTGATTCACAGCCATGTCATGGACAAGTTTTGATGTGTATTGTTTATTAAACCAGAGTACTACTACCAAAAAATTTGCTAAAGTGCAGAGTAATTTGCTCTTTGAACATTTTGAAATTTGGGCATTTTATTGCCAAAGAAGAAACAGTCTAGATGCAACGCTTATGTGCGTCTGCACTTAGAAAACTGTAATTTTAGCTTTAGTTTTAGTATATATGTTAGGCGACTTATCGCATTTATTCTAGTTTTAGTAGTGTTTCATGCTTCCCGACAAATTTGTGCTGTCGATTATAACTGCGCCACATTAAAGACTCGTGTGTGCACCTTAAATGTAGTCAAAAACAATGGGGCTACACATTCTGTTTCCTGGTAATTCGGAAAACATGTTATCGGTCGGAAAAAACCAGGCGGCGCCTAAAATAAACATTTTGTAGAATTTAAGTTAGGGTTTATGTAGGTTAGTTAGGATCTAGTTTTTAAGCTTATACCGTGCTAATAGTCATTTTCTTTTTTTAAGATTTTTTTTATGGTTTTGTCGCGATTGTTACATGCCGAAAAGCAGTATGTAAACATTTCTGTTATTAGTTTAAATTTATAAGGGAATTCGCGCCAATAATTTAAAAGACTTGTGCGTGCATTTCCGTCACTTTAGATAGTTGCGTCGGCGCCCGGCAAGTAATTGGTGATTTCCGTCACGTCAGGGACTAGTCAGCAAAACGTCGACCCGAATAGTTATCTGTCTGCCGTTTATCTTGTCTTCTCTTTCAGATATGTAGGTTTCCTTCCTTGTACCTGTTATCGTTCCCATTACCAGTATACTTTACCGTACCGCTACAGAAGAGAGAAGACAAATTTAATTTGGATTCGACGAGGGGGCAAGGGACGACCCACGCGCACAACGCCCACAACGCTCAACTGACGAGAGCTAGCTGCAATGTAGGGAAGAGTTCTACAGTCTACGTGAGTACATTTATCTTTCTCTTTGTATGTGATAATAATTTGTACATAAATATGACGCAATCCCTTATTGCGCATTCTTAGTCAAATATTTATTGTGTTACCAACTGTCGTAGTGGCTCTTATAAATTATACGCGGGACTTTAAAAGTATACCTTTGACTAGGAACCGAAATATAACAGTGGCGCATCCAACGTTTTTTTTGGTTGAAAAAACTTGTTTTCGTTTTTTCTATACCTTATAATGTATTAGTTTAAATATATCTGTAGATTTTTCACTCAAAAAAATAAATAATTATTTTAATTTTTAATAACTGTCAAATAGAAAATATAGGTTGGTAACATTGCAGTTACCATGACAACCATCTTAAGTGAAATGACATGGAAACAGTAGCTATGTCAATTTGACATGGACAGCCATATTGGTTATTGTTTATACCTTTCATCAATGTATTGCTAATTTATTTAACTTATATCTTACCTTATAAAAAATAGTGTGTTTGTATTTTGGGTTCTTTTGAATAGTGACCTAATTTAATTTAGCATAAAGCTGGAACCTATTCCTTTTAAAAATGCCTATCAACTTACCATAACCTAACTTCAGCATGTGCTTTTTGGATTACATAAGTTTTTCTGTAAGTATTCTAGTTATAAATAAATAGCTCCATTTACCATTCTTTATGAGTAAAAATCTCCTTAAAAATACATGAAAGTCAATTAAATAACTACTATAAACTTTAAATTTCTTTAGTTTTTGGGTCAACTTTTTAAAAGCTGTCGTTTAGATAACTATTATAATATCTTACTTCTCTATGATTTTAAGTGTCTCTTTATAATATAAATAATTAATTATAAGTTACGATTACTTCCATAAAGAAAATGTCTTTCCCAAATATAGATTTTGCAACTAATTGAGTTCTAAGTATATCTTTTATCTTCTAAATTGCTATAGTAACTTGATTTCGTTATATCTGCTTTTTAAACACTATAATAATGAAGTTGTTGATAACGTTTTGTATTTAAGCTCATTTACGATGGTTGTTGATAAATCCCGCGATATCAAAAGAATATTTTAATAATTTGGAATACTGTTTTCTCTATACATGTATCGTAGAATATTGCTTTTGTGTAGCGAGTATGATTTTGTTTTGATAGCATATTTTTTAGATATATCGATATTCCAACGCAGCATTTTAAGATCTATTTGGTCTAGGCTAAATTTTCCATCCGAGTTGATCGCTCAGCATTATAAGTCAAGACGAGACTTGGGGGTAAGTTTGTCGCTCTGGCAATTTGTGAATAATTTTTTTAAGAATGATGTTGGAGTTTTTCTTAATTAGTCTAGGTGAAGCTCAAAGGAGGGCTCGTCATCCTAGTAAGTATATGTGTTACAAGATATCTTTCTGTTCTTCAACAATTTTATCAGTAAATCGAGTTTTGATTACTGTTATTTCTTCAGATATCGATTTAAACCACACTAGATGGCATAAAATTATCTTTAAAGTCGCTTAAGCCTTGCGTACATACAAAATTTTTCACGTTCCATTTCCTTAACGATTTACCTAATGTTTTTGTCTATACTACAAATTAGTTAACTTCTATTACTTATTCCTTATCTTATACAACACCTACCTTCTATACGTTTAACTTATTTAATTTGGATTCGACGAGGGTGCAAGGGACGACCCACGCCCACAACGCCCACAACGCTCAACTGACGAGAGATAGCTGCAATGTAGGGAAGAGTTCTACAGTTTACGTGACTACATTTATCTTTTTCGTTGTATGTGATAATAATTTGTACATAAATATGACGTAACCCCTTATTGCGTATTATTAGTCAAATATTTGTGTTACCAACTGTCGGAGTTGCTCTTATAAATTATACCCGGGACTTTAAAAGTATACCTTAGACTAGGAACCTAAGTATAACAACACACACACACACACACACACACACACACACACACACTCAAACACCCAAACACTAACCCGTACAACAACGATAGTAACCACAACGAGTGCTGCCTCCACGCGCCAGGGACGGGAACGAAGCCTAGGTCACAGACAGAGCGGGAAGGTGGCGGGTGGGGGACGCGGGAGGGCCTTAGAAACTCCTGATTATCCGGAGGACCGAAGGGTTTTTTCGCTTCCTTTTGCCTACCACCTCACCGAACTGTACGACTGAAATAAAAATGCTAGGCACAGCCAAAGCACAGTTTACAATGGAGGGAAAACAGGTCTGTCTAAAATGTCAGATGACAGACGACCAGAATTTTAGATTTCGAAAAAAATACTTTGATTTATTTAAATTTAAGGATAGGAGCGCTTAATGAAAGGCTCTATATTATTTCTGTATTTAACTGTTTAGATTCTAATCTAACCATGAGTACTCTTTCGTTCTTTTGTAAATAGTTTTTTACACAGTGTCTTTTTTTTGCATCACTATTCCCACACCAGAATTTCCTTCCTCTGATATATGTATAAACTACCCTAAATTCTTCGCTCTAAAAATTCCCCGCCCCTGGCCCCCGAACTTCGCTGAGCCCTACTATGTCTAGTGCTAACCTATCCATTTCAATTTTCAGGTTCTCTAGTTTACCTACGTGCTTCATACTTCTTATATTCCACGCTCCGATTTGCAGAATGTTCCCTACTCTTTTTCTAAGCTTTTCGATCACATTTTCCGAAGCAGTCCTCTTCCGGAGGAGAAGAAATTTATACCGTCGTACTACTTACTCGGAAGTGTGTAACGCCTTAATTTTACTTTTAAAAAAAAGTTTTCTAATATATATGCGGTAGGGTAGTATAGGCGGCTCCGTGGCGTAGTTGGTATGCGTGTGACTACTATGCCCAGGGTCTCGGGTTGGAATCCCGGCACGGTACGCTTGAAAAATCTTAGGCGAGCATTTTTCACAAAAATACATTGTAACAACTGCCAAGTCTACTACAATTTGTTTCAACTGCAAAAAATTAGGTCATTCATTTCATACCTGTGCCGAAAAGCGCGCATTATTTTGTTATTTGTGCGGACAACACGATGTTACTTCATTGGATTGTCCAAAATGCTCCAAGAAGTCAAAAAACTAGTTTCGAAGAGTCATTTCGTTAGCCGATATACCTCTTCACCAAAATTTGCGCTGGCTGACAAAAAGATTTGGCCCGATTGGCTTCAAAAAGTCAAAATTTTTACAAACTACTAAAATTTCTTCTAATTTCTATAATTCTGAAAGAGATTCCAGACCTCATATCGCTGTTAAAATTTTTAACGATAATTTAGTTGCTCTATTGGATTCTGGCGCAACGACCACGATATTAGGAAATCGGGAATATTTTAATTGACAAATACGATTTAAAATTAAATCGTAACGATAAGTTTTCGTCACTCTCTACGGCTGATGGTACTTCACAGTCTATTCTTGGTAAGATTACTTTGCCACTTTGTGTTAATGGTCTCACTCATGAATTATCAATTTTGGTTTCTGATACAATTGAGAATGCCCTTACCCTTGGTGTAGATTTTTGCCAATTATTTGAAATAAAGTAGATTTTTCTACAAAAGAATTTTTGCTTGTTCTTCTGAAATTGATACTTTTCATATGATTAAATGTGCTGATGAATTGGATGAAGGTCAAAATCCGAATTGACTCGTATTATTTCCTTATTTAACTTACTTGATCGTCCAGAATTGGGTCGAACTGATAAAGTCACTCATACTATTATTACTGGCGATGTTATTCCAATTAAACAACGTTATTATCCTTTATCACCTGCCATGCTAGCACATGTAAATAAAGAGATTGATGAGATGCTGGCTCAAGGCATTATTAGCCCGAGTTCTAGTCCTTGGAATTCGCCGATGCTGTTGGTTAAGAAGAAGTCGGGAGAATTTCGTGTTTGCTTTGATGCAAAAATTGAATTCTGTAACAAAAAGATGCGTATCCTCTTCCATTTTTAAATGACATACTTGATAGGTTTCGCAACGCCAGGTACTTAACCTCTATTGATTTAAAGAAAGCTTTTGGCAAATACCTTTAGACGCGGCGAGTAGAGAAAAGACTGCCTTTACAGTTCCTCGCCGAGGTTTATTCGAGTATAATGTAATGGCTATGGGTTTAACCAACGCGCCTAGTACGCTTCAGCGGCTCATGGAGTCTATTTTTGGCCATTCCTTGTCGCAAAATGTTTTGTTTATTTAGATGATATTATTGTCGTATCGAGTACTTTTAAAGAACATATTGAAATTTTAGAGGAAGTTTACAAAAGACTTAGAGATGCGAATTTTACCATTAATCTTTCAAAATGTGAATTTTGTAAACCCAAGTTATTATATTTGGGTTATGTTGTTGATAAAGACGGTCTTCATACCGATCCTTCTAAGATAGATGCTATAGTCAATTTTCCGCTACCTAAGACAGCCACAGAAATTAAACGTTTTACTGGAATGTGTTCGTGGTATCGTCGATTCATCAATGATTTTTCCACAATTTTGGCTCCGATTAATGACCTATTAAAAAGCAAAAGGAAGTCTCAATCTATTACCTGGAATGAAGAAGCTCTTAAATCCTTTGCAAAATTAAAGCTTGTCTTGGCCAGGCTCCCATTTTGGCTAGCCCTGACTTTACTAAGCATTTCTACTTACAATGTGATGCGTCGAATTATGGTGTTGGAGTTGTGCTGACTCAAGGTGAGGGCGACAACGAAAAGGTAATTGCTTACGCATCTCGTGCTCTTAATAAGGCTGAGAAAAATTACTCGGTGACAGAAAGGAATTGTTAGCTGTCATTTTTGGCATTCAGAAATTTAGGCCTTACATAGAAGGCACACACTTCAAGGTTATTACCGATCATCATTCTTTGATCTGGCTTAATAGCCTAAAAGATCCTTCAGGTCGATTAGCGCGTTGGAGCGTTAAGCTTCAGCAGTTTGATTATGAGGTGATTCATAGGAAGGGTAAACTACATGTTGTACCTGATGCTCTTTCCAGAGCCCCTGTTGAAATTAATTCTTTAAAATTTTCTTCTGATGATATCGATGACTGGTACAAATAGATGCTATCAGAAATATCTAATAAACCTGATTCTTATCCGGATTGGAGAGTTGAAGATGGAAAAATTTATAAATATATTTCTAATAATTTATCAATTGAATCAAATTTGGTGGAATGGAAACTAGTTGTTCCAAAGTCGAGTCGTAATGAGATTTTGCAAAAGTGTCACGATGACCCTACCTCGGCTCATTTAGGAGTTTTCAAAACTTTTCAAAGATTAAAGAGTTATATTATTGGCCCAAAATGAAGTCGGACATTTCTAAATATATTCGCAATTGTAAAATTTGTTGTGAAAGCAAATCTGCTCAATTTAATCATTATGGATTTATGGGCCAGGAAAAGCAGATCTCTTTCCCATTTCAATGCCTTTCTATCGATTTAGTTGGTCCTTTTCCTCGTTCAAAACAAGGAATACAGTTCTTTTAGTCATCTGTGATTGGTTTACCAAATTTACTCTAATCCACCCAATGCGCAATGCCTCTGCACAACGCATCTGTGAATATATTGAAAATTATGTGTTTTTGGTTTACGGGGTTCCACAAATTTGTATGGTGGATAATGGTCCCCAATTTAAAAGCGTTTTGTTTTCAAAATTAATGAATACTTATAACGTTCAATCCGTTTGGTTTAACGCAAATTACCATCCGCAGGTAAATTTTGTCGAAAGAGTAAATAAAGTTATTGGAACAGCCATCCGTAGTTACATTAAAGACAGTCATAAGGAATGGGATGTTGAAATCCATAAAATAGGACACGCCCTCCGAAACGCTGTTCACGAATCAACAAAATTTTCACCATCATTTTTGGCTTTTGGCCGTACCGTTCCTATTTCTGGAGATTTTTTTGGTCGGTTAAAGAATTTCAAAGAGGATGAGTTGTTTTAGAAAATCGAGAACAGTTAGTTCGAGACATGAATGAACTATCTCCAATTTTTAGGGAGGTAAAAAGAAATCTTCATTTGGCGTATGAGCGCAATACCCGTTCATATAATCTAAGACGAAGACCTTTGAAGTTTAATGTTGGTGATCTTGTTTGGAGAAAGAATTTTGTTCTGTCGGATGCTACTAAATCATTTAATAAAAAATTAGCTCCTAAATATTTGGAAGCTAAGATAATTGAGGTTGTTGGTACTACGACTTACCGCTTAGCGACGGTGGATGATAGACCGTTTGGTATTTTTCATGTTAAAGATTTAAAGCCACATTAAATATTTTCCTTATTACCTTTATCCCCAGTTCTCAGTTGTTAAGTTGAATTCAAGATGTTGGATTTAAGCCTTGTGCATTCACTAGTATTCACATTTTATTTCTGCTTTTGCTGGTGCAGAGGTTGTTTTGGGCGTTGGTCCATACACTTATTTTTGGATTTCGCCTAGAAGTCTATTTTTTTGTATATTTTGTGGGTTATTGGATTTGAGTTTCGTTGGTGTTGGAACTGATCACTCCATTCACTTTCGCTTATTCAAATTCTGTAGTTGCAGTTTAGACTGCGCATTTTATTTAATAGAAACTTGGCTTCTAAAGTAGATATTTGCTGATTATTAAGTTTTAATACTTAGGAACTTAGCTTTAAGAGTTGGATTTGTAACTATTGTTTCGATAGTTGCTGGAGCTAATAGTTTTTCAAGTTACCTTTAATCACTTAAGTGTGTGAACCATTTTAACTTGTTGGAGATTGCTAGAGCTTTGTTTTGTTTTCTCTTTAACAACAAAAGAATATTCCTATCTTTATTTTCCTATTTCCTCTTACAGTTATTCCTTTTCTTATTGCCTGAGGTTGTAGCAATTCATTTTGTTTTAGAGTTTCGATAATTGGTGTCGGGTGTGGTGTTTAATATTGACTTGGTGACTTTAACGTATTTCAAGTTCAAAATGTGTTTAGTGTGGTTTCCTTACGTTGAGAGGTTAAAGGGTTGAAATTTCTTCCCGCAATTTCAACTTTTGTGGGAGGGTGTGTGTAACAACCCGATTTTCAATCGCCTTGTTAAGCTTAAATTTTGTTACGCTACTGCGTACCAATACTTATAGTATTAATAGTTGACACAATTTAATTATTACTTGTATATTTCACGAACCGTGGTTGAATTATTATATGTACGGATTACAAAGCCTGCATAGACCGTGGTGGAATAATCTCATACAAGCAAATGCTTCTATATTTTAAAAAGCTTTCGTTTTACATCTACGGTACCTGGGATCGCATAATATCTACAATACAATGTATTGAGAGGGTTAGTTTCTGGTATTTAAACATATGGTGCGGACGCAGGGCCGGACGAATTCATTGGGGGTTTGCAGGAATGTGGGCAGATGTAAAGAAACGGCAAGGATTCCGGGCTTTTTTTGAGGTGTGTCTTTGGGTGAAGACGTGTTTGAGTGTTGCTTAGAACACGTAAGTGTTTATTTAGTTTGAAAGGACATTTATTTTTAATAATGCAAGTAACCCTTTGCTATAAATTTCATTTTGTTACTACATCGATTTATGTAGACCATTATTGAATAGTAAGGAAAGACTGATTTTATTTTGTGATGGCTGTTTCACCATTCGGTTACAGCACATGTTATATTTATATGAATTGAACAAAGCAACCCTCGTTAATTAATTTTACATAGACGCTAACGACGGGGTGCGGGAGCTGTTGTTGCGATCTATAGGCCGGTCTGCTTTTGTGGTGAGTTATATTGACAGTAAATTACGTCGCGTGTTCCGGAAATAATCAGTGAAGAAGAGCATGCGGTATTAACCCCTGGAATCTTTGATTTAATTTGTACATACGGATACCGTGTTGAAAAAACGGTATTGCATAGTTGTGTTTCAAAGTGCTTTTGTTAAATTAATTAAAGGTATTAAGTTAATCATAGTTAGGCTAAGGTTAGGTATATGTGACGACGTGCACGTCCCTAGATAACAATTAGGTTAGATAGAGTTACGTTATTTTATGTCGGAATAGTGGGCCCTGTAGACCTTATTGCATTTCGAGTTCCAGACTGTTTATTTATTTGTTTATATATGCTTTTCCTGACAGTCGATGGTATAATAAAATGTTATTGCTTTTTCTAAACTACGAAGTTTATTTCATGATTACTTTTATTAGGTATCAGTGCCTTTCCGCTGATTGGCGCCCATGTTTATTATAAATTGTTAATATATGTATTGATGATTTTTATTCATATCGCATATTTGGTAAGTACAAGCAAGGTTTTAGTTATGAGTTTGAACCACGACCTACGCCGCTGAGTTTAGTCTGCCTGGCCTTAATTAACCGTCTTGACTGGTCGTTACAGACCCTCGACGGACGGTTGATTAGGTAAATATTACAACATCCTCTTTCGAATGAGAGGTAAAATGGAGGTCCCGTGTGTGAGTATTGTCATGAACAGCAAGAGTTCGGCAAAATTCAAAATTTTTCAGGTAAAAACCACGCCTCCTGGCCAATGTAGTACCTTCGGGTGGAGCACTGGAAAATCACATGTAAGGTAGGGTAGTATAGAGGTACCTTAGCCTTCTGCCACTATTGCGAGATCGACCCATTGAAATGCGTATTGTACACATGATGTCGTATGATATTGCTTCACTAAGTTACACACGGGACCTTACATTTGCACAATTCAAAATTGACTATTGGGAAGCATTTTTAACTTGGTCCATCCCTGGAAAGGAGTTCAAATTGGGTGAAACAAATACAGGGAACTAGACATAGAAAATTACACCGCAGACTTACGCTAGTTCGTTCTTATTTCAACACTTGCTTATACAAGAAAAATATTTATTATTCAAGTATGTCGATTTAAAACCAATGACCATCTTATCTGAATAATAAACAAATTGCTAAAAAGTATTTATATAACAATTTCCAATCGTACAAAAGTAGAACATTTCAAAACACGGTTCAAACGTTTAAATTCTGCAACAACAACAACCTACAAGATTATCTATAATAAACCAGATTTTGATCAAGTTAATAAACGATCAAATGCCAATTTTCCATTTATGTCTTGAAACCTTGACATTGCTTTTAAAGTCATTGAACCTGATTTAAACCACTTGAAGATGCTGTGTTGCTATACGAGATATACATTCTTTGTTTTGGTGACAAGAAGTCATACCTTTATTAAAATAATTGACTATTTGAACATTTCCGCGATGTTGATCAATCGCATGCATTACGGTACCATTCTTTAAAGTACTATCAACGTTTCTATGTGCTAGAAAAACGGCACTTTTTCACTACTGAGATGCATTAAAAAGTTTGTAAAAATTATGTAGTTGCGCTTGCTCCTAATTGGCATTTGGCGTGATATACTAGAATAAAAAATCAAATGATAGCAAATGTGCACAGTACGTACGTACCGTTGGTACTTGTTCTGAATTACATATAACGTTACTTGCCCCTACTTGATTGGTCAAGAAGTAAACTTTGATTATAGTATGTCTTCGGGTATCTTCTTCAGTATATACTTGACCCAAACTTGTCTTCCAGTTTAAGTATTAAAAAAGACCGGATTGAATATTTGCGAACAGTCTTTGAAAAAATTCAGTGCTGAAGTGAATAAGTGCGATGAAGTTATTTATTTTGGTAAGTATTTTTAAATCAATTTTTTGCGATTAAGTAGTTCTATTTATAGGCAATGAATAAGAATAACTGTAAATATAATTCTAGTATTTTGTGAGTTTTGTATTAAGTTATCGATCATAAAACTCTTTATAGGAATCCTTTTAAGGCGTAATTACTTTTATTGATTGCAAAAATATTAGAATTTATTTTAAGGTATACGTCATTAAAAAATACCTTTTTAAAACTAATTTAAAACGCGATTAATAGCTCTTCCTATTAGCTTCTTTAAGCTAAACTATTACTAAAAATTTTCAATTTCCAAAACAAATTGTACAAGAAATTAAATATTTTAATTTTAACCCAAATATAGATAATATGCTGGGTACTAAATTGCCACTGTTGGCATTCAAAGTACAAATTACAAGACTCAGTAATCCAATTTTTCTTAAATACGAGAGCTATTTTTTTTTCAAGGTCCGATCGGTCGCAAAATAAAAACCACAGTACAAATCAAAAATTATTTATTTGTAAGAAGTACTTACATAATTACTCTATTTTTCTACATAGTCGCCACCCAGATTTAGACATTTGTCGTAGCGTGGTACCAACTTCCCAATACCCTCGTTGTAGAACGTAGCCGCCTGTGTTTTCAGCCATGTTTGTACGCTGGTTTGCAGCTCAATGTCTGTGGCAAAATGTTGTCCTCCTAACCATCGTTTCATGTGAGTAAACAGGTGAAAATCAGATAGAGCCAAGTTCGGGCTGTATGGTGGATGACCAAACACTTCCCAAAGACTGTAGGAGTGTTTTTGTTGAAGCTGCAGTATGCGACCGAGCATTGTCGTGGAGAAGGACAATGCCTGATGACAAAATTCCTCTCCGCTTATTCTGAGTTGCCCTTCGTAGACGTTGAAGAGTCACGCTGTATGAGGCTGCTGTAATGGTTGTGCCACGTTCCATAAATTCCACCAAGAGAACGCCATTTCGGTCCCAGAACACACTAGCCATGCACTTGCTGTTGGAGAAGGTTCGCTTGAACTTCTTTGGTTTACTGGGAGAGTGAGAATGCATCCATTGTTTGGATTGTTCTTTTGTTTCTTGAGTTTCGTAATGGACCCATGTCTTGTCCCCTGTGACAATTTTGTTCAAGAAAGTTTCTCCTTCATTGTGGTAACGCTGGAGAAACGTTAGGGAGGCTTCCATTCTCTGTGTTTTGTGATGGTCGGACAACATCTTGGGAACCCATCTCGCGCACAGTTTGTGGTACTGAAGCTTCTCGCTCACAATGACGTAGAGAGCTGACCTTGAAATTTCAGGAAATGAATCGCTCAATTCAGAAACTGTGAATCGACGATTTTCTCGAATTGCCACATCCACTCGCTGAACGAGATCATTGGTTGACACTGACTTCCTTCCCTGACCGCCTGCATCATGAACATCTGTAAGTCCTGCTTTAAAGTTTCTGCACCATTGTCGCACTTTGCTGTCACTCATTGAAGTTTCACCGTACACAGTACTTATTCGTCGATGAATTTCGGCTGCATTACACCCCTCAGCCTGAAGGAATCGAATTACCGCACGAACTTCACACTTGGCGGGAGATGCTATTGTTGTAGACATGTTTACGTGCTACCTACGTGAACACAACTAAACGGAAGTGACGCGACGCGATTGACAGCCATACTAGTAACGCTGCGCAACACATCTGCGCACTGGTTCATCCGATTTTTAGGGGAGTTTTTATTTCGCGACCGATCGAACCTTGAAAAAAAAAATAACCCTCGTAGAATATTCAAGAACAAATTCGCCAACAACATGTAGTTAAATCAACCAATACCTTACAAAAACCAAAAGATAAGACAAATCTTCAAAAGCATTTCCCACAAATAGAAACAAACATCCGAGATTTAATGAGGCTGTAACCTCTCTTATATCGGGCAATCAAGTCAATGGCTCCAAACAAGATAACAACGCGGCAATGACGCAAAATTAAAAAAAAGCAAATTGTACCCCTTCCATACACACGTATACTACAAATCACACATCGGCATTCGAAGAAGTCAGAAATTTAGGAATATAATCAAACTACTACATCATTGATTGCTATACTTTCCATAAGATGTCTGTGTTAAATGTTACAACTTTGTTACTTCTGTTCAAATGACACTGAATTCGAACAAAACTCGTGAACAGGATGCTTATTTTGAGTCAATTACCATTAAATCTTCTTCTTTGTATTAATTTAAGATTCTTTAATTTACTTATATGTATATACATATATATATATATTGCCGTGTAACCCCTCTGGTAAATAGTACTTTCTCAAATTATCAATTTAAAAAGAAATCGAAAATTTCACACAATAGATATGGATTTTCAAAAAAAATATTCTTACCCAGATTCCTGCTCCATCACTTTAATTGATTTTTTCAACAGCTCCCCGGCTAGCTCAGTTGAGCCTCCTCTTGGATACCTATATTTACTATCATACTCTTTACCGTTCACGCACACTCTCAATAAAACCACAAAATAATACAACAATCATACAACGTATGAAGCGTTTATAATGTTGTTGAATAGAACCCCTTTTATAAAATTGAATTAATTTCTCCCAAAAATTATAATTCCCTTTAATTGATCAAAAAAAAGCCCTATGAACGTTCATCAGTTTTCCTTACACAAATTTTTGCGAATGTAATATTTTTAAATATTCATAAATAAAGTCATCAATGCAACAAAATATTTATAATGGCTAACCTGTTGTCCCTTTTTGGAGTGTCTCGTTCCCTCAATTCAGACCAGTTTCTGCTCCAATTATTCGCTGGTTCAGCTTCAGTTTATAGCTACTTTTTGAGTTACCCAAACAGGATTTAGAAATTCTGCGCCAGGTGGATTTTTCAGGTATTTATTTAAATACTCACAGTTTGGATCCAGAAATTATTTGGAGTCCTTTGTTCAACTTCGCCAGCTCGGATCCAAAAATTACTTGGATATACTTATTGAACTTCTACCGGTTAGATCCAGAAATTGTTTGGAGTCCTTTGTTAATATAAATCTTAAAACCTATCTAAAGCAACCTTTCAAAACTTACGTTTTTGAGGATTAAACGACGAACCTTGTTTAATTATTCACTATCACCACATTTAAATTGTTAATTAAAAAATCACTTGCAATTATTTCACGTAAATATTTTATATCAGGTGATGTAAATCGCGCCTTCATTAGAGTAGGACTGATTTGTTTACAAAATCTTGTGGTATTTAAAGAAAACGCCTATCTGTTTGTAAATAGTTGGTCAAGCGCATAGTTCGTTGACTACCGCCTAGTACCTTGATTTTCACATGCAGGCTTGGGTATTACTATGAAATTTCCATGTATAACAAAGTCGAGACGCTCTTCATTGCACGTAGGATTTTAGGTTATTTGTATAAATTTGTTGGATTTTAAAATCTTTCATGGTCTTTTTATAGTACAGCAAATTTGTTGAACTTTGCTTTATTTTCCAGCTGTTATTATTTCCAAATTATCAAGTGTTGGATTTTATAGTTTTTAGACACGTAGCTTTATATTTATTGATGTATGGAATTATATGCGTTTATCTATTTTAGGCATTGACAAACCTGCTCGTATAAATGGAATTCCTTGAATAATAATGATGCACTAGTCACGCGTATTATTTTATGGCTTCTGTCCATGTGGTTTTATGACTTGCAAGGTTGGGTATTTAGTTGAATCTTTACGAATACACTTCCTTTCTTTGAATATATTTGTAAATATAGTTTGTATACAGGGCATTGGTATTTGCCTTTTTGCCTAATCGTCGAATTTCGCATTTTTCTTGGTAAAATGTCTAGTTTTCTGGACTCTCACAATGTCGATATAAAGCGCACTATCCTAGTGACCCTATATACCCTTAAATTACCCTATTATTAAAGCATTTCCCCCCAAATTAAAACATAAAATTTTGGACTAATGCTATTTTAGGCGCCCAAGGTGAAGACAAAATTCACATGGGTCCAAAAATTCTTTTGTTTTTATTTTCTTTATTTACACAAACCCTCAAACTATTTTTACAACTCTATCCCTATTCTAATCTAACTTATCTTACAACTGCATTCCTATTTACGTGTATCTATTATAAATATTTTATATTATCTCCTTAATGTTGAGTCCTATTTATATACACCTATCGTAAATATTTTATGTCGTAATCATAGATATTTTATCGTATGATTCTTATACTAATCCTATTTACTTATACCTATTATTTCTGTTTACCCCTATTTACATGTACTTATTGTTCCTGTTTAATCCTATTTATCATAAATTTATCCTATTATGACCATTAAGCTGATTCCTATTTATGTCTATCTCTATTCTATTGTATTTATTCAATCTTTACGCTAATTCCTATGTTGCTATGCTTCTTTCTTCCTATTTATATAAACCAATTCTAAGTATGATTATATTCTAATATTCCCAGTAAACCCTCAGAAGTTTACCCTTTTTCAAATTTTAACCTATATTTCTATCAATTTTAATTCTATGATTCTAAATTTTTCTTCAATAATACTAACTCCACTCTTTATTTTACCTGGACACTTAATACATTTATCTGCATTACCCCCATTATCTAAGTTCCCCTCAAATTGATTTATATTCACACATTCATTATCGACCCTCAGTTCTTCATCCCACTTGATGGATTCTCCTTTGCATATTACCTCTTGCTTTCCTCATTTATTTTCATCCCCAACTTATCTATAACATCCATTCCCCATATAGCGTCCATTTTTAATCCAGGTACAAACATGTATTCATTTTCGAATTTCTTTTCTCCTATCTCACACTTCAGAACCACCATGTTGTTTATGCTTGCAAACTTTTTATGGTTTGGTGCTACTAAATTACACTTCCTCATCGGCATCACTTTCTTCATTAACTTTCCCCGTTTAATAAAATCTTCTGAAACAAGCGACGCTTCCGCTCCGGTATCAATGAGTATCTTAATTACGTTGTTCTCTACATTTAAATTAATTATAGGCAATAAATTTCTACTAAAACTATTTTCCACTTCAAGCTATATAAATTCACGCTAATGTTCGTATTGATTTATTTCTAAGGGCTTATTTGGTTTGTCTTGTTTTAAAAATTTGTATCCGTTGTAGATGAGCCTGACTGATTCGTACTTTCTGCGTAGGTGCGACTTATCCTTCTTGGTTCCATTGTCCCTTCCTCGTGTCCTTGCTTATTTTCGTTTCGGTTACTATTCCTATCCCGGTCTGTTCTGTTTGTTTCTTGCCATGGTCGGTTACTCACATTCCAGTTACGTCTAGGATTACTGTTGTAATTGTTACTAAAGTTTCCCCTATAGCTGTGATTGGTTCTTTGATAATTCACTCGGTCAATTGGCATTCTTCTCTGCATTCTCTCTAAGTTTACGGGTTGAATATCCATTCGACCTTCCTCCCTATGGTTCAGTCCCATTTCGTCGTATCCCTACAAGTATTCTAAAAATACATCACGATCCATGATGTTTTGTAGCGCGATATACTGCCTCGCCTCTACTTCAAAGTGTCCTGCTAGATATTTAATGATCTATTTCTCTTCTAAGGGAGAATCCAATTGTTTGGCTATACTAAATTTCTTAATTGCATACTGTTCCCTGATTATACCTAAATTTCGATTGTATACCCCATGATTAAATCATCTCTCACCTTATATCGTTGATTATCCCCCCCCAAAAGTGTCTTAAAAATTTATATTCAAAATCCTGGAATGTTTTTAACTCGTCCTTGATTAGATCAAACCAAGTTTCTGCATTCCCTTTCAACATAGCCCTTATTAAATTCAACTTGTACTGTTCATCCGTTATGCCCTGTGTCAGTGTTTTAATATCATTTAAGTATATTTTCGGATTAAGTTTGTTGTTCCCAGAAAATTTTGAATATTGATCCAATGTTAAATTGAGTGATTTATCCTTAAGGATTCCTGGTTAAACGTCATACTGTTCCTGCTAAAATTCACTGTGTTAATTTTTAAATCATCTATTTCTTTATTTACTATGCAAAATTTCGTTTCACATTTCCTCTCAACGTCTTGCACTTTTTTCCCTAAGTTCATAATTCTTTTGTTTGTCTCCCTTTCATTGGTCTCTTACTTTAATCACCTTGTCCCTTACGCAACCAATATCTTCTGTCATAGTTATAACTTTATTATGTATTTATAATCGCATTTCTTCCATTTTCTGATTCGACTCCCTTAAACCATCACTTAACCTTTCTATTCTGGAGCCTAAATTTTCCGCCAATTTATCCAAATTTTTCCTAAATTCTTGCATAGCTTTGTCATTTTTTCTATCATATCTTTCATGGCCTCTTCATTCTTTTCCATTTTGTTATTCAGTGCCAGCAAAATTTCCATCATTTTTGAGCCTTGAGTGGTCCGGTGTTCCTCGCTGTGACTTCTCTCAAACATTGTTCCTGCAGTTTCCGTTGATGTCTCATGCAAGATCACACTTTCCTGTGAACCTATTTCCACTCCTTCATTCCTTAATGCATCTCTTGCTTCCCTGATTCTTTTATTCATTCTTGGTCCTAAGTTCTAAATCCTAACTTGACTTTTTAATTTTATTACTCTACAATCTTACGTTGATACGATATTTAATTATTTTTAAGTTCTAGCTCCACGATTTCGTGTCTTTAATTTCTATTTTCTAGTTCTAACCTCACTTTTAGGATGCCAATTTTCTATTCTCGTCCTACGTTCGGGTCGCCAGATTACTTTCTTTTTGATATGATATTCGTGTCCCATGTTCGGGTCGTCAAATTTCTTGAGATATGATATTCTAGCTCCACGTTTATGTCGCCAAATTTACTTTCTTTTTGATATGGCATTCTAGTCTCACATTGATGCTACAGATTTTACTTGTGGTATGATATTCTAGCCTCAAGTTGGGCGCCAAATTTACTTTGCTAGGATATCGTTGCAACAACCCGGTGTCCCCCTTTTCTTTATCTCAAAAAAATTAATCTTAACTGTAATGCCTCGGCTAGCTCAGTTTTAACAACGCACGGAGCTTGCGACAATACGACAACAAAGAATTCTAAATCTCCCTTTTTATCTCTACTTCCTATTTATTTGAGCTAAACACAATTAACCACAATTTATATAATGTTCTCAATCTATACAATGTATGAAGCGTTATGTTAATTTTTCCCAAAAATTATAATTCCCTTTAATTGATCAAAAATTCAACAACAATCAAATTTTTCCTAAATTCTTGCATAGCTTTGTCATTTTTTCTATCATATCTTTCATGGCCTCTTCATTCTTTTCCATTTTGTTATTCAGTGCCAGCAAAATTTCCATCATTTTTGAGCCTTGAGTGGTCCGGTGTTCCTCGCTGTGACTTCTCTCAAACATTGTTCCTGCAGTTTCCGTTGATGTCTCATGCAAGATCACACTTTCCTGTGAACCTATTTCCACTCCTTTATTCCTTAATGCATCTCTTGCTTCCCTGATTCTTTTATTCATTCTTGGTCCTAAGTTCTAAATCCTAACTTGACTTTTTAATTTTATTACTCTACAATCTTACGTTGATACGATATTTAATTATTTTTAAGTTCTAGCTCCACGATTTCGTGTCTTTAATTTCTATTTTCTAGTTCTAACCTCACTTTTAGGATGCCAATTTTCTATTCTCGTCCTACGTTCGGGTCGCCAGATTACTTTCTTTTGATATGATATTCGTGTCCCATGTTCGGGTCGTCAAATTTCTTGAGATATGATATTCTAGCTCCACGTTTATGTCGCCAAATTTACTTTCTTTTTGATATGGCATTCTAGTCTCACATTGATGCTACAGATTTTACTTGTGGTATGATATTCTAGCCTCAAGTTGGGCGCCAAATTTACTTTGCTAGGATATCGTTGCAACAACCCGGTGTCCCCCTTTTCTTTATCTCAAAAAAATTAATCTTAACTGTAATGCCTCGGCTAGCTCAGTTTTAACAACGCACGGAGCTTGCGACAATACGACAACAAAGAATTCTAAATCTCCCTTTTTATCTCTACTTCCTATTTATTTGAGCTAAACACAATTAACCACAATTTATATAATGTTCTCAATCTATACAATGTATGAAGCGTTATGTTAATTTTTCCCAAAAATTATAATTCCCTTTAATTGATCAAAAATTCAACAACAATCACTCTTTTTATTATTACTTGAAGCCCTATGAACGTTCATTAGTCTTTTTCAAATTTTTACGTAAATTATAACGCATGCCAAAACGATTTTTGTTGACCCTCACATAAATTTTCGTAAATGTAATATTTTTAAATATTCGTAAATAAAATCATCAATGCAACAAAATATTTATAATGGCTAGCCTGTTGTCCCTTTTTGGATTGTCTCGTTCCCTCAGTTCAGACCAGTTTCTGCTACAATCATTCGCAGGTTCAGCTTCAGTTTATAGTTACTTCTTGAGTTACCCAAATAGGATTTAGAAATTCTGCGCCAGGTGGATTCTTCGGGCATTTATTTAAATATTCACAATTTGGATCCAGAAATTATTTGGAGTCCTTTGTTCAACTTCGTCAGGTCTTAACCAAAAATTACTTGGATATACTTACTGAACTTCCCCCGGTTGGATCCAGTTTCCGTTGATGTCTCATGTCTTATGTCTCTTGCAAGATCACACTTTCCTGTAAACCTATTTCCACTCCTTCATTCCTTAATGCATCTTTTGCTTCCCTCATTCTTTTATCCATTCTTGGTCCTAAGTTTTAAATCCTAACTTGACTTTTTAATTTTATTACTCTACAATCTTACGTTGATACAATATTTAATTATTTTTAAGTTCTAGCTCCACGATTTCGTGTCTTTAACTTCTATTTTCTAGTTCTAACCTCACTTTTAAGATGTCAATTTTTTATTCTTGGCCTACGTTCGGGTCGCCAGATTACTTTCTTTTTGATATGATATTCGTGTCCCACGTTCGGGTCGTCAAATTTCTTGTGATATGATTTTCTAGCCACACGTTCGGTTCGCCAAATTTACTTTCTTTCTGATATGGCATTCTAGTCTCACATTGATGCTACAGATTTTACTTGTGGTATGATATTCTAGCCACACGTTGGGCGCCAAATTTACTTTGCTAGAATATCGTTGCAACAACCCGGTGTCCCCCTTTTATTTATCTCAAAAAAAATAATCTTAACTGTAATGCCTCGGCTAGCTCAGTTTTAACAACGCACGGAGCTTGTGACAATGCGACAACAAAGAATTCTTAATCTCCCTTTTTATCTCTACTTCCTATGTATTTGAGCTAAACACACTTAACCACAATTTATATAATGTACTCAATATTTACAATGTTTGAAGCGTTAATAATGTTGTTGAATGGAACCCCTTTTATAAAATTGAATTAATTTTTCCCAAAAATATTAATTCCCTTTAATTGATCAAAAATCCAACAACAATCACTCTTTCTATTATTACTTGAAGCCCTACGAACGTTCATCAGTCTTTTTTAAATTTTTACGTAAATTATAACACATGCCAAAACGATTTTTGTTGACCCTCACATAAATTTTTGTGAATGTAATATTTTTAAATATTCACTAATAAAATCATCAATGCAACAAAATATTTATAATGGCTAGCCTGTTGTCCCTTTTTGAGTGTCTCGTTCCCTCAATTTAGACCAGTTTCTGCTCCAATCATTCGCTGGTTCAGCTTCAGTTTATAGTTACTTCTTGAGTTACCCAAATAAGATTTAGAAATTCTGCGCCAGGTGAATTCTTCAGGTATTTATTTAAATACTCACAATTTGGATTCAGAAATTATTTGGAGTCCTTTGTGCAACTTCGCCAGCTTGGATCCAAAAATTACTTGGATATACTTATTGAACTTCTCCCGGTTGGATCCAGGAATTGTTTGGATATACTTATTGAACTTCTCTCGGTTGGATCCAGAAATTGTTTGGATATACTTATTGAACTTCTCTCGGTTAGATCCAAAGATTGTTTGGAGTCCTTTGTTAATATGAATCTTAAAACCTATCTAAAGCAACCTTTCATAACTTACGTTTTTGAGGATTAAACGACGAACCTTGTTTAATTATTCAGTATCACCACATTTATATTGTTAATTAAAAAATCACTTGCAATTATTTCACATAAATATTTTATATAAAGTGATGTGAATCGTGCCTTCATTAGAGTAAGACTGATTTGTTAACGAAATCCTGTGGTATTTAAAGAAAACGCTTATCTGTTTGTAATTCGTCGGTCAAGCGCATAGTTCGTTGATTACCGCCTAGTATCTTAAGTTTCACATCCAGGATTGGGTATTTCTATGAAATTTCCATGTATAACAAAGTCGAGACGCTCTTCATTGCACGTAGGATTTTAGGTTGTTTGTATAAATTTGTTGGATTTTAAAATTTTCCATGGTCTTTTATTGCACAGCAAATTTGTTGAACTTTGCTTTATCCTCGTGCTGTTATTATCAAGTATTGAATTTTTATAGTTTTCAGTCACGTAGCTTTATATTTATTGATGTACGAAATTATATGCGTTTATCTATTTTACGCATTGACAAACCTGCTCGTTTAAATGAAATTCCTTGTATAATAATAATGCACTAGTTACGCGTATTGTTTGATGCCTTCTGTCCATGTGGCTTTATGACTTGCAAGGTTGTTTATTTAGTTGAATCTTTACGAATACACTTCCTTTTTTTGAATATAATTGTAAATATAGTTTATATACAGGGCATTGGTAATTGTCTTTTTGCCTAATCGTCGAATTTTGAATTTTTCTTGGTAAAATGTCTAGTTTTCTGGACTCTCATGATATCTATATAAATCGCACTATTCTAGTGACGCTATAATCCCCTAAATGTCCCTATTATCATAGCAATATATATATATATATATATATATATATATGTATATAGTTAAGATGAAATAATAGCTTAGACTATTATAAATATCCCTTGTGTAATAACTACCTAATATATTAATATATATATATATATATATATATATATATTGACGTGACAAGAGTCACGAGAAGTCATTGAAACTCAAATTCTACAGCTAAAGCCCAAAAAATATAAAAGAATCCGAAAAAAATAGAATTATCCGTAAATTCATGGTGAGGCCAGGTATAATATATTAAAGTGCCAAGAAAAATGCAATTGCACGTGTATAAATAATCACCCTGTATGATATAAGCGTATTGTAAAAACATAGCGAATAATGCAAGCACCATAGTAAAAATAATAATTTTTTTTTGAAACATTAAATTGTATTAAATGCGAATGCAAATCAATCATTTTAAGATAAATACAAAAGCTATTCATTTATGCACTTTCCGTGCATAAAAATAAATAATTTCATATATTTAAAACCCCAACTTTAATTTTAATTTGTGTACTAAAACACGATTTGCCGTAAAAGCAAATATTTTCTATAAAAATGCAATCCATCTGCATTGAAAAGCAATTAAAGTTTAAATTAATTACCTTGTATATTACATAAATTCATCTTTAATAAAACATGTTTTCAAAGTTTGAGAAGAATTGAAAACAAATACGTCAACTTCGTTGAACTCATTAATAATAAACGTTTTTCTAGGAAGAAGCCGCAACAACAACAAAAAAAAACCATAACATGTAACAAAAATTGATAAAAGTTGTTTATTTCCTTTCGCAATTACCAGATAGTATGCGACGTCACAATAACCTTGAGTGTTAAACAAAGACGAGCAACGCACGTCACTAATAAGTGGATTGCGATAACGAAGTAATGAAACGCGACCATTTGAACGCTAATTAGAAATTACCAGAAATTACGTCAGATAAGCCTGTATTATTTGGAATAGAATCACGTAAACACTAGTATATTCTACAAAACAGATAATTTTGAATATAAATAGAAGCGTTTGTTAAAAAAATTCATTCCTAAATCAATCGCCAAAATGTCACATTGAGAAATGAATTTCGAAGCTATTGTTTAAGGTATGCAGTACGCACATTGTACTTAATATTTGCAATGTAACAGTGAATACAGAATACAGGGAATACAGAGCTTTAAACGTAACCTACAAAAATATAAAAATGGATAAATGCAATTATTTGATCTTATAATATACAATAAAGATAAAAATGCTTCAATATAAAAAGCTATTTAAAATCTTATTAAATAATCAAACCGAGGATGCAGTGGTTTAAATAAATACTACAGGTTGTTGAATAAAATTATTGGCAACTATTTAGTTCGAAAAGAAATGCTTGAAGTAGTGTGTATTTATTCGTATTTATTTGTGACATTTCGAACTTGTTTTTGGTACTTTTCGAAGGCTAAAATGGTGACATAGTTAAAATAAAATGTCTTAATTGAAAAACTTACATATAAATTTACACTAGCATTCTAATTTCAATTAGCAAAATCTTCAATAATCTATACTTTATTAACATTAAAACTAGAGAAAAGATTAAAACTAAATATTAACTATTAACATAAAAATTTTAGTTGAAACATATTGAAAAAATATTACAAACTGTCAAATTTAGAATAAGACATACGCCTTCCAAAGAATCAGAATTACTGAATATCTGTGACACAAGGTTTGCAAGTCTGTAACTATCAAACTTATAAAGCCAAGTGTAAACCACACTTAAGTCGTCTATATCACTTTTAGAATTTAGATTATTTTTAGCCCTGTTGATATGGTATGACTTTTTTGTAGTCACGTTTGTAGCATTCCCAAAAAATGTGATTGACATTGTGTTGGATGCCTTTAATAGATTCAATTTCCACTTACAATTTACGTATGAGATAGAAGTGGACCGAAAAATTACTTTTCTGGATACTGTTGTCATACGAGACACCGCAAACATTATCAAGTTTGACTGGTATAAAAACCAACAAACTCTGAGAGTTACCTAAATTATTACTTTGATCATTTTACCAACACAAAATAAACATTATTTTGTCCATGAAGTTACACGTTGTATGGAAAGAATGATGAATCGCGAATTCTACTTGTTATTTGACTTTAGAAAGAATCAAACGCGAATGAATAATTCTAATAAAGTTCCGGTATTATACAGAACAATTTCAATACGTTACATTCGAGGTTCTTCCGGATTTACCTAGAAAATCAGTGACCGCTGATGTAAGAATTTTTGCGTTTTAACGATTCTATGTATATCAATTGTCGTGATTTATGTTTATTGTAAAACATGCCTTTTATCCTCTTCTAACGTACGAGGTTAATGGTCGTGTCTCGTGCTATCCCGGAAAGCTATAAATTAGTTCTTACCTATCTCGGTTTTATTTTATTGCATTTTAATGAAAGTTTATTCATAATTGGCTATTTAATGACTTTTAAAACATTTATTAGTAAGATTGATGACGTACTTGTCTATCAATAATGTACCTTAAAATTCTAAAATATGGTTTTATTTAAAAACTCTTAAAATGAAGTTAAATGATATATCGACACACTACGGAAGCCAATTTAGTTAACAAGAGGTTTGTTCTTAAGCTTTGTAAATGCAACAAATTGATATTATTTTTACGTGGATGTGTTAAATGGCTTTATATCTTAAAGATTGAAACTCCTTTTTTTACTAAGTATAGAAGAATTATTACCCGTGAATATGCCTTTTATTTTAATGTAGCTCGTTTTTAAGGTATCTTCAAGAATTATTATTTTAAACAATAAAATTGATAGCCTTTTGTATTTATACCTTAATAATTGAAACTCGTTTTTACTAAGTAATTATTAATGATTTAAATTTATTAATTTAAGATTTGGGCTTATAAGTTTATATCCGTTTTATGATCTTTTCAGTCTGTCATAAATGTAATATACGAAAATTTAATCAAATAATTAATCAGTGCTTTGCTTTTAATGGCAAAAAAGTACCCTTTTATTATACAAGATAGGGCAATTAAACATTCGAAAATTTCAATCCTTTTCCATTTTCCTTTTTTAGTGGGTTTTATTTATAGAATTTGGGTTTCAATGATCTCTCGTGACTTCATTATCACATCAATATATATATATATATATATATATATATATATGTGTGTGTGTGTGTGTGTGTGTGTGTATATTGAAACAACGAAACTCAAACAAAAATTTTTCTAACATAAAAATATTTAGACAATATTTTTCATATGCAAGTCACAATTTTTTTAAAGTAATATGAATAATTTAAACTTATTATCCCGTCTCAGTGTAACTAATCAGTGACCTTGACAAACCTTTTGTAGGAGTCAAACAATCTCGAAATTTGATTTCTAAATTGTATAAAAATAAAATTATTTACTCACAAATAATATGCCGAAATCTTATGCTAACTAAACTTAATTATAGTATGAGCAGTCTCTATAAGGATCTAAACAAATTATACTTGCGTTTATAGACCCTTAAATTGCAGGATTGATATTTGGTGTATTTAAACTCCATCTCCAATTTATTCCATTTAGGAAATAGTTTTACCCATAAAGCCTCTAAAATCCATTGTTTCATTTTATATCTCCATCTGCTCTGAATAAATTTTTATATGCTGAAATTTTGCTTTCTAAGTTTCAAAAATATTATTTTTAATAAATATAACTGACCTGCCCTTGCACAAAAATTTAGCGTCCATTACAGTTTGTCTTTTAACGACCAAATGTATCGTCGACAGGTATTTTTATAAACAAATAATTTGTAACGCTCTACTAATTATTGGCGAATAACTAATCGCTTCTAATTATTTACCGGCTTTTATATAATAAAATCTTAATACTTCACAGGTTTTCGAATGTCTACATATTTCCAGTGGGTCTGACTCACCGCATAATGTAATAATTAACTGTAATTTCGTGTGTTTCTTATCTTAACTAGCTGTCAGTTTAATTTATTGCAATCGTAAGAATGATCTCTTGATTGATGTCTTTTGTAAGAATGCATGTAAAATACTTATTCGTTATCGCTTTTGTTATAAATTATTGTCTTTTAAAACGTGTTGTCTTATCTGATTTATAGTTTTTACTTGTCCCATCGCGTTGTACAAACTCATTAATTGGTTTAGTTCAAAAATAAAATCGTGCTTTCCAAGAATAAATGTAAAATACTTATACGTTGTCTCATTTCTTTGTAATTAATGGATCGTTTTGCCGTGTTTTATTGTATCGCTAGCTTATTCATATTAGTTGTTTACGTAAAGATAATGGATTCTCGAAAGATCTGGGAAAGTAGTTTGTTTAAAAAAGGTTTTTATTTACATTTTTTATTTATTTTTTTTATTTATTTTTATTTATATTTATTTTATTTATATTTATTTACATTATTTATATTTTTTATTTATTTATTTACACTTCGTTCCAAAATCACTGGGTTAGTTTTTAAATAGTACTTTGATACTCAAAGAATTATTGAATGTTATTTAGCATTTGAAAGGAGTATTTGATACTGCTACGAGAGGACGTATTCTTGCTACAGAATGAATGAAAAAATGGAATAATCTAGAATAATTTGAGTAATTTTATTTAAATTCGCGTTTTGCGTTCAATGCTTTTAATAGAAGAAATCTTTCGAGCATGTTTTAAAATATTGTTTTTAGGAATATATGTGACGCGTTTATAAGGGTATTTGATACTTATTTTGAAGAGGACGTATTTTAAAATTCGTTTAAAAAATATGGGGTTTTTCCACATGCGTACATGCATTAGAAACTTGTTTTAATTGATATTTTTTAAGAGGATGAATATTTACACACGGGTTTTACTTGTACCGAAATTACTATAATCAGCTTTTCTTACTAGAAATATTACACAGGATAGAAAATTGAGTATTTCAATATTTTATTTTATTGGTTTTGGGTCGATTTATTGACAGAATGAGGTGCACAATGACCTCTTAGGACCTCCTTACAACATCAAATATATGCATATATATTAGATAATTGCACAAGGCAAGTTGATAAATACTAAGATATTTGTTAATAAAAAGAAATAATAACTTGACTGCTGTGCAAAGCCTAAACGATCATTTCTAGTCAAGCTAGTAATTGAATGATGGAAAATGTAAGATTCCGGACCGGTTTCGAACCTGTATCTTTGGTTTTGAGCAACGATGTAATAACCAATTGGGCTACCCGACGGGTAATGATAATCGGAAATATGTACAAATCTGAATCATATACACCACTATACGTGTTACACTTCAATTAGCTGCACAGAGATTTCAGTAATAAGCCGACTTACGGGACTTTTTGTATAATTAATCTGAGGATATTACATATTCTAATTTAGCTAGGAAGTAGTTCGTGTAAATTATCTTCGGAAATTTTAGAATTATTCCTTACTGTTATGTATTTTGCGGTGTAGACATATCTGACGATTTGGAGGATATGCGTCATTGTTTCGGCGAATGAGAACTCGTCACGCTCTAGGAGTGGTTTACAAGCTAAAGAAACGTAGCCATCACTCATTCTACATAACTACCTTATCCTTAAGAACTTCGGAGTAGTGCTTTATAATTTAAAGTAGTGAAATCCATCTGTCACTTTCCTATCTCAATATTTCTATTCCCTGTTTAATGCTGTGGCTAAACAGTTAACTTCGCTAAATTAATTTGTTATAACAAAAGATCTAGATTCACGACCCGGTTTACGTAAACGATTTTTTAATCTTGCGGAATAACGTAATACAAAAAAATTATTACATGGCTTTACCTATACTTAATTGTTTAGATAGATAAAAAGTAAACCTGATTATAATTAATTGCCGTGCTTATTTTGTAATACAAACCGGGTATTATTGTTTAAAAATTTTGTGCAATACTAACTGTACTAACTTACAATCGCGTTTGGCATTTTTGTCAATCACTGTGTGGTTGCGTACACAATTTAGATATGTATATCCTTCTAATTGTCATCGCATGTCTGGGTGGTTAACAATATAAATACAATAAAATTAAGATAAATTAGTAATCAGGTTCGATCATCTTGTGAAGTCTTTCACACGTCCTTTATTGTATACGTTGAAATTCGAAGGTCCTTGTCCACTCTGTATGTTTTACATAAATGGAATTTGAAGTGTTTTTGAAAACCAAATGTAGCTTTAACTAGTGGGATATCATTAACGAGATTAATCCCTTTAATCGGAGTAAGAACACCTTAAATATTGATCACAAAGGTCCTAAAACCATTATTGAATGTTCTTGTAAATTATAATGCGGTGTAAAATTTTGATCGCTAGTTTGGACAGAGAATGGACTGTATATATTTTTAAATGATATTGTAACAAACAACAAATAATTAAATGTTCTTTAAACAAATCCGTTAATCAAAGCGTTTACTATGAGCACTCACTTGGTTAATGTTGTGGCCGTGCCAATAAAAAAAACGTTGGAACAAATACAGCTCTTCCTTTGACGGATGGAGCGCAGCACCTTAGCGGTTTAGCAAAGCGGTTCATAAGGGTAATAGTTATTATAAATAGCGGCGGCGGGTAACCAAGCGGTTCATCTAATTAATTCTATGTAACACGTATAAACTCGATGCGGTGGAATCGACAGCGATTCATACACACAAGGCGATACAAACTATTTTCACTACGAAACGAGAAACTCTTCTGGTTTCGTGGATTTTCCAATCGATACTTGCTTGTGCGCACCAACACACAGAGCTTTATCACTCACGGCAATGTTTTGGCGCGTGCTTAGTAAACACCTGGGGCTTATTAAATAACAAATTTAAAATATACACGCGACGAATTTAAAATAACCAACAAACCCAATGAAACAAAATTTAGCTTTAATTAATTACTATAAACGGAACATACCGCTCACCAAAATGCAAGGCAGTTTAAAGAAAAAATAATTATAAGCCGGGGGCGGTTTGACCAAGCGAAAACAAAGCGAAAAAGAGAAAAAAGGGATCTACAAAAAACAAAAGAAAAAAGAAGAATTCTTTTTTCTACATTGCGGGCAAAGGGCAGAGCTTTGACACAGGACGTTTCAGCTCACCATGAGCGGTTTTAAGTGTGACCACCCTAACAACACCATCTGTCCCATGATGCACAGCCACAACACGGCCAAGGGACCAACAAAGGGGAGGAACATTAGCGACCTTAATTAGTACTAAGGTGCCCAAATCAACTTGAGGAGACGGGGTGTGCCACTTTGAGCGCTGTTGTAGCGAGTGAAAGTATTCTTTAAACCAACGGGATCAAAAATCTTGGTGAATGCGCTGGAGCAGTTGCCAGCGAGAGAGGCGGTTAAGCGGTAGGTGCGAGAGTGCAGACTCCGGAATGGCGGTTAAAGGGGCCAAAGTTAAAAAATGACCGGGTGTAAGACAGCTCCAATCATTGGGGTCAGTGCTCGTGTGAGGGGACGTGAATTCAAGATGGCCTCAATTTGGATAAAGACAGTGGCCAAAATACGACGGATAGATCGCCTTCCAGAAATAATCCAGAAGTGCTGACTGACAAGAAAATGGACCATTTGAGTACCCGCGTGGAAGTATTTTAAATGAACGTAAGTAACATACAGATCAGTTAATCGACATTTGCTAGGTAACAAAGCGGGAAATTTACGGTCAGAAAACAAAGGCGCGTAAGCCAGGCAACCTCCGACGCGCAAGATTCCATCGCGAAGAAAAGGGGACAATTTGCGAAAACTCTTTTTTAAAAGAGATCCAGAATGAATGGCTTCAAGCTCGATAGCAAAATAAGATTGTTGAAAATACACAAGCAAAGGGATCAAAGCGTTGTGCAACTCAGAAGATGACAAAGGTACGAAGTACCTTTCGAGTGGGTGACGTAGATTATGCGAAAACGGAGAATCCGAGCAACAATGCGAGTAATAAATGGAAAAGAAGAGTGATTTTCTAGAATTGATTCCATCCAAGAGGATGTTACGACAGCGGATAAAACAATAGAGCGTTGTTCAGTAAGAACTTCAGGAATATCTGAAGGTGGAATATGCGGACTAGAGTTTTCGAAAAACCCATACAAGGTTGGTGAAGCCGCCCACCAAAGAGAACATTGACACAAGTCGGTAGGGAGTAAACCACGTGACCCGACATCGGCAGGATTCTCGGTGCAGGGGATGTGATGCTAAGAGGTGCGAGATGTGTTTTCCAGAATGTAAGCAACACGATTGGCGACTAAAGTCTTCCAACGCTGCGGCGGAGAAAGAATCCACGAAAGTACTACCATGGAGTCAGACCAACAGTAAATTTTATGAAAAGTAAGGTTCGAATCAAAGGTTAATAATTTTGATGCCAATGTGGCGGTCTATAATTCGAGACGGGGTAAAGAGATTGTACGAAGGGGTGCGACCTTATACTTAGCGCATACTAAGCGAACCTCAACGGCGGAAGGAGTAACAAAGCGAAAATAAACAACAGCACAGTAACCACGTTCGGAAGCGTCAGCAAAACAGTAAACTTCGCACGTAGTAAACTATGGCAGGATAAGCAAGCGGGATAAAGCGAAATCCGAAAGAAGCGGTAACTCATGCAAGTATCACTCCCACAAACGGAGGTCAGGGGGAGGGGGAGCATTCCAATCTAATTTTAAAGACCATAAGCGTTGAATTAAGTGTTTTACCAAAAAAGTAAGAGAGGGATATAAGTCCTATGAGGTCAAAATACGGGCTAAGTTAGAAAGTAGGTTGCGCTTGGTACAGCAGGTACTTAGTGGCTGAACAAGAAAACAAAAATTATCTGAAGTGGTATTCCATTTAAGACCTAAAACTTTTAAGGGTTGAGTATCAGAATCCTCAAAAAACCGGGGTTGCGCGAATTGCTGCGTAGCGGAAAGATCTTTTAATAATTCGAGATGGTTACTTGACCATTTATGAAGTTCGAAACCAACAAGTTTTAAAAAAGCAATTAGTTGATTACGTAGAGCGAGGGCTGATTCAATGGAATCTCCACCAGTAACGATGTCATCAATATAAGTATGGTGGCGAAGTGCGAAAGCGGCTAATGGATAAGAATTCCCATCGTCCACGGCCAACTGCTGAAGGGTTCGTATGACAAGAAATGGAGCACAATTGATTCCATACGTAACGGTATTTAATTTAAAATCCTGAATGGGCTCCTTAGGGGAGAAGCGCCAAACAATTCGTTGATAGTCACACTGAGCGGGATTTACAAGAATTTGTCTGTACATCTGACGAATATCGGCGGTGACAACATAGGGATGTAAATGAAATTGTAACAAAATGGCGGTGATATCGGGTTGCAACTTCGGCCCAACAAACAAGTGAACGTTTAAGGACGTTCGAGACAGAGTTTTAGCGGAAGCGTTGAAAACAACTCGTAATTTTGTACTTACGCTTTCGGGTTCCACTACGCAATGATGCGGGATGTAATAAGAAAAGTCTAAATGAGACCCAATAACAACTGATTGTATATGTTAAGAATCAAGATATTCACGCATAAACGAAACGTATTGTTCGTAAACACGAGGTTCTTAAGTAGACGATTTTGTAAAGCGACAAACCGTTGCAAGGCAAGATCACGACTACCTGGAAAAAATGGTTCTTGATCTCTAAACAGCAGTGAGACGATATAGCGACCTTGTTCATTGCGGCGAAAAGTGTCGACAAAATGAGAGTTTCTTCAGGCGTGAAAGGTTGAGCGGCAGGGACAGCTTCGACTTCCCCGAATTTAGTGACAATATCTTCCATTGGGGAAGTAGAATTTGTCATACAAAACAAGCTAGTTATTTCAGAAGCGGGCGAAGAAGATATGTTTCCCATTAAAGCATATCCGAAAATGATATTAATAGCAACAGATTGATCGCTATCATCCTGGATGCGAGCGTCTAATAACACTTGGGGGAAAATATCTGCGCCAAGTAAGAAATCAATGGGTCCAGATTGAGCAAAGAGCGGATCAGTTAGCTTGAGGTTAGCCAGATGATTGAAATGTTGTAAAGAAATATTAGAAGTAGGTAAATTCTTACAGATTTTGGGAAGTCCAACAGCTTGAAAAGTAATAATCGGTGAAGAATCACCTATTGGTTTGAGCAAAACTGCCATGCTGAGCAACAGAGCGCATGGAACCTAAACCACTAAGAGTAAGAGAATGCGGAGTAGTACGAAAACCTAAACGTTTCACACTACTTTGCGAAATAAAAGAAGTCATGCTTCCCGAATCGAGTAACCCGCGAAATTGCTGGAAAGAATCAGAGCAATCAGCAATTTCCACTTGAACAGTGCAAAGTAAAACAACTGAAGATTTAGCTAAAGAATTAAATAAAACGAGATTCGAAGTTGACGGACCACTACAGCTGAACGAAGTCGAAGATTCCTCAGAGGCCCGAGATGCGGAAGGCTTGTTGCGGTGTTGAATAGCGAGAATATTACGCGGTGATACCTTAGAAGCGGCGGTGTCCGTGCTTAAGCGAGCCTGGCTAGTAGCAGCGAAAGCGGGTTTAGACGAAGCGCGATCAAAGTGCGAATGATGACGTTGACTACATTGGCGGCATGAAAAAGTAGACTTACATTTATTTAAAATGTGAGAATTACTAAGGTAATTAATACACAGATGTTGGTTTTTTGCAAAGTTGTAGCGATCTTGCGACGAAAGTTTAACGAAATCATTACAGCGATAAAGATTCTGATCTTGGTTGCAAAGCGGACATTTATTAGAATTAGGTTTTGTCTGAACTAACATGGAAACAGTGGAGCGAGGTTTAGACGGATTGCTAGAATGAATAACGTTGTTGAAATCAGTTTTATGATTTACCGACAAATTCGATAAGGATTTACACGTATTTTCAGATAAGCAATTAACTTTTTATAAGATGGGATAGCAGTCGGATCTTGATGCAATTCAAAACTACGAGCGGTGTGTACATCCAAGCGGTTTAATATCATTTGTACAAGAATAAAATCCCAATGCTCTACGGGCAAATCAAATTTTTTAAGCGCCTGTAAATTATCCACAAAAGTATCAACTAATTTTTGCAAACCGACGGGGTTATCGGAGTTTAATTTAGGAAATTTATCAATATTGTTCCATAGAGCAGAGGTAATGTGACGAATATTACGATATTTTTCACCTAGTTTTGTGTATGCAAGAGCGTAATTGGCTTCAGTAAGGTCGAAGTTTTTAATGGTTAGAAGTGCGGAACTTTTTAGTGATGACTGAAGATACGAAAATTTATCTACGTCGGACAAATCGTTATTAAAATGAACGAGACTATCAAAACGATCGATAAAGCTTTCTAACAAAGAACTTTCTTTCTCAAATGTAGGCAACGACAGCGGAGGTAATGCTACTTTTGGTCTTAAGTTATCTAGCGGCGGGGACACCTCAACTTGAGGTGATTGGCTGGTAAACAGCTTGAAATTAAGAGCTTTTATTTGAAAATACTTGTTGTCAAAACGTCTACGGATAGCATCTTCAAAATCAAATTTTTATCAGCGTCGTCGGCTGAAGAAATTGCACTCACAATCCAATTGTGATGCGTGAAGAAATTTTCCTTAACGGTCTTCAACGAGTCATATTGAGCGCGAAATAAATCTAAAAAAGCGGGTTCGACGGTAGATTTTTGAGCAATCTCAAACATTTCTTCTAGCGAATTAATTGCAATGTTACGTAAGAAACAACTACGCTTTAGCTTTTCTGCCATAGTTAAATATAAATACAAAACAAACGCAGAAAAGATAAAAACGAAAAACTTGACGATTTTAATAGCCTAGCGGCGACAACAGACACAAACCTATTGCACGGGAGATAAAGAATAGTCGTAAACAACTCAACGATACAAATTATGCTAATTGGCTGTCACTGCTTTGACGAGCGGTATAATTAATTATGAGTTTGTTGTTCATTCCAAATCCGGCTCGAAGGACAAATGTAGATTATAATGCGGTGTAAAATTTCGATCACTAATTTGGAGAGAGAATGGACTGTATATATTTTTAAATGATATTGTAACAAACTACAAATAATTAAATGTTCTTTAAACAAATCCGTTAATCAAAGCGTTTACTATGAGCACTCACCTGGTTAATGATGCAGCCGTTCCAATAAAAAAAGCGTTGGAACAAATACAGCTCTTGCTTTGACGAATGGAGCGCAGCACCTTTAACGATAGCGGTTTAGCAAAGCGATTCATAAGGGTAAATAGCGGCGGCGCGTAACAAAGCGGTTCATCTAATTAATTCTATGTAGCACGTGTAAACTCGATGCAGTGGAATCGACAGCGGTTCATACACACAAGGCGATGCGAACTGTTTTCACTACGAAACGAGAAACTCTTCTGGCTTCGTGGATTTTCCAATCGATACTTGCTTGCAGATGCGCACCAACACACAGAGCTTTATCACTCACGGCAATGTTTTGGCGCGTGCTTGGTAAACACATGGGGCTTATTAAATAACAAATTTAAAATATACACGCGGCGAATTTAAAATAACCAACAAACCCAATGAAACAAAATTTAGCTTAAAGTAATTACTATAAACGAAACAGTTCTGATTTATTGTATTTCATAAAATATACATTCAAGAACGGCTAACAGCTTTTATTTTAACAATTTTAATCTTTAATCTCACCTTAAAATTTAATAAACTGTACTGACACTAGTAATGCAGTAATCGATACAAATTTATAAGTACCCTGCCAACCGCTGCTGCTCCTTAAATAGTTTCAATGCAATAGCTTTCCGGTTTGCTAAAGGAAACGTAAAAATGTCCTCTTGTTCCGTGTCATGCTTTAGAAGCAACAGCACAGCGCTTCATATTTAAATTTCAGACGCCACAGTTATAAAGGAATATATTTAAATCCTTTTATGTAAAGCCTTATTATAATTAAATTAATATGTGTATCAAAATAAATAATAAATGAATAGGGTGTTTCGTGGACAATAAAGTACAGGATTTGCACATTGGATGAATTTAATCCCAAATAACGAGTTTACAAAAGAAAATAATTTTTAAACAGCGTTATGACGTTCTCCAACGCTCATTATTTATCGCCAGTTTAGTGCGTGTGCACGTGTGTCTGTGTGTGTGCGTGATTGTCTGTGAGTTTGTGCGCGTGCACGTGTGTGGGCATGCGCTCGTTTGTATAGTTGTGTAGAAATATTTCAATATAAATTGTACACAATATAGTTATTTTTCTTTTCAGATATCGTCTCTATGTGTGCTTGTTAATAGCACACCTGTAATTTTTCCATATGCCAAGGCTAAGGATGCCACAGTAGAGTAAGTTCCGCACATTTTACAATAACTTGATGTATTCTTATCCTACTAACATTATTTGTTGGTTTGCATTACTAAAATTAGTTGTTAGAATAAAATTTCATAATGGAGGTGAAAGTGATTCGTACGTTTACAGTATTTTTTTATTAAATAAAAACATTTGAAACAAACATTGTACTTCATGTACATTTTTGCTATGTATACTTAAATACTTGTATAAATATTACTTTTGTTTCTTTATTTATTTGTATATTTGGCGCTGTTTACATAATAACAGGATACAAGTTTTGGACCGCCAAAAGATTTGCTCAAAATTATCTGATTTAATCAACAAGAGTGAAGCCTTTAAAATCGTATAGGTCCTGCGTAGAAGAACCGCATACTTTTTTTGTGTAAAGTTGTCAAAAGCAATTGCTGCAGAGGCAATTTGTTTCAAACAATTTAATATAAGTTTTGGTTATTTGGGTATTACGTGGAATTAAAGCTCTATTCATATATAACCCGTTGTTTCGTGTGAAATTGACGTTAATGACATTTTCAAGTTAAAACCACGGAAACGTAACAGAGAAAATGCACCAGCTATCTTACAGTAACGACATGCGATTCAATAGAACCAAGTGCAGAATTTTTTAAGGAGTTACAAACTTTAACACTTTCTCTTTTACTTTCTTGAAAGGTATCTGAACTGTCAGTCTACTCACAAATGTCGAACGCCAACCCACCTAGAACTAGCTGGTGATCTACAAGTCGACTGAAAGATTATTTCTAATCTCAACAGGCTGATGGAACCCTGTTTACACTGACTTTTACGTACTACTTCAACCAAAGCAAAACAAATACTCTACGCTAGTTATTTAACCTATATTAAAACATCAATAGTGTACAACCAACACAAATAGGCTAAGCTCAACCCTAATTGGTCAACTTGTGTATATCTAAAAAAAACATCTTGAATTTATTCCAGTTTAAGTATCCAACAAATTGATTGTATATGTAGATTGCTACGAATAACATTGTGATGCTAGTTTTAGTTACTAATCATAATTAATTCAGGTAATGAAAAATATTTTGAAAATTTATTTGAATAAAACAAATCCGCAAGTCGCTAAATTACATAAATACAAGCTGAAACGCGACATGCATGGATAACGCATCAATATTACATCAAGAATCCTAATTAATACAAGCAGGTTTAAAAATGCGTAAGATGTAAAACGCATATAATTTAATACATACATTGTATTACGTCTACGTGACTAGAGAATTAAAATCGACACCTGATTTATTGAAAACAAGCAAAGCATGGTAATTAAAAATCAAAGTTTACCAAATTTATTTGAACAAACAACGGTTTACTTATCTAGAAGTATAAAAATCCAAGCGAATCAATGCTATTAACTTGAAATCGTACGTGACAAAAGGAACGCGTTGATGTTAATATACAACAATAATACCATGGAATATCCGAAAACGTGGTATGAAAGTTTATACAAACAACGAACTTTGCGCTTGTCAATAGATAGACGGTGCATTTAAATATGACCAGATTTGTAAACAAAAAAGTTCATCATGAAATGAAGCACAGTTCACGTGTATCACTCTTCTTATTCTTCTTTGGGAATTAAACCACTCATAGTTTTTAAAATCGTCTTTATTTGTTTCGATCCATGACCTAGGATCTCTCTAAACAATTACGGGAGACAAATTTAAATAATTACTGGAGTCCAGTCTATATAAATATGGGAACAAGTTTAACTAAATGCCGAAGCGATTATTACTTGAACAAAGGAAGAAATGCAAGATGCATTTGTTTCAATGATTAATGGTAAAGGAGTTTAATGCAGTACGCTAGTGTATTTAAGGCGATGCTATGAGGGATGCACACAACGATTGGATAAGAGACTGATTTAAGCTGAAAAAGAACAGGTTAGCCAATCTGAATGTTTATTATTTTATTATTCTATTTGTGGATATTTCATTGCACTTTGCTAAACTGAATAACTTAAGATTTAACATTTAATTAGATATTACTAATTTAAATACTTTAAAAATTGCTTTCATGATAATTTATGTGAGGGGTCGACAAGATTTAATTTTTGGGTATACGTTGTAAATTACATAAATGAATGAGGTTAAATGAACGTTCATCAGGCTTCAATTAATAATTAATAATACTAGTGATTTTGCTGACTTTTGATCATCTTTGGTAATAATAATTATTAAATTTATTGATTCCATTACAGTTAAAGAGTTTTAACCTTTTCATACGTTGTAAATATTTTTGAGAACATTATAATAATTTGTGCTTAATGGTGTTTTGGTTTAAAGATTAAAACAGGAAGGCTTTGTTTGTCGTATTGTCGCAAGCTCCGTGCGTAATTAAAAAACTGAGCTAGCCGACGCAATTAAAATTATATATTAAAGAAATCAAAAATTGAGAGATTAAAAATGTATACCATTTAATTTATAAAAAGGGCGCATAGGGGTATTGCTACAGTATCACAACAATATATATATATATATATATATATATATATATTGCCGTGGAACTTTTAAAAATTCGAGAACGAAGCTTTTACATCGATCGTTCATCTAAATAATACGAGCACCACGAAATGGGAGTCATAAAATTGCCTTGGAAGCTCGGGACAGTCTCTGGATTCTCTATTAAAATTGATGCCCCACCTGGGTCAACATAAAAGTTTTTCGAAAAAAATAAAAATTTTAAAAATTTCTTACCCCTCTTAAAGAGATCGCCTTCGAATTCCTTCAGATTCCCTGGTTAGCTCAGCCGGGCCTCTTCTCGAATACCTAAATTTACAGCCATACCTTTTTCACACTCGCACACCATTCAATAAAACTACCAAATAATACCACAACCATACAACCTTTTATTTACACCTATTAACAGATAAATTATATTCACATGTGTTAACAGTTTGATACAATAATTATAAAACTCAAATTATGGTATGTTTTAAAGTCCTTGATTTTTCTAATGATTTTTGAACAAATTCAATGAGATATGAGTAGATGGGCCTAGCTGTTTATCCAACTGACGGTTGAAAATAATTTCTATGAAATCCTATCGTAACATACGCTCGACTTAAACGTAACCTTTAACAAGCAGGTGTTTCTGTTAATTATCGACCGTTTGAACATAACAATTCCTAGACTTTCTGCTTCTTCGTATCTGATAAAACTGACGTTGGCTTTTACAACGAATACATTTGCTTTGGGATTATTGATTTTCTTACACAGCACGTTCCCTTTTGCTTATATGTGTTTAATTAAAATAACTTATGGTGAATTATGCGTATCCTTGAACTTCTATTTTCTTTAAAGCTTCTTTCCTTCCTGTGATCCTAACATTTCAATTATTAAATATAAAAATACTCTAATATTCGTCCGTTTTCACTAAATGAATTAAATTAATTTTTCGCGTAAATAATTTGCTCTTTTCTATATACAGGGTTGTTGAAATTTTATTGTTTTACACTGATTTACCCCTTTGAATCCACAACAATATATATATATATATATATATATATATATCGTTTCGATTTTTGATGTCTTAGGGTTAAGTATGCCTACTTTTGAGAATAGTAGGGCGTATTTGTTTTTGTTTCATTTGCCAGACAGAAGGTTTTTCAGGCTTCCGTTCCTTTAATTGGGGACATTTCGCTTTTTCGTCTATAGAATGCTTCTCCAAAAAATTCCCGCCATTTCTATCCACATCGTCTACCATTTTTTGTTCATTGTGAGCCCTTCTGCTTTTCTCTTCGCCTCGGACGCTACTATGATCTCCAATTGATTCCAACCTCCTCCTTTTAATACCTTTTCTGTTATTCGCTGTATGATCCGTGGACGAGGCAAGCGATGGAACTGAACCTTGTTGTGCTGACCTCGTTTTCGGGCTTGCGCCACTTCTGTTTTTGTCTTAAGCGGTGGCTGTGTTCTCGGTGTTAATTTGTTTGCCGATGGCATATCTTATTGACTTCACACATAGGGTATCGGCAATCCTGTACCCAGTTTAAACAAGTTTCTTATGCGTTCAACTGAGCAGGTATTACTTTTAGAACCTTTATTTTGGGTACAAAAAATCTCCTTTTACCCGTTCTATGGAACAACTCTGAATTTAGCTTTAAGTAATCGATATGTTTACCTTAGAATATTACCTTTATCTCGGGATTTCCTGTAGAAATTATTTTGGAATTTTGCCTTTATCTAGGAGTTACCTTTGAAAATTATTTGGAATTTTACCTTATCTCGGGATTACCTGCGGAAATTATCTTGGAATGTTACCTATGTCTTGAGGTTACCTTTGAAAATTATCTTAGAATTTAAGTTTATCTCGGGATTATATTTGGGAATTATTTTAAGATTCTAATTTTATCTCTGGGTTATCTTTTAGGAATTATTTCAAAACTTTGCATCTATCTTGAGCTATCTTACAGTGAGAACAGGCGAATTCTATGGGATCAAATGCAGTAACTTTTAAGGAGTGACAAACTTTTACATTTTTTCTTTCACTTCCTGGAAAGGTCTCTGAACTGCCGGTCTACTTACAAATGCCGGACGCAAACCCACCTAGGACTAGATGGTATGCGATGTACAAGTCGACAGAAAGATTAATTCTAATCTGAACAGGCTGATAAAACCCTGTTTACACTGACTTTTACCTACTACTTTAACCAAAGCAAAACAAATACTCCACGCTAGTTATTTAACCTATATTAAAACATGAATAGTGTACAACCAACACAAATAGGCTAAGCTCAACCCTAATTGGTCAACTTGCGTATATCTAAAAAAACATCTTACATTTATTCCAGTTTAAGTATCCAACAAATTGAATGTATATGTAGATTGCTACGAATACCATTGTGATGTTAGTTTTTGTTACATTACACAGTTATTAAGTGAACACTAACGCAAATACTGAATACTAATAAATTTGTATGCAAACCATAGAATACACATCAACAATACATGCAGCACTAGAAAGTTAAAATTTTATCACTTACAGCTTTTCTCTGAGTACAAAGTCCATCCATCCTGTTCAAAGCAAGACAAACTTGGGTGTCAGTAATCCAACTAGTATTGACTGGAAGCAATTTCACAACGATAAATTATGTAATTCCGCAATCACCTGTACGTTTGAGAGCTTCTATATTCTGGCAAATCCGAATTTATTACATTACCGTTACGCGAATTACTGTGACGCGGTTCATCTGCTTGAGGGAAGCTACAAACTTATATTCAACGATTTTAATAAATGCTAGTAAGTTTTTATAATTACCCTCTTCATTATACGATGTCAGTATTTATAAGCTATATTATTTTAGGGATTTTTCAATTTCAGCTATTCACACGGGTCATCCGATAAAAACTTAACTTTGCGGTTAAGGGTCAAGGGATTCTCGGTGGATGTGAACATTAGGTGTCCAACAGTTGTTATTTACAATTAAACATATGCGTCATCGGATAGGCCCAATACGTCTCAAATTATACTATTTTATGAGCTTCTGTCTGTTTGAGTAATCTATAATAATTTTGCTATCCTTTCAATGCATGAGAATATTTGCGACTCTACGCTTGTAAAATGGTTAGTCATGGAAAATATGTTATGTTTGTCAAACTTAGTATGTCTATGGTGAAGTTCCGGCTGTTAATTGCTGGTTGTAAAATAATGTACTAAGTACTTTACTATTTATTTCGGCATTTTACTTTAATAATATGATGAAATAGCTCTATTATAAACTGTAAACTACCCAAATTCTATGAATACGTCATCGGATAGGCCCAATATGCCTCAAATTAAACTATTTTATGAGCTTCTGCCTGTTTGCTTAATCTATAATAATTTCGTAATTCTTTCAAAGCATGAAAATATTTTTTACTATACGCTTGTCGGATGGTTAGGCATGGAAAACATGTTGATATTTGTCAAACTTAGTATGTCTATGGTGAAGTCTCGGCTGTTAATTGCTGGTTAGAAAATAATGTACTAAGTACTTTACTGTTTATTTCGGTTTTTTACTTTAATAATATGATGAAATAGCTCCAAATTCTATGAAATTGTCCATGTAGTTACTTACTACGGTTCTTAAACTAGTCAAAACTGATAAGTGCTTTCTTATATACCGTATATGCATAATTATCGCGGGAGCGTTACAGCATTAATACTTGTTTCGATTATTCACAAATGGTGAGTCAGCTTTTTTATTATGGATCGTATTGCTGAATGTCAGAGATTCGGTGCAATACACAAAAATAGATATCACGCCAACACCACTAACTGAAAAATGATCTCCAAGTTGTAAATATAGCTGATCATAAAATCTAAATCTTTAGCTTTTGGGAAATGGTACGTCACATGCTTGTAAAATTGTCATCAGTCCGGTGGCTGATTTGATGCAACCTTCCAAGCCTTCTTCTTAGGTGACAATATTAGCATATCCTCAGCCTGTATTAAGTGAACTTATGTCTAAAAATACATTTGAAATTTTTTAAAACTCAAGGATCAACCGTTTTACCCGTAACGTCACTCCGCTTCGTGGTCATTTCTTCATTCTTAAGATAAGCTGTATATGTGGTACACCTGAATAAAGTTTTTGTGAAAAAGCGAAACCTATATTTCTGAAGTTGAACCCACCTAATTCGTTACGAGTAAAAATAATGTTGCGTTACGAATTTTAATTTTCCCAGAAGGGACGGGACTTGTAACAATTTTATGGGTGTACCAGTTAACTACAGTGATTGAGAGAATGGGTTCTTATGGAAAAAATGATAAAAATAAAAAAAAATCGCATGCAATTTTCTGTGTTTTAATTGCAGTAAAACCAATCTTTTTTTAACACTTATTAAGATGCAAATCCTTATGCATTTGCAAAACCGTTAAGAAAACAATTGAAGCTTTAATTAGCTAAATTGACTTTCGTGTGTGTCGATATAACATTTTAACACACCTTATTAGTTTTAAAATAAATATTAATCCAGAACCTTTGTGAATAATAAAGAATTTTCAAATACGTCATTCTTTACTAAGAAATGTTTTTCAATGTCATTAAAAAATAAACGTTTATTCAAGGAATCAGCGCGAACATTAAAAGGCAATAACATCGATTTTATAGTTTTCCGCATTTCTATAAGATAAATGAGGCGCAACCATCAATTCCGTACGTTGGAGAAAGACTGACGATGTTTTTACGATGCTCGTAAATCACGTAGCTTGAAACCATTTGATTGTTAAATGCCGACATTCTTGTAAATTCTTACATTTGCCGTGACTAAATCGGGAATTGTGACGTAGATTATATTGTATATAAGACTGGAACAGAATTAGATTGATTCATTCGCGTTCTGTCAAGCAACATGTAAGAATTGAGATTTAGTATTCGGCGATTCATTCGTTACTTCGCAATTCGTCACCAAGCAATATGTGGAATTTATTTCAATTTACGAGATCGATCATCCAAATAGCATGCAGAGTTGCAATGAAATTTATACGTTTGAGTAGTTTCAAATATAAAATATTAGCAAATGTAATTATTTGATGAAGTACCGTTTGTTTTTTAAAAATACCATGGAAATTAAACGTTCTTCGATACAAAAACTACTAAAAGTTAATTAATTAAAAATAGAAAATACGCTTTGAAAATTAATATTTTAAATGCAGATTTGAGATAATATGGAGAAACCGATAAACTGGGATTTAACATCAATGTATAATGGAAATGAAAAGGATTTAATACCGTTAATTACAAGTTGGATAAGCGAAATTTGATTTCGCAAGTATGAATTTCATATTTCTTTGTTTGTAATTGAATATTTATAAATTTATAAGCTAGAACAAGTTCTTAATTCTATATTATTTTTGTTTTTGTTAGCGAATATTCATCAAGAAGTTTTGATATCGTAGTTCCAAACATTTTAACCTTTAATAGCTTATCTATGAAGGATTATAGGTCAATCGCCCTTACAAGTGTGTTAATAAAAGATGGGTAAATTATCCTCATATCAATTAAAAAGAATTGTGTAAATGTTAACAAAGATTATGTAAAATTATTTTATAATAATTTAGAAATTATTTTATGTATGAACCGGAACTGCAAATTGCTTTATAAACTGTTTTGTATGAAAGAAAAATGTTTTTGAGTGTATAGATGTTTTCTTGAGATTGCTGTTTTATTTCATTTTGTAAATTTCACAGTAAAGTTTCCGTTGAGCTACCCAGGCAGAGTAAAGAAGGACGAAGGTAAGATAATAATTTCAAATTTTACAATTTTCTGTACCGGCAATACATCACTCTTAGCCACCACTCAAAGGGGAGGATGTAACAACAACATATATATATATATATATATATATATATATACACATAGCTATGATAATAGATCTATCTAGGGGTATATAAGGTCACAAGGGACGTATACTTTATGTAAACAACACAAAAATCAAGAAAACTAAACATTTGAATCATAAAAAGTATACAATTCGTTAATTATGCAAAAAAGCAAATACCAAACATCCTGTACAAAATCAACAACTAACTACTGTCATCTGTTAAAGAATTCCATTATAAAATTTAGCCTACGTAATGTTTTAAATATAGGAATCGCTATACTTTCGAATAAAAAGCAGCATATAGAATAAACAACATATGGAACAATAAGTTTGTATACGTGCGGAATTAAAAGGAAAATTTAATAAATTCCTGCACAAAATTACAATTACGTAATACTAAAGGGTTCAAAGTATCAATTGCTAACGAAATTCATAATATAAAGCTTATTGTCTACGTGATTTTTGTGGCGTATAAACGAAGCATATCATACTTAACTCCGAGTAAAATCCAACCGGCTGCATGATAAGCACAGTGCAACGCCTCTTCTATAATAAACTAATAAAATAGAGAGCGGTCAACCAATAACACCACGTGGGATGGCTTGCTTATATAATATACATCAAGCTGATAATAGTCATTGATTCCTTAAGCCTAAGCACGAGCTGTACTGATCGAAATAAAAGTACTACGCAAAGTTCAATTGTGAAGTGAAACAAAAATTCATAAGTGAAAGTAACAATAATTAAAACTTTGAGTAAAGAATACAGTCAAGTGCGTGTTCAAACATACGAGTATATAAGAAATCTGCCGTTGGCATAAAACGTAAGTTAAATTTAATTTAGTAATAAACAAATTTTTACAATTTTTATAATTATGGCACTAAGTAATTTAATAGGAAATCGAACTAAACAAATCAATAAGAAATCTAGCTAAGTACGGACGTAAAACTCCAATACCCTAAGTACTAAATATAACAAATGGAAAAATTCTAAATCAGGACGTTAGGCTCAAAGCGATACGAAGTCACTCGTTAACAACACGCTGTGGCAGTTTAAGATATTGCGGTGCATGCAGAGCTATGCGTTCACTACTTGGAATCCACTAATCTAGCAACTAATTCAAACCAGAAGGTTCCCGTAGGAAATCAATCGGGAAAACACCAGGTTAGCAATTATATTTAACTAACAGTATATATCTTATTTTTTTAATATTTGAAACTTACATGTACTTTGATATCTGTGTAAAGGGTCATCAAAAATTTGGTTGATACGTAGAAAATACGTTATAAGAAAGAAAGGTTCTTTGAACGTTTAAAGGAATATTCGAGATAATACATAATTATTTTTACTGGCTTTAAGTACTTAATTAGGCTTATAACTTGGTGATGCAGATTTACTTTAATTTTAATTAAAAAGTTTTAAAATTGCAAATGACATTACGAAGGTTGTAGAGTTGTAAATTGTACATATTTTTCAGTTTATTATACAAATTTTGGTTAAATTCGTTTATCTTATTCAGGTATGAAGTGTTAGAGAGAAAGGGATAAAAATTCTTTGTTATCATATCGTGGTTCAGTCTGTGCAGGGTAAAACTAGTAGATTTCTAATGTGTAAGTGACAATCCTGGTTCTATATAGTTACTAAAATTTTGTCACTCAATTTGAATCATACCCCAATACACCAAGGCATAAATTAAATTGCACTAATAAGTTTTGTCTGTCCCTACTGAAATGGCGTTTTCTTTATAATATTCGTTTCCTGTAGACAAATGAATTCTGTTATGCTTTTTGGACGTAAATCGCCCACTTCAATATTTATACTGATAAATTTTTGCCAAATTTGCCGTAACAACCACTTACTGATGATATCTAAATAAGTGAAAAATAATTTTTCATATTAACAGCTTTGACCTGAGCGCCGCCTTAGAATAAAAAAATCAGGAAATGCACATGCCTATATTTCTATCATCATAACAGAAGCTTAGTTAATAGAAAGAACGCACATTCTATAAAATACTAAATTATTTGTTACAATAATACAAATGACCATATATATATATATATATATATATATATATATATATATATATTGCTGTGATAATTTATTTAGGGTCAATGAGCCTCTACGATGGTTTTATTTATTTTTAGCCCCACGGTTGGCCGACTTTAAAATGCTGTGTTATTTTCGCCCCACGATTTTGGGCAACATAAAATGCTGTGATACTTCACCAGCCCCTACGATGGGCAGCATAAAAATGTCGTGTTATCTTTCTGTAGGAAAAATAAAAACCTTTGTTATTCTCGCCCCACTAATTGGGCGCAATAAAATGCTGTGTTATTTTCTTATGTTTAGCCCCTACGACTTGGGCATGTCATAAAATGCTGTGTTAACCCTTTTTTATTAATCTAGCACTTGTAAAATGTTAAGTTGTAGATCTCTTTGCCTCAACTAGCTGATTCAATTAAATAAAGCAATTCTACAATACACAATATAATGATTAAATATTTACAACCTATTTAAAATCTTCCCCTTTTTCAGAATATTTACATATGCCAGATTGAAAAAATTAAAGCCAGCAAAACGAGCCTTTTGTTATATTTAGAGACCTTTTGAAACGTTTCAAGATGCCCGGTTTTGTTGTCTGTTACATTATTGAATTAAACAGTTTACAGAAATAAATTATATCAAAATATCAAAATATTTCACCTGGAGTGGTTCAGTAGTTTCTCTGCATCCCCAAGAGTTTTCGTGTCCAGTCTGAATGTTTAGAGTCGAATTTGAAAGTCGACATCAAAACCAAAACGCTATCTAAATCGCTATTCAAAATCCCATAAGTTAATCCAATAAAAGGTTTTCCATCTCCGTAATTAACAAAACAGTCATAGAGCATTTACCATGTCAGTGATTATCAAAATTAATTTAACAGGAGGTAATCTCCAGAGTCTTCTCCAGAGCCCTGTTTTATTTATTTTAGAAATTGTATAATTTTACTAAATCTGGTTTACTTACGTCTATAATAGATCGGCTTGCTTACACAATTTTTACACTTTTATAAAATGATTTTCACTTTACTTTCGTTTAACTAGCTACATGAATAATTTAGCACTTTTGAGTATCGTAACTGCCCAGTTAGTTTCAAATGTATACTAACTCGTTGCTCAATTGTTATCATATTTATAGGCCTTGCCTCTTTGTTTGCTATTCGTTGTTTTCACGTGTTGGGCGACACCATTTGTCTTATCTCTTGCGTACTCCGGGAAATTTTACCAATTGTATAGTTCAAATACTTGGAAGAACGCTCAAGTTGTCACGTATTTATTTACATAACATTACATTTAGTTTAGAAATCCCAGGAATCTTCGTTCATTAAATCACGTATCATTGTTATTTGCTTATTTTAATCTAAACAGAAATAAATTTGGTGTTTGTTTATTTCCTAGTTAAATTGGATTTTTGAACAAATGTAATACTTTTATGTCACGTACAATTTATTCAAATAATGCATAATTTTAGCTGCGTATGCGATGGTATATTTAACGCACTTCTTGAATATTTATCTAGCCAATTCATACAGGTTTTCTGTTGATTTAATTTTGATGCATTTTGTTACATTTTTAAATCTTATCTTTGCTCGTAGCTACTCTTGGATATGCGTTTAATCGCTTGTACTGTATATATACTTGTATATATATATATATATATATATATATATATATAAGCTTTCTCCGCGTCGCCAATTACTGCAAATTTGGCTGCAGTGCTATTGTCACGAGTAATGCCAACAAAAACAACAATAAGCCAGAGGCTTACCTAGTTTTCTGCTGGGACCAAAGACAACGGCCGCTAATCTTTCAATCCGGATCGACACGTAGAAACTTAAATTAAGAACGCGAAAAAGGCTTTCCCATGCTGGATCCCTTATATCTAAATATTAAAATAAAATTTGGTGGAGTCGAAGCGCTACAAATTATATTTGACAATGATTTCTCAAGTTAACCTAGGACTTTTTCTATTCGAGCAATAGTTTGTCAAATTTTTAGGGTAGGGTGTCAGAACCGACAAAAACTATCCACTTCAACCATTCTGTTAAATTTTTTTCACAGCAATGGATGTCAAAACTAAGATTAAAACATTTTGTATCTTTTTATGAAGCTTCACATCACGCCCTTGTAAATATTGCCAACTTTTCCTATTGTAGACGTACACATCAAGCACTTTATTAATCCTTATCTTTATTATTTAATTTTATTTGTGTGTTGTGTTTTCTTGAAGCACGTTTGTGTTTAATATGTGTGTTTGTTAAGTGTTAGAAGATAGAAACATAGAAGATCTTCCTATTGGTGGTAAGCCTTACTTTTATTAATACATTAATACATACTATTTTCAATATCTCTTATTACTTCTCTTCTTTGCACTATAAAAGGTAACATTTTTCTTTTTTCTAGTATTGTGAAGCAAGATAGTCGTGAAGAAAAGGAGCTGCTTGTAAATGCTGGTAGCACAAAAACGTTAGCAATACAGGAAACTCTTGATAAAATTGTAGAAGTAAACAGACAGCATGGTTTGACATCGAAAGGAGTGACATTAAATTATAATAACGCAGGTGTACCACTCGATGGAACCCATGGAATTAATGGTGGTACTGAAGAAAATACAGATGATCTAGCGACAACCAGTTCAGAACATTCAAGAGACGAGTCTCATTCATTTGAAAATGAGTCCTTTAGAAGAAGCCAGGAGATCCTACGGCAAAATGCGGTAAAAGTACCGGGAGTACTTGGAACACGTAACACACTATCTTTTTACCAACCATATCCAATCTCATCCGACCATATGCAACACATACAGTTCCCACATCATATGCACACGCCTTACGAAATGAGCTTCATGCAACAAATGCAATGGCCTTTTTTTCAATATTCACCAATTATGATCAACTCGTTTCAAGAATTTACCGATCCATTACCTAAACTGACTCGCGGTAGTACTGCAATAAAGCCTCTCATCGCCCAAGTTTTGGCCAAGGACGTAAACCTGGGAGGTACCAACATCGAGCGCTTTTTTCTATCAACCGCTCAAGATAATTCAACTCGTTTAACATTACAGATAAAAATACCTCCGGAACTAGAGCGTAGCATAAACAACGCAAAACAAGAAAAAATAAAAAAGCTACCATCACTTCCACAAATATTCCAATTTAAACCCAACAGAAGACCTATCGACTCCGAAACAGTAGATATTTATACAAAGGATAATATTGGAAATGGTGTTTTCGTAAACAAAATCAAAGTTCGAAAAGGCGGAGTGGCAATTGCTGGACCAGGTGGTATTGCAACAGCTGGAAGTGGAGGTACTGCAATTGTTGGACCAAATGGTTACGCTTACACACAACCTGATAGTATTGCTATAGCAGGCGCTGGAACAAAAGTAATTTCTGTTGATCCTAAAATTAATTTAAGTGATTTAGTTAGTAATTTAAATAAAAATGTTGTTAATTCAAGGATTGGAAAAATTGTTGCTGTAGGACCTGTCATCTATTATAATAAAGGCGAATAGAAAGTAGTTATAAGTTATAGGTGTTAGACTGTAGAGAAAAAATAAAGATTTCCTAAGCTATCTCAATTATTTTTAGTTTAAATAAGTATTAAGAAATACACTGTTGTGTAACCGACCTGAAGGCTGACCCAAACGCCCTCTATAAACGGCATACCGGGCTCCACAATCTAACTTCTAGTGGCAGTGGCTCGACGACTCCTACGTTGTGTTGTTATCATGTGACCCAAACTCACACTGGGAAAATGACGTTAAGGCGCGAAGGTTTGAAATAAAACTACAGCATTTACCTAACCTTACTTTTAATCAAAAGAATAACCACTAAATAGGTAATTCATATGAAAGCATAGAAAAATGACATTTAAAGTAAACAGTGCCGTACTCAACCTGGGCGATTGGGGAAAGAGCACGGCAGAGAAAGCCCAAACTGCCCCCACACTTCCAACTGCATTTGTCACATCTTGACAAGGACGGGTAACGTACAAGTACCCAGATCACCAACATTGAATTTAACGGGATGTCAACTGTTACCCAGACATACCACACACGACAACTAAAGAAACGTTGGTGTAGACTAGGCTAGTCTTGTCTGGTAGGTACTGAGGTCGGCTAAGCCAATACTACCCAGCTAAAGTTGAAGAGGAGGAACACTTTGACTACCGATGTTCCTCCCCGCACGGACATAAAATGTTAGTAATATTCAACAAGGCTCGATCACACGCGCCCACATACATGCGTTAACAGTTTCCAGCCTGCGTTACAAAATATTTTATAAGAACCAGCCGACTTCCTATTATTTACAAAAGGGTACACTACAAGTACATTGACAAGATAACATGAATCGCTGAAAATAAACGTATGGTATGATTGCGCATAGTTAAAAAGGCGCTTATTATTAAAAAGACTATCTCCAACATAGTCATAAATTCAAACGCAAGACACGAGATGGTCGGTCATACCAGAAGGTTCAATTTAATTACATCACAACAATTATCACAAACGTTAAGTACTAGTTAATTATATAGGAACATCGGTTAAATTATAGGATAAACACACAACAAAATATATAATGTTTAAACAAAGATATGAGCAATGCAGTTTAATATGTGGTTAATATGCTGAAATAAAACAATTACACATAATAAAAATGTCAAATGAATCACAAATATCAAACATTATAAAATATGTTGGCGGCAATTACATACTCAAAACTCTACAGTATAAATACAAGCCCGGATTCAGGCGCTAAATCTTTATATAAATGCATGTTAGTTAAATATATTAAATCTAGTAAACAAATGTTAAAAATTATTCATTATGATTGCATCGTCTAAACTGGCTTTTAAAAATTAAACACATCGTGGCATTACAAATTATAAAGAAAAATATATACACAACTTTGTGTATATCTCGATTATTATCTTAAAACCAAGACAAATATTACATAGAAATTTAGTACTGCTCATATTCAAACTGGCCTAATAATTTGATTTAATATATTTAAGGAATGATCAGTACCTTTCATATATTGCTCGTAAAAACATAGTAAGGGTACATTTACTATCGATTCAGCAATAAGTGCAATGCAATAGAAGTTTGAACTTTTGATTTAAATACTAAATAAACATTATTTCAAATAAACAACTATTAGTTTTACACTGATTTATATACTAAATAAACAATTCAGATAAATAAATATTAGCTCTCTGTTGTTAAACCAAACGACACTCATTTATACATAAAACGTTCAATAAAATCGTAAATTCATTTACATTAAACATCATACGTAAAACAACCGGCACCAATTCTACCAAAAAGCGAAAAGTTATAATTTAAAAGAAAAAGGCAGTTGAGCCGGATCTCCTGCGTGCCAACTGTTGCTAAAAACCTGCGATGTCAGGTGAAACGACACGAAGACACAAATTGTGAGCTAGGTGATGCTGTACTTCCCAAAACGTGTGTGTATAAAATATTACAACTTTGCTACTCCTGTCCTGATGAGCCCCAGCTAGGGCGAAACCCGTCGACAGGATGCCCTATGGCTGAATTTGAGTCACTTGCTAATAATTCCTTTTTGCATTGTATTAATTTAAGACTCATTAAACCTACTTCTCTTTTAAAAAAAAATTATATATATATATATATATATATATATATATATAGTATATATATATAATGTATATATATATATATATATTATATAAAAATGTTGAGCAAGCATTTTCACAAAAATACACTCTCGTTCGGATGAGAGGTAAAATGAAGGTCCCGTGTGTGAGCGTTGTCATGCACGTTAAAGATTCCTACTTTGTGTGAAACAGCAAGAGTTCGGCAAAATCCAAAATTTCCAGGTAAAGAAAACTCGTTTCCTGGCCAATGTAGTACCTTCGGGTGGAGCATCGCAAAATCAAACGTAGTGTAATCTTTAGGTGCAGCTCTGGGACGTATCACATGGTGGTACTTAATGTAACCATAGGTAGAAAGAGCTATAAACTTAAAGAGCTTTGCTGTATAACCAGAACTGTAATAGTAAATTATTAAAGTCACTAATATAATTTTTAAAAATTAGCTTTCTAGGTATCTATTAGCATATTCAATACAGATACCAATAAATTAAGCTGCCAATTGCTAGCACTAAAATTTAAACCTATCACCCGTATTTTACATCATACACTTCACTTACAGCTCTCAAACTGATTTATTTGCTTCTTTATAATTTAACTGTTATAAATTAAGATTTTATTGTGGTTTTGTTTTCGTATTTGTTTAAATCAAGTTTCATACACTTAATTCTTTAATAATTGATTTTCACTCGACTTGCAATAAATAAGAAACTGGTTATCCTACTAGATTTGTTGCTACTTATATAGATTTTAGATGGAATGAGCTAAGATCTTCGATATACCACTATACTTGCTCGAACAGATTGGAACAATCGACTTGATATGGAAGCTCGTAATCAAACTCCAGGTTTTCCATTTTACCTAAGCTACTCTTGTTATATTTTTTTCTAGCTGATTCCTATACATAAATATTTCTCCGTAAATATTCACTTATTGGGTTACGACCTACCCAGCTAACTGTAATTTAATATAATTATTCTTAGCTAAGGGCGCTGATTTCAGTAAAATTATTCAACTCTGCACAACCCTTTTTTCAGTTAGGCGCTCAATTAACTTTTAATAATTTTTTTCACATTTGTAATTATAGCTTAATTATAGAGACTTGTATGTTGTTGAGAATATTTCGTTAGCATTAACGTTAGCGGTATTATTGATTGACAGCCAGGCCACTACTTGATTTTTATGTAAGTACAAAATGAATATAAAACTGTACATTCACTGGTCGTCGGTTATAGTTATAACATGCTCCCCGGCTGGCTTGACCTAATATCCAGGGGTAGAGACACTGTATAGGATGTCTTAATCTTGTACCTTCACTAGTCAAGTCTTCACACGCTCTAGTTCTTCCAATCTTGACCTTGAATTTCATGCAAGACCTTGACAATTCCCCACATTGATCTAGGTTCAGCCTTGTCTTCTAAAAGTACAATATTACCTTGTTTTAAGGTGTTGGCTTTTAAATTCGCTGTATGGTGGGCTGATTTCAACTATTGTAAATAGCTAGTTTGCCATACTTTTCAAAATTTATCAAACAGGATCAGTCTATCCTTCAACAGTTCAGTAACTCATCCACCTTTATCTACTTTGATGTTAATTCAAGGCTGAAGTCAATATCCTTTTCGCCAATTACAGATTTCGAAGAAGTTAAAATAAAGAGATAATTTGGGTCTTCATCAATATGCCGCAAACAGACAATACTCAATACATAAGTATGCGAATTTATGTACATAATTGAACTTCTAGAAGAAGTAAAACCTAGTTCGGAAAAAAATAATTAAATTGTTTGAATTATGAGGAAAGACCTGGAACTTTACATTTTATCCGATACTGATAATTGAACGGAATTGTTTACTCTAGAGAAATTTATTTCTACTTCTCGAGGCACAAAAGCTATAAACATACGTGCAGATTAAGGGTGGCATAAGAACAAAGAAAGAAGGTTGAGAATTTCTTTTACGAGTTAAGCTCTAGTACTTTAAAATCTAATGAGAATTACAATCTCCTGGCCTTGCACTAATAAATTTTAATTTTGTCGAACCTCTGTCATTCAATATGTAACAGCTTTAATTTATTACTTGCAATGAAAGAATGTATAAAAACCACCAATATACTTCCCAGCGTTAAAGCAACTGCTTCAAAAAGGAAAGAATGCGAACAACAAAAGAATTGGGAATAGAAAGGGAAGAATTATAATTTTTTTTTTAGTTTAACGAAGAGTCATCCTGATTTGACAGACGGCTGAATTTAGTTATCAGCTTCATAAGTACGCCATTTTTGACAACACGACCACTTTCACAACATGCATCTTTTACTAGACCATTCTCCAAAACATTTACGTTAAAACCCATCTGCTCCAACACCACCACTAACTCCTTAAGGTAATTAAAACGAACCTAAGTCCCTCTCTGCCGAACTGAAACATCTAAAGTACCAGGCCACGAAATCCTCGATTACTATCGGTACCAATAAAGTCAGTGATATAAACATCATTAACTCCTACGAAAAAAATTTGTTGCATTTACCTTCCCAAACTTAAATTTCTCCAATTAATTATAATTGACCTTGACAAAGAAATTCCTTCCTCTGATTCCCTCATAACGTGTGTCGCGTCCACAACCAATCTTTATATATAACCAAATTACGAACGGACTATGGGACTATAGACACCGCGAACGGATACAGACGTAAGAACTCTCAACTCTAAACAAATTAACTTCCAACACTACCGCACTGCTTCCCTTTAATTACTTAACATTCTTCATCAGCATCGCACACATTTACCCTTTGTCTAATAACCATATCTTATACTTAACAGAATACCCAACTTCCATCAAACCTAATCAGGCGCATACATTCATCCCAACTCAAACCAAAATTTCACTACAGTCATCATAATTACAGCCCCCCACCTAGATGCTTTCTAGCTCGCCCCCTCTCTACCCCCACACACAAATAACTGTCATCGAAGTCCACTGAGAGTGGGTTTCACCTTTCTAATCTTCGTATATTTCCAATTTAGCATCGACATCTACACATACTTACACCAATTAACACACATACTCTCCGTAATTAGGGACAAACCGACAATAGGTACCATTTCTGAACGCATGTGCTAAATTCGCTTTTTGTTTTAGTGACCACACCGATGACAACGACAACGCACTAGAATGTTTCTTTCACCAACTTATCTATTTACAACTTCCCTTCCCTAATCTCTACATGTGAATCCGTAAACAATAAGTCGAATTTAGTCCTTACCTTTTCTACGTCCAGAAGCATCAAGTCTTTTAAATAATTGGTCAGTCTCCTCTGTCCTCTGATCTAGCAATCGTAACCCCATCACTTTCGAAATCCTGCTTGACCTATCCCAGAACACATCCAAAAACGACATCTTAGAACACTCGTAAAGCAGATTGGGCCCTATGCCTGGTCCTCTTGGTCAAACAAATTTCCACATTTTCTTCAAATGCCTTTCTCTATACTAGATCGCACACCTTTGCTAGTCTAATAATTCAGGCACCTTGAACAGCATCCCCAGGAAAACTCCCTACAATCCTCTCCATCGTTGACACACGAACTGACAATCATTAGACTCGCTCTCAACAATACACGTCACAGATTCCAAAAAGCAAGACGAAGCAACTAAGATCAAGCACTTCCCGCTTCCCTTCCTAAGAAACAGACAGACAACAATGACAACATTGCAAATATCTAATTATTAACTGTAGGAAAGGCCACTATAACGCTATTATCTACGAATAACACACTGACCCCCTGGACAACCGATCAGAAACTAGTAAAACTCACCATACCACAAATTTTTACAGTCCCCAAACGTTCAACCCTCTCCACTTTTGATTACATAAGCATGCCATTTTTAGATAATGCAATCTCATCTTCTACGATTGACGTCCCAACAATCCCTAATCACAAATTTACAAATTCCTCCAGAATCCCCTCCAGAGATCGACCTCGACTTCACCTTCTTAAACTCTCTAGTGACTAAACTAAATCCCAATAAAACCCCAGGTTTCGATCAAATAACCGATCTCATCCTACAAAAATCCTAGCTCTTTATCAGGTAACCCACAAATCTTCTCTTTCAGAATGCCTTTCTTCAGATATATTTCCCAATCCTTTCAAATTCGCAAATACCATACTTATCCTGAAACCTAGTAAGACCTCCCCGGCGATCCTAAATCATATAGATCAATTGCTCGCTTACCTTCCATTGGTAAATATAATCAACAAATGTAGTATGTACAAATAAGTTTGGCCTTTAGCCCGTAAATGGTTAAAAATAAGGAATGATTGATGAGGGTTGATGATGGTCATGTGTTCGTAGAGATGGTCTGTCTTTGGGCATTTTCGTTTATAGATATTCGTTGAATTTTTTTTTTAATGTTCTTCTTAGTCTTGCTATTTGTCGTTTTCTGTGGGTTGACGTTGAGCGTTATGAGGATGGTCTGAGCTTAGGTGTGGCAGTATTTCTGTGGAACCTATTCCTAGTTATTTTAAATAACGACAACACTTTACACACCTCGCACTATTATTAATGCAAGTTGAATATAATAGCTCAGAACACACGTTCTTGATTTCAACAAAACTGGATACTCTCCTTCGAAACGAGTTAGTTCAAATCGAATTTTAGTAGACTCCAATCTACATGAACGCTTCCAGGTGGTAACTTCTTAAGTATTAATGTTTTTATAATGATTTTTTTTACAAAACAAGAACGTCCAGAAACTGTCTAATCAAGGCTTTTTACCATCTCCCTCTAAAAGCAGTTTTACGAGTCGCGATATACAATCTTTTAGCATAAAAATGTCAATGTTGTACAAAAGTAATAAATTAAACCCTGCTTGGGTTTCAGTTTTTATAAGCGAAGAAAGAAAAGATCAACGCAAAATCTATGTCAAAACAATAATAACCGATGACTTCAACAAGTCCGAAAAATTACACCAGTTTTTCAGACATATCGAAATTTACGTCCAGAACATTGACAGTTTATCTACTTACAAGTAATTAGATTTTATCTAATGTAATGTTGCTTTATTTTCTAGAAACTTTTTCCGCGGCTTTTGGGGACAAAAACTAAAAATGGGTTTGGTGTAGCTTGAAATGCTTTTTAAAATTTTGCTTTGGCTTAACTAACAATAATGTCTACCTCCTAAGCAGAATAGCCATAACATTCTGTTCCAACAATACTTTTATAGATATGAAGTAAGTACTAATACTTCTTCTTTGTCGTAGATGGTTTATGCCCTATTTCAATTTGCAATCTCAACTTCAACTACTAACACCTCTTCACTCTTTGAAACGAAGGTCGCGTGGAGTTTTGACCATGCACCACAATACAAAAGATAAATCTCCACACAGCATACCACCACCTTCAGTTGCAAGTGCTTATTTAAGCAATTTGGTAGAAAGAAAGAACTTACAAAAATTTGGTGATATAGATCCATCAGACAGCATACTTATCCCATACAAAGCACATCCTTTATTTAACTATCTTAAGAACATGCACAATTTGGAAAATAGCATGGTTTTTAGGTTTCGAAATGGTAACAACAGGCGCAATCAAACCGACGTAGCCACCCTCATTCTAAAACCAATAGCAAGTGCTGTTGCTGGCCATGAGGGAAAAGCAATAGCAACTCCAGTTTCACGAGCCATTCTAAGGCATGGAATCGATACTGATGTTTTCTATGAACCCTCTGCAGTGGCTGTAGCAGGTCCTGGAGGAATTGCACATGCGCAAAGTGATTTAGATATTTACGTTGAAGAATGATATTTTGAAGTTGCAATTTGAATATAGACTGAAAAAGTGATCTAGCCATATTATGTATACTGCTTGTATATAATTATGTATATAATATAATATTACGCTTGCTTTTATTTTTTTCTACATAGCATTAGCTTTTGGACATTAGCCACCTGCTTACACTTCTTTTTTTCAACTAGGTAAATTTTAAACCGCGTATGTACATTCCAGTTTATTTTCAGAGAGCCAGCCAATGCCAAAGTATCCTATCTACCATATTACGGTGGTGCTAAAGGGAACACCCTCAAAGTAACAGAACTAACTAATGGCACTACAACATTAGAAATCATACCAACTCCCCCGGATTTTCAAACTACCGAAGAACCAAAACCAAACCCATCGGAAGTAGAAATGCCACAGCTACCAAATCGTGGTGAAATTTCAGACTTTAGTGCAAATATTAAAAACCTACATCAAACAGCTTTGAATATTATTAAATTACAAGAAGCAGCAAACGTGCGTGGCTCATTAAACGACAAAGACCAGAAGCAGTATCGCGAAAACTTGGATTCGCTAAATCAATCTGCCGATGAACTGGTTAAATTTTACGATGACGGCGACGACGACCTAGCTAATTTCAAAGATAAGACAATTCCTAATTCTTGGCTAAGTCGAAGAAAAGGCAACAAAAAAGATAAAGACAAAAAGAAAGAAGAACAGAAACTAAAAGAGGACGAACAGAAAAAACAAGAAGAAGAGAAAAAAAAGAAAGAAGAAGAGCAGAAAGAAGAAGAAAACGAGGAACAGAAGAAAGAGGAAGAAGAAAATAAGGAAGAGGAGAAAGAAAAAGAAGAAGAGGAAAATAAAGAGGAAGAAAATGAGGAAGAACAAGAAGCGGAGGAAGAAAAAAAGGAAGAAGGGAAAAAGAAAGTAGACGAAAAAGAAGTAGACAAAAACAAGGGAGATGTAAAAGATAAAGAGGGGGATAAGGAGAAAGGTAAAGACAAAGAAAAAGACAAGGATAAAGACAACAAAGACAAAGACAACAAAGACAAAGACGACAAAGACAAAGACAACAGGACAAAAACAACAAAGACAAAGACGGCAAAGACAAAGACAATAAAGACAAAGACAACAAAGACAAAGACAACAAAGACAAAGACAATAAAGACAAAGAAAAAGAGAAAGAGAAAGAGAAGGAAAAAGAGAAAGAGAAAGAGAAAGAAAAAGAAAAAGAAAAAGAAGAAAACAAGAATAATCAAGACTCAGTTGTAATCAATTCTCCACCTCCTGAGGCATCTGTTGCAGAAGCCAAGCCAGTAGGATTAGCAATAGCAGGTATACTTTATTCAACGTAGTCATTTATTATAATTACTTTATTATAGGCGTGGGTGGTGTAGCAGCCAGTAAACCGATTGCAACTGCTGTGGTGGGTCCATTTGGTCTGGCAGTTGCTCGACCTGTAGGTACTGCAATAGCAGGCGTATCTCCAGAACAAGCACTTATTCCTATGGGTTCAGATGATGAAGAACCTCCGTCAAAGAAGGAAATCGCAAAAGGTGAAAACAAGGAAAAAAAGAAAAAAATGAGTGCCAATGAATATCTAAGTCGTGTTGTTAGTAAATATCATATCATAAACTAATTAGTTTTTAAGTTGGATTGACCTCGATCTCATCAGGTGCTATATATTTAATAAAAATAAAGTTGTTAAGATATTTATGAAAATAAAATTGTAAATGTCTGGAGTTTAAATGAAAATGTAAACCTTTGTAGGTAAGATTGATATATATATATATATATATATATATATATATATATATTAGTTATTAAATTCTTAAGATTATACGATTAAGATAACATCAAAATAAATTTACAGCTTTATCTAAAATAATTGGCAGATCTTTTTCCATTTATGGATTGATTCACAAGTGGAACCAACATACAATTCTTTATAACTCTTCAAATAGGCTATCATCTACACCAGTAGTCTTCAAACTTTGTCAATTTAAAGAGCTGAGTATAGAATTATTTTGCGGAACCCGAAATCATACATAGAAAATTCACAGTATATGTAGTACATATCAAGAAAAACGTTCTAACAATCTTTTTCAGGGGGTGAAAGATGGACTATGATTGGGGGGTTGGGAAATTCTAATCACTATGTATGTTTAAAGTCACTTTCCCATTTAGGCAGTAATTCTAGATCGATCTCTCATCATGACTGCAAATACATACTGTACTGGGACCATGGTCAAAGCATTAACTCGTAATCCCACAAGGTAGTAAAGCGGAGGAATGAGGAGAAAACATGTGAGGATTGATCAGGATGCCACAGCGAGTGCAACACTGTTGAATGCCTTTTCTTTAGTTACCACAAACGTCACGTGATACTATCAAACAACTCTGCAGCAATGAACCAGACGTGGTGCACAAACACCTGCCATCTATAATTAAGATATTTTTAAAAACGCGGTTATTGAAGTCATTGGGTTCTTTTTTCCCGATTAGAAGGATAGTTAGCCCGTCGAATAATCGACTTTACAAGAGGGACAAAAGGAGGCAAAAAGAAAATAAATAAATTCGAACAAATGAAAGGAAAAGAAATAAAAAATTTTAAATCTAACTAATAGGGAGAGACAGAAGTTTGTTCATCGGACGAATAAGAGCACCACTAGCGATCTTAGTTGAAGCCACTTGTACAATTCCGTCATGGCCGTGAAACAATTCAAAAGATGATCACGAGACCACACTAATAAAGTGCTGTTCATTCCCATGATATAAACTAAGTTCCCAACTTTCAAATCAATCGAAGGATGATTCCATTTGTTTCGTTGAGTGAGAGTATATAAATATTTCTTTGATCCGCGTCGTCAAATTACTGTAAACTTGGCAAAGATTGAGCCAAAAAAAATGCAGGTAAGATATTCATGTTAGGTTATCTCAGGAAAACTTGGAATAGGTCCCCCAATCAAAAAGTGACCTGGAATCAGAAAATCAATATCGTCGTTTAAATCGGAGGAAGGAACAGTCTCTATACGGGTAGATATTGTACAAAACTCAAATCTTTAAAGTTATTTTTTGAAGAACGTTCAAAAATCAATTTACCTGACTTTACACCAGATTCCCAAATTTCTCCATGCTTTGGGGCATAATGAGGGTTAGAAATTCATCGAACTTAACGAGAGGCAAGAGTAGAGAATAAGTCATTATAGTGGTCTTTCAAACAACAACCGCATTCTTTTTTTAAACGCGAGGCTCCAACGAATTCTAACCACAAACAGAAGAAATATAGCGTGGGAGACGCCGTCGTGAAACAAATCTGGCGAAGCAGCCATAAAGGCATCGGTAAAAATTCTGATGCAAGATCCAAATAAACTGCCTTTGCAGATAAACAAATAAAGGCATAAGTAGTCTGAGAGAACAGGAGCACTACGACGAGTAGAGGATTTCAAATGGAATGGATCTGCAAAATCAATACAGACATGAGTAAATGGCCAGGTTAAGCATGCACGCATGGAAGGTAAATCAGCCATTATCGGTTAAGTGGATTTAGTGCTTCAACGAAAGCAATGTAAACATTAGTGATTACGCAGTCTTGCCACGGGTCTAGTGTCCAAGATCTAATATTGCCTAGAAATAAGGGCTTTAGCGGTAGTTGGGCTAGAACACAAAAATAACACGTGATAATGGTCACTTCTATGCAGATAGATGAAGATAGATAGATGGGCCGACTTTGGCAATAACAACGAGTGTTTACTTATAAGAAACAGTAATGAATGTTAAATGTGACTGCCCACCCTAACAAGACCATGAGGATCAAGAAATGCATATAACGAGGTAAGAGTTGGCCATGTTTTAAAAATTTCATATAGGAACCGAAGTACTCCTGTTATATAGGTTTAACACGCGCCTCTAAAGTAGCTGCAGTTCATCAAGAGAAGTTGGGCAAAGTAACCTGTTTTGAGAGCGTCTGTAATTGTTAATAAAGAGGTATATGTATGCCGGACGGAATTGAAGTCTACTGAGGAATGTAAATGTAGCGATGAACTCAGAAAAATCATATGTAGTTGTTACCAGCGTCGTGAAAGAAGATTTATTTTCAAGAACGTGCCCAATTGGTAAGAGTGGGATCTTCAAATGACCGGAAGAAAATAATTTGTAACCATCGACAGCTTCGTGCCACCATAATTGACTATGAACTAGTTGTGAGAGAGGGACAAGCCACGAAATAAGATATCAGCCGAGTTCAAATTATCAGGAATGTGGTTCCACTGTAATAATTGTTGTATTCGAAAATGCGGCTAACCCGATTTGCCACAAAGCTGTCAAGTATATGCGTAGAGGTTTCTAACAAATGTAAAACCACTTAAAAGGCATAGTGTACTTTTATCTCTTCGAAAAGATAGTCAAATGGGTTAGGGGTAATCGAGTGAAGTAGATGATTAAACAATAATGCAGCAGGGAGCTATACACAAGCGTACTCTTGGCTTGCAATAGGTTACAGAGAATAGGTCACAAAAGTTAAATGTAGATAGACGCATGTGCCATATCACTTTTCGCTAACGTTACAAAAGTCTAGCAGATGATAAGTGGCATTAAGCACTGATACGTGGAATTTTAACCTTAGATAAAATAAAAAAATTGAGTGCAAAATGTCTTCTATTCATAACACCAGTTTTTATCGGGGTGTCATCCCAGTCGATATAGTACAGACATATCCGTTGCAGGAAACATTTAACTATAAAAATAGCTGATGATAGCCTCCCTAGCGGATCAAAGATACGTGCCATATATGAAAGAATATTTCGCTGAGTAAGAGGTTGTTTAAAAAGAAGTGCATGATAGGCAAATATGTCTAGAACGGAGTCCTATACTAAACCCAAAATTTTAATACCACTAACGCTAGGAGGATAAGATTAATAAGTTCTAAACCGATTTTGTCAATATTTTCTACAATTTTAGTTGAGTTGCTTGACCATTTACGAAGTCGAAATTGGCCAAAAGATGAAGGTTCTTGATTCAATTTGGAGTTGTTTGGCGGCCTCAATAGAGACTGCACTCGTGATTATATCGTACATACATCAAAGAGTTGTGCAAGAAATGTCATGGGGTATAAGTACCCTTCATCTGTTACCAACTTCTGAACTACACATTATACACTAAAAGATCAAGGCATAAGATCATACGTGAAGGTCTTCAGTTATACTCAAGGGCAAAGCTTCCGCAACAAAAACACCAAAATATGTCCTGAAATTTACAATCCCTTTGGTCTACCAAAATTTGGTGATACATCATGCAGATATTTGTACAAACTCTACGTTTCACTTTCAAATGCTCCATCCGAAGGTATCACATTGGCTAGGAAGCAAGAGTTTTTTTATTTCTGGAAATTTAAAATTTTGCCAAACCCTTGCCATTTCATGCAAGGTAAAGATTTTTAACGTGAGTCGCAACTCACACGGAACCTACATTTTATTTCTCATGCGAACGAAGGCGTATTTTTGTGAAAAATGCTTGTCTAACATTTTTCAAGCGGTACGTGTCGGAACTCGATCGGTGGAGACTTTGGGACCAGCAGCCATACGTGAACCTGTCTGATCCAGGGAGCCCCCTATTTGCACAAACCTTTACATTTAGTTTTCTAATGCTCCATCTGAAGGTACTACAATGGTCAGAAAGCAAGCTCTTTTACATGGAAATCTTGAATTTTTCGAACGAAGATGTAGTTTAGTGAAAAATGCTCACCTTACATTTTTCAAGTGTTGGAAATCAAACCTGCGAAACATGCATTGACCTTGTGCGTATCTGCACAAACCCCTACATTTGTTATTCCAATTCTCCACCTGAAGGTATTACGTTGGCCAGAAAGGGAGTTTGTTTTACCTGGAAATTTTGAATTTTTCCGAACCTTTACTATTCCTAGCAAGGTAGGGATCTTTGACATGCGTGGCAACATCCACACACGATACCCACATTTTACCTCTCATTAGAACGAGGACGTATTTTTGTAAAAAATGCTTGTGTAACATTTTTCAAGCGGTCCGTGTCGGGGTTCAAACCCGAGAGACCTTGGAACTAACAGTCATGCGCGAACCTGGCTGATCCACTGAGTCCCCTATTTGCACAAACGCCTACATTTAACTTTCTAATGCTCCACCCGAAGATACTACATTGGCCAGGTAGCAAACTTTTTTACCTAGAAAATGTGAATTTTCCCGAATCCTTGCTATTCTAAGCAAGGTGGGGATCTTTAACGTGCCTAACAACACACACACGGGACCTATATTATATTTCTCATCTGAAGAAAGACATAGTTACGTAAAACTGCCCGCATAACATTTGTAAGTGGTCAGCATTGGGATTCAAACCCAGAAGACCTCAAGATCAGCAGTCATACGCAAACCTGTCTGGTCCACAAAACTGCCTATCTGCGCAAACCCCGACATTTGATTTTCCAATTCTCCACCCGAAGATATTACATTGGCCAAGAAGGAAGTTTTTGTTTAACCTGGAAATTTTGAATTTTGCCGAACTCTTGCTATTCAACGTACATGACAACTCTCACACACGGACCTATATTATACCTCTCATTCAAAGGAAGATATAGTTTTGTGAAAAATGCTCACCTAACATTTTTCAAGTGGTCCGTGTCGGGATTTGAACCTGGGACACCTCAAGATCAGCAGTCATATGAAAACCTGTCTGATCCACAGAGCCGTCTATCTACACAAACCTCGACCTTATACTTTCTAATACTCTACACGAAGGTACTACATTTATCAGAAAGGAAGCTATTTTACCTGAGAACTTTTTATTTTTCAAACCCTTGCTATTCTTAGCAAGGTGGAGATCTTTAACCAGCGTGACCTCTCATCTGAACAAAGACGTACTTTTGTGAAAAATGCTCGCCTAACATTTTTGAAGTGGTCAGTGTCAGGAATCAAACCCGATAGACCTCAAGATCAGCAGTCATACGCAAACCTGCTTTGTCCACGGAACTGCCTATCCCCTACATTCCCTACATTTAATTTTCCAAATCTCCACCTAAAGCTACTACGTTAGCCAGGAAGGGAGCTTTTGTTTTACTTGGAAGTTTTGAATTTTGACAAACCCTTTCTATTCAAGCAGGGTAGGGATATTTAATGTGCATGACAACACCCACACCCTGGATCTACATTTTACCTCTCATCCGAAAGAGGACGTATTTTTATGAAAAATGCACGCCTAACATTTTTCAAGCAGTCTGTGTTGGGAATAAAACTCTGGACATTGGGCTTAGTAGTTACAAGTGAACCAACTAAGGCAAGGAGCCGCTTTATCTGCACATACCACAACAAGATGTGAACGAAATCTGAATATTATTTCAGGTGGTTCCTGTTACAATTTAAAATTTCGTTCAGGGAGACCCCAGAATCGTCAGGAACAGATCTGTTAAATACAACATGGAGTTCGGTCGTGCTGCTCGTGAATTTTTGCACAGCATGATGGAATAGGATATATGGTGAGGTGCTTTCAGCAATGTTCATGTCTTAATGACAAACATTCCTGAAGGAAGCCCTTGTATTCGATTTCTCCATTAAAAATTACGGTCCAAACGAGATTCTAAATTGAGATAACTCTTAAAAGCAATATTGCGATTGCGATCGAGAGATGTAGTATTTTGAATGAATGGTAGGGTAATTATATAACGACATAATTCGCTACGCATAGCAATGTCTTAAAAATGTCATTCACAATAAATGTGTTTGGGACTAAAATTTGTGGGAGATTGAATTTATTCAATTTCCCGAAATTTGCGTATTTTGTTATTCATATTTAAAAAGTGGTAAATAGCGACGTACAGGAAGAAACACTTTCCATAAAATGAACTTGATTCTTAAGCACTTTTTTTTCGCTGCATAATGTTAACTAACTTCCCGTCTAATTTATTTCGCATAATACAATCCTACCTCACTTTTCGCACAGCTACACTTTCTTCGAACTTTCACACAATCACCAAACAAATAACTCAAGGATGTGCCCAAGGTTCCCGTCTCTTCTCCACTCTATAGAACCTAACCCTAAACCCACTTTTTGACCTGAACATCCTTAATACTTGTCTACACTTATGCAGACAACCTTGCCTTTATAATCCATACCAACTCTAGAGCATCATTAGAACCTACCGCTACTTTCCTGATAAGACAAAATCGAGTGCTGGTCCTTTCTAAATAAACAGCCAGTATCACTATTCAAAACCAAATGCTCCTCCTGAAAGGCTTCCTAGACCTCTAAAGAAACTCCACTATTAAAATCCTAGACAGTCCCACTAATTTCTCATCAGTAGCTCTATACTTCGGACTACATTTAGATACACGATTCAAAACCAACACCCACCTCTTCAAACTCCTAGTTATAACAAACCTTATCACTAACAATATCCAGCGTGCTTTACCAAAATCGATATACCTAAATAAACCCAGACTTATCCTCTGCCATACCATAGTTCCAATCATTCGTTATGTCGTTGACTTGCGGCTTCCCTAAACACCGCCATTCTACAGACGTTCTTTAAATAGTATCATTAGACCTTTCCTTCCATACTCTTTAAAAGCATACCCAACCACCTCTACAGCTCCACTGCACACCTTACTATAAACGCCCCAATGAAATTCTCCTAACCTCAACCATCCAAACCCACAATCTAAAACATCAACGTCTAATGACCCTTCATGGCAGATAAATTAATCCTAATGAATATCTAATCTTAACCAAAATTGAAGTCAAATCCGGAATCCTAAATTCCTTCATCCACTCCTGGCAAAAACACTGGTTCTCATCCCTTACAGGCAGATACATATATGACATTTTACCTGACCTTACCAACATCCCATCACACGTTCGCTTTTCCAGCAGCGCTACGGTCCAAGTCATGACTGGGCACGGTAAATTCCAAAACTACTTGCATCGATTCGTCCTAACCTCTTCACTTCTCCTCTGCATGGATACTGAAATTGTTATAGTAACTGAATTATACATTTCATTATTGACTTATTTCAAAACCATAAGAAATGAAAGTTCCTAATTTAACAAATGAATCGTGGAATTCTCTGGAAATAAACAAAAGGCACAAAAAAGAAAACTGTTATTTGGCAAAGTGGACAATAAAACTGAATTCGACATTAAACAAAAAATGGAATACGAATATTTTAATCCTATTCTAGATCAGATAATATCTGAAATTAGTAAACGACATTCAGCATACTCCAGCATCTGTCAAAGTTTTGGATTTTTGTTCAATTTTTTGAAAATGAAACAGATCTTTTAAAAATTCAGCCGATGAGTTAGTGAAAATATACTTCAGTGATCTCAATGCAAAGATTGATGAAGAATACATTCATTTTAAAGAGTTCTTAAACTATCTACATTAGTAAGACAAACTGAATTGAAAACAATGGTGCTTTCTAAACAGGTTATTATGGAAAAGTCCTTAATATTAACATTTCCAAATATTTTCACAGCCTTAAAAATATATCTTACAATACCTATGTGAAATGCAAGTAATGAAAGAAGTTTTTCAGTTCTGATACGTGTAAAACACTGTTTAAGAAGCAGTCTAACTCATTAAATTCAAATAGTTTGGCTGTACTAAGTATTGAAACGATCTATTAAAGGAAGTAGATGCAGACAGTCTTGCTGACCAATTTTCTATACTCAAAAAACAAAGAGAAGCGGTATAGTTTCCTATAGGTGCAATTGCAATATATTATTATTATTTTTCTTTTTCACCTTAAATTTCAAAATTTATGGGCAATGTATTTATAACAGTATCATTTTGAGTTTTTAATAGAATATCATCTTTATATTCGACAAACATGTATGTATATTAAATATAGGGATAGAACGGCAAAAACATTTTGCACAGAGCGGCATGATACCTAAAAAAGGCCCTGATTCCACACATTAATGCCAAATTATTGATAGACACCGACAGCACTAAAGCTTAACTGATCCAGAATTGGCGAACAAATTTTATAGACTCTCAATATACAACAAAATTTTAGGATACAGACGGCTCATAACCTCCTTGCATAACCAAGTTATGACTATACCTATTTTCGATATTTTTAAAACAGAACAAGAACATAAATTTTACTTATTTAAATTCAGAAAAAAATATGACAGAATTGGTTTCGCTACTTAAACAACTAAATGTTAATATCAATATAACGACAAATAAATTAACTACCCCTCACGCCACTATCCCAATCCTTTCTAATATTTACGAATCGACAAATTATGACATTCAACATGTAACCATTCTCCACGAACGCAGAGCATTGTTAAACTACCCGTTAAGATGAATAAAGCCATTGGAATAATTAATTATACAAAATTTCAGAAAGGACTTGAAATACCCAAAGCACTCGTTAACGTAAGAAATCATTTTGGAATAACCAGTATTACTAACAGTAACAAAACAGAAATAAAATTAAATTTTACAGAACCTATAGATATCGAACCACTTAACGCAGTCGAAGTAAATTTTGTGCACCAGATGGACACCGATGAAACTTTAGAAACCAGTTACGATAATCTTTTAAAAAGAAATTTAAAAAACAAAATCACTACAACAAAGAAGAAAATGAAGCTGTTAGAAAATTATGCTACGAATACCGAGACGTATTTTACTGCAACAAAATGCTTTTAAGCTTTACGAATTGAATCAGACATCATATCAAATTAAAAGATGAAATACCGATTTTTACGAAATTCTACAGATTTCCCAATTTCTATAAACAAGAGCTGAGAGATCAAATAAAAAACATGCTAGAACAAGGCATAAGGAAGATAGCAAATCCCCCTGGAGCAGTGTCATATGGATTGTGCCAAAAAAACTTGTTATAGTCTCGGCGACCGTTATGATCTATTACTACAATTGGCAACACATACTAACTACGTACACAACATTGCACAACAAGATATTAGGTCATAATTTGCCAAATTGCATCACATGCCAAATATGTTTATAGTGATACAAGATGCACCTTAAAGAGATAAAATATACTCACTTAAAAATGTGGAACTTTACGATTTTGTGGTCATCCTTGCGCAGGGGCCATACTCATCTTCATCTGGGTGTTGTTGGCCGTGGGTTGGGTTACGCCGTCGTTGAAGCCAGATTTTACGTCTTCCTTCTTCTTCGTTTGTAGGTATAGAGCGAAGAAATAAGGTAGGGAACGATATAAGGTAGAGATACGATAGAGGAACCTACATACCAAGAGAAAAGACAAAAAAGATTCAGGCACACGTCACTGTTCGACGTCTCGTTGGCTAATACTGACGCAACTGTCCGAGATGGCAGAAATGAACAAGTTTATTTTTAAAAATAATGGCGCGAATTCAGTCACATATTTAAAACTGTAAAATGCCATTTTTGGCATGTAACAAACTAGACATCTCCAACCTCCGATAAACAAAAATGGAGACTAGTAACAGACTATAAAAAAATTAGACGATCAAACGAAAGATAACAAGTCGTCCCAACCTAATATTGCAGATATCCTAGATAGGCTAAGAAAAGCAAATTACTTTAGTATGCGAGATTTAGCTGGCGGCCTTTATCAAATAGAAATCGATAAAGACAACATAGAAAAGACAGCCTTCTCTCTTGAAGGAGGACACTGCCAATATAGAGAAATGGCTTTTGGATTGAAAAATGCACTAGCCACGTTCCTGAGAATAAAGAGATATACAGAACGAAATTTACCTGGTATATCTTGATGTCATCATATTCAGCACGTCCCGTCAAGAACATATAGACCGGTTGCAAAGTATATTTGAAAGACTGAGACAAAGTAATTTTAAAATACAATTAGACAAATCAGAATTTTTACCAAAGACAGGTATAGTACCTAGGACACGTAATTGCCTCCGATGGAGTTAAACCGAATCCTGAAAAAATATTCGCCATATAAAAACTATCCCCTTCCTAAGATGACAAAAGAAATCAAAGGATTACTATTGGGGTATTATAGAATATTTATTAAAGATTTTACAAAGATTACAAAACCAATGACAAAATTTTTTAGTGAAAAACGCAAAGATAGTACGTGATAAAGACTTCGTCGACTGTTTCGAAACTTGCAAAAACATTCTTACGCACGACCCAATATTACAACACCCAGATTTCAGTAAACCCTTTGTTCTGACAACAGACGCAAGTTATTTTGCAGTAAGATCAGTCCTATCGCAAGGAAGCATTCCCTATGACAAACCAGTACCATACGCCTCTAGAATACTAATGAAACAAAAACATAATATTTTATAACAGAGAAAGCACTATTAGCAATTGTTTGGAGTTGCAAACACTTTAAACCATACTTGTACGGACGTAAATTTACTTTCTATACAGATCACTAAAATGGTTTGTCAGCCTAAAGAAATCAAACTTAAAATTAGTAAGGTGGAGATTAAAATTACAAGAATTTGATACACTATTGTCTACAAGGCAAACACAATAAACGCCGGCTCTTTATCCCATATTCCTGTCAATTCATTAGACACGAATGACGATCAATAGGTGTGCAATTACCCAAGCGACTCTAACAAATATGTACCTGAATTACTAAGACAACTGACACGAAATTTCAAACCTGACAAACTTCAAGAAACTCAAGACGCATCTGTGATAACGCATATTAATCGGAACAATCTAAAATCCAGTCTAATACAGAAGACCGTTCATTTACATTTCCAATGCTCCACCTGTAGGTACTACATTGGCCAGGAGGCGAGTTTTTTATTGCCTGGAAATTTAGAATTTTGCCGAACCCTTGCCGTTCCAGGCAAGGTAGAGATCTTTAACGTGCGTGACAACACTCACACACGGGACCTCCATTTAACCTCTCATCCGAACGAGGGCGTAATTTTTGTGAAAAATAATACAGAAGACCACATGAACAACGGTATAGAAGTACTCGACGAGATAATTAATAACAAAACAAACCAAATACACATACTACCCAACGTATACCATAGGACTGGCATTGATAGCCAAATAACAGAAGGTAGTACCGTGATTATGATGAAAGTTCCAAACATCGGTAACGACGAATTACAGTTTTTGAAAGAATACATATCCTCTAAGACAGTATACCACATGCATTTCTATAACGAAGTACTATACCAAAGTTCTTCCAGAACTTACCTTGAGGACTTTTTAGAAAACGGGGCGAAGTTAAAAAAATGCACTCAAAAGATGAATACGGTAATAGAACCCAAAGCACAGATAATCTTAATTCCAAATCATCACCAAGGAGGAAATAACCACCAAGGAATTACCGAAACTTAAGACAGATTACGAAAGAATTACTATTGAAAAAATATGACAACCACATCATCATCATTAGCTCTTCAGTCCTGAAACTAGTTAGACGCGTACCCTCATTGTTTCCTATTCTGAACTAACCTACACGCTTTCCTGAAATTTGCACAGTCTGCATCTATCACTATCTAATCTAGGTCTACATCTACCTCCTTTTTCCTATCTCTGCTTGTAATATATCCCATACTACTCCCCAAAATGCTTTAGAACATATTCTGCCCTTCTATTTCTCCTATTTTTTCCACAGATATCCTTGTTCCTCTACTGTTTCTATAACCTATTTGTTATTAACTTGGTCTGTCCATGCTATCATCCTCATACATCTGAAGCACAGAATTCTAAAGGCTGCTACCGTTTTTCTGTCTGCTTTTCCTACTGCCCGTATTTCATAGGCATACTGTGCTGTGCTCCACACCTATGCTTTCAACAATTTTCTTCTTGTTTCTAATGTTTGTTGTCTTTCATCATAGGCGCTGTTCGTTCTTATTGGATGCACTTCAGCTCCCATCTATTGTTTTACAATTATATACCCTATTTTTCCTACATTCAGTGGTTGTGGAGGGGGGTAAGCAGCCTGTGGCTGCCAAGTTTCCCCATCACTTGAACATTTGCCGATTTAATATTTTTCCAATATGTTTTTTCGCACAGTCAACATTAGTTGCAGGTATTTCACAACCAACAACTGTAGTTGTTTATAATAATCTTCAGATTTATCTGCACTTATTTTTTCGTCATTAGGTTGGTTTTCTTTCTCATAACGGGTTGGTCACGTACCTGCACTTATTTATATTCTGAACTAGCCTACACAGTTCCCTGAAATTCTCACACAACCTATATACAATTCGGTTCCCCTTCTATTGTTTTCTAATTTTATGCTCTATTTCACCGAGATTCAGTGAAGGGGGTTAAGCAGCCTGTGGTGCCAAAATCCCCCAGCACTTAGAGATTTGCCGAATTAATAGTTTTCCAGTAAATCCTTACACACAATTAACATTATTCGAGAATATTGCCCGAACCAATACTTGTAGTTGCTTATAATAATCACAATGTTTAAGTACAGTTAGTTTTTTCGTTATTAGTTTATCAATCTTGGAACTGGTTGGACGCATACCTCTATTGATTCTATTCTGAGCTAGCCTACACATTTCCCCGAAATTCCTACAGCCTACATCTTTCACTATCTGTGTGCAGTAGTCTAACCTAGGTCTTCCTCTACTCCTTTTTTTTCCTATCTCTGCTTCTAATATGTTCCGCACTATGCCCTCATGCCGTAGTATGTGGCCTATCATCCTATCTCTCCTACTTTTTACCGTTCTCCATATATTTCTTTCTTCCCTTACCATTTTTAGTACATCTTCGTTCTTAACTTTGTCTGTCCATGATATCTTCATCATACGTCTATAGCACCACATTTCAAAGGCTTCTACCTTTTTCTTGTCCGCTTCTCCTATGGTGTCGGACAAGTTAGATTCAACAACTGTTTGCGATTGGGAGGGACAGGCATATAAATCTACAAATTCGCCTACATTGGAGCATTTTCTCAAATTTATAAATAATAAAACGGACTTACTCGAATCGATTGAGTTAAACGTTAGTGGTTCGGGTGCATCTAAACTACATTCACATTCAAAAGGTAAGGTTCAAGCTGGCAAAGTAGTTCATCCAAAGGCATTTGTAACTACTAGACAAGTTTGTTCATATTGCAAACAATTACATAAAATTTATAATTGTTCTGAATTTCAAAATTTACCTATTCATCTGCAGATTGAGCATGCCCAAAATACGCCTTTATGCATGAATTGTCTAAATTCGGGACATTCACTGAAGGATTGCAGATTTGGATCATGTAAAAAATATCTGCAGAAACATAATACGTTGCTTCATTCAGAGGCAGCAATGGAAAACGCATCAGTTGCACTTTCAAGCTACACAAATTCAAAGATTCAGACTTTGTTATCAACTGAAGTAATAAAGGTCTTTGATATTCATGGAAGAACTCACGATTGCAGAGTACCACTTGACAGTGCATCTGAATCTAGCTTCATTTCCCAATCACTGTGTGACATATTAGGTCTACAGAAAACCCGTGGGTATAGGTCAAGCATATTCTTGCGTCAGGTACAGATGCAATGTACAAATAAAGTCACGGCAGAACGACTTCACATCAGGACTTTCGTGCTTAGTTATTTTAAATATTTGCGAGCGCTTGCCCACTCAAAATATTAATGCATCTTCGTTAAACATTCCTAAAAACATACAGCTTGTTGATCCATGTTTTCATACGGCATCTTTAGTAGACTTACTGATTGGAGTTGATTTGTTTTGGTCGTTGCTTTGCGTTCGACAGATCAAGCTTGGTCCGGGGTTACCAATTCTACAAAAGACCAAGTTGGGTTGGATCAATTCAGGTCCTATTCGTAATCTTTCATGTAACTCAAAATGTTCTTATTGCAATTTCACGAAGCGTATGGACATTTAAAAAAAACTTGTTTGTTTTTGGGAGGTTGAAGAAATACAAACTTCAAAAAAATATATTTCCTAGGAAGGAGTCGATTTCCAAAATCATTTTGTTTCTACTTTTAAAAGGCACAGTGATGGTAGGTTTATGGTCTTCATTCCGTTTAAGGCGCCTGTAAAGTTACTAGGCGATTCCAAAGAAATTGCTAAAAAGCGTTTTTACAATCGTGAGCGCAAACTTCAAACAAATTCAGAATTGCGTGAGAGATACTTTAAGTTCATGGATGAATATCGGATTTTAAATTACATGTCTCCATTGACATATTCTACTTCATCCTCTAATGTCAATAATTTCCTTCGTCATCATGAGGTATTAAAGGAAGATAGTTTTACTACAAAACTCAGAGTAATATTTGATGGTTCTTGTCCAACAACCAGTGGTGTATCTTTAAATCAAATTCAGTTGGCACGTGCTACCATACAAAATGATCTTTTTTCAATCCTTATACGTTTCAGACAATTTTTGTATGTTGTGTCTTCTGTATAGATACATATGGGTTAATCAAGAACAAAGATCTTTGCAGCAAATCTTTTGGAGAAAGAATCCCAAAGATCCATTAGAAGTTTACCAATTAAATACCATAACATATGGTACAACTAGTGCGTCATTTCTTGCAATAAGGTGTCTGCATCAATTATCAATTGAAAATGCGGTATCATTTCCAATTGCTTGACATGCAATCGATAATTCTTTCTATGTAGATGATTTTCTGCAAGGTTCAGATTCATTAAAGGAACTTACACAAACTTGTCTAGAAGTTTCAAATATTCTGCAACAAGCAGGTTTTTAATCTACGCAACTGGGTATCCAATTAGACTTTAAATAATAATTAATCGCATTCATAAAATGAGAACCTAATGGTTAAATTTAATAACAATAAGCATGTACGTTCACTCGGTAATTCATTTTAAATCAGACAAACTTAAAACCGTTATGTACTCCAGTTTGGATTAAACCATGAGAACAAAATCAGAGGAATTTGAAACACGTGGGTCCGGTTGGTTTTTGGAAAAAGTGCTCTATTTAGAAATAAATATTAATAAGTATAAACCGCTGTGGGGAGTTCTAGGTTAAGAATAAAAATTTTGAATATGTATTTAGAAATGCGGTTTACAAAATTTAAACTGTATTAGTAAACAATTGTCTGTAGTAAAAAGTTTTAAAAATGGGTTTTTGAATTTTCTTTTAGGTATGAGCTGCAGGAAAGTTATAATTTAGCGTGAATCTAGATATAAGACAGATGAATAGAAAAGAAAAGAAATAAAGTGTGGAAAAGTTATGTTAAAAATTCTTGAAAATCTTAAGACGCTAAGGAAAAATTTGCTAGTCGAAGAAAACTCTTACCTAGGTTAGATATGAAATCAATGAGTAAAAATTTGGCTAGTCGAAGAAAACTCCTACCTAGATTAGATATGATTGTAATGGATCCGGTGGATCCAATGGGTAGATCCCTTAAGGTGGATCTGTGCCAGGATCGGTCCATCCTCTACAACTATGTAAACTCAAAGTAAATACAAAATTCAGTTGAATACAAATATATTTATATGGAACAGTAACGCACATGTAGATTACAAATCATCTGAGACTCGCAATTATGGCACACAGAAGACACAAGTTTTTAACCAGCACATAACTCGTATGTCAACTGCTGCACTGTAACCAAGATTCCCCAGGCTTGCTGTTAGAAAATGCACCCAATCAAAAAAGGCAGAAAATTTCCTCTTCGTCTGCAGAGCTACTATCGCCACGCACTTTAGATTGCTTAAGCTCTTACCTTGATTTTTTAGGCCGATTTAAAAATTTGGTTGCCTTTTCCTTTCGAATATTTTTGACAGCAACTTTCTTTTCTTTTTCTGGGGCATTTTTGATGGGCGTGACCGTTAGAATTGCAGTGCAACTTCTTCTCCTAGATCAACGCTTTAATTTCGTGGTGCAGCTTTTGGAAGTGGTCTTATTTGTTTTGGCATTGGAGGTCGTGTCACTTCGCGACAATTTGATGCATGTGAAGGTCCAGCTATAGCACCATCATCAATATTATTTGATATTGCGATTGCCTTATTATTTGTCACAGAAGAAATTTCTGAATTATTAGTTTGTTGTTCAGGTTGTTCTGCTGGCCTGTGCGTGACGTATCCAGCAAATGGCGAAATTCCTGTTACCTTAAAGCCAGCCATGATGTTAGTAGAAGTCGCAGCAAGTGACAATGCTATACTGACAACTTGTGGAATATCAAAGATTGTCATGGTGCGTCCTGGATTATCCAACTATCACATATTGTATTTACGTATTTTTGTAGAGGACCATAAACGGAACGGTCAAGTGGTCGAAGTTTATGAGAGTAGTGTGCAGCAGTACCGTAACCCCATTCGCATTGCAATTGTCCAATGCTTCTATAGATAAATGGGAGTCATGGTTATCCAACAAGAGCAACGCAGGTTGCTGCTGAGGGCATTTGGTAAGGCGCACAAAATGTTGAACAAATTCTACAAATGGGTTGGCTTGCATCCAACCGCCTGCACTTTGAGGTGGCCCAGCAGCAAACAAAATGGTCACAAAAGTACACTCTTGGAAAAATAAAAATGGAAGTATGCCGTTTCCTGTTGCAGAAGCAGCAGCTGCTAATTACAAGAGCGCCTCCTTCCTGTGACGTTAACCTTCCAACTTGCTTGAAACCTCCTCCTGACTACAATTCCATCGGGTTTCTATACCGTCGTAGTCCTTGTTTCATCCATGTTCCATATGTCACTTGGTCCTATTTATAAACGATCAAGAACTAATTTCAAATTAGTAAAAAAATAGGGTGACATTAGTTTTGTTAAAGCTAGATGCCCCAGGCAAGACTTGTAGCTTCTGGTGTTCTAATAGATAATGTTCTATGTCTTTTTAAAAACAAAGTAAACCAATCTGATCCGGCCATCTCTTGACATCTCCATGATTAATGAATTTTCGGTTTTAATGAAACAGCATATTCCCAAGCAAGATTCCTACTTTACTTGGAATAACAAGGGTTAGGCAAAATTCAAAATTTCCAGGCAGAAAAAATACCTCGATCCTGGCCAGTGTGGTATTTTCGATAATTCTTTCTATGTAGATGATTTTTTGCAAGGTTCAGATTCGTTAAAGGAACTTACACAAGCTTGTGTAGAAGTTTCAAATATTCTGCAACAAGCAGGTTTTAATCTAAGCAGGTGGGTATCCAATGTGTCTTTGATTCTTAAAGATATTCAACATTCATTTGATAATTTAAATGTGTCTAATAATATTTTGCAACTGGGAATTTCTGAAAATTCTAAAACATTAGGTATCTTTTGGTGTCCAACAACTGATATTTTGTCGTACAAAATACTAGCTGCGAATACTTCAAAGCAAAGCACTAAAAAATCAATTTTAGCAGGTGTTTCACAAATATATGATCCATTAAGTCTTTTAGCAGCTTGTATTTTAGTGATAAAATTTCTACTTCAAAAATTGTGGTCAGAAAGGAGCAATTGGGACGAAACAGAATCAATTGATCTTCATACAAATGGGTCACTTTTATACGTGGAATTCTTTATTTGAACCACATTAAAATACCGAGACATGTCAGGTACAAAAACAGCATTCGCTCAGAACTGCACTGTTTCTGTGATGCGTCTGAAGATGCATATGAAGCATGGTGGTCAAACGCCAGTCCGATTAGTCTAGGTGTACCGCAGGGTTCGGTCTTGGGCCCTATTTTTTCTTATTTTATATCAATGACTACTGTGAAATCTTAAATACAGTGACCTGTACGTTATATGCGGATGATGTAAGTCTCCACTGGGACTTAACAAGATCACCCACTACAAAATCAAAAATAAAAGGTCGTAGTTAATCAACAAAAATCAGCATGTATTCCATTTAAAAGTAATGCTCTAGATCAGCGTTTCTCAATCTTTTTTGGCCCGCGGACCAGTAGATTTGTTAAAAAAAAATTGCGGACCAGTGATATTTTCTTAACAACAAATTTTTATTATAAAGAACTATCGCGCAAGTTAGTTGTAACATTTTGCTTACAGTAATATTTAAATGTATAGGTATATAATTATACATATGTACATATAATAATAATAAGTAGGTAAGTATATAAAACTTTAATAAAAATGACAGAGTTATAAAAAAAAATCACAAACCCATGAATGTAGGAACAAAACAAAATATCATTCTTACAATTACCAACAAATTAAATCAATGAACAAACCTTAAGCAAGATTAGAACAAAAACCAGAAATTATAAAAATAATCAAAGCGCATTGTATATGAATATATTGTTAATGAGAAGATTGCTGCTGCTCTTCTTCAATCAACTTGTCAATTGTTGGTTCCAAATTAGACAAGCTAAGTCGGAGCGGTGAAATAACAGAGAGCCGATTTCTAAATTTATTTTTATAACTGTCATAGAAGAAAATCCGATTCACATAAGTATGTAGTTGCGAAGGGAGTAACATTTTCATGGCTTTGTCGTATAGAGATGGATATTCATTTTCAACTTGATCCAAAATTTATCAATAGACATTGTTGAAAAACTAGCTTTTAACATAATATCTGCACTAATTTCAAGGAGCGACTCATATTCTCTGTCATTTAAATTTAACTGACTACTGTCATATGTTAAAAAGGGTTTGTTATCCACACATTTCTTTCACACGTGGTTTTTTCAGATGGGAAATATTTTGCGAAACTAATATTTAATGATTGTAAGTGTTGCCCAATGATTGTATTTAATTTTGATAAGTTTATACTTTGTTGCAAATTAACAAAATCAAAATAATTATTAAAAATATCAATATTATTTTTATTTACTTTATCCACCCAAAATTAATTTTTTCTTAAATCCATCTATTTTATTAAATAAATGAAACGCATTTATGGAAGCGCCTTGTAAACTTAAATTTAAATCGTTGATATATGAAAATATATCACTTAAATATGCTAGTTTTGCAACCCATTCTACATCAGACAAATGCATGCTTAAAGGATTATTTTGTCTCTTAAAAATATTTCTACTTCCATCCTTAATTCAAAAAGTCTGGTTAAAATTTTACCCCGCGAGAGCCATCGAACTTCTGTATGAAGTAATAATTGCTCATGTTCGGCACCAACCTCCTGACAAAATATTGCGAATAATCTGCAATTTAAATCGCTTTTTTTAATAAAATTAATAATTTTATAGATGCCGCTAAAACCTCATTTAATTCTGTGGATAAATTTTTCGCAGCTAAATGTTGTCTGTGTATTATACAGTGGGTCATCAATAAATCAGAATTTGCTGCTTGCTGAATTCTTTTAGTAACACCAGAATGTCTGCCAACCATACTAGCCGCCCCATCGGTACATACACCTACGCAATTTTTCCATTGTAAAGAATGTTTAATAATATAAGAATTAAGTGCGTTAAAATCTCATCACTTGTTGTATATGAAACCAATTCTATACAACACAAGAATTCTTCTTTTATTTCCTCCAAAATAAAATCGATATATCTAACGTAGCAAATTAATATAGCTTTTTGGGAAATATCGCATGATTCATCAATTTGTATAGCAAAAAGTGTTGATTCCTTTATCTTTTGAATTAACTGATATTCCAAATTCTCTGATAATTTTTCAATTCTTCTTCTCATAGTATCATTAGATAAGGGAATCGATTTGATTTTATCAACAGCAGCTTGTCCAAACATCTCCAAACAAACGTCTATTAAAACTGGTTTTATTAAATTTTCCCCAGGTGGTGAATGATTTTTGGTTTTAGCAATTCGGAGGGCAACTAAGTACGAGCATTTTAGTAGTGACTTATTCGAAATAAAATTTTGTTTAAATGCTTTTGTTTGCAATTCGAACTCTTGTTTTTACGCTCAAAATATTCACGCGATTTATTTTCCAGCTCAGAATGTATAGCCTTCAGATGTCGTAACATTTTAGATGGTTTCATAGCATCATTTACTAGAACTTCATGGCAAATGATACACATCGGACGTACATCTTCTTCCATAGATTTGGGCCAAAGAATAAAACCATATTTTAAATATTCAGGGTTGTAGCGTCTGATAATTAGTTTCGTCTTTTTGCTGGCGGAAGTTCTGCTTTGCGGTCATTTTTGAGACGTTGAACCGGTATTCAAAAATTAAACAGCGTGCCTTGTTTACGGTTCATGTTACTAAGGGTTAAAAATATTTTTTATTAGTGTCTATATAAGAACATCCGTGCCTCGCTTTGAGTCGTGTCGTTTTGCGTTTTTTCGAAGTTGCGTCGATGCTTAATTAGTAATAATTTTCATAGCTCTTCGTTAGATTTCCGATATTACGTTGTTGTTACGTTGTTGTAGGTTCCAGTTTTTATTATTTATTTTTTTTTTTTGAAATGGTTTGAATTTTTCTGTTTTCTAAAAGATTGCACTACTTTGGTTTCTAGGATATTGGGCCATGCCATCAAAACTCCCCTTTTTAACTAAAAGTCAACGCAAAGCGAGGTGTGGGTGTCTATAATCTATTAATAATGAGTAAACTTACCTTTATATTAGTTCAATCCAGTTAAATATATGTATAATTATTATAATGTTTCGTTTAATTAACAATAAATTAAAGATGCTCCCAGACCACAACACAATTTAATTTAAAGCTACTTCTGTTTCTGTCGCCAATAGAGCCAGTGTCTGCGCGCCGCGCTTTCGCGATTGCCTCGCACGTGACGGTAGCCCGCCCGCAGTGGTCCCTTTCACACACATTCACATCATGCAACAAAAGTACAGCTTCTATGAAAAATGTTCTGTACATTCGTTACTTCCAATTTTAGGAATTACATGGGATTTCGAGAATTTGTCTTCCGTGTCGTACTGAGTACTGATCATAAATTACGTAGATCTAAATTAAGTAAATTTTTTTCGTGGATAGGGAAAATGTCAGCGGACCAGCAAAATTTCTCCGCGGACCACCAATGGTCCGTCGGACCAGCGGTTGAGAATAGCAGCTCTAGATGACATGCTTGTTAATGATCACTCACTAAACCTAGTAAAATCTTCAAAATTTCTGGGTATAACAATAGATAATGAGCTAACCTGGAACACACACAAATTCTCTGGCAATCAAACTCTCATCGGTCTGCTTCGCTCTCTCAGTGATGGCCAGGAAACTTCCTAATATGTTATAATCTAAGGTATAACCGTTAAAGTCCCGCGCGCGCGTGTCAGAGCCACTACGATAGTTGGCAATACATACTAAAACGTACATAATATTGCACAATAAAGCTATTATGTCATAATTGCGTCTCAAACTGTATCACATACCAAAAATGTTTATTGTGATACAAGAGGCGCCTTAAAGGAAAAGATAAAATGTACTCACTTAAAATGTGGAACGCTTCACGACTTTGCGATTATTCTTGCGGCAGGATCCATTTCCATGGATCTCGGCGTTGTTGGGCGTGGTTCGCGTTAGCCATCGTTGAAATCAGATTAATTTGTCTTCCCTCTTCTTTGTTTGTAGCGGTACGATAGGAACAACCAAGTAAGGAACGATAAGAGATAGAGTTAAAGGGAAACCTACATTATCTGAAAGAGAAAAGACAAAGGCACGATACAGATAAACTTCACTGTTCGACGTCTCGTTGGCTAATTCCCGTTGTGTCGGAAACCGCGCACTTCTTCCCATTTCCACGTCTGCGCATTCTCTTGCGCCGACGCAACTGTCCGAAGTGACGGAAATGCACAAGTCTATTTTTTAAAAATATTGGCACAAATTCACTCACAAATTAAAAAGTGTACAATGCCAATTTTTGGCATGTAACAAATAGTAGCACTTTAATAAAAGTGTATTATTCGCTATTTGAATCACGCCTTAGATATGGCATAGCTTTCTGGGAAAATACTTCACAAGAAAATATGCTAACTATACAGGGTGCCCTATTTCTTACACGTTGTATGGGTAACTCTGTTATTTGTGATATTAGAGAAAAGGTCAAATGGGGAAACTAGTGCAGTTTTTAATGCTGAGTTCAGCCATGAAGAGATAATTAACATACAGGGTGTGGCAAAAGCGTTATACTAAAATAACGAAACTTTGATCTTTTTTGTTTTGCTTCGTGGTTTATTTATTGTGATAGATACAGTAAAACGTTGTAGATCTTTTTTACATTATTTTAAAAGGAGAATAAGATAAACTTATTTGTTTTTACATGGCTTTGGTCATGTTCGACTAAATAAGTGAGGTTATGTTTTTTTAAATGGAAACCATAATTGGCGGTAGTTCTGATAGACAGACATTTTTTTTCTCTTTTCAGTGATGTACTACAGTGTACATGTTCAACATAAAAATTTTACAAAAATTTTGTTTTTATGAAATACGAAACTTGGTATTAAATAATAAAATACTTATGCATGACGTAACAAAAATATCAAAAACAAATTATGTTAAAAATATTAAATATAATATCACTTCAAAGTGTGTTCAAAGTGCCCACCATTTTATTGAAGGCACAAGCTCACATAGTTTTTTAACATTACAAAGTGCTTTTTCTATTGTGCGTGCATCAATGCTTGCAATTGTTGTTTGGATTCTAGCTATTAAATCCTCAGGCGTTTGAGGAGTAGTAGAATATACTTTATTTTTTAAATCACTCCACAAATAAAAATCTAATGGCGTAAGTTGTGGTGAATGAGCAGACTAATCAATTTCCATTTTGTTACCAATCACGTGCTCAAAACAATCAGTTAAATATTGCTTCACTGATGTACCACTGTGTGCAGGGGCACCATCGTGTTGGAAATACTTTGGTCTGTAATGGATGTTAATAGGTAATTCATCCAAATATTCTTCCAGTTGGTGTTTTAAGAAATTTAAGTAATTTGCAGCGGTGAAATTGTCGTTATAAAAAAAGTCCAATAATTTTTCCACAAAATATTCCACACCAACAATTAATGCCAAATTGATGTTGATCTCTGGATTCACGCACAAGTTTAGGATTTTCTTGAGAATAAAATACTTTGTTATACCGATTAAATATTCCGTTATTTGTAAATTTAGTCTCGTGAATAAAAATAATGGTTCTCCAAAAATATGAATCCTCTTCACATTTATTAAGGTACCAACGACAAAATGCTATCCGTCTTTGATTATCCACTGGATACAATGTATTCCAAATAGAATAGTGATAGGGATGATATTTCCGACTTTTCAGAGTACACCTCACAGTTTCCTTAGAAGTTGCACAGTGCTTTGCAATTTCGGCAGTAGAAGATTCTGGTTTATAGTTAACAAACGCCAACACATTCGTTTCAACATTTTCGTAAGAATTTAGGTTTGGTAAATGCACCATATGCCTTAAGATTATTTTCAAGTTTGCTAAATATCCGACAGTGTGGTTGCTTACTTTCCATGTATCTTTCAAAGTACAAATCCGCTGCTACACGTGTGTTACGATTCGAAGAATAGTAGCAAAAGAGCATGTCATTATTTTCTTAATTTATTGTATAGGACATTCTATCTCTTAGAAGAAAATAATGTACGTATAAACACAAAATAACAGTACTATCTAATTTCTGTTATTTAAACAAGTGAAATCTATTGTTATGTGTCATATGGCTACTTCATTCTTAAAATCAGCTCAAATATTCACATATTATTTAATACAAAGTTTCGTATTTCATAAAAACAAAATTTTTTCAAAAATTTTTATGTTGAACATGTACACTGTAGTACATCATTGAAAAGAGAAAAAAATGCCTTTCTATCAGAGCTACCGCCAATGATGGTTTCCATTTAAAAAACATAACCTCACTTATTTACTCGAACATGACCAAGGCCATGTAAAAACAAATAAGTTTATCTTATTCTCCTTTTAAAATAATGTAAAAAAGATCTACAACGTTTTACTGTATCTATCACAATAAATGAGCCACGAAGCAAAACAAAAAAGATCAAAATTTCGTTATTTTGGTATAACGCTTTTGCTACACCCTATATGTTAATTATCTCTTCATGGCTGAACTCGGCATTAAAAACTGCACTACTTTCCTTATTTAACCTTTTCTCTAATGTCACAAATAACAGAGTTACCCATACAACGTGTAAGAAATAGGGCACCCTGTATTTAGACTGCAAAAACGAGCAATTTGAATTATCCATAAGGTGTACAAAACTTACCATTGCCGACCACTTTTTCTAAAGTCAAACATTCTCACATATTCCGCTCTTTATATTTATGAAACATTACTCTTTTTTCGCAAAAACATATGTAACCATAAAATTACCAGTACAATCTCACTCGCACTACTAACAACATTTATAAGCCTTTGCCTTCTACCACTTTTATAAACAAATCATTTATATACATGCACCTACGCTATACAATAAGCTACCGGAAGATATCAAAACCGCTAATTCACTACGTAAATTCAAAGTTGGACTTTTGGCCTTACTACGCAGACATTGTTTCTACATAGTGGATGAGTGTTCATTGAACAGTACTTGAAGGTATAATAAACATTCAAATACGACACATTTATGTAGACATATAAATTAATGTATTTAATTGTAAATAATGAACTACCATGTAATCACGGGTCAAAATAAACATCTATCTATCTATCTATCATTAAGAGCACGAATGAACATGGCAATTCGCAAGTTCATTTATTATGTGCAAAGGCAAAGGTTTCTCCTTTGAAGCTTTTAACCATTCCAAGGCTTGAACTTCAAAGAGCGCTGATTTTATCAAGGCTGGCAATTAAGTACAGAAGTTTCTCACAATTAATTTTGACAAAATATTCTATTGAAGCGATTCAACTATAGTAATTGGTTGGTTACGCACTCATCTAAATCTTCTCAAAACATTCGTTACAAATCGAATATGTGAAATTCAAACAATTACCGATATATCAAAATGGCAACATGTTCGTTCTTATGACAATCCAGCACTTAGCAAGTCGCGGAATTAATCCCACTTCACTAATTTTTTGTCATCTGTGGTGGCGTGGACCCATTTGGCTAACTGGAGATGTAGTAGAGTGGCCCGTGTCGAGCCTCTTGAATACACAAGATTTACCAGAATTGAAGTGTACTAAAGTATCGTTATTTGTAAAACATGAATTTCATTTTCCATTTGACCGTTTCTCGAATTATAACAGACTAATTCGTAGTGTGGCATATTGTTTTCATTTTGTAAGCCTCCTAAGAAAAAGGGGTTCTTATAAAAAATCGGAATGTCTTCATACCGATGAAATTGACAAGGCCACCAAGGCAATAATTAAAATGATACAGCAGGATTGTTTCAGTTTAGAGTACATGCTGTTGTCTCAAGAGCTGTGCTTGCGTCCTAAGAGTCAATTGCTAAGTTTCAATCCATTCATTACAGAGGATGGAAATCATTAAGGTGGGTGGACGACTCAGTCATTCTCAGTTTGACTTCGACAAGCAGCATCCTATTTTGCTTCCTAAAAATCATCAATTCACTAAATTATTGTTACGAGATGAGCATAACAAATTGCACAATGCTGGTCCACAGCAAGTATTAGCATCGATTAGGAATATTTTCTGGCCTACTAGTGGAAAAAATATTTCAAAGCTAGTTGTACGTGAATTCGCTACATGCTTTTGTGCTAAACCTATTACTTTGACACCAATGATGGGTGATCTTCCTTCTACAAGGGTTACTCGCCTCAATTTTACATAACAGAAGTTGACTATGCAGGTTTCTTTATCTTACATGATAGGCGAGGGCGTGGCAGTAAAATGTTAAAGGAATACGTGGCATTGTTCATGCGTTTTAGTACTACAGCCATCCATTTAGATTTAGCAGCAGAGTTATCTACAGAGTGTTTCATCGTAGTATTACGTATATTTACATTTTGAAGAGGCAAAGCACTACGAATCCTTTCCGATAATGGAGGTAATTTTTTAGAGGCAAAAAAAGAATTAGATAACTTAGGCCAGTTCGTGCAAGAATGTAGCAATAAAATCATTGATTTCAATTCTCTATGGGGTATAACTTGCAATTTCATACCACCTTATTCACCTCATTTAGGAGGTCTTTGGGAATCAGGAGCGAAATCAGCTAAGTTTCATTTAAAAAGAGTTTTGGGTAATGCTCGATTAGTCAACGAATACTTTATAACAATTTTAATTCAGATAGAAGGAATATTGAATTCGAGACCTCTATCACCGCTTTTACAAATCCAAATGACCTTTCACCACTAACACTCGGTCATTTTATCATTGATCGTCTTATTAATTCAATCACTGATCCAAACTTACAAAGCATAAACGAAAACCGCCTTTCAAAATATCAGCTCATACAGCAGATAACACAACACTTTTGGACACGGTTCTCTGAATATACGCCCAAGGTCCCGAGTTTGAATCCTGACACGGTTCGCTTGAAAAATGTTAGGCAAGCATTTTTCACAAAAATATACCCTCGTTTGGATGAGAGGTAAAATGGAGGTTCCGTGTATGAGTGTTCTCATGCACCTTAAAGATCCCTACCTTGCTTGAAACAGCAAGGGTTCGGCAAAAATTCCAAATTTTCTACGTAAAAAAACTCGCTTCCTGGCCAATGTAATACCTTCGGGTGAAGCATTGGAAAATCACATGTAAGGTCCTCTGAATAAATTTGAGAACTTCAAGCTTGTATAAAGTGGAAAACTAATCAAAACAATTTACAAGTTGGAAGTTTGGTATTAATCAAGGAAAAGGGCTAATCTCCTTTATGCTAGGGTTTGGGTAGTGTAAGAGCTTAGGTTAATTGATCAAGTAGGACTGTACACTTATTAAATTTATTGAGTATTTTACAAGAGTTTTACAAATAGCATCTTTTCAGAGCAAAGACACGACAACAAGTGAGTAAGATCGTTCCACACACACACAGATGTGCGCGTTCAAAGCAGTAAAATCCAGGAAAGCACGGCATGACGTCACTCTACCCGACGTTAGTAACGAAATATTTAATACTAAAATTAAAGTCATTAACATAAACTGGCCTCCAAAAAAAAAGGCAATAGCATTTTTTTGTAAGACTCAAATTATATCAACTATAAAATCAAATATAAAAATACTTTAAAATAAGCAAGTAACAAAGCGACATTAAGTTTGCATAGAACATAATAAAACTTATAACTAATATGCACTGGTGTGGCTCAAAACTTATTAACACTTAGATTTATTCACACTCTGGCAGAGGGCAAATTTTAGAGAATGCACGACGCACAACACCATGAGATGTTTTACTTTCAGCAACACCGCCGACACTATCAGAGCCACTAAAAACTTCCAGGATACGACCAATTCGCCAATTAGCAACAGGAGCATTGTCGTCTTTGATGATAACAAGTTGACCTTGCTTTAAAATTCCATGACTGGCTTGCCATTTAGTACGACGTTGTAATCGCCAATATGTTCGAGCTTCCATCTCTTCCAGAATAGTTGCTGGAGTTGTTGAATTTGCTCGAAGTGTTTCAATCTAGCCACAGCTACATTTGTAACATGTGGATGTGTGTCTTCCAATTAAAAAATGCGTGGGAGTGAAAGAATTCAGGTTATTAGGATCACATGATGAAGGAAAGAGAGGGCAGGAATTAAGGATAGCCTCAATTTGTGTCAAGAGAGTAGATAATTCTTCAAAAGTAAACAATGAATTTTGTGAGATACGTATCAAGTGATGCTTGGTACTTTTTACGGGGGCCTCCCAAATGCCTCCAAAGTGAGGAGATTGAGGAGGTATGAAATGCCACTCAATATCCATCTTTATTAGTTTTAAGAAAATTGTATAGATCTTTTAATTTTGCATTTGCACCAACAAAGTTGGTAGCATTATCGAAGTATATTTTTGAGGGTTTTCCACGACGAGATACAAATCTTCTTAGAGACATTATAAAAGTCTGTGTAGAGGGATCACTGACTAATTCAATATGTATGGCTTTTGTGAAAAAGCACACATATATACATACATAGCATTTAGATGTGGTACTTCCACGACCACTTTTACTTTTAATGGACATAGGTCCGGCGTAATCAACCCCGACTATAGCAAAAGGAAAATTTTTAGTAATCCGATCATGAGGCAATTTGCCCATTATGGGGTTAATTACCTTTGGAGAGCATCGAAAACAAGTAATACAATTATGTACTATTTGTTTTGTTAAGTTTCTACCATTTGTTATACAAAAATGTTCTCTGACATTTGCGAGAGTTAACTGTGCACCACCGTGTAAGAGTTTAACATGATGTCGATTAATAATTAATTTTGACAGAGGATGATGACCATCTAATAATAAAGGGTGTTTTTTATGAAAAGTGTATTCTGAATTGTGGATACGTCCACCAACTCGTAACAAACCAGTTTGATCAAGAAAAGGAGATAAATTTATTATTCTACTCTTATTCGGAAGGTTCTTTTGAGCTTCCAATAATTTTATTTCTGTAGGAAATGATTATATTTGAGCAATTTTTACCAGACATAGACGAGCGTAATCAATTTCTTTTAGTGCTAAAGCGCCATGATTTCGCATGGTTTTAGAAGCAGAACAATTATGCTTAAAACGAATGCAATAAGCTATAATCTTTTCGAGTTTACTTAAGTTTGAATAGTTTTCGAATGGAAAATGTATATTTTTAAGGGTTACAAGAACCGTAGCTTCATGCTTTAGTTCAGGTAAGTTTTCCATAGAATCTGAAGGCTCAAATACGTTTATTTGTGGTTCCGTAAGAAAAAAGGACTATTCCACCATATATGACAATTTTAAAATTGAGAGGGCATTATGCCACGAGATAGCAAATCTGCGGAATTGTCATTGGTAGATATATGTGACCATGTCCAAACACGAGTAATTTGTTGAACATTGGCGACTCTATGGGACACAAATGTTTTCAGGAGATGCGGAGGTGTTTTTAACCAACCAAGAACAATGGTAGAGTCTGACCAAAGATAGCAATATTGAATCTTGCATTTTAGAGAATTTACTACAACTACCATTAACTTTAAGAGAAGAAGTGCTCCACAGAGTTCTAATTTGGGAATAGTTAATGTTTTTAAAGGGGCTACCTTATTTTTAGAACATAACAACCGACAATGTATTGAACCATTAGAATTTATTGAGCAAATGTAAATACAAGCTCTATACGCTTGAGTACTTGCATCACAAAAACCATGAATTTCTATAGATGGGATCTACACATATTGCGTGACGAGGAATTTCTAATTTCTTTAGATCTACAAGTTCAGCTTTGAATCTACACCATTTTTCATGTAAGTCAAAGATTATAGACTCATCCCAACTTAATTTATTCAACCACAGTTGTTGTAGTAGCAATTTAGGAATAATAATTGAAGGACCTAATAATCCAAGTGGATCGAAAATTTGGGATATATGAGAAAGAATTGTCCTTTTAGTGATTCGTTCAGTTGAGGGCAATGAGATAATAAAAGCAAAATTATCAAGTTTAAAGTTCCAATATAGTCAGAGGGTTTTAGTATAGCTATGCAAACCTAATTGCAAAAAATCAGGATGCACGTCGCTTGAGAGAATATTCTTCAAAACACGAGAGTTATTGGACATCCACTTTTTTAATGGAAAGCCACCACGAGCAAGAATCTTAGGTACAATCTTACAGATGTGTTGAGCTTCTTCTAGAGTGTCAGTTGCGGTGAGTAGATCATCTACGTAAAAATCATCTAATATTATTTTTGAAATTTGAGGCTCACTGTTCTTACATTCAATGCCCAATTGCTGTAAACAACGTATAGCAAAGAACGATGCGGACGCTGTACCATAAGTCACAGTATTTAGAGGATAGATAGAAATTTCTTCTGCTGGGTTATTTCTCCATAATATTTTCTGAAGATGACGTTGAGCGAGATTGATGAGAACTTGACGATACATTTTTTGTATTTCACCTGAAATACCAAATCTATGAGAACGAAAACTAAGAAGTATTGAGAATAGGTCACGTTGTATTACGGGACCGACCATTTCCAAATCATTGCGAGAATATCCTGTAGTTGTTGCGGCAGAACCGTTAAAGACAACGTGTAGTTTAGTACTACAACTTTCTTCTTTCACAACAGCATGATGTGGCAAATAGTAGAAGTTTTCTGAATCACCAAGAGGAGCTAAAAACATGTGAGACAAAGTTTGGTATTCGTGCATAAAATTGGAATACTGTTTACAAAGAGAATCCTTAAGACTTGAGTCTATTTTCTAGCGACAGAAGCGCACGCTTTGCATAATTATACGAATCGCCTAATTTTGATTGAGGTTCTTTTAAAGGAATTATTACGATGAATCTACCACTGGAGTCTCTAGTAGTGTTGGCCAAAAAATGCTTTTGACATTCAACTTCTTTTACAGAAAAGAGCTTTTTGAAAGAACATTCTTCAGTCTCCCACAACTTTGCGAGTTGATCTTGAATATCTATCAATGTGGATGAGAAGTGACAAACTAATGACGTTAGAAATCAAATTTGGAAAGGAGATAGGACCACTTACAACATATCCAAGCAGAGTTTTTTGTAATTTTGGCTGACCTTTGCCAAGAGAAATCTGTCCAATGCATAACAAATCGTAAAAGCAATTTGCGCCTAAGAGTAAATCAATGTTCCCAGGTGAGTTAAAGAGTGGATCCGCCAGAGTAATATTTTGAGGTATCGTAAGATGACTTGCGTCTATGGGTGCATTAGGAATACTACCTGTAATCGTAGGTATCACTAAGCACGAGGTTTTTAGAGTATTAGAGTTGTGTTTAGCTTTGAGAAAGACACTGCATTTAGAGATTATATTGGCATTTGAATTTGCTTAACCTGTGACGCTCATTTGAATGCGTTCACGTTTGAGTTTGAGTTTTTCACACAAATTATTGGTAATAAAGTTACTTTGACTACCAGAATCAAGTAATACACGAGCATTGTGAGCTTTATCTTGAATATCCAAAATAGATACAAGAGCACTTGATGACAACACATTAATATTATTTGATATTGTTACGGTTTTTTTTGAGGCAGTCACGTTGGGCGCCAAATTTATGCTACGTTGGCTCGTAGCCGTGTGTAACACCAAGAAAATCAGAGAAATGACCGGGCTCAATCGGAGATTAGGGGGGGGGTGTAGAAAGTAGACCAACATACCATGTACGCGGCTGTAAGGAGTTAGTGATAATACCTGCAAGAAAAATAGTCAAGCAAACCTGAAAAAAAAAGAAAAAAGCATAGCAGCAATGATAAGTCTAAATTATTCAGTACTTTGTAGAATGTAAAAAAAAACTGTTTGGATAATCTATATAATATAACAACGGTAAAAACAATATAAAAATTTTTAGTACAAAGTGAGGTAATATTGGGGAGTAGCAGAAACGTTTCCTCACACACCAATTAAACATAAATCAGTTAAAATGTTGACAAAAGATAAATAGATAAGACACAATTGGTATGAGTAATTTAGTAGTATTGATTTTTCTTTCTTTCTTTTTTTTCTATGTTTTAAAATAGCATGCAAGTCTATTGTAAAAGGTATCAGAACGACAAAGATATGGTAAAGCAACGGATAGATATTTAAAGTAATAACCAGTAGGAAATAGTTCAACTTACAAAAGTCCTTCAGCAACGCTTCCTTGCAACTGAAGTGTGGGATTCAACGATGTCCTGCACTAACGAAGCACTTCACCCTTGACTGTGAGGGTGTTGATGGAACTTATCACACGTCACACTAATCACACCTACGCATCTCACTGGGGTTAGCAGCAGACACCATCACGCAATGGAACTATGTAGCATTGATAAATTTCTTGTTAATTCTATTTCCTGAGACAATAATTTCGAAATATTTTGAAGCACTAGTTTCATTTCAACTGGGATCAAATGTATATTATTTTCATAAACCTCCAAAAAGCAGTGAGAAACTTCAACCAATACCTTTGTAAACCGGTAGTCTGTTATATTTCGCAAATAACGAAATTCGCGCAAGCAATGATCTATTTTAGATTCTTTGGTGTTAGAAAAATGCAGAAACTACAGTATCCACTGTATTTAAATAATCCAAAGTATGCACTAATCTGATAAAACAAAGGGACACTAGACTAGATCGCACACACATTAATCCTAAAGAAAGAATCGGTCAGTTTAGAAAGTTCTACGACTATTATTTCACAAGACAAACAACTAAAACCACAAATTAGTAAAGTACGCGTATCACTAAAGTAGGTCCGTCAAATGTTCCTTAAAGCATTTGTCTCACAAGAAAAACAACTAAAAACAATTAGTAAGCACGCGTAAGCAATAAAACCGTCCGTCAAATGTTCCGTAAAAAAAACACACGTGCCTCGACCAAACACGGTTAATATACAACTTTTATTTCCAACAGAAAATCAACTAAAAACATGCCGTGCTGGTTCATGAACAATACGAAAATTAATGCCGCATTAATTCTCACTATTGTCAAAAGCAGAAAGAAGCCGTATTTTTAACGTACTTAATATATCGGAACACAGAACAGAACTCTACTCCTCGTCTGTTTATATCAACTCGTCGCTATTACAACCGCTTATCGCCTAGACTTGTTAATAACATAAGGAACATCCAAAACGTGAATGCCGCAATCATATATAATAATTAATTACAGCGGTTTATCATTTCCGATAAGTTGGAAAGTAATTTACGAATAATCCAATTTACAATTCTTTACGCTAACAGAAAGGGAGCGTAAAAATGTTAAGCTATAAAAAATGCCCGTTACAATACAAACGATGAAAGAGATACATGTTCATCAGGCAGATTTGAGGTTAATTGCCCATTATTATTTACAGAGGCTTTTTCTTGTAAATTATTCGCATGAGTTGTATCGATGTGAAGCAGAGAATTATGCCTAGCTTTGCACGTGCGACAAGTGTATTGCGATTTGCATTTTTGAGCTAGATGCCCCCGAGCAAGACAATTTAAACAAAGTTTAACAGTTTTTGTTTGTGAGATTCGATCTTGCACATTTAGCGCCTTGAACTTTTCAGAAACATAAATGGAGTGAGAGGCTTTACAAAAATTGCAGTAAGCAACGTTTGCCACGAGAGATTTGGAACTGCGAGAGTTTCTATGTAAACCAGAATTTTTATTAACATGAGTTTGGGTACCACCTTTATGAGTATTATTTTCTGATTCCAATGCTTTCAATATGCTAGCCTTTTGTTCCAAAAATTCAATGAATTCAGAGAGAGAAGGAATTTCGTCACTATTTTTGAGTGTTTCCCAATGACGCTTGGTGGTGGGGTCCAAGAAAGAGACTAAATTGTGAGCAATAATGACTTCTCCTAATCTATTTTCAGGAACTAACAAACCTAAATATTTGGGATGTTCCAGAGTATTATCAATGATTCGTCTTATATGAGTAGAGGATTTGTTGAGAGAACTTTGTAAAGAGAAAAGAGTATTGAGATGATTCCTGATAAGACCACGCTTATCATTATATCTACGACAAATAGTTTGCCAAGCTGTTTCATAATGGTCTGCGCTAAAGGCTTGAGTTCTGAGCACATCGGCTTCCTTATCAACCATTGAGGACTGCAAATAATGATATTTCTGAATGTTGCTTAATGAATCATTCTTATTAATGAGGCTTTCAAAAGTATCTCGAAACTCAATCCAAGTTTGAGGTGACCCGTTATATTTGGGCAACTGAATGACAGGAAGACGAACAAAAGCAGAGGGGGAACGCCTATGAGAACTTGAGTGACTCGAATTTGAGGGTTCGGACTTTTTTCCCATAGCTAACAAAATTTCAGAATCTGTAAGAAGGGTGTAATATCTTTGTTCAAATTCATCCCTTTGTGTTAATTCATTATCAAAATTGCCAGGAGCTAAATTTTCAATCTGAGTTTGAATTTCATCAAACGCACTGAGTAAATAAGCAAAATCATCCAGGCGTTTGCGCAATTCAGTTAATTGAGCAGAGGAAAGAGTTCCTTGAGCTTGCAAATTTTGCACAAAAGATTGATAATTAGTAGCCTTTCGCTTGAATACTGCACGCTTTCTAACAGCTACTTCCATTTCCGACGTCATTTTAAACAAAATTAAAAATAATATTTTTAATCAATAGAGAAGAGAAAGTTAAGCATAGGCCTACTAACCAGTTGATCAGCAATAGAGAGATACAATGCAATACAATTTTTTTTTAATGTAAAACAAAGTAATTTTTAAGAGTTTGTCTCTTGTCGTGTATATGCACCTTTAGCATAGAGAAGTTTGTATTGAGTACATTTATATAAACATAGCATTTAAATAACGTATTTGTGTAACAAATAAATCAAATTAATAGAGCATCACCAAAGATGTACAATTATTTTTGTCATAATTAGTGCAAGAGTGATGAGGTTATAATATGAAACAATTTAATTTCAATATCATTCTTTAACACAGCTTAAAGCTATTAATAGGAATTTGAAGGGTAACTTACGTTCTGTAGTGATAGCGCACGGCTCAAGTACCACTTTCAAACCAGTTTTTGTGCCTTGTTTATACCTGAAGCATCCATATGCTACAGACAACATCCAAATACTTGTAAAGATGAGAAAACCATTCGTTTCATTCCAATATAAGCGTTGCGTTTCTTGTTAATCTACAAATAATTTTTAATCATGCTAATTCAAAAATCCGGCTCGAAAGACCACCAAATGTAAGAGCTTAGGTTAATTGAGCAAGTAGGACTGTACACTTATTAAATTTATTGAGTATTTTACAAGAGTTGAGTATTATTATATACATAACGAGCTTATACAAATAGCATCTTTTCAGAGCAAAGACACGACAGCAAGTGAGTAAGATCGTTCCACACACACACAGATGTGCGCGTTCAAAGCAGTAAAATCCGGGAGTGCATGGCATGACGTCACACTACCCGACGTTAGTAACGAAATATTTAATACTAAAATTAGTCATTAACAGGTAGAGTAGAACCACTCCATCCTGAAGCTGACAACATCGCAAGAGTAGCATCAGTGAGGACAGTGAAAGGAACAATTCAGCGAGCTATCGCAAACTTATGTCTGCTTTCTAGCACATGACATTTGCATTACCAAAGTTATAGTGTTTTTATGACTTTTACAAATTTAATTATTTGCGTAATGTGCTTGTTACACAATTTTATATATTCAAATATTGTTTTCTCCAATGCTACATTTATAAATGTTTCGTTTGTCCATTTTTACCATTGTTGAAAGCTCGATATTTCAAGGTGGGGTGTTTGTTAGGATTTGCATTTGATATCAATGTACTAAAATATCATTAGCCTTGATATTCATACTAGCAAAATATGCTTATAATCAAGTAGTCAAAACTTGTCATTACTTCAATCAAGTTTACAAATGCATATTCATTAAAAAATAAAATTTACATCAAACATTCAAACAGCAAAGCTTGAATCATTATACTATGAACTATTTACATTAACATCATTAACCCAATTTTTTTGGCAGACTGATTAAACGTTAGAGTCTAGAAATGCCTATACTTTAAAGATGAATGTATACAAATTTGTGACACTAGTAGTATTTCAAAGATTGGAAAGGATCTCTTGGAGAATCAAGACTAGTGTGGTCCCTGAGATAGGCCTACTTTCCACAGATCACTTGCTCGGTACCATTTGTGAAACTTAATAAAGAAAAATCTTCATACAACTGGTCAAAATATCCATCATAATCCAATTAATTCCCTTTTGTATAACACCACACCTACTTATTCTCAGTTCTGTAAGTTCATTTGCATTTGCAAGTTTGTACTTGACAGTTATTATTGATTTAAACAATATTTTATAAACAAAAAATAATATTACACAAATTATAATTGTATTTTAAAAATAAAAAAAGATTTTCTTTTCTAAGTCAGTGGGAAGAAGCGGCATCTTCAAATTAACCGCACAGGATTAGTGCTGTAACAATCAAACCGCAATCTTAAGATGTAATACGCTCACTTTTGTACTAGCATTTATTTCTTCGTATTATGGTTTTGGAATACAAATTTTCGTAGTACAGGTGCGCCAGCAATACAACTTGCGACAAATAAAAGTAGAATTTTTGTGTATCACCTCAAATTCTATCCACGAACTCTATAAGAATGTTTATTCATTCCGACTTTGAACTTGATCTCAATCTCAACAATAACATAACATTATGCAAATATAATCGCTTTATGTATTAATTCCACAAAAATGGTGAAAGAAATTCGGAAGCTGGATTTATTTTTTCATAGAGTTAAAAATTTAGTTCCCATACAGACGCAAAAGTTCTTTTTAAAATTCACAAATTTGAAGAAAAGTGAAGAATTATTTTCCTTGTAAACTCCTGTTACAAGAAACTAAATGCAGTGGAAATTCCATAACCACACATCATTTTAAGGAACTAGATACGTATTTTGACTTCTAAGTGGCCATTCTCTGTGGTAAAACTATTTAGGAGCTAGAAGCAATAGAATTGGCTGTTGAGCAACCCTTTGGAAGATATTCTTTTTACCACATAGGTTGAACTGAGCCTTTCTACCAGACAATTAATTAATGTCTTGAACTTCTGATAACATTTTTCTGATCACATTGGCTTGTTCTCTGCAATACCACAAATGAACTGTAACCTAAGATTAAAAAGCATACGCAAAAAACACAAACTTGTAGTTAGGTCAATAGAAAGAACAAACCAAATGAAAGTTTGGGCATCATATCAGTATCTAAGAAAGAATGCTTTTATTATTCCTGGGGGGATTCCCGCGTTGGCGTTCACTCGATACGCTCACGTGTTGCAGTAACGCTAATCGCAATTTGCTCTTTTCAAAGAAATTTGTTTTGATTTATTTTTATAAGAACTACTACTACTGTTTTTAGAGCAATATCGAATCAAACACCGACAGTTGCCGACTTCATAGAGCAGCCACTTAACGAGCGTCAGTCGCTTTCACTGACGAAATTGATATGGAGACCGACCTTGTAAGTACCCGTCGTAGCCGAGACCAGAAATCGTCCACTTGCGAAAACGACACGAAGCAAAAGAAGAAGATTGCGGCGACCGACGTCACCAACCAACCCGCACGGACCGCAAACAAAACAACAACCCTGATTGCCGGCAAGATATCCATGCGTGACGTAAACTCTGTAGAAGAATCGAACCATTGTGAAACTCCTTAATCAGAATTAAAGACAATCAAGTGGTAACGTTGCACAAGCTTTACAGTCGACAAAAACATCAAGGTACCACCCATCTACGTAGAGAAGTTCCCAAACCGCTTGAACCACACCGACAACTTCAACGGCTTTCTCCAAAAAAAAGGTTAGAAGCTTAGGCACAAGGGGCAGGCATCTAGTGAGTAGACCTCACAGAGTTCCGATTCCTGCAGGATTATCTAAAGAATTTCACATCTACTCCATAAAGGAGGAATGTGAAATTAAAGTGGTCATCCGAGGACTTCCCAACAACGTTTCGATTGACGACGCCTAGGACGAATACTGATAAAAGTTACCCAACGACACACATGACGAAAGTACAAAACATACACCGAAACTATTGCAACACGTTTTTGGTAATCCTGTGTCTGTCAGAGCTTGAGACCTCCAGCCTTAATTGCGGCTTCAGCACCAAGTTTGTCAAGTTGCGCTAAACAGTACCACTAAGTGCAATGCAAGAAGGGCAGAGAAGAAGCACCCACATGAGTAAACTGCAATGGGTCATATCCCGCCAACTACAAGTATTGCCCTGCGTACTACCAGCTACAGCTAAAGCACAAAACGGTTCCAACACAATTCCCACTACAATTAGCTACCGATGCCGACACAGGGAAGGGGGAACCAAAATAAGACGCGGACGACCTAAAATTCAAACTAATGAGCCACCGACCAACACGATACCAGCACTGAAGGAACAACTGCAAAGCTCAGTTCCAGCGGAATCCCGCCCATCAACCTATACCCACCTAAGGGTCAAAGCGCAGTTTGCCAAACTACTGGTTTCTTCAGCATCGAGCGATACCAATTCGGGTGCACACTCCGAGCAAGATCCCAGGAAGACCAATCGTAGATGACGACGACCTCCCCAACGGATACCAAACGAACAACCGAAAGCAAACCACCACTCCAAACATTGAAGTCGGCAATCTTCACCAAAAAACTGCACCTCCACCTCCAAGAGAATCATGCACAAGTTAATGAACACAGTTCAAAAGGGCATCAACGCCTACATGGCTGGCGAACCCGTCACTTCCATCATCTATACCGCTAGACTAACATTATCCCTATCTTTAATGCATTATACGACCCGAAACAAGAACCTTACTGTCCTCTACTGGAACGCCAAGGGTATCCACCGCAAAAGACCAGAAATGAAACACTTCCGACAAGAGTACGACGTGGATTTAACCCTAATTGGAGAAACCAAGTCCACCATGCCGACGCACCTAAGAGTAGCCAACTACAAGCGTTACAGAATAGAAATAACTCTCCAAATGGGACAGCATGCTCATGGTGGTGTAGCCATCCTAGTGCACAAGCTCATACAGCATTCCCCAGACACTGATAGGTGGCGTTGCAGTTCAAAATCCAATTCAACCACTCACCCCTAAAACTAATAGCCGCCTACGGAGAAGCCCTGGAGACGTCCGATTAAAACCTGGAGACATTGACCAACTTCTTGAATGAGACACACCAACATTAATCGCGGGTCATCTCAATAGCAAACACACCTCATGGGGCTGTACAACGGACAATCAAAGCGAAAAAGTACTTCTCACTAACGCAACAGGAAGGGAATTTGACGTAGTGGAACCGTGCCATCTGACTAAAATACTTTAGGTTTAGTAGTCACACGTGAGCCAACTAAGTCACGGAGCCGCCCAACAGGATTATCAACCAATGTCTATCTGCCTCTTACATAATGGACATCAAAACCATCCCTACCGTATCTCCACAGATGTCATCGAAGACCTCAGCTCAGACCACCTTTTAGTCATCGCTACTCTACACACTAACCATACATTTGATTTTCTAATGCTCCATCCGAAAGTACTACATCGTCTAGGAGCCGAATTTTTTTATCAAGAAACTTCGAATTTTGTCACACTCTTAATATTCCAAGCAAGGTAGAAATCTTTAACGTGCGTAACAACATTTGCAGACGGACCTACATTTTATCTCTCATCCCAACAAGGATGCTCGCCTTTTTTCAAACAGTCCGCGTTGAGAATATAACTCGAAACCTTGTGCTTAGTAGTCACACGCGAACCAACTTATTCACGGAGCCGCCTCGACCACAATAGCACCCAATGCTTATCTGCCGTCAGACACACTGAACATAATGATTATTAAAAACATACCGTACCCTATCTCGACATATGTCATGGATGACCTCAGCTCTGATCATCTTCCAGTCATCGCTACTCTACACCCTAGCCCAACATTTGATTTTATAATGCTCAACCCGAAGCACTACATTATTCAGGAAGCGAAAGTTTTTTTTACCTGGAAATTTCGAATCTTGCCAAACCTTTAATATTCCAAGCAAAGTGGAGATTTTTGGCGTGCGTGACAACACACATACAGGACCTTTTACTTTTCATCCAAACTAGGACATACTTTTATGAAAAATGTTCCCCTAACATTTTTCAAGCGGTCCGTGTCGACAATCGCACCCGGAACGTTGAGATTAGTAGTCACACGCTAACCAACTAAGCCACGGAGCCACTTTCTACCCATCAACCCCATAACGCAAACCAACCGTATACCGAGAACTACTACACAAACTGGAGGAACTTTAGCAAATTTCTAGTGTCACATCTCCAACGGAGATCTAGTCATCAAGAAGACGTGAATGTTGCAATAACGGATTTGACGTGACTACTAAATAATGCTTTACAGTACAACACGACCATCATCCAAGCACACCGCAAAAAAACTACACTAAGATCCAAATCAAGAAGAAATGACGCCTAATGACAAAACAACAGCTGACAGGAGATTCTGCAACGAAAACCAGACCCAACGGCAAACATGAAATACTAAAAATACTGCTACAAGAATTCTGAAGAATTCTAGAGAAACCATCAGTACTTACTACGATGGCGTGGGTATTCGAAAGGCTCCTCCTCCAACGAAGGAATCCTCATTCGATGGACAGAGACGAACAGTTTGTATTTTGGGAATAACACTCCACGATACACCAAGTCATACGAGTGTAGACCACGTAGCCGAAAATTACAACCGATATAAAGCCATTGTCGCCGTAGACTTGGATGTTGATAAAGCCTTCAAAAGAGTCTAGCACCCCAGACTGCGCCAATCAGCTACTTGCAGTTGCTTGCCAGCTACCTAACCAAAAGGACTTTACGAGTTAGGACTAAAAACAATCTCTCTCACGACACCCAGATTTTAGCCGGAATCCTACAGGGCGGGTGCCTATTACCTACTCTCTACAACAAATACGTATACGACACTCCATGTGAGAAGAACACTCAATGTGTCCTCTACGCGGACGACACCATCTTCATGATGGACGACATGACCCCGAAAACTTCAGCAGCTAGTATGCAGAAACAACTTGACTCTGCACTACCCACCAACATTCCAAGGAACTTGGCAATTCAACATCCGATTCTTAAGATTCAACAACGGTAGACAACTAACATTTAACCAGCAGGTTCAGCATACTCTCTCCAAGGCATAACAAATCAAACGACTCCTACATCCGGCACTAACCCACAACAACATGCTTTCGCTGGAAGTATGGTTGAGGATCTTCAGGACGTACCTTCTACCGATCCTGTGCGATGCGTCTGAGACATGGTACACTTACCTAACGGAGAGTAACTAATCTCGCTTAGAAACCTTCCAGAGCATCACCTTACAACATCAGACACTGCAAATCACAACCTTTCAGGCACTCTGCACGGTTCTGGTAACTAACGCCTACCGGAAGATAGATGACTCAGGCCTTCCGACAATTTACAATGTTGCAACAATACACAGAACAACATTCCTACCTGTCGACAAGGTATCCATGCGTGACATAAACTCCGTAGAAAAATTTAACCATTGTGAAACCGACAAACTCCTTAACCGAATTAAGGCAATCGACCACTAACGCTACACCAGCACACAACCGACAACAAGCATGAAAATACCGCCCATATACGTGGTGAAGTTTCAAAACTTCCCAAACCACGCTAAGATCATCAACGGCTTTCTTAAGAAGCACGTTACAGGCTTCGGCACAAGGGGCACGCATCTTTGCAGTAGACATTACAGAGTCTTGATTCCTGCACGACACCTAAAGAAAAATTACGTCAAATTTCATACCTACAGCATAAAGGTGAAATGCGAAATTATAGTAGTCATAGAAGACTTCTCAACAGCCTTTCCACTGACTGCGTCCAGGACGAACCCGACAGAGTTAACCAGCGAATCACGTGACGAAACTACAAAACAAAACCGAAACTATTGCAACATGTTCTTGGTAATCCCGAAGAATGAACTCATCTCCAGGAAAATATGCAAGATACCCGACATCCTATACTGCAAACGCAACCATATTGACGTCTATCTTAGCAAAAGCGGTGCTGCGCCTGCCAGAGATTGGGTACTCCAGTCGCAATAGCGGCTTCAGCCTCAGGTGTGTGAAGTGCGCTAGACAACACCACGTAATGCATTGCAAGAAGGGCAGTGAAGAAGCACCCACATGTGTAAAATACAATGGCCACATCTCGCCAACTATAGGAATTGTCCGGCTTACTACCCGCTACAGATAAAGAACAAGACGGTTCCAACACAATCCCCACTACAATTAGCTACCCATACCAACGCCGAGGAGGGGATGGATAAACAAAAGTAAGACGTGGACAACTTAAATTTGCCAAACTGCAAACTAATGAACCACCTACCAACACGATACCAGCATCAAAGGAGCTACTATCGAGCTCGCTTCCAGCGGAATCCTACCTATTAACGTATGCCCGCCAAAGGGTCAAACAACGTTCTGCCGAACCACTGATGCCTTAAGTATCGAGCAACCCCGACTCGAGTGCACACGCCGATTACTACCAAACCAACGACCGCAACCAACCCTAACACATCAACAACATCCGCTAACCGCACCACGCCAGACACCGGAGTCCTGCTGCAAACTTCACTAAAAAACTACAACTCTACCTCCAAGATCATCAGCGCCTATATTGGTGGCGAATCCGCCACTTCCGTTATCTAGACCATCCTAAATGACGTTATCTCGATCTTTAATGGCTAACACGACCCGAAACAAAAACCTGACTTTCCTCTACTAAGAACTAACGGAATCCAGTGCAAAAGACCAAAACCAAAGAACTTCCTGCCGGAGTACGACGTGGACTTAGCCCTAATTGGAGAAACCAAACTCACGATGCCGACGCACCCAAGAGTTCCCAACTATAGGACCTACAGAAAGGACAGAACTCTCTAACTGGAACAGCATGTTTACAGTGTTAAACCTCAGCCCCGACCATCACTACTCTACACACCAACCACCTGAAGGTACTACATTGACTAGGAAGCGAGTTTTTTTACCTGGAAATTTTGAATTTTGCCGAACTGCTGTTGCAAGCAAAGTAGGGATATTAACGTGCGTAAAAACACACACCCACGGGACCTACTTTTTACCTCTCATCCAATTAAGGGCGTATTTTTGTGAAAAATGCTCGCCTAACATTTTTTAAGTGTCTGTGTTGGGAATCGAAAACGAGACCTTGAGTTTAGTAGTTACACGCGAACCAATTCAGCCACAAAGCCACCCGACCAGAATACCAACCAATGCCTATCTGCCTCTAGACATAATAGTCATCCAAAACATCCCATACCGTATCTCGAAAGATGCTATCGAGAACCTCAGCGCCGACTACTTTTCAGTCATGACTATTCTATACACCAACCCTGTATTTAATTTTTCTAATGCTCCACCCGAAGGTACAACATTGGCCATGAAGCGAGTTTGTTATACCTGGAAATTTAGAATTTTGCCAAACCCTTAATATTCTATGCAAAATATAAATCTTTAACGTGTGTGACAACACTCACACACAAGACCTGCATTTTATCTCTTATCCGAAGAGGATAATGCTCGCCTAACATTTTTCAAACAGTTCATGTCGCGAATCAAACCGGAACCTAGGGCTTAGTAGTCACACGCAAACCAACTAAGCCACGTAGCCGCCTCGACCAGAATAGCACCGAATGCTGATCTGCCGCCAGACACACTGGACATAATGGTTAATCTAAAACATACCCAACCACTCATCCGCCTACCCATCCACCACCCACACACAAACACACACTTCCAAACACTCACACACCCACCCACCCACCAACACACCCACACATTATAATGTGAATAAGGGCCGCTATACTTGTGGCCACGTCACCAATGCCCCACCCGAAGGTACTAGAGTGAATTTAAACGCGAAAATATAAACGAGCTTCAAATTAAATCCAACTTCAAAATTAATCCATCCTAAATAAAAATCTAACAACCTGAAACAAAAACTAAAAATAGGGTTCAAATAAAGGTATCCCTAGCGTTGATTCTGGAATGTGCCCAATCAACAAGACACATGCAAAAGTAAAAGAGGAAGGATTCGTAATACCGGATAGCAGTCGCCAGTTCTGCTTAGCGGTGCGACCTGAAGGGTCGATTTAAAACTATCCAAAGCTAGCTAACTAATTAAAAATGGATTCAAATTTCTAAACATTCGCTAAATATTTTAATAGTAAATCCAGCTATTTGGTCTGCTCTATATATTCACACACCCACACATAAACCCACACAAACACACACACGCGCATACACACACACGCACGCACACGGACAGGACCTACATTTTACCTTTCATCCAAACGAGAACGCACTTTTTGAAAAATGCTCCCATTGGGTGTTTTACGGTTTATTTCTGTATTTTTGTTTAATATTATAATTAAATAATCGCTTTATAAACTGTAAACCATTCAAACTTCTATAAAATTTTAAGAACAGTTTTACGCTAAATCTCATTTAACAGGCTGAAATAATAAATGCTTTTCTATTGACGAATGTATTCTTAATGCCATACATAAATGCCATCAACACTCAATAAAAGCAAATTCTAATTAGCAATGACTTATGAGTTACGTCTTAATACGAATAAAGAATTTTATGAAGCCTTGATTGAAGTAATGTGCCGTCGAGTTCTCATTTAAATCTTAGTTGCATTGGAACCATTCCGCCCTAATTTATTAGTGTTGCTGGAGTCTGTCGAAAATCCGCGGATATCACCACGTTAACGCCCGTTTACTAATTTATAGTCAAAGGAGTGTACTCAACTAACCTATTAATAGACACCCTCACATGCGTTCTCGTTTATGCCTTGCGAATAATTAATTTGTTATTTTCTGTCCACTGTCTAGCGTTCGTCATTTTTTCCCGCTCTTCAAACGTTCGGTGTATAAAATTTCTATTGCTTGTGTAAAATCAGGTGAACTCATATGTTTTCATTACATGCCCACGGTCATTTCACTTTTTTTAGCAGTCTGAACAGATACATTGAAAACATTTTTTCACTGTATTGGCTGCAACACAACATTTTTTACCGAGTGTCGTGCTTGTGATAAAAATTAAAATTTATTAAAAAAATTGTTAAACGACGCAACAGTTGCTAAGACACAACGAACTACTTAATACTTGAGGACAACAAGTGAGAACTGCCATCGAAAATGCAGAGAGTCACCACGACTCACTTGTGCAGAGTGTCGTGTTGACGGCAAAAGATAAAATTTGCCAAAGAGGTAGAGGGCCGTATACTATAATTAGCGATAGTAAGTCTGCACTTACAGCGCTAAGGAACATAAACGCTTGTCACAAATCTGAAGGCTGAAGTATGACAAATGATCCGAGACGCAAGAAGGTTCTCAGAGATTGAATTCACGTGGATCAAAGCGCACGACGGCAACAACGCCAATTACTGCGCCGACGAATTGGCCAAAAAGGCAGAGGCCGATGTACTCAGCCATACTAAAATCTCAAAAGAAAACTGTGAGACTATCAGACTTTGGGACGATAAATGGACAAGCGCAACCACGGGAAGGCTAACGAGAAATTTTGTACCAAACTTAGTAGCAAGACAAAAAATCGAAATAAAATTAGACAATAAAATAGTTCAACTCATAACTGGACATGGCGCATTCAAATCATACCCACGCAGATTTAGCCATAGCGAGAACGACCAGTGTGACTGCGGAAAAGGCGAAGAAAGTGTGCATCGCATATTATTAGAATGTGTGGAGGGGGGGGGGAGGTAATGGAAGCCTAATTGATCGAATTTTAACACAAAAGGGATTCGTGGCCAAAGAACCTAGAAGAAATCAAAGAACTTTTGTAAGAGACAGAGTTTTGGAAGATGCTCAAGGAATTTACGAGACGAGTCACGCGCTTAGATTGACGGTCACGGGCTCAATTGTGAGGTGTGGGGCGATGCAGACGTGGCGTTGGGGTAAATGGGGGTAAAGAGAAAATAGTGTTAAATAATAAAACCTAAACGACACGTCATTATAAGTTTATTATCGATTATATACTATAATTTAAACGAAACAAAACGCACAAACAATGAGACGAGATGAAATAACGGAGAATCAATTCCACTGCAGCACGGTAAATCAAAGAAATGCATATAAAAAGAAGATCTAATTTCAGCGAGCAGAATAAGTACCAGACGTATGGAAAACAGGTAAAACATTTCCCGATCAATATAAATATATAGAGTTAAATAAGATCGATTGAAGTATCTTAGACTAGGCGTACTAATTAATTTTGCAAATTAGATGGAGCAATTGTTACGTGCCGAAAATTTCGGCACTAAACATTGATATAAGTTTTAAATTGGTAAGGATTTCGCGCCCTAAATTTAAAAAACTTGTTGCGCGTATTTCCGTCACTTCAGAAGTGTGTTGCGCGAGTTTCGCGTGAACGCGTGTGGGGGAAGAAGAGAATGGGGAATTTCCGAAAAACGCATAAGGACTTGCCTCCGAAACGCGAAGAGAGTGGTATCGTATCTTACCGTGTCTTTTTTTTGATATGTAGGTCCTTTTTTGCCTTCTTTAGATTATCGTTCCTTATAACCCTTTCCCGTCGTTACCTCTACATAGGAAGAATACAAGCGAATTTGGATTGCAACCTGGCTCGAGAAATCCCACGCCCGATAGATTAGTGAAGTAACCGACGCCGGAAGACCAGCGAAGCCACGGGCGGCCATCATGAAGTAATTCTAAAACAGGCTTTAGATGTTCATATAAGTACCCCTTAGGGGGTCTTGAAAAATTTGTATATTTTAAAAATGTGTTGCAATAATTTGCATATTGTGTGACGTCATCGAAATTTGCGCGTCAATTTTCACATTATGTAATATCGTTACCAACTTACTTTGTGTCTCGCGTACCTCGTTTACGGGGCTATAATACAAGATCTTAAAATAATAAAAATGTTTATGTCAGGCTAGTTTTAAATCGACCGTCAGGTCGCAACGATAACCATAACTGGGCTTTTAACGCCATTCTCATAACGCTTCATTTCGCGCTTTAATTTCTATGGTTATTGCTCTGAAGGTTTAAACATATTCATTCAAACTTACGATAGCCGCTTTTAATTCAATTTCATTCATTGGGTGCAAGTCTCTCAATGGTTGTCGTGTATAAGCCCAATGTAGTACCTTCGGGTGAAGTATTAGGGACGTGGCCGTTTGAAATGCTATACATAAATATTATGGTAACAGGTGATTTACTTAGATTAACGTTGGTATTCCGTTATATCCTCAGCAATATAAACAAATACGTTGTATCGTATTGAAATGATTAGATTATTTGCAATCTGATATTTGTGAATTTTACTAACAAAGCGTCTGTGTTTTTAAGTACATGCTACATTGTAAATTGTAGCTGTAATTGCTTCGGTGTATCATTAAACGAAATTATTTTGAATGAACGATGTACCAAAGGTTTCGTAATTTTATGCGGGGACTGCATAACATTGAAATATTTTTCTTGTTTGTGGTTTTGAAATAATTTATAAACCAGAGTTCCGTCCTAGAATGTATTTAACCATAAATAACTTTCTGTTTGTGTGGTTTGAGTTTATTGCATAACGCCCTGCATTCTGTACCTATTTATCATTGAACGAGTTATGAAATCTTTCATTTCAGCGACGTTTATCTTATTTAATGACTAAAACGTTATTTTAATATCGCTTCGTATTAAATTGTACCAATTTATTTTAAGAAATTAATTTTTTATTGCTTTAATTATACTAACTGCCCTAATTGAAGTTATATTTTCTAAAAACACAAAAATTGAAATATCATGCTTAATTAAGACTAATTATTTGTGAATTCTATTATGCAAGGTGCACCTATATTTTAAATTCTCCATTAAAATTTATTAAATTTCTCGTACTCATTTAATTTATACCATAACGCAACGCCATCAGATACGATTTTTAACTAATTCTCCTATGCAAAAAGAATTAAAATTATAAATACATCAAGGAGGGTGCAGTGTTGTTAGATTTTATCGCAGCGGACATATTTACCATTCAAGTGTACGATTAAATCATAGCAAAATCCAAATATGCGAAAGAATGCACAAAACAAAAACTGAATGAATAAAACAGCGCGATTGCAATCTCAAACCAAAAATTTAAAGGTAATGTAAGAATCCGTTTTTGCACATGTCCTATGTAAATACTTCACAATGAAATTTATTTACTACGTACTGAAAACTAGTCCTGTACTTAACATTTTATTACAACCAAGCCAATATGGAAATCGCAGGTGATTTAAAAGACTTAAATTTGCATAGAATGCTTTGTAGGAGGCTTGGATCAAGGTTTAGTTCATTAAATAGTTCATTCGCACCACTTTGCCTTAGAGTTTTCAACCCTTTGCGGTGATCCAAGTGGTCGCTTCAATATAACATGATGTATTTTATGGTAATGAGCTGCTATAAATAGAAATACATTGCGTATGGTGAATAAAATGGGCATTGATCTTGAAAGTATGCTGAAAGATGGTTGGTTTAACTTATAGAACAAGTACTTTATAAAAAGGTAGATATTGCTAGTTGAATTTTATGTACACTTTAATGAGTATAAGGCGTCATAAATTAGTATCATTGAACTGATGGCAGAGACGCAGTATTTCTCTCTTGTAAAAAGTTTTTTGAGAATTTTATGACCATAGAAGAGCTACTTAAAATAAAAAAGAACTACTAAACTATTCTAAAATATCGAGTTATAACTCGAAGTTTTAGGGTAAAATTTTGATTTACATCTTGGAATTTTAAAACTTTGACTTATTTCTGGAAATTTCAAAATTTCAAGTTATAACAAGAAATTTTAAAATTTCGTGTTATACTCGAAATTATAGCTTAAAATTTCGACTTATAACTAAAATTTTTAATTTCCGAGTTATATCTTGAAATTGTAGTGTAAAATTTCCACTTTGTTAGGTGTCAAATGCATTAACTCGTAACATGTTTTTTTATTTATTGGATATCCAAGTTTCCATTTCATATATTTCTTAAACCTATTGTGTTTTATATAAAAGTTAAAAGAATTCCTTTTTTTCTAAATCCAGTTCTGTTTATTGTATAAATTATTGACTACGTTGTAAAAATAAAATGGTTTTAACTTGCATAAATACGTTAAGATACCGCTTCAGGAATTTATATCGCTCTCGGAAAAATTATGTGAACACGCACTATTGAAGTGACGGAGTTCTCTATTCGGCTTGGTTGTAAGGCATGATTCGGTTTGAGTAGTCCAATCCCGTGAGGGACGAGCGAGCTCGGTAACAATGGGATAATTACGTGAAGGCTTTTAGTATCGGATTTCACGGAAGACGTTCTGTTTCTAAGAGTGCGTTACTACGTATTTTGATGTAGTACTCGAGTTTTTTGTTCCTGCCTTTTCTTACGTTTCTTTATAGAAGACTGCCGAGATATATAAAGCAACAACGTAAAAGAAATTTGAGAAAATCCAACCACCAAGATCTTGCAGGAAGACATGAACCATAAGTGATAATACTTTTATAACTTATATATAGAAGTTTGTACGATTGAACTTTAAAAATTAATTAAGTAATTTCTCTAATATTTTCTTTGTTATCATTTTCTTTACACCTCCCTCTCTCTCCATTTAAGATTGTTAAATTTTTGCATGAAAAATGTAATAAACCTTTAGGACTTGTCGGAGCTGATACATGGCGGTCGACAACCATGCCTATGTTAGAAAAAGTCAGTAGTCGCAGTTGCAAATACAGGAAATTTTGAAGCCTGTAATTCATACTGAAGTTTTTACTCATTATTCCCCCCCCCATTTAGTTGTGACCTAGAAATTGTATTGCATTTTATTTTTTTTTGTCTAACTTACGGGTGACACGCTGTCGCTTTTTCATACCGCTCTTGATTATGGCGGTATAAGTTTATCGCATAAATCGTTTCCTTATCGATTTTCGATGTCTTTATCTTAGAATATTGTTGTTATCTTAGGATTCTATCTTTATCTTGGGGTTATCTTTGAGAATTATCTTGGGAGTTTATGTTTATGTTGGGGTTACCTTTGGGAATTACTTTGGATTTTTACCTGTATCTCGAGGTTATCTTTGGAAATCATTTTGAGGTTTTACCTATATATTGAGCTTGTCTTAGGAAATTATCTCTTTGTTCTTAGAATTGAATAAAATTCTTTCGAAATTTCAATTAACTGATATATTAAAACTAAGATTTGTATAATCGGGGTGAAAGGTAAAAGTTGAAAGAAGGAACGCAACTGGCTATAGCTTTACATTTTGTTAGGATAGTTAGAAAATTTGTGTTGACTCGTCGCACTTTATACCGGTCTTAATTATGGTGGTGCGAATATACCTCATATATCTTTTTCCTATCGTTGAACGTTGTCTTTATCTTTAGATTTCATTTTTATCTTGGGGTTATCTTTGGGTATTATATAAAGATTTTACCTTTAACTTGGGATTATCTATTAGAATCACCTTGGGGTTTTACTTTTATTTTGGGTAACTTTTGAAAATTATCGTGGAATTTTACTTTAATCTCGAGGTTATCTTTAAAAATTATCTTGGGATAATACGTTTATCTTGGCATTACTTTTGGGATTTTACATTTATCTTAGGAAAACGTTTGGGATTTATCTTTGGATTTCACCTTTATCTCGGGGTTATATTTATAAATTATCTTGGGATAATTCCTTTATCTTGGGGTTACCTTTGAGAATTATCTTGGGATTTTATTTATATTTTGCAGTAACTTTTGGGAATTACCTTGGGATCTCACCTTTATCTCGGGGTTATATTTAGAAATTATCTTGGGATAATTCCTTTATCTTGGAGTTACCTTTGGGAATTATCTTGGAATTTTAGTTATCTTTGGAAATTATCTTGGAATTTTACGTCTATCTTGAACTTGTCTTAGGAAATTATCTTTTTTTCTTATAATTGAGCAAAAACTTTTGAAAATTTTAATTAACTGATATATTGAAACTAAGATTTATATAATCCGAGTGAAAGCAAAAGTTGCATGAAGAACCTAGTGTAAAAATTTGTGACATGCTAATTAGAGAGATTTTATGGACTGTATTTTAGTATCTAGTAAGTATTCAACTATTTTTTTAGACTTAAGGTATGCTGACGATATTGGACATTATTTGTAGATCGCCAGTGTTTATATGTAAATATTTTTTTTGATGTGAAAGAAAGATGTGTGTGGATGTAGTAATTGTTAATGAATATTTGATGTCATTATAAGCTTGATGTTGGATTCTCGTTGTTTAATTTAGACTGTGCTAGCAAGATAATTTTGGCATCTTTAGGCAATAATTCACAACACTTTTATTGTGTCCCAACGTCGGGCTGCATCAGTTACAAACCAGAGAAATATATATATATATATATATATATATATATATATATATATATATATTGCAAAAGCTCATATGTTTGCAAACTCAACAATGGCTGCGTAATCGCCTCACCCAACACCGTAGTGATGCCAAAGTTGGTAAATCTTGTTGCGCTTTATCCTCACATGTCCACCTAACGCACCACTCTCCTAATTACGATGACGTTGAAATTTTAGAACGAGAAGATGGTTACAAACGGAGACTTTATTTAGAGTCTTACCATATTGAACGTCAAGTCAACTGCATTAATAACAAACATGACATTCATAATTTATTTACTAGTTATGCTCTATTATATAGTTTCAATAGATATAAGTGATCTAATAGTGTGTCTTAGATTTTATAATGAAATGGGTCTTTAAATTTATGTCTTTGTAATAGTTGGATATTAAGTTTTTGTTTGTTATCTATCACCTGGCGAATTTATCAACTCTGCTGTAGAACAAACCCACTTTGCTGTTGGAGTTTCTTTAATTGTTAGACGTTAGTTCTTAGTCTGTGTTTGTCCGTATTGTATGCTGTTTGTAGTCTTAATTTTATCTTTACATTTTATTTTTACATTAAATGTTATACTATTTATTTGGGATCCTCCTTTATGTTAAATCAGTACATGTATTAACATCAAATTGTGTGTAAGTTTCTTAATTTTAATTAGGTTAATGACTGTGTTTTTACTCATAATTTTTAAATTTTAGATCTTGATAAAGACTTTATATAAGTCGAAACGTAGATTTCACAATAAATGATTATTTCATAATAGTTATTTTTGGTTACGAACGACAATCCCACGAAATACTAACATCAACGTCGCTAATTACACACGTTCGTTATATAAAGATTCGACCTATATATATATATATATATATATATATATATGTGTGTGTGTGTGTGTGTGTGTGTGTATGTGTGTGCGTGTGTGTGTGTTGTGTGTGATTAGATGTCATCGAGATGTCACATAGCATCATCTCATAAACAAACAACTCCGTAAACTTGAGAAAATTTAAGAAAAAGCCCAATTATGTTGATATTTATTTGCATAGAGAAACTTATTGATGAAAACTCTCGGTATACGGATTACAAATGCATAGTCAACGTGATCGAAAGAACTTTCATTCGTGTTACATAAACCTAATGGCGAAGGAATAATGTTTTAAGATAAAGATAATGGTTTTATTGTATTCTAGGCGTAGAATGGCGTTTTTCAAAGAGTTTCATCCTTAATTAGATAATTTAATAAGGGACTATTTTAACTCCAGAATGCTATACCCCAGAGAATGCCATAATGTTTATTTCAATTTAAGTACGCTGTGTACTTGGGAGGTAATGTGGTGGTTTCCCGTTGCCTTCCACATCGCAGTAGTGTGTCTTAGACTGCTATACCGACCCCTATAGTCTCTGTCAATCTAAGTACCGAAAGAGCCGTTGCCCTCTTTTGGGGACTTGTCTTAGTCTGGTTCCTCGCTAACGACACTACTACTTTGGTTGGATCTGTAGTTTAGCTCTTTAGCTCATTAGAACACGCAAGCCATTTCACATCTTCTAGAAATCTAAAACTTCGGCATGGTGCAGGTTCTTTTAAAATGGAATAGTAAAACATACAACTAAAACTGTATTTTTACGAAATATATACATGTTTGTCAACTTATTGTATTTGATTTAAATCAGATACCAGTTTCGAATTTATAAAATAAACATTTGCATTTTTGAAAGAATTAATGATACGTTGTTTTCATGCATGAGTTGAGTATGACTTAATTTAAAATATCTCGAAAATGGAAAGCTCTACAGAGATTAACGAAGTACTCTTTTTGTGGCAATAACCACAACTGCCAGCTGTAACCGTTTGATCACGAAATCAACTCATGTACCCCAAGATCTACTACTAATACCATTGACTGTAGGTAAACAACCAAATTGACCCACTATTGACATCTACTCCATTTCCATTTGTATACTTTTGCACATTTAGTGCAGATTAAAACTAAAGCAATCTTTACTTACGTAGAGCACTCTTTTATTCAACTCGTTAAAGTATTTTATCAGCTGCTTGTAGAAAGTTTTACGCTATTCGAACTCGGAGACTAGGAGACCTCTCCACCTATCTCTTGGTGTTTATATATCCTTCTTCCCCCTTCAAAGCATGTTAGATTTCTTCTAACTTTCTGTAATACAAACATTCAATTCTACGTACACTTCCAACGGTTACCCAATTCTTAAAACAAACAAACTCCAACGGCTACCGAAATTCTAGAAATTTCTTCTACACCTAACGTAAACCTTTCTCCGTATTTCCTTTTCAACCGAAACTCACTTCTTTAAACATCACAAACACGCACGCCTAACTAACCACTTTTCGTCGAATTTCAATAATCCCACCCTTGTATATTCATCCCAACTGACAAAGTTAACGTTTAAAATACGTTTCTAATGCAACATATGTAGTATCTATTTCACTCCAACCTACGCTCTAAAATCACCTTTCTCTTGCTTTGTACTCACTTCACTACCTTATATTTATAACACTTGTTATCCTCATTTTGTTCTACCATACACGGAAGAGCAACTATCCTTTACTTCGGCTTCAAACTGCGTCGTAGAACGACAAATAGCTTAACCCCTTCTAAACAACGTTCAAACTATGCATATGTCAACACATGCTATACTTATCTCACTTTTATACATACGCTCTACCCTCAACTATCTTTTATTTTGTTCTCACTCCACTAAACGTTGTATTCACTCACCTAAGCCAATGAACGCTAATACCTACACCTATCTCACTTGTACCTATTCTATTTAACAATATCTCCTTGTTTCTTTGCTTTCAAGTTTTGTTGTAAATACCGAAATCACTCTATCCAACTCAAGCTTAATATTTTTTTAATGAGGCTATAATTCACTCCTTAATTGACAGCGGTAATCAACACTACCTAGAATTTTCATGTTATTTGTTCAACGTTTTAATCTACCCTTCATAATAACATCCAGGAACTTTGCAACGGCTACATTCATTTACATTTAATTTAATACTAGAAAGGTTGTTTCAAAACACTTTCACAACTTCTCGTAAATATCTAACGGCCAACCTTGCTTGTAAACTTGTAAAATCTTAGAAACGCTTTTGAAAATATACCTCCACCTTTGCTATAATTTAACTTATGAAAGTTAAAATAAAATTTAGATGCTCGCTTCTGCCCTTTTACGTTCTAAAAGCTTTTGGATAATATTCTTATACTTAAATACGACTGTTAAAATATGTTTATAACTATCAAAAATATACGATATATCTTATGAAAATTTACATCTGCAGGATTATGAAAATTAACTTTTAGCTTCCTAAACTATTACAGTAGAATTATTAATTTCTAATTTAATGATTTGAAAAGCTTTTCAAAATTTTTATTTATATTTTCACATGCCGAATCACGAAGTAAATTGCAAAAATGAATACATAATGCCCTTTTATCTCCAAATTACACAGTAATATATATATATATATATATATATATATATATATATATTATATATATTTTATATAATATTATTATACTCAAAATATAAGTAGAGGTTATAGAATTAATTTTTTGAATAGTAAACTACGCACTATTATAAAAAAGTAAATATTTAGCACATGAAATTTAAATGACCTTTTACTTTTTAAAACACAAAAACCCATTGAATACAATAACAAAATATACCTAGTGTACTTGTTTAATGTTAACCTAAAGGAGTCTCATGACACGTGATGAAATTTAACATCAACTACAATATTAATTAGTTTTCTTTCTTTAGCAGCACATTTAGAAACAAAAAAATTTTTTTAGTACATATACTTGTTAAAAATTGTTTACTCAACTTCCGAAAAATATCTACATTATGCTGTTACTGCTGTATTAGAATTTTACGATTTATCCCATGAACCATTTGTCGATTCCAATCACTTAAGCACAAACCAAACCAATTCACTATTATTTAGATAATTAAGCAGATGAGTACAAATTATACCGTACAAAAATTTACAATCACCGCACTTTAAGCGTCCTTTTCTAATTAAACATATTGAGAATGTAGTTACTTTTGGTCGACTATTGAGAGAGATAGAGAAAATACGTTAAAAGTATACGTTAAATAATATTGCTTTTATAAACAGTGAAATGTAATTATTTAATAATTAAAGTACTAAAAACCATTTAAATAATATTTGAAAGGTATTAAAAATTTCTTGCTCATCAAAAAACACTTCCTTTGGCGAAATTAATTTATTGCGGTAGTGCATCGTTTATTAATTTAATAAACATGTAGCATGCCTTTCAAATGTTTATAATCATATTTCACTTTAATAGTTTCTGTATTGGTAAATCTCACCAAAAGGTTCACGGTTACTTCTTTTTGAAAAATGACATTTTTAGGTTATATGCATTTTTAATCCATAGAAGAATTAGATTTGTATCTTATACTATTCATACTCAAAGGTTGTCAAATTCATTATGGCGGTTTTTAAGATAAAGAATGATACCGTGGTTACTTTGTACTCTAAATTATTAGTTTTGTGATTTATTTGTTTTCATTAATAAGGTAAAACGTTGACGCCCATGACATCATCGTTTTGAAACGTAGAAGATTCACACGCTAAATTTATGCTGATTCAGAAAATGGTAAAGCTCCTCTCTGGTGCAAGTTAAGGTAGCGATAAAATAAATTTTATATATGATTAAATAGAGAAAAATAAAAGTAGTTTCAATTTGCAGTCATAATTCATTTCACCGAATTTTACCGAAGGCAATCTCAAATTGTTTTATGGAGGGAAAGCTTGTTGTAGAGCACTTCGTCATTACTATCGAATCAAATAACACGCAACTTAAGTAGGTATAGTTAAGCGTTGGTAACAAGGTATGCAGCTGATTAATGTGATTAGTCGATAGAATTGGAAATAGTACCCTACCAAATTGGCTACTTTAATTTTAGGAGAATTATTCCTTAAGTAGACAACTTCTTGTAGGAGAAGTCTCATACCATCCTATACCATCTAGTTAGAATGAATCGAGTCCAGAATATAATTGATATTAGTTGTATCCGAGCTATCTGCAGTCGAAAATTATTTCAGGTCTAAATTCCAATCATTATAATACTATGTATTACGGTTCGTAGTTATGTGTATCACATTCCAAAGTTTTAATTACCTCATATATTATTATGACGGCATTAATAATTAGAAAATTTAACATTAAACTTTCAAAACTATTTGATAAGAAGACTTTAAATAATAAGTGCGACTATAGTTTTGAAGGTAACCTAGTTTTGTGTGAAGATGAGTGGTTCAAGTATAGTGAACGAAAATTTAATTTGTTTGTTATTTTACAAAGAGAAAAAGCCAATGACCGGTTTTCTGTGATTGCATCTCGTCAGACTGGCGCATTCCTTTTTGAAAAGTAACCAACAAAGATCTTGAATTATATGGGAATCATAGTTTATTAATATATACAAAATCCGAAGCACATAAAAACTCGCTAAAAGAATGAATCCCTAGGGAGCTGAAGCTCGACAGCACGCCCTGCCACTTGATTTTGCGCGATTACAGTATCCATAGTAAGGTTTGTTAAATACATACACCTAAATACAAAAGCGTTTCGAACTGCAAAGCACGACCTACTTTGATCGTAGTTTCTTACATTCGTATGTAGTGGTTTGGCGTTTAGAATCTAGCTACTTTATCTTAACTTATTATTAATATTAATGACCAATTGTGTAAGTTTAAAAAGTGTAATTAGAAAGCTCAAGCTCAGATGATTTTATTTTTTCGTTGTGATGATAATAGCTGTCCTATCGGAATGTTAATTTTTTTCGATTATTTCAAGGTGTGCGGCACACACTTACGTCATTGGGAGAATTTGCCACCAATTATTATTTACATAATCAATTTAGAAGATTTTTGTTATTTTCTTGGATAGTTTTATTTTCTACAGTTACAATTTGCTCCAGAGAAGGCACACTCCGAAATTTTCAAATTGTATAATAAGGATCATGAATCAGAGAATGCTCTTAATTTAATTTTAAGTTTATATTGATTTATGTTATCGAGTGTTCCAATAACGCATAAGTAGCATAATGAAAGAAAACTTTATTAATTTTAAGCAACAATTATTTTGTACGAAAAGCTTTAACAAATTTCAGAATTTATTAATTCTATTTAATAATTAACTCTAAGCTAGAAAAGTACACGTATAACAACAAAGTTGCAATGAACGCTCATTTCCGTTTAAAAGAAATAGTCACCTACAATGTATGATGCTTTTGATGCAGTTTATCAATTATTATGAATAATACTATACTGTACTAATGTGTAAAATATTTCAGGCCTTCTGCGTGCGTCGATAGACCTAAGGATAGTATAAGGAGTAAGTAAGGGGTTACTGTAACTTGTTGTTCAGAGATACAGAAGAACGTAAGAAGCTTTCATGATGTGTATTCGCTTAGCTTGACTTATATTTAAATAAACCTTTCTTTAAACTTGATGTTGTTTATTGCATTACAACAACTTTGGTGCAGAAACCCGGGAAGATCTGGTGATAAATATAAACGAGCTTTAACGTAAATATTCGGAATAACGGAACGTGAACGCGAATATTTAACAGACGGCTATACTATTGAGGCGTCATGATGGAATAAGTAAAACGGACAATCTGTAGAACGCACTTAACTAAAACAGTTAATAATATAAATTCTATGTTAGAAAGTAGTTTCAGTGTTGAAGACATTTATACAGCTATATCAAAGTTAAAGCTTGCGAGTGCCAATCTGAAAGAAATTGATAACCAAATTGAACCTCTGCTTAAAGAAAATCTAGAGGACGAGTTAATGAAAAGGTATAATTATGAAGAGGTTGCTGTAACTACGATGTCTAAGTTGGAATTTAGATTAAAACTCCCAGAAAGATCGCAGGTAGAGGTTGACTCGAATTTAACGAATACGGTACCAGTAAGTAACAAAGCAAGTAGGCCGTCCTTTACGTCAGTGAAGCTTCAACGTGTACAGTTAGCAAAGTATGGTGGTACTGCAAAGGGCTGGCTTCCTTTCTAGGAACAATTCTGAAGTATGATCCACGACAATCAACAATTAACGAACGGAGATCGATTCAACTACCTGCGAATGTATGTCACGGGAAGGGCCGCTGAAGCAATTGAGGGATTTCCTCCATCTGGAGAATTCTATGAAGAAGCTTTGAATACATTAAAAGATCAATTTGGAAATGGGGAACGGCTAATTGAACAATATATTGATAGCATTATGAAAATCGAACCTGTAAAATCCAAAAATGACATAAGCACTTTAAGGAAGAATTACAATCTAATCACTTCAGCTATGCGTGCTCTTGAAATCTTAGAAGTATCTAGTTCTCAGTATAACATAATCGTAAAGTCGACTCTCATTAAGTCGTTGCCAACGGAATTGCGCTTAGGATTTTATCGACAAATGAAAATGAAAACATCCAATCATCTAGAAATTACTACGAATAATTTAGAAAGTTCATCATCAAGGTCAGAGGAAGCAGTTCGTCAGGTAAAGGATTTATTGCGGTTTTTTTAAAACGAACTCGAGTCGTTGGAACAAGCTTTAAAACTGGATGCAGATGGTAAAGAAAAGATGCTCCCAACAGAGAAGAAAACCCATTACAAAGGAACTGAGTCTAGTTTATTAGTCACCCCAAACAAACGTCTGGAATGCTTTGCTTTCTGCAAGAAAGCACATAAAAGCAAAATGTGTGACGCAGATGTACCTTTGACGAGGAAGAGGAAAATTTTAAAGGCAGCAGGTAATTGTTACCGTTGTACGAGAAATAACCATAATGCTAAATATTGTAAAAATAGATTCTTAAGATGTAAAGAATGCAGAGGTAGGCACGCAACAACAATATGCGACCCAAACTTTAAGCCAGATAAAGATAGACACAACGCTGAGACGACAGGTATTACAGGGAAATTAACGAAAGGCGAGAGTTCAATGAACACTTCGGCGCCGTCGGTGTCCAGTTTGATGACAAACATAAACAAAAATGTGCTATTGCAAACGGCTTGTGTTTATGCCTTTGGCGAAAATTCAAAGAAGTTAATTAGATTAGTAATGGACGGCGGTAGTCAACTTTCATTTATTAAGAAGAATCTATCAAGGGCATTAAATTTACCTGTTGTTGGACAACATATGGTCCGTATTGCCGCGTTTGGAAGTAGTTCATCAATACCGTCTAAACTTTACAACCGCGTTTTAATTACTTTGAAGGGACAATATATAGATGAAATTTTAACGATTGAGGCTGTGGAAGTTCCAGAAATTTGCATGGATAATTTACATATACCTAAAGAAAGCGTGGTAGAGTATCAAAACTTGCAGCTTGCTGACAATATCCCGTTTAATATAGATCGAGCGTTAATTGTTGATGGAATTAGTATACTTATAGGGGCGGACTATTACTGGGCAGTAGTGACAGGAAAAAGTATTCGTCTTAACAAAGGTTTAGTAGCTGTGGACACGAAATTTGGTTATGCTTTGCATAGTCCCATACCAGCTGATGCTACAACAATAGGAGTAAATCTGCAGACAGTGTTACATGCGACAGTTATAAATACAGAAGCCGAGATCGAAAGTATGTGGGATTTGGAAACAATAGGTATAACCAAAGAAGCAGACGACGATAAGAGATTTTTCGATAATTTTTTGAAAAATAACGTTCATAAATGTGATGATCGATATTTAGTAGCGTTACCGTGGATAAATGAGGATGCAGTGATTGAAGATGATAATTTAATTAGTGCGCGAATTTGTGCTCAGAGGCTAAAGTTTAAATTGACCAATATTAACAAGATATGTGAATATAACGCTGCTATCAAAGGAATGTTGGATAATAATCATGCCGAGTTAATTTCCCGCGGTGATGCTGAAACAACAAATGGCGATCGTGTTTTCTACATGCCGCACAGGTCTGTTTTTAGAAAAGATAAACAAACAATGCGTTTGCGAGTGGTTTTCGATGCCTCTTCACATGCCCCGGGACAAAAATTGTTGAATGACTTATTAGAAATGGGCCTAATTTAAGTCCAGATTTAATTAAGATTTTGCTTAATTTTCGTGTAGGCGAGATCCAAATTACGGCTGACATTGAGGAAAAATTTCTACAAATTTATTTACATTCCGACGATAAAGACGCATATCGATTCTTATGGTACAATAACGACAATGTTGCAGAACATTTAAAAGACTTTTCAAGTAAGCTTTTTCAAGGAGCCTCCATGAATTTACGCAAATGGACTATTAACGATTTCGAAGTAAACAGCAAGGTTGAATCACAAAATGCACAAATTCAAAAGGTGTTAGGAATTAACTGGTGCAATCAAAACGATAGAATTAAAATCAAAAAGGTAGTTTGTTGGACAGATTCTCTGATCGCGTTGCATTGGATTAAAGGTGATGCGTCAAAGTGAAAACCATATGTGGCTAACCGTGATAAAGAAATTTAAACCATATCGAAAGATATAACATGGAAACATTGTCCGAGTCGCGAGAACCCTGCGGGCTTATTAACCCGCGGAATAAGTTTAAGTACTTTAATAAATTCCGAAACTTGGTTACACGGTCCTAGGTGGTTGCTAGAAAGTGAGCAAACGTGGCCAGATAATACGATAGAGAAATATACGTCAACGCTAGATATAGTATCGAAAATGTCTTTACTAATTAACGACACTATAAAAGGTAGCAATCAATTTATAGATTCCTCCAGATACAGCGATTTTGATCGTTTAGTGCGGATAACGGCGTATGTTTTACGATTTATAGGAAATTTAAAAACCAGAAATAATAAAGAAATGAAGAGCTTAACCGTAAACGAATTTGAAAGGGCCGAAATATGTTTATTGAGACAAGCGCAGCGGGAAGTTTATTATTCGGAGATTAACAGTTTACAAAAGGGTGAGGGCATTGAACGGAAATCGAGTATTTCAACTTTAAGCCCTTTTTTGGATAAACATGAATTGCTGCGTTTGGGTGGACGTCTTTATAATTTAAGAGAAGATTTCGAGCTCAAGCATCCCGTTATTCTATCGAAAAATGCACACTTAAGTAAACTACTGATAATGAAGTTTCATAAAACTCTTCATCATAGTGGTGTTAATGCAACACTTTATAAATTACGTAAACGATTTTGGATTATACGAGGACGGCAATTAACAAAGTCCGTTTTAGCAAGATGTGTTATCTGTAAACGACTTCGTGGAAAATCAGGGTCGCATCTCTTCGCGCCGTTACCTAGAGATCGAATACAGCAAACAAAGCCCTTTGAAGTGACAAGTTTAGACTTCGCCGGACCGTTGTATTTTAAAGATAGTTATCACTCAAAGCCATGTTATGTGCTTTTATTTACCTGCACTGTTATACGAGCACTTCATCTAAAGATTGTTTTGAAAATGGATGTTGCGTTTACAATCGGTGCATGTAAACGGTTCTTTGCCTGTAGAGGGATTCCTAAGGTCATTTACTCAGATAACGCTAAAACATGTAAAAGAATATCACGTGAAATATCGACTTTAAACGAAGTGATGGCGAGTACAGTATTGATCGAGTTCGTAAACAGTCACCAAATTAAGTGGAAGTTTATAGTAGGGCGAGCGGCTTGACACGGAGGATTTTACGAGTGTAAAAGACCCCCTTAGGGCTACAATAGGACGTTCTTTACTAAATTTAGATCAACTAAATACACTCATTTTCGAGTTTAAAGCAACAATAAACGCCCGCCCGCTCACATACCTAGGTAGTGAACCTATAGATTTAATGCCGTTAACCCCTTCGCATTTTTTTATTGGGACCCGCTTTGGCTACTATTCCTTTTGTTGACCGTGTTATTAATGGAGATGAGATTCGTAGGCTATGGAAGCAGAGAACAAACGTTATCGACTACTTTTGGAAAAGATGAAGCGCAGAATATTTACAATTATTAAAAGGAGCTCATCACAACGTGAATGCGCGTGAGTGTGCAATTAAGCAAGGGGATGTCGTATTAATACATGGAATCGATAAACGACGGTTATTGTGGAAATTAGGGTTAATGAAAGAGGTGATACACGGCCGTAATGGCAGAGTGCGTGTCTGTTACGTTAAGATTGCGAATGGCACCGTAATTAGGCGCCCAATACAATTATTGTATGCTTTAGAAGTAAGAAGTGATAAGCTAAGTGGTGCCGCCGCGCCGGAGGATGTGTAAAATATTTCAGGCCTTCTGCGTGCGTCGATAGACCTAAGGGTACTCATTTCCGTTTAAAGGAAATAGTCACCTACAATGTATGAAGCTTTTGATGCAGTTTATCAATTATTATGAATAATACTGTACTGTACTAATGTGTAAAATATTTCAGGCCTTCTGCGTGCGTCGATAGACCTAAGGGTAGTAAAGAGAGTAAGTAAGGGGTTACTGTAACTTGTTGTTCAGAGATACAGAAGAACGTAAGAAGCTTTCATGATGTGTAGTCGCTTAGCTTGATTTATATTTAAATAAACCTTTCTTTAAACTCGATGTTGTTTATTGCATTACAACTAAAGAGGTTATTGTTTTAATACAAGGAAAAACTTGCTATTTGCATGTGAGTTCATCCAATTCAGATGGGATTTGGATAACTCCGCCTGTGGCGGGGTGGATGCTGCACGTATGTGGCACACCCACCATCCCTTATGCACATACTGAACAACAACAAGCAACAATGCAATACGCAAATACACCACCAAACAATACACCAGGTTATGACTTAGATATAGACTCATTGGACTCAATAGTAAAAAATCTTGACCCTAACAAAGCCCCCCGGCCTAGATCAAATCTCCAACTTTATCATACAAAAATTCTGGTTTATCATTAAAGATTCCATGATCCAACCTATCCTTAAATGTCTTAAATCCGGTATTTTTTCGAATATCCTTAAAAAAGTTTCCATTATGCTCATATCAAAACCCAAAAAACTTCCTGAAGACTCACAATCCTACCGCCCTATACCACTTCTCCCCACAATTAAAAAAATCCTAGAACATATCCTTATCCAGAAGATCACCTCCCATATAGATAAGCACTCCCTCCTCTCTGCAAACCAACATGGATTCCGACCGGACATAGTGCTGAGGACATCATCCGATCCCTAATAACCACCGTCCAGACATCTCCCGCCAAATATGTCATAGCAATTTACTCGACTTCCAATCCGCCTTTGATCTCCTATGGTGACACACAAATTAAAAAAGCCAACTTTTCTCAAAATATATACAAAATCCTAAAACACTACCTACACTCACGTTCTGCAAACCCAAACTCCAACTATGTTTCAATCATCAAACCCTTATCCCAGGACTGTCCACAAGGATCAATCCTTTCACCCATACTATGGAACCTTTCTATAAACCCCTTCCTAGACCTTAACATTCTTAATATTTCTACCTTCGCCTATAGTGATGATCTAACCTACCTCATACATGAAAACTCCCGAAAATCCTTAGAAAATACTACCCGCCTTCTGATTCAAATAATCGAATCCTAGTCCTTACTAAATAAACAACTCCTATCACCCGCTAAATCCAAAATTCTATTACTTAAAGGACGCCTCTAACGCACCTCCACTATCCACATATTTAACACACCTTTAACCCTAATCAAATCTACCACATATCTTGGAATCTAAATCGAAGCAAGACTTAAATGCACGCCCATCTATCATATCTCCGATCTAAAAGCAAATCAATCCTTAATAATATGCACCATTCCCTACCAAAATCCACTGAACTCTCACCCCATCCGTAAGCTAATCCTACAACAAATAATAATTCCCATCATACGTTATGCAATAGACTCCTGGTACCCCCTTACAACACCTCATTCCCGCAAAAATCCTAATCCAATCATAAGACCTTTCCTACTATTTTCCACAAGAGCCTTCAAAACAACCCCCACCTCAGCACTATACATAATTCTGTTAAAACCACCCCTAAACATCCTGCTCTACTCCAAAGTTCAACTTCGAAACCTAAAGAAAAGAAAACCAATACAATTACATGATCGCACCCTACAACCCACAGAATACAAAACAACGACAAAGACAAACATAAAAACCTAATTAGTAAATCTCTAATGCACAGCTGGCAAGATCAATGGAACAACGGAGTCACAGGTAGACATGCACACGACATTTTCCCAAATATAACAAACATCCCTAAACATATCCCCAACTCCAACCGATCCACTATTCAATTCCTAACCGGACACTGCAAATTCCGACAAAAATTACACTCCTTCCAACTAGTCTCCCCTCCTTATTGTCCCTGCTCAAACCAAAACATTACTGAAATCCCCCTCCACTTAATATACTTATGCTCCAACTTTATTCCTCACCAAACCCACATAAAACACAAAATACAACTTGATCCTTTTACCCCACTACCTAGCATCAATTTTTTCGCAACCAACTATCCCCTCTAACTTGACCATTTCCTAAATGAACTTCTTAACACATAACCCCCATCCAGTAATAATATTCCCTCCACACCAATATCACCACCACTACAATACTACACTGCACACTAACTTTTCTGCCAACATCCCAAGATTAATTCGACAATAAAAGAAAAACAGAAGATACTCAAGATTATCAACGTACTACATCGGAAATTAATATACAGTGCTTCCCAAAAGTAACGGATAAATTCGATTAAATGATTATTGACAATTTCTGAGTAAAAAGCTCTGACACGTCGATTTTTATTTTTAAATTGCCATTTAATTATATAATTTTTAACCCCCCACCCTTCAACCCCTAAGCGCTAGCAACCCCTACTTAAAAATTTTAAATAGCAATGTACCCCTTGTGATACCTCAATTAATAGTATTTTTCATGCAGAAATCAAATTTTACAAAAAATTCTAAATCGGTTGATAAATAACTGTTTTATTCAATAAACAAAACTTAAATAAAAAACAAACCCAATTTAAATTAAGTGTTCAAACTGCTGTCCGTTAGCGGCTAGACAGTGTCCTAATCTAGAGACAAACTCTTGTTGAACTTTGTTTACTATCTGATGGGAAATTAAGCGAATTTCATTCCGAATTCTCTGCTTTAACTCGTTTACGTTTTGAGGCCTATTCAGATACACTTTAGATTTTAAATAACCCCAGAGGAAATAATCCAAAGGGGTTAAGTCGGGAGACCTTGCGGGCCATTCAATTTGTCCTCGTCTACCAATCCACCTCATAGGAAATACTTGGTCGAGATATTCCCGTACTAGACGTGCACAGTGGGGAGGCGCACCATCTTGCTGTAGCCAAATACTGGGATGAGGAGAATCAGGATCTTCTGCATTTGGATGTAGTACCGCTAAATTCGGAATTAATTCAAATTGGAGAAAATTTAGATATTGTTCTCCATTGAGTGTTCTCTCAAAAAAGTATGGTCCAATAACTTTATTACCCACTATCCCCGCCCAAACATTAACCTTTTGTGGAAATTGTGTATTTGCTTCCATCATCCAATGCGGATTTTCATCAGCACAATAACGGCAATTCTGCTTATTAACGGTACCATTTAAATAAAATGTTGCCTCATCAGAAAACATAATATTTCCTTCCAATCCAGGATTATCATTGCAAAGTTCCATCATTGTCTCACAAAATTGCGCTCGCCTATCAAAATCATCATCTGATAACTCTTGCACTAATTGCACTTTGTAAGGGTGAAATTTTTGCTTACGGAGAAATCTATGAACTGCACTTTTTGATGCATTTAACTGTGAAGCGACTCCCGCAACGCTTGTATGTGGATTTTCCTGCACAAATAGCAAGACATCCAATTCTGATTCTTCATCTAAAGCTGATGGACGTCCATCTTTAGATTTATCTCGTACGTGTCCAATACTCCGAAATTTATTTTCAATTCGGCTTATCGTTGATTGCGAGATAGGGGGGAGGTCGGGATGAATTTCATTGAATAAAATTCGAACTTCTTTGTGCGTTCGAATTCTATCTCCAAAGCCAATCATCATTAAAATTTCAATCCTTTCGGCTCTGTTAAGTCTCATTTTTGCCGACTTATTATTAAACAAGCAACACGCACTTAACTAACGTACTTTCACTAAACTTATTTGACATTTTACAAACATTTTGTTTGTCAAGCATACCGATAATTGGCACTTTAATTGAATAAGTTTTTATTGAATAAAACAGTTATTTATCAACCGATTTCAAATTTTTTGTAAAATTTGATTTCTGCATAAAAAATACTATTAATTGAGGTATCACAAGGGGTACATTGCTATTTAAAATTTTTAAGTAGGGGTTGCTAGCGCTTAGGGGTTGAAGGGTGGGGGGTTAAAAATTACATAATTAAATGGCAATTTAAAAATAAAAATCGACGTGTCAGAGCTTTTTACTCAGAAATTGTCAATAATCATTTAATCGAATTTATCCGTTACTTTTGGGAAGCACTGTATATTGCAAATTTATTGTAATTTATATTATCTGTAAAACTTCTGTTTATATTAGGCCTTTAGCCCAGGAATAGTTTACAACAATAAATAAACAAACAAACAAACAAACAAACACCAAAAAAGTTACAGGTTCCACATACAAACATCGTAGTTTTATAATTTATATTATGTTAATAAATTATTAGTTATGCAATCCACATAGCATAGTGGTTGAGTTAATTTAGAATTCGCATCAGAAAATTCAATGTTTTTAGATTTTACTTGTATTGTTCTTTCTTTTTATACGATACCTCTCACTTCCTTCATTGCGCATCTCACAGCCCATGAAATTTTAAAAGACCTATACTTCCTTAGTAAACTATCGTTTTCTTAAACTATCGTTTCCTTCTTCGTTTTTTGGGTCTACTAGCGGCATTTGACTATCAGTCCCGGGTTCAAATCCGAACATAGTCCGCTTGAAAAATGTTAGGCGAGCATTTTTCACAAAAATACGCCCTCGTTCGGATGAGAGGTAAAATGGAGGTCCCGTGTGTGAGTGTTGTCACGCACGTTAAAGATCCCTACCTTGCTTGGAACAGCAAGGGTTCGGCAAATTTCCAAATTTTCCAGGTAAAACAAACTCGCTTCCTGGCCAATGTAGTACCTTCGGGTGGAGCATTGGAAAATCAGATGTAAGGTGAAACAATTGTGCCCAAGTTCCCGGATTCAAGTCCTGACACGGTCCGCTTGAAAAATGTTAAGCGAGCATTTTTCACAAATATACGCCCTCCTTCGGATAAGAGGTAAAATGGAGGTCCCGTGTGTGAGTGTTGTCACACACGTTAAAGATCCCTACCTTGCTTGGAACAGCAAGGGTGCGGCAAATTTCCAAATTTTCTAGGTAAAAAAATATCGCTTCCTGGCCAATGTAGTACCTTCGGGTGAAGCATTGGAAAATCACATGTAAGGTGAAACAATTGCGCCCAAGAACCCGGGTTCAAGTCCTGACACGGTCCGCTTGAAAAATGTTAGGCGAGCATTTTTCACAAAAATACGCCCTCGTTCGGATGAGAGGTAAAATGGAGGTCCCGTGTGTGAGTGTTGTCACGCACGTTAAAGATTCCTACCTTGCTTGGAACAGCAAGGGTTCGGCAAATTTCCAAATTTTCTAGGTAAAAATAACTCGCTTCCTGACCAATGTAGTATCTTCGTGTGGAGCATTGGAAAATTGCATGTAAGGTGAAACAATTGCGCCCAAGGTCCCGGGTCAAGTCCTGACACGGTCCGCTTGAAAAATGTTAGGCGAGCATTTTTCACAAAAATACGCCCTCGTTCGGATGAGAGGTAAAATGAAGGTCCTGTGTGTGAGTATTGTCACGCACGTTAAAGATTCCTACCTTGCTTGGAACAGCAAGAGTTCGGCAAAATTCCAAATTTTCTAGGTAAAAATAACTCGCTTCCTGACCAATGTAGTACCTTCGGGTGGAGCATTGTAAAATTACATGTAAGGTGAAACAATTGTGCCCAACGTCTCGGTAGCAAGTCCTGACACGGTCCGCTTGAAAAATGTTAGGCGAGCATTTTTCACAAAAATACATCCTCGTTCGTATGAGATGTAAAATGGAGGTCCCGTGTGTGAGTGTTGTCACGCACGTTATAAATCCCTACCATGCTTGGAACAGCAAGGGTTCGGCAAAGTTCCAAATTTTCTAGGTAAAACAAACTCGCTTCCTGGCCAATGTAGTACCTTCGGGTGGAGCATTGGAAAATTGCATGTAAGGTGAAACAATTGCGCCCAAGTCCCGGATTCAAGTCCTGACACGGTCCGCTTGAAAAATGTTAGGCGAGCATTTTTCACAAAAATACCCCCTCGTTCGTATGAGTGTTAAAATGGAGGTCCCGTGTGTGAGTGTTGTCACGCACGTTAAAGATCTCCTACCTTGCTTGGAACAGCAAGGGTTCGGCAAAATTCCAAATTTTCTAGGTAAAAAATCGCTTCCTGGCCAATGTAGTACCTTCGGGTGGAGCATTGGAAAATCACATGTAGGTGAAACAATTGCGCCCAAGGTCCCGGGTTCAAATCCTGACACGGTCCGCTTGAAAAATGTTAGGCAAGCATTTTTCACAAAAATACGCCCTCGTTCGGATGAGAGGTAAAATAGAGGTACCGTGTGTGAGTGTTGTCACGCACGTTAAAGATTCCTACCTTGCTTGGAACAGCAAGGGTTCGGCAAATTTCCAAATTTTCTAGGTAAAAATAACTCGCTTCCTGACCAATGTAGTATCTTCGTGTGGAGCATTGGAAAATTGCATGTAAGGTGAAACAATTGCGCCCAAGGTCCCGGGTCAAGTCCTGACACGGTCCGCTTGAAAAATGTTAGGCGAGCATTTTTCACAAAAATACGCCCTCGTTCGGATGAGAGGTAAAATGAAGGTCCTGTGTGAGTATTGTCACGCACGTTAAAGATTCCTACCTTGCTTGGAACAGCAAGGTTCGGCAAAATTCCAAATTTTCTAGGTAAAATAACTCGCTTCCTGACCAATGTAGTACCTTCGGGTGGAGCATTGAAAATTACATGTAAGGTGAAACAATTGTGCCCAACGTCTCGGTAGCAAGTCCTGACACGGTCCGCTTGAAAAATGTTAGGCGAGCATTTTTCACAAAAATACATCCTCGTTCGTATGAGATGTAAAATGGAGGTCCCGTGTGTGAGTGTTGTCACGCACGTTATAAATCCCTACCATGCTTGGAACAGCAAGGGTTCGGCAAAGTTCCAAATTTTCTAGGTAAAACAAACTCGCTTCCTGGCCAATGTAGTACCTTCGGGTGGAGCATTGGAAAATTGCATGTAAGGTGAAACAATTGCGCCCAAGGTCCCGGGTTCAAGTCCTGACACGGTCCGCTTGAAAAATGTTAGGCGAGCATTTTTCACAAAAATACGCCCTCGTTCGGCTGAGTGTTAAAATGGAGGTCCCGTGTGTGAGTGTTGTCACGCACGTTAAAGATTCCTACCTTGCTTGGAACAGCAAGGGTTCGGCAAAATTCCAAATTTTCTAGGTAAAAAAAAATCGCTTCCTGGCCAATGTAGTACCTTCGGGTGGAGCATTGAAAAATCACATGTAACATGAAACAATTGCGCCCATGGTCCCGGGTTCAAATCCTGACACGGTCCGCTTGAAAAATGTTAGGCGAGCATTTTTCACAAAAATACGCCCTCGTTCGGATGAGAGGTAAAATGGAGGTCCCGTGTGTGAGTGTTGTCACGCACGTTAAAGATTCCTACCTTGCTTGGAACAGCAAGGGTTCGGCAAATTTCCAAATTTTCTAGGTAAAAATAACTCGCTTCCTGACCAATGTAGTATCTTCGTGTGGAGCATTGGAAAATTGCATGTAAGGTGAAACAATTGCGCCCAAGGTCCCGGGTTCAAGTCCTGACACGGTCCGCTTGAAAAATGTTAGGCGAGCATTTTTCACAAAAATACGCCCTCGTTCGGATGAGAGGTAAAATGAAGGTCCTGTGTGTGAGTATTGTCACGCACGTTTAAGATTCCTACCTTGCTTGGAACAGCAAGGGTTCGGCAAAATTCCAAATTTTCTAGGTAAAAATAACTCGCTTCCTGACCAATGTAGTACCTTCGGGTGGAGCATTGGAAAATTACATGTAAGGTGAAACAATTGCGCCCAACGTCTCGGTTGCAAGTCCTGACACGGTCCGCTTGAAAAATGTTAGGCGAGCATTTTTCACAAAAATACATCCTCGTTCGTATGAGATGTAAAATGGAGGTCCCGTGTGTGGGTGTTGTCACGCACGTTATAAATCCCTACTATGCTTGGAACAGCAAGGGTTCGGCAAAGTTCTAAATTTTCTAGGTAAAACAAACTCGCTTCCTGGCCAATGTAGTACCTTCGGGTGGAGCATTGGAAAATTGCATGTAAGGTGAAACAATTGCGCCCAACGTCCCGGATTCAAATCCTGACACGGTCCGCTTGAAAAATGTTAGGCGAGCATTTTTCACAAAAATACGCTCTCGTTCGGATGAGAGGTAAAACGGAGGTCCCGTGTGTCAGTGTTGTCATGCACGTTAAAGATCTCTACCTTGCTTGGAACAGCAAGGGTTCGGCAAAATTCCAAATTTTCTAGGTAAAAAAAACTCGCTTCCTGGCCAATGTAGTACCTTCGGGTGGAGCATTGGAAAATCACATGTAAGGTGAAACAGTTGCGACCAAGGTCCCGGGTTCAAATCCTGACACGGTCCGCTTGAAAAATGTTAGGCGAGCATTTTTAACAAAAATACGCTCCCGTTCGGATGAGAGGTGAAATAAAGGTCCTGTGTGTGAGTGTTGTCACGCACGTTAAAGATCCCTACCTTGCTTGGAACAGCAAGGGTTCGGCAAAATTCAAAATTTCCGAGTTCAAAAAAAATTCGCTTCCTGGCCAATGTAGTACCTTCAGGTGGAGCATTGGAAAATCACATGTAGCGCTATGTTCAAAGACAAGAAACATAGAAACGAAGGCAAAAGTGTTGAAAACGTATGTGTGGAGCACGGCACTTTACGTCTATGAAATAAGGGAAGGTAGGAGAAGCAGACAGGATAAGAAAAAAGGCTTTGGAATGTTATGCTTCAGATGTATGATGATGATGGTATGGACAGGTAAATTTAATAACAAAGAGGTGTTACGTAAGGCATAACACAATCGACAGAAACAACAGGAACCGGGCTCAGTAGGAGAGTAGGGATGGGTCGTAGGAGACGAGCGACAGCCTCCGGTGCGCGACTGTAAGAAAAGTCGTATTGGAAAATCAAATGTAGGGCATTTGACTATCAACTCTTTTTATATTGTTCTCTGATTTCGATATCGTTCAGTTGCTTGTATTTAATTTGAGCACCATTCTGTTAATCTTAATATATCTAGTGCAACCACTCTTTTTGAGCGCATAAATATAATAAACGCAAAAGATTTTAAAAGAACTAGAAGATATTAATTATAGATAATTATACAGACTTAATAACTTCCAAACCAGTTTGGTTACAAGAGCAAGTCCACCTTATTTTTTTATTCGAGATTATTTAACAAGAAAGGGACAGTGATATTTGCATCTTTAAGTAATCAAAGAACTTGTTATACATAAGTTAAAAATTTCACTAAAAAAGCGAATAAAAATTGAATGAACTATAATATTTGTTCTAAATAGAAGCAATTTCTTGAAACTAATGCATAAAAACAATGTCAACGGATTTACATATTAGGATTATCCAAAATAAATCAAGTGGTTTAAGAAAGACTCCTCCCCACCTGGTGGTACTATAAGAGAGGTCGTTGTGTCTCTGCAAGAGCTGTATTCGTTTACAACTGTTCTTGTGACAATCACAGTAAGTCTTTAGGTAAGTACAGGTGACGATCCATGTACTAACTGTAGTTTATTTAGAATTAGCATTGAAGAAAGTTACCAGTTAGCAACAATAAAAGACGTTCATTAATATAATTTTTTTTAAAGCGATTTAAATCTATTTCATCCATTTTAAATTGGTACCTCTGATTGATAGCACTTAATTAAACGTAGGAATACTTTTTCTATTTCCTTAAAGCGCGGAAGTTTACATAATTTACAAATTGTAATCAATTACTTTCCCAAATGTTAATTACAGTAAAAAACCGGCCATTGCTTGACTCATAATTAATATCTTAGCTTTTTACACTTATAAAAAAACAATTTCGTTTCCATCTTAGACTAACTGATTATATTTTGTAGAATACAATGCATCAGTTAATACTAATAGCAGTACTGGTGTTCGCCCCTGGAAGTTTTGGAGCAGATACTAATCGACAAGCGCCCAATAACAACCCTGAAAATAAGCAACCCTTTTTGCTGCCAGTAGGACCTAATGATTTTCCTGCCGATTTACAGTACAACGTAAATTATTTGGAACCACAGCTGCAGTATGGACCAGTCGGGGGTTTTAATTATGTGCCAAATAAGCAGCCCTCGTTTCCTAGGTAAGTCACTGACTAGTAGTACTTTCAAAGTTTTCTTTCGCAATAATTTGCTTTTAAATTTGTAAGATATTTGTAGTAAAAGAAGTTTATTATTATAGTTATTTGTAGGGTATTGCTTAAACCAGTTATTCGCTGCAATAAAGCGAATAATGTGCTTGTGAAGACATACGTATAATAATTTTGTAGGAGGTTTTAGTCGTGCTTTGAATGTTTTTCACTATGAATTTGTATATTTAAATTTTTTTATTTGCTTTTTAATTGTTGGCCCAATAAGGTAAAATATTGATAAACGTTTTCCACGTAGTCCACTTTAAGAAAACAATCTATGATAACTATTACAAACTGTTGGAACTTTACTGGAAACCGTGAGTAGTAAGGATTGGAAGGATTGGGGGATACGAGCACAGCGCCGCCGCCGTAGCACCGCTGGTCTAAACAAAAAAAGGAGTACACATTCCTTTAAAACAATTTTATTTAATTATGAATATACAGTGCACACTTAACATCTATTTTCATATAGGTAAAATCACCACTTCGCTATGCTCTCGGTTACCTAGCTTTGGCTACTTTTACAAGGTCGGGGTGACGTCATAGCCTTTTATAAATAAAGAGCAATATAATGCTATTCTAAAATTTTTATTCTGACATTATACATATCAAAATTTAAAAATATTTAATGCCAAGCATGGGGCCATTTAAATTTAATTTTAATACAAAGTTATACACAGGAAACAGTCCTTTCTTTATGTTTGTTTGGAGTGGTTTTAATTTTATCTAATTTTATTCGCAGATTAAAATTTAAGTCGACACCCAAGTCCTCTATTTCCTTTTCTGGCCAATAGTTTGATACATAGAGACCGTCTACGTTTTTGAATTGTAAAATGTACCGAAGTTTGTCTCTATATATAAAGTCTTTGATTTCACCGGCAACCAGATCCATTTCTTTGTGTAATTCTTGCAGCTTGTGCTTACGTATCTTGTTAGCTTGATCGGCTTCTTCTTGTCGGTATCGGAGGGAATCCTTCCCGACTCAGTGTTGCGTAGTTGCATGTCCACCACTTTTGGGAATATATGGTCGTTATAGGTTGTATGACCCTCGGTTTTAAATGATCCGAAAGGTTCTTTACTAGGCAAATATACAATGTTTAGCACAACCCCTTTGCGTATGGTGTACGCCAAAGCTACGAACCCCGCATTCCTTAGTTCGTCTATGTTATCTGCAAGGTATGCTATTGGATTTTCAATTTGATCCTCTGCTTTCCAATTTTGAGACAGATGGGGGGAGATTTTATAATATTGAAATATTTTTTCTTCTTGTGATACAAATTTCAGGGTATGTAGGTTTTACCCTATAATTTATTTTCTTCTTTTTCTAGTCCTCTTTAGCGGTGAAGTGATCACTTGGGAGTGGAACTGAGTTGAGGGGGGGTTTGGGATGGGAGTGGTGGTACTAATTTATCTTTACGCTAGCAGTCGTCTTATGTTGCCACCGGGTGTTTTGCCCACGTGTGGGGCATTTTGTTTCTTCTTTGTGTTACTTTAACCCCGAATTTTTCCATGCTTAGTTCTTTTTCTATTTCTTTGTTGGTGGTATACCTGTACGCGTCATTTGCCACTTAGTATAATCACATTGTGTACTGTTCTAATTATTCCATTTGGCTGGTAAGTATCCGGTTCGCCCATACTTGGCAACCGTACATTAGTTGGATTTGCAGGACTCCTTTTACAACCATTAGTCTACCTTTTTGGCTTATACTTTCCTACTCAATGATGTGGATTCGTTTTGATGTGTGCTTGGTGTAGGCCTTTCTCTTTTTTGGCATGTTCTGCGAAATTTTCACGTTTGTTAAATGTTATCCCCAGGTATGTTATTGAATTTTCATTTTGACTTTCTGCTTTTAAATTTTGAGATTAATAGGGGGTGGGGGGTGGAGACAAATCTTGTAATATTCAAATATTTTTTTCTCCTTGTGATACAAATTTCAGGGTATGTAGGTTTTACTCTATAATTTTTCTTTTTTTTCTAGCCCTTTTTAGCGATGGACTTACCACTTTGGAGTGGAACTGAGTTGAGGAAAGTGGGTGGGTATCGTGGGATGAAAGTGGGGGTGGGTGTATTAATTTATCTTTACGCTAGCAGTCGTTTTATGTTGCCATTTGGGTGTTTTGTCCACGTATGGGGCATTGTGTTTCTTCTTTGTGTTGCTTTAACCATGCTCAGTTCTTTTTCTATTTCTTAGTTGGTGGTATACCTGTCATTGTGTACTGTTCTAATTTTTCCAGCTGGCTGGTGAGTATCCGGTTCGCCCATACTTGTCAAGCGTACTTTAATTGGAATTCCAGGATTTCTTTTACCAGCATTTGTCAACCTTTTTGACTTACTCTTTCCTCCCTAATAATATCGTGGACTCCTTTTATCACCATTACTCTACCTTTTTGGCTTATACTTTCCTCCTCAATGATGTGGATTCGTCTTGATGTGTGCTTGGTGTAGGGCTTTCTCTTTTTGGCATGTTCTACGAAATTTTCACGTTTGTTGAATGTTATCCCCAGGTATGTTATTGAATTTTCATTTTGACCTTCTGCTTTCGAATTTTAAGATAGGGGGGGGGGGGCAAATCTTGTAATATTGAAATATTTTTCTCCCTGTGATACAAATTTCAGGGTATGTAGATTTTACCCAATAATTTATTTTATTCTTTTTCTAGTCTTCTTTAGCGGTGAAATGACCACTTTGCAGTGGTACTGAGTTGAGGGGGGTTTGAGATGGGAGGGTTGGTACTAATTTATCTTTACGCTAGCAGTCGTCTTATGTTGCCACCGGGTGTTTTGCCCACGTATGAGGCATTTTGTTTCTTCGTTGTGTTGCTTTAACCCTGAGTTTTCCCATGCTCAGTTCTTTTTTTATTTGTTTGTTGGTGGTATACCTGTAGATGTATTAATTTATCTTTACGCTAGCTGTCGTCTTATGTTGCCGTCCGGGTATTTTACCCACGTATGGGACATTTTGTTTCTTCTTTGTGTTGCTTCAACCCCGTGTTTTCCATGCTCAGTTCTTTTTTCTTTGTTGGTGGTACGCGTCAGTTGTCACTCGTTTAATCGCATTGTGTACTGTTCTAATTTTTCCAGCTGGCTTGTTAGTATCCGGTTCGCTTATACTTGGACCTTCAGGACTGCTTTTACAACCATTGGTTTACCTTTTTGACTTATACTTTCCTCCTTAAGGATGTTGTGGATTTGTCTTGATGTGTGCTTAGTGTTGGCCTTCCTCTTTTTGGCATTTTCTGCGAAATTACCACATTTGTTGAATGTTATCCCCAGGTATGTTATTGAATTTTCATTTTGACTCTCTTCTTTCTAATTTTGAGGTTGTTCATGTAAGGCTTTCCATGTAGTCTTGCTATTTCTTTCTTTCTATGTTGATTTACATTCCCCATTTGTTTGCCCAGTTTATTATTTTCTTGTCATTTTCTCTGCTGCTTCGACGGTTAAGTGTGTGTTTCTTCCTGTGGTTAGGATTGCAATGTCGTCGGCGTATTGGAGTATTTGATTTTTTGGGTTGAAGGGTATGTCTGAAATCATTATGTTGAAGAGCATTCGTGAAAGTGGAGAGTCTTGTGGTACCCCTTCTTCGACCTCTAAAATTTCTGAGTAGCACTCTCCGACCTTTGCTGTGAATTTTCTATTTTTAAGGAATTCTCTGATTATATTGTGCATGTGGATCGGCACGTAAAGCTTTTTCATTTTGTAAATGATACCTGCTCTCAAGGTCCTGTCAAAAGCTTTATGTCTAGTAGAATGGCTGTTCCACGTTCTTCGCTAGGTTTTCTGCCTGCTGAACAGCGGTGAGGGATTTCCTAAATCCGAATTGTATGCTTGAGATTTTAAATGTTTCTTCCAGATATTCTTGAAGGTCTGCATTAAAGTTTTTCCACTACTTTGGATAGCGAGCACAAGAGACTTAGGAATCTTTTATTTTTCGGTTTGGTTGCATCTTTGTTTTTCTTTGGGATAATAGTATTCGGGGAATATCTATTTCGTTTGGATTTCTGTACATATTTTCGTTATTGCCCGTACTAGGTGAAGTGGGGCATGGATTAGGGCTTTGTTCGGTATTTTGTTTAAGCCTGGGGCTCTCATTTTCGATAGCTTTTTCAAGGTTGATTGTATTCGTTCTAGGGTCCATTGCTTGTTTTGTAATTGTACTGTAGGATGTTATCGTTTTTTTGTTTCGTTGATGTCTGGTATTTGTATCTGAGTAGGTAAAAAAAAACGGAACTGGTTCTTTAGGTGTTGTGATATGCTCTTTGCTTTCTTTTCTTCAGAGAATACCAACTTATGTTCGTAAAATAACGCATGGTTTTTTGTCCTTTCTTTTCAAAATGCTCTGGTGATTTTCCAAATTTTTTGGATGTTTGTGACGTTGTTTGCGTTTATCTCGTCGATTGTTGTATCCCACTTTCGCTCCCTTTTTTCCTTCATCATCTTCTTTACTGCCTCGACTGCTTTGTTTAGTTTTGTTTTGTCTTGGGCCGTCCTCGTCCTATTATATGTTTGTTTGGCGCTATATTTTTTTCTTAAAATCTCTTTTTCTTCTTGTGTGTGGTAGACGTTTGTTGTTTTCCTCGTGTGGTCTTTGTTGTGTTTTCAATTCCGTGCTGTATTTTTTTAATTCTGTTATTTCTGTCGTTTTTACTATTCTTTCGTGTTGTACATGGTTCCCTTTTGATGGCATGTGCAGTAGTACTGCAACGTGGTCGGATTCTAAATCGTGGTTCGTGCTAATTTGTGCTATTTTTCTTATGTTTTAGGTTAGGAAAAAGTCGATGATACTATGTAAGCCGTCTTGTCCGTATCTTGTTGCGGCGATTGAATCCACTATGTCCGTATTGGTATCCTTGCTTAGCTTTAATAGTTTTTTCCCTCTCTTAGGTCGGAACTTGTACACCCCCATTCTGTGTGCTTAGCGTTGCACTCGCCGCCTACTATCGTTTGTATTTTTTGAATGCTAGCGTTTTCTAGGAATGTTTCTATTTCAATTTCTGGTAGTGGTTTTTCCGAGGGCAGCTAAATTGCTACTATTTGATATTTGGTCTTTTCGATGTCGGTCTCTATTGCAGTGTATTCCACTTCTGTCGCTCGTTTAAGATAATTTACCTTGCATAAAGTGAGTTTTTGACAGCTGTGCCACCTCCCCTTGGTCTGTTCGGAAAAGGGTGTATGCAGAAATTTCAAATATTTGGTGGAACGGTTCGGATATATGTTGGATATATGTAGGATGTATACTGGACATAGGTCAGATGTATGTCGGATGTAGATAAGATGTATGTCATACGGATGCGAGATGAGAGAAGAACAAAGTAGGGTAGAGGGAGGAGGGTTTAGGTTAGTTTACGTTGTTTGGAGTTAGGTTAGTCGGTGTTGTCTGAAGTTAGGTTAGGTTAGTTGGACTTTTCAAGAGTTAGATTAGCTAGTGTTGTCTGGAGTTAAGTTAGGTTAGTTGAACTTGTGCGGACTTAGGTTAGATAGCAGGAAAAATTGATAGGTTAAATCAGCGCCGCAGCGCTGACCTAACCTATCAATTTTTCCTATTATCTAACCTAAGTCCGCCCAAGGCGAAAGTTGAACTACATAGAAAACACTGCGACAATACGCGAACAATACAAAGATGTGTTAGACAAAGAACATCTTATTAGAAAAAATGAGGAAGAATTAAAAGATTATTATGTGCGCTTAGATATATCCAGGTTCTACAAACTGTATGCATTTGTGGTTAATAAGAAAGACTCTTTTAGTTATGTAGGCGTCCTTGCGGAAAAGGATGGTATTAAATCCGTATACTTTTTAAAAGGTTTTTCTAAAAACGTATTTATCAAAATGGCAGATAACATAGACGAACTAAGGAATGCGGGGGTCGTAACCCTGGCGTACACCACACCAAAAGGGGTTCCGCTAAACATTGTATATTTGCCTAGTAAAGAACGTTTCGGATCATTTAAAACCGAGGATCCTACAACCTATAACGGCCATATATTCCCAAAAGTGGTGGACATGCAACTACGCACAATGAGTGGGAAAATAAGGATTCCCTCCAATATCGACCAGAAGAAGTCGATCAAGCTAACAAAATACGTATGCAGGATACAGTGGGAGAGTCGCGATTAAAAGATTGTCACAAGCTGCAAGAATTACACGAAGAAATGGATCTGGTTATCGGTGGAATCAAAGACTTTATATATAGAGACATACTTCGGTACATTTTACAATTCAAAAACCTAGACGCTCTCTATGTATCATACTATTGGCTAGAAAAGGAGATAGAAAAGTTGGGTTTCGATTTAAATTTTAATCTGCGAAGAAAATTAGATAAAATTGAAACCACTCCAAACAAACATAACGAAAGGACTGTTTTCTGTGTATAACTTTGTATTAAAATTAAGTTTAAATTTCTCCATGCTTGGCATTAAATGTTTTTAAATTTTGTTATGTATAATGTCAGAATAAAAATTTTATAATAGTATTACATTGCTCTTTATTTATAAAAGGCTATTACGTCACCACGACCTTGAAAAAGTAGCCGAAACTAGGTAACCGAGAGCATAGCGAAGTGGCGATTTTATCAATTTGAAAATAGATGTTAGGGTACACTGTATATTCATAATTAAATAAAATTGTTTTAAAGGAATGTGTAGTACTTTGTTTGCTTACACCAATTTTTTAAATCGAGTTGGTCTAAGGTTAAATTAATGGTAGATTGAGACTTCCAAGAAAAATTAAATCGGTATTATCATACACGATTAGATACTGTTTATAAATAAAAAAGTTATAAAATTGGGGGTTGTAAGTCGATAAGGGTTGATGTTAAGGTTAAGATATAAAAGGTGGGAATACAAAGGTCGTGCGGTACTAGAGGTATCTCAAAAATTTTAGGGGTTAGGTTATTGTTTTTTTTATAGGGTAGGGATGGTGGAGGTAAAAATGAAGCAAGGAAAAAATCCCCTCCAAGGAGGTCCACAAGGAGAAAATCCCTTTAAAATAAGACTATATAGTGGAAATTTACATGTAAAACCTAGGTTAGATGGCGGTGCTACGGCGGTGGCGCTATGCTCGTATCCCCCAATCCTACTACTCTGGCCATTTGTTTTTCTTTTGAAAAAAGGATTTGCAGTGTTATTTAATTCAGCAAATTGAACACCTAATTTTCTTAAACTCTTCAATCTCACGCAATAAAACAAAAATAATATACAAATCCTTTTGGGACCAAGCAAAAATTGCTCACCCTTAACCGTACGTGATGGATCACCTCGAGGATACTTAAAAATGTTGGTTGGTTAGGGGTACAAGTGGACTAGCAAGTGGTTTCCGATTCTACTGCATATTGTCGGCTTGTTGCATGATTGTTGTTGGCACTACAGGGTTTTTGTTGTTGGCCCTACTGGGTCTTCGTGGTTGGTCGTACTGGGTTTTTGCACTGTAATAAAAATCGACTAAAACACTTAAATTGTTGACCGTAAATCTCACCATCATTAACTTTCCAACCTGCTTGACTCGAAGATGACCTGAAGTGAGCGGATTCAGAAAATTACTTGCAAAAACAGTTCAACTAGAGGAAATATTATCAGAACAAATGTTTAATGCCCACTCGCCGTGTGTGTAAAATAAGTTGAAAACCTTGAGGTATTTTTGAACAATAAGGTGTTTACACGGACTTTTGAAAATTACATTGGTATTTACGACTTTATAAACCAGGTTTCAAAACAGCTAAATTATTTTCTAAATGATTGTGGCTACAAAATGTTGAACTTGGCCTTGTAATTGAACTAAACTAAAAAATAACGAAATACATGTTGTTTTCCATATGGGACTAAGGACGTTTTAAAATTCGAAAATCTACATAATTTTGAAAATAAATATTACTGGCGAATTTTTTTCTATTGCCTTAATACTTCCAAGTTGGTTCAAAAATCAATTTTTTTGCGAAACCAAAAAAAATGTCGCTCGGCCCTCTTCCGAAGAAACAAAAATAGAAAAATTCCAAGTTTTACACTCAAAAAAACACAATCAAGTATATTAAAGTTGAATCAAACAAATTAAAGCAATCTTAACCTGTAATGTATTTAACAATTATTCCACAAAAATTAATTGTTATAATGAATAATTACCATCTAATTCTCTGGTTAGCAACTTCATTCCACGCATGACTAAACTGTCGAAGCAAATACAAGGTGCCCTAAAACGCATAAAATTATATCATTCTCCCCCAGAGAATGATGTTGAAAACGCTATAACGACCACCCTTTCATAGGTTTCAACTAGACTAAGACAAAAAAGCTTCGTTGCAACGCCGGTTTAATAAAAGGAACTGATTACATAACGTCAGTACGACAGCAGAGCCAAACGTACCAGATTTAATAAAACATGCCATTAATTTTCTCATTATTCACGTTTTAACGACTACAAAACCTTATTTATACTCCTGCTTAGATACTAATAACCCCTTAAAATTTATTTCGCAACGTCAATTATATTAATACCAAAATTAACAATCTGAAAAGTATTTGCTTTCTAAAATACCAAATAGTGGAATTACTTTACGACTAGATTAAAATACACAATTTGTATAAATGGATTTTTAATAATTTTAGATTAGCAGTTCTATGATACAAATTTCCAAAACAATAAATTTAAAATATCACAATTTTCACGTAGAACTTGCCAATATAAATTCAAGGACAAGTTCTACAACTATAAAACAATCATTCGTCGCATTGGTAATGAAATACAACAACTGCTTTAAACTGTAATAAACCATGTAAAAAATTTATATTTATTATTTCAACTCAGGGCTCACGATGTGGTGCCAATGTAGCGGATTTGATATTTTTAACCTCACGTTGTGAACGCTAACGTAACAATTTATTACTTAAGTCCCTAGGGTGCAGATAGGACAACAATTCGGAATTTAAAGGGACTTGAAACTTTTTACGCGTGAAACGGAAAAGTAAATAAACGGAAGTTGAATGCCACTGTATCTAGTTCTTGACTCGAAGATGATGTGGAAGTGAGCATGTTTAGAAAATTACTTGTAAAGGTAGTTCAACCGAGGAAAATCCTATCAGAACAAATGTTTAATGGCCACTCGTCGTGTGTATGAAACAAGTTGAAAACATTGAGGTATTTCTTGAAAAATAAGGTGTTTATACGGACTTTTGAAAGATTAAATTGCTATTTATGACTTTACAAACCAGATTTCTACATGATTATAGGTATAAAATGTTGAACTTAGGCTTACAATATAACCAAACTAGAAAATCACAAATCCCATGTTGTTCTCCACGTCGGACCAGGGACTTATTAAGAATTTGGAAATCCATCTACATTTGCAAATACATATTTTGGCGAATTTTTTATTTTTTTATTGCCTTAATACCTCTATGTTTCGAAAAGAAATTTTTTTATTTAACGAAAAAAATTTTTATGCCGTATTTGCCAAACCTGGTCCGTTACGATTATCATTTGTTTCGGTCAATGGCGCATGGCTTAACTGGGCTACGCTTGGTTAATTTTGAAAATGTGCAAAATTTATTTGATGAATGGTTTCGATCCAAAGATGTATCGTTTTATCGTCGTCGTATTAATGTATTGTCAAAAAGATGGCAAAAATGTGTAGCCAGCGCTGGACGATACTTTGAATAAACTACTTTTTTGTATTTCTCTTGAATTTTTCATTTTTTATTGATCAGAAAACCCGAAAACTTAATTGCCGACCCATATTTAGGAATAGGTAAATACTGGAATCGTTTATACTAGTGCATGGGATAGTTTTATCAAAAATTCTTTGGTTGATTATAAAAATCATATGGTAAATGATGTACTGAAGTAGTTACCTCGCCAAGGACCGCTGTCTTGCTTTAGGAGCATACCTGCAGATGTCACTGTAAATCCATTTTACGTTATTTAAAGCACATGTTTCGCGTAAATGTTTTTGTGTTTTGTTTTGTTTGCTACTCTGAAATCTATCCGTACTTATTAATATCCCATAAGAGGAGCAATCCTTCTGTTTTGCAACGTCTCAAATAACCTCTTCAATTTGATCATACATTCGTCCAATTTCTTCATTTTCATGATCTGATTTGGTGATGTGGGTGTGGATACCTAACTACCACTGTGTTTTTTGGCTTAGCACTAGTCTGAGTATTATTATTCCAACCTTAACCTATTGAACATTTTGTATTTTTTTGCTGTTACCTTATTTATAACAAAGCCTACACCTTTATGACGATTACTTAAGCCTGAGTGGATAATCCTAAATTCTCTTGACCAAACTGTCGATCTCCTAACCTTACTGATCCCTACCAAATGTAGTTTTAACTTACTCCGAACTTCAAATAGCCTAACTTTTCTACTTTGTAAAGCAGAGCGTTTCAGTCCTCATAAAGCATTCTTCCTCCTTAGTGGCTTTTTCTTTTTCGCTATATAGTCATTTCTAACTTCAAGTCCCTGACTTTCCATTATTAAAGGATTCGGAATGTTCCTAGAGCATTTCGTAACTTCCCGTTATCAAAGGTTTCGGAACGTTCGTAGAGCATTCTTCTTACTCCTTGGTGGCTTTTTCGTTATTATTATTATTTTTCTAACCATTTATAACTTCAAGGTCTCTTACTTTCCATCATTAAAGGATTCGGAACATCATTGAGCATTCCCCTTCCCCCTTGGTAATTTTTTACATTTCTCTATCTAATCATTTCTAACTTCAACATCCCCGACTTTTATTCATTAAAGGATTCAGAACGTTCGTAGAGCAATCTTCTTCCTCCTTGGTGGCGTTTTTCGTTGTCTCTAGCTAACCATTTCTAAATTCAACGTCTCTGATTTTCCATCATAAAAGGATTCGAAACGTTCATAGAGCATTTCCTAACTTCCTTAACTTTCCGTTATCAAAGGATTCGGAACGTTTGTAGAGTATTCTTCTTCCTCCTTGGTGGCTTTTTCATTTTTTCTATCTAATCATTTCTAACTTCAACGTCTCCGACTTTCCATCATTAGAGGATTTGGAACATCCTAAAGCATTTCCTTTCCTCCTTGGTGGCTTTTAACATTTCTCTTTCTAACCGTTTCTAACTTCAATGTCTCTAACTTTCCCGTTATCAAAGGATTCGGAACGTTCGTAGAGCATTCTTTTTCCACGGTGTCGTTTTTCGTATTCTCTATCTAACCATTTTTAACTTCAACGTCCCCGACTTTCCATCGTTAAAAGATTCGGAACGTTCCTAGAGCATTCCCCTTCCTCCTGGGTGACTCTTTATATTTCCCTATCTAACTATTTCTAACTTTAACGTCCTCGACTTTCCATCATTAAAAGTTTCGGAACGTTCCCAGAGCATTCCCTTTCCTCCTTGGTGGTTTTTTACATTTCTTTATCTAACTGTTTCTAACTTCAACGTCCTTAACTTCCTCTTATCAAAGGATTTGGAACGTTCGTAGAGCATTCTTCTTCTTCTTTGGTGGTTTCTATAGTTTTCTCTATTAACCATTTCTAATTTCAACGTCTCTGACTTTTGATCTTTAAACGATTCCGTACTGCATTATTCGTCATTAGTGGCTTCCTCCTTTTCTCTATTTAGCTATTTCTAGCCTCAAACTCCCTAACTTTCCTACCATTAAAAAATCCAGAACGTTCCACCTCGATTCATAAAGAATTCTGCCTTTTCTCTCTAGTCGATCTTCTTTACTGATCTTTTATCCTTTCCCAGCATCCGAATATGACAACCTACCGAAGTAGGATGGGTTTGTGAGACATCTGTCTCTCAGCTTGTGGTGTATAATGTTCAAGATTACCTTCATGTTTGTTTTATAAATACATTGTTTAGAAATAAATGTGATTTCTGTTGGGCTGCTCCGTACGTCAGACAGTTCGGGTTGTTACATGCCAAAATTTGGCAATGTACATTTTTAGAGTTAGCCTTAAATTGTAAATAAATTTCCGTGTTTTTTTAAATTAAAACATGTCAATTTCCGTCGTCCCCGAGTCGCGCCTGCGAAGATTGAATGGCGGAGTGCGCGCGGTATTATAAGAGGCCATTAACCTACGAGACCTGAAGCCAATAACATCTACCTGTGTTGTGTGTATGTCTTTTCTCTTTGTAGGCATGTAGGTTCCTTTATCTTTACCTTCGTGTTTCTCATACCTGGTTGTTCCTTATCGTTTCTCTACGAGCATAGAGTTTGGACGGATTAAATTTGGAGTCAACATGGCGTGATGTGCCCCACAAAACGCGATGAACTCTGGAATTTGGCTGCAAAGTGAGATTTAAGTGAGTAAATTGTTTTATTTACATTGTGCATGAAAATTTGACCATTGCATCACCTTTAAAAGCGTTCGGTATTTGATACAAAATGGCGCGTAATTTGCCGCGTATTTATACGTTTATTAAACAATTGCGCAATAGTATAGCATCGCGTGAAGCACAACAGAGTATGACTGCTGATCTCAAGGTACCGGGTTGTGTGTGTGTGTGTGTGTGTGTATTGTGTGTCTGTGTGTGTGCTAGGAATAGCAAGGGCTAGGCAAAATTCAAAATTTCCAGGTAAGAAAAAGCTTCTTCGGGTGGAGCATTGGAAAATCAAATGTAGGGTGGTTTTCCATTACCTTCCAGGATCTTTTGAGGGGTATTAAGGGATGAAAAGGGCAATTGTCCTAATCAGTCGCTCGGCAGGTCTGACAACTGATATACAATCATACAAAAATTTCATTGTTGTAACCCTGAGAACGAATTGAAATTCTTTTTCTAAACTTTGTTAATAAAATATATTTTATTATTGTTTTTTAATTATGTGATTACTCCCCAGTTTATACATATTTTTACTTCGGGTACGAAATGTGATCATTCATAAATCAAATTAGAAAATATTAACGTGCTATTGATATTTTCTCTTGCATAATACATAGCTCCTTAATTATTTTTTAAAATAATCTATGGCATGAACTTATAAAATTCTTGCGTTAAAATACCCAAGGCAAAAATTAAATTTATTTAGTTACATATATTATGTATTTAGATCTAGGGAAATCTGTATAAAAATACTTTATTATGCAACAAATATAAATGATCAAACTAAGCTGCTAGTGATTATAATTGCAGATATATAATAAAACATTCCAAAATTAGATAGAAAATATGCAAACAATTTCAAATTTTACTTCCTTCTATGCACATCCGTTTTTTAAAATTGCAAAAAGTATGTAATTATTTACAATTAATTCAATCTGTTATTTTAGAAAGTATGCAAGTTTTAGGAATGTAAAAATTAGTTTTAATTCAATTCGTAGAAGAACAATGTTTAGCCATTTAATAGTAGAAAATTTAATTTTAAATTCACAAAGATTCACAGAATTATTAGGGAACTCTATTTCGATCATTTATAAAAGAGCAAATTAAGAGGATTAAACTATGGGATTAGTTCGTACTAATGAAAGTGCTAATAGACATAAAACGATTTTTTATGAGAATTTATTAAAAACTTCAGGGCAACTATCGCTTCCCCTCATGCATACAATGAGTTGTATTATATAATATCGTTCGATAAGAGTCCAACACTGACATATAGATGGTGCCACTAATGAAAAGATTTATATGAATTTTAGTAAGTACAAATCTTCAGACGTTATGTGTCAAAATTTCGTGATAATTTGAGTATTTGTTTCCAAGTTGCATTGGTTTCAGTAACTCTATTTTTGTCATTTCTAAAACAATGAAAAGATGCGAATTTTGTGCTGGTTTTGATGGGAAAAAATACTGTTCAAGAAAAGCAATGGCTTGATCAGTCTTATGGGGAGTCTACTCCATCGAAAGCAACCGTCGTATAATGATTTACTAAGTTTAAACATGACCAACAAACACCAATGGTGCTGAACGCTCTGGTCGCCCAAATTCGGTAGTTATTCCGAAAAATATAAGAAAGTGTAGAAAATCGTTTTGAAAGACCGTAAAATAAAGTTGCATAATATGGCTTGTTCGTTCCATTTCATATCTGAAAATGTACTGTCTCCTTTAAAAACGATTTCAATTTCTACTTATTTGCACATATGGGTTGTTACACTTTTATTATTTCAAGTCCACTCAGTTAGGAAATCAACTGTGCTCGTCCGCTATTTACTTTTATTGGTTCAAGTTATCTCCGTTAGACAACCAACGTTACTGATCCTATACTTAATTCACGAGTTCACTTGTTTATATTCCTGCTGGTCCCTTATATAGGCATGTATTTTTACTAATTATGAATTTCCTAAATGTTACTAGTTTAATGGTAATGAGGTAAAGCAGCTGTGTTATCTTTTAAATATAAGCACATGCTCAAATTTATTTCTGTTATATATGAAATTTCCGTAATTATTTCTTTAGAAAACAATTTTATAACTACATTGATTGAACGAGTTTGCTAGTTATCTATCGCTAGTTCGCGTTGGCTCTACCATGCTAAATAAAATATAGTCCTATTACATTTACAAATGATGAAAAAACCTGTTCTCTCTTTTTACCCTATTACCTAATTTGTAGCCAATATTCTTCGGTTCTTCGAACTAATGTTTGCTTGGTTGTACTACAGAAACTTGCTTTATCGTTACAACACAATGTGTCTGGTTGCGTTATTGTATGTAGATGAAGTTAGAATGAGATAGGCACCCATTATAGCTACTCATATCATTCACAGCCTGCGTGAGGGAATATCGTATGATGATGACCGACAGTTGCTTGCTTTACTCCTGGATAGTATGTAGTCTACCTACAATTTATAAATGTTAATAGCAATACTTTAGGCTGTAAGATTTATCCAATTTGGGATTTTGTATTTAAATGTCCTATTGTAGATATATGTTTTTGTGTATTTGTATGTTTTGGTAGCTTCTCGTCAGAACGAATTCGGTCTGCATCAATATAGTTAGTAAGTATTTAGTACATGCAGGTTTCCTCCGCCGTGTATATATAATTATTAATAATTGTTGTGCCAATACAGAGTATTATTTATTACGGTGGGTAAATTCATTTCGGTTGGTTATTCTAAATTTTGTGGCAATATTTAAGAGGTGTATGTTGGCGTAGTTCTTTTGTGTACAAAACACTCTTTGATTGTTACTAGATATAGTTAATATTTAAGGATGAGTGAAAGATGCAGATATTTGTCGTTAAACCAGCAATTTAATATTGTTTTACTATCAAAATTTCTAGAAATTATTTATTTGGGTTATATTTTACGTGTGTTTTGTGTTTAGTTATGTGTTCAGGTAGAGTTGTTCGAGGAAAAAGCGAATTGGTTTGTGTATAGTGTCGTTTCAGCGCGGCATTCGTTTTGTTGCTCTTTGTCTCCTTCATTTGTTACCCCGTAATTAGGACGAGCTTTCTGTTACTGATTTTGTTCTTTCCTTACTGGTCAACTCGTATTATAGGTAACAAGCTTATACCTTAACGATATTGTTACATGCCAAACTGGCCATGTATCATGTTTAGGTTTAGATATAATTTGTAAGTTAACTGCCGCGTATTTTTGAACTAATACGCTAACTTCCGTCGTTGCTGACAGTCGAGTCAGCGCAGAAGGAATGCGGATGTGCGCGCGTCGCGGAAACAACATTAAACCACGAGACGTGGACTAAACAACAAGTACCTATGTGCGTGGTAGTTATTCAAGAAACAGGTATGTAGGTTTCCTGTACCTTACCTTTATCGTTCCGCTACCTATCTCCTTCAACCTCCTACGAGTGCAATATAAGTTTAGAGACGGACAGCAATTTGATGTTCAAGATGGCTTAATCAAACCCAAACCACGTACTGGATCCTGATGAGGTTTCGATAGACACATCACGTAAGTGATTTGATTTTTATCTAGAATGTGCATGTAAATTGACTTAGACAGCGATTGCATCACCCGGTAAAACATGATCTGTAGATGTTATAACAATGGCGTTATAACCACGCCTAAAGTGTGAAAATAACGCGTAAATATACCGCGTAAATATAACAATATCAAAAAACACTGTATACTCTACTTTACACAAACATTTGTCCATGAAGAAGTTGAGCTCAAAGTGGATGCCGCCTTTGCCCACAGTCGACCAAAAACAACGCTGTTTGGAGCTGTTTAACCGTAATATACAGAATTTTTTGTCAGTGTGTGATAGTGGACGAAATATGAATACACCACTACACTCCGAAATTTCTATGTCGGTACGTGACAATGAATGTAATACGGATCCATCGTGACACTCTGGGATCACATCGTCGGTCAGCTGAGTGGACAGCAGTCGGGGTCAAGTCATTTGAAATCGCCCATTTATAATAAAATCATTGCTCAACATTTTTATTTCCTGTTTTTACCAGTTATTGCCCAATACTAGCTGAGTTCAAATCTGTGGTAGAACAAATATTTAGGTTCCTACTTTTTGTTGTTTGTTTGCTTCGGAATCGTTTTTCGACTGAAAACGAGTTTTGCACAAATGTATCTAAATCTGTTAGTTTTATAGATATCAAGACAAAATATAAACCAAAATTATCAGAATTATATACTCTAGATTTTTCTCCAGAACGGGACCTTTAGTGCTGGCAAAATTATTGAAAGGGGAAAGGCCTACCTTTAATTTTTTCTGTGTAGATTTATCATAGCACTACTTGATGTAGAAGTTTCAAACTTGAGAACTTTATCCTCTTTTAATATAATTTTCAAAAATTGTTACGTTCAGTTTTGACCCCAGAAAATCTAGCCGGTAATTCACAAAGAAACTCGGTAAAGTACTTCACTAAAATTCTGTATTTCTATAAAGTACCGAAAACTTCGACTGTACCAACAAGAATGGTTGTCGAAGGGTCGTGTAAGTGTTTGAAGAGGGTTCCGGATACTATCGCGTGAGAAATACCAGTTTTACTCGGAAATTATCTTGGGCGCCACCTAATTTCAAAATACCGGGGTTCCTAGGGAAAACACTCCAGAAAGAATAATAAGAGGATGCTAAAACCCAAGATCAAGAAAGTGATTCTGGCTTAAAATTCACACCAGGAATAAACGAGTACATTAATTTATAACAAATCTAAAATATACGAAATGATAATGACACTAATATAATTATATAAAGCTGTAAGTTGAAAGAAAATGGGTTACTAACATCAAATGGTAAATTACCTGTATATTAATCACGCCTCTAGGTAATTACAATATCTTTAATTATATTAATGCTACAAACTATTACCTTTACAATAGTTATGAAAACCCAATATAGGAAACTATACCCTATTGCACAATTACGTTTTAAGCACAAGTACACATAAACATGCTTAAACAAGAGCTAAATATATATCAAAGCGTTTTCGGGGAACAAGAATACATTCCACATTTTTAAAATTAACAACAAGAACGTACTACGGGTACGTTTATAAGTTTATACAGTAAAAAAAGTTTCATTAATTTTCGGTTACTGTAAGTGGTAGTTTCAAAAGGTTTATCATAAATACCTATAGTGATTTGGAAGTAGATACCTTTGGGAAACAACTAATATCAGTTATCTCCTGAACTGAATTTGTTTTAACCAGACCCTAATGGAACTCCTGGAACTTCGTTAACAAACAGCTTGAAATGCATTTAGTTAACATGCGTCTCCAACAGAAAAAAACGAATTTTTCGTAAAATTAAAATTTACCAACATGGTAGCGCTATTGACTAATCAGACTAATAAATTCGGTACCTCATTATCGAAAATTAACGTTACCTACTCAAGTTTGCATGCTGTTTTTCAATAATCTTGAAGAAGTGCTCAACAAAAAAATTCCTTCTATAAAACGATTCGAAATACTCTTCGGCAGAATTCGAGAAAATGATAAGAATGCAAATTAAAATTACTTTTGTTATTTCTCTCTCTCCCTAACATATATACAATTATCTTATTAAAACATTAACTTGAAGCAGAAAAAGAAAATTTGCATTTTCTGAATCAGTATAATTTAGCATGTGAACCTTCAGTAGGCGCCAACGCTATACATTATTAATCAAAACAACTGAAAAATAAAACTGCAATAATTTAAAGTACAAAGTAATAATGATACTTTTTCCCACCTTAAAATCGCCATAAAAATTGACAACCTTTGAGTATAAATAATGTAAGATTACAAAATAATCCTTCCTTAGATCAAGAATACATGTAACCTAAAAATTATATTTCTTAGAGGAAATAACCATAACCCTAGTGGGGGAATTAGCCAATACAGAAACAATTAAAATAAAATATGATTATAAACATATCAAAGGAATGATATAAAATGCCCAAAAAAGGATAACTTGGCAATATTTAAAGTCGAAAATCATAAAAACTGGGTAAAAAATTATGAAATTAATAAAATAACACCTCTTTATGATATAAAGATTGTTGCCAAGTTATAGTGCATAAAGTTGGCCAAAAGTTGCGTTATCACACTCAAAAATTGAGTTATACTCACCCAAAATTTAATGGTGGTTGATGTTAAAAATCCACTTTAATTTATATGATTGGGACAACTTTCTTTTAGCGAGTTTTATTCACCAGTATCATAAGAACATTTATTAATGATACCACCTTGTTCCTGTCACAGGAAAGCAAAGTTTAAATCTTTTTGTTAGTTTAGCTTCAGCTTGTTAAATTTCTTCGGCAATGACAAAAATTTATTTTATTCCGGTTATTTTGTCATTGCAGTATTTAGACGTGTGCTGTAAAATAAGAATTTGGTAATTGTAAGGTTTTTGTATCTGGTTACTTCCTTTTTAGTGCTACCACTTATACCATCGCAAGGGTTGCTCCCATTAGATGTAGCTAAAAAATTCCATTCAGCTATCAAGCCAAAATTATTCTCAGTTTGGCACATATCAATAAGGTTTTTCTTATTTTTATATTGGCTGCTGGTATCATCACTGAAGTACATCATCTTCTGATACGCTTCACATTACTTCGCAAGTTATTTTTGTAAATAATTATATTAGGGGATTCCTAATGATTAATTTGAGTATATTACACATAGTGTTAGATATAGAGTATTTACGTATATTAATGTGGTCTGAGTTTTCCGACAATTCTTATAGGAAATAGTCCGTTATTATGTAATTTTGCATTTAAAACGTTTCGCACAATTTGAAATAGATATACGTCGTTGTCCCGACTAATGAGAATGCGTAATGTAGTACGGATGGTATGAATAAAGTGTTAGAGTAAGCAGCCGTAATTGCATTCTGAACGTGACTACCTTATCTTGAAAAACTGCTGGAGTAGTGCTTTACAAATTGTGCATGACGGAATTTTAGCTGTCAACTTTCTATACCTTTTCAAATTTATTATTGTACATTTGAGTTGTTCATATATGTTGTAGGTAAATAACAAACTCCGCTAACAAATTGGGTATATAAAAAGATTTAGATTCGCGCTCTGTATTACCTAACAAACAATAATTATTGGTTATCCGACTGACCAAAACACAGTAATCCAAAGGATAGGTTTGTTTGGCCAAAAAATCTATGACAGATAATCAGTTAAAAGGTCAGAACGTTACGAACTCTAAACACAAACCTTCCTGGAAAAAAATTCTTTACAAAAAAATTATTATATGATTAACATTTATTATTCTATCTTAAGTTAAGTACAAATACTCCAATATCAGTTAAAAATAAATCTAAAAGTAATACTTGCAGAATCAACAAAAACGCTCCTCGTAATTAAATATCCTCTTATTTTAAATTGACGTCCAATCAGCTTACAAGATTTTCCATATTTAAAATCCTCGTTTCAAACAGCACTTACCAAAGTACATTTTTTGTTAAATCTTCCTTTCGATTATTTAATAAAATTCTTAAAATAGCGTTATCTTGAAGAATTTTCCCTCTTTATTGTAATTAATACTTTTAATTTTTTTTATGTAATTTGCGTATATAAAATCACTTCTATATTCATTGCAACAATGCAATTATCAAACTACAGCATGCTTACTGCATACTTCTAATATCATCTTCGCAAAATACTGCTCGCGACTTCTATCAAAATAACATTTCGCGATCGAATTTATGATTCGAATGAATCCTCTAATTAATAAACGCTTTCTTATATATACAAATTATCCATCTAGAACCTACCAGAATGTGTATGGAACATTATGATGCAAGGTCTCGCAGAAAAACTCATTAGCATCTAAAATCGCGGCGTAATTACCTCGTAATCTTGTTCCAGTAATTAGTGACGCGCGCTGTTTGTCCTTGTTTACCACATATACGATTCTTGTAGCGCCGCACACTAATGCGAAAGCTGATCATTTTATCGGATATTTCTTGGATTTTGTGGCTTTTTTGTTATTCCGGTTCCTTCTCGGAGTAAATGTTTCATTCATATTTAAGTAGTTCTAAATATTGATGACTCATTTCTTTATATTCCTAATATTCTAGAAAATTCTTTATTTAAAATAAATTTTTGTAATCCGCAGGGAAATTAATTTAAACTTTAGTTGCTTTTTAATGCAAATGGGGTTGCATTTTATAGACATATTTGCTTTTAACATCAAAACGTGTTTTTAATACACCTATTAAGGTTAGAATTGGACTTTTTAACAAGATTGTAGTTTTTACGCTAAATGCGCAAGGCTAGTACTATTCTATGCTATTTACAGCAAATCAAAAGCATTTTTATCAAAAATGTACTGATAATTAGTAAGTGAAAATAAATGGCTTTGAATTTATCTCAAAACGATCGATTTGCGTTCGCATTGAATGCGTTTTACGGTATCTTACAATTAATTATTTTTACCTATACAACTTACGTTACTTGCTATTTATTTATAATACGATTGTATCATACAGGGTGATTATTTATACACGGGCAATTGCATTTTCGCTTGTACCTCGATGAATAAAAGTACGCTTGTATTATACAGGGCATACTCATAAATTTACAGAAATTTCTATTTTTCCCGATGTAGAATTTTAGTTTCAATGACCGTTCGTGACCCCCTTATCCGTCAATATAAATTTTATTATTTTCATCTAATCCAGTAATATTCAGAATTTTACGTGGTGCACTCTGAATATACAGCAAAATGTATTAAAACTAAGCAGTCCAATTGTGTTCATAAAAATTTATGGAGACAGTCAATTTGTTGATAGTTAAATAAATTAAGATGTCCTTTTTTAGATATACGCAATTTGGCCAAAACTAGGGTTAGAATCTAGGTAATCTATGTTGTTGGTGATTCTTAGGACTCACGATTTTCATGCTTGTAAATATAGATTAAGTAAAAAATCTTGTCGTTTTCTTTTTATGTATGTTTAGGTTAGCGTTGCAAATAAAGTGTATGCGAACATGTTCCACCAGCTTGTAGAGTGAGAAATAAAAATTCTTTAGTCGACTTATACATTTCTCACCATCTGCTTAAGACCTAAAAACCAAAGTGTTAGGTGGGTTGGTCTTTAATTTTTCATGATTAGACTGACAATTCAAAGACCTTTTTCAACGTAGGTTGCATGTGTTAATGTTGTACACCCCTGAAAGAATTTCTTTTGTTATTATTGAACTCACCCCTCGCCACTAGAATTAACTGGCATAATGCTTTCTGTTACGTTTCAGAGTAAAGTAAATTCAAAGATCAGTAGTGTCAAATAGACATGTAGCAAACAGTCACTAAAACTTGTAAGAGTTAAGGCTAATCCGCTTTATCACCAATATTATTTAACTTGTAACTGGAGTAAACAATAAATAAAATCAAACAAGTAGAAAAGTTGTAAAGTTAAAACGCACGGGTCAGAGAGAGACAAAAGGAAAGCCTAATAAGGACCCGCACGAATCATGATTACGTATAATAAAAAACAAAAGAAACGTAGAAATGCCGGGCTAACTACAAACGCGGAGAGTGGGGTGTTTCACATAGATAAAGAAAGGACATTGCCATCGAGTTTTTATTTACAGTGAAAATAAAAATTTCTATTTTAAACAAAAAAATTATATTGTAAAAAATAATTTCAATAATTGAAATACAAAGTGAGCATTTCGTAGTGTAACATGTAAAAAGCTAATCAGTAAAAAAACGTATTGCTTATGCTTTCGTATAAACAAGCGTATTAATTTAAAAGTATTAAATGTAGACCAAATTCTGGTAAGCATTTGAAAAAAAATAGTTAGAAGCACTAGCGAAGTTAGCTTTTAAACGAGTATGGTGAACTGGTTTTGCACCAACATCAAATGTGGATGAATAAGATACTAAAGAAAGATTGCAACATACCTCCTTGCGCTGTAACTACTTATCCGACTTTATCTTGCACCGGTATCGGCGAAGGTGAACCTACAAAGCATCGTGACCACGCTCACTGAGGGGTGGTCTTTATGGTAGTCAGGACCATTAAACTGCAACCATATTTGCAACATTATAATTTGAATAAGGGCCGCAATACTTGCGGCCACGTCCCCAATGCTCCACCCGAAGGTACTACATTGGGTTTAAACGCGAAAAATATAAACGTGCTCCTAATTATTCTAACTTCAAAATTAACACATCCTAAATAAAAATCTAACACCTGGAACAAAAACTAAAGATAGGATTTGATTGATGGCATCTCTAGTGTTGACTTTGGAGTGTGCCCGATCAACAAGACACAAACAAAATGAAGACCATACTTGCAACAGCGGCTGATGTCACAGAGCATTTGGGTCTACGTAAAAGAAAAAAACAATTGGCCTACGTAGAAGGATATTTAAGTCTACGTAGAGGAGCGCTGCCTACGTAAAAGAGCTACAAGGAGAATTAATACCAATGGACAGGGGATATAGCATATTCAAGGAAGCGTGCATTGCTCTTGGAGTAACAGAAACAGCCACGCATAACGTACGTGCTAGCACAGAAAGCAGGATCTAAGTGAACGTTAAATTAGAAAACGAGATGATAATTGATTCAAACATTTGAGTAACACATGTCAAAAGAGAACTTCCAAAATCGTCGTAATGCATAAATAGATAATAAAAACGGGCAAATTCGAATACAATTTTAGAAAACTTACGCTATTCAAACTTTATTACTACTCATAAATAAACCGAACATATTCTTTAGAAAACAAGGATTGTACATAACGGAGTACATTTGCGGCATTTATCAAACAATAAAGAAGTACTTTAAGTTAAACTAAATATACTCATAACATTCTACAGAATGTTAAACAAATACTTATCTCAACTGTATTAGGATGCGTTTCGTAAGAACCACTCGATTTATTACGTTATAAAACGTGATCAGGGACGTCTTTTACAACCGGTAGTTACACAAAATACCAAAGCGGAAGCGTAGAAATATTTAAAAAGAATCCTAAAACGAACAAAAATATTTAGTAGGGTACAATTAAACATAACAGAGTTAATTGTTGTAAATTCAAGGAGAAAATATTCATCTGCGGAGGTAAGAGTATTACATTGATTAGAAAAAGTAAGAAAAAAATTAAACTGTTGAGACTGTGAGAGCGTCGAGAAAAAGGCAAAGGAGGTAGAGAAAGGCACAAAAATTAAGAATGACACTAAAAGAGGGGTTCAGAATGTGAAACTGAAGGCTTGTGGCTTAGTTCATAAAAACTTTTATACAAAAGTACCAAACGTGAACCACTGCGAATCGGAAAAACTAGAATAACCATAGATTCTTTAAAAAAGGAATGTTTACAGAAATATATTTTGTAGTACTTCCTGTTTACATATGGAGTATCATAAATTCAGTTTTCAATGGGAACGCACAAGAAAATAAACAAATGTAATAAAAGTATTGCACGTTTTTTCAATTAAGTTATCGAAAACTTATCGACAGCATCAAAATTTATATGCAAACACTAACAACTAGTCGGGCTACAACACATACCTTAAAAACATCATAATTTTGTTATAATAATTTCGCTCTACCTGAGAATTGATATTGCAGTAAAAAATAAACGATGCTGATGATGTAAATGACTCAATTCGACTTCATAAAAAAAGAGTTCAAACACCTGAACCAGAAATCATGTTCGTTTATTTCGTCACATAATATATATGCATCTAGAAATGGTGCTAATTCGTGTAAAAGTAGATCGTGATGCAATAACCTCATACCTTAGTATTATTGAGAATTATATCTTCTAGGTAGATTACATCAAATCTTAACAATAATGCAAAAAAATCTGTTCCTATATAGAGAAACTAATTCGTTCTTTTCTCGATCATTTCCTTGTATATGTGTTTTTGTGAATTGTAAAAAATATTTAAAATATTTAACGTTTACAAGTGAAGTGAGAGTGTACACTCGTAGAACCTATAACATCCGTTGTAATTATAATAGTTAAATTATTATCATCATCATTAGGTCTCCAGTGCTGGAATTGGTTAGACGCGTACCTTCATTGTTTCCTATTCTGAGTTAACTTACATATTTCCCTGGAATGCCCACAGCCTTTCACTATCTGTATGCAATACTCTGATCTAGGTCTACCACTACCTCTCTTTTTTCCTATCTCTGCTTCTAATATATTCCGCACTATTCCCTCATGCGTTAGTACGTGACCTATCTCTCCTATTTTTTTTACTGTTTTCCACAGATATTTTCTTCCCTACTATTTCTAGAACCAATTTGTTCTTAACTTTGTCTGTATATCATATCTTCGTTATACATCTGTAACACCACATTTCAAAGGCTTTTATCTCTTCTTGACTACACATTAGTTAGAATTTCAAGACTCCTTTTACCACCATTAGTCTATATTTTTGGCTTATACTTTCCTCCTTAATGACGTGGATTCGTTTTGATGTGTGCTTGGTGTAGGCCTTTCTCTTTTTGGCATGTTCTGCGAAATTTTCACGTTTGTTGAATGTTATCCCAGGTATGTTATTGAATGTTTATTTTGACTCTCTTCATTTCAATTTTGAGATAGATAGGGGGTGGGGGGCAAATGTTTTAATATTGAGATATTTTTTTCTCCTTGTGATACAAACTTTACGGTATGTAGATTTTACCCTATAATTTATTTTCTTCTTTTTCTAGTCCTCTTTAGCAGTGAAGCGACCACTTCGGAGTGGAACTGAATTGAGGAGAGTGGGTAGGTGGCGTGAGATGGGAGTGGGGGTAGGGTGGGTGTATTAATTTATCTTTACGCTAGCAGTCGTCTTATGTCCGTCCGGGTGTTTTGCCCACGTATGGGGCTTTTTGTTTTTTCTTTGTGTTGTTTTAACCCCAAATTTTTCCATGCTCGATTTTTTTTCTATTTCTTTGTTGGTGGTACGCCTGTACGCGTCAGTATTCGGTTCGCCCATACTTGGTAACCGTACATTTGTTGGATTTCAGAACTCCTTTTATCACCATTAGTCAATCTTTTTGACTTATACTTTCCTCCTCAATGATATAGTGGATTCGTTTTCATGTGTGCTTGGTGTAGGCCTTTTTCTTTTTTGGCATGTTCTGCGAAATTTTTACGTTTGTTGAATGTTATCCGCAGGTATCTTATTGAATTTTCATTTTGACTCTCTGCTTTCCAATTTTGAGAGAAAGAAATGGGGGGATCTTGTAATATTGAAATATTTTTTTCCTTGTAGGAGGGGGGGGGGGCAAATCTTGTAATATTGAAATATTTTGTGATACAAACTTCAGGGTATGTAAGTTTTACTCTATGATTTATTTTCTTCTTTTTCTAGTCCTCTTAGCGGTGAAGTGACCACTTTGGAGTGGAATTGAATTGAGGAGAGTGGGTAGATGGTGTGGGATGGGGTGTGTATTAATTTATCTTTACGCTAGCAGTCGTCTTATGTTGCCGCCCGGGTGTTTCACCCACGTGGGTAGCATTTTGTTTCTTCTTTGTGTTGCTTTAACCCCAAATATTTCCATGCTCAGTTCTTTTTCTATTTTTCTGTTGGTGGTATACCTGTACGCGTCAATTGCCACTTAGTATAATCACATTGTGTACTGTTCTAATTTTTCCAGCTGACTGGTGAGTAACCGGTTCGCCTATACTTGGCAACCGTACATTAGTTGGAATTCCAGGACTTCTTTTACCACCATTAGTCTACCTTTTTGGCTTATATACTTTCCTCCTCAATGATGTTGTGGATTCGTTTTGATGTGTGCTTGGTGTAGGCCTTTCTTTTTTTGGCATGTTCTGCGAAATTTTCTCGTTTGTTGAATGTTATCCCCAGGTATGTTATTGAATTTTTATTTTGACTCTCTTCTTTCCAATATTGAGATAGATAGGGGGTGAGGGTGGGGGCAAATCTTGTAATATTGAAATATTTTGTTTCTCTTTGTGATATAAATTTCAGGGTATGTAGGTTTTACCATATAATTTATTTTCTTCTTTTTCTAGTCTTCTTTAAAGGTGAAGTGACCACTTTGGAGTGGAACTGAGTTTCGCACAATCAACATTTCTTGTAGTTGTTTACAATAATCATTAGGTTCAAATACAATTACTTTTTAATTCCGGAACTGAATGGACGCATACCTCTATTGATTTCTATTCTGAGCTAACCTACACGTTTCCCTGGAATTCACACAGTCTACATCTTTCACTATCTGTCTGCAATAGTCTAATTTAAATTTTCCTCCACTTCTCTTTTTTCCTTTCACTGTTTTTAGTATATTCCGCACAGTTCATCCTATCTCTCCTATGTTGTATTATTTTCCACATAGTTTTTTCTTCTCCTACCATTTCTAGAACCTATTTTTTCTTAACTTCATTTGTCCATTGTGTCTTCACTATATATCTGTTGCACCATATTTCAAATATACTTTTCCTGTCCATGTTTCACAGGCATACAGTAGCGCGCTCCACACATATACTTTTCCTACGTTCCTACCTTTCAACGTTTCAAAGTTTCTACGTTTATACGTTTTTACGTGTTTACGTTTTTACGTTTCTACGTTTCTACGTTTCTACGTTTCCACGTTTGTACGTTTTTACGTTTCTACGTTCCCACGTTCCCACGTTCCTACGCTCCTACGTTTCTACGTTTTAACGTTTTTACGTTTCCACGTTTTTACGTTTCTAAGTTTCTACGTTGCTACGTTTCTACATTTCTACGTATCTATGTTTCTGTTTCTATGTTTCTATGTTTCTATGTTTCTATGTTTCTGTTTTTATGTTTCTATGTTTCTATTTCTATGTTTCTATGTTTCTAGTTTCTATGTTTCTATGTTTCTAGTTTCTATGTTTCTATGTTTCTATGTTTCTATGTTTCTATGTTTCTATGTTTCTATGTTTCTATGTTTCTATGTTTCTATGTTTCTATGTTTCTATGTTTCTATGTTTCTATGTTTCTATGTTCCTATGTTTCTATGTTTCTGTTTCTATGTTTCTAAGTTTCTATGTTTCTATGTTTCTATGTTTCTATGTTTCTATGTTTCTATGTTTCTATGTCTCTATGTTTCTATGTTTCTATGTTTCTGTTTCTATGTTTCTATGTTTCTATGTTTCTATGTTTCTATGTTTCTTTATGTTTCTATGTTTCTATGTTTCTATGTTTCTATGTTTCTATAGTTTCTATGTTTCTATGTTTCTATGTTTCTTGTTTCTATGTTTCTTGTTTCTATGTTTCTATGTTTCTATGTTTCTATGTTTCTATGTTTCTATGTTTCTATGTTTCTATGTTTCTATGTTTCTATGTTTCTATGTTTCTATGTTTCTATGTTTCTATGTTTCTATGTTTCTATGTTTCTATGTTTCTATGTTTCTATGTTTCTATGTTTCTATGTTTCTATGTTTCTATGTTTCTATGTTTCTATTTATGTTTCTATGTTTATTCTATGTTTCTATGTTTCTATTTTGTTTCTATGTTTCAATGTTTCAATGTTTCAATGTTTCAATGTTTCTATGTTTCTATGTTTCTGCTTTTGTTTCTGTTTTTGTGTTTCTATGTTTCTGTTTCTATGTTTCCATGTTTCTATATTTCTGTGTTTCTATGTTTCTGTGTTTCTATGTTTCTATGTTTCTAGGTTTCTATGTTTCTATGTTTCTATGTTTCTATGTTTCTATGTTTCTATGTTTCTATGTTTCTATGTTTCTATGTTTCAATGTTTCTATGTTTCTATGTTTCTATGTTTCTATGTTTCTATGTTTCTATGTTTCTATGTTTCTATGTTTCTATGTTTCTATGTTTCTATGTTTCTATGTTTCTATGTTTCTTTCATGTTTCTATGTTTCTATGTTTCTATGTTTCTAGTTTAGTTTCATGTTTCTATGTTTCTATGTTTCTATGTTTCTATGTTTCTATGTTTCTATTTGTTTCTGTGTTTCTATGTTTCTATGTTTCTATGTTTCTATGTTTCTAGTTTTTGTTTCTATGTTTCTATGTTTCTATGTTTCTATGTTTCTATGTTTCTATGTTTCTATGTTTCTATGTTTCTATGTTTCTATGTTTCTATGTTTCTATGTTTCTATGTTTCTATGTTTCTATGTTTCTATGTTTCTATGTTTCTATGTTTCTATGTTTCTATGTTTCTATGTTTCTATGTTTCTATGTTTCTATGTTTCTATGTTTCTATGTTTCTATGTTTCTATGTTTCTATGTTTCTATGTTTCTATGTTTCTATGTTTCTATGTTTCTATGTTTCTATGTTTCTATGTTTCTATGTTTCTATGTTTCTATGTTTCTATGTTTCTATGTTTCTATGTTTCTATGTTTCTATGTTTCTATGTTTCTATGTTTCTATGTTTCTATGTTTCTATGTTTCTATGTTTCTATGTTTCTATGTTTCTATGTTTCTATGTTTCTATGTTTCTATGTTTCTATGTTTCTATGTTTCTATGTTTCTATGTTTCTATGTTTCTATGTTTCTATGTTTCTATGTTTCTATGTTTCTATGTTTCTATGTTTCTATGTTTCTATGTTTCTATGTTTCTATGTTTCTATGTTTCTATGTTTCTATGTTTCTATGTTTCTATGTTTCTATGTTTCTATGTTTCTATGTTTCTATGTTTCTATGTTTCTATGTTTCTATGTTTCTATGTTTCTATGTTTCTATGTTTCTATGTTTCTATGTTTCTATGTTTCTATGTTTCTATGTTTCTATGTTTCTATGTTTCTATGTTTCTATGTTTCTATGTTTCTATGTTTCTATGTTTCTATGTTTCTATGTTTCTATGTTTCTATGTTTCTATGTTTCTATGTTTCTATGTTTCTATGTTTCTATGTTTCTATGTTTCTATGTTTCTATGTTTCTATGTTTCTATGTTTCTATGTTTCTATGTTTCTATGTTTCTATGTTTCTATGTTTCTATGTTTCTATGTTTCTATGTTTCTATGTTTCTATGTTTCTATGTTTCTATGTTTCTATGTTTCTATGTTTCTATGTTTCTATGTTTCTATGTTTCTATGTTTCTATGTTTCTATGTTTCTATGTTTCTATGTTTCTATGTTTCTATGTTTCTATGTTTCTATGTTTCTATGTTTCTATGTTTCTATGATTCTATGTTTCTATGATTCTATGTTTCTATGTTTCTATGTTTCTATGTTTCTATGTTTCTATGTTTCTATGTTTCTATGTTTCTATGTTTTTATGTTTCTATGTTTCTATGTTTCTATGTTTCTATGTTTCTATGTTTCTATGTTTCTATGTTTCTACGTTTCTATGTTTCTATGTTTCTGTTTCTATGTTTCTGTATTTCTATGTTTGCGAATAATTTTTCATTTTATAGCTTTCTGTCTCTGTTGTCCTGCATCATCTGGTCTGTTTTTGTATTTTCGCCCTTCTTCTATTAAATCGAGAATATTCTTTGTTACCCATTGTTTCGTATTTTCTTTTTGTTTGTACCCCGGAATATTTCTGGTCGCCATGTCTAAGCTTGATTTAGCTGCATGCAGATTGTAATGTATCCGAATTCCCATCTACTGTTTATATAATTTATAATGTTTATTCTCGTGTGCAATACGATATATATTCAGTGACATGGAAATTGCAACACCAAAAAGAGCTGGGAGTTTTTTGACCAAAACTTGGCAAATATATTTAACTACTCAAAGGTAGTAATTGATTAAATTTTTTCGCGATAGGAAGTGGTGTTGGTATATTTGACACTTCGGTCAATTCTTTTTAACATTATTATTCGGTGTATTTTCTGCAACTTTCGGTGGAATTTTGTGTTGTATATGTTAAACTTTACTTGATTTTCGTGTTATAAAGGCACGATTATGTCTAGGGTAAAAATTACCGCCAGTTGAGCGAATTCGACAGGGGTCGAATTGTTGGATTGCGTGAAGGTGGTTTTTAGTTCAGGAAAATTGCAAATCGCCTTAACCGAAACCAATCCACAATTATGCGTTGTTGTCGTTGTTATCAATTGTGGACTAGGGAGGACCAGGAATGTCTTAAAAAAAACGAATTTCCGAAGGCAAACTAAAAAGGCGCAAGACCGCTATCTTCACTTAAATGCAATAAGAGACCGAGTCTTCAGTCCAGTTTAACTGCTGATCACTGGTTATGTAATGAAGATTGTCCTGGAATCATTCGAATAGTTTATCGCCAAATTAGGACTTTCGGCTTTCAATCCTACAACCACATCCTGTGGTACCACTTACGGCTCAACATCGTCAACAACGTTTAGAGTGGTGCAGTTTGCGAATACACTGAAACCTGGAGTGGATAGTGATTCAAATATGAATGTCAGATCTGCCTTCCTTACAAATTTACATGCGAGTCTTTTAAAATAAACTCCTTATTTTAAATTTTATTTATCGAGATACTTTTTAATGGAAAAATATAAATAATACAAAGTTTCCTGCAACTAATATAGCAAGATATTTAAGAATCAAATTTACTCCATAAGGAAACAAAAGTTGTCAAGTATCAAATGGTTGCTCCCTAAAAACAAACACTAAAACCTAATTATTTTTAATAAAGTTTTTGTAAATGTTCTGGTCCTACAATATTTTAAATAAACATGCATTACGAATGTTATAAGATCCTTGAAAACAATGTTCAACCATAGGTAATTTCTAATAATTATGAGACGACTTTCAGATGTTTTCAGTTACACAAACAAACAAAATAACAGCTTTAACTTACCCGTCAATTGAAGAAACCCTTCTTTTAACAAACTAGAAACGGGTAAAATCCATTAACTTTAAGGCTTCGGGATGAACTTTGTAAGAATAAACATTAGATCTTAAATCTCCTTACAAGCTTACAACTATCTGATGCTTAATTCCATAAACCCACTATGTAGATAATTCATGAATTACATAAAACCACCAATATAAAATTACAAAGGTGTTAATCTTCTAACGATGTAAAACCTTGAATTATGTAAAACTTTAATAATATTAAACCATGACAACGTTATTTTATAAATGATCTTACTTACAAGCACATTGGTTTAAAAGGAAAACTAGATTTTCTGTAGGACTTCATCCTATCTACAACAAAGCAATTTGCTAGTCGTGCTTCAAAATAAGGAATCCCATCTTAACTCGTCTGATACTCAAGAATGACTGACTTTCGTTACATTTTGCCTGGTTTATCCAATGATAAGAGATATACGTTAAAGCAGATTCTTAGAGATCGTTAGAAATATGGCTCAAAATATTAAAGCGTTATATATTGCATAATATCAACCTCTACTTGTCTCTATTCTACAAGTGAACGTCAATACTACTATAGTAGTACGTGGACAGACCGTAATATTGCATAATAGACTAGGAGCTTTTTGAAAATGTTATACTAATCAAACATTACTTGTTTTGAGCTTCATTTTTATTTTTTAGGTTAGCTGATAGGTTTTTTATTTGGCCATTGGCTAAACCTTTTGTAGTTGTATCCTTAGACTAATAATAACATTAATCAATCACTCTTTTGCATTCAAAACTTTTGGTAGTTATCTTCAAAAAAAATATTCACCTGATAACTGCAATTCAGGGAAACCGATCATTTTAAAATTACGAAGACACAATTGATATTTATTTATTTATAACAAGCTGAGGGGTCATTTTCACAGTTATAGGCAGTAGTTTTAGTTGACATAACCTATAAAAGTCATGATAATTGTCATCAAATGGCTTAAAGGACATTTAAGTTGACTTATCGTGATATTTCACTTCCTATAATAATTAAAAGGAAGAAATTTTGTTTAAATACAAATTGCACAAATATTTTTGATATATTTTAGTGCGCTCGTTATTTTTTTAATTCTTGTTATGACGTATTTCAAAGGATTGCAATACACGTGGCCTATAACAAGATTTTGCTATACAATTTCTATAATTAATTAACACAATTTTCTGGTTAATAAGTTTTTGTTACAACTTCCTGTAGTTTGTTATAATTATATAAAATTAAAACGAATACACCTGACAAACGACTTTGCTATATGTTTAATGTTATACCTTGTATTAAATCTCACTTTTTTCTATTCTAAGGCAATATTTAGAATGGCATTGTTTTATTCAAAAAATAACTATAACTTACACATAACCTAAAATATCAAGAAAGTCATATTATAGATATATTTACTGAACGAATCATTAAAAGAAACTTATTTTATAAATATTCTATTGTCCACCTAACACGTAAAAGGTTTTTTATAACAATGCCGTATATTATACGATGGTTTCCTGTATAATTTATAACAATTACACAATAAATAATAATTAAAGAGAAACCTTGAATTCTTGAATTCTTCCTTGTATGTATGTAGGTTACTAACCTACAGTTATAATTATTTAAGGAAATAACAATATTTTTATGAATGAACAGACCCTTCGTTATAGCCATCAACTTTTAGGTCACAGCCTCCGCTAATAATTTTTGCTGGCGCTGCACCTCCAGATCAACAGTTTTTGCTGCAACAACCTGGAGCACCACCTGGAAACTTCTTAATTCCACAACCTGAAGGTCCGAATGTTATTCTAAGAGGAAATCCAAATCAACAGAACCCTGTGCTTATCGGAGGTTACCCAAAAAGTCCTTTTGTGCCTCCAATTGAACGAGACGCTGAGGAAATTCCTAATTTAGCTGGAAATCATCCGGTTACAGCAGGACCAACGTATGCAGGTAAATAATTTATTTATAAAATGTGTAATGAATGAATTCTATCTGAGCGTCCAAAAAATGATAGTACAATATTTTGGGGAAAAAACAACTTTGTGTAAGTAATCGTGCATCGAAGAGAATAACCTCATCAACTGAGGCAATAATTTTTCCGGATTTAAGAGGGGTTGGTATGCCGAATGACACCTTATTTGGCAGCAGCTTAAGAAACAATATCCGTTTTTTATTTGTTCTGCGATGGCAATCTTAGTATACATATGTCCTGACTTTTGACTCAAAAACTCCTAACCATATACTTTGTCACGCTCTTGAAAATAAACTTCAAAGTTCAACCATTCGTCTTCATTGCTGAAAAACTACGTGCAGATATGTTACGAGTGCCTTATTTTGCAAAAATTAACAAAGTTTTGCGAAAGCAATTGACAGTCTGCAAATCTGTCAAAGTTATAACTTACCCAAACATTCCATTACTCATTTATGGGGAATGATTTCCTACAGATCTTCGTTAAACCATGTAGTAAGCAGTGACTATCACAAACAGTTTCAGGTGCACCTGAGCTTCCGACCTGTTTCGCACTGATTGACAAAGAGAGATTTGATACAGTCCACGTTTCACATTATTGCGCAATTGTATATTATAGCATAATTACGCGGCAAATTGTTTCAAATACCATACACGTTTAAAATGATACAATTCTTAATTTAAAATATAAATAAAGCAAAATACTCACTAAAACGCACCTTGCAGTTAAATCTTAGGGTCATCTCCTGGTTTTTTGGGTGTGGTTCGGCTACGCCATTGTTGATTCCAGATCTATTCGTCCTCTTTTCCTTTTGTAACGGAACGATAGGAGCAACCAGGTGTAGGGAACGATAAAACGTAGTGATAAGGAAGCCTACATCTTAAAAAAGAGAAAAGACAGACACCACGACACAGGTAGATGTCACCAGCTTCCAAGTCTCGTGGCTAATGCCGTCGTGTCACACTGCGCACTTGCGCCATTCACTCCGCGCCTACGCATTCTTTTGCGCAAACGCAACTGTCCGGAACGACGAAAATTAACAAGTTTATTTGAAAATATTCGCGGGAATTTACTCACATATTTAAAAATGTACATCTCCAAATTTGGAATGTAACAGATTAAAACCTTCTGCGCAATTTAAAGCGTGCAAAACTTCTTAGAACAAGTATAGTTGTTTGTGTCTTATCAATTCATCATTGAGTGTCGTTGACGGTTGCAATCGTCTACTTGTGGCATAAGCCTTCGTCATTGATTAGTAATACACATGCTTGCCTTTTCATCAAATCCGGGAAAGTTGATAGTTTTACGACCACCGCGGCTATGTTGTTTAGTTGGTTCGGGTTCAGTTTTCGACACGGACCGCTTAAAAAATTGTAGTGCGAGAACTTTCTAGAAATATACGCGCTTTTATTCGGATGAGAGGTCAAATGGAGTCTTGGTTGTGTATATGTGTAAACGTGCGTGCAACTTGCGTGCGTGTTTTTCTGCGCACGCATGCGTGTGAGCCGGCATGCGCACGTGTATGTTGTCGCGCTCATTTAAATATTCGTACCTTGCTTAAATTAACAACGGTTCGGTTATATTCTAAATGTTCAGCGGAAAAATGTCTCCTGGTCAATGTAGTACCTTTAGGTAGAGCAGTGGATATCTCAAATATACCGTTTCATAGCTACCGCTAGTAAATAAAACCCATTTCTTTAAGGATATTCGTTTTTACTCGCTGAAGACACATTTGATTTTACAATGCTCCGCCCGATGGCATTTCATTGACCAGAAAGCGAGTTTTTTCACCTGGAAAATTTTGAATTTTGCCGAACCCTTGCTGTTCCAAGCAAGGCAGGGATCTTTAATGTGCGTGACAACACTCACGCACATTTTTCAATCGGACCGTGAAGGGATTCGAACCCAGGGCCTTAGACATAGTAATCACACGCATACCAACTACACCACGGAGCCGCCACCCTCTGAAGACAACAGTCTAACAAGGCAATAGCGATTATTATTTTTTGTGATCTTTGCTATAAACAGACAACAGTCACCGCAATCATTTTTTAGCTATGTTAATCAGGTTACAGTATGTTGACTATAAATGCTTACGCTCTGTGTTTCAGCTGGAGCCTTTGAAATGTGTTACATGCTAAATTAACGCTAGCTATCTGAATTAAATTTATTCTACCAAGGAAATGTACCAGTAAATAATGCACCAACTAGCTTGCAGTGGTGAGTTTTATAGAAGCAAACGCAAACCCTATTAAGGACATACACATTTTAATACTTTCACTAACAGCTACCTGGGGAAATCTTTGAGCTTTCTGTCTAATAAAAAGTTGTTGAGCGTCAGCCCTCCTGGAAAATACTGTATAAGTGGCTGCCCAAAAGATCGGTTTTTGAGAGAGTGGTTGCTGGTTTCTGCTGCAGTTTAGAGGTTGATAGAGCCTTATTTAACCCTTATTACTTCTTTCTATTAGTCTATACAAATAATAACAAAATTCCACATCTGGTACATCTAACCTATATTAGCAAATATAATTAACATAGTAAAAACCAATAGAAAACAAAATAAACACTACGGTTTAGCCATACTTTGACAAAATATGTGTGGAACTAAAGAAAAACAACTTAAATGTATCGATGAAAGACGGTCAACCAATATAATACTTTGTCTCTACAATACTGAGCTTCTACGAATGAAAAATTACGTTTCTACCATCCGCTTTAAATAAGCGAGCACCAACGTAATCGTACTTTTTAATAATAACTTTTTCAAATATGTTTATAATCGACCTTGCAGGGAACACGCTCCAACCTTGTAACTCTTGTGGAAAACCAATGCTTTGATAAACAAATCTAATGAATTTAACTTTCTCAGATATACCTTACAATTTTTGAGAACAAATGTTTTGACACCAAATACCAAATTTTAAATGCCACTACAAATTTATGAAGCAAACGTTTTAGTAAAATAGATACCAGCTTTTAATATTGTATTGAAAGAAAAATTTGCTAGATTTAAATTATCAGTACAGGTACTAATAAAACCTACTGAAGAAATTCATATATTTAACCTTTGTTATTAATAATAATAATTGTAGATTCGAAGTATACTAAATTTTATAATTGAATATATAATGAAAATTCTACGGGATGATGAATAAGCAACCGTTACGATTGATAAAGGTTGCCGGATTTGCTAATACGCCGAAATAACCGTGAAAACAGTACGGGATTATAAAATTTTTAAATCAGCGACGCATCAAATTATTTAATTTTAGGGACGGAACGTAACGATACATTTATAGTTACATTAATTTATATACACTAGGACGGAATTCAAACCATCGCAACGGGATTCACCTTTATATACAAAAATCCTTTGTTCGGGAAAAATACAGAGAAAGCTAGAATGTAAGTCATCAAAATTTCGAGAACAATCCAATTGTATTAGTGTTAATCACCACTGTAATCCCTTTGAATCATCCTTTCTTATCGCTAAACAGACACTATGTCGCTTTAGTAAAAATCGAATAAGCGTAATTTCCAGAGTGTTTTATATACTTCTTAATTATTGTTTAGAATGTATTAAATAAAGGTTACACTCCCGTTCGTAGATCTCGATGCAGACTGCAGCTGATGAGCATCTAGCCAAAATTTCGAAAGTCAGCCGTTATATAAACGTAAATATAAAACATTATAGTAAAAAAACGTATCGAATAGTAATAATTCATATGAGAAAGGCGTTGTAGGAAAGGTATCTCGGATAGAAAATTTCTCTTAAGTCTTAATTCATATTCGCTTACATTGCATTCGTTCCAAAAATGTCTAAGGTTTAATATGTCGAAAATGATTTCTTTATATAACCCTGAAATACGCATAACTAGCTACGAGTATGAATTGTAAAATTATTGCTAAATACTTTGTAATTCAAATTTTGCAATGTCATTTTCAATTATGAAAGTAAAAACGTTATTTATTTAATATTGCACTATAACTAACCGATGGGTGTGTGCGTGTGTACTACATTGTTTTCAAGTACACGCGCAGTTGTGCATCAAAATTAGTTTATTGATTTATGCGCTGAAGGTGTTTGTAACATCATAACAAAATGTGATATGAATATTAAAAAGTTTAAGGTCATCGCAATATGTGTTTGTTCATCTTTGTTTTCTTCACTTTTGGTTTTAAGTATTTATGACTCACGTAAGAATGTGTACGAAGACGTTATTGAGTACGTTCACTTTACACGATCGGTGACTTCTGCAGCTTACGGAAGTACCGTAGAATGGGGTGATACAGAATAATTTTTTGTATTTTTCAGGAATATTTTCAATTTGCAAACATATTTTCTTATAATATAAACGTACTTTATGACCTTTATCTAGCAGATTTCACTAATTTTTTTTTAAATTCATTTGGTTACCTAAAAATACGAGGGTGACTTGAAAAGTTCACGAAACGAAGGGGAAAAACAAACAAATTTGTTTTTAAAATATAGTTTATTTTTCAACATAATCTCCGTCAAGTTAAATACACTTCATCCAGCGATGTTCCAAACCCATTATGCCATCACGAAAGTGCGATTCTTCAAGGCCTCCAAAATAGTCGTCGACGGCTGCTTTTACTTCTTCGTCCGTGGAAAATCGTTTTCCCCCAAGGAAAATTTTTAGTCGTGGAAATAGGTGGAAGTCAGAAGGAGCCAAATCATGCGAATAAGGTGGGTGTTGCAACAGATTGTACTTCAGATCATTCAATTTTTGCATTGCTACTGCACTTGTGTGGACGTAAATGATCTTCTTCTTACGCAATGCAGGCCTTTTTTCACGAATATTTTTATCCAGTTGGCCTAAAGTTTAGCGTAATATTCACCATTTATTGTTTGGCCCTTGGGAAGATAGTCAATTAGTAGGACACCTTTAGCATCCGAAAAAACTGATGCCATAACTTTTCCAGTCGACTTCACAGACATTGCTCTCTTTGGTGGTGGAGAACCCCTATGTCTCCATTGTTCAGATTGTTGCTTGGTTTCAAAGTGAACCCGAGTTTCATTTGTCGTAACAAATCGTCGGACAAAATCGGTTTTATTGGAGTTAAGGCGGTCTAAACGCTGTTGGCAAATTCTCTTCCTCTAAAGGTTTTAATCAATTGTCAATATACGCGGCACCCATCTTGCCGAGAGCTTTTTCATACCTAATTCATCAGTTAAGATATGAAATGCTCTTTCATCTGAGATACCTGCAACCTTAGCAATTTCGGAGACTTTTAATCGACGCTCTTGCCTAACCATATCATTCACTTTTAGGACGATTTCAGACGTGGTGGCAGTTTTCGGTCGTCCGCTACGCGGGTTATCTTCTAGGCTCTCACGACCACGTTTAAATTCCGTCACCCACTTGTGCACGGTTGTAAATGATGGAGCGGAGTCTCCTTGTGTATTCTGCATATTTTTATGTATTTCTGTTGCTCTCCAACCCTTTTTTACAAAATATTTGATAACAGCACGCGTTTCAGTTTTATCCATTTTGAAAAACTCACAAAACTAACTTTTCTTCATGTAGCACCAAATTAATACTACTTGACAGAATAATGTCAAATTTAACATCTGCGCACTAGATAGTTGGATCCATCAATTGCATATATTTTATTCGAACTGATGCTGCCATCTGTGCTCCATTTTGCGAACTTTTCAAATTACCCTCCTACGAAAAATAAAATTATTCCAATTAACCGAAATTTGGTCTAATTTGGAAAATTTTATTTTACCCTTGATTTGATACACATTTTCTGGTTTCTGTTTCAAGTAACCCCATATAAATAAACAACCAATGTAAGACAATAAACGTTTAAAGAAAAAAAACAAGAAATATGAAAAATACCCCTGTAGTATATACCTTTCGGGCTGTTTCAATTGCTTTATGCCTTATACTTTTTAAAAATAATTCCTTTTAATCAAAAAAGGTTTCGTTATGCTAAATTGGTTTTATTTTAACACATATCAATTGTTAAAATAAATTTTTAAATAACTAGGTACCATTATCATCATTAGGTCTTCAGTCCTGGAACTGGTTAGATGGGTACCCTCATTGTTTTCTATTCTGAACTAACCTACACATTTCCCTGAAATTTGCACAGTCTGCATCTATCACTATCTGCGTGCGATAGTCCGATCTAAGTCCACCTCTACCTGACTTCCCTATTTTTGCTTGTAATACATCCCGTACTATTTCCCAAAGATGCCTTAGAACGTAACCTGCCCTTCTATTTCTCCTATTTTTTCCACAGATATCTTTCTTTCCCCTACTATTTCTATAACCTATTTGTTATTAACTTTGTCCATGCTATCATCCTCATACCTCTGAAGCACAACATTCCAGAAAAATTCTATCTCCTTCTGTCTGCTTTTTCTACTGCCCTATTTCTGTGCTGTGCTCCACACATATGCTTTCAAAAATTTTCCTATTGTTTCTGTTTGTTGTCTTTGAACATAACCGCTATTCTTTTTTGTTAGATGTAGTTCGGTCCCCTTCTGTTGTTTTACGATTACATATCCTATTTTCCCGATAATCAGTGGTATGTGAAGGGGAAGCGGCTCCGTGGCGTAGTTGGTATGTGTGTGACTTCTACGCCCAAGGTACCGAGTTCGAATCCCGACACGGTCCGCTTGAAAAATGTTAGGCGAGCATTTTTCACAAAAATACTCGCTCGTTCGGATAAGAGGTAAAATGGAGGTCGTATGAGTGTTGTCACGCACGTTAAAAATCCCTACCTTGCTTGCAAATAGCAAAGGTTTGACAAAATTCAAAATTTCCAGGTAAAAAAAAACTCGCTTCCTTGCCAATGTAGTACCTTCAGGTGGAGCATTGGAAAATCAAATGTAAGGTATGTGAGGGGGGGTAAGCAGCCTGTGACTGTCAAGTTCCCCCAGCACTTGAACATTTGCCGAATTAATAGTTTTCCAATATATCCTTTTGCACGATCAACATTAGTTGAAAATATTTCACACTTAAGATCTCTAGTTGTTTATAATAATCGTCAGATTAAGTGCACTTATTTTTTCGTCATTGGGTTTCCGTCTTAAAACTGGTTGGACGCGTAACTCCACTTGTTTATATTCTGAGCTAGCCTACACAGTTCCCTGAAATTCCCACAACAGCCTATGTACAGCTCGGTTCCCCTTCTATTGTTTTCTGATTATATGCCCTATTACACCGAGATTCAGTGGTATCTGAAGATATTTGAAGCAGCCTGTGGCTGCCAAAATCTCCAACATTTAGGCATTTACCGAATTAATAGTTTTCCAGTAAATCCTTTCGCATAAATAACATTATTCGAGAATATTGCGCAACAATGCCTGTAGTTGTAATAATCATCATGTTTAAGTACAGTTATTTTCTTCGTCATTAGTTTTTCATCTAGGGACTCGTTGGACGCGTACCTCCGTTGATTTTTATTCTGAGCTAGCATACACATTTCCCTGAAATTCCCAGAGCCTACATGTTTCACTATCTGTGTGCAATAGTCTAACCTAGGTCTACCTCTACTTCTCGTTTTTCCTATCTCTGGTTGTAATATTTTCCGTACTATTCCCTCGTGCCTTAGTATGTGGCCTATCATCCTATCTCTCCTATTTTCAACGAACTTTGTTCGTTTATGAAATCGATTTGTCGTCCGTCTGTCCGTCCGTCCGAGGCCTTTCTAATGGTCGGACATCAATGTGTGATACATCAATCGATTCAGCTCGGTGTCCAGAGCTTAAGTTTTGATGTCAGTTAAAATCGGGCCACGGGGGCGCCGTGCCCCCGCGATATTCCGTCGGGAAAAAAAAAATTTCAAATAGGTCCAAAATTAATGTGCGATACATATTTGGACTCCCCTAACATAGCTGAGTCGAAATATGGTACCCCCACAAAATCTGACCACGGATACCCGACCCCCGGAATTAATTTTATCAAAAATTTTAAATAGGTCCAAAATTAATGTGCGATACATATTTGGACTCCCCTAACATAGCTGAGTCGAAATATGGTACCCCCCACAAAATCTGACCACGCCAACACCAATCATGCAACAAGTCAACAATATGCAGTATAATCGGGAACCACTTGCCAGACCACTTGTACCATCTATCCAACCAATATTGTTAGTATCCTCAAGCGATCCACCACGTACGACACCAGTCTGAAGCCATCGCCTTTGTCACCCAGCTGGAACCTGTGCCCGACCAACCTAAAGGTAACCCAGCGGTAAGTGGTTAAGAGTGAGCAATTTTTGCTTGGTCCCAAAAGAATTTGTATATTATATTTGCAACCCCCTTTTCCACAACGGCTGTTTCGAACCGCAAAAAACTTCCATCGTTCCAGTCTGTAAGACCCGGCACCTGACCGTGTACAAATTATAATTTTATATTGATTATCAACGAACTTCGTTCGTTTATGAAATCGATTTGTCGTCCGTCTGTCTGTCCGTCTGTCCGTTCGAGGCCTTTCTAATGGTCGGACATCAATGTGTGATACATCAATCGATTCAGCTCGGTGTCCTGAGCTTAAGTTTTGATGTCAGTTGAAATCGGGCCAGGGGGACGCCGTGCCCCCGCGATATTCCGTCGGGAAAATTAAAATTTCAATTAGGTCCAAAATTAATGTGCGATACATATTTGGACTCCCCTAACATAGCTGAGTCGAAATATGGTACCCCTCCCCACAAAATCTGACCACGGATACCCGACCCCCCCGGGGAATTAATTTTTATCAAAAATTTCAAATAGGTCCAAAATTAATGTGCGATACATATTTAGAATCCTCTGAAAAACTGAATCGAAATATGATGCCCCTTATTTACACACACACACACAAACACACATACATACATACATACATACATACACACACACATATATATAGCTTTTAAAATATTTATTCAATAAAATAAAATATATTAAAATGTCTCTTTTATTGTTTATAAATTTTTGTATTTTATCTGAATACTTATAATTATTACAACATAATAATTTTAATTTCTTTAAATTGTTTTAAAGTAAGTCTACATTTGGAAGTTCGTTGCGACAATGCCTTGCATTTTCAACTTGTTTTTTACTGTTTTTCACATATTTCTTTTTCCCCTACCATTTGTAGTACCTCTTTGTTCTTAACTTTTTCTGTCCATGTTATCTTCATTGTACGTCTGTAGCACCACATTTCAAAGGATTCTTCTTACCTCTTTCTTGTCCCCTTTTCCTACTGTCCTGGCTTAACAACCGTACAGTGCTGTGCTCCACACATATGTTTTAAGCAATCCTTTCCTTGTTTCTATGTTTGTTGTCTATAAACACATTAGTTGCTTTTTTTTTGTTAAATGTAGAACGACCGCTAATCTTTGTTTTATATCTTTTGCGCTTTACCCATCTTGCGTTATTTGGCTTCCTAGGTAGCAGAAATCCTCTTGTAAGTTCTCGTTACCTATTTGTATTCTTGTTTTTGATTTATTTTCCCCTCCTTTGCATACCAGAGCCTTAGTTTTATTTTTGTTAATTTTCATACCATATCCCTCCGTTAGAACTGTTTCCATTTCATTAAGAGCAGCTTCTAACTCTTCTTTGCTAGACGCTAATACCGCTATATCATCTGCAAATCTAAACGTTAAACCTTTTGTCCCTAGTAATTGCAATGTCTTCCTGCATTTGACAGTATGCATTGCCACTTTAATGTACAAGTTAAAAATTAACGGCGATAAGGCACATCCTTGTCTCGCCCCTTTCCTATTATTTACTTCTCTATGTCCTTGCTCTAATTCTATTACCGCTGGTTGCTCTTTGTATAAGCTATGCCCTATCCGCCTATACCTAAAACTCATTCCAATTTTTTTGAGTATTTCGAACATTTTTTCCATTTTACATTGTCGAATGCTACTTCCAGATATACAAACCCTATATACGCGCTTTCCCCCTTTTCTATTTTTTTTCCAGTATCACTCTTGGAGCTAAAATAGCCTCCCGTGTTTCCCTGTTTCGCCTAAACCCAAATTGATCTTCTCCTAGTATTTTTTCAGCTCGTTTTTCCATTCGTGTTTGTACAATTCTAGTTAATACTTTTGACACGGGTACGGTCAAATCTATTGTTCGATAATTTTCACATTTTTCCGCGCCTCTCTTTTTTGTTATGGTTACCATGATGTTAAGTTGGAAATTTTTGGGTATTTCGCCTGTCTCATACAAATAGCTTACAAGTTGGAGAAGATGTTCTGTTACTGTTTGTCCAGCGGCTTTTAGAGTTTCTGCTTTTACCTTATCTGTATCCAGTACCTTACCATTTTTCAGACCCTTTAATGCTAACTCAAACTCATCTCTAAGTATAAGATATCCCAAGTCCTCATTTTCAATGTCTGATTCCTGTTCTAATGCTGTTAGTTCCTGTTATTACGCAGAGAAAGGTTAAATTAATAGCTTTCTACTTACTAGTAATTCGACTACGCTGGTGATGCCAGTGATGTAACGATGATATGATCTTCGCTAGGACTGTATTCTAGGTTGCTTCCATGTCGGTCACTAGTGGTTAATGACGACACAGAGGTTTATTACGGAAATTAATGTCACTTGTTGCAAAAATTAATTGTAACAAATATGAAACTGACACTCCCGCTCTTGGGCGACAATGTGTTTGTAAGGCTCAATTGATAACGGCGACAAATGCGTTTATAGTTATGTTTGTCCTGCAAGACAGCTGAAGAACAACTCTTAAAGGTTAGTCCTGACAGGAACCAAAGAAAACCAGGTTCAGATTAGTTCGTATTAGATTGAGTAGGGTTGGGTGAAATATGAACAAGCTAGGGTTGTATCTGTGAGTGTATGAATTATAGACTAACTTACATGTATGATAAGATAAACAATAAAAAAGCAGTAACAGTTTCTCTCTTGCATATAAATTCGCTATATATTCTTGCCAACTAACCACTTTCTCTACATTTTCTATAATGACGTTTCCTTCCGTGTACCTTATATTGTTGCTATATGGTTTTATACCCCTAAAATTCATTCTAATTAGTTTGTATGCTTCGTCTGTCTTTCCTATTTCCACCTTAGTTTGTACCTGTTTGCACTTTTTATCAAACTATTGTTCTTTAGTTTTCCTGCATCTACGACTATTAAATTCAGGATATCCTTTGTTCTCCATGGTTTCTTATTTTCTTTTTGTGTATACCCTAAAACATCTGTGGCCCCCATGTCTAAGCTGAATTTAATGTTATTCCATTCTGTTTCTACCTCCTAAGTATCAGTAATTTTCCCTATATCTTTCAGCAATTCATTTGACTATTTTTCAAATCTTTCGTGGATATCTTTATCTTTTAGTTTCTCGAAGTCAAAGTGCCTTTTTCTCAATTTTTTTAATTTAAGGTCAACCTTCATAATTACGATGTAGTAGTCAGTGCTTATATCTGCTTCTGGGTAGCTTATACAGTCTGTTATTTGGTTCCTAAATCGGTGTCTAACAAGAATGTGATCTATTTGATATCTTCCTATATCTCCCGGAATCTTCCACGTATAACGTCTTCTAGCATGATATTTAAATAATGTGTTTGTAATGATCAAATGTTCTTGTCGCAAAATTCTACCAGCCTATTTCCCCTGTCGTTTCTCGTGCCTAAACCAAAGCAACATACTACCTCTCCTTCCCTATCCTCACCTACCACTGCATTAAAATCCCTCGTAATTATTAAATTTTTATGTCCTTTTACATATCTTAGTATGTCTTCGATATCTTTGTAGATCGTTTCTACCTCTTCGTCACTGTAGCTAAACGTGAGCATGTATACTTGTATTATTACTGTATTTACCGGTTAACATTCTAATCTAGCCATGAGTACTCTTTTGTAGGTAATTATCTAGACACGGTGTCATCTTTTTTCGCATAACTATCCCCACATCCGAATTTCTTTCCTCTGCTCCTATATGAATTACCCTGAAGTCTCCAATTCAAAAATCCCTCTCCTCTTGCCACCAAACTTCGCTGATCCCTACTATATCTAGTGCTAACCTATACATTTCAATTTTCAAGTTCTCAAGCTTACCTACTTGCTTTATACTTCTGATATTCCACGCCCCAACTCTCAAAATGTTTCCGACTCTTATTCTGAACTTTCCGATCGCATCCTCCGAAGTAGTCCCCTCCCGAAGATCCGAATGGGTGACTATTTTAACTCCGGAATCTTTTACCCCTGAGAATGCCATCATGTACGCTGTGTACTTGGGAGGTAATGTGGTGGTATCCCGTTGCCTTCCACATTGCAGTAGTGTGCCGTAGAATGCCATACCCACCCCTATGGTCCCTGCCACTCTAAGTACCGAAAGAGCTGATGCCCTCTTTTAGAGAACTGTCTTAGTCTGGTTCCTTTCCAAAGACCCCACCAATTTGGTAAAACCTTTGGTTCGGCTCTTTATCTCATTGGAACACACAAGCCGTTCCACCCGTTCTAGAACTTCGTTAAAGTGCAGGTCCATTCAGAACGGAAAATTATTTTTTTCGTCATTAGGTTTCCGTCTTGATACATGTTGGACGCGTACCTCCACGTACTTCTATTCTAAGCTATCCTACACAGCCCCCACAGCCTAGATACAGCTTGGTTGCCTTATATTGTTTTGTAAATATATACTCTATTTCACTGATATTCAGTGGTACGTAAAGAGGGGCGGCTTCGTGGCGTAGTTGGTATGCGTGTGACTACTACGCCTAGTGTCCCGGGTTCGAATCCCGACACGATCCGCTTGAAAAATGTTCGGCGAGCATTTTTCACAAAAATACGCCTTCGTTCGGATGAGAGGTAAGATGGAGGTCCCGTGTGTGAGTGTTGTCACGCACGTTAAAGATCCCTACCTTGCTTGGAACAGCAAAGGTTCGGCAAAATTCAAAATTTTTTAGGTAAAAATAACTCGCTTCCTGGCCAATGTAGTGCCTTCGGGTGGAGCATTGGAAAAATCACATATAAGGTACGTGAAGAGGGTTAAACAGCCTGTGGCTACCAAAATCCCCAAACACTTAGACATTTGCCGTATTAATAGTTTTCCAGTAAATCCTTTCGCACAATTAACATTAGTTGGGAATAGTGCAAAACCAACACCTGTAGTTGTTTATAATAATCACTAGGTTTAATTACAATTATTTTTTCGTCATTAGGTTTCCATCTTGGAACTGCAATGTAATTATACTTTCAGTCCCCTGCTGATCACCACCGCTCTGTGTCTTTTAATATCCTAAACTTTAAATATGCTTCGGCTAGCTTAGTTTAATTCACACAGAGTGCACAACGTTACGATATTCAAATAATTTACCCCCTTTCCCTTTTATCTAATACTTTTCCAGCTTTGAATGAGAAAACCAAAGTCGACTAATATTTGTATAATGAGAAAGAACAAAAATCATATACACTTCACAGCTTAATCTGTTTTACTGTATGACAAAAATGAACTCCTGAATCAAATAACAATAATTTTTAAATTGTTTATCCCCAAAAATTATAGCTCCCTTTCCTTATTTTAAAGCCAGCAAAAATGACACTGTACTCTACTGGAAATTCATTGAACGTTTAAGACTTTCTCCTTTTTACGTAAATTTTCACGTATAAAAGAAATTTTTGTTGACTCTTTACATAAAATATTCAAGTATAATAAATATTGTTAATGTTCAAAAAAATAAATAGAAAATAATGTCTTATGCTAGATAGTTCTGACCTGTAGTTTTTCTTGTGCGTCTTTCTGGATCTGCTACTATATGCTGTGGATCAGTACCCCAATATTACTTTCAGTTGAGTTGCTTCATTCAATGCTTAAAACAATTCTCTGTTTTGTGCGCCTTTGCCAATATTCTTATTCAGACTTCCTCCCAATATTATCAATTTATTTAGTTTCTAAATTTTATTCTGTTTAATCAATAATCTAGTATTTTCTTAATCTCCCTTAGAGTTACTTGGATTTTACTTGGATTTTCTTAGTCTCTCTTAGATTTACCCCGTCTTACTTAGATTTTCGTAGTCACTCTTAGAGCCCTAAATTATAAATATTTTAATTAATTAATCAACTTTTACACACATTTTCCAGCAAACGGCGAAACTTGTCTCATATATTTTTCACTATTATTTATTTTAAAATCTTCTAACCACTTTTTACAAAAATTTGATTATTTAATTTTTATACATACTCGTTGCTAAGATTCTTGAGTATAAGTGATATTGATTGTGCTTCGTTCGAATCAAGACTGTCTGCTTATCAAATTTGCGTATTATATAAACTACGCCCCATCTAAAAATTCATTGGTTATCGGCGCTGTTTGTTCAAAGTTTACGGCCAGCCATAGGAATGTTTTGGATATTTTGGGATTTTACAGGTATATCTCTGATAATAACTAGCCGGAACGATTTCTTGATCACGTAAGATACCAGTGGATTTCTATTTTGTATTTATTTTACACCGTCTGTTTTGATGTTATTACAGGAATTTCTAATTCGCCTTGGCACGTAATTTAACTTATGGCTTTTGTTTGTTTAGATAATACTTTGGTATTTATATTAACTCCATGTAGAAAATCACGTAGACGAAATGACGTAAATTAACATATTTCTGTTTACATCCTGCGTTTCCAAAACGTATTTATTTCGAAAGATGAATTTCTTATGAGGACGCTATGCTCTCCTTTCACTATCGCATGTTTAATTTTAATGTGAATTGTATCATGATTTTCTAACTGTTACTACATTTAACGCGTTACAATTTTATAAATGCTTTTTGGTTTAAGACAAGTGTGATTGCGTGTAGAGTTATTTCTTTTGCTGAATGTGTGTTTATTGTTGAATGATATGCTTCCCGACATTAATCAAAGTCAATTGCGATCCTTATACAGGGTATTTGCTCTGCATAATTTGCAAATTACGTATTTTTCATGCTAAATAAATATAGTTTTCTAACTCCTAATACTATTTATATGTATTGTGTGACCATTATGACTCAATATACCCCTAAACAACCCTCTTATCATAGCAATATATATATATATATATATATATATATATATATATTGCTATGATATCGCCGCACGCGATGTAATTAACGTTCAGTTTTCTGCTGCCCGTCTCCGCTCTGTGTCTCTAAATAGCCTCATCTTTAAATTTTAAATACAATTCGTTTTATATGCCTCGACTAGCTCAGCTCAATCCACATAGAGTGCACGACGGTACGATAACAAAGAAATTTCTGCCCCCTTCTCTAACACTTTCCTACTTGAATGATATAAAAGAAAATAACCAAAATTGGTATAAAGACCAAAAAAATATACACTTTACAGCTTTATAACTTTGATAATATGATTCACTATTCAAAAATAAACGCATGAGTCAAAGTATAGGTCTTTCAAAATCTCATAGGCTGTGAGATTTGCAATGAAGGAAGCGAGAAGTATCGTATAAAAAGAAAGAACAATACAATATAAGTCAAATCTAAAAACATTGAATTTTCGGACGCGTATTCTGAATTAACACAACTGCAATGCTATGTGGATTGTATAACCAGTAATTTATCAACATAATATAAATTAGAAAACTACAATGTTTGTATGAGGAACCTGTAACTTTTTTGGTGTATTGTTTATTGTTCTTTTCGTGTGACATGTTTCCGTGCGTGTGTGGATAAAAATAAACAACCTAAATTTGTTGAAACTTGGCAGCCAAAATACTGTCCTCTTACTATTTTTTAAGAATGCATATTTCATAGAAATTTAATCTAAAGAATCATAAAATTACTACCACATTCCTCAAATTGGCCCGCATTAGATTTAGGACTACTCTTATTAATTTTCTTCCTTGGTGATACAAATTTGCCACCCTCCGGTTTGCTCTTCGCTTTTGAAATAATTCGCTCGACTGTGTTTACTGTTTAGTCCAACTCCAGTTGCTGTTGCTTCTCGTTATTGTAAATTATTCATAAGAATGACAGGCATTCCATTCTTTTTTTCTCTCATAAACTTATGCTCGTACATACTATAAATGATTTCTCTTCCTTGACTGGAAACTGTTTTCTTGCGGTTAATTAAAAGTTCAGAAATAACAAAATAATCTGTAAAACCAAACATTATTCTTCTATTTCAATTGAAACCTTCAATATACCTACAAATAAAAACTAGACAGTTGCAGTAATTTTGAAAAAAAATTGGTTAAAGTTGAATCAAACCTGAAATCTCATAAATAATAATCAAAAACAATGATAATGAACCACAAATCTTAATACGCAAATAAATGACAGATGAATTAAAAATCGACAGCTGAGTTGTCAATTTAAAGCCCGCAAAAATAACACTATTTACAACTGGAAATACCTGTGGACGTTCACTGACATTTCCCTTTCGGTCTACGTAATTTTTAAAAGATTTTTGATGACCCTTTACATAAATATTTCAATATATGAAGAATGTAAATGTTTAAAATGAAATTAATGCCTTATGCTATTAAAAATTGTTCTTATTTCTGACCTGTGTTTTCCCTGCGTGTTTCCAATCTTTCAAACTGCTGCTGCGTGCGGTTGACCAGTACCCCTGGATTGTTTTCAGTTGAGTTCACTTGTTGATTTTGTAATACAGCTTGGCCAAACACCCATTCAATGTTTAGAGTAATACTCCGCTTACTGCTCCGATGCAAATTTAGATTTTGATTTGTATTTTAAAGTTCCAGACCAATGTTTAGATTCGTATTCAGATGAAAATTTAGATGATTTTTATTCAGATTTTTAATTTAGATCCTTAATCAGCTGATGTTTGTTTGGATGATTAATTAGATGCTAATTTAGATGATAATTTAAATGGTAATTTTGATGATAATTTAGATGATAATTTGGATGGTAATTTAGATGATAATTTAGATGATAATCTAAAGCCCTAAGTTATAAATATTAAAATTATGTTTAATTAAAAATTTATAACTTACGATTTTCAGTCAACGGCTGACTGCTTCCGTATATTTGCACTATTACCATTATTTTTAAACTTTTCTATCGGGACTTCCACAAAATATAATTGTTTAATTTTACTATGTTCACTTCGCGTGATTTTCTGACTTGAACTACTATAGAGCATGCTTCGGTTGAAGAAAGGCCGATTTTTTATCAAATTCGTGTGATATTTAAAACAACGCTTCCACCTGACATCATTGGTTTATCTGCGTCCTTCGGTCAAAGTTTGAGGCGTGCTCTAGGTTATTGTCCATACCTTGGGCTTTCTGTGGTATTTACTTGATAATAGCTTGTTGAATTGCTGGCGTGGCTCACGTATACATCCAGTTTGTATAGTGCATTCCTAGAGCCATTGCACTATAATCATAGCAATATATATATATATATATATATATATATATATATATATGCAAAAAAACTTATTACAATATGTTTCAGTCGTAAATATGTACAAGAAATAAAGAAATAATACAGTAACATCTGCTTTGGGAAGTACACCTCGTGAAATTTAAGAACGTAAACATAAATTTTAAATAACAAGTTGTTGAAATTAACATTAGTTTACACAGAAAAGCAAACAGTAGAAAGTGTTCTAACGTACGCTTTAAGAATAATGTACATAATCGTTCATGTTGTGAGCGTGCGTTTGATAACGTAGTTTGTGGAATCAACCAAAAAAAGAAGAGTGTATCTTCCAAAACAGCAACAGAAATAAAGCAAACAAAAAAATTTACTGTACCTTGAGCTATCAGCTTCTTTCTGGTACCATCTTAGGTTGAGGAAATGTGGCTGAATTTGTCTAGGGCTAGGTGCTGAAACCACCAACTTAACTTATACTGGCACATTACGTACACGTATTTTAAAATAGCGACTTTACAATGTTCAAAGGACGTTGTATGACAGATGAATCATATAAATAAGAGCGACGAATAGGTAAGAAAGCCTTTCAAAAGTTGAACTTTTATTTATACAGCTTGAAAATGACAGGGGTAAGCAACATAAAACAATTCCCAGCACTAGAATGTTAAATATTCTACAAAATCAGGCAAAAATATATATTCCATACGACAACGGCGAAACATTCGTAGTATGCAAGCAATAAACAAGGCATAATATGATAATTCCATTGAATTTCGTTGTTTGCATTGGAAAGCAAAATATAATAAAAAAATCTAAGCGATTATGCAATCAGCCATATGGGCAAAAAAAATCAGTTGCCTACTTTTAGTAACGAATAGAGGCTTGTATTATTATCGATCCACGCTACAAAGATGCCACAAATGACTTAATTAGAGGGAACGATTTTATTACCCATAAAATTAGAGCGATCGAACACGTGCAGATAACAAAAAGAATTTTACAGTAAACGAGCAAGAAAACCAATCCAATTAAAGTATTTAAATAAGCTAGAAGTTTTAAGCTTTCAACGAATAAAAATTGGAAATACAAGCGCGTATTTCAAAAAAGGAGAAACTATTAAAGTGGTTTTACGACAGCCCCATTTCAAAAAATTTATAAACTGTTATAGGATATATTTCATGTACTGAAGGAAATTTTTATACAGGACGGTTTAACACGTATTTAGTGAACTTAAGTAGCTTGAATAATTTGAGAATAACATAAAAAGGGTTTAGATTGGCGTTTTTAATTAAGGTAGTTGCAGTTGAATGCAGAATCACTTCATTTTAAAAAGTTAACGTAACAATCTTTCGGGGAGACTTTATCTGTGTTGATTCTTTTCAGAAGAGTTAGCGCTTAAAGACTTAATTAGACAAAGAGGGTTTACAGACCTATCAAGGTGGGTGTAAAAGTGTCTGAATTTGTATACCTGTAGAAGTTATTTGCCGTTAAAGAACCCACCCCGCACCACTGAAAGCTAGCCGGTGCACTAATTAACTGTTACGTCATTTCGCGTCCGGTAGAGTAGAATTAATTTAGGTACGTAACGTCAATTCAACACGTAACAGTTTCTCTTGGTACTTCTACTACCCGATTCGTTGAATTAACGTCCAGGAGGTATAGTCGTCTTAGAATGCCATTCCGACCCATATGGTATCTGCCACTCAAGTACAGAAAAAACTGCTGCCCTCTTTCGGGGAACTGTCTTAGTCTGGTTGCTTACTAAAGACCCCACTAATTTGGTTAAACATAAGTTTGGCTCTTAGATCACCGGAACACGCAAGCCATTTCACCCGTTCTAGTAATCTAGAACTACTTCAAGGCGCAGGTCCATTCAGAAGGGTTTGTTTGTCCTAAATTAAAGTCTTTACTTAAGAAAAAGGTTTTTTGAGGTTCTGCAGAGGTTTTAAACTCCCAGAACCTCCATTTCTATAAATACTCCTCCAATTATTTTTTGTTAAACAGTACAAATATGTGAGAAATGATATAGATTTCTGCAACATCATTATTTATTTATGTATAATTATTTTCGATTCATACTGTTTAAACCGTCATATACGAAACAAATAATATACCTTGACAAAATAGAAAATTATAGATGAGGTAGTTGCTAATTTCAATGATCTAATTTACAATCTATTCGAATGTACTCTTCGTGCATTCTAAAAATAACCGTATCGTTTATTCGATTAATAACCCATAAAACGGTTACATAATAACAGAAGGCATTGTACTTCAGCACGCAATTTGAATGCGTCCCAATTACCGTTCTTTGAATAACATTCTTACCAACAAATCGTCATACAATAGACCAACAGTTGTATTACTCGCTTCCTTAAGTTATTTTAAAATTGCATCGGCACGTAACGATCAATTTATTTTAATCTCAGAAAATTATTTTCCATTGTGTTAGTAAAAAATAATATATTTCAAGTTTGGTAATATACGGAAATATGTTAGCATTATGCATAGGGGAAGGTGAGACAAAACGGGGTATTTAACGCTTTATTGAGAATAGAATTAGGAATTGCGCTGTTACGCACATTTCTTTACCATTATGCATTTGGCCGAGGCCTAGCCATGTTACAACATGCTTCGCACTCCTCAAAATATTCGTGTTTTCCTTACTCTAAAAATACATTTTATTACCACATGGAATTAAGTTTGATTTTGAATATATGTTCAGATTTACTCTTGTACTAGAAAATAAAGCTAGATACAGAGATTATTATATTTATTCACAATTTTCTCCTTTATTTACGTTATATAAATAAATTCGTTTACAAGTAATTTTCTGATTGGTTGATTTCTTTAAGCGTGTCTTTCAAAACACAACTACTGTGGATCTTAATACACGTCAGAAGTGTCATTGATTCATTCATTCACTCCACTGTTAACCTCTTCCTTTATTTAGTTGGTTATCTGTAGCGTTCGAGTCACGTTTGTCTTTTGATATTTGACTGTCTGCTGATGCATCAGTCGACAATGTTACTTATGGTGCGTATTTTCTATTTGAACTTATAACGTTTTCCTAAAAATAATGTTATTACCTAAAGCGCAAGATGTAGCCTTACATATTCAAACCCGTCCCGTAAATTGAGGATGGTAAGATTATAACGGTGTTACATGCCAAAAATCGGCTATGTACCACATTTAGGTTAAGTATAAATTATAAGGTAGTTCCTGCGGATATTTTTTAATGAATTTGTCAATTTCCGTCATCCCCGAGTCGCGCCTGCGCGGAGTGAATGGCGCAAGTGCGCGCGGTGTGAAAGGACAGCCATTAAGCCACGAGACTTTAAGCCAAGAACATTTACCGGTTTGCGTGTGTGTCTTTTCTCTTTTTAGGGTGTAGATTCCTGTATCTTACCTTCTATCGTTCCTCATACCTGGTTGTTCCTATCATTCCGCTGCAAGGGGAAAAGAGGATGGACGGATAAAATTTAGTTTCGATAATGGCGTAGCCTACGCACACAAAAACAACAAGGATCCTGAGATATTAAAAAATACAAGTGAGTAACCGTTTTACTTATATTGTGCATAAGAGTTGACCATTGTATCACTTTTAAACGTGTTTGGTATTTGATACACATGGCGTGTAATTTGCCGCGTAATTATACGTTATATTAAACAATTTCGCAATAGTAAGAAACGCGGAAAACTGTAATAACGGATAAATTTTGGTGTGTTTCGCGAACCATGCGTCTTATAATTTGGTAACACAATTGATTTTTGCATGGTTCTAATTTTAGTTCAAATTTAACTCCAAATTCAAGTTTATCTTCAAGTGTGTAATCTACCTGCGGACTGACCCAAATGCCCTCTATAAACGGCACACATCCTGGTCACGGCATCAAATTCTGTAATGTAACGCACCTGAAGGCTGAATGGAATGCCCTCTCTTGACAATACCTTGACCTCGTGATTTAGTCGTCTAGTGGCTGTCGCTAGTGACACCTACGTTGTGTGACCGTAACTTAACCCAAATATACACTAAGATGGCGTTAAAGAGGGAAAAATTGAAATACAACTACGTTACCATCAATTAAATATGAATTACAAGAGCAAACAGTGCCGGACTCCTGGGTTAACGCTGAGGAAAGAGTATCGGCAGAAAAACCTCAACAACCCTGCGCTTCTAATTGCATGAATACACTTCTTTAGGGATGGGGCGGTGAACAAGCACCCTGTGCACTTTTATTATTACGGGATCTCAACCGTTACTCAGACATTCTGCATGAGACTAAAGAAACGTTAGTGTAGTCTGGCTAATCTTTTCTAGAGTGTAACTGGGACGGCTGTGTCATTACTACCTGCCTAAAGTTGAAGAGGAAGAACACCGGGAAGATAAGGACCTTGACTACCAATATTCCACCCCGCACGGTCATAAAATGTTAGTAAATTCAACAAAAGTTCAAACATATACATACCATTAACAGTTTCCAGCCCGTTTGGCAATATGGTTCACAATGGATAACCTACATTCTCCCGTTGCATAAACATTACTACAAATACATTGACAAAATAAATATTTATAAACAAACATGAAGATAAACATAAATATATGCTATGATAGTACCAAACAAAAGGTGCAAATTGAATCGACCATCTACTACATAGTCATACTGCAAACGCGTTAATACGAGGTCATAGCAGAGGTTTGCTATAATCACATCATAACAAAAATAATAAATCTCAATATTAGTTACCGATAGAATTGCAGGTTATAATACGTTAGACCCTTCAAACTAACATATGGTTAGGTATTACAAACGAGATATGAATTATGCAGTTATAAACGCCCGCTAAAACTGAAATAAATATTTACATAATCATAACAAATTATTAAAACATTGAAAACAAATTATAAAATATGCTTGTAACAAATACATACCAAAGTTCTATAGTAACAATACAAGCCCAAATTGAGGCGCTAAATATTTATATAAATGCATGTTTATTAAATACATTCGATCTAGTAAACACAAGTTAGGAATTATTCATTAGGATTGCAACGGCTAAAACGAGCTTTTAAAAATTAAGCACATCGTGGCATTAAATTTACAAACAAAAATCTGCATAACTATTCGATCATTAATTCACTTACTATCTTAAAATACGACCAACTAACATTAAATAATGAATCAAGCTTCGATGCAATCAGATAACTTCAAAATAGCATATAATTAAAAACATTCGCTTTATTAAAACCGCCAGTGAAGCTGTTCCCAACCTTCCATTTTAAAATCTGAAGCAAAAGTGAAAACGCAGGTTAGGGCTTGTAAAAAAAAGATATCGATCGCCCCTACAACGGGTAAATTCTGACATTACGGAATGCATTCGGAAGCCTGGAAGTGGTTAATATGCTGTACAAAAATACTCTCAAATATCGAAATATACACTATAATATTTGCACTAATTATCAACCAATAAGAATTGACTAAATGAGGTACGAATCACTACAAGTGTAAGTTCAAGTTCAATACCTTTATCTCTACCTATCTTTACCTACATCAATACCATTACATATCTACAAGCATGTCTTTGGTTTTGTATTTTACGTTAAATATCGTCGCCTTTCTTCATAAATTTTTCTTAACGTTCTATATAAAACTACTATAAATGCAACAATACTACCTACGTCATATGAAATATCTGGATACTGAGATCTAATTATTTGTAACTACAAATATTTGGCGGACGAGACGTTTAGTCTACTCAAAAAGTCTAGACTTTGTCAGCTGCTATTATCACGAGGAACAACACCGCATATGTTTGCGTCAAGATGCCATGTGAAACTCAGGAAACTAAAATATTGACTTATTCCAGGTATCCAGTCATCCTGACCGACCTATCAAGGCCCGTCCTACACCTCCGATTCAACACAACGTTTCTGTTGCCGTATCGTCTGCTCCTATCCCTACGCCTATTCCTATTCGTCAGATCACCTGCTTCAATTGTGACCAAACTGGACATATTTCTACCCGTTATCCTAGTCCGCAAGTCCGACATTGTTGTGGTAGAAAGGGGATTACCCGACCTAACGGCCCAACATGTACGGTGTCGGTAAACCGTCGATAGGGTTCTTAGGCCGAGGCGAAGACCATATTCTTTCTCTGTCCTAGGATATCCCTTTTTCTGGTCTCGAGGACCAATCTCGAACGGTGTTAAACTATCTGCGCACTAGTTTCCGGGGCGACCAACGCCCATATTTATCTGTCGAAATCTTTGGGATTCCCTTTACTGGGCTGTTAGATTCAGAAGCCACTCGTACAATCATTGGTGGTCCTAGTTGGCACCGAATACGTCCTTTGAACCTTCCTTTGCATAAGTATTCTTCATCTTTCTGCAGCCTGGCCGACAACTCAAAATATCACATCCTAGGTTTCGTCTTCCTTCCCATCACTCTCCCAGAGTCCGTGATTACCCTTGATATACTGGTTATTCCCGATGTCTCCCACCAACTCATACTCGGCTTTGATTTCTGGCAGTCTATGTATTGTGTACCTGGTCTTCTGGATGGCCAATGGACTTTTGTTCCTCCTTCCTCCTTGGCCATCACTACATCCGCTCCTATCTTGGTCCCGAACAACACGTTTGCTGGGTTTTCTTTCTTTTTCTTTGCAACCGTGTGGGTCCGGGAATAGAATAGCCCCATGGTACCACGTGCCTGTCGTAAGAGGCGACTACAGCGGTCCAACACATACACACACGCACACTACATACACACACGCGCATACACTCACCTACTCGTACATCAACAACACATCCACATACACACACACGAGTGCATACACACACATACTCATACATAACTACACTGAGATCCTGCTTTATTTTTTTGTGCGATTCTTAGGTTTTTTTGTTGGTTCTGGTATTTATAACGTATCTGATCAGTTAAGTTTAATAACTTCTTTTTATATAATGGCAAAACCCACTGACGGCCTACCACCCTTTTCAAATCAAATTATCAACTTGTGTACACACTCTACCCTAATTTCAAATGCTAGGACACAAAATACTCTCACCATGGAACTTAACTAATAAATAGGAATGTCCTTCTTAAAATTTTAAACAATGTAATTTGTTTAAATTTGTGAAGGTCGTTGTTGTTGCCTCTGCTTTAGCACGTAGTCATTCATCCATGTCCATATCGTTCAAATCGTTAAAAATCTTCTATTGGATCAAAGTTACATTCCAAATTCATATATGTTTATATTCAAATTAAAGCTTTATCTTGCCGTAATTAATCATTATTTATTCATTTTACGTACTTCCAATTAACCTCTCTTTCTTCTGTACATTTAAAATACTTCTCCTTCGCTGTTTAAATAAAATAATTTCAACTATTAAACTGTAACACTTTACTGCGTGATATATTATCACCAACTATTTTGAAGGCATCGTGTCGTTTTAGTGAGTACTGAACAACTCATGAACTGATCGAGCCCTTGACTTCGATGGGTTATCTAAGCGCGAGCCTTCGAAATGTCATCATCAAAATCTTCTAACGGGCTTTGGTTGTCGTTTCTGTTTTGCTTGGTTGTAGAAAATGGGCTAATGTTTTACGTAAGTATCGAAACTCTTGCTTAATGGTGCAAACTCCAGAAATCTGTCGTTCTAATAGCTCCAGGTTATCAATCATTATTTAAAGTCGCTCCCTTGTCTTTCGGAATTCAAGATTTATGGCTTTCACGCCTTAATTGGACGATCTCGTTTACCTTTCTTCCATGCTATTACTGGATTACGAGTTCGATGCAGAATAATTGTTTCCATTCGTAGGCTCTTCAAGTCTCACTCGACTTGAAAGGGGCATTGCTGATTGTTTAAGATTTTTTTCAAAATTGTCGTTGGCTCAAGGGTAAGCGTCTTATCTTGTTGAAATTCAAAATTCACTACTATCGCTAGCGAAATTTTCTCAAACTTGAAACGAATTTAAATGTATTGCAACGTACTGAAACGTTGATTTTTACTACATACAATGCTACATACAATATTAACAAATTTACATGGCGTTGAATTCCCAGAGGTGGAGAATGCCTTGCAAATTATAAAAGTATTGCTTACCCCGTGGTATCCTGATCCCGATGCGGCATTTTCAATATCTCATTGGTGGCGTCCGGATGTCCCTTTGGTTGTTTGGCTGTAGCTCTCTTCGACAAGGCGTCGATGTTGTATAACGATAGAGAAAAGAAACGAAAAGAAATGGACCACTTCGTCGAACTGCCGCAGCACTACAAACACGTCTATACTCGAGAAAGTCCGGTAGACAAGTTTCTCTGCTTTGACATATCCGCTCCCACGAAATATCTCTCCCTTACAAGGGAGGTTAAGGTTCTCTGACGCACAGCTGCGTGTCAAGCATGAGAACCACAATCCTAGCGTTTTCCAGACTACAAATGATAAGTCAATGTCTGGACTTACGTGGTAACCAAATCTTGGTGTGGTTTTACGTTACGCTTACTTTAAAACATAATAGTACTGGAAATTTCCCCGTGCGGGGTTTAAAAATCTCCTGACCCTAACTAATACAATAAAAGATAAAATTTTTCAAAAAAAGCACAACAAACTAAATCATTCGCTGACGAGTTCAAGCTGCTCACTCATGGTAAATTGTTTAAGAGTTCACTGTTGGTAGGTATTAGATGTTAAAGACATTGTTTATGTAGGAGGGCGATTCCAAATTTTTTAATTTCCTTATAGTAAGAAGGAACGCATTATTTGTCTAAGCTGATTGTCGAACGTGAACATATCCGATTGTTATACGCTAATGCTCAATATTTCTTCTTCACTTCGTGATAGATTCTGGATTACTTCAGGTCAAAATTTTGCACAACAAATTGCTCATCGTTGTGTCCGATATTACAGGTTTCCTCCAAATCAAAGTTAACCCATCTTAGGTGATCTACCCGTTTCTCGCATGGGTCTATTCTGACCATTTCACATAACTGGTGTCGATTTTAGTGGAACCTTAAAGGCAGAAAAGGTTGAGCTATCCAGACCTCTCTATATATGCGCTTTTCTTCGAAAGCCCTTCATACCCAATTTGCGACAAACTGGTCACCTGAATCTTTCTTATTATCCTTTTGCAGATTCATAGCTCGATGTGGTAAACCCCACCATGTCTATTCTAATAATAGTACGAACTTTATTGCTTCAAACTCCGAACTACAAAAATTTGGTAAGTTTTCCAAAATCAACATACTGTACTTTTCGAGGTAGTTGCGTGCGAAGGAATTACTCGGCATTTTGTACTGGAATGCGGTACTCACTTAGGAGGATTGTGGGAGGCAATCAAATCCTGCAAATCTCATTTAAAGCGCAGTCGGTATTTGCATTTTCACCTATGAAGAACTTTTTGCAGGTGAAAGCAACTCTGAATTCCAGACCATCGTGTCCTATCACATCCGATCCTGATGATTTGCAACCCCTAACTCCTACGCATTTCTTGGTTGGAAACCCATTGAGTGCTGGCTGCTCCCAACTCTGAAGTGACTGGGATTGCGGATTCCAGATAGTGTTTCTTCACATGTTCAATAGTTTGATTAACATTTGTGGAAATGTTGAGTAGAAGTATATTTCAGAGCTACGAGTATGCCAAAAGTGTCAGCTTCATCATTTTGAGCTAAATCCCAGAACTCTGGTTCTAATCAAAGAAGAGAATCCACCTCCAATGAAATGGAAGTTGAGGGGTTCTACAAGTGCATCCAGGCGCTGACAACATTAGTCGTATTGCATCCGCACAGACCTCGACAGCCATAGTGCGACGTTCTTTTCCCAAACTGTGTCCACTACCGATGGAGCCATCGAGTGTGTGAGTTTAGTGCCCAAGTTCTCTCAAATGTTGCGTGCTATTTTTGTACATGTGTTATTTTCACCTTTCTTTCCATTTTTATAATTTACACGTAGAGTTTAAGTAAGTAATATATCTTTAAATGTTCCAAATTTCTATAAAAATTTGAATTCTATCAGGGGTATGTTGGAGATTGTGTAGGATATTTCGGTATTTGCTGAACTTTGACCCGCCACCTATTGCAAATTTCGATTGGTTAGACAGACGTGTGTAGTGTTCTCCGTACATTATAGCAGCTCACGCCAATATGTATGTTAAAATATGATAGGTGTGAAATTGACACAATGACCTTTTGAATTGACTATACCAAGGAAACGTGACAGAAAAATTGCACTAGCTAGCAGAGAGTGGCGAGGGGTGGACTCTATGGAAACAACAAGAATTCTTTTTGGGGTATACAATTCTAACACCTACCTGAAAAGGTGTCTGAACTCTCACTCCAATAATAAATGCTGGGCCAACTCACCTGGCATTAATCTTTTTTCGCAACATGGTGAGTGATCTCCGAGATAATATTAAAATAATTAATAAGTTCTTGCAAATCAGGTAGGTAGAGCCTTGTATACACTTGTTTTTTCATCCAATTAATAACTTAAAATATACACAAATAAAATCTCAAAGCTGCTCTCTTAACCTATATTAAAACATAAATATCATCACTACAAAACAAATACCTTGAATTAGCCATCCTTATTTTGCAAAATCTACATTTAAAAAATAAATTGTTAATTACACGCAACTAATCAAGCCAAATTTGTATCTATTAGTTTCTGTCATTGCAATTATGGTGCTTTCCCTGATTTTAAATCGCTTTCATTCAAGAGTGCACCAAAGTAAAAATTCACTTAATAAGAAACTAAATTGTATGCATTCAAATATTAAATCACAGTTTGAAATATGCAACAGGTGAAAAAACTCAATGACTCAGTTCTTTTTTATTAGCAAACTCGACTTGATGAAATTACCGTACATTGAATTATTTTAAAGCGTCTCATCGCCCAACCCTTATTGTTGATCGATTGAATTATAACCGCTTGAAAAGTATGACTAACAGACTGTGTTTGAATGCCCTTTTCTATTATGATTTAACGGTATATATAAGTTAAAATGTCCCCGGGGGTTTACGTGTTGCTGGGTCGTGCGACGAACTGTTTTGTAGTTGAGTTCAAGAACTTTTTCGGTGCAAGAGAATATGTGTATTGGTATTTTCACACGGTATATTTACTGCGCCATTGGGTTTACTCTCTAAGCATTTAATTTAATGACGTTTTATGCTTCTGTCTATTTAAATAATTTATAATGATTTGAGTATCTTTGCAATGCGCGAGAATGTTTTTGAGTCCACGTTTGTAGAATAATTAGTCATGGAAAATATGTTGGTCTTTTTCTAGTTTGGGCATGTCTATAGTGAAGTTCCAATGTTTAATTGCTGGCTGTAAGGGAATGTGCTAAGTACTTTACTATTTATTACGGTATTTTCTTTAATAATATAGTGAAATAACCCTGTTAGGAAATTGTAAACCAGTAGTTTCTATAAAATTCTTCGTGTATTTTCTTAATACAGTTCCTAAACTGCTAAAATTGATCAATGGTGTCCTATATACAAATGTATGCAACATTAATGCATGAACGTTAAGAAGAGCACGATCTCAACTATCGCAATGACAACCAATACGACATCACTGTACCTTAAATATTCTTTATAAGCTTTTTGAAAGATATATAATTTGTGCTAATCAAAGTATGGTATTAAAAAGAATATGGCGCTTTAAAAACCTTATTAATTCGATTAAGAATGTACAATTGTTGTAACAAAAATTTATTTATTTACAGGGAGAAGACCAGAGAAACTAGAAACATTTGATGAACCCCAAGTTCCAAATGAGGCCGATGCTTTTGCATCAGTTGGTAAATATCCTAGTGGATTCCCTAAAAAATTTCCAGCTCCACAACCACTTAAACCTGGCCAACAGTTCTTTATACTAAATGGACGTCCACTTTATGCAAATTATCCCATAGAACAGCAGCTGCCCCAACAGTATCAGCCAAATCTTATTCCGCAACCAAATTTCATTCCACAACAAAATTTTATTCCACAACAAAATTTTATTCCACAACAAAATCTTATTCCGCAACAAAATCTTGTTCCACAACAAAATCTTATTCCACAACAAAATCAGATTCCACAACAAAATCCTATTCCACAACAAAATCTTATTCCACAACAAAATTTTCTTCCCCAACCAAATATTTTTCAACAACCAGATCTTTTTTATTTGAGACAACAACCTCAGTTTTTTGCTGGTTCACAACCTCAGCCAACTCAGCAAAATTATCAAACACCAGCTCAAGACTTTAATTTCAAGAACGGTGTTGCCAGTGAAGCTGCAGATGCTAGATCATTACCAGTTACAGCTTTTGATCAGGGAAACTTTATTGCTTTAAATCAACCTGAAGACTTCAGACAACCAGGATTCTTTCTGAGAAATGCTCTTGCATCAGCTTTCGGGGTAGAACCCAGTAAAAATGGTAAATCAAGTCAATTAAGGTTGGGAAAGAACATACAGTTTTTGGGACAGCCAACGCTTTTACCTACTGCACAATTCTTACCTGCTTATGGAGGTGGTTATTATTTTGGAGACTTGAAAAATACTAAAGACGAGGACGATACTGTTATTATAGACGCAAAAGCTCAAGACGAAGTCGATTCAGAAGGTAAGTATTAATCGGAGTCTGCTCAAGTTTTATTTATCTCATTTCGTCAATATTTTGATACAACAAAATTCACAAAAGCATTTTGTACCTTAAACATGCTTTTATCATTGTCTAATGTATTTCAATTTTAGCAACAAAGCCACCAAACAAAAAAGAAGAAGAGGAAGGAGGCTCATTATCACAAGCACAACCTTCAGCTGTAGCAATAGCCGGAATTGGTGGTGTAGCTGCTGCAGGACCTCGTGGTACTGCTCTAGTCGGACCCAAGGGCGTAGCAGTATCAAGTCCACAAGCAACTGCTGTTGCTGGTCCAAAATCTGATGAGGAAGAAGATGAAAAAGAGAAAAAACCTAAATCAAAAAGAGAGAAACAATGAGAATGATCCTTATTTATTAGGTTTACTTAGCCATGAATATTTTAAATTTTTAATTATTATAAAAGTACCATAAAGAAACATCTACATGAGAACATTTGCTTTATATAAAAGAATTCGTCTTCTGATTATTAACTTATATAAAAAAAAAAGGTTATTAATTTGTTTCATGGTTACAAAGAGTATTCTGTTGTATTGTAAGACTATGAATGTATATAATTATTATGTAGAGTAAGTTTTATGTAAGTATTAAAACCGAACTATTAAAATAGAACAAATGATAAAATATTGCATTGATATGTTAAGTATAGACGATAGCATAGCAAGGTAAGTGGAATGCAAAATACAACATTAATTCAAGTAGCAAAGCATTTTTCAAAACTAGAACGATGGTATTAACCACACTTATTATATTACTTGTTGTGCCATTTTTAAAAAGGCTTTCAAGTTATTTAGTTTCAAGGGATTTTTAAACCCCGCACGGGAAATTCCCCAGTATTATTATGTTTAATATAAACGTTGTGTGAAAATCACACAAAGTTTGGTTCTCATAAGTCAGGACATTGATCTATGATTTGTGGTTGGGAAAACGCAAGAATCGCATTTCTCATGCTTAACAAGACAGCTGTGCCTAGTACTTGTGCTTCAGAATATTAGCCAATGTTGGAGGGACGATGGGTCGTGAGAACCGACGTGTTATAACAAATAGACTTTACTACCAATCTTTCTCGAGTGTAGACGTGTTTGTAGAATTCGGACAGTTGGCGAAGTCGTCTATTTTCCTTTTACCTTTACTTCTACCGTTAAAAAAAGTACATGCACTTTATCAATAGAGAAGAGCTACAGCCCAACCAAACAAGGGAACTTCTGGACGCCACCCCCACGAGATTACAGACGCACCGGGATCAGGACAACCACGGGATAAGTGTAGCTTTTATAATTTGAGAAGCATTTGGTGCCCCTCGGAATTTAACCCCGTGTAAATTTGAGAATATTTTATTTTATTTATTGTAAAATATTATAAAGTAAAAATTATCGTTTCACTGGCAACCAACAATATGGAGCCCCCTTTATAAATTTGAGTGTATAAAAAAAAGAGTTGGTTTTTTCACTTAGCTTATATTATCTATTTAATTTCATGTTTCCTCATATTTAATATCTAACTAGAAAACAAAAAATTTGTATGTTTAAACCTGAAAACATTCTAAAATTCGTTAAAAATCTTTAATTATCGATTTTAAAATTTCATCTCTCGTAATATTATTCCATGGTTGAAAACGTTATAAACATAATGCCGACACGTCATTGCTTTGTCTGAACCTAACAGTATTTGGAGTAATAAAAACGTGAATTACAGATAATTTTAGTTAATCTTGAAATGTTTTTATTGTCTTAATAAGTGAATTATTTTTAAATATCCCTAAATAACTTGTGTTATAGTGAATTTTTTCTATTATATAAAGGAATTTTACATTAAATTACCGGAAAATTTTCGCTATTTCGGATTTATTTATAATATCTAATGAAGCAATAGTTATTATTTATCTATTATTTAAAATATCTACCTATAAACCCTAATTTTCTATCTACCTTGAAAATTTTTTAATAAAAAAGAACCTAACCTAACAAACTAACGTTTATTTGTATTAAATAAAAATCATATGCATAGTTTATTATGTGTTAAAACTTTTCTTTTGGTTAAGCAAATATACTTTTGATTAGAATTCGCAAAATTTTTATGTTAATTACCCATATTTTAAAAAATAACACAACACTAACCTTAAATTCGCGTATTAACAAAATCTTTTTTTAATTGCTAAATGTTTTTTAATTTAATTTTATTACTTATTTACAACCATCAATGTAATTTGTATACATAACCTTAAATAAAAATTACCTTTCCTTTTAATACATTTGCGGGATTTCATTAACGGTTTAATATCCTGCTAACGCATGCATAAATTTCCCGTATTTTATTTTCAATTTTTATAGAGAGATTTGGTAAAGATTCAACGTTGTATTTCTAGTATGTATTTCGGTTTTTCTATGTATGGTATCGTTTCTGCGGTAATTACCCATATAAAAAATGTAGTTTAAAAACTTAAAATAATTTTAATTCAGGTTATTATCGTCAAATAGGCATAACGAACTATCTTTATTAGTTACTTACATGGCATAGGAATATAAAATTGAGATTAACGTGTCTATTTTTAAATTAAAAATATGAATTATTTGCATTTGAAAAGCAAAGAGCTTTCTTGGGAATTAATTGCTCGTAGTATAATACCAGCTTCTACCCAACATTAACATCGTCTTCAACTAAATGTTTTATAGCAGAAACATAACACCCCGTTCAACTCTAACGTGAATATGGACGCTAAAAAAGAACTTAGAAGAAATAACCGATTTCATGAATATAAAATCTATTGTTTATTCCACTGATCCTATGCCCACGAAGATAGAGTTTGAACGAATCCGTTCTCGTTTAATCCATGTAAAACAACGTCTCGATTTATTTTCTACATCAAGCCCTGACGAAACTGAAAAATTAAATGAACTTATATCTGAATTACTCCTTGTTGAAGTAATGTGTTAGAGCTAGATATTACCAGCGATGCTGCAGTAGTTCCCTCAAATTTAAATAATCTATAGTTACCTGTAGAAAGTATAGACGTTTTTAAATCAGTACCTGTTTATAAATGGAACCTCACCTTTTCAGGCCACAGCTCAAAAATCCTTTTAGCATCCTTCCTTAAACGAATTGATGACTTTAAAATTTCCAGAAAGTGTAGCGATGATCAGTTATTTAAAAACGTCGATGAATTATTTTCGGATAGTGCCTTAGCATGGTACCGCAATATTAAACGTCAAACTCATAGTTGGTCCGAGCTAGTAGAACACGTTGCGACGTTTGATAGCGATTATGAGATCTTATCTCAAATTCGCGCTCGTTTTCACACTCCTAACGAAAATGTTTTATCTTATATTATCTAAATACAGACATTATTTAGTCCATTGAATAAAGTGCCTGGTGAAACCGAAATTCTAATCCAATTAATTCGCAACCTATAATTCTGAGCATCTATTTCTTCAAAAAATTGATTCCATCACCCGACTTAATGATCTTTGCCGTTCCTTGCAAGAACTAAAACTCCAATTAGAAAAATATCAACCTTCAGTAAAATCCCGACAAAAAACTTCCCAGCAAAATGTATATACCGCAACGATTCTTCTTGCAATTTTCGTCCCAATCTCGAATACCAAAGAAACTAATTCACTTTCTTGTTGGAATTATCAGCAAGGTGATCACACCTATGCTAATTGTACCAAACATCCCCGTCGTAATGCTTTTTGATATGGTTGTACAAATCCCAACGTATATAAAAATAAATGTCCACGTTGTAATGTTTTGGAAAATTACCAACGGGACATTTTTGCCTAGGGTGTACATGTTTCTTCCTTACTAAATCACACACCACCAACACGACAAAATTATAATCCCCGCATAAACTAAACCCAAAATCTACTGTACCTTTACCTCATTACGAAAAAATACCCATTATGTTTCTACTAACGTGTCTCTGCCAACAAATTCTATTCATGTAACTGAAATGTGTCGTACAACTCCACCTGAACGGTCAAATTGGTTGAAAACCGTTGATGGTTTTCATCATCCTAATTCTACATCTGCAAAACTTACTGAATCATTTGATAATCGTCCACTCTTACCCATCTCTATTGCTTATCTCTCTGCCGATGCCTTTTGGACACTGGTTCTAACTCCTAAAAATTTATATAGAATCTCTCAAACGTGAAGTTACATTTTTAATCGTACTTACCCAGCGAATTCTTTTCTTCTAGGAGTTGATTTTTGTCACCTTTTTAACTTATTAACTTATTGCCGAACTTCTTAGACTATACTTGGCAGACTAATCTTAGGAAAAACGATTGTGCTTCTTTGGAAATTGCAAATAAAGTTTCTCTTACCGAAGAACAAAACATCTCGTTAGAAAAAACTATGAATAAATTTCGTAAACCTTCCGCTTCTTAGTTAGGCTGTGTTACAACTTATCACGTGAAATTTTAATTGATGATGCCAAACCGTTTAAACGTCAATATCTCCTATCCTCGACATTACAAAAACACTCATACACCAAAATTGATAAAATGTTCAAGTCAGCTGTTATTTCCCCCAATTCTTCTCCTTGGAGTAGCCCCATTTTATTAGTTGGAAAAAGGGCGGAGATCACCGTGTCTGCTTTGATGGTCGAAAGTTAAACTTTATTACAATCCCCGATAGTTGTCCTCTACCGCATACACTCTCGATTTCAAACCGTTTGCATAATGTTACATACATATCTTCTATAGATCTTAAACAAGGTTTTATCAAATACCTTTGGCACAATCCTCTCGTCCGAAAACTACATTTTTCATGCCTGGAAAAGGTTTATCCATATTTAACTTTTTGCCTTTTGGTTTATCTAATACCCCCAAACACTTCAACTTACTATGGATAAAACACTTGATCAAATTTTGCATCACGAATGTGCCTTTGTTTATCTCGATAATATTTTAGTTATCTCAAATACTTTTGAAGAACATATCGTAACTTTAAATGAAGTAGCAGATTGCTTAAGTAATGCTGATTTTAACTTTATCTGGAAAAAATGTAACTTCGTTGTTCTTCTCTTTCTTTTGCGACTTTCCCTTAGAAATAATTATAATCACATTTCATTTTGGTTTCTGTATAAGTAAAGTCCCGTAATAGGATTAGAATTAGGAAATATAATCCTCAGGCTTCTATATATTCTAATCTGAGAGAAAATTTAACCCTGAGTAGCCAACAGAAACCAAAGGCTATACCACCACAATTGCAAAAAGAAGCTGAGTAAGTAGGTCTACATCAGTCAGGAAAATTTACAACTGTTCCTGATCCCGCCAGATTCTTCAGTTTGAAGCATTTGGTAACTACACAGGTATTTATGTTGAGAGAATTTGACCGCTTTAAAAAGGCTGAAAAATTAGTCTGGAATTATTACGAATGAACAATTAGCTGCAGAAAATGAGTGCCACATAGTTTTGTTATCCTAAATTATGCGGCAATATTTAAGGGGTGTATAATGGCATAGTTCTTTTGTTCACAAAACACCCTTCAATTTGATTGTTACTAGATATAACTAATATTTAATGTTAGCGTGTGGGGAGTGGAGGATACAGAAGATTATCCTTAAACCAGCAATTTAATATTGTGTCGCCAGCTAAATATATAAAACTTATTTATTAGAGTTATATTTCAGATGTTTTGTGTTTAATTACAAATATTTAACATGAACTTACATGAGGTTAAGGATTTCTGCTACCTAGGAATCCAAATAATGCAAGATGGTAAGAGCACAACAGATATAAAACAAAGATTAGCACAAGGTCATGCTACATTTAACAAGAAAAAGCAACTACTGTGTTCAAAGACAACAAAAATAGAAACAAGAAAAAGATTGCTTAAAACATATGTGTGGAGCATACCACTGTACGACTGTGAAACTTAGACAGTAGGAGAAGCAGACAGGAAAAAATAGAAGTCTTTGAAATGTGATGCTACAGATGTCTGATAAAGATATCATGGACAGACAAAATCAAGAAGAAAGGGTAGGGGAAGAAAGAAATATGTGGAAAACAGTAAAAAAACAGGAGAGATAGGATGATAGGCCACATACTAAGGCGTGAGGGAATAGTGCAAAATATATTAGAAGCAGAGATACGAAAAAGAAGAGGCAGATCTATAGACCTAGGTTAGACTTTATTGCACACAGATAGTGAAAGATGCAGGCTGTGTGAATTTTAGGAAAATGTGCAGGCTATCTCAGAATAAAAATCAATAGAGGTACGCGTCCAACCAGTTCCAAGATGGAAAACTTTAATAACGAAAAACATAAGTGTACTTAAACCTAATGATTATTATAAGCTACTACAGGTATTGGTTTTGCAATATTCTCAACTAATGTTCATTGTGCGAAAGGATTTACTGGAGAACTATTAATTCGGCAAAAGTATGTGTTGGAGAATCCTTGGCAGTCACAGCCTGCTTAACCACCTTCGCATACCACTGAATGGTGAAATAGGGCATATAATTAGGAAACAACAGAAGGGGAACCAAGCTGTATCTAGGCTGTGGGAACGTGTAGGTTAGCTCAGAATAGAAATAAGTAAAGGTACGCGACCAACATATTTCAAGACTGAAAACCTAATGACGAAAAAATAATTGCACTTACATCTGATGATTATTTTAAACAACTACAGGTGGGTTTTGAAATATTTTCAATTATATTGTGCAAAAGGATATATTGGAATAATATTAATTTGGCAAATGCTCAAGTGTTGGGGATCTTGGTAGCCGCAGGGTGCTTAATCCCCTTCACATACCATACATTTGACTTTCCAATGCTTCACTCGAAGGTTCTACATTGGTTAGAAAGTGAGTTTTTTTTATCTGGAAAATTTTGAATTTTTGCCGAACCCTTGCTGTTCCAAGCAAGCACGTGCATGACAACACTCACACACAGGACCTCCATTTTACCTCTCATCTGAACGAGGGCGTATTTTTGTAAAAATGCTCGCCTAACATTTTTCAAGCAAACCGTGTCAAGATTTGAACCCGGGACCTTGGGCATAGTAGTCAAATGCAACCCTTACCTTACATGTGATTTTCCAATGCTCCACCCGTAGGTACTACATTGGCCAGGAAGCAGGTTTTTTTACCTGGAAAATTTTGAATTTTGCTGAACCCTTGCTGTTCCAAGCAAGGTAGGGATCTTTAACGTGCGTGACAACACTCACACACGAGACCTCCATTTTACCTCTCATCCGAACGAGGGTGTATTTTTGTGAAAAATGCTCGCCTAACATTTTTCAAGTGAACCGTGCCGGGATTCGAATCTGGGACCTTGCGAGTAGTAGTCACACACATAACCACTACGCCATGAAGTCACCACCCCTTCACATACCACTGAATATTAGGGAAATACGGTATATATTTGTAAACAATAGAAGGGGAACCGAACTGCATCTAACAAGAAAGAGCAGCGGCTATGTTCAAAGACAACAAACATAGAAACAAGGAGAAAATTGTTGAAAGCATGTGTGTGACACAGCACAGTATGTCTATGAAATAGGGGCAGTAGGAGAAGCAGATAAAAAACCGTTGAAGCCTTTTGGAATGTTGTGTTGCAGATGTATAAGGATGATAGTATGGACAGGCAAAGTTAATACAAGGGGGTTCGTTCAATAAGTTCTTAGAAAAAAGTAGAAAAAACATTTTTTTGGGTAGATTTTTTTTAATTTTTCAACATAATCTCCCTTCAGCTCCATACATTTTTCTAAGCGTTTTTCCAACTTTTTTAAGCCGTCCAAAAATAGATTTTCGAAAGCTCCTCAAATCAGGCATTTGTTTGGGCGATGACCTTCTTGTTGACTGTTCTTTTGTCTTTGGAGTGTAGTGAAGTATCCATGTTTCGTCGACAGTTATGTATCGACGCAGAAAATCCTCAGGATTGCGACGGAAAAGCGCCAAGACAGCCTCAGAATCGACCACACCATTGCGTTTGTTCTCCACGATGAGCAAACACGGCACCCATCTTGCCGAGATTTTTTTCGCAACCAATTTTTTGTGCAAAATTGAAGCGACTGTACCTTGCAATATGCCTATGGCCTCAATTATTTCGTGCATTTTTATTCGTTGATCATTTAAAATCACATCGTGGATTTTGCCAATCATTTCGGGGGTAGATACTTCTACAGAACGTCCGGAAAGATGCTCATCTTTTGTGGATATACGGCCACGTTTAAACTCATTCACCCAATTGTAAACAGTTGCAAATACAGGAGCACATGTGCCATGAACTTCATCCAGCTCATTTAATTTCTTTCGCCGTTAACCCTTTTAAATACAAATGTTTAATCACTGCTCGAAACTCACTTTTATCCATTGTTATAATAAAATGAAAGTTTTTACTTCAATCAGCAACAAAAATGAAACCATGTGACGGATACGGCTGAAACTCTAACAGCTGACTAGTTAGAAGTGCTGTTTACTGTAAAAAATTTATTTTCGGCACTACGCGCGCCATCTGTTGGATTTTCTAAGGACTTATTGAATGACCCTCGTAACAAAGAGGTTATAAAAATAGTAGAGGAATAAAGATATCTGTGGAAAACAAAAAAAAATAGGAAAAATAGAAGAGTGATATTTTCTAAGGTATTTTTGGGGAATAACGCAGGATATATTACAAGCAGAGATAGGAATAAAGAGGTAGAGGTAAACCTAGATCAGATTATTGCGCACAGATAGTAAAAGATGCAGACTGCGGAAATTTCAAGGAAATGTGTAAGTTAGCTCAGAATAGGAAACAATGAGGATACATGCGTCTAACCAGTTTCAGAATTGAAGACCTAATGATGATGATTGTGTTTAATTATCCTTTCAGGAACAAAAGTTTGAAAAAAATGACAAATAGGTTCTTGTGTAATGTCGTATCCTTCTTTAACCCCCTAACCCCACTGCGTTTAACATAGCATTCGTTTTTTTTTCTCTTTCTCTCCCTTGTGTTACATATAATTCGGATGAGCATTTCGTTACTGCTTTCGTTCCTTTCTTACTAGCTCACTTGTCTTACGGGTATCACTATGTATAAATATTCGCCATTTCTAGATGAGAATAAGATAATCCGGATGAAAAGAGATTGCAAAAAGTATTATTTATTTTGTATGATACAAAAAAATCCAATTTTGTTGCCCAAGAAACATGAAATCACTATGTTGGTTAACGAACATTACCATAGAAACTATTTTCTTGAAAATCATAAAACTGTAGTGAATAAATTACATCAAAAATATGTGATTTGTAAACTACGAGTGGCAGTGAGGTATATCAACAGTAACTGCCAGTGCAAAATTTGGAGAAACACTTCTTTACATGTGATTTTGCAATGCTCCACCCGAAGGTACTACATTGGTCAGGAAGCAAGTTTTTTGTTACCTAAAAAATTTTGAATTTTGCCGAACCCTTGCTGTTCCAAGCAAGGTAGGGATCTTTAACGTGCATGACAACTCACACGGGACCTCCATTTTACCTCTCATCCAAACGAGGGCGTATTTTAATGGAAAATGCTCGCCTAACATTTTTCAAGCGGACCGTGTCGGTATTCAAACCCGTGACCTTGTGCATAGGAAGGACATTTCATCTGTTCCAGAGATGGGGAACTGTCTATTGTACGACTGGTGAGTTTTGTACATCCATTTTCAGATAATGGTGTCGATAATTTTGGGCCCATAAAAATGCATGTTGGTAGGCAAATCGAAAAGTGATAGGGCGTTTTGTATACCTGTATGTCAATCAAAACGATCCACACAAAAGTCGCACATTCTTTGACTGCGGATTCCTCTATGATACCATTTCGAAACTTTATTTCTAGAAGAAGAAATTTATAGTGATAATGTAACTAACTTTCGCGGAACTTGTACTGAATTAAAAGAATTGATTTTACATTTGTGCAAAAACTTGAAAAAAATTCTACTACAATTAGTTGAATTTTACATCACCAGCTCCCCCATATAGGGGAATCCTGGGAAAGACTGGAATGCTCCGTTAAACTTAATTTATTCAAAGTACTTTCTGCTAGAAAACTGAGTGTTGTTTGACAGAGATAGAAAACATTATAAATTCCCGACCTTTTACCTACATGCCTATTGAATCTGGAGAGCGGAAGGTACCAACTTCTGACCATTTTTTGCTGGGAATCTCAAGTGGAATAAAATCATTAGATGAATTTACAAAAGAAGTTTTGGCGTTAAGAGAAAATTGGAAAATTGTGCAAAAGGTAACCCAATGCTTTTGGCAAAGATGGATTAAAGAATATATGCCGGCATCAGTCGAAAATAAAATTGTACAAACGAGTAGAACCAATTACGGTGGGTGACATGGTGATAGTAATAGAAAGCATTAAAGCAAATTCATGGCAAAAGGATGTCGTAAAAGATGTTAGAACCTCCAATGATACAGAGTGTGGCAAATGTTAGTATGCATAGGTGGGCAATGTTTAAAGACCAGTAGTAAAATTAGCGGGTCTTAAATGCTCAAGGCCTACTAAGGGGAGTTATAACAACTGTGTAATTAGTGATTATTGTAATTTGAGTTCAGTTTGTTAAATATTAAATCCAGTTTCATGTAGTTTGTTTTGCAAGGTGACATATTGTCAAACAGTAATATATAATTTGTACTGATTTAGTATGAAATTTGTTACGTTGATTTTCAACATAATTAATAATAAACACGCTCTCGTATACATTCCTTAACTCAAATCCCTTTTTCTTTTACAACGAAAATGTATTCTATAAATTAAATAGTCTATGCCTGGTGTTAGGTATCCCGTAATCTCCTAAATTCTTTAAAAACATCCTATTTACAATAATACATACACCTTCTACAAATTTTCATTTTGAACTCATTTATTTCGAAACGACAAGTTTATGCTACAAGTATCCTGTTTTCAGGTACTCGCCATCTTGATATGCCTTACGACCGCCGTTATGGTTTTCTCTATTGTTCCAATATAACGACTTGTCGAGATAATGGTCGTGCACTATCCGATATAAGCCGAGTTTTCCAGTTTTACCGCGCTTCGATAAGCTAGGTTTTGCAGTTCGAATTCGTGTTGTTTGAACCATTGTTGAATTTGATGCTACAGTTTGTACGTCGAAATATTTCTACATTTTATTCGTCTCCGTATTTCAAAAAGCGATGCACGTTTTTCTGTTCAACAACTAGGAGGTGTCTTGCGTGTATTCACTTTTTTTAGCTGGAAGCCAAATGGGTTCTTTATTTATTTATTTATTTATTTAATTTTAATTCTCAACAGCTACAGTGTGCCCTTACAGAGAAGTATATTATAATTATTATCATTTGAGCATACATTATCTAAGTGATGTCTTATGGTTGTTATGTTGCTGTTATACATATCTATATCCCTGCAATAAAAGTTAAATAGTTTAGCAATTCTAACTAACACAGCACGCGTGGTGTAGTTTGTCCTTGGACATTTATAGTAAAAAGTTTTCGTATTTCTTGTTGAATGTTGTGTAGGTACATGGAATGTAATGGCAGATAATAAATCTGGACAATCAATACGATTCCTACATACATTGTAGACAAAAATTATGTCACCAATAGGGCACCTTTTAGTAAGGTTGTTCACATTATAGTGCTCCAATAGCAAAGAGTAAGGTAAACCATGTGGGTAATATCCTTCTTCTTTAAACCACACAAGTTTAAGGAAACGTTTTTGTATATTTTCAAAAATATCAATACTGATTTTGTAACATGGGGACCAAACAGGTGAGCCATATTCAAGTTTGGATCTTACGTAAGTATTGTAAAGCTTAGTCAGTACCACAGGATCCCTAAATTCGTTACAGTTTCTTAGAATGTAACCACTCATTTTGTATGCATCCTTAGCAACATGATGATAGTGTGCTTTGTAGCTGAGTCTAGAATCCAGCAGGACACCAAGATCCCTTACCATTGTGGAAGATTGGAGCGGTTTATCTGCTATCTTATAGATAAAGGTAGTATTAACTACTTTACGTGAAAATTTAACAAAACAACATTTGTCATGATTAATAGAGAGTTTATTATTCTGACAACAGGTGTCAAAATAATCTAGATCTTTCTGTAAGACAACACAGTCATTAATACTTTTGATTTGCCTAAATATTTTTATATCGTCTGCATAGAGTAGGGATTCCGAAGAAATGTATTCTACTATATCATTAATAAATGCTAGGAAAAGCAACGGCCCTAAGTTACTGTCTTGCGGCACCCCTGATACTGGATTGAAAGTTATTGATTTAACATTATTATGCACTACATACAGCGTACGCAATCTCAGGTATGAATCCGTTAGATTTAAAAGATCTTGAAAAAAACTAAATGTGTTTTTGAGTTAATCAAGAAGTATGTCATGGGATACCTTGTCAAAAGCTTTAGTAAATTCTATATAAACTGTGTCCACTTCACAGTAAAGTTCAAAACTCTTTTGTAAATAGCTCGTGAATAGTATCAGATTAGTTGTTGTTGATCTGTTTTTACAAAACCATGTTGCTTATCAGATAGTAATGGTTTAATGGAGCTATAAATGTGACTATAAGAATTGATTCATATACTTTAGAGAAGCAGGATAAAATCACAATGGGTCGGTAGTTCTCTACATTAAGTTTGTCTCCTTTCTTAAAAATTGGACAAACCTTACCAATTTTCCATTTACTTGGAAAGATATGCTGTTTGATAGATTTATTGATTATAATTTTTAGTGGCTTGACAAAAGATTCTCTACAGCCTTTTAGGATGTAAGATTGAAATTTGTCATCACTGATAGAACTCTTCGCATTGAGTTAATCAATTGCTTCTTTGATATTCTTATCACTCACACATTTTAAGTCCACATAATATTGCGTTGCATTGACAGGGTGTAAACTTGAACAGTGGGAATCTTGATTATCCTGATTATATACACCCGAGAAGTATTGAGCAAATGAATTAATATGTAGAACTACTTTTTTCCGTAGACCGCTGCTACAATTCTGGTAGCAGAATAAATGTATGCTGACAACCATGGCGTTCCTGTGTTGACTCACCCCCACGGATGGCAAGCTAAGTATCAGGACACCTATAGGTATGCAACTTGTTTTCTTTTGTGTGCATCAATGGCATATTCCGTTTCAACGTTTGGTGTAGTTACGTGACAAGAAACGTCACATTGTAGAACTATTGTTTGTCGCTGCAATTCGATATTATCACTCTACAGGTGCGATGTACTATTTTTAAACATGCTTGTCAAAAGAACGCATATGTTTATTCACTTTACTAATTAGTTATTTTACAAAAATTATTAGGTGAAATTTTAAAAACGTTCGACAAAAGCTCTAACACATTAATTCTTTCATACTAATTAGTTATTTTATAAAAAGTATTAGGTGAAATTTTAAAACCACTTGACAAAAGCTCTCACAGTTTTTATTTGCTACTGATTCATTTTATTTTGTGTAAATACGAGATGCACACTTCGTATCTAATGTACTAAATTGTTCATATCACTTAATTGCTTTGAAATAGTAACGCTTAATTTATTTCTTTTGCTTGTTTGTACAGAATCCTTTATTTATTCTTATTGTTAATAGAAAATCGTGGGCGATGTACTTTATTTTTTTGGTATGTAGGCAAATGTAAATGAGTAAATTTATTATCCCTATCTAAGAAAGAAAGATATAATTTAACGCTAGGTACAAATTGTAAGTAGAACTATAGACCCTGATGGATTTGTACTAGCACTGAATTTTAGGAATTCCGGCGTATTTTTGTGTTTGGTGTAGGACCACTGCAACTGTGTAATAAATAGTTAGCAGACATATGGGTTTTCTCTACACATAACTATGCTAAGTTACTCTTGTGTCAATTGACCCGTTATAACAGTAAAATAGAACAGCCAAATCTATGAAGTTGTCGAAAATGTTACTGCATTATCTACTACTTAATAAAAGAAGCCTTTAGTATTTTTACAAACCATTCCAAGAAGTCATCAAAAAGAGATCTTGATGTGGTAAAGTGCAGAGCCCGTGCAAAAACAAGTGTGTGGTGGTTAGGATCATCAGCGGAAATTGAAAATTTAGTTCGAAATTGCTTACAATGTATTGAGCATCGCCAAAATAAAAGAGAACCTTTTTTAAAAGAATCATTTCCAGAACGTCCGTGGAAAAATATTGCAGTAGATTACTTTCCTAGATATTTGGAAATATCTAAACTTCATTCTCTTACAGAAAAAGTAATTATATCCAAACTTAAAGATTTATTTTCAAGGTTTGGTATCCCAGAAATTGTCCGGTCAGATAATGGGCCGCCATTTCAAAACGAATTTAGACAATTCGCAAAAATTTACGAATTTACGCATATTACTAGTAGCCCTTATTTCGCACAATCAAAAGAATGTGTAGAAGAAGCGGTTAAAACCGCTAAAAACCTAATAAAAAAGAGTTCCAATATACATTTAGCACTTCTAGCATATAGAACAACTCCCTTAGAAAACGGGTTTAGTCCTTCAGAACTACCTACCTATGCTTTTAAATCAAACCATAGATACTAACTCGATTACAAAAGGGGAGGGAAGGTCTCGTGACAGAATGAAAAAAATTATAATAGAAGGCATCAAGTTAAACGTTTTCCTAAATTAAATGTAAACGACATCGTTTGGGTGATCGATTTAAAATTATATGGTAAAATCATTCAACAATTGAATGAACCTAGGTCTTATCTTGTAGAGACTAACACAAAGACTTTCAGAAAAAACAGATTGCATTTAATCTTAGCTAAAGACTATAAGTTTGTGCAAAACAATTTTCAGAATAGATCAAGCCCAAACGAGGGATTTTCAGACCCTCCGCCAGTCACTCAAGCGATGTCCAATAACAATTATATATTAGATAATAATAAGGTGCAAAATAACGATCAACCACTACCAGAAATAATTACTCCTGAGATCCTAGACAATCAGGTACAAAATGAAGTGGCGCCTAGATTAAGTAGTGATGTAATGGAAAAAGGAATTACTATTGATAATAGAGAATGGGTCGAATGTCATTCTAGGCCAGTGAGAAATAAGAAAAGACCCGAATATTTAAAAGAATATGAAACCAACTAGCTTCTTTATAAAGAGAAAGATGTTGCGTTAGGATATTTAAATCTTGCATGTGTCTGCACGCACGTTATCTTTAAGTACTAGCCTTAAGTTGGCCATTCTATTAATGTCAGTCACATGAGACATGTCTAATAAACTGTTCTTTAATATACGTATGTATAAATGTTTTAATATGAAAGTTGTCGAACCCCAACATTACATAATGTAGCACAATAAATCAACACTATAAACAAGTATATATTAAAAATTAAACCAGATCTACATAAAATAAAGTGGAAGACTTCTGCAACTTTAAGTAACCTTTTTAAGTACCAGATAACAACTATATAAATATTACTTAAAATCACCTGCACAACGAAAACCTAAATTTCCCGCTGAGCTATCTTTGGTATTTTGAGATCTAGCAGCACATCGATATCTCCAACAATAGCTTTCATGACACATATAGGAACCTCCCTTTTTTACTTTTAAATCCTACAAAGTAATATTAAAATATAACTTAATCACCTAATTTTAATTTACAGAGGAATGCGTCCAAGAATCCTGAGTCCATTCCCAAACATTTCCAGCCATATTATATAAGCCGTATTTGTTTGGAGGAAAGCTGTCAATGGGTGCAGTTGAAATATAGCCATCTTCGGCAGTATTTACTTTTGAAAACTCACCCTGCCATATATTTGTATAATACTCCCCATGTGGGTTAAGCTTATTGCCCCAAGGATATAATTTTGCTTTAGTCCACCACGACATGCCATTTCCCATTCAGCTTCAGTTGGTAATCGCTTTCCTATATATTCACAATATTTAACTGCATCATTCCATGAAACATGAACTACTGGATGGTTCATAGTGTCTACAATCACAATATAATTAAATAATTTCACTCCGTTTTACAATATACCCTTAATAGTAGAAGCAACGCCTTCGGGATTATCCCACCGGATCCCTTTAACCTTGACCCACCAAGGTGCATGAACTGCACGAAAATCCTTATACTGTTCTATTTCGTTTTCTTTTAAAAAAATATCAAGCATAAAACTATCGCCAAAATTCTCAGCTTCAGTAATGTACCCTGTTTTTTGGACGAAATCGTAGAAGTTTTGATTGGACACTTCATATTTATCAATAAAAAATGAATTTACAGAAACATTTCTAACGGGACCTTCAAAATCAGAAGGGAAAACTGGGTTGTTGGTGCCCATTTCAAAAGTAGCTGTCTTTATAAGAACCATGTTATAAGTACTAAAGGCAACGGGGAACTCATTATTCTCTCGGGTATAAGCATGATGATCTGCAACATCATCAGCCGAACAGGATTGTTCGCGATTTAAATTACATCCGCAGTCAGAGTTAACTCGAGTAAGTACAAAACATAAGGTATAAATTTTTAAGTACATATTACAAAGATAGTATAAAAGTAAAATTAGTATAGTGTTGTTAAAAATTACTTACTAAAAACCATTCCATTCCAAAAAAAAATATAGAAAAATTAAGAGGTTATGTTATGAGCGTTGCATTTTTGCTGTGTTTAGAGTTACATTAGTGTGATACTCGTTTTCTGAACATATTTGCTACTTGATGGTCGCTTTGCTACCAAATTTAAGCGTTTGCGCCTTAGCTATTTGTGGGTTACATTTGAAATAAAGCAACAGTTAGGTCATAATAAAAAATATTGGAATGTTAAACAATTATCTAATATAGGTAAATTGACAAAAATTTTCCAAACAGCGCTTTAATAACTTCTGTCTTATGCAGGTACTGAAGTAGGAAAGCAATCCTGTAGTAGTTACTAACATCTGTACCTAAAAATTGAAATGTGTATTTCAAGATTTGCCCATTTTGTTATATGTTTAACAAAAATTACAAATCATAAGACTGTGATAGATCAAATCAAATTTGTATCGAACGAATGAAGATAACCTCGCATCATACCTGTCAATGTTTAAGAGATAATAATTTGAACTTTGTTTTTGTTACTTGCATCTTACATATTGGATATTTTTAGTTGAACTTGTATTTGGCAAGTGACGCCATTTCTAAGTTTCTAATATTTACATTTATTTATATTTATCGTGATTTTATATACAGTTTCTTTTTGTTAAAGCAATTTTGTTATGCTTCCTAAGACTACAAGCATAAAAGATCCAATTTAGTATTTGCTGTTGAATTTATTGGCGTATTTTAAAGAAAAAACGCAGTATTGTAATTCATTATCTTTATGAATTTAATTGTTATTAACTGAATATATTTTTAGATAGTTCCTTAGGCGAATTAAAGTTCACAATAGAGAACAGTTTTATGTAAACATAAAACCAAAACACCTTGTAAGAAAGTTAAAGTTACTAACTTTTTGAAATGTATTAAAAAGGCATAAGCTACACTGAATTCGCAACATATAAAAATAAGTTTTGTTAAATTGTTAGCAAAAAAGTAGTCTCATAGAAAGCATCCTAGTATTTTAAATTTAAATAAGTGATCTCTTTATACGAGACATGGATATTTTCAAACAAAATTGTATCAAACTAACGATATAAGATGTGTATAAGAAAACCAAAACAATAAAATAATGAATGATTTGTTACAGTGCACGCTCGTCCTAAGTAAAGCTTTGTATGATATTCTTTCTTATTATTTGTTTTTAAATCCTATATAATTATGATATTTATATGAATGGGAAAGTTTTTACGGTGGTTTACCAAAGATTTCCTAAATAATGTAGAAGAAATAACCTTCGTTAGTGATTTTGTATAATTTAGTACTACTTTAAAAATATCATAATGAATCTTGGTCAAACTGATAACAACGGTTAGTTACTTACAATAATTGATAACTTCAGTTAAACTGCATAAGATATAACGCGTTATCTAGTGAACGAGTAATTAAATGTAATTAAATTAAATTGTGTAATAGAGTTGTTTTTTCCTTTTTGATAGTTTTCCGAACTCGGTGGAGTGGAAAGCTTTTATAGTCAAAGTGTGGGACTCTCTTAGAGGCATACCCACTAAAACCACTCCCCTGGTGGGTGCGTTTGCCAAACGGCTTCGCCACACTGCAGCCTAATACGCTTATTGTGCTGATCCTGGTTAAGTATCATACCCAGTCTACACAAACCTGCAGTCCAAATTATAGCGTAAAGGTCCCTCGATGAAAGGGCCTAACTTTTGTCGCCCGATTAGGCGCTGTCTCGTTCTACCCAACGCCTCGCATCTGCATAGTACATGCATTGCAGTCTCCGGTTCCTCTAAGCAAAATCTGCATTTGAGATCTCCGTTATATTTGTGCATCCTTGGAGGTAAACCCTGATAGAAGTATGTCCTGTTAGGAACTCCACAGTGATTCTGAGCTGTTCCCTGCTTAAACAAAGCAATTCCTGGATACTGTTTTTGCTAGGCCCCTTTACCAGCGCCTTGCAATGTGTTAGTCCTGGTCTGTTCTGCCAGTCTTTTAGGTGTCGGTTGCACATCCATTCGCTAATATAGCTACGGATGGCAGGTTTTGTGACTGCCAAGGCAGGTTCGGTACCGATAAATGGCCCTTGTGCCCCCTGTCTTGCAAATTCTTCTGCAATTTAATTTCCCTCGAGTCCTTGATGGCCTGGCACCGACTGTAATGTAACAGAGTTCTGCTGTGCCAGTCCTTTAAGTGCCTCATTACATTCCCATACCAGTCTTGATGACACTTTCCGACTTATTGAAACCTTAAGTGCCAGACACAATATAAATATGTTTTTTAATAAAGGCACTCTTATACTTTCCTGCACACTTTGCAGTATGACGTATATTTCCGTTTGGAAAACGGTAGCGTTTGCCCTTAGAGGAACGCTTAAACACACCTCTCTTCCTAAAGAGTCCGATCTGGACCCGGTCTCGCCCTTCCAGCCATCCGTGTACCAGACCAGGCTGCCCGGAGGTAATTTACCCTTCATTTTTTCCCACTCCACATCCTGGATAACAGTCTTGAAGAGTGTTTCCGGCGGATGCTGGGGAGTTATTTGGTCCGAACGCATCTCAAATAAATGCCCCAATTTCTCCCAAGCAATCTCAAATGCTCCGTCCCTTTAATAATGCTAAAAGTTTTTAAGTCTGTATAGTCCAAGCCTTGCGTCCGCCACCACCACCAAGTGAAGCGGGGGAAAGCCAAGGAGAGTCTCCATAGCAGCAGTGGCCTTGGAACACATCGCTCCTGTAATACTTAGACAGGCTAGTCTTTGCATCCTGCCCAACTTTATTTTGGTGTTTGATTGTTCAGCCTTGGGCCACCATACCAAGGCTACATATGTTATTGCTGTACTGACCACCCTAGTGTACAACCAGTGCACCATGTTTGGTCTTAGCCCCCAGGATTTGCTGTAAGCGCGTTTAACTATTGCTAAAGAGTTGGTTTAGGCACGCGGAAAGTGGATGATAGGGACAAAGAAAATTAAAAGTTAATATGAAAAGAATACATACACAGTTTTATTAAAACAAGTTAAGCTACAAAAGTACCATATAAATGGTCGATCGGTATGGTTATTTTGGGCAAAACCATTTACCCTTTGGTTTTGTAGTTAGTCTTACATATGAAAAATGAGACCAATCGATAGCACATAAATGTTATCAGACATCATTTCTTCAAAAATGAAAATTTGATCACAAAGGCTATAAATTAACCCATCAGTGTCTATTAGAGGTTCCTTCTTCTTTAGAGGAGATTCTTCACAAGTTGATTCTTTTTTATGGAACTTGCATTGTTTCTTCTTACAAACGATATGAGTGACTTTCTATTGAACATTAGTAGAAGCCGTATATGTTTAAATGGATCTGAAGCAATATGTCCAATAGGGTTAAAGTCTATAGAATCAGAATCCTTATCTAGATTTGTTATGCAATATCGTTTGGTTCTTTTAGCAGGTGTTTATATAAATTTATATAAATGTGTAACATTATTGTAAGGTGCTTGAAACTGTAGATAATTTGCTTATTTTTTGGATAAGTTTAATATTATAAACACCACTAATAGTGGCAAACTCTGAGGTCATATTAAGGATCCATTTGTTGCCCAGTTTAGGTTTTGTAACGTATTAAACTGGCACCTGTATTATCAGCTGATTTTGACATTGTCACTTGTTGACCTTCTAACCTCATACGTAGCATTTCATACTGCAATATTTTTAAATATTTTTATATGGTAATATGGATAACTCTATATCAAATTTTGGTAATAAATAAATACTATTTACATGGAATTGACTTAAAAATATTTTAGAATTATCAGAAAGCACGGTTCGTGTAGGTTCAGATTCGGAGAAAAGTTCAGAAAAAAGTGAAACGTTTGAAGAATTAATAGATACTGATGCTTCTACAGAATCAATTGATGTGCATAGTCCAATTGATGATTTTGATAATAATTTACCTGAAACTGTAACATTGCTCAAAAATCCACAAACAGGATTTAAGGTTTATCTTGTAGGAACTGCCCATTTTAGTAAAGAATCGCAAGATGATGTTATACAGGTAATGCTGTAGTCGCATTTATAGCTTTTATTAGAGTCTTCGTAGGTTATACAAAGAGTTCAACCACATGCAGTCGTATTAGAATTGTGTTCTGCAAGAACTAGTATATTATCATTAGATGAAACTACAATTTTGGAAGAAGCCAAAAATATAGACTTTGAAAAAATTATGACTACTATAAGAACAAATGGAGTGTACAATGGGATTATGTATTTATTACTTCTTAACATGAGTGCACATCTTACTAAAGAAATTGGTATGGCTCCTGGTGGTGAATTTAGAGTTGCTTATCAAGAAGTATTTATAGTGTTTTTGCGAGACATTTATTAATTAAAAATTTTTAGGCACAACGATTACCAAAATGTGGTACTCACTTAGGTGATAGGCCTATACAGATTACTATAAAACGTGCCTTAGCGAGATTATCATGGTTTCAAACAATTAAATTAGCTTGGCATTTATTAACTAACAAAGATCCTATAAGGTATACAATTCTAATCTGCCATTGAAGTAGTGTCGTACTTATAATATTATTGCTTTACAGTCCGTTAATATTTTTAAAAGATTGGTGATGTAATAGGTACTAGCAGTTACTAATCACACTCTTCTTCGATATAACAAACTGTAACTTATTGCAAATGGTTATAATTAAGGCACTTGAATCCTTGGAATTCTCAATTCATAAATCCCTTTCAATTTAAATAAAAACAAAAGAACTAATATTTATATTGAAAACGAAATTTCTAATTATATTCAACATCAGATGACAGTACTACTATATTTTCACAACCTTGAAACTAGACTAAAACCCTCATCATAGAATGCTGGTGTTTCATCAGCCAATATTTCATGTAATGTTTATTTTCCCCATATTAGAAATAATTATCTATACTCCCAGCCTTGAACGTTCCATCTATGTTTAACATGGTAAACATCCAAATGAACAATGAATAAAACAGGCGACACAAACAAATTTGACAGAAATCTTATTCAACTGAGGTTTGTTAGCAATGATTCTTACCACTAACACAAGATAGCAGACACCCTGGTACTGTTGTGTTTTACAAATCGAATTGGCATCTTAATAGTCACAATGTGCACAATGTTGTCATTGCTCGGGTAGGCCTCTATTATTCGCACGTTATCTACTTACTAGGTGACAATATTCATTTCTAATAAGTACAAGTGTACCTTCTTGGAGATTATCTATACTATCTTTCTATACTGCTGTTGTAATTGAGTGAAGTAAAATTGACTGTTCCAAAAACTTTGGTTTAACTTCTGGATCAATTGAAATCTGGTAAGCTGATTCTGCTTAAAATAAGCGGATCCGGTTCATTAGTCATAGTTGTTCCAATTAAAGAGTGAGAAGGTTTTAAGGACCCAAAATCGTTAGGATTACACGGGATGGCATACAAATTGAGTGTTGCCGCAATCTATACGAGAAAAGGGGATGAACTTATCGTATGTCAAAACGGTATCCCAATTATGCAATAGAAATGAAATTTAATTCCCTTAACATTACTTGCCATACTCCCCCAAAATTTGGTGTTTGGTGAAATGAAATACCACACTATACTATCAAGTGTGCATGCACAACTAATTCGTCTTAAGCATTTGAAACTTTTTCTTGCCCCACACCTTGGGCGTTAGTACAATGTTCTAAATAGATCTTAATTTTTTTCACAAAAGTCGTGCTGAAGATGTAGTTTTATCCGTATTAACACAACTGGCTTTTGAAGACTTCCGCACTAGCTCTGAACTCTATCTTCAGTGGTTTAGAGAGACTATCAGGGGGTCGTTAAATAAATACGGATGGGTAGGGTGCCACTGTACTTAGGTAGGATGTAAAAACAAAAAGTATCACTAAGAAAAATAAAGGAACCTCAACGTATATATTCTGTTATTGGAATACAAGATTTTGTATTTTTAGATGGTATTACGTTTATCCTGAAATAAAATAAAGTAAATAAAATAATATTGGAGACAGCAGTTTGCACCTCAAAATAAAAAACAATAAATCAATAAATCAGACAGGTTTGGTGCATTTGTGGTATTTTTCTTTTGTGTGTTAGTGCATGGACACTCTACTTATTAAATTTATGCACTTATGGTTTATATATATTCTTATGCTCGCCCCCGCCTTTTTATTTATTTATTTATTTAATTTTATATAATATGCAAATATTTACTTTATATTCCGTGCTTTATCTACGTTTGGTTGGTTTATAAAACAAAACTGTATTAATATGCCTCGACTATTTGAAAACTCGTTCTTCCCAGGGTATCCACCTACTTACCGTGGGTTCAGTGGTAAGTAGATGTGCAATGCACCAACCAAACAGCTCTACCTTTATTTTTGTACCTGTGATCTTTTACTTGTATATGCCAAATTTTATATACAGATCCATGTAGCCTTGTGCCAAATTAATTAATATTACCAATTTATGACTTTGACATTCAAAACACACAGTACTCACCTGTTCTACACGTCGCTGTCGGCCTCTATGAATACTGGCTCAAAAATCTCACTCGCCGTATGCGTCTTTACAATGCGTGGCGCTATCACTACGAATATTCTGCGGTCCAGACTCCAGGTTTCTTTATATTAATTTTGATATTCCCCAAATCTAAAATAAATATGATCAAATTTAGAATTTTGACTACCTTTTAATTTGACTTCCCCTGCGCTAATTTTCCTGGTGTTAAATCTTCGTTACTCGTACTAATCCTCCTGTTACTCCAATGCTTTCCTTTTTCAAATCTGCTCGTTCCAATTCACTGCTTTCTTAAGTCCACTCTTTCCAATTCACTGCTATCCTCTAATTACCATTCAATACCATTTTACCCATAATACCATATCCAAATGTATTCCATTAATATCGCCTTCAGTTTCATAAATCCCATTCAATGCCTTTCTGCCTTTATCAATCTCGTTCCAATATCCAACTATTTATTCCGCCTTTTTCAATCTCACTAATCCACTCTTATCACTTTATTACTTCGTCGTTACTATTATTTAATTATTTCTCTCGCTTATCAGTACTCTTCTGTATATCAATTAAACTCGTAAACTTTTCAAAAACATTTATTAACTGTTTATATTCAAAATATAGCGCAGTTCACAAAATACGTCTTACTACCCAAAATATTTATAAAATAGACTTCCTGTTTATCTTTTTTTAGGTGATTATTACAATTAAAATATGCCTACTCTTTAACACATTTTATACAAATTCCATCCAATAGAATCGTCCCAACAAGTTCGTGTCACTAATACCTTATAATCTTTCTTTTACACTTTCCTTTTTCATATATAAATGTTCAATCATTGGTCCCTAATATCGCACAACCCTTCAATCATATTTGATAATACTTTTACTTATAATTTTGATATTACATGTTTGTCCAAAGGTTGATTCTACTAAAATAAATGCCGAAATGTTACACGTATAAACCTGGATCTGTGTGGTAAATAGTGTAATTTCTACAGACGCATCCGGTTTCTCGATTAGCAAATGTACATTCTATGGCTTATTAAACATACAACTCAGTGTAAATCCTTGAATACTGTGTTTTCTCACGTCATCAAGTCATTGTTTTTACGTCTTGGCACTTATATTTTGACTAATATTTCAAATACTTTAAGGTTTGTAAAGTACGGCAAACATAAATTTTCAGTTACGGGATCTGATATTTGGCTTTCTTTGGCATACACTACCTTCATATAAATAACCTTTATAACCTTTTTCTCTTACTAACACTTCAATATATATATATATATATATATATATATATATATATAATTCATAGAAATGGACAGAATATAAACACTATTTCTTAAGTGCTGCTATGAGTGTAATTAACTTTTTCTAAGTTTATAAAGAAATCAAAACTCTTAAATATCAACACATATATTAACTGAAAAATATTTCTGATTTATTTTGACAGATATTTACTCTCTTAATGTTCCATTAATTTTCTGTATTTATATTACTAATCTTGGTCATTTAAAAGAAATCCTCTAAAGCAAATAGGCACTATAATTACCATTAACACAATTATGAGCTTTTTTTGTCATCTTTTCAGTACTGACTAAACGACTCACAGGTTTACAAAATCAGTTTTGTAATAAATTCTTTGTTAGATAAACAATTGTATAAAGCATAATTTTAATCTAAAGCAAAGTTTGAAAATTTAAATTCATAATTAAATATTATCATTAAGATGTTAGTTTCCATGCGTTCAAACTACCAAGGTTACGGTTTATACATGACGTTAAACGTCGAACAGATGATTGTTTCTAGAAATGGAAATCACTTAACGGCCTTGAACTCAGGGCATGGCTGCTTACAAACCAATTAGCAAACAAGCTCGACCCACAAACTTCTTCTTATAACCATTAATCAGTTCTTAAGTGTTGTTTCTGACTTAAAACAAAGCTTCCATGTTAAAACATGAGGAATGTACATATCTTATACGCAGTAAAATTAACAGTTTTGTACAACCATTATTGCTTCAGTTATTAAGTGTTGCGCTAAGGAAAACCAAATAAAAATTAGTTTGAATTATTTTGAAATAGAAATTACAAACTATGATGAATTTCTAAACCTACAGATCGATGGATTGCTTGAAACTAAATTGCAACTTGCAAGTCAGCCTTGGATATCAATTTTTCCATGTTGACATTAGAATGATAAAGGGCCAACTGGTTCGGCTTGACGACAACAACGACTTCAACAACAAAGGTGCGCAGAGGCACGCTATTTGATATTACTTTGAAGATACTTGATGGAAATTTCTGAATAGCATGTTCGTGTTTTAGCATGGTTTCAAAATACAAACTGGCACGTTTATAACTATGTGCTTTATTTACTAGATAATTAGAATAAAGAAGGACAATAATTAGGGTGTTTCGAAATTATGACGCCTTGTTTTAACTTTGTATTAATTGTAGATGTACGATTCATGTTGAATTACAAAAGTAAATTTAAAAATTTTACAACACATAATTTTTATGCGTTATTTTATATATATATTACTCATATTTAGACCAGGGTAGAAAATTAAATAATCACATCAAATAATTTTAATCACCGTGTATAATGAATATTATTAGATAATACGCTTTATTAAAACCATGAAGCATAAATAAATTCGGTCGTCTCAGTAAAATTAAGAAATTTAAATTATTTATAAGACGCTTTATATCAAAAGAAGCAGTATTAAAAAGCTCTGCGTGTAATGTAATTATTCCTAAACAAATGGAAATTACGTGCAAAATTTATATTAATTAACCCTATTTTAAGTAACCGGTAGTAAAACAAAGTGTACACATAATAATTAATATTTAACTTGTATTCGCTAAAAATGAAAGGATAGAAGTCAATTTTAATTGAAGTTAATTGAATCGTTAGTAACAGATAATATCTATAGAAACTTGTAAAAACCCAATAAAAAGCAAATCCTAGAAGTGTTAGTTAGAAGTAGGATGTTTGAACACACCTGCGTATTTTAAAAGGCAATTTCAGTTTAATTTGTTTAGATAAACATGTCGATTCTAAGGATATTGGAAACGGTCAGATGCTTTAGCACGAAATACAAAACAGGGTTTATTTAAAAGCTCTGAGAATTAATATTATTTTGAACACCTGCGTAGTTTAAATATCACGTACGGCGAAAATTGTGTAGATAACAAATGGTTTCAAAGAATCTTGGAGAAACCGGGGCTTAATATTCACGAGAATGTGCGATACGGGGTTATTTAACCCAGATAGTCCACATGGACTAAAATATAATCGATAATAAAGAATATCAATTTGCACCAATACGAACAGGTTAGAAAAGGAAAGAGAAATGCGTCAAGCAAAGACACATATAGTAAAAGGCGTGATTTAAGCAACGTCACGAGGGTCACAATTGGTTGAAAATAGGATGCAAATATCAGAGGTAGAAACAACAATTTCTGTACAAAATTAATTAGTTTTTCTCGGACATGTTTGCGTGCCGTGTGAGAATTTCTGATATTTAAATGGGGCGAGTGAAAATTTCGTAAAAACCGACGCGCGAGCGACGGACTGGGAACATAGCATGAGAAATTCTTTAGAATTACCCGTTTTGGGGAACAGACCGACAGACAGGCTTTTGCTATATATACCGGTGGTAATATGAATTTCGGCCTCTTAGACTTTTGACTATTCGATGCGTTAAAAGCTCTTACATCCGCGACTTGATTCAAGATGTTAAACAGTGCATTTTAGTTTGATAAAATAATTTAAAATTTTGCTCGTATATTTTAGTGATTCAAAATAGTTGGTTATTTACGTGCTAACATGAATGTACTTCAGTGCACTTAGATACAAGGTAATAAAATTTAGTATCACTGTACCAATTAGCAAAATTTACAACGACAAATGTATACACAAAGTAGGCAGTTTTGGCGTATATTGGTGAAAGAGCATGAATTTCTTTGCTATTTTTCGGGGTGTTAATAATTAAATGGTTCAAATACGTGTCTGGATCCACGAAACAAGGGTCAGATATACACAGATGAGTTCCGGAAAAGCCCAGAAACAACTTTAAATAAATGGTGATGGAGAAAATTTTAAAAGCGTTGAGAATTAGAAGCAGTAAATATAATCCTGTTGGAATGGTGTGATTAATTAAAAGGGACGATGTACATTGAAGCTTCGAGGACAGTAACCTTCAGGTAAATTATACTATTTTGTTTGACATTTTTGTGTGTGTTGAATAACTTTATAATTGATTTACTTTAAATGGACATTAGTGAAATTGTACTAACCATAAAATTTTAATTTTAAGATGAAATTTGCCTGTTTAAGTAGAAAGGGGTATTTAGTATTGATGTTCTGAATTATGATGAAAATATGGGTATGTCTTTGAGCTCAATTAGACGAACCTGGTTAATTAACGTAAAGGGTGGTAGATGCTCCTTTATACTCAGACTCGGTCTGCTTATATTGTTATATTAATTAGTAGGCATCCAACAAGGACTTTAATTCTGGATGCACGTTAAAGTGATAATAAAATTAATCTTGAAATTCTTTTTAAAACTGAATTTTATGCTGAAATTTAATTTGAAAATTTAATGTATTCTGAATATTGATGTAAATAGAGTTAACGTTGATGTTTGTGGTAGGAATGTGTTGTTTAATTTTATGAATGAGGAGGTTTATAAAATTAGGTGAGCAGCCGAGGCGAAAACAGGATCACAGCAGTTTATGATGCCCAATCGGTGGGACCAGAATTTTTTTGTTGAAAGGACCCAGTTCCCGCATTCACAGGAGAATATCACAGCAATATATATATATATATATATATATATATATATATATATATATATCAGAAACTAAACTTTATTCAGACTCTCAAGTCGTACTTACATGGTTGCGTACGCCTACATATTTGTTAAAACCTTTTGTGGGAAATCGAGTAATCCAAATTCTAGAATATATCTCCATTGATCAATGGAGTCATGTTTCCGGAGAACTTAACCCTGCTGACGTCGCTTCTCGTGGGCTCACCCCTCTTCAATTATTACGCCACGATTTGTGGTGGAAAGGTGCATCTAATTTAAATGATGTTTGTTTTAACCTCAACTATTCTTTTGTTCCTTTGAGTGAAGTACCTGAATTAAAATCAATTACTACACTACTGGTTGCATTGGAACAGTGCGATTTTGCTGAATTCATGGGAAATTTTTCTTCTTTAAGTCGCTTGCAATATGCAACGGCATATATTATTCATTTTATTTATAATTGCCGTCACCCCATGGGAAACATTCTAGGTCCTATTTCTTGTGATGAATTACATAATGCATCACAAACATGCGTGAAACTTGTTCAACAACAATTTTTTGCAGTAGAATTGTTGCAAATAAAAAATTAAAAACCTCTCTCCGCCTCTTTTGGAAAATTATCGCCGTTTATCGATACTCTAGGTTTGCTTAGGGTGGGCGGTCGCTTACAGCATTCACAATTGAACTATGATAGCAAACATCCTCTGTTATTGCCTAAAAGGGCAGCTTTATCTAAACTTATTTGCGACCACTATCATGCGTTATCTTTGCATTCTGGACCTCTTACCACACAAGCTCTTATTCTAAGAAAATACTGGATTTTAGGCTCACGATCGTTAATACGACAACGAATACATCAATGCATACCAGGTTTCCGATTTAATTCCAAGCCTTCTCAACCCATTATGTCTAATTTGCCTCCGTCCCGTGTACAATTAACTCGCGCCTTTACTCATGTTGGAGTTGACTTTGCTGGACCGTTGCTTGTTAAGTCTTCCATTCGGCATAATGCTTCTTCTTTCAAATCATATCTTTGTGTTTTCGTGAGCATGTGCACGAGAGCTGTTCACTTGGAATTAGTTTCCGAACTTACTACTAATGCTTTTATGGCGTGTTTTGATCGATTTGCTTCTCGGAGAGGTGCTCCTGATACTATCTATTCAGATTGTGGAAAGAATTTTATTGGTGCAGCCCGTATGTTAAAGGAAGCTAGTGCGTTTCTTCATCAAAACCAAGATGAAATATTATTGGTTTCTCGCCAAGTTAAATGGCAGTTTAATCTGCCATATGCTCCTAATTTTGGGGGTATTTGGGAAGCATCTGTAAAATCTGCAAAATCTCTATTACTACACACTTTTGGCAAACAACCTCTTACTTTTGAAGAGTTGTCTACTGTTTTCACTCGCATAGAGGCCGTATTGAATAGCCGACCTTTGTGTTTCTTTTCCTTGGACACTAAAGACAACCCCGATTATTTGACTCCCGGTCATTTCCTTATTGGAGGCCCTATATTAAGTATGCCAGAGATAACTCTGCCAGAAAATATAAATTTGCATTCGCGCTGGCTACGATTGCGCCAAATTACCCAGTCGTTTTGGCGGCGATGGTCCAATGAATATTTGCTCACTTTATCTCAACGACCCAAATGGAATCGTTCCTCCGATGTACCCAAAGTGGGTCAAGTTGTTTTTCTTCCCGGAATTAAAACTTCTCCTCTATCGTGGCCGTTAGGACGCGTCGAGCAATTATTTCCCGGTAGCGATGCTGTTGTTTGCGTGGTGTCGGTAAAAACCACCCACGGTTCCCTCACTCGGTCGGTAAATAAAATAATACCCCTTCCTTTAGAAAACTAATTTTTTTTTGTTTCTTTCTCAAACTTAGATTTAGTTTTTAAAAAATTCGCGTTTTATTTTGTTTTTTTTTCTATCCCGAGCATCGGCGGGTAAACTGTAGCCCCCTACTGGGGGGAAATCCCCAGTTATAATAAAATTCTCTTTTCAAGTTCTGTATATATCTTTAAAAAATGTTCATTTTTGGTGGGCGGTTATGTTCGCGCCATTTCGACGTTGTATTCGTTATCAAGCCTAGATAAGGAATAACATAATTAAGACAGAGTCGATAAACAACCATCCGCGAACGCGAACGTGTTTCGTTCAATTCTCAATATTGCTGCCTCTAATGTCTTTCCTAAAATAATCATTTCCTTGCTCCGTTCCTATTTACCTCTGGCCAGAAACAGTACTGAAAGGTGCTCCAGATGTTGTGCTTCGGTAAGTGCTTTAAGTATTTATGTGACTTTGTATTCAAATTCTATGTTTCCTTCCTTCTACTCTATACAGTCCACGCTCTACTTTACAAACCCTGGTTTACTGCCTACTGCACTCCAGGCAATTTCTATTTGCGCCCCTTGTCGTTCCAAGAGGCGTGTACAACACCCGAAACTGTTATATTTAATGGTTCTATACTCTAAGGTATACTTTTAAAGTCCCGGCGCGTAATGTATGAGTCACTACGACAGTTGGTAACATAATAAATATTTGACTAATAATGCACAATAAGGTCATTATTACGCCACAAATTATTATCACATACAAAGAAAAAAGATAAAGGTACTCACGTAAACTGTGGAGCTTTTTACAACATTGCAGCTATTCTCGCGTCAGGCTCTCCGCATTGGTTGAGCGTTGTGGGCGTGGGTCGTTCTTTGCCCCCTCGTCGAAGCCAAATTAATTTGTCTTCTCTCTTCTGTTTTGTAGCGGAACCACAGGAATAAGGCGAGGAACGATAATAGATACAAGACAAAGGGAAACCTACATATCTGCAAGAGAAGACAAGATAAAACGGCACACAGGTAACCACTCAGTTCGACGTTTAGTTGACTAGTCCCGACGTGCCGGAAATTACCACTTTCTTTCCACTCTGCGTCTGCGCAATCTCGAGCGCCAACGCAACTATCTAAAGTGACGGAAATGCACGCACAAGTCTTTTAAATTATTGGCGCGAATTCACTTACAAATTCAGAACTAAAATTAGAAATGTTTACATGCCGATTTTCGGCTGTAACAATGACTCGAGGTCCACTTTGGGCGCCGCTGTTATACTTAATGGTTCTATACTCTAAGGTATACTTATAAGGTCACGGAGCGTAATGTATAAGAGCCACTACGACAGTTGGTAACACAATAAATATTTGACTAATAATACGCAATAAGGTCATTATTACGCCACAAATTATTATCACATACAAAGAAAAAAGATAAAGGTACTCACGTAAACTGTGGAGCCGTTCACAACATTGCAGCTATTCTCGCATCAGGCTCTCCACGTTGGTTGAGCGTTGTGAGCGTGGGTCGTTCTTTGCCCCCTCGTCGAAACCAAATTAATTTGTCTTCTCTCTTCTGTTTTGTAGCGGAACCACAGGAATAAGGCGAGGAACGATAATAGATACAAGACAAAAGGAAACCTACATATCTGCAAGAGAAGACAAGATAAAACGGCACACAGGTAACCACTCAGTTCGACGTTTAGTTGACTAGTCCCGACGTGACGAAAATCACTTTCTTTCCACTCTGCATCTGCGCAATCTCGAGCGCCAACGCAACTATCTAAAGTGACGGAAATGCACGCACAAGTCTTTTAAATTATTGGCGCGAATTCACTTACAAATTCAGAACTAAAATTAGAAATGTTTACATGCCGATTTTCGGCATGTAGCAAAATACCTTGTTCGAACCTGTGTTCTTGTAATGCAAATTATGTGTATAATTTTGTGACTTGTGTATTTAGGAACTGCCTTTACTGTTGTCCAAACATCTACATAGAATTCGGTCAAAAAGAAATGCCCTCTAGGAAAGCGTGTTGGATGATTTTTAAGCTTCTATCGCTAGCATTACTTTTTATGTGGTTATGACTATGGGTTATTTTTATTTTTAGGCTATTATGAGTATCATATTTTACTTATGCATATGAAATATTTTACTTAGCTTGATGTTTCACAGAGTCAGCAAAATCTTATGTTGTTAATAGAGATGTAAAATTTTGAGAAGGAAACATAGTTGGTTATAACTTATGGAGTTCATAGAGAGAAATCATAATCAAATTCTTAACATAACATAAATACCAACGATACACAAGTACCAAACTACGTATTTAAAAATGTGTTTGAGAATTCAAATACAGTTTGTTGAACTGTCAACTAACGATTAATATAATAGTGTATTAACCATATGGCACATTTACTTACAATGGCAGTACATACATACATTTTCCATATTTCACAGTGTTCTTGTAGCAAAGAAGAAATTGAGCGTTGTAAAAGGCGAGATATGATAGAACAGCTCTTAGCAGAAATGGCAGGTGAATACCCAACACTTCGTGAGGTATTTGTTGATGAACGAGATATTTATTTAACACATTCGTTACAAATGGCATCTAGCGCACGATTACAACCTAGAAGTAAGCATTTTAAAATTTTACACTGTTTTGTGATTAAAGATTGCAATTGTGACTTATTGAATATAGTAAGATATGTAGTTACATCTAGCAATAACAGTAAATATGCATTTAACAAAATTTAACGTGATTAGAAGTTTTTGCACATACAAACAGCGTAGTTGTACATATAAATATATTAGATAGCAGTAGTAAAGTAATAATAATTGTTACGAAACCAACATAATTATTATTAATAATAGTGGTGGCCAAATAGTTTTGGTTTTGTTAACTCTTTGAAGCTGGTGGTACACGTAAAATACCACATTTATCCAGACCTATGTGACATCGTGGCACATAAAATAGACCACATGTAAAATAAGTTATACTAGACATGCATTACGGTTCGTTTCGTGAACCACCTTATATTTATGTATGGCAATGCATAGAGTTAACAGTTCAAGGGCAAATAATAGACTAGCTCATACCTGCAATATCTTACAGCAGCTCAGTATTCTTCAGACAGCTGAATGTGCTAGTAGTAAATTGTTTTCTTGTGTAACCAGTTGTTATTGCATTGTGCTTCAAATTTCTAGCATAGATTTATTAATTATATATTCAGGTAAGATATATTATATCTAGAATTTGTATAATTTATTATTGCCTAACCTGATAGATAAATTTGTGGGTGTTCAATATCTGTACCTCCGTGCAATTAGGTTATGTTTTGTTTTAGCACGAATATGGATGATAATGAAGAATTACCATTCAGATTAGTGAATATGACGAGAGAAGAATTATTTGCAGAATTATATGCTGACATTCTTTCAGGAAATGAATCAGAAAACGACTCAGACGATAAGAATGATGATGCCGAAGACACAGATGAAATTACATATATTGAAACACCGTCAATAGAACTTGAAAGTGATAACGAATGGGGTGATGAGGACCTGCTTCCTGTTACTAGTTTTATAGTGCGGCAGAAACCAACATGGAATAAAACTTATGGTATTTGTGCTCCAACACCTTTTTTAGATAATACTGGCCCATATCAATGACAATGAATTGTTACCAAGCTGTAACTCGCCTGACTACGACAAACTGTATAAACTTCGACCTTTTCTGTCTTCATTGCAAACGAATTTTTTGAAGCACTTTAGACCATCTGAATACATGGCGATTGACGAGTCAATGATTAAATTTAAAGGCTGTTCATCATTAAAGCAATACTTACCAAAAAAACCTATCAAACGAGGGTATAAGGTGTGGGTATTGGCCGATAAAAGTCGGTACTGTTATAAATTCGACATTTATACTGGAAAGACAGGAGATTCATCTGAAAAAGCCTTGAGAGTAAAAGTAGTAAATAGATTGTGTCAAGGACTTGAGAATAAAAGTCATAAGATATTGTTTGACAATTATTTTAGTAGTGTCCAGCTGATGGAGATTTTAAAAACACTACAAATATTTGCATGTGGAACCATAAATTCAACTAGGAGGGAATTACCACAGTTTCAATCAATCAATCAATCAATCAATCAAAAATTTATTGGTATATCCAAAAGGAAAGGAATTCAGCAAAGCTGATTTTAAATTCCTCCTAGAAATTAAGAAATATAACAATTATAAATTAACAATATAAGTAATATTTAAACACGATGTACATATGCCAAACTAAGTAAGATTGATAAATAGAGGAAAGGATTCTCGCGTTTCCTAGATTTCCATCAGCCTAGCTTTGTGATTGCTCATATAGTAAGACATCATATAGCTTCTTGTAAAATTTGTCTTTTGAAGTTTCATAAAAGATAAAGAATTAAAACAGGGTGATTTTGATTATTTTGTTAGTAATAGTGGTATCTATACAGTGAAATGGAAGGATAAACGATGTGTTCACTTGATTTTAAATTACCATCAACCAAATGAAGTGACTAAAGTTAATCGTAAAACAAAAACTGGGGTAATACAAGAAATTCCTTGTTCTAAAATTCTTTCAGATTATAATGCGAACATGAACTCCATTGATAAATTAGATCAACTGAAATCGTGTTATGAGATTGACCTAAAGTCTAAGAAGTGGTGGCACCGAATTTTCTTTCACTCTTTAGTTATATATGTTGTGAATTCATACATTATACACAAGCAACTAATTACAAGTTCTAAAATTAGTTTAAAAAATTTCAAACGCGAAGTAATTACTTCGTTAATATCGGAAACAAAAGTCCGCAATAAGGAAAATATGCAGTCACCTATAAAACCCATACAAATAAAAAAACATAAACCATTTGTCCATCCAGATATAAAATACAAAGAAAATGTGCACATGCCAATGTATGGATCTAGAAGAAGATGTGCTCGCTGTAGCACTCCAAATAAGCAAATACGCACCGATTGGATGTGCCAAACTTGTAATGTTCCATTGTGTTTATCCAAATCTAAGAACTGTTTTGCTGATTATCATTCAGTTTGAAAAACATATATTTAGGTACTAAACTTTTAGTTTGTATAATACAGTGCCTAGTTGCATGGTGGTAAATATAGAGTACCATCCCAAAATTTGTATTAAAACAAAAAATAAACTTTTATAATCGTAACTATGGTATATTTTATTGCTTAGTAATCCACAGCGATTCTGTGCTTCAAAGAGTTAGAGTTCAAAAAATAATTAGTCTTAAGTTTCTTTCAGAAAAACAATAGTAGTTTACGTTTTCATATTTTGGAAGGTTGTACAAAAGTTGCTAATAAAACTATTGAATGAAAAGTTTGATTGTTGTGCTAAAAACGAGATTCACGATACCTGTAAACATTTGTTAGCAACAGCAAGGGTAGCGAATAAAATTATAATAAATTGGTACATTGAGCTGCAATTTAAACAGAAATACAATTCAGGACCCATACTATCTATAATACGTAAATCTTAATAATAATCAACGTGGTCGGTGAATTTAGATAATCATTCATCTTCCCCCAATCAAAACGTCACTCTCACGCTATCTCCGCTTAACTCTTAGCCATCACCGCCTTCCCTCTCCCTGAATTACATATATACGATGCGGTTACATTGGCGCAGAACACAACATGATGCACGAATAAAATTATTTTCTAGAGAATATGAATTATATATAATCAATTACCATTACAGGTAGTTTTAGTTCATCAAGACGATATTTGGCAACCATGACAGAACAAGTTTTATAGAAATTGTGTACAAGAGTGTTTGCTTGATTGATTTATGAGATAGTAGAAAACATTTTAACCTTATTGTAAATGGAACGAATAAAAAAGTTGAGAACTGTTCAATGCAGCACCTTTACAAAAAGCACATATCTACTAACAAATTATGGAAGATGAAAGTATTCTTGTACCGGAAATGAGAGCAACTTACAAAATGCTCCAACAAAAGCACAATTTACTTCGTGAAATAGTCCAGCAATTGTATGATCTTACGTTAGAAACTTACAAGTCTGAAGATGATTTGACGAAAGAAGTTACTTCCATTGATGTAAATTTGTTGATACACTACATTCTCTAACTACAGAACAAAACTAACAGACTATAAATTCACAAACTGTTAATAAAAACACACCTCAGTTTCCAATACAACAATGTAGCTTTAAATTGCCAAGAATTGAACCCAAAAAGTTTGGTAGTGATGTGAGAAACTGGTTACCATTCTGGAATCAATTGAAGAAGATAAATAATTCCTATACAGACAAAGGAGACAAATTTCAATACTTGTTACAACCTATCATTTCTAGTTCCAGAGCAATACAACTTATTGAAAGTTTTCCTTTAACGAGCTAATTATGAAAAGGTAGTAGAAAGTTTAGAATCGCGATTTGCTAGCGAAGAACTGCAAGTGGAACTTACATTTGCGAATTCTCAACAAAGCACTCTTGCAAATAGAAATACCTTTAGTTAGCTTGTATGTCAAAGTTTGTTACGGTATACTGGGTGGATAAGGAAGAGTACAACGAAAGGAAGGATGCCAGGCTAACTAACCAGTCGTAGAGTGGGGGATCAAAAAAAACTTCAATGCCAATTCGTCCCGGAGGATTTTACACACTAGTTCAAGTTGAAGTTCTTCATATTTTTCATCTCCGAACATTTGTGTTAATACTCAACCTTTTTAATTATAGCATTTTGCAGTTGATTGTCTTCAATCCAGTCTTCCTTTAAAAAAATGTATACAAAAAAAATCACAACACTTTCATTCGTTATTATAAAATAAATATCATGTATATAAACGTAAACAAAACAATCACTTGCTTACCATAATAATCCATCATTTTAAACATTGTTTTTCACTTCATGGTCCGTTTGATACTGTAGGATTAGAAAATGCTTGGTAATGCTGGCTATCAGATCATATCTCACTTAAAGCTGTTTTTATGTTTAAAACACTAAATGAACACTTGTTTATGGCAAGATCGCTAAAATTGTAGGTGTCACATAAGATAAACATACGATGGTGAGAAATCGACTTTTGTTTTTAAAAGTGGAGACGACAACTTTACTAAAATACACGAATTCTTTCTCGCCCAACAAACTCCTAACAATGCAAAACTAGTATATTTTTAAATTACCTCTCAAAAACAGAATTCCATTTTATCCTACGAACTGTTTTTAAAATCCAACAGTATAAGAATGCCAGGAAATCCCATTTCAGACTGTGCACACTTGTCGTTTTCGGGTAAAGAATTAGCAAGTGCAACAAACTTGTACAGGCATGAAGGACGCATTTCGTTGGTGGCCTATCTACACGAGTTGAGTTTATAAAAGCATAGTAATGTGAATTAAATGATTGGGACTGAATGGTGTTTTTAAAGTAATCACTGAGGCATTACATTTTTTTAATATGAAAGAACCTTTGTCTAAACAATAATATTGAGTCTTGCAAAAATTTATTATCTATAATTATATATAATCATGTGGAGTCTTTGGGTGTGACAAGTGATAAATGAACGGCTATGTTATAACTACTAGTGGAATTTTGCTTACCAGAAAACCTAAGAATATGGCAACATACTATCCATTACGTGCAATACAGAAGTGAGAAAATTGTAACCAAGTTAGAAGTTTTTAAAAATGGAAGTCGAAAGCAAGGAACAAGTAGGATTCGCTGCCAAAATTCTTAGTCAAGCTGTTCACGTGGCGAAAATAAAGAAGATAAACCCCAACTGTCAGATTGATTTATGCTCAATCTTCACCAAAATGTTTCTTTTGTGATGGAACGCATAACAGTCAAAAAGATTATAAGGCGCAAAAGATGACATTTCAGAAAACAGAAGGATATAAAATCTAAAGGCGCCTGTTTTTTATGTTTAAAATTTGGACATTTAAGCCGTAAGTGTAAAGCACAAATGCATTGTCAATTTTGTGGTGACATTTAATTTTATTCTGCCCGGAACTTGCCAAACATCAAGAAGATCTATCACAACAAGGTGATAAAATTGAGAATCACGGTCCTAGAAAAGAGGTATGTAGAACTGAGATAGTGTTATTAATTAAATATGCACGCACATGTTTTTGCAAACACTTAGAATTACAGTATAGAATGGCATTTCAGAACGTGAAGTGCTTACATTGACTGATACTGGATCATAACGTTCTTATATACCTAAATCTGTAGTCGTTAAAATGGAATATTGTATTAACAAAAGGAAAGATTATTTTTACATACTTTGGTGGTTCATTTTTCCCAGAGGAATGTTATCCTTGTTATGACATATATTTCAAATTTAGACGAAAATTACTCTTGCAGCTTTGAAGCTTTGAAGTTTTTGATCAACTAAATATTTGTGATGGGATTGCTTCACTGTATGAGAGTAGCTGGTTAGAAGAATTAAGCAAGATGAACAAATGTAACCGATTTACGTGATTCGAAAAAATGTAGGTTCTAGTTGGGGTGGATGTACCCGGAAAGCTTTTAACTGGAAAACTGCATATATTGAAATGTGGTATTATGGCCATGGAAACGTTACTGTGATAAACATTAATGGACATGGTTCCCAGTAACAACCAAATGAAGATCACTTCTACGATCATTGCAAGTTTGTTAGCTAACATGAGTGATACCAAGTTCTGGAGGTTATGTGTTTGGTATCACTGATCCTTTAGAGAAAAGGCAAAAGCTGCTATAAACAAAAACTTCTTAAAAACCATTAAAACCGATAGTCTTGGAAGGTATGAAGTGCAGCTAGTATGGTTAGAAGGACTTCCGCCACTATCATTCAATTGTCTGATTTCAAGAAAGCATCTAGATTCTGTAATACGCATGTTGAATTTGAAGGGTTACTATGACAAATATGAAGAAATTTTTTATCATTGGTTGGAGGAAGATATTGAGTTGGTACCAAACTCTATAATTCTGAACATTATTTGCAACACCGGCTTGTTATAAAACTCTCAAGTACGACGACCAAGATTCGTCAAATTAAAATGGACACTGATCGTCAAATGTTTGTGTAGAGAAACGGACCGAATTTAATACAGTTACTTTCTATGGTCCTGATCAGATGTAGAACTTCTTGTTCTTGAGTAGTTTCCGATATATTAAACGCATTTTTGCAAATCAGTCTTTGTAGCAGAGATAGGGACTTTCTACGTTTTTTGAGGCTGGACAAAAACGAAGAACAAATTGTTTATCATAACAGAGGAGTGGTTTTTGGTGTGTGCTTTAGTCCGTATTTATTTAGCATTACCATTCAAAGAATGTTGAAAGGATCCACATTTTCCGTATCTACAATTCGGCTCTTGATTAAAAGTTTTATGTTGGTAACTGCATTACCAGTATTTCAATTAGGGAAGAAGTAGACGTTTTTATAAATGAATCAATGCAAATAATGGCAAAAGGATATTTCGAGTTGCTTGGGTGTATAACACTATTGCTCCAAGGATTGACGGATCTAACTTACCATTTCTTGGGTTAATTTGGGATCTTCATATGTTAACATTCAACGAACAACTACTAAAGTTGAATTTGGAGTTATTAAAGGAGACTGTAACGAAGAGACGGATTCTCTCTACAGCACAGGGTAAATTTGATCCAATTGGATTCACGATTCCAGCAACATTGTTTCCAAAAGTATTACTTCAAACAATGTGGAAGATGAAGTTGAAGTGGTATGACAATGTCGATGAAGAATCCAAGCACACATTTCTTACTTGGTTGAGTTGCTGTATCTACAAAACATTCACTGAATACTTGTTGATACCGAATATACCAGATCTACTGATGGTAAAAGTTTTCATATGTTTTACCATGCCATTAGTGAAGCTTATGCAGCTAAATATTTTTGCATGTGAAAGATGATGGCTAAAAGTTACTTTTGTGAACGCTAAAACAAAAGTAGCACATTTGAAAAACTTATCATTCATATAAGAGTGGAATCACGTTCTTGGCAAATTAAATCTTATTGATCTTCCTTCCAGCAGATGCTTTTCAAAATCTTACCACATCGACTGTACAATATCCAATACAAAACTATGGCACATTGTTTGTGAAACGAGTCTCTGAAGATGAGGTACTTTAGACAGTGAAACGTATTAAGTCTAATATGACTACGGATTCAATTGGTCTTCCCTATTTTCTTATTAGAGATTGTGCATACGTACACCTGAGTCCCCTAACCTTATTATTTAATCTAATCCTGTGTACCTGTGTTTCCCACTACCTGGACACTATCCAAAATCTAACCCACATACAAAAGTGGAGATAAAAGCGGCATTAACAACTATTGGCCAGTTGTTATCATTTATAGTTTTTGCAAAAATTTTGAGTTCATCATCCGCTCATGCTTATTGGAACAAATAAATAACCGACTGAATATTTATCAGCATGGCTTTACAATAGGCATGTCTAAATGCACAAATCTGTTCTGTATCACCCGATTTATTGCGGAATTTCTTGACTGCTTTTCTCAAGTTGATGTTATTTATACTGATTTCTCTAAGGCATTCGATCGTATTTGCCAATCCATAACAGATCAGTGCTTAATTTTTCCTTTAAAGAATCAAAATTTAGTGCATCCCACTGAAGATTAATATCGTCAGCGTAGAGTACATTTTGCATATTTAGTGCAACTAGCAAAGTCATTAATGAAGAATAAAAACAAAATGGGACCCAAACCTGATCCCTGTGGCACTTCTAAATTTAACGTAGCTTTTACAGACAATGTATACGAGTTGTGAGACTTTACCCTAACTGACGGTGATCTATTTTCGAGATATGATTTAAACCAGTGATTAACTATACCTCTAAAACCGTAATATTCTAATTTATGTAATAATATTGAGTGATTTACAGAGTCAAATGCTTTACTTAGATCTACAAATACCACGGCTACAACACATTTACTATTATTTAATGTTATATAAAATTATTTAAAAATTATACATTGCATCGCTTGTAGATTTTTTAGGACAAATCCATACTGATTTGGGTTAAATATTTTAAATTTTATTGTGAAGTTTGTCGTTCTTTAACTAGTGATTCGATGATTTTAGAAAAGGTTGATAAAAGGGAGATAAAAATTATTATGGTGAAGTGCCCCTTTTGTGTAGTGGGACAACTATAGCAAATTTCAAGCAGTTCGGAAACACTCCAGTAATAAAAGATTCATTTATTAATAAAGCCAGCAATGCTTTTGCAGGTATATTGTCATAACCTGAAGTAGTCTTATTTTTAAATGAATATATGACCTTTTAAATCTCTTGCGAATCCGTTGGGGAAAATGCAAAATAGTTTGAGACACAATAACGATTTTCATGTAAAAAATTAACTATTTCTTAAAACAATTACTGATGCGTGTTTTAGCAAGGACGGTGCTATCTTTAGAGGTATTTTCACTATTTTACGTGATGCCGAATCTCTATACAAAAGAGAAAAGCATCGCCATTGACGTTTGAATAATTAAAATCATTCAATACTTGGCCAAATACGACAAGTGAACTGTAATAAACATAGTTGGGAGGTTGCACTAGGGGAAGTAGATATGATCGGAAATGATAACAAGAAGCGATTAGATTGGCCGTTGGGATTAGTAGTTGAACTGTTGCCAGAAAGTGATGGTACAGTTCGTTTAGTTCACTTAAAAGCTGCACAAGGTTATATGTTACAACTTATTCAGCATTTCTCTGGAATATAAAGAATGTAACGTTCCCTTAGAAATAGTTATAACCACATTTCATTTCAATAGCTTCTGTATTAGTAAAGTCCACCAATAGGATTAGGTTATTCCCTTTAAGAAATATAAGTTTTTAGGTTTCGATAGATTTTAATTTAAGAGAACATTATTTTGCATCATATTTTATTCATAATCGAAGGTTGTCAAATTCATGTCAGTTTTTAAAAGGTTAGGGTTGATGTCGTCATGATAATTAGTACAGCGGTGATTTTGTTTTGTCTATAAAGAAATATTGGCGAGATGATGTCATTGTCTGACTCAAATAAATGTAAAATCTCGATTTCTGATTTTAGGCTGACAGTACGAAAATTTAAGTAGATACAGGTTAGGTAGAAAAACACCACAAAAGGTATGTTTATTTGATACACTTAATCCATTCGTTCGAAGTTCGCCGAGGATGTCTCGAGTGAATTTAAAAAGCGGAGATTAATTTTTTCATTCGACACTTTGTTTATAAAATTCACACTCTCACCATGCCTCTTTGATAGGTCAATAACCTTGACGAGAGGTTAGCGAACAAGGGAGGTCAACCCATGCATTTTTGAATAATCCCCCCCTCCCCCAAGTGGGTCGATTTCATTTTATGGACCCATCGGATCCGTATATAGTCAACCCCTCTGTTGGAAGTTCCATGTTGGAGTGGACAAAGTCAATTTGAAGTAGAGGTCAACCTTTAATGGCACAATAATCGATTGAAAAATCTAATAAAACGCATGAAGCTGACATTCCTCAAGTGACACGTAGTGGTCGAACTGTGAGACTGTCCTTATGATTTTCTCATTCAGTTGGTCGCTTGTCAGGATGGTGTCGTCTTTTTTACGACAGAAGGAGGATGTTATGGGATCAACATACTTATTATTAATAATAGTGGTGACCAAACAGTTTTAGTTTTGTTAAGAGTTAAAAAAAAGGTTTGTCTTACTTGAGAAGTTTCAGTTTTTGAATTTTGAAACACATTATTTGCCGAAAAAGTCACACATGCACTCTTTATTTATATGAACACCTTGTACTTTTAAAATGTCAATAAATTTTTTTTTTATTTCAGCATATGCAGAAAATTTAAATGAACCGTTACGAGTGGTAGGTGTAGTTGGAATTGGGCATGTTGTAGGTATAACGCACCTATGGCCAGTTGATCAGGCACCATATGTAGCAAATGTTCTGACGATTCCACCTCCAACAATGTCTTCAAAAATTCTTAAAATAACTGTTAAGATATCATTATTAACGTTGGGAGGATATTTAATATACCGACATGTGCCTGTACCTCGAATACTTAAAAATAGTTGCCAAAGTGCTTTTGATAAATTTACATCAAGTATAAGAGATCGTTAAAACTGGATGTGATAAAATTGTCTTCCTACATTGCAAATTCTTTAAAACGTGGGAGGGTTCAATTTTTGTTTCCAGCTTTCCTTATTTAGTTATGTAAGATCAAAAACTAGTTTATGGTATTTAAGAGTAATGAATTTTATTTTGGATACTGTTACAATGGTTTTAAATATATATAAGCTGTTTTTGTATCACTAAGAGACGAAATCGTCACATTACCTTTTTGTTTATCACTTCAGACATTCCATTGCTTTTGTTTTATTTTATGGGTTTTATATTAGAAGACAAGATTTGCTGTTACATATTTTTTTTGTTTAATTCATTACAAGAGAGTGTTAATCATGTTACAGGTGAAATAAGCGTTAAATGAATTAATTCTTATTCGCCCTGAAGTAACGAGACCCCCTAACAATATGTGTGCAATGCGGCTAATTGCAGTGGTGTATGAGTGGGTTCCTATGGATGAATGAGAAAAGAAAAATAAAGAAATACAAAAATAATAAATATCAAGGCTTAAATACACAAATTACCCTGAAATGTCTTTCTCCGTCAAAATCGAAGAGCGCCAAAGAGTCTTATCACAGCAATTCTTTTGATGTTATCTCTATATAGAAGACTGTTATTCCACTTAAAACACCGTTGCTTTGATATTTTAAAGTTGATCATAATTAAAGAACTTTTCAAAATAAAATGTTCCTTCCAAATAAGACCATCACTGGGGTAGCTGAATATCCTTTACAAGATCACAGACTTTACCTATTTCCTAAATCAATTGAAATAAAAATCAGCCTAAACTTAGCCTGTTTAACATAAAAATAATTTCAGTACGCATACAAATATACTTTACTAAAAATAAATTCATACTCTCAAATCTTTCAAGGTGTTGCTAAAATAAAACCTAAAGAAAAAAATTTAAATCTAAACCATCAACAAAACTATTCTCCACTCCAAACTTTTCCTGCTTTCATATACAATTATTAGACATGTATAAATTCCAAAATTACTGACGTTGTTCTTAAAAACAACAAAAAGACAGTTATATTCAAACTTGTTCTGTATCTTTTCATTGTCCATTTCAAAATTACGAAATTTGATACTTTTACTGCCCTAAATTTCACTAATAATTTTGGTATTTCAAATCACTAATTAGTCCAATCAAATAATTATTTTCACTTAATTAATGTCGTATTACAAAATACGCACAATTAACATTCAAAAATTCATAACATTGCTCTTAATACGCTACATAGAAGTTCATAAGCGTACCTACTCACTTTATTTTAATTCCAGGATTTCCAACAAACATCAGTATTGTCCCCCTCATTATTTTGTATATATCCAAACACGGCAACTCCTGACTTGAGTATGCCACAAAGTTCCACTTGAATGGAGGGAAGACTCACCAGTTCCTATCACTTTGTTTTCAACTGGTTCTCCAACATCTGTGCTCGTGCGATCACGAACATACCCTGCCACTTGCAGATTCAATTCTAATGTAGATCGCCGTCTTTTCCCTTTGGAAATACAACAAAAAAATTTTGGAGATCTGCACGTTCAACCTAACTTTTCAATTCACATTCTATGAACCTACTACAAAAAAAATACTAAAATTACTTATAACTTTATTATTTATGGAAGTATTTTAAAAATTGAAAAAGCGTTGTGTGGAAATTTGAAAATGTCATTCGGTAACCAAAATATCCAAACGGCATCCATAAGAAAAAAACTTGACTGTTGTATATTAAGGTGTAAAAGCGCGTTGTGAATTCTAATGTCAGTTTTGAATTCTGCACATGCTAAGATACCCCTATACCGATTTTCAGTTGAATATCTCTGTAAATATAATAGTTATGAGGAATTTGTAAAAATGATTTCTTCAGTTTTTCATGGTATTTCAGGAACCATTATCAATATCGTTATTCTGAAACATGATATTAAAATGTCTTGAAAGGGCGCAACTTTATTGTAATTTAACCGAATTTGTATCTCTGTTGGTTTTGTAAAGACTCATAGTGAGCGAGCTTAAGTGAAGCACCTTGTATAACTGACTTTATTTCTTCTGTTGCGTCCAACAAATCTAATTTATGCCCACTGTAAATCATATTTTATTATGGTCAGCGTTTGGTTAATATAATGTGCTGAGTTTACTCTATGCTTGCCACACAAGTTCCCATGCCTACAGTTTATGACAATGTATTTATCTGTGGAAAACCTAGGCGCAATTGTTTGTCACATTTCGATATCTGCTTTGTGGCTTTTTTAATGTCGTCGCCTTCATTCTTACCATACAATGTATTTAAAAGAATAAATTTGTGCTTTCTTATCTGAATAATTTTTATAGCGACAAAAATTAAATATCCTGATTAATTAAGAATGGTTATTTACGAAAACTTTTACACAAAGCGCGCCGATATATTTTGTCTCTTCAAAATTAAACTTTATTTCTTTCACATCCAATTTATTGTTAACATAACACAAAGCGTTACAATAATCAAATATTTGAACTGGTAAGTTGACTATGCTAATTCTACGGCTGTTAAATACTTTAATAGCATCTTTCGGTTGTCAGACCTAGGAAGACGACCGTAAAGAAAATTTAGAACCAAGGCTTGCATTATGATTAAAGTATGAACACGATATATATTTTCCAAGTATACTACACATGATTTTGCAAAAGTTTGTTTATCTGTATTTTATATTTAATAATTACATAGGTGTTTAATTTTTGGGACTAATTTAATGCGAAGTTGTGTTACAGGTTAAATGAGCAGTAAGTTGCTAGATATATATTTGCCCTGAAGGAGCGTGGACACCCCTTAACAATATAAGGGTGCATCGACTAACTGCAGTGGTGTGGGAGTGGGTTCCTATGGAAGAATTATAAAATAAAGGAATAAAAATATTAATTAAATGGACAAATACAAAAAACCTACGTTGCTCTAATCACTACCCTGAAAGGCTTTTTCTCTGTCAAAATTCAAATGTGCCAGACCGTCTGTCACAGCAATTTGATTGATATTATTTCCACACAGAAGACTTTTATTTCGCACAGATCTCCCTTTTTTTGATATCCTAAACCGTGTGATGTTATACGATACCTTCCTCTAAAATATCTTAAAAGCTTATTAAACTTTTATTAAGTTACATAAATTCTTGCAATCAAGACCTCTCTCAAATACAATTCTATCACTGACTATCCATTATTTACCTAGTTTTCTAAACAAATGCAAATAAAAATTCAATCTAAACTTAAGCTCTATTAACATAAAATAGAATCAAGTAAAATTACATAAAATACTTTCCTTAAAGGAACCTAAATTTCTTGATCTCAACCTGGTCACGTATTACTAAAAGAAAAATCCTAAAAAGACCTTAAATCGAATCCATTGACTAAGCTATTTGTCACTCCACATTTTCTTGTTTCTAATATTAAATTACACGACATTTATAAATCCCAATTTCTTCGAAATGCCTAGAACAAACGTAGCAAATAGATAAATCCCCATGTTTTCGTTATTTCATTTCATTGTCCATTCCAAAATACTAAATTTTTTATGCTTTAACTAACACTAAATCTTACTACTAAAAGTTACATTTAAATTTTCATACGTACATATTTCTTAATATTTTAAAATGTTCCAACTTTCTTGCGCAAAATATCATTGGTTGGTATTTCTGGAGTAGGCAATGAAAGTGATTATTTAATCACTTTCATTGCCTACTCCATAAATACCAACCAATTTACATTTAAAATTCACGTATAAATTATAAAGAAGTATAAACATAGAGACTTATAATATTACTCACTGTTTTAGTCCAATTCCTTAAATATGAGAATGTTCAGAAACCTTCAGCGTTTCAATTTCAGTTAACCAACTCCCTTAACACAATCCACTTATTTGAGCTATCCATGCAGGCAACCTTTTTATTATGGCACATGCTAATTTTCAAAATACCACGCATAGAAAACTTACTACGCTTTAACCAAATAGACGAACATTATTAATCCCCGAATGTGGGCGTTAATTATTACAACGTCGGTTCGGGCATCGATTGCTAAATGTTAAATATCCCTTAACCCTTACATAATAAATTTTATTATCTAAGCATGTAAACTTCTATGCCAAGGATATAACAAGATCTTGCTTACATTTTTGTCGTGTTTTCAGGGAGCTGTGGTTCAGGTTCTCGTCAGTTTTTTTGTCACATGGATCTTCCAGTTGCAGTAGTGCTATAAAAGAATAAGGTAAAGAAAGACAGGGATGATAATTAGGTCATTACATCGAAAAACACGCACGAAACTACTTCCACCAAAGCACAACCGCTCCAGTTGAGCCCCGGTACAATATTGAAGTTTGTAATTCCTGACAGAAATAATTCGAGGCACAATAAAGTTCCACATCATTTTCTCTGGTGCGATAAAAAAATCTTGCGAGAGTGATATAAACCACCAAAGGCATCTTAACATATTTATACATCTTACATCATTCTAAGCTTACAAGTTAACTATTAATTTATAACCTACTGAAGGCCAAAAACGGGGAATTACTTTTACTTTTAAATGAAATATGGTCAATTTAATGAATATAAGAAAGTGGTTAACCAATGATTGAAAAAAGCTTGTTATGGGTTCATTCACTTAACATGTAACAACCTGCAAGCGAAGTTTTAAAAAGAAACTTGTGCACCGTTTTAAATTTTTCCCCTGAGGAAAAAGCCAAGTTTCATCCTTGAAGCTGGCTTTGTTTAACGTTAACTTCTAACTCAACCTCATATCAACTCCCAAACATACAATTGCATCTGGCTTATTACATTTTTGGTGTTTTTATTATCAGTTTGCGAATAATCAATTAACTTCTCTGTCTGATGTAGTTATTTTCATTTTATTCCCCTGGAACTTTCCAACGTTGTCATAGTACACTTCCTATTGAGTTTATGAAATGAAGCTAGGGAAAGTACTTGTATCATGTGATTTACTTAGATTTTCTTTCTTTCTGTTTTTGCATTATAAAATGAATACATTGTAATATATTGTATGAAATGATTAACTCATATCTGCAATCTGATATTCGTGAATTTTATTACTCAGTATCTGGGTTTTTACAATGTAAACTATCCTTATAATTATTTTGATGTATTATTAAATGAAATTATTTTTGATAAGAACTTTCTTAATTTTATGTGAGTAATGCATAAAATTGAAATATGTTTTCCGTGTTTGTAGTTTATAAATAATTTATGAATCGGAGTTTCCTCTTAATATATACTGCACCATAAATAACTTTCTGACTTCGTTGTTTAAATTTATTGCACTATGCCATGCTTTTATTACATGATTATTACATTGTATGAATTGACATCTGTTATTTCAGCGGTTTATAGGTTCATATTGTTGCATCATATATTCTATTAAATGGCGACGTGCCTTTAGAATTACTGCTTGGATGCTTCAGTATTTAAATAATCTGAATAGGAATCGATCTAAATCTATGGGAGTTTGAACAGTAAATGAAATCCGACAAGTGAAAGGCAAGTTATATAAACAGGCTCAATTAATGTTTTACTCTGAAGAAATCGCCTTCTTAGAGAAGCATCCTCAGCGGTCTGTGGAAAGAAACAGCGCTCTCCATGCGTTGCCACTCTTTCTGGATGACTTGATGGTGCTTAAGATGAAAGGAAGAACTGTCAAGGCGGTCGGTTTGAGCCTCGAGAGAATAAATCCCATTTTGTTGCCCCGAGATCACAAAGTGACATGACTAGTGGTTATGAGCTATCACGAGCAATACCTGCACTGTAATAGCAAAACGGTTATAAATGAGATACATCAACTTTGTTATTTCTCATCTGCGTGCAGTATTGAACAAACTGAGCACAGGTTTTCAAATTTGTAAAATAGCCTGTGCCAAACCAAGACCTCCAGAAATGGCCGATCATCCCACGTATGTAGGTATAGACTGTTTTGGTCCTCTAGAAGTGGCGTTAGGGCGACGAGTTGAGAAGAGATGGGGATGCCTCTTTACCTGCCTGACTGTGAGAGCAATTCATATTGAAATAGCTCATTCGTTAAGTAAGGATTCCTGCTTAATGTGCATCTGTAATTTTATTGCTAGGAGAGGAATGCCAATTGATATTAGAACAGACAATAATGGCACTAACTACATAGGAGCAAAAAATGAACTGAAAGGATTGACTCAAAAGATTCCTATTGATGATATTAAAGCCATCTTTGATGGCATTAACTAGAAATTAAACACTCCCTCTGTCTCACGTATTGGTGGCTGCTGGGAAAGGCAAGTATGGTCTATCAAGAGATGCCTTGAACGTATAATGCCAACAAGAAGACCAAATGACGAATCTCTTTGTTGCTATTTGCTAGAAGTCGAGAATATCATAAATTCTAGGCCCTTGACCTATATACCTGTCAAGGCTAATGAGCAGGAAGCGATCACCGTGAATCATTTTCTACTTGGATCATCGGGTGGAGCCAAACCCTTTTGTGAATATGATGATAGTATTACTACTTGCGAAAAATTTCCAATTATCCCAACAAATGAGTCTAACATTCTGGCGAAGATGGTTACGAGAATATTTGCCGACACTTACGCGCCGAACTAAATGGTTTGCGAAAGTCGAACCTATTACCGTAGGTGATGTAGTAGTATTAATGGACGAAAGCCGGCACAATTCGTGGTTAAAAGGTATTGTGTTAGAAACCATAACCGGTACAAAAAATGATCAAGTACGACAAGTAGTGGTGAAAACCTCAAACGGTACATATTAGAGATGGGAATAACGGTTCTTTCTAAATACCGTTACAGTCGCGATCGCGACTAATGAATACCGCGACCGAATCGCGTTATTCAGTAACGGACTGCAGTATGCGTCATCTGTGAAGGGTTTCATGCACCTCTATTATGCAGCGAGTTACCTGCTGAGTGCTTGATAATATAGTCCATTCCAAATGAGAATAAAGTAGATGACCTTGTACGCAAGGTGGATTTACACAGCAAATTAATTATAATTTCTATATATATACATACAGAATAATTATTAATTCCATATTTGAGTGATTATAAATTGTGACTAGCCTAAATTATTTTCAATAACTCGTTTTTATTGCAAATCCGACAAGGGTGCATTACATATATTTTAAATACAAATGTTTAGTATTAAGCTGTGTAAATCAGCATCATGTTTTAACCAATCAAATCGAAGGTTAAACTTTCTCTATACCTTTCATCGCTTTAATCTTAGCTGGAATGGACTATAGGTTTACAGCGATTGTGGAATCAATGAATCTTTACCTGTTTCCAATATTATTGTTCTTTTTTAACATTCTTTGGATCGGATTCCCAAGTCTTCAGTAACATTTCATTTCCATAATTCTTCTTATTTAGTGTTCGTTCGGCAGCTGATCGTTTTTAATAATTTGTATATAGTGTCTGTTTTGTGTTAAGTTATAGTTTGAACTTTATTTATAAAAAACATATATAACAATATTTCTCAATATTTTCAGGTAAGTTCGTTTATCTTTAAATAGATATTTTTTATTTACTTGCTACTTTGCAACTTTCAGGAAACATGTCTAGCAAAGGATCTATTAAGTCATCGCTTATATGGAATTTTTTCACTGAAAAACCAAAAGCAGACAAAATTGCCATTTGTAATATGTGTAATAAAGAGTTTAGTTTTAAAAGTACCTCAAACAACTTGAAAAAGCATATTGAAAAAAAGCATGTAAGTGTAAACATACAAGGTGCGCCGCAAAAAAAGCAGAAAATAGAATTTGTAGAAGCTAGCATTACATCGCAAAGCGACACTGCTATGAATTCCAATACTGAAGAAACTTATTCTACTGCAAGCACAAGTTCAGCAGGTATTAATATGGTCAAGGAGCAAGGAGCTAAAGCCCAAACAAATATTAACTCTTTTCTTAATAGAAAGTTGGGTGTACATTCTAGGAAAAAAATTGACAATAGCTTATTAAAATTATTTACTTTAGACTTTCAACCTTTTTCTATTGTTGAGGACTGTGGTTTTAAAACCTTTGTATTTAACTTAAACCCTTCATATCAATTGCCCTCGCGAAAAACAATTACAAACACATTGCTTCCTGCAGCGTATGAAGAATGTTGTAATAATATAAAAACTATTGTGCCTAAACTTAAATCATTTACATTAACTACGGATTGTTGGACCTCTAGAAACACCGAAAGCTTTTTAGCTGTTACGGCCCATTTCATTGATGCTGATTTCAAAATTAAAAGTATATTATTAGAATGTGTTTCCTTTCCAGAAAATCACACTAGCCTTAACCTAGCAGCTACAATCAGAAGTATCATAAATGAGTGGAATTTGGAAGGCAAAATTTTAATGGTGGTGTCAGACAATGCATCAAACATTAAAAAAAGCTATTAAAGACGAGTTAAAATTGAGGCATTTTGGATGCTATGCACATACGCTTAATTTAGTTGTTCAAGACGCATTAGAAGATGTCACTGCAGTCATTAATAAAATAAGAACCATTGTAGGCCATTTCAGAAGAAGCACTTCATCAACGGCAAAATTAATTGCACAGCAACAACAAATGAATAAAGCACCTAAGAACTTAATTCAAGATGTGTGTACTCGATGGAATTCAACTTACTCTATGGTAGAACGATTTGTTGAACTCGAAGAACCGCTAAAAACTGCAATGGTTCTTTTAGACAAGGATTTTCCAGTTGTTTCTATAGAAGAATGGGCATTCCTGAAGGAACTTATAGTTGTTTTAAAACCAATGGAAAGGGTAACACACTTAATCAGTGGAGAAAAGTTTGTAACGGCGTCCTCGGTGATAATAATTACTGACGGAATTCTACATGCTTATAGAGCACTTCACGAAAAAATTTAAATTCCACTATGCAAAAATATTATACAAATTATTATTAAAGGAATTACAGAACGATTGGGAGACCTGGAAAGCAGCCAGTCATTAACATTATCCACATTTTTGGACCCGCGATATAAAAATTTAGGATTTTCTTGCGAGCTTATTAGCGAAAGAACAAAAAAGAAAGTTATTTCGCTGGTAGCCGATAATATCAAAAAAAGAAACAATGCTACTTCTGCGCCCTAAGAAGAATCAAAAAAGAAAGTTGATGAAGATGAAGTCAATTCGCTTATATAGGACAGTTTCAATAAAAAAGTTGCCAGTTTTCGCCCAAGCGCCACTGAAACATCAACGACCATTATCGAGGTACAAAGGTATCTGGAGGAACCCCTAATTTCGAGAAAAGAAAACCCACTAGACTGGTGGAAAGAGAAATCGTATAATTTTCCCAATTTGAGCGATTTAGTAAAAGAAAAATTTGTTACAGTAGCCACTTCTGTACCGTGTGAACACATATTTTCCAAATCGGGACAGATTTTGTCAGATCGGCGTAACAGACTTAAGTTCCACAAAAGTGAAACAAATTTTATTTTTAAATAATCAATTTAGTAATATGCCCAATCATAGATTGTAACAAATTATTATTTTATAAGAATTGTTTTTTATTTTTAATCTATAATAGATCGATGTTCTTTAAATAATACCTTTAATTACTAAAAGCTATATATTTGTTAGTTAAAAAAATTAATTCTGTTTAGAACTGATTTTACTTCGATTGTATAATTCATTTTGTACACTTAGACTATAATAAGTTATTTGTAAACATTTCATTGCAATTTCATCATAAATCATGCAATGACATAAATTATAAAATTGTATAAAAACATCAAGATCGATAAAAGCTCAGTCAGCATGCTAATAAATAAATACGGAAACTTGGTGATCATGAATTAACTTAATAATGATGTTTATACTTTTTTTACTAGTGAAGTGTATTTATAATTATAATGCGGAGGTTACCAGCCACCCTCTAAAAACGTGAACTTCGAAAGCAAAAGCATTCAATGCAAAATCGTAACTACTATGGTATTATGATATGAAAGAGGTTACATAGATTGAAATAGCGAAGAACGAACGTGAATCGCGGTCGCGAATCCAACAGTGCCAATAGAGATAGAGAATGCTCACAGCGTAGCGTACACAGGCGCGTCGCACAGCATTTTTAGACTCAAGTTTTTTTTATTCCATGCATAATTAAATTTACTAAATTTTTAAAGTAAATAAGTTTGTTGAACAATGAAATTATACGAATGCTGAAGTAATTTAAAAAAGCACAGATATGCTGCAACTGGTTTGTTCTAGGTATTCATTGTTGATTTAAATATCTTTGGTGTGGTAATCTTAACATTATCCACCTGTAATTATTAGTATGTTTTTTTATTGGAAAGCACAAACTGTGTCTTTCTAATAGAGAATTTGTTGTGTTTTTTTCAGGTTCATCGAGATCGGAGAGGTCGTAAGTATGTTCCAGAGGTTTCCAGATACATTAGTTCAGTAAGTTGTAAGTTTTTAATTGCGTTTATATCCCGTGAGTTTCTGTATCTTCTCATAGGAGTAATGAATCTTTAGTGTTATCGTTCATACAGATACAGTGGCGCTCAACCCATTTTCCTTTTGTTAGTTTATTGTAGAGTTTAGACCATCCCCACACCCTTTCTCATTGCTCACCCTTGGGGTAATTCCCAGACTTAGTCGCGAATAATTAAAGCTTCACTTTAACCAGCGAATCAAGAAAATATTGTTTTAATGTTTACATTTGCTTAAAAATAGAGATCATATACTCTAGGCAGACAGGATCAGAGGTTGCGATAGAAACAGAAGGGTGACAAGAGAGAAAAGTCAAAAGAAAAAATCTTAAGGCGAATAATGGAACTCTATCTATACTCTATACATGCTACTATTGCAACATAATAAATTTATAATTTTCCTACCTTAATAAAGTCTGCAAGATATGGTATTGGTTAATTCACAGGTTTAAAGCAGTGGTGCGTAGTATAGGGTTGCCTGACTGCATTATAAACTAACCATACGCACAAAATTTATAAACTTTTATATTTTAAAAAGTGTCAAATCAATTCTTTTATGATTCTTACAGTCAACAACAGTTACTTGATAACATCAACTGTATCTTCCATTAGGGTGCGTATTGACAAGCTTCCTTTTAGTAATGCGTATTAGGACAGAACTCAGATTCATAAATTATTTTAAAATCACAAACAGGTTTAACATATTTCAAAGTTACGCATTTCTCACATAAACTTATGACAGCTTATGTACATTGTTCATTAGAAATAATTTCATTTAATAATACGCCGAAACAATTACAGCTATAGTTTACAATGTAGTAATTACTTAAAACGCTGACGCTTCGTTAGTAAAACTTGGGAATATTAAATTACAGATAATATAATCATTTCATACTATACATTGTATTCATTTATATTGCTGAAGACCATGAAAGGAACACATAAAACCATTCTCACCGATATTGATGTAGAATATTCTGACAAGGCAAGCGAAAATATATATTCTCAACAACAACGGCAAAACCCTTCGTAGAATGCAAGCACTTAACGAGAGAAAAACGATAATTAATTACATTAAATTTCGTTGCTTGCATGGGAAAGCCAAGGTGCATTTTAAAATATTCCTGCGATTCAGGCAGCTAGAAACACAGTCACACCGATAATGTTGCCTGACTTTTAGCAAAGGATAGAAATTTGTATGATTATCGATTCACGCTACCAGTATACCACAAAATAACTTAATTAGGAAGATGATTTTATTGCCCATAAAATTTGAGCGACCGAGCTGGTGTAGAAATAATGAAGTAGAATTTCACGGTTAACGCGCCCATAACAAATCACTAGAGTATGTAGTGAAGGAGAAATTTTCAAAAGCAAAATGTTTGCTTGTTTTAACGAATTGACTGTTAAAATAACAAACGGCAGTTAGAATGTTTTACGGAGAATTGCTAAAGGCGGGCTTCAAGGTCTTAGCAGTGGTTTACGCCAGCAAATATTTCGAGGGAACGGAACGAGAAATTATTAAAATGTTTAATAGAAAAAAAGACTTTTTTGGATTTTAACGAAATGATAAATGGTTATAGGATATATTCCACGTATTGAGGAACATTTCTATGCAGAACGGTTTTAATATTAGAATAATTGTTAAGATTGGATTATTTAGGAAAATAATATAAGAAGGGGTTTAGATCAGCGTTTTCAATAAAGGTAATTGTAATTTAATCAGAATCTCCCTATTTCAGAAGTTACCGTAACTATCAGTAGAGTGGTTAAACAACTTGCACGGGGGCAGGTGTTTAGTTGCGGTTTGCTAATTATGAAATTAAAAAGAAAAAGTTTATTCAAAAGCATTGATCTAGAATTTACTTGTATAGTGCTGCGTTGGAAATAAAACGTTCATTATACAACTAGCTCTCCATAACATATTACTCATTTCATCTTCGTACTTGGTGGTAACAAGTTTCTAATGGAAGTTAAGTACCGTTTGATAGTTAAGATTAATTCAATAACAATGTTGTTTGCGGTAAATTAGCATACAAATAATTAAAATCCAGTTGTTTACTTCGTCTTTCTTCTTATTACAAGACGCTTGTTTAATCTGGTTAACCCATCGATCTAATGATCCTGAGTTGATTCACGAACCTTTCAAGGGAAATTGCAAGGGAAGCACCTGTAACAAATAACATATCTTCTTTTGGATGAGAAATAAAACGGAGGCTGTGTTTTGTGGTTGCTAAACTTAGAAGATCACTGAACATTCGGCAAAATTAGAAATTCCAAGTGACAGGCTAACGTAAAGAAATAAGTATTAGTGCTGTTTTTTTCTATTTAAATCTACACAAAATAGGTTACAAAATATACCACAAGAGTTATAGTTTCTAATTCTTTGTAATATTTGTCCTGCTTTTATACAAATTCATCAACAAAGCATAGTATGAATAAGCCCAGCGCATTGTCTAGTAATTAAATCAAAGTACAATAAATTTAAAATTACTTATATACTTACAGTTGTAAATAATGTTAATGATAAGCTAGAAAATTTAAAAACCGTTACAGATAGTGGTCGTTTTGAGCGTTCTATCATCATAAGCAGACTCTTTTCAGTAGAACCTCTCCAATAGTACCAAGGAGTAAAATAACAAACTCTCTGTATATTTAAACTCTAAAATTATTCAAGTTTTTATTTTTCTGATAAATTCAGATGTTACCTTGTGAATAATATCATCCCCGAACCAACAGTACAGAAGTAATTCCATTACGAGTGAAAACAAATAAATTGCAAGTTTCACAAACTCTGATGAAAAAACCGATATCTGGAAAATGTTAATTTATTTTTGCTTAATATGAGTTTGATAAATTCTTAACACTATAAATTTTTAATAATAGCAACTGGGCAAGTAGTTTAACGTTAGCGGTATTGCAAACAGTTATTTTTACTTTGACTTTCAGCAGGAGTTTCCAAATACATAAAAAGCAAGTACAAACAAAGTACTTACCAAATCAGCGTAACTTCTAATGGATGAACAAGAAACCACACAGCTGCTAGATTCACAAAGAGGCACCTTTAATCAAAATACCTATTGGTGGTAGCGATGCTCTTTATGAGGGGGATTCTGATCTTTGGAACGGCTACGCTAAACTTTTATTTTATGCTATTGGAAACACAACCTTCACATTTAAGAATAATAACGTAACTAACTAATATAAATTGAAATTTCAACACCTGCGAGTTATCAACTTGATAGTAACAAAATGTAGCATTTTGCATTTTAAATATAAAATTAACTTTCTAACTCCAACAGTAACAATAGTTTGAGTTATCATACCGAAACTTGTAATTCAGTCGTTTTATTCATTTTTTTTTAGGAAATTTTGGAGTTTCCCACAAATCTTTGAGTGGGATATTGATAAGCATGCACGCACGTATTAAACCCTTATGCAAAGCCTAAATGATTATTTCAAATAGAGCCAGTAATTGAAAGATAGAAAATATAAGATCGTGGACAGGATTCGAACCTGCATCTTCTGCTTTCGCGGTCGATGCGCTAACCAATTCACCCAGACAGAGATCTACAAATCAAAATCATGTACATATCCATACATAAACCGAACAAAAATGTCAAACGTAATTGAAAGTTTGGTTGATGTAAGATTACCTACACGATTGATTAACGCATCGGCCACAAAAATCGAAGTTTCTGTTATAACGACTTTTATTTATAATAATTAATCTTTTAAAATAATATTTGATGAGAAAATGACGCCATTTTAGCCCTTAAGGGTTGAATACCAACTTTGATTGAATAAATTTTAAAGTGCTAACTTTCATTAAAAGCGTTTGTTGTGGAAGATGCGTTTTATATGAGCGAAATTGGGTAAGAATTTATGCTTCATTTCTTTCACTCGGCATGGACACTATTACCAAGTATAAAGGATCGAAACTCTTACAAAACAGTGTTTTACTTTGGAGAAATTAACTAACATTTTATACATCATTTTATTCATTAGCATAAAAAGTTATTAATGGAATGAATAAACATATTAATGTAAACTGAAGAATGCATTTATTTTTAAAAATCGTGCAAATATTAATAATCGCGCAAATCTTAAATTGGGAACTTTGAATTCCTATTATATCCCATCCGTCACGTTGGACAGCATGTACATGTTAAAAGAAGTTGTTGATGAGCGATCGTCCTAAGTTTAAAGAGATATTCTGGACTTTATATTTTAGTATATAAGTGTTAAGCCAAAGTTATTTTTCATTTAAGATATTGTCGCAAGAGAAGGCTGTTGTAGATGTATTAATTTGTATTTGTAAGAGGGTATTTCGTATTGTTACAAACTATTAGGCAACCCGTCAAACACGCAAGCTGCATAACCCGAAGTGTATTCTACAGAAGTCTAAAACCTTCGAGCAAACACCAGACTATGAATCATCTATTTAATTTTAGGGTATATATAAGATCGGTGAGGAGTGTACACGAGTTATTCTATATCAAATGTCGTATATAAATCATATCGTGTATAGTTAGTTGGTCATTACATTTTGAAAATCCTATAGTAAATATAAATTTGTGTTATGTGCACGTGCATATTGTACCGCCAGCTTGTACATAAATAGACAAAAGGGTAATAAATAAATTATAAAAGTGTTAGTGTTGTTAAGAAGACTCATGGTGAAGGATTTAGTTTAAGAAGATATTAGTGCTTGTAAATGGCATTAGTGTGATAGTGCTTCATTATTAATTGGATTGAAAACATCTATAAATATGGCATATACTGTTAATTAGATTTGTGAATAGTGAGAAATAAAGACTTTTGTTATTACTTGTTCTAAATTGGTGAACGCGTTAACAGTAGCCCCTACAGTATTACTATAAATTTGACATATGATTGCAGTGGTTTTATTAATCAGAGAGCTAGCAAAAATAATTAGACGACGAGCGATTAGAAACCATTCAGGCCATCCACAACAATATATATATATATATACACTTCTGGGATTTTTAGGTTATTAATAGTGTACACCATGTATATAGCAGGCCAGTAATTAGTTGTAACATTTTTCAAAGCTATAGCATAAGGATTCATTAGTTAAGATAAGCTTTAAGATTAATTTTAATTCATATTAGTATTAGGGTAGAGATTAATTACAGTTATTAGAGATAGGAAGCATAAGTCCGTGCGTTTAAACACATAAGTATCATGTAAAAGTAGTGATAAAAAGTTTTTCGTTTGTAGCATAAAAATCGATAATTGATGAGGGTGAATTGGTTAATAACGGATATTCAAAGCGTAATTATTTTGTTTGTTTACATAAATTAGTGTAAGGTAATATGAAGCTAGAATATTTACAATTTTTCAAAGGTTTAGCAGTGTAAATCCGTTCTTTGTATTGATTTATGTCTGTCAACAAATGTCAAGGTTTCTTAGGAAAAGATGGGTAAGAACGAACAGCAGGTCGATGTTAGTTAAGGTGTTGAACGTTACAAACAAAAATGGATCGATAATATAAAGAGACTGTGTTTTATATGAGGTAGCAAGGAATGGAAGATATCATATGGTTAGTTGTCATTGACTTTGAAACGTCTGTAAGACAAAGAAATTTTTAAAGGTAAATAAGCAAGACGGAGATGCAGCGTGTTTTCATAAGACATCGGTTTGGGAAGGGTAATGAAAAGTATGGTAGAAGGCTACAGACAAAGTAGCACTATTATACTGTGAATATAAGGAAGAGAAAGACGATAATGTAGATTAGTAGGGTGGATTAGAGCTTGTTAACAGCGGGGATAAAGGCAAAGAGATATAACGTACAGGTTAGACAAAGATACAAGAAATGGATAACAGACTTAGAAAATTGATAAAGGGTAGAAGACAAAGAACAACATTTTGAATGCAAGTTAGAGTAAGATGATAGGCTGTGCGCGTGTGAGAGAGGCGTGTTTTGGATGTTTGGATGGGAGTTAGTTGCCGGGGAATTTCGACAAGTCGACAGCCGTTGGAGATTTTTAATGAGGGTTTGGAAATAAAATGCTTGTTTGCGAGTGAAATTCCAAGATATTTTAGACGGTTGGAAGACGGTTGCCAAGTTTGCCGGGAGTAACTGAAGGATAATTGCTGGTTTTTGAGAATTGGACGCCGGTTAGGTGTTGTGGTGTGCTTGAGTATGTGGAATCGGTAGACAGTTTGAGAAACATTACCGAGGAAGCGTGTTAGGGGTATGGTGTGAAACGATTCTAGGGGCAATTTTGAGTCTATATAAACAAAAACGAGGCAGTAGAGGCGCTCTTTCCTTTTGGATCTTCAGCCAATCTTCGAACTACGATAGTAAATGTGACTAAGTGTATTGGGATTTTTAATTACAATTAATTAATTGTGCACAAGTTGGTGCAAGTTTAATGAAGCAGTTGTGAGTTATATAAAGTACAATTTGAAAAGCGAAGCTTACTGAATGTAAGTAGACTTCTTGTTATTTATGGTTGGAAGTGCTTGGTGTGCACTGGGCCGGTGTAGTGGATGTTGATGGACCAGTAGCGAATGTACGAGAGTTTGGAAGTACCGTACATTGGAAGCTGAGAGATCTGGGTAGAGGAATGCTGTTCCTGATGGTAGGTGTTAACATGGACTGAGTCATGCACGTGCAGTCATGAGAGAGATGACTACATCAGAGATGGTTTCAAAGCAGTGAGCTGGTTGTGCTACAGTCCAGGTAAATGAATTTTATAAAACTGTTGTGGTTTTTTTGGTGATTATGACATTTTGTGTTTTTTTTTTGGTAAATTTTGATAAATTTTATGGACATTCTAATTGACAATTTACCTTTGAGAAGGAATTATATGAAAATATATTCATGTACAATTTTGTATCATAAAATGAGTGTGTAATATTGATTTTTGTACAAAGTAAACGGCAAGTAATTTTCTGTGCAATAATTAGCACTTAGCTACAGAAAGGTTTTTACTATGAGCACGTATTAAACCTAGATTTTAAAATCACGTTTAGGGATAAGCCCAGTTACTTTTTAATAATTATAGATGTGAATAGATAAATTTTGAAATTATTTTATTTTAAAATGATCTCCTTTAAAACTGACAATGGTTATTAAATATCCGATGTGTAAACTAAGAGTGTAAATACAAAGATTTTTGAGTAGCAATTTTGATGTTACAATAAAGGGTGATGAAATTTTGGTAATCAAATTTTTTTTGAATAGTCGGTTAGTATTTTCAGAGAGCAAGTGAGTAGCTGTGGCAAATATCCCTAAGGAAGCTGAGCAGAAGACTAGAGGTTTGGCGTCTTACATGAAGAGCATCTTCAGAGGGTAGGGCAATAAGTAATATGAAATGCAGGTCTAGGTGGTAGGGCTTTCTTTACAGGTAGACCTCAGAATAAAATATGGTTTCCCAAGCGTGGGGCTTCAAATAGGAAGATTCACGGCATTTATGGCAGCCCATTCGTGGAGCATTGTTGCAGCAATATATATATATATATATATATATATATTATGTGTGTGTGTGTGTGATAAGGGATCATATAAAGTTCATTGAGCACCATACCGTGTAGTACAATAATCTAAAGCCAGAGAAAAATTAAGTACTTTTTTCAATACTTTGTATATTGTACTAATCCCATGATGTACAAGCTTCATCTATTTTGCATGACTTAATCGCATCTGTGATAGGAATAAAGTAGAGTACGTAAGTTGAAAATCCGTGTTTTTCAAAATGAAAATCATCCATTGCTATTAAATACCATTTAAAACGCGTTCTAAATTGGAGTAAAGTATAGTACGTAAAAACCCGTGCCTTTGTCAATATTCCTCACAAATACTCCCTGTATGTTTGTTGTGGTTTGTTTAGCATTTTTCTTAATCTTTGGGAATTAAACCACTCATAGTTTTCAAAATCATCTTTATTTAGGTTTCGATCCATGACCTAGGATCGTAGTCAAAATAATAAAAAATACTCGATGAAAGAACCTTATAAAATATTAAAAACGCGTACAGTTCATTTCATAATAATATTAAGAACTTTTTCACTTCATGAGAAGATTAAAAATCATCATCATTAGGTCTTCAGTTCTAGAACTGGTTGGACGCGTAAGTCCATTCCTTCCTATTCTGAGCTAATCTACGCATTTCCATGAAATCACCACAGCCTACATCTTTTACTATCTGTGTGCAATAGTCTAATCTATGTCTACCTCTACCTTTCCTTTTTTCTATCTCTACTTCTAATATAAATCGCGCTATTCTATAATGTCTAAGTGTGTATATGAATATGTATATAGAAAACGGTAAAAAACAGGAGGGATAGAATGATAAGTTTTTACCGTTTTCCATATATTTCTTCTTCCTCTAACATTTCTAGTATCTCTGTGTTTAGCTTTGTCTGTCCATGATATTTCATCATACGTCTGTAGCACCACATTTTAAAAGCTTCAATATTATTCCTATACGCTTCTGCTACTGTCCACGTTTCACAATCGCATAGTGTTGTGTTCCACAAATATGCCTTCAGCAGTTTTTGCTTAGTTTCCATGTTTGTTATCTTCAAACATAGCAACTGCTTTTTTTTTGTTAGATGCAGCATTGTCTTGAGCTAATCTTTTTTTTATATTATTTGCACATTTCAGCTTCTCTTGTTTTCTAAAAACTATACCTTATTTCACCGATATTCAATAATACGCGAAGGGGGTTAAGCAACCTATCGCCTACCGAGATCCCTTCACTTAGACACGTACCGAATCAACAGTTTTCCAATTACTCCTTCAGCACAATAATATTGCAAAACCAACACCTGTAGTTGTTTACGATAATCGTCAGCTTGAAATACAATTGCTCTTTTCATCTTTAAGTTTTCCGTTCTGTAACTAGTTGGACGCGTACTTCCATTATTTCCTATTCTGAGCTAACTTGCACATTTCGCATATTTCTTTCTTTCCTTACCATTTCTAGAACCTCTTTCTTCTTAACTTTGTTTGTCCATGTTAACGTCATGATACATATGTAGCACCACATTTCAAAGGCTTCATCTTTTTCCTGTCCGCTTCTCCTACTGTCCATGTTTCACAGCCGTACAGTGCCGTGCTTAACATATATTTTCAACAATTGTTTCTATGTTTGTTGTCTTTGAACACAGTAATTGCCTTTTTTTGTTAAATGCAACACGATCTTGTGCTAGTCTTTGTTTTATATCTTTTACGCATTTTTCAACTTGTATTATTTGACTTCTTAAGTAATAGAAATTTTTAACCTTTTGTAGGTTTTCGTTTCCTAGTTGTATTCTAGTTTTTGACTTTGTTACGTTCCGTGCCATCCCTGCATGGAAATATTTTTGTTCGTCGTAATTAAATCCTACATTTCTTTGTCCTTTTCACGGTCATAAATTCATTAACAATTTCAACCGTTCTCTCAATTTAAACGGTTACTTATCCATCACCCTGTATGATTTTTATTAAACTATTCAGTTCTAAATTTAAATACTTCAAATACACTCTATTTGGATATGGCATTAAAGTCTGATGTTTTATTATCATCATGCGCTTTCTTAAACATTATAAGAAGTTTATGAACGCGACATTCGGTTATTAAAACATTTGTTTTCAGAAATATTACAATGTGGTGAGCGTGCTTTCTACAAGGTTGTTTGAAAACATGGACTTCGATTCATTGAAAGTTTCTGGTTTGCTTATCTATATACCGTATTGGAGGTAGAAATTATCCATTGGTTTGTATTCGATTTTCTATAATGTTATACGAAAGGTTGGCAACTTTCCATACACATCGCTAATAAGTTCTTGAATTTGTGTGTATTCGTTGTTGAGAACACTTCGACTGGTTTTAAGAGCAGATGTTAATTTGGATTTTTCCATAATCGGTTTTAATTTTTGCTTGTTAGAACGAAATCTTTCTTGTGTAAGTTGGTTGTACAAATTAGTGCAGATAATTCTTTTAAGAAGCAATTGGCGTTTTAATAAAGAGGAGTATAATTTGTGTGATACTTAGTGGAACAATAAAGTAATATCGAACAAAAAAAAACATAGGATTATGGGATCCGTTTTCCGGCTATTTTCCTTCAAATTTATACACTTAACGACAACAGAATGTATTGTTTTGGGATTTGCGTGTTTATAGCTGTAGCCTTGTAGATATGGAGATACAAGTGCGAGATGTCATGTGTTTCGGAAGATGTCGAATACAGAAAGTTGTTGCATCGCAACAGAATGTGATGTCCAGCTGTACAATTTGTTGTTTCTTCTCTGCATCGCTTTGTTGACTACCCTCCTGGAAAATTGGGTCTGGATTTTTTTTTTAAGTTTTTCAGGTTACGTATTGCGTAATTGGATATGTTACGGTTGCCACTGATCTTACTTCGCTTAAATCGTCGGAATATGCTTACGGCGATAGCTGTTATTATTTGAGTATAAATTGTATAATAAAATCCTCATGGAATGACTACATGTTGTTCATATATTTTTGAGCTGCCCTATTGCTTAAGTAACGAGAAAAATTTTGGGCCTTTGGGAGCTTCTTTTTAAAAACATTTATTTCCCAAAAACACTTTTATTAAATTAATTTTAATACAGTAATTACAAAATGGTTTAACAACTTGTACGTTATGTTCATTAACGTGACTTTTAATTTAACAAATTAATCAAAGTTAATATTTTAATAATAACCAATGAGTAGCTTGAACTGCCAACAATGTTAAAGTTATGAAGTTCGAGACTGACTGGCCATCAGTGGCTCTTCAGGGTATTTATGTAATCCCTGCTCTCACATCATTTTGTAGGAAAGTGCAGATCTCACCGTCTGCTATTTCTTGATAACATACATTGTCTTGTTCTAAGTAATGTTTTAATTAAGACTGCTTTATTGCAGTTCATTGTATCTGCACCTGCAGTATCGGGTTGCGTCTGGAATACAAAGTAGTTGCTTCCGTTCTCATGTCTGATATGTACTGTGATTAACCTTTAATATTATAACCTTTAATATAAAAAGAAGAAAGCGCATGAATGAGTGGATAATGTTAAAAACGATGGCCATCGAGTGCAAAGAAAAAGACCAAAGAGAAAGTGGCCAATAAAAGCGCAGCAATCGTCAGGGTAAACGGCCAAACATATGCAGATCTAGTAAAGGGACTAGGGAAAGAAGTCACTTTCAAAAATACAGATGTGGAGATTACTAAGATGCGGAAAACACAAAACGGCAATTTATTTCTTGAAGTAAAAAAAGGTAAAGCCAAAGAACTGAGATTCGTAATAATAAATAAAGTCCCAAGTGCCCACGCAGTGGATAAAACGAGACAAAATGTTGGACATATTTGTTTCGTATTAGTTAAAACAAACTATTGTGGAATAAAGTTGTGTAGTGCGCTTGCGCCTCTTATAGAATAAACGCGTGCGAAAGTGGTTTTGTTACGAAAATCGAGGACTCTTCTTTCGATCTAGTACCGGGACGGTTGTGCGTGACAAGCTATGCACAATAAAGTATAGTGCTTGCAACAGTGCCTTCAACTGACTCCCCCGGGGGCATTGCAGCAACATTGAAGAGAACCACACACCAAGGACAATATTGGTGAGTAAATTTATCGCTTCTGTTTATTTTTACGTGCATACAACTTTCGCATTTAAAGCTCGCGTTTTGTTCTACCTTCGCAATACAGTGCACGACTAATAAGACGCGCCAACACATTATTCTAGTTAATTAATTACAATATTAGAGGATTGGACCCGTCGACTACAAAAGAAGAAATTGTTGCATCACTAAGGTATTCGATTGGTGAAGAATCCATAAGTTACAGAATTACTTCTATAAGACCGACCCTCTCAGGAAACTAGAATGCCACAGTTATTGTGAACAGTAGTGTTGCGACCAACTACTTAAACTCAGAGCACTGAAAGTCGAATGGGTTTCATTTCCATTGAATGAACGTACTGAAGTGTTCCGTAGTGTTTCTAAGTCGATTTCTCATTGATTGATAATTATTGAAAATATTATATCGTACATTTCGATATTAGAAGGTATTTGTTAAAGTAGCTCACTAACCACTTGCAAGTTTCTGAACGCATTTCGTAAGTCAGAATTTATATATGGGGCGCATGAGTAGAGACGACCAATCGAGTCGACAGGTTTAAACGACTTTTTTTGAGATGTCAAGATAGATGGTTGAAACATTTCACTTGGCGGTCTTTTTTATTAAAGGTAATGTTTTGAAGTTTATAATGTGGTGGTTATTTAAGGCAATTTGATTACATCTTGTAATCAGAGCGTTGTTTTTTTAATGTGATGTTAGTGTTTATTGTAAAACCATTAGTTATTTAACCATTGAATGAAATATCTTTATGGGTTACCTGTTGCTTTTGACTTAGAATTTGATGGGGATTGTTTAATATATGTAATTTTAAGTGAATTTACTATTTTATTGAGTATGTTTTATGTCTAAAGGTGTTTAGTTTGGTTTTACAACCGAAAACTAATATTTATTTATTTAAATTGTTTATTTAATATCTAAATCAGAGTAAACTAATATTTATTTATCTGAAATAATGTTTATTTAGTATTTAGTACAGAGTTGTAACTCCAATTGCATTGCACTTACTGCAGAATCAATAGTAAATGTACCTACTGTGATTTTACAAGCAGTTAATGATGAATACTGACATCATATTAAATCAAATTATTGGGCAAGCTTGAATATGAACAGCATTATATTTCTATGTTATATTTGTTTTGGTTTTAAGATAGAACTTGAATTCACCACAAAGTTGTGTATATTTTTGTGTTTGTAATTTGTAATGCCACGATGTGTTTAATTTTCAAAATTACGTTTTAACCGATGCAATCATAATAAATAAATGTTAACATTGCTTACTAGATTTAATATATTTAACTAACATGCACTTAAATAAAGATTTAGCACCTGAATCTGAGCTTACTTTTATGATGTAAAATTTTGATGATTTTGCTGTCTACATGTTTTATAATGTTTGATATTTGTGATGCATTTGACAGTTTTATTTTATGTGTAATTGTTTTATTTCAGCATGTTAACCACATATTCCACTGCATCGCTCATATCTCGGTTTACACGTAATTATAGGTTTGTTGTTTTGTTTATCCTATTATCTAGCCGATGTTCTTATATAATTAACTAGTATTTAACGTTGGTGATAATTCTTCCAATGTAATTAAATTGAACCTCTGGTATGACCGACCATCTTCGTGCCTTTCGCGTTTGCATTTATGACTATGTTGAAAATAGTCTATTAAATAATAAGCGCTTTTTTTAACTATGGGCAATCATACCATAAGTTCATTTCAGCGATTCTTCTCGTCTTGTCAATGTACTTGTAGTTGTACTCTTGCAAATAATAGGAAGTCGTCGGCTAGCCTTTGTGAAGAATTTTGTAGCACGGACTGGAAACTGTTAATGTATGTATGTTGGCGCGTGTGTTCGAGCCTTGTTAAATATTACTAACATTTTATGTCCGTGCGGGGAGGAACATTGGTAGTCAAGGCAGATTTTACCTTCCTGATAATTCTCTTCTTTCAACTTTAGCTGGGTAGTATTGGTTATCCGACCTCAGTACCTGTCAGAAAAGACTATCTGACCTACATTAACGTTTCTTCAGTTGTCATGTGTGGTATGTCTGGGTAACAGTTGGCATCCCGTCAATTTTAGTGTTGGTGATCTGGGTACTTGTATGTTATCCATTCTTGTCGAGATGTGCCAAATGCAGTCGGAAGTGTGAGGTCATTTTGGGGTTTTCTCTGCCGTGCTCTTTTCCCAATTGTCCATGTTGAGTACGGCACTGTTTGCTTTGGATGTCATTTTTTTATGCTTTCTTGCCAATGACCTATTTACTGGTTATTGTTTTGATCAAAAGTCAAGTTTAGGTAAATGCTGAAGTTTTATTTCAAACCTTCCCGCCTTAACGCCATCTTTCCAGTGTGAATTTGGGTTACATTATAAGAACATAACGTTGGTGTCGTCGAGCCACTGCCACTAGATGTTAGATCATGGAGCCCGGTATGCCGTTCACGGAGGTCAGCCTTCAGGTCGGTTACACTACAGTACCAACGAAATGCTTTACATGCTGGGATACTGAGCACAAACAAAGGGATTGTAAAGGTCCCAACAGGAAAGATCCGTGTCTAAAGTGTACAAAAGGAGGACATATAGCTAAAGAATGCATAAATGAGGCTTTCTGTCCACTATGTAATAAAATAGGACATCAGGCAAGTACAGCTGGATATGACCGTAAGTTGAAGACAACAAGGCTATAAAATTCACGTTCATCCAAATAAATGTAGACAGAGGGCAACATGCAATGTGATGCCGATTGTTTAATTATTAACGAATCAAATAAGGCCATAGTTAACTCACCAGACTGGTACACAGACAACAAAACAAAATGGGGCCATTAAAATAAGAAATAAACAGGTTGTAGTTTATTCCTCAGCTAAAGGATCTAACTTCCTATGGATTGATATAGGCGACATAATCATATATATCTGTTACTTTTTACCTAATACGGAAGTCGCAGATTTTAAAATGGAACTATCCGAATTCAATGGCATCATTAGGACAAACAACAAAGAAGCACTGATATGTGGAAACTTAATGCCAAAATTCCGAAATGGGGAATGCCAGTGGCCGATACTACATAACTGGATTTTTGGGCTAAATCTCCTGGTATTAAACGTAGGCTGCCAACTTATTTTTGAGAGAGGAGATTATATATAAGTACTAGACATCACCCTTGCTACCAGGAAAAATAGCAGGCAACATTAAAAATTAGGCAGTGTACGAGTTTGCACAGATTGTTACATGCCAAACTGGTCATGTATCATGTTTTAGGTTTAGAGATACTTTGTAAGTTAATTGCCGCGTATTTTTGAAAAGATACGCTAAATTCTGCCGTTGATGACGGTCGAGTCTGCGCAGAAGGGATGCAGGAGTGCGCGAGTCGAGGAAGCAGGATTAATTAACTTACATGGACGAAGCCACACGTGTCTAAGTGCGGTGTAGTTTAAAAAAAAAGGTATGTAGTTTTCTTTACCGTACTTTATCGTACCCGCTACCTCTTTCCCTTCAAACCCCTACGAGATGCAATAGCAAGTTCAGCAACGGATAATAATTTGATGTTCAACACGGCATAACCACAAAAACATCCCACGTGTTGGACCCTGAGATAAAATTCTAAGATATACAAATCACATATTAATTTGAATTTTACCTAGAATGTGCATGTAAATTGACTTAGACATAGCGATTGCATCATCCGGTAAAAACGTGGTCGGTATAGGTTATATAACGTCGCTAAAGCCACGCCTAAATTGTAATGCCGCGTAAATGTAACAAGATGCATTCGTTTTCTTTTACAATCTGTTAAATAATGCCGAACACCAAATATATCCAATGAATAGGCCTTAAAAAGTATGCAGTTGTAAATATTCAAAACAAGTGTGCAGTGAAAAAACCAAAATGATTGAAAAAGTCAAAGATTAAATAATTTATTGACAAAAGCTTGCGATGCGTCATTGAGGAGGAAAACCGTAGGACGAAAAGCCCTCTGCTACTGGTGGACACAGTAAATACCTGTATGTAGGAATCAATCTGTCAGAAGAAGGCAGGAATTTACTAGATCAAATAGACACGACGTTTCCGAGGAAACAAGAGAGCTGCTGCACCAAATAGAGAGCTTAAGAAACTGATTAACAAGGAGAAGAAGCGTTCCTGGTTCAAACTATGCGAAGAAATCAATAATGATGTATGAGGACGGGCATATAACATTGTAATAAACGAATGCACACCACGCCAATCCATCTCACCTGTGTAGGAGCTTGTAAACGTACTGCTTCCGGAACCCCAGCATGTGGCAAACTAAGAACGGAAGAAAAAATTACTCCTTTTACACATGACGAGCTGGTAGCCGCGAGCGATCGATTGCGACCTCGAAAATCTCCAGGACCGGACAGGATACTTGCAGAGATAATCAAGCTAGCGGTACAAGTAATACCCGAAACAGTTCTCAGCGTCATGAACGTATCTATTAATACAGGGATATTTCCAGAAATATAGATACGTGCAAGAATCATATTGCTTAAAAAAAAGCAAGCCCATAGACTCACCATAAGCTTATAGACCATTAAGTCTGCTGGATGTAGCAGGAAAATTACTGGAACACCTAGTACAAGCGCGACTGCAAGATGACTTGGACCGAGTATGAAGACTCTCTGAGAGACAATTTGGTTCCCGTAAAGGAAAGTCCACAGTGGATGCAATCCGAATGGTAGTCCAAATAGCAAGGGACACAGGAAGAGTTATTAACCAACAGAAATCAATTTGTTTGTTGATAACATTTGATGTTAAGAATGCGTTTAACTCGACTGTCCGAAGTTAAATCATGAATAGACTAGAAATGCTGGATATTAGAAAAGACATAGTGCAGCTAATACAAACTCACCTCCAAAACCGATAAAAGAGATGGTTGTCGACATAGAAATAGTGTAACCGGTGGAGTACCACAGGGCTTAGTTCTTGGGCCTGCGCTGTGGAATATTTTATATAGTGGTGTACTAGACCTGGATGTACTAAAAAGAGTTACAACGGTGGCCTTTGTTGACGATCTCGCTATAGTTGTAGTGGTACGAAATGAAGTAGACATTATGTGGAAAGCGATCGCAATTGAAGAAATTTACGCATGAATGGCCGATAAGGGCTTGAAACAAAAAAGACTGAATCAGTCGTGTTGTCGTGCAGCAGAAAAATGTCAGAAATAACTGTGAGTGTAGGAGACACCTTGGTCATACCACAAAATTCTATCAAATATTTATGGTGTGGCTTGATAGGAAACGGACGTCTGCTGATCACAGATAACGTAAACTATAAAACTGCACAAATGGTGGCGTCGCTGTCCCGGCTAATGCCAAATGTAGGCAACCCCATGTCAAGCAGAAGGAAACTCCTAAGTACGGTGGCACACTCAGTAGGGCTCTGTGTCGCACCGATCTGGACAGGTGTCTTAAGATCACAGAAACTAAGAAGAAACTCCAAGCAACTTCTAGGAAAATGGCATTGAGGGTATGCTGCGGTTATCGAACTATATCCGCTGCTGCTATTCCGGTAATTTCGGCCATGCCAACAATTGATCTGCTCGCTATCGAGAAAGAAGAGGTATGGCTAGGACTGACAAAAAGTGATACTAGAAAAGGCTTCTATATAAATGGGACTCGTCAGTGAAAGGCCAATGGACCAGAAAAGTAATCGTGGATGTTAAAGAATGGAGCATTAGAAATCATAGCGCAAAGTAGACTGCTGGCTTAAACAGGCGCTGTTAGAACTAGGCTGTTTTAATTAATACTTATACAAATATAAAATTATGGAAAGGAGAAATGTATATATTGTGGCTAAGTGGAATGATGCAGTTCCTACACTTTTCAACTGCTACAGGTTGCAAGAAATGAAGGAACGGGTATACACGTGCTACCGAAAAACTGCAAATGCAAGCAATCTAATACAACAAATGTTCATGTCAGAAAAACTGGGCGACAACAGAACAGATGATTAGAAGGATTATGGAGACGAAGGTCATAGATAGTAGACTAATCGTGTAATACCAAGATAAACAATGACAAACTATCTTCTGAAGTAATGCTATAGCGGTTCCGAAAGATGTGTGAATTACGGAGGGTTTATTAGTGGGTGGATATCTCACACTACCACGAGAAATGGTGTGTTTGAAAGATTTTTCCTGTCCTAAAAAACACTTTGTTAAATCTATAGTGCGCTAAAACACGCAAACCATTTTACCTGTTCTAGCACTTTAGAACTTCATCAAGGTGCAGGTCCGTTTAGAATGGAACGTGCAATGGTGTATTTTAAATGAAATAGCGCATTCTTTCTTCGAAGAAATCTAGATTATTCAAGAGCTTTGAATATTCATTCATCTAGCAGCAAAACCAATAAGTCAAGTTAAAATAAGCACGTAACGGATAATTAACCTCAAGATAACAAATAACATAAATGGACATTCCAATTAAGAGGACTATAATGTGAGACAAGGCGTTTAGCAACCCATTAAATCAAGAGATAACGATTGTTACGCGAGTGATAACAGCAGTTTAGATAAGACATTGTCCTAATTAAGCCGTAAGCCTCAATTTCCAAGAAGCTTACGTCAGCTGAAACCAGACGGATGACTCTAAATTTTGTGACTTGAGGAATTCATTCTTCACAAACCGATTAAGCTCCAGAATGGGATGAATTTTTAATTAATTGCGTTTAGTTCGCGTTCATGTATTACTCCACGTTTAAAAATACCTGTCATTGAATACTCACGTAAAACTAACTGTTTTATGCGTATAGCAAGCTACGTTGAAAATGGATTTTATGTTGGGATTATTTGAACAAGATAAATTTTAATTTAAATAAAAGAATATGATATGGATCTTCAAATGCATTCTTAATGATGGATTAAATTTAAAAGTAATTGAACGGCACTAATATGGATATGAGAAACAATAAAATTTCATGAATACAAGTTTACGATATAACAAAAGAAACGGTCAATCATTGTTTTAAAGTTTTTCTAAAAGGACATTGTCGCTTGTATTATTTATTTAAGTGGATTAGCTTACACAAGAATTTGGTACGTTGTAAGTGGATAATTTGAAAATTTTATGCAGTTGAATTCCGATTAAATTTGACCATTATAAAGGGATTTATTAAATGTATCAGATCAGCTACGTTTTACTAGGTAACAAGAATTATTAAAATTACCCATGCTCATTTCTAAAAATTTGACATAGTGATTTATATAAAGAAAGGTTTGCGGAATATTAATTACAAAGAGAGATTTTATAGACCTTAGCTTATAATCTAATAGTTATGAAACTTTCTGGACTTAAGATGTGCTGATGACATTGAACTTTATTTGTAGCTTTTAATGCTCGTATGTAAGTTAATATTTTTGAACAATGTGTGTTAAAGAAAGATGCATATGGATGCAGCAGTTATTACGTTAAGGATTGTTTGATAATGAATATTTGATGTCATTATAAGTTTGATGTTGAATTCTCGTTGTTTCATTTAAACTGCGCTAGCAAGGTAATACGGGCATCTTCAGGCAACATTTTACAGCATTTTTATTGGCTATCAACGTACGGGCAGCATACAACTACATTTCACAGCTATATATATATATATATATATATATATATATTGCTATGATAATAGGGTTATTTAAGTGTATATAAAGTCATAAGGGTCGCACACTACATATAAATAGCACTAAAAGCTAAATAACTAAACAATTTTATCATGAAAAGTACGTAATTCGCAAAATATGCAAAAAGCAAACATTTAACACTCTGTATAAGGATTACAATTGACTTTAAGTAATGCCGGGAAGCACATTCTTCAATAATACAAACATATTCAGTAAAATAAATAACTTTGTACGCATTTAAATTCATTTAAATCAGAAAAGTATTTATAAATTCTAAACAAACACGCATTAAAAGCATTGAAAGCTAGAAATCATTATTAAAATTCTGGTAAAATAGGACATGAAATGGCACAAAGAAATAACAAAGCATCTTCAAAATAAACGTACATTTAAAAACAAATACGCGGGATGTAAAGAAACGCATTTCAATTTACGTCATTATAGAAATTTTGCGTACGTGATTTTTAACATGAAATTAGTTTCAAAACCCAAAACATTATCTGGACAAAAATAAAGCCATAAGTTTGTCTACGTGAGAAGTCGAGTTAAGAACAAAACAAAACAGACTAGTCAAAGTACAAGAATTATAGAACTGGTATACTACGCGACGACAGTATTGTTCCGGCGGACTATTATCAAATTCATACCTGAGATCAGAGTGTTGACAAAATCCTATAACATGCCTTAAACCTTGACCGTAGTACGCCGATAACCAATCCCGTCCGATGGAGACATTGTTTATATATCACTCAAACTTGATAAACAGATAGTCTTCTTTCAACCTGAACGACACTCCACATCAGTTTAAATAAAAATTTACGCAAAAGTAAACATAGAAAATTAAATAATTATATTTAGTGAAAGTCGTGACAGAAAAATTTGAAACTAAAATAATAGTGAAAAAATCTATGCCGCATGTACGCCATACAACCAAACTTAAAGCCATTATGTAATAGAAATTACACAAGTTTATTTTTATTTTATTCTTTTTTTATAAAATTTTTCGAACATATTTTCAAAGTCGAATAACTCAAAACCAATCAACATAGAGTATTGATGCTATGTAAAAATATGCTCAGGAGGTCGATATTAACCTAAAAATAATATTTATATTTTGTTATATTGAAGTTTATATAACCAAAATTTCGACTTTAAAGTCGAATTACTCGAAAACTAGATGAGATATCGAAAATTGGCTACATATTCTTAATAATCGTAAAAACTGAACAAGATCCATATATCAAATGTTTGTAAAACGAAAAAAACGTGCAACGGACGACGGCGGCGACGACGGCTACGTAGCGATCTTATTAACCTAACTTACTTCGTAAGTTTGGTTGAAAAAATATACGAGAAAAGTTTTGCCGTTAACTGGAAAATGTAAGTAAAAGCTTATTAATTAAACATAATTTTAATATTTATAATTTAGGGCCCTGGGAAATCTGGGAAAATCTAAGTAACTGGTATAAATCTAAGTGACAGGTAGAAATCTAAGTGACAGGTAGAAATCTAAGTAATAAATAAAAATCTGGAATAAATCTAAATTTGCAAATAAATCCGAATTTAAATCAATCCAAAATTGCATAAAAATATTGGTTTGCTTCTACGCACCGGAGTACAAAACGGAGGATTATTTTAAGCATTAAATAAAGTTTGGACAAGCGCTTCTATAAAATCAACAAGTGAACTTAACTGAAAGCAATCCAGGGATACTGGTCAACAGCAAGCAGCAGCAGATCCAAAAATAGGACACGCACGGAAAACTACAGGACAGAACATTATTTAATAGCATAGCCATTATTTTTTTTCAACGAACTTCGTTCGTTTATGAAATCGATTTGTCGTCCGTCTGTCTGTCCGTCTGTCCGTCCGAGGCCTTTCTAATGGTCGGACATCAATGTGTGATACATCAATCGATTCAGCTCGGTGTCCTGAGCTTAAGTTTTGATGTCAGTTGAAATCGGGTCACGGGGACGCCGTGCCCCCGCGATATTCCGTCGGGAAAATTAAAATTTCAAATAGGTCCAAAATTAATGTGCGATACATATTTGGACTCCCCTAACATAGCTGAGTCGAAATATGGTACCCCCCACAAAATCTGACCACGGATACCCGACCCCCCCGGGGAATTAATTTTTATTTTATCTGAATACTTATAATTATTACAACATAATAATTTTAATTTCTTTAAATTGTTTTAAAGTAAGTCTACATTTGGAAGTTCGTTGCGACAATGCCTTGCATTTTCAACTTGTTTTTTCTTGAATATTTACAATTTTTATTTATGTAAAGCGTCGCCAAAAATCTCTTTATACGTAAAAATTTACGTGAAAAGGGAAAAGTCATTGAACGTTCAAGGGTGTTTCCAATAGAGTATAGTGTCATTTTTGCTGGCTTTAAACTAACTAAAGGGAATTATAATTTTGAGGATAAACAAATTGATATTATTATTATTTGATATTCAAGGGTTTATCATGTGGAATAGTGAATGATACTAAGCTGTAAAGTGTGTATATATTTTTTCTTTGTCATTATACAAATCTTGGTCAATTTCATTTGTCTCATTCGAGTAGGAAAGTATTAGATAAAAAGGGGGTAATTTTCTTGTTATCGTAACTTTGTACACTCTGTGTGGATTAGACTGGGCTAGTCAAGGCATATTTAAATTTTAGGTTGTTTAGAAACAGAGCGATGGCGTGTAGTAGAAAACTGAACGTTAATTTTATCGGCGTGCAGCGTTATCATAGCAATATACGAGGGGTAACAGGAAAGTAAGGTCTCCTATTTTTTTTCATAGAAAATGACATTTATTTACAAAGTGTGATACATTCGTTGGAAAGGCCAGGGTCTTGGCTAATTTTCAACATAATCGCCATTTTTTTTCAACACTTTTCGCATCCGAGCGATGTACTTTTGTATGTCGGTGTCGTACCACTCTGCGTCCGCCTCGCGCAGCCAGGTGTTAACCTCTTCTTTAACCTCCGCGTCCGACCCAAACTTCTTCTTTCCTACCAAGTCCTTAGCAGTCGCGCGGCAATTTCTGAGCATTTTCGCTTCCACTGCCCGTACAATCTCATCCGAGAGCGGCGGCCGGCCACTTCTCTCCTCGTCGTGAACGTTACTTCGCCCGGAATTAAACTCGCGGGACCACTTACGCACGTTTTTAATGTTGATACAGTTTTCCCCGTAGACTTCAACCAATTGACGATGAATTTCTTTTGGTGTTACTTTTTTCGCACTTAAGATACCTATCACCAAACGCAATTCGCACTTGGACGCGGACGCGAGGGGTACTTCCATTGTTGACGGCTGCTCAGCCAAGACTGAGCGGTCGGGCAATGACGCGCCCAACAGCAAAGTTGTAGTGGGAGAACCAGGCAACACGGCGCTGTAGCTAGATTTTGCCTAGCGCAGAACCCGGTGAAGTTACAGCGTTGGAGACCTTACTTTTTTGACACTCCCCGTATATAGGTAAGATAATAGTTTCAAATTTTTCATCGCTGGACCGTTGTCACAGTACTCCTTTAGTTACCGCTCCAAAGAGAAGGTATCACAACACTCTTTTAGCAGTGCGCCCGGTCATAGCTATTTGGAGAGCACTGCTAAAAGAGTGCTATGCACCTCTCTTTGGAGCGGTAGCTAAAGGAGTGCTGTGACAAAATATTCAATTATTTTATCAATTAACAAACAAGAAACAAAATTTTATACTTGCAAAAAATAGCGCTTATCAAAATTTCATTTCCATCGTCATTAATGGTATTAAATACCCCACGATTCCATTTGACCATAAAATCCCATTGTACAAGATTATCCATATTCTTTTAAATTTCTATTTAAGATATTAATTTTCAAAATGCATCTTCTATTTTTAATTAATTAACTTAGCGTATTCTTTTGCATCAGGATTTCTATGTCGAAGATTGTTCAATTCTCGTAGTGTTTTACAAAAGAATAATGTTCATATGTATACAGATTTACGTTCTAAGAATTAATTTTACTCAAAGTTACATTTTAAATGTCACATTCTGAATGCATGCCGCATATTTAATGAATGACTTTACTCAAAGAAACATGTTTGACGTCTTAAAATGAATCGCGTATCAATGAATGAATACCTCTAATAAAGTTCCGGTTTATATATAAAGATTAGCTCTATACGTCACCGTTCAAGATTTTTCCATATACATCTAGAAAATTAGCTACCTAGTTGATGTAATATTTCCAAGAATATCATGGTTTTAACGCTCCAATTGGAGTCAACTGTGATTTATGTATGTAGTAAAACGTGTCGTTTATCCTTGTCTAACGTATAGAGTTAATGGTCGCGTCTCACTCTATCTTATTGTGACACGCAAAGCTATAAATAAATCTTATCGATTTATTTTCGAACCGGCGTTTATTCAATAATTAGCTGTTTAGGTATTTCTTAGTACAGGTGACGTATTTTCTTTTATTAATCACGAAAATCTAGAATTTAGGCTAAAAATGCTTTCTCTATGCTTTGCCGTCTCAATAAATGTAATTTTACGATACATAATGCGAATATTTTATGCACGGAAGGTGTATACGTTATCAACTAAACTTGCCGGCGCGCTACGTTGACCAGAAGCATCTGTGACTGTCTATGTGAATTATCCTAGATGGAACACATTAGCAATGTTTCCACATGTTACATACCAAAATGGCATGTAGCATGTTTTAGTTTTACTTATAATTTATAAGGTAGTTCCCGCGCATTTTTTAAATTAAAAATGTCAATTTTCGTCGCCCCCGAGTCGCGCCTGCGCAGAGTGAATGGCGGAGTGCGCGCTTGGTGTTAAAAGACGCCATTAAGTTACAAGCCCTCAAGCAAACAACATCTACCTGTGTGGTGTGTGTCTTTTCTTTTAGGTATAGGTATGTAGGCTCCTTTTTATCTTGCCTTGTATCGTTCCTATACCTCGTGTACCTTCATCCCCTACGAGCATAGAAGACACAGGAAGAACGGATGTAATCTGATTCAACAAGGCGTGAATTGAACCCATCCTGCAAAACATCGTGGGACCCTGAGAATGCAAGTACATTGTTTTGATTTAATTTGTGCTTGCAAATTGACTTAAAAAGCGGTTGCATCACTTTTAAAACGTGTGCGGTATAAGTTACAATTGGCGAGAATTATATCGCGAGTATAACAATTGCGCAGTATAACGAATGCCCGAGTGTAACACACTTGTCCCTGCCGATCGTTCACGCGATAATGACGTTACGTATAGCGTGAATTCACCTTTATCTGAAAATTTCTTGGGGGAAAACCACCATGACCAACGGTTTCCTAACGCCTTTTCGGAAGTCTAACCGCACATGGCGATGTACATATACACATTATTTCAAAACAAGATAGAAAAATTGTTGCTAGTATTAAAAATATTTTCTTATTTAGTTACCAGAACTATGCGGAAAAGCGTGTTGCATATAACAATGACGCAGGCTAATATCTGGCACAGTGCCGTGAAAGAAAACACTTCTTCAAAGTCTTCAATATATCTAAAACCCAAATTTAATATTTATTAAATGTTGTATATAATTACTTGATAATTGCAATGTGATGTTGAATGCATTGCTTAAGACCATCCTGTTCTCTTCTGTTAATGAAACACGAACTTTTTCTTACTGAACCTGGACCCCGTAAGCGAAGAATTTTTCTTTGCAAGATCTCTAGCTGTACAGCAGCTACTCCTAAAAGACAAGCAAATAAAGAGTCGATCGTAGCATGTGTCCATGCACTAAGCCACAACGACACCACTTGAAATATGTACATAACCCACTTGTACGGCCCTAAGTTATACGGAAACGCAAATGGTAACGGTTGACGATCCAATATCGGAGTTAGAGCCGCCATTATTACCACAAGATGCGTCGTACACCTAAAAATATTTGAAAATAATTGTAGCGTTTTTATTTTCTTCGCAACTATATTATCAAGATGGTCTGGATACGTTAAGAAAATAGGATCTTCCAAGTGACGCATCATTTTAATAAAGGTTTTTCGCTGTAGAAAAAAGCTAGCTTGCTTAAAGAGATTTGCTCCTAGAGTAATCATTATGTAGATACTTTCGCTGAGTTTTACAAAGTCTGATCTGTCATGGTATGCTTCCATACCCATGAAAGTGACAAGGAGTGTAACTGAGCAAAAGCAGAGTGTTCCCTTTAGGTTGTACCAAATTGAAGGATTTTCTTTTGGCCAAGCTCCTGTAATTTGTAACATCCAGAATTGTATTTTATAAGCGTCTGCAATATTTGATTTGCCCATGGTATTAGAGCGACTTGTACAGCTAGGAAAGGCACGCGATTCTGTTATAAGATGAACTCGGCCCATTAAAATAATTAGAAGGTTGCTAATGGATAATATGCGAGTAATAGTTGGATAATTTCGGCAATTATTAAAAATGCGTACTTCTCTGAGAAAAACGCAAGTGCTAAATAATCAAGGACATATGTAGGCGGAGGGGTGTAATTATACAATTAAGACATTTTCAAAATTATTACATTTCCAGCATCAAACGCCTTGCATAATACTCAAAACAATGTAATTTTAAGCGTAAGATATCATGGAAAGTGGAAACGTCTTCTTAAGATAGAATAAGAGTAGATAAACGATACATGTTTTAAACCAACCCAATAAATATGTAAGCGTTGGAAGTCATTGACTTGTCGCTAGCAACGACGAAAAGTGTTGTCAAATTATGTTAACCCAATGGGTTACCATAGTTCACAGTTCTGGAGTTTTTAAAATATCGAAACGCACGATGAATGTGTTTTCTTACCGCATTTGTAAGTATTCGCTTTTGTATGCATGTTTACCTTATTGAACCGATGTCCTTTAGTTCAGTCAAATTAAACATTTGGACAATGCATCAAATCAGGTATTTTAATTTTTTTGATATGTTGTTTGTAGTGTAAAGAGCTGCGTGAAGTTAGTTACAACTACGAAGCACTAATAATTTTATATTGGTTTTTTGTTAGTGCTTCGTTAGTGCTTCTTACTGCTTGTGGCCCACAACTACGAAAAACTAATAATTTCATATTGGTATTTTGTTAGTGCTTCGTTAGTACTTTTTAGTGCTTCAAAGAAAAATGCAGCCACACCTACCGTTAAGTAGTTATTCGACTTCAAAGTAGCTGTGGCTGACTTCGCATCTAGCCACAACGCGGAGGCACTAATAATTTCATGCGGATTTTCTGTTAGTACTTTGTTAGTGCATCTTAGTACTTCAAACCTCAGTCCAGCCACACTTCCGCTTTCGGAAACATCGCACCTCAAAGTTGCTGGAAGTTGGACACCACATCTATTGTTATGGAAGCACTAATGATCTGATTTAGCAAAATCACAAGTGCTTCGATAGTGCTTCTTAGTGCTTCAACGTCCAGACCAGCCACACTTGGTTTCAAAAATATCACACCTCAACGTTGCTGGAAGTTGGCCACGTCATCTCTTGTTATGGAAGCACTAATGATCTAACCTCGCAAAATCATTAGTGCTTCAATAGTGCTTCAACTCTCAGCCCAGCCACACTTTCGTTTTCGGAAATATTACACCTCAAAGTTGCTGGAAGTTGGCCACGTTGAAATCAAAAATTACTTTTTGGCTAATATATTACTGAGGGTGGCTTTTAATTGGGATGACATTGAGCCTAACTGTGTTGCCAAAAAGAATTATTAATGCTCGCGGACTAGTCTCGGGGTCTATCCCTGCGGAGGCATGAGATGGGGGGTTTTTATCATTGAACCTGTCTTTGTACAATTTAGGGCGCCACTACGTCAATTACATAAACAAAAAATAATCTTCTTAAGGAAAGTCGCAGATAAACCTCAAGAGAATTTACTTAGGCCTGAAGATAGATATTCAAAAACATAACTCCATTTCTTTTATACTTAATTATTGCAACCAGAATTGGATAAATCACTGTTCCTTTTGTTAGATTTTCAGAAATAAAACTATTACAATAGTTTGCAGATATGTAATAAAACTATTTGCTGTTCTTTTATATACAAAAAACAAAGACAAAATCATAAATATAATAACATGAAGTGGAATGGTCTTAGTAATGTTAAGTCGACAAATTAGCAGTTATTAATGGGTGAGGCCCATCATAAAAAAATAATATCTCATTACATTAAGCGAATGCTTCAAGCAAAGATCTTTGTTTTCGGCTCACAAGGTTTAGCTATAGATCAAACTTGAATCTTTTTAACATCTGAGTAGCTTTTCAATAAAAGTCAAGGATTATCTTATTATACAACTTGTTTGCAGAACATACGTGTGACTTGTTTAAGTAAACATGTATCACCAGATGTTTATCTGGCAGATGTTAAACTAAATTGTGCCTTAAACGACTATTTAAAACTAACGAATAATGACAAAAAATATAGACAGATCATCTGACATATACCAAACAAAGCGCAATTTATTTCAACAGAAAAGCTTTCGTATTTAATATTCAAAAACATACTAAAAAATTTTAAATCGTAAGCCAAATCACTTTATATGTACTAAATGAAGCATAATTTATTTTAACAAGAAAGCTTTTATATATTTATCTACTCCTATTTAGTTATAATACCATTATTCATATACTTTTGAACAAGTAATAGTGTTCATAATTAAACACCGTGAGTTATGAGCGTGAGTTATAATAACTCACGCTTCCAGCTTATATTTCTATTTAATTACCTACCAAAAATATCAAAGTAGCCATGCTCATTGACATTTACGTAATGTCAAACAAATTTGTACTATAATTTTTTTTAAATAATCTTGATTACATGTGTTTATTAAAACTTGTTACTGTGCTTATAGTCGTAGATAAAGTATAGTATTCAACATACGGTAATGGCAATAACTCACTTGATGAATTACGGCACTCGCCTTCGGCTCGTGCCGCAAACTTCATCTGCGTGAGTTATTGCCTACATTACCGTATGTTGAATAATATACTATTAAATTTGAAAATATGCTAAAAAATTTTAAATCGTTTAACAAGAAAGCTTTTATATATTTAATAATCGAAAATTTATTGAAATTTTAAATCGTTTAGGTAATTATTTGTCTTCCAATTTGACAACGTTTCACAATGAATTTGCTTCTCCCTTGGATTGATGTATGTTACAAAAAAGCGTACTCACCCTAGGAAAGGTGCATACAAAAATTTACAACACCTGTAGGATTGCGGCAGCCACGTGCAAATGTCGTTACATTATTAACGAACAGGATCCAATCTTCAAAGCTTGACCCACTTTCATATACTATAAAACTATACAAATTAATTCCTGTAATCCATTATGAATTTTTAAAGGTGAAACTGCTTGCTAAAAATTCAAACAAATTAATAGCGATAAAGACGCCATATTCTCACGCTTACGAACCGTTCTATAAATCTTGCGTCCACTTACTGCTTAGCTTTAACAATAATCTTTCTACATTACAAACCAGGCAACATGCCTTTCCCAAGAATGGAAGTTTTTTCCACACAACATGGCAAGGAAATTTTCTTCCCACGTTTTTAAAACAATTGCGTCTTATCTGACTACATGCTCGTACAAGAATAAATGTAAGTATATCGGGCAAGCGCCTCGAGCTTCATGCGCATGGCTGCACGGATCGATAATCACGTCGACTAACAATATTACGCCTTGATTGTGGAATTCCACATAACATATAGCAACTTCGAAATTGCCTATATGTAAAACGTTACAACGTCATCTCTTGTTATTGAAACACTATTGATCTAACCTCGCAAAATCATTAGTGCTTCAATAGTGCTTCTTAGTGTTTCAACTCTCAACCCAGCCACACTTCCGCTTTCGGAAATATCACACCTCAAAGTTGCTGGAAGTTGGCCACATCATCTCTTATTATGGAAGGACTAATGATCTGACCTCGCAAAATCATCAGTGCTTCAATACTGTTTTTAGTGAGTAGTATAGTAAGGCCGGTCTGACTTCAAAACGTGTCCACAAGTATGTTACATTGAAAGTAATATAAGGCCGGTCTGGTTTCAAAACGTGTCCACACGTATGCTATGTTGAAAAAATGTAGGTGCGTGCAGAAAAAATGTGGAGCTGTTTTGAATTCGGTTCTCTAGCGAGAAGTTATAAAGTAGGTCAGATGCAAAATATCACATCTAAGTTAATTGTATTTAATTAAAGTGGATTCTGATTTATGTTTTTTACTTTTATTTAGAGGCTGCAAATACACATAGGCCGGTTTGACTTCAAAACGTATCCACACGTATGCTACATTGAAAAAATGTAGGTGGGTGCAGAAAAAGTGTGAAGCTGTTTTGAATTCTAGCGAGAAGTTATAAACTAGGTCAGATGCAAAAAAAATATCACATCTAAGTCAATTGTATAAAGAATGCTGTATTTAATTAAACTGGATTTTGATTTATGTTTTTTACTTTGAAGTTACTACCTTGTTTAGAGGAAATCTTGTTTAAAAAGAGAAACTTTTATAAAATACTTTTATTTACAAATTATTGAATATTTTAACCTAACTATTTACAGTTAAAAAAGAATCACACTAAATATTTTTTACAATTTAAAATCTAACTATTTATAAATGAAAAAGTATTTATTAACTCCCATTCTTGAAGTATCTACAGCTCCCTTGCAGCCAGTTTCTCTGTTTTTGTTTTACCATTTCTAGTTCCAAATTTAGACGACACAGTAGCTTCTCTCCACGCTTTTTAAATGCATTATTGTAAACCGTTCATTCGTTATACTATATTGCGGGCAATTGATATACTATTGCGCAATAGTTTATAGCCTTTCGGTTATATTAAGGGATTTTTCTTATCAGGTTTTTACTCCTATGTGACCAGCTGTAAGGCACAAGGATGTTTTCTTACATTTAAAAAAGCGAATTCTTACGTTTTTAAAACGTCAATAAATACATCGCGCAAGCGCGAAATAAGCGACGTCACGGGCGGATGGTAACGCTAATCTTGTACAGATTTCGGCACGCCCATCTATCAATGACATCATCAATGCACAAATTTAATACGCCATTATCGGAAGATATAAATTTAAGACAACAGTTTATAACAACGAACAAATTAACAATGAGAGTCCTTACATAAGAAATTCGACGTCCGGCGGGGTTGAGTTAAAGTTGGCTGCTCGGGATCTCAGGGATTCACTCCGGAGTAATTAAAGATGGTGTTCCGGCGTGGTATGCTAGCGGGGCATGGCCTCCTATTAGTTCTCCAGCGTGGAAGGCGGTTCGGCCAACGGCTTTCAAATTTTCTCTACCTATGTAGGGAAAGACGGGAACAGGTATAAGGGCGACAACAAAGACAATCAGGCAAGGATATTTACATAAATAAAGATAAAGGCACGATACGATACCTAAAACGTCCACTCCACTCGAAGGTTCATGCAAAAAAGCCACGTTAAAGCGTCTAACGGAAACTTCTTCCCACTTTGTCCCTACTCCACTCGCGTTGGCGCAACGCACTGTGACGTAACGGAAATACGCGCACCGAGTCTTTTGAATTTATGGCGCGAAACTTCCGCACATCAAAATTAACCTAAAACAATGTTTAAGTGCCAATTTATTGGCACGTAACACTTTGACGAGGATTTCCAGTAAGTGTAAAGAGCCCACGGCAAGTTTCGGTGGAAAATGGCTCGTAGATGAGGAAACCTCAAAAGGCTAAGCGGCTAGTCGAGCTATTTGCTCTGGGTAGAACATGAGCTGTGGGTCGGGGTTGGACTGCGACCAAAAATGTAAAGAATATGGCGCCACCGAATTTTTGTATACGAAGAAGACCTTACTTAAGTCCCTTGTATAAGGCGAATGCGGAAACCTTTACTCAATTACCGCTATACAATATATTACTGAAACACAATCCCTAAAGTTTTCTTACCTTATGGCTCGATATTGACCTTTATAGATGCACTGCTACACCTGTGAACAGATTAAAACAAAGATAGCACTGTTTGTGCATTTATATCCAAAATTTAATAATTATTTCGAATCAACCCTCATTCATTCCAATTAATAATCATAGTCTTGACCAAATAAAAATCTATTCCTTCAGTATTTAGTAAGTTATTTACAAAACATCTTCTTTAAATAAGTTTGATTAAATTAAATTATTGAAAGATATGTACATAGGTACTTGATAGTATCAGTATTTCTCACAGATAAAACATGATAATTTTATATTAGCAATGTCTAGCAAAAATTTATTCTCTACTTAACCTCACATTCTATGACTAAATATTCCACTTAGCAATTAGTGAAATGTAAAATGTAAAAATTTAATTCTATAAGATTTGAATAAATTATGTTTAAATAATCAAATTAATTTTCTTTAAATATAGAATTTAACTTTTCCTATCTTCATAATGACATGTACCGTATATTAATTGTATTAATAAAAAGATTTAATGTGAAACTTTATAGGTTCCTGTTGCATAATTTGAAAAATAACTAGTCTGTCATTCACCTAATGAACTTGAACTTTACCACGTGATCAAACAAAAAATTATTTGTCTGCTATACTCAATGCTACAGCTGACGTATAGGCTGTATGGCTGACTTCGCACTTAACCACAACTCAAAAGCACTAATAATTTCATACGGATTTTCTGCTAGTACTTCGTTAATGCATCTTAGTGCCTCAAACCTCAACCCAGCCCCACATCCGCTTTCGGAAATATCACACCTCAACGTTGCTGGAAATTGGCCACATCATCTCTTTTCATGGAAGCACTAATGATCTGTCATCGCAAAATCACAAGTGCTTCAATAGTGCTTCTTAGTGCTTCAACGCCCAGACCAGTCACACTTGGTTTCAAAAATATCACACCTCAAAGTTGCTGGAAGTTGGCCACGTCATCTCTTGTTATTGAAGCACTAATGATCTAACCTCGAAAAATCATTAGTGCTTCAATAGTGCTTCAACTCTCAGCCCAGCCACACTTTCGTTTTCGGAAATATTACACCTCAAAGTTGCTGGAAGTTGGCCACGTTGAAATCAAAAATTACTTTTTGGCTAATATATTACTGAGGGTGGCTTTTAATTGGGATGACATTGAGCCTAACTGTGTTGCCAAAAGAATTATTAATGCTCGCGGACTAGTCTCAGGGTCTATCCTGCGGAGGCATGAGATGGGGGGCTTTTTATCATTGAACCTGTCTTTGTACAATTTAGGGCGCCACTACGTCAATTACATAAACAAAAAATAATCTTCTTAAGGAAAGTCGCAGATAAACCTCAAGAGAATTTACTTAGGCCTGAAGATAGATATTCAAAAACATAACTCCATTTCTTTTATACTTAATTATTGCAACCAGAATTGGATAAATCACTGTTCCTTTTGTTAGATTTTCAGAAATAAAACTATTACAATAGTTTGCAGATATGTAATAAAACTATTTGCTGTTCTTTTATATACAAAAAACAAAGACAAAATCATAAATATAATAACATGAAGTGGAATGGTCTTAGTAATGTTAAGTCGACAAATTAGCAGTTATTAATGGGTGAGGCCCATCATAAAAAAATAATATCTCATTACATTAAGCGAATGCTTCAAGCAAAGATCTTTGTTTTCGGCTCACAAGGTTTAGCTATAGATCAAACTTGAATCTTTTTAACATTTGAGTAGCTTTTCAATAAAAGTCAAGGATTATCTTATTATACAACTTGTTTGCAGAACATACGTGTGACTTGTTTAAGTAAACATGTATCACCAGATGTTTATCTGGCAGATGTTAAACTAAATTGTGCCTTAAACGACTATTTAAAACTAACGAATAATGACAAAAAATCTAGCCAGATCATCTGACATATACCAAACAAAGTGCAATTTATTTCAACAGGAAAGCTTTCGTATTTAATATTCAAAAACATACTAAAAAATTTTAAATCGTTAGCCAAATCACTTTATATGTACTAAATAAAGCATAATTTATTTTAACAAGAAAGCTTTTATATATTTATCTACTCCTATTTAGTTATAATACCATTATTCATATACTTTTGAACAAGTAATAGTGTTCATAATTAAACACCGTGAGTTATGAGCGTGAGTTATAATAACTCACGCTTCCAGCTTATATTTCTATTTAATTACCTACCAAAAATATCAAAGTAGCCATGCTCATTGACATTTACGTAATGTCAAACAAATTTGTACTATAATTTTTTTTAAATAATCTTGATTACATGTGTTTATTAAAACTTGTTACTGTGCTTATAGTCGTAGATAAAGTATAGTATTCAACATACGGTAATGGCAATAACTCACTTGATGAATTACGGCACTCGCCTTCGGCTCGTGCCGCAAACTTCATCTGCGTGAGTTATTGCCTACATTACCGTATGTTGAATAATATACTATTAATATTTGAAAATATGCTAAAAATTTTTAAATCGTTTAACAAGAAAGCTTTTATATATTTAATAATCGAAAATTTATTGAAATTTTAAATCGTTTAGGTAATTATTTGTCTTCCAATTTGACAACATTTCACAATGAATTTGCTTCTCCTTTGGATTGATGTTTGTTACAAAAAAGCGTACTCACCCTAGGAAAGGTGCATACAAAAATTTACAACACCTGTAGGATTGCGGCGGCCACGTGCAAATGTCGTTACATTATTAACGAACAGGATCCAATCTTCAAAGCTTGACCAACTTCCATATACTATAAAACTATACAAATTAATTCCTGTAATCCATTATGAATTTTTAAAGGTGAAACTGCTTGCTAAAAATTCAAACAAATTAATAGCGATAAAGACGCCATATTCTCACGCTTACGAACCGTTCTATAAATCTTGCGTCCACTTACTGCTTAGCTTTAACAATAATCTTTCTACATTACAAACCAGGCAACATGCCTTTCCCAAGAATGGAAGTTTTTTCACACAACATGGCAAGGAAATTTTCTTCCCACGTTTTTAAAACAATTGCGTCTTATCTGACTACATGCTCGTACAAGAATAAATGTAAGTATATCGGGCAAGCGCCTCGAGCTTCATGCGCATGGCTGCACGGATCGATAATCACGTCGACTAACAATATTACGCCTTGATTGTGGAATTCCACATAACATATAGCAACTTCGAAATTGCCTATATGTAAAACGTTACAACGTCATCTCTTGTTATTGAAACACTATTGATCTAACCTCGCAAAATCATTAGTGCTTCAATAGTGCTTCTTAGTGTTTCAACTCTCAACCCAGCCACACTTCCGCTTTCGGAAATATCACACCTCAAAGTTGCTGGAAGTTGGCCACATCATCTCTTATTATGGAAGGACTAATGATCTGACCTCGCAAAATCATCAGTGCTTCAATACTGTTTTTAGTGAGTAGTATAGTAAGGCCGGTCTGACTTCAAAACGTGTTCACACGTATGTTACATTGAAAGTAACAAAAGGCCGGTCTGGCTTCAAAACGTGTCCACACGTATGCTACGTTGAAAAACTGTAGGTGCGTGCAGAAAAAATGTGGAGCTGTTTTGAATTCGGTTCTCTAGCGAGAAGTTATAAAGTAGGTCAGATGCCAAATATCACATCTAAGTCAATTGTATTTAATTAAAGTGGATTCTGATTTATGTTTTTTATTTTTGTTTAGAGGCTGCAAATACACATAGTCAGGTTTGACTTCAAAACGTATCCACACGTATGCTACATTGAAAAAATGTAGGTGGGTGCAGAAAAGTGTGAAGCTGTTTTGAATTCTAGCGAGAAGTTATAAACTAGGTCAGATGCAAAAAATATCACATCTAAGTCAATTGTATAAAGAATGCTGTATTTAATTAAACTGGATTTTGATTTATGTTTTTTACTTTGAAGTTACTACCTTGTTTAGAGGAAATCTTGTTTAAAAAGAGAAACTTTTATAAAATACTTTTATTTACAAATTATTGAATATTTTAACCTAACTATTTACAGTTAAAAAAGAATCACACTAAATATTTTTTACAATTTAAAATCTAACTATTTATAAATGAAAAAGTATTTATTAACTCCCATTCTTGAAGTATCTACAGCTCCCTTGCAGCCAGTTTCTCTGTTTTTGTTTTACCATTTCTAGTTCCAAATTTAGACGACACAGTAGCTTCTCTCCACGCTTTTTAAATGCATTATTGTAAACCGTTCATTCGTTATACTATATTGCGGGCAATTGATATACTATTGCGCAATAGTTTATAGCCTTTCGGTTATATTAAGGGATTTTTCTTATCAGGTTTTTACTCCTATGTGACCAGCTGTAAGGCACAAGGATGTTTGACGAGGATTTCCAGTAAGTGTAAAGAGCCCACGGCAAGTTTCGGTGGAAAATGGCTCGTAGATGAGGAAACCTCAAAAGGCTAAGCGGCTAGTCGAGCTATTTGCTCTGGGTAGAACATGAGTTGTGGGTCGGGGTTGGACTGCGACCAAAAATGTAAAGAATATGGCGCCACCGAATTTTTGTATACGAAGAAGACCTTACTTAAGTCCCTTGTATAAGGCGAATGCGGAAACCTTTACTCAATTACCGCTATACAATATATTACTGAAACACAATCCCTAAAGTTTTCTTACCTTATGGCTCGATATTGACCTTTATAGATGCACTGCTACACCTGTGAACAGATTAAAACAAAGATAGCACTGTTTGTGCATTTATATCCAAAATTTAATAATTATTTCGAATCAACCCTCATTCATTCCAATTAATAATCATAGTCTTGACCAAATATAAATCTATTCCTTCAGTATTTAGTAAGTTATTTACAAGACATCTTCTTTAAATAAGTTTGATTAAATTAAATTATTGAAAGATATGTACATAGGTACTTGATAGTATCAGTATTTCTCACAGATAAAACATGATAATTTTATATTAGCAATGTCTAGCAAAAATTTATTCTCTACTTAACCTCACATTCTATGACTAAATATTCCACTTAGCAATTAGTGAAATGTAAAATGTAAAATTTAATTCTATAAGATTTGAATAAATTGTTTCAAATAATCAAATTAATTTTCTTTAAATATAGAATTTAACTTTTCCTATCTTCATAATGGCATCTACCGTATATTAATTGTATTAATAAAAAGATTTAATGTGAAACTTTATAGGTTCCTGTTGCATAATTTGAAAAATAACTAGTCTGTCATTCACCTAATGAACTTGAACTTTACCACGTGATCAAACAAAACATTATTTGTCTGCTATACTCAATGCTACAGCTGACGTATAGGAAAGCAATCTACATACCAGATGTTAATCCGATGGAAAAATACCCGCTAGGTATATGGACCATACCCGGAATTATAATTGATGATTTATAATTCGCTTATTTCAGCAACTAAGAATACAGGAATTTCCTAATTCCATACAACCAAATTAGCTGCATACTGAATCTTCAACATAACCTCACGGCGTCCACAATAAATAATTGGAGCACGCCAATTCGACTTTCGTACAAGGTTAAACTTCACATAGATACTAATAAATTTTCATTTCTTGTCCAAATAAATTAGTTATATTTCTTAAATTTCAAAACTAAGATGTACAACTTATCCTAAATTGCACTAAAAATATTGATTTAGTAAGGCTATAAATTCAGTAACACTTACTGTTAACCAAAGGCCATTCAAACAAATCAACATCTCGTCAATTGCGAGCTAATTCCAGCAAATGTGGACATAAAAATGCGTGTCGCCGAGACGATACCATTTCAAGAAAACAATTTAATTTTTCTATGCTTCCAACACATGGACTTAATCAACGTCATGATCCTTGAGTTCAAAAAACAATTGACCTCTTCTAACGACAGCTGAGTTGGAAGTGATAAGATGACGTGGGTTGCCGCCTGACAACAAGCTTAATATTACAATCATCTAACAGAAAGAACTCTTATGATGACACTAACAAAAGGCATCTTTTGTCACCGCATAATTTAAAACTTTACACTTTCAAATCGAAAGCTAATATTGTTTTCAACAATATGTAATATTTATTTCGTAGATTGTGTAGCATTATTATACTTAAGTTGGTTATTAATAAATTAAATAAGTTAGATATCTGTAAAAATATTGTCAGAAAATAAAATTGTTACAAGTTAAAGCCGCGTAATTCATATAACACGTTACATCACATCTAGAGTAATCTGCAATTTTCATGCACAGATAACGTAAAACGGTTACTCACTTGTATTTTTTAATATCTTAGAATCCTTGTTGTTTTTTGAGTAGGTTACACCATTGCTGTGTCAAATTGCCAATCCGTCTATCTTGGGTCTTCTAAGCTCGTTAGTGGAACGAGAAGGATACAGGTAGGAGGAACGATAAAGCAAGATAAGGAATCTACCCCCCCTAAAAAGAGAAAAGACACCAACATTACACAGATAGATGTTCTTGGCTTCAGGTCTCGTAACTTAATGGTGTCCTTTCACACACTCCGCACCTGGGCATTCTTTTGCGCAAACGCAACTGTCCGGAATAACGGAAATTTACAAGTTCATTTAATAATATCCGCGGGAATTTATTTACAAATTATAAGAATGTACCTTGCCAAATTTGGAATGTAACAGCAATAAGCAACTCTACAGTGTCTTCTTCATTGAATTTGTCATCCTGACATCAAACAGTCATATCCGGTCCAGGACATAACTTTTTCATAGCTCTAGAACCTTCACTCTATTTTTGCTCAATGATGAGTTGCTAGTAACTAATAATTATGCAAGAGATCTGATCGAATACGTAAAGTATTTATATTAAATAAGAAACGGGTCTGTTAGAATAACTACAAATATGCCTCGTTTTCTGAAGAAAAAAATTGCAAATGAAAATTTATATTCAGCTATGCAATTAATTCTAATGACTAAAAACAGTATGTAAGCAAAAATAATGGTGCTCTCGGCAAAATAATGAATTTGGTTCATTTTTATAGTTAATCATGCAAGGTATTCATATTAAAAGAAATAGTAAAACTGTCAGCAAGATTTCGAATTTGCTTTATTTTCTGAAAAATTGCAAATGTCTAATTTTATAGCTAACCATAAAATACATTTTCATTAAATAAGAAACAGCATGTTAGCAAAAAAAAAAGTACTGCAAACAAGATTTCGCAATTGCTTTATTTTATATAAAATTGCAAATCACAAATCGCTAAATAAGCAGTTTGTCCAACTGATTTTTGCAATTAAAGCGATTGACATTCATTTCAAACAAGTATTTATTTTCCATAAACAAGAGCATAAATTTTAAGGTCATATGAAAGGCCTAAGGCGCTTTTGTATTGCTCTCGTATTAAACGCAGTTCGTAAGCCATATTGCAGCATCTTGACCATGGAAAAAATTCCTGATGATGCATGACTCATGTTTTAAAAATGTAACAAACTCGGTTGTTGTCAAATACAAACTGCTTGCGATGTAAACGCAGGTAAATTTAAGTGATTCATTGCATGTTAGCAAAAAAATACTGCAAACAAGATTTCGCAATTGCTTTATTTTATGTAAAATTGCAAATATGCAATTTTAAGAACCGACATGTTAGCAAAAATAGATACTGGCAGCAAAAAGTTCAAAGTTGCTTTATTGTATTTATATTTCTTGGAGGATTTTTAAATTTGTTTAATATTGTTTTCATTGCAGCAGTAACATCAATACCCGTTTTACTTTTAAGTGGTCCAGCCCATACGTATTTGGAGAAACAATCAATAACTACTAAAATATATTTAAATCCTTTGTTTGTTTGTTTGCGAATATGGTAACATTTTACACGTTCCACAATGCATGCTTTCTTTGTGAAAAAACGCTATAATGGTTTATGCCATATGTCTGCATTAAGGATTGAAAGTGTTTGTTATAATATTCTTTACCAAAATCAGACTGCAAATTTCATGGAGGATTTTTAAATCTATTTAAAATTGTTTTCATTGCAGCAGTAACATCAATACCCGTTTTTTACTTTTAAGTGGTATGCAAATAGTGAAAATGTTTCAATCAAAGCATAATGTGATGCATTGAATTCTAATTAATAACAATGTTATAATATTTTTCTATATCTGGGCGAATAAACTCACAAATCCCTAAATAAGCGGTTTCTCCAACTGATTTTTACACTTAAAGCGATTTCCAAGCTTGTCGTATGTAATTTTTTTGTAATCAAGTACTACAAATTACGCAATAGAAAAATTCTATGACAGAGGGCATCCTTTAATATTCCCAATGATCAGTTTTTCTTCGAGTATCTAACTTTGCTAGATTTTTTTAAATCGGACTATCCCTTACAAAGTTACACTCTGTTAAAGCATCGTACCCCAAGTTTTTTTTGCTCATTGCATTCATATCTAACTTAGGTTAACAGTTTTTTTCGACTATCCATGTGCACCTTATCCATAATTTCTCGGGTAAACAAACCCTGTTAGATTTTTTAAAATCGGACTATCCCTTACAAAGTTACACCCTGTTAAAGCCTCGTACCACAAGTTTTTGCCTGATCTAGAATTTTCTGAACAATCTAACTCTGTTTGAATTGTTTAAATCAAACCACACTTACAAAAGCTACACCCCCGATTTTAGAAAATTACCCGAAATCGTCTTAGAGTATGATACATAAGTTTGATTTACATTTTTTCTAGAATACCCAAATTTTTAGGAATTTTTTTAATTGAAGCAACATTTGGGAAAATTGTATCATTATTAAAATTTATATATATATATATATATATATATATATATATATATATTGCCGTGGACTGTGGATTTTTATTCTCTTACATCGAGCCCCAGCGTTGAGCCTTCATAAAATTGCCGTGGATCCTTTTAAAATTCTCGCCCCACCAATTAAGCCAACATAAAATTTTCTGAAAAAAAAAAAAAAAGTTTTACACTACCTTGTGAACGCCTTCGTAGTTCTACACACCCTGACCACCTCAGCAATCGGCTTCTTCTTGAATACCTACCATCCTAAGTACCTTCCTTTCTCACAAACACAGTCAAATGAAATTACCACTCAAATAATGCAACAAAACATATAACCTTTTTATTTACACATATTAACAAGTTTCCATTATTAACAAAATAGTTACACCTTGTTACCTACAGTTTGATAACAACTGTTACCAGCTCAATCTTTAAATATTTCAAAATTTTATGATTTTAATTATTTCAACAAATTTCTTTAAGGCGAGTAGATGGGCTCGTCATGCAACCCTAGATTGATTTTATTCTGGTCTATTTTGAGCTTATTATAACCCACTTCCTCTAAACCTTTTAAAAACTTGCATTTTTATTAAAAATAAACCTAAAGACCCGTTTACTCCTTGCAACAACATTTTATATCATCAATAAACATTTTTGAATAATCAATATTAATTGTCCTGTACATATACCCCTTGAAATGAGTTTTTATGGTAATAGATACACCCCAACAAGTCAAAACACTCACACACAACAATAGCAGCACAAATGTTAAGCAAAAAGCAGAAAATTAATTTTCTTTACCTGGACTAGGCTTCGTACATCGTTACCTCAGGAGACGTGTACCAAAAACCCTCGTCGTAGTGTCCATATACTTAATGATTATGTCTGGATCCAACTGATCCCCACTATCCAACTCTCATTCCACATCAAGTACCATCCTATCATTCAATTGTATCTTGTAGTAACGGCATCTTTTGTAACTTTAGCAATCACTCGTGCAAATCACTTTTAATACTTTTATGATCCGTTACAAACTGCTTTACAAACTTTGAATTAGGATGTTGTACCGAATAAACAATAATTAATACAACTTAAGATCCCGTACAAGCAATTACGTTAGAGATCTAAGCACGATATCAGATATAAAATATAAGAGCTATAAGATATAAGAGAGCTTTAATATCTTTCTCAGAGTATTTATATGCTTTTCAATACCCCCCCATGGAACCTATTTCCATTGAAAAGCTTATTTTCTAAACCGATTCTCAAAAATTTTATCGTAACGAACTCCAACGGCTGGAAAATTCCTCGTTCATCGTGCTGTTACATAGAAATTTGTTCGATAACCTCCGCGTACGCGCGCTTTTCAAAACTGCCCTCCTTCGACTAATGATATTGCTTTGCCTTGTTATAACGTTCCACCTCCCAGCTACCTTCTCCATTCCACGCATATTTACCGTCTCATTCCGAATCCCACTCAAGCTACAGAAAATCGATATAGTTGTTGGCCTTCACATTGCCCCTTGTATTTTAGACGTGACTTGTAACCAACGCTTTCTTATACGCTTCTCTGTATGTTCTACATTATAGATCTTTTATTTCCCTCAGTCTTCAAAGCACTTGTTATTTTAGCAGCTTATACATTGACCGTTGCAAACACAATTCTATAGAATTTTGTACTACCGTTTGTTTAAGTTTCCTGAACTCGACATTTTACCTAATAGGTGTTTCTTCGAAACAACCGTCCGTTGAAAATAACAATTCCGAGTTTAACCATTCTTAGGATTTGTAAAACAAACGTTTTCGTTTCTTTAAATGAAATTCTGCGTTTAAATTATTGATTTTCAATACTTGAAAGCTCCTTTCCTATCCCATGCGCTTGATTTAAAATTATTACAATTAATTTGCGTATCCTTGAGTTTTATGTACTCTAAACCTTCTTCCCTTTATGCAATTTTAACAAAATATATTAATAACCGTCCATCTTCCCTATTTAAACTGAATAATTTGACCGATAAATAAATTGCTCCTATTTCTTATATACACAGTGATTGAAAATATATTATCTGAACCTATTTAACCTATAATTCCACGTCAATATATATATATATATATATATATATATATATATATTACTCATATTTAGACCAGGGTAGAAAATTAAATAATCACATCAAATAATTTTAATCACCGTGTATAATGAATATTATTAGATAATACGCGTTATTAAAACCGTGAAGCATAAAAATTTATTAGTTTCAGTAAAAATAAGAGATTTAAATCATGTACAAGACGCTTTATATCAAAAGAAACAGTATTAAAAAGCTCTACGTGTAATTTAATTATTCCTAATAAAGAAACAAATGGAAATTACGTGCAAAATTTATATTAATTAACCCTATTTTAAGTAACCGGTATTAAACAAAGTGTACACATAATAATTAACATTTAATTTGTATTCGCTAAAAATGAAAGGATAGAAGTCAATTTTAGTTGGAGTTAATTAAACCATTATTAATAATAAGCATAAAAGTCTGTGAAAATCCAAGATTATAATACCAGAAGATAAAGCTCTGAGAATTAATATTATGTTTGAACACCTGCGTAGTTTAAATGTCATGTACGGCGAAAATTTTGTAGATAACAAATGGTTTCAAAGAATCTTGGAGAAACCGGGGCTTAATATTCACGGGAAGGCGCGATACGGGGTTATTTAACCCAGATAGTCCACATGGACTGAAATAATCGATAGTAAGGAATATCAATTTGCACCACTAAGAACAGGTTAGAGAAGGAAAGATAATGTGCGTAAGACGGAGACACATATAGTAAAAGGCGTGATTTAAGCAACGTCACGAGGGTCACAATTGGTTGAAAATAGGATGCAAATATCAGAGGTAGAAACAACGATTTCTGTATAAAAGTCAATTAGTTATTTCCAGACATTGCGTGCCGTGTTGAAATTTCTGAGATTTAACTGGGGCGAGTACAAAATTCGTAAAAACCGACGCGCGAGCTACGGACTGGGAACCTAGCATGCGAAATGCTTTAGAATTGTCCATTTTGGGGAACAGACCGACAGACAGGCTAACCGCTATATATACCCAGGTGAATATGAACAAGCTCTCTTAGATCTTCGACTTGATTGAACGCGTTAAACAGTGCTTTTTAGTTTTCCGGTTTTAATATTAAATAATTTAAACAGTTTGCTCGAATATTATGTGATTTAAAACAGTTTGTTATTTACGTGCTAACATGAATATACTTTAGTGCACTTAGATACAAGGTAATAAAGTTTAGTATCACTGTACCAATTGGTAAAAATTTACAACGACAAATTTATACACAAAAGTAGGCAGTTTTGGCGTATATTGGTGAAAGAAGTATGAAGTTCTTTGTTATTTTTCGGGGGTATTAATACTTAAATGGTGCATAAACGGGTCTGGATCCACAAAACAAGGTTCAGATATACACAGATTAGTTCCGGAAAAGCCCTGAAACAACTTTAAATAAATGGTGATGGAGAAAATTTTTTAAGCGTTGAGAATCAGAAGCCGTAAATATAACCCAGTTGGAGTGGTGTGATTAACAAAAGGGACGATGTATATTGAAGCTACGAGTGCAAGTAACCTTCAGGTAAATTATACTATTTTGTTTGAACTTTGAGATTTTTGTGTGTGTTGAATAACTTTATAATTGATTTACTCAAAATGGACAGTAGTGAAATGGTACTAACAATAATATTTTAATTTTAAGGTGAAATTTGCTTGTTTAAGTAGAAAGGGGTATTTAGTATTGATGTTCTGGATTCTGATGAAAATTTAGGGTATGTCTTTGAGCTCAATTAGACGAACCTGGTTAATTAACGTAAAGGGGTGGTAGATGCTCCCTTTGTACTCTGCTTATATTGTTATAGTAATTAGTAGGCATCCTACAAGGACTTTAATTCTGGATGCACATTAAATGATAATAAAATTAATCTTGAAATTCTTTTTAAAACTGAAATTTATGCTGAATTTTTAATTTGAAATTTTAATGTATTGTGAATATTGATGTAAATAGAGTTAACGTTGATGTTTGTGGTAGGAATGTGTTTGTCTTTTTTCATGAATGAGGATGAAGGTTTAACTAGAGGAGCAGCCGAGGCGATTAACAGAAGAAAGTCAATGGACCAACACAGTTAAGGTAATGAATAGCTTTTTGTAGGATTCACAGCATTCTTTGGCATCCAATTCGTAGGGGCTCGATTCGAAAGCGGAGTACCCGGATTATAGTGGATTCACAGCATTATATATATATATATATATATATATAATCTTCACCTTTTATTTGCTGAATATTAATTTAAAATAATTCAATTTATTGGGGATTGCAGCAAATTAAGAAAGTCTACTCTTTTTTCTTTAACTCAAGCTTTCGAGATTTTATTTTTCTCTTCCTCAGGAGTAAGAATGTGAGGTTTGACTTAGATTTAAAATATTAATTTTAAGGAGTAAGAATGTGAGGTTTGACTTAGATTTAAAATATTAATTTTAAATCTAAGTCAAACCTCACATTCTTACTCCTGAGGAAGAAAAATAAAATCTCGAAAGCTTGAGTTAAAGAAAAAGAGTAGACTTTCTTAATTTGCTGCAATCCCCAATATAATTATTATATATATATATATATATATATATATATATATATATATATAAACTATTGCGCGGAATCTAATTCTAGTACTTTTTTAAAATAAGTTTAACTGTTATAAGCACTAAAGATTCACAATTACTTGAACTCTGAAAACCTTTGAAAGAAAACTCAATAAACTTAAAACAGTGTTTTATTAATCGTACTAATTACAACTGGTACGCGTTGTTAGTCAACCAACATTTTGCAGATTACAAACCTTTGTTTGTTTGCGAATATGGTAACATTTTACACGTTCCACAATGCATGCTTTCTTTGTAGAAAAAACACTATAATGGTTTATGCCATATGTCTGCATTAAGGATTGAAAGTGTTTGTTATAATATTTTTTACCAAAAATCAAACTGCAAATTTATTGGAGAATTTTTAAATCTATTTAAAATTGTTTTCATTGCAGCAGTAACATCAATACCCGTTTTTACTTTTAAGTGGTTTGCAAATAGTGAAAATGTTTCAATCAAAGCATAATGTGGTGCATTTGAATCTAATTAATAACAGTGTTATAATATTTTTTGTATATCTGGGTGAATACACTTACAAATCGCTAAATAAGCGGTTTCTCCAACTGATTTTTTACTCTTAAAGCGATTTCCAAACTTAATATATTGACATTCATTTCAAACAAGTATTTATTTTCCATAAACAAGAGCATAAAAATATTAAGGTCATATGAAAGGTACAAGTCGCTTCTGTATTGTTCTAATATTAAACGCAGAATGTGTTAATGTTTCATCACACATAGCATGAGTGTAAATTATTAAACCCACAAAATTGACAGCTTAATTTAACCTTGAATTAGATGGATTTAATCTCAGTTTACAGAACGGTGTAAAACAATTTTTTGACTTTTAATCTGAGTGCATATTTCCTATAGATCTCTCATTTTTTGTGATTGAAATTAGAAATGCACCTGATCTAATTGTATAGAGTACGTAACTATGGAAATGCAAATGCATGCATAAGTCCAACTGTTCAATAGGCTAGACCTTCGTTGACAAAGAAAAACGCTTGTATGTAATTTTTTGTAATCAAGTACTACAAATTACGCAATAGAAAAATTCTATGATATCGGGTATCCTTTAATATTCTCAATGATTGCTTCATCATAAGGAAATTCATAATTATGCTTAATGTCGAAAATAAGGAATGTCTTGCAACCATCAAGGAATGTACTAGAGTAAAACGTTGCCCTCATGCTAGCAAGAATTTTAATGCTCAGGTATTGTCTAGATAACAATTGTAGAAAATTAAAAAGATACAAATTGCTTTCAATGTAAACGCAATGTTGATTTGAATTTTTATTATTTTGTTTAGGAATTAAATGTATAAAAGTCAATTTTTTTCAGTTTTAGTGAAAAATAAATTTAATTAAATGTATAAAAGTCAATTTCTTGCAGTTTTACTGAAAAGTAAATATTTCAAATGATTTCTCGGTAAATTTAATTTGATGCATTATAGATTTTTTTTATTCGCTTAGGGCAACGCAGAAAAAGTTTGAATTGACCGCAAATCACACAACACGTATTGGACCGCGCTTAAGGTCTCTGGTTGCCGGCTGTCAATGGCCAGAGCATGTGCAGTAGTGATCAATTTTCAGTCCCGGATTTCCAGCTATTACAGTCCCGTCGACGCGGCACATTAAACACAAATAACAGTTGGTAACGATATTCCATAATGTGGAGATTGACGCGCAAATTTCTTTGACGTCACACAATATGCAAATTATTGCAACACATTTTTAATATATGCAAATTTTACATGACCCCTAAAGGGTACTTACGTGAACATGTAAAGCTCCCTTCAGAATTACTTCCTGATGGCGGCTCGTGGCTTCCATCAGGATTATTTCATGATGGCGGCGGCTTGCATCCGGATCACTTCATGATGGTTCTCGGGTCGTGGATCTCCTAAGCCAGGTTGCATCCAAATTCGGTCGTCTTCTTCCTATGTAGAGATACGATAAGGAACGGGTTTGGGGAACGATAATCAAAAAAAGGCAAAAGGGAATCTACATAATAAAAAGATACGATAAGATACCAGACCAACCACTCTTGTTCATGTTTCAAAGGCAAGTCCCTACGCGTCTTTCGGAAATTCCCCACTTTCTTCTTCCCCCCACACGCGTTGACTCGAATCTCGCGCAACGCACTTCGAAAGTGACTGAAATACGCGCAACAAGTCTTTTAAATTTATGGCGCGTAATCCTCTCATATTAACACTTATTTAAAAATGTCTAGTGCCGAAATTTTCGGCACGTAACACAGCTGCCAATGGTCTGTGGTTGAGAGCAGCACAAAAACACGGCATCCAAATACTCAAAACAAAACTAATAAGCACACAAATACCCACACTCGCGCATACACTAACGCACAGACGCACGCACACACATATACACAAAAACAATACAACACGTTTTGGACCGCGCGTGAGCCCTCCGGTTTTTGGTTGCCGATGGCCAGAGCACATGCGATAGTACTCAACTCCCATTCCTGGATTAACAGCTGCCGATAGTGTGGGACTGAAAAGAAAGGACGCCCAAAAATCTTATTATATCATAAACACACACACACACAGGCTGACAAAACACACAGTCACCCAAAGCAAAACACACAACACGTTTTGGACCGCGCGTAACCTCTCTCTGGTTACCGGCTGCTGATGGCCAGAGCACGTGCAGTAGTGTTCAACTTTCGGTCCCGGATTTCCAGCTGCCGATGGTTTGGGACTGTGTGGAAACACACTCAACATCAACACAAACACACACGCACACACTCACACAAAGACACGGCACCCAAATACCCCAAAAAAACGCATAACACAAACACACAAGCTCACACACTAACACGCACACACGAATAGACACACGCACACACATATACACAAAGACCATACAATACGTTTTGGACCGCTGGTAAGCCCTATGGTTTTCGGCTGCCGATAGTCAGAGCATACGTGGTAGTGCTCAACTCTCATTCCTAAATTTCCGGCTGTCGATAATGTGGGACTGAGAGGCAAGAACACGCAAAAATTTTATCATGCCATAAACACACACACACACACATAGGCTGACAAAACACACAATCACTCAAAGCAAAACACACAACACGCTTTAGATCGCGCATGAGTTCTCTGGTTGCCGGCTGCCGATAGCCAGAACACGTGCAGTAGTGTTTAACTTTTAGTCCCGGATTTTCGGCTAGCGATGGTCCAAGACTAAGAGGCGAGCACACTCAACACCAACACGCACACACCCACGCGCACGCGTGCAAAGGCACAGCACCCAAATACCCCAAACAAAACAACGCATAAATACACACATACACTCCCGCGCACGCACACACACACGCACACACATCAGTTTGGTATAGAAGGTAAACAGGTCTGCTTAAGTGTTAGACAGCAGACTAAGCAGAATGTTAGAGAAATAAATAAGTTGATGCTTTAGATCTAATTCCTGAGATTGAACCCATTGCTATTTCCTGCAATATAAACGGGAATAAGACACCGTACGATATAGAGATTTGCTATAGGAATTAACGTGTTCACTTTATCGCATTTCTATAATGCACTCTGCTACAAATCGTTCAAGATGGCTGGTTACATCAAGAATGCCTATCATGGTGACGCCTCCAACAACTTCTAAACCATCACCGCTTGTTCATTATGGGTCCTGATTGGTAAGAAAACGTCATTTGTCCGTTTCACAACTGTGGCAACCATCTTGTTACAATTTTGCGGCGGCTCTAACGCCGTTATATAACCTATACGGACCACGTTTTTACCGAATGATGCAATCGCAATGTCTATGTCAATTTACGTGCAGATTTTAGGTAATGTTCAAATTACTTACGTGATATTTATATCTCGGAATCTCTCATCTCAAGATTCACCACGTGGGATGGTTTTCGTAGTTCGCCGGGTTGAACATCAAATTATTATCCGTTGATCTTCGTATTCATATTGCTTCTTGTAGGGGATTGGAAGGAAATAGGTAACGGGTACGATAAGGTTAGATAAAAGGAAACTGCATACCTTTTTTAAAAACTACACCGCACTTTCACACTTGTTTCTTCGTCCATGTCAAGTTACTTAATGTCGCTTTCTCGACTCGCGCACTCCCGCATCCCTTCTGCGCAGACTCAACCGTCGCTAAAGGCGGAAGTTAGCGTATCATTTCAAAAATACGCGGCAATTAACCTAAAAGTATCTCTTAACCTAAAACATGATACATGACCATTTTGACATGTACCAATCTTTACCATAAAATCGCATAATAATAAAAGGTTCCTCTTAAACATAGCCGGGAAACACCTAGACCACACTTACTATGCGTAATAACCTAAAAAATATTTATACGAGAACTGTGGAGCAGCTTTTGGCGCGTAACACCCTGAGTTAGTTGGTAACCATTATTTAATTGTACATCAAAGTTTACACGGTAATTCTTCACATTACAGAACAAGATATTTGACCGAACTTTTTTGTCAAATATCTAGCTAAGTTTCTGTGCCGAAACTACACGTAACGCATGTCTTTCTAGAAGAAGAATATGTAAATCCAATTGGTCATGCGTTTCTTAATATTATTTTTTCCAATAAAAACTTGCATATCTTTATATTGTGGTGCGTGTCGTAGTCAACTTTTTATTACGCCCCACTTACGCAACAATTACGTGAACTTACCCTTTCTCCCCCTATCACTTAAAAAGAAAGTTACATCTTAGACTACCATTTATTAGGAACAGGTTTCAAAATAAATCCAGATAAGTATTGCAAGATATCTTAACTTAAATTGGTGAGTTTTAAAATACATAACTTTTTATAAATGGAATATGGTGACATTGTCATGGCTCATACTGTCCTTGCTCGGTTTCTGTATAAATTCATGAGTAACGTGTAATATGAGTATGACCAACGCATTGTCTAGTAAGAAAGAATTAGCAGAAGTGTAGAAATTTAACATACTTACAGTTGCAAAGAGCGTTAAAGACAAACTAGTAAATTTAAAAGTGGTTACGTGTAATGGCCTTTTTGTACGTTCGATCATTATGAACAGGTGTTTTCCAGTATCTTTTCTCCATTTATACCAAGGTGTGAAGTAACAAGCATTTCGAATATTTGTGCTCTAAAATGATTACATTGTTTTATCTCTTTAACAATTATAATACGTTTGCACCTTGTATATAATATCGTCACCAAACCAACAATATAAAAGTAATTCCATTATTATGGTGAAGAAATAAGTAGAGAGTTTAATAAACTCGGAAGAAAACGCTGGAACCTATAAACCAAAATATTGTTAATATGTTACTAATATGTATTGATGTGATAAAGAAGCACGAGAGGCCATTGGACACCCACATTCTATGAAAAACGCCCCCCAAGGAGAGAAAAATTAAAATTTCTCAATATTTAATTGTTCTATCTTGTATAAATATAAAGCGTATTTCTAAACTTAGAAACTCTTATTAATTATTAAATCCCGTGTATTGCATTCATTGGACAGATCGAGAAATGAATATAAACTAAAAAGCCTCATTTTTAAATTAATTCTTTTTAACCGAGTGAGATAGATATCTTGTGCAAATTAATGTTGAGGAATACCTTAAAAACAAGCTTCATTTAAGATATAAATACAAAGCCATTCATTTCATTATCATAAAAAGCATATTTGCGTGTGTAGATTTTAAAAATATTCATTCTTATTAAAGATGCCTTAAAACGCGTTTGAAAATACTGAAATTCGTACTTTATTAGATATCAAATTAATACACCCGCAGTTTATTGCATTTATAAAGCAAACATATTTTCCGTGTGTAAAATATTCGCTAGAACAGGTTTTATTTGTAATATAGACAAATCTTATTGCATTTATAAATGAAGCTCTCATTAAAAGTACTAAAATGACTCATATTTAAGCTATCTTCTTTAAAATATGCATCCGTACCTTGTTAGCCTACAAATCAATGCAAATCTTACTGTATTTGCAAAGCATAAAGGACCCCTTTATTAATTAGGTAATTGATTTCCGTGTGTAGATATAATTTTTAAATTCATTTTAAGAGTTTTCAAATAAAACATTCTAGAATTTTTTTATTAATGGATAAAAGCGTCACGTTACTAAGAAATGTTGTATAAGTTGATTATTGAATAAATGTCCATATTCAAGGAACTCGCGCGGCTATTGAAATGCAATAAAAGATAAGATAAAAGCGGTTTAATAGCCTTACGTACTACAAAGAAGGAGATTGCAAACTATTAATTTCGTGCATTGGAAAAGAATAGACCATGCGTTTTACGATACACATAAATCACAGCTTAAACTAATTAGATCGTTAAAACCGTGAAATCCTCGAAATTATTACATCACCCTGGTGTTTTATGTTTCGAAGTGGATCCGAAAGGATCTGGAATATGACGTACTAAGATTATTTTGTTTATAAACGGAAGTAATTCACATTCAGAATTCATTCATTTTTATGAGATCGATCACGTAAATTTCATTTTCATTTCAAAATATCAAACACGTAACATTGAGTAAAGATTGGAATGTATAAGTTCGAGCAATTCATAATTGATTGTACATGGTGCAATATATAACTTAATTATTTTTATATTACAAAAGTGAACAATCTTCAACATAAACAAACAGTTGCGGGAGTTATTGCCGAGTTTAATTGATTGAAAGTGAATATGAGGGGCTTTGTCGTTTCTAATATTATTCCTTACCGTATTGCTAAATTTAAAAATGTTCCTACTTTTATCTTCGATTAACTATCTATCGTACATGGCAATCATGTCTTTGAAATTACTGTGTAGATATAGTTAAGTTGGTTAGGTTACCTTTATTGGCTATTTTATAGTAGTGGATGCGCTCGATAGGAAGATAATCTGCTTGGCACCTACTTGTTGTTTTTAAGTATCGACCGTGTTGGTGTAGGGCTTATCTTGTCGTTTACATTGCAGGTGGTCCTTCAGACCAATCTGTTTTAATAGAGACCTTCTCTATTCATTATTCTTTCTCTAGATTGCTTATCCTTACGACTCTTTTTCTTATTCCTCTATCTCCGTTTTCAACCTTGGTTTTTCTTTTTTGGACAAGTCTAATTCCCGAGACAACCGTCCATGACATAAGGGAGGTGCTCGCACTTTCCTACCTGCTGTCTACACTTTGATTGGTCGAGTAGTGCTTTGCTATCCACCATTTTTTCTATCGCTATTGCTCAATGTGAGCCCTTTCTCTTCTCTCTTCTACCTAGTTACCATAATGCTCAAAATATCCCATCCTTTTTATCTTTTCTCTATCTTGTATTTTTTTCTTACTTTCTAAGTCGCTGCATAGTTAGAGGATTGTTGCCTCACGACATTGGGTCGTAGACGTAGGGAACTTGCGCCTAGCTGTGTATTGTCAGTCTTTCACTGATGTACGTTAAAGCCGTCGACAGTAAATTTGTTATCTGATTTGGCCTGCGCGCCGATCCTTTCTTAATGGACACCGGAATTAAAGGATTGCAATCCCCTTTCTATTGGATCCTTCATGTTGTTCGTTTGAACGAGTACCGTTTCATAAAACTTCTACTTTTGGAGGGCATGAACAAAACCCCTTTTCAGGATCCTACTGGATCACTCTACTCCCCCGGGTGTCCCATTTTTGTTTTTATATTTGTAAAAGGGGCGGTGTGCCTTGACAAGTATTAGGTCTCCAAACCAAAAATTAATTTTTACGTTATCATTTCTTTAAATTTTTTTCCTAGACATTATCTTCCCTTAATTATTAGGTTTGTTACAGTATTCCATGTAGTGCGGCTCTGTGACATAGTTGGTATGCGTGTGACTACTACGCCCAAGGTGCCGGGTTTGAAGCCCGACACAGTTCGCTTAAAAAATGTTAGGCGAGCATTTTTCACAAAAATACGCCCTCGTTCGGATGAGAGGTAAAATGGAGGTCCCATGTGTAAATGTTGTCACGCACGTTAAAGATCCCTACCTTGCTTGGAACAGCAACGGTTCAGTAAAATTCAAAATTTTTCAGGTAAAAAAAAACTCGCTTCCTGGCCAATGTAGTACCTTCGGGTGGAGCGTTGGAAAATCGCATGTAAGGTATTTCATGTAAACAAGAAAGAAAGCAGCAAAGTAAGTATATAGAATCCCGCATCAAAAACAGGGACAGAATGGTAGAATCGAACTCCAAAAAATTAAAGTTTGGGCCAGCTGAAAAACGTCGTAGAGTGGCGTGGGTATCATCGAAAGGAAAAAAATTGAAACCTCAGTAAAAAACTATATTACCAACATACAGTCCTAAAAGAATATACACAAAGGATAACAACACATTTACGTAATCGTTTGGTATAACGTGCTTTCAAAAGATGAATCATTCCCACCGATATTGGTGTTAAATATTCTACAAAAGCAAGCAAAAATATACTCCAGACAACGACGAAACCTTCCTAGAATGCAAGTACTAAAGAAGGCAAAATACGATAATTAATTCTATTGAATTTCGTTGTTCAAATGGGAAAGCAAAATATATTTTAAAACATCTAAGCCATTTATGTTATCAGGCACACGGCCAAAGACAGCCATTTGCCTAACTTTTAGGAAAGAATAGAGGTTTGTATTATTATCGATCTACGCTACGAGGATACCACGATTTTAATACCCATAGAACTTGAGCGAGCTTGAACGCCTGCAAGTATAACAAAGCTTTTATACAACGCAGTTGTTTTCGAACATGCTTTCGTAGAATACACTATTTGAAATAATCAGCACGTATTCCAAGGAAGGAGAAAATATTAAAATGTTTAGGAGTAGCAAATTCTTGCTTGTTCTAACGAATATTGGAAATAATCAGCAGCGGTTAGAATGTTTTACAGGGAATTGGTAAGGCAAGCTTCTAGCTTCTAGAAGTGGTTTAAGGATAGCACTTCCGAGAATTTATATACGCGGTTAAAAATATATTCCACGTACTGAGGAAAATTTGTATACAGAACCGTTTAATACGTATTTGTTGAACTTGTCAAGCTTGTATAATTTGAGAATAACATGAAAAGGGTTTAGCTTAGCGTTTCTATTACTGTAGAATCTCTCTATTTTAAAAATTAGCCATAACAAATTCCCTTCCTTGCAAAATGAAAAGGTCAAGGAAGGAAGCAGAAGCAACGGACCAAGTAGTACCGTACTAGCATAAAGCAAAAGAAAATTCGCTTGAGAAAACTCAAAGAAAATCAAAGAATAAAAAAATACTAACATGCATCAGGCTCGAAAAACCAATATACACTAATAGAAAGAATCAAAAGAAAATTCGCTTAAGAAAACTACAAGAAACACAAAAAATCAACCAACGAATTTGTATCCCGCTCGAAGGACCATTACACCGGACCAAATCAAGAAGTATATAGAACATAGGAAAAGGAAAAGTAGAAGGTAGCAATCATCGAAGACAAAGATGGAATGGCTTAACATTGAAACAAGTCGTGGTAGGGCGGATATTTCTAGTAAAAAAAATAGTAAAGTTTTCAACCTCAAGAAAAGAAATTGGTTTCTCGCAAAATCCAAAAAGTAAAAAAAGGAACGAGGAGAAAACCAACAGTATAAGCCAAAAGGAGACAATAACTGTCAAGCTTAAAAGTAAGCAAGGGAACAACAAGAATGCTGGATAAAAAAATTGAAGTACTTCAAGATGTGGCAACAAAGAATCGCATTAAACGAAAAACCTAAAAAAAGAATAGCTAATTAGGCCGAAAGTCGACTAAGTCGTGGTTTCCGAAGAAAGGAAAAAAGATCTAGAAAGCACGTACCACAGGAAATGAGTCGAAAAGCTTCAAAAGGTCCGTATGAGGACTAAGAGTAAGAAAACTATCCGAAGCATATGGAAAGGAATGTGTATCAAAAGGAACGGAGAAGTAAAACTAAAACTAAAAACCATAAGAAGGATGCACCAAAACTGCAAGAAGAGAACCAAACAAAGAAAAGCAAAAATAAAAAAAAATGTGTGTGAGTGGGTGTGTGTATTCTTATACGATAAACGGTAGTTGAAACGGTAATTACAATTTAAAGTTCGATATTTACTACACCGTGAATGTGATGTAATAGACACTATCAACAGTTGGCAACGCGAACTCTTATACAGATTTAGGGCGAGGTCAACTATTGATACGTGTCAGATATTGCGTAATAATACGTAAATTTAAATAATCTCAAACACAAGAATAAGGCATGCAAATTAATTAAAGGTTACTCACATCAGGTATTCTGCTTTCGCCTGCAATTTCCTTCAGTAGGCCCGTAACTACGCATCTGGCTCCTTCTGGAGGAATTAGAGATGGCGTCGACGCTACCAAATACTTAAGGAACACCTCGGCTAGCGGCGGTTGACATGGATCTCTCCATCTACAAATGTGGAGGTCGGTAGGTCCTTCGGTGGCGCAGATTGTACCTATGTAAGGGTCTGACAGGAAGAAGGTAAAGGTAGACAAACACAAAGGTAATTAGAAAAAGGATCCTACATAGCTACGATACGGTACGTCACCCAAAAGAAACGTCCATTTCACTTCACACCACCAGGCAAAAAGCCACGTTTCAGGACGAGAGCCGCGGAACTCCCCACCCATTCTCTAGCATAGTCCTAACCCTCTAAGGATAAAAACACTACGCAAACTCACTATTGTGACGTACCGGAAGCCCCGCCCAGTCTATTTAAAAATGTTCCCGCGTCTTGCATATTTGAAAATATGGCGGGAAACTTCCGTACATCAAGAAAACTAAACCTAACCTAAAATGTTAAAGTGCAAATTCGATTTGCACGTAACAATCGCGACAAAGCCACAAAAGAAAAAACTTAAAAAAAGAAAAAGTCTGTTAGCACAGTAACAGCTTAAAATCTAAGTCCTAACTACCCTACATAAACCCTAACTTAAAACCTACAAAATGTTTATATAAGGCGCCACCTGGTTTTTTTGACCGATAACACGTCTACCGAAGTACCAGGAAACGGAATAGGTAGCCCGATAGTCTTTGACTACACTACTTACCGACAGCACAAATTTGTCGGGGAGCATGAAACACTACTTAAACTAACACGGGTGCGACAAGTCGCCTAACCTATCTAAACCTATCTAAACTTATCTAACTAAAGCTAACATAAGTTGTTATATGCAAACACACATGAGTGTTGCATTGAAACTATTCTTCTTTTTTGGCAAGAAGTGCCCAAATTTAAAAAAATGTTCATGAGAGTGCGTCACCTTGCACTCTGGCAAATTTTGTTACTGGTACTTTGGTTTCCTCCGATGCACATTTAAAACTTGTCCATGACATAGTTGTAAATCAACAACTTTACCAAAAGTACCGCCTACTAAATCCTTATATGCTAACCTGACAAATTACATTTCTAAATTGGGTTAGCTTTTTCACTTAATTTTCAGGAAAAAATAATTCCCACGTCTGGTCATATATACCACACGTTAGGACGATAAAAAGATAAGATAAGATCTCAAATTGATGTTAAAGATAGTAGATAAGATAATGACATTAAGCTTAAGTTGTTATCCTCAAAGGTAATGAATAAGATAACGGTATTAAGCTTTAGTTATTTTTTTTTTTGAGATACTCGATAAGATAACACGATATTAAGTTAAAGTGATTATAAGAGATAGTAGGTAACATGAATTTAAACAGAAGTTATTACTCAAGATAACCGGTAAGATAACGCGAAATAACTCGAAGTCATTCCTAACGGTAGTCGGTAAGATAACGATAAATTAAACCAAAATTATTACTAATGGTAATCGGTAAGATAACGATACTAAACTAAATTTATTACCAAAGGTAATCAATAAGATAACGATATTAAACCTAAAGGTATTATCGAAGATAATAAAGAAGACAAAGATATTGGCCTAGTTATTACCCAAGACAATGATAACAACAAAAGAGTGGCTCCAGTAGAGCCGTTTAAATGGGATTGACCCGTGCCCTCTAAAAAGAGAAACCTGTGAAGCAGGTCCGTTCGCAAGAACAGCACGGGGGACCGGCAAAGACCTTTGGGTGCATTCCTGCACCCAGTGTTGATCGATATCGGTGAACTATCACCCGATATCCACTCGGTATATAACGATATACTCATTCACTCACACATTCACACACTCATACATACCTTCACTGCCAGAGCCTATGCACTGACAGCGGCACCGCATGACCCCACGAAAGATTCGCAGAGACATGGTCCAGGTGTCTGTGAAAACCTCCCGCACAACCACACGGTGACTAACAGAAAAGAAAAGGTAGTAGAGAAACAGGAACGGTAAAAAGAAGGAGGTTGGTTTTTTGAAGTGCATAAGAGGCACCTCTAGGTAGAAGAAAGTAGAGGAAGGGCTCGCATTGAGCAAAAGCGACAGAGGGAAAGGTGGATAGCAAAGCGCTACTCAACCAACAAGTGTGGTCAGTAGCTCGGAATGAGGGAACATCATTCTTATGTGGCAGACGGGTGTTCCGGGACAAGAACAGGTCCACCGAGAGAAGAATAAGGCATAGCGGAGATAGCGGGTTAAGAAAAAGTATAGTTTTTGGACAAGCGTCCGAGAGAAAGTAGAGAGTTGTCCCTATAAAACACAGCGTAGTCTGAAGGACCACCGGCGATATTAATCCGACAAGATAACGTATAACATATGTTAACATTCACTAGACTCCTAAGAGAACTAGTGCGATAATTTTCCTAACGAGTGCTTCGACTACGATAAGAAAATCAGACAAAGATAGACACGACAACTTAAAAGTATCCTCACAGATACAAACACACAAAAACAAACTGTTTTAAGGTAGTTTTTTAAATCGGTAGCACCCTAAACACACAAAAATGCCCAATTCCAAGCAGTTAAATACAGATACACTGTCCCCATATGCTAAAACAACCGAGAATTTAATAAGATAACAATAAGAAGCAATAGCACCTCACCACAAAGTTCAATAAAAAACAACGAAAAAAAAATGTTTATAAGTTATGTTGATTTAATAGAAAAACAAATAAAGATATAGTGTAATGATGTAGTATAATGTGGGCAACTGCAATAATTCAGAAGAAAAACACACGGAATAGATAATCCTAGTTCTTGCAACTGCGAATATGAACTATTTCTTACAATGGCATAGGTCATGACTCCTATGTTGGCCCAAAGAAAAAAATCATCCACTCAACATCAGCTAAAACCAATCATAAAAATTCAATGGGTTATTTCAACCAAAGTTACGACAATTACCATACAATTAAACCATATAAGAGAAATACTAAAGACCGAACAATATGTAGTAGGAAAATTTCAAGGGTTAATTAAATGAAACGACAGAGTTAAATTGGGGGTGTAGAGGATGAAGTGATATATGAGTAACGGTATGGTCGAGGAAAAGTCAACCAGAAGAAAAAGATAGCTAAATTAAGGTAAGTAAAGTTAAACGTGTAAGAAATTATATACTATATGAGAGAAGGAATAAGTAATTAAAGATACTAATTGATGGTGAGGAGAAAAAATATTAGGTAAATTGAGAGGAGAATGGGACATGAAAAACTTAATTAGCATTTGGGTCAGCAGAGAATGGCTTAAGGTCTTTAATATGCCACCTGCCTTGGCGTTTTCCTTCAGTATCCTGAAGTTCGTAGATAAGGGACTAATAACACGTGTGACTTTACAAAGAATGAATTTAGGGGCCAATTTTGAAGAAAATTTCTTAGATGCATCCGATAAGACATAGTTCTTTTTCCAAACTTGTTCGCCCAAGGCAAAGGAAATATTTCGCTTACGCAAGTTATAATGGTCCTTGCTCTTTTCGTAAGCTTTTCACAAATTTTTTCTAACGTCGTTAAAGATAGAAGGTAATGACTGTTGGTCCTTGTCCCAACGTACTTTATCGTCAAATTCAATTACGTTAGTATCGTCAGGCACTAAACCATAGTAACTCCCATCGATTGGGGTATATCTTCCAAAAACAAGAAAAGACGGAGTGAATTGGGTTGCTTCGTGTTTAGATGTACGCAAAGCTTGAGCAATTTCAAAGATATGTTCATCCCATGTAGTATGGTCTGAATTAATATAGGAAGAGATAGCGGTAATTAAAACTCGATTTACCCTTTCGGTAGGGTTTACTTGGGGGTGATATTTTGCGTTAAACCAAATTTTTTGTACTTTGTAACTTTTAACGAAATTCTGAAAATCTTTAGAGATAAATTGTGCACCATTGTCACAAAGAATAATCTGGGGGACACCAAAGATAAGAAAGACATTCTGTTCTAGAAATTTAATTATTGCTGCGGAGGTAGCTTTACGTAAGGGTTGTACCATAACAAATTTAGAAAACCAATCGGTAACGACTAAAAGATATTGATTGCCTCTTTTTGATCGAGGGAGAGGTCCTAATAAGTCAAGCGATATTAATTGAAAGGGATAAGATACACGTTTAAAGTTACCCATTAAACCGGGGCGAGCATCTTGCGAACTTTTATGGGAACCACAAATTTTACAGCTTTTAATGTAACGACAAACAGATTGCTTAAGTGTGGGCCAGTAATACAATTCAGATATTTTCGCGAGAGTTTTTGTAACACCAAGGTGTGCAGCTAAGGGATCGTCGTGACATAATTTGAGCACCTCACTGCGGTTTGCAGTGGGCACAACGAGTTTCCATTCAGGTATATTCGATATTTTATGTGGGGACGAGGATACAAATTTATACAGTCTATTATTAGTTACACGAAAGGTAGGAAATTTGTCGGGGGTATCGGAAACTTTTCTAATCATATTGAGGTACCAGGTATCCAGAATTAAATTTGGAAGGTTAAGAAAAAACATCTCGAGATAAGGCATCGGGTACGATATTTAATTTGCCAGGCCTATGCCTAACGTCGAAAGTAAATTGAGATATACGCAAGTTCCATCTTGCCAAACGACCTGCGGGTTGTTTCAAGTTATTAAGCCAAGTGAGAGCTGCACAATCAGTGATTACGGTAAAGTGTGTACCTTCGACATATCCTCTAAACTTCTCGATGCCAAAGATAACACCCAATAGTTCTCGTTCAGTAGCAGAGTATTTTTGTTCGGCAGAAGTTAAGGCACGGCTCGCATAAGCGACTGGATGTTCTAAACCATTGTTTACCTGGAACAACATTGCACCTAACCCAGTAAGTGAGGCATCGGTTTGTATATAAAACTTGTCATCGAAATTTGGAGAAATTAAGATAGGTGCTGAAGTGATTAATGTTTTAATTTGTTCGAAAGCCTGTTGGGATTCTAAATTCCACTCGATAGTTTGGGATTTCTTTTTATTTTTTATTAAAGCGGTAATGGGTGCAGATATAGTTGAAAGGTTAGGTAGAAAAATGCGATAATAGCTAATCATTCCTATTAAACGTTTGATTTCGGTAACAGTTTTAGGTGTTTTAAATTTAGTAATGGCATCAACTTTAGCAGGATCGGCTCGTAAGCCAGTCCCATCGATAATAAAACCGAGAAATGTGAGGGATGAACGACAAAATTGAGACTTTTCCCAGTTTATCTTAAAGCCTGCTGCGCTTAAACGTTCAGCAACTTCATCTAATGTGGCGATATGTTCATCGAAAGAACTTGAGATAACTAAGATATCATCTAAAAATACAAAGGCACGTTCTTGATGTAAGATAGGACCTAACGTTTGATCCATAGTACGTTGTAAAGTTTGTGGAGCGTTACAGAGACCAAATGGCAAAAAATTGTATTCGAAAAGACCTCGGCCTGGGACACAAAAAGCAGGTTTTTGACGAGAAGATAAGTCAAGAGGTATCTGATAAAAAGCTTGTCTTAGGTCGATAGATGAGATAAATTTAGCGTTACGAAGCCTGCTTAAAATTGAGTCAGTTCTGGGTAGAGGGTAAGCGTCTGGAACAGTCACAGAGTTCAACTTTCTGCCATCAAAACAGACACGCCATTCATCATTCTTTTCCGAACTAGTAATACGGAGAGGTCCATGGTGAATTTGAAGGAGAGATAACACCAGATACTAACATTTTGTCTATTTCAGCATGTAAATGCTTTTGTAAGGCAGGCGATAAGGGATATTGACGTTGCTTAAAGGGAAGGGCATCACCTGTGGAGATAACGTGTGTTGCCGTTGTAACACAACCAAGTTCAGAGGTATTAAGTTTGCGAAATTTGTCGATTGTAGCGTTAAGAGTTACATTTTGGGAGTCAGTAAGAGAGATTTTGTTAGATATTCCTGTAGATGCACAGGAGTTCGTTTTAATAGAGGTTTGCCATGAAAAATCCTGGAAGTAAAGTGACAGATTAAAAAGTTTACAGAAATCAACGCCCAGTAGAAAAGGATACGCTAATGCAGGGACAATCAAAAATAAAACGTCACGTTCAAGAGACTCTACACGAATTTTTAACTTAAGGGAACCAGTTACATGTATTTGATTATCGTCAGCTAAATTTATGGAAGTTTTTTCGGGAATAATTTGAATTTTGATATTTTGTTGAGATAATTGATGTAAACCTTCGTTATTTATAAGAGAACATGAAGAACCTGTATCCAGTAAAGCAATTACATTTAAGGAACCTATTGAGATAGATAAGTGTGGACGATTATCGAAGGGTTTTTTAACAAGTTGTGAAACAGCGGCAGTCTTTTTATGATAAAAGGAATTGATGGTTTGTAACCACTTAGACCACTCGGCTGGGGTAGTATAGCATAATTCCTCTAATGAAGGTAAGGTATTTTGTACATTAATAGTAGCGGTATTATTATTAGATAAATTTAATGACGGTACAACGTTAGAAGTGGTTTTATAATTTGAATTTATTGGCGTCTGTGTCCGTTGGATGATTGGTGTTGAGGACGATTTTGGTTTCTTGAGATATTCACACCCTGATTTAAAATATCTCGACGGGAGTTTCCCGATACGTTAGGATTACAGTTGGTGCAGTTAGATTTGTAGATATTTGAGCGACCACAACCATAACAAAAAATATTTCTAGGGTATGTGCAGACAGTATAGCTATGTCCACTTCCCTTGCAGTTCCAACAGGTAAGTGCGTTATTAGTTACGGTAGAAGGAACGTTAAGGGTAGATAGTTTACGGGAAGGTCGAACTTGGCAAGCTAAATCAGGTTCTAGAAGACCAGATAATTTCTCGGGTGGTGGTCGATACTTGTTAATTCTTGACCTCACTTCTTGAAGAGAACGACATAGGTCTTTAAAGTGAGCTAGCGAAGATATGGGCTGTAATGCCAAACGTTCTGAGAAATAGGGGTTTAAATTTCTAAGTAATTGATCGATAATTTCGGATTCGGAAGGTTTTTTGTCAAGTCTGCTATATAAAGCTTCTAATGAGGTAATAAAAGAAACAACATTTTCGTCGGGACCTTGAGTTCGGTTACGAATTTCGTTCCAAAGGTCGTTAATGTAGCCATAAGGTAGGAAGTCTCGTTTTAAACAGGCAACTAACTCATTCCAGGTAGAAATTTGGTGTCGTATGTTTCTGTACCATATTAATGCTGAGCCTGCGAACAAATCACCAGCTGAGATAAATAAGTCCTGGTCGGTACACCCGCGAGAAATTTTAAAATCGTTAATCCGGTCAAGAAAGGATGATAAAGAAACCTTCGAATCAAACCCTTCAAAAGTGAGACCCCACTTGTATACAGGTATAGGTTTTCCTAATGGTTTAGGTTCGGCAAGCGCAAGATTTGAAAAAGGTAACGATATATCTACGTCTGCATTAGGATTAAGTCTTTCTAAAACAATCCCCTCAAGCAATAACACCTCGGACAACAAACCTTGTTTAGCTTGAGTCGCTTGGTCATCGTTATATAAAGATAATGATTCCACACGCTGTTTGACGTGGGTTATTCTTGAAGTCAATCTCCCTAATTCGATATTAGTGGCACTAGGATCTGTTTTATGTATTATATTCGATATGTCATCTAAAGATAATTTAATTTCTGATACGTTAAGGGGCCAGTCGCCAACAGGGTTCTTTAAGATAGCAGTGCCTTTGGTTTCCTGTGCCAAAACAGCCCTAAGTTGAGATCGCCTATCATTCTGATTGCTCGCTGCTATGATATTCCTGCACTCCAGCTCGTAGATCAATTCGAGGGATTTTAAATGTGATACGTTCATTGTGGATACAATATTCAAGACACGATATAAAAAATATGCGATTTTGACGCAGAACAAATGATAAAAAAAACGTTGCAGCTACTTTAAATTAATAGGATACGGTATTTAGGAGAGGAACCTTGTTTAGAAACGTCACCGATAAAAAATAATATGCATGTTAAAGCTTTAATCTATGAAAACACCAAAGAAACACATTTAAGGTATATGGAAGCGAAATCAATGTTCAGTTAAATACATATTTTATAGATAATGACAGAAAGGCCTTCCAAAATGGAAAATGGACGCAGGGGATATGTTATTTAACCTATAAGGCAACTACGTATAGTCAACCACTTCTTAAAAAGATATACTAGCAATTTATTTCACCCAGTGTTTTTTTAAACACAAAATTTACATGTAAAGGGATAAACCATAATGCAGTTTTTTAGAATGTGATATAAACGTTTCGAAAAACCTGTCTTCTAAAGTTAAGAAAGCGACAAAAGTTATATTTACAATAGTAAATCCTGTAATAACTGTATTTAAAGGGATCCAAACAAGAGAATTGCTTAATAAGGAGATATATTCTTCATAAGTTAGCAGAAAAAATCTTTAATTTAGAAAATACACCATGTAATGTATTATTTATTTAATAACCATAAAAATTCATAGTTTAACCTTACATAAAAAGGATATTATAAAAGGCAATTTCTTTCACTACTGTTTGTAGCATAAGATTTCTCTAAAACGAGTTTAAATATTAACAGGTAAATGACAAATACTTGTTTTTTAAACATATGAGATAATTTTAGGAGCAAAAAATTTTTTATTTAGCCACAAGGGTTATATTATACTGATACAAGGTTTTTAATTGTTACATTAAACAAATATTTAGGGAATGCAATTAAAAATATTTCTTAATTATTATGCTTACTTGAAACATTGAGGTTAGTGTATATCCATATAGAAATTAGCTGTTTTAAATAAACACTACACACGCGTTTTAATACAAACAAGACATATTTTAGGCACTAGTTATGAACAATATTATTTTTTTTGTTACATTAAGGTAAATAGAATGACGTTTTTTCAGATAAAACTTTTTATTACAATGGCGGTTTTAATTACGACGCTTTCTTCCAATTCTGAAAATATTCTGGGGGAATATTCCAGAACTGCCAACCTGAAATTAAAACTTCACAGATATTTTATGCAAAATAGATAAATAAAAAAATTCTTGGTTTGGTTTAAATGAAAAAGCCTGATTATCCTTAATTAACATCTTACATAAGCATACCACCTAAAAGCATGCATTGGGCGCCAAATTCTTATACGATAAACGGTAGTTGAAACGGTAATTACAATTTAAAGTTCAATATTTACTACACCGTGAATGTGATGTAATAGACACTATCAACAGTTGGCAACGCGAACTCTTATACAGATTTAGGGCGAGGTCAACTATTGATACGTGTCAGATATTGCGTAATAATACGTAAATTTAAATAATCTCAAACACAAGAATAAGGCATGCAATTTAATTAAAGGTTACTCACATCAGGTATTCTGCTTTCGCCTGCAATTTCCTTCAGTAGGCCCGTAACCACGCATCTGGCTCCTTCTGGAGGAATTAGAGATGGCGTCGACGCTACCAAATACTTAAGGAACACCTCGGCTAGCGGCGGTTGACATGGATCTCTCCATCTACAAATGTGGAGGTCGGTAGGTCCTTCGGTGGCGCAGATTGTACCTATGTAAGGGTCTGACAGGAAGAAGGTAAAGGTAGACAAACACAAAGGTAATTAGAAAAAGGATCCTACATAGCTACGATACGGTACGTCACCCAAAAGAAACGTCCATTTCACTTCACACCACCAGGCAAAAAGCCACGTTTCAGGGCGAGAGCCGCGGAACTCCCCACCCATTCTCTAGCATAGTCCTAACCCTCTAAGGATAAAAACACTACGCAAACTCACTATTGTGACGTACCGGAAGCCCCGCCCAGTCTATTTAAAAATGTTCCCGCGTCTTGCATATTTGAAAATATGGCGGGAAACTTCCGTACATCAAGAAAACTAAACCTAACCTAAAATGTTAAAGTGCAAATTCGATTTGCACGTAACAGTATATGTTAGACCGCTTTAGTCACCTCTTACGACAGACAGGTCTTACTGTGGGACTACTCTAATCCGAATCCACACGGAGTGGAGTACAAGGAGAGAACGAAAGAAAGAAGAACCAAGCAGAAATGTGTGTGTATGCGTTCGTGTATGTGTGTGTGTATGTTTGTGTGTGTGTGTGTGTGTGTGTGTTTGTGTATCGTGGGACTCTTCTGATCCAGGCCCACATGGGATTGGGTGAGTATTGTCCGGGCGTAATCATGAGAAAAAAACAAGGGTCAATAAAGTGAAGAACACGAATCAGAACAAAAATATTGCTTAGGAAATAAGAAAAAGTAAAGTCCAGAAATTAATTCTTAAGGAATGGCAAAGCCAACATAGAAATCGATGACGCTGGGAACTAGTAATAGAGCTTAAGACGTTTGTGTCGCCCGCAAGAAAACTAAGCAAGATCAGGAGCATTAGGATTTCGTCAACTAACATCTTCAGCTTCTGAAACAGCATAGAATATTTTCTGCCTCTTATTTCCTTTGTTAACCGGTTTCGTTTGTTGTGTTACCGGAGCAAGGGGTAGTATTGAGCGGACAGTTTTCCGCAAAACAGGATTAACAGGGGGTGTAGTAGCTGTATCACGTAGTTGAGGAGGTGGTGGCGAGGGTGGAGGCAGTAGTGGTTATTGTGGTTAAGGAAGCTTAGTACATGTTATGGAAGAAAGTCGTTTGTTTTTAATATTGGTTGTAAGAAAGTCAACGTTAGAAACAGGAACAGCATTGGTTGTAGGAGTATTAACATTACAAGTACAAACATAATCATAGAACACTTCAGCTACGTTAGATAAGGGAGCAGAATCAAGTAGAACTTCATCAAAAGGATCAGAATCAGGAAGAACTTCGTCAACACTACATAAACGAACAGAATCAGGTAGAATTTCAGCAATCTTAGATAAAGGAACAGAATTAAGTAGAATTTCATCAACATTTGATAAAAGAGTAAGATCAGGAAGAACTTCGTCAACATTAGAAAAAAGAGTAGGAGCATGTATACCTTCATCAACATTAGATAAGGGAATAAGAGCAAGTATACCTTCATCAACATTATAAAAAAAACCTAATCAGGAAGAACTTCATCAAAATGAGCAGAATCGGGAAGAACTTCGACAACACTACATAAAGGAACAGAATCAGTTAGAATTTCATCAACCTTAGATAAAAGAACAAAATCAAGTAGAATTTTATCAACATTTGATAAAGGAGCTAAATCAGAAAGAACTTCGTCAACATTGGAAAAAGGAGTAGGAGCAAGTATACCTTCAACAGCTTTAGACAAAGAAGCAGAATCAGGAATAGCTTAATCAAAAAGAGCAGCATTAGGTTGAACTTTATCAACATTAGAAAAAAGGAGTAAAAGCAAGTAACGTTTCATTAAAGTCCGATACAGGAGTAGAAACAGGCAAAATTTCATCTGCTGCTTCCTCAACAACTGCAAATAAAGAAACAAGAACAGGTAAAATGTTGACAATAGCAACAGGCATTAAAGATACAGGTTCATTAACTTCAAGAGGACCTTTTCTGACAGAATTAGAAGTAAGCGTCACTTCATCTACATTTGCTATTGCGGAAACGACAAGATTTTCTTTGGTAGAATCATTTAAGAAAGCAGAATCAAACTCTTAAGTTGCTACCTGTAAGTCACTAATTTGAAGTAAGGGTTTCAATGGTGGAGAAAGCACAGTCTGAGGTGGAAGTGAATACGTATAATTTTTTTGATCATCGTGCGAGCAGCTAAGAATAGAATAAATTTGGCTTTTAGATTCACTGTACCTTAAGTTATCTTCTCTCTAGTACCATCTTACGATGAGGAAATGTGGCTGCATTTCTCATCAACTGTTTACTGGAACCACCAACTTAACTATACTAGCACCAAACACATTTTAAAAGCGCGACTTTACAACGTTCAACGGATGTTGTATAACAGAAGAATCGTATAAGTAAAAACGACGAAATAAGTAAGAGACCCTTTCAAAGAAGAACTTTTATTTATAGAACTATAAGAACGATGGGGATACGTAACGAAGAACCATTCCCACCGATATTGGTGTAAAATATTCTACAAAAGCAAGCAAAAATATACTCCAGACAACAACGAAACCTTCCTAGAATGCAAGTAATAAAGAAGGCAAAGTACAATAATTAATTCCATTGAATTTCGTTGTTTAAATGGGAAAGCACTATATATTTTAAAACATCTAAGCCATCTATGCAACCAGGCACACAGCCAAAGACAGCCATTTGCTTAACTTTTAGGAAAGAACAGCAGTTTGTATTATTATCGATCTACACTACGAGGATACCGAACGATTTTAATACCCATAGAACTTGAGCGAGCTTGAACGCCTGCAAATATAGCGAAGCTTTTATACAAAGAAGTTGTTTTCGAACATGCTTTTGTAGAATACACTATTGGAAATAATCAGCACGTATTTGAAAAAAGGAGAAAATATTAAAATGTTTAGGAGTAGCAAATGCTTACTTGTTCTAACGAATATTGGAAATAATCAACAGCCGTTAGAATGTTTTACATGGAATTGATAAGGCCAGCTTCTAGAAATGGTTTAAGGATAGCACTTCCGAGAATTTATATACGCGGTTAAGAATATATTCCACGTACTGAGAGAAATTTGTATACAGAACGGTTTAATACGTATTTATTGAACTTGCCAAGCTTGTATAATTTGAGAATAACATAAAAAGGGTTTAGCTTAGCGTTTTTAATCAAGACAATTACCAATTACTACAGAATCGCTCTACAATTAATCAATCAATCACCCATCACGGTATTCCCTTTCGGGGTAACCAAACCTAACACCTCTTTCTGGGAGGATATGCACGGTATAACTCTAGACTACTACATTACTTTTACTCCCAGCACCATTCACAGTCTTTCTCCACATCCCTAGTTCTCTACACCCTTCCTTTGTCTCTGTATCATTCATACAGTGCTTTCGGCATGCTCTTTTATTCCTTATACTTCTTACCTGTCGTTCTTTCAGAGCCTCCTCTACTACATCCAACCATCTTTTACGCGGTCTACCTCTTACAGCTCTACCAGTCATCTTGCTTGCATATATACGTTTAGTAAGTCTATTCTCGTTCATTCTTTCCATATGTCCAAACCATCTAAGCATACTTCGCTCGCTTAATTCCTCAAGGGTCACTTGCACCCTACACTCTACTCTGATCCATTTGTTTGGCAATTTGTCTATCAACGTTTTTCCGCACACACTTCTTAGAAACTTCATTCCTGCAGCATTTATACGACTAACATGCTTCTTCTGCCAGACCCAAGTTTCGGTTCCATACAGAACAGTTGGCACAAACACTGTTGTAAATGATCAGCTTTGCCTTTATACTCAATCCTTCATTCCTGTTCACTGCCCATATACTTCCAGACACATTTCTTCCTGGATTTGCCCTCCTTTAAGATAATTATGTATCGTTAATGCAGTAGGGCTGGCTAATTCATTAACTTAACGCTTTAGCTGTTGCATCACATTTTGTCTTATCATGTTAAAAAGAGAATATCTTAAAAAATATTAATGGAAATTTGTATGCATTCATATGCAACAATGAACATAAATTTTGTATTTAGTTTTATAGTGAATTTAAGTGTTAGCTTTAAGTGTTTGAGTGTCATACTCTCGACTAAATTTGTCCGGTCGGTACTGCGGCAAAGAAGACCTTAGCGTGCTTAGTTGAAGTAACCTGAATATCAGGTAGCTACTCCTAGCATTGCATGTACCACTACGAGTGACGTTCTCTTAGAAATACGTATAATCACATTTCATTAAATAGTTTCTGTGTTAGTAAATTCCACCAATAGGATCAAGTTATTCCATTTAAAAATATAATTTTTAAGTTACTATACATTTTGATCTAAAGTAATATTATTTTGTATTATATAACAGCCATATTCAAAGGTTGTTAAATTCATGTCAGTTTTAAAGGATAGAAATGATGTCATCATTGTAATTAGTACAGACTTGATTCAATTGCTTTGATTATGAAGGAATAATGTTGGCGCTTGATGATCTCATCGTCTGAACGAAAAGACATGTCATATACAGTTTTGGGCCGACTCAAATAAATGTAAAATCGGCAAATTTAAGTAAATATATGGGAAAGTTGCCTTTATTTAATCGCTTCCTATTTTGGACCAGTGGCTCTAAACATAAATGGGATAAAAAAAGTGCTGCTACTCTAGAGTGATATAGGGTAACTACGCATCATACTGCAAATGCATATTCCCACTTAGGTGTTATGTGGTAGCACTTGATACGTGAAAGAGAGAGCTTCTTTGGTATTTTTATTTTATAAAGTAGTATTTCCACATGTTTACTTAAGTTACTGTTCTTACATAAAAAAGGTAAACATTATTTTAATAACGCATTGATATTTTTAAGTTTCTTAGTACTAGTTTTATTTATCATTAGTTTAAATACCTCTATAAATTTCTTGATAATATGAAATTGTTTACAAAATGATATAGGTTCTTAAATTGGGCCGATCATAGTTGCCCTTGTTGGACTGGTCCAAATTAGGAACCCCTTAGATTTATTTTGGTCTTATCTTGAAAAACTAGTACCTATAGAAAGTGATGTACTATGTATGTCAGGAAATAATCATTATCAGTAATAAATACTAAAAGAATTTATTTTCAGAACAAATGTCTGGTAAAAGCAAGTATGGTCTGTGGACTAAGGAAGATTTTATATTGGCAGTAAATGCAGTTCAACAAGATAAAGTTATAATCAATGAAGCAGCTCGTTTGCCACAAACAACACTAAAACGTTACCTAAAACACAGAGTTGTAGCTCCTCCCATTATTAAACCTCGTGGCAGACGCCCTGTTTTCACTGAAGAGATGGAGAAAGATCTAGCAGCCCACATTCTTAAGTTTGAAGAAAGGTGTTGTTTGGTTTAACAATAAAAGATGTCAGGAAACTTGCGTTTGACGTAGGCAAAGCAAATGGTCTTCAACATTGCTTTAATGTTGAGAAAGGTTTGGCAGGAAAAAATGGTTTTATAGGTTTATGATAAGAAATCCTAAGTTATCACTTAGACAGCCAGAAGCTACTTCTTTTGTCAGAAGGCGAGGTTTTAGTAAGGATAAAGTAAATGCATTTTTTAATCTTCTAGAAGAGCAGGTGGACAAATATAAAATAACCGGTAGAAGAATTTATAATGTGGATGAAAGTGGATTCACTACAGTTCAAAAAAAACACAAAAAGTTATTGGTCTAAAAGGCAAACATCAAATTGGTGCGACAAGTAGTGATGAACAAGGAGTCAACACCACCATTGTATGTTGTGTAAGCGCTGCAGGTGTTTACATTCCGCCCATGTTCATCTTTAAAAGACAAGGGTTTGTACCAGAATTAGCAAAAGGAGCTCCAGTGGGAAGTGAAGTAGTGTTTTCAGAAACAGGCTACATTTCAACAGAACTCTTTGCACGGTGGCTTCGATTTTTTAAAACGAATGTAGTATGCTCAAAAGAGGATCCAATATTGCTATTTTTAGGCGGGCATTCTACGCATAGTAAAAATCTGAATGCACTTTTGTTTGGGCGTGAAAATGGAATCATTATGCTTCAGTTGCCTAGTCATACGACACACCATATGCAGCCCCTTGATGTTAGGTTTTTTCGTCCTCTTGGAATTTACTATGTGCAATCACAAGAAAAATATTTATGGCAGAACATAGGAAAACAGATTACACAATACGATGTTGTTGCATTACTTGCTGAAGCCTATGGCAAAGCAGCTATCATTGGGACTGCTAAAAATGCGTTTAAAGCTTCTGGTATTTGGTCTGTTGACCGGCACATGTTTCAAGATCATCATTTTGCTGCTTCAGAAGCATTGCAGGAAAAATCAGATGGCAACATTATCACCACTTCAGAAAATTCAAAAACGTTTTCTGAATCTTTACATACCGTTTTTCCATTGCTCCAAGCTAAACCTGGTACCTCAAAGCAAAGACAACAACAAGCTGCCACAGTTCTAACCAGCACACCCTACAACGAGAACTTGAAGCAACAGCAAATATAAATCACAAAGCCCACAAAAAATAAAAGAGATTTATTTACTAGTGATGTGGTGAAAAAAACATACAAAAAGAAAAAAATTGTGGAATCAAATAGTGATGACTCAACAAAGACTTTCAAGCCAACGGTTCATCTTCAGGTGGGGATGGTTTCTTGATATCTGATGATTTTATTGGAATAGTCGACTTTGAATATTTTGATCATGATCAGTTAAAAGTAAACGACTATGTTTTGGTTTGTTTAAAAGATGAGGAAAAAAGAGGACATCTACTACGTGGGACAAGTTGTGCAGGAGAAAACAGTTGCTGGTCATTTCGAAATTTCCTTTATGCGAAAGTCCACTGAAGTAAATAACGCATTTATTTTCCCAACTGTGTCAGACATTTCTGTTATAGATGATTGTGACATAAAGATGAAATTACCCAACCATCAGAAACATGGTCAAACGAAAGGTCAACAGTCCTACATTACATTTGGAATTGAATTTAACTTCTTTGTTGACTTGTTTATAAATAGTATTATTTTTGTTTTTCTATCAGATTTTAAGTATACTACTTTTGAGAATAAAAAAGTATTTGCTACGTGATTGTTTATTGGATGGTCCAAGTTAGGAACTGTGAGGTCCAAATTAAGCAACTAGGTTGCCTATTTTGGAATGATTTCATATGTTGTTTTAAGCAGTCGCAGCAAACTATTTAAACAGTTGTAAATATTTTAGGTACCCATTTATGTGGCTTAAAGTGTCGCTAAAAACTTGCCTGGATAATACAAATATTTTGGTGCAAATAATTTTTTTTTAAATGCTGTCCAAATTTGGCAACCGTTCCTTTATATGTTTATAGGAAAAACCGACAACAAAGTATGTGCATTTGATATACTTAATTCATCCGTCTCAAGTTTACCGAGGATGCCTTGTAGGATTTCAAAAGGAAAGCTTAATTTTTCGTAGGGCACTTAGTACATAACACACAAACCATCCACATGCCGCTTTGGTACGTCAATTACCTGGATTAGAGGTTGTCGAACAAGGCAGAGTAGCCTAATGTTCGGATAAGTTCCTGCCAAGTGGGTCCGTTTTAATTTTAGGGGCGTCTTGGTTCCCGAAAAAAAATCATCAAGCCTGGATTGGACATTACCATGTTGAGGATGAAGTGGAGGGGAACACTAGTCAATCACCCGACAGGAAAAACAATTAAAAGGAAAAAGTTCTGAAACTATACCTGAGTAAAGGTGTATAAATAAACAATCATAATTTAATGCATGAACTGATTGAACGTACCTACAGTACATCTTGTGTTTAGATTAAACTTTTAATTAAGTAGATTTGCGATATACCTACTTGATTTTTAGTACTTTTTTAAGACTGTATTATGTATTTATAATGAAAACGTAAGTGTACTATATAATTAGAAACAAGTCCTATATAATTGTGTTTGGTTTTCAATTATTGTAACGGTATAGTTAGAGTTTTACTGTAATAAATTATTTTGCGATTGCCTAGAAGTATGATAGTATTTCAAGTCATTTAACATTTGCTTTTAAGAACCTTCTTTGCAGTTACCAGTCTTAAATAGATCTACGTATTTTTAGATTTCACGTTTGTTTTGGATTTAAAGTAATAGTGTCTTTAATGCAATTTCAGGTATATTTTTAAACCAGAATCACTCTCCTGACCTCAAATTTTAGCACCCTCTTGTTATTCTTTCTACGGCTTTTCCGCGGCAACTCTGCGAGATTAGTTGACGTCCAAAATATTCCCCGATTAAGGCAATATTTTATACCTAATAGCAATTTGGAACCTTATTTAAACACTTACACCACCTGTACCACTGAGTTAGTTGACAACCCCCTTTGTCAGTACAGTCGAAGTTTTCTGAATTATACTGAAACAGGATTTGTAGCGGAGTACTCCACTGAGTTTTCTGTTAATTACCGACTAGTTCAAAAAACCAGATGGCGCCTATAGGCATTATTTAATTTAAGTTTTGTGTACATATGAGTTCTCGCACAAAGAGATTTTTCTACTTATTTTTTCTTTTTGAGGCGATTGTTACGCCGTTTGGCTTCACCAAATTTTATTGTAATATTTAGATATAGGGAACTTTTGAATACAGCATGGAAAAGTTTTTTCCCATCTTTAAATTAAACATTTATGTGTGCAAGTCATGAATAGAGTTTCTCACGATTTCGAGAACTATCACCTTATGATTTATGTCCATGTAAAACGCATACGCTTGCGTTCTCGTGCTAAAGAAATGCAATGTGGTTAAAACGGTCTGTCTTGAGAAGTTCGTGGGAACGAGGCATATTAAAGTAAGAGACTTTACTATAAGCGATTAAAGAGATTAGACGTGTGTGCATGTTAGTTCAGCGAAGTGATTCTGTTCAATTCTTGTACCTTCTTCCTCTAGCTAAAAGCTATCACTGTGGGCATCTTCAATTCGTCGTCCAAAATTTGAAAACATCGTCTGTAAACAACGTCATATTTATAACAGGACAATTCTGATCGACCTCGCCTTATTTTCTCATTTTTAACTTTTGACGAGGATTATTGTCAAACACAAAAGCTTCAAAACGTTGATCTGTAATAAGTCGAAAATATCTTTCGATTAAAAATTTCCTCCACTTTCGAATAACTTCAATAATAACATATGCTACTTTTTCAACTGAAGAACGATGTTTTTCTGATTTTGATAGAGTTCTTAGGAAAAAGGCAAGGCTACTGGTTTTTGCGACTGAGTTAATTGTGCAGTGATACGTATTCTGAAGCATCGGTCTCAATTGTGAATATACTTTCATTATCAGTCGTTGTAACAGCGACATTTAAAATATCAGTTTTTAAACTTTTAAAAGCTTCAATTTGATCTTTACTCAATGGGAAATGTTTAACTGCTATTAAATGACGAATTTTATCGGAAAATTTGTATATCGATTATGAATAGCAGGCAAACAATCGTTGAACTTATTTCAGTGATCTCATATCATTAACAAATGGCAAATTAATAGGGGAACAAAGTCTATCCAAATCAGGTTTTTTGGCTTTATTTTCAATGGTGTATCCAAGAATGTTAATTTTAACCATTGCAATTTACATTTTTCATGATTGTATTTTTCAGCAATTGAAAAAAATTTTTGTAAATTTTTTCGTGTTGTTCTTTACCTTTCCCACATATGGTAATATCATCTAAAAATGCGAAAGTATCTTGTAGCTTTTAGTTTTGAATTATTTTATTGATACTTTTTTCAAAACATGCAACTTCTTTCGTCACTCCAAATGGAATTCTTGAAAATTGGTAGAGGTTACCACTAGCTTCGAATGCAGTATAAATTTTTTCTTGGTTTAAGATGGGTATCTGGTGATAGGCGCTTTTTAAGTCGATGAAACTAAACCATTCTTACTGCGATATTAACTTAACTAAATTTTCGATATTTGGCAGAGGGCGAGCATCTAGCAAAGTAAATTTATTAATTGTTGCGGAATAGTGGACCACCACACTTTTCTTCTGATTGTCACTACTAATTACAAGCACTTGTACCCTCCATTGCAAATTGCTCGATTCTATTATATTTTCTTTCAGAAGCCTCGATAATTCATTTTTAATAAATTATAAATCTGCGGGACAATATTTACGGGAGTTGGTAGCAATTGGTTTGCAATCATCAGTTAGATGTGCAAATAAAGAATATTGGTCAACATTGGCTAATGTTAAATTTCATATAGAGAAAGATGGTCTTTCCTCCACTAAAAATAAACTCTACTCCAAAATGTTGCTTTAGAGGATTATGTTCAATAATAACATTGGAACAGAGCTCTTCAAGAACATAGTGTTTGATATTTTGATAAATATTGTTAAATATTTTTAAGTTTACGATGCAATATCGGTGAACTAACGAACTTAAGGTTGAAGATGCCATGGTGACATTTAGATTAGTTGGAAGTGTTTTAATCAGAGTTCTTCACAATTTTTGCTGATATATAGCTGTCTGAACTACCAGTATCAACTAATGCCTCTACCTTGCATCGGTTTACTTCTATTTGTAGAATCGCTTTTGATAAATAGGTAAGAGAGGTAAGAGAATGGCCGCAGAAGTTTTGCACTTATAAACATTTTTCAGATGCTTTAATCTGCATACTTGTATAAAATGCCCTTTTTGCCACAAGAATAGCATATAGACTCCTTAGCAGAATATTTGTCTTTAGAATGTCGGTTTTTGTCACAAAAATAAAATTTGGAATTAGTTACAGCGATTTTAGAACTGCCTTCAGTTTGCATATTTTGTAAAGCACTTGGCGTTTCTTGTTCTACTTGATTATCATTGCTTAAGGTACCATCTGCATATGAATTAAAAAGGTTTGAGTGACTCCGAGTGTTGTTGTGCCATTTCCAAGGTTTGAACACTATCGTAAGCCTTGCTTAGAGTTAAAATGTTATTTTCAAGAAGTCTTTGTCTAATAAGTGTGCAGTTAAGCCCAACTATGAGCGAATTCCTGATAAAATCATCTCTGTTCTGATCTACAGTTGTAGCAATGAAATTGCAATCCTTACTCATCTGCTTTAAAAGCTTAATATACTGGTCGATCAATTCGCCGGCTTGTTGTTTTCTAGTAGATAAGAAGTATCTTGCAAAAATTTTATTGAACGGCTTTACATAGATTTTCTAATATTATTATAGAGTCGTTATATTTAGTATATTCACGTATGTATTCAAATACAGCTAGACTGACATAGTTTATTAGGATATTAAGTTATTCTTCAGTTAATGCAACTTTATTTGCATTCAAAAAATTGTCAAAGATTCTTTTCCTATGCTTCCAAAGATGAGCAGCAGAACTAACGTTAGATTCTATATTTATTCGATTTGGATTGAGAAGTTTATCCATAGTAAGTTTATTAAATTGTAGTTAAAATACCTTCATAATGTAGGTTTGAATAAACTCAAAATTCAGCTACCACTAGTCAGACATTACTTTCTGTCAAGAAACGACTAGCGCCAACTACAGTGTAAATGAAAGACACAATTTAATATAAACTAATATAACAACAGGGATGTGCCCTATCTTCGTTAATTTTTAACTTGTACATCTAAAAGGCAATAAATACTGTCAAATGCAGGAAGACATTTGGAATTATTATGCAGGGACAAAAGCTTGATATGCATAGATTTGCAGATGATATAGCGGTATTAGGAAGAGTTAGAAGCAGCTATTAATGAAATGGAAACAGTCCCAACAGAGATAGGGTATAAAAATTAACAAAAATAAAACTAAAGTACTCGTATGTAAAGGAAATGAGAAAATAAATCAAAACTAGTATACAAATACGAAACAAGAACTTACAAGAGGTTAACGATATCTGCTACCTAGGAAGGCAAAATATGCAAGATGGGAAAAGTGCAAAAGATATAAAACAAAGATTAGCACAAGGCCTTGCTATATTGAACAAGAAAATGCAACTACTATGTTCAAAGGCAACAAACATAGACAAGAGAAAAGATGGTTGAATGCATATGTGCGGAGCACAGCTCTATACGGCTGTGAAACTTGGAGAGTAAGGGAAGCGTACAGGAAAATACAACAAACATAAAAACAGACAAACAATTGCCGAAAATATGTGTGGAGCATGGCACTGTATGGCAGTGAAACTTGGACAATAAGAGAAGCATACAGGAAAAAGATAGAAGCCTTTGAAATGTGGTGCTACAGACATATGATGAAGATATCATGGACAGACAAAGTTAAGAACAAAAAGGTTCTAGAAATGGTAGAAGAAGAAAGAAATATGTGAAAAACAGTAAAAGATAGAAGAAGTCACATACTAAGGTATGCGGGAATGGTGCGGAATATACTAGAAGCAGAGATAGGAAAAAAGAGAAGAAGAGGTAGACCTAGGTTAGACTATTGCACACAGATAGTTAAAGATGTAGGCTGTGGGAATCTCGGAGAAATGTGTAGGATAACTCAAAATAGAAATCCAGTTCCAAAACGGAAACCTAATGACGAAAAAACTGTACTTAAACCACGAATATTGTAAACAACTATAGGTGTTGATTTCGCAATATTCTCAACAAATATTGATTGTACAAAAGGAGTTATTTGAAAACTATTGATTCGGTAAAGGGATCTTGGTAGATGTCAGGTTATTTAACCTCCTTCGCATACTACTGAATATCGGTGAAATAGGGTATATATTTAGAAAAAGTTAGAAGGGGAGCCGTGCTTTATCTAACAAGGAACAGCAGCTGCTATATTCAAAGACAACAAACATGGAAACAAGGAAACATTGTTGAAAGCATATGTGTGTAGTACAACACCGTACAGCTATGAAATGGGGACAGTAAGAGAAGTAAACGGGAAAAAGATAGAAGCCTTTTGGAACGTGGTACTTCAGATGTATGATGAGGAAAGCATGAACAGAGAAAGTTAATAACAAAAAGATTATAGAAATAGTAAGGGAATAGAGAGATCTGTGGAAAACAAAAAAATAGGAGACATGGAAGGATATGACATGTTCTAGGGCATTTGGGTAACAGTGTGGGATATATTACAGGCAGAGATAGGAAAAAAGAGAGGTAGAGGACGACCTAGATTAGACTAGGTATTGCACGCATATAGACTGTGTAAATTTCAGAAAAATGTGTAGGTTAGCTCAGAATAAGAAACGATTGAACTACGCGTCTAAACAATTCCAGGAGTAAAGGACCTAATAATGATGATAATTTTAGAATTTATATCCCTAAAAGTAGTGTATTTGCTTCCATAACCCTTCCATTCCCTGCACCACTAAAAACTAGCCGATGCACAATTTTACTGTCACGTCACTCGGCCTTTGTAGAGTAAAATTCATTCAGGTAATTAGCGGCAATTTGCACGTAACAGAATAAACTTCATTTGACAACAGTAAATTTTTTGTCATTAGTTTTACTGTTGGAAAATTGTTAAGAAAAATAGTATCTATAACGTTCTATTTTTCTGTAACCCTTGTTTTTCCTTTATTTACCAAAACAATTCGAAAAAGTGTGTTGCATATGACAATAACACATCCCAATATTTGACACAGCGCAGCAAACGAAAACACTTCTTCAAAATTTTCAAGATACCTGAAATTAATATCCAACGTTTATTAATTTAAAATTTAAAAGTACCTTATTTACTTCATAATTGCGATGTGATGTTTCACGCATTGCTTAAGTTTCTCTTCAACGACTCGTTCTTCTTTGACAAATAAATTTGTATTTTCTATTCCTGCACTTTGATCTTGCAAACGTATAATTTTATTATGCAAAATATCCAACTGCGCAGCTGCAATACCTAGAAGGCAAGCGAACAAAGAATCCAATGTGCAATGAGTCCACACACTAAGCCACAGGGATACTGCTTGAAAAATATACATGTTCCATATATAAGGTCCCAAATCGTATGGAAACGCAAACGGCAGAGGTTGTTTATCAAATATAGGCGTTAACGCCACCATTATTGCTACAAAATGGGTGGTGTATCTAAAAACGTTTGAAAATAGTCTCAAACTTTTAATTTTCTTCACCATAATTATGTCAAGATCATCAGGGTATGACAGAAAAATGGGGTCTTTTAAACGGCGTATCATTTGAACAAATGTTTTTCTTTGGAGAAAAACGCTTGTTTGTTTACAAAGGTTTCCAATTAATGTAATCATCATGTACAAGCTTTCGCTAAGTTTTACAAAGTCCAATCTGTCATGATAAGCTTCCATTCCCAAAAATATGACAAGTAAGGCAACTGCACAAAAGCAAATAACTCCTCTTGTGGTATACCAAAGCGTTGGTTTTTCTTTAGGCCACGCACCTGTGACCTGTAACATCCAATGCTGTATTTTATAGGCATCTGCTACGTTTGATTTGCACATCGTAGAACAGTGAAAAGTGATACTGTTTTCTTATTGCACGAGCATGTATATCTTGATATTGAAGTAATTATGTAATTGTTAATTAAGGTTTATTTGCAGTCTTAATTACTGGATAATAGAGGACAATTACAAAAATTTGTACATGGCTGAGAAAACCACAAATGCTAAATTGTTGGATAATGTTGGTGTCAGTGCAACTTTTAATTAGCCAATTGCAATTCAAACATCGCAAAGTGGGTTTGTTTATTTTGATTTCGAATTAAATATTAATACTTGTTAATCAAAAGACAAAATATAAATTGAAGTCAACTGCTACGAATAAAATGTACGTTACGTTAATAGTTTAGATGTGGGCAGAAGGAGTGGAAATCCGTAACAAATTTAAGGGTACCCCGGCTAACTACAATGGTGCGGGAGTGGGTCCCTATAAAAAGTTTCAAAAATATAAATTGGAATAGTTAGATTACAAAAACTACGTTACAATGACCACTTACCTTTTATTATTTTTTACCTAACGATTGGTAACGGTCTGTTATATAAAATTTTAAACACACCCGGGTGTTAGTTTGGTGTAGTTAGAGCTGAGCTTTGGCTATATCGGGGATTTTTATCGCAGTCGTGCAGCGTAGAGACCTGGTATGCATCTGAGGTCGCCCTGAATATAGTTTACCCTTACTCTGATCCCTTGTTCGGGTGTGGAGTCTATGTGAGCCCTAAGACGGCTCTTCTCCCTGCCCGGATTTTGCTCACCTTTACTCCATATTGCCTGTGACCCAGACTTTGTTTTCATCTTGAGCCACGAGAATGCAGCATGTTTGACCAATGTTTTGTTGGTGTGTGTGTGTGTGTGTGTGTGTGTGTGTGTGTGTGTGTGTGTGTGTGTGTGTGTGTGTGTGTGTGTGTGTGTGTGTGTGTTTTATATATATATATATATATATATATATATATATATATATATATATATATATATATATATATATATATATATATATATATATATATATATATATATATATATATATATATATATATATATATATATATATATATATATATATATATATATATATATATATATATATATATATATATATATATATATATATATATATATATATATATATATATATATATATATATATATATATATATATATATATATATATATATATATATATATATATATATATATATATATATATATATATATATATATATATATATATATATATATATATATATATATATATATATATATATATATATATATATATATATATATATATATATATATATATATATATATATATATATATATATATATATATATATATATATATATATATATATATATATATATATATATATATATATATATATATATATATATATATATATATATATATATATATATATATATATATATATATATATATATATATATATATATATATATATATATATATATATATATATATATATATATATATATATATATATATATATATATATATATATATATATATATATATATATATATATATATATATATATATATATATATATATATATATATATATATATATATATATATATATATATATATATATATATATATATATATATATATATATATATATATATATATATATATATATATATATATATATATATATATATATATATATATATATATATATATATATATATATATATATATATATATATATATATATATATATATATATATATATATATATATATATATATATATATATATATATATATATATATATATATATATATATATATATATATATATATATATATATATATATATATATATATATATATATATATATATATATATATATATATATATATATATATATATATATATATATATATATATATATATATATATATATATATATATATATATATATATATATATATATATATATATATATATATATATATATATATATATATATATATATATATATATATATATATATATATATATATATATATATATATATATATATATATATATATATATATATATATATATATATATATATATATATATATATATATATATATATATATATATATATATATATATATATATATATATATATATATATATATATATATATATATATATATATATATATATATATATATATATATATATATATATATATATATATATATATATATATATATATATATATATATATATATATATATATATATATATATATATATATATATATATATATATATATATATATATATATATATATATATATATATATATATATATATATATATATATATATATATATATATATATATATATATATATATATATATATATATATATATATATATATATATATATATATATATATATATATATATATATATATATATATATATATATATATATATATATATATATATATATATATATATATATATATATATATATATATATATATATATATATATATATATATATATATATATATATATATATATATATATATATATATATATATATATATATATATATATATATATATATATATATATATATATATATATATATATATATATATATATATATATATATATATATATATATATATATATATATATATATATATATATATATATATATATATATATATATATATATATATATATATATATATATATATATATATATATATATATATATATATATATATATATATATATATATATATATATATATATATATATATATATATATATATATATATATATATATATATATATATATATATATATATATATATATATATATATATATATATATATATATATATATATATATATATATATATATATATATATATATATATATATATATATATATATATATATATATATATATATATATATATATATATATATATATATATATATATATATATATATATATATATATATATATATATATATATATATATATATATATATATATATATATATATATATATATATATATATATATATATATATATATATATATATATATATATATATATATATATATATATATATATATATATATATATATATATATATATATATATATATATATATATATATATATATATATATATATATATATATATATATATATATATATATATATATATTATATGATATCTGACTATATATTATATATATATACTATGATTGATACATTTGTGAGTTTTTGATGCTTTTGTATGTGTGTGTCTGTGCGCGTGTACCATTGGAGTTGTTGTTTGATCGCTTGGTCACATCAATTTTTGCCTACGATCCAAACCCTCGGTAACCCGAAATCTAGATCATTGGCGTGGACTTGACCTGTTTTCGCGTGCTCTGTGTGTATGGCTAACGCTATATAAAATAATATATAACATATTCAAATTTATACGGAATAAAATTTCCCTCTCAAATTATAAAGCAAAAACTTACCCCATGGTTATCTTAGTCCCGGTGCGCCTTTCATCTCAGGGGGTGTCCAGATGTCCGTTGTTTAGTTGGCGTAGCTCTTCTATCGACGAGGCTAGATAAAGGAAGAGGTAAATGGAAAGGATCACTCCGCCGACTGCGGCTTTCTACAGCACAAATCATAATTCAATTTCCGGGCTAACGTGAGAATCAAATTTTTGTGTGGTTTTCACGAACGCTTATATTAAACATAATAATGCTGGAGAATTCCCCTGAACCTAAATAATACAGTAAAAAGATAAAGCCTTCAAAAGGGGGGGGGGTAACAATCGTCTTAAAACTTCAAAGAAAAACAAATAAAAAGAAAAAGTCTCTTTGTACGAGACTTCAGGTACACTGAACTCTTAAATTAAATTTTTCTATGGACGCCACCTGGTTTTTAAATCGTAACAATATTTGCGATACTAGGAAATAGAAATGAGTAGCCATTCGATTTGAAGGCTTACTCAACTAAGCGCGCACAGATCTTGTTTGCCCTGGCACCGACCGCACAAATTTAGTCGGGAGCTTGAGTTTCACATACTTATAACTTACACTTAACTTCACTATAAATCTAAATACAAAAGTTATTTTTACATTTTCATACAAATCCATACAAATTTACATTCATATCTTTAAAGATATTCTATTAAGCTAAACAAATTTTTGCTGACTTTTAACAGGATAAGACAAAATATGGTGCAGCAACGAAAACGTTAAGTTAATAAATTAGCCAGTGCTAATGCCTTTACGATTCATAATTTTCTTAATCTTACTCTACCAAGTACAATGCTACCAAAAGTTAGCTTTCTCATTTTGCAATAATAAATCCTACCTTTGGTCATAAATGCCATAAGTTTGGAACAACAAGTAGATAAATTAGTTTCTTAAAGATATTTCACAACGAGAAACATATAAATGATTTATTTACTTTAAGGTAAAGGCAAGATAAAGATAACGTCTCAAAGATAATTGCAAGAAAAAAGATAAATACTAACTTTCTGCGGGTTAAAGTATTGTTTAAGATACAATAAATTTTCTAAGATATTTTCAGAAAAAGATAATTAACCAGTAATGATCATAATTATATTAATTAGATAAAATAAAATCCCTAAAACAACTTTGAAGAAAAACATAAACACTAAACATTTATGATTTAACCTAATAATTAAGATAAGATAATGTATTACGAAAAATTTGTTTAAAAAGGATGACGTAAAACCTAATTTTGGTTTGGAAGCCTTACACTTATCAAGGCACTCCGCCTTTCTTATAAATGTAATAACAAAAAAGGTACTCCCGAGGAAGTATATTGATCTCGTAGGAACTATATCACGTGATGGACTTTAAAAACACGCATTTTTATAACAGAAATCACTTCTACTTTTTCGTTTTTAAGCCATGAAAGTAGATGTACAATAATAATTTTATTTCGATTGCAAAGTCCCTTATAAACATCCATGTGTGTAGATAAGAGAAATAAACGAACTCCGATCGACAATTGGAACAACCGCGTTTACCTTTTGTTCCGTGAAACAAGTTGTAAGCCAACAGTGTAAGTCAAAACAAGACAACAACTGTGAAGTAAAGTATGCAAAAGAATGACAAGAATGCTGATAGAAAAATTGGGGCACTTCAAGGTGTGGTAACAAAGAATCATATCAAACGAACGACCGACGAAAAGAATAGCTAACTAAACCGAAAGGTCGGCTAAGTCGTAGTTTCGAAGAAAAAAAAAAGTCTAGAAAGTAAATCGAAAAATTTAATCAAGTCAGTATAAGGACTAACAGTAAGAAAAACCAGCCAAACGAAGGAGAAAGGAAAGTGAAACAAACGGAACGGAAGAGCAAAACTGAAATCAAAAACCACTAAGAAACAGCACAAGATCCGGAAGAAGTTTGCCAACAGATTTTGTATGTTATGAACAAAGTGGAGAGTCCAAGCGACAATGCGACTGAAAAGATGAATGGCTTTCAAAAATCATTTCAGTCCAAGATGGAGATGCAACATCGATCAAAACAACAGAACGTTCCTCGATGAGAACTTTCGAAGAATTAAAAAGCGTAATGAGTGGACTGTGTTTCGAATGAGACGTACAAAGCAGGCGATGCCACCCTCCATAAACAATAATGACACAAGTCAGAAGGCGACAAACCACCTGATCCGACATCGGCAGGATTTCCAGAGTAAGAAATATGATGCCAAAAAGCGCGAGAAGTGGTTCTCTGAATATAGGAAACTCGATTGGTGGCGAATGTCTTCCATCGTTGCAGCGGGGAACGAATCCAAAAAAGAACGGTCATGGAGTCAGACCAACAAAGAATTTGTACAAAGGTAATATAAGGATCAAAAGTTTTAAAAATAAAGTTTCATAGTTTCGAGGTCAAAGCGGCGGCTAACAGTTCGTGTCTAGGCAAAAAGAGAGTACGAAACGGAGCAACTTGGGATTTAGCGCAAACTAAGCGAATCTCAATGGAGGAAGAGATACGAAAACAAAAATTAACGATAACACAATTAGACGCGTTCGGAAGCGTCTGCAAAACAACTTCGCACGTAGAAAACCGTGGCGGAAGTAGTAAGCGTGGTACAGCAAAGTCGGTAAGAAGTGGTAATTCATTCAAATATCTCTCTCACAGACGGAGTAAGTTGGGTGAAGGGTATCATCCCAGTCTAATTTCAAAGACCACAAACGCTGAATTAAATGTTTGACCAAAAAGTTGGAAGAGATAAAATTCTTATAAGATCGAAACTACCGGCTAAATTGGAAAGTGAGTTACGCTTGGTACAGTCGGTACACTGACTGAACTAGAAAATGAAAGGTATCTGAAGTGTAATTTCATTGAAGACCTAGAACTTTCAGTAACTGAGTGTCAGGGTCCGCAAAAAAGAGCGAGTTTATTGAACTGTGAGGTAAAAACTGTATGCGTTTCGGTTTCTCCGTTATAACTACGAGGGTGGTCCGATAAACACTTAGTCTCACCGCCCGATGGCGCCACTATCGCAAAATAAATTTACTATCGTGTAATACATTTTTGTAGATGGTTACTGTCGAAATTTCAGCCGAATCGAACTCATAGTTTTGTTTTGATCGCGTGGGAAAGCGGGCAATATCGGTCGGTGATTCGATTCTTGTTTTTAGAAAGGAAATCGCGCAGCGAAATCAAAGAGCGCTTGGATGCTGTGTACGGTAACTCCTCCTTCGATGGCGACCGTCAAAAATTGGTTTAACGAGTTTCAACGTGGTCACACGTTGGTTTTTGATGAGCCACGCCCAGGTGTCCCAAAAACGGCTACCACGGAGGATAACATAATAAAAATCCACGATCTCGTATGGGCAGACCGTTCATTTACATTTCCAATGCTCCACCTGAAGGTACTACATTGGCTAGGAGGCGAGTTTTTTGTTGCCTGGAAATTTAGAATTTTGCCGAACCCTTGCCGTTCCAGGCAAGGTAGGGATCTTTTAACGTGCGTGACAACACTCACACACGGGACCTCCATTTAACCTCTCATCCGAATGAGGGCGTAATATTTGTGAAAAATGCTCACCTGCCATTTTTCAAGCAGTCGGCCGTTTCGGGATTTAAACCCGGGACCTTGGGATCCGTAGTCTTACGCTTACTACATTGATCCACGGCGACGCCTTCGTATGGGCAGACCGCCGATTTAAGGTGCACGAGATAGCTGAGACAGTAGGCATGTCAAAAGACCGCGTGGGTCATATCCTGCATTAAATTTTTGGACATGAGAAAGCTGTCGGTGCGATGGGTGCCGCGTTTGCTCACTCCAGACATTACGCGCAACCGCTTTTGCCACGGCCAAATTGCTCAAATTAGGCTATGAACTGCTGCTCCATCCACCATATTTTCCAAATTTGGCCCCGTGCGACTTCTTTTTGTTTCCAACTTGAAAAAATCACTCGCCGGGCAGAAATTTGAGTCGAATGAGGAGATCTTTGCAGATCTCGATAAAACGTATTTTTCAGACGGGTTAAAGAAGTTGGAACATCGCTGGGTCAAGTGTATCGAGCTAAAAGGAGACTATGTTGAGAAATAAATCGCCACTTTTCAAAAATTTTCGTTTTTTTTGTATGCTAAGTACTTGTTGGACGACCCTCGTAATTATATAAGCTACTGCAAACAGAAGCTATAACGAAATCAAATCTACCAGTATACCAAATTTATTAGAAATAAAATCGTAATTCTCACTATAATTAAAATACCGAAAAAAGGTGACGTTAAATAAGTAAAATACATAACAACTCAAACTAAGCAAAAGATTAAATGTAAAGCGAACAATTATTAATTACTTGCACCTTATTAAAACCGATAACAAATACTTTAAAAGATAAATTGAATAAACTACAATTAATATACGAAACAAATATCTGTTAGGCTACAATCAAACGGAAAGCGATACAATTTAATAAGCTGCGAGTTTTTGGCAGAATGCAGTTATTAGTGAAGTAGCTTGTCGGTACAATATTCAGATCGGGCTCGCAAAAACTCAATGTCTTGCGTTGAGCTTCGATAACCACAGATGGTGGAGAATAGTGGACGTGTAAATATGAGCAAAGTTTAAAGAAGCAGAACCTTCAAGTACTTACCAGTAATACTTCAAATTTAAGCGGCGGCGATAGTATAAGGAACTGTCGAACTTGTGCAGAACCCCAATGGTAATATCTTTATAGCACCATAGTTTCGCATCAGCTTTTTACAACTGTCGCGGCACACCACATCACAAAGTATTTGAAGGTTAATTGCGGTAAGAATCATGCATTGTACTATATACACGGCGGAGGGGAATTGATTTGCAAGCTAAATCTTATGCGATAATTAAAATTAATTTTAATTATAATTACAAATGGAACACGCCGTTTCCGGTGTTATTTAAAAACTATAGACTTCAATTACAACTTCGTACCTACAAAACGTCTAACTTTAATTTTGTACTGAATCATAAATCCTACATGACAAATTATAGACATATATTGAAATGATGAGTATCTAGCTAACTTTTAACTATAAACCCAAATACTAACGGCGTTTTCAACTCAAAATATGACCTACAATGAGACGTGCCGTGCTAATATATAATAACTCATGGTATACTAAAGATCATAAACGAATATCCAACGATACAGATAGTATATCACTAAGTATAATTAGTACAAATAGTTATCGTTAATAATAATTACTCGTGTCCTAGAACAAAAAAACTAACTTTTTATGATTTTTACTTAAATTCGAAAAATGATAAGATTAAGGAATCTATATTATTAAAGAAAGATTCTGTACAAGTGTGTTTTAATTAGCTACCTGTAGTTTATAGGTAAAATGGTAGATAGAGAAGATGGAAAACTTGCATAAGAACCTGTGTAATAAAACGACCAACTATATAAGTTAACATTTGTGCCGTAAAGTGGTGCTATAACGCAAGAGTAAATGACAGGTTATTTGGCGATAAATTTAAATTTAAAACAAACTAGATTTAAATGATACAATACTGCAAGGCCAAATTTAAAAAGATCAACATTTAAAATTCTTTTAGTTAATTTTGAAAAACAATTTGAGACAAAATGTTCTACAAAAATAAATGAAAACATATCAAGTAATCAATTTAATTCTTTTGATTAGGTAAAAGACATATTACGGGAAGTAATATTTATCATACAAAATTGCATATTTGATTAAAAATAATAATCAGATTAATAAATACCCTAGTAGATATCCAATTTATTAAAACATAATTTCAAGTAATACTTTGATGATAACAAACACATATTGGATATTATAAATACTCCCTGTATGTTTGTTGTGGTTTATTTTGTATTTTTCTTAATCTTCTCTGGGAATTTAACCACTCATAGTTTTGAAAATCGTCTTTATTTACGTTTCGATCCATGACCTAGGATGGTTGTCAAACATTATGAAAAATATTGGATATTACACATTTATAAAAATAAAAACAAATTACAACATAATTAATGAAACTACTTAATGATCATCTGAAATAATTTATTTTTATAAAATAAGCCCATTCCAAATGAACCTGCACTTTGAAGAAGTTCTAGATTACTAGAACAGGTGGAATGGATTCCACGTTCCAGTGATCTAACGAGTCAAACTACAGGTTCAACCAAATTGGTAGGGTCTTTAGTGAGGAACCAGACTAAGACAGGTCCCCAAAAAAGAGCAGCGGTTCTTTCGGTACTTAGATTGGCAGTGACCATAGAAGTCGGTATGGCATTCTAAGACACACTACCGCGATGTGGAGGATAATCGGAAACCTACACATTACCTCCCAAGTACAAAGCGTACTTAAATTGTATTTAAAATGAAGGCATCCTCTGAGCTAAAAAATTCCGCAAGTAAAATAGTTCCCCATTCGGATCTCCGAGAGGGGACTACTGTGGAGGATGCGATAGGAAAACTTAGAAAAAGAATCGAAAACATTCTGCGAGTCGGAGAGTGGAATGTCAGAAGTATGAAGCAAGTAGGTAAGCTAAAGAACTTAAAAATTGAAATGGATGGGTTAGCACTAGACATAGTAGAGACCAGCAAAGTTCGGTGGCCGGAGGCAGGAGATTTTTGGAGTGGAGACTTTAAGGTAACTCATACAGGATCAGAGGAAGGAAATTCTAGTGTGGGAATAGTTATGCAAAAAAAAAGGGCACTATGTAGAAAACTACTTACAAAAGAACGATAGAGTACTCATGGATAGATTCGAATCTAAACCGGTAAATACAATAATAATACAAGTATACATGCCCACCTTCAGCGGGAGTATAATTTTAGCCGTTAGTGAGTGTAGGTGTATTAACTCTACCCAATTCCGAGCTAAATAAAGCGCGCAAGGACGTTTAGTTAACTTATTGTCGTTATCGGTCCTAAGTGAAATCCTATCAGTGGTGTGTTAAAGGTTATATACCCGGCCTGGTCTCATAGCATGACAACAAATGTGGGCGGCCTTGAGCCGCCCAAATCAGGTATACCTAAAAATGTCTGTGATGATAGTGGTTTAAATACATTAACAATAATGGACATAAACAATTCCAATAAAAATTCGGACATGCAAAGCGATTACACTACCCAAGGTCTCGAAGGTAGAAAACGTAACCGGTCAGACAAAAATGTAGACGCGGAAGAGGATAATTTGCACTCACAAAAAAAGTTTTTAACTGATGTCTATAGCGAATACAATTTAAGCAATACAAATGAATCCCCATTCTATTGTTTTATAGAATCTGTTGATAAAAATATCGGCAGATTACATAGTATGGTGATAGGAGACTTTCTACACAACACACTTAAAATTAAAAATTCTATCGTTGAAATAGGGTCTGTTGGAAAAAATAGAATCCGAGTAGAAATGAAATCACCATCACTTGTGAACAGATTAGTTAGAAACCCATTAGTTAAAGCCAAGAATTATCGGGCTTATATGCCTAAACCTTTAACAGAAAGATGTGGTATTATAGGAGGTGTAGATACCAAGTTGGATGATAAATATATCTTAGAAAACACGGATAGTGACATTCGCATTATTGCAGTTAAAAGGCTTAACAGAAAGATTACTGAAAACGGTACTATTTCTTATAAAGCTACTCAAAAAGTTCTCGTCAAATTTACAGGCAAACAATTGCCAAATTTTATTATCCTTAACAGTGTACGGTGCTATGTGGAACCTTTTATCTCTCGAGTTGTACAATGCTATAACTGTCTCCATTATGGCCACGTAGCTTCACAGTGGAAAGCATCTGAGACTAAATGTAAAATATGCAGTGAATCTGCTGATACTGTCAGTGACGATTGTACCAAGGAACCTTCTTGCATTAAATGTAAGTGTAATATGCACATCACCACTTCTCGTACCTACCCTATGTATTAACAGCAATTAAAAATTAAATCTATAATGGCGGAACAGAACTTATCTTTTAAGGAGCCAGAATTAGTTTCCAAGGGTTCGATGTCTGCTGTATTCTTAAATAACAAGTATTCCACCCTATACAATTTAAATGATAACAATCAATTTCCAACTTAAACCGAAAATCTGTAAACACAAATAACAGTAAAATGTCCAATTTTTTTACATCTATACAACCTATAAAGAAGAAAATAACGCAATTAACTCCGAAACCCCAACACATTCAAAGAGAATATGATAGACCAAACCTCCCGTTAAAAACCTTACCTCCATTTCAGCATCCCATGGATGAAGTTGCAAAAAATAGTTTAGAAGACTCTGATAGAGTATACGAATTGCAAAATCTATTCAAAAACATAATTAAGTCAATTAAATCTCTAACTAACATAACAAACTTGTCGTGTATGTTTTAAAAAAGATTTAGAATCATTGCTTTTCAGTTATCTAAATGGCAAGAATGGATAATATAGATAACTTAAAAGTAGTTCAATGGAACTGCCGTTCAGCTGTAGCTAACGGTGGTAATTTATTGTATCTTTTAAATAATCAAAGTAGATATTGCACTTTTAAGTGAAACTTGGTACAAACCTGACACTGTTGTCCGTTATAAAGGGTAAAATATAGTTAGAACAGATCGTTTTGATGGAAAAGCAGGTGTACCTGATACTCAACAAACTTAACTATGAAATCATTAAAATTTCAATAAATTACAATCAAAACATTTTGGTTTGTGGAGTAACGATTAAAAATAATTTAATATAAGTTTTGTTGCTATTTATAGACCTCTGAGGGTGAATCATAGTACGAGAGACTGATCTTATATCTTTTCACAACTTAACACGCCAGTTGTGTACGGCGAAGATTTTAACAGTCATAATAGACTATGAGGATCAATGCATGACGACATGCATAGAGTTACGCTCCTGAATGCTATTGAAGATCATAACCTAGTCTTAATTAACGACGGCTCACCCACCAGACGATCTGACGGTACTAATCCATCAGCGGTTGACCTCACTATAGTTTCCCCTAATATAGTCCGGTTATGTGAATTGTCGGTTTCAAACGAAACCCTCGGGTTAGATCATTACGTGATTTATTTAAATGTGCAAGTAACATTTAAATACAACGGCATACTCGTTACTAGAAACTCTAAATGAAACATGAAGAATGCAGATTGGAATCTATTTAAGTCCTTATCCGATTTATGTTTTTTCCAGCCTCAACATTTTGAAACACCCAGGTAGGAATATGTATACATCATTGACTCCTTTGAGTATGCGGCACAAAATACTTTCAAAGAAAATAAAGAAGTGATATACATCAGAAATGGCAAAGCATCGTTAATTTGGTCTGACAATGATTGTGATATAATAATACATGAAAGGAAAAAGGCTGAAATTGAATGTGACAATAATCCAACCTTTGATAATGGGTTAAATTATAAAAAAGTAACAGCGTGTTCCAAAAGACTGTTCAAAACAAAGGGCAAAGCATCATGGAAGGTATTCTGTTCTAAATTAAACAAAAATACTCCTTAACAGAAGTATATCGTATGGCAAAAAAATTACACCGCATAAATGATAATACTTCACGAAATAGTAAATTCACTCATTGTGAGGAATTTTTAGATATGATTGCACCTCCTACCGTACAAAATAAATATCACTTTAACACACCCGAAAATAATAACTCCTTTTTGTCGGCAACAATTTTAACCAACGAACTCGACAAAGTTTTGATGGACTTCTATAACGATTCATCTTCTGGTGTAGATAATATTTGCTACCCAATGTTAGAAAACCTTTCCCACTCTGGTAAAAAGTATCTATTAAAAATTTTCGATAGGGTATGGAACAGTGAATTGATCATCCCGGAATTTAGTGAAATTCTTGTAGTACCCATATTAAACCGGGCAAGAATGAAAATCAAGCATACTTGTATCGACTAATTGTTTTCATGTCATGTTGTCCAAACTTTTTGAAAGGCTTATAAAATGTCGAATTTTTTCAAAAAAAGCGAGATGTTTCCCAAGGGGATATATGGTTTCCGCAAAGGAATAGGAACTACTGACGCAATAGTCCAAGTAGTTTCCGATATTCAATTATCATTTTCCAGAAATAATTATTTAGGAGCAATTTTTCTAGATATTATGTCGGCTTATGAAAGCGTCAATTTAGACTTCTGGCTAAATTATATGCAGTCGGCATACCACTAAATAATGCTAACGCTATCATCAATTTATTCCGTACCAGACAAATATTTTTGAGAGGATATGAAAGCAGTCCCAGAATAATTAACCAAGGTATTCCATAGGGCTTCGTACTTGCCCCCTTCTATTTAACGTGTATACATTGGTCATTCGTCACGGTTTTGCTGACCACATTAAAGTAGTTCAATATGCGAACGACTTTTGCTTTTATTGTGTGAAAAGACGCTCAAAAGTTGTACTAATTCTCGTAAGGAAATTTTACAAAAAAAACGAAGATTGGTGTGACAAAAAGTTTCTTGTAATTTCTAAAGAAAAAACTGCCGCTTGCATTTTTACAAGACACATGCCTCAAGGTCAAAGCATAATGGTTGGTAGTCATTTGTATAAAGTGGTTCCAAACATTCGTTATCTAGGTGTGTTTTTGGATAAAAAATTAACTTGGAATATTCATATTAACTTCATCTCAGGTAGGTGCAAAAAGATACTCAATTTTCTGAGATTATGTACTGAAACATGATGGGGTGCTGAATGTATCTGTCTCTCTGCACTTTTATAGAGCGTATTTTAGAGCTGTTGTGGATTATGTCAGTATTGTATACAGCTCTGCCAGTAACATCGTCCTCCGTAAGTGAGATATTCTAACCAATAAGACCCTGAGAACGTGCATAGGAGCTATAAAATCAACACCTACTTTGTCCTCTATGCCAAAGTCAAAGAATGCATGCTCCAATTTAAACGACAGATCCTACCTACCAAATTCGTATTAAAATTACGAGCATGTTTGGATTCATCGTACCTACAAAATATTTCCGATATCAACTCAAAATCTGGTGAATAAATACTAGAGCAAACGCAATTTCCCGCCAATCTGTGACGCTTTTTACAATACTAGTCACGTCGATCTATATATAGAGAAAGACCGTACAAAATTTTTCTGGTTCACTCACAGGTACCATGCAAGTCCTCCTAAGGTAATTTTCCCAAGTTATTCAGAAAACACCACACTACATCAAAAGATGTTTTTATCTTCATAAGAACCATGTCTTGATTATACAAAAATCTTCACAGATGGGTCGAAATCTGCAGAAGAAGTGGGATATGCTTTCATAATTCCCTCTCATACAGAGTATGGACAAAAACTCAACAATATGGTTACAATATTTACAGCCGAAGCATTTGCTATATTATCAGCGTTAAAGTATAGTACACAAAATATTGACAGTTTCGATAAAATTGTTATAATCTCGGACTCAAAATCCTGTTTGCAAGTAATTAAACATGTGATATATAGATCATCACATATAATACAATTGATACTTGAACAAGTTCATCTTTTACAGTTAGGTGGGGTAACGGTAACATTTATGTGAGTAAAAGCTCACTCAGGTATAACCTTAAATGAGCAAGTAGACTTGTTGACCAAACAGGCAGTGAATGAACATGCTAATATTTCCAACCCCTTGATACCCTTCTCCGATTTTTTTATAAACCTCAAATCAAAAATTATGTCAGTGAAATAGCTACTACATTTCAACATATAATAAAACCAATACAAACTATTTTCAACTGGGTCCAAATATCTATATACATAAATCGTAAACAAATTTTAATCGCACTGACACACTATGATTTTTAGACTGAAAACCACTCACACAAGAACTTCTGCTCATTTATATAAAAGTGGTGTCTTAAATTCTCCAACTTGTACTTTCTGTAACGAACTTGGCGATTTGAACCACACCTTCTTAGAATGCAAAGAATTTATAGTTCAAAGAAACAATTTATTTAAAGAACTCCTCACACCTAAAGTGACAATTCCATTCAACTTAAATTCCTTACTTGCTTTAAATCCACCCCACGTGTTAAAGTTTTTATCTAATTTTATTTATAAATGCCACCTTCTCTTGTAAAGGTTTAGTGTTAGGTTAATTTTGATATTCCTGTTAACCTCTGTGGAAAAATCCTTCTTTCCTTGGCCAATTCTCTGTGCGTTAGTCACCATGACGGGCCACTACGGTGTGAAATATATCTCATCCCTAATTTCATCTTTGCCTTATATTGTATACGCATTTTATTTTGTGGTGTTAAGGTACATAGTTAATTTTGTGGCTAAATGTCCTTGTAAACTGTTACATGCCAAAATGGCATGTAGCATGTTTTAGTTATAATTTATAAGGTAATTTCCGTGTATTTTTTAAATTAAAAATGTCAATTTCCGTCGTCCCCGAGTTGCGCCTGTGCAGAGTGAATGGTGGAGTGCGCGCTTGGTGTAGAAAGATGCCATTAAGTTACGAGCCCTCGACAAAGCAACATCTATCTTGGTGTGGTGTGTCATTTCTTTTTTAGACATGTAGGTTCCTTTTATCTTGTCTTGTATCGTTCCTCTACCTGGTGTTCCTTCATCCTCTACGAGCATAGAAGACACAGGAAGAACGGATGTAGTCTGATACAACGAGGCGTGAATTGAACTCATCCTGCAAAAACATCGTAGGACCCTGAGAATGTAAGTAGTTTATATTGATTTAAATTGTGCTTTCAAATTGATTTTTAAAACGTGTGCGGTATGTTACAATTGGCAGGAATTATATCGCGAGTATAACAATTGCGCAGTATAACGAATGCTCCACTGTAACAAAACGAAGCCAAAAAATGCCCACCTCCAGTCACAGTGAGGAAGAGGTAGAGGCAATTTACAAAGACATCGAAGACATAAAAAGATACGTAAAAGGACATGAAAATTTAATAATTACGGAGAATTTAATGCAGTGGTAGGTGAGGGTAGGAAAGGATCAGTAGTAGGTTTATTTGGTTTAGGCACGAAAAATGACAGGGGAAATAGGTACAATTTAACACAAACACATTATTTCAACATCATGCTAAAAGACGATACACGTGGAAAATACCAGGGGGATATATGATTCTTGTTAGAAAACGGTTAAGGAACCAAGTACAAGACTGTAGAAGCTATTCAGAGGCAGATATATACACTGATCACATCTTAATTATGAAAGCCGCTCTTAAATTTAAAAATTTGAAAAAAAAGGCACTTTTACTTTGAGAAACTAAAAGATATAGATGTCCACGGAAGATTTGAAAAAGAAGTAAAATGACTTGATGAAAGATATCTGGAAAATCTCTTATACAAAGAAAGTAGAAACAGAATGGAGTAACATTAAATCCATAGACATGGCAGCCAAAGATATTCTGGGGTATACACAAAAAGAAAATAAGAAACCATAGATAACAAAGTATATCCTGAATTTAATAGAAGAAAGACGAAAATATAAAAATTGATCAGATGAAACAGGAAAACAGATACTAAGCCATAAAATGGGAAATTATTCGCAAATGCAGGAAAGCTAAAAAATAATGGATTGATGAAAAGCACAAAGAGGTACAAACTAAGATGGAAATAAGAAAGACAGACGAAGCATGCAAACTAATTAGAATAAATTTTAGGGATATAAAACCGTATATCAAAAATATAAGGCACGCGAAAGAAAGCGTTATTATAGAAAATGCAGAGGAAGTGATTAGATGGCAGAAATATATAGAAAATTTATATGCAAGAGAGGAACTAACAGCATTAAAACAGGAATCAGACATTGAAAATGATGACCTGGGATATCCTATACTGCGAAATGAGTGTGAATTAGCACTAAAGTGTCTGAAAAATGGTAAGGCGTCGGGTACAGATAAGGTGCAAGCAGAAACTCTAAAAGCCGCTGGACAAGCAGTAACAGAACGTCTCTTCCAACTTGTAGGCTTATGTATGAGGCAGACGAGATACCCAAAGATTTCAAATGTAACATCATTAACTATACCAAAAACGAGAGCCGTGAATAGATGTGAAAATTTTCAAACAATTTGTCTGACAGCACACGTGTCAAAAATATTAACTAGAATTGAACAAAGACTAATAGAAAAACGAGTTGAAGAAATACTGGGAGAAGATCAATTTAGGTTTATGTGAAACAGGAAAGACAGGAGGCTATTTTAGCTCTGAGGGTGACAATGGAGAAAACAATAGAAAAGGGGATAACCGTGTATATAGGGTTTGTAGATCTAGAAAAAGCATTCGACAATGTAAAATGGAAAAAAATGTTCGAAATACTCAAAAAGATTGGAACAAGTTTTAGGGATAGACAAATACTACATAGCTTATACAAAGAGGAAACAGCTGAAATACGATTAGAGAAGGAACATAGAGAAGGAAAGGGATGAGACAAAGATGTGCCTTAACCCCATTAATTTTTAACTTGTGCATAGAAGAGGCAAGACTACTGTCAAACAGGAAGACATTTGGAATTACTATGCAGGGACCAAAGATTCATATGCTCAGATTTGCAGATGATATCTCGGTATTAGCATCTAGCAAAGAAGAGTTAGAAACGGCTCTTAATGAAATGGAAACAGTTCTAACGGAGAGATATAGTATGAAAATTAACAAAAATAAAACTAAAGTTCTAGTACGCAAAGGAGAGGAAAATAAACCAAAAACAAGAATACAAATAGGTAACGAGCACTTACAAGAGGTTAAGGATTTCTGCTAGCTAGGAAGCTAAGTAATGGAAGATGGAAAAAGCACAAAACAAAGATTAGAACAAGGCCGTGCTACATTTAACAAGAAAAAAGCAACTACTGTGTTGAAAGAAAACAAAAATAGAAACAAGGAAAAGATTGCTGAAAACATATGTGTGGAACACAGTCTGTGAAGCCTGGACAGTAAGAGAAGCAAACAAGAAAAGGGTAGAAGTATTTGAAATGTGGTGCTACAAGCGTATGATGAAAGTATACTGGACAGACAAAGTTAAAAACAAAGAGGTGCTAGTAATGGTAGAGGAAGAAAGAAATGTGTTGAAAACAGTAAAAAATAGGAGAGATAGGATGGTATGGCACCTACTAAGACATGATGGAATAGTGCGGAGTATATTAAAAGCAGAGATAGGAAAAAAGAGAAGGAGACGTAGACCTAGGTCAAACTACTGCACACAGATAGTGAAAGATGTAGACTGTATGAATTTCAGGAAAACGTGTAGGTTAGCTCAGAATAGAAATTAATGGAGGTACGCATCCAACCAGTCCCAAGATGGATAAACTAATGACCAAAAAAAAAACTGTACTTAAACATGATGATTATTATAAGCAAGTATTGGTTGGGGAATATTCTCGAATAATGTTAATTGTGTAAAAAGATTTACTGGAAAACTATTAATTCGGCAAATGTCTGTGTTGAGGGATCTTGACAGCCACAGACTACTTAACCCCCTTCACATACCCATTTGATTTTCCAATGCTTCACCCGAAGGTACAACATTGGCCAGAAAGCCTGGAAATTTTGAATTTTGCCTAACCCTTGCTGTTGCAAGCAAGGTAGGGATCTTTAACCTGCGTGACAACACTTACACATGGCTCCTCCATTTTACCTCTCATCCGAACGAGGACGTATTTTTGTGAAAAATGCTCGCCTAACATATTTCAAGCGGACCGTGTCAGGATTTGAACCCGGGACCTTGGGCATAGTAGTCACACGCATACCAACTACACCACGGAGTCGCCTACCCCTTCACATACCTTACATTTGATTTTCTAATGCTCCACCCGAAGGTACTACATTGGCCAGAAAGCGAGTTTTTTGTCTGGAAAATTTTGAATTTTGCCGAACCCTTGCTATTCCAAGCAAAGTAGGAATCTTTAACGTGCATGACAACACTCACACACGGGACCTCCATTTTACCTCTCATCCGAACGAGGCTGTATTTTTGTGAAAAATGCTCACCCAACATTTTTCAAGCGGACCGTGTCGGGAATTGAACCCGGGACCTTGAGTATAGTAGTCACACGAATACCAACTACCCCACAGAGCTGCCTCCCCTTCACATACCACTGAATCTCGGTGAAATAGGATATATAATTAGAAAACAGTAGAAGGGGAACCGAACGGTATATAGGTTGTGTGGGAATTTTAGGGAACTGTGTAGGCTAGCTCAGAATATAAATAAGTAGAGGTACGTGTCCAACCAGTTTTGAGACGGAAAACCTAATGACGAAAAAATAAGCGCAGATAAATGTGGTGATTATTATAAACAACTACAGGTGTTGGTTGTGAAATATCGGCAACTAATGTTGACTGTGCGAAATGATTTATTGGAAAAAATATTAAATCGGCAAATGTTCAAGTGCTGGGGGAACAGGCTACATACTACATATGTGGCCTAACATCCTATCTTTCCTATTTTTTACTGTTTTCCACATATTTCTTTCTTTCCCTACCATTTTTAGTACCTTTTTGTTCCTAACTTTGTCTGTCCATTAAATCTTTATCATACGTCTGTAGCGCCACATTTCAAAGGCTACTACCTTTTTCTTGTCCAGTCCCGTACAGTGCCATGCTCCACACATGTTTTAAGCAATCTTTTCCTTGTTTCTATGTTTATTGTCTTTGAACACAGTAGTTGCTTTTTCTTGTTAAATGTAGCACGGCCTTGTGCTAATCTTTGTTTTATATCTTTTGCGCTTTTCCCATCTTGCGTTATTTGGCTTCCTAGATAGCAGAAATCCTTAACCTCTTGTAAGTTTTTGTTACCTATTTGTATTCTTGTTTTTGATTTATTTCTCCCTTCTTTGCATACTAGTACTTTAGTTTTAATTTTGTTTAATTTTCATACCGCATTTCTCTGTTAGAATCGTTTCCACTTCATTAAGAACAGCGTCTAACTCTTCCTTGGTAGATGCCAATACCGCTACATCATGTGCAAATCTAAGCATATCAATTTTTGTCCCTGCATAGTAATTCCAAATGTTTTCTTGCATTTGACAGTATTCATTGCCTCTTCAATGTACAAGTTAAAAATTAATTGGGATAGGGTACGTCCCTTTCCAAATGTTTACTTCTTTACGTTCCTGCTCTAATTCTATTGCTGCTGTTTGCTCTTTGTATAAGCTATGTACTATTCGTCTATCCCTATAACTCATTCCAATCTTTTTGAGTATTTCAAATATTTTTCTCTATTTTACATTGTCGTATGCTTTTTCCAGATCTGCACGCTTTCCTCTTTTTCTATTGTTTTCTCCATTATCACTCTCAGAGCTAAAATAGCCTCCTGTGTTCCCTTGTTTTTTTATTTTACTTATGCCTCCAATAGCGATGAGGTGATATCTAGCTATGTTTTGCCCTTCCTTTTCAGTTTCTATCATAACGACAAATGGGCCGAAGTCTGACGGACAATAAGTTATTTTATCCAAAGGATGTTGTAACGTATTTTTTTTACTCAGTTACACTTTCTTTATTAGTCTAATATAATGTCTCAATAAAATAAAAATATAATTTATAAATATCTGATCACTTAAAATAATTCATAAAATACATAATGGGATATGCGCTCCTTCGCTTTAGAGGTCTAAGTTTCTATAATAAGAATCGTCAAATTGTCATTTCGTGTCACTTTTCTATCAGCGTCTGAACAGGTAAGCTGCTATCTGCGGCGTAGAAAGGTTAAAGATCGTATCCAGGCACATGGCCTGTAATACGGACCGCAAGAAAGTTTAATTAATTTAATCTTCGTGTTTCAATGTGGTTCTTAGCAGCTGTTGTGTGATGATTTTATTTTGTTTCCACCTTTAGCAGTTCAGTTGATTCCTACAGGCCAAAGAAGATAAAAACTCCCCCTCATCATTAAAACATGCAATACCGTAAATATCGTCAATACCGTGAATATCCTCAATACCATAAATACTGCTGAAATGAAAATTTAGTCGAGATTTAAAATACAAGAAATAATAGGACGTACTTAATTGAAATTTAGTTTGGTTAGATAATTTTTCGTTCAGAAGATCTTTTATAATTCCAGCATTAAATTCTGTCGTAATGGTATGTTTCCTGTTGCGTGCATTGCAGATGTATATGGAATGGTCCACATCTGGTTTGATATGGTTATGGTCTAAAAGTTCAAGTTTTCTTGATTAAACTGTACCTCGACACGTGAGTGAAATTTAATCTATAATTCCAGTTATGTTTATTTAAATGTTTTAGGAATGATAGAAGGTTGAAATTTTGCCTTGATTTAGTTATCCTAATTTCATTTAGAAGAAAGATCCCGTACTAAACTTGTAACTTTGCAAAATTTATAAAGATGGCTATGTAGTTTACGTGTCGTAAATGTTTCACAAGCAGACACTAGTGATTACACTGAAAAAGTTGTTATTGACATATAATGTCAAAAATATTTAGCTATCCAATATAAATATCTCATGTTATTTTGCTTTACAAATATCTTTATTAATTTTGAGGTCACGTAGTTTGATTTTTATAGAACATGATGAATTTTTTTATAAGAAATAAAGTAACGCTAACTCTTTGTTGAATGATTAAATATTTTAAGACGTTAAATAATCAATTTTTTTGTGAAGTCGACGTAGTACTACAGATGACTAAAATGAAAACGTGAAATATGAATTATTAAGAAAGCACAAACTTTATAGTAAATTTATGTAGAAATATTCAATTTAAAAATCTTTATGTTTTTTTTTGAAGACAGAACCATACTGATTTCTTTTTTTATGTAATTTTTTTGTTAAAAAAAAAAGGTTAATGTAGAAACAAACTAAGAAAATTTAATCGAATAGAATCCATTTTTGCTTAACTCTTTTATTATTAAAAATTCAAGTGAAATTTATAGGTCCTTAATGAGAAAAATTATGTCCGATGATAACAGATACCCTAGGTATATATATATTTTTGGAACTTGAATTCAATTATAGTATTTTTGATGAATATTTTTAAGGACACAAACGGTGTCCATGTTGTGCCTTTGTTTGTTCACAGATTAAGTCGAGACATCTGTAAAACATTTGGCAATTGATATTTTGGTAAGTACTTTGCAAGGTTGATGTACAGGTTTTGTGGCTATATAAGCGGTGTAGATTCAGGTTTCCGCATTCCCCTAATACAAGTACATGTATTTTTGTATGTTGTTGTATTGAAAAATACGGTGGCGCTCTATATCTCTATTTTTGGTCAATAGACAACCCAAGCTCATGATCTACCCAGAGCTAACACTCTACTAGCCGTTTATCTCTAAAGAGTTTTTCTTTTCCTCAAGCCGTTTTCCATCCAACTTTACTTTGGGCTTCCATCGTTAATAAGAAATTCTCGACCTTGTGATATCAGGTAAGGGTTTATGATATATAGCGGTGCAATTTGCTATCTGATATTCACGAAGGAATATATCATATGATATTATATATATATATATATATATATATATATATATATATATATATATATATATATATATATATATATATAGCTGATCATTTCAATGTGTTCTTTTACTTTCCCTCCGTGTTTCAAGCATTTCGTTAATTTCCATGCTGATGCGAGTGCCCTGATTTATGCGATCAAGGTTTTGCTGTTTGAATGACCTAATTTCTTCTAATAGTACTGCATCATCGTTCACTTTTGACGTTACCTCAAGGGCTGTAATCCTTTCTTGTAATGTTATTATGGTGTCCTCGGGATTGATATGTTTATGCTCCTCATTGCGATTGATTATGTTTTTAGCTTTGGGTGGTAATAATTAGTACAATGAGGGGGGGGGGCTTACTCGTTGGTCATAGGGATTACTATCTGCTAACTCGTTGGTCATAGGGATTACTATCTGCAGGAATATGGCGTTATGCAGGTGGTAAACGCAAAGCAAAGTGTTAAATAAGCAATCGAATGGATTATAAGAAAGCGTGCAGATATTCTTACCAATATATTACAAATTGTAGGGAGGGCACTCCCGAAAATGAATTTTAACTATCCAAAATATAACAAATCAGTTTGAGGTTGGCTTTATTAAATTATAGTCAATGGAGGTTCCAACTAGCATTTTGTTTAAATTCAATTGTAGGTTATAAATTTATAACGACACATCGGTGAGCCAGTCGTTCTGTAATTTTCGATCTAAATAGATGTTTTTGTTAACATTTGAGGCAATAGAGAGCGCCAAATAAATAGGGTCGATCGTTTCAACGATATTTCATTAATCTATTGTAAAATTTACATTTGCTGTATTGGAGACACTATTAAAGTGGCCTGATTTTCTAAAGTGTAGTCTAACCTACAAAACAGCTCTGTGATTTAACCTCAAATATCGTCGTATAATAAAAGCAATTTATTTTAAAAGGTATTAAAAATAACAAATGTTACATAAAGAAAAAAGCGACATCATTCGAAAACATAATTTTACTAAACTATCGAGACAATTGTTGGTCATAAAACCTTCAAATGAGTATGAATTCAAAGAAGAAAATCACTAGTGTTAGCTTTTCGAATAATCGCTCACGCTATGATAGTTTCAATGCTATTAATGAAAAACCCGTGGATGATATATCTCTGACATTTTTTTATCAGCCACATACTATTACACTTTTAACAATTACAATCTGCATTGTAATTTACACAGCATTTGTTCGGTAAGATAATGTAATATGTACTTTACGTAATTTTCTTGTTTGCAGGGATACCCATAGCATAGAAAAAAATATATGGGATGGAATTCTTTGTTGTGTTCTTTTCTTCGTCATCATATCTGTTTTAGCATTTCCTAATGGACCATTTATAAGACCACATCCAGCTGTTTGGCGAATAATTTTTGGATGTAGTGTAATGTACTTATTAGCAACTCTGTTTTTACTATTTCAAGATTATAAAACGGTAAGAAAGATTTTTATATGGCTTGATCCAAACCTGGCTGATTTTCGAATTGATATGGAAAAAGAATACGGTGTCAATTGTTCTGATATAACAGTTGAACGTGTATGGAGCCATATGGATATTTTTGCCGTGGGCCATTTTTTAGGTTGGTTACTTAAAGCTATTTTAATTCGTCATACTGGACTTCTATGGGCAATTAGCTGCATGTGGGAAATTACCGAAGTAGCATTTGCACATCTTTTACCAAACTTCGTGGAATGCTGGTGGGATGCTTGGATTTTAGATGTGGTAGTATGTAACGGATTGGGAATTTGGTGTGGTTTGTGGATTTGTAAGTTATTAGAAATGCGTGAATATAAATGGGCAAGCATAAGAGATATTCATTCAACAACAGGTAAAATTAAAAGAGCTGTTTTACAATTTACACCAGCAAGTTGGACATCTGTTAGGTGGCTTGATCCAAAATGCTCGTATATGCGAATTATTGCATTTTGCCAGTTGGTGTTATTTTGGCAGATTTGTGAATTGAATACGTTTTTCTTGAAGCATGTCTTTGAGATGCCGCCATCGCATCCTCTAGTCATAGGTCGCTTAATATTAATTGGACTGATAGTTGCACCTTCTGTTAAGCAATATTATACGTATGTGACTGATACTCAATGTAAACGTGTTGGTACCCAATGTTGGGTATATGTTTGCATTTTAGTATCTGAAGCACTTTTGTGTATTAAACATGGACAAGAATTATTTGAACAAACACAAGCATTTAATATAGTGGTGTGGTTATTAATCCAAATACTAATCTCGATTCTTTGTGTTATTGGTTGTGTGGTATGGAATAAGCGTTGTTCCAAGAAAGGCGAAGCAAAACTGAAAGCATTTAGTGGTGACAGCGAAGCTGAAGCTATGTTTTCATCAAGTAAGGAAGATTAATTTGTTTGTGTACTTATTTGATGCTTAGCAAATTGTATATAAAACTCACGAAAAAATGTCGGGTAATTTTAATTTTGTTCAGTAAGAGGATATTGATTTTGAAGCTTTTAACTGCAGATAGTTTATTCTGCAACGTGATAAGCTATTTCATACTCTCTGAGCAGTTCATTGTCAAAGTCATTCTTTTAAAATTGAACCGCATCAATTGAATATAATGAAGTTGACGTTTTGCCACTTAAGAAGATCTTCATATTATCCGTACCTTAGTATATGTAGAACGTATGTTTTGTAACGAATTAATAAATGAAAAGGAAGCTATTTCTTAAAAAGCACTTGCACATTTAACCCTTTCACTGCGCATGTATCTTACACAAATACTTCTCATGTGCCAATTTTTGACGCTTTGCGTATTTATACGTATGGAGCAGCGAATGCTACAAAACAGTGATAAAAATTAAATATTTTAGTGAAAAAAATAAGCCTTATTATAGTTTTGTGCATGTTATGCATAAGAAATATATACAACACAAGAAATAACTTAAGAAAACTTACATTCCTGAACAAGAATACAAGAAAACCAAAAAATTATTACGTTACACCAAAAACAAATGAATAACCCTTACTTTATCCAAATAAAGAATGATATTTTTATAACAACTAAATGTTTTACAGTATGGTACCTTTAAATACATGACACGCAAAGAGGTGCATTGCACTGAATTCACATGTATCGGGTGTCACGTCTTTCTTTACGTTTAGCACAGACAACGCACCTCCGTTGAGCATTTGGCTTTTTTGTCCCTGGCACGAGATATAAAGTGCCGTGCAGTTAGCCGCAATGGATTGTTTCCATCGGTCAATCTTCTACCGCGACGATGGTCAGCTGTAGGTTGGTGATATATTTCTAAAGTTTCCTTGATCAGCTGCTTCTGAAATGCAGCCAATTTCCAGTCTGAGTTTTGTACAAGCAAAAACCTTTATCATTGATAAATCCATCAAATGAAAGAAGGCCTTCTTATACCATTTGACATATTTCCTGATGCATTCCACTGTGCTGAGCATCATATCACACTTATCAATTGCACCCATGTAGTCGTTGTAATCCAACATGCATTGCAGTTTTGTTCTTGCTTCGTAAGTTTTTGGATCTTATTTTCCAGTATCCACGACTTCACTGTTATGAAGAGTAGATAATATATAAACTTCACGCCTGTCCTACCACTTTCTGGCCAAAAGTTTATCCGTAGATTTGTACTGCACCGCTCCTTTTTCTAGTTTGTTGGATAACTTTGGTATATTCTTGCGTGTTCGCTTTCTAGGTCCACAAGCATTCGTATTTTTTCATGCAAGTATGTGAAATGAATTGGACTTGTATACCAATTATCTACGTACAGTGTATGACATTTCCCAAAATATCGTTCAATTAGTCAGAACGACCCGTCCAGATATTCCAAAATTTTTATTATCAAAGTATGCTTTCGAATTTAGTTCCGTTGCAGCACCGATGTACACAATAAAGTCGAGAACATACCCAGTTTCGCAATTACAGAGCAGAAAAATTTTTATGCCAAATCTGTGCCACTTTGATGGTATATATTGTCTGAAAAATAGTCGGTCTTTGAAAAACAGAAACTCTCATCAATAAATATATATATATATATATATATATATATATATATATATTTCTGTGGAAGTCGAGATTTATTTTTAACATCGAGCCCCACCTGGGCTCCATAAAAGTGCCGTGGAAGTCGGGATTTCGGGAATACTCGGTTCAGCTCCTAAAAATCATTCAAGCCCCATGAATTGGGCATCATAAAAGTGTCGTGGGACTCAAAAAATCATTTCTTGCCCCACGGATTGGGTGCCATAAAAGTGCCGTGGAAGTCGGGATTTATCTTTAACATCGAGCCCCACCTGGGCTATTTTATGAAAATTCCAAAAAAATCAAACTTAAAATTTCTTACCCTTTATTAAGGCCGCCTTCGAATTTCTTCTGCTTCCCAGGCTAGCTCAGCAATCGGCCTCTTCTTGAATACCTAAATTTACATTCATACCTATTTCACACGCACACCATCAAATAAAATTACCAAATAATACAACAACCATACAACCTTTTATTTACACATATTAACAGATAAAATATATTTACACATGTGTGCAAACAGTTTGGTACAATAATTACCAGCTCAATTTATTGAATATTTTAAAGTCCTTGATTTTTAAATGATTTTAAACAAATTGAAGTAGATATGAGTAGATGGGCCCCACATGTAACCCTAATTTAACTTCACACTGGTGTATTGTGAGTAACCCAGTTTTGTTTGTATATGCTTTTTAAAACCTTGCAATAATTAAAACAAATTTACCCTTTACCCTTTACAACTCAATTTATATCCTGAATAAAATTTTGATATATTCTAAATACGCCCTTTTTCAATACTCACATTTAGGAAATTGTCCAGTACATGTATCTTATAAAACAAGTTTCTAAAACCATAAATATGCCACCAAAAGTCAACCACACAACACAAAAATTCCACAAATGTTTATAAAACAACAGAAATTTCAAAGTAATTACCTGGAGCATTCTTCATTCCCGTCGGAGATAGTTACCAGAAAACCCCTCGGCGTTGTTTCCATTTACTATGCTGCTTGGCGGATCCACAGGCCTCTACCATCTGATATCTCTGCAAGCTATTCGCCTTGTCTCACAGTATTATTCCATACCCATATATCATGCATACAAACTTGATTACCAGTTCTGCTTACCCCCATATATCATGCATCCATTTAATAATTTTTGTCATAGTAGCCGGACCTTTCTATTTAAATACGCACTAACTCGTACATCACGTTAATAATTTGAGGTCCGCTACTACAGTTTTATACTTTCAACTACGATATTAAAGGTAACTTTACTACACACACAAACTATTAACCAAAAGCTTTATTATTATGGTGGTCTGAATCAGTATTCAGCACTTGATCGAAGTAAAAGAGAAGAGAGAGCCTTAATAACTTCACTTGGATATTTATATTCTTGTTCAAACCCCCTACTGGGCCCGTTTCACTCGAAAAGCTTATTTTCCAAAGCGGTTTCTAAAAATTTTGAGCGTAACCGTCGCTAAATTCAGAAAATTTCTCCCGTCCTACGTGCTATATACTTAGAATTCGTTTTCTAAATGCGTGTGCGTTCGTTTCGAAAACTGTTAATTCTCAACCAGTGACAAAGTTTTCTGTCTTCGCCAAACTCCTCCTAAGCGCTATTCATCTTAGTTCTATACATGTTTGCTGTCTCCTTCCAAACCCCACTTGAGTTACAGAAAATCGATATTGTTGAAGTCTTACATCAATATATCTTACGTGACGTTCAATCCAAACGCTGCTCTATATTTGTCTCTATCTGTTGTACATTACCGATTGTTCATTTCACTCGCTCCTTAAGATGTTTGTTACCCTAGCTGTTTATACAAATTGACGGTTGAAAACAATTTCTATGAAATCTTATATTAACGTACGCTCAAATTTTGTGAACGTAACATATAACAAGCAGGTGTTCCTGTTAATTATTGACCGTTTGAACATAACAATTCCTAGATTTTCTGCTTCTCCGTATCTGTGTAAAATTGAGCGTTGGCTTTTAAAGCAAATACATTTGCCTTGGAAATTATTGATTTTCTTACACAAGCACGCTCCCTTTTGCTTATATGCGTTTGATTAAAATAAATTATGGTTAATTATGCATATCCTTGACCTTCTATATGCTTTGAAGCTTTTTCCTTTATGTAATTCTAACATTCCAATTATTAAATATAAAACTACCCTAATACTCGTCCGTTTTCACTAAATGAATTAAATTATATATATATATATATATATATATATATATATATATATATCTTTGAAAGGGTAGAGAAACCCTGCAAATGCCTTTCGTATGTGATCTACAATCTGTCTTATTTTCCATAGTTTGTCGCCACCTGCTGGCTGAGTACTATCAGAGAAATGTAACATTCACAACAGATACAGATATCGGTCTCTTGATATTATTTTATAAAAAAGAAGTAGATGTTAGTAGATCATTGTTCCCATAACTATGAATATCATGTTTTTTCACCTGTGCCATTAGCATATTTACTGGCCAGAAAACAGTATATTTCATTGCTTGTCGTTTCTTTCCAGCGTTTAAGTCTTGAGTTATTGGATTCAATCTCTGAAATGTGACCATAGTACAAATTGCACTGTTCTGCAATTAATTCAACTATTTCACTTGTAACAGTTAAATTTTTCTGTTAACAATGCTGTTGGTTAGACAATGTATTCTACCTTGTTCTGATAGATAGACAACCATACATACTTACAGAGCTCGTAGGAATGTGTTTGCTTGAAACAACATTTTTGAAATCATCTGTGTTTAGGAGGGATATTATTTACTTGGTTAGATACACGAATTTTGTCGTCCTTTTTTTTGATTTAAGCATTGCACGAAAGTGGGTCTTTAGCTTGTAAAGTTGAGCTGGGCCTGTAAAAGCATCAAGTACGGTGGTGCTCACAAGTAGTTTCTGCACGTCATTAAAATGTGCAAAGCCGAAAGTGGCAACTACACTTAATCTAGTAAAGTGGCAACTCAACTTAACTTAATTTAGTTATGGATTCACGAAAGTGGAATCTAGTTATGGATTCGTGTGACCTTAAATTATTGCGAAATGTATGCAATACTAAATTACGGCGAGAATCACACAGTACTAAATTTTTCCCGGAAGCACGAGGAGATAATCTCGATCATTTCTTATTTACAATGGTATCCAGAAATGGGTATTTTTCTAATAGAATATGCGCATGATGAATTTTAATCACTACGTTGCCATTCGGAACACACCCTGCAATGCCGCATCATTTCTGAAGTTTATTGTTAGCAGCTTACAGTACAACCAATCTACCATTTAATAAGTTATTTCGACTGGAATCCACAAAATTACATTTTTGTGATGGAATCGTAAATTATTGAAAGCCGTTAATCGATCACGCTGTTCGATGGTGTTTTTGAGCTTTTATCTGCACAGGCGTTGTCCTTGGTCGATCAATAATAAGGAGTTTTGATTGAGGCCCACTAGGGAACACAGCTATTCAACTTATTTATCAGGTGACAACAATTATCTACTTACCGCACATGCAAACAGGTATTACCAATTTTATTTTTCTTATAATAGCAAAATTTTAATTTTATGCATAGATAAAACCGACTGTAAAATTTTTAAAACAGAACATGAAATTTGCTTAATTATTACTAACCTAGGGATTTCAAGTTTGTACACGTCAAACAATTAAAACGAGCTCGCTTTAAATACATGACGACTTCATTCCAAACTAAAATATTTTTTTATAAATTTGATTATGCTGTTTGCATTGCATCAATTTGTTAATTTTTATGTTCAGTTGGCAACATTTCCCTTTGTAAATATTGTAAAAACACAACATTTATTTTTTGTATAAATTTAGTTGTAAATAACATTGGTTACAGAATTATTACTAATATTTTTTTTTCTCACTAAAATAGTGGCAATGTGTTATTGTTTATTGAACTTGGATTAAATCAAGTGTATGGTTTTACTAGTAGGAATAACAATTCAAAGAGCCCACTGCAGGCCTTGAGATAAGAGTGTATTTCATGTTTAGTTTAGCAAGAAAATTTTAACCACATTAATTTTTTAGAAAGATAAATAATTAGAAAGGTTACACACTATCAAAAAACACTTAAAAGCAGTCGAAAGACGTAGACACAGAATCCAAATTGAGTGCTTTGCAACAGGATCATTATTATCAAACTCGTGAATATTCCCATCCAAGCCTGAGTTTGACCAAATTAAATCATTTGGTTTTACCTTTTTAGAACACTGAGCAGTTCCAACAATAGACTCAACATCTGAATCAGAACCCGAGTTATCAAACTCAGCCGATGGCTCTGCATATTGTTGATTACTATCGGTAGACAGTGGCGTGCATGGCGGTACATCGCTTTCAGCTTCATCCCACCCACAATCATGTTCAAATAGCGGAAAATCCTCATATTCGAAGTTGCTATTTTCCAAAATCTCTGCTATTTCTGCATCAGTTAACCCTATAGAACGTCTTTTCGCCATAATTTATGCATAAACAATGCGTAAAACAATACTGAATTAAGTAGCTGCAACGCATTCAAGAATGTATTGCAACACCTGTAAATCATTCTTCCTATCGCTAAACAGATTTGAGACCACTTTAGTAAAAATTGAGTAAACATCCTTTCCAGAATGTTCCATAGATTTCTTAATTACTGTTACAATTACATCATGTCGCAATATCATGCTTTCAGCATACAATTTTCGAAAAGATCTGCTCTGTATGGGGTCACATTGATGTTTCCATGCCCTTCGTGACTTCTACGAATCCTTTTATAATTAACCTAGTACGTGTTCTGTTATTAATTACTTTATTATATTATTTTATTTTACTATTTTGTTTATAAAAAGCTACAGTGCAACAAATATAGTAAAATTATACCGGACAGTATTTTGCAGAAAGGAGCCATTTCATAATGTGATTCCCATCCTGTTGATTGAATTACAGGCAACCCTGTGTAGGTACAGTGAATGCTGGATCTTAAAATGATGGTTTTAATGATGCTTTTATTCCTTTACCAAGTTATAACAGATCAGGTTTACCTGCCATTGCTTCATACATTATCGCAAGGCTGCGCTTATTATGCCTATTTGTAAGAGAATCCCATTTTAACTCATTGACAAACTCAGTCATACTAATTTGCTGTCTAAATTGTCTGAACACATATCTTGCAGCACAGCACTGAGCTAAGTGTAATTTGTGTATTAGATGCTGAATTTGGAGGTTCTATACTGTAGTACAGTTACATTGGATAAACCTCTTTTTATTGACGAAGATGATTTTGTTATGAATTTGAGAGATTTTAGAGATAATCCTACCACTAATGCTAATGCAAAACCTTGGTTGGGATTGGAGCACGTGAATAAAGCTCCAAAACGAGCAAGATTTAATTATTTGGAAAAGGCTATTAAGATCTACAATCTAAAGTTAGATGGACTAGTATCAAATAGGTTTCCCGTCCATTATTTTTGCAAAAGAAGGATTGAGTTTTGATCAACTGACTTTCAAATAAATTAAGACTCGTTTACACTGATATGAATTAAAATTATTAACTCGCGTTGTTAGCATTTTTATTGATAAAAGAGGTTCATGTCGTATCTCCCGTTCTTCGCTTTTAAGGATATACAACTTGTGTATTGTGTTTAAGGAAATAATGTTTTATTTAAGAAAGGATGGACATTGCCCATGTGCAACTTTAGTTCCACATTCTATTGCATTCCTAAAATTTTATTAGTATAATAGCAACCTTTTACGTTATAAAATTAGGTTCTAAAGTAAAATCAGTAACAAAAGAAATCAGAGCGTTTTTATTTAAATTTGTATGGAATTAAATTTTAATATTTTTGTGTATATTGGGTTTGTAAATCTAAGAAAAACATTCGACAATGTAAAATGGGAAAACTGTTCTAAATACTCAAAAAGATTGGAATGAGTTTTAGGGATAGACAGATAGTACATAGCTTATACAAAGTGCAAACATCTGTAATAAAATTAGAGTAGCAACATAGAGAAGTAAATATTAGGAAAGGAGTGATACAGGGATGTGTCCTATCCCCGTTATATGGTATATCGAAGAGGCAATGAATACTATTAAATACAGGGACACACGATTGATATGCTTAGATTTGCATGAGCGGTGTTAGCATCTAGCAAGGATTGTGCGAAAGAAGTAATTGAAAAACTAATCATTCAGTAGTGTCTAATTGGTAAGGCTTCCTGGTAGACGTCAGGTTGCTTAACTCCCTTCACGTACCATTGAATATTGGTGAAATAAGATATATTTTTACAAAACAATAGGAGAAAAGTGAAAAGATATATAATACAAAAGGATTAGCACAAGTGTGCTGTATTTAACAAGAAAAAGCGGATGCGTTGTTTGAACACAACAATCATAGAAGCAAGGAAAAATTATGAAAGATGTGTGGAGCACATCGCTGTATGGCTGTGAAACATGGACAGTAAGAGAAGCGGATAGGGAAATGATAGATGCCTTTGAAATGTGGTGCTACCAGATGTATGATGACGATATCATGGACAGAAAAGTTAAGAACAAAGAGGTACTAGAAATGGTAAATGAAGAAAGAAATATGTGGAAAACAGTAAAAAAAATAGGTGAGATAGGATGATAGGATACATTCTAAGGCATGAGGAAATGACACGGTGTATGTAAGAAGCAGAGAAGGGAAAAAAAGAGGTAGGTGTAGATCTAGATTAAAGTATTGCACACAGATAACGAAAGTTGTAGGTTATTGGAATTTCAGGAAAATGTGTAAGTTGGCTTTGAATAGAAAACAAAGGAGGTACGCATCCAACTAGTGCACAAAACCTAATGATGAAAAAGTAATAGCATTTAAACCTGATAACTATCATAAACAACTACAAATGTTGATTGTGCGAAAGGAGTAATTGAAAAACTATTTATTTGGCAAGTGTCCAAGTAGTGGCGGTTCTTGGTAGCCGTCAGGTTGCTTAACCCCCTTTATGCACAATTGAATATCAGTGAAATAGGGTATATTTTTAGATAACCTTTGGAAAAAAGTGCAAAAAAATTAAAAAAGGTTTAGCACAAGTCATTATGTAATAAACAAGAAAAAACAAATGCTATGTTTGAAGACAACAAGCATAGAAACAAGGAAAAAAATTGATGAAAGCATATGTGTGGAGCACATCACTGCATGGTGTAACGTCTCTCCTTTTTTTTAATATTGGTTTGTTTTATTTGTATTGGTGACAAATAAAACACCTAAAACGGGTACCTACAGTTTCAATATAAAAATGAGCTCTTCAGCCTATTTTTTACTCTTTCTTTTATAATAATCCTGCAACAGAGTATTTCTAAAAGATAATCATTATCCCTTATTAAACATGGTAGGGGATGCTTCTAACCCCTTACATTTTTCAGAATTTAATTTTTTTAAAAAGCTTTACCCTAACTTCCAGTACTTGTTCGTGAGCCACTTACAAGCTTTTAACTAACTGTATTCAACCTTATTTAAATAAAAAAATAAGTCTTTATAAGCAACTTCTTTACTCGTATGTAAAAACAAAATACACCACATCTATTTCTATGCATACCTAATTCCCTAACTAAATACTCTTAACCTAGTTATTTTGCATACTGCAAACAAGTATGTCATAAATAGCCTTAACGGTCAATTTAACATTAAAATTACTTACATTACATGCGCCGCTTTTACTATCCACGTTGCGTATATGATCAGGTGCAAATTCCAGAGCCTGGGTCAGCGTCCTGGTTGACGTGTGGTGCCGTTGTTTGTAATATACTCGCGGTATTTGGGTAGTTTATTGTCCTCGCACGAAACACTTTCACTTTCTATTCTAATAATGTATATAGTGGCTATACCAACAATTACCTAATAAAGTGGCACCACAGGGTTTCTTTGTCAGGCTAACGGTATTTAGTTAAGTTTATAAACACCTTCACTTTCGTACATTGAAAGTGAAAAGACCGGGGCACCTGGATGTTTTACAATCCGTGCCCGCTCTCCAATCTAATTTAGTGAAATTAGTTTATCTAGGCCGTTAATTGCGCCCACAATTTATTTAATCAATTACACTTGGGATGACAAATCGCTTAAAATTGGAAATGAACCGCTCTCGATGCGGTCAACGAAATATTGATTAAACTTTGTATTTACTCGAGGCTAGCCTCGAGATAAAAGCTTTTTTTCTTCTAAGATTCTAGTAATCAACGATTACTAGGGAATGATTTTGCATTAGCCTATCTGAGACTCAAAAATAATAATAATCATCCCTAAACTGAATACACGCTGGTATTATCAATTTTCGATTCTTTGTTAGGCTTTCTGGAGCTTTAAAGTGTTCATAAAGAACTTCGGGGTACTCTTAACCTATCAATTTCCTTTCGAAAGCGCCCTTATTGATGTGTTAAGGCCCAGTTTCCTACATAATATCCTACTATTACTTCCTTATTTACAAACTACGTTTAAACTTGACCTACTTAAGCATGCTGGCAATAAATTTATGAAAATATTTATTACTATTAACTAACGTAATTTAACTTTCCCTCACGCGGACTTGTTATCAAATTACTCTAAAAATCGTGATTTACAAAACTTCCTGAATAGAATTTTGATTAGTTATTTAATTAAGTGGTAAAACCCCTATATGTGTTGATGAAAAGATGGCGGGCTATTCCAATCTGGTGATGCCTCAGCATATTTATTGACGGTGACTATAAATCATAAGCACCACATTGCCGTGCGGTGCCATGTGGTCGGGCCACATGTCCTTATAGTATTTACTTTTAATTTGAATTAAAAGGAGATGTTACAATGGCTGTGAAACGTGGACAGTAAGAGAAGCATTTGAAATGTGGTGCTACAGACGTATGATGAAGATATTATAGACAGACAAAGTTAAAAAGAAAGAGGTACAAGAAATGGTAGGGGAAGAAAAAAATATGCAGAAAGCAGTAAAAAATAAAAGAGATGGGATGATAGAACACATTCCAAAGCATGAGGAAATGGCACTGCATAAGTTGGAAGCAGAGAAAAGAAAAAGAGAAGTAGAGGTAGGGCTAGGTTAAACTATTGCACAGTTTGTGAAAGATGTAGGCTGTAGGAATTTCAGGAAATGTGTAGGTTAGCTCAGAATGGAAAACAATAGAGGTACGCGCCCAACCAGTTCTATGACTGAAAAGTTAATGATGATGATGTTCTCAGGGTAAAGTAAATTTCAAAGTCATTAGCATCAAATTAACGTAACAATAGTCTTGTGTATGCACGTGAAAAGTACATCTTTCAACTTTTGAGTATATTACAGGCTTTTTATGGACATAGCTTTTATGGTAGTAATTAGTTGTATTTGGAAACTGCACTTACAATCTACCATTTACATTTCTTTGTGAGTTTGTAGTTCTGCATTTTTCTTTTGCATTATTTTCCTTTCAGGTAATAGGTAAGGTTATCATATTTTGCAGACCCACCTGCTTTACTGTACCTTTCGAGTAATTACTTATTATTACTTGCTATTTTTCTTGCTCATGTCACTCCACCACGAGCTGCTAGTTAGAGCCAGGCGGTTTCTCACACCAATCGCTACCTTCCCACCTGGATTATTTTGTTTAGGTTTTTATTTTTTTCTGTGCTCGTTACTCTCATCCCAATTCTTAATTTTGATATGACTTTCTTTGGGACTAGTTTTCAAATTTATGAATTTTTTTCCTTTTCTCGTTCACAAAACTACACAAACAATTGCCTGAATACAGTGGCAAAGTTTAAAGCTAATACGTTGACTGTGTATGACACAAATTCCAGACAGTATTTACCATACAGGCACGAATGACACTTATTTGTGCTATAAATTAATGGGTTAATACATGTTTAATATTAAACTAAAAGCATTTTAGCAGCAAAAGGGTTAAATAGTAATATTATTTAATAGTATAATACACAACTGATTTGAATTATTGACGTGTATATAATAAATGCAAAACAATAAGAAGTGTGATAATCAAATTGTTTTAAAATTTTTGTCGCATAATATTTATTAATTGTAATCTATTTGATACATTCATCCATCAAATATAATTGTAAGTGGTAATTCTACATAAAATGTGGTTGTAATGCTCTGGTTGCAATGAAACACTTGGCAGTGACTCATTTACAGCACATTAAGCATTGCAGTAAGAGCTGCAATTACTAAACAAACACAATTATTTGGTTCTTGCTATTGCATGAAAAATGTTTTAAAAAGTAACAAGTCTTTATAAATAGCACTTTTAAATAGTAAATGTACTTTTAATTAAGAATGACGATGGGTACCGAGTACGTATCCGATAATTCAATACTCGGGTAGGATTTTTGATACTCGATGCCGATAATTAGATGTGAAAAGCAGGTGTTTGAATTTCTGTTGAAAGTTTGTTGAATACCATTGAAAAAAATATGTAAATAACAAGACGGAACCTCTGACTAATGTTGTAAAGAAAACCACCCAATAAATACTATTGTGGTTATGTGATATATTTTATGAGCTAAATAATAAATTCCCACGAATAACTATGTCTAATTTTATATATATATTTCTGCGAATTTATTTGTGGAACGACTCGCTAATTCGTGCCCCACACTTTGGGCGTCATAAAAATGCCACGCTCTCTTTGGACAGTAGCCTTAAACTTCTTTTATTGGAAGGGTTCCAAATTCATGCCCCAATGTTGGGTCTTCATAAATTCTGCGAATTCCTCCCCCTGACTCAAGCTCTTTACTTTGGGTTGATCATAAAAATGCTACGTACTCACCTATTAAATCGTGTTACTAACTTAGGAAGGTGTGCCTCTTTTTATGTCGCTATTACTCTAGCTGAAAATAAAAAAAAACACCAATTTTCACTTTAATAAAATTTTGAGTCCATGCTTGATTATGATATGTCTAGGTTGAGTATCTTTTGAAAATGCTTTCCAACTTGATAATGCCATGGCTAGCTCTGCTCACTGCGTCCTCCGAAATACTTACCACAACTACTCATTCTTTCAACCACCTTTAGAATAGAAAAAAAATTTAAAAAAATCTTTCGACAAAACACATACAGCCTTATTATTCTGCCAACACAAATAATAATATCTCAAAAATCTCGATATTTACAATTAATGTTCAAGTTAAAACATTTCATACTTCTGCTCAATAGTAAAACATCAGTCTAAAATCCGCATGATTGTATGCTCCTCTACATTTCATATTTTTATTTAAAAGTAGATGGGCCTATCCTGTACCCTTAATTTACTTCCCCTAGGTCTATGTAGAGCTCAGTATAAACCTTTTTATTTTCTGTGCATAAATTTTTGCATTGTCAAATCATACCAAAGACCCGTTTACTTCTTACATCTATAACATATTATTCGAGTATTTCCACCCTCAGATTAATAATAGAAATATTGTCCATCACATATGTCCATAAAATTACTTTTTAATTTTAAAAATTATCACCATAAATAACTCAAATCACTCGTAGTTTAAAATAGCTAAGCACCAGCACAACAGTTACATGGAGTGTGTTCTTCCAGATCACCATCTCTGTAGATGACTTTCCACCAGACTGCTCGTCCCTGGATTACTCCATCTTGCTGTTTTCCAAGTTGGACAGCAATTCCATCTCATACACTTTCATCTAAATCATTAACAAATGAAGCCACCTTCCACCAGACTGCACGTACAACATCTAAACCACACCTCTTCTTCTACTTAATGTGCCACCAACACCCTCGTTCAAAATGTAAATAATTCTTTTACTTACGTAGCATCCTGCTTTAAGTATTATAATTATTTATTTCAGTTAAGCCCGTTTAACTACTTTGCACCCACTTGTGCATTAACAACACTTGTAAAATTTTCCGGAGGACTGAACTGTCATGCGGTATCAAACCTAGGATGTGATTCTGAATAATTCAAATTATAATCGAGAAGTCTGAAAAATAATCGTAAAACAACAGAACGAATCTAACTCCGGTAGTGCTTATATATTCTTAGCCCCACTCACGTTGCTCGTATTTTTCACTATACATTTTATGAAATGTTGTCAACTGCCACAACAATTCCACAAATTCAATCCGTACAAACATGCAACGAACTTTCAAAACCTAGAATTCATCCACTCCAGTATTGTTTTACCACGAAAAGCTTTGTAAAACTCCAACCGTTTAAGTTTTCCTTGAAATCTGTAGTCTGCTATTACCCCCAAACAAATCCAATCACGCCCATGATGTGCGCGTCTATACTGTTATCGCAGTCACGCTTTCATAACCACCTTTTCTATCTTTGTCTTAATTTCCTACCTAAATTGTCTGCGTTATTTTCACTTGTCTGCCACATGTTTTCTGTCTTTCTTATTGTCTCATTATTAGTATGTTGTTTGCTGTTAATTCTCCCTTCATATACGTGCGCCTTGAAAACTCGATACTGTCCACAAACATGTTGCATCTTTGTCCTGCTTATTGGTATTTAAAATATACTCGTGTGACACGTGCTTAAAAATGTTTGTCATTTACCCATCTGTTATTTTTCATCATACTCTGTTACATAGTAAAGATTCTCTGTCGCCTAATTTTCGCGATTTGTTTTTGAAATAGTCGTCTGTTATTGTTAACCTTGTGTCTTTCCGTTACCACAATACTTCGAATTGTTTTCTCAACGTATTCTAGCCTTAGCAGAATTATTTATTTACCCCAAGCTTGCGTTCCTTGAAATCCTTGACCGTTTTAACTTGTTTGCCATCTTAAGCTTTGTAGCTTTCTACGAATGTTTTAGTTTATGATATTAAATAAATGTAGGTCGCTTAAATTAACGTATACAAATTAAACCTACATTAATAACATGTAATTTTATTCCAATCTAACTATACTGAAGCTTAATAAATAAATTATTGATTTTTACATACCCGGTCGTCAAATAAATAAACGCTTGTCCCATTTACACATGTTTACGTTTACCTGTACACAGTAATATATATATATATATATATATATATATATATATATATATATATAAAGTACATTGTTCTTCAGAATGTCACCTCATGTTGTTATCGACTGGTTCTTATAACCTGTCTTAGTCGGACAGCATTTCAATTACTGTTACTTTCAATCACTATCAACAGTTACTGTAACTAAGAGCAGGCAGCTACTAGGGACCTGAAGGTGACATGCGTTTCACTTGAAATATTGTCAGACAAGCAGTTCTTTTTAGAACTTGTCAACAACAATTTTTTTAGCAAACTAAATAATAATATACAATGCCCCATTGACAAAAACAAATATTAGTCACTGAGAAAAACTAGAGAAATAGAATTGTTTTTATTTTACAGCTTCCATTTGTCGTATCGCAAATGTTGCCTATGTAATTTGCTTTGACTACTTTTTATTGTTTATGAGCTTGAGACCAACTTGTTTGTTTCACAGGCATACTAACGGAGAGCCTTAATAACAAAAATATTTGAAAGAATTATGTAGAGTTTATAAATACTAGGATGCCAATATAAATATTAGACTTCTGTTAATAATTATTTTACAATGACAGTAGCTCATTGTTGCCATATTATTATTTAGTATTACATAAGATTACGATTGATGTTAATTGATTTGTATTTATAGCAATATATTGTCCTGTGATTAAATTAAAGTACTATTGTTATAGTTATGTAAAGCAGCAATAATAAATGTTTTTTAATAAGAATCAAGTGAGTTGTTTAATTGTCTATATCAACCCAAACTTAAATTTCTTCTCCGGAAAGTGTATTCTTGTCGTAATTGTTGTTTTTGAAGTAGGTAGAGATGAAGTTAAGAATAATGCGTCTTTCTCTATTCTACTGTTTATGAATTAGGGACTGAAATTAAACATTTTGTTTCCAAACTATACTGTAACAAATTATGCAAATTCTAGAAGTTGTTGCACTTTTCTTATATAAGGCTTTACCTTTTATTTTACTATTTAAGCTTTTACATGTGATTTACTCTTTACCTAAAGTCGTTTTTACAGCATATATTTCAATTTTTCTACTTAAAAAATTGTTTTGCGTTAATTATCTAAAATTTAAAATCAAGTCTTCAAAACGAAAACAATGGCTTTAATTTTGTTTATTTACTAAATAAACATAGCCAACTGCCTTTTTTAATTGTAAAATATCTATTTTTTTACTTAATTTCTTACTTATTTAGAATATCAAACTAGGTTGTATGTACATAACTTTAGATTCAAATTAACTTTGCTATCTTAAAACTGAAAATGCAACTGAAGCTTTTCCTGACTAAGATAATTATGAGTTTGTCTCACAAACTGACTTCTGATGATATCTTTTGTAAATTATATCATATGATATTATCATTAACTTATGGATTACACAATTTTAATTGTAAATTTTACCTTTAATGATTAACTTGAAACTCCTACATGTCGTCTTACTTTTAATTATGTAAATATACCCTGTCCTCTATATTTAATTGAATTTGATCAAAAATACGTTGGGACAAAGATCAACAGCTATATACCTTCTATCTTTACCGATGTCAGAAAAAATTTATTCAAAGCTTATGAAAAAAGCAAAAATTATGACAACCTCCATACAAGAGACGTTTCATTTGCCTTGGATGAACAAGTATGGAAGAAAAGTCATGTTTTATCTGATGCCACTAAACAGTTTTCCGTTGAACTAGCTCCTAAATTCATGTTATGTACAACGTCTCACGTAATTTCTCAATTAATCTAGGAACTACAAGATTGAAACGGTAAACTTCAAGGACGTTAAAACCATTTTCGTCTGCCCGTAATGAGTAGTATTTACTTACGTTTATATTTATACCTTCATCCAAATATATTTCTGCTTTTTCACTCTTATTTCAACCAATTTTTTCTTTTAGTAGTCACTACCCCTAAATAGATCCAATTTCTTTTAAATTTTCATCTTCTGTATTGTTATTATTGCACAACCTAATACAGTTTGTTTATCGTGTTTGATATGTTGTTTGTCTGAATAACACAGCGAATCTTTAAGACTTGAGCTCGCAGGTGTCGAATTGATGCTTTACTCTTCGGATACCCTTGAGATCGCAAGCCTTGCCTCTGTAGTAAAAAGTCAGTTTCCACAGTTGCGAATAGAAGAAATTTGTGTTCGACTTGTTATTTTACACACATGTTTCAACCATTTCGTATAATTTCTGTTATCAATGGCTTTTATATTGTAGGAATGTAAATGCATTTTTTGTTTTTCTTGAACGTCTTGGCGAGGGCCAATCTTCTTTGTCGTTTCAAATATTATTTCTTATTGGTTGATTATATTGAAAATTTTCGTATTTTTATCTTTGGTAAACTGTCTATCGTACAATTATCGCCATGTCCATGGAAGTTGTGTCTTTCTATTTCGTTCCTCATGCTGTTCACTTGAACGAGTACTGCTTCACGGAATTTCTCCTAAGACATTATCTTATCCTAATTATTAGGTTAAATCATTAATCCTCTCGAATAATATCTTGACGATTTTATATTAATTAATTAACCCCTTGAACCACCAATGGTTTCTCCTCAAAGCTGTCTTCCCGATTTTATCGTACTGAAACAATACTTTAACCTATAAAGGGTTAGGTGTTTATCTTTCTCTTTGGAATTGCCCCAAAAAGGTTATTCTATCTTACCTTTATTGTAAAGTAAATAAATTATCTATTCTTTTCTTTTTGGAAAATGCCTTTGAGAAACCTTGCCTATTTATTGCTCTGAACCTTTGGTATAGTGTTACGTAGATTTAAGACGTGGAACAAAAGAAACGTTGCCTGTTTGTACCGCGGCTAGTCAGAAGCATAATGGGTCGGGTTCTGAAAGCTAGATGGTACTGATATTTTATTGAGCGCCAAGGCAGGCTCCGCGCAAAAAGGCAACTATACTATAAAACCAACCTTACCTGCCTAATTGGTTGATCCAGGATCCAGGACTAATATTACTGTAGATATTGTGTGAACTTCAGGTTTATGAGAACTACGATTAATATTTGCACACGTTATGTAAATATGTATATATTGTAAACATTCAAATTAACACTAATTGAAGGGAAACAGCTGATTGCACCTGTAACTCCTAATAAGTCGCATAAAGTTAAAACCAGTACTAGGGTTGGTTTGCAAAACAACACTTTGTATGTAGTGAAATGTATATAGTAAAATTACCACTATAGGCCCTTTCAACTGCTTTAACAGTGATAACGGAACAAAATGAAATTATTATTTTTATATATGAAAATTTGGTAAGTTGCAAAGTAAGCAACTAAGTCGGTCGGAGTATTCTTTATTCTTCCCAGGCCACTTACGTAAAAAAGGATACGTTAATACATCCTGGTGTGGTGTTTTGCTCTCTGCAGGTAGCACTTGTCCCTCGCTGTAGATATGTAACTAAGCGATCAGTGTACAAATGAATAACAAGAAATGTAACATCTGGATCAAACTTGTATCTGCTGTCGTATACCAAAAATACAATAAGGCAATTCCAATAAAGGAAAACCAAAACGAGAACCATAACCACGAAAATATCAGAGAAGAGGATAAACAAATAAATAAACCAGTGGATAAGAAAACAAAAAAAAAACCCTTCAACGCTAACCAGCGTAAGGGTTTAATAATTATTTTTATAGCGACGCTATCTTCAAACAGGTAGCAACTTCAAACAATTCAATAATGTGCACCATCGACCTATAACATTCAAATACTTGAACCAAAGTTGCAGAAACTTCCAAATAAGCACAGCCCACGCTATATGCAACTCCAGAAAATTAACGTTTCGTTATATTTATATCCTGCAACGCAGCTAGGGAAATATCTTTTAGCACACGCTAACCCTTGGATAACGAAAACGTGTAGGTCACTTCACAAAGCGCATTCAAGACGAACAACGTCTAATCAAGAATGTATTAATTCGTATTTCTATTTATCAACAATTATCACACACCTGTCGGACAGATAAAGTCGCGTTGTATTTAATATTAAATGCTTGGCCCTGAATCAATATTTTACAAATAAATTGTTACGTCTAATCTAATTACGATATATACAGTGAGAGTCATTGTAACGTAACAAAGTGACCGTTACAACTCCCCCCTTCCTAAATTTAACCATCTCCCAAAAAAAAATCATTGGAAACTCCAACTCAAAGAGGATGGAAGTAGATCTAACTACCCTCAATCAAAGGATCCAAACTATGATCAATTTTTATGTCTTTAATATGCCAGTTGCCTAAATTATGTCCAGAATGAAAATCGGATAACTGATAGACATTCGGCGAAATTTTTTTCTTTTCCTGACACTTAATAAACTTTGGGTTAAGCTTAGACGCAATGAAGTCCGAAGCTTTAGACAATGTAAAATTTCTTTTCCACACAACTTGACCAACATCTAACTGTAATGGTCGATGCCTCAAATTGTACCGATGAGCACTTTTTTCGTAGGCGGCTGCTAACCTCTTTTTAACTATCGGAAATAAATTGCGAATAGATTTTAAATAATCCGTGATGGGGATCCGATCCCTAAAATCAAGCGGGTCTTCCTTATTGATTTCTATCCCTCTAAACATGTCCCCCGACAAATAAACTTCCTGTCCAAAATTTAAATAAGAAGGGCTAAACCCGGTGACTTCGTGAACGGCATTACGAAGCGCAAACCCAAAAGCCGGAAGTTGAACGTCCCAACTTCTGTGTACTTCACCTACGTATGACCGGATCATCGTTTTCAAAACTCGGTTTACTTGTTCTGTGGGGTTAGCTTGTGGATGGTACTTAGCATCAAAAACTATTTTTGTTTTATAAGATTTTGCCATCTTCCGAAATTTATCGCTAACGAGCTACCATTATCACATAAAATTCTTTCGGCGCACCATATATTAAAAGACATCTTCTTCAATATGCTTTACAACCGCGGAACTGGTAGCAGTTTTAAAGGAATAACAAAACATATTTTGTGAAGCAATCCGTTACAACCAGTATAAACCTATTCCTTTTCGACGATAACGGCAATGGACCAACCAAATCGGCTGAAATCACCTCCCACGGGCGAGAAATAATACGTTTGTACATAACGCCATGAGGCGCTTTTGTTGTACTTTTGTGCCTGGCACATTTGACAACCCTAACATATTTAGCAATTTCAGCATTCATTTTTGGCCAATAATATTTCATACAAATGCGTTTACGAGTTTTAAAATAACCCATGTGACCAGCTGTGGGCGCATCGTGGTTTTCTAAAAACACTTCCTGCCTCAAAAATTTAGGAACAACCAACTTCCATTTATTACCGTCATCCAAGAGTATTCCTTCGTTATCCACCAACTTATAGATTTTATTATCTAGCACACGCCAATGTGGAAATTTATCAGGTGATCTTGAAATTTTCGCTTTTAAATCAACATACCAGTGTTCTAACGGTCCATCCTTGATGTCAATGAGAGCAACAGCTCTAGACAGAGCGTCCGGTACTTGATGAGAAACCCCTTTCCTATGTACAACATTAAAATCATAACCTTGAAGACGTAACGACCATCGGGCTAAACGACCTGAAGGGTTCTGTAGTTTATGTAGCCATAAAAGAGAAAAATGATCGGTAATAACCGTGAACGAAACTCCTTCGATATAAGACCTAAATTTTTCGATACCCCACACTACAGCTAAACACTCTAATTCTGTAGTAGAATAGCGGCGTTCTTGTGCCGTAAGGCACCTACTAGCAAAAGCTACCACGTGTTCTCCGTCATCAAACTCTTGAGTTAGCACGCAACCTAGACCCACTTGCGATGCATCCGTTTGGATACAAAACTTTTTGGAAAAATCAGGACAAACTAATATCGGAGTGGAAATCAAACATTGCTTAATATCCAAGAATGCTTTTTCAGCCTCATCATCCCAAACAAAATGTTTCGATTTCCTTGTCAAGCGATTGAGCGGGGCCACACGGCAAGCAAAATTCTTGACAAACCTTCTATACCACGAAATTAGTCCTATAAAACGACGAACTTCTTTTACACTTCGAGGGGTAGGGTAATTTACCATTGATGTAATTTTTCCGGGATTGGCTCGTAAACCGTCTTGATCTACAACATAGCCCAAGTATCGGAGACTATTTTTGACAAATTCACATTTTCCAGGGTTTATCGTAAGCCCTGCTGAATTAAGACGTTTAAAAACTTCTTTCAAAACCTTAATGTGCGTGTCGAAATCCGATGTTGCTATGAGAATATCGCCCAAATAAAGCGACACCCAATTTTCTAAATCCGGCCCAAGAATTGTGTCAACTAACCGCTGAAAAGTAGCAGGCGCATTATGTAAACCGTAGGGCATTCTGGTGAATTGAAACAAACCTTTACCCGGTACAACAAAAGCAGTCTTCTCTTTACTAGTTTCTTCCAAAGGGATCTGATGGTACGCCGATTTTAAATCAATCGTTGATAAATATTTAGCATCTCTAAGACGATCTAAAATGCTTGAAATGTAAGGCAATGGGTACGCGTCTTTTTTTGTAACTTGATTAACTTTTCGAAAATCAATACAAAATCTAAACTCGTAGTTAGATTTTTTCACCATAACAATAGGAGAACTCCAGGCTGATTTAGATTTTTCAATGACGCCAAGCGCTAACATTTTATCTACCTCAGTATCAATCACTTTCTGTACATACGGGGATACGGGATAATATCGTTTAATGGAAGGGTGATTTCCTGTATCGATCATGTTTTGCACACCTTTAGCACAACCTAAACCTTGACCTATTTCTGTAAATGCTAAAGTCACCAATTTCTCTAGCTCCTGCTTTTGTACATTATTTAAAGAATCCTTGACGCAAATACCGCTCAAATAATTATGGGGTTTAAACTCCCATTTGTTGCCTTTAATTACAGGAAAAACAGCCATTTTACGTAAAAAATCAATACCCAAAATAATATCCTCAACCACCTCGGGGATGACTATTGCCTTTATTAAACTGACGTGGTTCCCTAATTTAATTAAAAGCTGCACAGTTCCGATAACATAACATGACCTGCCATCAGCAACGGTAACTAACAAATTATTAGATTCCAACTTAATACCAGCTTCTTTTAATTTAAACCAAGTCATACGACCAATTACGGTTTGACTTGCACCCGTGTCTATCAAACCTATACACGCAATATCATACACCAAAACAGATGCAAAAGGGCGAGAGTCTCCCTCTCTATCTATAAATAAACCTTTTATTCGATCTTTCTGAAATTCAGTTCGAACAGTTTCAAGCCAAGATTTCCATGATTGATTTGCCGAGCTCGTATCTATGATCGCCGACCGGCTACTCGACGACCTGCGTATCCGTTTCCCGAACACACGCAACTAAATTTAGTAGTGCCATCTTTGCCACAACGAAAACAAAATTTCCTTGTTTTAGGAAGTTCACAATACTTAAACGCATGCCCCAATTGACGACAATTCCAACACTGTACGCCTGTCTCAAGAGGTGAGATACGTTTTTCCAAAATGGGTTTACTTTCCAGTTTAAACGGTGTGCCTAACAATTCGGGTTCTAATCGAGGTAAAGAAGTAATGGGTCTTTGACGTGTATCTGAAGCTAATTGTTTGTTCACCTCTAATCTTTTACATTGTAGGCTATTATTTAAATTTCCCGCCAAGCACCAACTGTAAGCTATTATTTAAAGTTCCCGCCAGGCACCTACCTTATGATTGGCTCTTGTGACAAGTGGGAGCTGAAGAGGGACTGCGCACGCAACCAGCATTATTATTACTACGAATGTCCGGTGATCGAAAGCAACGGTTTTATGCTCGTCACCAGTACTTATTTTTATTTTGTTTATTATTCGGTTATTAAATCTGACAATTAGTTCTTTTAGTTTTATTTATTCTGCCGCTCGATCCACCCTACAGATTTCAGGTGTGGGCAACAACAAGAGAAATTTCAATTTTACAAGTACGTTACGAAAAACTCCGGGTCAAACATGGACGCCATGACTGAACAAATTATTCAAGCCGATTCTGATGAAACCAGAAGAAGCAGCCCCGATTTAAATGCGAGTGTAAGAGAACTCAGCACATTAACGATGAATGATATTATTCAAACGACAGTTTGCGGAATTATGTTATTCCAAGAGCAACAACCTGTAGATAACGCTACAAAACCACGAGGTTCTGTAAGCGCGAATGCAAAACCTACTTTTAGTAATCACGAAATAAGCATGTTACTCCTGAATTTAATGGAAAAGACGTGGATATAAATGTTTGGCTGGAAAGAGTTAATGCAGTACAAACCACGTATCAAATTTCAAATGAGGTTATGCAAATAATCGCCGTAGGCAAATTTATTAAACACGCCAGGAATGGTACAATTCAAAAGTAAGTTATATTACTATGGATTGGATTACACTTAAATTAGAAATGCGCAAAATGTTTAATGCTCAACAAAATATTGTTGTACTGCAAAAGTTTGAAAATCGGTTATGGAAATCTAATGAACATTTCACGTCGTATTATCACGATAAAGTTTTGTTAGGTAACAACGCTGCTGTTCCAGAACAAGAAATGATTCAGTACATTATTGATGGGTTGAATGACCGCACTTTACAAAGTCAAGCTAGAATGTTACTCCACGATATTAAAACAGTCGAAGATTTATTCAAAATTTTAAATAATGTCGTTCGTGATGAATCTGCATCATATAAGTCTACATTTATTCCCTCCAACAGTTCAATCTCGAGGAAGAATTTTAATGGTAATCAATCATTTCACAATAACAGAAAACTCCGCTGTTACAATTGCAATGAGGATGGTCACGGAATTAACAATTGCAAGAAACCAATTAGGCCAAAAGGATCATGTTTTCTTTGTGGGAAAATGGGTCATCGTCAAAAAGACTGCCCAGACCAGAGAGTCGACACAACTGCACATGTTATTGAATGCAATTCAACTAAACCGTATGTAATTAACCTAAAATTTAACGTTAATTATGATTATTTAGATGTATGTACATTTTCAATTTGCAGCCTTTAGATACAGGGTCGCCAATAAGTTTAATTAAGCAAAAATATGTTCCTAATGAATGTATTATTAAAGAATTTTTAGAGAGAGACTTCAAGGTATTAATGGTTCAAAATTGGATATTTTGGGTATATTTGAAACCGATGTCTGCATTGAAAACGGTTAATACTGAAACTTAAATTTTTGTAGTACCAGATTCTACTATGACATATGGTTCTATTTTAGGAGAGATTTTATTTCACATCCTAATGTACAAATCGATATCGATGATAATGAATTACACATTAAGCTTAAAGTGAAGGATCCTACCATTGAGTCAAATGATAGTGGTAAGAATATTAATTTCCAAAATGAGGTTAGTGAACTTATGCATATCAATTATGTTCAGAATCCAATAACGGTTACTGAAAACCTTTTAATAAATAATAATTTACCTAATGATATTAAAGCACAAATCGAAAAACTCTATCATAACGATTATTTGGTGGCACCAAAACCACATCACCCTAAAGTAAATTTTGAAATGAAGCTTGAATTTGCCAAGCACGAACCTTTTCATGCAAACCAAGACGTCTTTCATTTTATGAGAAAAACGAATTACAAAAATTTTAGTTGACCTTCAAAGTCAAAATATTATCAGGAAAGCGAGTCTCCGTACTGCTCTCCAATTATTCTAATCAAGAAAAAATCAGGCGAGTTACGTATGTGTATCGATTTCCGAAACTTAAATAAATATTTAACACGTGACGTATATCCGATCCCCTTAATTGATGACCATTTAGAGCATTTACAAGGAAAGAAATATTTTACAAAACTTGACCTGAAAAATGCATTTTACCATGTTCCTTTATCAGAAGAGTCCATAAAATTTACTGCTTTTACGACCCCCTTAGGTCAATTTGAATTTTTAAGAATGCCTTTTGGTCTTAGTACAAGCCCGTCTGTCTTTGCTCGTTTTGTAAACAAAATTTTTAAAGATTTAATTAGGGACAATAAATTATTGATTTATTTTGATGATCTTTTAATCGCCACAGAATCAATTTATGAAAATATTGGTATTTTAAAGCAAGTCTTCAAACTAATGGTTGATAATTTACTAAAACTGAGAGTAGACAAATGTTTATTTTAACCACCGAAATAGATTATTTAGGGTACCACATTAATCATGAAGGAATCAGTCCAAATGTTAATAATATTTCAGCCATAAAGCAATACCCTGTACCAAACAATGCCAAACAGCTACACTCATTCCTAGGTATGGCCAGTTATTTTAGAAGATTTATCCAAAACTTTAGTATCATAGCTGCCCTTTGTATAACTTATTAAAAAGGATTGCAAATTCGATTTTAGAAGTCAACACTTAGAAACTTTTGAATTACTCAAATCAAAATTGATTAGTCGACCAGTTTTATCTATTTATTCCCCTTTAATTTAACTGAGCTGCACTGTGATGCAAGTGCTATTGGTTTCGCTCAATTCTTATGCAGAAACAATCAGATGGAAAGTTTCACCCTGTGTTTTATTTCAGCAAACGCACTTCAGACACTGAATCCAAATACCACAGTTACGAGCTTGAGTGCTTAGCGATTGTTTACTCCTTAAACGATTCCACACTTATTTGCAAGGAATTAATTTTAAAATAATCACAGATTGCGACAGCTTTAGGCTTACAATGAACAAAAAGAAATAGTACCTCGCATAATGCGTTGGTGTCTAACATTACAAAATTATAATTACTCAATTGAGCATAGGCCTAATAAAAATATGCGCCATGTGGATGCATTAAGTAGAATTAATAATATCCTAGTGTTAGAGGGCAACACATTGGAGCAGACTCTTGCCTTGAAACAGAGCAGTGATAATCAAATAATAATTATTAAAAGAAGTTATTGGAAACCGAGCACCCATTTTTGAGCTGCGCCAAGATTTGGTTTATAGGAAGTTAGGTGACAGTATCTTATTCTATGTACCTGAAAGTATGGAATACTCAATTATACATACTTATCATAATAATATGGGCCATTTTGGAGCTGATAAAACTATCGAGCTCATAACCCGCACTTACTGGTTTCCCAAAATTAAATCTAAAGTGAAATTACATATTGAAAATTGTCTCAAATGCATAGAATTTAACCCGAAATTTGGAAAATCCGAAAGTCTTTTAAATAATATTCCCAAAGGTAAAGTCCCATTCGAAACTTTACATATTGACCATTATGGTCCATTGGAAAAACTGGCAATAATGCTAAATATATATTTGAAACTATTGACGGTTTCATTAAATTTACAAAGTTTTATCCATGCAAAACAGTAAACACACAAGAAGTCATTAATCATCTTATTTCTTATTTTAGGAACTATAGCAGACCGACAATATTAATCTCTGATAGAGGTTCTGCTTTTACGTCCCAAGATTTCAAAGAGTTTTTAGAACAAAACAATGTTAAGCATATTCTGATAGCTTCGGCCGCACCTAGAGCTAATGGCCAAATGGAGCGCATAAATCGTTTATTAACCCCCTTATTAGCTAAAACTACAGATGAAAAACAAGTTCCTTGGTATACCTTATTAGGCGAAATGGAGTTTTGTATTAACAATAGTTTAAATCGCTCCATCGGAAATACCCCCAGTAAATTACTTTTCGGACGTCATCAATTAGGCATCATTCAAGACAATTTAAGACTAGCCTTAGAATCTTTTAATGAAAAAGAAATTGATTTAGAACAAACACGATTAAATGCATCTAAAAAGATTGATCAAGTGCAAGTACAAAATAAAAACTATTATGATAAGCACCATAAAGTAGCGCACAGATATAATGTAGGAGATTATGTGATGATATCAAATGTTGATACATCTATGGGTGTTAACAAAAAACTCATCCCTAAATATAGAGGGCCCTACGTTATCAATACAGTTCTACCTCATGACAGATATATAGTGACGGACATTATTGGATTTCAGAATACCCAAATACCCTATAATGGTATTTTAGATGTTAGAAGGTTAAAACCTTACTCACAATAATATTTTTTTATCATATAATTACCTGATTATTAACCGAATATTATTAATACTTACCTTATTGTATTTACTCACCTTATTATCTTTGTGAACTTATGTATGCTCAACATTAGTAGAATGTTTTATTATAGCTAGACCCACGGGTCACTTAAGTGGCTAAATTATGTAAAACTTTAAACTTTATTAAGGTTTTATGTTATTCTTTATTAATCACAAATATGTATTTATGATTGTCCACAATTTGTGATAAAACTTTATTATGAATTATTCCTTATTCATCACAAATATGTGCTTATGTTTATTGTCATTTGTGATAACTTATTTTATGATACATCATTGCTTATTCGATGTCAAACATTATTCAACCTTATGTTATGTTAAAATTTATATTTATTAATTATGTAGAGATCGAGGTCGATCTTAGGGTCAGGATGGCCGAACTGTAGGCTCTTATTTAAATTTCCGCCAAGCACCAACTGTAAGCTATTATTTAAAGTTCCCGCCAGGCACCTACCTTATGATTGGCTCTTGTGACAAGTGGGAGCTGAAGAGGGACTGCGCACGCAACCAGCATTATTATTACTACGAATGTCCGGTGATCGAAAGCAACCGTTTTATGCTCGTCACCAGTACTTATTTTTATTTTGTTTATTATTCGGTTATTAAATCTGACAATTAGTTCTTTTAGTTTTATTTATTCTGCCGCTCGATCCACCCTACAACATAGATTAAGCAATTCGACCACCGTAGAAAAGTTTTGTAAGCCTAGACCGTGAATATAGTAAGGAGAGATATTCTGGCGAAGTATAGCTAATTTTTCTTCCTCTGGTAAATGTTTTGAAAGTCTAGCAAACAAATTTATCATGCACGCGAAAAAGTCTCCTACACGTTCTTGCGATGCTTGTTTCCTATTATGTATTCCCGTCAGAAGTTCACGTTCATAATCAAACGGTAAATATTCAGAACGCAACCGAGAAACAAAATCTTGCCAAGACGTAATGGAGGATCGAACTGACCTATACCATATATGAGCATTTCCTCTCAATAAATCTATAATAGAATTATTTAAATCTATGACGCTAACATTGCGAGCCACCCTGTATTCTTCAACCCTTTCCAAAAATTCGTTAACACTACAATGGTTGGGATCTCCAGAAAAAGTAATTCCCCACTTACATACGGGTATACTTTTTGACGATAAAACAGGGGTGTTTATATTTCCATTTAGAAATCGATTTTCCGGAGCAATATTCAACTCATGGGCCCTTACTGTTTGTTCTGGTATCGCGTCGGACTCATCTAACAACACATCTATTTTCCCTAAGCGCTCCATCAACGAATCAACCGCGCTCTGATATTTTTTATTAGCATCTACTAAGGGAAGTCGTACTAACCTTCCAAGCAAATGTTTAAGTTTACTTTCAGCATATAATATATTAACGGGTTTTCCACTCAAAACTAAAGACTGAACTTGAGATTCTAATTCTGTAGACTTACTCTCACAAATACCTAACTCTTCTTTTATATTCGGAGCATAATTATGTATAGTTTTAACCTCACCAAAAGATTCCTTTGATAACTCCTCTTTTACTTTTTTCCTTAATTCGCGACATGTATCAGTAGACGAGATTTTAATACCTCGTACCAACAATTCATACTCTAACTCGTCTTTGGACAATTGATAAGGGTCCATTTTTAAATTAATTTTATCACAAAGAAATGTAACATACAAATTCAAACACTTTTAAACAAGCTTTTATACCTACTGATAAAAATTAAATTAAATTTTTAGCTGCAATTGATGTTCTCATAAACTCGTCCGTTACACAATAACTACACAAAACATTTTGTTAAATATTTTAAGCTTGAAGCTGATAAAAACGAGCCCCAAACGCTGCGGCGCCAAAACCTGTTACGTAGATTTAAGACGTGGAACAAAAGAAACGTTGCCTGTTTGTACCGCGGCTAGTCAGAAGCATAATGGGTCGGGTTCTGAAAGCTAGATGGTACTGATATTTTATTGAGCGCCAAGGCGGGCTTCGTGCAAAAAGGCAACTATACTATAAAACCAACCTTACCTGCCTAATTGGTTGATCCAGGATCCAGGACTAATATTACTGTAGATATTGTGTGAACTTCAGGTTTATGAGAACTACGATTAATATTTGCACACGTTATGTAAATATGTATATATTGTAAACATTCAAATTAACACTAATTGAAGGGAAACAGCTGATTGCACCTGTAACTCCTAATAAGTCGCATAAAGTTAAAAACCAGTACTAGGGGTTGGTTTGCGCAAAACAACACTTTGTATGTAGTGAAATGTATATAGTAAAATTACCACTATAGGCCCTTTCAACTGCTTTAACAGTGATAACGGAACAAAATGAAATTATTATTTTTATATATGAAAATTTGGTAAGTTGCAAAGTAAGCAACTAAGTCCGTCGGAGTATTCTTTATTCTTCCCAGGCCACTTACGTAAAAAAGGATACGTTAATACATCCCGGTGTGGTGTTTTGCTCTCTGCAGGTAGCACTTGTCCCTCGCTGTAGATATGTAACTAAGCGATCAGTGTACAAATGAATAACAAGAAATGTAACATCTGGATCAAACTTGTATCTGCTGTACGTATACCAAAAATACAATAAGGCAATTCCAATAAAGGAAAACCAAAACGAGAACCATAACCACGAAAATATCAGAGAAGAGGATAAACAAATAAATAAACCAGTGGATAAGAAAACAAAAAAAAAACCCTTCAACGCTAACCAGCGTAAGGGTTTAATAATTATTTTATAGCGACGCTATCTTCAAACAGCTAGCAACTTCAAACAATTCAATAATGTGCACCATCGACCTATAACATTCAAATACTTGAACCAAAGTTGCAGAAACTTCCAAATAAGCACAGCCCACGCTATATGCAACTCCAGAAAATTAACGTTTCGTTATATTTATATCCTGCAACGCAGCTAGGGAAATATCTTTTAGCACACGCTAACCCTTGGATAACGAAAACGTGTAGGTCACTTCACAAAGCGCATTCAAGACGAACAACGTCTAATCAAGAATGTATTAATTCGTATTTCTATTTATCAACAATTATCACACACCTGTCGGACAGATAAAGTCGCGTTGTATTTAATATTAAATGCTTGGCCCTGAATCAATATTTTACAAATAAATTGTTACGTCTAATCTAATTACGATATATACAGTGAGAGTCATTGTAACGTAACAAAGTGACCGTTACAATAGATGACCAAATGTAGAATTTATTATCGATACATATTTTAGTATTGTATCTGATAGGATAGGATTAAGAGAATTATGCATCGTAAATGTAGTAGCACCGGCTAATTTGTTAACTTAACATTTTGCATCCTATTTTGTCTTATCCTGTTATAAGTCAGTAAGAAATCTATTTAGCTTAAGAGAATATCTTAAAGATGTTATTTAAAAATGTGTATGCATTGATATGCAAATATGAAAATGAACTTTGCATTTAGGTTTATGGTAAATTTAAGTGTTTAAATCTTATTCTCCCAACTAAATTTGTGCAGATGATGCAGCGACAAACAAGACCTTTTTGCACACTCAATTGAGTTAGCCTTAAAATCGGGTGGCCACTCATTTCCGTTTTCTGGTATCGCAAATATTACTATGGTTTAAAAAACCAGGTGGCGCCTATAGACATGTTTAATTTAAGTTTTCCATTCTTGTGAGCTCTCGTACAAAAATACTTTTATTTTATTTGATTTTTTAAGCTTTAATGCGTTTATCACGCCTCTTTTGATATAAAGCTTTAAGTTTTAAACTACTATTTAATTCTAGGGTATTTTTAAATCTTGTAAGCTTTTACATGTCAGTCCCACGAAAATTAGGTTCTCACGCATTCCAGGATATTAATCTACAAGTTGTAGTGTGTAAACTACAAAGATTGTGTTCCCAGGCTATAAAAATGCAGAGCTGTGTTTAACGGTTTTTGGTCGTGGGAGCGTGAAAAAATGGTGGGGACTGTAGTTGGTGAGAACTAAGCCTCTTAAAAGAGGGGACTTGACTATCAACTGGACGAATACAGGCATGAAGTTCCAAGTTCCGCAAAGTGATTCCTTTCCTTGTTACCGTTTTCCTGTATGTATGAAATTATCTTAACTTCGTCGACGAGGACAGCTGGACCACATCGAGGAAACCCCAGCCAAAGAATCTACTTCTACGCGCCTACGATTTATCCCAGATGAAGTAGGACGCAACCAGGCCTTCAGTGATGCACCTGGTAAGTTTTTGTTATTATTAATTTGTGTACTCCATCCGCAGCACCATTTATGCAACCCAATGTGTGGGCATAATACTTTACATCCGGGTCATGCAGAACTGACAACACGAGGGAAGTTTAATTTTAAATAAATTTATGCTGTATTACTTAAAAATATTGCAAAGCCTAACATTTACTGCTCATACATATTTGTGAGAGCAATACGAAGACAAAAACAAAATGGTACCACCTTGTGCCATTCTCAATCTAGAGCAGTAAGAAGCCCCACGATTGGGTTCCTAATGCAATATATTGTGATATTGAACCTCGTAAAGATGAGCCCACGAATTGGGTGCCAATTAATAATGCTATGAAATTTTTGTGTCTCTACGTTGTCAGTGCCAATTAATAATGACGTGATGTTAATGTCTTATGAATATGTTAGGGTTCCTACACAGATAGCCCTTACTTGAGCACCAATTTTTTTCTGCTTCTGAACTTTTAGTCATCTTTATCCAACAATCGCCGAATCTTCTACCTAAATAAAAGAAACAACTATCTCGGCCATCGAGTGAGTAGAACAAAGACTCTCCAACCCAATTGGTATATTAAATCTCACAAAAATATTAGAAATACAAATATTTTCAATAAATACCCATAATAAAGCAAAATAAGTAAGCAGAGCAGAACAAATAGAAAAAAATTCAAATGCTACTAAAGTATCAATTTACACTACCTCATATACTGTTTAATTACTTCTCAAGAATTAGACCACTTTTACAAATAGCATAGCTTTGGACCAAAGAAACTCATTAGGTTGCCTTGTTATAAATCACTCCCTAAATTAAACAAATTTTACAACTACTCAATATTATCTTAAAATAATTCCATTCACTACTGAGATTTCCAATTGTGCGTTACACAAAACACAACTCATACACTAATCTGACCTTGATTACAGTAGTCTCAAATTATATTCAAATAAACGGTTTTTCAATATAGACTTTCTTCTCAAGCATTGAAGTGCAAGCAAAGTTACCCAAATTGACGTCCGGTTTAAAATCCAAAACGCAATTCGTATTTAATCAGCTCCAAACCAAGTAAATTAAAGAAATAACGTTCCGTGAATGCATTAAATCTTGACGCAATGACTGCATTATTATTTAAAAATTTACTTGGAGTAATATAATAAAACCATTTAAAGCGAAATGTATAACATTTGTGGTAGAACTTAAAATTTTTGGGTGGTAATTAGGATGCTGGGTGATGACTAGAAGGTCTTGATACATAGGTGTTCTCGGTTGTGATTTATAGCCCCTAGAGTTAGCCCTTTTACTAAAAAATTCTAACAAGGATATATTACTTACAATTGAATCGGTTAAGTCGAATTTACACAATTTTCACTTTTAATTTTTAATTCGTATTTAGATGTAGTATTTTCTGTATTTACACGTTGCATGCTCATTGCAAAATTATTAATCATCCTCTGCTAGTACATATACTGTTATTTATAAATATTGTCTCTGATAACAGAGTATTTGCGTGTAGGAGTTTTAATACCACGCCTGGTGTAGAACTTGAGGAATTGTATACACCATGATCAACGAGAAATTTTCATTTCAAATCTTTAAAATTGTATTTGTTGAAAAGTTACTTGCTAGTTCGACGTCATTCTCATAGGTAAAGTTTCAAAGAAGTTTGTATTCATTTAGTTCAGGTATCTCCAACTATAAATATCAGTTTTGTTTTATCCAAGGTAACATCTGCGTAATTATTTATATTAGCATAATTTTTCAAAATCAATGCAATTTTTCAGTCTGCATTAATACGTTGCTCCATTAATAACGTTTGATTCTAATGAATGAAATGATGTACATTATGTTACTCGATTTCTCCAAAAACAAGCATGCTTTAGAGGAAGGTTTCTCGACTTCCTCACACTTGTAAGTAATTTCCATACTGAATGAATGAATTAATACGTAAAATCTTCGCTCGTACAAAGTGCATTTGCTACATCAACACACATTTAATAAAAGTTGGCTCCTTTGTATATATATGATGAATGGTCCATAGGGATTGAATAATGATTCTGATTCAGCAAATACAAAGGAGCAAACTGCTAACAATTCGACATCTTTTACAAATTTGATACATTTTAGTGGAAATAGGTAAATTACATGTATGGAATATATTGTTGCTTATTTCTTGAAGATGCCCAAAATCACAAAAGAATTGTAAAATAGTGAAATTTATTGATATACACTATTTTCATGTCTGTCATATATCCTACTTTTATGTTACATTAAATCTACTATCACTTTTTCTTCCTGCAATGTTGTCACTAACTCTTTAAAGTAACAAATATGAAACAGAATTAATACCTTAAGAGATAGTGACTTATGAGTAATTAGACATGCAATATTTAATCGTTTGGTTTTTGCAGGCTGGCGGCTTCAAACGTTAAGATTAGTGTTAGTATCAGATGGTGGGCAAATAAACTAACATCAAGACTCAACCATCTTCTGTAATAATACTACTCTATCTTTTCCAAAAGTGCTGCATACGTGCAATACTATTATAATACTCTACTTTGTATCCGATGCGCCATTAAATTACAATGTTTGTATGCATCCTCGTATTTCATAAATAATTTCGATATGGGGATGTACAAAATATTACAATAATGGCACATTTAGATAGAAAAATTTGAGGACGATTTTAAAGAAATTGGAGCAAGTGTGGGGTGTCGTTATGCCACCTCTCCCCTTCTTTTTTTTCAAATATACCGAGCAAGGGGGGAAGGAATGAAATATTTTAATTGTGTTATGTTTCATTACAAAATGACTACAAAATTTGCAGCCTATTTTGAGATATTCAGGGGGGGGGGGGCTTAGGATTGCTTATGTTCATGAACTTCTCTAACTTGGTTATTGTTCCTCCTCCAAATATAGAGAATCGTATATGCTTATTACACAAACCTTTATTCAAATACAACAAAAGAAAATAGAAAAAACAAAAACGATATGCTTTAGTGCTAATTTTAACATTATTAGTGTCACCTTTATTTTTACAACAAATAGCCGTACTTCATAATATCGTTCCTTTGCTTCTTACTTCAAAGTAGTTCGATCTTCATACATATTCATTAAGAGAGCATAATATGAATAAGCCCAACGCATTGTCTACAAATGTTATTATTGGTGAAACAATAAAATAATATTCACTTACCGTTGTAAAAGAAATCAGTGATAATGTTGCAAATTTAAATGCGGTCACTGTTAATGGTTTCTTTGAGCGCTCCATCATTATAAACAGAGATTTTCTACTGCTGTTACTCCAATTATACCAGGAAGAAAAATAACAAGCATCTTGAATGTTTACGCTCTAAATAATTATAATTCAGTATTATATGGGCATAACAAAACGATGGCTTGCTAATCATAGACATGTAGTGCCTAGTCTAACATATTTTGTCACCATACTGACACTTCTAAAAGTACTGTGCGTGTGTGCGTGCGTGCGTGCGTGTGTGTGTGTGTGAATGAAGGTATAGGGCATATAATAAATGATCTCTTAGTATATTAAATTAACTAGTTATAAATGTGAAAAATTTCTAAACGTTCCAATGTGCTGTTCGCTTTACATTGATGAATAATACTACTCTGAAGGAACTATAAACTTACATAAGTATTTTAACTTACTTATTAATAACAATACCAAAAGCTTATCACCAGCATATTAATCTATATCAAACAACATCTTTTGTATTCACCTGCTTTCGAGGAAAAACATGCAGACACCTTAATTTTATGTATAATGTTTTATACTATAGCAGCTGTTTTGAAACTAAAAATAATTTACTATAAATCAAGTGAATAATGAAGGCATGTATGCAGAAATTACAAGATGAAAATGTTAACCATGTGATAGCCAGATGAAACAGAATAATCAACGACATTTGCAAATTGAAAATTCCCTGAAAGGAAGTAATTGAGAATTCCCCAACAAAAACCAACCACAAAAATATTTGTCGAATATAAACTTATGAAAATAAAATGCAATCACTAGGAAAACGGCTAAAAACTCGAAAATCATTTGAAACACTATGGCTAGAGCGTTACATAAATCAACATTAAGTAATGGAAAAGAATTTATTAATTTTAGTTAGTTAACTGAGCATTTTAATACGAAAACACTTTGTGAAAATTTAGAAGCTTTGGTAGTTTATACTAATAACGCGGTTATTTGAATGTAATATTAAATTAAGATACAGAAATTAACAAGAAAACACCCAATATATTAGATATAAATGCTAATAACGATCGGAACTTATACACTCTGTATTCAATTCAGAAAAATTACCAATAGACACCAGGGAATTAACCGTTCATAGTTGTATTTGTACACTTTCACACGAGTTCAAAGACTAATTGAATTATGGAATTGGACCTGCACATAATTGTGGGATGGAGTATATACTTAATAAATATCCTAACATGCCATGTCGATGATTATATTGAGGATTATAATGTTCCACAATCAAAGTGGGTTCATGATGAGTTTATACTCTGTAATGATTATACTCCAGCATCTATACTAGCTTTATGTTTCACAATTTATCCCAACGCAGTAAAATATCAAATGGTAGAAATGTATTTTTAGGCTTAATTTTTACTAACATTGACGATATCTATCCTACTCAAGTGGTTGATTTACTTTTAGATAATAGTATTCATCATAGTGCTTTCACATTTACTGTTAATATAAAAGATAGTGATTTACTACAATTTAATGAACCACAATTTGACTTTAAACAAAGTAATTATAAAGGTTTGAATGAATTTTTAAGAGCTATCAACTTGCTTCTATGTTTAAATACGCTGAACGTGGCTACAGAAGTTTTGATTTTATAACGTTCTTTATCAGGGTATGATTCCCTTTATTCGGATAAAATCATCGATTCTTTATATTATCCACAATGCTTCAACTAAGCTAATTAATAAAAAGAAAAAGGCTCGCTTCAAATATAATACTACTAAGAATCACCTTGATTATATAAGGTTTAGCGCACTGCGTACAAAATGTAAGGAATTAAACGCTTAGTTACATATTAAATATATACATTGTTTAGTCATATTTTGGTTAATTTTGAGTTGTGTAACCTTATCAACATTAATTCGGCTACCTACGATATTCCCACTCGCCATAAAAAGGACTTTTATAAGAAGCAGTTGTTCGTTGTCATCGTTTTAAAAAACATGGCAATCACAAGGCACAGGTAAGTTTATATTTCTTAATGACAATGCTTTTTGACATGTATAATAAATTCGTCGTCGAAACAGTCCATTGGCTCTATCGTTAATCCATCGAACATCTTTTGGTCTTCGAGCCGGATTTTGAACTGGCGTATTTTTTGTTAAAAATTTGTAATTTGTTGGTTTATCAAATGTTTTGAATATTTTTGTTTAGCCAATAGTTTAGTCGTATGCTAAAGTGCATGAAATTAGTGAGTTAATTTGAATTGACTTTTGATTTGAAGTAATTTCTTTGAATAAATATATAAAGTGTTTTGATAAACAATAAATTGACAGTTACGTTTGTCATTTCGGTTCAGTTTCGGAAGTGCATTCCGTGCTACATGTTTGATAATCATTAATAACTTTGGAAGTATTCAATTTGTTTCTGCGCATTGAAGGATTTGAATCTCAACATAATTGATTGGTCAAAATGGAGAAACGACAGGAAATTCTTCAACAGCTTCAGGATTGTATGGCGAGTGGAGGGAAATTGATAGGTTTAATGCAAAAAACTAAATCGAATAATCGTGAGCAAATTGAGAATTGTTTAATTCGCATGAGTGCTTGAAATGGGTTAAAGCTCCTTTTGTTGTTTAATTTGTTTACAAAAATCACATATAGTTAGAGATTGCAAAGTTACAAAATTATGAGCACTATGTGATGGTAAGCATGCTACTCTCATCCACTATGTTAGAGTCCAGAATCTCAATAGGGATGCAAATAGTTTGATTGCATCTGCTTGTGGTTCATTGAGGATTAAAGTGAATGTTGAATCGAAGCGTGCTCCAGAGATTGCGATGAGGTGTCAAGTTCTACAACTTTTTCTGGTATGGCAGAATCGAAAGCTACTGTACTTTTAGGTACTGCTATTGTTAATGTTTTAACAGTAGCGAACGGAAAGGTTTCCGTTTGCATTTTATTTGACTGTGGATTCCAAGATAGCTTCGTCTTAGAGTTGACCGAAGTCATTCGTCAATGATAGTTGAAGGTCTGGGCCAAACTGCCATGTGTAGTCGTAAAGTAGTGACTCTTACGTTGCAACCTCGTAACAATAAATTTCGTTCCATTACTGTCACAGCTTAAATATTGTCAACAATTTGTAGTGACATGACGGTGGTTAATATTTCAAGTAACGATTGGAATCACTTACAAAATTTGAATCTTGCCGATCCTTATTTTAATTCGAAAGGATCAATTGATTTGTTGCTTGGGGTCGATATGTTTCCTCAAATATTATTAAGTCACGTCATATCAAGTTCCAACAGTATTGGTCCGTCAGCCATAAACAACGTTTTCGGGTATGTGATTATGGGAAAAGTAGCTTCTAATGATGAAAATACTGCTAGGTGCTATTTTGTCGTATCCACAATAGAAGAAAAAGTAAAAAATTGTGGGAGCTGGAACAAATTCCTGCCTATACCAAGGTTGAAATTTGTGAAGAGTATTTCAAGAAAACTCATTTTTGAAACGAAGAGGGATGTTGCAGCACTACCCTTCAAGAACATTGGTCCACTCATTTTTGGAGAGTTATTCGACAGCTCTTTGTTGTTTTGTTAGAAAAGCGTCTTTCAAAAAATTTTGAAATGAGCGAATTTTGTAAAAGGGCCATGCAAGACAATATCGATTCTGGTTACATGACTTTGGCAGTTTAGCTGAGGCAACTTAATGTTTATCATGTCGACGAAAGTTATTTAATTATTAAGAAATTATTTCGTTATGTAAAGTGCTTGGGAAATCATATTCGAGGATGTAAATCTCAAAGCAAATGTAGCACACGTGTCTCTAGTTGACATCATTCTTTACTACATAAACCTCATAATAGAAATGTGACCACTCAATTGCACCAAACCCTCAGACAAAATTACTGAGTCCAATTTCTGTTGATGAACTGCAAGCTGCTTTAGAGGCATGTGTTAAACTTGTTCAACATCAGTACTTCGGTTCAGAAATTAAATTATTAGAAAATGGCTAACGTCTACCTCGTTATATGCATAAGCTATCCCCGTTTCTTGACCCCATGGCCTCATTAGGGTGGGCGGTCGTCTTCGGCATTCCTTGCTGTCTTATAAAAGTAAACACCCTTTGTTATTGCCCAAGTTGGCTTATTTATGTCTTGTCATATGTGATGATTATTACATTTTATCACTACATTCTGACCCCTTTACTACACTACCTCTCATTTCTAGACAATATTGGATCACCGGCGCTAGATCTTTGGTAAGGCTCCGTAATTATAACTACCTTGCTTTCGTTTAAGCGCTAAACCTCCTCAACCTATTATGGCTAATTTACCTCCCTCGCACATATGCATTACCAGTACATTTACTCATATCGGTGTTGATTTTGCAGGCCCCTTCCCTCTGAAATCTTCTACTCGTCGGAATATACTCAAAGGTTACCTATGTATTTGTTTGTTTATCAAGTAAATTCGTTCATTTAGAGCTTGTATCAAGCTTTCCACTGATGCGTTTATGGCATGTTTTATCCGATTCGATTCTCGTCGCGGTCTTCCTCACTCAGTTTATTCTGATTGTGGCAGAAATTTCCTAGGTGCATCACGTGTAATTGAAGCAAGCGCTCGGTTTTTAAAGGACCATCATGACGATTTGTTGTCTGTCCTTGCCTCACGTCAAGTCAGATGGATTTTTAACCCTCCTTATGCCCCAAATTTTGGCGGCATTTGAAAGTCTGATGTAAAACCAGCTAAACTGTTCTTAACACGTACTCTCGGAAGGCAACCTCAAAGTTTTGAAGAACTTACTACAATGTTCATCAGTACAGAAACTGTTCTGAATAGTCGGCCTTTATGCCGCCCTTCCTCTGAATCGAATGACAATATTGACTATCTTACTCCAAGGCACTTTTTGATTGGTGGTCCAATTTTAAGTCTTTCCGAAGTTACATTTGACGAATCTCTTAACCTGCGTTCTCGGTGGCATGGTTTTTGCCAGTTTACGTAGTTATTTTGGCGACGCTGGTCTAAAGAATATTTATATTATAAATATTTATGGTTCCGGGTTGGGACCGTGTCATTTTATAACTTAAGGTCGATGTTTAGCTCACTTTTGTAAGGGGCTTCGTCAAGACAAGAAAATAAATAAGTAATAAAATAAAAATAATAAAAAGATAATATTAAGCAGACAAGTTAAAGTGTAAAGAGAAGAGTTACTCCTGAACTAGCAGACTCACTAGCCCATTCAAAGCCAATAGGTGTCTTGTGGCGAAGTAACTGATGAAAGTAGCGAAAGTGGTAGTTTATATAGAGCGAGAACTTGATGTTTAGTATACATAGGAGAAACAGGACGGTCAGTACAGACTAGACTAAACGAGCATAAGCGATGCTTAAGAACAAGCCAGTACAATCGCTCAGCGGTGGCCGAACACCAACATGAAACAGGCCATACCATTAACATTGACAAGACGAAACTAATTGCCAGAATTCCATTTTTCTAAAATAGAAAAATTAGAGAATCCATAGAAATCAATAAAATTCTAATAACCTAAACAAAGACGATGGCTACTACCTTTCCTCCATTTGGGAAACAAGCCTATGTTCACAACAGCAGAACCGTGACGTTCAGTGATTCGCTACGACACTCCTCTCTATTAATGATCGCTCATGCATCAAGTTCTCGCCCTATATAAACTACCACTTTTGCTACTTTTACCAGTTACTTTGCCACAAGACACCTTTTGACTTTCAATGGGCTAGTGAGTCTGCTAGTTCAGGAGTAACTCTTCTCTTTACACTTTAACTTGTCTATTTAATTTTATCTTTTTATTATTTTTATTTTATTACTTATTTATTTTCTTGTCCTGATGAAGCCCCTTGCAAAAGTAGGCGAAACGTCGACCTTAATTTAAAAAAGGACACGGTTCCAACCCGGAACCATAAATATTTATAATGACTCCGGCTGTGAAAGCCTCCGACGAATATTTACATACCCTCATTCATCGAAACAAATGGAATAGATTTAAAAATTGATGACTTAGTTTATATTACAGGAATCAATTACAGGCCTTTTGCTTGTCCTCTTGGCCGGGTTACCAAATTATTTCCAGGCCGTGACGGAATCGTTCGCGTGGCTTCAATTAAGACCATCAGTGGTGATTTTATTTGTTCGGTAAATAGACTTCGCCCTCTCCCCCTTCATTAAATTCAATTTAATTTTCACTTTTTTTATTTGCTTCATTTAGTTTAATTTTTACTATGTTCTTCTGCCCCCTCTTGTAAACTTGAGAAACGGCGGGATAACTGTTCCCTTAGTTGGGTGGAAATGCCTAACTATTATTATTCCCCTTTATGTTATTTAAATACCTCTCTTTTCGCATTCTAAAAATTCTTTAATTTGAGGTAGGCGGTATGTTTGCGCCGCTCCCAGTTCAGTGTGCATATCCACGGAGTTGTTTGATCATATCGCTCGGTTAGCGTATTTATTAGTTCGCAGACGTTCGTGATCATTCTCACAATTAGATTGTGTAGATATATATATTCCCGAAATCAAGAGTAAAACGGTCACTCCACATATTGTTAATTGAGAGGACATTGTATATAAAATACACGGGATTAAATGCATGAGAAGATAATGATGTCTAAGTGTAGTTCACAAGTAAAGATAAGATTTTAAAACGCAACAAATTGCATCAAAATTAAATCACCGGGAAGCTTAGATGAATTGGCATTGCAAACATTTAACAATTACGTCGTACACGCATTCTAAATAATTCATTATTAGAAAATCGCTACGTGACTGGAAGAAAACACATTTGTTCAGAAAACCAATATTCTGTAGGAATAAATAAGCACCAGGCGATTCAATTAGACGATAAAATTAACAAACATCCAAATACGTGATTTAATAAAAGTCAAAAGTTGGAAATCCTCGAATAATACGACAATATGCGGGATGCGGACGTGACAGACAAGGCATGCATTGAAAGATGTAAACTAAATAATTGGTAAAAATTTCAAGGTATGCGAGATAAGGTAGAAGTATCGTCGTAGAATGTCAACAAGCCAATGAAATCAATTGGAGGTAGGGCTTATATATATACGATAATAACGGAGCGACATTTTAGTCCATATTCAAACTGAGCAATGACTATGTTCAAAGGTGTTAAAAACTTACGTAAACAGTGAAGTATAAATTAAAATAAATCAGAGTTAAAAGTGCGAGAATTTGTGCAACGAAAATAAGCCGATCTGTAGATAGACGTAAGTAAAACGACTTAATTAAATTCATTTCTAATATTAATAAAACAGGGCTTTTAAAGTTGGATTTTAAACTTGGATTTTAATTTCGATTTTAATTTGGGATATTTAATTGAGACGGCTTTAATTTGGGACTTCTAACTTTGAACATACTCTAAATTTGGAGATAATTTAAAATGAACGTATTCTAATTCTGACTTGGTACGATTTTAATTGGAAGCGATTTATGGGAGTCGATTCTTATATGGGGCCGGCATATCAATAAGCAAACCGAACACAGAAAGGGGATGCAGATCATAGACTAGGATGGAACTACAGAGCCCATTCCAGGTTAGCAATCATAATACACTTTATTATTGAAAACTGTTTTTGATTTAATATTTGCCACATTGTATATTTGTAAGAGTTATGAAAAAGGGTCACTTAAAGCTTCAAAGGTTTTTCAATTAGACTTCTATGTCGATGACGTAATTTCTGGAAGTAAGACAAATAACACTGATCTCTTGACTTCTGAATTGATTTTGTTGTTGAAAATAGGTTTTGAATTAAAGAAATTTGCAAGTAGTAACCCTGCGGTGTTAGAAGGCTTAAAAACCCAATTACACTATTCAGTATCATTTGATAAGGATGAACTTTCCTTTATAAAGGTTTTTGGCTTACAGTGGAGCCTTGGAACAGATTACTTTTCGTACAAGAGTTAGTTCATGAAGCGACCTGCACAGAATGCGAGATGTTGTCCGAATTAGCAAGAATATTGGATCCATTAGGTTTTGTATCTCGAATTGTATTATTCGCTAAGCATTTGATCCAGAAAATATGGATATTGAGCTTATATTGGTATCAGGAGTTGCCCGTGGAAATTGTTAATATTTGGAAAATATTCTGTTAGGAATCATCATGTTTACAAAAACTTAGAATTCCAAGTTTTTGGGGTTTTGATTGTCAAACTTGTTTGGGTTCTGTCATAGCAGTATGCTTTTGCTGCAGTCGTATATTTTCGGATTACCTTAAATGATAACATTAAGACCTTTTTGGTTATAAATCGTACAAAAGTTGCTCCTCTGAAACGTCAGTCAATTCCTCGTTTAGAGTTTTGTGTCGCACTTTTATTGACGGACTTGATAACATTTGTTCAAAATGTTTTAAAGATAAAATTTAATTTGCTAAAATATTAGTTTAGTCTGAGTCACAAATTGTATTGTCTTGGTTGAGTTTCCCCATATGCTTGGAAAACTTTCATTGCCAATAGAGTGGCCTTAATTCAAGCAAAATGACGGGGTAATTATTGATTTTACATTATATCACGGGAAAATTGCTGTGATGAGGCTAATAGAGGCTGTTTGCCTTCTCAGTTGCTCAATCATGCGATATGGTGTGGTGACACCAGTTTTCTCTTGAATTCATCAGATAGTTGTCTTGTGCAACCTCTTTTGAAGGAAACTAGAAGAAATTAAAATATTTGCCTTGCAGCAGTCATTTAAGTTGAGTGGTGTTTCACCTTCGTTGATAAATATTCGTCTTTGCTTAAGTTACAAACAATTTTTGAATACAGTTTGTGATTCTTTAATCGTTGTTGTAAAAGAAGTCCATGTTCAAGATTGTTTACGATAAGGTACTGCAGGAATCGTTGTATAAAATTATTAAAATTGTTCAAGAAATTTTAGAGGTGAAATAAAGCAGCTAAAAAAGGTAAACTCTGCTCTAGCCTCGTTTGTAAATTGAACCCTTTTCTAGACTATGAAAATGCCGTCCGGGTTTGGAGGACGTCTTAGAAATTCATCTTTAAATTATAATTTAAAATATCCTATTCCTTTACCTGAGAAAGGAAATTTGACTCGTCTAATAAAAGAATATTATCACAAGACTTATTGACATCCAGGTTATGGTATTCTCGTAACTTTGTTGTGAAGACAGTTCTGGATTCTATCGCCACATCGGGCGATTCGATCAGTTTTGTCAAATTGTTTAACTTGCTTTTGATTAACCCCACTAGGGTTACCTTTCCGTTTATGGCAGACTTGCTTCAACATCAAGTTTCACAAATCAAAGCCTTTAAGGTTGTAGACATTGATTTTGGGGGCTCGTTTTTCATTACAGCGAGTAAACTTAGAGGAACTAAAGCTTTAAAAGCTTATTTGTGCTTATTCGTTTGCTTCTCTACAAAAGCTGTCCATTTGTAATATTCTTCAGATTTGTCGGCTGAAGCATCCAACTCTTCATCGCTTCTTATTTCGTAGAGGCTCGTGCAGTCACGCATATTGTGACAGTGCAACAAATTTTAACGGCCCTAATAAAGCATTTATTAAGTATTTTTGGTCAGCTGTAGATGCTGAAAATTTGATTTGGCATTTTAACGCCAGGCTTCATCTCATATGGGAGGCCTCTGAGAAGAAATGCATTTATTTAAAGTTATAGGTGAGAACATACTTTTGTAGAGTTTTCTATGGTTTTCTGGCAGGTTGAAGCATTGCTTAACTCGAAATTCTTGTTTGCTAGTAGCTCAGATCCAAATGATCTGCAAGCGATAATACCAAGTTCTTTTCTTACTATTGACCGTTTAGGTACATTTTTTGAGGATGATCTTTCTGATGTGAAAATATCTCTTTTATCACGCTGGCAGAGGTTGTAAGTTTTGCAACAACAATTTTTGGAATCAGAGTCAGGAGTATCTTAATACATTCCAACAACCCAATCGTTTTTGACCGACGGCAATCCCTTCAAATTAGGAAATTTAGTGTTAATCAGTAGTGAACTATTGCCTCTGTTAAAGTGGATGCTCAGACGCTTAATTGAACTACATCGGAGTAGTGACGATTGCTATCGCTTTTTATTGATACCTTATTAAATTCTCGGTTGTTTTAACATATTGGGACAGTGTGTCTGTATTTAACTGCTTATAATTAGGCATTTTTGTGTGTTTAGGGCGTTACCGTTTTTAAAAATTACCTTCCAACAGTGGGTTTTTCTGTGAATGTATCTGTAGCAATACTTTTAAGTTGTTGTGTCAACTTTTGTCTGATTTTCTTATCGTAGTGGATGCACTCGTTAGGGAAATGATTGTTCTAGTTCTCTTAAGAGTCTAGTAATTTTTTAACTTATGATATACCTTAACTTGTCTGATTAATATAGCAGGTGGTCCTTCAAACCGACCTGTGTTTTATAGGGACAACTCTCTACCTTCTCTCGGACGCTTGTCCAAAAACTCTACTTTTTCATATCCCGTTGTCTCCATTTCTGCCTTATCTTTCTTTCGTTAGACCTGTTCTCGTCCCGGAACACCCGTCTACCACATAAAAGTGATTTTTCCCTCACTCCGGGCTACTGACCACATTGGCTGGTTGAGTAGTGCTTTTCTATCCATCTTTTCTGTCCCTTTAGCTCAATGCGAGCCCTTCCTCTATTCTCTTCTACCTGGAAGTGCCTCTTATGCATTTCAAAATGCCTACCTCCCTCTTTTTACCTTTCCTATATCTCTATTGTCTTTTCATTTCCGTTAGTCACCGTGCGGTTGCACGGGGGGTTTTCACAGACATCCGGACCACGTCTCTGGGAATCTTTCGTGAGGCCATGCGGTGCCGCTGTCAGCGCACATGGTCGCTAACAGTGAATTTATGTATGAGTGTGTGAATGTGTGAGTGACTGAAAATATATATATATATATATATATATATATATATATCGAGACATATATGTGTGGATATCGTGTGAATATCTCACCGATATCAATTAACGCCGGGTGCAGGAATGCACCCAAATGCCTTTGCTGGTCCCTCGTGCCGTTTATTGCAAACGGACCTGCCTCACAGGTCGCCCTTTTTAGGGGGCACGAGCATTTCCCCATTTAACAGCTCTAAGGAGCTATTCTATCGTTATCTTACCTATTACCTTCGATAATGACTTGAGTTAATATCTTTAACTTATTTATTCTCTTTGATAATAACTTTATCTTACCTATTACCTTTAATATCGTTATCTTTCATATTATCTTTGATAATAACTAAAGCTTAATATCTTTATCTTACCTATTATCTTTGATAAAACTTAAGCTCAATATCGTTATCTTATCTATTATCTTCGATAATAACTTGAGATTTTGTTTATCTTTTTATCTTCCTAACGTTTGGTATTTACGACCAGACGTAGGCATTATTTTTTTAAATATTGAGTGAAAAGCTAACCTGATGGTAGCCATGTAATTTGTTAGGTTAGTAATGTAAGGAATTAGTAAGATGGTACTTTTGGTAAATTTGTTGATTCACAACCATGTCATGGACAAGTTTCGATGTGTATTGTTTATTAAACCAGAGTACCAGTATCAAAAATTTGCTAGAGTGTAGAGTAATTCACTCTTTTTAAATTTGGGCATTTTTATTGCCATAGAAGAAACAGTCTAGATGCAACGCTCATGTGCGTCTGCACTTAGGAAACTGTAATGTTAGCTTTAGTTTAGTATATAGGTTAGGCGACTTGTCGCATTTGTTTTAGTTTAAGTAGTGTTTCATGCTCCCCGACAAATTTGTGCTGTCGATTTTAACTGCGCCACATCAAAGACTCGTGTGTGCACTTTTCCGTTTCCTGGTAATCCGGAAGACGTGTTATCGGTCGGAAAAAACCAGGTGGCGCCTAATATAAACATTTTGTAGGATTTAAGCTAGGATTTATGTAGGTTAGTTAGGATCTAGATTTTAAGATGTTACTGGGTTAACAGTCATTTTTTTATCTTTTATGGCTTTGTCCCGATTGTTACTTTCCGAAAATCAGCCGTAAACATTTTCAATCCTAGTTTTAATTTGTAAGGGATTTCGCGCCAATAATTTAAAAAGGCGTGCGTGTACTTTCGTCGCTTGAAATAGTTGCGTTTGCACGAGATTGCGCCGACGCGGAGTGCGAAGGGTGGTGGTGAATTTCCGGACACGTCAAGACTAGCCAGCGAGACGTCGCCGAGTGTAGTTATCTTTGTGCCGTTTTCGTATCTTCTTTTTCAGGCAATGTAGGTTTCCTTTCCTTTTATCTACCCAATTATCGTACCTTTTACCTGTGTTTCTGTCGCCTCTCTACACCAGGAAGAAGAAGACAAATTGAATTTGTATTCAACCGGGGGCCAACGAATTACCCACGCCCGGAAGCTCCCCGACGCTAGCTGCCGCCATAATGACGTAATGCTGTAAGGAACTATTATACCCCCGTCGGTGAGGTACGTGAGTTACTACAATCAGTTGGTAGCAATGATAAATAATTGCAAAAATGATGCGCAAATAAGATATTACGTCGCATAATTGTTTAAAATTACTACATCACATAAAAAAACAAGAAAAGTAACGTAGCTGTAGCACTCCTTACAGCATTACGCCATTATGGCGGCAGCTAGCGTCGGGGAGCTTCCGGGCGTTGGTAATTCGTTGGCCCCCGGTTGAATCCAAATTCAATTTGTCTTCTTCTTCCTGGTGTAGAGGGGTGACAGAAATACAGGTAAAAGGTACGATAATTGAGTAGATAAAAGGAAAGGAAACCTACATTGCTTGAAAAAGAAGACACGAAAACGGCACAAAGATAACTACACTCGGCGACGTCTCGCTGGCTAGTCTTGACGTGTCCGAAAATTCATCACCACCCTTCGCACTCTGCGTCGGCGCAATCTCGCGCAAACGCAACTATTTCAAGCGACGGAAATACACGCACGTCTTTTTAAATTATTGGCGCGAAATCCCTTACAAATTAAAACTAGATTTGAAAATGTTTACGGCCGATTTTCGGCATGTAACACGATAAGGTTTGTGTGGTGACAGTATGAACAAATTTGGTTAGTTATAAGCGGCCAGTGATAAAACTCTATCCTCTGCTGAATAAATAAGTTCAATTTAAACATTTTAAATAGTTCGTAGTGTAATGTCTTCAATTATTTTCGTTTTTGTTGGTGTTGCAGACATTTTCTATATTTAACTTTTTGGTAAAGTCCCTTTACGGTGGGGGAGAATGTTTAGTAATATTTTGGTTAATTTTGGGTTGTGCAGTCGTATAAACATTAATTCAGCTACCTTTGATATTCCCACTCGCCATAAAGATGACCTTGATAAGAGGCAGTTCGTTGTCGTCGTTTTGAGAAACGTGGCGAGCACAAGGCACGAGTAAATTTATATTTCGTACTTATAATGCTTTTATGTCATGTTTAATAAATTTGGAAAGAAATTTGAAAATGAATCCGCAGTACTTTTTTAACTATATAACTAAGAAAAACAATATCGAAACCATGCCCTCAATTACATATTTGGATGTTCATGTAAGTGAAGATGGAGATGCCACAGCAAACCTTTTCAAGGACTACTTCTCTAAGGTGTACTCTACTGATAGTATTGTATCACTGTCGATATTACTAATTACCTAGTATTTCATGATGCAGTATTTGAAGCCATTGATAAATTAAAACCAGCTTTCGTGTCTGGACCTGATGGGGTTCCCCCTTTTTTATTAAGACAGTGCATCTTTACATTAACTCAGCCTCTTCATTTGCTGTTCAATAGAACTTTATCTGATGGTGATTTTCCTGGGTTTTGGAAACATGCTTTTATTACTCGGATTTTTAAGTCTGGCGTTAGAGAGTCGATTACTAATTATCGAGGTGTTTGTATCGTCCGCAATTCCAAGACTCCTTGATTCGTTTGTTTCTTAATTTATTTCATGTAAACGTAAATCCATTTTAAGGAACAACATGATTTTATTAAAGGATGCTCTACTATTTTAAACTTACTACTGTATCATAATTATATAAAAAGTTTTGGTAACAAGATTCAAGTAGACTCCATCTACACAGATTTCTTGAAAGCGTTTGAAAGAGTCGAGCACAAGTTGTTGATAGTGAAACTTGCAGCACTTGGTTTATTTTTAGCATAATATTATCCTGTATTCGTTTTTGAGTAGCCAAAGCCTAATGGTAAATATAATGAATGTCATATCGTATACAATTTCTGCCACTTCAGGTATTCCCAAGGGTCATATTTAAATCTTGTATTATGCAATTTATTCATAAACAACGTTAAGGAGATATTTTCATCATGCAAAAATCTTGTTATATGCAGATGACCTCAAAGTATATAACAAACCAATTTTCTCAATGGTATATACTGAAACTCTTCTTGTGTTAACTTATGCAATGGACAGAAAAGAATCATTTATTTCTTAATATGAAGAAATGCTATGTGGTAACTTTTGCACGTATTCATCATTGTTGATTAACTACCATATTAATTAATCGCGTTCATTAGAAACTCTTCTGTTTGTAACCTGGGTATATTATACGATTCACAGCTCACCTTTAATGATCATATTTACAGTGTAAAAACAAAAATACGAAAATGCTTGGGTTTGTGTTACAAAACAGTCATGAATTATCTCTATCTTTAATAAAACTACTAGTGTTCCTTAGTACGTTCTATTATGGAATATGGTTCTGTTGTATTGTCTCCACAATATTGTATATTTAAGGAACTTTTGGAGAAGGTGTATAGGAAATTTTTGCATTATATAACATCCAACTGATCAGGTAATACTAAAAGAAATCCTCAAAGAAACATTAATTCACAGCATTATTGGAATTCCCAATATTAATCTATACGACATTCGAAATCTCATTTCTGAAAATACCCACAATAACAATACATAGAAAACAGTACAATGCCAATTTTTCATTCGCCTTTCCAGTATCCATTGCAAATACTAAATTTCACTCTTTAAGTAACGGTAATCCCACAAATAAGTTTACATTTACATATTTCGTAATCTCTTAAAATGTTCAAACTTCCTTCGATAATATTATGCTTAAGTTTAAACTAAACTAATTCCCTCGCTATGGCTAGGCTAACAAAATAATTAGTTAATGGAATTTCAATTTTCTACGAAATAATTACAAACAATTTACAACTTACACATGCAGTTCCACATGTACATATTTATAAATCATAAATAAAAAAAAAATTCAAACTGTAGTCGTAGTTAGTATAGATTTCATTTTTTTGGAATGGAGTACGTTCAGAATGCCAACATTTCGACTTTTTTTCTTAATCGACACCTTAGGTCACCCCATTCTATCTATTTAAATTTGAACTTTTGTTGAAGGGAGAAATCATTTCATTGAATAATTTCATTATTCGATACTCGACGGACGCGAATATAAATTCTACAGTACACACTACTCATCCAGCAAAGTTCAAAATCATTCTTCACTGGCTACGTACATCGAGGGGCCTGCGGTTTATCGCCTACACTCCGCTGTCACATAACCAACTTTTATTTCTTAACTTTGCGTTTGTCGAACTTAGTCGTTATATTGCATTCTTCAAATTTCATTTGCATACTTTTACGTGTAATACTGATTGTGTGCATCATTCGTCCATCTGCAGCGCATTAAATTTTATGGCTGCAACTTATGAGTGTGGGTTTTTGGGGTGAATCGGTCGATCGCATGGTTAATGATTTCTTAAACCCGTGTGTACAAACAACTTTAATATGCCAGTTATTTCCTGAGTGTCTATCTGTAATTTTTTGAGTTTAACATCAAGGGCTTTAAAGTAGTGATATTTATTACCGTCTGTCTTTAGTAAACTGGGTACTTCCCTATTTTTATTCTTCATCCTAAGTACATTTCATGTTGAAATAGCAACATTACTAAAAATAAACTACAAAAGCTTCTAAATTTTACAAGCTGCTTTCGTGGTCAAAGCCAAATTAAATAACTGATTTTAATAAATTCTTTTCTACTCTTAATGTTTCTTGAAGTAATGCGCTAGCGTTACAATTTTTTTAAATTGTACTTGAATTATCTGAAAACCACCCAAGCTATTTAGTTGTATTTAACCTTCCCAGACAATTTCTTGTGCCCGAATATACTTCTTTCCCTTATGAATAAAAAATTATCTAAAAAATACACATCAAGATAGACTTTTAACAATGGCATTAGTGGAGATAGATGCTCTTTTACATAATTTAAGATCTTCACGCTCTTTGAAAAAGATGTCATTAATTTGTGTACTGAATACTAGTAACTTTGTCATTTTTATTATTGCTAGATTGTTTAATTGCTGCATCTAAGGTTACTTTAAATTTAATGCATTTAAGTGTTCTCATAGAGACTGCATTCTGTAATAAAAACGTCCTGAGATGCATTAATAGGTCACACTTTCCCCTTAAACTTTTGGATAACGATACCTACGAGTGCTACAAGACTATGAATTATTGGTCCATCGCTTTGTTATACTTCTTACATTATTATATTTACTTTATGCATAATTTCATCTCCAAACCAACAATATAACAATAATTCCATTACTATTGTCGACAAATACACAACCAACTTAACGAATTCTGAAGAAAATATAGACATCTGAAAAAAGAGGTTATTAGTACTTGCACAATACATAAAAAGATTGAACATTGTACGTTTTGTTTAATTAAAAAGTTACAAACTGTATCTGTTATAACTTATGCTTAATTGATTCGTACACATGTACAAGCAGTTATTAATTATGTGACCTTAACCAGGTTTTATCTTAGAATTTGTAGCAGTGAGAAAGAAAAACAGGAAGTTATTTATGAATTGGATTTGTATTGCAATGAAAGGTATGTTAGAGAAATAAATGTAGATGGGAGTAAAAAATAATTTGTTGAAATAGATTGTTCATACTTGTAAATTTTTTTGCCTCTTTGATTTGAAGACCATTTTAATGTCTACGTATTTAAATATACGGATTCGCTACATGTTCATTATTTCAAATTTTTAAAAGCTTAGTTAGGCAACTAACTTTGCAAGTCCTTTTACTTAATTTACGATCCGCATTTGATATACTATACTATACTTTCTGGTTCCTTATTTAGATGTGTTGGATAATCAAGAATTCCCTGAACGTTTCTATTTTATATAAAATTTGAAATCACTCTTTGTATCTTTGTCATTATATTTTCATGTATTGATATGCGCGGGTTCTTCTGTGGTAATAATATAAACCCAATCGAGCAGTTACAAATCTTTCTGGTGAAAAACGATCTTTATTTTTTTATGTGACTAGTAGGTAATTGTAGGGTGATGTTTCTTTAATTTTTAGTCCGGATTTTAACGCACATTTATAGTCGAATATTTTACTCTTATATTCTTATGTTCTTTGAATTAACGCTTATTGGTCGTACCACAGAAATTTCATATTGTTGTTACCACACATTTTGTTTGACTGCCGTTGTATGCAGATGAAGTTATAACGAGATACGGACCTTGCAGTTACCTAAGACCTTCAAAAGTCTACGCAAGTTATATATCCCCCAATTTACCTATATATTAAATAATAGAATCTAATAGGAATTATTAGAAATTGTTAAATAAATCATAAGTCAATTGCAACAATGTAATACAAGGATAAACCAGACAGGTTATTAACAGTTCATGAGAACGGATATGCAACTTTGTATCCGAGATGATAGTGATACTGCAGGTGGGAGGTCACAGACGGTTAAGATATCGCAATTACCTAGAAAATAAGATTGTAACATGTAACAAAGTGTAGAATTAAGAGTAAAGCAGACATGAGATTTGCGAGTGAAGCCATGTGAAGGAGTAGGAATATTATAAAAAGCCCGGGGGCGTTAGTTGACAGCAGTCAGTCTGAATAATACAGCTTTTGCATTTTTGTTTACCTAGGCTACTCGCCCTAATATCAGTTCAATTAATTAACTAATATCGATTTAGTTATTTTATTCAGTTTGTCTAAATTCCATGATAATTTCTGTTTAAGATAAATCAATAAATTGTTAATTAGTTTTGGAACTTGTTTTTAAAAAAGCAGCTCTCAAGGCCCGAACCTTAACTCGCGAAGAAATATTATTAAATGCCAAGAGGTACGATTGTTTCATTTAGTTACGGTAGTTGGTAAATATTTAGAAGTTAACGAGCAACACATTGTTGTCTATTTAATACTGTCGTTATTAGAATAAGGCTTTAGTGCAGTTTTGAATGATAATGTTTTTATATTGATGGATAACTGTGTTAATTGGCTTCGAAATTGTAGATAGACTTAATAATCATCCGTCAGTTGTATTACTGATTAATTATTGGTGTTGGTTGGTTGATTATGCCTAAGTGCATTATTGTAAATTTGAATTTTTTTTTGTTTTATGTTTTTAGTAGTTCTAGTTTGGACGAGCTCGTTTGCGTCAGCCTAGTAAGTAATTAAATAAGATTTATTTTTATAGTTATTTAGACGTATTGCTCTATGTTTCCATACATCGTCGAGTTCAATAGACGCAATCTTAATTCGTCATGGTATTGTGTTTTGACCATTGTGTAATTGTAATTAATTAGTTGTTTGCTGTGCCATTACAGAATGTTATTCATTGCAGTTTTTAAATGCTAAAAATCCTTTAGTTTGATTGTTACTGAGATATAATTAGTATTTAATATTAGCACATGAGGAGTGAAGAACTCGGATGTTCGTCTTTAAACCAGTAGTTAAGTATTATTTGCTATCTAAATTTATAGAAATGACTTATTAGATTATATTTTACACGTGTTTTGTGTTTAATTATAATTTTAGGTAGAGATGTTCTAAAAAGGATGAATTTGATTGTGTCCTGGTATTAAATGGCATTCGTTTTCTTTCTTTGCGAAAATTTAGGCCATAAAAAAGAGTATTTATTTAAATCCAGCAGACCTAAAAAAAACCTACAAAGAAAAACTATTACATATATATATATATATATATATATATATATATATATATATATATATATACAGGGTGTCCAGATTTTAATTGCACACTATAGGAATATCCTGAACTATAAAAGATACAGTGGTGGTTAAATTAGACAAAAGTTACCTACCTATGAGGGTATTTTATAGCTGATCTTGAACTACAAATGTTATCCATAGATTGCTAGATATTGGCTAAAATACAAATTTTGCGATTTTCAACTTTTCTTAATAACTTCGTTGTTATTATAGTTAGAAAGATGAAATTTGGTATGGTAACATAAGACATAATTTTGCATTTAATGACGATTTACAAAATGTTCTAGATTTATTATATTTTTTGTCGCGATAGTCAACTTTTTTTTTGTTATGGCCGCCATATTGGATTTTTACATCAAGGTATAGAAAAAAAATTTAAAATTTCAACAATGTAAAACGCATCATTAATTTTTTAAAATAACATTATTGAGACACAAAAACAATTTTTGTAAAAGATCTAACCTATAAATAATAATGGAAAGTTAACTACTACAACTTGAAGTTACGGTAAATCTTTAAAATGTTCACCATGCTGTTCCAGACACAAGCGAACCCTTTTATACATCTGCGCAATAGCATTTGATATGGAATCTTGATTAACCGATTCTAACGCACTTCTTATTTTTTGCTGCAAGTGTTGGACACTATTAGACGGAGTATCATAAACTGTATTTTTTACATCTCCCCATAGAAAAAAATCCAGCGGGTTCATACCAGGCTAAAACGGGGTGGCCACGAAATAGCACCATTCTTTCCGATCCAACTTTGAGGAAATCGCTCATTAAATACTGCGTTACTAACCTGAAATTATAAGGTGGTGCGCCATCATGTTGAAACCAGCGTAAGTTTCTAATTGCTTCTAACGGTAGTTCATCTAAAAAATCTTCAAGAGCATTAATTAAAAAATCTAAATATTTCTCTCTGTTTAAATTCCCTTGTATGACACAAGGGCCATTATTCGACCATCGAAGATTCCACACCAAAAATTCACAGAAAAACGAACTTGATTCTTTACTTCCTGCAACAAATGTGGATTTTCTGTAGAACAGTAGTGCTTATTTCTACGACTAAACATTCTACAATTTGAAAATGTAGATTCGTCGGTTCACAGAATTTTACTCGCAAACTGTTGATTACTGTGTAATTGAGTAAACCACTCACAAAATGCTAATCTTCTTTCCGAATCTCCTATATGGAGTTTTTGTACTGGCAAGTATTTGTAGTCATGGTATTAATGCCTCTTAATAATATTATTTACTGTAGTTTTGGAGACATTGCAGTCACGTGCAAAAGATCTGCACGATCCAGTAGGGTTAACATGTTAATGTGCTAATACATTAATGTCGGCATTCGCTTCTACCTTTTTAAGATATTTACCTCTTGATTTGTTAATAGAACCGCAGTCGGACATGTTTTTACATATTCTATAAAACAATGTACGATTTGGTTGGCTTCGTTCAGGGTACAGATAATGATACTTGCGGGCAGCTTCTGTAGAATTTCTGCAGCTTTTGATATACAAGTCGTACATGTCCTTTTTTCGTTCATCGAGTACCGCACCATATTTTAACCAAATTTTAATTTAAAACTATTAACAACAAAACTGATTATTGCAAACAATGGAACAATTTAGAATTAATTGTATTTGACAGCAACACACTGGATCTTTTTTACAAAAACCGTTTTTGTGTGTTAATAATGTTATTTAAAAAAATTAATGATAAGTGTTTTACATTGTTGAAATTGTAATTTTTTTTTCTATACGTTGATGTAAAAATCCAATATGGCGGCCATGACAAAAAAAAAGTTGACTATCATCACAAAAAATGTAATAGATGTAGAACATTTTGTAAATCGTCCTCAAATGCAAAATTATGTCTTATATTACCATACCAAATTTCATCCTTCTAACTATAATAACAACGAAGTTATTAAAAAAGATGAAAATCGCAAAATTTGTATTTTAGCCAATATCTAGCAATCTATGGATAACATTTGTAGTTCAAGATCAGCTATAAAATACCCTCATAAGTAGGTAACTTTTGTCTAATTTAACCACCACTGTATCTCTTATAGTTCGGGATATTCCTATAGTGTGCAATTAAAATGTGGACACCCTGTATATATATATATATATATATATATATATATATATATATATGTGCTAAATGATTTTGACGGTAATTAGTTACTTAGGTTGGAGTGATTGCTAGCTCCTCAGATATACCAGCTAACCAACGCTGTACAGAGTGTATAAAATTTAAAGAGATGTTAAGAGTCGTTCAACCCTGCAGCAACCATCCACACTCCACTGCTGTAGCAAATTGAGGTAGTAGTTTATTTTGTACCCATTCATAATAGTAGTTTACAGTTTTAATACAATTTAGTAACACCTGATTAAAATTTTATAAAATATGATTAAAATGTATCACAGTCAAATATCACTAAAAACTAATTTATATACAATGCAAATCCCAATAGTGTTAACCTAATTCATCATGCTATTCAAATCATCCTGTAGAAATTCATCCACTAAGTAATAGCAGCGTTCACGTAGCAAAGACAACAGACCTGCTTTAAAACCTTTTAATTTTGACGATCTAATACTGTTTGGAAGTTTATTATATAGAGTGGGTGCTATGTATATGAAGGATTTTTTTACTAAGGGAATGGGTCTATATATATTATCCACAGTGCGAGTGTTTTGATTATGAAACGTATTGGGAGTGGTGTAGTTGGTTCAGTATCTATAGAATAAAATTAAAGTTTCATATATAAATATTCCAAAATAAGTACATATCCCGAGCCTTTTATACAAGGGTTTGCAGTGAGCATTCTTTTCAGCTTTACATATGATCCGAATTGCACGCTTTTGGAGTTTAAAAATAGTAAATGCATTTCCTGAGGTATTACCCCAGAAGGCAATACCATATCTCAATCTTGAATCAAATAAGGCATAGTATACACTTAATGAAGTTGTCTCAGTTAATTGCCTGGATACAGACTTTATAGCATAGCAAGCTGATGTTAGTTTATTGGCAAGACTATTGGTGTGCTGAGACCAGTTTAAACCCTGGTCGATAATCAAGCCTAAATACGGAGTTGAGGTTACAGTATTGAGAGAAAAATCATTTAAAATACCATTAATCAAATCGTATCCTTTGAATATAATTATGCAAGCATTTTCAGTATTTATTTGAAGTCTGTTGATTATGAACCAGTTGAACATACATTTAATATCAGCAGAAATATGCTGCTTGATTGTTGTTATTGAACAAGATTCCCAATTCATACTTATATCATCAGCAAACAAAGTACAATTTGCATATGAAGTTGAATATATAAAATCATTAATAAAAATTAGGAATAAAATATGACCTAGTACAGAGCCTTGAGGCACACCTAAATATGATACCTGCTTACAGAAGTTTGATCGACATGAATTTGTACAGATTGTGATCTGCCTCCCAAGAAGATTTGAACTAATCATTTGCAACTCCTCGAACTCCATTAAAAGTCCAATTTAGATAAAAGGATGTCGTGATTAACAGATTCAAATGTCTTACTAATATCTACAAAAAGTGCAGCAGACAATAAATGTTTTTTATTTAGTACTGAGTATACATTGTTCAAGAAATTATATAAGGCATCTGTTGTTGATTTATTAGCACAAAAACCGAATTGGGCAGATGAAAGAATTTTAAATTTTACTACAAAGTTAACGATTCTGTTTTTTACTAATGTTTCGATCAACTTAGAGAACACTGAAGTAATGAAATGGGCCTGTAATTGTTCACCTCAAAAGAACCCCCTTTATGTAGCAGAGTGACAATAGCATGCTTGAGGCATTCTAGAAAGATACCCGATTGGAAAGATTCATTAATCAGGTCGGAAAGATATTTAAATATGTCAATAGGTAGTTCAACTAATACTTTTGCTGGGATGTTGTCATCCCCTGCACAATGTTTATTTTTGAGAGATTTCAGCACTTCTATAAGTTCAAACTCATCAGTAGGGAAGAACATGAAATTGTGAATATTGGATTGCCCATGTTTTTGTAGGAAATCTAATGCTATAGATGTTGGCGTTTTATTGTTTGCTACAAGTTTGGATGCAGCTGTTACAAAATGTTTGTTTAATACCTCGGCTACATTTTCATCTGAGCAGTTATGCAAATTAATATTTTGGTTTGAGGAGCCACCCCTACCCGTTATTTCATTTACTATTTTCCATTATTCCTTTTGTTTATTCTTAGACAGTTTTATACGGTTTGCTATACAGGTAGCCTTAGCTAGTGATATAACAGATTTAAAAATCTTTTTATATGTTCAATAATAAGCGTTTATGAAATTTTCATTTGGGAAATGTTTACATAGCATATACAGTGTTTTTTATTTCTAGCAACAATCTTGATGCCTGTAGTTAACCAGTTTTTACATTTTTGTTTACTTCTGATACGAGGAAAAGATGTTTCAAATGCTGATGAGATATTTATGAGTAATGTTTGAAATCTAATATTTAAGTCACTGGTGGTAGAATGAGTGTATCTGTGCACATAAATCGGATAATGTTTTTTTATTTTTTTTACTAAAAGCTCGTAGATAATATTCCTTTCGAATGCTTGGAACAATTAGGGAGGATTTGAAATAGACAAATTCATGGTCTGAGAGATCATTATTTATTGTAATAGTCGAACTAGTTAAGGAGGAATTTAAATTAGTTATTATATAATCTATATGGGAGCTTGAGTTGTTTGTAATTCTAGTATCCTGATGTACTAGCATCAACATGTATAAATTAACAATACGTTGTAACTTGATCGTATTATTATCGTTGATGTTGTTGTAATTGATGTTAAAGTCAACTGAGATAACGACAACACCATGATTTGTTACTGCATTCAGTAATGAATCCAGTGAGTCAAAGAAGAAGTCAGTGTTTCCAGCGGGAGACCGGTAGATGCATATGATATGGATATTATTTATTCTACTAAAAATATGGGAAAATTCAAGGTTAATTTCTTCACGCAGAAAATAGAAGGTGGAGTAGTCTTCAAAATCGGAATTCAGTATAAAGTATAACATTATGGAAGTCCAGTTGCGACTGCAGAAGTCGACGAACAATAAACCAGGTACCAATAACTAAATATTCGTAATATATTATTGAACAATTACTAACCAATGCATGTCAGAAAATACAAAAGCTATACACACCTTGTTCTTTTAAAATTAAAATTAGTTTAAAGTAGAAAGCAATAAACGAAAGAATTATACCCGACTCTCAAGTGTTCAAAAGAAAATTAAATCCAAAGGTGCCGTGGTTAATGTTCACTTAAAGCCAATGAATTTTAAAATTTTCTTTGTATTTTTTCTGTTTTGTTTTTATAGACGTTATAGTGGGGTTACCAAATAGTATAAGCATACTCAAGTATTGATCTGATTAGGCAGAGGTAGTCACCTAAAAAATTTCTTATTTTGTTAATCTCTTTCATGTTTCTAAAAACAAATCCCGATCTTTTTTATATTTCTGTTACATATATTCTCAATATGCCAATTGAAAGTTAACTTTTTGTCGAATGTAATGCATAAGTCTATTATATTGGTAACAGATTCAGGAAATATGTTGTCAATTGTATAATCATGTTTTATAACACATGTAGTTCTATGAATCAAATGAATTTACATTTCATTAAATTTAGATTCGCATCAGCTCAATAAAAATTCAGATCACTTTGGTTAAATGCAATCCATTGATGAAGTTATGAAGCAAACCGTTTCAAATCATCAGCTAATAATAGAGGAATACAAAGTTTAAAATCATTTGTGATATCATTAATAAAGCAATTCAATAGTAGTGATGCAAGATACGAGCCCTGTGGTATTCCTGGTGTGACTTTGTTACGTATTAAGTGAACTAACTCATAACATGCCTTTTTCAATTATTGGATAACCAGTCTCCATTTCTTATATTTATTAAGTTTGCTGTATTTAATATAAGTAAAAGAATTCCATTTATTTCCTAAATCTAGTCCTGTTTATTTTATAAATTATTAAATACATTGTAAATTTAGAATGATTTTAATATGTATAAATATGTTAAGATATTCTTTGCGATTTTTATCGCTTTCGGGTAATGAAATGTGAACACGCGTCATTGCAGTGTCGTAATTCTTTATTCCCATTAGTTGTAAAACAGCCAATTCAAATAAGCCAATCTCAGGAGTGATAAAGACGTGCTTTACATGGACTAAAATGGAACATCTCAGTACAGGGAAATAATGGAACTGGTTGTTTTGCGGGGTGCGGTTCTCGTTTGTGTTAAAGTAGTGTTCTAATTATCTTTACTTCATTATTACCTTTCCCTTTAGGACACTACTAGGAATTGGAAACAGAAATGCGATCAGCAATGTGAGAAAACTGGACCGCAAAAGACCTTGAGAGCAGTTCATAGCCAGAGGTCCTGAACTGTAAGTAATAATATTTTAGAACTGTTAAAAAGAAAGCTGCATAATTAAACTAACAGTAAATTAAGTAAGAGCTACGTGTAGCATTAATATATCAACTTCAATAGTATGTGATATTAAAATTTTCAAATCATTACAAAAACTGTGAAGTCAAACCCGTGCACATAACCAAAAGGTTACAGAAAACAAATGCATTGCCATTTTCCCAACTGAAGTAATAGCAACCGTCCACTGCAATCAAGACGAAAACAACCTAGCACTAATCGGAAGCAAATTAATCACCCTCAAAAAAGACTGTTATTTGAAACTGAAAAACGAAATAATCAGAGTTTATCAAGACCCCATAGCAACGAAGAAACTTGCAAACTTACCAGAACTACAGTTCAAGATAGAACAACCAGAAGACAAAGAAATAATCAAAAAAACCCATGCAGCTAGAACATCTAGACTTAGACGACCTCAACCATGCCATGAAATTTATGGAACACTATAAGAAACATTTAAGTGAACTCAAAGTGCCCAAGTTACACTACGATAATATAAACATTTGGACAATTGTATTAATCATTTTAATAATTTTTCTAATTATATATGTATTCTACAAAATGTACCTTAGATATAAGAATAAAGAAAACAGTTTTAGATTTAAGGAAGCAAAAAAATAAAGAAATAATAAGCGTACCCTTAGAAACAATGCAATTTAGAAAATGAAAATTATGAATTTTAAAAATTAAACAAGAAAAACCTTTTAATTTTTCATTTACGTCGGGAGGAGTTATGTATCCTCCAATTTATACATATATATTAAATAATAGAATCTAATAGAAAATATTAGAAATTGTTAAAGTCGAGTACAATAATGTAACTCAAGGATAAATATAAAAAGGTTATTAACAGTTCATGAGAACGGATGCAATACAATGTATCCAAGATGATAGTGACACTGCAGGTGACAGGTCACAGACGGTTAAGATACCGCAATTACCTAGAAAGTAAGATTGTAACAATGTATTAATGAATAGAATTAAGAATAAGCAGACACGAGCTCTGCACGTTCCCACAGAATTGTGAGGGGCAGGGACAACATAAAAAGCCCGGGAGCCCAGATCTCGGCAGTCAGTTAGTCATAAGTACTTCCACTTTAGCATTACAGTTTGCTTAAGGCTACTCACTCACATTAGTTCAATTATTAATTATTTTTTGATTTAAGTTTAATTTAATTCAAGATTGTCAAAATTCCATGTTAACCTCTGTTTAACCAAATAAATTTGTTATAAAGTTTTGGAAACGTTTTTAAAAAGACCGCTCCCAAGGCCCGAAACGTAACTGATGTTAGATATAAATTACTCTAGATTAGTATGTATCTTCGCCTTCTATGTTTTAAAACGTCGCTGTATGTAGCGTTGGTCAATTTTATTAATTTTTTTCTAATTCATGGTGAGCATAATTTAAAGTCAATTTTTAAGTTCTTGTTTATTTTGGGATGTTAGTTGACGTTAAACGGGACAGCAGAAGAAATTATTTTAATTTACGTATTCTATATAAAATAATCAACGGAACTGCAGTGACGCTTTTCAAAAGTTTATCTTTTATATACTAAGCAGAGAACTTAGAACTAACAAGGTATTTAATATTTCAACCTACACATCAAACTATATCTATAATAGGCCAATGAATATAACAAAGAGATTTGACGATTAATGTGATTTGTACTTTTTTAACATTCCAAGAGTTTCTCTCTTGCATGGGCACTGGATACGATTTTAAAGTCGCAAGGCTAAAACGACTTAATTTGAATTTAAACATCAATTATACTGAAATATCTTCTTCCTTAATTCTCTTTTTTCATTTTCCTTTATTTTGCTTATATTTTATATAGTTTAATGGTACTGTACATATATACTCAATTCAATGCATATGTGAAAAAGGTGTTCCGTTTAATTTGATAAATAAAATAATAATGATAAATGAAATACGATAATCAAACCATGCCTGTTTTTCTTTGTTTGACAACAAAAACAATACATGCAGCAATGTATCTGTGCAACAGATGCGTACCTGCATTTTTATGCATCCGTGGGGATGCACCCTGACAGCGATAGCTAAAATTACTGCACCGAGTTATGACATACATTTATAGATCCATAACATTTTAAAGATGAGCATACACAAATTTATTTGGTTTTTACTGCAAAATATTTGAACATTTGATACATTTTGTCTAACCACTATAAACAGATACAGCGTTTCTATCTTTAAATAACATTAAAATAAATAAGGAAACACTAGTTTCCAATTTTGAGTGATGTTTTGTACTTACCAAAACAATGCGAAAAAGAGTATTGCAGATAACAATAACACATCCAAATATTTGGGACAGTGCAGCAAACGAAAACACTTTTTCAAACCGTTCAATATATCTGAAACAATTTATTTGTTTTATAAAAACCAAATATTGTTGGTTACTCTATAATAGCAATGTGGTGTTGGACACATTCTACAAGATCCTTCTCAATTTTTGCTCCGATGCTACGAGATACATTACATTGCGACTTGATTTTAACTTGTATATTAATAATTTTTTGCTGTAATATATCTAACTGTGCTGCTGCAACACCCAAGAGGCACGCAAATAAAGAGTCCATGGAAGGGTTTGTCCAACCACTAACCCACAAAGAACCAGATTGGACCCCATACATAACCCATCTGTACGAACCAAGACTGTATGGAAAAGGAAATGGTAGTGGCTGTTTCTCAAATATAGGCGTCAAAATTGCCATTACACACACAAAATGAACTGTAAATCTATAAACATTAGAAACCAAGTGCAAACTTTTGATCTTCTTCGCCATTATTGTGTCAAGCTCATCCGGATATGATGCAAAAACTGTCCCTTTTAAACTGTTTATCATCTGTATGAAAATTTTGCGCTGTATATAAAAACTGGAGTGTTTAAAGGTGTTTGTTACAATTGTTATCATCATGTACAAACTTTCACTGAGTTTAACAAAATCAGATCTATCGTGGTAGGCTTCTACAGCCATACACAACGCAAGTACAATATTTGAACAAAAACAGAGTACACCTCGTATCTTGTACCAAAGTGACGATTTTTCTTTTGGCCATGCTCCTGTAACGTTAAGCATCCAGTATTGGATTTTGTACGCATCTTCAATGTTTGACTTTCCACCCATGTTAACGAACACGTTGACAATATTTTTTTAACGTAGCTTTAACGATATCATGAACATTACGACAATCATAGGCTAATTTTTAAAACAGTTGGTGTTGTGAAAAGTAGAGAGCAATTATGGCTAATTAAAAACAAAAACCTTGGCTTTTCGGGAAAAACGCAGTTGCTAAATGAGATGTCATTATGCCTATGCTAATTATACCTCAATTTTTTTTGTTTATCAAATTGTCAGTAAGTACCTCATTAAATTGCTTCATTACAAAACTGTAATTTTGCAATTTTGTACTTATTTGTATTGGTTTTTTTTTGTTGTACTTACAGACACAAAAATAGGAGGTGCAGTATATTAAACTTTCTTTGGTGACCTCTAAGTCTTTACGAAAGCCGCGACCAGTATAGTATACAATTAGTGTTTGTAAAATAATATGCAAAACGGTGAGCTTGACGTTGATAAGTTGATAAAATTATTAGATAAATTTAGTCGGTTAATTAAATCCCATTCTCTTAATATACCGAATAAGGTTATGAACACGCATATATATATATATATATATATATATATATATATATATATATATATATTGGCAACAAGATGGTAGTATACTGGGTATGAAGTCCAAATAATACTAGTTTATGCAAAATTCAAAATTTAATTTCTTCTGCTTAACGTTTCGGCAAAACTTTTTGCCTTTGTCAAAAGCATCTACAATTAGAAGAGTTGTAATATAAAACTAACATAATATAATAAATAAGTTCCTTACTGTATAAAACCAATATTTGTCAAATTTGAAAAATAGCAAAATTGTCAAAATTTAAAATTAACATATGATTACGTTGATCAAAAATTATTAATAAAATTCATTTAGTAGGATGATGACATCATCTGTTCTGCCCCACCCCATCATATCAATGAAACAATAACCACGTTCAATAGCTTTGATAAACAATTAAAATTCACTAGTGAGACAGAAATAGATGGAAAATTACCTTTTCTTGATATCTTAGTTATCAGAGGAACAAACAACGTTTTAATATTTGACTATTATACTAAACCTACCAATTCAGGTAGATATTTGAATTTTCTTTCCAACCATTCATTAAAACATAAATTCAACACCGTCAATGCCATGAAATATCGTATCGAAAAGATTTCTGATCCCCAATTTTTAAATAAAAATAAAAGAATTCTTTTCAATACCTTAGTAAACAATGGTTACCCCAAACAATTTTACGTAAACTCATCTACACCAACACTTTGAATATAAACAATAGCTTCCATAATAATATTAACAATAATTTATCTCAAAATATTAATAACAATAACCAAGACAATGTCAATTTCAACAATTCCAATAACAATAATAACAACAACAATAACTTACCACCCAACAACATTAACAATTTAAATACCACCATATACAAAAAACTACCATTTATTCGAGGTTTAGCTCCGTTAATAGTAAGAGTTCTTAAACAACCTAATATTGCCATTGCATTCGAGTACAACAATACAATTAACAACCTATTTACTAGAATAAAGAACCCTACCCCTAAATTATTAAACAGTAACTTAATTTACAAGATCGTCTGTAGCTGTCAAGCATCCTACATTGGTCAAACTTCCCAATGGTTGAGGAATCGTCTAACACAACATAGAAGTGACTGCAGGATCAATTCTAACAAATGTGTATTAGCTAAACATGTTTATACAACCAAACATACTCCGGCATATGATGAAATTAAAATATTAGACAAAGAATCCAATTACAAAACCAGACTCTTTCTAGAATCGTACTATATAAACAAAGAAGATCAATGTTTGAATAATAAACAAGATATAGAAGACACACACAGATTTTATTCTACTCTATACAATTTAAATCACTTTAAATCTAATGCGCTTCATTAAGAGCTTTCTTTTATAATAATCACATAAACATTAAATCTAAATCATCTACTTCAACCATATTAATCTTCCAACATATTAGTTTTTTAGGCTCAATTTGCTACTAGATCTACATCCTATTTACTACTAAATGAATTTTATTAATAATTTTTGATCAACGTAATCATATGTTAATTTTAAATTTTGACAATTTTGCTATTTTCAAATTTGACAAATATTGGTTTTATACAGTAAGGAACTTATTTATTATATTATGTTAGTTTTATATTACAACTCTTCTAATTGTAGATGCTTTTGACAAAGGCAAAAAGTTTTGCCGAAACGTTAAGCAGAAGAAATTAAATTTTGAATTTTGCATAAACTAGTATTATTTGGACTTCATACCCAGTATACTACCATCTTGTTGCCAAAATAATTAAGCTAACCAGTCCATTAACGATTTATATATATATATATATATATATATATATATATATATATATATATATATATATATATATATATATAAGAATTTAAAATATTTATAGCGAGTTTACAACAGCAAAATGACCTGCGAAGATAAATTTTGTAGTATAAGATCAGGATGTATGGTTTTGTGGTTTAAAGACAGGGATGATTGCAGGGGGAGACAGGCAGGAAGAAAACCAACATATGTATTTAAAATCGGAGGTACTTGTTATAGATAATATGGGAAAGAGTGCGAAGGTACAGATTTTGGCAACGAGAAAAACACAATTGACAACTGGGGCATAATGAAGTTTTTGATGAGTTTCCAGAAGGATATTAAGGAGTGTCATGGGAGATTAACAAGTACCAGGAAGAGGTTAAGACTGTATTACAAAAGTTCCAGGAGGAGGTTAAGAAGGAACCGGAGGAAAGGCTAGAGGTGATAGAAATTAAAGACTAAGGAATAAAGGCAACAATGAAGGAAGGTTTTAGTTTATTTAGGTACGAGATGCATCAAGAAATGAAGACGAGAATAGTGGCTACAAAAAGGAAGATGGTCGGAAAAATTACAGGTTTCCGAGGGGAATTAAACGAGATCGATCAGAAACACACCAAAAACCACCAGAGTATAGGAGAAATTATCAGGATTAACGAAGATGACAGTCTGATTTCTCTGAATGAGTTATTAGGACAGATACAGATGAGTCGGGACGAAATGAACGAATTAAGAAAGAGTGCGACCGTATCTGGGGATGAGGTAAACGAACATTTTTGTAGAAATAAAGGGAATGTTTGCCAGATACGAGATAAGATTAATGATTTTGGAAGGACAAGAGTAGGATGTAACCAGGGCTATCCATACAGGTTAAGAACGAAGATGATGCCCAGTTTGAAGGCCAAATATGGAGCAACCGATGGGATTTGTAGATAAATTAGATGAGATAGTAGAGAGTGGACCTGAGAAAATGAAACTAAAGATCGTCAGTGCAACATTTTTAAGAAACTTGGAGAAGTGACATAGCATCGCTCAAGAACACTACAGCTTGTGTGATGAATTTCGGCTTGTTGTAGATCAATATAGGGAGATACGCAACAAACAGAGATTAGAATTTGGCAATACGTCATCGAGAAATATAACCTAGCTTGGCATTTGACACCAAAATTAATGAGGAGGAAGTTATACAACTGTCATCGAGGCACGTGGAGGGGGAAGTATTTAGGGCTGTTACAGTACAGAACATAACAGTGTTGAAAGAATTGTTAGAAATTGTGAGGATTTAGATTTAGCATGGGAACAGCATGGGAAATTGAAAAAATCAAAATTTCGGGAGAAACAGGAATGGGAATGAAAATTACAGGGCATGGAATGGGTATGAAAACCAAAAACAAGACCAGAGATAATTATAGACGTATGATATTCCAGGATAATAGGTTTAGAAATTCTAATCGGGGGGACGATTATTGACATGATGCACGGAACGAGAATGATTGACGAAATGGGGAGCATTTCACAGGAGGCAAGATTATCAAGGACGGCCACAAGAAAATTATGGCAGTGGGAATAGCGAAGAAGAATTGAGAAATCAGAGAAAGGAATAGGAGAACTATCCAGGAAATTAGAGGATTGTGACAATCCAGCATGTAATGACGACATGCAGTAATAGGGGAATGGAGGAGGAAATTCAGGTAGCCCAGGTGCACGAGACACCTGTAAGACAGAAAAACACCAATTTGTTAGGTTCAGAATTGGTTGATGCCCATTTATTAGATTTGGTTGAACCAGTAATTTTAATTTTATTTATTAGTTGTTAGAAAAAAGGCGAAAAGAGAAACTCTACCGTTTGTTTATTTGAAGTTTGATGATTATTTTTATATAGCTCTAGATAGTGGATTTGAACTACTGTTAGTAAAGCAAGAGATCGTTTTTAAGCATGTAGGGAAATTAAAAGGGTGAAAATACCGTGTAAAAAGGATTAATTTATGGTCAGTTATGAGGAAAGGATATCAACAATAGACAGATAAGATGGTTTGTCTACCAGTTGCAGTAGAAGAAACGATACTAGGAGAGGTAGAGTTTTTAGTTGCAAGGGGCTTACACTTGGATATTATAATAGGGATGGATTTGATAGAAAGATTTGGTATAAAAATAGATGGCACAGAAAGGAGTGTACAGGTATTAAATGCTAAAAAGATTCGGATGGTTTCTAGTAATAGAGGGAATACGGAAGGATTTGTTGATGATAATGATATACAAATAGTGGCTTAATAAGTGATGATATGATTATTTTAATCAGTTTATTTATGAAGAATTCATCATCATCATCATTGTCTTCAGCCCTACAACTGGGTGGACGCGTACCCTCATTGTTTCCTAGTCTGAACCAACCTACACATTTCCCTCAAATTTGCACAGTTTGCATCTGTCACTATCTGCGTGCGAAAGTCTGATCTCGATCTACCTCTAACTCTCTTTTCCTATCATTGTTTGTAATATATCCCGTACTATTCCCCAGAAATGCCTTAGAACGTATCCTGTCCTATATCTCCTATTTTTCATTTTCCACAGATATCTTTATTCCTCTACTATTTCTACAACCTATTTGTTATTAACTTTGTCTGTCCATGCTACCGTCCTCATACATCTGAAGCACAACATTCCAGTAGGCTGCTATCTCTTTCTGTCTGCTTTTCTTACTGCCCCTATTTCATAGACGTTCTGTGCTGTGCTCCACACTATGCTTTGAACAGTTTTCTTCTTGTTTCTATGTTCCTTGTCTCTGAACATAGCCGCTGTTCTTTCTTGTTTGATGCAGTTCGGTCACCTTCTATAGTTTTACTGTTATATACCCTATTTCCTCGATATTCAGTGATATGTAAAAGGGGGTAAGCAGTCTTTGGCTGCCAAGTTCCCCAGCACTTGAACCTTTGTCGAATTAATAGTTTTTCCAATTTATTCTTTGGCATATCAACATTAGTTGAAAATATTTCGCAACCAACACCTGTAGTTGTTTATAATAATCATCAGATTTAAGAGCACTTATTTTTTCGTCATTGGGTTTTGTGTCTTGAAACTGTTGGAGTTGTATCTCAACTAATTTATGTTCTGCAGTTCCCTGCAATTTTCACAGCAGCCTATATACAGCTTGTTTCCTTTCTATTGTTTTCTAATTATATGCCCTATTTCACCGAAATTCAGTGGTATGTGAAGGGGAGGCGTCGCCGTGGATCAATGTAGTAAGCGTAAGACTACGGATCCCAAGGTCCCGGGTTCAAATCCCGACACGGCCGACTGCTTGAAAAATGGCAGGTGAGCATTTTTCACAAATATTACGCCCTCGTTCGGATGAGAGGTTAAATGGAGGTCCCGTGTGTGAGTGTTGTCACGCACGTTAAAGATCCCTACCTTGCCTGGAACGGCAAGGGTTCGGCAAAATTCTAAAATTTCCAGGCAACAAAAAACTCGCCTCCTGGCCAATGTAGTACCTACAGGTGGAGCATTGGAAATGTAAATGAACTGGTATGTGAAGGGGGTTAAGCAGCCTGTGACTGCCAAGGATCCCCCAACACTTAGACATTTGCAGTATTAATGTTTTCCAGTAAATTCTTTCGCACAATTAACATTAGTTGGGAGTGTTGCTAAACCAAAAGTTGTTTATAATAATAACCATGTTTAAGTACAGTTATTATTTTTGTTATTAGTTTTTAAATCTTGCGCCTGGTTGGAAGCGTACCCCAATCGATTTCTATTCTGCGCTAGCCTACACATTTACCTGAAGTTCTCACAGCCTACATCTTTCACTATCTGTGTGCAGTAGTTTAACCTAGGTCTACCTCTACTTCTCTTTTTTCCTGTCTCTGCTTCTAATATATTCCGCACTATTCCCTCATGTCTTAGTATGTGGCCTATCATCCTATTTCTTCTATCTCGTACTGTTTCCCACATACTTCTTTCTTCCCCTACCATTTCTAGTACTTCTTAACTTTGTCTGTCCATGGTATCTTCATCATAAGTCTGTAGCACCACATTTCAAAGGCTTCCTTCTACCTTTTTTTTGTCTGCTTCTCCTACTGTCCAGGCTTCACAGCCATACAGTGCAGTGCTCCATACATATGTTTTAAGCAATCTTTTCCTTGTTTCTATGTTTGTTGTCTTTGAACATAGTAGTTGCTTTTTCTTGTTAAATGTAGCACGACCTTGTGCTAATCTTTGTTTTATATCTTTTGTGCTTTTCCCATCTTGCGTTATTTGACTTCCTAGGTAGCAGCAATCCTTAAACTCTTGTAAGTTCTCGTTACCTATTTGTATTCTTGTTTTTGATTTATTTCCCCTCTTTTGCATACTAAAATTTTGTTAATTTTCATACCATATCTTTCCATTAGAACTGTTTCCATTTCATTAAGAGCAGCTTCTAACTCTTCTTTGCTAGATGCTAATCTGCAAATCTAAGCATATCAATCTTTTGTTCCTGCATATTAATTCCAAATGTCTTCCTGCATTTGACAGTATTCATTGCCTCTTCTATGAACAAGTTAAAAATTAATGGGGATAAGGCACATCCCTGTCTCACCCCTTTCCTAATATTTACTTATCTACTTTCTTCCTCTAATTCTATTACCGCTGTTTGCTCTTTTTATAAGCAGTACACTATCCGTCTATCCCTAAAACTCATTCCAATCTTTTTGAGTTTTTTGAACATTTTTTTCCATTTTACATTGTCGAATGCTTTTTCTAGATCTACAAACCCTATATATACGCTTTCCCCCTTCTCTATTGTTTTCACCATTATCACCCTCAGACTAAAATAGCCTCCCGTGTTCTCCTGTTACGTCTAAACCCAAATTGATCTTCTTCCAGTATTTCTTCAGCTCGTTTCCATTCGTCTTTGTACAATTCTAGTTAATATTTTTGAAACATGTGCTGTCAAACTTATTGTTCGAAAATTTTCACATCTATCCATGCCTATTTTTTTTTTGTATAGCTATTATGATGTTACTTTTGAAATCGTTGGGTATCTCGCCTGTCTCATAGATATAGCTTACAAGTCCGAAGAGACGTTCTGTTACTGCTTGTCCAGCGCCTTTTAGAGTTTCTGCTTGCACCTTATCTATACCCGGCGCCTTACCCTTTTTCAGGCCGTTTAATGCTAATTCAAACTCATCTCTAAATAAAGGATATCCTAGGTCATTATTTTCAATGTTTGATTCCTGTTCTAATGCTGTTAGTTTCTCTCCTGAATATAAATTCCCTATATATTCCAGCCATCTAGCTACTCTTGCTACATTTTCTATAATGACGTTTCCTCCCACGTCCCTTATATTTTTGCTATACGGTTTTATATCTCTATAATTAATTCTAATTAATTTGTATGCTTCGTCTGTCTTTCCTATTTCCATCTTAGTCTGTACCTCTTTGCACTTTTCATCAATCCATTGTTTTTTAGCTTTCCTGCATTTGCGAATAATTTCCCATTTAATGGCTTTGTATCTCTGTTTTCCTGTTTCGTCTGATCTATTTTTGTATTTTCGTCTTTCTTCTATTTAATTCGAGATATCCTTTGTTATCCATGGTTTCTTATTTCCTTTTTGTGTATACCCCAGAATATCTCTGACCACCATGTCTAAGCTGGATTTAATGTTATTCCATTCTGTTTCTACTTCCTTAGTATCAGAAATTTTCCCGATATCTTTCAGCAATTCATTTAAGTTTTTTTCAAATCTTTCGTGGATATCTTTATCGTTTAGCTTCTCAAAGTCAAAGTGCCTTTTTCCGTTCCTCTTTTTCAGATTTTTAAATTTAAGTGCGGCCTTCATAATTACGATGTTGTGGTCAGTGTCTATATCTGCTTCCGGGTAGCTTCTACTGCCTTTTACTTGATTTCTAAACCGTTGTCTAACAATGATGTAATCTATTTGATATCTTCCTATATCTCCTGGCATCTTGCTCGTGCATCGCCTTCTAGTATGATGTTCAAATAATGTATTTGTGATTGTTAAGTTGTTCTTGTCACAAAATTCTACCAGCCTATTTCCTCTGTCATTTCTCGTGCCTAAACCAAATAGACCTACTATCGCTCCTTCACTACCCTCACCTACCACTGCATTAAAATTTTCCATAATTATTAAATTTTCATGTCCTTTTACGTATCTTAGTGTCTTCGATATCTTTGTAGATCGCCTCTACCTCTTCCTCACTGTAGCTAGAGGTGGGCATGTATATTTGTATTATTATTATATTTATTGGTTTAAATTCAAATCTAACCATAGGTACTCTTTTGTTCTTTTGTAATTAGTTTTCTACACGTCTTTCTATCATTTTTCGCATAAATATCCCCACCCCCGAACTTCCTTCCTCGCAGTGTCCTTGGGAGGTAATGTGGTGGTTTCCCGTTGCCTTCCACATCGCAGTAGTGTGTCTCAGAATGTAATACTGAACCCTATGGTCTCTGCTACTATAAGTACCGAAAAAGCTGCTGCCCTCTTTCGGGGACCTGTCTTAGTCTGGTTCCTCACTAAAGACCCCACTAATTTGGTTAAACCTATAGTTCGGCTCTTTAGCTCATTGAACCGCGCAAGCCATTCTACCTGTTCTAGTAGTTTAGAACTTCATCAAGGTGCAAGTCCGTTCAGAATGGTAAGAAGAATTACGAAGAGAAATATAGAGAGAATATAAATGTGAAAATTGGGTTTATTTCAGAAACGAGCAGAGATGTGGGACGTTTTAATATACAGAAGGCTATCAACCGTACTCCGACAAAACAACCGATTTGGGTGATTCTCAGTATGTAAGTGTCGCTTTTGTTTGTGTAAACCCCTTGCTCATTCCAACACTATAGTCCTCCCTGTTTATTCAAATTGGCTGATATCCTACGACCAATTGTTAGAGAGAACCTTAACACCTCGATAGTACATGTTGTTCTAGATCAATATTAGGGAGATACACAGCAAACGGAGATTAGAACGATCTTAGTAACAGGGCAGTATTCGGCAAGGATCATGAGAAGAATACGTCATCGAGAAATATAACTAAGCTCGGCATTTGACGCCAAAATTAAGGCGGAAGAAATTATACAACTGATATCGTGGAAGTATTTAGGGCCGTTACAGCACAGAACATAAAAGCGTTGAAAGAATTCTTAAAGATTATGACGAATTATGATTTAGCAAGAAAACACAAAATTAATGAAAATAAATAGCAGGGGAAATTAGGAAAATCAAAATTTGGCGAGAAACAGAAATGGGAATGAAAATTACAGAGCATGGAATGGATATGAAAACCAAAGACAAGACTCAAGACATAATTATGGATGTATGATATTCCAAGATAATAGGTTTCGAAATTCAAATCAGGAGGGATGATTACCAATATGATGCATGGAATGCGAATGACTGAAGATATGTGGAGGCAAGATTATCAAAGACGGTCACAGGAAAACTATGGCAGGGGTAGTAGCAAAGAAGAAAGGAGAAATCGGCGAAAAGAATGGGAGAAGGATTTATGAAACTATAGGATTGTGACAATCCAGCATGTAATGACAACAGACAGGAATAAGGGAATGGAGGACGACATTGAGGTAGTCCAGGTGCACGAGGCACCCCAAAGACAGAAAAAGCACCAATTTGTTAGGTGCAGAATTAGGTGATGTCCATTTATTAGATTTGGGTGCAACCAGTAATTTTAATTTTGTTTATTAGTTGTTAGAAGAAAACGGCGAAAAGAGAAACTCTACCATTTGTTTATTTGAAGTTTAATGACTGCTTATATATAACTCTAGTGGATAGTGGATCTGAACTACTGTTAGTAAAACAAGAGATTGTTTTTAAGCATAAAGAGAAATTAAAAGGATGAATTTACTGAGTAGAAGGGATTAATTTGTTTTCAGTTATGCGGAAAGGATATCAGTAATAGACAGGATGGTTTGTGTATCAGTTTCAGAGGGTGGAACGAGACTAGGAGAAGCAGAGATTTTAGTTGTAAGAGACACGTGAATTTTATAATAGGATAGGTTTGATAGAAAGATTTGACATAAAAATATATGGTACAGATAGGAGTGTACAGGTTTTAAATGCTAAGAAGAATTAGGTGGTTTTTAATAATAGAAGGGATGTGGAAGAATTTGTTAATATTAACGATATACAAAAAAATGGCTTAAGAAGTGATGATATGTTTATTTTAATCAGTTTATTTAAGAAGAATTATGAAAAATACAGAGAGAATATAGATATGAAAATTTGGTTGATTCCAAAAACGAGCAGAGATTTTAAATGTTTTAATATAGAGAGAGAATATTATGCATAAAGAAATGAATGAATATTATTTATAGTGGTTTAAGTAACATGGATTATAAAGGCATACAATTAGAAAAGCGAAACATGGGGGTGGTTCTTGAAAAGTGTCTAGAAAACGATAGATAATGTTGATTTACGGAAGGCTTTTAAGAAGGAAGATACGATTAATATTTGCAGTTCATTGATAAAGTGTTTGAATAGAACCAAATAGAATTAAAGGCGAAAGTTAAGTTTATTATAGGCAAACATGTAGAATAGAAGTTTGCCAAATGTTTGAGAAATCGACCTTATTTTATTTTTTACTTGAAAATCAGTGGTGCCAATATAATGCACAGGGGGCACAGTTATTGACATCAAGTAATGGTATCAAAATTACAAAACAGTTTATACATCGAAACCAATTCCATTAAAAAATGATGCTATTTTTTCAATACTTGGTCTTCAGGTGACGTAATGCTGTATTTTATAAAATTATACTTATCCAGAAGGCGGATCACTCTAGAATTGATTAATATCCTGGTTTGTGAACAAATGTAGTATCTAAAGTTAGAACTAAAAAAAAGAATGTATTAGAATTGTTAATTATACCTAAGGAATATAAGTAACGCTTATGTAGAAGATGCATCACTCAAACTTTGTTATTTCTGTGTTTATATGTACATTTACAGCTCACAGAAGCAAACATCATACTCAGAAAATATGCAACTAAAACGTATCATCAACAAATGTAGCAATTCAAAAACCGATCGAGTTGAATGTACATATGTGACAGAAGTCAATTTGTCTCTTTTCCTATGGTGGACAAATTAATATTCGAAATGGTGGTTAAAAACGTCAAGATTTGTAATTGGCAGTAACATATTTTCTATGCGTAATTAGTGATGTAGGAATACAGTTTCTTTTCAACAGTGAAAAACATAATAAAAAACATGTTTCTTCTAATGAAAAAAAAACCGAACCTGTTTTTTTTCCAATTTTACCAACATTTGCTATTTTATGTGCCAATGGAAATTAGTTAAACCTAAAGAGTGTAATTTTACAAAATATTTAACAAGTAATTGCATTACTTATGTAAGCATTATTACAATTCCAACACTATCCTATTGCAAAACCTTTTAACAGATTCAAATGGTATTGGTTACAGAGTAAGCCTGACTATGACAGTATCAATTAGCAAAACACTTGCATTAATTTTACCAAAACCTGCTGAGCTACACTACCTACTATATGACTACTCACTATATAACATATTAATAAAGTGTAAACAGTAAATAGAATATTGCTCATTTCATGTTTACAAGTTTACTTCTGGAGATTACCTTGGTAAACCACGGTATGTTTGCTTTCATAGATGTGTCTTTGCAAGTTGACATTTTAAGATGTAGCTTTAATTAACAGTTGGAATTGAAGCATCTCTTGAGGTTGAGAAACACTATACATGTTCTTTTTGTAATTCACTTATTTAAAATTTTAAGATCTTGGACTTAGTCAGTGACAATGCAATTTGCAGCAACATGAGGAGGTACTGCAAAAAGAACATCTGTTGCAAGTTTATGTAAAGATGTTGCATCATCAAAAGCAAAAACTACAGGTGTTATTTGTACATTCTGTTCAAAATGTCTAGAAGTGGTAGTAGAATGGAGATACATATTCGTGCATGCTTAAAATGTCCATTACAAGTAAAAATAAATATTTAAAAACCGACAAGTGATGGATTAGATTTGTCTGTAAGTTCCATGTCGACCATGTCTAGGGCTTTCAGTGAAGTACGTTATACACCAACATTGCAATCAAAACACCACAACCAAACAATACTATCATTTGCTGATAAAGTAACTATGGATCAGTTAAAAGTCATTGAACTTCTATCACAACAATTTATGCAAGTGGTGCACCTCTTGATACATATCGGCTACAATGTTTCAATTTTATTCGACCTTCGTTAAAAATTCCTTCTCGTTATGAAGTATCAGGTCCTTTACTTCAGCAGGAATACGATAAAGTATGTGCTTCTGTGAATGAAAAAATTTCTGCTTCTGAATCGGTTGCAATAGTATGTGATAGTTGGAGCAATGTACACAATGAGTCAATCATTAACTTTGTAATAACAACACCATTGCCATTACTTTATAAAAGTTTGGCGACCAAAACAAATCTCATACAACCGAGTCTATTGCCAAATAAATTACTTTAATGATCGACGAAATTGGTGCACAAAAAATATTTGGAATAGTGACTGATATACGCAATGTATAAAGGCTATTTGGGCTATTTTGAAAACTCAAAATGTGAATACAAATCTTTTTACATATGGGTGTTTTGCACATTCACTAAATTTGATATTTAATGACTTAAGGAAGCTAGAAAGTTTACAACATTTTTTGAGTCAGTGTGTACTGTTAATAAAAGCAATCAAGCAATCATATCTTCTACTATCAGTATTTAAGGAAAAACAAAGTAAAGTCAGTCCACTCTCACTAAAGTTACTGATATATAGTTGTTTAGAATATATATTATATATATATATATATATATATATATATATATATATATATATATATATATATATATATTTAAGACTCATTAAACTACTTCTCGTTTAAGTTCACATTATTAAATTTTCAATGGTTCAAAACCAGAGTATAAATTCAAATGTCGGTTAGACAGTTGTGTCTAAACACCCGCCCTACCGGTGCTTTACATTTAATAAAGAATTTTGAAGCATTTAAATTAAAAATTATCTTGTAAAGGAGGTATAAGAATGTTTTTATTTAGATGCTAAGAAACTTTTAACTCTTTTATTATTTAATTAGATTTCGGTAAATGTTTGCAAAATTTTCTTGATCTGATTTAGAGTTTATGCAGTTAAAATTTCGTTGAATTTCAATGGTTTCAAGTATATTTCTTTTATTATCATTAGTTTCAGTATTTAAAATATTTATGTTTGTAAAATCAAATTTGTGTAATTTTTCTAAAGCGTGGGTGGCAAGTGCGGTGCATTTTTTGTTGTTGGTTTTGATAGAATATTTATGCTCGTATGTTCTTTTATGGAGATATTGTTTGGTGTTTCCAATATAAATTCCAGGGTAGTCCATACAATTGATTTGATAAATAATGTGCGTTTTGTTTTTTATTTTCGATTTTAGGCTTGAGATTTGTAAAAAAAAATTTATTGGCATTGTTTGGTTTATGAGCGACATGTATATTGTGATTTTTTAAACATTTTTTAATTTTTTCTGATAATCCAGGTGTGTATTCTATTCCGATTATTATTTCTTTTTGTTTAATATCATTAATATTTTTGTTGTTATTATTAAATATTTTTTGAATTTTGTTTTTTATTATACGATTATAAAATTGTTTGGGATAAGAATTATTGTTAAGAATGTTTTTTATTTTTTTAATGTTTTTAGTTCTATGTTTATTATGAGAAATGGAATTCAAAAACGTTTTCAATTGGATTCATTTAAAGTGACCAACATCCAAGAATAAAAACAAAGATATATATATATATATATATATATATATATATTGTTATGGAATTATAGGTTAAATAGGTCCAGACAATAAAATTTTAAACACTGTGTATATAGAAATAGGAGCAAATTATTTACGCGCCAAAGTAATTAATTTATATAGTGAAAACGGACGGTAATTGAAGTATTTTTCTATTTGTATATTGGAATGTTAAAATTGCATAAGGGAAGAAAGCTTTTGAGTACACAAAAACTCGAGGATACGCATAAGTAATTATAATAATTTTAAATCAAACGCATGGAAGCAAAAAGGGAGCTTGCATGTATAGAAAATCAATAATTTTAAACGCAAATATTTCCATTTACATAAAAGCCAACGTTCGTTTATACAAATACTAAGAAGGGAAGAAACTAGGAATTGTTATTTTAAACGGTCGGTTGCGTCGAAGAACACCTGTTCATTAAATGTCAGGTTTATGGAATTTTAAACGAACGTTAGCACAAAATTTTATAGAAGTTTGTTTGCAACAGTCGATTTGTATAAGCTGCTTGAAGACGGAGTGGAATAAACGATCGATAATGTAAGACAGACAGAGAAGCATATAAAGAAAGTGTTAGGTACAAGTCACGTACGAAATACACGGGTAGATGTGAAGGCCGACTACAATATCGATTTTCTGTAACTTAAGAGGGGTTCTAAAGGAGACAACAAATATGCGTGGAACGGAGATAGATACCTGAGAGGTGGCGCGTCATAATGGAAGAAAATTATATCATTGGTCGATGACTAGCAGTTTTCAAGAAGAGCGTGTTAGTAGAGAGTATCAAACAAAATTCTATGTAATAGCACGATGAACGGGGGATTTTTCAGAAGTTAGAGTTCGTTACGTTCGAAATTTTAAGAAGCAGTTTCGAAACTAAGCTTTTCAAAGGAAATAGGTTCCACAGGGTGTTTTTAAAATCATATAAATACACGGAGCAAAATAGTAAGGCTCTCTTTCCTTGTAGATCTGAGACCGTGCTTAGATCTACAACGTAATAATAGTAAATGCTCTTACGGTTATTAATTATTGTGTGTTCAGTAAAGTTGCATGTAATATCCTGTTTTGAAATTATGAAAGCTGTAGTAACGTACCGCAAAAGGTTGTAAAAGTAATTTTGCACGAGTTGGTGCTGTTGTTTAGATAAGGGGTTCCGTTACTACAACGACTCGATTAAAGGAAGGGATGGTATTTCGGTAAGCAACGCCTAAAGCGTAACTTGTATGCATGAAGTATATTTGGTATGGAATGTTATGTTTGAGACAAAGCTAATATCTGGGTAGAAGAATAGAGGTGGTAGCGGAGATTTGGATGGTGGGGATCTGTGGATCCTGGCATCATCGTGGTAGATGGACACAACGACGAGGGTTTCTGGTAACCATCTTCAGTGGTGACGAGGAACGAACGCGACTCCAGGTAACGAAACTTAAATTCCTATTTTTTGTATAAACATTTGTGTTGATATATTTGTGTTTGTGTGTTTTGACTTATTGGTGGAGTTATTACCCTAAAACTGGTTTAAAGGGGTATATTTGCAGGACAATTAATTTTGATTATTAAAAAAAAAGGTTTGTTGATGATATATAAAGGTTTATTCATGCTATAAATTGTTGTTGTAAGGAGTAAACGGGTCTTTAAATTTGTTTTCCATAAAATGCAAGGTTTAAAAGCATTTACAGAAACTGGATTATAATGAGCTCAAAATAGACCAGACTAAAGTCAAACTAGGGTTGCATGTGGGGCCCATCTACTCGTATTATATAGAATTTGTTAAAATTTATTAAAATCCAAGGACTTTAAACTATTTAATGATTGAGCTGGTAACAGTTGTATCAAATTGTCTGTACCAAGGTGTAAATATTTTAGTAATAATGAAAACTTGTTAATATGTGTAAATAAAAAGGATTGTATGATTGATGTATTATTTGATTGGTAATTTCATTTGACTGTGTGTGTGTGAGAAAGATACGTACTTAAAATGGTAGGTATTCAAGAAGAGGCCGATTGCTGAGCTAGCCAGGGTGAGCAGAGACATAAGGAGACGTTTCAAAAGAAGTGTAAGAATTTTTTTAATTTTAATTTTTTTGAAAATCTTATGTTGCCTCAATTCGTGGGGTAAGAATTTTAAGAGAAAAATCACCGATTGCACGGCAATTTTATGAAGGCCTAATGCTGGGGATCGATGTTAAAAGCTTATTCCTGACCTGCCACGGCAACTTTTATGACGCCCAATTCGTGGGGCTTGAATGGTTTTTATAAAAGGGCTCAAGTGTTCTAAAAGTTCCAGAAAGTACCACGGCATATATATATATATATATATATATATATATATATATATATATATATATATAGTACTCAAATTTAGACCAGGGTAGAAAATTAATTAACGACATCAAATAATTTTAATCACCGTGTATAAGGAAGCTTTGGGAAAAAGTACGCGTAATTAAAGGCCTACTGTGAAGATTTAAATCATTCACTTAGAATGTAGGGTTTGTATAGAATTTTATTAGATAATACGCGTTATTAAAACCGTGGAGCATAAAATTTATTCGTTTCATTAAAAATAAGGGATTTAAAGTATTCACTAGACGCTTTCTATAAAAAGAAGCAGAATTAAAATGCTCAAATTGTATGTAATTCAGTCCACGTGGACTGAAATATCCGATAGTAAAGAATATCGATTTGCACCACTAAGGCCAGGTTAGAAAAAGACGGATAAAATGCGCAAGACAGAGACACGGATAATAAAAGGCCGGATTTGAGCAACGTCACGAGGAAACGATTGGTTGAAATAAGAAGCAGATATGAGAGGTGGAAACAACAAATTCTATACAAAATTAATTAGTTATTCGCAGACGCGTGGCGAGACGTGTGAAAATTTCTTGGATTTTCAACCTGGCGCGAGTGCAAATTTAGTAGAATCGCTGTGCCGAGCTGTTGAGAAGGGAACAGAGAATGCGAAATTCTGAAAATTGTCCGTTGCGGGACAAAATCGACGTGCAGGCAAGCTATTATATAAACCCGTGATTATAGGTGTTTCGCTCTCTTATATTTTTTGATTATTGAATACTTTAAAACAGTTTGCTCTTTAATTTTTTGATGCTGCAAGCAGGATACGTGCTACGATACAAGTTATTATGCATGAGTGCACTTAGAAAAGATAGATAAGTAGCGATAAATAAATACATTTAAGTATGCAGCTTTGTATAGCGTGAACGAATTATGAATTGCTTTGCTAATTTTCGGGGATATACATACATGAGTTCCTGAGAAGTCCTGAACCAATTTAGACGAATGGTGGTGTACAAAAATTTTAAAAGCGTTCAGAATCTAAAGCCGTAAACATAAACCAGCTGGAATGGTGGGATGAGCAAGTCCGATGTGCATTGAAGCCACGAGTGCAGTAACCTTCAGGTAAATTATACTATTTTGTTCGAACTTTGATGTTTTGGTGTGTGTTGAATATCTTTATAATTTGTTGGAAAAAAAATGGACAGTAGTGAATTTCTATAAACAACAAATTTTTAATTTTAAGGTGAAATTTTCTTGTATAAGTAGAAAGCAGTATTTAGCAGTTTATGTTTTGATTATGATGAAAATTTGGGTCTGTCTTTGAGCTCAATTAGACTAACCTGTTTAATTAACGTAAAGGAGTGGGAGATGCTCCCTTTTATTCAGACTTAGGTCTGCACATATTATAACTTAATTAGTATGCATCCTACCAGGACTTTAATTCTGGATGCAAATTAAAAATGATGACAATATTTGAAATGGAAATTTTATGATGCTGCAATTTATGCTGAAAATTAATTTTGAAATTTTAATGTATTGTGAATATTGATGTAAATAGAGTTAACGTTTATGTTTGTGGTAGGAATGTGTTTGTTTTTTTTTATGAATGAGGATGAAAGTTTTAACTAGGTAAGCAGCCGAGGCGGAAAGAATAAAAAGGCGACCAGTAGAAGAGATTCAACAGGGCGAGAATCACAGCAAATCTTGGTGCCCGATTCGAGAGGCTCGAATATTTTTTTTTACTCTGGTGAGGCTTTTTGTAGGAATCACAGCATAATTATGGCGCCCAACGCTGGGGCTCGATTCCAAAACCTTAGTTCACGAATAATGGTGAGGTATCACAGCAATATATATATATATATATATATATATATATATATATTGAAATGATGACGCTGCACATCGGTGTAATTATTCAAATAGTCCTCTTCTGACCACCACCGCTCTGTGTATTTTAATCTCCTGAAATTTTTAATTTGCCTCCGCTAGCCCAGTTTAATTTACACAGAGTGCACAACGTTACGATAATCAAATAGTTTACCTCTTTTTCCCTAAAACTTTATCTGATTTGAATGATAAAACGAAGTCGATTAATATTTATATACTGAGAAAAGAAAAATGATTTACACTTTACAGCTTAATCCGTTTGAATGTATGATAAAATTAGCCCCTGAATCAAATAACAATAAATTTTAAATTATTTATCTTTAAAATTTAAAGCTCCCTTTCCTTATTTTAAAGCCAGCAAAATGTCGTACTCTACTGAAAATGTCTTTGAACGTTCAAGATTTTTCCCTGTTTACGAAATTTTTCACATATCAAATAAATTTTTGTTGACTCCTTACATAAAATATTCAAGTTTAAAATATGTTCAAAAATACTAAATAGAAAATATAATATAAAATATAATATTGTAATAAAAAATTCTTTCTTGCTTGATTTTTTATTATTAACTTTATCCTCGTGACTATCAGCTAAAAAATTACACCTTTAAATTTCCTAAACCCTAACCTGATATCTCAAGGTCGAGAATTTCTTCTTATTGACGTAAGCCCAAGGTAAAGTTGGATGGAGAATGGCTTGAGATAAAGAAAAACTCTTAAGACATAAACGGCTAGTCAAGTGTTAGCTCTGGATAGATCATGAGCTTGGGTCATGGGTTGTTAAAAGACCAAAAATATATTTAATGAGCGCCACCGTATTTTTCAATACTATAACCAACAAAATTTAACTGTGCTTGCATAAGGGGAATGCGGAAACCTTATCTTAACACCACTAACATAGCCATAAAACCTGAATTTCACTCTTTAAAACACACTTACCAAGACCTCAAACACCAGATGTCATACAGATGTCCCGGCTTGACCTGTGAACAAACAAAGGTACAACATGGACACCATTTGTGTCCTCAAAAATATTTGCCAAAAATAAAATAATAGAATTTAGGCTTCTAAAATATATACCCAGGGAATTTGTTTTCATTACACACAATTTCTAATCCCGACTTGTAATTATTTTTTTTTGAATTTTAAATAATAAAAAGTCATTCAAAAACAAAATAGATTCTATTTGGATAAATTTCTGGAGTCATGTAATTATAATATTTGAATTCGTATCTTTATAAAATTTTCTCTAATTTATTTTTCTAAAACAGAAACATACTAGCAAAGTCTTGCATTCAAAATTAGGAAGATCTCTGAATGGATCTTTTCTATAAAATTTAAATATATTGACTTGGAATTTCTAAGTTACTCATAATACATAAATTTCTTTAAATCAATGAAGTACTTCCTTGACCTTCACAATAAAATTTAATTACCAAAGTGCGATATTGTAGAATGTAATTACTCTAAGTTATTTTTATTTAATAATAAGTACGCGAATTTCACATGTCGATGAAAAATGCAAGTTCATGACCTCAAAATGTTTAAACATATTTTAAATTAAATTAAGACGACATGTGACGTCTAGATAGGACAACTGAATCTATGTTTTTTATATATCTGACATAAAATGTCATTTACAGCTTTACCAAATGTACACTTTGTGTACGTGTAAACATTCTGACACACAATAGATTTGTTATTTAATTTGTTGTTTTATTAAAAGCTTTTTACGTTACTCAAATTCTTAATGTTATATTCTTTATAGCAATTTAATTAATGTTCAAAGTGATTAAATGCTAAGGTACACTCACGTGCTACGAAACTGCTTTGAACGAAAGATATGGGACCTTGACCTCGGCTGTCGGAAATTTCCATAACCATCGAATATCAAAGTTCTTCGTAATACAGCGATTACAAAAAGAAACCAACCTCAGCTTGATTGAATTTAATTCTCCAACAAAATTTTAGCTCCAAGGTTTACTTGTCTGATGTTATTTATTGGTGAAGTTGAAATATACGGAACTTAAAATATTGCCTTAAGATACTGCGTAAGGATATTGCGTTACGATATTATATAAGATATTATACAAGATATGTCCTTAAGATATTGCACTATGAGAAAAAATATTAGTATAATCTATTTAATTAATTTATACCAACTGTATTAATGATGTCAAAAGGGGCTTCCATCTCCTTAGGCTTGCAGGGATCAACTGAACTGCTCTGAGTGAAGCTTATTGAAAATCATGCTCACGCTACAGCTGTTAGGCTCGACCTCCAGACACCAAGAATCAATCAATTAATCTTCTTTTTCTAACACTGTTAGAAGCCACGTGTTTACACACGGCCATCTCGACTCCACTTATTCTGCAGAGCAGCTTGCTCGTTCGAACGCTGATAATGAAGTGAACAAATTGACAACACGACAGAGCTTAGTAGCGAACTTTAGAGCATAAACGTAAAAGAATCTATGTGTTATTATCAATTTTATGTATTAATTTCAATTGGACGGTAATTCACAAATTAAATATTTTAAATTATAGCTGTTTTATTTTTATTTTAAAGAACGAAGATAGTTCTAGCCTGTAGTTTTCCTTGAGCGTCTTTCAGCTGCGTGCCGTGGATCAGTACCCCAATATTGCTTTTAGTTGAATTACTTAGTTTTTAAGTTCCACCCCGTTGAATGTGATTTACCTTAAATTTTCATAACGTCGTAATGTCCTTAGATTTATTCTTAGGGTATCCTTAGAATTTTGTACTCAGGTTTATCCTTATAGTTTTGTACTTAGAGTTGTTCTTAGAGTATTGTGCTTAGATTTATTCTTAGAACCCTGAGTTATAAATATTTTAGCTAAATTAATTAATAAATTTCTACTTACGTTTTCTTGCAAACGGCCAAGCTTTGTCTCATATATTTTTACTATAATTAATTCAGAATATTTTATAACATCAGTTTTCACAAAATTTTCATTGTTTAATTTGTATATTTAATCGTCGCGTAAATTCTTAAGTATCATTGATGCAACTTGTACGTGGTTTAAACTAAGACTGTCCGCTTATCAAACTTCTACATTATATAGCCTAAGTCCCATCTAAATTTATTGGTTTATCTGAGCTGTTGTTTAAAGTGTATGACCAACCATTAGTTGTTTTGGATATTCTTGGGCTTTTACAGGTTTATCACTGATATTGCCTTATAGAAACGATTCGTTGATCACGTAGGTACTTGTATATTTCTGGTTTGTATTTATTTTATAGCGTCTGTTTTGATGTTGTTACAGGAATTTCTAATTCGGTTTGGCACGTAATTTCACTTATGGCTTTGTTTGTCAAGATAATACTTTTGGGATCTGCACTAACTTCATGTAGAAAATCACGTAGACCAAGTGACGTAAATTAACATATTTCTGTTTACATTTTTGCGTTTCCGCAGCGTATTTATTTTGAAGAATACGTCTCTTATCAGGACACTATGTTATCTCCTTTGATTATCGATTGTTTAATGTGAATTGTATTATGATTTTCTAGGTTTTTACTGCATTTCATGCGGATTAATTTTACAATCTATGAATATTTTTGGTTTAGGACAAATTTGATTGCGTGTAGAGTTATTTCTTTTGCTACATGTGTGTATTGTTGAATGTATGCTACTCGACATTAATTAAAGTCCATTGCGATCCTTATACAGGGTGTTAAGTGTTTGCTCTTTGCATAATATACACATTACGTATTTCTAATGCTAAATAAATGCGGTTTTCTAACTCCTAGTACTATTTACATGTATTGGGTAATCATTATGACTTAGTATACCCCTAAATAACCCCTTATCATAGCAATATATATATATATATATATATATTTCATCATAAAATGGAAGTAACTCTACAATCATACAAAAAGCCAATATTGAACACAATGTATATAAATTACAACTAACTTTATGAAAGGAAGCTCATTCTTCAAAAATCAAATCATATTTAGTACGATAAATAACTTGTACGTCATATAATGCATTTTAAATTAAATATACAAGCATAAAATTGAAAATAATATGCATAAATAACATTTTAAATGCAAGGAGTTTTATTGAACTAAACACGCAATTAGTGAAAGGAAATAACCTGGCGTACTAGCTATAAAAGAATCTCATTCAAAACATTAACGCATAAATAAATAAACGCATTCAAGTACGTCATCATAGAAATTTGACTACGTGATTTGTACATTGTAAGTTCGGGTGGAGCATTGGAAAATCACATGTAAAGAGTGAAGATAATAAAATTGAATAATTATTTAGTGATAGAAAAATTTTAAAAGTCGTGATAATTCAAGTGCCAACATATACGATAGAAGTTGCCGTTAACTTTGAAAAACGGCGCTAAAAGAATCTAACTAAATTTAATTAACCACTCTGGCGAACAAATCCAAGTAAATCTAAGTAAATACAACTAACCATTCTGGTAAACGAATTTAAATAACTACGTTAAGAAACGAAATTAAGTAACTACTTACAAATATTCGTCTAAACATTGGTATCTGAGCATCGAAAGGAGAAATTAATCAACTAAGGGTTAGACTGGGCGGGCTGTATTACGCAACAGACAGGAGAACTTAATTGGAAACAATCTAAGGATGCTGATCAATCACATGCAGAGGCAGCTCTAAGAATTGGAAACAAGCAAGGAAAAAGCAGATCACAAATAAGAATATTCTTCATTAGCATAAGAGTTTATTTCAAATTTTATTACTTACATTTTTTTATATTTTGGAGCATTTAATTTGTGAAGGGTCATCAAAAATCTTTAAAAAAATTTACGTAAAGAGAAAGAAGGTCTTTTGAACGTTCAAAAGTGCTTCTAGTAGTATACAGTGCTATTTTTGCTGGCTTTAAAGAGTTATAATTTGGGCATAATCAGATTGATATTATTACTTTGATTCAGGGGTTAATTTATGAATAGCAAATCAAATTATTAAAGGTATTAAACTGTAAAGTGAATATATTTTTGGTCAGTATACAAATTTTGGTTTGTTTCGTCTGTATCATTCAAATAGAGAGGAGGTAGAGTAAAAGGGGGTTAAACTTTTTTTGTTATCGTATCGTCGTGCACTCTGTATGGATAAAACTGAGCTAGTCGAGGCGTATAGAAAGAGGTATACTTAAAATTTAAAGTTGAGGTTATTTAGAGACACAGTGGTGGCGTATAGCAGGAAACTGAACGTTAATCACATCGGCGTGCATGCACATCATAGCAATATATATATATATATATATATATATATATATATATATTGCTATGATATCGCCTTGCGCCGATGTACTTAACGTTCAGTTTCCTGCTGCCCGCCGTCCTTCCGTGTCTCTAAATAACCACAACTTTAAAATTTAAATACAATTCTTTTTTATATGCCTCAACTAGCTCAGCTCAATCCACACAGAGTGCACGACGGTACGATAACAAAGAAGTTTCTACCCTCCTTTTTCTCTAGCACTTTTCTACTTGAATGAATAAACAAAACTAACCAAAATTTGTGTAATGACCAAGAATATATACACTTTACAGCTTTATAACTTTGAACGTTCCATGACCTTTCCCTTCCGCTCTACGTAATTTTTGAAAGAATTTTTGATGACCCTTTACATAAATATCTCAATATATGAAAAATGTAAGTGTTCAAAATGAAATTAATGTCTTATGCTATTAAAAATTGTTCCTATTTCTAACCTGTGTTTTCCCTGCGCGTTTCCAATTCTTTTATACTGTTGCTGCGTGTGGTTAACTAGTACCCCTGGATTGTTTTCAGTTGAGTTCACTTGTTGATTTTGTAAGACAGCTTGGCCAAACACCCATTCAATGTTTATAATATTACTCTTTTTACTGCTCCGATGCAAATTTAGATTTAAATTTGTATTTTAAAGTTTCAGACCAATGTTTAGATTCGTATTCAGATGAAAATTTAGATGATAATTTCGATGACAATTTATATGATAATTTATATGGTAATTTAGACGATAAATGAGATTATAATTTTGATTATAATTTACAGCCGTTTTTCAGTCAACGTCTAACTTCTCTCGTATATTTGCACTATTACTATTATTCTTAAACTTTTCTATCACGACTTCCACAAAATATAATTATTTAATTTTACCATGTTCATTTCGCGTGATTTTTTGACTTGAAATGCTATATAGCGGCGTGCCTTGGTTGAAGAAAGACTGATTGTTTATCAAATTCGTGTGGCATTTAAGACAACGCCTCCACCTGACATCATTGGTTTATCTGCGTCCTTCGGTCAAAGATTGCGGCGTGCTTTAGGTTATTGTCCATACCTTGAACTTTCTATTGTATTAACTTGATAATAGCTTGTTGAATTGCTGGCGTCGGTCACATACATCCAGTTTGTATAGTGTATTTCTAGAGCCATTGTACTTTCACCCGTCATGCCTTGTTTTGATGTAGAAAATTATAATTCCACCTCGCATGTAAACAACGTATGGCTTTTATTTTTGTCAAGATAATTTTTGGATTTTGTATTGATTCTATGTTAAAGATCACGTAGGCGAAATTTTTACACCGACATAAATTTGAAATGCGTTTATTTAATTCCTGCGTTTATGAAACATGTTTGTTTAGAAAGATGTGTATATTGCGCGGATGCATGATTATTTCCTTGCCCTAATGCGTATTTATTTTAATAAGATTCGTTTCATGATTTTGTTGCTTTAGATGCCCCTAATGCGTATTCCTTTAAAATTTATGAATGCCTTGCTGGGTTAAAATGCATTTGATTGTGTACAGAGTCATTTATTTTACTGAGTATGATTGTATTATTGAAGAATGAGTTTCTTTTCATTGATTACAGTTAATTGTGATTCTTATACAGTGTGCTTGATATTAGCTGTTTACATAATTGGCGAATTACTTCCATTTTATGATTAAATCGTTTACTTTTCTAAACATTAGTGCTATTTACATGTAGTGTACCCTTATGACTCAATATACCCCTAAATAACATTATTATCATAGCAATATATATATAATATATGTATATATATATATATATATATATATATATATAAAATACAAGTTATTTGCAGTCCCGGATAAGAAATTGTGTAGAACAATATATAAAATAAGATGTATCTGTAAACAAACTCTTATGAAGATAATAAGAGCTTATTGACGTATACAAATCGGGCTAATAGTTGTATAACCATTAACAAAACAATAGCTTTATTACTTCACAAGGCGAGAAAACATCCACTGACCGACCGGTTTCAGTTTCCTTAAGCTTCTTCGGAGCGAATTAGTTTCCAACAACCCTATGAAGTAATCGAAGCTACTATACTGATATAATTTCGAAGAAATCTCTGTACTATGGCAAAAGTAAATATTGCCGCTATTAGGTGGTAAAACACCAACACTACTAAGCGTAGAAGTACAAAAATTGAATCGAAACTACATCGTAGGTCTATAGATCTCAAGGCAAAAGGTTTCTTGGTAACACACAGACGTCAATTTTATCGGATACGGCGAAATATAAACTCCAAAAATTGTTGTTTTAAACGGTCTATAATTAAGAACACCTGCATTTTAAAAGGTAAAATTCTTCGAAATTATCAGCATAATAAAGCAAGACTTCATAGAAAATAGTTTTCAACCGTCAGTTGCTTCGAATAGCACGCTAACAAAGTTCTTAAAGAGCAGGGGAGATGCACGATCGGTAATATGCTACAGATAGAGTCGGATATAAAAGCATTGATTTTCAAAACGCACGTACTAATCCACGTGGAGTGAAGAGACGCTGTCAGCTATATCAATTTTCTATAACTCCTGTGGGGTTTGGAACGCGACATCAAATATGCATAAGACAGAGATAAAAATAGTACAGGCGGGGTTTCATAACGACACAGAATAGTATCATTGGTTGGGAACGGATAGTTTTACAGACGTACGAACATGCGACAGGTGGGAGCGATTTTCGGATCATACGGCGCGTCCACGAGGTGAATATCTGGAATCTTGAAATCGGTTATATCAAAATTTGCAGAATTGTTATTAGAAAATAAGTCTTACGCGTGAAGTGTGTCCTGGGGGTGGCATGTTGAAAAATATAGATACTCTGGGAGAATTAGGAGGGCTCTCTTTGTATTCTCATCGCTTTATACTACTTGACAACGATAGACCGACGTTATAGTAGAGTTCCTGTAAGTATTGAAAATATTCATAATACAGTAAATGTAGTACTAGCACTTGTAACTTGGTAGTTGAGGCCTCATGGTTATTAACGTGAGTAGTGTGGAGTGAATTAAATTAACCGAGGTCCGACTAATAAGATAACAAGCTAGTAAATCAATAAACAGAAGTATAATATACATGAGTTTGTATGCTGTTATGGAATGGTAATTGGAAGCAAGAGGCTTTGGCAAATATTGGGGTTATCATCTATGAATATGTGGAGTATTAGAACGCATAGTCACGAAGGCAAGGGGTTCTGGTGATCATCGTCAAAGGGATGGAGGCCTGAAGCATTCTCCAGGTAACTTATTTGAAATTTCTGTTATCTGATAAACTTTTGTATTATTTGGTAATGTGTGAGTGAATATTGGGGTTATTTGTGGTTATATAACGTATCGGAAACGATATATGTGCTGGACAATTATTGGGGTTATTTAAAATATTGAAAAAGGGTGTATTTAAAAACTGACTAAATTTCATTATAAACTTAAATTGGATTGTTAAGGGTACACGGGTCTATTAGTTTTGTAGTAATTTTATGCAAGGTAAAAGGCATACATTAATAAACTGGATTATTATGAGCTCACCATACTCCAGTGTGCAATAAATCTAGGGTATTATTTGGGGCCCATCTACTCATATTGTATTAAATGTGTTTTATACAAGTTATACAATTTTTATACAACAACTTGAAGCAAACTTTATTTTAAAAATATTTTTCGATTTAATTTCTATGTTAATTTAATATATATATATATCCTCACCTTAAAGCCTGTGATCAAGAATTTGAAATAGATTCGAAAATTTAGGCCTTAAAAAAGAGTACACTTTCTTCCAGCTGACCTCAAACCCATTAATAATATATCGTATTTGTGCAAGGTCATTATCTCCAAACTATATTATATATATATATATATATATATATATATATATATATATATATATATTGCTGAACTAAAACCTAAAGAAAAATTTAAACCTAAGCTATCAACAAAACTATTCTGCGCTTCAAATTTTCCTGCTTTTCAATTTTAAGGATGACAGTAAATCCCAAATTCTTGATAATGTCGTTCATAAAAAAATAGCTATATACTAAGTTTGTACTATATCATTGTCTTTAAGTTAGTTTAATATTTTACCCTAAATTTCACTACTGAATCTAACATCTCAAATCACCCATTAGTTTACCCAAATACTTGTTTTCACTTCATTACTGCTTTATTACCAAATCATACACAATTAACATTTAAAAATTCATCATATTGATTTTAAAATGGTACATAAAAGTATTCACTTCCAGGATTTCCAACCACTTCAGTACTTTTCCTCTTATCCTTAAAAATCAAAAGACAATAGTGCCCCGACTCTGACACGCCCTACAAAATTCCAACCAAATGGGGGAACTCATACCCCGTTGTTTCAAAACGGTTTTCCGACCGTAAATCATATTTCGTTGCGGTCAGTGTCTACTTGATACAACATTCACACTTACTTTCTGCTTATTTCACCATTTTCACGTTTTCAGTCTATTACAATGAAATGATTACATCATTTGTGTAATCCTATACTTTTGCATTTAGTGCTCAACACCTGTTTTAATACTTTTTGGTAATTGCAACAATGTTTGTGGCTCCCCTTTGTCCGTCTTAGCAACTATGTCATATTGCATGAAATTTATTAAAATAAGTTTTTAAAGCTCATATTCGGGGTGCATATTAAGAATTCACTACTATTTTCTTAACAATTTCTGAAAGCCCTTTATGGCATGCTTTTACTATAAAATTTGATGGTTCTAACTTGTTTATTTACATTCTTGTGGTTTAAAGTAATTTACAACACGTTAGTCAAGTTCCAATATATTTTTAACAGAAATAATCCGAATTTCCTTGTGGTTTTCAGTTTAACTGGAATAAAAATACGGATTTCATTGCAAGTCTTGGTTTTTAAACACTATTTTATATGAAATTAAGATTCTACAAGGTGTTAGTCCATTGAAGATTAAATATTATTTCTTTCCTATCTAATTGATTGTTAGCACGTCGCATCACATTACAATTTGCTATTAAAAAATATCAGAAATTTTTTTCCGGCCACTGTTAGTAATCTTAACACATTTTGAAGAAGTGATTATTTTTAATTCTTTGTAATCCTTCTGATTTTACCAGATTTTAAGTTTCGGTTGTCTGATCTCACCGCAGTGTACTTTGTATTTTTGAATAAAACGGATTGCAGCAAAAACTAGTCAAGAAGATGTTTGATATTAAAAGAGACGGCGAAAGCAAGAAATGGATTGTCAACAAGGACGTTATAGTTTCTTTGATTGCCAGATATCCAGCACTTTATTTAGTTTATATAAATATTCATTCTTCTCTCCAATTTTAGAACACATCCCGAAACTTCATTGTCAAATTCAAGGTTAATCCTTTAGAGAATTGTTTAATGGTGCAATAACTTTATCTAGAAATTTTTTAACAGATACAATTTACATTTTTGAGAACAATTAATAATGTTTAGAGGTTTTGTAAGTAAAATATCAATCGGTAATTGTATAATTATATCGTTTTCTTTGTAGTTCGCTTTTATAATTGGCGCATATGCTGGAATATACCTTGCCCAAAATTATGATGTAAGTTTATAAATAAATTAAGTACTAGCATTAAGCTTAATTTTACAGGTTCCACGTGTAGACGATCCTGCAGCTCTATATGATAAAATTAAAGAATTTGCAGAAAAACATAAAAAATAATAAACACAATATTATTTTATTCCATGTTTTGTTTATACAATTATAAGTAGTTTTAAAATTACAGTAATTTAATGCCTCCTCCCAAATACTCCTGTCGCAAAGGTTGCTCCACAAAAGCCAACCAGTCACTTGAATGTGTAGGCAATAAACCCATGCTTTGACATTTATAAAGCGCCAGACCAATATTAACAAGATTTCCAAAAATATAAACAATCTTTTGTCTAATTGCATTCGAATTCTCAACCATTTTAAATGTGCCATTCAAAGCAAACAATGCTTGTATTGGTCGCATAAATAACATTCCAACCATCATGATAGGAAAAATCGAAATTGAATTTCCAGCCATGTACATAATGAAGAGGTTCATTGGAACCTGTTTTATAGGGGCTAGGGCCACTTCCCATGACTTTTTAACAATCAAATGACTTGCATCGGTTTTCCTTGATACCTCGCCGTTTCCTATACTGCTCGATGCGCTGTAAGCTGGCGGTGAAGCCAAAAATTCGGTTGTACTTACTCTGTTGCTCCTAAAATAATCAATTAGCTGCCGTTTTAATAAAATCAAATTACGTACCTTATGGAATCTAAACACCATTTCTGTCGACGACTTGGTACTTTGTTTGATGCCATTTTCTTAATAAATAAATGTTGATCAATTAATTGTCCTGGATTATAATCTATTTTTTGTGTTTGGTTAGGATTGCTAATTCGATCAATTATGAGGTTGTTACTCCTGTTGGCAAACGTGATTACTGAACGTGGCTATTATATGTATTACGGGAATTTTAAAATTTTACTAAACAGTAAAACATAATTATTATGTAAAATGTCCATGTGATAACCATAAATTTGATTGGTGTTCACTCCGTAAAACAACTAAAAATTATCTAGTTATACTAAAACTTTAATGTACATTAGTGTAAAGAATTAAATGGCGACTTCGCTGATTTTTAATGTTATAAAAATAAAGAATATATTATCAGCTTATTCTCAATGAAAAAAAATTTTTTTTCATGTTTTCGAGTTAAGTACAGCTATTTAATTACAAAACATTTTAAAAATCGAAAATGGTAGCTATAAACAAAATTACTGTATTAAATCCGAGAACCAGCCTGGGTCCTGGTGCACTATTACACATTGCTGGAAAACCATTGGAAGATGTTTTAAACTGTGCTGGAGTGTCTATTATTAACAAAAAACACTATTATTTCTAATAATTACGGTTATAATATGGTACTAATCAACTTTCAACAATAGAAAAATTAAAAGTTCAAAGTCATTGCCGGAATAAATATTTGACCCTAACCGCAAACAAATATGAGTACATTGTATACTCAGGAAACTATGTTGATAATTACATATTTCTTGGGTAGTAAATTATATATCATACAACACACATTACATCAGGTGTAATATTTACCATAAAACACACTGCAAAACTTTATTTATGGTGGAGCATATTTTAACATTCGAATATCTAAAAAATTTTTAACAAAATTTTACTTTAAAACGTGCCACCAATCCAAGCAGGCAAATCCAACCTCAAGAACTCGACTTGTAAATAAGCAGTCTACACAAAAGATGTTCATTTTGATAATTACGTATATAATATACACTACATTAGTAGCACTGTTGCTTTGAGAAGTACAGAGCAAGTAGGAGTATTACTTATAATGTAAACTATATAGGAGTTGTATACTGTTAGTATTTAACTGCAAAACCTTTAATAATCTTTTTTATGGTGGAGCAAATTCAACAGAAGCAATAACCCACTCTTGTATCTATGTCATAAGTTGCAAAGCTTGTTGTAAACACATTTACATCATAATATAGAAAGATTGTGTAATTGAGAATAACAATTACGCTGACTGTTGCTTAACCCTCGGATAAGCAGTGGCCAAAAAGGTGGTAAATCATACTATGAGGTCTGCACAGACCCAACAATTTGCATTTAAAAGTGTGGCCTGTTAGAATGGTAGATCATCTAGGCAGGTTTGCGAAATGGCTATGTTTATATGTTTGTAGAGTGTAAACTAGTACATATCTGTGTGGGTATTTGTAGTTTCCAAAAAAGGAGACGGGAAGGAAATCTTTTATAAAATAAAACAAGGTGTGTAGTCTTTTTTATAATGCATATAAACTTTTATCTTTTTACATAATGTTTATTCTGTTTGTGTTTTATTCAGCCTCAACATTCCTTGTGGAGCATGTTTTGCACGTATAGCCGATTTGGCCGTGTACAGCACAAACCAGATCCGAACAACGAACACAGGTAAATCGGATTTTGCGTTGTCTCTTGTCTCGTACACGGCAAATTTTGCAAGATGGACAAGTAGCAGAAGGTGCAGCATAAAGAGGATAAGCCGGTGGTACGAGTGCTTGCCCTGTTGGTGGTGTTGGTTGTACCTAAAAATAAGGAACAAATTAATATTATTTGTGAAAGAATGTGCGTGTATGAAATATCAAATATTATACTCACAACATTGAATATGGCCATGGCATCTAGAATATGAGGAAAACGGCGGACGTTCGATTATTGGCTCGTTCCAACATATGTGGAGTGACCAGTTGGTGGCACAGCTCTACAATAAATGCACGTCGTTTATCCGTTTTCTGACTGGTTTTAATGCATCGTATATAATAAACGATGTCAAGCCAGCGATGTCCAATATGTTATAAAACATTGCTAATGGCCAACGATTAGATGAACGTTTGCAAGTGTATCCTGACAACATCTGGTCCTTCGTATCTACACCACATTTGTAGTTATTGTAGTCAAGGATCTGCCTCGGCTTTTGTTTGATTGATTGATCAATTTCACGTGTATAATGTTCGGTGGATATCAAAATAACACTTTTCTTTTGTTTTGGAACATATGAACACAATGCTATGTCATTGTTGTAAAATGCAAACAAAGTTGACAGTATTTCTCGAGATGGATTAAGCATTTCAGGTAGAATAAATTTTTTGTTTCGACGAACGGTGCCAACATATGCGGTGTTTTTGGTAATCAAAATCTCAACCAATGTACAAAATGTAAAAAAATTATCCGCATATACAGTGCGGCCAGCATTTGTATATTTGTCAACCAACTGCATTACCACTTGTTCACCTTGGTTGACTTCCCGTGCGGTACCTGGCTGCTTGCCAGTATAAACGATTCCTTTCAATGGAAAATTGTACATAGAATCACAAACCCACCAAACCTTGATTCCGTACTTGGCTTGTTTCGATGGTATAAATTGGGTAAATTTAGTACGCTCACGGTACGGAAAAAGTTGTTCATCTACAGTAATTTGAGCACCCGGGGTGTATGCACGTTTCAAGTTGGCCATGAACATCAGCTAGATGTGGTCAATTGGAGCTGACTTACTAGTTCTTTGCCTTTTTGCACGCGTGTTACCATTGTCAAAACGAATATATCTTGTGATATGGCGGAATTAATTTAGAAGCATTGTGGCTTTGTATATTGCAAAATTATAACTGGCCCATAATTTCTTTGTTGGCAATGAATTACAATTGAAAAGACCAGCAAACATTACCAAACCAATGAAAGCATACAGCTTTTTCTCGGTAATAGGTTTCCATTGCTTTTGTTTGGTTGGATTCTTTTCCTTCCAAATGCGATAAGATTCAGTTGCACATTGAGTTGTTTCACGAACGATGATATCCGCAATCTCCAGAGTAAATAGCGCTTATAATATGGTAATTGGATTTTGAAGGAAGAACGATGAGGGCCCTGAACGTGCTACACCTGTACAATTATGTGCACGAGCTCTACCGGTAGCCGGTATATCAACTTTCCAAACCTTGCCATCTTTCGAGATATAAGACTCACCGCCCTGTATACCAACAGGAGCAGGAATTCTGGCAACCTCTTGAACAGTTTCATCGTAAAGTCTTTTCAATTCATCTTCATCCTCACTCTGTTGAATATCTGCTTCTAATTCCACATCACTTTCAACATCAGACGCGTTTTCATTATCTGACAAATATTCGTCTTCATCATCATCACCAGGAAATGGCTCTGGGTCTTCATCAACATCATTTTCATCCAAATACCTAGCCACCAATTCGTCCCGTCGGCGTCTCTTCTGTTCTGATAGATTTTGGTAACCAGTTGTACGATTGACCATGTCCAATATCATATCAACTTCATCCATTTTGCTATAGATAAGAAAAAATACGAAATAAAAAATGGACGGGTAGAAATACAAAGGCAAATACAATCAAAACAAACCCCAACACAAATGATTGGTATTTACACACTATTTGTCACATTAAGGCAGCATAATAAACAGCACTAAAAACACAAAATAAATATGTAAATAATTACCACTAACAATGTGAGGTAAATGAATAATTTCAATAATGTATATACAGCAGGAAGCAGTTGATTGCACCTGCAACGTTATATATTAGTTGCATAAATGTTTACTTTTATTTGAAGGGTGGGTTTGCATAAAACAACACCTTGTACGTATAGTGAAGTTACCTGGATAGGCGTTTTCAACAACCTTAACAATAAAAAATAATATTTGTATCTAAAATTTGACAATCGCAAAGTAAGCAATTATGCCCGTAAGAGTTGTTCTTTATAGTCTCGTTGAAACTTCCCAGGCTACTTATGTTAAAAAGCAATCATTTACTGCTAGGGTAGTTTCCTTTAGTGTGCAGCAAAACCTCTTCAAAATTAAATAAACTGTAAATGCGTAAATGAAGGTTCCGTATAAAAATAAACAACAGAATAACATCCAAGTTCGATAACAACTGAAAAAAACAAGTAAGCGATAAGCTCCACCAAAAAGAAACAAAGAAAATCAAAAGAAAAAGGAAAAACCCTAAAAACATAAAGTTAAATCGTACTGCAGCAGTAATTTTATCTAACCCTCAACGCCAAGCGTGGTTTTAATAATATTTTGTAACAACGTAATCTTTCAAGTTCCGTCTCAAGGACCTCCTAAAAATACGAGTTCAAACAATCGTAGTTGCCGCAGATCTACTTACAATTATTGTAAATGTAGCCAACCTACAAATTTTCAAATCTTGAACCGGAGTTGCAGTAACTTATACATCAGAACACTCTATCTGTAACTTTAAAAACCAACGTCTCGTTACATAATAGATCTTGCAAATGCAGCTGGGATAGATTGTACCACGGGCTACCCTTTTAGTAACGAAACGTGTAGGTCGAAAGTCTACATGCAAATGCGTATGGAAACGAACAACATCTCGAGTAATCTCTACGATAGCATTCAAGTTCATCAAGTTTAATAACACACCTGCTGCGAAAACGAGATCGCGTTGTATTTAATTCTTAGCGCTTGACACGGAATAAAATCAATTATCTTTGTTGCTACGTGCATCGACGTAGCCTAAAGAAAAAAACCCAAAGAAAGAAAATGGCCGGGCTCAACCAGTGAGTAGATGGGGTCTTACACATGCAAAATAAAGAGAGACCTGAAATAAAAATATTCTTACTCATGCACAATTAAACATATACAAACGAAAAACCTCTAATTTACAAAAACCGAGAACAAAGAAAACAATTTTCACATAAAAAATGCAAACTAAAAGAGTTTACACAACAACAATACGTCTTCTCCAACCAAAGGCTAATGCCACACTGAGCACGCAACCTCTGAATGACTGTACATTCAACATACAATACATATTTTTCCACTTTCCACCAATAAATATGCTCATATTTGAAGCAGCTACAAGATAGCGTTACCTAGGTCCACACAGACCTCACTGATAATATCCGACGTTTTACCATTTTGAATTATTTTATTCAATGTAAAACTCCCTAAATCGACCGAAAACCGGTTTCGTTACGTTCAGCAGATTGTGTTTGACAAAGTCATAAAATCTCAGCTCTCTATGTATGTGCAACGAACAAATTTTTAGAAATGAATATCGAAAAGGTCTGTGCAGACCTGATTGATTATCCTAGGGTTAAGATGCTACTATGAATCAAATTTTGTAACTACCACATCAATAAAAGTGATCAACACAACTGCAATTTTGGTCATTGTTAAAAACATGATTCCATTGAGCCCATCTGCAGTGAAATAAAAAAACACTCCCACAACCGCATAAACGAACTATACACAATAGGGTATTCCAGGTTAGGTTACTGTTGGAAACGGATATTACTATTGTTAAAAAGCAAGTAATAATTAGCATGTACATCAGAACAGTCTCTGTAGTGGTTGGGAAAGTAGACACAACATGTTCTAATATATCAATATTACCGTTGTCAGCAATCGATTCAACCGTAGAACAATATCAAAAAGTTTATTGGTGTTAGGTATGATCCATTTTCACCTGCTAGGCACTATTTCCATGGAGAATATATAAGTTATGTTACCATCGACAGCAATTAGTATTTGTAAAACAATACCACAAGAACCGAAATATTATCTTAATGAGCATCCCCTATTACTGGTCTCATAATACCACCATCAAAAACCAGATATACAAAATGTTGCTATAGTCAGAGATGCATGTCGAGTGAAAAACACTCACACAGTTGTTAATTATGTTTCCGTTTCACTTAACATTCTTGCTGCCATACAAAATAACACTTTAGGCAGTAGCTTGTTAGAGTTAAATTGTTTATTGGGGGTACCACTGTCAGGTGTTTTGCAAAAAAGTTTCCAAAAATTGCAATGGAAAACACCTAGCAATATGCATGACATCCGCATGTTACTCCAAGTAAAATTGTAATGTTTTATTTTTTTTAACTGGGCTCAACTAGCGTCACTCATGGGCGCTAGTGTTACGTTTTTCTTAAAAGGGGCGCCAGTGAAACGAAGTCTTCCGACGTAACTAGGGGTCTATTCCTTGGGTAGAGCTATGAGAAATGGGGGGGGGTAAGTCGAAATCTGTTGGTGGGTCATACTCAAACTAAAACAAATAGGCGCCACCAAGTCCGGACTGATTCACGTTAAAGGCATGGCATATTTCTAAGGGCGGACGTGGAGACCCAAAGAAAAAAGATCGCCTTCGCTGACAAAAACCTGTCTTAACAGAATAAGACGCTGTTCATGTAAGAAAGTATAATAATTAGATTAATAGAAAATTGGAACACTGTTTGTGTCCCGCAAACATACCTAAAGAAATATTAAAAAGATATTTTCTACATAAGGTTGGCATCAAAATTCAACTCTTAAAGATACTAATTTCCTGTGGTTAGGTTTGATCACATTTGATCAAAATAAAAAACTTTAAGCTTGGACTAATAATTTACTAAAAAGAATCTCTTTTTTTTTAAATAAAATGCAATGCAACAAAATTGAATAACTACTTGAATTACTTTGTAAATTTAAAGTAAGGTTTATCAACTTTATTCATGATCAAATATATTACAGCAAGGTGTAACTTATTACACAAAGATATTCTAACCCATTCAGATCTGTTTAGGTCGATTACATTACGAACGTTAATATACAAATTTTTCTCTTTAAGTTAAAAGTACTAATTTTAGTTTAAAATGAAAATGATCACAAAAATATTCTTGTTTTCAAGAGTGGTAGTAACGCAATGCTAAGCATTTGCTTTCAAGGATACATGTGTCAGCAGCATATTCCAAACAAACAAGTGACGTAAGTAACACCTGTTGTTGTAACTAACAGTTTATACTGAAGCAACGTGTTGTTTCTTACAAAATCAATTGAGTGAATTTCAAGTTTGATACTGGGAAATCCAGCTTAGCAATAGTTGAAGCAAATAGCAAATTCGTACTGCTACACATCGGAACAAAATAGCGTGTTTCTAAAGTGAAACACAAAAGAATTTCTTAGAACTACTACGAACCAAAGAAAACTGCATTCCTAGCCTTGATTAGGTACTTGTTTTACCATGCGAAATTTACTGCCTATATTCTACCAAAGTAGCATCTTTACTCGGTGTAACAAACGATCCTCTATAAATTAGATCAACTTTCCATCTTCCAAGTACACCGTACACGTCGTAATATGAAGTGGATTTCTTAAAGTCGATTATAGTTTTCAAAATTCTAAGTGCATCGTAGATTGTAGTGATGTTTCTCGTCGCCTAATCTCTCGTCGCGCTAAACAAATTTTCCAAATTAAATAAGATAATAACGTTTATACTTTACCAACCGCTATTCAGAAAATGTGCTCACTCATTAAAATTGATACGCAGATTACTGGCCATCGTCCTTTCATACATCTTGCTACTTCTTCTACGTATGGCCGAGTGATTATCATGCTCGCTCGGACAATCGGAGGATCCAAGGGGGAAGGTTGTCAGACCTAAACGCGCCTGCGACTGGCTGTGGAATACACCGACATCCAACCCAAATAGACTAACAAATCAAGATGCTGTTTTAATGTATTATTTTACTTGTTAAACGTATTACGACATTATTTAATAAAAGGGTTTTATTATTTTCGCACTTTTAATGAAGGGATTTATCAACCCAAAAATAAAATTGTTACAAAATATTTTTAGAAGTGAAGGTAAATAAGGTTAATTGTGATAAATACTTAGAAATTTTTCAATTGTTAGTAAATTTCAACTGTTGTTCTAAATTTGTATGCGGCCATAGGTATTATTAATTTTTCACAATTCGAAATGATACAAAGAAAAACCCTAGAGCGATGGAGTATGTTAACCTTGGGATTGGTTGACCACCTTATATTTAAAGACACCTGACCGTTACTTGTCATTCATTATTTATTTTGTTTGTAACAATGAATTTCCACGATGTTCGAGATATGCGATTTTTCTGTACCAGGAGGTAATTATGAGGGATATGTTGGCAAATGAACTGTTGCAACGTGCACCCCTTTGTACTGAAAGGAGATGCAGAATCGTGATCGTGTTGGTCCGTAACGTTAATCCAGGAATAGTATTACCATTGCCAACGAACCGTCGAGAAATACCTTTTCTCAGAACAGCGGTGTTCTCCTTTGCAACACAATGCATCTTCTGTGGACTTGGCTAAGTAAATCATCTGTAAGAGCGATAGCTGCCATGTTCAATAGTTCAGTAAAAGTTGTTATTCAAAAGTACAGTTTTCAAGAACGTTTGCAGTTGGAAGCTGTTGGTGGAGCTCGACTTATTTATGTTGGGAGGTCCAAATCACACTGTCTAGATAAACGAATCGTTATGGCTCGCAAAAGTATAACTGCGGTCGTGTAGTGCAGCACCGGTGGATTTTGGACATGTAAATCACCACTACAAAGCGATGTTATATGGTTTATACACTTAATACCTTACATGTGATTTTCCAATGCTCCACCCGAAGGTACTACATTGGCCAGGAAGCGAGTTTTTTTATATACACTTAATACCCCTGATTGTAGCTCATGTTCGCCCAGGCTCGATAATTTGGACAGACGAATGTTAAAACTATGCACAACTAGCCCATTTCGAGGGGGGGGTTGCTTCGTACATACACCAAACCGTGAATCATTTTCAGTTCTTTCTAGATTCTGAAACTAGTGTATGGACAAACCAGCCTCCATAGGGCTTGCTACGAGCACCTAGAACTCTTACTGCACTCTCTTCTGTTTCAGGGCGTTTGTTTATCTGCTTATACGGGTTCTTTGTATAATGCAAACAAGATACTACACAGACACATTCACATATATAATGATACGATGTTCATAAATACTACATAATTCCCAGAACATACATCATGGCTAAAATTATTAGCGACTACATGTAGTAATATACTCAAGATTGTAAATATGCTTCAGGTTCACTCACACTAGGTCTATCTCATGCGGTTGACTGGATACCTGCAGCACCGCACACGTCCTACCACTATTTCGCAGCTGAGTCTTAACTGCCGTACCCACTAGGTTAACTCTGCAAGGACTAACTATTCCCAATAATCTCGGCGCTTTATCAGATTTTTGTGTCCTCATGCTGACATATGTCCTTACCCTCCGCCATCATGATTTTTTTGCGTTCAAACCGTTTATATCAACTAAAATCCGGAGCGCAACTTCTCTCCTTTCTTTACTACCTGAAACAGTTCGCACCGCTACATAAATAACAATGAACAATAACATTATACATAAACATTTATCTACAGGGTAGCCCGCTACAGGCTTCAGCAAAAATTATTATTACAGTGTTGCTTATCTAGGGGGATGGGTTATCTATGGTTGGTTGTACAATCGTAAGTTGGACTCGAACTAAACTAAGCTCCTTCTAAATTTAAACCCCGGGCTTATATCAGTAACCTTTGTACAATTGAAAATCACTACAAGCTTGCTAATCTTTAAGTTACATTTCCAATCACTTCCACTTTGAAATGGAAGTCGATTTTTTACGCTTATACCTACTTTTCTTTATATTATCGTTTACCTTTGTTGCGTCCTTCATGGGATTAATCAAACAACCGGTTTCTTCACCTATTTTCAAAATATTTGCCGTAAAATCCTCAACATTTGCGGTTCACGAGAGTTTTTTTTAAAGTCGTAACAACACTTACTATTACCAATTTTTCATAACTACATATATTTTGTGAAAGAAAAACCACGCGTTAAATTTTTGTAGTATTTGAAGCTCTCTCACTTAGTTCATTGTAGCCAAGAGATTATCTCATCCTTCAGGGCACTGAATTCCAAACTAATTTGCTGGAAAGCAAGTCGCCCAATCTATTCAGTGTTAGTAGGCTATGTTGAAAATTCGTGGTCAACCACATAACCCTCATTTATTATTCTATAATCAACGGAATGTTTACGACAAACTAAACCTTTTTTTCTGTTTAGCCCTACATGTTTGTGTTGATGACACAATTGAATTATTTAGTTCCGGTGGCTGTCTAGCGATGTCGTTATTCCCACTTTTCTGCATCCCATTAATTTACCTAACATGTGAATGAGGCACGGCTGTCGTGGTTTCTTTTAGTTAACAGCACAACTAATATAAATGAATACATTGTACTGTATAATGATATCTGGTAGGCAGTTTAATCTCCGTGGGTTTCACTAACTCATCGGTTTTATCTTCGTATTTAACATGTAAAAACTTGATTTTTATTGTGTTTGGCATACATTGTATTATAAAATACAACTAAAGTGTCTGTATTCGCAACTATGTAATATTAAATTTAATTTGTTTAACTAAAATTTCAAAAAGCGTATATTTGGAATGCATATTTCAATAAATTTACTGTTGTTTAATTGATTTCAAAGTTTCCTAACAAATGACATGCTTTCACTCTGAAAGTTAACAGTTTAAAATGTTTTGTTTACATTTTTGTGGTTTAAAATAATTACAATCATACGATACCTCCTAATTTGTATTTAACAGAGATAAAATATTTATTTTTGTGGTGTTTAAGATTATGATTTGAATAGAACTTACCAAATTTATTACAAAGACAATGCTTTTGAGTACTATTATACATGAAATCAAAATTATACAGGGTGCTTCGATAATAAGTTGTTCAAATTGAATTACGTTTTCATTTGATTTATTTTCCATAACGTCCAAACATCACATACAGCTTTTGAAATAGGGGAAAAGCCATCACAGCATAGCTTACGCACAACCCCTGCAGTGGGCATGAGAGTGGCCGTAGGTATATGGCTAGCTAATAAGTGTATGGGAAAAGGGAGGGTGTCACTACCTCTAATACTCCTATATATTAGATGCAACAATGCACAAGGGGAGAGGTAAAAACCCATTGTGCTTAGAACAACAAGACGAACGCCTTAAGGACACTCAATAATGGTTCGAACTAAGAGGAACTGCACCTGAAAAGGAAAGCTATAATTAGTAAATACAAAGGATCACTATTTGTGACCCAAAGTAAGCAATAATAATATTAGAAAAAATATTAATTTATTAACTTTTAATACCTTGTTCAAGAACCAAAAATAATAAAAGTATTACCCAATAAGGTATTTCTATTTCTCTAATAAAAATTAAAATATTTGATTTTCAGTTGCAGATTTGTATAAAATATGTACAAGTATAATCTAAAAAGGCTCAGCCTAGATTTGAAATAACGACCGAGTTCATTCATATAATTTAATTATTAACATCGAAGTGGCATGTATCATTTGTATAAGCCTTAATAGCTTTCAGATCTAAATACTTTACAGGTGGATATTAAATTTTTAAGGTCAACATTAAATATCAATAAATTATTTGCATCGATTTTTCATTTGGTATGAAGCTGGTAACGAAGATAATCATTTAACAATATGCATGTCGGAATAATCTGACTTATTTTCAACTCAATTTAATATTTGTTGGAATAAACAATTTAGTTATATCTAAGGACAATTTTGTTACGAGAACAAATGGTTCCACATTGTATTATACTTTTTACAAAAGAGAAATCTTTCAACTTTTAACAATAGAATTTATCAAATAACTAATAGTCGATTCTGTATGAAATTTCTAGACAGTGAAAATTTAATTTTGTACTAAAAATTGTATCAAAATATTCAACATGATAAGGTACTAAATCTACGCAAGTAGATTTAAAACAATTTGAACCATAAACCAAATGTTAGTAGAGGTATTATAAACTTCAGTTACTCTAATAATCGAAAAATATTACAGTAACATTAGCAGACTATTGGTGAGAGATCACACCCAAATTCTTAGTAATAAATGGTGTTCACTAGCCACCCTCTAGACTTGCATTTAAAAATCAAATATAAATTAAAAATTTCGTGTATACTTTGAGGCCATTGTACTTGTAGCAGCTGCTTTGATATTAACTAATCAAACAGCACTACAAATGAGTTGCCTTACTAATAATTAAAGGAAAACTCCTTACCAACTATTAATGAAAACGTAGAATTATACACAACTAAAACATTTTTATAGTGTAATTCTTAAACTGGAACCTCTTTTCTGAAAACGCTCATAAATTTTCGTGGAGCGAACATTAATTCTTTTCCTACAGAAACGTATCAGATCATAAATGATATTAGCCCTCTTTTTTTTGTAAGGCCATGGTGATCGATTGTAAAACCATCTACATGTCTTTTCCTGCCAAAATGTTATTAGGAGTCTATAAGGGACGTTCGTTTTCTTTCTTGTAGGGCAAGGGTACTAGATTGTAAAACCATATGAGGGAGTAATACTACTTTATACCCATTTTGTGTGGAGATTGGTGAAGCACCGTTCTCCATACGAGGTCAGCAGTCACCAGCAATAGAGTATGAAACAACATGATGAAAATATGAGTGAACTAGAAATTCATGCATTACAGAGAAAACACATTAAGTTTTATTACACCAAAAAGTGCTATATGTTATAAATTGTACATAATCGATCATTTAGTAATAGTTATACAACAATTTTACCTAAATTATCTACGACTAGATTTAACCAATACTTTTAAAGCAAACCATCTAAGTATCCATAAGGTCTGGTAGCGCAAGTTCAACACCAAGGTCTGTTGCATTAATTGTAGCTAACAAATTTTCTTCATTATCCCAATCATCAGACAGTGCAGATTGAGTAGTAGTAGAAACTGCGTCCTGCAACACGAAAACTTTAATAAAGCATTATTTATAATACAATCAAATTTACTCCAAACTTCATTTAAAACAGTATTAATATACAACACAATATTGTATCCACTTGAAAAGAAACATTACTAGGTTTCCTAATTACAGTCATTAGGATGAAGAATTAAAATAGGGAAGTACCTAGATTATTAAATATCGAAACTTACCATCCCTTCGTATTAAATTTACGAAAATTACAGATAGGCACTCTGAAAATAACCGGCATATTAAATTTATTTGTACAAATTCATGCAATCGAAAATCGTACACTCGTCAGTACAGCCAAAAAAAAATGTGTTAGGAATAAAACAAACGATGCAGCTTTTGGTATAAAGAGTAAAATAGTGGGGCAAAAATGACCATTCATATGAACAGAACAACATTGGCTTCAATAATACCTATTATCTGCAAGACGAGCGGACCAGTAAGAAACAAGCGAAATCAGTAACAGAATGCTCGCCTGAATTAAAACAAAGGAAGGAAAAGAAAGAAACAATATCACGCTGACAGTCGGTGATGGAGGTCTTAAAGAATAGAACAGGGCACATGACACAATTCGTGCTTTTTAGAACATCTACACCTGAAATGATGATTAAACACAAAAACTCGGACAAAATTTAACTCTAATAAGTAACTTCTATGAATTTAGATAGCAAAAACTGCTGGTTTGAAGCCGAACATATGAATTTTTCACATCACAGATACTGTTAAATATTAATTATATCTAAGTAGCAATCGAACTAAAGGGTGTTTTGTAAATAAAAGAACTACACTATATACACCACTTGAATATTGCTGCATGCTCTACAATAACAACACTAGTGGCATTTAACATCTGTAATTAATAACATTCTGCATTGGAATAGCAAACAACTAAGTAAAATTACACAACGGTTAACACAATAACACGACGACAAGCGTAAAGCCATTTCAAATTCTAAATAAACCAATAAGCCTAAATAACTATAACAATAACTATTCATAGAGTATAGACGTAAGTATAAATATCGCGAGAATCTTACCTGATTACTCAGTAGACTGATGTTGGTGAGCTGGTGCCTAAAAGCTACTAAAATATAAGAAAAAAAATGCATATTTACAACAGTATATTTAGATACAATCATCAAACTAGTACCAATAAGCGAAAAAAAACTTATAGCATTAAATAGTCATCAGCGGTGTACTCATTCGACTCAACATTTCTAGCATGCAAGCAACCTACATACTATACAGGAGCAAGCAAGCGATAGCTGTTGGCCACAATATTTCCGCACACAGACTGAAAGGTTTGGTAACCCTTCCAGAAGTAGAGAACCATTACATTAAAAAGGAACAAAGTATTGATATTAAAACCTAAAACATATTTTTTAAATTGATCAACAACCGTATCTGGATTTTGTAATAGAATATTTTATATTTTAAAGCATTGTATTAAAAAAAAAAAAACGTTCTGGATGAACCTGCACCTTGAAAAAGTTCTAGATTACTAAAATGGCTTGAATGTTCCAGTGATTAAAAGAGCCGAACTACAGGTTTAACCAAATTAGCGAGACCTTTAGTGAGGACATAATTTGAATAAAGGCCACTATACTTGCGGCCACGTTCCCAATGCTCCACCCGAAGGTACTACATTGACTTTAGTAAGGACAGTTCATTTACATTGCCAATGCTCCACCTGTAGGTACTACATTGGCCAGGAGGCGAGTTTTTTGTTGCATGGAAATTTAGAATTTTGCCGAACCCTTGTCGTTCCAGGCAAGGTAGGGATCTTTAACGTGCATGACAACACTCACACACGGGACCTCCATTTAACCTCTCATCCGAACGAGGGCATAATTTTTGTGAAAAATGCTCACCTGCCATTTTTCAAGCAGTCGGCCGTGTCGGGATTTGAACCCGGGACCTTGGGATCCGTAGTCTTATGCTTACTACATTGATCCACAGCGACGCCTTGAACCCGGGACAGCAGCTCTTTTGGTAACAAGGAAAAGATTGCTGAAAGCATATGTGTAGAGCACAGCACTGTACAACTGTAAAACTTGAACAGTAGGAGAAGCGGACAGGAAGAAGATAGAAGCTTTTGAAATGTGTTGCTACGGACATATGATGACATGGACATAGAAAGTTAATAACAAAGTGGTTCCTGGAAAAAGAGAAGCCTTTGAAATGTGTTGCTACAGACGTATGATAAAGATATCATGGACAAAGTTAGAACAAAGTGGTTCTAGAAATGGTGGGGGAAAAAAATAAATATATGGAAAACTACAAAATAGGAGAGATGGGATGATAAATAACATACCAAGGCACGAGAGAATTGTGCAGAATATATTATAAGTAGAAATAGGAAAAGAGGTAGATCTAGATTAGATTATTGCACACAGATAGTCAAAGATGTAGGCTGGGGGAATTTCAGGGAAATGTGTAGGCTAGCTCAGAATAGAAATCAATGGCGGTACGCATCAAACCAGTTCCAAGATGGATAAACTAATGAAAAAAAAATAATATAACTGTACTTAAACCTGATGGTTATAAGAAACTATAGGTATTGGTTTTGAGATATTTTCAACTAATGTTAATTGTAGGAAAGGATTTACTGGAAAACTCATTTGGCAAATGTGTGTTGGGGATGTTGGTAGCATCAGGTTGCTTAATCTTCTTCACATACTACTGAATATTGGTGAAATATGGTATATATTTAGAAAACAGAAGAGGAACAAAGCTATATCTAGGCTCTGAGAATGTACTTTCATAGAAGTTACCCAGTACCACTAAAAGCTAGCCGGCGTTCTATTTTATTGTTACATAACACCACCCCCTGTAATGTCAAAAGGTCGGTGGGCATGTCAGGGTGGAATTCCACTCCATTAAATGTAGAATAAAATTAATTCAGAAGCGTAACGTAAATTCAGCATATAACAAAATATAGCAGTTTAAACTATAAAATGATTTCAATTGACTTATTTTAATCATGTGCAACATCAAAAATCTTGATCAGAATTTATAAGCACCAGACAAACATTGGCAAATGATAGAATGAACCCACAATTCACGAGAACCTATTTCACGGTTTGTTACCCGTACATCATGCTAAACATAAAAGAACTATACTGGAAGACAAAGAAAAATCAAGTACTAAACTGTGCTAATAAGTATTTTAAATGAAGTCCAGTATATAACTGACATCCACGATATTCTAAAATACCTGTGGATAATTTACTCGGGCTATAAGATATCGTGCATTAGACTCTTCATCAGAAACATTCTCTGGCTCATGTTGTTGCTGTAAAATATATACTTATAAAAAAAACAACACGTGTGAACACTTACTGCTAAATGTTGTCTTCTCTGATGTGTTTTCAAATGGCTAGATAAATGATCAGATCTCATAAACTTCTTAACACATTCTGGACACTGCAAATGTTTCTCACCTGTATGTGTTCGTCTATGTCGTTGCAGTTCATCAGATCTAGTGAACCGTTTCCCACATAACAACCAAGAACAAACATAACGTCGATCACTCGAATAATACCTTATAGGTGCTTTTACTTTCTGTGGTTTACAATATACCTTATTACAATCAGTTATGTTACAAACATGTTGTCGTTTATCTTCCCTCTCAGAACACTTTAGACATGCACACACTTTTCTACGCACCCTTTGCTTTTGAACGTTTTGATTTCCGTTACTACGTGTTGCCAAAACTACGTTTGTCGGTACAACTGTTGGTGTTAAAGCGGCAGTAGGTTGTACAGCCGTAGCCAAATTTGGTAAAACATGCCATTTTGTTGGGTCGCTAGGGTCTTGTTGTATTTGTTGACCTAGCACTACACTTGCTGTTGGTTGTACTATTAGATGAAAATATCCAATATCTGTAATTAATTTATTACAATAAACATGAAATTGATTAAATTTTAGTTGCTAAAAATTGCCTGGGTTTGTTACGGAACACCAATGCTAAAACTTTAAAAGCTGACAAGGTATAGAGAGGAATTGCTTAGGTAATGGGTACACTGCAACTGTCTACCTCCATTCAGCACATGCATTTTCAATGTCAATTAAACATGACTAGGAACTATGATGCCTGAAAAATTATTTTTGCTCACAATAACATGCAGGCTGCAATTAAAGATACAATATTCATAGTTGTAGGTTATGTTATACTGATTAGCATTAAAGTCATTAATGTGAAGTAATATTATCTTTTTCTTATAAATATAAAAAAACAAACAAACAAGAAATTTGCTTAATAATTGTGATTTATTTAACATCAGGTAAATTGGAAAATTAAGTAACTAATTTGAGTTAGTTATTTTCTAAATCAAGTAGATAAATATAGTAATAAAATTAATCTCCCCTAAATGCTGTAGTGTGTCAAAGAAATATAACTCTATTGTACAAAATTTTCATAACTCAAACGAAACAAAATTGTGTACTCAGAGGGTGTTTTCGATTTAAGCAGTACTTCAAGGAAGAAAAATTTGAGAGCCATTGCAGTCAATAGTTAAAACAATCAAGTGTTGTAATTTCGCATATAAATTTCAATACGAATATACAAAGTTTTACAATTCGTTCACTATGAATAATTATTTTTTCAGATCATTGATCAAACAAGATGTATGAGTATTAATTATAGGAGCTTTTATGTTCGGAAATTGATTTATTTTTCTCGTTTCCAGATATGTTCAGAATCCCAATAAATTTAAAAAGGTTCATAAAACATACAGAACAACTGTGTTCTAAAAACATGGTCAATCGATAAAAGTACGATTCAATAGAAAGCACGGTCTAAACTGAATTTATACTGGTGAAACCTATAAGGCAAAAATAAAAAGTGGACAAGATAACACTCACTTACAGGTTATATGCACGATATAAACGTATATGCTGGTTGTGAAACAACATCTCCGACAAAGAGTTGGCATGTAATTAATTCAAACACGAGTCTGACCTGCATTTGTGTGGTAATAGATTGTTTAGTTCTGTGGTTATTAAACGTTAGAAAATTCCTGCAATAAGCACCCGCATCAAAGCTAAAAGAAAATTCAATAAAAGAATTCAAGCCATATTTTAAGTGATGTAGATTAGTGTTTATAAAATGGCACGATACAAAAGAGGCGTTGGTTCTGATTAACTGTCACACTAATCATATTGTTTTTGTAACCACCAGCACAAAAAATTATGGCGTCGGATGATGGTGATAACCATCAATATTTGGATTATAGAGACAAAAAATTAACAGAAAAATAAGGTTTGATTTCTTAAGTTACAACAACCTGAACAATAACAAAAAAAACATATCCAGAAGAATAAAATATAGCAAACGTATTACCCAGAAACTTCCATACACAAAACCTTCATAGAATTAAAACTGTCAAGAATATAAAATGTCCGAACATATACATATAAAACTGAATGCGTGTATCACATTGGAATATAAAAAAAAACTCCAATAAGACATTTGTGGTATATGAACACAAATGATCATAAAAAAACAATAAAGTCATATGCATATAAACCTGAATACTGTATTACCTTGAAAAATATATATAAAAAAAAGCTCCAATAGACATTTGTGGTATATGAACACAAATGTTCCATACAAAAAAACATTAAAGTGTTAAGCCTCAGGCTGTCCTATCGAAAAAGTCCACAATCTAATTTTAATAATGTAAAATTATAGCAGAGATATTTTTAAAAACTATACAAATTCAATGAGACTCCCACCTCATTGTTTAGTTTGTAGCACACATTTTCTAAGCATTTCTTACAGTCTAATTCAAGAATAATTTCCAGTGCCTGCACTTGGTTATTCACCATCTACATACAAGAGAATGTCAAATAGTCCCATTTAGTATGCATCCTTTACACAATTCATTGCTTCATTCAGGACTATGTTGTCAAGCTTGATGGATTTCAGCTAACCTCCTTGCCATGCTATCATTTTAACCCTTAAACATCCATTAGTTTTTCTGAAAAAAACACAGTTAAAAAATACTGCAGCTATTTTTGAAAATGGAGTAATCTTAAGAATAAAAAACCAAAATAAAATTTAATTTTTACAAAGTAGTTTCTATTTGACCACATTCCAGGAACAGATACAAGTAAATATATACATATTTATTGTACACAAAACATGATCGCAGTTGTTAAACTTCAAAACGACTGTTGCAAAGGTGTAGAATAACTTTAACTTTGTTGCAACCACGGTGCCGCAGATTCTTATATTTCACTTTCTTTGCTTCCATGTTTGTCGCACCTCGTTTATTTATTATCCCCCTAATTTCTTCAGTTTATACACAGTGTGTTAATCAGTAGCTTTGTTTAGTATAATATCCACTAATAGCAGCTAGAAAAATAACAGTTTTTTATTTATGTTAAAATAAAAACTAATTAAAGGTTATAAAATTGTACATAATAGATCATTCAGTAATAGCTATAATAGAATTTTATCTAATAAATTATCTATGACAAGATTTAACCAACAATTTTAAACCAAACCGGTCTCAAGTATCCAAAGGGTCTGCTATGACAAGTTCATCACCAGCATCAGTTGCATTAATAGTAATTAACATCTTTTCTTCGTTACTCGAGCTATCGGACGATACAGATTGTGTTGAAGTAGCTGCTTCCTGCAATATCAAAACTTTAATAAGACGATATTTATTATGGTATCAAATTTTAACCAAACTTCGTTTAAAACAGTATAATATACATCACAGTATAAGTCTACTTAATGAGTGTTTATGCTGAAAAATATTTTGTTTATCATCCTAAAATAGGATAAAAATTAGTTAAATTGCCAGATAAATATGCAGTCACTTGCAAATCCCACACTATCCTTGTTTAGACAACTAGCAGTTAGGGTTGGAGTAGTTATAAACCGCTTTGTGTTCGATCATATTGGATGTCACAAGGGCAGTATTTTGTTATATTTTAATACCAACAGGGTATATAGGGGCAAATTCACCATTAACTATCATTATAATATTTTGGCAAGTGGATGCATCAGTTCAAGTGAGGTTATTTTAATGACTTATTCTTTATGTTTGTATCCCCTACTTATCAACAATCTACATAACCCTACACTTCACTCCTCAAACCTTCATTCTCAAGGGATAACAATTTCTCATTTGATCCTTAAAGCCTAGGATAGCATTTGTATCTTATTGAACTAAATTTCCGAGTACTATTGAATCAATTTTATAGTTTATTTAGTAGGATGATTCAGTATTATAAAGTCTTTCAGTGGAATGTATGATTGTTATTAAATATCAATCAGTGCACTACTACATATCATATGCTAGTTTTTTGTTTAGTTTGTAGTTATAAACACAATACAGCGCCGTATTTTCTCATGTGTTATCTTTTGTTTATATCTAGAGTGTGCATACCGGTAGTTCTATGATTGTGACAGCAAGAGCTTGTTAGGTTCCGTATTAATTTATTCAACATGTTATTTGGACAAGATTTATCAAGAAATTCTTTGATGGGCAATTTTCCTGTGAATAGGATTGCCTTTCTTATCCTTTCGAGGACATCGATGTAGATTATGCAGATCTATTTAAAATTAAGACAAAGCGTACCCGCAAAGCAAAGATGCAAAAATGTTACGTCCGTCTATTTATATATTTTAGCACTGTGGCTATACACTTTGAGCTGGTTATTGATTTGACTACAGATCTGTTCCTTGGTAGTCTAAAGCATTTTATTTCTACACGAGAAACGTCTGTTCGGATAATGTCTGATAACGGATCTAATTTTATTGAAGAAAAGAATGAATTACAAAAGCTGGGCGACTTTCTCCAATCCAAACAAGGAAGCTAATTACTGATTGTGCAAATCAAGAGATTAATTGGCAATTGGCATTTTATTCCAGCTTATTATTCTCACTTTGGCGAATTATGGGAAACGGGCATAAACTCTATGAAATGGCATTTAAAAGGTGTTTTATCAAATTCTGCATTAAGTTACGAAGACTTTTACACCATGTTGATGCAAGTTGAAGCTATACTTAATTCCCATCCTCACATCACTCTATCAGTCGATCCCGCAGATTTAACCTCACTCATTCCAGCTCACTTCCTTGGAAGATGTGTGGTTTTGCCATTTGAGCTGGATATCACTACTGTAAAATCAAATAGCCTGGAGCAATTCCATCGAATTGAATAACTGCGTCAACATTTCTGGCAACATTGGTCATTAGAATACACTTCTGAACTCCAACGACGACAAACATAAAAAACAAATCAACAATCGTTTTAAAATTCTCCCTCTCTTCGCGGCAACTTGGAGGAATAGTTAAAACTGCATCGTTCGAGTTGCATCAATTCAAACATCTAAAGATATGATTAGTCGTGCTGTTGGGACAATCATTCCACTACCCATAGTCCATAGAGAAGACTTCTTAGTGCCGTGTGATAATGTAAATATTAAAATAAGATGTTTATTTTTATTTACATTTATACCCTTTATTAGTGTATAACATTTAACTTAATCATGTTAAAATAGGCTGATATTCCATGTATGCAAGTGTGAAATGTTCCATTAATATTTGTGATTATTTTCTGTTGAAAGGCTGATCCTTTCAAGGAAGGGGACATGTTTGGAATTCATAATATCAAGTAGAACATGGATTGATGTTTCTAAAATAGTATATTATGATACAAGTTTATAAGCGAGCCTTTGAAGCACGCTCAATGTTTGAGGGCACGACGCAAAGCAGAGTGCCCTTAAACGTTGCAAGTGCTTTAAAGGCTCGCTTATAAACGAGTATCATACGCTATTTTTTTAATATACCTGTGTTTTAACTTGATATATAGATTTACATATTACTGAATTTATCCGTATTGAAGTGCAATACAACAGATTTAAATTATCAGTCGTTTTGTTTATAGTAGTTTCCGTGGAAACAATTGTGGTTTTCAGTTAGTTTGACAGTTCATTTAATTTATGTTTTGAGCATAATTAAAAATGTTGAATGATAATGAAGAACAACTTTTCAGAGAAATTGTAAAGTTAGCAGCGGAAGCTGAATCGAAAATAATTCCTGAGAAGTCCGGCGATGCTTATTATAAAGAATATAATAAGTTATTACTTCGAATGGAGAAGACAGGTTGCCCAGACTGCTAATGAATCGGTGATGTTAGCGTATATGAAAATTGTACATTTAATATTTATTTGAAATAGTTCATTCATATTACGATATTTACATTTGACATTTGTATAATTTGACAAATAAAGTTGAAAATGTTGTTGCTTATCAACCTTTAAAACACTAGAGCGATAAAGATCGATTTATGCACTATAATTAGTTCTTTATTCTAGTATTATGGTGCAGGTATATTAAAAAATATATATAATGTCACCGTAATTGTACACAAGTTTATATTTTTATTTAAGTCACCATTAATCTTATAACAAAATAAACAACACACGTTGCTACAGTGAAAAATGTAAAAAGTATTTTTCCAAGTAAAGACCATTGTTCGTATAAACTACAAAAATTTCTAAATGCGGTAGTGCTCGCCTTCTGGTATAGGTGATTAGCCATAAGAGCAGAAATAGGTTGAAGTAACATAAATACTTTAACATAACCCATTTAATTTTTAGCAAAAAGCGGAATCAAGGATTATATTGGACACTGAAAGAAAAATCCTACCCAACTGTGTCAATAACTATTTTAAGCGAAGCCCTGGTTATAATTGTCATCCACAATGTTTTAAATTACCTGTGAGTAATTAACGTGGGTTACAGCATACTTTACATTAGACTTTCCATCTGTAACCCAAACCTGCGATTTGGAGTCCAAAGGATCGTCATGTTCCCATTGGTCTTCATCATCAGGTTCAGGTGTGTCACTTTGTCTCTGTAAAGAAGTTCTCATTAAAAAATAGCATGTATAAACAACACTTACTGCAGCTCGTTGTTTTTGATGCGTTTTTATATGTTTAGATAAATGATCAGACCTCATAAATTTCTTACTACATTCAGGACATTGAAACCTTTTCTCACCCGTATGTGTTCGTCGATGTCTTTGTAATTCATCAGATCTAGTAAACCGTTTCCCACAAAATAACCAGGAACAAACAAAAGGTCTTTCGCCTGTGTGCCACCTTAAATGTGCTCTTAAATGTGAAGTTTTACCATATACTTTATTACAACCGGGTATATGACAAATATGCTGCCGTTTACGATCGGTGTGTCTTTCTCCTTCAGAACAATTTGGACATGTGCACGCTACCCTACGTACCCTTTGTTTTTGACTATCTTGACTTCCATCACTATTGTGTGCTGTTGTAGCTTCTTGTGAATTTGTCGTTACAACAACTCCAGGTGCTAAAGTGGCAGTAGGTTGTGCAGCCGCAGCTACACTTTGTAGAACTTGCCATTTTGTTGGATCGGCTGGGTCTTGTTGTAGTTGTTGACCTACAGCTAGAGGTGTTGGCTGTGTTATTACTTGAACATTTCCAAGGCCTGTAAGGAATTTATTACAATAAATACTGTAATGCTATAATTATGCATACATGGTATAAAAGAAAATATTTTTTCAATTTTAACAGTGTAGGAAATGTAGTTAAAAGTTTTATAGACAATTTTATAGAAGCTCAGGTAATTTACAGTTTAAAATGGTACTATTGCATCATATTGTTAAACTATAATACTGAAATCCATAGGAAAATATGTAGTATACTCTTTTAAAGGACATAAAAATGCTGATGCGTACTCACAAAAATATAAACATCACCCAACAGAACTTAAAGGTATAATTTCTAAGGCTTTTGTAATGTATGTTGCTGATATGGAAAAATCAATAAGTTCAAAGCCCCAGAACGTGTGGAAATTTATAAAACACCTTAAAAAAGACAGTACTTTTCCAAGTACTATGAAGCACAATGAAGTACATTTAGAAACCTCACAACAGAAAGTTGATATGTTTGCTTTATTTCTTAAATTCGGTCTAATAGGAAAATCACTTCACAGATATACAAATCTATCATATCTACAATGCTGAGAATTTTCATCATTACAAAATTTCTAATACACACGTCTTGAATGCGATTAAATGGTTGTTCGAACTAATGCAACGACTGGTGCTGATGAAGTACCAGGGTATTTGGTTATGGGGTATGCCAAACTCTTTATTTAACCACTCACAGGCAAATTTAATTTATCCATTAAAACGTCAATATTTCCTAAAAAATGGAAACAATTTAATATACTTCCAATATTCATAAATGGAAACAAAGACCTTATTATGAATAATAGACCAATAGTCTGCCTCTCTACTTTTGCTAAGATATTTGAAAGCATTCCTTTTGACCAAGTGTATGAACATGTTGGACCACTTATTGCAGAAGAACGGCATGGTTTTGTTAAAGTCAGATCACTTCAACCAATGTTATTGAATTTTCTCAAAAAATCGCTCTAGCCATTGAAAATCAGTCACAGTTAGATTGTGTATCGACAGACTTTTTAAAAGCCTTTGACAAAGTGGTGCATAAAATACTCCATAAATTAGAAGTTTTTATGTTTGATAAAGATACATTCAAATTTTTGAAGTCATCTAACAATCAGATCACGCAGTTAAAATTGATCATTGTGTGTCAAAACCATTCAAGCCGACGTCAGAACTTCCCCAAGGTTCGATTATTGGCTCAACCAAGATTTGGAACAAGTTTCTAGAATTAAGAATCATGGAGTTTTATTTACATCAAATTTTTATTTTGCAGAATATAGAAAACAAATTACAAATTCTGCCTATGGGAAATCTTTTCTTTTGTTATCAGAAATGTCTATTATTTCCAAATCTACGTGTTATTGTTAAGTTATGCAATGCACTCATTCGTTTGAAGCTAGAATATGCTTGTATTGTTTGGTCGCCTAATGCTAGTATTAACTCTAATGAACTAGAGAAAGTGCAGAAAATATTTATTTGTTATCTATACTATAGAATCACCAGCACTTATCCAAGTCCTCCGATATGCATTTCTTACGATGGCTAACTATCAAACGTGGAGAGTGGGGGGGATATACCAAAAAAACCAAAAAAAAAAAGAAAACACATCGCCCACGATTAGCAGCAACGAACAATAGTTCTACAATGTCACTTTTCTTGTCACACAACTACACCAATCGTTGATATGGAATATGCTATTGACACACACAAAAGAAAACGAGTTGCATACCTGTAGGTGTCTAGATACTTAGCTCGTAATCCGTTGAGGGGTGAGTCAGCACAGCAACGCCATGGTCGTCAGGATCTATTTACCCTGCTACCATAACTGCAGCAGCGGTCTACGGACAAAAGCAGTTTGTCTACAGAAAGAAAGAACCCATTTGGCCTCCAGCTAAAAAAAAGTAATCCACGCAAGACACCTCCTAGTTGTCGCACAGGAAAAAACAAACGTGCATGCATTGCTTTTGAAATACGGTGACGAATAAAGTAGAAAATGTTTCGACGCACAAGCTGTAGAATGAAATTCAACAATGGTTCCAATAACACGAATTCGAACTGCAAATCCTCGCTTATCGAAGCGCAATTAAAACTGGAAAATCCGGGTTTTATCGGATAGTGCACGACCTTATTTCAACAAGGCTTTACATTGGAACAATAGAGAAAACCATTATACGCCGATAACGGGTACCTAATCAGGATATAAACTATTTAATTGTAGCATACTCTTGTCGTTTCGAAATAAATAAGTTCAAACTGAAAATTTATAGAAAGCATACTTATTGTAAACAGGATGTTGTTAAAAATTTAAGAATTAAAACAATCGATTTAACAAAATTATGGTAAAACGGACTTATGAATTAACAAGTTAAGAAAAGGGGTAATTAATTAATGCTGAAAATAAACATAACACATTACACACTTAAGTAAAAGAAGAACATGCAGGAGTTGTATTTATTATCGCTTCTTCTAAATCTCCTCTTAACAATTTAATAAAATCAGTTAATGGCATACTCAAAAAGAATCCTGAATTTGATATCTTTGCTACCACTGCAAACGAAATAGCCAAACTTTATTATTAGCTTAAACTTAAACCATTGCTAGATTTATTGTATACTGCGTTCATTCCAGTCAAACATTTATTTTCGTTTAAACAACCAATTTATTATTTATACTTTTCAAAATTTACCATTTACCATTCAATCAAATCATAATTTTTTAAATATGACATCAGTGCTATGTAATTTGAGTTCTACTGTGTATTGATAGCGGAATAAACACTATTACTAGTATTATTATTATTATTATTAAAAATCAGCAATTAGAAGTCGAGACTTCATAATAAATATATTAGAGTCGACATAACATCAACATATTTTTCGTGCTTACAAGTGTGAACTAAAAATATTCCCAGACATTGCTAGTTATTGAAACATAGTAAATAATTGAAATAGACCAAAATTCATAAAAGTTAAATGTACAGGGAGAAACCCCCACACAAACGACTAGTAAACAGACCGTGTGAATATTTTGATACTTAATTTTCTCAGACATCAAAAGCGCGCTTGATTCTAGACCGCTAGTGCAAGTTCAAATGAATTCCATGTGAAACTATTCGAAATGTAAACCGCCAGGGACATTTTAACATATTTACCATTGAATCATAAAAAGAGAGCATTGAAGAATAGTCTATCAGTCACGCTGTTCGAGCGGTGATAATTTAAATCAAAAACCACCACCGTCGAAATACGGACAACACGATAATAAGTAGTCATCATAACATGTATCATATCATCATATACCAATCACGGTATTACTTTTCAGGGTAACCAAATCTAGCACCTCTTTCTGGAAGGATATGCAAAGTATTTTTCTAGACTACTACACTAATTTTACTCCCAGCACCACTCACAATCTTTCTCCATATCCCTCGGTCCTACACACTTCCTTTGACTCTGCGACATTCATACATTGCTTTTGGCATGCTCTTTTGTTCTTTAGACTTCTCACCTGTTGTTCTTTCAGAACCTCCTCTACCACATCCAACCATCTTTTACGCCGTCTGCCCTTTGCAACTCTACCCGTCATCTTACTTGCATATATGAGTTTGGTAAGTCTATCCTTGTTCATTCTTTCCACATGTCCGAACCATCTAAGTCCCTTGCATCCCACACTTTGCTCGAACCCATTCATTTGACACCTTGTCTCTCAATTTTTTTCCACACACACTTCTCAGGAACCTCATTCCTGCAGCATTTATACGACTTACATGCTTCTTCTGCCAGATCCAAGTTTCACTTCCAAACAGAATGATTGGCACAAATACACTGTTGTAAATGGCCATCTTTGCATTTATACTCAATCCATTCCTGTTCAGTGCCCACATACTTCCAAACACTTTTCTTTCAGCATTTGCCCTTCTTTCTATTTCACCAAGGTACACGAAGTCATTCGCTTTCTCTATCGTGTTGTTGTCCATTCTAAATACAAAGTTATCAATTCTGTCATCTGTCAAAGATCATTATTTTTGTCTTATTTACATTCACTTTCAATTGCATATTTTCACATGTTTCCTATAGCTTAAGCATTCGTTGCAAATTTTGTGACGAATCAGCCAACAATATGTTATATGTTTTCTTTGTGGCATGCATACACTTTTCGACAGTTTGTTGCATTGCAAACATCTGATCCTCACACCCTCTTCCAGGCATAAAACCACATTGAACGTCCCTCATATTTTGCTCTGCGTTCTCTTGCAAACTCTCTCAATCACAATTTTTCCATACACATTACTGGGTACACTCAACAGACCTATCCCACGATAATTTTTGCATTTATACTTCCAGTCTTCAGGCAGTTTCGCTTGTTCTATACAAAATTCTATCAGTTTGCACAAACATTCAATCAGCACCCTGGACCTATACTTAAGCATTTCACTTGTTATTCCATCTACACCTGCTGCTTTACCATTCTTCAGAGTTCTCACCGCCTTCCAGACTTCATCCACACTGCATTCGAACTTTATACTATTATCTACGTTTTCGACCAGTACTTTATTGCTCTCCTCATCATGCACACAACCATCTGTACCCTTCTTGCTACCACCATACAGCATCTTAAAATACTCCCAACAGTTTCTCACACTCGTTTCGTCCCAAACAATGCCATTCACATGCTTATTTCCACCCTTCCTTGCCTTCCTTACTCATTTCCAAAACAAGTTTTTATTCCCTTCAATATTACTCTGCATTTTTTCACCCTCCCTCTCCCTCAGTTGCTCTTTGCTTGCCTTCACTACTTCTTTCGCACATTGCCTTTTCTCCTTATATACTTCCTGAAGTTACTTTCTTAACCCAACATTTTTTTCTACAATAATTCTCTTATATGCCACTTTCTTTCCCCCGATGACCTCTTTGACCTCATCGCTCCACCATGTATTTTTGTTACATGTACCCATCATTGTCATTCCACATACTTACAAATCACATTTCATGATACCGTTCTTCAAACAATCCCACGCTTTCCCCACATCTTCAGACTTCAGAGCATTCTCCCATTCCTGTTTGCAATCATACTCTCCAACATAGTAGTGTACTCTCTTTGGGGCGACTCTTCCAACAAGCATTCTACTTTCACTCTTGATCGTCTCGCATTCTGTTTTCTTTTCCATGTCCACTTTGGCTAAGATCAATTTTGGACAAAACCAGAAAATGATCGGTCCCACATTCAGATCATCTCATTACTCTCATGTCTTTTACCAAAAATTTCTTGAGGCAACGTAACGATAAGAACGACGAATCTGCAATTTCACCAAATCTGAAATTATCACCTGTGGAACACGTAAGTATCAATGAAATTATTCTACCTTCTAACACAAACTATAAAGATGATAGTATTTGCGCGTCGTACCAAATTTATTTAATATTAAAACAAACTCTGATAAATAACAAGGATTCAATTACTTTACAGATCAAAACTCCTATAATACACTACAAAGGATGAGGCAAATATGAATGCATGATTCATGTAAAGTTATGAACAATCATATTTTACCAGTGTGGAATTAACCGCGTTGCAAGGAATTTGGCCAATCGAGTGTTAACGACATCAAGAACTAACGGGTCCAAATATTGGTAATTAACGAATAAAAATTAGGAACCTCGTGCTCGTGATTGGTACAGTCATATAATAATTTTAGTTCTAAGTTAGCAAGTATGTAATTACAGTAATACCTGCACCAACTGTTACTGTTTCTTAAGCATAAAAAAAGATGCAAAACCAACACAAGCCTAAGGACTTAATCAAATATAAAACCAACCCAATCCCAAATACAGTGAGTTACAATATCACACATAAAGCCAAAGTTCTCTCAAACGATAAGGTTATTTCCGTTAATTAAATTTAGTGTGATATTACAAATGAAGATTCAAACCATCTTCGACTATCAACGATACTTGGACAGCAATAACTGAAATGAATGGATATGCTCTCCACAGATAAAGTAATGTGAGGTGGAGAAGATCCAGCAGCGGCAGCCCTGGCGAATGTTGGTAGACTTAGCATGAACTCAGAAGCAAAAGCAAGGTGATCCAGGAGGTTTTCATAAATCATAAACTTGAGCCCACAGTGCAGGTAAAATAATCAAGGAAACTTCACAAATAGCGAGGGCAACAGAGTTCGTCAATGACTGGCAAGAATAAATCAGTGACTTGCACAGACAGAAATGCAACTAATTATTATAAAGGCAGCAACGAATTCATGGTAAATCTTGTCGAGTTCCAATCCAAATAAACTATTAAATAAATTAATATGGAACACTAACAAGCTCTTGCTGTCACAATGATAGAACTACTGCTACCTACATGCTAGATATAAACAACAATCTACTCTGAAATTTCCAGTTGCTCTCGAAAGTGGTAATAAGAGGATTTAAGGTATCTAGTAACTATTGCAAATCTCATACAAATTACAGAAATAAATACAACGTAGCGTATCAAGTTAAAAACTAATTAAAATTAGCAAGAGGCTGTCGTGTGAGAAAATACGACATCACACTGTTCAACCAATTTGTACATTTATTTTGGGGCATGCTTGGCTATAGCGATTTAAAATACGGAGAGCACCACCATTGTAATTTCAAGAACCAAGAAATACATATCTAGCTTCATGTGATGCTCATATTTAATAATTTACGACTTTTCTTTCACATAGCAAAATTTTCAATGGAAATCTTGTGTTCCTCTAATTTTTTTTAAGTAATTCTTGCACTTTTTCATCAAGACATCATTAAATTTAGTTGAAATAAATTCAGTACAAGAATTAATCAGATTAGAGAAAAATTAGAAAAACAAGATTTCCATTGAAAATTTTGCTCCACCTACAAGAAAAACAAATATGTCAGAGACAGATGTAGCTTATCAGGAACCCTCAGGTTCACAAAGTAGAAATGCCAGTAGATCGTAAATTGCCGAAACATAAAATGTTAGGACAAATTCGACTTTACGTAACCAAAATAATCACGAAAGTCAGAACGCCGATCAATTGAGACGTATCAGTGTGGTCAAGTAGACCATTACCAAGCACAATGTAGAAATCAGTAGAAGACCATTTATTGCTATAAATGCAGACTAGAAACCGTGACATTTAATCGATGTCTACGTTGTCATCAAAATGCCAACCATTTAAACTAGAAAACGAGGCTATAAAACTGGAATTGCAGAAGTTTAGTAACAATTGCCCCAGTAAAATTTCGCAAATCATCCATCGTCTGATGAGAAAAGTGATACATTATAGGTGAGATTGGCACTCAATCCTTTATTGGGCAGAGTTCAAAAACCCCTTTCCAGGGAGGTTGTACATGTTAAAATTGTATACCCCTAAAAGAATTAGTTTTGTTTTCATTGAACTAACCCCTCATCACCAGAGCTAGATGACATACATTGTTCTTTTATATCTCAGAGTAACTGACATCAAAATTACACGTAACAATATATGAAATTGTAATTTACATCTAAATTTAAACTACTAGTTATTTCTGTTATGAAATGCCATTACGACATTACAAAAGTGATGACTAGCAAAGTATATGAATCACCCCTAGCGCAAACATAAAACTGTCCCATCATCCTAATAAAAAATGTTACATCTATAGTTTGTACCAAATGCAGTTGCCATCGTCACAGGTTGTATTGGGTAACAGAGCAACTTTTTAGTTCACTTTGGTCTAATGTTTTCAATATTAATCAGTTAAAAATGACTAGAAGCTATCATATCTAAAAGATGTAACGTTTTTTTACATATACTATAATAATACAAATTTAATAAGATAAATTCCTATGGGTGGTCAAAACGCAGAAATTATAATACAAAATCTACACTGTGGAGATCATGGCCTTGTGTAGATTCTTTGGCAGTTGTTTATCGATGACATCTGGCGATCCTCGTAGACGAAGCCAAGATGATATCATAGATATAAGGAAGAGGTAACAAGGAAGGGATCACTTTGCCGACTCAAACTTCACCCATGCACGTCTGTATTCGATAAGGGCCGATAGGCAAATCCTATTCCTTTTGACACTTCATTCTCATCAACTATCGTCTCCTCCACGATTATTCATGTTCACATGCTAAAACCGCAAACAATGTTTGTGGGTTTTTATACCACAATCGTAAGCTAATGTCCTGAAAGGCAAGAGAACAGAGTCTTCGTGGAACTTACACGTAAAACTTACTTTAAAAATGTTAAAAGAAAAATTTCCATACGGGGTTTAAAAATCCCCTAAAATTAAATAGTAAAATGAAAAGGAAAAGTTTTTGCTCACAATATACAAGCAGTTTTATTAGTAAAAATGCAATGTTCTAGGTCAAATGATTTCAAGCTGGGCGTGAAGAGGGCATGCCAGGGGTGCCATTGCACTTAAAGCTGAACTACGGTAAATCATTCAAATAAAGTTTAATTTAAAACTGCGATTGAATTTTTTCACCTACAAAACAATGCCCGATATGTTTCCTAAATTTGAACGACTGCTGCTACAAAACCCAAACACCTAATACAAGCTATATTATATATAATAACTCGCACATGGCGTCCAGATGTTAGTGGCAACTGCGGCAAGACGGTTCAAGGCATGAATCTGGGAGGATCGCTGATTAAACGATCTACCTCAAGCACACACATTGTTTATGCTCATCTTGGACGTTCACGTACATGATTTGATAATTCATCGGCTCCATTAATCTTAAAGAATTCTGATAAGTTGTAAGCGAGCTGTGAAAAAATCTAGAAGTAAGTAGTTCAATCTTGTAGTGCTTGGCTCTTCATTGATTGTAATCTCGACATAGTAGTTATTACGTTCAAAACCCTGCAAGTTAGTAATTTTTCCGGCACGAATATTTATTCATCCTACTCCTATTTAAAACGCCGTAAAATTCCTAAACAAGCTCGATTTCCCGCCATTTGAATTAGTGTTATTTTATAAAATTTCTTAAGTAATTACTCTATATAAAAGTTTGCCTTATAAAATCAAACAGCTGCTTAGAAAACTTTACATTACAAAGTAGTTGTAATAAATTCTACCACCTGCTATGACTACATTTTAATTACAGTTGCACATAAATGCACAGCATTCTTCTAACCACTTAACCATCTGCACCATAAGTGAACACTTGCAATGGGCTTGTTATCTGTTATCCTGCAGCTGTAAAGATGTTTCAAAGTAATAAAATTGCTTTCCTTTGTCTATAAATCCTTTGTTAAATGCGTTATCTCCTTGTTAGCAGCTGTTACAGTTTGTATTTTTGCAGCTGCCGTCTGAGAATTCAGCATGCTTGATTCTTTAGCGATATCTTTGAAAGCCATATACCTACCCCCATACATGGTTCCGTCCTTATAAAATAGAGACCCTGCTTTGAAATGAATACAACATCTTCTTACCGAAGAGACATGTTGTAAAATCGCGCTACTAAAAATGCTTTCTGTGCTAGTATGAATTAAGTTGGTGGTTCCAGCATCCAGCCAATAGAAAAATGCAGGCGCATTTTCCCATCTATAAGATGAGACCAACACGAAGCCGATAGCTCAAGGTACAGTTTTCTGTTTCCGTTATTTTTTCTTTTTAATGTTGCTGTGAAGAATAGACATTTCATTTGCTGTTCATAATGTTATTACTCATGATTATCCAGTAATTTACCAACACCATGTTACAAAACTCACGTTCACAATGCACGAACGACTATGTAATCCTTCTTCAAATTAAAAATTAGTCAATCAAAGTTTGTGTTAGAGTCCGTTTTACTATTTCTTTGTCTTTTTGTATAGATATTAACGTGAAGAACTTGCGCATCAAAGTAGTTAACATTTAATTAATTTAAGTTAGGGTGTATAAGTTTAATGTTACACATTTCTTGAAGAGGTGCACTTCACAAATGCAGAATGTAAAGGGTGTTTCAATAAGAGCGCAAGATTTGAATTGCGCGCCACGTTTGACAGTCATAATGACACATGATTATGACGTGAAGTTTAATTGCCACTATTCGTAAAGTGCAATCAATATTCGGTCAAAATAATGTGCCTAATTCATCTACTGTGAAAAGAATAATCAAAAAATTCGAAAGTACTGGTTCGGTTAGTGAAGTGAAACATACGATACGAGCTCGTAGAGGTCGTTCAAAACAAAACATCACGGCAGTTCACGAGAGTGTGACAGAAAGGCCAGAGACATCAATTCGTCATCGGGCCCAAGAATTGGACATTTCAACAGGCACTCTTCAGCGAATTCTAACGAAAGATTTACAGCTGCATGCCTACAAAATCCACCTGACTCAACAACTTCTGTCAAGAGACCATGTCCAGCGAAGAGAATTCACCAGTTGTATCCTTGAGCAACCTGCTGATTTTGCAAACAAAATCATTTTCAGTGATGAGGCCCATTTTCACCTCGATGGCTTCGTTAACAGGCAAAACTGTCGCATTTGGGGCTTAGAAAATCCACGAATGACTCATCAGAAAGCAATGCATCCGCAACGGGTCACTGTATGGTGCGCATTATGGTCTGGAGGAATAATTGGACCGTTTTTCTTCGAAAATGAAGAAGGAAATACAGTAACGGCTAATGGTGAATGTTATCGTGCTATGATAACGCAGTTTCTTGTGCCTCATGTGGAAGCTATTGATCTTGACGACATGTGGTTTCAGCAGGACGGTGCCACATGTCATACTGCCCGTGAAACATTGACAATCTTGCACAACTTTGCTCCTGGGCGTGTCATTTCCTGATTTGGTGACAAGAATTGGCCTCCATGCTTTTGCGATTTAACGCCTTTAGACTTCTGGCTGTGGAGTTATCTGAAGTCACACGTTTATGCTAATAAGCCTGCAACCATCGAAGCATTGAAAGTCAAAATTAGACGCTGTATCAATGAAATGCCACCACATGTACTCAATAAAGTTATTGAAAATTTTGTCAAAAGAGTACGCAAATGCCAGCAAAGCTGTGGCGGCCATTTACACGATATTTTGTTTCATACATAATTCCCAAATGTATGTTTTCTAAATCAATAAATATTTCAATATTATGCTACAGAAAACCATGTTTTACTGAACACTGAAATCTTGCGCTCTTATTGAAACACCCTTTATATTTCTTTTCCTAGAATTACTGTAGAGTTTATGTTTAATTTTCTTTTATATATATTTAAGGTGAACCATTAAGTAAGTATTTAGATTCTAAGATGTTATATTTGCATACCAATTTTATATTTTTATGTTATGACGACGCTTAGTCTACTATCACGCTATAACAAACGATTATGTAAATTGTTGGTTTCTTTGCTGTTTCGTAAATAGCCTTTCGAGATTGTATGTTGACAATATAGTTTGCTGAGGTTTCCAATGTGTTCTTTCTATTTCACCCATGCCACTCTACAACGTTTTTGAGCTAGCCCGTATTCTACCATTCTGTCCGTTTTGTTGTGGTATTCGGCATAAACGATTTCTTTACTAACTTTTACTGTTTTCTTTCGTGTTTGTGCGGAATACCGTAATATACTACAATGCTAATCGTTTATGCATCAATGTTTGAGGTTTTTATAAAGTTGTTAATGTATTGTAACCATGGTATACATGTGACAAAATTATATTGCAACCTCAAATTTATTTTCGATTGATATATTTTAAATATTACATCAAACGAATGGCTGAACGAACGATGATGGAAAGACAAAATCAGTTGAATTCGTTGGTACTAACTTTAACGCATTCGGCCGTTTGCACAAACTTTCAAATCCTTTTTACTCCAACCACATATTAAACGATAAAAATGACTGTTTCGAACTTATGAAATAAAATTTATTTTTGACAATGTGTTGCTCTTCGTTCATGCCAGTTCTTAAATGTCTTTTTTATGAGTTGTTTAAATTATTTATTATTTGCTCAACAAGGTGTGCATGGAATAAAATACTAACAACATGGAGTATATAAATAATTTCTTGAAGTTGTCGTGTTTGTTTATATTTTTTAATGAAAGAGTGAAAGACGATAGTTCAGACGAACAGTGGATTTGCATGAGGTAAAATATTTATTCCATTTTCAGATTTTGTGTCTATGGTAGAAACAACATTATCAAAAATGTTACTTTCTGTGCTGTACTACTCCCGGAATCACGCACAATATGTACTGGAAACGGATTTTTATCTTTTCCACAATACCTTAGTTTCTGTAACATTACGACCAAAAAAAGTGTTTTGCAAAACTAAAGCTTAGTAAATTCTCTATACAAAAAGTGTAAGCAGATCAGTCATCAGAGTAACAAATTCCCGAGCTATATTCACATGAAACTACCGATGTATGCACAATTCCAGCAAAATTCACTATTTAGCTGAAAATTCATGGCTTTTTGTTGGAGACCATTTTAACCGTCAAGTGATAGAAACAGAGTTATTTCTACAATAAGAAATAAGGGAAAAAGTCACACTTTATGTTGTTTCAATTGTCAATACCAGATTTTAAAAATTGATCTCTATATAGTTTTTAAAAAAAATGGATTTCACCTGTAATTAGGCTAACATTGATACCTTCACGTTCTTACCATCGACACAAAATGCGAGAAAAAAAATGACCCCATGTAATTTGCAAAGAATTGCGCCACTTATCAACAAAAAAAACATTATATTTATTTATTTCCATTTCGAATGGACCTGCACCTTGCCGAAGTTCTAAATTACTAGAAGAGGTGAAATGGCTTGCGTGTTCTAATGAGCTAAAGAGCCAAACTACAGGTCCAACCAAAGTAGTAGGGTCGTTAGTGAGGAACCAGACTAAGACAGGTCCCCGAAAGAGGGCAGCGGCTCTTTCGGTACTTAGATTGGCAGAGACCATAGGGGTCGGTATGGCAGCCTAAGACACACTACCGCGATGTGGAAGGCAACGGGAAACCACCACATTATCTCCCAAGTACACAGCGTACTTAAATTGTTACAAACATGATGGCATTCTCTGGGGTAAAAGATTCCGGAGTTAAAATAGTCCCCCATTCGGATCTCCGGGTGGGGACTACTTCAGAGGATGCGATCGGAAAGTTAAAAATAAGAGTAGGGAACGTTCTGCGAGTCGGAGCGTGGAATGTTAGAAGTATGAAGCAAGTAGGTAAGCTAGAGAACCTAAAAATCGAAATGAATAGGTTATCACTAGACATAGTAGGGATCAGCGGTTCGGTGGCCAGAGGCGGGGATTTTGGAGTGGAGACTTCAGGGTAATTCATACAGGAGCAGAGGAAGGAAATTTGGGTGTGGGGATAGTTATGCGGAAAAATATAGGATACTGTGTAGAAAATTACTTACAAAAGAACGAAGAGTACTCATGGTTAGATTAGAATCTAAACCGGTAAACACAGTAATAATACAAGTATACATGCCCACCTCTAGCTACAGTGACGAAGAGGTAGAAGCCATCTACAAAGATATCGAATACATATTGAGATACGTAAAGGACATGAAAATTTAATAATTACGGGGATTTTAATGCCGTGGTAGGTGAGGGTAGGGAAGGAGCGGTAGTAGGTTTATTTGGTTTAGGCACGAAAGCGACAGGAAATAGACTGGTAGAATTTTGCGACAAGAACAATTTAATCATCACAAACACATTATTTCAACATCATGCTAGAAGGCGATATCGTGGAAGATGCCAGGAGATATAGGAAGATATCAAATAGATTACATTCTTGTTAGACAACGGTTTAGGAATCAAGTAAAAGACTGTAGAAGCTACCCAGAAGCAGATATAGATACTGACCACAACATCGTAATTATGAAGGCCGCATAAATTTAAAAATCTGAAAAAAAGAACGGAAAAAGGCACTTGAACTTAGAGAAACTAAAAGATAAAGATATTCAAGTAAGATTCCAAAAAAGTCAAATGAATTGCTGAATGATATCGGGAAAATATCTGAAACTAATGAAGTAGAAACAGAATGGAATAACATTAAATCCAGCCTAGACATGGCGGCCAGAGATATTCTGGGGTATACACAAAAAGAAAATAAGAAACCAAGGATAACAAAGGATATCGTGAATTTAATAGAAGAAAGACGAAAATACAAAAATAAATCAGACGAAACAGGAAAACAGAGATACAAAGCCATAAAATGGGAAATTATTCAAAATGCAGGAAAGCTAAAGAACAATGGATTGATGAAAAGTGCAAAGAGGTGCAAACTAAGATGGAAATAGGAAAGACAGGCAAGCATACAAATTAATTAGAATGAATTTTAGGGATATAAAACCGTATAGTAAAAATATAAGGGACGCGGGAGGAAATGTCATTATGGAAAACGAGAAAGTGAGTAGATGGCAAGAATATATAGGAATTTATATGAAGGAGAGGAACTAACTGCATTGGAACAGGAATCAGACATTGAAAATGATGACTTGGGATATCCTATACTTGAGACGAGTTTGAATTAGCATTAAAGAGTCTGAAAAATGGTAAGGCGCGGGTACAGATAAGGTGCAAGCAGAAACTCTAAAGGCCGCTGGACAAGCAGTAACAGAACGTCTCTTCCAACTTGTAAGCTATATGTATGAGACAGGCGAGATACCCAAAGATTTCAAACGTAGCATCATAGTAACTATACCAAAAAGAAAGGCGTGGATAGATGTGAAAATTTTCGAACAATAAGTTTGACAGCACACGTGTCAAAAATATTAACTAGAATTGTGCAAAGACGAATGGAAAACGAGCTGAAGAAATACTAGGAGAAGACCAATTTGGGTTTAGACGAAACAGGGGAACACGGGAGGCTATTTTAGCTCTGAGAGTGATAATGGAGAAAACAATAGAAAAAGGGGAAAGCACGTACATAGGGTTTGTAGATCTGGAAAAAGCATTCGACAATGTAAATTGGAAAAAAATGTTTGAAATACTCAAAAAGATTGGAATGAGTTATAGGGATAGACAAATAGTACATAGCTTATACAAAGAGCAAACAGCAGTAATAGAAATAGAGCAGGAACGGAGAGAAGTAAACATTAGGAAAGGGGTGAGACAGGGATGTGCCCTATTCCCATTGATCTTTAACTTGTACATAGAAGAGGCAATGAATACTGTCAAATGCAGGAATACATTTGGAATTACTATGCAGGGACAAAAAATTGATATGCTTAGATTTGTAGATGATATAGCAGTATTAGCGTCTAGCAAGGAAGAGTTAAAAGCTGCTCTTAATGAAATGGAAACGATTCTGACAGAGAGATACGGTATGAAAATTAACAAAACTAAAACTAAAGTTCTAGTTTGCAAAGGTGGGGAAAATAAATCAAAAACAAGAATACAAGTATCTAACACGAACTCACAAGAGGTTAAGGATTTCTGCTACCTAGGAAGCAAAATAACGCAAGATGGGAAAAGCACAAAAGATATAAAACAAAGATTAGCACAAGGTCGTGCTACATTTAACAAGAAAAAGCAACTACTGTGCTCAAAAACCACAAACATAGAAACAAGGAAAAGATTGCTTAAAACATATGTGTGGAGCACAGCACTGTACGGCTGTGAAGCCTGGACAGTAGGAGAAGCAGACAAGAAAAAGGTAGAAGCGTTTGAAATGTGGTGCTACAGGCGTATGATGAAGATATCATGGACAGACAAAGTTAAGAACGAAGAGGTACTAAAAATGGTAGGGGAAGAAAGAAGTATGTGGAAAACAGTAAAAAATAGGAGAGATAGGATGATAGGCCGCATACTACGGCATGAGGGAATAGTGCGGAATATATTAGAAGCAGAGATAGGAAAAAAGAGAAGAAGAGGCAGACCTAGATTAGACTACTGCACACAGATAGTAAAAGATGTAGGCTGTAGAGGTTTCAGGAGATGTGTAGGCTAGCCCAGAATAGAAATCAATGGAGTACGCATCCAACCAATCCCAAGATGGATAAACTAATGACGAAAAGATAACTGTGCTTAAACATGATGATTATTATAAGTAACTACAAGAATTGGTTGGGCAATATTCTCGAATAATGTTAAGTGTGTGAAAGGAATTACTGGAAAACCATTATTTCGGCAAATGTCTAAGTGTTGGGGGATCTTGGTAGCCACAGGTTGCTTAACCTCCTTCACTGAATCTCGGTAAAATAGGGTATAAAATTAGAAAACAATACAAAGGAAACGAGCTGAATACACAGGCTGTGTGAGAATTTCAGGGAACTATGTAGGCTAGCTCAGAATATAAATAAGTGCAGGTACATGTCCAACCAGTTTTGAGATGGAAAACCTAATGACGAAAAAATAAGCGCAGATAAATGTGATGATTAGTATAAACAACTAGTTGTTGGTTGCGAAATACCTGCAACTTATGTTGACTGTGCGAAAGGATAAATTGGAAAATATATTAAATCGCCAAATGGTTAAATGTTGGGGGAACTTGGCAGCCACAGGCTGCTTACCTTCCTTCACAACCATTGAAGGTCGGAGAAATAGGGCATATAACTGTAAAACAATAGAAAGTGATCGAACTGCATCTAACAAGAAAGAACAGCGCCTATGAGGAAAGACAACAAACATAGAATAAGAAGAAAATTGTTGAAAGCATATGTGTGGAGCACAGCACAGTATGCCTATGAAATACGGGCAGCCTGAAACGCAGACAGAAAAACGGTAGGCCTTTTGAAATGCTGTGCTTTAGATGTATGAGGACGATAGCATGGACAGACAAAGATAATAACAAATAAGTTACAGAAATAGTAGGGGAACAAGGATATCTGGGGAAAAAGAGAAATAGTAGGGCGGAATACGTTCTAAGACATTTCTGGGGAATAGTATGTGATATATTACAAGCAGAGATAGGAAAAAAGAGGTAGATGTAGACCTAGATCAGACAGTTATAGATGTAAACTGTGCATATTTCAGGGAAATCTGTAGGTTAGTTCAGAATAGGGAACAATGATGGTACGCGTCTAACCAGTTCTAGGACTGAAGACCTAATGATGATGATTTATTTATTTAAGGCCTTACTTTTATTTCAGAATTATGAACTATTGGCTAAAAACTGGATCTTTAAAACAGAAACGTGATGAATTGTTACGTGCCAATAATTTGGCACTAAACATTCCTTTAGTTTTAGCTTTGATGTGTGGGTGTTTTCGCGCCTTAAATTCAAAAGACTCGGTGCACGTAATTCCGTCACGTCAAAAGTGGGTTGGACGAATAATTTCGCGCCGACGCGTGAAAGAACAAAAGAGTGGGTTTTTTTTCCGGTGGACTCTGTAACGTGGCTGTTTTGCCTGGGACTTCAAGAAGTGTGGTCGTGTTAGGTATCGTATCGTGTCCTTATCTTGTATTTATGTAGATCCTTGCCTTGCTTATCTGTTTGTCGCCCCTTATACCTGTTTCCTTATTCGTTCCCTACATAGGTAGAGGTAATTTGTAGCAGCCTGCCCGAACCGCAGTCCACGCCGGAGCACCATCTTTAAACACTCCGGAATGGAGCCATGAGATCTAGTCCAGCCATCTTGAAGGACGCTTGGCGTGCCATGTGGGAATCTGGACCTTTTATGTGAGTACCTTATTGTCATAACTGTTTGCGAATTTAATATATATTTTCTGTCAATTGCGCATTTAATTTGTATATTGGTGACGTCATTGACAGATGGGCGTGCCGAAATCTGTATAAAGATTAGCGCTACTAACTACCGTGGTGTCTAGCATACCGCACTTGCGGAGTTGTAATTATGAACTTAAAGTGTAAGAGAATTTGCCAAAACTTCCAAAACGACTGATTCAGTGAAAACCAGCATCGTTGGAGGTGACAAAATATCCCAGCAGACACTTGCAAACCTAATCTATCCAAGTTGCTCTGTCACAATTTGCAGAAAGACAATTTACTACAAGAAGGAAATCCGAGGAAAAATAAGAAGATATGATACTAGCTACCTCAGGTTGTAACACTTTTAGGGTAGATACAGAAACCCTATCAAAGTAGATAGTTTTAATATTTTTAATTTATTCTTTTGGAAAATTGAACATACCAAAATCAAAATGTTTGTATTCGAAAATAAATAATTTCACATATGTAAGTCGTATACAAAATTATTAAACAAAATGTCATTACTTAGTATTTAGATGAGCATCAAATACGATCATCACATATAAATTTAATCAAAAACTGTAATTCAAGTAATCTTAAAATAGTTATTAGTGAGAATTTCCAATATAACAAAGTTAGAGCAAATATTACTTTCAAGAAAATATATATTCTAAGTAAAAAATATTAAATAATCAACAAAAAAATATTATATCGATTCGGTTGGGCGCAGGGTCTTACAGACTGGAACAATGGAGGTTTTAACGGCTTGAAACTTAGCCGTTTGTGGGAAAGAGGGTTGTAAAATAAAAAATCCATTTCGGGATTAGACAAAAATAGGTCACCCTTAACCACTGGCCTCTGGCTGCTACCTTTAGATTGGTTGGGCCCAGGTTCCACTTGGTTGCTTGCAGTGATAAAGGCGATGTTCCCAGACTGATGTACTACGTAATGGGTGTGCTAAAGGATAACGGTCGGCTCAGAGATGTTTGGACATCAACGATGTTAGTTGGCTCGAGGGTACATGTAGGCTAAGAAGTATTTGTTGGTTCGATTGCATTTATTGATTTTACAGAATTGATAGACTCTAAAGAATTTGGTTGGCCATACAGAATTTTTTGGCCCTACAGATTTTTGTTGGCCCTACAGGGTTTGCACTGGAATAAAAATAGCTTAAGGCATTTAAATTTTTCACCACTAAATCCCACAATCAACGACTCCCCAGTCAGCTTGACTTGAAGATAATGTGGAAGTGAGTGGATTCAGAAAATGACTTACAAAGATTGTTCAACCAGGAGAAATCTTATCAGAACAAACGTTTAATGCCCAGGTGCCGTGCGTATGTATGGAACAAGTTGAAAACCTTGAGGTATATGGTGAACAATAAGTGTGTGTTTACACACACTTTTTCAAGATTATATTGCTATCTACGACTTTACAAACCAGGTTTCAAAACGCCTGAATAGTTTTCTATATGATTGTGGGTACAAAATGTTGAATTTAGCCTTACAATTTAACCAAACTAGAAAATAACAAATCATATGTTGTTTTCCAAAGGCATTAGAAATACGAAGATCTATCTAAATTTGCAAATAAATATTCTTGGCAAATTTTTTCATTTTTTTCTATTACCTCAGTACCTTTTTGTTGTTTGGAAAAGCAATTTTTTTTAATATAGCAAAACAGCTGTTACAACATTGTTTGGCTTTGCAGGAGTTGAAAACTAACATGCACCAGAGGATAACGTGCCAACTATCATAAAATACTTGCTAACGGCTGCTTGGTTCAATGCAAATTAAAAAAACATCTGGAATGCAATCATTCTGATTTAGCAAATAAAAGATGAAGAAATCTTCAAATGAAAATTTAAAAAACTTATGCTTCATTTATTGTCAGTTTATACATTGTAAAAGTTGGAAAAACCCCATACTATTGCCCAGACACCGATTAAACCTTGCGAGAAAGATGTTGCAAGTTGCATGTTAGGTCCAGACATGCCAAAAAGATTGATGCCATGCAGCTGTCAAATAGCACTATAAGCAAGCGAATTTACACAATTTCAGAATATGTGAAGAACGAGTTTATAAGAAGATTGAAAACATGATTTTTGACAAAGTATTGACATAGTAGAGCATTTTGTTCTGCTTGTGTTTATGATGCCTCCGTTCGAAATGCAAATAAAAAAATTTTGATGAGCAAAATGGTTGAAACTTACACCATTTTCAAAGCAATCGAGAAATGTATACAGAAAAATTATTTAAAATGAAGCAACGTATAGATATTTGCAGCAATAGAATGGTTACACTGGTTGGAAATGTAAAGGGAACCGTCTCTAAAGTGCAGCAAGTGGCAGAAAATGTTACTAGCAGCCACTGTATCATCCATCCGCATTCTCTGACAATAGATAGATGCCACAAGAATTAAAAGTCGTATTGGATAATGCTGTGAATCTAATCAATCATGTTAAAAACCGACTGCTTGAAGTACGCCCTTTAGAACTTACTATAAAAGATCTGCGTAAGGTTCACTTCCACACAGAAGTGCAGTGCTGTCAAGGCGAAAATTTTTATTTGAAGTCTCAAAAAACACGTTCACATATATCATAATTTTTTTAGAACGTTACAAAAATATAATTGAATTATTGTTATCTAGAATTTTTATGAACTATAACGTACAGACTAAGTATTAATCTGTTTTATTTGCAAAAACAAAGACGAACGTTTAAGAAAATTTTTATTGTCAATAGATCCGTAATATTCCACAAAGGCCGTCATTCATTAATGCTATGAAATGATTTCGTGAAAGCCTATACCCTGCCCTTTCTAAACCTAAACTAGATCAGGTTTTATAACAATATGATAAAAATAGTAAAGTTCAAAAACGGCCTTAACTTATAAAACATTTCAGGATTAAAGTACGACAAAATTTAACTTTTGTAAAAATTGGAATCAATGGTTTCCCTCCGAGCAAAGGTCAATATGTAATGTAATGGATAAACTAAAATATGTGACTTTAACCAAGAATACAAGACTAGTCTATACTATACCAGATGATTCTAAACATACTTCGGAAATGGAAATGTTCATGTACAAAATGGCATGCAAAAATATTATTTAAAATTGATAATTAATCAATCAGGCTTGACAAAGTGACTACTAAAATAGTTCTTGATACCACAAAACACAAATATGAAATAATAAATGTGCTTGTGCTTCCTTATATCGAAAAGTATTTATTAATACACTCACCATTACAATATTCTTTTTTTATATCGACATTTCCATTGAGACTTCCATCATTACAGTTACTGACGCCACAAATCAAATCAGGAAACTGTTCTTCTTTTATGTTCAGTGAAAATGTACAATTTATCTTTTCATTTTGATCCAATGAAGAATATTCATCAACAAAGTCTAAAGCTTCAACTTCCTGTTTTATAACCACCCCGTGTATTGCTTCATTTGTTTCACAGCCTCTTTTGTTTTTATTTGAAGAACGCATTTTGAAAATTTCCTACCTTAGGGTGTGTATCATGGGGAGTACCATAATAATTATCACACCCTTTGCACACACTTAAACCTGACTTTCATATTTCTGATAATAAATTTTATATAGTTTTGAACTTAAGAAACATTAATAAAATGTTTTACACGTATACCAGTGTAGTAAAATCACTAACTTTAATTATTTTACATGTTTGTAGTAAAGCTTGGATATTAACAAATTGATATAGAATTCTGTATTCTAACCGGTGTGATAAGAAAAGAATGTCAATGAAAGCTCAGACCAACAAATGTATTATTATTTAGTGCCACTTCATTTGGTGAGGCGATTTGAAGCCTGCACAGGTATAAATACAGTTAAAATATTGATTAAAGAATGAAACCACTTTATGAAAAAAAACCAAATTGAATAATCTTAAATAAAATGAAAAGCTTGATCCTAATGTATATTCAAACAACTGTCACAAAAGACAGCACGCCAATCAACCAATCAAATACTAGTTTTAAGTATATTGTATTTAAGTATTCCATAATAGCCTATATTACTTTTTTCAACTATTTTGGGTTCATTAGTAAAACATGCTTTTGTGAGGTAAGTGCATTGCTTCAAACTAAATAGCACCTGACTATTGATTTTTGCAGAAACTATAAATAAGTGCAGTTAGGAGCAACACCAATCAGAAACGCATTTTTACACAGCTTGTAGGTAGGCTGAGGTATGTTCTCTGATAGTAGAAATGCATTCCAAACGTTACAAATATTTTCAGAAAAATACAAATAAAAACAATTATATAAATTTAGCCAAATGTATTTGCTAATGTATAAGCGATTTTAATTAATACAATAAGTAACTCTATAAATATTTACATATCCAAATTACTATTAAAGAATTACAGTTTCAAATTCGTTCATAAAATAGCAAATATGCTTGTGCTTTAAGTACCCTTTTTTCGGGTACTTCTAAAACATAAGAGTCGTTAACATAATACCACTTTCCTGGCAGAATTTCAGCATTGGCTTTGCTATTTTCGCAAGATAAAGGCAATACGCCATTTTGATATTGAAATAGAAATTGCCAACGGTAACTGTTGTTGTCTAAAGCAGTTCTTATTTTTATATATGCGTCATAATGTCCTTTGTGAATTGAACCGCTATGTTGCACAACACCATATAATGCATATAACACTTTAGTTTGATTATCAATTGAACAAAATGGCGTTAAATCCAGTAACAGGGGAAAGGAAACATATTTATTCACCTTTGCAGATCGGAGTCTTAAAACCCGAAATCGTTTTAAATGTAAAATCAATATAGCAGGAGGACTACATATTAGAAATGGGAGAGAATGCTAGAATAAAAGATAAAAACCCGAATTATAAAATTATTGTAATTACTGCTAGTTTATAGAGCAAATTATGGATAAAATGCTTTGTTTATAAGTTAGAAAGAAGGAAATTATTGGGAGTTTTTGCTTTAAGATACGCATTTCAATTAAATTATACAAGAACTTTGGTTCATCTAGCGCAGGTACTAAAAGGCATACATCACCAAAACAGTGATTATTGCGATCTGATTTATGATATAAGGAAGAATGTAATATTCAGGGTGTAGAAAAACCATCTGTATTTTTGTTTCAAGAGTTGATCGTAAATATTCCAAATCAGATAAAAATGTTGAAATACAATCTAAATATCTCACCTTATGATGAATTACAAATTCAGTTTAAGGGTTATAAATCTTTTCAAAATAAGTGTGTGGTGTACTAAAAACAGACGTCATTAGAGTAATAAGTGCAGGTACGAGGCGGTTACATAATTGCCAAACCCTTAGAAATAAGTTTTTAACAGTAAGCGTTTTCAATAGATTGTGACAAAGCACTTCTTAACCATAGTGTAGAGTGGTAGATCATGTAGTTTATAAACCTTTTATGAACATTAATTTCAATAATAGGGATTTTCGAATGCAACTCTAAATAATGCTGTAGATTATGTAAAGGAATCCAGACAAAGAAAGCTCTACCCGAACACATTTTGTCTAAATATTCGATCAATTTTCAACAGGATCAATGAGTTTGGGAAAATTAGAGACTTTTTGTCTACAAATTAATTTGAAGAAAAATGAACTTGAAATTTTTACAAATAAATAATTCGATACCAGTTTCAAGCTTTTGTATTCTCCTACCTGGGGTGGTGCAATAATTCTAACAAGATCTATAACGCTAGCGCATTACTTAAATCAACATTAAGTGGTAGAATTTTTTTTATTAATTTCAGATAATTCAATAAGCTTTTAGCAGGGAAGCACCCTGGAAAATTTATAGAAGTTTTGGTAGTTTATATTAATAATTTAAATTTTTGTAGAAGATAGGGTTGAAATAATGAATTATAAAAATATCAAACACTCTCCCAATAAATCTCAAGCACTTAAATTAGCATAACTAACTTGTGTCATGTCACAGCTGGGCTCATCCTTGGATTAACACAATAATGAATTAAATTGCAAAAATAAAATATTACAATTGATAAACGGGGCAATTCTTATTTATCCAAATAGAAAAGAACATTAATTAAATTTCCTATACAAAAGGTTACATTGTAACTCTTTAAACTTCAAACCTTGCCATGTGAGAAAACCACTCAAATCAAGAAAAATTCAACGTACAATATTCATGTCTATCGACATTAATAAAAAGATCTATCTTGTAACGATTATGAATCTATTAGTTCCGAGTTTAAGGAGATGCCATCTTAAGTCGAGAAAGATTAAACTTTAATATGGCTATTTCAATGTAATATTAATTAGGATAAAGAAATAGACAGAAAAGCACACAATATTTTAAATACGAAAGTTAATAAGGATCGGTATTTTACCTTATTCATATTCGATTTAGAAAAATACAGATAGATCTTGGTAAATCACCAGACATAGGAAAGTTTATTTGTACAATTTCGCACGATTTTGAAAACAAAGCATTGAATCATGGAATTGGACCGGCACACCTTACAACCACAATAACCGTAAAGCCAGTCATCAAAATTAATGTGTTACATGTAAACAATGGGAGTTAAGAATTCACACGGATAGAATGACAATCACCACAACAATAGGACAGCTTTTAACGCACAAAGTGTGAAAATGAAATTTTTGAAGAGGAGAAAATGTTATATAATGACTAAGTTCGAAAAGTTGGGAAACTAGTTAAGAAAGACATGGTGGTGAAGTGATTTTTAACATAAAGGCTCGCTTACTAGAGATGCTGGACCATCATATTAAATTATTGAATGTAGATGTTAAACTATTTGAATAAACACGATAATTCACAATAAATTTGAAAGCTGTTTAGTCCTATTTTAAAACCTCCCCTATCAAAATTGAAATTACTTCAAAATAAAATGGTGAACTGTACAGAATTTTCTTTGTATTTTGAAGTCAGATTCGCACGGCATGTTAGGAATATAATACTTTCGGGTTTTACATAATCTACCCAATACAGACTTACTTGGGAAGAAATAAAATCGTCAAAACTGGTCTAGGCAGGAAGTTGTGTTGTCGCGTAGAAATTTTTTGAGCACTAGGTTTAATGTTGGGGATGATAATACTATCAAACACATGATCAACCTAATTTCTGTCAAATTCTAAACAGAAATGATTACAGCGGGACGGCCCTTAGTTGAAACAGTATTTGATGTTGACGAAGTCTCCAATTTTGCAAATGAAGTCTGCGACTGTTGGCCTAAGATTAATGAAATAGACGAAATCGAGACGACTGATGAAGCTACCAAATATGCAACCAGACCAAGAAAACTATTGGTTTGTACAACAGGCATAGTTCAAAAATTATTTGGGTCTCTTTGTAACCAGCCCCCATTCAATGACAACTTTAACCCAGGCCTGCAGTTGTAGAATTTTTAAAGAAAGAAAGGGCACCGATTCAGGGAACCAACCCTAAAAATTTATTACACGGACACTTCATCACAAAATTCTTCGGAAAAGATGCTGAGTTCTACGTTGTCCTGCATTTTTAATAACAGTTTCCGTGCTTAGCTCTTTTCATTTCATTTTGTTTACAATTTATCGTTCTTGTTCGGCTTTGTTGTCCAACATGTATCTCGATACAGATGAATTTTATATAAACAAATTTACAGAAGATACGTTTTTTGGCTCTTATAGTGTCTCCCGTTTGAAGACCCAATCTCTTGTGTCCATTTGCCTTTTACAGCTTGTCCACCAGAAGGGCCTGCGTATCAAGTTGGACCCGCAATGTCTATTTTAAAAAATACACTGAACCTAAAAGCGAAATAGTTTTAACTTGGGAAACTTGGTATTGAAATAAGGTCTATAAATGTAATAAACAAAGATGAGCCTAGTTTATATAAAAAGACGATCCGATGAAACAATTTGTACTATGTTCATATTTATTATTTATAACCTTTAATTTGTGTATGGCTTTATCAATTGAAATTTAATTGCCTGTAACTGTGATGTAAATTACATCATTGCAAATTACAACCTTAATTTTAATTCAGTTTTTTAAAAAGTTAAATATTTTCTCCCCTACATATTCTGTCAAATATTTATGATAACACCAAAAATGCAAAATAAATCAAATGCACTTACCAGGAATATTCTGTATCGTTGGTATAGCTTGAATATTAGGAACTTGAATTATATTTCCAATATTTGCACTTCGTACTTGTTGTAAATTGGCTGGAATAATTGTAAACTGTTGACCATTTGCTCCAGTAAATGTTAATGGTTGTGTAGAGGCATCAGCCTGTACTGTGACAGTCTGAGTTGCTACAGTAGTAGGAGTTTGTTGTGAACTTTGAGGCTGAGCTGCAACTGTCGCATTGGTTATTTGAACTTGCTGTAACTGTCCAGTTGGTGTTATTATACTGGCCATTTGAGGAACTATTTGTTGTGTTTGTATAATATTTGGTAGAGCTGCTAATTGAACTGGAAAGTGTATTGTCTGATATATCGTTTGACCATTTGCAGATGATATAGGTACTTGTACAGGTATAGTTTGTTGCATTGGAAACTGAACAACCTGCGGGATGGTAGCAGGACGTACCGCAACACTTTGTCCATTAGCTAATTGGACGGTCTGAATATTTTGTAAATTAGTCGGCAGAACTCCAGGTGCGCGAAGTATTTGCCCTTGGCTAAAAATCTGTTGAGGTTGTTGAGCTGCTGTTGTTGCAGCTAAAAAACACTTTAAAGAAACAAAATTAGTACACAAATGTATACCTGCTAATGACATGGCAGGTATAAACAAAGCTTCTTGTCCATCAACAGTAACTGTTTGCATCGGTTGCATTACATTATATGCAATATTTTGTCCAGTTGCTGTACTAACTAATTGAGCTCCTTGTTGCTGTAGAAGTTGTTGATGTAGTCCTAGGGGAAGGCTAACCACTTGTGGTGTTGCTATAGGCACTGTCTTTACTGAAGTATTAGGAGTACTTGTCATTGTTGGTGGGGTGGATTCGGTAGATGTTGGACCTATCTTACTGCAAGTCGCTGCTAAGAGTGCAAGTGGTGAAACTTTTATGTCCTAGCATTACAATATAAATTTTAATTGGAATAAAAAATTGTTTGGATGTATAATAGTATATTATTCAATATACGGTAATGTAGGCAATAACTCACGCAGATGAAGTTTGCAGCACGAGCCGAAGGCGAGTGCCGTAATTCATCAAGTGAGTTATTGCCATTACCGTATATTGAATACTATACTTTATCTACGACTATAAGCACAGTAACAAGTTTTAATAAACACATGTAATCAAGATTATTTTTAAAAAAATTTTAGTTCACTAAAATATGCAAGAAGTACATTTTCGGAAAATAATTTGATATTTTTACTAGTGCTCCAATCAGTAAAGCATCTGTATACAGCTTGATATTTATCATGCGATTTATCCGGTAGTAGGCTAGTAGTCGTAATACGAGCCGCTTCTCTAATTTCTGGTGGTGTACACATCAATTCTGATTCACTATCGCTCATTTTTGGCAAACTTTACTTGATTTAATATCTCGCGTTCCAAAAAAGTGGGTTACAACAAATTTGTTTGACATTAGGTAAATGTTAATGAGCAAGGCTACTTTGATACTTTTGGTAGGTATATTTATTATCGGTAATTAAATAGAACTATAAGCTGGAAGCGTGAGTTATCATAACTCACACTCACGGTGTTTAATTATGAACACTATTACTTTTTCAAAAGTATATGAATAATGGCATTATCACTAAATAGGAGTAGATAAACAAAGTAAAAATATTTGTAGGTAAAAATATCAATGAATAAAATATAAACTAATCAAGAAACCGAATGCTTAAAAGTATATACATTATTATTTTTTCAAGAGCGTACACATAATATTTGAAATGTTCGCATCCAAAAACTATTACTAAAGCACTTTTGCTATTGACTATAACGTTGCCATGTCGGAGTTAGAGAAACACTTGCAAAATCAATCGATTTATTGTCATGTCTCAAGACTGCTCCTATTCCACATAGACTCGCGTCTACAGACCCAATTGTATTTTTATTCGAATCAAAATATTACAAGGTAGTGGTCAACACCACTAAATCTTTTAGGCGGTTAAACAAATTTGTCTACCACTGCCATTAAACTTTGTCACTAAGCAGCTTCCTTAGTGTTACCATCCATTTCATTTAACAAACTAGATAGAAATTTTGAAAGATACACAATCATACTCAAAAAGCCTGTAGATTATTTTAATGTCCCGAATGGCACACGTTTCCGAACTACCCAGAGTAATTTCTTCGTCACCAATGATATGTTCCAAAAATTTAATTTTATTTATCCAAAATTTTGATTTACTTTAGTTTAATGTCAATCCACTCTGACGAATTCTTTTAAGAACACAAATTTTTATTGTGCTCTCCACTATGTCTTTTCCAAATACAAGAATATAGTCGAAATACAATATAACACCGTTTAAACCTCCTACAATTTCGAAATATACTTTTAGAATATTTCTGGTGCACAAGAAACCCCGTAAGGTAGACAGACGTGAATATCGATATCTATCGAAACTTGTACTTAGTAGTACAGAGGAGTGGGCTTTCATACATTAAAGGCAATTGTAAAAATTCCGAAAAATAGAACACTAAAAAATTTTGCACCGGACAATTCCGAGAATAAAGCTTCTTGAGTAGGAATCTCAAAAATTTCTCTGCATTTATTACGTGGATCCATACAGATGGGTATATTATTTTCATTTTTTGGCATCACAACTATTGAGCGAACCTATTTGGTGGGCTCGGTCACAGAGACAATTAAAATTTCATTTACCATCTCGCAGTGCTTGTTTTTCACTTCGCTTTTCAAGACAAGGGAAATTTTCCGTGATGCACTTACTAACAATGTAGTGCCTTTGGGTGGAGCATTGGAAAATCACATGTAAGATGCACTTACTGATGGATACACATTTTCTGTTAAAATAATGGTAACAACAAAGTCAAAAAGAAGTTCGACAATATGGTAAATGAAATTTTAATGGTCCCCGTGACAGCCCACTGAATGGGTTCAACCAATAGTTGTGGTATCAAGAAGTAAAAATAATATCCGCATATGTATAGTTCCATGCAATAAATGTAGAGAAATTTTCGAGATTCCTACGCAAGAAGCTTTATTCTCGGAATTGTCCGGTGCAAAATTTTTCAATCTGCTAGATGCTTCTTCGCCATTTTTACACCTTAAGATATGAAAGTTCACTGCTTTGTATTATAAGTACAAGTTTCGGTAGATATCGTTAGTTATGTCTACCTTATGGGGTCTCTTCTGCTCCAGAAATATTCCAAAAATGTATTTCGAAGTTTTCGGAGGCTTAAACGGTGTTATATCGTATTTCGACTATATTCTTGTATTTGGAAAAGACATAGCGGAGCACACTAAAAATATGTGTTCTCAAAAGTTTTTGTCAGGGTGGATCGACATTAAACCAAAGTAAATCAAAATTTTGCATAAATAAAACTAAGTTTTTGAGACATATTATTAGGGATGAAGGAATTACTCTGGATAGTTCAAAAATGTATGCGATTCGGGACATGCCGTCGGCCACCAATAAAAAAGATCCACAGCGCTTTTTGGGCATGATTGTGTACCTTTCAAAATTTCTATCTAATTTGTGAAGTGAAATGGTAACACTGCGAAACTGCTTAGTGGCAAAGTCGAATGGCAGCGGTGGACAAGCAAAGAAAATTTGTTTAACCGCCTAAAGATTGAATTTGTGAGTGTTTCTCTAACTCCGACTCAGCAACATTATAGTTAATAGAAATAGAGGTTTTAGCTATATTTTTTTATGCGAATGTTTCAATTATTATGCGTACTGTCTCGAAAATTTCATAATACACACAGATCATAGACCATTAGCAGGATTACTTAAAAAACCTCTACGAAATGTCTCTGCGGATACAAAGATTGGTTGTTATATTGTAGAACTATTGATTCACTTTAGAGTTTGTGCCAGGAAAACAACTGTAAGTACTAGATGCTATCCGCCGGCAACCAAATAATTACCAGTTTACCACTGACTGTTTGGAAGCAAATTTAAAAGTATTTTCCATTATTGCAGTTAAACCGGAAACTGAACAAAAGATTAAAAATGCCTTTAATGATGATCCTATTTGAAAAAAATTGTTTGTTGGATGGGTGGCCACCACATAAAAAATGTATGTCGCCTGAAGTTAAGCATTTTTGGTCCCTCAGAAATGACATTCATCTATTCGAAAGGATGTTATTTTACAATAAAAGATTGATTTTACTCACAAGTCAGGACTTTTTAAATTTAATTCATCAGCACCATCAAGAAACGGTGTTATGTAAAAAGTTAGCTGAAGAAACGATATATTATCCTGGTTGGTCAATGGCCATTGAAAAACTAGTTCTGTCGTGTCCTATTTGTCAAAGCTGTTATTTCTCAAATTTTAGAGAACCTCATGCCACATAACATACCCGATTTTCCTTGACAAAAATCGGCATAGATTTTAATTCTGTGGGAAATCAAGCTTTTTAACTATTGTTGACTACTTTAGCAAGTTCGCTATTGGCAATAAAATTCCCAATAAAACTGCAGCCACGGTTATCTCAACCTTAAAAAAATATTCATAAGCCATGGAATCCCAGTTGAAATATTTTCTGACAATGATCTACCATTTAACACATGAATTTTTTGTTTTGCTCGACAATATGAAATTCAGCTAAGTACTTCTAGTTCTAGACACCCGTGTTCAAGCGGATTAATTTAGTGCACTATACAAACTTTTAAAGGACTATTGACTTAGGCATCTTTGGATGGAAAAGATATGTTTCTAGCATTGTTAAACTACAACATTACTTTTACACAAAACGAACCAGTCCCTTGTAATTTACTAATGGGTCGTAGATGATGTACTACTCTGCCGGTAGCTAATAAACTTTTATACCCAAATTTTCCCGTTGAAAATGTTCAAAAAAAAACTAAAATCAAAACAGAATGTACACAAATTCTATTATGATAAAGGTATGCAAATTACCAGAATTGGCAACCGGCCAATCTATACAAAGTGAGATTAGGCTATGGAAACCCGGGGTAATTGTAACAAAATCAAGTCCAAATGGGGGATAGGGAATATTGTAGAAACAGAATTTTTCAGATCACTAGTAAAATTGAATAAAGTAAATGTGTGTTATAATACATCTGATAGTGAAATAGAATTGCTACATCTCACTAGAGAGCATCATAATGAAGCGATAACTAAAAATGTGTGTCTCCCTGTGCAACCCCATGAAAACGATAACAATTGTCGTAGTGTAAATAATAATTCTAATTTAGAGCCTAATATTGTTACAACTAGGTTTGGTAGAATTCTTAGAGCTCCAGAAAGATTTTCATTTTGAAATTATCTATTATTACTTAATTGTATTTAGTGAAACTCGTTGATTTCGATTTTCGTTTTCTTATATTAAGAGGGGCGTGTAATATATCGTATCGCTATTTTAGAGGCGCACCTGATTGGTTTGTTATTGTGTTGAAAGATGCGCCACATATGCTTTAAGCAGTTAATTGTGGACAATTGAATGATGATAACATTGCACATACGTTTTTTTAGGCTCTAATAATTTATAGAAGTGTTATGTTAATTCAAATTATTCAATTATATTTAATTTGTTAATTACACAATTTAATTTCAAAGTGTTACTATATGTAACGTGCTGTAATAACTAAAAGCCCAAAATCACTGTTAAGTAGTTTATCATGCTTTGAACGCAAGCATTATGCAATGGGAAAATTAATATTTGACAATAAAGGGCCCAATTCTAGCAGTTCTTCAGATAATGTTAATGTACATAATTTTTCTGCAAACCAATGCATTCAGAATATAAAGATCCGATGCAGTGACATATACAGTGACGACGAACACGAACCCTGTACATCTAATCCATCTGCACTTAGTAAATTAGCTGTATATGTTTTTAGTATATATCTATAAAGCAGAAAAAACAGCCTAAGAAGACTATAGCTACGTTACAGTGTGTCAGACAGATATAGAAGAATCAGGTGAGGTAAAAGTAAACATTCTGAAGGCATGTAGCTCAAAAACAAAACGTTTTAAATCAGTTGACAATGATTTATCATATATTGAATCTGAACAAATTGTGCCACTTCTACCAGAACCAAAGGAAACGAGGTATACTACAAGTTTTCATGTTTTGGGCATTAATATAAAATAGATGCTACTTCAGTTATAATCATTTATTATTGTTTCATGGTTTTGCTATATTAAATACATGCTAGTGTTATTTAAATTTTTCGTTTAGTATTTTGTTCATACAATTAAATGTGCTGAATATAATACACTATATTTGATTTTCCAATGCTCCACCTGAATACTACATTGGCCACGAAGCGAGTTTTTTTAAGACCTTTATTGTGCGTGACAACACACGCACACACTACATCCAAACAAGGGCATATTTTTGTGAAAAATGCTAGCCTAACATTTTTCAAGCGGACCATGTTGGGATTCGAATCTGGGACCTTGGGCTCACTAGTCGCACGCATACAAACTGGCCACAGAGTCGCCTCAATATCATACAACTAATTTTTTTATTTATCATTTCCGTGTTTTAAAGAGCATTCTTATGTCATTATATTATGAAAATAGTACGAGTCCAAGCACAAATGAATTCGTACTCGAAAGGTTTGCTAAAAAAGAAAGTTTATAAGGTTTCTGTTTAGTTGTTAAGACTTTTATTTCCCAAAAAAGAAATATAAATATAATTGAATTATAAAAACATGTTTATCAAACTTAATGCATCCAAGAACTATTTGTTTTTGTGTCAATAATTTTATTCAACATTTTCATTCTAAGAAACATATGTTTTCGTACCAGTTGATCTTCGTAACATATGAATTTGTACTTCGCCTCAAATACCGGTGTCTATAAAATTCTAATAGGCGTATCGTCAAGTATGTTTTGTTTACTTATTTATTTGATAGTTGCGGCTATTATACTGTCCTAAGTTAGTTAAATTCATTTTATGTAGTTGATGTTTATTGTTATTTGAGTAAATCAATGGTTCGTGGACGAGTGCTTTCTCGTGATTTACGTAAAAGTTTAATAAACTCGTATGACAGTGGTAATTCATACCAAAAAAATGCGTCATTTCTTAATTTACATAAAAGTACAGTCCAGTACATTGTTAAAAATTTTAAAAACCGCGATCATATTAACGTCGCGAGAAAACCCGGTACACCTAGAAAAACTTCAGTCCAAGATGATCGTGCATTGAAGAAAATCGTAAAAGAAACAGAAGAAAGACAACAGCAGAAATAAATATACAGTGAGAAAAACACGCTGGTAAACATGGTACAGTTAAGACTTCCATCCGCCAAATGAAAGAGCAAGTATACAAATTTCATAAGGTAATATTTATTATATTGTTACTAGTAATTTTTAAATTGTAACGTAGGCAAAAGCTAAACCGCTCCTAACCAAAACCCAAAAACGTCGGAGGCTACATGGACATGGGATCGTGCAAACTGGACCCAATATCAATGGAATAGAATTATTTTTAGTGACGAAAGCAAGTTTGACACCTGTGTTGGATATCATAGGAGCAGAGTAATTAGAATGATACCGGGGCCTTTCATCCAGATTGTTTAAAAAGAACCGTTAAATTTGCAGAAAGGCGGTTTGGGGTTGCATGTCTAGCCAGGGTGTTGGAAATCTTCGCTTTGTTGATGGACTGATTAATGTCAATAAATATCAAAATATTTTGAAGAATAATTTTCTACCGTCGATTGAAAAAGTTCAAATCAACGATAGCTACATTTTTCAGCAAGATCATGCGAGTAGCCATTCTGCTAAAACTACAAAAAATGGATACGAGTCCATCATATTGAGATATTGGATTGGCCTTCTAGCAGTCCAGATCTTGGCCTTATTGAAAATCTATGGGGTAAAATGAAAAAACAAATTTGAAAATGATGTCCAAGAACAAAAGAGCTACTTAAAACTACCATCGAGGATATTTGAAACTCTATAGCACCAGAAGAGTGCTAAAACCTGTTAAACACTATTAATTCAAGGATTAAGGCTGTAATAGCAGCAAAGGGTGACACAACGAAATATTAAGCCAGGGGTACGAATATTTTTGTCGCACATACACACCGTACGAACAATTTTGTTGCTTCGATTGAACCAATATAATTAGATTTAGGAATAAGCTGATATTTTTATGTAATGTGTACCTTTATTTTTTATAAGCCTAATCAACGTTCTTTAATAGTTTAATATAGTAATCACCGTTTTCATAAAATGTTTTTTCTGTGGTACCCAAACAAACATGTAATGAAATTCGCTACATGTAGTACGAATACATTTGTGCTTGGGCTCGTATATTGTTTAACAATTGACGAAAGTGACATTTTTTGAAGCGAGGTAACAATTTACCAACACAAAGCCAAGGTTGGTAATGTTCGTGAGCTTCAAAAAATGATTTGCGACAAATAAAACTATATTTTTTCTATAGCCTCAATTATGTTATGTGTACTAAATTGGAAAAAAAAGCATGAACAAGGGCTTTATTTGGGTTATAAGTAGCAAAAATCCTAAACAACTACTTCAATCATCATCATCATCAATACGTTCTCAGTCCTAGAACTGGTTGGACCCGTACCCTCATTGTTTCCTAGTTTGAACCAACCTTCACATTTCCCTGAAATTTGCACAGTCCGCATCTATCACTATCTGTGTGCTAAAGTATGATCTCGGTCTACCTCTCTTTTCCTATCTCTGCTTGTAGTATATCCCGTACTATTCCCCAGAAATGCCTTAGAACGTATCCTGTTCTTCTATTTCTCCTATATTTTCATTTTCCACAGATATCTTTATTCCTCTATATTTCTACAACCTATTTGTTATTAACTTTGTCTGTCCATGCTACCATCTTCATTCATCTGAAGCACAACATTCCAGAGGGCTTCTTTCTCTTTCTGTCTTCTTTTCCACTGCCCCTATTTCATAGATGTACTGTGCTGTGCTCCACACTATGCTTTGAACAGTTTTCTTCTTGTATCTATGTTCGTTGTCTTTGAACATAGCTGCTGTTCTTTCTTGTTTGAAGCAGTTCGGTCGCCTTCTATTGTTTTACAGTTATATACTCTATTTCCCCGATATTCAGTGGTATATGAAGGGGGGTAAGCAGCCTTTGGCTGCCAAGTTTCCCAGCAACTGAACCTTTGTCGAATTAATAGTTTTTCCAATTTATCCTTTCCCACAATCAACATTAGTTGAAAATATTTCACAACCAACACCTGTAGTTGTTTATAATAATCATCAGATTTAAGAGCATTTATTTTTTCGTCATTGGGTTTTACATCCTGAAACTGGTTGGACTTGTACCTCAGCTTATTTATTTTCTGAGCTAGCCGACACCGTTCCCTGCAACTCTCAAAACAGCCGATATACAGCTCGATTCCCTTTTATTGTTTTCTAATTATATGCCCTATTTCACCAAGATTCAGTGGTATGTGAAGGGGGTTAAGTAGCCTGTGGCTGTCAAGGTTCCCCCAACACTTAGACATTTGCCATATTAATAGTTTTCAAATAAATCCTTTCGCACAATTAACATTAATTGAGAGTATTGCAAAACCAATATCTGTAGTTGTTTATAATAATCATCATGTTTAAGTACAGTTATTATTTTTGTCATTCGTTTTTCCATCTTGCGGCTGGTTGCAAGCGTACCTCCATTGACTTCTATTCTGAGCTAGCCTACACATTTCCCTGAAATTCTCACAACCTACATCTTTCACTATCTGCGTGCAGTAGTCTAACCTAGGTCTACCTCTACTTCTCTTTTTTCCTATCTCTGCTTCTAATATATTCCGCACTATTCTCTCATGTCTTAGTATGTGGCCTATCATCCTATCTCTCCTATTTTTTACTGTTTTCCAAATAGTTCTTTCTTCCCCTACCATTTCTAGTACCTCTTTGTTCTTAACTTTGTCTGTCCATGGTATCTTCATCACACGTCTGTAGCACCACATTTCAAAGGCTTCCACCTTTTTCTTGTCTGCTTCTCCTACTGTCCAGGCTTCACCGCCATACAGTGCTGTGCTCCACACATATGTTTTAAGCAATCTTTTCCTTGTTTTTATGTTTGTGGTCTTTCAACACAGTAGTTGCTTTTTCTTGTTAAATGTAGCACGACCATGTGCTAATCTTTGTTTTATATCTTTTGTGCTTTTCCCATCTTGCCTTATTTGACTTCCTAGGTAGCAGAAATCCTTCACCTCTTGTAGGTTCTCGATACCTATTTGTATTCTTGTTTATGATTTATTATCCCCTCTTTAGTTTTATTTTTGTTAACTTTCATACCATATTCCTTTGTTAGAACTGTTTCCATTTCATTAAGAGCAGCTTCTAACTCTTCCTTGCTAGATGCTAATACCGCTATATCGTCTGTAAATCTAAGCATATCAATCTTTTGTCCCTGCATATTAATTCCAAATGTCTTCCTGCATTTGACAGTATTCATTGCCTCTTCTATGTACAAGTTAAAAATTTATGGGGATAAGGCACATCCCTGTCTCACCCCTTTCCTAATATTTACTTTTCTACTTTCTTGCTCTAATTCTATTACTGTTGTTTGTTCTCTGTATAAACTATGTACTATTCGTCTATCCCTATAACTCATTCCAATCTTTTTGAGCATTTCGAACATTTTTTTTCCATTTTACATTGTCAAATGCTTTTTCCAGATCTACAAACTCTATATCTACGCTTTCCCCCTTTTCTATTGTTTTCTCCATTATCGCCCTCAGAGCTAAAATAGCCTCCCGTGTTCCCCTGTTTCGTCTAAACCCAAATTGATCTTCTCCCAGTATTTCTTTAGCTCGTTTTTCCATTCGTTTTTGTACAATTCTAGTTAATATTTTTGAAACGTGTGCTGTCAAGCTTATTGTTCGAAAATTTTCACAACTATCCGTGCCTCTTTTTTTTGGTATAGTTACTATGATGTTACGTTTGAAAATCTTTGGGTATCTCGCCTGTCTCATACATATAGCTTACAAGTCGGAAGAGACGTTCTGTTATTGCTTGTCCAGCAGCTTTTAGAGTTTCTGCTTGCACCTTATCTGTACCCGGTGCCTTACCATTTTTCAGACTCTTTAATGCTAATTCAATCTCATGTCTAAGTATAGGATATCCCAGGTCATCATTTTCAATGTCTGATTCCTGTTCTAATGCTGTTAATTCCTCTCCTGAATATAAATTCCCTATATATTCCTGCTATCTAGCTACTTTCTCTACGTTTTCTATAATGATGTTTCCTCCCGCATACCTTATATTTTTGCTATATGGTTTTATATCCCTAAAATTCATTCTAATTAATTTGTATGCTTCGTCTGTCTTTCCTATTTCCATCTTAGTTTGTACCTCGTTGCACTTTTCATCAATCCATTGTTTTTTAGCTTTTCTGCATTTGCGAATAATTTCCCATTTTATGGCTTTGTATTTCTGTTTTCCTGTTTCGTCTGATCTATTTTTGTATTTTGTCTTTCTTCTATTAAATTCAGGATATCCTTAGTTATCCATGGTTTCTTATTTTCTTTTTGTGAATACCTCAGAATATCTCTGGCCGCCATGTCTAAGCTGGATTTAATATTATTCCATTCTGTTTCTACTTCCTTAGTATCAGAAATTTTACCGATATCTTTCAGTAATTCATTTGACTTTTTTCAAATCTTTCGTGGATATCTTTATCTTTTAGCTTCTCAAAGTTGAAGTGCCTTTCTCCGTTCAGCTTTTTCAGATTTTCAAATTTAAGTGCAGCCTTCATAATTACGATGTTGTGGTCAGTGTCTATATCTGCTTCCGGGTAGCTTCTACAGTCTTTTACTTGATTTTTAAACCGTTGTCTAACAATAATGCAATCTATTTGATATCTTCCTATATCTCCTGGCATCTTCCACGTATATCGTGTTCCAGCATGATGTTGCAATAATGTATTTGTGATGGTTAAGTTAAGTCGCAAAATTCTACCAGCCTATTTCCCCTGTCATTTCTCGTGCCTAAACCAAATAAACCTACTATCGCTCCTTCCCTACCCTCACCTACCACTGAATTAAAATCCCCCGTAATTATTAAATTTTCATGTCCTTTTACGTATCTTAGTATGTCTTCGATATCTTTGTAGATCGCCTCTACCTCTTCTTCATTGTAGCTAGAGGTGGGCATGTATACTAGTATTATTACTGTATTTACTGGTTTAGATTCAAATCTAACCATGAGTACTCTTTCGTTCTTTTGTAGGTAGTTTTCTACACATTGTCCTATCTTTTTTCGCATAACTATACCCACATCCGAATTTCCTTCCTCTGATCCTGTATGAATTACCCTGAAGTCTCCACTCCAAAAATCCCCCGCCTCTGGCCAGCGGACTTCGCAAATTCCTACTATGTCTAGCGCTAACCTATCCATTTCAGGTTCTCTAGCTTACCTACTTGTTTCATACTTCTGACATTCCACGCTCCAACTCGCAGAATGTTCACGGATCTTTTTCTATTCTTTCGGATCACATCCCTCGAAGTAGTCCCCTCCCGGAGATCCGAATGGGGGACTATTTTACATCTGGAATTTTTTACCCCAGAGGACGCCATCATGTTTATTAACAATTTTTCTACGCAGTGTACTTGGGAGATAATGTGGTGGTTTCCTGTTGCCTTCCACATCGCAATAATGTGTCTTAGAATGTCATATCGACCCCTACGGTCTCTGCCACTCTAAGTAACGAAAAAGCTGCTGCCCTCTTTTGGGGATGTCTTAGTGTGGTTCCTCACTAAAGACCCCACTAATTTGGTTAAACCTATAGTTAGGCTCTTTAGCTCATTGAAACGCGCAAGCCATTCTACCTGTTCTAGTATTTTAGAACGTCGTTAAGGTGCAGGTCTGTTCGGAATGGAACTACTTCAATATTAAACAAAAATCATTTGAGATTTAAATATTGGTTAATTGTAATATTTAAACAATCTTCAAAATTATGGGATTATCACAATCGAGCTTCTTATTTATTGAGGTACATGACGACAAATTTCTTCTATTAAATGTCGTTCCAAATGACAAAGCGGCATAATCACAAGGTCCAATAGTTGTGTCCCTGTTTTGTACAAACTATAAAATTCTGGTCTGTATTTGATTTGTACTGTTGGTTGATTGATCAACATATCCATCCACAACATTATCTTTGGATGCCAGTGTATTTCAAACCATAAAAACGCAAGGAGAAATATTTTAAGAGAGTGGGTCATTCGAAAAGATGTATTTCTGAGACTTCTAAATCAGGAGATACGAAAAGTCGAAGCAAAAAATGAGAGTAATATAAAATCTGGATTTAGGACTACTGAAATTTTCCTATTAATAGAAACAAAATTTTGAAAAAGCTGCCACAAACGGAAATAGATAATAAACAAGAATCAGACCAAGCAAACAAAGCTCCTACAGAAATATTTGAAAGCACTTGTTTTGAATCTCCTACTGTAAGTACAGGATGGAAACACAAACTAGCTGTTGAACTTGGGCAAAGCGTTACCAAGAAGACTTGCTTAAAATAAAAAGCCTGCCATTTTATAAACTCCAAAGGCTCAGAAATGTTCAAGATCCCGAGAAGAACGTTATTCAAGATGAACCAGTACCAACAACGTCAAATGTTTCATAGAAAACTACAAAATCTAAGAAACTCTTCTATATCATTCCTCTTCTGATAGTGATAAAGACATGGAAGTAATAACTGCTGATGACGGACAGCAGCGTTGCTTATGAAACATTCTCAGACGCTGAAGTGTAATGGAAATGAAATAAATGCTGCAAATGTTATAAAAGATTTTTCTACTGGTGAATTTATTTATGTTAAGCGAAAAGTAGAAACGGGCAACATAATAGAATATGTTGCAAAAATAATAAACTAAGAATAATGGCATGTTTTTACAATTTTCTTAAGAATAACAAAGTGTTGCAAAGGTATTTGTTTTTCCCAGCCTTGAGGATATTGGAGTTGTAGAAAAGAGTAAAATGGTAAAACTATTGGTAGACATTACAATGATGAGATGTGGACAACTACAATTCAAAAATTTTAAACTCTACATGCTGTCTATATTAAGATTAAAGAAGTTGCAAATTTTATTTTATAAAATATTTTTAAAACGTAGCAACTTATTTACCGAACGATAGTTTCAATGCTGTTGCTTCTTTAGTTTTAATAACCTCTTAATGTCTATGCAATTGTTTCTTTAGCTATATAGGGAGTTATATTTCTTAAATAAAACAATCAAATAAAACTGCATTTTATTACAAAAAATGTTTGTCATAGGCATCTCTACTTAATTACTAGTATAATTTTTTCTTATTCTCGTTTTCAAATCACCCCAATAAACTCCTAGCATGAACATACGACAACAATATATGAGATTCTCAAGTAACACCAGGCCTAGGCGACTTGAAAATATCACAAAAATTGAAAACTTAATATACAGATTTTCGTTGATATCTCACAGGTCTTGTGTTATCCCAAAGTAATCTAAAAATAATTTATATTAATAACATTTGATGCATACTATACAGCCATTTAAAAGTAAAAACTTTTATCGTCGTCCAATTCTATGGTATATGCCCTACATAATTAAAAAGTCGCAATTTGAATTATGAAATCTACTTCGTTAGCATATTTGCATTTTTATTATGGCAGCATAACTGCATTTTGTACTATGAAAATGTCATTATATCTTTAAGTTTCTGACCATAAATCTAAGCGCTCAATTTCTGATTGTGTTACAAGGCAGATACAGCGTTTTAATTGTGGACGTCAATGTAGAGAGAAACATTTACTATGACTAACCTACATTCCCTACAATACATTGACTTAAATCGAACTGTATAGCGTTGTACTTATTTCAGTTAGTATCCGATAAGTGATCAAAACCTAAAATGATCATAAATTCTGTTGGATATGCTGCTTCTTGTTTCGTAGCACCAGAGCCACAAAATAAAAACTACTTGCTTTGGTCAAAGTTGAAGTCATGAAGGAATTCGTTTACCGATAAATTCTTATAGTTTTACTTAAAATTGAATACAATCATTCTTAGATTGCACTGAAGCACTGTGTTATACACTTATATCGCAACCCATTAGTTGGAAGGTAATGGGCAGAAATCACGTTAGTAGCAGCGTTTCCATCAGCATTACAAATTTTGTAAATATACACATTTATTTTACTACAGCTGCAAATTTCTTAATAATAGCATTTTCAATAACCTTTTTATTATATCTTTTAGAAATGAGTAGTTTAATACGAAATTTGAAAATAGGGGTGTTCGTTTATACAACTTTTCCTGAATAATGTAAAAATGTTTATTGTAATGCTTCAGTACAAGATTATATAAAAACTAATATTAACTGTCCTAGAGTACAGCACCTCATATTGTTATTATTTATAGGTAGAAGGTAGTGGATTTCAGTGAAATTCTTACAGGATTGGGTTGGCAGACTTACATAAATGCGGGGGTGAGCACGTGCTAATATCAGTACCTCAGAGCTAAACTGTATTAACTCCATTTTATTAAAAATTTGTATTTTTTGACATTTCTAGTGACGGAAAACTGCTTCCTTAATGGCTTGCCGTATTAATTCCCACGGAATATTGTTTTGGAGTTAGATAAAGTAATACCGTATTAAGTTCCTTGATTGCTCCAAGGTAAACTAAAGTGCAAGAACATAATATATTTGGCCGTAGGTCAACGTGTATTCAGCACCAGAAAACGATGTTTCCCAGCTAAACAATCGTATTTAGTTAATCTGGTTTTAATACAGTAGCGTTCTTGTCCAGAATCATTTAGCATTAAGTCCGTGTAAATGTAGTTTGTTCAAATTGGTATTATGTTCACATCTCGTGTGTCAGAAACCTGTTCGTTTGGGTCGTGTTAAGTAAGTGCATGTGTATTAATTACGGTTCTGTTAAAAAATGTCGAACAGAACAGTAAAAATTCTGCAAATGGTTACAGTTCCGTGTGATATAAACCCTAGTATTTCACATATTATCTCATATGAAGTTTCACAAGAAAAGCAAGAATCTACTAAATGGCATGGTTGTTCTAACCTAGAAAGAGGTAAAACGGCGACCTTGGAACTACAGAAATAGTAACATAAATTTCTTACTTTGCATTAAGCATACTTAGTTTTATTCCATTGCATGCAGTGGAGGCTCGTGCCGAATATATTTGGTAGTGCTGCATCGCTAATGTAAAAATATTTTTTTGTTTTTTCATAAATAAGAGTGGAAAACGTCTTTCTTTGTAGCAAATTGGTCAATCACTTTTTCATTAAAATCGGGAATTGAAGTTGTGATTTTTTTTCAATTGACAGCATTGAAAGGGCCGTTAACCTATCTTCACACATCGAGTTTCTTAAAAAAGTTTTTACACGGTTTAGAGCAGAAGAACTGCGTTCGGCTTCAACAGTGGTCATTGGTGTGATCACAGGAATTTGCAATAGCTTTTTAGTTTCGGCCATCGTTTTGTCCAAATTATTCGCAATTATGAATTTAAGAAAAGGCACAGCACCACGTATTTCTCTACATTCACTATTGGAATAAAATACGGACAGCTCTGTTTTGAGACGTTCTTTATTTAAAATATCGTTAAGCAATGCAAGTTAAATCTAACTCTTGTTCTGGAAACTTGTTATCATACTCGACAAATTTTTATGAAGATACAAGTGAAATTCGCAAAATTCCAGAAGCTTGCTTGCACGTTTGGATATTTGAGCTTTCCTCCAAGTTTTCCATTCATTCAATTAATGCATCTCTGTATTCGTATCCTATATTAACCACACGAATATTAAAATTCCAGCAAGTAGTAACAGAAGGAGGCATTCTCTTTCCGACTGTTTCATTAAGCACTGCTACATGTTGAGGTGAAAAACTAAAAACCCCCGGTATATCCTGCAAATTTAAAAAAAAAGTCTTACTTGGCTATTTATAGAACATACTTTTGTCATTACGAGATTTAGTTGATGATCGTAACCATGTACAAAATGAGCATTTTGTATTTTTGCTTAATTCGAGCTTGAACACTGCCACGTTTCCCGCTCATAACTGCCGCCCCATCGTAACTCTGTGCAATGAGTTTGGTATTGTTATTTTTGATTACAGTTTCTAGAACACCTAGAATTGTTTCAGAAAGTGAATCTGCATCATGTTTCTCTGGAAATAAAAAATTCCAAAACCGTTCAACGGGATCGTCATCTTTTGTGACATAACGGAAAACTGTAACCATTTGAATCTTTGCCGATATATCCGTCGTTTCATCTGCCATCACTGCTAAAAACGGGCTTTCTTGGATTTCTCGGACAATTTCAAAATGACAAACTTCAAGAATACATTCCAATAAGTCACTTTGAATTGTTTTGGAAGTACCTTTAAAGACACCTGAATTTTTCAAATGATCTTCAAGAGTTCTATCAAGTTCCGAGGAAAAATTAACCAGTCCCCTAAAAATACCGGGGTTTTCAGATGAATCGGATTCATCGTGTCCGCGAACTGCAAGTTCAAATGCTCCACAAAATTTTATACAGTTTATAATTTTAGATAAAATATATCTATTTCTGATTACTTCTTCGTTATACTTCTGAATATTTATCTAGTATGCAGAATTAAGTTGAGCCTGTGTATTTATTTTGCCAAACAGAGCTAATTGCATTGCGTTACCAACGTGCAATTTACAGTTTTCATGTTTTTTAATTTTTTCACTTAAGTGAACCAAATCCCGTACATCTGTTCGCGACCAAAGTTTTTCATCACGATCATCCGAAAACAACATGCACGGAAAGCAAAATAATGCTTTTTTTTTTATAACACCCACAAATCCAACTGTTTCTTTGATAAATGTCTGTATTGAACTGCCTTTTATAAGTTTTACCACGACTTGTACCAGGAATTTCAATGTTCAGTTCTGATATAGGACGACACTGATCTTTAATAGCTAATTGTTCTTGAAAAGTAAGCTGAGAGAACCTTTTTTCACTTAAATTAAAAATAACATCCATTTTAGAAACGATTAAATGTAGCAAACGTCCTCAGGAAACAGTGTAAAAGTTTATTGTTGGTGAACCTAATTATAACTAAATGAATATACAAACTTACTACCTATACACTAAAATTTCAAACGCAAATGTTTATTCAGTTTTTAATCTGTGAATAACTAAGTGGTGATGGGTTAATATGATAATTAAAATTAAAGAAAACGTCTCTCATTACCTAAGAAACAATATAATTACGATGTGCCATGTCCTCTACACAGATCAAATCTAGTTAAAAATTAATAGTACATATAAAAGTTGAAATGCTTGACGCGTTGTCTACAAGAACCGGAAAGCACACAAAACTTGACGATTCGAATAGCAACAGACAAATGACGCTGCAATTTATGCAGCTCGAGCATGGGTTAATGAGGCCGCTTCTTACTATGCTCGTATTCACGCGAAATGTTCCGACACTTAGCCGAACTCGCATATAAGATTGCAGAACAACGTAGTTAGACAGTGATTTTATGGATTTTCCTTGTTTAGAGTTGCATGTTTACTGTATTATTGACCGACTGTTATGGACAACCAACTTAGGAATTCATAATACTTTTAGTGGCTGGTTATCGATCCTTTTATACTACTAAATGTATTTCTTCGTTGCTGATTGTGGGTGGTTCTGCAGCACTCATAGAGTAGCCGCCGCTGATTGTATGCATTATAGCAAAGATTTTAGTGAGAAATGCGGTTAATATTGGTTGATCCAACTTGTTGCTGTGTAATGGAGATAATACTGTTATGCAAACGCATTTCCTGAAGTTCATTCTTATTTCAAATCACAAAAAATTATTACAATGCAATTTTTATGCTTTTTGAATTGTCCAATTTTGCATTTTAATGTCAGAACTCCTTATTTCAGACTCTTCTGGCCAACCGTCCTCTGGTATACAGTCAGATATTGGGTCATTTATAGAAGTTCAAAAACACGATAATGATGATAACTTGAACACACCTTGTGATACTATAAAACCCAAAGAATCGAACCAAACTAATTCAGATAATAGAATAGTTATACATTCACGTAATAATGTTTCTGAAATAGGTAAAAACTGCTTTTGAGATCTTTGGTTCTAAACTATAACCTTTAACATTCTTTTTTTCAGTTCAGTGTTGTGCCGTAGAAATTAATTCAGGGGTTATAAGACATGTAATTCAATGTTATGATGAAGCTGAAATTACAGATGATGTTATAAGAAGTGAGAAAACTGCCAGTCTTGTAAATTTTATTGGCATAGATTCTGATAACTCAGTAACTGATGTAACGTATGAACCTAAAAGTGATGAAGAATTCGAAAGTGATGTTGAAGTAGAACATCAAACAGCCGACATGGTAATTAATGCTCCCATTTACAAGAGTAAAAAAAAAGAAAATCAAATCCTGAAATTTGGAAAAAAAATTTACTAAAGAAAGAGGTAGCTCGCAGAGAGGAACATCAAACCAAAAAAAAAATCTAAGACGCATGTATGCCTTACAACCAAACTTACGGAAATTTTATAAAAGGAAATTATATATTTTAAATTAAATGACTCAGTTAAACTCTGAGTGCCTATGTTTTTCCATTAAACATAACTCAACTTAGACTATATTATTGTTTAAGAATCATTTGGATATCTATTAAAGTTTATATTAGTTTGTACTGTTAACATTTCTCAAATAAATTCGATTATCTCGAAAACTACATGAGGTATCGAAAAGTGTATAGCATATTTGTAATCAGCATAAAAACTAAACAAGGTACATATATATCATTTATTGTATCATTATGGGAATATGGCAACGGACGACGGCGGCGACGACGTAGCGATTATATTAACCTAACTTACTTCGTAAGTTTGGTTGAAAATATATATAAAAGCAAAGCAGGTGGGTGCACCATGCAACGAGGACTGCAAACTCAAATGTAGTAGTAAAATAACTGAAGGTCAACAAAAATTTATAAATGCTGAATTTTGGCACCCTAAGAAAAATATGGATATGAAAAGACAGTTTGTAGCAACGATGGTACAATGTGTTCCTGTGAAATGAAGACGTGAAGTAACTGGGCAGCGGTCTGGTAGAAGACAATTTACTAGGCACTGCGCATTCGATATTAATAAAGTAAGAGTAGATGTATGCCAAAAGTTCTTCTTCTCTACTCTGTGCATTTCAGAAACTTTTGTAACAACGGCTATTAGGAAGAAAATGGATAGTGGTCTAATTCACGAAGACCTAAGAGGTAGACATGAGGCTGGAAATAGAATTCCCGAATTTGTTAAGCAAGGAGTTCGGGATTATATTAACAGGTTTCCTACGAGGGGTAAACCGCTGAGGAAGTTTGATGTACAAACCTTAGGAAGTACAAGGAAGTATCAAGGAAGTACGGGAAGTATCAAGGAAATATGAGAAGTATCAAGGAAATATGGGAAGTATCAAGGAAGTATGGAAAGTATCAAGGAAGTACAAGAAGTATCAAGGCTTGTTTCCCTCGTGAACTAGATATTTATCATAAACCTATATTTCAATTTTGTTCGAACATTTGTTATGTAAGATCCATATTTGTATACATGTTTGAAAACGGAACAAAATGTTCTATTACAAAAGCCAGAAAAAATAAGGTTTAATTTTGAAAAACAAATGAAAATCTCTGCGTTTAACCAGTGCAAATTTTGAATTTTTTTTAGTGCTATCTTACGGAGAATTTCCGCCCATTTACAAATACATAATTATGGTTCACTATTGTTATTTTTCAAAATAAACAAGCTATCTCGGGAGTCAAGTTTGCGATACCCAATATATATTTTTGTACTTCACAATATGTCTATGTAATAAACTATACATGTAGTACCAGAATTGAATTATCGTTATAATAACAGAATAAGTTCACTTATACGATATTCGTGGCACAGAAATCTATAATGCACACTGAATTTGAACAAAGCTGAATGCAGGACATTCCAAAGGCAATTTAGCGCTTTGAAAAACAATTGAAATATATACAATTCCAGGCTAATAAAATTAAAATTAGAAAATATCTGATATTAACAAACAAAACCATGAAAAGTAAAAGCCGTAAAAGCTTACCAATACCAAAATCAAAACTGCAATAAAATATTTACAGTAAATTAAATACTCGAATTAAAAGCCATGCTTTTGTAAACAAAAGTTGGCTCTGAATCCAACTCTGTTTACTGCTCTCTGTATATCTCGTCTGTGGATCGATGCAAATGTATTAACAATCGTAAGTTTTGATAGTACTGCGTTATATCTTCGATTCATCAGGTACAAGCACTCATACAACGCACTAAAACACTTCACAGCAGGTCGCTGTTAGACAAGATGAATTATCATTTTTACTCTTGCAAACGAGATATACAAAGAGCAGTAAACAGAGTTGAATTCAGAGTTAATCTTTGTTTACATGCAAAAAGAATGGATTTTAATTCGAGTATTTAATTTACTGTAAATATTTTGTTGCAGTTTTGATATTGGTATTGTTGAGCTTTTACGGCTTTTACTTTTCGTGGTTTTGTTTATTAATATGCTACATGCCAAAAATGGCAGTTTACAGTTTTAAATATGTGACTGAATTCGCGCCAATATTTTAAAAAATAAACTTGTTCATTTCCGCCATCCCGGACAGTTGCGTCGGCACAAAAAAATGCGCAGGCGTGGAGTGATGGGGTAAGTGCGTGGTTTCCGACACGACTGGACATGATTATTAGCCAACGAGACGTCGAACAGTGACGTTTACCTATGTCGTGTTTTTTTCTTGTCTTTTCTCTTTTAGGATGTAGGTTTCCCTTTATCTCTTGCCCTATCGTATCTCTACCTTCACCTTATTCCTTTGTCCTGCCTACAAACAGAAGAAGAGGGAAGACGTTTCAACAATGGTCTAATGAAACCAACGCCCAACGAGATCCATGGGAATCAGCACGGCTCCTGCGTAAGGATGACCGTAAAATCGTGAAGCGCTCCACATTTTTAAGTGAGTGTTTTTTACCTTTTTTAAGGTGCATCTTGTATCACTGTAAACATATTTGGTACATGATACAATTTGGCAAAATATGTCATAATACCTTTATTGCACAATATTGTGGACGTGGAGCGTATGTGTTGCCAACTGTAGTAGTGGCTCATAACAGTTGTGCGGGACTATGACAAATATCAGATATGTTCTAATTTTAATTTTATTAGCCTAAAATTGAATATAATGTTAAAATACAACCTTGTTTCAATTGTTTTCAAACCATATTCCATTTTTTATCAATAATAGATGTTTTCACAAATAAAAGTATATCGTGTGGTACCGAGTTGAAAGTTGAAATCGTCAAAAAACAATCTATATAAATGTAAAACAATCTAATATGACGTCCATAAGAAAAAATGAAGCTGATGATGGTTGTGAAGAATCGAAACAGATTACGACGATTTCAACTTTACCGTCGTTTTTAGCATAAAAGACTGCTCCAGAGAAGCTTATATAGATATCAAAAGTTTTTGGACAAAAAACAAAAATTCTTTTTTCAAATTTTTTACCATAACTACAAAACAAAAACGGTTACGATAAATTTCTTTTGTGAATATTGACAAGCATCAAAATCTTCAACTTTGCCCAATTTAACCAAGTCTCTATCTCTTACCGGTTTTAAGATTCCAAAGGTGAGCTTCCAAATTGAATAACCCTGTACACAGCACGTTTCACTTTTCATGAGGACACCCAAATAATTTTTTTATTTTGAAAGCAATCGATACAAAATTTTTATCAGTTGTGTAGACCAAGATAAGGGATCTTCATGAGTGAATAGGGTTTTCATAAAGTCAAAATCTGGCCAACTATGATTCAAATAAAAAGTAGCGTTTCAAGTAAAGTCATAGTAACGATTAAGATAGACCAAAAAAGTATTATTTACGAAAAGTTGTTGTAAATCACTCAAAAACCCAAAATACCAAATTTCGCTGAAAAATTTTCACTTTGTTTTAATTGGAAAAATTATTCATCTTCAAGGAATTTAGTTGAAAAAAAATTCTATTTAAAATATTGTTCATTAAATTGTTGTTACTTTGTTGTTTATTAATGCGGAATAAAATTTGCAAATTTTTTTCTTGTTTGATGGCACTCTCATTATTATTATTATTATTATTATTATTGTCTTTATTTAAACCACAAGTAATTCACAACAGTGATAATAATATGTAAACATAAAATACAAAATATGATTGTGGTAAAAATGGGCGAAGTTCAGAGTTGAGCTGAAGTTGTAAGCAACTGAACTCGATCTGCTCTTCCACTTAACCCTATCTACTAAATGGGTTTAAATTAAATTATATATGGCTGAATTGAACTTAATAAATACAATGCAAGTGACAATCATCAAGATTTTACATAACATAACTATATAGACGAATGGAATCAACTTGACAGTGCTCTGTATGGTATCATAGTTTATTTGTTTGTGTGGAGTAGTTGAAATTTTAACAAATTAATATCTCTTGACTACACAAAAATTTTGAAAATTAAAAATTAAAAGTTGTCGAAAAATGTTGTTATTTGAGAAGTTTGAGTGATTTGTAACAACTTTTTTAATATTTTTTTTGTTCTATCTTAATCGCTACTTTTCATTTTAATCATAGTTGGCCAGATTTTGACTTTAGAAAACCCAAATTCACTCATAAAGATGCCCTATAATGGTGTACACAACTAATAAAAATTTTGCATTGATTACTTTAAAATAAAAAGGTTATTTGGGCGTCCTCATGAGCAGCGTCATATATACGACGTAAGTAATGTAAAATGGATTTCCGTATTTTTTTAAATTACTATTATAAACTAAGTATACTGTTTTTGGGCCAATAGAGCAGACGTAATATTGTGTCAAACTTATCATAGATAATCTGTAGATACAATAATTTTACTCCTCTGTAATCAATTTATATTTTGTGATTTGTGTAATATGCTATGTTATCCGCCTTCCAAAAAGATTGTAGTTATAATCAATTGTGATTTTTTTTTCGGACATTGACCAAGGAACGTCCCAAATGTAGTAAATATAAATATTTAAAAAATTGTAAATAGAGTAGTATTTTATTAAGATTTTGTAATCAATGGACTATATAAACAACTTAATAATCAATTAAATTTTGTTAAAAGTGACCTAACTTTGAAGAGCCTTGCAGACCTGATAAATTCATTTATCTATGACACATACAAGTTATAGGTTTGCAAAATTTGAGTTAAAGTTACTTAACATAAGATTGTTTCTAATGAAATTTTGGCAAAAATAACATCATTTTAAAGCAATATATCATCGCCGAGGTAAAACCTATTTTACTTTTGAAGAGCTTTATGTTATAAGTTTATTTGTTTAATATATAAAGAACTATCATCAGCAAAATATGCAGGAAGTACGGGAAGTACAGAAAGTAACAAGGAAGTATCGGGAAGTATCAAGGAAGTATGGGAAGTACACAGGAAGTATGGGAAGTAAACAGGAAGTATGGGACGTATTAGGAAAGTACGTGAAGCATCAAGAAAATATGGAAAGTATCAAGTAAGTACGGGAAGTATCAAGGAAGTACACAATACTTCCTAGGAAGTACTGGAAGTATATACTTTTTGGGAAGTAGCGTACAACATTTGGGTCAGCGGATTCCCCTTGGTTTCCTACCGTTGAATCCCATTATTCCATAGAGTATTCATAAAAACAATACCTGGGACACGATCTTAACATAACTCGAATGTACAATCTCTATAAAACTGAGTGTACAGAAAATAATCTGCCTGATGAAGGCATTGTTAAATCATGCCTGTATTCAGATATATTTCTTTCTGAATTCAACATGTCATTTAAATTAGCATATAATGGCACATGTGATGAATGTGATAAATTTATGTTGACCAAGACACAAGCAACAGGAGAAAAGATAGATATCAAGATCGAGTACCAGAAACATCTCTTAGAAGCTAAGAAAAGATATGAACTTAAAAAGGCCGATAAAGAAAAGGCAGCACAAAGTGGAGGCAAATTAAAGTTATTGACTGTTGACTTACAAAAATTTTTGCCAACACCAGTTCTCACGAACGCACAAAGTTTTTATAAATTGAAGCTCTGGACATACTACACAATTTGCGATTTGTCTGCTAACCGAACAACTTGTGTTATGTGGGATTAATCGATATCTGGACGTGGAGCGAATGAAATGGCCTCCGGCATTCTTAAATGGTCTACAGCATTAACAGATGTTTCTGAAATTACTGTGTGGTCGGACAATTGTCCATCACAAAATCGTAATATAGTAATGGTAATAGCTTATTTCTGGATGTTACATAAACATCTAAATTTGAAAGTAAATCATAATTTTTATTGCGTCGTCATATGCATATGGAAGTACATAGCGATCACTCGCTCATTTAGAGGGAACAAAAAAACCCTTTTTTGAAAATCACACCGTGGGATTGGCAACAACTAGCTAGACTTTGTTGTCGATCGAAGCCTTTTAATGTCAATATGGAAGTCGCAGATTTCATAGATTTTACAGTACTCTATAATTCAAATATAAAATGTCACAAAATCATCCCACATCAAATTGTTTATTAATAATTAAGCAGGTACATGTTTCGAGGAAAAACTATCCTCATTATTAGGCTAATAAAATCCAAATAGAATAATACAAAAACACTTGGAGACTACATATTTCCTTTAAAATTATGTACTGTATAATAATAACAACTCCTTTATTGTGAATCGGAAGAAAAGCCAAGAACAAACAGATTTTCAAATATATAAAGTTGTTCATCTCCAAGTGCGTTGCGATGACATTGGTTTGCTTTTCTTTCAAACTGACTTTGATTCTGATACATTTTGTTGTGTTGATCTTGAACGAAGTGGTAGACGTGTGAGATTTCCAACTGAACTATATCATATTCAAAATCAGCCTAAGTTCATTCCAACTAAAAAGTACAATCACCTTCAGTCTGCTGCAGTGGATTCCTAGTCAATTTAATACTTTGTATCATAATTTGTTACACTCTGATAGGGTTACTGATGATATTGAGTAAAACTGTTACTCTCAAAGAAAATAAATAGCTCGTCGCACAAAAGAAACTTTGGCAAAGGACGTTAGTGCAGCACGTTACGTATCATTAACACTAAGGTGACCAACTATTTTTTGTTCAAAAAGAGTACACTTTGCAAGTACTTCATAGGTGAAAAAAAAAGAAGAAAAAACGATAAAAACTTTATTTTCTTTTAAAAACATAATTTTCTTCGGAGTGGATTTTTTTGCTAAATGAGGATGTTCGTCTAATAATGTAGCCACATCCGAACAACTTTCATTTCATATTAAATTTGACTGTTAAGACTGTAGATAATGTTTTTACATAAAGTTGCGACTTCTCACTGCTCCAATAATCATTCCGTAGTGAAAATATCCTTTCAACAGCAGCATTAGTGCCTGGACAACATAAGGAAATTTCTATTAAAACTTTTAAATTTTCATGTGGGATAAAATTGAAATAAAATAATCTAAAAAAATGTTTAGAAATACAAATGAGTATAAAATTATACAAATGAGTACTTTCAGAGTACAGGATTTGAAAAGAGTACGGTTTACGAAAAAAGAGTACAAAACTCAGTAAATGATTATAGTTGGTCACTTTATTAACACTGACAATAATTTACGTCAAAGGGCGAAAAATATTTTTGTCTTTGATTTTGACTTTTTACCGATGTGATTTGATTTAATTTTATTTTTATGAACTAATCGATAAAATGTTTTAGATTTACTTCCATACAGTTTTTTCTGTTCCTCACTATCTTTGTAATTAACTTAATATTTTTCAAGTGGTGTATTATCTCCAAAGGTACACTCCATTGCATGGTTCATCTCGTATATTATTTCCAAAGTGCAGGGTAGATAGTGTTGTGCCTTTTTTCAAAAAAAAATTAAAAATACGGCTTCTACTACTGCAGTGTATATTAAGTGTAAAATAATATGTTAAATAGGCCTTTTTCAAAACTAAACTAAGGTAAAGGAGCTATGCCATGGAATTAATGATTTTGCAAACTTTAAATCCTTCTATTGGAAAATTCTATAATTGGCAGTTAATAGTTTAGCTCTGAGGTACGGATACAAAAACCATTATGTAAACTGGAATTTTGTTACAACAAATATTTCACCAGCTCGGGATTATAAAAGCACACCAATCTGCCAGTGCCGCAAAACACATGTATCTGATTATTATTAATATTATTAATTAAATAAAATGAAGATTAAGTAGTTCCATAAATATCCTATTAATGGTTCTAACCTCACTTTCTCCATCATCAAATCTCTAGATTTACCAAAACAAGAATTGATTAGGCATAAATAATTACACATCTACGTGTAAAAACCCTACGTTCCGACCCCCCAGGATGGAGCCAAGGAACTAAAGTTCGACCTCCTATCTGCAAATGGGACATAGTAACACCCACAACCCACTACAACAAGCTTGCCCGCCCTAAAATAATTTCTTACAAGTGCAATTTAAACCGTATAGTGCATACTATCAATATACTAACACTACAAAGTTACCTGAGATGAATTTTGAACGTAGTTGTTTTTTGTATTTTCCACTTCAGAAGTCATCATAGTCTAGAAAATTATACATTTTGTTCAATACCAATCAAAAGTTATTGTTATGAACTATTATTTAAACACTCAAAACTTTTTGTTTAAAATCAAAACAAAACCGTATTGTTTATAATAGTTATTATCATTAAAATTTTATCGGAATTGTATAAAATTGGGCGTGTAAACAAGAAGTAGAACCAACACAGGCGGGCGACTTACAGAAACCACGCCAGGCATTGCTGACGGGGCAAGGCTTTCGTGCGCACATGTCTGAAACTTTGTATCCCATACACACACCCATCTAAATTATGTCGTCTAGCCGCGGTTTAACTACAGATTTAACAGGGAGCACTTTAATATTCCTGCTTTTCACTTTTAAGAATAGAACAGTGCTGAAAATACAGTATTTTGTTAGTTTTGTAAAGCATAATTTATCGTATTAAAATACCATGACCTAATGGGCGTCAGTCCCACAGTATTGCGACTTCCCCCCTAGCCGCTATTGATAAAACCTTGATAACGTAAGTTTAAAATATCCAAAGTATTTTATTTTAAGTAAATTTATATTTAAAAGTATTAGACAAAATTATATACGTGATGTCATACTTCAAGTCCTGTATTTTATGCTGTTGTTACAAACAAATCAATTCGTTGACCTTGAACAGTAGACAAACAGGTTATTCGGAATCCCTACAGGGGCTGGGCAGTAGTTCCTTATCTAACAAGCTCCACATGCAAGGGTGGAAATGGTTACGCCTACTATCATCCTCTAAGCGTAATTATTAAACTAGGCATAAATTACACAATCTAAAGTTCGGTCTTTGATGTTACCTGAGTTTGTTCAGGGAAAATAAAGCGTGATTCATTTTTCATTTGGTTAATTTTTGACATGTAACAGCTGCTTTTGTTTCTACATACATTGTTATATAACGTTCTGATGCTATATATAGTAGGATTCACGAAAGAAGTCGTAGGTGTCTAACTCAAATCAAAACATACGTTTATGATTATTTAAAAGCTCAACTAATATATATGATAAAGATAGTAATACGATTTGTACGCGTTTAAAATAGACATACGTGAACACGTTCATCTGGGAGAACGACAGAGAAGGGTATATGTCCATATGTTTTAAACTTTATATACTTATACTTAACAGGCTATCCTTTGGTATAGGTACAAGCACGGAACGTCAAAATTGTATTCTGAAGGTACACTCATTATATTCGACATGCGATTCCCTTAAATTTAGCTAGGCAATTTGTAGATACATAAATCGCATAAATTACAGGAGATATTTATCTAACCACTGGTACAGACAAGCAATGTAGCAGACAAATCAATACGAATCGAGTTGTGTGTACGCCATCGGGAGCAATAGGTTTTAAAATTTTTTAAAACAAGAATGTTGCGAAAATGTAATAACTTTGACTAATAAAAGCAAATGAGCAAAAACGTATAAACAACCCCACGTTTACATAGTTATAAGAAAACCCTTGTAAATTTAAGACAGCGAATTTGAAACTTCTCAACAAATACTTGAATTATAATTATGTTTAAAATGTATGTCTATATCTATACGATAATGTTAAAAACGAATTCGTTAAATACTAACCGCTACTTATTAGTAACAATAAAATATTAGCTACCGAATTTAAAAATGAAAACTACTGTGATTATTGCTCCTGCATTTGTGTTAAACTGTCTTCAAAGAACTTGGTTTTCTAGCGATAGTGGGAATTTACAAAAATTAGGACCATCTAAATATGAAGGCATTATATATCTGCCTTGCCAAGCTTTTGAAAAAATAATTTAGCCTTTAACAACACGTTTTTGTTAAAAGTTTACAAACATGTGTGTAAAAAAGAGAATCAGTTGCAAAAAGGTCGTGTTTTTATAGTAGGCTATCATGTTTATAAGTAATTTGATTAACTGAATTGTCTTTTACAGCGGCTATTTTCTAGCACACAACATACGAGTTTGTATGAAGTCGATTAAGCTTAACAAGTGTTGTTTCCAAAAAATACAGATGGAACGATTAGAATAATAATCTAACTTTAATATTGAGTAGCATCTACTCACTCTATTTACCACCCACTCCTGAAGTCTAATAATATTAATGCTTCGAGTAAAACGGTAACATTAATCTAACATAACATTGTTTAACTTATCTATACCTTGAGAACTATCTTGGTATTGCATTGATTATGACAGTCAATGAATGCTAACATGGTATCGTTTTGCCTTGTCTACTGTGCAAGCGGTTTGGATATTCTTAAAAATTGGTGTACCAATTATAATAGTTCATTGTCCGATATGGCGTTATTTCAATCCATCTGACTTCCCAAATGGTCTGGACTGCAAGCTATATAACTACAACCTGCAACTATAAAGACTGATCCGCACACTAGGCTAGTAATTTAATCGAGTGGCAAGTTAGTAATTAAAATAAGATAAAATTGCCAGCAAATGTTCACATTTAAAAATACCTACAGAGAGTGGGTGCTGAATGGTGTACCCAAATGAACCGGCTGCAACAGGAAAAAGTGAATGCTTGTAGCAATGGCTATTTTGGAAGAGGTGGAGGAAATTACTGTGATGAATGTAAAGAAACTATGGATGTGAAAGTGAATTGATCGAAGAGATGTGTTAGGAGCTACGAATATTCTGATCACGGAAACAGTATTGGAAGATCCCAAAGAAAACTTCACAACGTTAAGAATAATTGAAAGTTATTTCAATTTTATGTTAATGAAAACCGAATCAAAAATTCAACAACTGGATACGAAATCAAGATGTGCAATTTCCACAATATAGCAAAATTACAGGCCAAACTGTATTTTTTTGCTACCAGATGTAGTTTAAGGATACTCACACATATGTTCCGACTGGGAAAATTAAATATTTCAGAATTTATTACGGAAGTTTGCGATGCTATTTATGAATCATTGAAAGAAGGTATCAAGGTGAGATTAAATAAATGATACATGTAATTTAAGAAACGTGTTTATTAATTTCCAAAAAAAAAGGAAAAGTTACATCTGGTGAATCGAAAATGCTAATATGCATTTGCTGTGGAACTGAGGGTCATGTTCCGAAAGACATAAGGTGTCCGGCGCTTAACGCTGTGTGTAATAAATGCAAGAAAACTGGTCATTTTGCACGTATGCGTTGCCCAAGTGGTAATTCAAATTTAGACACAGGTAAAAGTTCTACTGTCAAGCAAGTGACAGATGAATCCATTTTTTGCCTACTTAACTCTGAAATTGGCAGTCTCCCAGAAGAAATAGTTGCATGTAAATTCGGAGGAGTAAGACATTCTGCATTCGTGGATTCTGGTACGCGACATACTATTGATGTCAAAAGATAATTGGGAAAACCTGCGTCTAAATGGCCTACAATTTTACTGTTACGAACCTAATCTTGAGTTAAATATTTTTGATGGCTGTGGTCAACTTCAGTATACTGTAATGTTTATGGCAAGTGTTGATGTGGTTTGTAATAATATCTCGCATAGAGTTTCTGTCGTTGTCATTAAAGAGAATTTTACTACAATTCTTGGTCATAATGATGCGAAGAAGTTTAAAGTCTTAAGTGTTGGTTTGGATGCATGTACAGGAGTTTGGGTACAAACAATTTCTATGACCCCAACTGTGCCTTTAGGTAAGCTGAAAGATTTTCAACTGAGTATTCCTATTGATTCAAGTGTTCCACTATGCGTTCAACCCCTTTGTCGTGTACCTTACAGCTTACGAAAGCGGATTGAAAACCAAATTACAGAACTATCACATCAAGAAATTATTGAGAAGGTTGAAGGGGCAAGTAAATGGCCATTGCCTGTAGTTCCTGTTACTAAGTCGGACAAAACTTTATGCATTTGTGTAAATATGCGCCGTGTCAATGAAGCTGTACTTAATGAGAAGCATCCCATACCGATGATTTAAGATCTTACCCCATTGCTGAAGGATGTTAAAGTGTTTAGCAATATAGATCTAAGCCAGACTTATCATCAGATTGAATTGGATGAGCAGTCATGCGAATTAACTACTTTTAGTACACACATTGGTCTTTTTTGGTATCGTAGGTTAATGTTTGGACTAAAATGTGCACCTGAAATGTTTCAACAAATTATTAAAAGCGTATTGTCTAGACTTTCGAGCATTTTTAATTATTTAGACGATTTGCTAATTGTGTCTTTTGCTGGGCTAGCTGCTGTAAGGATACCAAGGATGGCAGTATATCTTGTGACAGATGCTTACCATAATAATGCTGCTCATAATAATGTATCGATGTGTTGCTGTATGACGAATCATACGACAGCTGTATGTGCTGTATGAAGAATCTTACGAATCATTCGACAATGGTGTAGATGCCATGTTCTTCAAAAATGTTTTGTCGATTCTGTCATCGAAGTTTATTTATGTAAAGTTGAATGTATTCTTGTGCTTGTGTGCTAATAATAAGGGCATTTGTTTCAGTTGTAGAGCGACATGTTTGCCAAACACATCAAACTAATTACCTTTTTCTGTTGAGGTTGCTTAGCAGCCTCAGTTATATTTTTTAAATGATCAACCATGTTCATCAGCTGGGCAAGTTTTTCTTTTTGTAGGAGGTTTATATTTCGGTTGTGGTATGAAAATCAATGTCCACCGCAGATGTGTTCTCGTTAGTATTTCTATTTGTCTCTGTATCAACCGGTGCGATTTTCTGGTTAGGTCGAAAATTAAAATAAAAATTTATTACTTTTCAAAAAATATGCAATGAAAATTTTGGTTTCAGGTTCCTGTCACTCTTCAAAGAGCATGGATTTTGAATGTAATAGAACTTTTCCGGATGCTATCAAGTAATAGACAAAGTTATTAAAGCTCGTTCGGAATAAGGAGTTTATACGATATTTATAACGACTTGATGGCAGTTGTCTATCATAAGAATTGCTTCAGTTGTATAAATATAGAATCTAATGGAAGAGTTTGTGACGGTGTCGTTTTTCATAACTGCAGTTTGCACTAAGCGTTAGAAAACGGCATACTACACGAAAAGCACATCTCAGTTGGTGACAAACCATTTTCCCCTGAAAGATTATCTTCTGAAACCTTTTCCAGGAAGTCGCTTAACATTAAAACAAAAAATTTTGAATTATTAATTGTCACAGGTTAGAAGAATAGCAGAAAACGCTTTTCGTGTATTAACTGCCAGATTGAGTGTTTGGGAAACCGATGCCCTATAATCCCGAGAAAGTTGTTAGCATTGTGAAAGCGTGCTGTGCTTTACACAACTAGCTCAACCAAACAATACAGAACAAGCACTTGGAGTACACTGTAGATAAAGACAATATTTCTACAGGAATCGTCATCCCTGGTAATTGGCGGAAAATGCCACAACTCATGGTTTAAAACCACTATCAGTATGTCTAACAAATCGTGCTTCTCGAAGTTGTACAGATCGTTGTGTTGATTATGCAGAAGACTGTGGGAGAAGAATTTGTTCTATGGCAAGCGGGAATGATTTATTAAAAACTTTAATGTGTTTACTAAATTGCTTTCACTTCCAGTCAATACTGATGTTATGTTTGATAGGCATCTAATATAACGAACCATTTTGAAGAAACATATATTGAGTCTATCCCATCTTCAGATGTCTTGGAACCTTTTTTTTTCTAATTCTTGCAAATAAGTTGACGTACAATATATAATGCATAACATTAAAGACTACACACAATACAGTACTTAGTATGGTATTTCTAAAATTAATTGAATTGAAATACTTCTTTTATTTATTTAATTACAACTATCTTACAGACCAAACATTGGTCCAACTACAAGATAGGAAAGAAGATCATACATAACAAGATAATAAACATTACCTACACTCTAAGTTGAATATACAATTGGTTAAAACTACGATAGCTAACAAACAATAGTTAATTATTTATTTTGAAATTACCTGCTTTAATTGCGACGGTCTTGTATGTCGATTGTATTTCGCACATTATTATAGGTAGCGCATATTATATACAACAGGGAAAATTTCAGAACATTTGTTCGAGGTTTGGAGTTAAGAAATGTTCACGGATTGCGTGCAGATATATGTGGCACATTGAATGATAACCGCTCTAGAATTTTAGGACATTGGAAAGTGTAGATTATATCATGAAGAAATATTATGGCATGTAGGGACCGTCGAGTTTCTAAAGTGGAATAATTGAAAGCTCCCAAAAAGCAGCTGGTGAGAGTAACCAATGGGTGGGTAAAAGCCCGAGGTACGGTACATAACCAGTTTCAAAATTTTTTTTATATGTTCTATTAAATTGATATATTTATCATACTGTGGGCACCAGATAACAGAGGCATATTCCAATCGGGATCTGATATATACGTTAAAAAGCGTAAGTAGTGTGGTCGGCTCTCTGAACCCTGTTGAATTACGAATAATGAAACCAGTTATTTTACTAATGGATTTTATTATGTGCAAGATGTGCTCTGTAAAGGTAAGCCTGGTGTCATAATACACTCCAATATCCCTGATGAACTGTGGACGCTGTAGAGTTGAATCATGTAGGATATAGTTATAATGAAGTGGTTGACTGATTCTTGCACATGACATTACCTAACACTTCTTGGTATTTAGCGGAAGACTGTTAGACGTGCACCATTCAACCAATCTTAAAAGGTTTACTTGCAGTCTTAAACAATCATCATAGGATTTTATTTTATGGTATAACTTTAAGTCATCTGTATACAGAAGATAGTTGATATCCAAGGAAGAACCAATATCATCAATATAGATTATAAAAAACAAGGGTCCTAGAACAGACCCCTGGGGCACTCCGGAAGAAGCAAGAATTCTTTTAGGCCTGTAGCCACAGTATTGAACGTATTGAGTACGATCTGTCAGATATGATTTTACGAGTAGTATTAGTTTTTTGGATAAACCAATGTTGTCTAGTTTGTGCAAAAGAGTGGAATGGCAGATACAATCGAACGCCTTAGAAAAGTCAGTGTATACAACATCAACTTGAGAAAAGTGGTCAAGAGATTCCGCAATAAATTGGGTGATACAAAACAGATTTGTGGTTGTAGACCTCCCCTTTATAAAGCCATGCTGATAAGTACTCAATCGGTTATTTATTTGTTCCAAAAGCGTGAGTGGATGATGAACTCAAGAATTTTACAAAAATTACAAATGATAGCAATTGGTCGATAGTTGTTAATGTTGCTTTTGTCTCCACTTTTGTATATGGGTGAGATTTGCGATAGTTTCCAACTAGTGGGAAACTCATAGGTACGCAGAATTAGATTAAATAATGAGGTTAAGGGACTCGGTAGTATGTACACACAATCTCTAATGAGAAAAGCAGGAATACCATCCGGACCTGTAGTCATATTGGACTTGTTGAAACTGCAGTATGATCAGTTATATGCTTCTTAGATTTGTACTATAGTTGAAGTTCCGGTTTCCTTGGTTTTTTTTAGTAGTCAATAAATATAGAAATGTCTAAGTATCAAGAAGTTATATAGTTTGTAATATTCTATTAAATATTCTAATAGCATAATCTATTTCTTACAAGTGTTGTATTATAATAAAAGGTCTAAACAAGTGTGTTATTATTGTTGGCTTAATATCCACTTTTAATCTCGTCAGGTTATGGGCCCAGATATGCCAAACAATAAGTACTAGAAGCTGAAATTCTTATACATGTGCGTAAGTTTTATGTTAGTACTCCAAAATGTCTAATCAAGAAGGAAGTACAATAGAGAAGCGCAGTGGAAGCATGCTGGGCCCATAACCTGATGAAATTAAAAGTGGATATTAAGCCAACAATAATAACACGCTTGTCTAGACCTTTTATTATAATACAACACTTGTAAGAAATAGATTATGCTATTAGAATATTTAATAGAATATTACAAACTATATAACTTCTTGATACTTAGACATTTTGTACTGCAATTTCATGATTATCCAACAACAATGTTGTATCACCCACACGAGTGACCTTCATTTTGCCGTTATTTGCAGCTGTTATTTCTTCAATACCTGAACCACGCTCTGCTGCCATCGATTCCCATTATTAAAGGTTTGAATTTGTCCGTAAGACCTGCTAATAAAATAGCACCAATCCATTCTTCTGTTATATTGAAACCAACACCTTTTAACTTGTTTGCTGTTCCAATTATTTCATTTACGTAGTCTGACATAAATTCACAACTTTTTAACTGTACTGTGATTAATTTACGTAACAAACTTATCTGACGAGTTAATCCATGATTATCAAACAGATTTTTTAGTGCCTGCCGTATTTCCAATGCTGTATTTAACGTTTGAATATGCACATACAGCGGTTCACTAACTGATAACATTATTCGAGCTTTTGCCTTTTTGATTTTAGACTCATCAGTTTCTGTACAAGGATTTGTTATGCATTTTTCAAGTCCATGAAATTCCAACATATTCTCCATGGCAAATTTCCACGTGTGGTAGTTTTCGCTTCCTTTAGCCTAAGAGATTTATGAGTACGTTATGTTCTTCTAGTAGCTTCCATAGGTATTATAATATTTTCATCGGGAATATCATTCTGATCTTCTTCAACTGATTCATCCATAGAATTTTTGTCGCTTGCTATTACTTGCGTTAAGTCGTCTTTATAAAAGCATATGACTGATCATACTGCAGTTTCAACAGGACTTAATACATTTTACTGCTTGAAGTGCCTCATTTTAAGATACTCGCTCCACAAACAATGTAACATAGTTTTGTATTGCACACTGTGCAGTCGAAGTGGTATGATGTGGGGTGGATTTGTAACTTGTAGAAAATAAGTCGGCAAAAGCATCTGCAATATCCGTACCTGTTGAAAGTGAAACATTATTATAATGCATCTGGAATGGATCTTATGCGAAATTATTTCTATAAGACATGTAGGACCAGAATTTCTTAGGGTTGGTTTTTATACCTGCCTCAATGCCCTTTAAAAAAGCACAATAGGATGTGTTAATATCCAGCTTAATTTTTGCATGTAAAACACTAAAGCGGCGATAAGTTTGTGGATCCCCAGTTTTCTTGTAGATTTTTCATAACGAATATTTATGCTTAATGTTCTTAATAATGACTGGCGTAAACCAAGGTGAATAGCCACTCTTTTTCGGAGAGGTTTTTGGCACACAATTGTCTAAAGTATCATACAGTAGTGTATAGAAATGATCACAAGCTAGATTGATATCAGTGTAATTGCAGACACTATTCCACAGCATATAACTTTTTAAGATCTGCTTTCCTAAAGTTATAGGTTTTAGTAGCTGATGAAACCAAACATTTTGAGCCTTTAACTTCTATAAGCGTTGTTATATTAATATTTAGTGGTGGATGGTGTGTATCCTCTGCCAGTATGCTGTGCTCGGATTTGCTGACTATGCAAGGCATAGAACAAAACACAAGCTCTAGTAACCTTCCATGTGCGTTGACAATAGTGTTATATTACTCTAAGTTGTAGCAGCCGCAAAAGGTATCAAGATGTGCAATAATGAGAGTGCTAGTTGACCCACCAAGCCTGGTAATGAATTCCGCAATGGTGAAGTCCCAAATAAATAACCCATCAAAAAACAATTTAGTCACCTAAATGCCGAAAAAAACTTGTTCTTTGTAACTGTTTCAATTGATTTTAGAAATACTTTACTGTTTAAAAAAATGTGCACTAATCTTATGTCTTTTATTTTGAATTTAATCTCCTCTTTAAATTCAGGTATATTCATGGTTGTTTCCAAATTTAAATAGGTAGCTTGCTTCATTTGTAAATTTTTATAAAGTGGTGGTTTTATGACACTCATGTTGTAAATATTGCGTTACAAATTTCACAGTCGTATGTTCGCAACAGCACTACATTTTGGCATGAATTGCAGTACTGATGTACTTAACTAACTTTGAGAGATTTAGACTTGCTTACCGGATACTTTACTAAACAGTGAAACCGGATGGGAGATGCTACTCGCTCGAAAAAATAGAAAAATATCGATCTACTTGACTAAATTATGTACTAAACAACTTGACTAAATTTTTGTTGTTCGTACATGTTTAGTTACTAAATTACTCGCTACTGAAGTAAATTACTAACCTAATGTGGATGTCTTAAGGATCCCCACATAGGTGCTCAACGAAAAGGCATTCGCATGTGCACTGTTGTACATTGATAAGAAAAAAAGAAACAAAGAAGAAAGTGCCGTGTACATCCATTATTCAGTGAAAGGTTAACACATGGAAATATGATACTCCACCCTAAATTAAAAGATTATTCAGATAAATTTTTAAGTATTATCGAATGAGCAACTCAAGTTTTGAATTGCATAATGCATCGATTGGTCCCACTGCAATGTCAAAATACTCAATGCAGAAATGCTATTACTCTAGAACGGTTGAATGTTACATTGAGGTAAGTAATACAAATGCTATTACATGATAAGTTTTGTTTATCTTCCAGAAGTAAAAATTAAAATTTAATGAAATGAAATATATTCTTTATTGACGAATTATGTTATAAAATACACAATTTTCACAATTAGGATTTCAGGTGAGGTCTAATAGTTCATCACTGAGATGAAGGGCTGAAGCTTGCTGCATACGCCAGTACAGTAGTACTGTATGTAGGCGGAGACAATGGTGGTTTGTTTGTCCACGATGAAGCAGATGATCCAGCAGAAACCAAATAATTCTTAATGTTGTGCATAGTCAAAGGTGTGGGTTGTACTATTATTTGCAGAGTTGAAAATAATCTAGAAGGAATGTTGTTAAAAATAATTGCTCTCTGTTTGTTGTACGACATGTAGGTTACTGTGACTTTCTTGAGTTAGTGTTCCTAAATAGATTGAGTATATCAACTTTCGCTTCAAATTTTTCATTTTCCATAAGGGTTTTTAGAGTAGGAACCAACGAAAGAGCAAAATTCTTCTCTTTATCTATTTCATATTTGAACACTTTAAGCAAAAAACCTTAAAAATCAAGGATAGGTTTCTCTTTGGGGGTTGAACGCCTAGCGGGCGGCTCTTTAGGTTTCTGGGATTCTCTTAAAGATTCCACAACATATTCATGGATTTCATCGCCTTCTGAACATTTCACGTAGCTCTCAGTAGGGCGTTGTTGCATTGATGATGTCAGGAAAAGCTACTTTTTAAAGTAGATGTACTTTCGTCATTTCACTGCTCCTTGCTTTAATTTTCTTTGGCAAAATAAGTTCTTAAATTCAACTACTTTTTCCGAACTTCTACACCTGTAAAAAATTTTGTTTCAGAAACCTGGCAACCGGTACAAGTTTCTGTGCCCTATCTTTTGATTATTTGATGGGAGAAAGCACTCTAAAAGAGTACAATACAAGATTTACTTTGGAATATATCGCAACCATTATATATGTTTGATAAGCAATGGATGTAAAAATCCTGCATTGGGATTTTCTCCAGATTGCTCATCAAGTGCAAATTTTCGATAGCTGAGTGGACTGATTTGTAAATGGTGAAAACCAAATTGATAATAATAATAATAAATGGTGACGTTTTACAATTTCGACAATAAAAATGCAATAAATCGGAACAGTGTAAACACTTACCCAATACTTGCAGAAAATGTCTTCAATGTAAAAATTGAGTCCCCGCGAAGGGAATACAGGTACGAACAGCAAATGTGACGCACATGGCCGAGCATCTACCATATGTTACGAAGTATCGAATACGAATGTTTATTTTATTGTTGTAGATAATACGATGCGTATTATCTGTCACGTGTATGCACAGTTTCGATAAAATCGCCTAATATCCTCAAAACAGGAAACCTCATATATTTCTAACAATATATGCCAGAGAAAACTACAGAAGAAAAGTGGATAGAAACCACAAACGATTTTATGAGTGTACAAATTTTGATGCAATTGATGGTAACCATGTACAGATGTAGCAACTGGAACACTCAGGACCTTTATGTTACAACTACAAAAAGTATTGTTGTAATGGCTTAGATTGACACCAACTACAAATTTATATATATATATATATATATATATATATATATATATTGCTGTGAAACCTACAAAAAGCCTCACCAGAGTAAAAAAAATATTCGAGCCTCTCGAACTGGGCACCAAGATTTGCTGTGATTCTCGCCCTGTTGAATCTCTTCAGATAGTCGCCTTTTTACTCTTTCCGCCTCGGCTGCTCACCTAGTTAAAACTTTCATCCTCATTCATAAAAAAAACAAACACATTCCTACCACAAACGTCAACGTTAACTCTATTTACATCAATATTCATAATACATTAAAATTTCAAAATTAAATTTCAGCATAAATTTCAGTATCATAAAATTTCAAGTTTAAATTTATCATCATTTTTAATTTGCATCCAGAATTAAAGTCCTTGTAGGATGCCTACTAATTAATTTAACAATATTTGCAGACCTGAGTCTGAGTACAAAGGAGCATCTCCACCCTTTACGTTAATCAAACAGGTTAGTCTAATTGAGCTCAAAGACAGACCCAAATTTTCATCATAATCAAGAACATAAACTGCTAAATACTCCTTTCTACTTAAACAAGAAAATTTCACCTTAAAATTAAAAATTTGTTGTTTGTACAAATTCACTACTGTCCGTTTTTTAGCAAACAAATTATAAAGTTATTCAACACACACCAAAACATCAAAAATCGAACAACAAAGCATAAGTTACCTGAAGGTTACTGCACTCGTGGCTTCAATGTACATCGGACTTGCTAATTCCACCATTCCAGCTGGTTTATGTTTACGGCTTCAGATTCTGAACGTTTTTTAAAATTCATCTACAACACCATTCGTTTAACAAGTTTCAGGGCTTCTCAGGAACGCATCTATGTATATCTAAATCTTGTTTGTAGATCCAATAACGTTTACTAATAACATTTGATTACTCACTCCCGAAAAATAGCACTGAAATTCATACTTCTTTCCCGCTATACCCAAAACTGCCTACTTTTGTTTATTCATTTATCGTTACAAATTTGGATAATTGGTACAGTAATACTCGCAAATATAACTAGACTTTATTACCTTGTATCTTCTTTTCTAAGTGCACTAATGCATAATAACTTGTATCGTAGCACGTAAAGAGCAAACTGTTTTAAAGTATTCAATAATCACCAAAATATAAGAGCAAACTGTTTAAAGTATTGAATCAAATCGAAAATCTAAGAGAGCGCAACTCCTATAAACACGGGTTTATATAATAGCTCGCCTGCATGTCGGTTTTGTCCCGCGACGGCCAGTTTTCAGAATTTCGCATACTATGTTCCCTTTTCGACAGTCCGGCACGCGGTTCTATTAAATTTGCACACGCGCCAGTTGAAAATTTAAGAATTTTCGCACGGCTCGCAAACACGTCCGAGAATAACTAATTAATTTTGTATAGAAATCGTTACGTTTACACCTCTCACATCTGCATCTTATTACAACCAATCGTAGCCCTCGTGACGCTACACAAATCACGCCTTTAATTAATAGTGTCTCTGCTTGAAGCATTTTATCCTTCCTTTTCTACCTTGGCCTGAGTGGTACAAATCAATACTCTGTATTATGTGCTATTTCAGTCCACGTGTATTCTTATTTGAGTTAAATAACCCCGTATCTGGCCTTCCCGTTAATATAAGCTACGGTTTATCCGAGCGTTTCCAATATACGCAGAATTTTCATGTTTATCCAAACAAATTAAACTGAAATTGACTTTTAAAAATACGCAGGTGTGTGCTCCTAATTAACGTTTTAATATAATTCTCAGAGCTTTTATTTCATGGTATTTTAACCTTGGATTTTCACAGGCTTTTATGCTTATTATATTATTAATAATGGTTCAATTAACTCTAACTAAAATAATAATGAATGGCATTGACTTCTACCCTTTAATTTTTAGCGAATACGCACTAAATATTAATTTATTATTTGTACACTTTGTTTAATATCCATTACTTAAAAATTGAATTAATTAATATAAATTTTGCACGTAATTTCTATTTGTTTCTTTACTTGGAATAATTAAATTACATACAAGTTGAGCATTTTAATTCTACTTCTTTTTTATAGAAAACGTCTAGTGAATAATTTAAATCCTTATTTTTAATGAAACGAATAAATTTGTATAAAATAAATTTGTATATATATATATATATATATATATATATATATATATATACAGGGTGAATGGTATCGTTCGTGTAAAATGAACTGGGAGATAGTACACTTAATTTGCAACAAAAATTGTTAATATGACCCTGTCCTATCTCGATTGGTTTAGAGATATGTTTTTTTTAGTCTATTTCTTAATAACGCGACTTCTTGCAGCAAAGTTAAATTTCTCGGCTTCTGCTGCAAATAACTAGATAAACAAACCGATTTTCATTAACTACATTAAATTTCCTATAAAAAACAACTATTTCGATTTTTTTAATTTTAAAAGAAACATTTATTATAAAGCATTAAAGGGTACAAAATTACAAAGGAAATTTTTTTAACAAAGTTTAAAGTACTATTACAGCGAAATTATTTTATCTACAAATGAGCAAAAGTCACAAAAACAACCTCACTTCATAAGGTTTCCAGCAGTGGGAAACACTTTCTTTTTGATTTTTAATTTATAAAATTATTGCCTTCGTAATGCGGGAAAAGCCTTGTTCGATTATAAGATAATCAAGAAAGTGCGAATTGAAAACAAAAATGTACAGTAATTTTAAAAGCACAGATACGTTCATAGCATGTAGTTGTCACATTGACAGTGTGAAGCATTGTCACTGATTAGACAGTCGTATTTGTATAAATTTTTGATACGTACTAAATTACTATCTAAGATGCCTGCTCGTTATAGCAATAGAGAATATGCAGATATGCATTTCATTTATGGTTTTTGTAATGGTAATGCTACAAGGGCACGGAGGAATATCAACGTCGGTTCCCAAATCGTCCGATTCTCAGTCGCAACGTGTTTGCAAGAACGCACCAATGGCTCCTTGATGGAGGAGCATTTCAAGTACCTAATGAAAGGGGGCAAGATCTGGACGTAGAAATTGACGAGTTTGTCTTGGATCAAGTGGAACAAGACCCTACAACTTCTACACGTCAAATTGCAAGAGAGGTTGTAGTTTTGCAATGGAAAGTTCTAGATGTTCTGCAGAAGAATAATATTCGTTCTTTTCACTTTACACCTGATCAAACTCTGGAAGGCGGATACAAAGATTTCCAACGAAAGTTGATGTTCTGCCGTTGGTTATTAGCACGGGATATTGAGGAGCGCCATTTCTTTCGAAAAATACTGTGGTCTGATGAGTCCCTCTTTACGCACGCCGGCGTTCTAAATCTCCACAATTACCACTATTATGCCGATGAAAACCCTCATGCAATAAGACAGAAATCGTTCCAACACAGATTCAGCCTAAATGTGTGGGCGGCTGTGATAGGAAACACGCTTATTGGCCCCTATATTTTCGAAAGAAACCTCAATGGAGAAGTGTATTTGGACTTTCTTCAAAATCAACTACCCCTTTTGTTGGAAAATGTCCCTTTAGAAGTTCGTAGAGGTATCATTTTTCAACATGACGGGCTCCTCCTCATTACACACGTGGTGTCCGCCAGTTTTTAAACGAACAGTACGCAAGGTGGATTAGTAGAGGAGGACCGATTCCGTGGCCAGCAAGATCGCCTGACTTGAATTCCATGGATTACTTTGTATGGGGCTTTTTAAAAGAATATGTATACAGCACGGAGGTAGTCAATTTGGAAAATTTGAGACAAAGACTCGAAAATTGATGTCAACTCTTAAGAGAGAAGCTATCTATCAACGTGACTGTGGTAGGTATGCGGAAAAGAGCAAGAACCTGTATCAGGTGCGGTGGTCAGCATTTTGAACAATACAAATAAAATTTAATTTATCAAATTATTGCCTCCGTAACACCGGAAAAACATTGTGGGATCATTAGATAATCCAGGCAGTGGGCGAATTTTAATGCGAATTGGAAACAAATATTTGTTTCCATATTTCCATACTTGATAAATTAAAAATAAAATAGAAAGTGTTTTGTCTGCTGGAAACCTTATGAAATGAGGTTGTTTTTGTGACATTTGCTCATTTGTAGATAAAATAATTTTGCTGTAATATTACTTTAAACTTTGTTAAAAAAATTTCCTTTGGAATTTTTTACCCTTTAATGCTTTATAATAAATGTTTCTTTTAAAATTAAAAAAATCGAAATAGTTGTTTTTTATAGGAAATTTAATGTAGTTTATGAAAATCGGTTTGTTTATCTAGTTATTTGCAGCAAAAGCCGAGAAATTTAACTTTTGCTGCAAGAAGTCGCGTTATTAAGAAATAGACTTAAAAAAAGATATCTCCTAAACCAATCGAGATAGGACAGGGGTCATATTAATAATTTTTGTTGCAAATTAAGTGTACTATATCCCAGTTCATTTTTGCACGAACGATACCATTCACCCTGTATATATATATATATATATATATATATATATATATATAAGATGTTGGAGCGTACGGAAGTTCGTATGACTCAGTTGTTTTTAAAAATTCAAACATGGGAATAAAAATTTAACATTTCGAATGAAAAAGGCTGCCTAATGATGGAAGTGGGAAAAATGCCATTTTGTGTAGCGGTTGAAGCTTTTGTCCTAGGAGATAAAATATGTTGTGGCCGTACACTACCACAAACCAATTATCAAATAGCAAACGAAATTACAATTACAAACAGACGAGAGATCAAAGAATGGTTGAATATACATTTGGGATATTGATCAACAAATGGTGTCTATTACATAGATCGTTTGATGTTAACAATGACTTTTGTGTGTCCATTAAAAAATGGTGTTGCATTTTGCATAATTACGTGCATATAAGGGATGGAATAAAATGGCCATTCAAAAACTTTACAGGTCAAGAAGATCAAAGAAGAAAACATTTGACAGGGGGAATAAACGTTTGACAATATTTGGCTTCTTATTTTATATCTCCACAAGTAAGCGTGCCGTGGCAATACGACAAGATATAAACTACAGATACATAATGTGAAGTATAACAATAAAATAACAGAATTACTAACCAGTGTTTTCTTGCTCGGCATCAAGTTCTTCCCACTTCCAAACATACCTCTTCCTATAATTTTTTTCAGATTGATATCCGAATACCCCTTCAGTTGTTTTATATAAAGAACGGGGGTATTTTCTATATCTTCTATATAAGTCTTTGTGTCTTCCTCTTTAATTATTCCACTCATAATTATTCTCATGAAGTAATAAGCACGCAAAACCATATGTACAAGTCTGCTCTCAACCACAGACACCGTCAACTAAATAGTTGCACCAACTATTTAGTTGTGTGTATGCGCCTGCCCATGTGTTAGTGTATATTGGTCTCGCGAACAATAGTTTTACAACTTTTTAACCCTAAAGGAAAGCCGACTGTCTTATGATTTTTTAATTGCAGTGCAATCGTGTCGATTGTATGCAGACTACCACATAAGCGCATAGAGATAGCAGCCAACTAAATAGTTGTGCGACTAAAAATTGCATGTATGCAGGGGTCCTAGTGTACACTAACTTCGTTTGCTTGTCTGCAGCTGCATACACCAAACCACAATTTCTACACTTGCTTCTGGGGGAAGTGTAACTAGTGCAAAATTTGTCAATTTTCATAATTTGTAAGCTTAACTAACGAATAGCAACCACAAATCGATTTCTATTGGTAAAATAAGGAAAACACAAAAAGTTAAACGAAGAAATGTCGGAAGAATCCTTGCAATGGAAAACGACAATGGCCTTATACGAATTTGAAGAAGAATTATTTGTACAGGACAGTTTTGTTTTTGCTTAGGTAGGTTGATTTTTCATATCGAATTGACTAGTTATAAATTTAAACGTATTTTACAGAAGAGAGTAGATCATTTTTAAAAATATCAAGTACAGTATTTGAAAATTTACCTTACCAGTTATTGAATACAATCAATGAAATAAATCAACTGATATTTAAAGAAGGCCGTGAAGACACGGGAGCTGAAGATAAATTGGAGACAATGTGGCAATGACAATTTGCACGATTACGATGACGTTTATAGAAGAATCGTATTGGTCAGACCAGTACCAAATTATTAATACATTTGTATTAAAAATATGTTACTTCTGGAGTGTGGAAAAATAAAAACATTAAAAAAAACGTGCCAAACTATTCAGTTGTATTTCTCAAAACTTAATTAAAATTTTACAGGCATACAAATTGAAACTTGGTGAAAACACCGGAGAGGTTATATAAGCAGATCAAAGAAAATAAATCAAAAACTGACTGAGCACGATAATCGTGCTTACCAAAAGTATGTGTTAATTTCTATTTCAATGCAAAAATACCATTCTTAATCGTTTCAGAGAACTCAAACAGATCCTTGAAAAACTTCTCAGCATATCCGTGTGTATTTTAAATGGAAATGATCACCCAACTTTTCCAGTTAGGTACAGAAGTTGCTATAGAGTTTCAACCTAGTTTTAGTATGAAAATATGAGTTAATGCAAATGGTAATTTCCATTTCATAAAGTATTCAGTTCAATGACTTTTTAGTTCTGACGTGGCAAAGGCATCTTCGGAAAATCTACTACACTTTTTGTTTAACTTTGTTAGAGAAATAAGGAGTTTATGGTGTCAGCAAAGTAAGACATACTATATCAACCCTTAAAGCCACAATAATGTTCCTCACAAAAGAAAGCATTTTTAAAAATAATAGAAGGACTATATTTTGGCTACCAAGGGTATTTTCAAAACCTCAGCCTAACCATTCTCATATACAATCACACAGCAACACTATACAAGAAGAACTAGAACAATAAACAATACACAAAAAAGTTATGGTGCTCGCTCAGAAAATATTTTAAATTACATTATAAGTTCATGATGTCGGTTTCTCAATTTTAAAATAAATTTATTCATGTTGCATCAGCTGCATCACCTGAATAATTTATAGTGGAAGGCTGTTTGATAATTCACAGAAGCTTCATTGCGAGGTAATTTATGTAAGATACAACATGGTCGTAAGAAATAACATATTCGTTTGGAGCCTTTTAGTTTTAAGTGGTATAACTGTCGAAATCGCAGTATGAGTACTCCAAAACAATGTTTTATTGATATTCGACTGGAACTTAGTTTGGAGTTGTGCTGTTTTTGACAACCTGTCTAGTATCGTTAGTCTTAATATGGAGTTAATAGGGTCGGTAATAATAGATCTCCTAGAATAACTCCATCTGCAACATGATATAAATTGGGGAAAATGCAACAGACTCTCACATAGTTCAGCCATACGGTTGGTGGCAAAATCAGAGTTCCTAAACATGCAAGCACAATTAACAGATCCAGGAAAGCCAATGCAAACATCCATTAGTGATAGCTGTTTGTTACACACTTCTAGAATAATTACAGAATGATAGTCCTTCCTATTCGCTTTTCTGGTTTAACAATTTTTATGTTTTCTATCAATTAGACCTACCTAAAACAATACTTTATATCAAAATTAGAGCAAGAACGTAGAGAAGTAAATATTAGGAAAGGGGTGAGACAGGTATGTGCCCGATTCCAATCAATTTTTAACAAAGTATGTGCAATTGTAATCTTATACAGAGGGTTATAACGTCATTGGGTGTAAATGTGAATACGTTCAACTTCGTATTTATAAATTTACTGCTTCCTTAATTTAAAAAGAAACATGTCAATTTATACTTATTTGAATATACGGATTAGCTATAATTATATTTTTCAAGTTAGTTCAGTTCGGTAACCAACGTTGCTCGTCTTTTATTTAATTCACCAATTAAGACGCTCATATTGCACTTTTTGGTTTCATATCTAGGCATGTGTTGCATAAGAATTCCCTGAATGTTGCGAGTTTATAATACAATTGGAAATCATTGTTGGTTCTGTTGTTCCGTTGTAATAATAATTTGGTGTTTGTGTTTCGCAATGTAACGTTCTTACTAAGACATTGGTAAAACTTTCTGTATAGAGTGTACTTTAGGTTTGCCATATACGGAACGCGTGTTTTAATTGCAAATTGTGACTTGTTTCATCACTGCTATATCATTTATTAATTATAAATCCAATATACTTTTACAAACTCAAAAAACATCTGTAAACCTATTTCAAAGATATGCTGTAGGAGCTACCAAACCCTTCACAGCCTGCCTATATATATATATATATATATATATATATATATATATATATATATATATATGTAATGTCAGGGGAGGTACAAGGCTTCTAAGGGTAGATTTGTGTTAAAAGGGTGTATGCCAAATAAAATGATTCATATATAAGATCCAGTAATTCAAAAATTATGTTTTGCCGTACTTTACATATGCTAAAGTATTTACCATGTTAGTTTGAAACGTATGTGCCAAAAGGTATACTAAATGACTTGATGACGTTGATAAAACGCACAGTGCTCAAGGTTTTATACTAAGTTGAAATTTAAGAGGCCATTGAAAGTACATTTGCCGTCTGAAAACCGGATGCGTCTACGGATGTCTACTATCAACCAAGCATCCAGGTCATGTGTGAATTATTTTGGCTTTTTATTTAAATAGAATCAACTTTTGGACGAATTTGTAAATTCAAAATTATAAGTTAATAGCAGTATCAAATATAATTGGAGAATTGTGAAGTATTTAGGACCAATGATAGAATTTAGGAATGTGTATAAAGACAATAGTGAAGGTATTTGTGACACCAAAAAAAGAACAAATTGTTATTGGATATTTTTATGTAATTAAGTAAGCTAGTTTTGTTGTGCTTATTGCCTAGGAGAGTAAACAAGAGGATTCTTTTTCGATTAAATTTAGTATAAAGACGTGTTTTTGCAAACCTGCGTTAAAGTTGATATATATTTTGAAAAAATAAATGTGTTTGAATTTAAATAATCTGATTTATTAAAGTGGAGGTACAAGAAGCATCGGTGGTAAAATAAGCAACAGCGACGATAAAAGAAGTGTAAAGATTGGTGATAGTGCGACGGGAAAGCAACGAATATTTAATAAGATTTGGAACGAGATTGGGAAAGGTAGTAGGACATTCGAGTGGTTATACAAGCGACGGCGAAGCGACGAATAGTTAAATAGATTTGGGATTGATTTGGATAGAGATTTGAAGGCAGTAGGACATCGAGTGGGACATCGAATTTATAGCAGGGCATTCAGTGATTTGGAACAGGACGGCGGATAGGTTTGGATTGAATAAGAAAAGGCGGACGGATTAATCGGAGCACGAAGAGTGAAATTAGGAGAGCAGCAATTGCAGGGGAAGATTCAACGCAAAAAAAGGAACACGGAAGGATTAGCGCAGGAGAAGTAATTACAACGGTTTGTCAAAATTCTAAAATTCGGGTTATTCATTTCAGATTTGGGGTCATCAAAATTGTACTAAGACACCTGGAGGCGATACGAAAGTTCAATAGTGATTGTGAGTCCATGTAAAGACGCATACGGCGACTAAGATCGTGAGCCAGCAGCATTTAAAAAGGGCATCAGCGAAGTATAATTCAGGTGAGTACCGTGCAATATCATAAAACGTCAAAAGTCAGAAATTGTGTACACTAATTAATTTGGCACAAAGCGACGTTGATCAGTAAAATTTGGCATATACAGTAGTAAATTCATATAAAAGTAGTAAAACAAAAGAGTGTGCAGTTTGGTTGGGCAGTGCACATCTACTTACGACTGAACCCACGGTAAGTAGGTGAACACCCTGAGATAAAGAGTTCATATAGTCGAGGCATAATAATAGTAAACATTTTAATTAGATAACCAACCAAACGTTGCTAAAGCACATTATATAGAAGTCATTCATTTAATAATAAAAATAGGGGCGACGACAAAAGTAGTGTATAAATAATTTATAATTTAAATAAATAAAATAAAAAAGGGGGGGCTAGCCAGTAGAATATATATATATATATATATATATATATATATATATATATATATATATATTGCGGTGGAACTCGGGTAAATCCTAACCAACAAATATATTTTCGAAAATTTTATTAAATTTTCTAAACTCGAAAATTCAAAATTAAATTATACAAAAAAAATATTTCTTACCCGTTTTTCTCTCTTCTTCGGTTGAATGGCCTTCTTCAACTGCTTCCGGCTAGCTCATTTGGACCTCCTTTTGTATATCTATATTCACTCTCATATTCTATCATTTATGCACACTCCCAATAAAACCACAAAATACAACAAACATACAATCTTTTATTTATTACTATTTACAAATGGAATTCAATATTGTCCATATTTCATTGTTCACGTTACACTTCAGTCAATCTTATTTTGTAATGTCCTGTATTTTATTTTAAAATCATCAAACACATAAAATGTACCCGGAGTAAATGGGCCTTGAATAATACCTTCTCTAAAATTCCTTCTTTATAATTTTAGATTTATTTATTTTCATAATCTAAGTAAACTCTGGGGTATGGTGAGCTCATGATAACCCAACTAATTCTGCATAATGTATGCCCTTCTACTTTGCATTAAAAAAAACAAAGCCATGTACTCTTCACAAAAATTTCACGTTCTGATGGAACGTTAAAAAAGCTTTATAGACACCTTCAAAGTTCTAGTTAAATACCATAATAAAGTTATTTACACGTATTATGTTCAATACGTAAATAATCCACACTACCTTGAAAAACACTCTCATATGTCACCCAATATTTAAAGTTTATAAGAATCACAATTTCAAATCGTTACCTGGAAATTTCTAGAAGATCTCCGCTCTGTGGACGATGCCATGTATTTCTACTATCTGTTCTGCAGGCCGTTTCTCGTTGTTACTAGACGAAATCCATCTAAGTTGAACTGCTAACGCTGCCTTCACGGTGTAACCAAATTTCAAATTCCATTTCAATTATACGTCTTTCACAAATATTTACTGTAATCTACGTTACTTAACGTCCCGACACGAGTTGGTTAAAAATGTATAGGTGATACCTCAATTAAAAAATGTAATCTCGGCACACTAACCGCGGACTAATTAAGAGGCTACCACTATGCAATATAATTTAAATGATTTTATAATACTTACAACTCGTGTTGACTTTCATACGTCGTTTGGGACGATCGAAATATTAAGGCCTTCACCACGTTGTCCAAAAACATTTATTCACTTCAAATGTAACCTCTCCATACCCACCTAACGCGAAATCCTTTATTTAAAATAATAATTACAATTTTGCACTCAACCGATTTTTAATCCCGCGAATTTCAACGCGTCGCTATGCTATCTTCTGAAAATTAATATACACAATGCTTGTATTTGTCTCGCGTTCAACTAACTATTTCGACCAATCGTATATTTCCTGCCGTCCTACAAGTCCCTCCTATACTATCGTTGTCTCTTGCTTATGCGTTTTCTACGTCCCTTTCTAACCTGGTTTGAGTGGTAGAAAATCAATATTCTAGACCATATGCTCTTTAAACCCACGTGAACTTCTTACGTGCTTTAACTAACCGCTCACTAGTATTTCATGCTAAAACATCCGACCGTTTGTACAATCCTTAGAATCCTTGTTTGTTATCTACTAAAATTAAGTAGAACTTGACATTTAAAATTCTGCCGGTGTTTAATTAACTAACGTTTTACCACAACACTTCCACGAGTTTGGAGTTTGGCGTATTTCTACCCCACCGATATACTTGTTTGTTAGCAACGCTTTTCACTTTGGTATTATTGGGTTTTTACACGCTTTTATGCATATTATACATCAAAAATCGTTCAATTAAATTCAATTTAATGAATAAATTAATGGCATTGGCTTCTACCATTTATTTCTTTGCAAACGTACTTAAATTTCATTCATTATTTGTAAAATTTCGTTAATACCTGATACTTAAAAATGAACTAGCTAATATAACTTTCGCACGTAATTTTTGGTTGTTCCTTTATACAGGGTGTTTTGAAATTGTTTTTTCTATTTATTTTTAATCTTTTAAAACCACTATAATATATATGTACTATTGTAGATATATTTTTGTGTGTGCTTTTATGATTCAGTAGCTTCTATTTAGTTCTTCCTCAGTATACATCAATATAGTAAGTTGTTAGGTTTGCGTCAATATAGAATAAATAGCTAAAGTTTTGACAATATTTATTATATCTATGTTCATGCTGCTGTGTAGATATGATTAATTAGTCGTTTGCTGTGGCGATACAAATTGTAATTAATTACAGCCACTTAATTTCGTTATCCTAAATTATACGGAGGTGTATAATGGAGTAGTTCTTTTATTTATAAAAACTACCCTCAGTTTGTTTTGCACTTAGATATAAGTAATAAAATGCCGAGTTCGTCTAGACAAGAGTGTGTCCAAGTGTTCGTTGTTTGGTTGGCGGTATTTCTTTTGCTGACAAAGCGCCGGCATTTTTTTTATCGGTAACAGGATAGGTAATAAAAGGAAAGAGGATCGCTTCGCCGACTTTTGCAACTCTGCACTATCGTTCCTTTCAGATTATTTTAATGTTCTCATGCTAAACTATTAGACGCTGCTACACTTTTAAGTCACGGAAAATTCAATCTTTGCGTTTTCTTCACACCACAAATCATAGTTCAATGTCCTAACGTACGTGCAAACCAAATCTTTGTGTGATTTACACGCGAAGCTTAAATTAAACATAATAATAATACAGGATTTTCTCATGCAGGTTTAAAAAATCTCTTAAAATTAAATAATACTATGAAAAGGTGAAGCCTAAGGTGCAATAAAGTATAGGAAAAACAAACACAGTTGACCTTATTAGTGTAAATTTAAATGCTCCTACAAATTCATTTCTTTGATTCTGAGACCTGTTAACTTTCCGATTGATGCATAATTAAATCTTGTTTCTGACTAATTCTTTTTCAAAAAGCTGTTAATAAATCTAATAGCTGTTTAAACAACAATACAATGATACTTTTATCTCATTATCAATTCTCTGCGTTCTTACAATCTATAATCAATGATATAATAGGAAACATTTTGAACGTCTTATTTATCTTCTGTTTCTGACTCCCTATTTTAGTCCTCAGTATTTGTAACTACTAACCCAGCCTTAATTAAAAAATAGTACTCTAGACTATTTTTACTTTTAACCATTTTTGCAAAACTAAATCTTGTATAAATTTTTATTCTAAATTGCAAAAGAAATGAAAAATAGTCCCCTAAAATTAATTATTAACTAAAATAATCTGTGGAGCGCTTCTTAAGGCGTAACAAAATAAAAATATAACTTTTTAAAACTTGACAATTTTTTAATTTAAACTAAGTACAAAAGCGCATAGTTTGACACTAAAGATCAAGTACGCCCCATTATTCTAATATCACCTGTGTTTTTTATAATGGATACTGTGGCACAAGACCATTAACTATAAACTATTTAAAAAATTTAATTCATATTTTGACTAATAAGTGTCCTCTATTGGAACCTGGACCAGCTGAAATAAGTTAAAATAAAAAATTGTCCAAGATCTCTTTTGAGGACTTTTTCTTCTTACGTACGCTGAAGCGATCTCAACACCTGCGCCAATTCTTGTGCGGTATTTATTACTTAAAATTTAATGATAGTTGTTAACTATTCTAGACAGGAATCAAACACCATAGAGCGCGACTCAATCTTTCCTTTTATATTCTGCGATGCATGTAAGAGTTTTAGTCCATGTAAATTTAAATAAACGTTTAACCCTACAGTTAAGATTAGGTTGACGCCAAAATAAAGTTCGCACTTCCTTCATATGGCAAAAAAGATTTAAAACGTAACTTTTTGTGAAAAATAAAGCCAGATAAAATCTAGACTTGTTTCTGAGAAATATGTCACAAGCTCTACCATTTTTGTATGGTGTATTTTTCGATTATTGGGGTTTAAGCAATTGCGCTGGCATCAAAATATTCGTCAGAAATAAAACGTTCAAAAAGGTTTGTAGAAAGCAATTATGTGTACGATTGAATTAGACTAGTGATTCGTTTCTAATTGTAAAGCAGACGCCCGTAATTACTGTAATTTACGGAAAAGGTTCACCCACGTTTGACACAGTTCTAATTCAGTTCACGATGGTTAAATATGAATGAAAAAATCTAAACATTGTATGTAAACAAAAGCCTTCACAATATTAATTCAGGAAATAGTATTTTAAGATTTGTATAAAGTTATAAATGAAAACTATTCCCAGTAAGTTTGATTACGTTTTTTTGAATGATAAAATACTCAAAATGTAAAGCACAAATACCACCGACAGTGTGTAAACTTTCTATACTAGCACAAATGTTACAAAATATAATTACATTCTAAAATAATGTGTATATTATCCACTAGCAGATTAAGTTTTTATTAACTACGTATCCTTATATTGAACTTAAGTGTCATACTAGTCTTAATAAGACATGTGCCCGATCAAAATTTTAAAATAAACGATCTCTATCTTGTCATTACTTAAAATTTATTGATGGCGGGTTCCGAGCCACTATATTTTTGTTGAATTATTGACGTTTTCGTATTTGTCTTTAAAATTTGGTTACGTTACAACAAATGCTTTTATCCTAGTGCGATTTTGTAGTATTTAAAATAATTACCAAGTTATTCAAATAGATAATTTTGTTAAATTTAACAATGGAAGTATCTAATTGAAATCAGGATTTTGAATTATTGTATAATTCAGTTCGGCCCCAATAAAACTAATGGATCAATTTTGTCTCAAGTGGAACAATTATCAAACCAGTCTTATTGCGGCATTTGGCAATTTACAAAGTACAGAAGAACTTGCCGATGTAACCCTTACTTGCGAAGCACAAACTATTAAAGCGCACAAAATTATATTATCTGCATGTAGTCCATATTTTAGAAAAGTTTTTATAGTAATCTATACTTTATAATGCATTAATTAAACCCATTTAATTTTAGGATAATCCATGTTCTCATCCAATAGTAATTTTAAAAGACGTTTCATATGGCGATCTATTAGCTATTTTAAATTTTATGTATCATGGGGAAGTTTTAATAATGCAAGATAAATTGCCATCGTTTCTTCAGACAGCAGAGTTGTTGCAAGTGTCTGGACTTGTACATAACACAGGATTGTATCAATCTCCTCCAAATTGTGCACAGAGTAAAGATGATCAAACTAAAACCCGTAAGAAATCAAAAAAGTCGAAGAAGCAAGGAAGTGAAAGAAAATTTGAAGTGCTTGCAGATAGTACTAAAATAAAATCTGAAGTAAGCAGTTTAGACGATGTGTGTACGAATAATAATACAAATGAAAATCCAGATGCATACGATAAACAAAGTTCCATATTAGAGGCTGCTCTAGAGGTTAAAGATGGTAAAGAAAATCAACCAAGCATTTTAGAACGCTCATTGACTTCGCAAGCTACACAACAAACAATAATCGAAGAAACAAATTTGGAGATTGATAAAAAAGGAATTAAGAATAAAGCACACGATGTCCCACCAGTTGTAGACCAACCACAAAAAATAGTAAAATATGAAGATGACAGTAGCACTGCATCTGACGAAATCTCGATAACTAATCCTAAAGGATTTTCGGAGCTTCATCAACCCCATCATAGTTCACAATGTGGTAACTGCCCACATTGTGGGAAAGTTTATTCCAATCAGTCTGCCTTAAAGTATCATGTAAGATTAGTGCATTCAGATTTAACAAATACGTATTGTTGTCATATATGTCCGGAAGCATTTGATTTTAGAGAAAGCTATAAAAAACATATGGCAGATGTTCATAGTGTTAGGAATTAATAGTTGTAGTTTTTGTATTTTTATATTAAAAAGATTTTGATAACTTGAGTTTAATGCAGCACGACTTATCGTCATAATTTAAGTTAGATATGCATCTTCACATCGTACAGGGAGAAAAATTAAATACAAGTACCGACATGGTTGTTACGGCCGTATTTTTCTAATCAAGTGTACCTTTTCATTAAATTCTCCAATTGTTTGAATTTATTTTGAATAAAACGTGATACTGACGTGTCGTGATATCAGGTATCGACTTCTTTACTAGCTTTAGTGGATTCATTACATAAATTGTACTCGAATCGAGCATTTTTAATCAGATCTTTGGAATGTTAGCATTTCTGCTTTGTTGAAGGTATTTTTGACTAATTAATTAAGGGAAATTATCTTGGCATGTTTATGATAATTTTCATCTCTTTATTGTGATCTTTGTGGTTTATCTGCAGTTGAATTCGTTGTTGTTACTTGATAGCCATTCGTGTGCATATGCTTGTTGTTTGTGTTTGACCCGATCTAGATCGGGTTGAAGTGAAAGTTACAAGGTGAAGTTGCAGTTGCTTACTATGATACAGTGTTTTGACATGATTGTTTGATTTGATTGTATGTTGAAACTGACAAGTAGTTCCTGCTGCCCATATTAATTGATTGATTGGTTATCGACTGGCATGTAGAATTTTATTCCGGAACATTGCCATTTCATTCCGGAACCCTAAGGTCAGTGTTTAACCACACATTGCCGCTCTCTGACGAGTCAATCTTTATTTATTTTAATTATTGTTGTGTGATATTGCTGCGTTTTCTTCATTTTGAAAACTCCGTTAACTCCCTTGAGCTAACCTGGTAGAGTAAAAATTAGAAACGAGGGTAAGTGAACAATTTCAAGTTTACACACCACAAGTATCTGTTTCACAATACCCGAAAGCGAGGCGTTATCACATCACTCTTTCAGGGATTCTCTCAAACGGGCATTGTTACAGTACTCTTTCAGTGGCACCACAACGTGCGGTCTTGTCACATCAATATATATATATATATATATATATATATATATATATATATTGTAGTGGTTTTAAAAGGTTAAATTTAACTATAAACAAAGCAATTTGAAACACCGGTATAGAGGAAACAACCAGAAATTACGTGAAATTTATTTCATTAGTTCAGTTTAATGTAACAAGCATTAACAAAAATTTACAATTAATGAATAAAATTTAGTTAGGTTTGCAAACAAAATAAACTGTAGAAGCCAATGCAATTAATTTAATTGAACGGTTATTTACGTATAATATGCATAAAAGCATGAAAAATCAATCGTACCAAGGTGAAACGCGTTGCTAACACATAAACAGCCGTTGGATATAAAATACTTCGGAAAGCGAAATCCTAGAAATATTATTTTAAAACGATCGTTAATCAAACACCTGCATGTTTTCTAAATGTCAACTTCCACTTATTTTGTCTAGATAAAACTCAAGATTCTAGGTATATTGTACAAACGGTCGGATGTTTTCGCATTAAACGCTAATAAGGGGTTATTTAAAGCACGTATGCTAGTCCACGTGGGGTTAGATAGCAGATGGACAGGATTATTGATTTCTACCACTCAAACAAGGTTAGAAGGAGACGTAGGATATGCATAAGCAAGTGACAGCGTTAATATAGGCGGGATTTGTAAGACGTCAATGCATAGACTATTGGTCGATATCGTTAGTTGTACATCAGACAAACACGGGAATATTGAATGTTAATTTTCAGAAAATATCGTAACGACGTACCAAACTTTGGGGGATTTCGAAGACGGTCGAACCCAAAATTTTAAGAAATTGTAAATGAAGGACTTCGCGTGAAATGCGGCCGAGAGGTGGCAGCGTAAATTGTATAAATATTTTTTGAAAATATAATAAAAGCCCTTAGTATTTTGATCGCTTCGGACTACGTACGAAAGTTACCACGAGCTTGTAAGTATAGAAAATTATTTTAAATTAAATAGTACGGTGTTAGCCTCATAATTTGTACGCGGATAGTGCCGAGTCTAAATTTTATTGAGGTGCAAATTATATTTTTTTAACAAGCTCGTGTAGTGACGTTATGTAACGTGAATTAATCTAAATTAAAATAAAAGAAGAGTAATAATTGGATTTGGAGTTGGATGTATCGTATATGGACAGCATTACTTAGAGGGTGTTCAACTACTAATATCTGGAGGCGGGAGCAGAGCAGTACCACGAAACCACTTAATGGCATCATCGTCAACGGAGCAGGGATCTTCAAGAAATTCCAGGTAACGCTTTAGAATTTGTTGTTGATAAACTATGAAGGTTATTGTGATGGGTGAGAGTGAACTATGATGGTATTTTACAAAAATCTTCTTGCCCTTTATTTTGGACGCCTTCGAATTTCTCTGCTCACCCTGGCTAGCTCAGCAATCGGCCTCTTCTTGAATACCTATCTTTAAGTACATACCTCTCACACACCCTCAAATGAAATTATCAAAATAATACAACAACCATACAACCTTTTATTTACACATATTAACAGATAAAATATTTACACGAGTACAAACGGTTTGGTACAATTGTTACCAGCTAAATTATCAAATGGTTTAAAGTCCTTGCTTTTTAAAAAATTTTAAAAAATTCGAGTAGATATGAATAGATGGGCCCACATGTAACCCTAACTTGACTTCATACTGGTTTATTGTGAGCTCATTATAACCCAGTTTTTTTTGTAAATGCTTTTTAAACCTTGCATTATTGAAAACAAATTTACAGACCCGTTTACTCCTTACAACCACAATTTATAGCCTGAATAAATCTTTATATATCATCAATAAACCCTTTTTCAATACTCAAAATTATTAAATTGTGCTGCACATGTACTTTTTTAAACAAGTTTTAAAGACAATAAATACGCCACCAATAAGTCAAACACAAAAATATCCACAAATGTTTATATAAAAACAATTTCAAGTTTATTACCTGGAGACACCTTCACTCCTCGTCGCCGCTGGAGATAGTTACCAGAAACCCTCGTCGATGTGTCCATCTACTACGCTGATGCCAGAATCCACAGATCCCTAGCATCCAATATCTCTGCTACCACTCCTGTTCGTCGCTCAAGATATTAGCTTCGTCTCAACAGTAAAATTCTATACCAGATATTTCATGCATACAAATTGCTTTCAGTTCTGCTTACCCCAAATATCATCCATCCATTTAATAACTTTGTCGTAGTAACGGCACCTTTTATTTAAATAAGCACCAACTCGTGCAATCACTTTTATAACATGCAGTACGCTACTACAGCTTTCATAATTTCTAATAGGATGTTTAATGCAACTCTCCTGAACACACAATAATTGATACCCTAAAGCTTTTACTATTATGTTGTAGATCTAAACCCGTATTCAAATCTCGATGGAAGGAAAAAGAGCTTTAATATTTTCGCTCGTGTATTTATATTATTCTCCCCGTGGAACCTGTTTCATGTGAAAAGCTTGTTTTCGAAGCTGCTTCCTAAAATTTTTAATGTAACGAACACTGAGTTCTCCTTTAGAACCCCTCTTAAGTTACAGAAAATCGATATTGTAGTCGTCCTTCACAATTACCCGTGTATATCTTACGTGACTTCTACCCCCAACGCTTTATTTATACATTTCTCTGGCTGTTTTATATAATCGATTGTTTATTTCACTCCTCAAGACATTTGTTATTGGAGCTGCTTATACAAATCGACTGTTGAAAACAATTTCTATGGAATTCTATCTTAACTTTTGTTTAACATTTAACCAACAGGTGTTTCTTGAAACAATCGACCGTTTGAAAATAACAATTCCTAGATTCTCCCCTTCGTAGTATTTGTATAAACGAACGTCAGCTTTTAAAACGAACAACATTTGCGTTTGAAATTATTGATTTTCTAATGCATGCAAGCTCCCTTTTTGCTTTCATGCGTTTGATTAAAAGAAATTATAATTACTTATGCGTATCCTTGAGTTGTTTATGTACTCTAAAAATTTTTCCCTTATATAATTTTCACATTTCAATTTAACTATAGAAAAATACCTTAATACTTGTCTGTTTTTACTATATAGATTAATTAATTTGGCACGTAACTAATGTGCTCCTATTTCTATATACACGGTTGCTAAAATTTCATTGTCTACACCTATTTAACCTCTAAATCTACAACAATATATATATATATATATATATATATATATATACACAAAGTAAAAAGAAATTATTGGCAAGTGACTCAAATTCAGTCATGAGGGCAACCTGTCGACGCGTTTCGCCATAATTGAGGATTATCAGGACAGGAGTAGCAAAGTTGTAATATTTAATACACACCTTATGGGAAGTACAGCATCACCTAGCTCGCCATTTGTGCCTTTGTGTTGTTTCACCTGACATCGCAGGTTTTTTAGCAACAGTCGACAAAGAGGAGATCCTGCTCAACTGCCCTTTTCTATAGCCAAAAGTTATAATTTAAAAGAAAAGTAGGTTTAATGAGTCGTAAATTAATGCAAAGTTAAAAGAAATTATTGGCAAGTGACTCAAATTCAGCCACAAGGACATCGTGTCGTCGCGTTTCGCCCTAGTTGGGGCTCGTCAGGACAGGAGTAGCAAAGTTGTAACATTTAATACAGATACATTATGGGAAATATAGCATCACATAACTCGCAATTTGTGTCTTCGTATTGTTTCACCTGACGTTGCAGGTTTTTTTTAGCAACAGTCGGCACGGAGGACATCCGGCTCAACTGCCTTTTTCCATAGCTAAAAGTTATAACTTAAAAGAAAAGTAGGTTTAATGAGTCGTAAATTAATGCAAAGTAAAAAGAACACAGAACATACCTTAAAAAATCTTCCATCTATCTGGGTAGATCCAGTATGCAGACATAAATTAAAGATTGTAGAAAGAGGTTTAGCCAACACTGCTGAGCAATCCTTTAAAAGAAACGAAGGAATTTCATATGGTCCAGCAGTACTTACCCCTTTAGTCTTTTTAAAGCAAATAATACTTCCTCTTCCGAAAAAGATGCAATACTCAAACATGTTTGTCCTTCAGAAATAAGTGGCTTGGAATACTGTGAATTCACACATGGAGTATGTAAGAACTTCCAAAGTACTTAGAAAAAGTTTCAGCAATTACCTTGCTGTCAGAAGATCTTTCGTTACTAATTAGTATTGATTGTAGTATATCGGAAGATTGTTTGCATATAAGTACCTCCAAAAGCTACCTGGGTCACTTATAATTTCATTCTCTAAATTATTTATATATAGAGAGTGCATTCGTCTAATCTCAGTTTTGACTTTCGCACATTACGACTTAAATTGCAAGAGCTGTTGGATGCAAACGATCTTTTTTAAACTTTGTGTATAGTCGTTCTGTATTTGAGATTGTAAATAATTGGTCCATTGAACCAAGGGGGATAGATACGATGAGAGTTTCTTGCTTTAGGCACAGTCTGGTCGAATATAGACTAGCTGATCATATAAATAATCACATACAAGATTAAAATTAGTAAACTTTGGCATTTGCAAGCACCTTTTCTATTTAATCCACGTGTTATTTTTAAGTAATTGTTTGTATCAGTATTACGAATCGTTTTCTATTGTGCTTATTTTGCATATTGTTCACAAGTAGTTCGGATTGTTAATGCACTTTGAACCGATAGGAGTGTTTCGTAATATAATTTCACAGACTTCTTCATGTCAGGTTTGGCAAAGTGGTGGTGCAAACGTATGCACATGTGTGCACACATACATACCTATAAATCTTATTACATAAAAAAGAAAATTGTATGCTGTATCGACGTATCTCGAAGTTTTTACATTTAAGATATAAATATGTGGTCAAGAATCGATGTACATGATCCAGGTGATCCAGAAGTGTACTTTTATTTAAAATATAAGTTAATATTTACAAATCCCTGTAACTAAATATAGCTTAACATCAATCTGCTTGTAGAAATTTCACATCTGCGAATTTAGAATAGTCTAGTGAAAGTTGTGGATTGATGGGATATTTTAGTGGGGTTTATTTTTGCTAGTGTTATGAAAGTCAGAATAATATATTACATTGGGAATTTAAAAGAAAATGCTCAATAAATATAAACGGCGATAAAACAAAATTTAATCTATCTGTGACTTCCGTTCTTTGAAAAGTAATTTGAGTTTATTTAGTGGATTTATCAGAACCATTTACATAAGAATAACATATGCCTGGAATAGTACAGAAAGTTTTTAATTTTTTTGTTGGTGAATGCATTTAAGTAAAGAATTATTACGCGGTCATTCTAAAATTATCAAGATGCTAGGAACGGTTTAAGAATAAAGTAAAAAACTGTAGAAGCTTAGAAGCTGCTACCTAATAACAGATATAGACCCAGACCACAACATAGTAATTATGAAGGTCGCTCTTAAATTTAAAAATTTGAAAGAAGGAACTGAAAAAGGCACCTTGACATTGAGAAACTAAAAAATAAAGATGCTCACAAAATATTGAGAAAAAGTAAAACGAATTGCTGAAAGACCAGAGATATTCTTGTGTATAAACAAAAAGAAAATAAGAAACCATGGGTAACAAAGGATTTAATACAAGACAGTCTAAAATACAAAAACATAACAGATGTAGCAGGAAAACAAAGATACAAAGCCATAAAATGAGAAATTATTCACAAATGTGGGAAAGCTAAAGAACATCGGATTGATGAAAAGTGCAAAAAGGTACAAACTAAGAATGAAAAAGGAAAGACAGACGAAGTATACAACCTGTTTGTGAGTTATAATTAAAGTGACATTGAAGTACTACGATAGACACGGCAATAAACAGTGCGACCAGAATGACAAGTGAAAGTCACCGATGTTCGTTTTCCGCCAGTATTATTCTTAAAGCTATGTAACTGTACACGCTGTAAAGTTATCCTTATTAATAAAGTATAGTTTGTTGCCATCATTACTTAGTATTAAAATCCCAGTAATAAACATGGCGCAGTCGTTATAAAATGAATATATTTCGTATTAAAATTAACTGGGAACTTTGATTCTGGCAACATTTGATAGTAAGGTTAGAAGCATGTTTATTCAAGCAAAATTGGAGTAGTTTTTCGTGTAAGAAAATGTCTGAATACAATAAACCAGGTGAATTGACACTGGAAGGCAACCTTGCAGAAAATTTTAAATCCTTTAAACAACAGGTATCGATTTATTTTACAGCAACGGAAACCGACAAAAAAACTGATGCGGTTCAGATTGCGAGATTGTTAAATTTAATGGGCAGTGAAGCTTTAAAAGTTTATAACACGTTTGATGTTGGGTCTTTGACAACTATTGATTTAATTTTGAAAGAATTCGAATCTTATTGTATGCCCAAGAAAAATGAGGTAATGGGACACTATAAATTTTTCTTGAGAAAACAAAAACCAGGTGAACCCTTTGATGTATTTTTAACTGATTTAAGGAATTTAGTGAAATCCTGTGACTTTGGGGAAGCAGAGGGCAAAATCCTGCGTACTCAAATTGTTTTAGGCATTAATGATCCCGATATACAAGCAAGATTATTGCGGGAAGACACAACTTTGAAATCGGTAATTGGATACTGTCAAGCAGCAGAAATTGCAGAATTAAATAGAAAAACCCTAGTGGATGACCGTACAAGAATTTCAGTTGTTGATATTAGGTCCAATAAAATACATGGAAAGAAACGATTTGGCACAAATGAAGAGACCAACTGTGGCTTTGGGGAAGCAGAGGGCAAAATCCTGCGTACTCAAATTGTTTTAGGCATTAATGATCCCGATATACAAGCAAGATTATTGCGGGAAGACACAACTTTGAAATCGGTAATTGGATACTGTCAAGCAGCAGAAATTGCAGAATTAAATAGAAAAACCCTAGAGGATGACCGTACAAGAATTTCAGTTGTTGATATTAGGTCTAATAAAATACATGGAAAGAAACGATTTGGCACAAATGAAGAGACCAACGTTCAGAAAGTTGCTAGCAATAACGGTAGAGGTAAGGCTTTTGTTTGTAAAGGTGTAACCGTAATCATATTAAGGGCGAATGTCCTGCAATGGGACAAGCAATGTCTTAAATGTTCAAAATATAACCATTTTAAAGTCTGTTGTAAATGGCAAAGTACTGGTAGCGATAAGCGCCAAACATTTGAATTAAGTGAAACAGATAATACGTTTCAGATTAATGTTATTAAAACTATTCACTACACAGATAAAGAATGGCATACAGAATTGCTCTTAGATAATGTTAGTATTAATTTTAAATTAGATAGTGGAGCAGCAATTAATATAATACCAATTGGAATTTTTAATAAATTGTCTAATCACAAATTAGATAGGACCGATATTAAACTTGAAGCTTTTGGTGGATTTAAAATAACGCCATGTGACGAATTCAAAGCGACTAAACTATAAGGACAAATTAATTGTTACAAAATTTATTGTAGTAGAAAATAATGTCTGTATTCCCATTTTAGGACTAGATTCTTGTGTAGAACTAGGTTTATTAAATAGAGTTAACGATATATGTAAAAATGAAAATTCGGGAAAGGTAAAATTCATAAATGCAAATGAGGATGTATTTTCAAGTTTAGGCTCATTTCCTGAAGTAGTGTCACTTAAATTAACGAGCAACGCTGTACCGAAAGCTAGTGCAAGTAGGCGTGTGCCACTTAAAATTAAAGATAAATTAAAAGTAACTTTAGATGAATATGAAAAAAGGGGAGTTATTATACCTACTAAAGAACCATGCGAGTGGGTTAGCAATCTAGTTTGTGTAGAAAAGGCTAACAATCAGCTTAGGTTATGTATAGATCTCACTCATCTTAATAAATATCTAGTTAGGGACTTTTATGAAATTCCAACGTTTGATGAAATTAGCTCCAAGTTGGCTAATAAAAAATGCTTTTGTATTTTTGACCTTAAAGATGGATTTCACCAGTTGGTTCTGGATGAAAAGTCAAGCAAGTTGTGCACCTTTAGCACTCCTTTTGGTAATTACCATTATTTAAGGGCTCCGTTTGGGTTGTCTGTAATACCTGAGATTTTTATCAAGTTAGTTAATAAATACTTTGGTAATATTAAGGGTGTAGTACCCTACTTTGATGATTTATTGTGTGCTGCAAATACTGAAAAGAATTGCAAATTATAATACAGAATGTTGTAAATGTAGCAAGAACAAATAATATAAAATTTAATCCCGACAAATTACAATATTGTAAAAAGGAGGTTAAATATTTAGGTTCAATTTTTAGCAACAAAGGCATCATTTCAGATCCTGAACGATCTAAATGTATTGAGGACTTAAAACGTCCTGAAAATAAAAAAGACCTGCAGAAATTTCTGGGAATGGTCAATTTCATAAGAAATTTTTTACCAAACTTAAGCGATGTAATATCACCTTTAAGAGAATTACTTAAAAATAATGTGGAGTGGTTGTGGACGGAGGTCCATGATAATTTATTTCAAAAAATTAAAAAAATGGTTGTTAACAGTACTGCTTTAATGCCTTTTGATGTTAATCGACCGATTGAAATTCAATGTGATTCTTCAAAAGATGCCTTAGGTGCATGTCTTTGCAAGAAAATAAACCAGTGGCGTTTATATCAAGGTGTTTAACGCAAACTGAAATTCAATACGCACAAATAGAAAAGGAATTATTGGCATGTTCGTGGGCTTTAAACAAGTTCCATTTCTATGTCTATGGACATATGAATGTTGTAGTTTATACTGATCATCAACCGCTAACAGCAATAATTAAAAAAGAAATAGCGGATATAAAAAACAATCCGCTGCGGCGATTACGATTGAAATTAATTTCATACAATTTTCAATTAAAGTATTTGCCAGGCAGATTTATGTATATAGCAGATTATTTATCTAGAAATTTTTTACAAATCCAAATCAAAGACGATGATACTATGACTGAAAGAATTCATGTGATAACAGAGTATGATATTAGCTTCTCAGAAAATAGACTAATAGAATTTAAGAGGAAAACTGCTAAAGATAACGTGTTAGGGCAAATTAAGAATTTTTATAAAGAAGGTTGGCCGAAAAAATTAAACAATGAAGTGCGAGAGCTGAATTATTTTTATGAACTCAGGAATGAAATAACTGTAGAACATGAATTAGTATTTTATAAACGGAGGTTAATTATTCTGAAAACATTGAGAGAATTCATTTTAAGTAAAGCTCATGAATCACATCTGGGAATTAGTAAAATAAAGGATAAAACGTGTAGTTTATTCTATTGGCCAGGGATTAGAGCTAGTTTAATTAGCTTTCTTCAGAGTTGTACAATTTGTCAAAAATTTCAAAAGTCAAATATAAAAGACCCCTTGATTAGTCATGAAATTCCTGAGCTACCATTTTTAAAAGTAGCGATGGATTTTGCAGAATATAAAAATCAGAATTATTTAGTGATGGTTGATTACGATTCTAGATGGCCAGACGCCATAAAAGTAACAAACAAAGACGCATCCACTGTAATTAAAGTATCCAAAGAAATATTCTCAAGATGGGGTATTCCGCAAACAGTTATTGCTGATAATATGCCATTTAACTCCTATGAGTATAGACAGTTTGCAGAACAGTGGAATTTTAGTGTGGTTACAACTAGTCCGCATTATCCTAAAGCTAATGGTCTAGTGGAAAAATATGTAGGGATTGTAAAGGACCTCTTAATTAAAAGTGATGAAGCTAAATCTGATTTTAATTTAAGTTTGCTTGAATATAGAAATAGTCCAGTTGCTGGATTACCGTGGTCACCGGCACAGCTAATTCAAAGTAGGAATTTGCGAACTAAGTTACCAACTAAATTAGATTCATTAATACTCGTGGTAATTCAAAATGCCATTGATACAATGAAAGACAATCAATTAAAACAGTCTGAGTATTACAATAAAAATGCAAACATTCATGCCGAGTTTCATCCAAATGAGAAGGTTTTAATTAAAAATGTTAAAACTAAACATTGGGAGGAAGGGAAAATTGTGAAGAAGCTTGACTTTCCACCCAGGAGTTATTGGGTTGAAATAAATAATAGAGTTTTAAGACGTAATACATCATTTATTAAGAAATATTATCAGAGGGTCAACGATTTAGATAGTGAGGTAGAACCATTCGATCCAAAAAGCGGCCCTGTGAATGTCCTACTGAAGGAAACGAGTAATGATATATGTACAAAAAGTGGAAGAATAATAAAGCCACCCAACCGATTAAATTTATAGTTTATAAGACTAGATACATACAATTTTGTTATACTTACATTACATTTGAATTGTGTTTAGTTTAGATATGTTTTGATGCATAGGTATAAGATTTGTCAACTAGAATTAAGCAGTTTGATTTATTAATTTTCGTGTGTTGTTTTGTAGAAAAAAAGGGCATGTTTGTGAGTTATAATTAAAGTGACATTGAAGTGCTACGATAGACATGGCAATAAACAGTGCAACCAGAATGACAAGTGAAAGTCACCGATGTTCGTTTTCCGCCAGTATTATTCTTAAAGCTATGTAATTGTACACGCTGTAAAGTTATCCTTATTAATAAAGTATAGTTTGTTGCCATCATTACTTAGTATTAAAATCCCAGTAATAAACACAACCTAATTAGAATGAATTTTAGGGATATGAAACCGTATTGCAAAAACATAAGCAGCTCGAGAGGAGACATTATAGAAAATGTAGAGCAAGTGGTTAGATTGCAAGAATATATAAGGAATTTATATGCAGGACAGGAACTAGAACAGGAATCAGAGATTGAAAAGGATTACTTGGAATATCGAGGATGAGTTTGAATTAGCATTAAAGGATCTGAAAAATAATAAAGCACTGGGTATAGATAAGGTAGAAGCAGAAGCTTTAAAATCTGTTGCTCAAGCACTAACAGAACGTCTCTTCCAACTTGTACGCTATGTGTATGTATGTATAAAACAGGCAAGATACCTAAAGATTTCAAACATAACACCATAGTCACTATGTCGAAAGGTTGAGACGCGTATAGATGCGAAAATTTTGAACAATACTTTGACAACATACAAGTCAAAAATATTAACTAGAATTGTACAAAGACGAATGGAGAAACGTGCTGAAGAAATAGTAGGAAAAGATCAATTTGGGTTTAACCGAAACAGGAGAACATGGGAGGTCAATTTTACTTTTAGGGTGATAATGGAGAGAACAATAGAAAAAGAAGAAAGTGTGTATATAGGATTTGTAGATCTGGATAAAGCATTTTACAATGTAAAATAAAAAATATGTTTGAAATACTCAAAAAGATTAGAATGAGTTATAGGGATAGATGGATAGTGCATAGCTTATACAAAGAGCACACAGCTGTAATCACAATTGAGCAGGAACATGGAGAAATATATTAGGAAAGGGGTGAGACAGGATGTGCTCTATCCTCGTTAATTTTTAACTTGTATATTGAAGAGGCAATGAATACTGTCAAATGTAGAAAGACATTTGGAATTATTATTCAGGGACAAACGATTGATATGCTTAGATTTGCAAATGATATAGCGGTACTAGCATATAGCAAGGAAGAGTTAGTAAAAGCTCTTAATGAAATAGAAACGGTACTAACAGAGGGAGGGCTACGGTATGAAAAATTAACAAAAATAAAACTGAAGTAAAAGGAGGGGAAAATAAGTAAAACCAAAATATTAATAGGAAACAATAACTTACGAGTTTAAGGATTTCTGCTACCTAGGAAGCCAAATGACGCAATATGTGAAAAGTGTAAAAGATATAAAAAAAGATTAGCACAAGGTCGTACTACGTTTAACAAGAAAAAGCAACTACTGTGTTCAAAGACAACAAACATAGAAACAAAGAAAGATTGTTGAAGGCATATGTATGGAGAACACAGTACCATTTGACTCTGAAATTTGGACAGTAGGAGAAGCAAATAGGAAAACGAGAGAAAACGTGATGCTACAGATGTATGATGAAGACATCGTGGACAGACAAAGTTAAGAACAAAGACGTTCTAGAAATGGTAGGGGAAGAAATATATTTGTGGAAAACAGTAAAAAATAGGGTAGATAGGATGATAGGACACGTTCTAAGGAATTTGGGGAATAGTACGGATTATATTACAGGCAGAGATAGGAAAAAAGAGAGGTAGAAGTAAACCTAGATCATACTATTACACTCAGATAGTGAAAGATGTGGGCTGTGGGAATTTTAGAGAATGTGTAGGTTTGCTCAGAATAGAAAACAATGGACGTACGCATCTAAGCAGTTCCAGGATCAAAGATCTAATGTAGATGATGTCATTTTTATACAGAGTAGTGGTGTAAAAGAAATCTGAAAATGTGGAAGTGCTATGTTAAATTAAAAATATTTTCATTAGAGTACCACTTCCAGTTATATTGACAGTTACTATTTTATCAACTTATCTATCGCAATACTAAAATTATCTTTGTCAAAGGTGCCCATGGATTTGAGAAAAACACATCGTAACGCTCCGAATTTACTTAATTCAAATAATTGTTTGATTATCAAAATTGTTGTTACTTGATAACCATTCCTGTGCATATACTTGTTTGTGTTTGACCCGATCTAGATCGGGTTGAAGTGAAAGTCATAAGTTACAAGGTGAAGTCGCAAGTTGCAGTTGCTTGATGTGATACAGTGTTTTGACGATTGTTTGATTTGGTTGTATATTGAAACCAATAAGTAGTTCCTGCTGCCCATATTAATTGATGGATTGGTTATCGGCTGGCATGTAAAATTTCATTCCGGAACATTGCCATTTCATTCTCGAACCCTAAGGTCAGTGTTTAAGCACACGTTGCCGCTCTCTGGTGAGTCAATATTTATTTATTTTAATTATTGCCGCTGTCCATTTGGTATTGTATACTGCTGGACCAGTATTTTTTGCTGTTGTGATTTACTTTTTATTGTATCGTGTAACAATTTATTATAACGGGATTTGTTATATAATCTAACACTATTGTGTTTGCGAAATTAAAGAATAGCGTGGGCTCAGAAGTTCACAATTTTAAGGTGTGTAAAATTCAGCGAACGACTTGTAAAATTGGAAAGTGTATAAGTACCGGGTGTTTAGGATATTTAACATTAAGGCCTGGTATACCCTTAGCTAGCTATTAATTTTGTTCTGCTGTCTTTGCATACACGGACTCCTCTTTATTTGCTGAGTTAATATCAAGTACAATATTAAAATATAATTGGAATTGTGATTGCACAATATTTTTTGTTCGTATGATAATAATAAGAATGGGTCTTATTTACTCGATATTATATGTTCATTGTTTACGTATTATTTCTTGCAGTAAACGTATTTTTTTGTATTTCCAATCGACTCACACAGATAATAATAATCCAATTATGGAGTCGCAGTAAACTATAAACACACAAAATAACAAACTATCAAAATACATAACAAAGAATTACTGAAGTCAAAATCATCATTAGGTCCAGTCCTGAACTGGTTAGACGCATACCATAATCGTTTCCTATTCTGAACTAACCTACACATTTCCCTGAAATTTGTACAGTCTGCATCTATCCCTATCTGATCTAGGTCTACATCTAGCTCCTTTTCCCAATCTTTGCTTGTAATATATCCCACACTATTCCCAAAAAATGCCTTAGAACGTATTCTGCCCTTCTATTTCTTCTATTTTTTTCAACAGATATGTTTGTTCCCCTACTATTTCTGTAACCTATTTGTTATTAACTTTGTCTGTCCATGCTGTCATCCTCATACATCTTATGCACAGCATTCCAAAAGGCTGCTACCGTTTTTCTGACTGCTTTTCCTACTGCCCGTATTTCATAGGCATACTGTGCTGTGCTCCACACATATGCCTTCAATAATTTTCTGCTTGTTTTTATGTTTGTTGTCTTTCATCATAGGCGCTGTTCTTTCTTGTTAAATGCAGTTCGATCCCCTTCTATTATTTTACAATTATACACTCTATTTCTCCGACATTCAGTGGGCGTGAAGGGTGGGGCGGGAACAGCCTGTGGCTGCCAAGTTTCCCCAGCACTTGAACATTTACCGATTTAATATTTTTTCCAATATATCTTTTTGCACAGTCAACATTAGTTGCAGATATTTCACAACCAACACTTGTAGTTGTTTATAATAACCATCAGATTTATCTTCATTTATTTTTTTGTCTCTAGCTTACCTACTTGCTTCATGCTTCTAACATTCCGCGCTGCGACTCGTAAAATGTTCCTGACTCTTATTCTGGACGTTCCGATCACATCCTCTGAAGTAGTCCCCTCCCGGAAATCCAAATGGGGGACTATTTTAACTCCAGAATCTTTTACCTCAGAGAATGCAATCATTTTATTATAATTTAGGTATGCTGTGTACTTGGGAGGTAATGTGGTGGTTTCCCGTTGCCTTCAACATGACGGTAGCGTGTCTTACACTGCAATACCGACCCCTACAGTCTCTGCCAATCTAAGTACCGAAAGAGCCGCTGCCCTCTTTCGGGGGACCTGTCTTAGTTTGGTTCCTCACTAACGATCCTACTACTTTGGTTGCACCTGTAGTTTGGCTCTTTAGCTCATTAGAACACGCAAGCCATTTCACCAGGTGCAGGTCCATTCGAAATAGGAAGTCAAAATACATAATAATTAATTGTTGATGTCAGTATGAATAAAATATAATAGAAAATATAATATAGTCTAATACGAATATGATTATAATACCAAATACAATACGGACTAGCAATATAATCACATATAATCAGCTAAATTATGGACTAAACATTAAGTAATAAACAAGAGATACATTATCGTTATACAGGTATAACAGCCGCAGCAAGGGTTTCCCTAAACAGACAAAGTAAAGGAGTCGAGATATCCAATCGTCAGATAAGTTATTAAAAGAGGGACATTCTGAAGATCGGAGAGTTCTTATAGGTGTTAATTTTAGAAAAATTTAAGTGAAAGGTAGAAGTATCTCTACTTAACCTAGGTGGTACATGCAGCTTTATGAAAGGCAGGCTAACTGGATCATCAAGATGGTTGTTTAGGAGTTTGTATAGATGTATTATATCCAGTATCACTCTCCGTGAATGCAAGGACGGAGCACTAAATTCTAAGACAAGGTCCGAGTAGGGTTAACCACGAGGAGGATAAAACTTATGCTTTTTGTAATACAAAAATTTCAGAAATTTTCTTTGGACTTTCTCTATTCTAGGATAGGTTCTTTTATAGAAAGGCGGCCAGGTTAGGGAACCATATTCCAACATACTACGAACTAGAGCGAAATATAGAGTTCTATCGATGTCAGTGAACAATGATGTGCTACGGATCAGGAAACCTAATGTCTATAATGATTGTTTAACTATACTATCTACATGGTGCTCAAATGAAAGGTTGGGATCAAATGTTATACCCAAGTCCTTAACAGATGAGCGAATCAAATAATATAGGGGAAACACTATTGCTGTACAACATTACTACACTTTTATCGGTATTAAGAGATAAACTGTTTGATGAACACCACTGAAGCAATCGTGATATGTCGACTTGAGGCAATTCACAATCATGGACGGAATCTATTTTAGCAAATATCCTTAGGTCATCAGCAAAGAATAATTTTCTACTTGAAATAAAACTGGTGATGTCATTAATAAAAGGAAGAAATAATAGAGGTCCAAGTACAGATCCTTAAGGTACTCCATTGAAAAGGGGATATGGTTTAAACTCAAAGCCAATTACATCAACATATTGTAACCGATTAACCAAATATGACAAAAATTTTTAGCAAATTATCTGAAAAATTGCACTGATTTAATTTATATAACAGAATGTCATGGCGAAGGAGGTCGAAAGCTTTAGTGAAGTCAAAATATATGACGTCACATTGCGATCTAGAATTTAAACAATCTGACACAAACTGGATAATAAAACATAGGTTGATTACAGTGGAGCGCCGCCTAACAAAACCATGTTGAAATTCTGATATGAGGTTTGAGATTTGGGGGTAGAGAGAATCGAAAACTATATACTCAAAAATTTTGGCAACATTACATATAATAGAAATAGGACGATAGCTTGCGATTGAAGATGTGTCACCTTTCTTAAAAACTGGATGAACAATGTTACATGACGAAAGTCGGCTATGTAAACATTTTAGATTTTAGTTTTGAATATGTGACTGAAATCGCGCCAATATTTAAAAAATATACTTGTGCGTGCCTTTCCATCACTTTAGACAGTTGCGTCGGCGCCAGAGAATGCGCAGACGCGGAGTGTGGAAGGAAGTGCGTGTTTTTCCGACACGACGGGACTAGTCAACGAAACGCGTAACAGTGAGGTTGATCTGTGTCGTCTTTTTATCTTGTCTTCTCTTTCAGATATGTAGGTTATCTGTATCGCACCTTTTATCGCTCCCTATCTTATTCATATGGTTTCGCTACAACCAAAGAGGGAAGACAATTTAATTTGGGCTCAACGAGGGCGAAGGCCGACCCACGCCCAACTAACGCCGAGATCCTGCCGCCAGAATAGCTGCAATGTTGTGAAGAGCTCCACATTTTACATGAGTACATTTTATCTTTTTCTTTTGTATGTGATAGAAATTTGAGACGCAATAATGACGTAATGACTTGTTGCGCAATATTGTGCACATGATTATTATGTTGCCAACTGTCGTAGTGGCTCTTATCAATCACGCGCGGGACTTTAACAGTATACCTTAGACTATAATAGTCGCGTAAAGTATAACAACCGCTACCTTAAATTTACAGAATAACTTACCTCCCTTATCAGAAATATGTCATACTACCCCGTCCGAATGGTCGAGTTGGCTGCAAACAGTTAATTCCTTTTACCATAAAAAGTTTGCTGCCTTACAACTTGTTAAAAAAAACCTCGATATCTGTCCTCACTTACCTATCTCGATTTTTTTCTTAAATGTAACAGCTTTACTGGACACAGGTTCCTCATGCTCCCTTATAAATAACGAAGGCCTACAGCAATTATCTAAACAAAACACTTAAAATTTAAGTTATTCCGGAAAAAACCTCCATAAATTTAGCTGACGATAATCAAATACATGTAACGGGTTCCCTTAAACTAAAAATTCGAGTAGAGTTACTTGAACTTGACGTTCCATTTTTGATCGTACCTACATTAGCTTACCCATTTTTACTTGGCGTAGATTTCTGTAAACTTTTTAATTTATCGCTCTAATTTCAAGATTTTTCTTGGCAAACTTCCCTCAAAACAAATTCCTGTGCGTCTGCGGGAATATCTAATAAAATTTTTCTTACCGATTCTCAAAATACAATTCTTAACTCTACAATCGACAAATTTCGTAAATTAAATACCTCTGAACTTGGTTGCGTTACTACTGCAACACATATTATCTCTACAGGTGATGCCCTCCTTTTTAAGCAACGTCAATATCCGCTATCGCCTGCATTACAAAATTATTTGCATTCCGAAATAGATAAAATGCTAGAATCTGGTGTTATCTCTCCCTCAAATTCGCCATGGATGTCTCCCGTGTTATTAGTCCGCAAGAAAAATGATAAATCGCGTTTGTTTTGACGGTAGAAAATTTAATTCTGTAACTGTGTCGGACACCTACCCTTTACCCCATACTGATTCGATTTTAAATCGGCTCTGAAATGCTAAATTTATCTCATCTAGCGATCTGAGACAAGCTTTTTATCAGATACCTCTTGACTTATCTTCTCGCCCAAAAACTGCTTTTTGTGTTCCAGGTCGAGATCTTTTCGAATATAATTTTTTGTCATTTGGTCTCTGTAACGCACCACAAACTTTACAACGTACTATGGATCAAGCATTAGGTCCTATCTTACACCAGGAACGTGCCTTTGTATTTTTAGACGATATATTAGTTTTCTCAAGTTCCTTTGCAGAGCATATCGCTACTCTTAATAAAATTGCTGAACGCCTAAATGCAGCAGGTTTTAAAATAAATTGGGAGAAATGTCAATTTTGCTGTTCTTCTCTTACATTTCTTGGTTTTATTATCGATGGAACTGGTTTACGAGCAGATCCTGCTAAAGTCGATTGACTAGTCCCGTCGTGTCGGAAAAACACGCACTTCCTTCCACACTCCGCGTCTGCGCATTCTCTGCGCCGACGCAACTGTCTAAAGTGACGGAAATGCACGCACAAGTCTATTTTTTAAAATATTGGCGCGATTTCAGTCACATATTTAAAACTAAAATCTAAAATGTTTACATAGCCGATTTTCGGCATGTAACAACACAGGATATTTTTCATATGTCAGGGAATACAGCTTGTGTGAGACACAAATTGAAGATGCGGGCCAGACTGGTGCTAATAATATAAGAAGTATCTTTCAAGACAACAGCAGGTATGCTGTCGGGACTATAAGAAAATGAGTTTGATAATTTTTTACAAGCGTGAATAACTGCATCTTCAGTAATAGTCGATACGTCTATGACAAAACTGACATTATACGGATACATTATATCTAACGAAGCAGATGGCGGAGAGACGCAAATGGAGGTGAAATGCGATGCAAATGCATCACATATACTTTTTGGACTAGAGAATTCACGATCATTCATTTTAAATACTTTTGAAACAGCAGATTTCCGCTTTTCTTTATAGAAACTCCAGAATTGTTTGGGATCATTTTTTAATGCAGCTTGAACACTCTTAATATTGATAAAATATGCACTTTTAATAGAATGCTTTAGATGTGCACAAAGTTCCTTAAATTTGCTATTAAGGAAGTAGGAGCAATTAGACCTACGAGCAAGAGAATGATAGTATTCTTTCTTTCTTAGGTAAGAGATGATATCCCTCGTGTACCATGTGGGATAGCACGATTTCTTACGTCTAAGCTTGGGAGCGGAAACAGAGAAGACATCAAGGAATTTATTGGTAAACATGTTTATAGCTTCAATCGGACATTGGATTAGTAAAATATCCTGCCAAGAGGTGTTTCTTACAAGACAATACATATGAGTAAAGTTACTTTTTTGAAGTTATATTTAGCAGGGCATGGTTTTCTTGTACTAGAGCTAAAACTATTAGTAGGACGATTATAGTGAACAAGGAGAGGACCAATGCAGGATAACATGTCTTCCGAAACAACCGGAATACTGTTCTTGACAATATCATTAAAATGTTACGTGAATGAAATCGTACACGTAAAAAATCAAGCTTGGTCCCTTTACAGTTAAAAATGGAATTTGTGTAAAATTATGCATAGATTGAAAGTCACGCAGTAAAGTAGCATTAGAAGCTGTCGCTATAGTATTATTGGAAAAATCAGGCACATTGAAATCACCAGACAATACGATGTTATGTGGTATTCTAGCAATCAGACATCTAGGCATTCTAGCACAGAGCATAAATGAGATGAAATAAATGGAGGTACATAAAGACAAATAATCACGAAGCATTAATTTAGTAAAGTAACCTTTACAGCCACAATATCAACAGCAGGATGCCCAAAACACTCACAACCAAGGTCAAAGAGTGAGGAATCAAGCTTGCAGTTGCAGGATATTAGAACCCCACCTCCTCTTAAATGGTTACAATTACGAAAATCACGATCTTTCCTATAAGTGATAAAGCAGTTATGGAAAAGTTTCGAGGAATACATATTTTGGTTTGATTAAGTTTCAGTAAGCATAAAGATGTTAACGTCAAGTAGACTAGAATTAAGATACAGAGTGTCATACTTAGTATTGAGACCGTGAACGTTTTGGTATAACAAGTTGAAGGAACGAAAAGGCGAGATATATACCCTTGTATAAGAATAAAATCAGAATCAAGGCCTTGAACCACAATTGTCGATTTAACACCACAAGCTAAAGTAGGGGTAGAATTCGTTGTTAAACGGGGGGGCACAACAGTAAATACAGCCATTACAGCAGCTACATTAGATTACTTACAATTGTGAAGCGGAGTACTACCAGAAGTATGAGTATTCAGACTATTTTTAATCAATAGTCTTGAACGTACCAAAGCACCAACCTAAACCGTGAGTAATAGTTTACATGAATAGTTGATATGAAGCCCATGACGCATAAAATTGCGATTGTTCAATATATTTAAGGGATCAATAAAGAGGTCACTATATTTAAATAGAGAAATAAATTAAGATTAGATTGGAAAATAATGCTGTTAAAATCAAATGCATTATGCCAAAACGGTGGTAAAATAAAAATAATGTTAGTGTGGGCTATATTACTATGTAAAGTAAGCAAGAAGTGATTGTTAATATTTCCGCTAAGAACATTATTAGAACCGAATGATGAAGTCATTATTTGTGAAACCATTAGTCGAGACCAATGTCTTCAGCAACTTGCCCAAACATTGTATTAGGTTTGATGATGGCTGAGATATCAAACTTTTCTTTATCAAACATATTGTGCAGCAACTAGCCACACCCGCGACCCTGACAATCACTCAGAAATACGATTTTCGATTTAACTGGTATGGGGGATGATGCCTGTTGGACAACAGCGTGCTCTACCGGGCTAACAATAGATCTAGTAGAAGAATCAATAATGCCAGCAATAGATCGGGGTAAGTTAAACTTAGCAAGAGTTTGATTAAGGGTGGCAGTAGATCTCTTTGTGTACGTAGGCAGATCGCCATACATAATTTCGAACCACTCATTTGAGAAAGTGTTGTTAGAAACAGAGTTTGAGGATATAATAGGTAACAGCAAGTGTTTGAGTTCCAATAGAGGAGAAAGATGTGAGAGAAGCAGGCTTCAAGTTAGTATGTGTAGGAATTTAAGACTAGAAATAGAGATATCATCGCTATTAACATGGGTTTGAGTTCCAATTAAACAAAATGTGATTGAATTATAATCCAATTTTGAATTTAAATTCGATTTTCTTAGCTTTGCAAGTAGATTTTCAAGTGGAATGATCTTGAGTTTGGCCTCTTGTAACTGTTTGTTTAGATGTTCCTCATTAGCAACAGCAGTTTGTATAAAACTAATTTGATCATGTTTGAGTTTGAGAAGGTGGTTATCCAACAATCTATTGTCCAATATGTTTGTATTGTTTGTATTACCTTTTGTGTTTGGTTGCATAACATAATGATTTGAGTATTATCGGTATTTGTTAGAAATTTCATATTTTAATTCCGTTGTAGCCCAGCTATCAGATATAGGTGGCACTTATTCGGCAAGAGGTTGGTTTAGGGAATGCACTCCCGCCTCACTACCGGGTTAGACAAGGGTATTTTAAGCCGATTGCTGCAATTGCCCAGAAAAGCATTTCTTTACTTTGTAAACCTTTGTTGTTTGTTTTGTGAGGGCCATGCAGACTGTAATATAGCTTTAAAAATCTATAACTGCATGCTATTTTTATTAGGTTTAAAGTAATATGTAATAATTTTTATCTTATTGCTAACATAACTCAAAAGATTATTGTTTGTGCGATACAAGTTTTGTTTTTCACAAACCCAACAACCACAAAAATCACTACAAAGAAAAAACCATTTTAAAATATTTCTTTATACAACATGCGGGAGTCCATTATTTATTTGTTTTAAGTGTAAGGTGACACTTGGTATCAATTCTGAAAGCACTACAAGGGTAATATATTGGCAAGAGTTTACTTGTAATATAAAGTAAAAACCAATTTAGAATAGTAAATTTGCTCTCCCCCACAATTCCTTATCAGCCCTGTCTATGTGGTCATGTAATTTTGAACAGTGCTGTTCATACAGAGAATGGAGTCATAAATTATTATTTTCTTCCTCCTATAGGAGAGACGCTTGTACCTTCATTACGAGTTTAATCTTAGTGGCTTGTTGCCGTATCGTCTTTAAATAGCTAAAAGCTGAGAATCGAGAATATTTTCTTCCTGTTATACGCATAAGCGTGAAGTTGCCAATGGATGTAGTGTTTAATTTTTTCTTTGACGTCACATCAACGATTCTGCTTTTTGTGTTTTTCTATTTAAGCTATAAAAATAAGTTAATTTACGAAATAATAATATATACAACATATTTAACTATGTCACCCAAGATTATTTACATTACTATTGTGCTCTTCAGGATCACCTATTCAGTATGGTGTAAGGTCCATGAGGTATACTTTCAATCTGTTAACCAATTTTTTAGTGGTCTGTTGTGGATATTGGTTTCAGATTTTATTGTAAATTTTATAAGCCGAGTAGTTTACTCCACTTTTACTTTTATTCATGCGATGCCAGGGTACTATTAATTTCAGGTTGTTTTGTGTATAGTAGTTGTGTATGTCATGGTATGTCGACTATTGTTTTGCAGTCAGTGTTACAACAAATTTGATGTACTGGAGAACATATATTACCTGTAAAGTTAATATTCTTAACTCACGGAATAGTGGTTTACAGTGTGTGGTTAGAGATACATTAGTGAGTAACCTGACAGCTCATTTTTGTACAACGAATGCACGATCGGCATGTGGTAAGTGCCCCATAGTCGCGGAATAGCGGTTTACAGTGTGTGGTTAGAGATACATTAGTGAGTAACCTGATAGCTCATTTTTGTATAATGAATGCACGATTGGCATGTGGTAAGTGCCCTATAGTATAGTCCCATAATTCAGTTGGCTGTGCATCAGTACATAAGCGGATTTAGCTGCAAGCTGTGTACTTACGTTTGTTAATTTTTGTATTGCATATAATGCTCGAGCTAGTGCAACGCACATTTTATGTATGTGCATTTCCCAGTTGAGTTTAGAATCTATTGTGAAGTCTAAGAGTTTTATACTTGTGTCATTATGATGGATAAGGTGATGAGACAAGATATGCGTGTTAGTTTTTCTTTATTGACTTCAAGTTTATTTATGTTAAACCAGTCTGTTGCTGAGCATAGTCCTCCATTTAGATCATCCTTGATATGTTCATATCTTTCACCTGTTACCAGGGTGGTTGTATCGTTTGCGTATAAGCAACTTGTAGCCTGTGTTCTGTGGCAGGTCATCTATAAATAAGAGGAATCATAAAGGTCCAAGTATAGATCCTTAAGGGACTCCATTCTGGACCTTTTCTATTTATAATTGACCTTGGGCAGTGTCCGTTATTTGCATATGATTCTCGAGATAGCTTTTTATTAGTTTATGTGGTATTCCCTGAATTCCTTTTCTTTCTAATTTTCTAAGTAAAATCATATGTTGGACACAGTAGAAGGCTTTACTAAGATCTAAACATGCTGTTATGGTGAGTTTTTTGTTTTCAAATTCTTCATAGATTTGCTCCAATGTTTCCATTGTTGCACTTACAGTGGATTGTTTTGATCTGAATCCAAATTGATTGTTAGATAGTAGGTTAAATTTGTTTAAGAAGCTGTTTCTAATATGCATCCTGCTCATCTGTATCTGCAATTCCAGTTCTTGTATGTAGTGTTCTTGGACCACCTGAGGTTGCAGTCTGTTCCTTCATTTCTGTCAATGTTTGTCCATTGCAACTTGTAATATTGTTAATATATGTAATAACTGGAATTTCGCTGGCAGTTGAACAGTTGTGACTGACATTCAAAGTTCAGTTACTTGAAATGGGTACTGATGAGCACCTTGTGCAACTATATGTCAAACATCTATTTTTTATGAGATTCCAGTCGTCATTGATTCTATTTTCACCGGTATGGAATTTAGGATCTTCAAACATACTGATTGTTCCTTAATTTTGTAATTTTCTGTGGTTGTATTTGTCGGGTAGAAATATTTATTAGATTCGTGAATGATTAATAATATCAAGATCTATCTCGGGTTCGATTCCTCACACAGACCGCATGAAAATTGTTTATTTATTTACTTCAACAGTTAATAACATAAACATTAGAAATGCACACACGTGCTTATAAATACAAATTGTGTACAATATAACTATAAATTTAAGTTTAAACTAAATTTAAATTTGCAAAACATTACATTTTCAAAAGGTTTTACTTTCTATGTAGTTATGGTAAGTCTTAACTGCATCCTCTACTCTGTTAATAGAGCAGTTTTTGCCATAGCTAGTTCGATGATAAATAGGTAAAAGCATAGGATTTCTGACGTCCACTTTATGTTTAAAATATTTTCTTTGTACATTTAACTGACTGAGACCAAAATATTGTAAGTAAAGATTATAACTATTTTCATGATATGTTCATCCAAATTTAAAGCACAGTGTCTTAACAAATTTGTTTTTGAATATTCTCAATTTTTTTAATATGTAGCTTATAACTCTGCACCCAAATGATGCAGCAACAATTTAAGATTGAGCTAATGAAGGCTGTGCATAATAGAAGCAGACTCTTGCATTTGTAAAATAGTTTGTTTGTCTTGTCATAAATCCTAACATACGTACTGACTATATAATTAATATCATCACTAAACATTAGGGAGTTATCAAACATAGTATCCAAATCTTGGAATGATCTGAACACATTCAAATTGTACACCATTAATGTAATACTAATGTAAAGTAGCAACACGTTTCTAGCTAAATCTGACATTTACATTTATTGATATTCAGCTGCATATGATTAACTTCATAGCGCTGTTGTAAATTATTTAGATTCTTGTTGTATGGTGAGATGACCGGCAACTCCTTCTACACATTTATATATTTTAAGATGATCTGCAAAAAAGGAATCATTTGTGCGCTTTTTCAAAAAGGCTTCATTTTTTATTGTGTTTTTTAGGTTCAGAGGATTTTTAAATCTCGCACGGGAAGTTCTCCAGTATTATTATATTTAATAAATTGAAAAGTAGAAAAACTTTTAACCAAACCCATACAATAATCATGTAATTCTTTGGTTGAAAGTTTTTCTACTTTTCAGTTGAAACCCATTGTAAGTATGGACTACAATACGATTTTATTATGTTGCGCTATGTGAGAACCGTACAAAGATTTGGTTCTTATGTAAGTTCGGACATTGATTTGTGATTTAGGAAGCCCCAAGATTGCATTTCTCATGCTTAACGTGTATCTGTGCCCACCAATTTACGTCAGAACATTAACCTATCTTTGAAGGGAACGACGGCTCATAGGAGTCCATGCGTCGAAACAAGCAGACTTTACTATCGACCTTCCTCGAATGCAGACGTGTTTCATAGAGTTCGGACAGTCAACAAATTCATCAAGTACTACTAGATTTTGTATAACTTTTTTGTTTTATTACAAGCTATTTTTGTTGTGGTATACTGGGATTTATGTGCTGTATAGAATACTGGGATATCTTTCTTGTTTTTCAAAAAATTTATATTTCTTATGTTTTTCTAAGTTTCAATAAATGCAACAGCTTTTCTTTTACCTAAAAAGAAAAAACTTTAAGAAGCTATAAAAAATTCCCCCAAGAAGAACTATAAAAAACCGTTCAATATTTCAATATAACCGTTATATCATTATAACCATTCATAATTTCAATAACATGAATTTTCACATGCTCACTATTGTACTGGGGGATCAGAACATCACTGTCCTAACATCTGTAATACCGGGTCATTCTCCCGAACGTGCGCTATCATTGCAACTTCAGTATTTTATTTAACTAGAAGTCCTGAATATCGATGGAATAGACTATTTTAAATGTAGTAAATTGTATTTATTATTATTTATAATTGCAAAAGGTCATCTAAACTCACGACCGTCATTTGTAACTGACGCATGTATTGAGCTTCAAGTGAGTTTTTTTTACATAGTAAACAAAATAACTATATATTGTCAGTGTGTACAATAATTTTAACGATAATTAAATTATAAAACATCTAAACCTAGCACTTTTATTATTAGTATTTATAGAAATTTGACATCAAATTGCTCTGTAACCCAATTTAGTCTCACGACCGTCACAAGTTTAACTTATTTAGATAAATGGATGCTAGAATGCGTTACGAGCAATGTCTTCTGGTGAATAGAGAGGCGTGTTGGTGGTTTTTATCATCCTGCGTGTATTCCTGTTTTAAAATTTACACAAACCATATAAATCTTTTTGAAGGGTACGAATCTACTTGTTTAATTGGTTTACTAATGACCGTCACACATAAAATACTTGGAAATATCTGCAACTACACTGAATAAAAATATCGGTAAGTGAATTAACCTAAAAGCTACTGCACAACCTACATCAAGTTTGTGGTAAGATTTCCTCAAGGTTAACAAATATAGTTTAGCTGGAAATTCTCACGACCATCACACTCAAGACCGTGACACTTATCGTTGTGATGGTCGTGAGAACGTTGTGCCTGTCGTGAACTATATATGTTTGAAGAGTTAAAATTTTGTTTTTGTATTCGACCAAAATGCGGCACATTTAGAATTGTTATAACTTTTTAATGAACTACCTTGTAGTGACATATTTTATGTAACTAATTGACAATTTCTTCACTAACTGCTTTCAGCTATATAGTAGCTAATGAAATTTAACTGAAAACAAGGTTCTATATTATGAAAGACCACTTCTGCCTCTATTATTTAAACAATTCCTTATCAGGTCTAAAGCAAGTAAACACAAATAGAATCTTTAAGAAATGCCAAAAATAAAAAGGAAAAAGTTAAAGGAAGCTTGCTTATAGAAAAAGCAAGAAAAGATGCAGCTGAAAGGAAAGGAAACGAATTCGACAGGATCCTCAAAAATACAATATGATGAAAGAAAAAGAACTAAGTGGGAGACGAAGAGACGAGAAAAAATCAAAAGTATAAGCGACTTGAGTGAGAGGGGGAAAAGAAAACAAAGAGCGGAATCGAGGAAACGTTACCATAAATATGCTGAAAAATTAAAGAAACGAAAACAACTAGATGCATTTATTGCTGAAAATACTCCTCCAAGCTCCCCAATCAATATACTACCGATATTAAATGATAAGAGGCTTGTAAGAGATGCAGAGGTAAAAGATGCATTGTGAAAGGCAAGTCTAAAGAAGAAACTAAGAAAATGTAGAGAGAAAAACAAGAAACAAATTAAAGAACTTCAAGAAAACTAAAAGAACAAAAAAGAAGAGCTAACAAATGGAAACTGAGGCACCATCACGTGTCAAAAACCGTACATGGAAAGATTTCCACTGCTCTCCCAAAAGTGACCATCGCCAACGAAAAAACAAATAAACAGAAGGATGAGAAGTCGGCTTCTGAAGAAGTTTGTAAGTTTTTGACTGACGATGAAAATTCCTATAGTACTCCACAACGGAAAGACACAATTACAAGGAAGAAAGTAAAAATGCAGAAGCGATATTTGTCAGACAGTTTGTTTATCCTTCACAAAAAGTTTATTTCATCGTCAACAGCTTCAAAGATATCATATGCACATTTTGCAGATTAAAACCTTTTTGGGTCATGCACAGGCCACCCAATAGGAGAGATACGTGTCTATGTAAATATCACGAAAACTTTTTTTTTATCTTTCAAAAATGCAAATATAAAATTCTAGAAAACCGGAATATTCATGATTTAGTTAACAGCACTTGTTGCGATTCAAAACACAAGGCTTGCATGTACAGAGAGTGTAGTAAGTGCGGTGAATTAAAAATTGCATTCAATCCAAACTGTAATGTCTCTTCGAATTCTGTGGTACCCTACTATGAGTGGAAAAATGTACAAGAAGAAAGGTTTAAAATGGCAAAAATGTACGGGTTAAGATTACAAGAAAAATAAAAATATTTTGTACTGTAGAACAGTTGAAAGAAAAAATCTCCTTTGAACTATTTTCTTTATTGACATATGTACAGAGTATACCACCAATCAACATTTTCTAAGTATTTACAGACAAAATTGAATAATGATGAAGTCTTTATGATTATAGACCTCGAAGAATTATCAACTTAAATATTCTAATGAGATACAAAGCCGTCACTTAGGTGCCTCAAACGAACAGCTTACACGTCACACAGGAGCATACTTCTGGAAACAAACGGACGAATATGACATTACAGAGATAAAGGTTAATACTTTTTGCAGTTTCCATATGCAATCGACATGATGCTTCTGCAATTTGAACACATCTCTTTCCAATATTTTCCAAAATTAAAAAAGAACACAGGGATGTTTCTAGAGTTCACATGAAGAGTGATGGTCCAACAAAGCAGTATAAGAATAAAAGCAACCTTTACCTATTTTGCTACTATATGACTCATTTTGGGTTTCAATCGGCATCATACAACTTCAGTGAAAGCAGGCATGGAAAGAGTGTTGCTGATGGCGTTGGGGGAGTAATCAAGAGAACTGCCGATTTAGCAGTGCAAATCAGAAAAGATGTTTCAAGCATAGAACAATTCCTTAATGCTGTAAAAGACCTAAAAACTTTGATCATCAAATTAGAAGAAAATGACATGATTGGCGTTGATTACATTTTATCGGCTAGACTTAAACCTGTTATTCGTGTACGTGACACCATGAAACTTCATCAAGTTGTATGGCTGTCAGAAGATACAATGTCTCTGAACTGTAGATACTTGTCTTGCATCATTAACACACCATAAAAAAGCCCGCCATAACATGTTGGAGACTTTACAACCTAAGACTGCTAATATTAGTATCCTTTTCTTCTTGCTATTTTAATGTTTATCAGATTCTCGTTACACGCATTTAAGGATTTTAGAGAACCATAAATTTGTTGAAACGTTCTTTAACTTTCATAAGATTCTGTTGTGCTAAAGTATAAAGAGACAGAAGTTCTTACTGGTGATAACCTTGAAGGCCGTTCATTTGTCGAACAAGGAGGAAGCGTTCCTATTTCAATAGATGATCCTAAAAGTTTCCTTTTAAAAACATTTTTTAGTCATAGAACCTACATCTTTTACATGGGTTTATGAACTACGTACATAAATTCAATCTTATTTAGAAAAATTTCTATTTATCTTAACAAAATTTTAGACTTGGTAATAACGAAGAAGAGAATTCTGAAGTCTATTCTGATCGTGATGCTGAAGATGAGCTTACTGGTAAAGACTTATCGACCGGAGACTTTGTTTTAGTGAAACTTGCCACTAAAAAGTGTTTGAAGTAATACGTTGGTCAAGTGTGTGAGATATATGATGATTCGTAGAATCTACATGTTTTACATGGGTTTATGAACTACGTACATAAATCCAATCCACTCTTATTTATAAAAATTTCTATTTACCTTAACAAAATTTTAGACTTGGTAATAACGAAGAAGAGAATTCTGAAGTCTATTCTGATCGTGATGCTGAAGATGAGTTTACTGGTAATGACTTATTCGACAGGAGACTTTGTTTTAGTGAAACTTGCCACTAAAAAGTGTTTGAAGCAATACGTTGGTCAAGTGTGCGAAATATATGATGATGGATACTTAGAAGTAGAATTTTAACGAAAAACCACTCGTGAAAATTTTGTTTTTCCTCAATCTGATGATATTGCTTGAGTACAACGGCAAGACATAGTTCAAGTGTTACACCACCACCAAGTTCATCGAGGCATCTATACCTTTGTTGATTTAAAATTAACGAGTAACATCAATTAAAACTGAAAATGAATTCTCTGTTAAGTGTAAACTGTTATCTGTCAAGGATTTAGACTGTTGGATTTACTGTTTCAACTTGCCATTCCTAGTTAGAACCTGCAATTGTATGTACTCTGAAACTTTACAAAATTACTTTAAAAATGGTATATAAATATATCACTAAAATAATTTCCTCAAAACCATCACGTGAACACTCACGACCATCACGCATAACTCGCGACCGTCACAATCAAAAAATGTTGATAAACCACTAAATTAGATAATATAAATATGAACTAGATGACTTTTGTTTGCAGTTCAACGTGTATACGCAGTTAAAAGTTTTCAGATTTATAAAATATTATTTTTAGATGTAGTTTACAATACCGAACAAACAATTTATTCTTTCAAATAGGGAATCGGCAACAAATTATTAAAATAAAGCTTAATAGTATGAATTATTAATGTTTTAAACCTTAGAGAGTTACAACCCAAAACAAATTATTTTTTATGCGTGCATGCAAAATGATACGATTTGTATTTGCCAAACAACTGTTCAAACAATGCGTGACGGTCGTGAGTTAATCATGAATTCAAATTAGGAAAGTCTACAATATTTCGAAAAAGTACCCTAATGAACTTTGTTCAACATTGATACAAGGTTTAAAATGAGGCCTTATTCGAAACAAAAACATTTTAAATATTTATGTTTCTTGAATTAAATTATCAACTTCGGTAGAATGACCCGCCTATACACACTATTTGTTTTAGATAACAGTTCAATAACTCTATAATTGCACCTAAGAAATAGAAATCATACACTTTTTTAACTTCCCTTTCATGTAAAACAGGTAATTTTCGCTTTCATTTGTGTTATTAATAATGGCACGTTACTGAAGCATAACAACTTATATTTAATTGCACCAATTCAATCTAATGTTTTCCATTTTATGTTTATAAAAGTTAAAGTCATTAAAATACCACGAAGAATAAATCATATTTAGGTACAAAATTTATGTAATGAAACCAGCGCAAAGTGTGTAGAATATTCCCACACTAAAGTAATTGTATACATATGAACCTGACCGTGGTATTTACGTATAACTCTTTGTCTACTTAACCTAACTATTTCACTGTTTAAACAAATTAAATATGCGGTTAAAATTTAACTATTACCATGTGAAAGATACAAGCATAGGTTAAATAGTATAATATATAAGATGCAATCTATTACATGCACGCGTTAAGTTATTTAAGAAAAAGTAGGAGAATTTGTGTTCTATATATATAACCGTTAACTGTACAATGCCACAGTCAATCTTTTTTGTTTGGTGTAAGCTCAGTGGTTCTGCACAAAATTGTTAAAATGATCTGCATGTTGCAATTGGTAAGTTTTTGATTTGTTAAAACCATTTCCTGTTGGTTGCTTAATAACTATTTTTAGTTCGTACGTTTTTTTGGTTTTTTTAAAAACGGAATAAATCGGATTGAAGTTCTAAAAAAATTTTAAACCAAAAAGTCCGACTTTTACGTTTTCTACAATTCTAGTACTTATTTTTGTTACAATAATGAAATTCGATATTTAAACAAATTCCAAGGGTCTTGAATTTACAGTTTTTTAACTTGGAATTCACACTTCAATATACAGATTGTTTTATAAAATTTTAAATAGCTAGCATTTGCGGTTTTATTCAAATTTTTAAATGAAAGATTTTTTATTATTGGAATTCAAAACATATAGAAAACTTTTAAAATGTTATGTTAATATTTATATCCTTTACTATATTTGAATTCAAACATTTTAAATTTTTGGTATGCTAAAACTACTTTTTATAATATTACAATAACAAAATTCCTTTTCATTCTTTAAATTCGAATTTCACAAAGAAAAATATTATATAAGATTCTTTACGCTTACGTTCACTGTATTTAACAAGATTAGAATTCTTATCACCGAAAGACTTTGTTTAAAAATTTAACTTGATAAGATCTTCTTTTCCAATTTTGAAATTATAATATTTTAAATATTACTTCTTAACAATAGTGTAAGAAAAGCTTTTTAAAATTCTAATCCATTATAATTACTTTTGTCTATTGCAATCCAAAACCGCAAAGATATTATTTTTATGGAACTACCATATTAAAATTTACTTTTTATACAAATTAGAATCCAAAACTTGTAGAGTTTTTAATAAGGTGAGATTCTAAATTTTACTTTTTTATAATATTAGAATTTAAATATTTAAAAAATTACTTTTTACAATTAAATTCCAGTATGTCAATACTATAGTCAATAATATTGCAACCTTAAACTCCAAATTAATAAAGAAAAATTATTATACAAGTTTCCTTATGCGCATATTCACCTTGTTTAATAATGTTGGAATTGTTATTCCCAAAGATTCTAAAAAATCTAACTTGTTTGAAACTTCTTTCTCCAATATTGGAATTGAAGCATTTTAAAAATTACTTTTTAACACTATTCTAAGAAAAGTTCTTTAAATTCTAATTCATCCGTTTTGTATACTGTAATCCAAAATCGCAAAAATATTATTTATTTTTTGTGCAATATTTGAATTCAAAATTTGTAAACAGCTTTTAATGAGGTGTGATTCCAAAATTTACCATTTACAATATTGAATTTAAATATTTAAAAACTATTTTTTTACAATTAAATTCCAGTATGTTGAAAGTGTATTCTATAATATTGCATTTCAAAATTTTCGTATTCGTTTTAAACTGCAAATTCATTAAAGAAACTATTATATAAGCTTCTTTGTGCTCACATCCATCTTGTTTAACATTATTAGAATTCTTATTCCCAAAAGACTTTGTTTAAAATCTAACTTGTAAGAAACTACGTTTTCCAATATCGAAATTCAAGTATTTTAAAATTACTTTTTACAATATTCTAATTTATTATAATTGCTTTTGTATATTGCAATTCAAAATCACAAAATATTATTTTTTATAAAAGTTTACCATATTAAAATTAATTTTTTGTACAATATTGAAATTGCAAATTTGTAGAGAGCTTTAAAGGAGGTGAGAAGCTAAAATTTATTTTTTCACAATATTAGAATTTAAATATTTTAAAAAAATACTTCGTTGCAATTAAAATCCAGTATACTAAACTTATATTCTATAATATTGCAATCTAAAATTTATTTTCATTCTTAAACCCAAAATTCATAAAGGAAAATTAGTATATGTTTCTTTGCGTTTCGCATATTCGAATTCATATTCCCAAAAGACTTTGTTTAAAAAAAATGTAACTGCTAAAAACCACTTTTTCCAATATTGAAATTTAAGTATTTTGAAGAGTACATTTAACAATATTGTAAGAAAAGTCTTTTTAAGTTCTAATTCATTAAATTTAATTTTGTATATTGCAATCCAAAATTGCAACAACATTATTTTTATGAGTGTCTAATATATTAAAATTTACTTTCTGTACAATATTGGAATTCAAAATTTGTAGAGCGCGGTGAGCTACTAAAATTTACTTTTTTACAATATTGGAATTTAAATATTTAAAAAATTACTTTTTTACAATGAAATTCTAGTATTCTAAAACTGTATTTTATAACATGCTACGTACCATGACGTAGTCGGAAGAAAACGTAAATATACCAGGCTAACTACCAATGCGGAGAGGGGAGGGGTTCCTAGCAACACAAAAATAATACATCGCCAACGACTTTCTATTTACAATAAAAAACACAAATATAGAAATTTTTATCGAAACAGCAAAACAAAATTAACTAAAGTTACTATTTAATAAAACAATTTTTCTCTATGAACAAATTCACTAATTGTTCCACGAAGTGCGCAATTCATAGCTAACATGTAATAAATCTAATCAGTACCAAAAAGAATAACGCTGATACTTCGTATAAGCAAATGGGTTAAGTACAAAAAGCAAAAGCATTAAAGTTCGAAACTTTTCTAGTAAGGATTTTACCAGAACAAACATTAGCGTATCTAATTTCAAATTGGGTTTATCCCTAGCTATGTTAGAAAAGGAAAACAAGTCACATACATGTGTCGGGATACTTATCCTGTCAGCCCTCGGAAGCGAATTGACACAGCATCGCCGCGGTAGTCAGCAACAACCAGCAGCGACGGTCTACATGCAAGAACAGTTGATCTACATCAAGGAAACGTGCATCGCTCTTGGAGTAACAGAACGAGTAGTTTTTACAAATGCATTAACGCACAAGCTGCAGAATCAAAGTTTAAAAGGAGTTTAAAATAACACGAACTCGAAAAGCAAACATCCGCGCTATCGAAACGCGATTAAAACTGGAAAACACGGTTTTACCGGAGAATAGCAGGATATATTATTTCGACAAATCTTTAGATGGGAAAACTACTAAAACGCAATTATACGTTATTGGAAGGTATAGCGCGTTCACGGATACCTAAACAGGATGTTGACTTATTTAAATTTTATCATAAACTTGTCGTTTCAAAACAACTAGATTTAACTTGAGAAATTATTCGAAAGCGTATTTATTGCAGAAAATAAAATATACAGGATGTAAACTATTTAATTATAGCATAAACTTGTCGTTTTTAAAGCAAAAAAAGCAAAAGGGATTTGAGTTCAAAAGTATTAGACAGCGCATTTATTATTAATTAAGTTGACGGATGTGAGAATAGCAACGTAGTTGATTTAACAAAATTATCGTAAAGCAGACTTATGAATTAAAAAGAGAAATTTTTAAAGCATAATTGGAGCGTAACAAATCCCCCCCAGCAAAATTAATAGGTCGGGGTAGGGAAGCAAAAGTACTGGGAGTGGGCAGGACCAAAAAAAAAAGAACTAACCCAGAGAAAAAGATACAATAAACCAAACAAAAAAATTCGCTTAAGGACTAAAAGAAAATTCGTTACGAAAACGAAACAAAAAGAAAACAGAAAAAGGTAAAAACGAAACACCCCAAAATAAAAAAGAAGAACTCTCGACCGGCTCGAAGGACCAATCACAGAAGAGAAAAAAGTAAGAAGGGAAGCAAGCAACGAGGACTAAGATGGAATGGCATCGACACTGAAGAAAAGTCGTCGGAGGACGGATATTTCTAGTAAAGAAACCGGAACGTTATCAACCTCAAGAGAAGAAAAGGAACAAGTAAGAAAACCAACAGTACAAGCCCAAACAGGACCCAAAGGTCATGCTTCAAGTAAACAAAAAGACAACATGGGAGAACGAGAGGAAGAAAGGAGGAACGCTGATAAAAGGACACGGTGTACTACAAACTGTGGTAGCCAAAACTGAAGAACCGAAGAAAAGAAAGGCTAACTAGTCCTAAAGTCGACTAAGTCGTGGATTCCTGAAGAAAGAAAAACGGACTAGAAAGCACCTACCGCAGGAGCAGATGGACGAAACACAATCGGATCAGGGACCGACAGCAAAGAAGACCAGCAAAAGGATAGGGAAAGGAAAGTGGAACGAAAGGAAAGAGAAAAAAAAACCAAAAACAATAACACCAAGCACCAAGTACAAAACCAAAAAGAAAAACTAGGAATTGCAGAAAAGAAAATAAAACAGAATCCCAGTGTAGTTATGTATGAGTATGTGTGTGTGTGTGTGTGTGCGTGCGTGTGTGTATATGTGTTGTGCGTGTATAAAGTGTGCGTGTGTGTGTGTGTGTGTGTGTTGGACCGCTGTAGTCGCCTCTTACGACAGGTAAGTCGTACCATGGGGCTATTCTATTCGCGGACCCACACGGGTGCAAGGTGTATAAGGAGAAGACGAAAGAAAGTAGAACCAAGTAGAGAACGGAAGAAAGGAGAACCAAGTAGGACTGTGTCTTTATGAAGTGTGTAGGTGTATGTGTGTGTATGTAGTATGTGGGTATAGATCGGACGTGTATAAAGTGTGTGTGTGTGTGTGTGTGTGTATGTGTTGGAGAGCTGTAGTCGCTTCTTACGACAGGCAGGTCGTACCGTGGGACTATTCTATTCCCGGACCCACACGGGTTAAGAAAAAGAAAGAAAACCCGGAAAACAGGGAAGTAAAACGAAATCGTAACGTCTAAAAATCAAGTTCTAAGCAGAGCAAAGTCGGCGTAAAAGAAACGGGCACGAGGACTATATATTGGGCTTAAGGCGAAAAGAGATCAAGGACATTAGGACTTCGCCGACATACATATTCCGGTTTCGAAGGAGTATAGACAAATTTCTTCATCTTTTGGTCAGTTTTCCAGCAAAATAGCAGGGGGTGTAGTAGTGGCAGTACGCGATATAGGAGGTGGCAAGGGTAGTTTATAAAACTTCAAAACGCGTTAAGGAAGAAAGTTGTTTGTTGTTAGGGTGGGAGGAAAGAAAGTCAACGGTAGAAAAGGAATCATCATGAGTTGTCAGAATATCCACGGCAGAAAGAGAAAAAGTATTGGCTGTACGAGAATCAACCTTGCGAAGAGAAACACAAGCAGAGCACCTTTCAGTTACGTGAGATAGAAGGACAGAAGTAGATAAAATTTCAACGACGTTAAATAAAGGACTAACAGTATCACAGTTATGAACGAAAACAGCATTGGCTGTAGGAGTATTCACCTTAGGAAAGAAGCAGAAACAGACAGAATTTCATCAACTTTACAGGAGCAAACACCATCAGGAAGAACTTCATCAACATCAGATAATTGGACATCAGCTAGGATCTCACCATTCTTAACTAAAAGAACAGAAGCAAGTAAAATTTTGTCAGCATGAGAAAAATCAATAAGAGTAGGTAAGGAAATAGGATCAGGTAAAACTTTGATGACAACAGCAACAGGCATTATAGCTGCGGTTCTCTAACTTCAACCGGACCTTCTCTACCCATATTAGAAGTTATCGTCACTTCAGTTACAGCTGTTATTGCAGACACGACAGAAATTTCTTGAGTAGAACCATTTGAAAGCAGGAACATGTAGAATTTTGACAGCAACAGCAACAGACATTAAAGATACAGGTTCATGAACTCAACAAGACCTTTGCTGACTAAATTAGAAGTTATTGTCACTTCAGCGACGTTTGTGCTTGCAGACACGACAGGAATTCCTTGGGTAGAATCGTTTGAGAAAGCGGGAACAAATTCTTGAGAAGCTACCTGCAAGTCACTAATTCGAAGTATGGGTTGCAATGGTGGTGGAGGGACAGTCTGGGGTGTGAGTGAATAAGTAGGGCGAGCAGAAGGAGGAGTAGAATAGGAGGTGGAACTAGAAACGGAGGAAGAAATTTTGTTCGAAGCTGTATTCGCCGAAAAATGGTAGATTTTGATAGTAGTAGCAGGATTATCCGAATGAGGAACAGAAGAGAACGTAGAGCGAGGAGCAGAAGAAATTAGGCAGCTAGAGGTGAGGACAGTATTTGAAGTATGATTCGAAGACCTATTAGTAAGAGGATAACATTGGACAGTTGCGGCGAGAAACTCCCTTTTATCTGCAACCATAACAGTTGAGTACTTGAGTACGAGTACAACGTGTCGAAGCATGACCAGGTTTGTCCGAAAACCTATGCCGGTAACCACGATACGAAAGTAACGCTTCAGCCTCGAACAAATCTACTTTAGACTGAAATAACTGCAATTCTGACACATGGTGAGTTCGTCGGAGTTTTTCGACTCGTTCCAGAAAATCATGTACGGTAAGAGTGTTTGGGTTACCAGAAAGTTTTAAATTCCATTCCCACACAGGAAGACCTTGGTAGGAAGCCGAAAAAGAAGTCATTTTGAATACGAACAAGAAAGAAATTGACAGAAAGTCACTAAGTAAAGGCTAACCATAACTCGATAGAAGCTCAAAAAAAGTATTGCGAATACAGGACAATCTAAAACATATTCGACGGATAAACTTCAGAAACACCAATAGGAGCGAAACAACAAAATAGAAATTAGAATAGGGCTGTAGAATAAAAGAAAATCGAAGGAAGAAAACTAACTGTAGACTTGACGGGGAGAACAAAATGTATCGAGAGGGAAGGAAGAAAAAAATTTTGGACCCCAGTATTTTCAATGGAATAGTATTTATTATTGGCGAAAACACAAGTCCAATAATCTGAAATTAATCAACCAATAATATTGAGCGATCAAGAAAGAAACCATAACTAAAATTTAAGGAGATCGAACCCACACAAGAAATAAAGAAAACCGATCCTCATATGAGGAACACCAAAGAGCCGAAAGGAAAAAGGAAATAGCAGTTTGAACGTAAAGGAAAGAAAAACAAGTAGCATCAGGTCGAGAAATGCGGGTAATGTCGGAAGTCAGGCAGTAACAACAAAAAAAAATCGGAGCAAAAATGAACTAAAACAAACTCGTAGCAGAAATTAATCAAAACCAAATCGAAGTAACCGTTAAGTTAAGCAAAATCGGGGCCAAAGTTACACGAAACAAAATCGGGGCACAAAAAAATGAACTAAAACAAACTTGCAGCCCCACGCCAGGGCGTCAAAAATTATGCTACGTACCTAGACGTAACCAGAAAAAGTAAATACTAGGGTAACTACCAACCGCGGATATTAAAATTTACTTTCTGTACAATATTGGAATTCAATATTTGTAGAGTGCTTTTACTGTGAGCTACTAAAATTTACTTGGAATTTAAATATTTAAAAGGTTACTTTTTCACAATGAAATTCTGGTATGCTAAAACTATATTCTATAACACTGTAATCCGAAAATGTTATATTCATTCTTAAACTACAAATTCATAAAGAAAACTATTATATAAACATGGGGCAATACTTTGACATTATGGAAGGTGTAAGACAGGACTGTGTGATGTCTCCATGACTGTTTAATGTATTCATGGATAAATATATCAGGCAGGCAGGCTTGCGAAGAAATGGAAGGAGTGAAAATTGGTGAAACAAATATCAGTGTGCTGTTCGTTCATGGATACCCCAAAATCATCAAGAGCATATCTGTTAAAAATAACCGAAGTTTGGTTGTGCTGCTCGTAAGTTTCCGCACAGCACGATCAGGTAGTACATATGGTGAGGGAGCTTCAGCAATATTCAATGTTCTTTAAGACAAATATTCCTGAAGGAAGCCGTTGTATACGATTTCTTCATCAGGATTGGGCCTTAAACGAGATTCTAAATTGAAATAAATTCTTACGAGTCGCATGGCGATTGCTACCGAGGCGGTAGAGGGGGTAGCATTTTGAATAAATGGTAGGGAAATTATATAACGACCTAATTAGTCGCGCTTAACAGTATCTAGAAAATGTTGTTCGTAATAAACATCTTCAGAACAAGAATTAAGGATGGTTGGTAAGGTTGATACGATTAATCTAGAATTGGTAGAGATATGGAAGGACCAATTGCTATTATGTAGCAATGCTGATGGCAGTGTAGCGGTTATGTAATAAACAGAGCAAATACGATAAACTACTTAATCGAGAATATAAATACATTAAGCCTGTGCTGCACTTGGCAAGAGAAGTCACACACAAAAGGTATCGGACACTCAAGAACACGCGCGCTCGGTGTGGTGTCGCTTTTAGGACTCTCGTTCAACTGTGTTTTCTGTCACCGTCCGAGTACGAATCATGTTACTTCACGCACTTTGCTATACGGCACAAGATTTCACTAAAAACTGTAGAGTACCCGCACTAATGGTATTTATTGTCACTACTACTAAATTGTTCAATGATGACGTAACATACCGCCCACCAAATTCATAGAATTTGGAAAAGGAGGGAAGTAGGTTGGGTGAAGGAAATCAGATGGGATTTGGTCTTGCTAGGAAACCAACTAACGAAAGATATGGTGGTACACTACAGCGAGCGATATTACCAACTATGCAAAAATAAAAATATATATGTAAATAAACAAATATTTCAAAATAATATACTACCATACATGTAAGAAATGTGTATATACATCTAAGCATAAAACAAAGTTAAAATACTGGTAGCGGTGCTAGTTTGACCAAAGGTCGTTTTAATGTACCGTGTGCAGTTTTGATTTCAGCGACACGTATAATGCCCCCCGCACCGGGAAAGATTTTAATGATTCGACCAAACTTCTATTGAAGTGGAAAAAGCTGGTCGTTCTTGATGAGGACAATAGTGTCCTTTTCAACTTGTCGAACACCTACCTTAGAGTGCCATTTAACCTTCTGATTGAGAGTATGTAAGTATTTATGGCTCCAGCGAGCCCAAAAATCTTGGTGGAGTTTTGCAGGAGTTTCCACCTGCTCTTTAACGATAAAATGTTATTTGAATGGTTCTCATCTGGTGGTGCAGAAAGAGGTTCCATAGTTAGGAAATGACCTGGTGTTAAGCAACGCAGGTCATTTGGATCCGAACTCAAAGCGCAGAGTAGTCTTGAATTTAAAACAGATTCAATTTGAGTAAGAACTGTGTAAAGTTCTTCAAAGGTAAGTTTTTGTTCGCCGATTACGCGAGCTAGGTGTGTCTTTACTGACTTAACACCGCTTTCCCACAAGCCACCGAAGTGGGGGGCGCTAGGTAGTAATACAAAAAACGCACAATGGGTTTTAATTACAAAGCAAATCCCTTTACCTTTCTTATTTGAGAAGTACAAAAACGAATTATAATTTTCAAGTTTGCCGTGTGTCTTATATACCGCTAAAGTGAGTTTAAGACTGCAAACTAGCAAATTTTATGTTAAAGGATTTGTTTGTAATTAAACGCTTGTTGGTTTAATTACGGCAAAAGCGCTTAATTCAATGTTAAGAGAGTATATAGCTAATATTTTACACATTTTAACCCGCTAAATATGGGGTTTAAAACACAAATTTAAAAACTAAAATAAATAATTAAAACAACGCTCGCTGAAATGCAAAAATAATATTCGGTATAGGACATGCGTATAAACATAAGACAGATGAATCCGGCTCGAAGGACCAATGTGGTTGGTAAGGTTGATACGATTAATCTAGAAATGGTAAAGATAGGGAAGGACCAATTGCTATTATGTAGCAATACCGATGGCAGTGTAGCGGTTATGTAATAAACAGAACAAATACGATAAACTACTTAATCAAGAATATAAATACCTTAGGTCTGTGCCGCACTGGGCAAGAGAAGTCACACACAAAAGGTAGCGGACACCCAAGAACACGCGCGCTCGGTGTGGTGTCGCTTTTAGGACTCTCGTTCAACTGCGTTTTCTGTCATGTTACTTCACGCATTCACACTACGGCATAAGGTTTCACTAAAAGTTGTAGAGTACCCGCACTAATGGTATTTATTGTCACCACTGTTAAATTGTTCAATCATGACGTAACAAAGGAAGTTGAATTTCATCAAAGTTAGGGGTTGGGAAGCCAGAAGAGAATGTTTATCCTGGAAGGATATTTATTCGTAGAGTAGTATCCTGAAGTCGTACTGTGCACAATCAAATTCCTTAAAGGTAGGGAGTGGGATCTTGGTGCGGTGCTGAGCGAATAGAGATGGATCCCTAGGCATGCTTCAGGTGGTGGTTGCTAAAAGCCGGGTGTCGGAAATTTTACATCTACATAATGGGACCTCGGAAGAACACTTTGACGTTAAGAAAGTTCTGGAGAAGGTCAGAGCAAAATTATACTGGGTAGGCTGCAAGGACGTTGTCAAAGAGCAGTGCCGCAAGTGTCAACTGTTTACACCATTGGAAAACCGAAAGGCACCAATGAACCAATACAATGCGAAATTCTCCTTTGGGAAAGTGGCAATCGATATTACGGGTCCATTCCTTGAGATTGAGTCTGGAACTAAGTACATCTTGGTAGCTATGGATTATTTTACGAATTGGACCAAAGCGTATGCTATACCAAACCAAGAAACTGCATCCGTCGCTGACGTGCTGGTAAATAAACTGTTCTGCTATGTTGGAGTTTCTATGGAGTTGTATTCCGATCAGGGCAGAAATTTTGGGTCGGTATTATTCCAAGGGTTTGTCTGTTGCTGGAGATGACAAAAACCCGAATAACATAATTGCAACCGCAATCGGAAGGTGTGGTAGAGCGCTTGAACTGCACGTTTTGGCAAATACTTTTCCAAGGTGGTCGATCTCTCAATATCAGAGCGACTGGGTCCAATATTTACATCTACTTTTATTGACCTATCGGTCTTCAGTTTATGAGAGCATTGGATAGACATTTGTTAAGTGCTATACTGGGATACGAGATACGTTTACCATGTGAACTAGATTTTGAGTGCAAATTCGAAGATGACACCGTGGGCGAATGCTACGTCGAGAATATCTAGATCGCCAGCGATCGGATAAAGACCAGATATGACATCAAGGCGCAGGATTCTGTTTTTCAAAAAGGCGACTACGTCTAGTCGTACACTCTCAGATGAAAGTGCGGACTGTCGTCAAAGTTACAAAGATATTGGAAGGCTTCGTACGAAGCTGTAAAACGGACCAACGTCGTAGTATATCGGATTCGTAAGCTCCCAAAGGAAAGAACAATTTATCCCAAAAACTTGTTCGGGTGTTTAGAAATAAATTTGGTGGTATGGATCCACTTCGCCGACAACCGGTGGTTGGACAAACCATGCGACTGAACGACCGACATCGTGACATCTATTACCCTGTGAGTAAGCAATGCCTTCTGGTAAACCGAGTTACCAGGATCTGTGGAAGTCTTTCGTGGACCTCAAGGGCCAGATGATAAAATTTGGAGACAAATAGTTGGGTCAGTTTCTGAAATAATTGGATTTCAGTGTCGGAAGCAGTGGTTTCTAAAAAATTAGAGTTTTTTTAAAACAAATTCTTTTGGGAATAAGGTTTCTAATATTGCTAAACAAGGTGAATTCTTACATTTACGCGGTAATTACAATTAAAAGTTCGATAGATACAACACCGGAAGCGGGGTTTACTAGACACCACCGGTAGTTGGTAGCGCTAATCTTATACAGATTTTGGGCGCGCTCATCCACCAATGACGTCACCAAGGCACAATTTATATTGCATAATAATCGGAAAAGTATATAAAGTTCAGGCGATATATTCTAAAGCAACTACTCACATGAATATGCCTCTGAGTTAAAGTTGGCTTCTATTCCAAGTCCATCAGGCTACGGAGGCCCTGCTGAGGTAGATAAAGGTGATACGCCCGACGCTCTTCCAACGCGTTCGGACCAGCAATCAGGGCTCCGCTCCGAGGTGATTAAAGATGGTACTTGCTCCGGTGCTGTCTCCGGCTCATTCTCGGGTCGTGCAGTACGGTACGCCTAGGTGGCTGCAAAATTCTCCTACCTATGCAGGGATCGGATTAGGAAACAAGGTAAGGGCGACAAACAAAGATAATTAGGCAGGATATCTACATAGATAAGATAAGGCACGATACGATACCTCAAAGCGTCCACTCCACTCGAAGATTCTGGCAAAACAGCCACGTTTTAGAGCGTCACGGAAACCACTCACAACTTTGTCCCCACTCTTTGTCTTTTTTCACGTCGGCGCGAAGTATTCGTCCAACCCTCTAGCGTCGCACGATCTGCGCAAACTCACTATGACGTAACGGAAGTACGCGCCTAGTCTTTTAAAATTCCGCGCACCGCGTCTTTTGAAATTATGGCGCGAAACCTCCGTACATCAAAATTAAACTAATACATATGTTTAAGGGCCACTTTGGCACGTAACAGAATATGAGATAAAGTTATATAATAGTTTACGAACTTGTAGTTTGTAATGAACATAATATTTTAGATTCCAATATTATAGAATATAGTTTTAGTATACTGAAATTTAATTGCAAAAAGTAATTTTTTAGATAAATCAATTCCAATATTTTCTAAAAGTAAATTTTAAGATCTCACGTAAAAGCTATTCTACAAATTTTGAACTCCATACAAAAATTAAATTTTAATACATTACACTTTTATAAGAAGAAGATTTTGAATTGTGAATTGTAATATTGTATAGTGTACTGGAATTTGAAAACCTTTTACAATATTACAAAAAAAAATTTTTTTTAATATTTGAATTCCAATATTGCAAATAAAAAGTAGATTCTAGTAAATTAGATTTCTTAGTAAGACTTTCCGGAGCAAGAATTTCCATATTATTAAAAAAATTATTTTTTTTAATCAGTTTGGAGTTTAAGAATGAATATGAAATTTTTATTGCAATATATAGAATATAGTTTTAGCAACTGAAATTTAATTATAAAAAAGTAATTTTCTAAATATTTATATTCCGATAATTTTAGTATTTCACCTCATTAAAGTCTCTCCTCAAATTTAGAATTCCAATATTGTACAAAAGATAATAATAATGAATTAGAATTTAAGACTTTTCTTATAATATTGTTGCGATCTACTATTAGGCAACCCGTCAAACACACAAGCGCCGTAAGCTACGTATATACTACAGAAGCCTAGAATTTTCTAGCATTATACTGGAGAATGAATCATCCTTTTTAATTCAGGGTATATATAACACAGCCGATAAATGTAAGAGTTAGTCTATATCAGAATGTCGAATATAAATTATATCGTGTAAAGTTAAATAGTTGATCTTTTGGAAGTACAAGAATAAACATAAATGTTATATTATGTGAACGTGTCTAATGTACATACAGCTTGTAGAATACATAAATAGACAAAAGTGTAATAAATAAATTATAGTAGTGTTTAGTGTTGCTAAGAAGACTTATAGTTATGGAACTAGTTTAAGAAGATATTAGTGCTGGTAAATTCATTAATGTGATGGTGCTTCATTGTTAATTGGACTGAAAACATCTCTAAATAAGGCCCATACTGTTAATTAGACTTGTGAACAGTGAGTAATAAAGACTCTTGTTATTACTTGTTTTAAATCAGTGAAACGCTATAATATTGTTAAAAAGTAATTTTTAAATTACTTAAATTTAAGTATTGGAAAAAGTAGTTTCTAGCAAATTAGATTTTTTAACAATATTTTTTGCGAATAAGAATTCTAATATTGTCAAACAAAGTGAGTATGAGCGTAAAGAAAAGCATATATTTTTGGGTATGATTTTTAAGTTTCAATAATGAAAAGAAATTATGGGATTGCAATATTATAAAAAGTATTTTTAACATACAGGAACTTAATTGTCAAAAAATAATTTATTAAATATTTAAATTCCAATATTGTAAAAGTAAATTTTAACACTTCACGTCACTAAAAGCGTTCTACAAATTTTGAATTCCAATATTATACAAAAAGTAAATTTTAATATGGTAGACTTTAATAGAAATAATATTTTTGCGGTTTTAGATCGCAATATACAAAAGCAATTATAATGAATTAAATTTTAAGAACTTTTCTTACAATATTGTTCAAAAGTAATTTTTAAAATACTTGAATTTCAATATAGTTCTTTATAGTGGGTTAGATTTTTTAAATGGTCTTTTGGTAAATAATAAGAATTCCAACATTGTTAAACAAGATAAATATGAGCATAAAGAAACTTATTACGAGATTTTTATGAATTTGGAATTTAAAAATGAATAGGAATATTTTGAATTGCAATATTATAGAAAACAACTTTAGCATACTTGATACTGTAGTTTTATTTCAAATCTTCCCATCTTAACGCCTTCTTTTAGTGTATATGTAGATGATATATGTCACACAATGTAGAGATCATGAACCACCGCAACTACTAACTAAATTACTAAATCACGGGCCCAAATATCGTCAAGAGAGGGCCAGTCCTCAAGTTGGCTACACTACAACAGGAGTTGCATCAAACGAAAAAATGAACAAATTAGTTATTTGCGAGCGCAGAAGTAAAAAGGTCGAAATGTAGTCATATAAGGAAGTAATAAGGCGGAAGAAGCCGCGTGGTTGGCTGATATGAGAATAAGTTTGAAAACTTTAAGTTCAGGAAGTTGCTCAGAAAGTAAATTTGAAAAATTAAAGAAATGTATCAATACGAGTGAAAAGTGGAAAGTTGAACAAAACCAACTTCAAGATGTAACTTTGCTTTATCCGAAAAGGAATATTAAAACGTTGCTCGAGTTTTGGTAAGACTTCGCTTTCAGATTTGGCAAGGAGGTTACCATGCGTGAGATTTTGCAAACTCGAGTATGTGCCGCTATGAAGGGCTAACTGCGGGTACAACTAAAATATATAGATTGTGTTGAGTTAATAGAGCTGTACTATCTGGAAAGAACGAATATTGAAATGTTGGATGTTTCTGGATAACCTGAAAGTTTTAAATATTTGAATTACACAGTGAGTTATATTATGAGCTTTTATGTTACTTTTAATAATGTGTATGTGCATTTTTTAATGTAAATGGGTTGGTATTTATGTGGTAGGAAATAAAGCGAACGCGAAAGTTTACTTATTTTGTTGAACAATGAATTAGCACCGGAATTAGTGTTGGTTACATATAAGCTTGATATTATCGTGTAAGGAAGTTGCAATAGTTTGGAATATCGTAAAATATTAAAAAATATGTACGTATGGAAATTTAAATGCTTTAACGGGACGAGGGACGGTTTTTGTTATAATTACTAATAATACTCGTTGTACACAATATATGTATTTGTATTTTTATCTCAGGGTTTTAATATAAAGCAAAAGTACACAGTAAACTACGTATATTAAGGACTTAACAATCAAAACAATGCATAATACATGAACGAGGAAGGATACGACCATTCCTTAACACGGCATAACACATACTACCTATTAGGAGGTTAGGAGTGTGTTCCACTAAACTATTCATTGGCGTGCGGTAAAAGGGATCACGCTATAATGCAAATTTTATTGATAGAATTTAATGTTAATTAAAGCATAAAAATTTAGTATTTTGGATCGGATAATAAACAATGAAATGATACAACAAAAAAACTGGCGTTTAGTCGCTTTTTATGTTTGTTATTAATTACATTTCCAGAAGTTGGGATTTTAATGTCAGATAATTTAATATGGGGAACGAGAAAATGAGGGATATAATTTAATAAATTTCTTTATAAATTTTTAGTAATACCTGGCCAGAGTGAGGTTAATAAATTTAGGTTTTATTTTAAGGAAAGTATATTTGTATTTTTAATTCAAGTTGTTTAATGTCAATAGAAGTTAAGTATAAGTTGAATGTTATTTGTATTTTTTTATGAACTAGAATAAAATTGCGGTTATGGTAACATGATATCTAGTCACCTCATTGATGGAATATTATTTGGAAGAGGCATTTTACTTTGCAATTTTATTAAATTATGACAAAACTTAATAAGTGTTTTAAGATGTTTACGAGGCAGGAAAAGTATAACGTAATAAATTTAGGAAACTGAAGCAAAGAGACCTATTTGGAATAACCGTCTTTCGTGTAAGGATAATATCGAAAGGATTACTCAGGTAGACCGTTTGACGCCCCTTAATTATGACAGGAAAAAAGCGTTAGCAGGATAAGTGATTTCGTGACCTAGCTTGTTTGTACTTCAGCCATTATATTATTTTTTATTTCGAATTTTTCTGTTTTTTTATAATTTCTTTCATGGGAACCCACTTCCGCACCACTGTAGTTAACCGAAACACCCATAAATTGTTAAGTGGTTCCCGCTCGGTCAGGACAAATCAAAATTTATAACATAACGCTCACTTTATCTGTAACAGGATGAAACTTTTTAAATAAGTTTATGTCCAGAATAATAAAAATTTCATAACTTTCAATTTTTGCATTTGCTGAATTAAATCAACTTTGCAAGGATAATTGAGAAATACTTTTTATCCTATTACGAGTAAATAACATAAATGTATACTAATGCTTGTGAGAATTAATTGTTGTTTTGTAAAATTACATCATATACTTGTATAATTTTTAATACCCATGTGCGTAATGTCAAAGATTTACAACATCAATTGATGTTTCAATAATTTTATAACCATCATAGTTTTACAATTAAAAAACGAATTCTTACGTTTTAAAAACGTCGATAAATACATCGCGCAAGCGCGGAATAAGCGACGTCACGGGCGGTTGGTAACGCTAATCTTGTACAGATTTCGGCGCGCCCATCTATCAATGACGTCACCAATGCACAAATTTAATACGCCATTATCGGAAGATATAAATTTAAGACAACAGTTTATAACAACGAACAAATTAACAATGCGAGTACTTACATAAGAAATCCGACGTCCGGCGGGGTTGAGTTAAAGTTGGCTTTTCGGTATCTCAGGGCTCCATCCCGGGATGATTAAAGATGGTGCTTGCTCCGGTGCTGTTGGCGGAGCATGGACAACTATTAGTCCTCCGGGTCGTGCAGTACGGTTCGGCCAACGGCTACAAATTTCTTCACCTACCTATGCAGGGAACGGAAAGGAAACATGGTATAAGGGCGACAAACAAAGATAATCAGGCAAGGATATCTACATAGATAAATATAACGATACGTTACCGAAAAACGTTCACTGCACTCGAAGGTTCTGGCAAAAAAGCCACGTTACAGAGAGTCGCGGAAACTTCTCCCCACTTTGTCCCTACTCCACTCGCGTCGCGCGATCTGGCGCAAACGCACTCTGACGTGACGGAAATACGCGCCCCGAGTCTTTTGAATTTGTGGCGCGAAACTTCCGCACATCAAAATTAACCTAAAACAATGTTTAAGGGCCAATTTGGCACGTAACAATAGGTCTTCAGTCCTAGAATTGGTTGGATGCGTACCTCCATTGTTTCCTATTCTGAGCTAACCTATACATTTCCCTGAAATTCCCACAGCCTGAATATTTGACTATCTGTGTGCAATAGTCTAACCTAGGTCTATCTCTATCTATCTTTTTTCTTTTCTCTGTTTCTAATATATGCCGCGCTATTCTCTCGTGCAAATATTTGCACTGAACGGGGAGCGACGCAAATACACCACCCACTTAGGATTTTAAAACGCGATAGAGAGGTATTTAAAATGATATAGAGGGTCTTACGTTTTCCTGCGTTTCAAATTATTGCGCAATCGTTAATGTAACGTAATTACGCGGCAAATTGTATCAAATACCAAACACGTTTAAAAGTGATACAATTCTCAATTTACAATATAAATATAGCAATGTACACACTTAAATCGCATCTTACAGTTATATCACAGGGCCTTCTAGTGTGGATCACATCACGCCATTGTTGAGTCCAAATTCGTATTCGTCCATCCTCCTTTGTTCGCCGTAGGTAGGGCGGGAAGGATACAGGTAAAGGTGCACGAAGATAAGGTAAAAGGGAACCTACATTCTAAAAAAGAGAAAAGACACCACAACGCAGAGAAATGTTCTTGGCTCGCAGTCTCGTAACTAATGGCTAATGGCGTCGTATCACATACCGCGCACCTGCGCCATTTACTTCGCGCCTGCTCATTCTTTTGCGCAAACGCAACTGTCCGAAATGACGGAAATTGACAAGTTTATTTCAAAATATTCGCGGGAACTACCTTATAATTTATACTTAATCTAAAGGTGATACGTAGCCAATTTTTGGCATGTAACAAGTGAAGTAATATATTTGGGCATTTTCTCCCAGCTAGAGAACGGTTATCCCGCCGATCTTGGGTTTACAAGAAGGGCGGAAAAACACCTAAAAATCTAAACTAAATTTAACAAATGAAGAAAAAATAGGAAATAAAAAGTTATAATTGAATTTAGCGAATGGGGAGAGGTATAAGTTTGTTTACTAGACGAATACAAGCGCTGGTGGTTATAATTAAAGTTATGCGCACGATTCCAATTTGATAACCCGGCCAAGAGGCCAAGCTAATGGAGTAGTGTTTATTCCAATAATATAAACTTAAACCCCAACCTTTAAGTCATTCGAAGGGCGATTCCACTTGTTTCGTTGAGTGATGGTATGTGAATACTCCTTTGACCAGCGCCGTCAAAATAATTGCGTAAACTGGCAAAGGCGGTATCACCGAGAACGTAGGTTAAGAGATTCGTCTAATGTAAACTCGGGGAGACTTACAATTGGATTGCCAATTAAAAAGTGACCTGGAGTGACATAATCAATATTGTTGTTCAGATCGGTGAAGGACAGCTTCTATGTGAGTAAACATTGTAGCAAGTTCCTCAAAACTTTGAGGTTGCTTTCCGAGAATACGTGTTGTAGCCGTATTTATTATATATGGCGAACGAAAATTGTTACACGTTACACATTTCGGGCCATAAAGCGTTGGGCTCCTGTATAACGATTTTAAGTATTTAGAGAACACGCTTTGAGATCTTCTCCCTTGAGAGAATATAGATCAACAACTCAGAACCTTAAAGAAACAAAATATTTACGCGTAGGAGATAGAAATATAAAAACCTGCTGTGTCGGCGGCTAACTTGGCTATTATCCCATGGGAGATTATGAAAAGGGCAGGGTTGAAATATTCATTGTTTACGGAAAATAAAATCAAGTGAAGTTGGACGCCACTGTATCTAGCAAGTATTAAAAAATACAGACTGGAACAATGGAGGTTTTCGCTGCTCGAAACGTTACCGTTTGTGGGAAAAGGCAGATGTAAAAGAAAAAAAATCCGTGTGCTGTTGTCTGCCGATAACGCAGTATTGATGGCTGAATCGTTACAAGATTTGTAACGAATGCATTACAGGCTGTCGGAAACATGCGAAAATATGCAATTGAAAGTGAATGTAAATAAAACAAAAGTAATGATTCTTGACAGATGACAGAATTAATGATTTTGTATTTAGAATGGACAATAACAATATAGAGAAAGTGAATGACTCCGTGTACCTTGCTAGATAGTTTTTGAGTATTGGAAAGCTGGTTGGTGAAATAGAAAGAAGGGCAAATGCTGGAAGCAAAGTGTTTGGAAGTATGTGGGTTGTTAACAGGAATGAATGATTGAGTATTAATGCAAAGATGGCCATTTACAACAGTGCGTTTGTGCCAACCGTTTCGTTTGAGAGCGAAATTGGGTCTGACAGAAGAAACATGTAAATCGTATAAATGTTGAAGGAATGAGGTTCCTAAGAAGTGTGTGCGGAAAAGCATTGAGAGACAAGGTGTCAAATAAATGGGTCATAGTAGAGTAAATGATGCAGGTGACTCTTAAGGTATTGAGCGAGCGAAGCACACTTAGATGGTTTGGACATGTGGAAAGAATCAACGATGATACACTTATCAAACGCATATATGCAAGTAAGATGACTGGTAGGGTTGCAAGGGGTAGACCGCGTAAAAGATGGTTGGATGTAGTAGAAGAGGTTCTGATAAAATGACTAGTGAGAAGTCTAAGGAACAAAAGAGCACGCCAAAAACAATATATGAATGTCGCGGAGTCAAAGGAAGTGTTTAGGGACCGAGGGATGTGGAGAAAGATTGTGAATGGTGCTGGGAGTAGAATTAGTGTAGTAGTCTAGAGCTATATTTTGCATATCCTTTCAGAAAGAGGTGCTAGGTTTGGTTATCCTGAAAGGGAATACCGTGATTGGTATATGATGATATGATATATGATGTGATGATTACTTATTATCGTGTTGTTTGTATTTTGACGGTAGTGGTTGTTGATTTAAATTATCACCGCTCGAACAGCGTGACTGATAGACTATGTTTCAATGCTCCCTTTTTGTGATTCAATGGTATATATATATATATATATATATATATATATATATATATATATAGTTAAAATGTCCCCGGCGGTTTACATTTCGGATAATTTCACATGGAGTTCATTCGAACTTGCACTAGAGGTTTAAAGTTAAGCGCGCTCTTGATGTCTGAGAAAATTATGTATCAAACGACAGGGCTGTGTGATGCCACCATGACTGTTTAATGTATTTATGAATAAATGTATCAGGCAGGCTTGTGAAGGAATGGAAGGAGTGTGGTGAAACAAATGTCAGTGTGCTATTGTATGCGAAAGATGCAGTATTGTTGGCTGAATCGTTACAAGATTTACAAGGAATGCTTGACAGGCTGTCGAAAACGTGTGAAAGTATGCAATTGCGAGTAAATGTAAATAAAATAAAAGTAATAATTTTGACAGAGATGGCGGAATTGATGACTTTGTATTTAGAATGGACAATGACACACTAGAGAAAGTGAATGACTTCGTATACTTTAGTAGAAAGTTTTTGAATAATGGAAAACGGGATGGTGAAACATAAAGAAGAGCAAATTATAGAAGAAAAGCGTCTGGAAGTACGTAGGCAGTGAACAGGAATGAACGATTGAGTATAAATGCAAAGCTGGCCATTTACAACAGTGTGTTTGCGCCAACTGTTCTATATGGAAGCGAAACTTGGGTCTGGCAGAAGAAGCATGTTAGTCGTATAAATGCTGCACTTCAGAAAGAGGTTCCTAAAAAATGTGTGCGGAAAAGCATTGAGAGACAACGTGCCAAACGAATGGGTTAGAGCAGAGTGTGGGCTGAAGGTGACCTTTAAAAAATTGAGCAAGTGAAACGCGCTTAGATGGTTTGGACATGTGGAAAGAATGAATGAGGATAGACTTACGAAGAGCGTATATGCAAGTAAGATGAATAGTAGAGCTGCAAGTGACAGACCGCGTAAAAGATGGTTAGAAGTAGTTAGTAGAGGTTTTAAAAGAGCGACAAGTGAGAAGTTTGAGAAATAAAAGAGCCTGCCAAAAACAAAGTATGAAAGTTGCAAAGAAGGCAAAGCAAGTGTGCCGGGACCGACCGATGTAGAGAAAATTGTAAATGGTTCCGAGAGTAGAAGTAATGTAGTAGTCTTAGAGCTGTACCCTGCACATCCCCCCCAGAAAGAGGTGCTAGGTTTGGTTACCCCGAAGGGGAATACCCCGTGATTGGTGTGTTGTTATGTTGTTGTAAAAAAATTGCTTTTCGAAATAACTTAAAAGTATTAAGGTAATAGAAAAAAATAAAAAATTCTCCAAGATTATTTGCAAATTTAGATAGATTTTCGAATTTTTAATCCCACATGAAAAACAGTATGTGATTTGTTATTTCTTAGTTTGGTTCAATTACAAGGCTAAGTTGAACATTTTGTACTCACAGTCATGTAGAAAACAACTCAGCTGTTTTGAAACCTGATTTCTAAAGTCATAAATAGCAATTTAATTTTTCAAAAGTACGTGTAAACACCTTATTGTTCACGAAACACCTCAAGGTGTTCAACTTGTTTCATACACACGGCGCGTGGACATTAAGCATTTGTTCTGGTAGAATTTTCCCCGGTTGACCTACCTCTGCAAGTAGTTTTTTGAATCCGCTCACTTCCACATCATCTTCCTGTCAAGCAGGTTGGGAAGACGTTGATGGTGAGACTATGTCGTGCAAAATTTAAAAGTGCCTTAATCTATATTTATATTTCGGCGCAAAATGTTGTAGGATCAACAAACAATCTTGTAGGGCCACCAAACTTTGCATGGCTAATAAAACTCTGAAACGCCAAAAAATCTGTGTGGTCAACAAAACTCTGTACGGCCAACAAAAATTCGTAAGTTTAAAGAAAAATGCGTATGGTCAACAAAAACCTATAGACTAAACAAAACTTTGTATGGCCAACAAAATCCTCTAGAACCAACAAACACCTACTAGCCTACAAGTACCCCCAAACCAAGCAACATCGTTAATGTACAAACATCCCTCAGCTGACCGTCAATCTTCGAGCTCACCCATTACGTACTACATCAGCCTGGGACTATGGCTTTTATCACTGCAAGCAACCTGCTGAAATCTTGGCCCTACCCATCGAAAGGTAGCAGCCAGCAGCCAATGGTGAGGGTAAGTGATTTCTGCCTAATCTCAAACTGAGTTTTTTTTGTTTCATAACCCTCTTTTCCACAAACGGTGAAGTTTTGAGCCGCAAAAACCTCCATTGTTCGTCTGTATTTTTTAATACTTGGTAGATACAGTGGCGTCCAACTTCACTTTATATTGTTTTCCGTAAACAAAGAATATTTCAACCCCACCCTTCTCATAATCTCCCATGGTATAATAGCCAAGCTAGCCGCTGACACAGCAGGTTTTTATAGTTCTATTTCCTACGCGTAAATATTTTGTCTCTTTAAGGGTCTAAGTTGTTGGTCTATCTTCTCTCAAGAGGCAAGATCTCAAAGCGTGTTCTCTAAATACTTAAAATCGTTATACAGGAGCCCAATGCCTTATGGCCCGAAATGTGTAACGTGTAACAATTTTCGTTTGTTATATATAAAAAATACGGCTACAACACGTACTCTCGGAAAGCAACCTCAAAGTTTTGAGGAACTTGCTACAATGTTTACCCGCATAGGCGCTGTTCTCAATAGTCGACTAGTCGACCTTTATGCCTCTCCTCCACCGATCCGAACAACGATACTGATTATGTCACTCCAGGTAATTTTTTGATTAGCGGTCCAATTTTAAGTCTTCCCAATGAATTTCTTAACCTGCGTTCTGGGTGACACCGCCTTTGCCAGTATGTGTAATTATTTTGGCGGCGCTGGTCAAATGAGTATTTACATACCCTCACTCAACAGAACAAGTGGAATCGTCTTTCGAATGACTTAAAAGTTGGGGTTTTAGTTTATATTACTGGAATAAACACCACTCCATTAGCTTGACCTCTTGGCCGGGTTATCAAATTGGAATCGTGCGCATGACTTTAATTATAACCACCAGCGGAGCTCTTATTCGTTTGGTAAACAAACTTATACCTCTCCCCTTTCGAAAAATTGAATTCTAACTTTTTATTTCCTATTTTTTCTTCATTTGTTTTATTTAGTTTAAATTTTGATGTGTTCTTCCACCCCTCTTGTTTGTCCAGGTATAGGCGGGATAGCCGTTCTCTAGCTGGGAGGAAATGCCCAAATACTATTACCTCCCTCTATATTATTTTAAACACCCCTCTATCGCGTTCTTAAAATTCCTTACTTTTAAGTAGGTGGTGTATTTGCGTCGCTCCCCATTCTGCGCATGTATTTGCACGAGGGAAGAGCGCGGCATATATTAGTAGCAGAGAAAAGAAAAAAGAGAGATCGAGATAGACCTAGCTTAGACTATTGCACAGAGATAGTGGAAGATCTAGGCTGTGGGAAATTCAGAGAAATGTGTAGGTTAGCTCAGAATAGGAAGCAATGGAGGTACGCGTCCAACCAGTTCTAGGACTGAAGACCTAATGATGGTTATAAAATTATTGAAACATCAATTGATGTTGTAAAACTTTGGCATTACGCACATGGGTATTAAAAATTATACAAGTATATGGTGTAATTTTACAAAACAACAATTAATTCTCACAAGTATTAGCATACATTTATGTTATTTACTCGTAATAGGATATAAATCATTATGACATTGATTAGTATATTGTACCTCTTCAATAAATAAATTTTATGAAACAAGTATTTTTCAATTATTCTTGCAATGCTGATTTAATTATGCAAACGCAATAAATTGAAAGTTATGAAATTTCTATTATTTTGTACACAAACTTATTTAAAAAGTTTCATACTGTCACGGATAAAGTGAGCGTTATGTTTAAAATTTGATTTACCCTGAAGGAGCGGGAACGACCTAGCAATTAATGGGTGCTTCGGTTAACTACAGTGGTGCGAGAGTGGGTTTCTATGGAAGAAATTATAAAAAATAGAAAAATTCGAAATGAAAAATAATAAAATGACCGAAGTACAAACAAGCTACGTTACAAAATTACTTAGCCTGAAACGCTTTTTCCCTTGCCATAATTAAAGGGCGTAAAACGGTCTGCCTCAGTAATCCTTCCGATATTATCCTTATACGGAAGACGCTTATTCCAAATAGGTCTCCTTTGCTTCAGTTTCCTAAATTTATCACGTTATGCTTTACATGTCTCGTAAATATCTTAAAACATTTGTCATAATTCAATAAAATTACAAAATAAAATGCCTCTTCCAAATAATATTCCATCAATGAGGTGACTAGATATCATGGTACCATGACCGCATTTTTATTCTAGTTCATAAAAAATGCAAATAACATTCAACTTATACTTAACTTCTATTGACATTAAACAACTTGAATTAAAAATACAAATATACTTCCCTTAAAATAAAACCTAAATTTCTTAACCTCACTCTGGCCAGGTATTACTAAAAATTTATAAAGAAATTTATTAAATTATATCCCTCATTTTCTCGTTCCCCATATTAAATTATCTGACATTAAAATCCCAACTTCTGGAAATGTAATTAATAACAAACATAGAAAGCGACTAAACACCAGCTTTTTTGTTGTATCATTTCATTGTTTATTATCCGATCCAAAATACTAAATTTTTATTCTTTAATCAACATTAAATTCTATCAATAAAAACTGCATTTAAATTTCCATACGTACATATTTTTTAATATTTTACAATATTCCAAACTATTGCAACTTCCTTGCACGATAATATCAAGCTTAAATGTAACCAACACTAATTCCGGTGCTAATTCGTTGTTCAACAAACTAAGTAAACTTTCGCGTTCGCTTTATTTCCTATTACATCAATAATAATCCATTTACATTAAAAAATGCACATACACATTATTAAAAAGTAACATAAAAGCTTATAATATAACTCACTGTTTAATTCTAATCCTTAAAACTTTCAGGTTATTCAGAGACATCCAACATTTTAATTTTGGTTCTTCCCAGATAACACAGTTCCCTTAACTCAACACAATCTACATATTTTAGTCGTACCCGTAGTTAGCCCATCACTGCGGCACACGCACGAGTTTGCAAAATCTTACGCATGGTAACCTCCTTGCCAAATTTGCAAACGAAGTCCTACCAAAGCTCGAGCTGCGTTTTATTATTCCCCTTCGGATAAAGCAAAATTACATCTTGAAGTTGATTTCGTCCAATTTTCAACTTTTCACTCGTATTCATACATTTCTTTACGTTTTCAAATTCAATTTTTGAGCAACTCCTGAACTTAAAGTTTTTGAACTTGTGATGTGAGACATCAGCCAACTACGCGACCTCTTCCGCCTTATTACTTCTTCATATGACTACATTTCAACCTGTTTACTTCTCTGCTCGCGAATAACTAATTCGTTCATTTTTTCGTCCGATGCAACTCCTGTTGTAGTGCAACCTACCTGAGGACTGGACCGAAGGCCCTCTCTTGACGATACTTGGGTCCATGATTTAGTAATCTAGTTAGTAGCGGTGGCTCATGATCTCTACATTGTGTGATTAATATATAACACTAAAAGAAGGCGTTAAGATGGGAAGATTTGAAATAAAACTACTTTTAATAGAGTTCGATAACCCCAAAATTAGGATACCAGCAATTAGATATAAATTACATAATCATCAAACGGTGCCGGACTCAACCAGGTTCTATTGGGGAAGAGTATGGCAGAAAACACCTCAACAACCCTGCGGTTCTAATAGCACAGTGACACTTCTCAAAAGATGGCAGACGAGCAAATACTCTGTTCTTTTAACTTCACGGGATGTCAACTGATACCCAAATATTCTACGTATGACAGCTGACGAAGCGTTAGTGTAGTCCAATTAATCTTTTTTGAAGGGGTCTGGGGTCGCAAACTAATACAACCTAGCTAGAGATGAAGAGTTTAACCATCGTTTCACCCTGCGCGGAAATCCAACAAGGCCCAATCACACACGCGTACATTAAAACCTGTTGAGATTCCTGTCTGTGTCACCAATATATTTCACAATGACTAGCCTATCTTCCATCATTTCGAAAAAGGCACTACTACAAGTACATTGGCAAAACAAATATGGAGTGTTGCACCTTTTGTCTGCCTCAAATTTTATTTTAATATTAGGATTGGGAGATTTTTGAATCCAGTACGGGAAAGCAATTTTCTGATCTTAAAATAATTACGATATTACGTGTAAAGTTTCATGATTCTAGTTTCTCACGAACCAAAGGACAATAAACACCTAACTTATTGTCTGTATTACCTCAGGGTAAGGAACGTGCGGTTAGCGCCGTTAGATATAAGAAACGTTGTATGAAGGGGATATCAACAGGTTCTTGACAAAGGTGTATTTTAAAACAAGGGACTTGACTTTGCACCATCTATCAAACAGTATTAAACGCGGTTGAGCGTTAGTTTTGACGAAGTGATTAGTTTGTACGTTTCTTAATTATATAAAAAATCTCGTGTTCCGCAAAAGTGTAGTTGCAACATAGAACAAACAACTCTCACGCGATCCTCACCTCCTGCAGACAAGCGGAAGCTGCCTTTGGTTCCAGCAAATAAACAGAAAAGTCTCTGACAAATTTTTAGTTTATTAGCTTTACCTGTAACAGCAATAATTGCAACTAAATTTGGGAGTGTAAAATTACGTCCAGGGTTATGCAGTGATTGATGAAACAGATAAAACGTAATAAAGGTTAAAACATCAACTTATGCTATGATGGTACCATATGAAGGTATTTATAAATTGAAGTGACTACCTTATTGGTCATAGCAGAGGTTCACTATAATTTCATTGTAACATGGTATAGTCTTTCTATTAGGTTTTATATTCAAAGATGTAAAAGACGCATGATAGCATACGTTTTATTTAGGTTATTGTTCTGTGTTTAGCTTTTGCTTGAACATCTTACATTGTATTGTATGATATGATTAAACCACCTGCAACTCGATATTTGTGAATTTTACCAACGAAGAGCCTGTGTTTCTTAATTCCAAACTACATTGTCTGAACATGGTTTGATATTATCTGGGTTTATTTTGTTATATGTTACGTTTTTACACCAGTGCAGTATAATTATAACAATAATATAAAGTAAAATACAGTTACACTTTCACCCGCATAGCCAATCACTGCGTAACTCTGAGCGTAAATTATTACATCCCAAAATTCAGTTGCATGTGTTGCCGTCACGGGTAAAGCTAACAAAATAACAATAAGTCAAGGGAATACCTGGTTTCTTGCTGGAACCAAAGGCTGCCTCCACTAGGCTTTAAGTCAAGGTCGCCGGCTGGTAGTTTCTTCTATTGAGAACAAAGTCTAACGGCGAAGCGAATGTACCTATGCGTTAGCGGATCACAAGATAGTTTTTTAGGTAAGAGAGAAAGTTACAGAGATAGAAACAATCACTTCGCCGAACTAACGCGCACACACGTTTGATTTCTTCAACCGCTAATAGTCAAATCCTTTACTTTAAAATGCATTACTCCTACGAGCCTGTATATCCACTCCATTCCATGCTTCCCATGACTGACGGTTTAACCACATCACATTCTTTTGACCTGGAAAATGAGATTTACATGCCATAAAACACGAGGTGATTGTCCTCGGATTCGTGAGAGACTATTTTCATGAACTTCACACGTAATAACTTAATTTGATGCTGGAAAAGTTACTGTTCCCCTTTATTGGGGTTTTTGTATTAATTTATTTTCTCGATATAACTGTGTGTTTTATTTATTTTATGACGTGTTGATATAATTTTCAGTCTCACATATTTAGCGTATTTATTACATTGTATGTTTTATGAAATCTATTATTTGAACGGTTTGTTGTCGCGACGTTTATCTTATGCGTTATCCTGGTATTATATTAAATTGTACCAATTTATTTTAAGAAAATTCATTTTTTTATTGTCCAAATTCTTTACGTTCTATGTTAGACATCAAATGCTACAGGTTCAATACCCCTTAATTCTTACATAATAAATTTTTTTATTTAGGCATACAGGTTTTTACTTACATTCTTTCTCTTCGGCGACATAGTCGAGTTTTCAAGGAGCCGTGGTCCGAGTTCTCTTCATATTTTCATCACATGTATTTTCCAATTGTAGTAGTGCCATAAAACAATAAGGTAAAGGTAAATGGGAACGATAATTAGGACACTACGTCGAAAAACACGTGCTAAACGGCGCTCCCTTGGTACTAAAGTAAAATCTGTCATTTCTGGTAGAAATAGTTCGAGGCACAATAAAATCCCCATTATTTTCCCGACTACCATCAAAAAATTCCCGAGATAAGCTTAACATATTTACACTTATTAGATCATTTTAAACCTACAATCTAACTAATAGTTTATAACCTGCTTAAAGCCACATCCAAGAAACAATGCAAATTACTTTTACTTTGTGTACAAAAATAATAGATCTAGTAAATATAACAATATGGAAACTGGTTATCCAATAATTAAAAAGCATGTTACGCGTTAAATCACTTATCACGTAAAAAATTATACTAACTGTTTTACTTGAAATTATATTTTTTTTAATAAGATTGAAATATCATGCTCAATTAAGATAATTATTTGTAAAATCTCCAATACCAATACCAATACCTGTCAAATTAAAAATTTTTCCCTGTCCATTTTATAACTAGTGTAGTGCAACGTGTTACAACTGCATATAAACAATTTATGCTCGCAACAAAAACTGTTGTTGCCTTTATAATTGAGACTCCAGATTTAGTTTCGCACAGCAGTTCTATGCACTTCTTATCCTGAGCCACCACTTAATGACCAAATATGGTTGTTATTTCAGGGCCAAACCATTAATATTTTAAGTGCAGTTGAATGCAATATACAGAGATATTAAGTATGATTTGGACAATTAGCAGAGAAACAACAATCAATGACAGGGTTTGTTGTGTTGCAGGTCACTGAGCAAACTTTTTTCTCAATCTTTATTTCAATACAGTCTTGAAAATAAAAAAGTTAATGTACGCGTAATCGACAACTGATTCACGAGTTATTTACAGTTCTTAATTTATACTGACAACTACTCTTTTAGTGATCTATTTCATTCTATTTTTTAACGAAGTTTGTAAATCATGTTTGTGGCGAAGAGAGTAGGGGCAGAGGTGTTATCTACTGCTAGTATTGCATAGATTGCATAATACGCTGACGTGTTTTGCATCAAAAGTGACTAAAAGCATCCTGATAGATACATGTCCTCAATTTTGCAGGCAATATTGGGTCGTGATGATAATTTAGCACACGCTCGCGCACATACTGACGCACATGCACGCAACTACGCACGGACGTACGTATGCATGCACCCACGCACATTACACGCGCACGCATGTACATGCACTCACGTACGCCCGCAGTTGCACTCACACAACATCTCTTTCTATTTCCCCTCGCTCCCTCTCTCTCACTTTTTAAAGTTACGAACTTTTAGTGGAAATGCTCCTGCATCATAAACAGTAAGTTGCATAGAAATATGATAAATAAACAATCACAATTTAATAAAAGCGTTTAAATATATATGCAGTTAATTTGTTCCAAGTTTGCATTTATCAAAAACAAGTGTTACGTCAAATTTCTAATATCAATTGATTTCTGCATACAATATACAAATTGTATTTTCTATTTACTTTGTTTTACTTCTATTTAATGAACGCCTCGTAACAATTCTAAACTAAACAAGTTTATACTTTTTGTGCTAATTCAAACCGTACAAACTATCAAATCACAAGTTCAATTGAAATAAATAAGTATTCAAAACCTCCCTATAAAAATTTCCTTAAGCGTTCAACGATAAATAAGTATGGGAATTTATTTTATGGTTTGCTTTGTCTTGCAAATGTTAAACAACTTCGCTTTACAAATTCGCTGAAATATGTTCTAACAGCTGAAGCAAATATTTTGTGTTTTTTTTTAAGATTGAGGCTTCTTGCATTATTAAAATACTTTTAATGGGTTGGTTATCTACTCGGTTACTAGGAAATAATCAACGCGGTATTCCGTTATCTGCACGTGTTAAGCTCGCTCGGGTTTATGGGCAGTAAAATCGTCCTCTAATTAATTCATTCTCCATATCGTAGGTCGATAATATTCAAATCGTATTCATTGCTATAATAGTTAGACAACCTGCTATACATTTCTCTCCATATTACTGCAAGCAGCATTGCTAACCTACCGGATCATTTAAAATAGATATCGTTTTCCTAGGCAGACAAATTTATGGAAATCTTTTATAGTATGTTTGTTTGCGTTAATGGGTTATTCTTCTAAAATATTTTACAGCTGCCGTCTGGAAAATACTTTTATTGGTATTTGCAGAATACTTCACACATTATCGCTGGGAATTGTTGTAAATTGAAAACACGTTACTTTCCCCCGTTGTTCTGTATCAGATATAAATACAGTATGAGCTTTTGAAAGAAGACGATTCTACAACATCCTTTGCCGAAAGGAAATGTTGTAAGTTGCGCTACTAAGATGCTTTGCTGTACTTAGTTTTACAATTTAGTTTGATCCAGTATCCAGCCCATCGATGAGTGCAGCTTGCACTTCCAAATTCTTTAAGATGGTACCAGAAACAGACAGCTTGTTCTAAAGATCAGGTATTCTATTTTCTTTTTTTTATGGTGCTGTGAAAGATAGACACTTCTTTTGCTGGGTGTTAAAGACTGTAGTTTTTTACTCGTAGTTACACCATAAATTACAGATTGCACGTTCAAATTTACGTTCATAGTGCACGAGTGATTATGTACTTATTTTCCAAGTCACAATTAGTGTAAACCAAAGCTCAGAGTACTTTTTACTGTTTCCTTTTCCTTGTACATCAATATTAACGTCAACAACTTGCTTACCGAATTCTAAATTAGAGTAAGTGAACGTCTGGTTCATTTAACTTATGGATACGTTATTTAAATTTACTGTTATGTTCTTAATTTACGAAGTGTACTTCACAGAGCAGGTAAAATTACTGTATTATGTCCAATTGTTTTCGTGTATATATATATATATATATATATATATATATATATTTAGGGTTGGAAAAATCATGTAAGTATGTATTTAGATTCTAAGATTTTATAATCGATATTTGCTTAAATGTACATGTTGTATTATGTTATATGGCAATTTTTGTTTAAATCACGTTATAACAGGACGATTACGTAAATGTGCGTTTTGGTCTCTGTAAATATTCCTTTTTATACTATGTTTAACTAACGGTGTGTAAATAAAAATACTTGTTAAGGTATTCAATTGTTCTTTCTATATGACCCACCCCACTCTACGACATTTTGAGCTAACCATGAAATCAATTCTTGATTTCTATTTTACCCCTGTTTTGTTGCGTTATTCGGTTTAGGTGATTTTCTTTGCTTACTTACATACTTTCTTTCTTGTCTGTACGGAATACCGTAACAGAAGCTACGGCCACAAGACCGGCAGACTTGTAATACTTACTATTTAATCATTCCTTCGATAAACATCAAATGGCACATTTCCTAATACCTCCTGCATTTACAGTGCAAGATGAAATATCTCACACCTTATAGAACATTGTTTCTGACTACACGAGCAAGAAACACGAAAATATAACTGATGAAAGAGCTACAGGTCGTTTAATTTCTTTTCATTGGTATAGCGATTGTTCACCTTGGATCCGTACTTTAATAAATACGCCGTACTTCGATGTATTAAACGTCCAGTTGTCCGCTGTTCGTCACCGCTCTGTGTCTATCTAAATAACCTAGGATAAATTTTAAATTTCACACAATTGGTTTTGTTATGCCTCGACTAGCGCAGTTCAACCCAACACAGAGTGTACGACGATACGATAACAGAGAAGTTTTACCCCACTTTTCTGTACCACTTCCTATTTGAATGAGATAAACGAAATTAATAAAAATTTATATAATAACCAAAAATATGTATAATTTGTAGCTCTATAACATTAAATTATTCGCTTAGTTAAGAAAACCCCTGAATCAAAGGAACAATATAAATCGATTTGTCCCTCAATTATAACTTCTTTTAATTAGTTTAAAGCCAGCAAAAATAACTCTGTATACAACTTTGAGTACGTTGAACGTTCAATGACCTTCTTTTTCTTTTACGTAATTTTCGTGTCAATAAAATTTTTGATGATCCTTTACATAAATATTTCAGAACATGCAAAACTTAAAATGTCCAAAAAGAAAATAATACCTTATGCTATTAATGTAAAAAAAATTACAATTTCAAGAATGTGAAGCACTTGTCATTTTTTTTTAAAATATATTCCGTTTGAAGAATTTTTGGATGAGCTACCATTAGGTTTCAACAAGATGTACCACCTCATAATTCCAGGTTAGTGACAAACTATTTAAATGAACGATTTCCTCAACATTAGGATGGTCTTGCATGAACCCCTTGGATTTTTTCTATGGAGAGATGTAAAAATAAAGTTTACAATACTCCGTCTGATAGTATCTAACATCTGCAACAGAAAATAACATGTACGTTAGAGTTAGTTCATCAATATTCCATATCATTTGCTATTGCCCAGATGGATAAGAGGGTTCGCTTGCGTGCGGAACCGCACAGTGAACATTTTGAACATTTGCTGTAGCTTCATGTTGTAGTTTTTAGTTCTTTTACAAAAACCGTTGTTGTGTCTTATTAATATTATTTTTAAAAGTAAGTGTAGTACTTTTTTCTATACGTTGATGTAAAAATCCAATATGGCTAGAATAACACAAAAAAATTGACTAGCGCGCAGAAGAAACTAATGGATTTGGAAAAATTGACAAACAGTCATTAAATGCAGAATTAGGCCTTATGCTACCATACCAAATTTCATTATTCTAACTAAAATAACAACGAAGTTATTAAGGAAAGTTGAATATTGCAAAATTTCTTATTTTAGCCAATATCTAGCAATCTATGAATAACATTTGCAGTTCAAGGTTGGCTATAAAATACTTTCATAAGTAGGAAACTTTTGTCTAACTTAATTACCACTATATGTTTTTGGTTTAAGATATTCCTACAGTGTACAATTTAAACGTGGGCACTCTGTACATAGGTTACATAAGTTAGTATAAATCTGCCATTTCTTGTTTATAAATTGTTGAAGTCCTTTTCTGCCATCTGGGCGGATAGTGTTAATATTTTGTATGAAATTATAGGTTTGGTTTGCTTCTACACTATTAAAAGGTTAAAAACCCTGATATGGTTCACATATAAAATAGCACTCCAAATTAATTTGAAAGCCTATAGATGCAAAAATTTATATTTCCATATTTTACTAAAATGAACTACATACACTCTTTTTGTATGTACATAGGCCAAATTAATAAAACTGAAAATATAAACTTGTACATCACATTTGCATTTTAAGAAATGAAATAAACAGAACATTTTACCAAAATATATTATAGGCTTATTGCATATTATAGGAAAAAGAAAAACTGATTTCAGGTACTATTGACAAATAGGTACAATAAAACACGGGCCATCGACATACAAATTAAAAAAGCAATCATCAAAAGGTATTTAATTCTCATCAGGATTTGAAAATCTATGTCTAGTGGCATTCTTATTTCCACAACCTCTCACATAGTAGAGAACATATCCATAGTCCACTATTTGAATAAAAATATGTATCCCATTATTCTACTATTTGACACTCATATTACAAAAAAATTCATAGTATAACATAAACCATATCAAATACTGGACTTGGCGTGTTTACTTTCATTTTTGTTACAGTTTAATCCTTTCTATTTTAATAAACTAATTTGTAATTATACCAATAAACCTATATCATTTTCTATAATAATTTCTTGCATTAGCAACTTCTGAACCGATTAAATGTCCTGCAAAGAAACGGATTAGACACTTTCACTCTACATGTTTTTTTATAGTAAAGGCGGAAATTGTATAAAAGTGTTTCCGGTTTATTATGCGACGTTAAGCACATAATTTATCAAATAACTAGATTTCGTGTTGAAATTTGAACTAGTTGTAGATGCCATGTGTTATATAAATAAAATCAGGTGTATATAATAGTTTTCTGGTAAGTTAACTTGGTTTAAGAAGAATAGAATAGACTTTTTTAGGTTATTGTTTTACGTTTTTAAAATTTTAAGTATCAAGTTTTTGAGATATAAAGCATATTTCATAATTATATTTTTGAAAGTTCGTTTTATTATGTATTGTTATCTAGAAATGAATAGCTATCTTAACATAAAAAATTAGTATTCTACTTAGTTAACATTACTGGTTGCCTAAACCAAAGTGTAATTGGTGTAGATAGTATAATATAATATAGCAATGTGGTTTATGGACAAATTAGTGTTGGTGAAATAGTTGCTTTATGTAAGCAACTACATGTACTATGCTTAAACCAATTGTAGTCGAGATTTACATTTATACAACGCTTACAGAAGTCCATTGTACAGGGTATTGTAGTAAACCATGTCGATGTAGTAAACTTGCAGTGTGAAGGATTCTTTATCACCATAATGCCTGAATTATTCTATTCCATCATTCATAGGTTAGAAAGTTAATATCCATCATCATCATCAGTAGGTCTTCAGTCCTGGAACTGGTTAGACGCATACCCTCTTTGTTTCCTATTCCGAACTAACCTACACATTTCTCTGAAATTTGCAGTCTGCATCTATCACTATCTGCGTACAAAAGTCTGATCTCGGTGTACTCTACTTCTTTTTTCCTGTCTCTGCTTGTAATATATCCCGTACTATTCCCCAAAAATGCCTTAGAACATATCTTAATCCTTCTATTTCTCCATTATCTTTCTTCGTCTATTTCTATAGCCTATTTGTTATTAACCTTGTCTATCCATGCTATCATCCTTATACATCTAAAGCACAACATTCCAAAAGGCTTCTATCTCTTTATGTCTGCTTTTCCTACTGCCCCTATTTCATAGACGTACCGTGTTGTGTGTCACACATATGCTTTGAACAATTTTCTTCTTGTCTCTATGTTTGTTGTCTTTGAGAATATCTGCTGTTCTTTCTTGTTAGATGTAGTTCGGTCACTTTCTATTGTTTTACAGTTATATACCCTATTTCCCCGATATTCCATCGTATGTGAAGGGAGTTAGCAGCCTGAGGCTGCCAAGTTTCTGCGGCACTTATACATTTATCTAATTAATAGTTTTTCCAATATATCATTTCGCACAATCAACATTTGTTGAAAATATTTCACAACCCACACCTGTAATTTGTTTATAATAATCATCACATTTAAGTGTACTTCTTTTTCATTATTAGATTTTCCGTCTTGAAACTAGTTGGATGCACACCTCCACTTATGTATGTTCTAAGCTAGCCTACACAGTTCCCTGAAATTCCCACAACAGCCTATATACAACTCGGATCCCCTTCTATGGTTTTCTAATTATATGCCCTATTTCACCGAGATTCAGTGGTATGTGAAAGCGGTTAAACAGCCTGTGGCTGCCAATGATCCCCCAACACAATTAACATTAGTTGAGCATATTGCAAAACCAATACATGTAGTTTATAATAATCATCATATTTAAGTACATTTATGTTTTTCGTCATTAGTTTTTTTATCTTGGGACTGGTTGGATGCATACCTCCATCGATTTCTATTCTGAACTAGCCTACACATTTCCCTGAATTTCCCACATCCTACATCTTTCGCTATCTGTGTGCGATAGTGTAACCTAGGTCTACCTCTACTTCTCTTTTTTCCTATCTCTGCTTCTAATGTATTCCGCACTATTCCTTCATGTCTTAGTATGTTGCCCATTATCCTGTCTGTTTCGTATTGATTAAAACTCAAACTATAGTGGAATTGAATTGTGCAGTGCGCTTGCGCCTCTTAAAATAAAACGCGTGCGAAAGTGGTTTTGTGACGAAAATCGAGGACTCTTCTTTCGACCTAGTAGCGGGACGGTTGTGCGTGACAAGCTATACACAATAAAGTATAGTGCTTGCAACAGTGCATTCAACTGACTCCCCCGGGGGCATTACAGCAACATTGAAGAGGACCACACACCAAGGACAATATTGGTGAGTGAATTTTGCCTTCTGTTTGTTTTTTACATGCATACAATTTACGCATTTAAAGCTCGCGTTTTGATATATTTTTGCAACACAGTCCACAAACTAATAAGACGCGCCAGCACATTTATCTAAGTTAATTAATTACATTTGGTCCTTCGCGCCGGATCGAACCGTCCATGGTTAATAAATTAATTCATTTCGTTTTAGCTTGTATGTATGTAAAACTTCGATTAGCAAAATTCGCATCATATTTCTATTTACTTAGATATAAAAATTCGATACACAAATCTATTAATTAGAAATCATTATTTGATTTTATATAAAATACTCATATTTAGACCAGGGTAGAAAATTAAATAATCACATCAAATAATTTTAATCACCGTGTATAAGGAATTTTATTAAATAATACGCTTTATTAAAACCTTGAAGCATAAATAAACTCGGTCGTTTCAGTAAAAATAAAAGATTTAAATCAGGTACAAGACGCTTTATATCAAAAGAAACAGTATTAACAAGCTCTGCGTGTAATTTAATTATTCCTAAGAAATAAACAAATGGAAATTACGTGCAAAATTTATATTAATGAACTCTATTTTAAGTGACTGGTATTAAACAAAACGTACAGATAATAATTTGTATTCGCTAAAATGAAAGGGTAGAAGTCAATTTTAGTTGGAGTTAATTGAACCATTATTAATAATAAGCATAAAACTTGTAAAACCCAATAATAGTCAAATCGTAGGAGGTTATTTAAAATGTTACGTTTGAACACCCTGCGTGTTTTTAAAAGGCAATTTCAGTTTAATTTGTTTAGATAAACATGTCGATTCTAAGGATATTGGAAATGGTCAGATGCTTTAGCACGAAATACAAAACAGGGTTTATTTAAAAGCTCTGAGAATTAATATTATTTTGAACACCTGCGTAGTTTAAATGTCAAATACGGCGAAAAGTTTGCAGATAATTAATGTTTACAAAGAATCTTGGAGAAACCGGGGCTTAGTATTCACGAGAATGTGCGATACGGGGTTATTAAACCCAGATAACAGTCCGCGTGGACTGATATAATCGATAATGAAGAGTGTCAATTTGCATCAATAAGAACAGGTTAGATAGAGACAGATAATATGCACAAGACCGAGACATATATAGTAAAAGGCGTGATTTAAGCAACGTCACGAGGGTCACGATTGGTTGAAAGTAGGATACAAATATCAGAGATAGAAACAACAATCTCTGTATAAAATTAATTAGTTTTTCTCGGAAAGGTTTGCGTGCCGTGTGAATTTCTGAGATTTAAATGGGGCGAGTGAAAATTCGTAAAATCGACGCGCGAGCGACAGACTGGGAACATGGCATGAGAAATTCTTTAGAATTACCCGTTTTGGGGAACAGACCGACAGACAGGCTTTTGCTATATATACCGGCGGTAATATGAATTTCGGCCTCTTAGACTTTTGACTATTCGATGCGTTAAAAGCTCTTACATCCGCGAGTTGATTCAATACGTTAAACAGTGCATGTAGTATGATAAAATAATTTAAAGTTTGCTCGTATATTTTGGTGATTCAAAATAGTTGGTTATTTACGTGCTAACATGAATGTACTTCAGTGCACTTAGATACAAGGTAATAAAATTTAGTTTCACTGTACCAATTAGCAAAATTTACAACGACAAATGTATACACAAAAGTAGGCAGTTTTGGCGTATATTGGTGAAAGAAGTATGAAGTTATTTGCTATTTTTCGGGGGTGTTAATAATTAAATGGTTCAAATACGTGTCTGGATCCACGAAACAAGGGTCAGATATACATAGATGAGTTCCGGAAAGGCCCAGAAACAACTTTAAATAAATGGTGATGGAGAAAATTTTAAAAGCGTAGAGAATCAGAAGCCGTAAATATAATCCTGTTGAATGGTGTGATTAACTAAAGAAACGATACTTTGAAGCTACGAGGACAGTAACCTTCAGGTAAATTATACTATTTTGTTTGACATTTTTGTGTGTATTGAATGACTTTATAATTGATTTACTTTAAATGGACATTAGTGAAATTGTACTAACCATAAAAGTTTAATTTTAAGATGAAATTTGCTTGTTGAAGTAGAAAGGGGTATTTAGTTTGATGTTCGGTAATATGATGAAAATTTGGGTATGTCTTTGAGCTCAATTAAACGAACCTGGTTAATTAACGTAAAGGGGTGGTAGATGCTCCCTTTATACTCAGACTCCGGTCTGCTTATATTGTTATATTAATTACTAGGCATCCAACAAGGACTTTAATTTTGGATGCACATTAAAATGATAATAAAATTAATCTTGAAATTCTTTTTAAAACTGAAATTTATGCTGAGTTTTAATTTTGAAATTTTAATGTATTCTGAATATTGATGTAAATAGAGTTAACGTTGATGTTTTTGGTAGGAATGTGTTGTTTTTTTTTATGAATGAGGAGGTGTATAACATTAGGTGAGCAGCCGAGGCGAAAAGAGGACCACAGCCGTTTATGACGCCCAATCTGTGGGACTAGAATTTTTTTGTTGAAAGGGCCAGTACCTGCAGAAATGAGTAGATTCACAGCATCTTTGGCGCCCAATTCGTGAGGCTCGATTTATACAGGGAAACACAGCAATATATATATATATATATATAATAAATTTGTTTCTGGACGTTATTAATATTCAATTAAGATTAGATTTTGGGTTTTACTTAATTGTATATATATATATATATATATATATATATATATATATATATATACGATTTAGCAATAATTTAGTTAGAGAGCATTATTAATCATTTTACAGATATAGTTAAATAGTTCGTATAGAAAACCTGTTGCAAATGTTGGATTCAAAGTTGTTCTATTGTAAAATTTTGTATACTTGTCTAGTAGGTCACTCCCTTTGGCTTATATACAGCTGGAACCAACATTCCAGTTTTATCGAAATACCTACCTGCATTCTTAAGGGTTTATAACCACTAAATATTTTAGCTTAATTCTTGTTTGAATGACTAAACCCCTGGGGCACTCTATAACCTTCTTGTTAAGGGTTGTCATTTCTTTTAAAATACGTTTTCTAAAATACAATAGGAAGCTTTAGGTATCTAACTACTCGTTTCGCATTTTACATTACAAATTGGGTAATGATTTTATTGGATCATTTTCGGTGATTGAATTTACAATAAGATTATTGTGGGGTTAATTGAAATAATTGTCGTTTGTTATTTTCATACAAAATGCCTGACACAAATGCGTCTGTAACCTTATTAAAGCTCTACGCTGCTACGATTCATGAAATTTTAGAACTTTCTGAAAAGGCACAATACAATGATTCTGTACATAAATTATTTAAGTTGAAATGTCGAATGGTGGAATCTATCTACAAGGATTTTACTGAAAAATATGTTACTGTATTTGTAAACACAGAACCAGAATTGCAACCTGCTTTAGAGAATTTGTGTAGAAACGTAGATGACGAATATTATTCTATCCTTTTGATAGAGCAAGAGATATTTTCTGCTGAAGTGAAAACTCCGTCTGCGAATCACACAATTCGTCAAGACAATAATTTTACCCCTAGAGTAAAATTACCAAAATTACTCTACCACGTTTTGATAATGACCCTAAAAACTTTAAGACTTTCAAGGATATGTTTGATGTTTTGATAGATAAACAACCGCATTTAACGGACATCGAAAAGCATTCCTACCTTCTTTCAAGCTTGTCGGGTGAATCATTGACATTGTTGCGGTGTATTCATTTTCGTCATGAAAATTACAAATTAGCATATGACACTTTATGTTCTACATATAATAATAAACGTCTTTTGGCTAATCACCATTGGGGTTTAATAAAAAACTACCCGCCTATGCATGCGGAAAACGTAAAACAACTTCGAAATTTAATTGACTGTTTCGCAGAAAACTTATTGATTTTGGGATCGTTACAATTTGATGTTGAAACTTGGGATTTCGTTCTTGTAGATCTTTTATTATGTAAACTCGATGAGGAAACTCGTAAACGATTCGAATTGCTTTTAGTATAACAGGTGCTATTTAGTGTTTACACGGGACTTAACACCTGTTTTATTAACAACTGGTTTTAATAAAACCTGTGTTAACGGTCCGTGTAAACGTGGTCAATGTGTTTGTGATGGTTAAATTATTCTGTCGCAAAATTCTACCAATTTATTTTCCCTGTCGTTTCTCGTGCCTAAACCAAATAAACCTACTACCGCTCTTTCCCTACCCTCACCTACCACTGCATGAAAATCCCCCGTAATTATTAAATTTTTATGTCCTTTTACGTATCTTAGTATATCTTCGATATCTTTGTGGATCGCTTCTACCTGTTTCTCACTGTGGCTGGAAGTGGGCATGTATACTTGTATTATTACTGTATTTACCGGTTTAGATTCTAATCTAACCATGAGTACTCTATCGTTCTTTTGTAAGTAGTTTTCTACACAGTGCCCTGTCTTTTTTCGCAGAACTATCCCCACACTAGAATTTCTTTCCTCTGATCCTGTATGAATTACTCTAAAGTCTCCACTTCGCTGATCCCTATTATGCCTAGTGCTAACGTATCCATGTCAATTTTTAAGTTCTTTAGCTTACTTACTAGCTTCATTCTGACATTCCACGCTCCGACTTGCAGAATGTTCCCGATTCTTTTTCTAAATTTTCCGATCACATCCCCCGAAGTAACCCCCTCCCGGAGATACGAATGGGGGATTCTTTTACCTCCAGAGTCTTTTTCCTCAAAGTATTCCATCATTTTAAGTACAATTTAAGTATGCTTTTTACTTGGGAGGTAATGTGGTAGTTTCCCGTTGCCTTCCACATCGTGGTAGTGTGTCTTAGAATGCCATACCGACCCCTATGGTCTCTGCCAATCTAAATACCAAAAAGAGCCGCTGTCCTCTTTCAGGGACATGTCCTAGTCTGGTTCCTCACTAAAGACCCTACTAATTTGGTTGTAGTTTGGATCTTTAGATCACTGGAACGCGGAAGCTATTCCACCTGTTCTAGTAATCTAGAACTTCATTAAGGTGCAGGTCCATATGGAATGGAAGATACCTGTAAATACTAGATATAATGTATTGATAGCAATTATGTAAAATCAAACGTTTTAATATATGATGCACCTTACTCTTTTCTCGATGTTATAAAAAGAGTAATTGCACGACGAAGTATAATAAATACTTCGGCACAGCTTGCATCGACGTTTATGGTTTCGGAGGCTGCATGAGACTTGAAATCACAGGGTAAGGGGAATGTTTAGAGAATATCTGAATGTTAAAATTTAAATATCAAGACACTTGTTTACACAACTGTAAAATAACAAAAGTTAAAACACGATAAGAGAAATTCGACTAAATATGTATATTAATACTCAGTTATTACAATTCCCAAAGGCATTTAGACATCGCTATATATTTTTAACATGAAATAATTCATATATTTAAAAAAAGGAACACGAGAAAATTCCTATAGAGAAATCAAAATAAATTATCTCTGTTTAGAAACTCAAAATTTTACTTAATGCGAGAGTAAATCAAAAAGTGATCATAATTGTAATAATGTCATGTAACAAATTCACATGAAATGAAAGTTCAAGTAATAAACCTTTTCACCATAAGAAGCTTCATGAAGTTCGAATGTTTACATATTTTTAGGTTATGTATTAGAGAATTTTATTTGAAATCAATTAAGGTAAGTAAAAGGTAATTAATAATCAAAACAAAATATTTGTAGTGATAAAGACAAATTTAAATAGAGGTTAAGCCTCTTTATTTTAACAGAGAAACGATAAGGTAAAAGTTTTAATCTCCATACCTGTAGTATCAGTAACTGAACTAATACTAAGTTACTTAATTTATAGGAATCCTTCAATATCCAGGAAACTTTGACATCCTGCGTTGGAGGATCTCTTAGAGTAGGTACAAAACAACATGTGGTCGACTTCAAATGTTGTCTTTAACAGACTTCTGTTCCATAAAATTAAACTTGTAGATATTTTTCAATAAGATAATAACTGAGCAGCAATATGTAAGGTAGAAGGAAACAAAATATAAAATTCTTGTGATGAGTATTTATTTTACATCATCTGGTTGTGAGAATTGCACGAGCAACTTTTCCATGTAGAAAATCCGAATGAGAGAAACACGTCGCCGTGACATCGGTAACCGAAGCATAAACCGGAGCACCCTAGAAAATACAGTTGTGTTACAAAAGTGAAAATTTAACACGAGGTGCAAAGGAAAATTAATCTATTAACTTCTTACCATCTGTATAAATATTTGATGGGCTTAATGAATAAATAACTTCTTTATCCATTATACAAAACATCTAGAATTATATTTAAATGTTAATTTAGTATTTTTGATTAGAAAATTTACATACCAGGTAAACACATGAGACAAGGTAGAAGTTCAAATCAAAAATGCTCAACAGTGCCAGATAAGCAATCAGATATCATCAGAGAAATTAAAATTTGACACTTCTAATAAATTATTTTCGGCCATCTTCGGGATGGACGATTTCTAGCGATTATTCTCAATAATACAAAATTAAAACCACACCAGTTGTGCTTTTGGAATAAACACTTCAGAAATAACCAATAGGAAAATTTCATATAGATATAATTATTTGTACTTATTTAACAAATTAGGAACTTGTGGATTAAAACTAATAATCCAGGATTGTGCGAGATAAATTCTTATAGAACATATATTATGTAATAAAGAGAGTAATTTTATATTTAAATGTAGATATAAGCATTTATATGCTAATAGTGCCAAGCACAAATGTAACATGCTAAAATATAAGCAAAAAGGCATGTTACTCTGATAATAATAGTAACACACACGTGCATGCACGCACACGCACACGGGATTTTATTTACCTTAACAAACATCATAATAAATTGAAAATGCAATAACCTACAGATTAAACTTTTGTATCAAGATAAAAATATAAATTTTTCCTAGATAAAGCTTCTTTTGCAAGTATCTGTAAAATCCGATCTAATTGATCAAATCACTATATGACTATGATGCGTTATACAACACATTCACTAAGTACTTCTCTCATATACGAGCACCAAGTTTAAATAGAAATTTTGTATTGGTTGGCCGGGTTCACAGAATTATCGTCATCATCTTTCTTTCTTGACAGTCGCCTTTCGTTCCGACTAACGCTTTAGAGTTCAAATGGTAGAGGTGGGTCAAATCGAGATTTACCTCCGAGGGGAGCGGGCTGAGATGGCCGTGAAGGGGAGGGGTCGATTGGGAAATATGTCCTATATTCGGTGTGCGGGTTTTCATTGCGCGGAAGCGAATACTTCAGGAGAAAGCTAGCATTTTTGGGGTGTTAAATTGTTCTTTTTAATGAAGCAATAAAATACACTTGGAGACATAATGTTTTATATTACATAACTATCATTCAATACAAAAGCTAAACCATTGCCAGTGAACACACTGTCCTTTATTTCCACATTACCACAGACCTACTACTACAGATAAGAGGAACTTTTAATAAAACTCTAATGCGCACACTCTGCTTCTTAATGTCTGCAGATGCATACTTATATTATACAGTTGATATAAAACAACAAAACACAGGGCGTATTATCGCATATTCCAACACCTACCCTTGCGATAAACGCGACAAAAAAAAATTCACAATAAAATATTGAAAACTAAAGTCAAACACTCTGTAATAACTACTACCTTATTCATTAATATAATTTCAACTTAAATCTAAATTCTTCAAACTTATTACGGCCTAGTGGCTTTGTAAAAATATCAGCTGCATTGTTGCGGCCTTCAATTTTTATTACATTGATTACATTTTTAACTACTAAATCATGAACAAAGTGAAGTGCAACATTTATATTCTTGGATCTTTTCGAAAAATTCCCATTATTTGCCAACATACAAGTCCCACTATTATCTTCATAAATCTTTATATTAGTTAACAAACTGTTGTTAATACCAAAATCAGACAATAGGTTTTTGACATGTAATGTTTCTTCTACAGCGTCTGCCAGAGCTACATATTCCGCATGAGTTGAAGAACGTGAAACAGTTTTTTGTTTAATTGATTTCCAACTTACAACATTTCCAAATACTTTAACAAGAAAACCAGTAGTTGATTTACTATCATTCACGTCTCCAGCCCAGTCGGCATCAACATAACAATTAATTATATCGTTATCAGTATTTTTACCATAATTGTGTGACACATGACGTGTGTGATACAAATAAATTAAAATTCGCAAAGCATGCCTAAAATGCATCTCATTACAGCAATTTTGAAAACGGCTTAAATAATTTACCGAGAAGGCAACATCTGGTCTAGTACTTTGTGAAACATATAATAATGCACCAATTAAATTTTTATATTTTAAACTGTCATTGAGTTCCCCACCTTCTAATTTCAAATTTGTTTCCATCGGAGTGTATTTTATGTTACTATTTAAGATACCATATTTTACTGCAAGCTCTTCAATAAATTTCATTTGACTTAAAGTCATTTGTTGCTTATTTTTATCATAATTAACATCAATACCAAGATATGATTTTACATTCCCAAAATCGGTCATCTTAAAATGATTTGTAAAATTTCTTTTGATCAGTTCTATAGAATGTATGTTACTCCCACAGATAAGGATATCATCTACAAAAATAATACAAAAGAGATCCATCTTTATATTAGAGTACAGACAAAGATCATGTTGACTACGTGTAAATCCAAGACTAACAATAAACTTACTAAAACATTCATACCAGTTTCTCGGAGATTCTTTCAGTCCATATAGTGATTTTTAATTTATAAACCTTTCCTTCTCCAATTTCACACCCTTCTGGCTGTTCAACAAATATTTCAGATTTCACTTGACTATGTAAGAATGCAGTCTGTACATCCATCTGATGAATGTCATAGCCACGTTCCACACAAACACTTAATAATGTACGTACAGTTGATAACCTAGCAACAGGTGCGTACATCATTCACCAATTCATTCTGTTCGAATCCTTTAACGACAAGTCTAGCTTTATACATGCCATAGGATTTTATTTTATACACCCATTTCACATTTAGCACCTTTGTGTCTACAGGTCTGTCAACTAGCTCCCAAGTTTCTGAATCCTTCAATGAATTAAATTCTTTTAACATTGCCTTTCGCCATTCCTCTTTCTCCTCAGATTCTATTGCTTCATCATACGTTTTGGGCTCACTCAGATTTGCATAATTAGAATATAAGACATAATCGTTATAACGCACTGGTATCATTTTTTCTTTCTGATCTACTTTTGCCCTCTTCCATTTCTCTTCTTTCCTGATTCAGTTTCGCTATTCTCATCATTCAAACGAATACATTCAGTGTCTGATTCAACAAACCTCACATTTCTTGCCAATTGCACTTTACCATTGACCAAGATCCTATAACCTTGATCAAAATAACCTACTAATTTTCCTTTTATTGACTTATCATCTGATGTGGTTCTTTTTCATCAGGTATTCTAACAAAACATCACTCCCATACATTTGCAAATTTTTCACACTGGTTTACGACCAAAAATATTTCATACGGTGTCTTTTTCTCAAAAGTTGAACTATTTTTAATCTGTTTCCTATAAAACAGGCAGCTAAAACAATTTCTGGCCAGTATTTTCTTTCTAGATTAGCTTCCTTTCTTAAGCACCGTACACGGTTCATAATGGTTCTGTTAAATCGTTCGGCAACTCCATTTAATTCATGATTATATGGCACGCATGGCACAATTTGAAAACCTTCCCTTTTTGCCACATCATAATAATTTTGATTCAGATACTCCTTTCCATTATCACACCTCAATTCTAATAAAGGACCTTCTGCACAATTTTTAAGGACATTGAAATATTCCATAAAGCAATCAAACACATCAGACTTGTTTTTAATACAAAATACTCTTGCAACTCTCGAGTAATCATCAATAAAACTAACAAAATATTTTTCAAAATTAAAACCTTCCTCATCCATAAACTTTACATCTGTATGAATTATTTGTCCACAGTAGTCAGCACGTCTTCGATTGTTTTCATATTTTAAATTTGACATTCTAATTCTAATTTGACTTTCTAAGCAAATTTCACAGTGCATAAAATTGTTATCTAAAGAATTTGGCAAATCATTTAAATAATTTTGATGACACATTATTTGCAAATCATTAAAATTTACATGACCAAGCACTCTATGTAAACGCTCTTTGACTGACATATTTTTTGTTGTGTAATTAGCTGAAATTATGTTGCTTTTAGATATTACCTCACATCTTATAGGGAAAAGACACTTGAATACAAAATTAATTCATTTTTCTGATCGTATACTTCAGCACCATGTGGCTGAAAAATTACTGATTTCCCTTTACTTGTCATAGCACTAACGCTTAACAAGTTTTTGCCTATTTCAGGACATAAAATACATTTTTAATATCTACAACCCTTTCCGAATTTCCATTTTTAAATTTACATAAAATATTTCCTATTTTTGATGCTTTTAAAACTTCGGCATTGCTAAGTTTAACTTGAGTATTGACCTTAAGATTAATATAATTATAAAAATATTTATCTGACATTACTATGTGATCCGTGCATCCACTATCAATCAACCAATCTACTATAACATTATCTTTTCATTATTACTCACGTTAGAGCTATTGACATCAATATGAAATAATTGGACATCATTTTCTTCCTTTGACTCGGTAACATCAGCATTTCCAGCAAAGTTACTTCCTCCACTTTCTCGATATCTTTGTGGATGGAAAATTCTTCTTTGATTTCCACGAAAATTTTCCGAATCGATGTATGACCTCGAAAATTACCTCTTCGATTAAAGTTTGACCTACCACGACCATAATCAGAATATCCACGGCCTCTGCTTGCAAAACTACTTTGATTCTTCCAATATTCTGCTGTACGATTCCAACAATTTTTTTATGTGACCTGATCGCCCACAACCATAACATATAATATTTTTCTTATCAGCATTACCAGATACTTGAACATTTGCTTTAAAGGCTTGAGCATTCGGCTCAGCGTTACTAATTTCCTTTTCAACAGGGCTTACATCATCTGTCTTTTTATTCAAAACTTTACGACTCATTAATTTCTCGCGTATATAATCAACAGTACGTTCCGCCTCAGGCACTAAATCAATTGTTTCAATAAGATGTCTACAGCTGTCTGGTAAACACATCATTAAATAACTAACTTTTCTTTTCCGACTAACATCACCACCAGCACACTGTAATTCATTGATTTTACGTTCAAACATCTCGAAAAACTTTTCAGGGTCGTCAGTATCATTCATTTTTAAATTACACAACTGGCGTTCAATTAGTAACTGTTTAGCTTCAGACTTTTTCATATATAAACCATCTAATTTTGCGATTACCTGCTTTGGGGTATCACAATTCATCATATCATCCGCCGGCACAGCAATGGAAAAATAGTACATAACTTTATCGACCATAGAATTCCAATCTTCTTCTTTAATCGTTGTAGGACGAACGTCATTTTCAATAACAGCAATACACTTTTTATATTTTAATAAAAACATGAACCCTCGTCTCCACTGGTCGTACTTTGACCCCTTTGTAAGCTTTTCAATAACAACGTCGTTATTACCCATTTTCTATTAGCATAAATTTTACTTTCAATTCCTGTTTTAACAGATGCTTTACTTGTTTGAGGTTATGTTGCTCGTGCACGTTGCATATTTTATATAACCACCAACACGGCTTCGTTTTCTAACAAACTACAATTAACGAACCACGCTCTGCTACCATGTTAAATTGTTCTTTTTAATGAAGCAATAAAATACACTTGGAGACATAATGTTTTATATTACATAACTATCATTCAATACAAAAGCTAAACCATTGCCAGTGAACACACTGTCCTTTATTTCCACATTACCACAGACCTACTACTACAGATAAGAGGAATTTTTAATAAAACTCTAATGCGCACACTCTGCTTCTTAATGTCTGCAGATGCATACTTATATTATACAGTTGATATAAAACAACAAAACACAGGGCGTATTATCGCATATTCCAACATGGGGATTTGGCGATTTTGCGCGAACGTAATTTACGTGTCGAAAAAGTAAAAATAACGCAAATTTACTCGAACAAAGGGGCCGAACATGCTTTACAGGCTTAACTTTACATATTTAACTTTACGGGTTTAATCTTACAGGCTTGCGTATCATGCTTAACAGTACAGGATTAACTTTACAAGCTTAACTTCGCAAGCTTAACTCTACAAACTTCCCTTTACAAACTTAACTCTACAAACTTAACTTTACTGGCTTAACTTTACAGACTTAAATTTACAAACTTAACTTTACAAGCATGTTCGTGGTTTTACTAGAATGTTTGTGGTTTAGCTCGAATGTTCGCGATTTTTTCGGATGCTCGCGATTTTTCGGATGTTCGTGCGTTTTTTCAAATGTTCTATGATTTTCTCGATTGTTATCGGGTGTTCGCGATTGTTTTCGAATTTCCTCAATATTTTACGATTGTTCTCAATTATTCTCGGTTTTCTAGATTGTTTTCTGGTTACCTCGATTGTTTTTGGGTTGGCTAGATTGTTTCAGGATTTTCTTGATTGTTCTGAATTTGTTTCAGGTTTTTGCGGTTCTTCTCGGGTGTTCTCGCTTGTTCTTTGGTTTTCCCGGGTTTACTCGGTTGTTTTAAGCTATTTTCGATTGTTCTAAATTATCTTATAGTTTTCGATTGTACTCGGTTGCACTTGATTGTTCTCAATTGTTCTAAAAATTTTCAGTTTTCTCGAATTTTTTCCAAATTTTTCTCGAGTTTTCTATAATTTTCTTGAGTTTTCTCGAATTTTCTCAATTGAGCAACTCCCCCCCGAAGTATTATCTACAAAGTCCACTAGAGCGAAATGGTCTTGATGCAAACAACTCAACGAAGTTGTTTCGACGAAGTCTACTAGAGCAAAATGGCCTTAATGCGATTAACTCACCGAAGTCTACTAGGGCGAAGTGGCCTTGATGCGATCAACTCCCCGAAGTCGTTTCAAGGAAGTCTATTAGAGCGAATGTCAATTAGTTTCTCGCACGTTTCTGTAGTTATTGCAATGTGTTAATTTATGCACTGTGAATCTCCGGAATCTTTTACCTCAGAACAGGCCATCATTTTAAATACAATTTAAGCATGCTTAGTACTTCAAAGGTAATATGGTGGTTTCCCGTCCCGTTGCCTTCCACATTGCAGTAGTGTCTCAGGATGCCATACCGACCCCTATGGTCTCTGCCAATCTAAGTACCGAAAAGAGCCGCTGCCCTCTTTCAGGGACCTGTCTTAGTCTGGTTCCTCACTGAAGACCCTACTAATTTGGTCGAACCTGTAGTTTGGCTCTTTAGATCACTCGAACGCGAAAGCCATTTCACCTGTTCTAGTAATCTACAACTTCGTCAAGGTGCAGGTCCATTCGGAATGGTATTCTATTCTGTGAAAATTAAAAGTTATAATGTATTGCACGCTTAGTAATATTATAGTGAATTTAATAACAATGAAAGAAATTATTTGTTTTTTATTATTGTCTTTGGAATCATTTGATACTTAAGGTAACAATAGGATACAAGATAAAATACTAAGTAAATAAATTTATTATGTTTATACAAAAACAACACCAATCAATGTATTCCCTTTCGGGTTAACCAAACCTAGCACCTCTTTCTGTTAGCGCATATCGTGTTTAATTTGAATTCATGTTTTGCATTAAACGTTTACAAGTAGATTCTGGGCGTTTTAACAAGCTAAATTGTAGTTACAGCTTTATGGTTATGATTTTTCTGAATATGAGTTAGAGAATTTGTAGTTGGTGTACCTAGAAAAAATTCAGTTGCGAAGATAGAAGAATAAATTTATTTAAATTTAAATTTCCAAACGTCAGTTGAAAATTCACATACAATAATAAAAACTATTATTATCATAAATCAATCATATTTAGAAAATATACGACAAATTAAAAAGAACATTTAAATATTAAAAATGCATCATATATATGGTTTTCATTTATTTTTGTTTTATTACAGATTCTGGTCCTTACAATAGAAGTAATAACATTTTCAGAATCGGCACCACCTACAACATTAACAAACTATGAAACGCCACCTTTAACAGTTCTGCCCAAAAACGATTATGAGTTAAACAACTACAGCGAACCACCTACACCATCGTTAAGCCTGGAAGTACCCCGAGAAGATGCACTACCAACTTTCTACTTTGATTATCCACCTCCATCAGAAGACCTAGAATTACCATCAACTCAACCATGGAATCCAAACGATGACCCAAAATATTACTTTGAATTACCATCTTCAATTACTAAACAAGTAACCGCTACAAATCTATATCCTAAAAAGTACAACAAGGATGTACATGGCAAACAAAAACCTCTCAACAGTAAACCAAAACAAGAAATAGCGTTAATACCTATTTCCGAAAAAGATTATCTTATGAAACAAAAACCTGTTAACAAAGCAGCGTTAAATATTACCCGCAATCAAGCTAAAGCTGAAAATAAGGTACTTAATTTGAAAGGTGATAATGAACCTCAGGCATCTAGTAGTAATCAAGGGTTTGCACCTTCTAGTAATAACAACAGGTTCGAGTTTCAAATGCATGGTTATGACGGACCTTTAAGCTATAAATGGGGATACGACACTGGCAAAGGGTAACTAACTATTCACTAACGTTACTAAAAACTGTATTTTCTCTTCTATATTTATTTTCATTTTCTCTTTCCTGCACTAAACATAGTACACAGAAAGAAAAAATTGTAACGCAATGTGTTACACTAATATTGTATTAGAGTGAAAGAAAGAAAATTAAGCTTGTTATTGAAGCACCATGTATAATTTTAATTTTCACGTGAAATAGTTTAAAAACAAGGCGCAATTACATACATAGTCTTATTCAAAAGCATAAACTGAAAACTGCAAAGATAATAGTTTTAGTTGTGTAAATACAAGGGGAACTTAAATAACGGGTTGTAATTATTTTAAACCACAAGAATGCAAACCAATTAATTATAACCATCAAATTACTTGTGGTGGACGAGTTAAGGTTCTACCCATACCTTCTCTACTCTCTACAACTGAGAAATGGAGCAAACTATATCTCTGCCAAGTATTACCCCAACCCTATGGGCATAATTTATGATTGGACAATTTCGCCAGAAAATCCTCGGAAATCGACCCCAGCAACCACTCTCTCGATTCCCTCTATGATTTTCCACTGCTAATTTTAAAATTCCCGCCCTTCTTAAATTAAGCCCTCTGGGAATTGTGCAGGAAGACCACCCCAGTTCCTCTAATAGGAGGGACTGTCGCTATGGTGATGTGCTGAACTGTTAACGTGACACTCGAACCCAAAGTCAAATGCTAAATTGGCTGGTGAGAAACCCCTTGAAATCTGAAGAGATCAAGAATATAAGGAATTGGAAAAATTGTTTTGGGAAGTGGAAGATAAGGCAACGCGACAAGTTTGTCCGATATACAAAAAATGCCTGTCTAGTCACACAAATAAGACCAACAAGTGTCGATTGGAAAGCCTCCTTTTCAGGGGAGGACTGAGGGTGAAAATGTAAGTTAGTGTTGTCAGGAGTCTGTTTGAAAGATTAAGCGATGTATTCCCTTCGGGAGCATTTGATAACGGGATAGAAATAAAGGGGCTTCAAGACAAGATATCAAGAAAGGTAAACAAGAAAAAGCGTGGTGTCAACCTAAACGTCTGTGAAGTCCGTTAAATGTGTGGCGGTCCAAAAATCTAAATTCCTATTTAAACCTAAAAACTGGCTTACTACATTCAAATAACAAAATAATTTCACCAAAATAAAATTAAATTAAGTAAACTATTGTACTAACCTGTTTCTCACAATATTTTTAGTACAAATTATTGTCTTCAAATTTTCTCTCAGGATTGATCTAAATTATCATTACTTCACATATCTTTATCAAAACTTTACCAACAATCAAAAATAAATCTATAAATTCGAATATTCATCCAGTCCTAAAGGAGTCTGTCGCGTCCGAGAGCAAAACGTTTCTCCCCCCAAACTTTAGTTCCAACTCTATAACTAATTCCATGCCGTAATACATCATAATGATGTTTTCATGAAATTTTCCTCAATCTGGTAACCATCAAATATAGTAAAAGTGTCATTAAAAAGCTTTCAGAATTGTTAAGAAAATAAGAGTGAGCTCAAATATGCATACCAAATATGAGTTTAAAAGTTTTAGTAAAACGGAGTACATTTAACAGACGTAGTTGTAATTATCACAAAATTAAACCACAAATACACTTTACTACAATGTAATAAACCAGGCGCTGAGTAATGAGAATGCAAAGTGTAGGGTCACAAATATGAGGTAATATTTTCATACAGTAGACTACAATGTATGTATTTATACAGCTTCAAATATAGAAATATACACCCATGTAAATTAAATGGTAACGCAACCTCACACATGTCGTTTATGATAACTCCAATAGCAAATTGCGCAACAACATGAAAAACCACCAACAACATACAAAGTAGAATGGAATTAAACGACAATAATTATATCCAATTGAGGTGTAAGGTCAGTTTTACAGAACTCGGTTACCTGAAAAGAAAAATGTACGTCAAACATATTCAATCTATCCTCCTAATGGGAACTGTTGTATATTTTAATGAAAAAATCTTTAATCTGTCCCACAAAGTATATTAATAGGAGTTATTTTCAGAAATTGGATTTGCATTAAAACTGAAAATTAGAATATATATTGTAAAACGTGACAATTATTTCGGCCGCTATAAAGTCTCACGAGACCGGCTATCATCAAAAGATAAAAAAATTATGGCCGGTCTCATGAGACTTTATAGTAGCCAAAACAATTGTCACGTTTTACGATATATATTCTAATTTCCAGTTTTAATGTAAATCCAATTTCTGACAATAACTTTGTGGGACAGATTAAAGATTTTTTCCTTGAAATATAAAATATGTAGATACGCGCGAATAGAAAGGAGTGTATAAGTGAGTTATATATGGGAATTTGATAGAAAGTACAGAAGCTCCAAGAAAAAGTGTACGGTAATCCCAAAGGGAATTAAAGTCGACGATCAACATGTAATAAAATGAAATATCTCTGCAAGTGACAGGGTAGATTCAAGAATGTGAGTGCGGATATAATGTCAGAAAACCATTTTGAAACAAAGGGATAAGAAGAATCCCTCCATTCAGTTGGAACTTTGTACGGCGTGTCAGGGATCTTTACTAAATGATAGGAAGAAAAATCCTGATTAGTAGTTGGAAATTTGAAATTGAAATGCGAATACTTTTATGTAACATTTTAACAACACTAAAATTTGATGGTCATAATTAATTGGTTTACATTCTTGTGATTTAAAATAATCTACAACCCGTTATTTAAGTTCCCCTATGTGTTTAATAGAAATAAAACGATTATCTTCATGGTTTTCAGTTTATGATTTGAATACAAATACGGATTTAATTACAAGTCTTGTTTTTAAACATCGTTGTACATGAAATTAAAATTATACAGGGTACTTTAATAGCAAGTTAGTCCATTTAAGCTTCATTTTCTTTCTTTCACTCTAACTTCGTGTTAGCGTAACACATCGCATTATAAAATTTAAACTAACCAATTCATTTCTATTTCATTTTCGAAAATAGTAAATCACAATGAATGTTTTTCATATAAAAGTTGCAATTTAACATTCTATTTATGGTTATGGATTCTTAAAATGGCAAAATAAGAAGTTGCTTTATTACTATACTTTGATGTTACTTTCAAGTGCAATTCTGTATTATATTGGTAGTGCAGCCCAGCAAAATAGTAAAACAAAACTTCTAATTGCCTCTTTGATTAAATGGACTTCATCAGCATCGCCCTATTGAAACGAAAAACCCAGATGCTGTAACTGAATGTAGAGTTCACAATAAAAAAACAAAAATTAATCTGAGTCCACATATTCTGCTCTGGAGTAGATTGAGATTTCCCTCAGATGTAGGATGACATTGTCGATCTAAGACGAACGCATCAGCGTGTTTAACAATACAAAAGCAATAGGGAGACTAAAAAGAATGCAGAAACCATTCAGAATTGCTGAAAATAAACAAGCAGTATCTTCACAAAACCTATGGCTTGTGTACACCAAGGTTTTGTAGAATTAAAAAGGTAAAAAAAAGTATACACAATACTAAATCAATATCGAACCCGTTTTATGTCTCGTTAGCAAACAATTTTCATTGTACATTAGTTCTCACAATATTAATGTTTAAAATAGTGCGGTTGCGGATTAATGAGCGTCAAATGAATAAATATTGAGTTGGGTCCGAAGGGGCGGTAACCCCTAACAATATAAGGGTGCGCTGGCTAACTGCAGTGCAAATAAAAAAATTCGAAGTAAAAATAATTAGTAAAATGGCTGAAATACAAACAAAACTACGTTACATTAGCACTTACCTTGAAAGGTTTTTACTTTTGTCAAAATCGAGGGGCACCAAACCGTCTGCTGTAGCAATTCCTTTTGGAAGACTGTTATTCTGCATAAATCTCCCTTACTTCGGTATCCTAAATTTTATAACCTTATATCCTATTTCTCAAAAATACCTTAAAAGCAAATTAATTCTGGATAATTAAAGAAATTTCTAAAAACAAAATGTTTCTTCCAAATAGAATTCTGCCACTGGGGGTAACTGGATATCCTTTATAAATGTATCTATGTACCTAATTTTTAAATAAATTCATATAAAAATTAACTTAACTTAAACTTTATTAATATAAAATAATTTCTGTAAAAATACAAATATGCTTTCCTTAAAAAAATTTCCTAACCTCAAATCTGGCCAGGTATTAAAAGAAAAAATCCTAAAAAGACCTAAGAAAGTAATCAACAAAACTTTTCATTCTCCACATTCTGTTTTCAATATTCAATTACATGGCATTCATAAATCCCAATTATTGGAAATATCTTTAATAACAAACAAACAAAAAACAGTTAAACCAACTTTTCATTGCATCATTTCATTGTCCATTCCAGAATAATGTGAAGTCAATATGTATAAACTTCTTAATATTAACTGATAACATTATACTTAAATTTAATCAACACTCGTCCCGTCGGTAAATCCTTAATAAAAACAATCGCTTTTATGTTCAATTAATGTCCTGTCATAAAATATTAACCTTGTTAGCATTCAAAAATCAAACTTACAAAAAATATATAACCATAAGTGCTTATAATTACTCACAGATTGATTCATCTACTAAAAGGTTAAGAATGTCCAGACCACATCAGCTTTCCAATTTATTAATAATTCCATTTTTCATACTTCAAACAACATCTACCTTGATCCAACACAACCCAAAATTCAAAATTGTGAGGTGAACCATCTAAATCCCAACCCCTTTAAACGGTCACAACGACACTAATTCTAGATACAGACATGTGGAAAGACACAAGTGTAAGTTCACATATTTATCGTATGCCACGTTGTTGTTGCACCGTAGGGACATCCATATTTATTTATTTTTGTAGCTACGTTACGTTTCACTTTCTATTATTAACTCATATTACTACATTTTTACTTTTCACAATTCAACTTTCCGCTATATCGATCCCAGATCGTAGTGGTCACCGCCGTATTACGCTTTTGTGTAACTACATCTGGAAGTTTGCTTATTACCGGTTCCCAAATAATTTATTATTTATTCCCCGTCGGATGTCTAACTACCGCATACTTTCCTCGCTCTAGTTTCTTATGTTGTTAGGGGTTTTTGTTATAGTCTTCCTATTAAAATGAAATGAAACCCGGTAAGGTACGTGTTATCAACGATTTACTTTTGTTTCCTTCTGTTTTGCCTACAACATGAACCTGTAATGTACTGTATAAAATGATTAACTCATATCTACAATATAATATCCGTGCATTTTCATTAGTCAGTGTCTGTGTTTTTACATTACTTTAAAATATGTTTGGGGTTTTATTTTATATGCAACATTTAATTTAACTAAAATTTCTAAAAGCTCCTATATTTGGGATGCATATTATTGATCACTATTATTTCATAAATCCAAAGTTTTCTTTGAAAAAATGGCATGCTTCCACTATCAAACTTTACAGTTATAAATGTTTTGCTTGCATGTCTATGGTTTAAAATAATTTACGACCCTAAGTCGAGTCCCAATATGTATTTAACAAAGATAAAAGTTGTTTTTATGGTTTTTTAAAGATTATTTTACTGCAATAACATGCTTTTGAACACTATTATACATAAAATCAAAATATACAGGTTATATCAACATGAATTTTGCTCATTTAGATTACTTTTCCTTACTTAATTTTCATATCTAGCGTAACGCACCCACGTTACGGTACTTTGATCATTACGCCACTATTTAGAATCTTAGCTTCTTATAAACACATTAGCTATTAACTTTAAGAGATAACTTACTCTTAACTTTCTAAATATTTAGGCCACTCACAAATTGTAAATAAAACAAATGATCTAACTTAAAATTTCTTGAACTAAAAATCTCGATGTCATCTCAATTCCAACAAATACATACAAAATTTACTCTAAATCATAGCATTTGCTAAACGTTAACAAAATGCACTCTGATCAATTTTAATTTTCTAGAAGTATTTTCAAATTCCATAAAGTTAGCAACATGTTATCTGTTAATAATTTTTTTGTATCAAAATCCTGACAAATTACACGTTACAAAAAGTTGTCGCGATTGTAACTATGCAAATTTAAGGTCTACACTAATAACAAATAAGTGCTTTTCTTGAATAGAATAGTTTATAGACTCGTATTACAATATGAGTTCGCCACAGTAGAGATCCCGATATCATTATTATAAAATATCGATAAAGTTATTTTAAATTATACCCACAACAAATTCAGCAATCATGCGGGAAAAAACATTGCATACCTATTTCTTACATAATTAAGAAGTTAGGAAATGTAAAAAATACAACTGAGTGTTTAAGTTATTGTAATTGTAGGGACAGACAAGTAACCGCTAATGGTATAAAAGCACCCGACTAATAAGAAGTATTTAAGAGTTTTCTTAAACTTTTGGTGTGGTTGGTTCTTAATTTGCTCTGGTAATGTACCTTATAAAGTTTTGAAGACTTAGTGTGGGAGTAATAAGTCATAACAAATTTAGCTGATCGAGTGCTGTAATCAAGCATAGCTGCATGTATAAGAAACTGCATTTGGTAGCTATGAATGTGCAGTAGTGTTGTATATATAAACACAGATGGTAACGTCGTTATGCAGAATTTAATAAACAATGATCGTGAAGTTAATAAATTTGAATTTGCCCTGAAGGGACGGAGGCCCCATAACCATATAAGGATGTGTCGGCTAACTGTGTAACAACCCGATTTTCAATCGCTTTGTTGAGCATAAATTTTATAATTATTTTTTATATAATGTTACGCTACTGCGTACCAATTCTTATAGTATTAATAGTTGACACAATTTAATTATCACTTGTATATTTCACGAATCGTGGTTGAATTATATGTACGTTTTACAAAGCCTGCATAGACCGTGGTGGAATAACCTCATACAAGCGAATTCTTCTATATTTTAAAAAGCTTTCGTTTTACATCTACGGTACCTGGGATCGCATAATATTTACAATACAATGTATTGAGAGGGTTAGTTTCTGGTATTTAAACATATGGTGCACGTCCCAAGATAACAATTAGGTTAGATAGAGTTACGTTATTTTATGTCGGAATAGTGGGCCCTGTAGGCCTTATTGCATTTCGAGTTCCAGACTGTTTAGTTATTTGTTTATACATGCTTTTCCTGACAGTCGATGGTATAATAAAATGTTATTGCTTTTTCTAAACTTACGAGTTTATTTCATGATTACTTTTATTAGGTATCAGTGCCTTTCCGCTGATTGGCGCCCATGTTTATTATGAATTGCTAATATATGTATTGATGATTTTTATCCATATCGCATCTTTGGTAAGTACAAGCAAGGTTTTAGTTAAGAGTTTGAACCACGACCTACGCCGCTGAGTTTAGTCTGCCTGGCCTTAATTAACCGTCTTGACTGGTCTTTACAGACCCTCGACGGACGGTTGATTAGGTAATTATTACAACTGCAGTGATGCAAGAGTGTGTTCCTATGGAAGAAATTATAAAAGGACATGGAGACATTTAAAATAAAAATAGTAACGACTTAAAATTAATAAATAAAAGGGCTGAAATACAAATAAAACAATGATACACTAATCACATACCCTGAAAGGTTTTTTCTTGTCAAATCCGAGGGGGGCAAAAACCGTCTGTCACAGCAATCTCCTTAATATTATTTCTACCAGGAATTGTTATTCCGCATAAATCCCACTTGCTTCGTTATCCTAAAATTTGTCATATTATATTTACCTTTATCTAAAATACATTAAAACATATATTAATTCTGCCATAATTAAAGAAATTTTTCAAAACAAAATGTCTCTTTCAAATAAGATTCCATCACTGGGGTAGCTGGATATCCTTTACAAATGTCTGTTTACCTACTTTTAAATAAATTCAGCCTAAACCAAAGCACTATCAGCATAAAATAGTTTTAAATATAATTACATAAAATACTTTCATTAAAAAAAACAAATTCTTAACCTCGATTCTGGCCTGGTATTGCTAAATGAAAAATCCTGAAAAGATCTTAAATCTAAACCATCAACAATGTTATCACTCTAAGTTTTTCCTTTTTTTAATATTCAGTTACCTGACATTTATAAATCCCAATTTTTGGAAATCAATAATAAGCAAAGCAGGCAATAGGGAATATTAACGTTGCTTAAATGGTTTAGCATCAACAGTAAAATTTCATGAGATACGGTCGTAACACAGCCTAGTTCAGAAGTGGATAGTTCACAAAATTTATTCATAGTTTTTCTAACAAGATGGTTTGTTGTTCGATAAGAGAAATTTTATTTGCGATTCCCAAGGAAGCACAATTGGTTTTCTTAAGATTCGCCTGCCAAGTAATATCTAAGAAATTTAGCGGTAAGTTAAAAAGGTGACATAAATTAACTCCTAAAAAAGATAATATGCTAGAGTAGGTACGATTATGAAGGTAATTTCGCATTCTAGAAATTCTATACGAATTTTTAATTTAATGAATCCAATTACCTAAACCTGGGCAGAATCAGCAGTGATCATAAATGTATTCTGATTACTTTAAAATCAATGTTTTGTTGTTTTCTTAATTGTTGTCAGCCTGTAGAATTAATTAAAGAGGAATTAGAACCAATGTCCAACAATGCATCGACAGATAAAGACGCAATAGAAATAGGTAAGTGTGGGCGATTATCAAAAGGTCTAGTTTTAAGTTTTGCAAAAGCAGAATTAGGATGATGGAAAGCATAAACGGTTTTCAACCAGTCGGAGCATTCGAGTGGGGTTGAACAACATACTTAAGTTAAAGGAATAGAAGTTGTTGGAGATACGTAAATAGAAGTATAGTCGATACTTTTTTGTATTGAAGGTAACAGTACAGTAGGTTTCGAGTTTAGCGTGTGATGATGGTAATTTTGTGGTACTGGGTGATTTTGGGACATGTACACCTTAGGTAAAAGCGTCTCTCCAGTAGCTTTCCACAACCATAGCAAAAACACTAAGGCGTTCAGTACAATTACTATAATTATGATCACCTTTTCGACAATTCCAACAAGGATAGGAATTAATTTTTTCGGTATTCAATATGGAGGACAAAAAATTATTAAGAGTGCGAGAAGAATTGTTGCGGTAAGATACATTTTGCTGGAAAGGTTTCGGTTGTGATTTTTCTAAACGGAATTTTACTTCTTGTAAAGAACGACAGAGATCTTTAAGTTGGGCAATCGGAATTAATTTACGAGATTCAATCCCGGAACATCCAAGCGGCATCTAACCAAAATGACAGACGTTTGCAACTCAAAGCTATATTAGCTCAAGAAGCTAATGCCTCACCTATTGCGCGTGTTCTCGTCTCTGATCTACCTCAAAATACCTTGGAAATTAAAAATCCCTGGACGATATCACCAATATAGTACATATAATTGATCCGGAACCCAGTTAAATCAAGCTTAAGAATGTTATATCTCGAATAGCCCCACGTTGGGCGCCACTGTTATAATTCACGGTTCTCTACTCTAAGGTATACTCGTTAAAGTCCCGGCGCGTATGTATAAGGGCCACTACGACAGTTGGTAACACAATAAATATTTGCATAATGTTGTGCAATAAGGTGTTACGTCATATTAATGTTTCAAATTACTATATCACATGCAAAAAATGTTTATTTTGATTATAAGATAAGACAAAAGGTACTCACGTAAACTGTGGAGCTCTTCACAACAGGACAGCTATTTGGCGGCAGTAGGGAGTGGGTCGTCCCTTTGCCCCCTCGTCAGAACCAGATTAAATTTGTCTTCTCTCTTCTGTGGCGGTACGATAAAGGAATACAGGTAGAGGTACGATAATCAGGTAAAAGGCAGGAAACCTACATATCTGAAAGAGAAAAGACAAGCTAAAAGGCACACAGATAACCACTCCGTTTCACGTTCAGTTCACTAGTCTCCGACGTGATGGAAATCACCACCTTTCTTCTCCCTCCGCGTCTGCGCAATCTCGAGCGCCAACGCAACTATCTAAAGTGACGGAAATGCACGCACAGGTCTTTTAAATTATTAGCGCGAATTCACTTACAAATTCAGAACTAAAATTAGAAATGTTTGCATGCCGATTTTCAGCATGTAACAACATTTTAAATTATTCATATAGAACATTATGCGTAAGCCAACAAGTTTAAAGTAATCTAGTTGAATTCAGTACTTACCAAAGAAAAACAATGCAACTTGTGACGTAACCTGCACTGTTCATTATTTTCTAAACAACTTTAATTCAGTTCCTGATTATGCATTTTGATTACAGATACAACAGGCAGTTTAGGTATGAGGAACGTGATAAACATGGATACATAAAGGGTCATTATGGGTATTCAGATAACGATGGTAAACTTCGAGTAATTCATTACGATGCTCATCCACAAGATGGGTTTCATGCAGAAGAAAAGACTAGTTCTAAGGAATAAATCAGCATTCTATTACTATGTAACATTTGCTACTTGATCAAAGAATCAAGAACTGCCAACAATTATAAATACGAAAATAATTAAGTTCAACATATATCTTTCAACTTGTTAATTTCTTAAGTCAATTACTTAAGTTTTATATTCACTGTGATTGTTAAGTTTTTATTATGTTATTAATATTATTTTTATATGACCCTGTACGTATAGTAAATAAAATAAAATAAAATACTTGGCGCCTTATTAATTTAACCCATAGTAAATTCATGAGCAGGAGCAAAACAACCAGTCACGTAGTGATATAAATTTTGTTCGATATCGGTTAATAAACCAGATGCACCAAAACGAAATAAATCTGGAGTCAACCACGTATTTCCTAGCATTTCCTTAATTAATATCAGCCAAGAAATTGCATCTTTACTGGTTCTTACGCCGCCTGCTGGTTTTAATCCCACCTACAAAAAAATCTAATAAAACTTAGTATAAAAATTAAATGTGCATGAGATTACAGACAAACCAATTCAATAGCAACTTCTGGTACATAATTAATCTTGTTCAACAATGAAAAATATTAAATATACACCAATAAGAACAGTAAAAGTTGATACACTTAAAGTTAATTGTAACCTAAATACATGGAGATATCTATAAAATTAATTTAGATGCTTAACCGGTATAAATTTTATAGCACTGAACACAATATGTAAGATACAAGAACCAGACAAAGATTAAGAAATGTCTATTTACAATTTTAACTAAGCATCTTCAAAACAATTTTCAGAGGAGCATTTGTGGCTATCCAAATTTGCTATAGAAGAGACCCAAGTACAAGATTAGGTAGGAATGAGGTATTAAAAAGTGGTCGAATCTGCACCACACATTAAGGTACTAGTAAAAGTGTCTAGTTCACTGCTAGAAATGGAACCACATCCAGACTTGCACCAAAGAGCAAATTTTTATCAGTCGAGGACCATTAGGTGACCGTTGATAGCCAACTACATAATCCAAAACATGTTAAGTTTTATTTTAAAGCTTTCCAGAAATTAGATCTATTAATTTAGAAGTTAGGGTCTTTATTTTAATATTTGTAACAATCCCCGTTTAATTAGTGCAATTCCGTCAATGTTGTAAAACCCCAGATCTCGGCGCCAGTTGCTTATCTTTGCAAATGTAAGCGCTGACGTGGAGTTTTGGAATTGAGAAGAAGTTGATATTCCCACGAATGCAGGCGGAAGTACATCGATCTCGGTTGGTGGGAGAAGACATTTAAGACGAGGATCACCGATTAGTTGGGCAGATTATATCGTACCCCCCACATACATATATTTTCTCTCATGCAAAAGCATATAGAACATTTACAACATCGTTTCTTTCAAACAAAATAATTTCTAAGTACTTATTATAAAAAAATGTTCCTTACCTTATTTTAAATTTACAGAACTAATTTTCTTCTTTTATGGATATTTTACCTGAGTTTGTTTGTTCCCACGCTTGTAAGGTTTGTTGGGCCAAACAATCCTTGACAGATAATCTATTAAATGGTCAGTCCTTCAAACTCTGAACACAAACTTTCCCGATAAAAAAATCTTTTACAAAAAAAAATTATTAGGACTATCTTAAACTAAATGACAAAATTCAAATATCAGTTACAAAAAAAATTATACTTGCAAAAAGCCACATAGCGCTTCTTACTCCAATTCGTAATTAAATAATTTTATTTTAAATTGATGTCCAAATCAACTTACAAGATTTTCCATATTTAAAATCCTCGTTTCTAACAGCAGTTACCAAAGTACATTTTTGGTTAAATCTTGCTTTCGATTATTTAATAAAATTTTTAAAATAGTGTTATATAAAAAAATTTCCCTTATCATTGTAATTAATAATTTCCATTTTTGAAATGTAATTTGTGTTTAAAACATCTCTTCTATATTCATTCTAACAATGTAATTATTAAATTACAGAATGCGTACTGCATACTTTAAATATTATCTTCACAAAGCAACAGCTCGCGACTCAAATCAAAACAACATTTCGCGATTGAATTTAAAAATAGAATGAATCTTTTTAATAAACGCTTAAATTATCTAAATTATCTATTTCCAGAAGGTAGTAGAATAGTATGGAACATTATCATGCAATGTTTCCCAGAAAAACTCATTAGCGTCTAATATCGCAGTGTTTATTACCTTGTATTCGCGTTCCACTTATTCGTGACGCGGGCTACTTAGTCTTTGTTTAACACTCAAGGTTAATGTGTGGCATCTAATTAATTGATGTCCTTTTTAATTTGTGTTTAAAACATCTCTTCTATATTCATTCTAACAATGTAATTATTAAATTACAGAATGCGTACTGCATACTTTAAATATTATCTTCACAAAGCAACAGCTCGCGACTCAAATCAAAACAACATTTCGCGATTGAATTTAAGAATAGAATGAATCTTTTTAATAAACGCTTAAATTATCTAAATTATCTATTTCCAGAAGGTAGTAGAATAGTATGGAACATTATCATGCAATGTTTCCCAGAAAAACTCATTAGCGTCTAATATCCCAGTGTTTATTACCTTGTAATCGCGTTCCACTTATTCGTGACGCGGGCTACTTAGTCTTTGTTTAACACTCAAGGTTAATGTGTGGCATCTAATTAATTGATGTCCTTTTTAAAATGTTAAATCATATAATTTTATTTAACGTGAAAATCTGCTTGTTCTTTTCTTAAAGACCGTGATTTTCAATTACAGCTCCCAAAATCGCTCAAGGTGTTTTACAAGTATGCCTTTTCATGCAAATTGCTTCATATAATGTGTAGCAAATCATTCCATTGTACGTGCGACCTTACATAAATTGAGCATGTACAATATTTTCAAAAACATGAACCACTTATTAATTGCAAACTGAGTTCTTTGATAACAAAATGTAGATGAAAACTCTTGTTTACGCATCATGAGCACTGTTGTAGGTAAATACATTAAATTATCTAATCAAGAATAAAACACTTTGAAAAACGCTCTGCTACGTGCAGAATATAGAAAAATATCATAATTCTTATCTTGAAACACTATTTCTTCGTCACTACATTTATGTAATATGAATGAAAACCATTCGTGGTCCCTATGCATTTATACTACATATACCGAGTGTTTTCCCAAATACGTACTCTCTTTACAATTAGTATTTACATAATTGAACTTTTTCGTGAATTTGCTCGGGTTTACGATGTTGGATGTTTACACGATGATGTTATGACCCCTCAATGATCTCTAACTACAATATATATATATATATATATATATATATATATATATATATATATTGTTACGATATCGCCGGTACACCAGTGTGCAACGATCAATTACCTGCTGATCGACACCTCGCTGTGCCTTCAAAATAATTTAAAATTAACACAATCAAATTCATTCCTCGACTAGCTCAGTGATACAACGCATAGAGTGAAGCGACGGTGTGATAACAAGGAATTTTTATTCACTCTTCTCCAACACTCAATTCACCTGAATAAGACAAGCGAAATTCACCAAAAATTGTATAATGAACTAAATAAAATGTTTATCAATTACAATTTACAAATCCACACCCTTTTTAATATCATTTACCTTTTATAGAGATTTAAAAACAAAATTAACGTTCCTATCGAATTAGCTCTTTATGAAGATTATGAATTTGTACACCTTTTTAAAGCAATTAAAGCCAGCAAAAAAATGTATCTTACCACGAATAGTTTCATTGTGCTTTCAAAGAGATATCCCCTTTTTAACATAAATCTACGTAGTAACCAAATTTTTGTTAACCTTTTACACACTGTATTTTAATCACATACAAATTTTATGCTCATTTCCAAATACATAAATTATTTAAAATTACAAATGCAGCATGCTAAAAATTGAATAAATAGTTCTGACCTTATAGTTCTCCTGAACTTTTCTTGCTGGAGTTTCTTGTCCCCAAATTCTCACTTTTTCTGGAGCTTCCAACAATTCGGCTTAGAGTCGTTTATTCAGCAATGGATTTAATTATTTCCTAGCTTCTTAATATATTAACAAATAACTTAGTGTGTTGACCAATGACTTAGTGTGTTAACCAATAACTTTGTGTATTATTCAGTAACTTAGTGCCCTAAATTAATATAATTGCAACGATTTTTATTTATATTAACTATTTCTAGACTTACGTTTATATCAACAGCAAAACTATATAAATTTATTACAACACGCACTCTGCTGTTTGTGTGACTTTACGTTGAGATTTTACTAAGTTCAACTTTTAAAATTATAAACTTTCACTAAATTTTTATTCACGTAATAATCTTCTTTCAAAATAGCACAGTCGGCATGTGCATTATAAAATAATCCTCCTTTATATGCTTCGTTAGTTTTATAGAATCAAGTTCCTTCTCGAATGTTCCACGCGTTCTCATTGGTTGACGGAACGCTATCAGTTGTTTATATGTGGAAAAAGCGTTTCAATTATAGTTGTATCTGCAAGGTGTTAGAATTTGAATAATTTAATATAGGAACTTTCTAGAGGAACCTGATTAACAAATGGTATTAAATATGTACGTTCTAAACTGCATGTATATAGCATTTTATGTACCTTCTCTATTGCACGTATTATGATGATTTAGCATCCTCAAATATCCATACTATTTCAAAAGCTTGTTTTTAAATGTTTGACTATCACAAACTGGTATAAATTACACGCATTTATTTATTTCTTTACGTACATATGCTTAGATTTCATTTCACGGGTTATTTTCTTTAAATATGTCAAATTTGTATGTGTTTGGAGCTTAAGAATGTCCTTAAATGTTCTAAAATGATTGAATTGCTTCAGCCATTATTTATTTTAATAAAATGTAGTAAAGTTATTACAGAATGAGCTTCCTTTAATTAATTGTAGCTTGTTATTGATTTTATACAGGATGACTTGTATTTGCTTTTCTATAATGAATGAATTATGTACACGTTTGGGTTTTAATGTGGTTTTTGTGTTGTTTTTTTATATTTACATGAGGTATTTCCATCTTGTGACCTTATATGACCTTAAATAACCTTATAATCATATATATATATATATATATATATATATATTGCCGTGGAACCTTCTACTAAACTTCTACTCAAATTTCAGGCCTCACGAATTTTCCCAAATAAAATTTCCTAAAAAAATTTTTTTTTTTAAAATATCCCTTACCCTTTTCTTAGGGACGCCTTCGAATTTTCTTCTGCTTCCCTGGCTAGCTCAGCAATCGGCCTCTTCTTGAATACCTAATTTTACATTCATACCTCTTTCACACTCACACACCATCAAATAAAATTACCAAAATAATACGACAATCATGCAACCTTTTATGTACACCTATTAACAGATAAAATATATTTACACATGTTTCCAAACAGTTAGCTACAATAATTATCAGCTCAATATTGTATGTTTCAAAGTTCTTGATTTTTATAATGATTTCAAACAAATTTAATTAAATATGAGTAGATGGGCCCCACATATAACCCTAAATTGACTTCACACTGGAGTATCGCGAGCTCATTATAACCCAATTTTGTTTGTATATGCTTTTTAAAACCTTGCATAAAATAAATTTACAGACCCGTTTACCCTTTACAACTCAATTTATATCCTGAATAAAATTTTAAATGTTCTAAATACACCCTTTTCAATATTCAACATCAGTAAATTGTCCAGTACACGTATCTTTTAAAATAAGTTTCTACAACCATAAATATGCCACCAAAAGTCACCCACATAACACAAAATTCCACCAATGTTTATAAAACAACAGAAATTTCAAAGTAATTACCTGGAGAATACTTCAGGCTTCATTCCCGTCTGCGATGGTACCCAGAAAACCCCTCGGAGTTGTTTCCATTTACTATGCTGCTCGGCGGATCCACAGGCCTCTACCATCTGATATCTCTGCACGCTATTCGCCTCGTCTCACAGTACCACTCCATACTCATATCATGCATACAAACTCGACTACCAGTTCTGCTTACCCCCATATATCATGCATCCATTTAATAATTTTTGTTGTAGTAGCCGGATCTTTTTTATTTAATACGCAGTAACTCGTACTTCACGTTAATAATTAGAGGTCCGCTACTACCATTTTATACTTTAAACAATTATATTAACGATAACATTACTACACATACACAAAATACTCACAAAAAGCTTTATTATTATCGTGGTCTGAATCAGTATTCAGCATTTGATCAAAGTAAAAGAGAAGAGAGAGCTTAATAACTCAACTTGGGTATTTATATTCTTCCAAACCCCCCTAGTGGAACCGATTTCGCGTGAAAAGCTTATTTTCAAAACGATTTCTAAAAATTTTGAGCGCAACCGTCTCTAAATTGAAAAATTTCTCTCGTCCTACGTGCTGTATATATCAAACTCATTTTCTACCTTCGCGTGTGCGTTCGTTTTTAAAACTGTGGGCTTTCGACCAATGACAAAGTTTTCTGTCTTCACCAAACTCCTCCTAAGCGCTATTCATCCTTATTTTATACATGTTCGCTGTCTGCTTTCAAACCCCACTTGAGTTACAGAAAATCGATATTGTTGACGTCTTACATCCACTCCACGTATGTCTTACGTGACTTTCAATCCAAACGCAGCTCTATATTTATCTCTATCTGATGTATATTACCGATTGTTCATTTCGCTCTCTCCTTAAGATGTTTGTTACCCTAGCTGTTTGTACAAACTGACGGTTGAAAACAATTTCTATGAAATCTTATCTTACGTTCATAAAAATTCTGTGAACGTACCTTTTAACAAGCAGGTGTTCCTGTTAATTATCAACCGTATCTGATAAAACTGACGTTGGCTTTTACAACGAATACATTTGCCTTGGAAATTATTGATTTTCTTACGCAAGCACGCTCCCTTATGCTTATATGTGTTTGATTAAAATAAATTATGGTTAATTATGCATATCCTTGAACTTCTATATGCTTTGAAGCTTTCTTCCTTCATGGAATCCCAACATTCCAATTATTAAATATAAAAATACCCTAATACTTGTCCGTTTTCACTAAATGAATTAAATTAATTTTGCGCGTAAATAATTTGCTCTTTTCTATATAAATGGTTGCTGAAATTTTATTGTATATACCTCTTTACCCCTTTGAATCCACAACATATATATATATATATATATATATATATATATATATATTGTTATATATTTTGTTAAATTATTGGTGTATATATTATTATATACCCCACCCCTCTACTTTTTGTGTGTTTCACCTATATTATACCCTTTATTTTATACTTTTGTAAAATGTGCACACCTAATGCACGCCCCTTGTACTTGCACCGTTTGGTTGGTTCTTTTATAAACTATTTAATATAATGCCTCGACTATTTAAAACTCTTAATCTCAGGTTATTCAACTGCTTATAGTGGGTTTCCGTTATAAGTAGTTGTGTTAAGTCCAACCAACGTGCACCCTTTTGTTTCACTATTAAAATTGCTACTCTACTTTAGTATATGCCAAAATTTCTAATTAGATCAAAGTTACTATGTGCCAAATTAAATTACAACCAAATTTTATATGACTAAATTTTTGACGTATTAAAGAAATATGATTTTAAAAACTCACCTGGTCTATACTCCGTCGATGCCTTGCTGAATCCTGGCACAAAATCCTAATTACCGTATACGTCTTCACAATGCTGTTCTTGAATTTCCGTGCTGCTTCCAGGTGTCCTCGACTATTTACTGATCCCCAATATCTGAAATGATTAACCCAAATTTAGAATTTAGAAAAAACTAGTGCTATAACTTCCCTCTGTACTAATCTCCACTTCAAATCCTTGTTTCCGCTCAATGCTTCTGCTGCCTTTAACCCGCTCCAATATCCAACTCGTATCTTTGTTTCCGCTCAATGCTCCTGCTGCCTTTAACCCGCTCCAATATCCAACTCGTATCTGTGTTTCCGCTCAATACTCCTGCTGCCTTTAACCCGGCTCCAATATCCAACTCCTAATCTGTATAACCACTCTCGCTGACCCGCTACCTTTAAGACCACTCTCCAAATCCAATTTCTAATCGTCGCACAATCACTAATATTCCCTTTATACTTCCGCTTGTTTCTTTACCACTTTTCAATTAAACTCATTTTTAAAAATGATTACTTTTATTTTGTTTTTCAAAATATTTGAATACAAATTAGCACCGTTCTGAAAACACGTCTATTACAAAATTTGTTCGAAAAATAATCCCTTTGTTTACTCTCTAAGGCGACCATGTTAATTCTCTACTAGCCTACTACATCTTAAAGTTCATCACAAATAGTCAAGTCCGTGTCGCACATACCAAAGTTCATGTCTTTTATACAGTTTCATAATCACATTAAATTCTAATATATGTCCTAAATCTTTACATTCAACCAATCACATTTACGATGTTTTAACTATTAATTTTGGGTTTACAAATATTGTCCAAAAGTTGATTCTATAGAAAATGAAACCAAAATAAATTACACTTGACCCTGGATGCATGTTGATAGTGAACATTCATAGACGCATCCGGCTTTTGACGGCAAATGTACTTTCAAAGGCTTTTAAAATTCAACTCGGTATAAACCCTTGAGCATTTCACATCTTACTACGCCACTTAGTCATTTTAAAATTGCCTTTTGGCACTTAATTTCAACTACTATATTTGTATGGTATTTTAGTATACATAAAATACGGCAAACATACATTTTTAGGTTTATGTGATCAAATAAGTGGATTATTTTTGTTTGGCATATACTACCTGGTACTAACCAACCCTTATAACTCTTAGTAGCTCCCTTAGACATTATATTGGCCCCACTGATTTTGAATGAAATTGGAAATTGCGTCGGCTTTACTCTTTCCTGGTGTGCATAATTTCTAGTTTTATTTAAAATCAAACACCCTCTCACCTTTCTACACAAACCCCTTTTCGGATTCCTATATATTTTAATTGTTCAACCCCTATTTTTAATTCTCAATATGTCTGTCTAACTATGCTACATGCTAACCTAACTTATAAACTAAAACAAAACTAAACTTTCCGTTGCATGCACTATATAACAACTATTCTACTAAACCCTCTTCCTGTACAACCTTATATGGGTATAGATTTTCCAAATGAAAACGCCCACGATATTCCCCTGTCATAGTAACTAATTCAAATGTATTTCCTTCGCAAAATACGCGTAATCTTGTACGGCCCTTCATAAGGAAACAACAACTTCACAAAATGTTCCTGTCGCGGTTCGAAACTCTTAACCTTTTCACCACCACCATATCTCCTATTTCGAAAGTCGTCCTTTTTGATCCTGCTACACCTCCGCCGATATCCCTACGCTGCATCCTTTCGATCCTACGCCTAACGCTGCCCAACAACTCTGTGATGTCTTGTACCTCGACTTCTTCCCTCCATGGCCTAGCTGGTATAATCCTCCGAATCAATGTTATCGGACACGTTTTTGTCACTGAACTCGGTACACAATTCATGAAGTTTTCAATCTGCGGCAGATATCTAACCCATCTATTATGGTGCTCTTGCGTTGCTAACCGTAGATATTTGATTACCTCCCGTATATATCGTTCGCAGGGATTAGCTTTCGGATGCCGTATACTGCTAAATGACACCTTAATGTGCGCTCGATTTAACCCGTTCCTAAATCTTTGGTTGTTAAAATAAGTTGCGTTGTCTACCAAAATCCTTTCCATTCTCCCTACCTGGCTTCCAAATTCTTTGATCGATTGTAAAGCATGCACCGTGTTGCTTCGCCTCGCCGGAAATAATTTAACAAATTTTGAAAAACGTCCACCATTACTAATATGTGCCGATACCCTGTTCACTCGTAATCAGGTTGCTTAAGTAATCAACAGCTACCAATTCCAATGGTCCGCTCATGCTCACACCCATAGGTACGTTCTGCAACACCACGTTCTTGTCCTTCCCTAAGATACAAATTTTGCAACGATTGATCCTTTCTTTGACCACCGTGATATCGTTCCGTGCATAAAACGCCTCCCTGAATACCAAAATGTTTTTCTTATACCTATATGTCCAAAATTTAAATGAATTTCATCTATGATTTCCACAGCCGCGTCTCTGGATACCACTACTAGCTCTGCCTCACCTATCCTTTTGACTACGAACTGCCCTACGATGGTAAATCCACGGTACTCCTCCACATTTTCGCTTGTTAATCTCTCGCGGATCGTGCTCACCTCACTGTGCCTTTGCGTTTCCATTAGCTTGGCATTTGTCCACCGACCAACATCCCTGAACTCCTGCAAAGCAACTAAACAATCCTTCACGTCTTTATTTTTTTCCACTTGCGGTCTGCTTAGAAAATCCGCCGTCACATTCTCCTTGCCTGGTTTGTGCTTGATTTCGAAATCGTATTCCTGTAATACTAACGCCCATCTGTACAACCTGCTGTTTAGAAACTCCTTTTTCTTCATAAATGTTACCACCGTGTTGTCGGATTCTATTAAAAATTTGTTACCTAGCAGATAAAAACGCAACTTTTTCACTGCATATACGATCGCCAACATTTCCTTCTCTGCCGTCGCATATCTGGTTTCGCAGTCTTTCAATACCCTCGAGATAAATACAATTGGTACCTCAGCTCCATCCTGGATCTGCACCAACTCAGCCCCTATCGCATATTTCGACGCATCCGTTCTTAAAATAAATTCGTCTTTGAGATTTGGATATTTTAATGACAACTCTTTATAAAATGCACTTTTTAAATCCTGGAACGCCTTCTCTCGATCAGCAGTCCATTTCCATCTTTCATTTTTCTTCAATAAACTCACCAACGGCACACACAACTCGGAATATCGCGGTATAAATCGTTTATAATAATTTAGAACCCCTAAAAACCCTCGTAATCCTCTCACGTTCTTTGGTTGAGCAATCTTTTTCAACTCGTCCAACCTTTTATTACAAATTTTCATCCCATTCTCACTGATTTCGAACCCTAAATATGTAACTTTGTTCTTGAACAACTCGCATTTCTCCACGTTCAACTTCAACCCCCCCCTTCGTCCAGCCTCTGGATCACCTTTTCTATATGCTCCAAGTGTTCTTGCTCAGTCCTTGAAAAGATCAACAAATCATCCACATAGTGCGAACAGAAACATTCATACTCGTTAAACAGCTTCTGCATGGCCCTTACCAGTGCTGCGGAAGAACTACTTAACCCAAACGGAACCACAGAAAACATGTAAATCTCCCCTTCAATGCTAAACCCTGTAAACTTCTTACTGTCTTCATGCAACGGAATTAACCAAAATGAATTTTTTTAAATCTAGTTTACTGAAAAACTTCATCTCGTACACTTTGTACAACAAATTATCCAACCCCTGCGGTTGTTCATACTGCGGTTTCGTAATCGAATTCAACTTTCTCGCATCCAAACAAATCCTTATATCCCTTTTATTGGGTTTAGGAACAATAACTACCGGGTTCACATATTGAGTTTTCGCTGGTTCTATTATTCCATCTCGTAACATCTTGTTAATCTCGGCTTTAACCCTATTTCTAATAGCAAACGGAATTGGATACACCTGTTATCAAAGGAATGATGATAAAACGGCGAAACCTTTTTAAGCATATATTTTTTTTGTATAACAACAATGGTGATGATTGTGATTATGATGATTATGTTAAAAAACTAAATCGTGTTCATATCAGTTCCCAGAGTAGATTCTATACAAATGCCAAAACCATTTGTCCTTTTTTCTACCCTGCCTACTCCCCAAACTTTTTATTTTAAGCCAATTTTAAATAGTTAGATGGCGTAATCCAACTATAACTCTAAACATACAAAGGTGACATAAGTCAAATAATTAAAACTAGATGGAGTTCCAACATTCTCCCCCCTGGTAAGTAGAAACAATTGAAACAAACAAGCTGTTTCTGCTTAGCCACACATTGTTACACTACATCCAGAACAGCTACTTTCGTAGCAGGACGCGTATATGTCCCGTTGATAGTTTTAACCACCACTTGTCTGACTTGGTCGGAGTGTCTTCCTCTGTGCACTTCCACTACAACTCCTTTTACCCAAGAGTTTCGCTTTGTCTCTTCAACAATTACCACAACGTCCCCTACTTCAATTGGCTTCACCTTCTGAAACCACTTTGTTCTTCGTGCTAAGGTCGGCATATATTCGTGTAACCAGCGTTTCCAAAATGAAGTGCCATTTGCTGTGACAACTTGTAATTTCGACGCATCGCTATTACGTCAGACTCGTGCAACTCTTCAAGCGGTTTTATTCCTCCTGATGATCCCAAAAGGAAATGATTAGGTGTAAGTGCTTCTGGTTCATCAGCACTAATAGGCAGGTATGTAAGTGGTCTAGAGTTTATAATACTTTCGACTTCTAATAAATAGCAACGTAGATTCTCGCGTCAGGTCGCTTAGTAGGCATCATCGTTCAAGACAACACTTTACCGATCTAACTAATCTCTCCCAACTCCCTCCCATATGGGGAGCTGCGGGTGGATTTAACTTCCAAGTTATATTCTCAAAGTGCGCTTGAATTTCATCCAATGGAATTTGATCAATTAGTTTTTCAACTCATTTTTACGCCTATGAAATTCGTTCCATTGTCTGTATGAAGCTCAATGGGCATACCGCGTCGAGAAATGAAGTTCGAATACACATCATACACGAATCCTTGCTTAAAGAGTGTGCAAGTTCAATATGTATGGCTCGTACTGTAAGACAAGTAAACATACACACCCATCTCTTCTCTACACGACGCCCTACTACTACTTCCAGTGGTCCAAAGTAGTCTATTCCAGTATAGGAGAACGGTCTTGAATATGCACCTAATCTAGCCTGAGGGAGGTCAGACATCTGGGGTGGATTAGGATGTGCGTGTAGATTTTTGCAAAACTGACAACGTGTCCGTATAGAGTTCAAAACTACATGCAAACGTGAAATTACATACAATTGTCTGAGCTCGTTCACCACTGTTTCGTGATTCGCATGTAAATACTTCTCATGGTAATGCATAACGATCAACTCGGTTACTTTATGGGACCTTGGTAATATTATTGGATTTTTTACATCAAACGAGATTCCAATTGCTCTTGACGTGCGTCCTCTCATCCGAAGAACGCCTTTCTCATCTAAAAATGGAGACAACTGATACAAGAAGCTGCTTTTCTCCAATGGTATGTCAGGATGGTTTTGTAACTGATTTATCTCTTCCCGATAACTGTTCAACTGTGCTTGTCGGTACATAACTTCTTTTGCTTGGCGTATTTCAGTTGGTAAAAGTACACCCGATCTTTTAGATTTATTTTAAAGTTGTATAGTATTCGCACTATCCAACCCATAGTTCGATATGCCTTCCTCCATTGAGAACATTTGTTTATAAATTTTTCTAATAAGTTAGGTGTTACGTCACTGTGGAATAGTTGTAACTTTAAGTCGTTTTCAGTTTTCATATTTTCTTCCTTGTTTCTTGTAAACCATTTACTCTCGGAAGATGTAAAACTGAGGTCCAACAAACCATCTGCTAGTAGAGGATATTTGCGATTGTGATTTCCATTTGGTTGCATCGTCTGCTACGTTGTGAGCGGATGGAACCCACCGCCAATTTGCAAGGGTTGTGGTTTCTAGGGTCTCAGCTATGCGAAGAGCCACAAACTGTTTATATTTCCTTGCATCTGAACGCAGCCAAGCAAGAACATTTGAAGAGTCGGTCCAAAAGAAAACTTCTTCAGGTACAATATTATGACCTGATATAATGGTATTTGCTAATCTAGCTCCAAGAACAGCAGCTTGTAATTCAAGCCTAGGGATCGATACTGGACGAAGAGGAGCTACTTTTGACTTTGCTGCTACTAATGAACAGCAGACAGCTGTTGACGCTTCATATCTAAAGTACGCTACCGCGCGACGCTAACTCACTGGCATCTGTAAACACATGTAATTGGAGAGTCTTATAATCATACGAAAAATAGCATCTCGAAATCTTAATTTCTCCTATCTTAGGAAGTATTTTAATCCATTTAACCCAGTCGGTAAATTGAGAGTCCGTAACTAACTGGTCCCAACCTATTTCAGAGCGCCAAATGTCTTGCAAGAGAATTTTAAGACCAATCAACAGGGAGGACAGGAAACCCAAGGGATCAAAACCATCATAAGTGTTCTCAAAACTTCCCGCTTAGTGGGCTTTCGGACTCCTGCTACTACTTCCTTGTCTAATCGACCAAAGTTGAGGTTGTAGTAAAATTGGTCGTCCATAGTGCTCCACCACATACCTAAAACTTTAGAACCAGCAAATCCATCGTTGCCGTTTAAATTCTTTAGTTGACTAGTGTTGTCGCCTCCAAATTCAGCTGGGAGGTAATCAATTTTGAATTTGAAATAAAGTTTCGTATAATGAACTTGGCTTCTTTATGTATCTCAATTACGTCGTTTGCGATCTGCAGAGCTTCCTCTTCTGAATCAAAACTCTCAAGCCAGTCGTCTACATAGTGATTTTCAACAATAGAATTCACTGCTTTTGCATTTGATCCTCCGAACCGTAAAGCATTAATATTCTTCACATATTGAGCGACCGTGGGGAACATGCAGCCCCAAAAGTCATTACCCTCATGACGTATGTGATCGGTTCATCGTTTGGAGAATTCCGCCAAAGGAATCTTTGGCTTTGTTGGTCGCTTTCACGATAGCCACCTGGTGATACATTTCTTTGATATCGCCTGATAGGGCGTAAACGCTTTCTCTAAAGCGAAAGAGTACGTTGATTAAAGAACACAACATATCGGGACCTTTCAACAACATTTCGTTTAAAGAGTTCCATTAGCCACTGCCGCAGCATCCCACACAATCCGAACTTTGTTGGGCTTATTCGGTTGAAAACGGAAATATTGGTAAATACCATGTTCTGTCCTCAAGTTTAGCAGCTTCCTGATCTGTAAGCTTTTAGTATAACCCTTATCTAAGTAAGCTTGCATTTGAGTCTTAATATTCTCCGCTAAAACGGGATCCTTAGCCAATCTTCTTTCCAAGCATATTAATCTCTTCATAGCCATGTCGCGACTAGACGGCAATTGAATTGAATCAATTTCCACAGTAAGCCCGCTTCATATCCAAATTTAATTTTGCTTGTTGTTTTGCTAGAATACTCATTGCTCAGCCGATCGTCTTCAGATTGCAAATGAAACACAGGACTCTTTGTAGTGAGTGACTCCAACGCAAAAACTGTTTTACTTGGTCGTGCAAGTCGCCTTCAAGTCCACAGTCACAGACATGGTAATGATGATTTAGATTACTATTTACTTGATCTGCGTAGTTTCCTAGGATAGTCCAACCTAACTTCGTTTTAGTGGCGATTGGTTCTCCCCATTGACCTTCTTTAATCTTCAGTGGTAAGCCCAGTTGCCAGTGTTCAATACCAATCAGTATGCGCGGCTTTGCATCTTTATAGCTAGCAATTGGAAGATTTCTTAAATGGTTATATGGGGTTTCAGTCGGCTTATACTTTAACGACTGAGTAGTTAGATTTAATCCTTGCACAGTACGAACATTGGAGATACGGTACCTTTGCAACTTTCACTATCACCTGATATTTCTAGAGACACACAACGACTATTTTTCTCTTCTCGAGTCGTATCTCCAGTCCATTTTAAATGCAGTGAGCTGATAGGTCCTTTGAGATTTAATTCTTGCGCTATTTTTTCGTCTAAGAGTGTACGGGTTGACCCTTCATCCAGAAATGCAAATGTTTTTATGACAGTACGCGGTCCAAACAATCGTATCGGAATTACACGAAAAAGCAGTCGACTTGGAACTAAGGAGTGAATGGAAATCGTATTCGAACGTTCATGTTCTCTTGGCTGGTTTGCTTTGGGTTCGATAACATGTTTTACATCATCATGAAGTAAATGATGATGTTTAAATAAACAACCGTTCACATTGCATTTCGTTTGGGAGTTGCAGTGTTTCCAGAAATGTTTAAGAAGGCATTTTCTGCATAAACCATTCTTTTAATTATCTCCCAACGTTCCTTAACGTTGGCTTTCTTAAACGCAGGGCATTCCGCGATTTCGCAAAGGCCGCTAATACAAACACAACACTTTGAACCAATACGTTGGGCAGACATTATCGATGGATTTCCATTGTCAACGTGAGAATAGACTTTACCCTTTGTTTTAAAGAACGTTTCTCAAGTTTTTCTCCGGTTTATACAATATGTCAAGACTACTGGGTAATACCGTGCCTACTTTATCTGCCTGTATCGTCAACCAGTCATCCAGGGTAGATAAAGTTTCCAACTCAGAGTATTCCCCATATTGCTTTAACTTGAAATCAGCCCATTCAAGCTTAAGCGACCCAGGGAGTTTTTGTACCAATTCGTTTAACAATGTCGGATTGGTTAGATGATTTGTCATGCCGCAAGCTTGCATGGTAACACAGAGGTGTTGCACCGCTATATGGAGATCCAACAGTGAATCTAATTTTTCTAAATTTACTCGAGGGAGTGCCTGAACGTTTGCTATTAACTCGCTGATTACTTGATCAGGTCTACCAAAACGAATCCTTAAAGCGTTAATAGCTTTAGGTACAGATTCTTCATAAGTAAGATATCCCTTGACTAAATTTAAAGCTGCCCCTTTTAGACATTTTTGTAACCGACATAGGTTATCGAGTTGCTTAACTTTAAAGCCGTGGTTGACCTCATGTAACTTGTAATGAACATCGGCCATAGATTCGAGAGCCATCAAAGATTGGCAAATCGGGCGTTTGTCTAAGTACATCTCTATAGAAAGGTGTATCATTATCATTTGTCGCACAGCGTTGAGCACTAGTAAGAAACTCTTGCTGATTTTTGCGGTTAACCACGGCAATGGTGCCGACGTTAAAAAGTCTGATGTTTATTGAGTAATATATTCTTTGGGGCACTCGGGATTTGATAGGTGAATTCACATCCTGTGGACTTAATGGTACTTCTTGGCTTTCTACTACTGCTTTCGAATGTGCTTTAGCCCATTTTTCAACATCAGCATTTTTGTTTCAATATCAATTGACACGGACCCGACATCCGAAATGTTTGTACTACAAGCGTCATCCATCTGACTAATCAATAGCTTCTTTTGTGTGAAGTATAACTTATCTTCTTCTTCACGCTGTTTTCTCGTTGCTACTATCATACGACGTTCCTCTTCTAGCACCTCTAGAAGCCGTTGACTACTTAGGCGTTTACTTGAAGCGTTCGTAGTAGATGGGTGGGATCTAAGCGTGGGCTCCTTGGCTTTGTTCAAAACGAGCACCTCAATGTTTGCACGGTTTTCATTTTGAGTAAGAGCATTTTGACATTCATCGATGTTACTGCTGTTCTGGTTTCTACTATCAGCAATAACTTCAAAACCACGCTTGTGTCCCTTGCCTTTGCTCGCTTAGATTTACGACTCTCTTTTTGTTTGTTTTTCGTGCGCATTTTATACACACATACGGCTTGTCTTTTATAGCTTTAGTAACATGCGCACATTCAAAATGACTCCAGCTGAGACATTTTCACATTGCACCATATCTCCTTCTTCTGGATATTCACACAGATTACAAACACAATCTGAATCATTAGGGTTGTTCATATTTGAAGTACTTTTCTGGTTCATATTTTCACTGGTTTATTTTGTGGTGTTTGTTGCAATCAGAGTTACTAGGTTCTAATTCAAAGCATATACAACCATCCACCAAATTAGTCCAAGTGTCTTGTAGCACCAGATTTAGTTTTTAGAATGTTATCAAAGGAATGATGATAAACGCGAAACCTTTTAAGCATATATTTTTTTTGTATAACAACAATGGTGATGATTGTGATTATGATGATTATGTTAAAAAACTAAATCGTGTTCAAATCAGTTCCCAGAGTAGATTCTATAAGTTTTATTACAAAGTTCTTTTACTCAAAAATTCTAGCACCCACAAATGCCAAAACCATTTGTCCTTTTTTCTACCCTGCCTACTCCCCAAACTTTTTATTTTAAGCCAATTTTAAATAGTTAGATGGCGTAATCCAACTATAACTCTAAACATACAAAGGTGACATAAGTCAAATAATTAAAACTAGATGGAGTTCCAACAACACCTTTGTATTAAACCCGTTGTCTTCCGTGACCTCTAACTTATGCATGTATCGCCTCGCCAATCTTGGCTCTTCATTAAATAACCCCACATATTTATCAAATAATTCTTCTAGCTTCGCCTTTATCTCAATACTCACTCTTCCCATCTGTTCATCCTTAATTAATCTCACAAACATATTACATAACCGTACTTTAACCTGTCTATCATCACTTGTCCTATCCATTCCTAATCCTGACTTATATATATTATCTCCATTCCTATATTCCTCACTAACCGTAGACACCATCCATAACTTATCTTTATCAAAAATTCGAATCGACCTATCCTTACCATCTATATTCACTCCAAAATCCTCTATAAAATCCATTCCTAATATTAAATCTATATGCAATCCCTTTGTAATTAAAAATTCTGCCTCTCCTGCATTTTTTTTCCCCTACAAATATCTGTACACGGATGATCCTATAAATCGTAGTTAACTTTTTATTCATAGCCGACCATAAATTAACCCCATCAATCGCTTCTATTCTACCTTTTAACAAATCCGCATGTTTTATCACTACCCTCTCATCTACCAGCGACAACTGTGAACCACTATCAACTAAAGCAACATATAACCACTCATTTAAACTAATATTAATGAACAAAAGGTTCTTTTTATTCAAATTATAATTATTTAACAACAAGTCCTTCAAACTATAAACCACGTCGACCTTTAATCCTACACATTCGTTCGTCCAAAATTTGGCTTTTTTTTTTTTTCGGAGGGTGCCTCGTGTATCTGCACCACGTCAATTTGATCCGTGTCCTGAGTCCTTGCGCTGGTCGTTATATGGTGGACATTCGCGTCCCTGTACGTCCGGCTATATCCGTGCTAGGTTCCTCCTCCCGTCGTCCGGCCGTCATCCGCGTTGTCTTCGTGCGGGTGCCTGCTTTGTCTTTGTATGTCGTTCTCCCGGTGTTCCCTATTGTAGTATGGTCTCCTGTTTCCGTCGTGTCCCCAGTGGTTTCGGTGTCCTTGGTTAAAATAGTCCTGTCGGTAGTTGGGTCGATGTTCGTGGTACATATGTCGTCGGTTGTCATCCCTATAACCCCTGTTTTGATCCCAATGACTAATCCGTGTTTTTGCCTCCAGTGCCGTTGCCAAATCGAAATTTTTCATGACGCCTAAAATTTTTCGTAGTGTTTTTACATTTAGTACCACTTGTCCTGTGAGTAGTAATACCATTTCGTCCGCGCCCAATTTCGGTGTCAAGTGCTGTGTCTGTCCCTGCAATTGTACCCGTGTAATTTTAGTCTCATCTACGCGGTCTACGTTGTCTTGTAATTCCGTCCTTCGTTCGTCCTCTGTCCGCGACTCTGCAAATTGGTCAGTTAATTCCGTGTGTAGTTCCTCGTGTGAGGTCTTAACATCTGTCCGCGACTGTTCAGTTTTTTCTGTTACGTCCGTTTGTAGTTCCGTGTGTGACTCTGTAATTGTGTCAGTCAGACCCGTTTTTAGTTCCGTGCGTGTCATCTTAAACTCTGTCTGCCATTCGTTAATTTGGTTCATTATTTCCGTGTGTGCTGTCCTAAACTCGTTTCTCAGTTCGATGTGTGAATCCTCCATTCGGTTTGTTAAAGTCGTTATTTTATTAGTTATATGCGTATTTGCCTCTTTTTGTTCAATCTGTGACGTTTCAAAAGCCGTCCGCGACTCTTCCATTTTGTTGGTTAAATTCGTTTGTAAAGTTTCAATTTTGTCTTGCATACCCATTAGGAATTTCATGATGTCCTGGGTTCCGTCGGCTTTTGCTACCCTTACCTCTGGTGCCGTCGGCTGGTCCGTGTCCATGTCTGTCGCCTCCGGGTCTGTCTGCCTTGTCTCCGTCTCCTGGATGTCTCCTCCTGCGTCTAATTCTATGTCCTGTGTCCTAAGTTCATCGTTTAGTGTCGTGATTTCTGCTTCAAGTCCGTATATCAGTCCCGATCTCGTAATCCGTTTCATTGCTGGGTCTGTCATCTCTGCGGCCTGTCTTTGAACTTGTATGCCTGAAAAATAACAAAAAACTGCGGGCCCCACCTGATCTCTGGATCCTGTATCCTACTGCTATTCCTGTCTAATTTCAACTCAATCTAGCCTTTTTTTCAGCCCCACGTTGGGCGCCACGTATTATATACCCCACCCCTCTACTTTTTGTGTGTTTCACCTATATTATACCCTTTATTTTATACTTTTGTAAAATGTGCACACCTAATGCACGCCCTTGTACTTGCAACCGTTTGGTTGGTTCTTTTATAAACTATTTAATGTAATGCCTCGACTATTTAAAACTCTTAATCTCAGGTTATTCAACTGCTTATAGTGGGTTTCCGTTATAAGTAGTTGTGTTAAGTCCAACCAACGTGCACCCTTTTGTTTCACTATTAAAATTGCTACTCTACTTTAGTATATGCCAAAATTTCTAATTAGATCAAAGTTACTATGTGCCAAATTAAATTACAACCAAATTTTATATGACTAAATTTTTGACGATTAAAGAAATATGATTTTAAAACTCACCTGGTCTATACTCCGTCGATGCCTTGCTGAATCCTGGCACAAAATCCTAATTACCGTATCGTCTTCACAATGCTGTTCTTGAATTTCCGTGCTGCTTCCAGGTGTCCTCGACTATTTACTGATCCCCAATATCTGAAATGATTAACCCAAATTTAGAATTTAGAAAAACTAGTGCTATAACTTCCTCTGTACTAATCTCCACTTCAAATCCTTGTTTCCGCTCAATGCTTCTGCTGCCTTTAACCCGCTCCAATATCCAACTCGTATCTTTGTTTCCGCTCAATGCTCCTGCTGCCTTTAACCCGCTCCAATATCCAACTCGTATCTGTGTTTCCGCTCAATACTCCTGCTGCCTTTAACCCGCTCCAATATCCAACTCCTAATCTGTATAACCACTCGCTGACCCGCTACCTTTAAGACCACTCTCCAAATCCAATTTCTAATCGTCGCACAATCACTAATATTCCTTTATACTTCCGCTTGTTTCTTTACCACTTTTCAATTAAACTCATTTTTAAAAATGATTACTTTTATTTTGTTTTTCAAAATATTTGAATACAAATTAGCACCGTTCTGAAAACACGTCTATTACAAAATTTGTTCGAAAAATAATCCCTTTGTTTACTCTCTAAGGCGACCATGTTAATTCTCTACTAGCCTACTACATCTTAAAGTTCATCACAAATAGTCAAGTCCGTGTCGCACATACCAAAGTTCATGTCTTTTATACAGTTTCATAATCACATTAAATTCTAATATATGTCCTAAATCTTTACATTCAACCAATCACATTTTACGATGTTTTAACTATTAATTTTGGGTTTACAAATATTGTCCAAAAGTTGATTCTATAGAAAATGAAACCAAAATAAATTACACTTGACCCTGGATGCATGTTGATAGTGAACATTCATAGACGCATCCGGCTTTTGAACGGCAAATGTACTTTCAAAGGCTTTTAAAAATTCAACTCGGTATAAACCCTTGAGCATTTCACATCTTACTACGCCACTTAGTCATTTTAAAATTGCCTTTTGGCACTTAATTTCAACTACTATATTTGTATGGTATTTTAGTATACATAAAATACGGCAAACATACATTTTTAGGTTTATGTGATCAAATAAGTGGATTATTTTTTTGCATTTTAATATATATATATATATATATATATATATATATATATATATATATATAATATTATACTGTCAAGAAGGGGTGGGCTTATAAAATGTTTAAATAGGGCTTCAAACGACTTTACTAGAATGGGGTATATTTGGTTTTGTTTGAGTATTTTCTTTCAGGTATTTTTGGTTTATAAATTAACAACAACTATTCCACGTTTATAAATTTATAAAGCTTTTGAAACTGCATTGCATTCAACAACATATACCGCCATAGACCAGGCTAAGCTAGTTATAAGTTTGCATTGTATACGTATTTTAATTGTTATGGTTGCACGTATATGAAATTTAATTTGGAGTTAGCGTTTTCAGAACCATTTGAATGTAAAACAAATATCAAAATTGCTTGGTATACTGCACGCTTTTAAAATTTTAAGGAGTTAAGTGATACTCCCGTAAAATTTGTAAATCAATTTCAGTTGAATATGTTTTAACAATTAAAGATTGGTTATGTAATGACAGGACGTTTACGAATAAGACATAAATGCCTGTTGCATAATTTAAAAGCTGAACCATCAAAGTGTGTTAGCTATTTTCAATATTGTAAAAGTTCAATATACAGAAATCACTGGATTACAAACCATCTAGAAAATGAATGAATCTAGAGAAAACAATTGTATTATTAATCAATTATTAATAATTATAAATTACATAGTGTGGTAGAGATAGTTGCTATGGCAACGAAAAACAAAGAAGACGGATTTTTATTTATAAAAGACTTCAAATTTATATTACTGAAAAATAGACGTGTTTTTGTACTGTTATGAGTTTTATTACATTTAAAAGTTACGAGAAAGTTTTGAAAGTCAAGTTGTACCTGGAGATAGCAAATAGTAGCAGTTTTACGGCGAATAAAAGTTAATTAAAAGAGGGAGTGCTGGTCTGTACCGTTATTGTTTGAAGACGAAAGCATAGTGGAATTGGAGTTATCTGAGTATTTGTATAACATAAAATTTGTAGAAATATTAGTAGTTTTATAGTCTGGAGATTACCAGTTGCTCGAGTTACTTATTATTTACAGGAGGTGCCTGCAGTTGGTCACTTGGCTTCAGGACGGCTGGAAGGCGGCGCTTGTATCTGGATTCCAGGTATTAGTATTTAATATCTACGCAGTGCTTTAATCAAATTTATAAAAGTGGAACTAGTGTTTGGGAATACTTTTGGCTTTTAAAATTATTTTGAAAACTCCTTGGATATTTGTTTGGGTGTCTAGTTGAGAGGTGTTTGCTTAGGACGGACCCACCCTAGGTAGATTCCGCCACGTGTTTGACGGCCCTGTAAAATAATTAAGTGCAGCAGCCGTGTAAAATATTTAAAGATAAATTGTGTGGCATAACTCAACAAGGCTCTAAAATAAGACAAGGAGTGACAGATAGAGATATTACGCCTATCACTAATAAGGTAGGATCACAGTATATATAACAGATGGCGCTAACAACGTGAGGCTAGAGTAGATTTGTTAGTTGTACGTTGCATATATTCTATTTAAAAGTGAAAATTAATATTTGATTGACGTTTCATATATATTTATTTGACAGTTGTTGAAGGTTTTGAATTTATTGTAGTAGGCTAAGACGTAATTTGATATTCACACTTTGGTCAATTTTAGCGGCGGTAAAACATTAGGTGGGGCTCGAATAGGTAAATAACTTCGCAACAAAATATTTGTTCGCCTAAAGGTGGGGCTCGATAGGGCTGATTCAGATTTGCAGAGGTTGTGTAGCTTAGTGGGGCACATCATTGAAGTTTATTTTGAAAATTAAAGGGACATGTCTGATGAGGAGAGAATCACGAGGTCAGGGAAAGTTTATGGAGTTGAGACTGGTGTGAGAGGGCAACCGGTGGTTAAAACTGTAGCAGCAGGGGATGCTAGGGATGAAGCTGGAGGATATGTGGAGCCGGAGGTGATTATTGTGAATTCAGGGATGCATCGGGAGAAAATGAAATTGATAAGGAAAAGAGAATATGCAGATCCAAGATGTGATGATGGTTTTGTTGGAATTAAAAGGGTCGTTAACTAAGTCGCATGAAGAATTGAGAGGATCATTGTTGGCGAGGTTAGAAATTCACAAGCGGAAGTTAAGGAAAAATTTGATATGATGGAAATGAAAATTGAAGGAATTAATGTATCAATACAGAGCAGTTTGTGTTCATTTAAGGATGAAGTTCTGAAGGAAGTAGAGGATAGAGTCCAGGTTGTAGAAGGAAGGTAACAACAGGTTTAAATGAATTAAGGGAAGAGCTGTACATGGTCGAAGTTAGACAGACAGAAAAATTGCAGAATTTAGGTGAAATAGTTCGGATTCAGACGGAGGACAATAGTAACTCTAAAAACGAAATTATAGGCAAATTGGGCGAGTCAGGAGGTGGCAGAGAAGCTGAGAAGGGATACGACGGTTCTTGGGGAATACGGTAAATGGATTGTCTGGTCTTGAAGGAATGTTAGACAGATGAGAGAACAGTTGGTTGAATTGGAAAGGGAAGAGTTGTTTGTGATGCAGGATACCAGTATAGGCTAGGAAAGAGACCTTGCCGAGGTTTGAAGGCAGAAAGAATGAGCAGCCGATGGTCTATCTTAGCAAGTTGGACGAGATGGTAGAGAGTGAGCCTGAGAGGGTGAAGATGCAGATGGTGAGCGTGACATTGGGGGTTGTGCAGAGAAATGGCACTGTATCGTGAGGAGGCAATATAGTTCGTGACGAGGAATTTCAAGGCTATTCATAGAACAATATTGGGGAAACACGCATCAGGCTAATATTCGAACGGATTTAAACACTGGGAACTATAGGTCATACCAGGGATCGAGAGAAAATTATGTGATTGAAAAGTATAACCAGGCGCAGCACCTGATTCCTAAATTAAGAGAAGATGAAATTATATTATTGTTGTCAAGGCATATGGAGGCGGAAATAACTAAGGCCGTAGCGATACAAAACGTTCGGACTTTAAGAGACTTTTTGGAAATGATGCGAAATTATGACGTAGCTAGGACGTTTGAAACGAATAACAGGGAAAATAGTGATAATAGGAATTGGGGTGCAAGGATACAATTATAGGGAGAATGGACAGGACAACTACAGAAAGCAATATCAGGGAAATCAAAGGAGAACGAATAATAATTGGGAACAACGTTTTAATAGAGACGATAATTATAGGGGGAACAATGACTGGAACAGGACTGATAGGAATGACAGAGGTTTTGGACAGCAAAGGACGGGTTTTGGACAGAGGTGGCAGAGAGAAAGCGAGCAGAGATCAACGGATCAGGGGGAAATACCGACAGGGATTAGAGACCGAGAACGGAGACAGATAGAAACTTGACGATCCAACACGTAACAACAAGAGACACGCGACAGAGATCGGAGGATAGGATAGAGAAAGTGGAGGTCCACGATGAACCCACGGTACAAAAAAAAACGTCGATTTATTAGTGTTAGGAAAATCAGATTTAGGGACACAGTGTAGTATTAGTTTAGTAGATAAGTTGTTAGATAATAAGTGTGAAAGAAGGCGGGAGTTACCATTTATTCATATTAGTTTAGGGGATTCTGTTTACACGGCATTGATAGATACGGGGTCGCAGTTATCGCTGGTGAGAGAGGAAATAGTTTTGAAACATGCAAAATTATTCAAAGGGAAAATTTGTAGGGTTAAGAGTATTAATTTATGGTCCGCGATTAAGAGGAAGTTAACTACGATAGACAAAGTTGTACGAGTATCGATTGTATTAGGAAGTACCAGACTAGGTGAAGTAGAGTTTTGGATAGCAAGAGGATTATATTTAGATTTTATTGTAGGGATAGATGTAATTGAGGAATTTGGACTGGTTATAGATGGTAAAGCACGAATGGTAAAGGTATTAAATTTAGAGAAGAAATGGGTGGTGCCTAAGGATAATCGGGATACTAGGGATGAGATAAAGACAGATAGTATAGGATCAGGAAAGACTAAGAATAGAATTTATGATGGAATTGATGAGTTACGGTTATGTAATATATTTGAGAAGGTATTTGATGAGGAACAGATAGGATTAATAGGGTGGATATGAAGGAAATGTTATATGAGGTGTTTAATAGACATGCAGGAGTTTTTAGTAATGAGCCTAGGTTTGCGAAGGAGTATACGCATAAGTTAGAGGTCACAGACGAGGGAAGTTTTCGTACTAGGGTATATCCAATACCATTTGCATTAAGGGGTCGAGTGAAAATGAGATTAAAAGATGTTAAAAGAGGAATTATTGAATCAGCGAGAACACCCTATATCAATCCGGTAGTGGTTGTGCCTAAATCTGATAATTTAGAATTAAGAATATGTTTAGATGCTAGGAGATTGAATGCGATTACTAAACCACAATTTGAACAACCAAAATCACTAGATAATTTGTTATACAAGGTAAGCGAGATGAAATTTTTAGCAAACTGGACTTAAAGAATTCTTTTGGCTAATTCCTTTGCATGAGGAAAGTCGAAGTATACTGGATTTAGCATTGAAGGGAGATTTATCAGTACAGAGTTGTTCCATTTGGTCTTTCAACGTCATCCGCTGCATTAGTTCGAGCCATGCAGAAGTTATTAGATGAGTACGAAGACTTCTGTACGCACTATGTCGATGATATTTTGATTTTTCTAAGAACGAGTTAGAACATTTAGAACATTTAAGAAAAGTGATCCGAAGGTTAGACGAGGGAGGTTTGAGGTTGAATTCAAGAAGTGTGAGTTTTTAAGGACCAGGTAAAGTATTTGGGGTTTGTCGTTGGCAGCGAAGGAATTAGAATTTGTGAAAACGCTTGGACGAGTTGAAGAATTTGAAACAGCCAAGAAATTTGAAAGGTTTAAGAGGATTTTTAGGTGTATTAAATTATTATCGTCGATTCATACCAAAATATTCGGAGTTGTGCATTCCATTGTTGGAGTTGTTAAAAAAGAACGAAAGGTGGAAATGGAACGAGCAAAGGAGCAGGCATTTCGGGAGTTGAAGGCGGTATTTTATAGGAACTGTCATTAAAATATCCCAATTTTACGGATCCATTTATTTTAAGGACAGACGCTTCGAGTTTTGCAATAGGGGCTGAGTTGGTGCAGGTTCAAGAAGGAGAGAAGTGCCAATTTGTTTTATTTCGAGGGCTCTGAAAGACTGCGAGACTAGGTATTCGACAGCGGAAAAAGAGATGCTGGCAATCGTATATGCTGTGAAGAAGTTAAGATTTTATTTATTGGGTAATAAATTTCTGGTGGAATCGGATAACACAGTGGTCACGTTTCTGAAGAAGAAAGAGTTTTGAACAGTCGATTGTATAGATGGGCGTTAGTATTGCAGGAATATGATTTTGAGATTAGACATAAACCTGGTAAAGAAAATGTTACGGCTGATTTCTTTAGTAGGAAGGATGAAGGGTTGCTAACGGATAGTAGGAATGGATTTTGATTGCATTGCAAGTGTTTGAAGATCTGGGAAGATGGTCGAATGCCAGATTTCATCGGATGCAAGCACACGAAGAAATAAGGGTGATCAGAGAAAATTATTCAGAGAGAATTTAGAACAAGACAGAGGTTTTATATGGTCGAGGAGTTTTGGTGAAAAGGTTATGGGATGATGAATTATTAGTGTTAACGACACAGGTAGCCGTTGAGCTGATCCAGGAAATTCATACTACGTTTGGTCATATAGGGATTCGTAAGACGTTCTTGATATTTAGGAAGCTTTCTATGCACGAAACGATAGAAAATTGGTGAAAAATTGCATAAATCTGTGTGAGACGTGTTTGTTAGGAAAGGATAAGAATTGGGTGTTGCAGAATCAAGTTAGATGTATAAGAGCGGAAGGTCCATTAGATATTGTGGCAATGGATTACTTGAGTAATTTGATACCGGTAGGACGGATATCAGCATATTTTAGTTGTAGTTGATATTTTTACAAAGTTTGTGCAGCTTTATCCAGCGAGGAGATGTAATTCTAGGCATGTATTGAGTTCTGTAAGAAAGTTTGTAGAACGAATAGGTAAGATGAATAGGGTATTGTTGGACAATGCAACGTATTTTCGTAATCGAAGGGTTGAAAGTAAATTAAGGAAGGATGGAATAAAGATGACATTCTGTAGTATCAGACATCCTCAAGGAAATCCGTGTGAAAGATATATTCGAGAAGTAATAAAGTTTTGAGGTTAATAACGCAGGAACAACATGATCGGTGGGTAAGGTATTTACCGCAAATAGAAGAATATTATAATTTTGTACCAAGTTCAGTGACAGGAATGTGTCCTGTGACATTGATGAAGAAGGTGATTCCAGCAAGACCGTGGAGAGCTGAACAAAAGTGGAGGATATAACGGAGTTGTTGCATAAAGCCAAACAACAAGTCGAAACGATACAAAGAAGGGAGTTGGAGAAACGTAACAAGAAAATCAAGAAGCAAGTGGTTTTTCAGTTGGGGATCTTGTTATTGTTAAAAGATTGAGAATGTCAAATTGGGAAAGAAAAATTTGTGCCAAGTTGTTATTTCCATACGAAGGTCCTTATCGAGTGAGAAGAATTTTTGCAGAAGGGAATACTTACGAATTGGAGAATGACAGGGTGAATGTCGGGACGTTTTCATATAGAAAATTTGTATCCATATTTCCATGTGGAAAGTAAAGTATCGCAAGAATAAAATTAACACTGTAAATAATACTAACGAGCTTAAAACTATACAGAATATACAGAAACTAACACTTAATCCTCATACATAAAGAAAAAAACTATAGTGATTTTAACTAAAATTTAAAATTTCTCAACCATTAAAAGAATTACTTATATCCAGGAAGCAAATTTTCATTTTATTTAAAATCAGTGGGGCCTTATATACTGTCAAGAAGGGGTGGGCTTATAAAATGTTTAAATAGGGCTTCAAACGACTTTGCTAGAATGGGGTATATTTGGTTTTGTTTGAGTATTTTCTTTCAGGTATTTTTGGTTTATAAATTAACAACAACTATTCCACGTTTATAAATTTATAAAGCTTTTGAAACTGCATTGCATTCAACAACATATACCGCCATAGACCAGGCTAAGCTAGTTATAAGTTTGCATTGTATACGTATTTTAATTGTTATGGTTGCACGATATGAAATTTAATTTGGAGTTAGCGTTTTCAGAACCATTTGAATGTAAAACAAATATCAAAATTGCTTGGTATACTGCACGCTTTTAAAATTTTAAGGAGTTAAGTGATACTCCCGTAAAATTTGTAAATCAATTTCAGTTGAATATGTTTTAACAATTAAAGATTGGTTATGTAATGACAGGACGTTTACCGAATAAGACATAAATGTCTGTTGCGTACAATTTAAAAGCTGAACCATCAAAGTGTGTTAGCTATTTTCAATATTGTAAAAAGTTCAATATACAGAAATCACTGGATTACAAACCATCTAGAAAATGAATGAATCTAGAGAAAACAATTGTATTATTAATCAATTATTAATAATTATAAATTACATAGTGTGCGTAGAGATAGTTGCTATGGCAACGAAAAAACAAAAGAAGACGGATTTTTATTTATAAAAGACTTCAAATTTATATTACTGAAAAATAGACGTGTTTTTGTACTGTTATGAGTTTTATTACATTTAAAAAGTTACGAGAAAGTTTTGAAAGTCAAGTTGTACCTGGAGATAGCAAATAGTAGCAGTTTTACGGCGAATAAAAGTTAATTAAAAGAGGGAGTGCTGGTCTGTACCGTTATTGTTTGAAGACGAAAGCATAGTGGAATTGGAGTTATCTGAGTATTTGTATAACATAAAATTTGTAGAAATATTAGTAGTTTTATAGTCTGGAGATTACCAGTTGCTCGAGTTACTTATTATTTACAGGAGGTGCCTGCAGTTGGTCACTTGGCTTCAGGACGGCTGGAAGGCGGCGCTTGTATCTGGATTCCAGGTATTAGTATTTAATATCTACGCAGTGCTTTAATCAAATTTATAAAAGTGGAACTAGTGTTTGGGAATACTTTTGGCTTTTAAAATTATTTTGAAAACTCCTTGGATATTTGTTTGGGTGTCTAGTTGAGAGGTGTTTGCTTAGGACGGACCCACCCTAGGTAGATTCCGCCACGTGTTTGACGGCCCTGTAAAATAATTAAGTGCAGCAGCCGTGTAAAATATTTAAAGATAAATTGTGTGGCATAACTCAACAAGGCTCTAAAATAAGACAAGGAGTGACAGATAGAGATATTACGCCTATCACTAATAAGGTAGGATCACAGTATATATAATATATATATAAATATATATATATATATATATATATATATATATATATACACACCAATAATTTAACAAAATATTGCAAATTCTGGAAACTGTAATAGTCACAAATTTCAATAAATCTATTTAAATATGCAAATGCATCACACGAGTGTATATGTTTAAAATGCATTCTCTTCATTACAGAATAAGTTTACTGGTAATTTCATGCACATAAAACATAGAATACATTACCTTATAACCAGTCTTTGTAAAATAGTCATTTATAGCACGACACATAACAATTCCAAAGGGAATTGTTGCATTTAATGTTTCTTTTCCTGTAGATGTTTTAATAAAATCTGAACCCGCCATCATTGCTATCATCGATGCCTTGTAAACCTAAAACATTATTGTAGTTCCAAAATATATACAAATTTAATAGTACATTAGTAAGGTTGCCCAATTCACCTGTTGCTAAAATTGTTTTTAAGCGTATATTTGGCCCACATGCCTCTCTCATTTGTTTTATTTCTTGATACAATGCCTCCCATTGTCCAGTTAACACTAAGCTACGATCAATCACTATATCAATTTCGGATGCTCCCTTTTCTTTCGCAAATGCAATTTCATCAAGTCTTGTTTTTAGCGGCGTTTGTCCACATGGAAAACCAGTAGCCACTAAAAAAAAGTTATGTTCAAGTAATTTCCACAAAGAATAAGTAGCATAAGTCTAACAGAAGTAACGAGTAAAATAAGTAAACTAACATAATATCAACGAACATTTAAAAATGGCTAATAATACAAATGGCTTAATTAATAGAAAATGTAATAAAATTAATAATTAACAGTATTTCAAAGCTTTCAACCAGTTAATTCGATCCTTTCTTTAAAGCTTTACAACAGTGGAATTTAAAAAACGTTTACAGCTCAACAAATTTGGAAGAAGTGATCGATAAATCACATTCCACAAGCAACAAGAGTTATGAATTCACCGACAATCAGAAATGGTCAAAACAAACAATCACCTCCAGTCAACACTACTCTTTCACGCGAAATTTTAGCTCTACCTTGAACAATGCGTATACAAAAATTGCAGTGGTAACCTGTGAAAATTCCTTTTTCACGTAAAATACAACACGATATGGGGTAATTTGTAATATTGGGGATATGTTAAATAGAAACCAAATGTGAAAATAAATCTTAAGCAGACAAAATTAATATTGATACACCCTGTATAATTCTGATTTCATCAACAGTATTGTTCGTTGAACATTTCAATAAATTTTTAGTTCTATTAAAATCATAAACTTAAAAACAACAAAAACATCGTTTTATTTCTGTTAAATACATATCTGAACGTAACGCAGGTCCATAAATTATTTCAATCCACAAACGAGTAAACAAAATATTTATAACAGTAAATTTTCCTAAATGAATCACGTCATTAAAAAAAAAAGGTTTTAAAATAATATGGTCAAATTATTGATATGCATATTCCATACTTTAATTATCCCAAATATAGAACTTTTTATAAATTTTATTAAAATGGAATAAAATCAATGTTGCATAGTTGCAGTACCAAGTAAATCCCACACCCTATCATAAGTAGTCAATACTTAACAGACACTTAGTTAGTGGAACTCACCAATATCAAGTTACAGATGATTAATTACATCATTCAATACAAAGTAAAATTGTTTTCAATGTATTTATTTAAACTGATGAGAAAATGCAATAGTCGTGGGCACGTGCTCGTTGCATGATGGGACCACATAGTTCACGCTTGATTCACGTGATAGGAGTGTTACACAATGACATAACCCTTACTAAACGTATAAAGAGTAGAAAGAAAAGGACGAACGCTAAACAGTGAATGAAGAACGATGACTAACTATTCACGAGCTATAAACAAAACACATGTGAGTGAGATAGTCGAGTAGCCCCCTTTAATTATGATTCAACAAATGAGCATTAATGTGGTGAGATCCCGCATATTGTCGACAGAACCCACGCACTAGCAGATTTGGGACAGTTTGGTTCCAAACAATACAAATTGGTAATAAGAACCCGATTGCAAACTAATTTACTCTTGGCTCCATGGAATTCTCTAGCCACCTGAAAGCGTAATTGTTTTTTTTGTTGGTAGCATTTATGTTTGTTGTGTAATATATTTATTAACATTCTTAGTTAGAATAGAGTATTAAATTATTAGATGTATAAAATCTGGACATTGTAAGTTTTAATTGAAAATTCCAGACGTATGTTAAATTATTATAATTGAATAGTTAATGTTGTTAATTAAATATGACCTAATTATGAAATTTTACAATTTTGTGTATTTGTTTACAGGAATATTATTGTCACTGATGTTTAACTTGATGTAAGTACCTTTAAAACTTTGTATGTATTCCTGTTTACAGGAGAAATGAGATAATGCTGTATTAAAATAGATTTAGCTGATGCAATGAGTTGAAATTTGTGTTTTCTTTGTTTAAATAGATAGATAGCAGTTTGTAAAAAAAACTCCATTTCACCAGGAGGTCAACATACTAAAACCTCCAGGAATACTAGTTATCTAGGGCAATCCCACCAGGCCAGGCTAGATGAGTTGGTGTCCATAAATTTACAGTGCAAAAGCCTTTCAAGGTGTTATTGATAACGTAGCTTAATATTACCTAGCTATTTGGTAAATTATTTAATTTTTGGCTCCATTTCTTTAATTGTTTATGTAAGGAACCACTCCTTTACCATGGTAGTTGGCTGGTGCAGCCTTATTTTGTTATGGGATTCCCGTCTATTCCATGCAATCCAAATTTAAGAGTTTAACGCTTTGTTCGTCTGTAACAAATTAGTACAAGAAAATGCAGTCGGCAAAATAATATATTAAAGAACTACCAACTTTGGGGAATTAAGACAGCCACTTAAATAAACTTGTACATGAATAAATTGCATAACCTTTTAAGATAAAATGGCATTTAAAATAATTTGTTCTAGCAAAATCCTTGCTATACATACAACCTGATATAATGAATAGGCCGTTCCCCCAAATGTATAATAATTTGTTCTAAAAAGTACAATACCAGAACTCTCCTTGGTTTTATCAATGTCTATTTTTCAGAAAATAAATAGCAATATCTAATATTTAGAATTTTACCAATACCGAAGGTATTAATTGAAATTAAACGTTAATTCTAGCATTACTAAAGGAATGCTACAACGATCAACATCGTTCCCACGGAAATAAAGGTGTTTACATTCCTGATCGTTATGATATTTCTAGTTTTCAGTGTTCAATATATATATAAAATCCATAAAAGTGTGTTGTCGGTGGCAATAAATCTATCAATAAGTGAATTTATTTGCGTTTTGATTTTTATTTTGGATTGCTAAAGAAATACGTTGTCCATATTTAATTAATAACCTATAAAAGAGATGCTCCCGATTCTAAATCCAATTAGAATGTAAGGAAGTAGTGTACTGTAACTCACCTTGTACAAGAACACAATGGTGTTTAAATAAAACGTATTATATCCTTGTACATTAAAAACACACAGAGAACGAGTTGTGCATTTTTATTTTCAGACAAAATCAAGAATACTGAATTTAACAGCCACCAAAAGGTGCGAGGAGGGAGCATAAAGGCACGCAGGCTGTCTCATACTTTGACCATATAACAGTACATTCTGAGAAATACACTGAAGCATAATGGTAAAATGCAAATAGCGATTAAGGGATGTAGCATAGAACACCATCCAAAAAGTGGGCAACCTATACAGAAACTTTAATACAAGATCTACGAATCTTGATGAAAAGATGAATTTCTAAATGATGTTTGTAAATAAAAACTAATTGGATTTCAATAACCTACAGTATACTTTACCATTTCATATGAAATTAGAAAATACCTGTCATTTAAAAAGCCCATATTGAACGATCAGTGAGATTTTCTGCTAACAAATACATACAATGGAAGCTATAAACAAACTTAACCTTGCAAAATCTTGTTTATGACAGAAAATAACTTAGCAATATTAAACTATAGGATTAATTTATTTATCACAGCAAGAAATGCTGCTCAACTTGTATAATAACAGATACATATATATTGTATACACGTCTTGTACATAACTCGCTTCAATTTCATACACTTGCAAGTAAAAGAGGAGGTTATGCATGTAATAACTAATTTCAGCATATTGTTTAATTTTAACAACCTAAAAAATATTTATTGTCGATATCCAATATTACAAAAAAGAGGAGTATAAACGACATAGGATTTCTTTGATATCACTGTTTACGATTAGTAATAAATCCAACGATTTTGGAAATGTACAATAAAAATTGTAATACTTCGATAAAATTCAGAAAAAGTCTGTCAAGTAGATTTATCACTAACCGATCAGAATAAAATATACGAGTAATAAAAGAAATAATCTGATCTCAATTTATATCAGCACCTTGAAAGATATCCGTTATTGTACGTATTTTTGTCATCGACAGCAACACATAAAAATAAAATTACCTGAAGCAACTTTTATTCCATGTAAAACATTTAACTTCGTTAATGTTTTAACTGCACTTTCTACTTTAGAAGGATATACACAAACAGCAGCTACCTTTATTGGACAACCAGCACCATATTCATAACCCAATGAGTTCAATAAATCTTCAGGTAATGGCCTTTTTGCCTGAAAAAGATAAAATAAAATATTAGATTACTCACAGCCATTGTGAAATATCAAAGCAACCTTAAAGCACAGTCTTGAAACGTTGCTATGAGTATCATCTCCAGCTAAAGTTGTTAAATCAATGCAAGTAATGGCTTTAAGTAACCATGCTGCTTGATATTCGTCTTTTAAAATCCTTGTATTTGTAAGATTACTGGCTTTGGTTTTAACAGCAGTTAAGTTTATGTTCACACAGTTTAGCCAGCTAAGATCTAAAGTGGAAAAACAAGTTGCTTTTGTATTTTTTAAATCGCTTACCTAACTGGCAACCAGAATTGCGCTTGGTCATAATAAAAGTTAAATTGATATACAAGGAATATAAACGTCAAAAAAACCTACAAATATAGGTTATGTTACCACCACGCCACGACCAACAGCAAGGATTAAATATTATGAAATTTGTCTAATGTAACAAAAACAGATGCATATGCAGGTTAACTGATTCGAATGAAACTCCTGAAGATACGGACACGAAACTGAATGTATAGCAGGCCTAAAGTTAGAATTAGATAAGAGAACGCACAAAAGTCGGGTTAGGAACGTTAAACGAAGAAAAAGCAGATAGTTGGCGTGTAAGGAGTAACAACATGAGAGTTGATCGTTAGATAAGGGTTAAAATAAGCCGTTTCTAAGCCATAATAAAGCAAAAATATTATTTTAAGATGTCGGGTACTCAGACAATTACAAGAATAACACATAATGGTATTGTATAATACTATTTCAAAGGTTTCTGGCAATATTCATCATTTAATGTTTTTTTTTGTTTTGTTATTATATTGGTTAAAGCGAGGAAATATGGAGAATAGGGTACGGTGTCCTAGTACACATTACTAGAAAATCACTGAAAGATGTTTTAACTGTGCGGGAGTGCCCAAAAACTAATTATCAACAAAGAAATATGTGCGTTGGCACTATTATTTACCTATAACAAGTTGAAAATGCAAGGCATTGTCGCAACGAACTTCCAAATGTAGACTTACTTTAAAACAATTTAAAGAAATTAAAATTATTATGTTGTAATAATTATAAGTATTCAGATAAAAATAAAATTTAATTCCGGGGTATCCGTGGTCAGATTTTGTGGGGTACCATATTTCGACTCAGCTATGTTAGGGGAGTCCAAATATGTATCGCACATTAATTTTGGACCTATTTGAAATTTTGAAAAATTAATTCCCGGGGGTCGGGTATCCGTGGTCAGATTTTGTGGGGGGTACCATATTTCGACTCAGCTATGTTGAAACGTATTATATTTTCTTGATCGCCAACCCCAAACGGTCACATTCTTTCCTAAATTGAGCTTAACTAATGCTCTCTTCTTAATACATACATCTGACTCTAGAAGTTGGGGTCAGCAAAACAAAGTCTTCCGACGTAACTAGGGTCTATTCCTTGGGTAGAGCTATGAGCAATGGGGGTAAGTCGAAATCTATGGAGGGTTACACTTAACAAAAAACAAACAGGCGCCACCAAGTCCAAATTGATTTATTTTAGGGGCATAGCTATTTTTAAGGGCGGACTTGGAGACCCAAAAAAAGAGATCGCCTTCGTTGATACACAAACTTGTCTTAACAGAATAAGACGCTGTTCCTGTAAGAAAGAATAATAATTAAGTCACATAAAGAATGGGAACACTATTTGCGTCCCTCAAGTATACCTAAAAGTATAGAGAATATTTTCTGCATAATGGGATCATAAAATTTTAGTTCTTATTGCTTTTGTTTACCAAGTCTGATCAGACTAGATCAGAATAAAAAACTTTAAATGAAGAATATTAATTTACTAATAAGAATTTTCTTGGTTTCAGTAAATAAAGTATCATTGTAATTAAATAAAATAAAAATTTGAAGTACTTGCAAAACTGGTAGTAAAGGTTATCAACTAATCCTTACTCAAATATTTTATAATTCTATGTAACTAAAATGCTAGAGTTTCTTTATAACCCAATCAGATCTGTGTGAGTCATTTACAAATGAATATACGAAATTTTCTCTTTAGGTTAACAAACTTAAATTTAGTTTGAAGTCAAAATAATCACCAAGATATTCTCTAATGTTATCTATAGTGGTTGTACTAAAATGCTAAACATGTGTTAGCCATTGGGCAATTGTTGACAATAGTGAACAAACAAACAGGTGATGTAATAGCAGCTGTTAAATTACGTTGAAGCCACGTGTGATCACGTATTTACGAAGCTAAGTGAAAGCAAATTTAATACTGGGGAAAACCAGCTTATTTACAGGTAAACTGAATAACAATTTTGTACGTCCAACAAACAAAATGAAATAATGTACCTTTCAGAAGGAAAGTACTCAGGAAATCCTTAATTCTATTACGAACCCAAGAGCAGCAGTTGTCCCTTGATGTAATGGAAATTACCTCGCAGCGCGGGAACAGCAACTAATTATACTTGCTTTCCATGCTTTAACACAGGTGTAGGAGCAAAGCGGGTTCCTTACTTGGATCACGGCAGCATTACTTTGTAACGTAATCTTCCGTTGTCTAAATTTATTTACTAAAATAATTTTTCATTGCGTAGCCAACAAATTAAGCTTTCTAAATTGTAACTTCAAAGGGATCATGTTGTCTCAAATTTTACAGTTGCGATTTTCGACGTGGTGTGCGATATATACGTTATCCATGCAGTTTTCTAATTTCTCGTTGGGATTTCAAATGTGTCGTTGCGAGTTCAAATAGGTCGTTGCGAGTTCAAATGGGTCGTTGCGAGTTCAAATGGGTCGTTGCGAGTTCAAATGGGTCGTTGCGCTAAATAAATTTTGTAAATTAGCTAATATGACAACGAATATACAAAATGTGGATTAGGTACTAACCGTTACTCAGGAAGTGTTTCACAAACATAGAGCGACTCGGAGGTCACTCGCCATTCTCTTAGAATGCATCTTGACGCTACTTTTAACTATCGACGAGTGCGCTCGCTGCTTTCTTGTATGGTGGGAGGTTCCGGATTTTAGTTCTCGAACCTCTCACGCGCGCGCCAGTGGCTGTGAAATTACACCGAACTCGGAAACAACTCGACTAATAATCCTTGATATTATAATACTATAAAAGTTTGATTGTTACTTGAATATTTATTTTAATTAATAAAGGTATTTTACTATTCATTGTACGTTTAATGAATGGATTCTCCTACTGCAAAAATAAAATTGTTACACTACCTCTTTCCTAAAAGAAAAAAATTTTTCTTAAAAAACTTCAAATATAACTAATACAAAAAATTTTTTACAACAATACTAGCCTTTCCTATCTTCCTAACCAACTATGCAATTTTATAAATTTACTCAAATGGGGGACCTTCATTTATAATTGAGAGTGTGTTGGTAACTACGTGTACCTGACGTCCATCGGAGACAAAATCGGGAGTCACAATCGGTAATAATCAAAATTGGGAGGGGGTCAAATTAGAGAGTCAAACACTCCACGGGACAAAAGAATTTAAATTTACAAAATTTCTTGACTTGAGATTCCTACTTCTAATAAGGCTAATATTTCTGACCTAAAATCAAACACTTACAATTTACTTCTAATTTCAAAAAAAACTTCACTTCCAGGAGCTCATTTAGCTCTATTTACAAAAACAGGAATGCTTCCTCATCAGAACAGCATTACCATTCAAAATATCATCACTATAAGGTGAGAATCAAAAGAAATACCCTACTAATAGGTCTAAATTTAAGCATCATCACAAGGTGATAACCAAAACAAAAGTGACCTAATCAAAAGGTTACTTATCAAATTCAAATACAAAGTATTATCACTTTATTACAAAGAGATAATCAAAACGAAGGTAACCCGACCATACGGTTACTTAACAAATTCAAATACAAAATATTATCACTTTATTACAAAGAGATAATCAAAACAAAGGTAACCTGACCATACGGTTACTTAACAAATTCAAATACAAAATATTATCACTTTATTACAAAGAGATAATCAAAACAAAGGTAACCTGACCATACGGTTACTTAACAAATTCAAATACAAAATATTATCACTTTATTACAAAGAGATAATCAAAACAAAGGTAACCTGACCATACGGTTACTTAACAAATTCAAATACAAAATATTATCACTTTATTACAAAGAGATAATCAAAACAAAGGTAACCTGACCATACGGTTACTTAACAAATTCAAATACAAAATATTATCACTTTATTACAAAGAGATAATCAAAACAAAGGTAACCTGACCATCAGGTTACTCATCAAATTTCAAACCCAAAATAACCCAGTTAGGGTTGTAGAATCCTACACCCTACTGATCATCCTATCACTAATTGCTAACGAACAACTGATCTCATTAGTGATGGACCAAACGGTGAAAATCACCAAGTCAACTTTGACCTTATCAAATCTAAGAACTTCTAACGGTCAAAAGGAACAAGGAAAGAACAATTCATTCTCTCCACCTTGACATGTAGAAATCAGGACCAATAGTTAAATAGCCCACCTACTTCTACATTGTAAGGATATCTGTCAAAGACATCCTCCAAACACATCTCCGAGCAACGCGAGCAAAACGACCAGCGTGCACCAAGGCACACCTCAACTTACAAAACTTACAAAATCTCAAACCACTTATTTCACTCCTCAAACAAAATACTCAATATTAGTGGACCGACACTAGATCAAGAATTGGAACAAAACAAAACAGACCACTACGTCATTACTTAATATCAAAGAGATGACCGGACCGGAATTAATCGTCAAAATCATCATTTTCATTTGGATCTGATACTCAATTGGTTTCAAGTCCTTTATGTGCCATTTCCTGCTCTTGTTCCATCTTCGTTTTCTAACTCATATACTAAACTGGAATGTTTTTCCGAATTTTACTCATAACGAACTTAGGAGCTAACTTAGCGGAAAATTTATCACTAGCACTCGAGAGGACCTTATTAGTTCTCCAAACATACTCTCCGACTCGGAATGAAATGTCTCTTCTCCGAAGATTGTAGCGTTTACACGAACGTTGATAAGCTACATGCAAATTTTCACGGACACTTCCAAAAATATCAAACAAAGTTGACGATCAAAACATAAGAAGGTCTACTACTGGAGACGACATCAACATCCTCACCAGGTATAAAATTATCCCTATAAGCTTTTCCACTTAAAGGTACCTGACGACCAAAAACTAAAAATTTGGTGAATAGTTGGTGGACTCATGTTTTGCTGAGTTGATCGCGTATTGGATCTTTGATATCTCAACATCCCACGTATCATGTTCTTCTACGTATGTACGGATTGCTGTACCAACTGTCTTATTGATTCTTTCCACAAAATTGCATTGGGGAGCATAAACAGCGTTATACCAAATTTTTGAATTTCGTACCTTGCACACAAAGCTTTAAAAATACGTCCAACTAATTGTGGACCATTATCACAAATAACAAATTGTGGTACTCCGTAGACAAGAAATACCTTTTCTTCCAAAAACTTCTCGATCAAATGTGCGGTAGCACTACGTAAAGGTTGCAAAATCGAATACTTCGAGAACCAATCACCAACAACTAAGAGCCATTTATGTCCGCGTTTGGAACGAGGAAACGGACCCATCAAATCTAATGCAATGGTTTGGAATGGTAGTCCAACTTCTTTCTCCTTTCCCATCATTCCAAGGGGACCTCTATTGGGTGGTTTTTGAGCACCACAAATCAAACATTTCCTACAAAATTTACGTACGTCAAAGATCATCTTTGGCCAATAATACAATTCTTGGACTCGAGACAAAGTTTTAAGGAACCAAAATGTCCTGCTGAAGGGGGTCATGACATGATTTAATGACATCTACGCGCTGAGACTTTGGCACCAAATATTTCCACTCTACAACATTCGCCGAATGCGGTAATAAGGAAGGTATAAACTTATAAATAAACCCATCTTCTACTTTCCATTGTGGGTAGCTTTTCGGTGACAACAAAATTTTCTTTCTCAAAGACTCATACCACAAGTCTACTGCATCAAGTTTAATCTCTACTAAGTTAACTTCTGGATTTTCTAAAGGAACACCACGACTAAGACAATCTGGAACTATATTGAACTTTCCTTTTCTATGCACCAAATCAAATGAGTGTTGCCTTAATCGAACTGACCATCTGGCGAGTTTTCCAGTTGGATTCTGAAGATTACTCAACCAAAGTAACGAAAAATGATCGGTGACAACGGTGAATCGAACTCCTTCTACCCACGGACGAAATTTCTCAATTGCAAAAATAACCGCTAAACACTCTCTTTCAGTGGTGGAATAATTGCGCTCAGTACGGCTCAGGGTTTTGCTTGCGTACGAAATTACACGCTCTTCTCCGTTTACATTCTGAATCAACACAGCTCCTAACCCAGTGTTGCTTGCGTCACACTCAACGATAAAGGGTGCCGAGTAGTCTGGCTGCGAAAGAAGAGGTGCAGAAACTAATGCTTGCTTGATTAGCACAAATGAATTTTCTGCTTCCGCACTCCAGTTTACAGTTTGACCTTTTTTCTTACTTTTAATGAGGTCATTAATAGGCGAAACTAAAGACGAAAAATTCTTTATAAAGCGCCTGTACCAGCTGCACATTCCTATAAACCTTTAATTTCCGTTGTGGTTTTCGGACGGGGAAAGTTAACCATCGCCGACACCTTATCGGGATCTGTACGAAGTGAGTTCGAACCTACTATATAACCCAAAAATTTAAGTGTTTTTAAAAATTCACATTTACTTATATTTATGGTAAGGTTAGCTTCTTTTAAACGTTGCTTAACCTCTACTAATAACTTTAGATGATCTTCAAAAGATGACGAACATAATATTATGTCGTCCAAATAGCAAAATACATGGGGTTCAAAACGTGGACCAAAATTGCATCTACTAAACGCTGTTGCGTCTGCGCAGCATTCTTCAACCCAAATGGCATGCATGTAAATCTATATTGTCCTCGTGAGATAACACTGAAGGCAGTCTTATCCTTAGACGATTCACTAAGAGGATTTGCCAAAACGATTTTCTCAAATCCAGAGACGAAATGTAGTTCGCACCTCTCAACATATTGAGAATTCTATCTACGTTCGCAAGGGGTACGAATCATGAACAGTTAAGTCGTTCAGGGTTCTACCATCAAAACAGAAGCGATATTCTCCATCTGCCTTCTTAACCAACAAAACTGGAGAGGACCACGGACTAGTACACGGTTCTATAACTTTAAGTCTAAGCATGTCGTCCAATTCCTCATTCAATATCTTACCCATATATGGTGACATGACATATGGTTTCTTGTGGAAGGGTTTGGCATTGCCTGTGTCTATGTCCAATTCGATTAGGTGAGTTCGTCCTAATCTATCGTCGCTGCTAATCTCACTAAATGAATTTATTAACTCTTGTGCTTGCGCACTTTGAGCATCCGAGAGGTCATGTAAACCACATAAAGAATCTTCAGTGTTCAAAGGGATGGAAGACGGACCTATATACCCTATGTCGTTCCCAACATTGCTTTGGATAAACCAATTATTACTTCTAAAGTCAGCAACTACACCAAATAATTTTGCAAAGTCACTACCGAAAATAAATGTATGCGGTAGGACGGAACCACTAATGCATTAAGGATGCGGCAATCATTACCTATACAAATTGGCAAATCTACTGAGCCTACAACAGACTTTATTGAACCATCAGCTGTAGTGATACCTGTTTTTGCTGAACTAAAAATTTTCAAGTCTAATTCTCTAACAATTGAAAGTGCTAAGGATCCTACTACTGAGGTAGTGCATCCCGAATCCAGAAGACCGGTAATGTCTCTATCTATTAATTTCACCATAATGTAGGGTCGATTATCACACTGCTTCTCAATGAACAGAGTATTATTCTTAGGCTTCGAAGAGTCCTGACAAAAATTTTTAACAACTGTAAGCCATCTCGACCACTCGTCTTTACTAAAGTATTTTTCTTGTTTACAAATCATAACCGTAGCCTTATGACGCAGAACAGGATACCGACCACTATGTACCTGCCGCCTTACTGGTTTTTTGAACAATGTGGACATGACGTTGCCTTAACGCCTTTTCGACCACATCCAAAACAAAAATTTTTTGTTGCTCTACAATCTCTAAACCAATGTCCACTACGGGAGCAATTCCAACAAACAAAATGATTCCTCTTATCGGGACTAAAGGAATTACAAACCGAGGACTCTAAAGAGCTCTTATCCGCTACTGTTACTTGAGGATTGACTAATTTATTCTGAAACACCCTACTCTTAACAGCATAAACTTTCTCATTCAACCCAGGATGTTTGTTCTCATATGGATGCTTAGAGGGGTTGCAAATCTTATTAGGTTTATTAGAAGACGCCAAAACCGAGTTTAGTTTCATCAAAGAAGCTTCTTCTAACCTTTTACACAAATTTACTAGGGTCGACAAATCTTGAATGTCCGACAATGCAAGTGCCGAAATATATTCAGGAACCAAATTTCTTCTAATCATTTTAACTTTAGTAACTTCTGCTGGCCCGGCTAGCTCAGTCGGTAGAGCATGAGACTCTTAATCTCAGGGTCGTGGGTTCGAGCCCCACGTTGGGCGCCAGTGAAACGTATTATATTTTCTTGATCGCTAACCCCAAACGGTCACATTCTTTCCTAAATTGAGCTTAACTAATGCTCTCTTCTTAATACATACATCTGACTCTAGAAGTTGGGGGTCAGCAAAACAAAGTCTTCCGACGTAACTAGGGTCTATTCCTTGGGTAGAGCTATGAGCAATGGGGGTAAGTCGAAATCTATGGAGGTTACACTTAACAAAAAACAAACAGGCGCCACCAAGTCCAAATTGATTTATTTTAGGGGCATAGCTATTTTTTAAGGGCGGACTTGGAGACCCAAAAAAAAGAGATCGCCTTCGTTGATACACAAACTTGTCTTAACAGAATAAGACGCTGTTCCTGTAAGAAAGAATAATAATTAAGTCACATAAAGAATGGGAACACTATTTGCGTCCCTCAAGTATACCTAAAAGTATAGAGAATATTTTCTGCATAATGGGATCATAAAATTTTAGTTCTTATTGCTTTTTGTTTACCAAGTCTGATCAGACTAGATCAGAATAAAAAACTTTAAATGAAGAATATTAATTTACTAATAAGAATTTTCTTGGTTTCAGTAAATAAAGTATCATGGTAATTAAATAAAAATAAAATTTGAAGTACTTGCAAAACTGGTAGTAAAGGTTATCAACTAATCCTTACTCAAATATTTTATAATTCTATGTAACTAAAAATGCTAGAGTTTCTTTATAACCCAATCAGATCTGTGTGAGTCATTTACAAATGAATATACGAAATTTTCTCTTTAGGTTAACAAACTTAAATTTAGTTTGAAGTCAAAATAATCACCAAGATATTCTCTAATGTTATCTATAGTGGTTGTACTAAAATGCTAAACATGTGTTAGCCATTGGGCAATTGTTGACAATAGTGAACAAACAAACAGGTGATGTAATAGCAGCTGTTAAATTACGTTGAAGCCACGTGTGATCACGTATTTACGAAGCTAAGTGAAAGCAAATTTAATACTGGGAAAACCAGCTTATTTACAGGTAAACTGAATAACAACTTTTGTACGTCCAACAAACAAAATGAAACAATGTACCTTCAGAAGGAAAGTACTCAGGAAATCCTTAATTCTATTACGAACCCAAGAGCAGCAGTTGTCCCTTGATGTAATGGAAATTACCTCGCAGCGCGGGAACAGCAACTAATTATACTTGCTTTCCATGCTTTAACACAGGTGTAGGAGCAAAGCGGGTTCCTTACTTGGATCACGGCAGCATTACTTTGTAACGTAATCTTCCGTTGTCTAAATTTATTTACTAAAATAATTTTTCATTGCGTAGCCAACAAATTAAGCTTTCTAAATTGTAACTTCAAAGGGATCATGTTGTCTCAAATTTTACAGTTGCGATTTTCGACGTGGTGTGCGATATATACGTTATCCATGCAGTTTTCTAATTTCTCGTTGGGATTTCAAATGTGTCGTTGCGAGTTCAAATAGGTCGTTGCGAGTTCAAATGGGTCGTTGCGAGTTCAAATGGGTCGTTGCGAGTTCAAATGGGTCGTTGCGCTAAATAAATTTTGTAAATTAGCTAATATGACAACGAATATACAAAATGTGGATTAGGTACTAACCGTTACTCAGGAAGTGTTTCACAAACATAGAGCGACTCGGAGGTCACTCGCCATTCTCTTAGAATGCATCTTGACGCTACTTTTAACTATCGACGAGTGCGCTCGCTGCTTTCTTGTATGGTGGGAGGTTCCGGATTTTAGTTCTCGAACCTCTCACGCGCGCGCCAGTGGCTGTGAAATTACACCGAACTCGGAAACAACTCGACTAATAATCCTTGATATTATAATACTATAAAAGTTTGATTGTTACTTGAATATTTATTTTAATTAATAAAGGTATTTTACTATTCATTGTACGTTTAATGAATGGATTCTCCTACTGCAAAAATAAAATTGTTACAATGTTAGGGGAGTCCAAATATGTATCGCACATTAATTTTGGACCTATTTGAAATTTTTGATAAAAATTAATTCCCCGGGGGGGGGGGTCGGGTATCCGTGGTCAGATTTTGTGGGGGGTGCCATATTTCGACTCAGCTATGTTAGGGGAGTCCAAATATGTATCGCACATTAATTTTGGACCTATTTGAAATTTTTTTTTTCCCGACGGAATATCGCGGGGGCACGGCGCCCCCGTGGCCCGATTTTAACTGACATCAAAACTTAAGCTCGACACCGAGCTGAATCGATTGATGTATCACACATTGATGTCCGACCATTAGAAAGGCCTCGGACGGACGGACAGACGGACGACAAATCGATTTCATAAACGAACGAAGTTCGTTGATTATTATTGTTTTAATTGGCTTTCCAGAACAGCTGACTTTGACAGACCGGCCATTTTAACTGGGGGGCACATATACATTTATTCTTCTCATTTGTAGGTGTAAACAATGTTTAAAACGAAGCTTGTAGAAAATAATAAGGATGGTGCATCAGGTGGTACAAACTTTGCTCGGAGGTAAAATGACCTCAAATTTGTCAATGTAAACGTTTTTATGTAGTTATTAAATTATTACAGTTACTTTAAAGAATTAATTATTTCATGGTAGTAATAAGGTTTTGTCATTAAAAGTTTCTTATAGGGGAAGCTGAGGTAAAAAGAGCATGGGATAATAAGAACGAACTTTGTTTTCTTAGTGAAAAATGTGTCCAAATAAGTTGAGAGAGATAGCATTTCTTTCACATAGTTTTTACAGGTGCCACAGAAATTTATTGCTATATATCTTAAGATGTACTTGTTTCCTAAAAAAAGTAATTTAGGTCCATAGTTTCAGCTTGAAACGTTTCAAACATGGTATAGGTAAAAATATGTTATGCTTCTACCAAAGGTTAGAAATGATGAGTTTAAATTTTTCTTGCAGGTTTAGGTCAAATGTAATGGGTTCGCTTGGTAGAAATCTTTCACGTTATGTTTTTTTCCAGAAATATTAAGTTTCTATTACCCCAGAAAAATAGTTTTTTGGGGTAGTAAGAACTTAGTAAAAGTTACGTGACAATGCCTCAAATGGTTCTTTCGCAACTAAGAGTGATTCAGATGATCTATCCTTAAAACTTTTATCAAAAAAAAGGAACACATGAAGCAAAAAATATAAATAATATAATGCTGAAGGTAGACCTCTACTATGCTGTTTATTACCAGCATCCTTATAACTATTACATGGGAAGAATTTTTAAAATTAATGGTGATGGAACATGTATAATGAAATTTCTACACGAAGGGTTGAACTATACATTCACATGGAGTTGGTCCAGCAAAGTTTTATATTATGCACCCATAAAAATGGGAAATTATTCATTTCACATAAATGAACTCAATGAAATCCGATCCCCATACAAAATTTTTAAAAGGGTAATAAAAGACTGAGGCCCAACTGCACCGGTTAAGCTTAAAAGTAAAGTACTACTTATAAGTTTAATGTGATTGCACTGCACTTTAAGTGACACTTATACATTCTAAGTTGCACTTAAATATAAGCGGTAGTTTAAGTTTCACTTAACCTCAAATTTAATACTATCTCCCTTTATTTGCATACTTTGCTTAATTTAAAATTTACTTCAGAGATACAATGAATTTTATTATAATGGAAAATGATATACTTGATGATATTGATGTGATGGAGATTGTGGAATTTGGAATACCAAAAAATATTTATATAAGAGCTGACCATTTTCATAGTGTGAATGATTATACATATTTTAAAAAATTCAGATTGACAAAAGAATCTGTAATGTTTATTTTGCCTCTTATCGAAAATCAACTGGAATTTTTACTAGATGTTAATTATTCGTTTTCTTCTATAAATCAGCTACTAACAACTTTGCGGTATTATGCAACAGGAACTCATTTGGACATGGTAGCGGATTTTATGGGCATACATTCAACAACAGCTGGTAGAATTGTAAAAAGAACGTCCAATTGCTATAGCAAGACTTTATAGGCAACTTGTAAAACTTCTGACTACACAGAATGAGTAAGACCGAAGTAAGGAAGCATCTTTTCAAATTGCCCACTTTCCTAATGTAATTGGTGCTATCGTTTGCACTCACGTTAGAATTCAGTCACCAAGAGGTGATGATGCAGAAATATTTAGGAACCGGAAAAACTATTTTTCCATCAACATACAAGCTGTGTGTGACGCAAATGGCAAGTTTATTGACATTGTTGCTCGTTGGCCAAGTTCAAGCCATGACAGCACTATTTTTATTCAAAGTAACATAAAGTTAATTTTGAAAATAATGTTTACTAAACGTAGCTTTTCTTCGCTGGAATAGTTGGCAGTTCGTAATCTTTTTGCGGATTCCATTTAGAGCAATATTAAAAGACTTTTCTACAAAAAAGCTACAAATGAACAACTATCAGCATGTGATAATCAACTACTGTCAAATTTGAGATAATTGTAGTTCACTATGAAGTTGTCCCAAACGCAGAAACATAAAATTTCCCTACCTAATGCCACTTAGGTAAGTACCGCTTAAATAATCACGGTGCAGTTGAGGCGCCGTTAAGCTGCACTTAAATTTAAGTAGAACTTAACTAAGTTGTAGTTTAAGCGTAAGAGGTGCAGTTGGGCCTGAAATAATAAAATAATCATGATATTTATGATATCGTGTATTTTCTTACATTTGCAGTAGAAAAATGATTGTTAAGCATTTTTATTTACCTATTTTAACATCTTTAATATATCTGGATACAATAAACTGCTACTTAAGTATGAATAATTTTAATAAAACGCATATTTGCTTTAAATAGGTTGTGAAAAAATGTATCTATATAAAGATGTGTAACTTCAGTCCTTGTAGTTTTTTGGAAATGTTTTCACTCCCTAAAACTAAATATTGATTTCAATTTAACCTTACAATAGTTACAGTAGATTGTTTGTAATTTTGCTATAACAAATACTATATGATTAAAAACTAAAAAATGTATGTGGTTTCCTAAAATATATATATTCTAAATGGTTTGTTCAAATGGGTTCAATTTTGTAGGGTAAAAAGAACATCACTAGGAAGTTCTTATTAATCCTTGAAGTGTACTCACACATATCAAGCAAGGTTTGAGTCATGAGGTTCCTATTACCCCAACCAAGCTAACAAGAACTTTACCAAAGGATAATCATCATCATTAGGTCTTCAGTCCTGAAACTGGTTAGACGCGTACCATCATTGTTTCCTATTCTAACCTAACCTACTGATTTCCCTGAAATTTGCACAGTTTGCATCTATCATTATCTGATCTAGGTCTACATCCATCTCTTTTTCCTATCTTTGCTTGTCATATATACCATACTATTCCCCAAAAATGCCTTAGAACGTATTCTGCCCTTCTATTTCTCCTATTTTTTTTCTCCAAAAATATCCTTGTTCCCCTACTGTTTCTATAACCTATTTGTTATTACCTTTGTCTGTCCATCCTCATACATCTGAAGCACGGCATTTCAAAGGCTGCTACCGTTCTTCTGTCTGCTTTTCAGACTGCCGGTATTTCATAGGCATACTGTCTGTGCTGTGCTCCACACATATGCTTTCAACAACTTCTTGTTCTATGTTTGTCGTCTTTCATCATACGCGCTGTTCTTTCTTGTTAGATACAGTTCGGTCCTATTCTATTGTTTTACAATTATATACCCTATTTCTCCGACATTCAGTGGTTGTGAAGGGGGGGTAAGCAGCCTGTGGCTACCAAGTTCCCCCAGCACTTGAACATTTACCGATTTAATATTTTTTCCAATATATTTTTTCGCACAGTCACACTAGTTGCAGATATTTCACAACCAACACCTGTAGTTGTTTATAATAATCATCAGATTTATCTGCGCTTATTTTTTCGTCATTAGGTTTTCCGTCTCAAAACTGATTGGACATGTACCTGCACTTATTTATTTTCTGAACTAACCTACATAGTTCCCTGAAATTCTCACACAGCATGTATACAGCTCGATTCCCCTTCTATTGTTTTCTAATTTTATGCCCTATTTCACCAAGATTCAGTGAAGGGGGTTAAGCAGCCTGTGGCTGCCAAGATCCCCCAACACTTAAACATTTGCCGAAATAATAGGTTTCCAGTAAATCCTTTCACACAATTACCATTATTCGAGAATATTTTGCCCATCCAATACTTGTAGTTGCTTATAATAATCATCATGTTTAAGTGCAATTACTTTCTTCGTCTTTAATTTATCTATCTTGGGACTGATTGGATGCGTACCTCCATTGATTTCTATTCTGAGCTAGCCTACACATTTCCCTGGAATTCATACAGCCTACATTTTTCACTATCTGTGTGCAGTAGTCTAACCTAGTTCTACCTCTACTTTTCTTTTTTCCTATCTCTGCTTCTAATATATTCCGCACTATTCCCTCATGTTTTAGTATTGGTCTATCATCCTATCTTTTCTATTTTTTACTGTTTTCCACATATTTCTTTCTTCCCCTACCATTTTTAGTACCTCTTCGTTCTTAACTTTGTCTGTCCATGATATCTTCATCATTCGTCTGTAGCACCACAATTCAAAGGCTTCTACTTTTTTCTTGTCCGCTTTTCCTACTGTCCAGGCTTCACAGCCGTACAGTGCTGTGTTACATACATATGTTTTAAGCAATCTTTTCCTTGCTTCTATGTTTGTTTTGTTTGAACACAGTAGTTGCTTTTTCCTGTTAAATGTAGCACGACCTCGTGCTAATCTTTGTTTTATATCTTTTGTGCTTTTCCCATCTTGCGTTATTTGGCTTCCTAGGTAGCAGAAATCCTTAACCTCTTGTAAGTTCGTGTTACATATTTGTATTCTTGTTTTTGATTTCTTTTCCCCTCCTTTGCATACTAGTACTTTAGTTTTAGTTTTGTTAATTTTCATACCGTATCTCTCTGTTAGAACCGTTTCCATTTCATTAAGAGCAGCTTCTAACTCTTACTTGCTAGATGCTCATACCGCTATATCATCTGCAAATCTAATCATATCAATTTTTTGTCCCTGCATAGTAATTCCAAATTTCTTCTTGCATTTGATAATATTCATTGCCTCTTCAATGTACAAGTTAAAAATTAATGGGGATAGGGCACATCCCTGTCCCACCCCTTTCCTAATGGTTACTTCTCTACGTTCCTGCTCTAATTCTATTACTGCTGTTTGCTCTTTGTATAAGCTATGTATTATTCGTCTATCCCTATAACTTATTCCAATCTTTTTGAGTATTTCGAACATTTTTTTTCCATTTTACATTGTCGACCGCTTTTTCTAGATCTACAAACCCTATATACATGCTTTCCCCTTTTTCTATTGTTTTCTCCATTATCACTCTCAGAGCTAAGATAGCCTCCCGTGTTCCCCTGTTTCACCTAAACCCAAATTGGTTTTTTCCTACTATTTCTTCAGCCCGTTTCCCATCTTTGTACAATTGTAATATATATGTTTGACACGTGTACTGTCAAACTTATTGTTCGAAAATTTTCACATCTATCTGCGCCTTTCTTTATTGGTATAGTTACTATGATGTTACGTTTGAAATCTTTGGGTATCTCGCCTGTCTCATACATATAGCTTACAAGTTGGAAGGGACGTTCTGTTACTACTTGTCCAGCGGCTTTTAGAGTTTCTGCTTGTACCTTATCTGTACCCGGCACCTTACCATTTTTCAGTCCCATTAATACTAATTCAAATTCATCTCTAGGTATAGGATATCCCAAGTCATCATTTTCAATGTCTGATTCCTGTTCTAATGCAGTTAGTTCTTCTCGTGCATATAAATTCCCTATATATTCTTGCCATCTACCCAGTTTCTCTACATTTTCTATAATGATGTTTCCTCCCGCATCCCTTATATTTTTGCTATACGGTTTTATATCCCTAAAATTGATTCTAATTAGTTTGTGTACTTCATCTGTCTTTCCTATTTCCATCTTAGTTTGTACCTCTTTGCACTTTTCATCAATCCATTGTTCTTTAGCTTTCCTGCATTTGCGAATAATTTCCCATTTTATGGCTTCGTATCTCTGTTTTCCTGTTTCATCTGATTTATTTTTGCATTTTCGTCTTTCTTCTATTAAATTCAGAATATCCTTTGTTATTCATGGTTTTTTATTTTCTTTTTGTGTATACCCCAGAATATCTCTGGCGGCCATGTCTAGACTGGATTTAATGTTATTCTATTCTGTTTCTACTTCCTTAGTATCAGATATTTTCCCGATATCTTTAAGCAATTCATTTGACTTTTTTTCGAATCTTTCTTGAATATCTTTATGTTTCTTTAAGTCCAAATGCCTTTTTTCGTTTCTCTTTTTCAGATTTTTAAATTTAAGTGCGGCCTTCATAATTACGATGTTGTGGTCAGTGTCTATATCTGCTTCTGGGTAGCTTCTATCTTTTACTTGATTCCTAAACCGATGTCTAACAAGAATGTAATCTATTTGATATCTTCCTATATCTCCTGGCTTCTTCCACGTATACACCTTCTAACCTGATGTTGAACTGATGCGTTTGTGATGATTTAATTGTTCTTGTCGCAAAATTCTACCAGCCGATTTCCTCTGTCGTTTCTCGTGCCTAAACCAAATAAATCCTGGTCCTTGAGGTTGGTAACGGAATTAAGAGTATGGCATTTGAGTGGACTTGACAATGAAATTTAATTTGTACTCGACGCCAAATAAACCTACTACCGCGCCTTCCCTACTCTCACCTACCACTGCATTAAAATCCCCCGTAATTATTAAATTTTCATGTCCTTTTACGTGTTTTAATATGTCTTCGGTATCTTTGTAGATCGCTTCTACCTCTTCGTCACTGTAGCTAGAGGTGGGCATGTATACTTGTATTATTACTGTGTTTACCGGTTTAGATTCTAATTTAACCATGAGTACTCTTTCGTTCTTTTGTAAGCGATTTTCTACACAGCATCCTATGTTTTTCCTCACATCCAAATTTCCTTCCTCTGCTCCTGTATGAATTACCCTGAAGTATCCACTCCAAAAATCTCCCGCCTCTGGCCACGGAACTTCGCTGATCCCTACTATGTCTAGTGATAACCTATTCATTTCGATTTTTAGGTTCTCTAGCTTAGCTACAGGAAAAGGGGAAGCCGCAAACACAATTAACAATTTAGAGGTTAGTAATGCAAATTATTCAATAGCGTTTAATGTGCTTCGGGAGCGATATGAAAACAAGCGATTAATAATTCATAATCATGTTAAAGCACTTTTTGATATGCCTTATATAAACAAGGAATCGCATTCATCCTTGGGACACATTGATCATTTATATAGTGTCTGCTAAAATAGATATGATATCGCAGAGTTTGGCAAACTCATAAGCACTCGGGTGAATTGCCTACTACTGAGGATCTAAAGGTATTTTTAAAGCAACGGTGCGAGCTGCTGGAAACGTTAAACATTGATCAAAGTAGCCAAGGCAAAAATAAAAGGGAAGTTATTCATTGTAATAGCTATAATGCAGTAGTTTCTCCGGCTTCTTGTCTGTACTGTAAGGCAGAGCATAATATTTACGATTGTGAAAAGTTCCTGAATTTAGATACAAATGTTCGCATTGCTGAGGCTATAGGTTTAAATTTGTGCCTAAATTGTCTAAAAACTAATCACTTTATTAATAAATGTAAAAGTCAAAAATTATGTACTATTTGCAACAAAAAGCATAACACTTTGTTGCATATTGGTAAAGGTAATATGAATGCTCATACTAAAGTAGTATCCCAAACACATACTGGTGCTGCACAAAGTCAGATGGGTTCAAAAACTGAATCTGAAAGAAGTGAAGGTACTATTAGTACAATCACTAATAATTCAAGTATAAAAAATAAAACTTCACAGGTTTTGCTGTCTACAGCAAGAGTTAAGGTTAGCGACAGCCATGATAAATTTCATGACTGTAGGGTTTTGCTTGATTCTGGAAATATGTCAAACTTTGTGACTATAGATTTTGTAGATTTGTTAAACTTGCCGAAGACAAAGGTAGATTGTTTGGTTTTTAGAATAAATGAAAGTATTTCGAATATACATAATAAAACTGAATTAATAGTAAAATGAAATGTAAATGCATTTGCTATAAAGGTTACGTGTCTAATCTTACCAAAGATTACGGAACAAGTTCCAGCAAATCCATTTGATGCCTCATTGCTAAAAATTCCACCAAACATATGTTTAGCAGATACAAGTTTTAATGAAGTAGGAAAGGTGGATTTACTTTTGGGTGCCTCGGTCTTTTGACAGCTTTTGTGTGTAGGCCAAATTTCTTTGGGGAAAAATTTACCTTCTCTTCAAAAAACTCATTCTGGTTGGCTAATTTCTGGTTATTTAAATCTTCCACTAGATAAACAAATACAACCCTCCTCTAGTTTCTTTATTAGAGAAACAGATGATGCTATTTTAAAGCAAGTTGAAAAATTTTGGTCTATTGAGGATTGTCAAGGAGGGGATAATAAATTCACTGATGAAAAAAAAAGAGCAGAAAGTCATTTCGTTAAAACTACAACCAAGGATACAGATGGAAAATTTATCGTCTCTGTTCCCAAGAGGGACTGATTTAGACAATTTTAGGGAAATAGTTTTGAAACGTTTCTATCATTTAGAAAAACGTCTGAACAAAAATTCCCAATTAAAAAAGGAATATGCAAACTTTATGCATGAGTATATTGAGTTAAACCATATGATCAAAATCAATGAAGTTTTTGAAAGCAAACCCATATTTTATCTGCCTCATCATTGTGTTTTTAAGGAGGATAGCACAACTAGCAGACTTCGTGTTGTTTTTGATGGATCTTGTAAGGGAAGCAATGGTTTTTCTTTAAACGATGACCAAATGGTAGGGCCAGTAGTTCAGGATGAATTATTCGCTCTTCTAGTACGGCTTAGGCTTTATCCTTATGTTGTTACAGTGGATATAGCCAAAATGTACAGAATGGTAAAACTGTGTAAGGAAGATCAGGCTTTGCACAGAATTTGTTGGCGATACGATATCTCACATGAACTTAATTCTTATGAATTACAAACCGTTACTTATGGAACAGCATCAGCATCATTTCTCGCAACAAGATGTCTTAAACAGCTTGCTATTGAAAGTAAAGATAAATATCCTCAAGCGAGTAGCATTATAGAAACCTCTTTCTATGTAGATGATCTACTAGCAGGGTTCAATTCTGTATCAGAAGCAAAAGAAATACTTTTGCACATAATACAAATTCTAGCACGTGCCGGTTTTCATTTGCATAAGTGGAAGTCCAATAAATCAGAAATTTTTGATAAAAAGAGTATTGGTGATGATTCTTACCAGGTTTGTAAGAGCGATCAATCAAAAACTCTGGGTATACTTTGGAATCCTTCATCAGATTTATTTGGTTTCTGTGTCAATCACTTGAAAAGTCAAAATCATGTAACAAAGCACACAATATTGTCCATAACTACGCAAATTTTTGATCCACTTGGTTTATTGGCACCAGTCACTATAGTTGCCAAACTAATTATACAAAAATTGTGGAAATATGAATTTTCTTGGGATCAATCGATACCGCAGGATTTAAGCACGAATTGGCTTAAATTCAAGGATGAGTTACATGAATTAAACAATTTACAGATTCCAAGAGGTATAGTTTCCAAAAACACATATCAAACTGCACGGGTTTTGTGATGCTAGGGAGTGTGCTTACAGTGCATGTTTGTATTTAAGGTGTGAAGTCTAAAAAGGAGAACATATGATTAATGTAATTTGTTCGAAAACTCGTGTAGCACCACTCAAAAATATACGATTGCTCGGTTAGAACTTTGTTCTGCAGTTTTATTGGCACACCTCGTAGAGAAATTTCTCAGTGCAGTGAAACACACAGATGTTAACATTAAAAATAAATTTTTTTGGTCTGACTCTGTTATTACACTTTGTTGGATTAAGTCTGATCCTCGGCAATGGAATACCTTTGTTGCCAATCGAGTCGCAGAAATTCAGAGAATCACCAATATCGTTAATTGGCGTCATGTTAGGTCTGAGAACAATCCTGCTGACTTAGCATCGCGGGGGGTTACTCCATGTGCATTGCTTTACTCTGACCTTTGGTAGCATGAACCTCCTTGGCTGCAAAAAAGTATGTCAGAATGGCCACCTCAACCCAATCAAATAAATATTGAGATGCCAGAATTAAAAAAAGCAAAAACTAATTGTTATTTTACAGAATCTAAAGAATTAGATTTATTTTTCAAGTATTCATCAGTTTGCAGATTACAGAGTTTTTGAATATTGCTTGCGATTTTTATACAATCTGAAAAACCCTCAATCACGTTTAATTGGATTTTTATCTGGTGAAGAGTTGCAGCGCTCTTTGCTGAGATTAATTAAATTCTCTCAGGAGCAAGTATTCCATAAAGAGATTTTATGCTTAAAAAATAAACTAGAAATAAATTCAAAATCCAAACTGCTACCTTTAAGTCCATTTCTTGATGACAATGAGTTTTACGTGTAGGGAGGGCTTGCACAAGTTATATTTTCAGTATAATAAAAAACACCCTATTATTTTGCCCAAAAATAGCAAATTAACAATATTAATTATAGAGTCAGAGCATAAGTGTCTTCTACATTGTGGACCACAACTATTGTTAGCTAAACTGAGGGAAAAATATTGGGTAATTTCAGGGAGAAACTTAGTAAGAGTAGTTGTTCACAGATGCATTATTTGCTCAAAGGCTAAACCTAAACGTAATGTTCAATATCTGCAGGGTTCTTTACCTCAACAGCGTGTAAGAGCTTCATTTACATTTGAAAATACAGGTGTGGATTATGCAGGACCATTTATTTTAAGGGATAAAAAATCTAGAGGATTTAAAACACAAAAGGCATATATTGTTTTATTCATTTGTTTTACAACTAAAGCACTGCATTTAGAATTAGTTACAGAGTTGAGCTCAGAAGCTTTTTTGGCCACACTAAGGCGTTTTATTGCAAGGCGTGGTAAACCATCAAATATGTTTTCTGATAATGGCACAAACTTTATTAGTGCACAGTCTATTTTAAAGGAACTTGGTCAATTTTTAAAAAATGAGTCAGTTCAAAATAATATTCAAGAATCATTAGCCAATGATGAAATTGTATGGCATTTTATTCCACCAAATTCTCCACATTTTGGGGGCATTTGGGAAGCAGGGGTTAAATACACAAAGATTCACTTACAGAAAATATTGGGTAATGCCTTATTAACGTTTGAGGAGTTTTATACTGTATTATCGCAGATAGAGTGTGTACTTAATTCACGTCCTATTTCCCCCATGTCGTCTGATCCTATGGACTTGGATGCACTCACTCCTGGTCATTTTCTTATTGGCCGATCAATGCAGTTTCTTCAGGATCCATCACTTCTGCATATTCCAGAAAATCGTTTGTCGCGTTTCCAGTATCTTCAGTCACTGTTGGAGCAATTTTGGAGACGTTGGGAATCTGAATACATACCAGAGTTGCAGAAAAGAATGAAATGGAAACAGAATGTACAAAACATTTTAAAAGTCGGTGCGCTAGCTCTGGTTCAAGAAGCAAACATGCCACATTTAAAATGGCGGCTTGGAAGAATCCTAGAGCTGCATCCTGGTGCCGATGGTATAGTGCGCGTTGTAACATTGCAGTGCGCCAGTGGAAAAATTAAACGTGCTGTAGCTACGATTTGTGTATTACCACTCGACAATGTATTACTTAATAAGTAATGTACAGTTACTCTTTAGTATAAGTTGTATCTCGCTAGGTCGGGGCAATATGTTAAGACTTTACTTTAGTATTTTTACATAGCTTTAAATTTAAATAGTGCGCCATTTATTTTACAAGTATTTCCGGCGTTCTTCGTTTATACTCGTCTTCATAACAAGCACGATTGGCTTTTGGAAATATATTAATTAATTATTACTACAAGGAAGATGGCCGAGTAGTCCTGTCTTCCATGACATGTTATTTTTCTATAAAATATGTAAATTGATTTTAATACAGTCCACAATAAGAATTAAAGTTATTTCAAGATGTTTAGTTGATTTATTCAACATTCAAGAGAAGTAATGTAATAAACACTTAACTAATTTTAATTATGCAATAACCAATTCACAAATTTATGTGTAAAATTTAGAATATAGAACAAATAGTGCAAAAATCAAAAGTTTATTACAAAATTAAACCTTCTGAAGTAAAAATAAAACACCCTTGCTAATACTAACATTCCACACGTTTCGTTTTAGAGCCATTTTTCCAATATTAGTAACATTGTGGGTTGATTCCTTATTGCATGTCTTTAGAAAAAGATGCTTGATAGTATTTTAATAAGTTATAAATTAACCTACCTATATCGTGTCATTAACCAATTTAATAAAGGATATGCTGAATTTTCTAATAAACGATAATCTGGATATGGAAAATATTTGTGAAAACAATGACATAATTGCAAATTTTCTATAAACCAAACTACTAGTAGCACAATGTTCCTAATACGCAAATCTATTAAGGGAAACAACGATAGGGTTCTATCTCTTACCTGTTCCACTAGGTGGCAGTTATGTCGTTGTGGAACTGGGATGCATAAGTTATGAGTTTGGTGCGACAAAGCCACACCAGTCAGTTGCACGCGATGTTCGGTGCTAAATGTTTGCAGCTGGAGCTAAAGTGACCTGAAGATAAATATGACAATTTATAGTTACCTTATTAGAAGAAACGATGACACAATTATTTAGGTGTCATTTTGTTGCTAAGTTAATGCAAGCATATGCACTTTTATAAATGGCGAAATGGCAGAAAATAGATTTAGGTCATCCTTTCCTAAATACTATAATACATTTCTGAAGCAGTAATGACATAAATTTAATTTATGTCGTTGTATCCTAGAGATGAAGTTACTTTTCTTAAGCCACAATGCTTTGTGCCATTGTTGCTTTACTTTTTAGCTTTAAACATATAAATTAATAATCAGAATTAATCAATACGTCCATATCTCACAATTGAATAATATTTAATCATGCATGTGTTATTCTAGATTTAGCAGTTTCATATCAAGAAGTATTAAGTTTCTACAAAAATGGAGTGATATGCATTGAAGTTGGTTCGGTTAGCATTGCAAACGCACAATAAATCGATAGATGCAACCGCGACCGATTATTTAAAATCTGATTCAGCGATTTTAAATGGACAAAATGAAGGTGTACATGCATTGTAAAATTTTAAATTTTAGCACATCAACAAAGTTTAAAGTTGGTCTCAAACAATATCGATGATGAGTACCATGCAACCACACTACCTGAATTTGATGATACCTTTTTGATACTTTCAAGTTGCTCGATATCTCCACAAGAAATACGTGATTCTAGTATCTCTCAGACAAAGTACATTCCAAGTCATCAACAAGGTATCAAGTTTACACTGACTGAAAATGTGTTAAAAACTGTGACGTGATATTTTATTTGGATAATTGTAGTGGTCGGCAAAAGAACTGATAAGTTGTAGGATGTTACGTTCCTTTATTTATAGTTTGAAAATGCTATTAAAAAGCATTTTGCACCGCATTAATTAATGTTATGCTTTTTTGTTCTAGATTTCTTCTAAGTATGTACTTGCATGCTATGCTGTTACTCTGCTAAATATAAACAACATTACGTACAAGTACCTTATAAAAGGACATACGCAAAATAAGGGCAATGTAGCTCATTCCCTTACTGAAAAAAATCATAAAACGAGCAAAAAAAGTCCGGACCCATATACGTACCAGACCAATATGTTGCCCTAATTCATACTTTAAAAAAAGAACAGAGAACCATTTCAAGCATACGAATTAAATTTTAGTGATTTTTACGATATTAAAGGGCTCTCCGAAAATATAGGTTTGAACATTGCGAGGAACGAAACTGGTGACCAAATAAAGATGTCTGAAATACATATGGTGGAATTCAGAAAAGGCAAATATAACTACCATTATACAGTCAGTTACAGTGGATAACAGCTAAGATAAAAACAGGCCGTTTTAACAACAAGAAAAAACGACCAAAAATGATGCAAGTTTACACTTCGAAATTTATTATTGCTGGTAGAAAAAAAGATGATTTGCAAATTTCCAAAATATTACGAAAACTTCTATTCTTCCTTATTCTGAATAAAATGCATATTTTCGATTTATTGGTTTGTTTATGCATTTTAATACTGCATTAATCAAAAAAATATTGGAAGGTTTGGAGAAACAAAGACGCAATTGTAACAAGCTCACCAATTTTTATAAAAAATTATAAACAATTCTTTGCAAAAATATAGCAAAATTTGCATTCAATCAAACCGCATAGAGACCAACTTGAAATTATACTAACAATTTGCTATGTTTTGCAATAACTGTCTCATTTATGGCTCTAAACAGTTTAGAAAACTTTAAATGCAAATTGCCAACAATTAAGAAATTCGCACTTGTCTTTATTTCTCCGGAGGTGTGCTATATCTTAGAAAATTTGCAAATCTGTAGTACCTGTAACGAATATTTACTTTTTTTTGTAAATAAATATGCCATTTAAAAAAATGCTAATTCCAAATATTTATTTGGCTCTGAAAAAACTGCTTTAATATAAAAAGGTATAGTTTACATTGGTATCGAATAATAACAATTATAATGCGAACTATAAAATCACTTAATGATGCCACTTCAATATTATAATGGCATGATGACAAGTTCACAGTTCTTTTCTAATTGGTTTACGAACCGAGAATTTATACCTTCTAATGCCTTTAGCTCAAGAAATCAACAGCGGCAACAGATTTCGAATTCCTGCTCTTGTAAAGTATGATGAAACCAAACTAATTTTAATCTGCTACACATCTATGACATCGTATTCTTCTTAAAATAATCAACATCATAATGTGAAGTAACAATTAATTACAATAAATTTGGAAGTTAAAATTTTGTATTTTTAAAAATCATAACCTTCAATACCTAAACCTTTTCACATAACTATCACATTTATAATAGTGTTTTAATATATCAATTAATGTAAGGCATGAGGGAATAGTGCTATATTAGAAGCAGAGAAAGGAGAATAGAGGTAGAGGTAGACCTATATTAGACTATTGTACACAGATAGTCAAAGATGTAGGTTATGGGAATTTCAGCGAAATGAGTAGATTGTCTCAGAATAGGAAACGACGGAGGTATGTGTCTAACCAGTTCCAGCACTGAAGACCTACCGATGATGATGAATGTATTTTATATATCTGTTTAACCATTACAGCAGTATACAAAATTCACATTATAGCTTAGCATAAAAAACAGGTGTATTATCCTTATTTGCAGACGCTACCACAGTATTAAAAAAATCTTCGCTTTGCAACATCAACTGATTCCAAGTTAACTATAAATAGAGAATAAACATACAATAATGGTAACTTACATAACTTACAATATTTTCTAAACCATCTTGAACAGCATGATCACGTGAATATAGAAGATTTTTCTTGGTCACTTGAACTGCAATTGGACTATTAGATGCAATTTTCTCAGCAACGTTCACCACCTCACGCATCATACTAAAATATGCTAATTATATGTCAATAAAAAAAACAAATTGACTAACGTTTCTTTATCTGTGAATACTTTAGAAACTAAACCACAAGCTTCAGCTTCATCTCCAGGTAACTTCCGTCCCGTGTAACATAATTCGCGAACTAAACTATCAGATCCTATTATTTTTGGTAATCTTTGCAGTGTTCCAAGATCAGCTGCCAGTCCAAGACGAACCTTAAAATAAATGATTTAGTTTATAAAATGTCAATTTAAGTTAAAATATAATGCTAGATTAAAAAATTTGTACGTAATTTCAGCTATGGTTACAAATATGATGACATTTATTATGAAAGTGTGAAACACTTAATTGACCGATTCGGATTAGTTATTTTAAACAAGATTCAAATATACAAATATTCAAAATGATATTTGCAATCAATCACCTTGTAACAGTATTTAGGACTTTATAGAAATAAATAAGGATTCGAGTGGAACCTATAGAATTCTTAATCAAGTATCTTTAAATGCACCTTGAAAAGTTCTAGAGTACTAGAATGGGTGGAACGGCTTGACTGTCCCAATGAGCTACAGAGCTGTACTAAATGTTTAACCAAATTAGTGGGGTCTTTAGTGAGGAACCAGACTAAGACAGGTCCCCGAAAGAGGGCAGTGGCTTTTTCGGTACTTAGAGTGGCAGAGACCATATGGGTCGGTATGGCATTCTAAGCCACACTACTGTGAAGTGGAAGGCAATAGGAAACCATAACATTATCTCCCAAGTACACAGCGTACTTAAATTGTTATTTAATATGATGGCGTCATCTGGGGTAAAAGATTCCGGAGTTATTATAGTCCCTCATAGGGGACTACTTCGAAGGATGTGATCGGAAAGTTCAAACGAAGAGCCAGCAACATTTTGCGAGTCAGAGCGTGGAATGTCAGAAGTATGAAGCAAGGAAATAAACTAGAGAACTTAAAAATTGAAATGGATAGGTTAGCATTAGACATAGTGGAGTGGAGATCTTAGAGTAATTCATACAGAATCAGAGGAAGGAAATTCGGGGGGGGGTATAGTTATGAGAAAAAAGATAGGACACTGTAGAAGACTACTTACAAAAGAACGAAACAGTACTCATGGTTAGATTAGAGTCGAAACCAGTAAATACAGTAATAATACAGGTATACATGTCCACTTCTAGCTACAGTGAGGAAGAAGTAAAAGTGATCTACAAAGATATGGAAGACATACTAAGATGCATAAAATGACACAAAAATTTAATAATTATGGGAGATGATTTTAATGCAATGGTAGGTGAGGGTAGAGAAGGAGCAGTAGTAGGTTTATTTGGATTAAGCACGAGAAACGACAAGGGAAAATAAACTGGTATAAATCTGCTACAAAAACAATTTAACCATCACAAACATTATTTCAACATCAAGCTAGAAGACGATACATGTGGAAGATGCCAGGAGATATAGGAAGATATCAAATAGATTACAATCTTGTTAGACAATGGTTTAGGAATCGACTAAAAGACTGTAGAAGCTACCCAGAAGCAGATATATACACACCACAACATCAAGCCGTGCTTAAATTAAAAAACTTGAAAAAAAGGGCACTTGAATTTTGAGAAACTAAAAGATAAACATATCTACGAAAGATTTCAAAAAAAGTCAAATGAATTGCTGAAAGACATCGGGAAAATTTCTGATACGAGGGAAGTAGAAACAGAATGGAATAACATTAAATCCAGCTTACGCATAGCAGCCAAGAGACATTCTGGCATATATACAAAACGAAAATAAGAAACCATGAATAACAAATGATATCTTGAATTTAATAGAAGAAAGACTAAAATACAAAAACAGACCAGACGAAGCAGGAAAACAGAGATACAAAGTCATAAAATAGGAAATTATTCACAAATGCAGCAAAGCTAAAGAACAATGGATTGATGAAAAGTGATAAGAAGTACAAACTAAGATAGAAGACAGACCATGCATACACATTAATTAGAATGTATTTTAGGGATATAAAACCGTAAAGCAAAAATATAAGGGGCGTGGAATGACATCAAATCAGCTTACAAGATTCTCCATAAAAAAATTTCTCATTTCAAGCAGTGAGTACCAAAGTACATTTCTGGTTAAATCTTCCCTTCAATCACTTAATAAGATCTTTAAACATAGCGTTATCTTGAAGAACTTTCCCTAATGTAATTAATAATTTTATTTTTCGTTGTAAGTTACGTTTAAAACATTGCTTCTTTATTCATTGCAACTTTGCAACTATTAAACCACAATGTGTTTACTACATATTTCAATTACTATCTTAGCATAGCAACAGCTTGCGCTTTTTAATTAAAATAATATTTCGTGCTCTAATGAATGAAATCGAATGAATGAATCCTTAATTGATAAGCGCTTCTTTATATACAAATTTATCTGTTTTCAGAAGTTTACTAGAAAAATGCAGAACATTATGATGGAAGGATTTTTGGAAAACTCAATTAGCGTCTAAAATCGTCGAGTTTTGACCCAATTATCGTTCCAGTTATCCGTGACGTGTGTTATCTGTTTTTGTTTAACACATATACTATTGTTGTGGAGTCGCATACTAATGCTAAAGATAATCACTTTATTGGATTTTTCCAGAGATTTTGCAATTTTTTTGTTTCGGCCGCTTCTAAGAATAAAATGTTTATTATTTTATGTTCTAGAAAATTCTCTATTAAAAAATGAATTGCTGTTATCCACAGGGTAATTAATTTAAATTTTAATTGCTTTTTAATGCAAAAGGGGTTTTAAATACACGTTGACTGTAGTTTATTAAACTAAAAGCATAAAGCTAGTACTATTTACAGCAAATGAAATGCATTTTTTATCAAAAATGTATCGATAATTAATAAATAAAATAAATGGCTCTGTATTTATCTTAAAACAATCAATTTTTACGTTCGCATTTAATGCGTTTTATGGTATCTTACAATTAGTTATTCTTACATATACAACTTATGTTACTTGCGATGTATTTACAATATGCTTATATCATACAGGGCGATTATTTATACATGTACAATTTGCGTTTTTGCATTGTATATCAATGAATAAAGGTACGCTTGTATTATACAGGGCATATAACTATGAATTTACGGAAAATTCCATTCTTTCTGGATTCTATTATATTTTGGTGGGATTTATTTTTAGAATTAGGGTTTCAATGACCTCTCGAGACCCTTTATGACGTCAATATATATATATATATATATATATATATATAAAAAAGAAATTTATTGGCAAGTGACTCAATACGCTATCAACAGAATTCTGCCAGATCAACAATATGCATTTTATAGAAAATGTTCAAACAGGAAATCAGGCAGACTTTGAAAAAAATAACTATTACATGTAAAGTGTCATTTAGGTTTATTAATTGTAGTGTGTTGTCATTTAACAGGATATCTCTCTTGATATATTCTTGATGCAAGTAGGAAATTTCTTAAACTTGCTTCCAATACCCAAATCATATTTATTTATTCTTCCACTGTAAAATTCATTTTGAAAACTCCTTCAAAGATTACATTTAAAACAGAACTGATAATGTGTTAAATGACAACACACTACAATTAATAAACCTAAATGACATTTTAATTGTAACTGTAATTTTTTTCAAAGCCTGCCTGATTTCCTGTTTGAATATTTTCTATAAAATGCATATTGTTGATCTGGCAGAATTCTGTTGATAGCGTATTATTGTAGGTTGTTATATCTTTAGTGAAAATTGTTATTGGATAAGTGTAGTTGATTGTTAATCAAAATGTATCAATTGTTTTATAATATTCTCCAATACTTTTAATTATGTAAATTAAAAACATTCTTAAAATTTGAAGAAAATCAAAAATATCTCAGAAAGTAATGGATTTAGGTATAGGGAATGCTTAACAAAAATGAAAGGACACTTAATGAACTATCCATTGTAGCAATAAAATTGGTAGGGTGCCATTTAAAAAAAAATTTAAAAATTGCATTTTGCGAAACCTGACACACCCTGTATACTGTGAAGAAATTTCAAAAAAGTGATAATTACAAATATACTATGGTATATAGTAAAATTTTCTGCAACTTGAAAATTAACATAAGTTGTGTATTAGTGCAGTGGCAATGTATCTAATCAGGGTCATTTTTTCTAAAAACAGTTGAATATCTCAAAACCTAAAAGGAATAAACAGATACAATTTGATATCAAATTAAAGCTCTTTTTATGGCTTTTCAAAAATGTAATAATATATAGGGTGTTCCATTTAAAAAAATATAAGTTTAATATGCCCTGGAATTATGAAACACCCTGTATACTTCCAAATATTTTTAAAATGTGTACTTTAGACATTCCTAATATGCCTCCAAATTTGGTTTACGTAGCTTTTATAATAACGGAGTTATCGACCGTTGCCACACTAAAAACTCACCCTGTATATATGAGACAGGCATGATACCCAAAGATTTCAAACATACATCAAAGTCACTATACCAAAAAAAAGAGCCACGGATAATGTGAAAATTTTGGAACAATAAGTTGAGCGGTACACGTATCAAAATATTAACTAGAATTGTACAAAGACAGATGGAAAAATGAGCTGGAGAAATACTAGGAGAAAATCAATTTGGGTTTAGACAAAACAGGGGAATGCGGGAGGCTATTTTAGTCCTATGACGATAATGAAAAAGACGATAGAAGATGGAGAAAGCATGTATATAGAGTTTGTACGTCTAAAAAAGGTATTGATAATGTAAAATGGAAAAAAATGTTCAAAATACTCAAAAAGATTGGAATGAGTTTTAAGGGATAGACAAATAGTACATAGCTTATACAAAGACCAAACAGCAGTAATAGAATTAGAGCAGGAACGTAGAGAAGTAGATATTAGGAAAGGGATAAGACAGGGATGCGTCCCATCCCCATTAATTTTTAACTTGTATATTGAAGAGGCAATGAATACTCTCAAATGCAGGAAGATATTTGTAATTATTATACAGGGACAAAATATTGATATGCTTAGATTTGCAGACGATATAGCGGTAGCGGTATTATTATCTAGTAAGAAAGAGTTAGAAGCAGCCCTTAATGAAATGGAAACAGTTCTAACGAAGAGATACGGCATGCAAATTAACAAAAATAAAACTAAAGTACTAGTATGCAAAGAGAGGAAAATAAATAAAAAACTAGAAAATAGAAATAGCAAACAAAAACTTATAAGGGTTAAGGATTTCTGCTACCTAGGAAGCAGCCGTTTCAATTTTAGTTTTTAAAAATTATTTTGTTTAAATACCAATCTAGGGTTCATTCTTAGGCAACAGTTAAAATATTTCTATGAAGTTGTGAATCACCCTGTATACTGTCATTTGCTTACACATTATTTCCTCTTTCATTTAGTGCATACAAATTTTGCGGCAATTGTTTATTTTGTATTGTGAAATAATTTAAAACTGCCATAAAAAAAAACGTTAATACGAAGTAGTTTACTCTATGAGTACAAACTTCGCACCAAAGCGGCCGATGCGGCATGAAATTCAGAGATGACATTGTAAATGATAGGACAGCATAGAAGTGGTTTAAGAAATTTTCCTTGAGATTTTAGCTTGATCGATGAAACACACTCTGGAAGACTGAATATCATTAAGAACAAGGATTTGATAGAAGTTGTGGAGGCAAATTCTAGTGCAACAAGCTAAGAGCTTGCGGAAAGGTTCAATGTGAGTGATGAAACTATTCGGTTGCACCTTCACCAGCTAAGGAAGATGTGGAAGTTACGCAAATGGGTTCCAAATGAATTGTTAGATGATAGCAAATTAACCGCATTACCATTTGTTTGCCAAACATCTCACGTTATCAAAATGAATCTCTTCTTAATAAGTTCTTAACTTGCCATCAAAATTAGTGTACTGCAATTCTAAGCAATCTTATTACTATTCACCAACTGATCCAATCCTACACACTCCAAAGAATTCCTTGCACTCATAAAAGATTTTATTGTGAATTGGGTGGACAGCAGTAGTTCTTGGAAACGAGCAAAACATCACTGCTGTGGTCTATTGTAATCAGCTTCAACAAGTACAAGTACCACTTATCCAGCTTTCTTTGATCAATAGAATATAAAGTGATATTCCTACAGGATAACGCTAAACCTCATACCGCAATAGTAACCTGGGAAAAAATTCTGAGCATGACTGGTAAATGTTATCACAACCACATTATTCTCATGATATTTCGCCAAGTGATTTTCACCTGTTTGTATCTCCTGACAATTGTATGAGGCATAGACAGTTCAAAACTCGAGTTAATATTGTAGATGCAGGTCCCACAAATTTTTTTATTTCAAATCCATAGATTTCTACAATACCGGCATCAAAAATTGGTGTCATGTTAAGTGCAATGGTGATTACTTCAATGAATAATACTGTATTATCGGTTTGTAATAAATTTTTATATTTTTCCATCAAACACTGCACGAACTTTTTTGATTACCTGATAATATGGCTGCTTCTTCATGTTGTAAAATTGGTTGTTTATGATCTTCGAAGTCTATATGAAAAAATCAAGTAAACACTATTGTAATGGGGGAATAACATCCCTTTTTGTGTGCAGATGTATAAAACTTCGATTTATGGTGAATTGTTAGTGGTTTCAGTTATTCAACATACACTTCTGCGTTTTTCCTATTAATGTCAAAAACAATTCAGATACATAATTCCTTTTTAAAACAAAATGTTATTGTCGCACAATCCGTGTGAATGACGAAAAATCACGTAATCCTTAAAACGTTGTAACATAAAAACCAACAGACAATAATAAAGGAGTATTCAAGTCTTTCATGTTCAATTATAGAGCTTCGAATTCAATTGACATGCAACCATTGCCGAACGAGTTAAAGGTTAGGCAATACAAGTAACGGTATTTAAAATTCAAGATTGTTAGAGAAACAAGTACCTAAACGCGAAGATAAACGCGGAAATTAAAAAGCAACGTTACAGGTGAAAGTGTCCCCGTGTTGGACGTCTTCCTTCAACACGTAGTTGGAATATTGGATTATCTACAACCCCTGGAAGGTTGCTGTGCTTCGTACAAGAGCAACAAACCAGTATGTTATCAATTTTTGCTTTTCACCGGCTGTACATTTCATGCTGTTGTATATTTAATAATTGTGTTTGGTTGAATAAAACTTGTTTTTATTGATTTTCCAATGCTCCACCTGAAGGTACTACATTGGTCAAGAAGCGAGTTTTTTTACCTAGAAATTTTGAATTTTGCCCCTTGCTGTTGCAAGCAAAGTAGGGATCTTTAACGTAGGTAATAACACTCATACACGGGACCTCCATTTTACCTCTCATCCGAACGAGGGTGTATTTTTGTGAAAAATGCTCGCCTAACATTTTCAAGCGGACCGTGTTGGGATTTGGACCCGGGACCTTGGGCATAGTAATCACACGCATACCAACTACACCACGGATCTGCTGCATAATTTATACTAGTTGATTTGGTTGGATGCCTATACTTGATAAAGCTAAGATGTTCTTTTTCTTTTAAATGCATGCATATTTGGCCAATTACGGATATAGCTTAGTTTCTTTGTTTTGTTGTTTGTTATATATTGCAAAATTCGCATTCGGATAATATAGGTTACATGAACAAGATTTTGAATTTTCTTATTACTTGTGTTTATTTTAAACTAGTAGAAGACGAGAAACTATGTACACAAGGCTCCATCAACTTATAATGCAAGAACCATTAAAATCGTCTCTTGGAACACTCAGATTCTAGGAAGACAAAAATCAGGTGGGTTGGTGCCCACGACTTTATTAGACAGAGAGTTCAAATGCCTTTCCAGGTAGGTGTAAGAGTATTTAGTGAAAGTGTTATAACTTGTATACCCCTAAAAAAAATTTGCATTTGCTCTTGTACAATCCACTCCTCACCATTGAAGCTCGGTGGTGTCTTATTTACTGTTACGTCTCTTTAATAAAGTAAAATTAATTCAGGTAACTAACGTCAATTCTGCACATAACACACATTCCAACAAAAAATAAATTTATAGAACACAAAATAAACATTTATTCAATTTTCCTTTTATTCTTACAAAAGATTTTAACTTACCTCTTTAACTTCAAACCATGCATCTTTTGTGCAGTATCTTATATCACAGGCAGTCACCATATCAAGACCTGTTCCTATGCAACCTGAATGAATAGCAACCAATACTGGTTTGGAACATATTTCCAAAGCCGTGACAGATTGTTGTAGCCCTTGAACATGATTAAATAAAATTTTTGCACGGCGTCCCACATCTGATTGTTCTCCTAAATTTTGCGAAAGGCTAATCATACTTTCAAAATCAATACCTGTACAAAATAATTTCAAATTTAATTTCTAAATACCTTTTTTATATTACCACCACAAAACATTTTTCCAGATCCAGATAAAATTATTACCCGACAGTCCGCATCCTTACTTAATTCGTTAAAGCAATTTTTAATTTCCCTGAAACAAAATGTAATAAGTTTAATTGTTTAAAATAATTTACATGGAAATTTAACACAAAAATACAGGGCATTGAGATTTGAAGCCCTCGTTAAGTATTCCTATAAAGATTATTTTTGGTTGTAAATTTGATGTAAGTTTGATGTAAGTTTGAAATTGTAAGGCAGGTAGTTGCGCTGCTGTATCACTAAAAAGGATCTTGTTATATAAAGATTCGCATAATAAGGGATTTTCACAAAAGTCAGGCGAGATGGAAAATTAATCCATATAAGCTACAAGACCTTTAGAGATTTCTGGACTAACTCTGAATTATAACTTCAGTGATTTTCAGAGACTAACAGGTTATCAAAATACGGATTTTTGTCAGGTGCCACTACATCTATAAATTTACTCTTTAACAGGAAAACAGCTAGTTCAAGGTAAGTGGTACTTGTAACGTACTTTGATATGTCAGTCATTTCACATGTTTAGTTTTATTAGCTTGCACCCTACCCTTTTTCAGGCGTTATAAAAAGGATAAGCGCACGACAGAGCATAAAAAAAATTTACACTCTGGCGCAGCTAGCATCGACCGTTGAGGTTGCGGAGGCTGCAAGAGACTTAAAATCTCGAAGGGGAGAAAATTTGTGAATTAATGACTGTAAAATAAACAACTGTGAGAAACCATGACAAGTTATATAGTGTATTTATTAAATTTTATAGAAATAAAGTTTTGAACTAAAACATCATAAATGTTCTATGAAGTCTTATAAAATAAATAGATCTGTAAAGATTATCATACTCGTTTTTATGCAACTAGTAAATGTAGCTATATAAGTTTAAGAGAGTTTCCAAATATGTGAATGTAACATATAAAAAGTCGATAAAATATTTAACGTAAACTAAACGTTCAAATATACTAAGAAAAGAATTTTGTGCTTTTAAAAGCGTAACAAAATTAATAAATGTACTTGACTACCGTAGGTTTCATGAAACATGTGGCTTACATTTGAACAGTATGCGTCCAGTAAGACTATGTATAATAGTAAATACTAGATAAATTATCAGTAAAATTAATATGTTTTACAAGTGTAAAATAAAGAGAAAATTTAATATAGCATAAATCAGTTCATTTAATTTTGAGTAGATAAATAATATTTTAATTTGTCATACCTGAAATGTTGCATTGAATAACATATTTTGTTACCCTGAAATTCTTTGAACGAAACATCTGTAGAAATTCAAATCAAATGTGTAGAAACTGCAGGAGTCCCAGGTAAAATATCAAAAACAAGTGATGAGGTATAATTCGCTAGCATTCAAACAAGTTGAAAAACATCCCATGTTTAACTTCATAGATCCATATTAAACCAAATTTTAGGAGAATAATAAACAAAACTAAAATTGTATGTTGAGGTAGCGTAATTTAAAATATAACGGTATTGTTATCTTATAGTAAAGCAGCAGCAAAACAAGTCTGCATCATTACGGAACTGTAAGATAAATAGTAGAAAAACATGGGGGTAGAGAACGACCCTGAAATATAATACGTGAATTAGTTAACACGCTGAACCAAGTGAAAAGGAATTTAAAATACATCTATTAAATCCTTACCATCGGAAAAGTAATCCAGTGGGATTTGTAATTGATGAAGAAAAGGAAACGCTAGGCAAGATATCTGTAATAATATTTAAATGATTACACATTTATTATTTAACAAAAGAAATACATACTTGATACGACCTCATGGTCAATTCTTATCAACAGGAATTCAAAATGACCTGTTGTGCACAACATCAAGACAAGAAATAATGCTTTATCAGAAAGTTTTGACAGGCAACCAACTGTCTCAAATATCAGAGCGGGATATTTGAAATTGTAAGGAAAGAAAACTACAGAGCACTTTGCAAAGTAGAAGTGTGAGAATAAATACTAAGAATACTGGATTGTAGGCAACTTTACAAACAAGTATGAATATCAGAAAACAAACACGGTACTTTATGAAGTACTATAACCTTTATATATTCTGAGATTATAATAAATCTATTAAAAGTCAATGTGTATATCAAGGTTCAATGGACTTTTTAAAGTAAAATCTGAGGTTTAAAGCAAGAGATAAATCAAGCTGAAACGTGGCATTTACCATAGGTAAAATGACATGTTACACTGCCCCGTAACAGAAGAAAAAAAAATATATGAACATATATTTTTTTATAAAATCCAAAATTGAATTGAATTGAAAGACTGATTAAAAGAAAATTAAAAAAAAATGTTTGAGAAAAAATTTGTTTGAGTGGTGGGATATCTAACGCGTATCACACGTCCCAAAAGGAAACAAAATTGGTAAAGTCAATAATCAGTGAAGTCAAAATCAGTAAGGACTAAACCACTCAACACGGGTAAAAAGATATTATAAATTTAGGTACCCCGTAGGTTAGAAATACTTTATTTTCGATATGTTTTTCGATATTTGGTGCGGTAGCACTACGTAAAGGAAATAGTAAAGTGAATTTAGAAAACCAATCTCCTACAACAAGTAACCACTTGTGTCCTTGTTTTGACCTAGGAAGGGGTCCTATGAGGTCTAAAGCAATTGTGTGAAACGGAAATGTAACATCTTTTTCTTTACCTGCTAAACCCAATGGTTTCATATTCAATGCTTTTTGTGCTCCACATATTAAACAATTTTTACAATACTTTATGACGTCATATTTCATTTTAGGCCAGTAGTAATTTTCTTGAAGTCGAGCTAATGTTTTATAAAAACCAAATGTCCAGCAGTAGGTGGATCATGACATGTAGAAATTACTTCATTTCTTTGTTTAATAGGTACTAGGATTTTCCAATTAATTATATTTGCAGTTAACGGTAAATTTGAAGGTAGGAATTTATATAACAAACCGTTTTATATTTTCCATTGCGGATAGGTATCTGGAGAATTTATAATTTTATTTTTTAAAGATACATAGTAATCATCTATGTTAGCTAAATCTATTTCTAAGACATTTAAATTTACTGTGTTATCTTGTGTTGATCGACTAAGGGAATCGGGTATTACATGTAACTTGCCTTTACGGTGAATTAAATTGAAATTTGTAACGTAACATCATATTTACCTGTAACACCTTAATTAATTAGTCTATTTTGAGTTATTCTACTTTAAATATTGCCAAATTACGCTCTTAGGGAATTTTTCAAAATTATATTAAAAAAAAAGATAGTTCTCAAAAGTTCTCGAAAGATAGTATCTTATGATAAATTTTATCATCATTAGGTCTTCAGTCCTGGAACTGGTTGAACGCGTACCTTCATTGTTTCCTAGTCTGAACCAACCTACACATTTCCCTGAAATTTGCAGTCTGCATCTAGCACTATCTGCGTGCGAAAGTCTGATCTCGGTCTACCTCTACCTCTCTTTTCCTATCTCTGCTTGTAGTACTATATCCCGTACTATTCCCCAAAAATGCCTTAAAACGTATCCAGTCCATCTATTTTTCCTATTTTTTCATTTTCCACAGATATCTTTATTCCTCTACTATTTGTACAACCCATTTGTTAACTTTGTCTGACTGCTACCATCCACATACATCTGAAGCACAACATTCCAGAAGGCTTCTATCTCTTTCTGTCTGCTTTTCCTACTGCCGCTATTTCATAGATGTACTGCGCTGTGGTCCACACTATGATAAATTTATACAAAAATAATAATAAAGGCAAGTCTTTCTTTCAATGATTTTGCAGCACTTAAGTTCCATTTTAAATTAATCTTCACTTTATAGTTGTGATTTTTTTCTTAGCTTTGCTCACTGCTTAAGTAATATTATGTAACGACAAAGAATCTACCACATAGAGGGTGGCGTTAGTTTTATGTCATTAATTTAACTGTTTTAACTGTTATAGAACCCCTACAATTTTAGCTACGTCACAAATCAAATGTGTGATAAATCATTTTTTAAAGTTGACCAACGAAGTTGTGATAGTATACAAACATAAATTAGTGAAATACGGTGTCGGTGAGCTGTAAAACAAAATAACCCAATGCACTTTAGCTGCTACTAAAATCAGTTTAAGAATTTTTTTAAATATACAGAAATTCTGATGATAATCACAACAAAGAATAAAATTTCATTATGCTGATTTGATTGATTGTATTAGGTTTCTGTCCTTGTAGTCTTGAGGTTCTAGCAATTCAGCAGTAATCTACTTTAAATTGATTGTACTTTTTCAATGAACGTTGCAGTTCCATTACCTGCTTTGGTAATACACTTAAACGTAGTGTTGTGACTTAACTAGGTTTTAGGTAATTAGAGATATTATGTAGTTTAGTGAATTGCATAAAGGCGGTTGTCATGTGGAACATTTGTTGTGAAATCAATTTATGTGTGTGATGCGATTCAGGATAAAACTAGTACAGGTGGCTTATTTTTTATAAATATGTAAAAAAGCAGCAATCTAAAACTTTTACTTAAGTTGACCTAGGTCGGGTATTTAAAAATCGATCCAAGAGTAAAATACCTTATAAGTTTTTTGTTTAGCCAATCAATCTCTATAGCCTCCCCAATTTAATGGCATAAAACTCATGCCACTCTACATTTCTAAGGAATTTGGTTTTTATGTTTTCTTGATATCTATACAATTAACAATTAGATCCTTACATTTGCTAAAAACACAATTTTAGGTGAAAAACAGATGCAAAGCAAACAAAATGGCTACCAAAAAAAGGACACGCCTAAAATTTTTTTTAATCCTAGTGTTGTACTCATCTAGTATTGGGGAGTAAAGAGTAAAAAACATTAGATAAATCAAAAATGTCAAGCAACATGGACTGAGTGATTTCTAATAGATTGTGTCATAAATAAATACATAAAATAAGAATACTCAGGTCATAGTGACCATTTTCTTTTTATCTGTATTACAAAGATAAAGTCACTGTGATCTGAGAATTACTAAAATGTGTTATCAGCAACCTATAATTTACTTGAACTTAGACGTAAAATTGCTGCAGTTGATTTTCTATATAAGCTCTTAAATAACAAGATCGACAATTTATATCTACTGTCACTAGTTAATATTAATGTATAACCATACCACACAAGAAATATGCTAACTTTCAAAGTGGATCAGGTGCATACCAATAATTACAACAATGTACCCTTGAATGTAATATGCAGACTATACAACAACGCCATACAATGTGGATTGGATATTTTTAATAGTAAATCAGAAGCGATAAAGAAAAGTCTTGACAATGTTCTAACATTATTGGGCTTGACTTTTTTACCGATCAACAATTTTTATGACTTACTATACCTTTTTGGAAAGCTAATTAAAAATAAAATTTTATGTCTAAGGGGAATTTCTGCGAAAATGTACATGAAAAAAGTTATGATTTTTTGAAATACTTATTTTTCCATAAGGTTCCATGTTAAATTTTTTTATTTCTTATTTGTTCGTTATTCCCTGGTTACGAATGGTTAGGCTAGGTTGGTTTGGATAGGATAGGTTTGGTTTGGTTCTGATTTGTTTGGTTAGGTTAGGTTTAGTTAGGTTAGGTTTGCTTAGCTTAGAATTTAAAATTTGGTGCTAAATTGTTTTTAAATAGAGATGGCGCTGCAAGCAAGGATATAAATAGATGAGTAGCATCCCAATTTTGTCAGTTCTAGTGTTTTAAAAAAACGGTATTTCGAAATACCGGTTTGGTACCAGTAAAATTATGAGAAAACCGGTAAAACCAATTTAAAAAAAACAAGCTTTTTGTTTTTATTTATTTATAAACCAATAAATGAATAGTAATATTATAATGTAGTTAACCAATAATTTTGATTTAAGAATAATAATATGTTTATTATATCATTTTTTAATCTACTCCGTCCTTCACTAATTGTGTAGCCTGCTGCTGAAAATATACGCTCTGAAGGAACTGATGTGACGGGTATACAAAAATACTTTTCCGCAATCTTGTTTGATGGAAATAAGAGGCTATTCTGTTTCCAATAAGAAATAACATCAAACTCTTGATTGTCCAATTTGACACAAGGCGTGACCAAAGATATTGCCATTATCTTAATTGCATCCGCAGTTTTGTTCTGTACATGTGCACTCACTTCATCAAGTTTTTGTGATTTCAAGAAGCCAAATATATGGTTTTGATTTGTGGTTGGTCATTGTGTTTGCTCTTGTGAAGTACTTGCTTTGTCTAACACACTTTGTGAACTGATGGAAACTGCTACATCACCTACTGATTTCAGCAAATAACTTATTTTGACGTTATCAGATAGTCTAAACCCATGCTGTTTGAATCTAGGATCCAAATATGTAGCGAGTATTGTCGCAGTCCTTTCTTCATATTTGGTTAAACGATTGTTCATAGACACGTGAAGGTTTTCCGTCAATTTATTGCCACACTGTGATTATTTCATCATTTACATTCTGGAGTTTGTGATATAATCCACATATAACAGGAATTACTAGAGACATCGTAACATAATTTCCACTTATTACGTTTATTGCATAATTAAATGAACCTAATATCAGTACAACATCTTTTATTATCAAACTTTCAACAGCATTTATTCCACTTGGTGCTTTTGGCAATTTACATAATGCTAGGGCAAGACTATCTCTTACTGTCTGTAATAATTAGTATGTTATCTTCTTCCTCGGTCAGAGTAGCCAAATCTATAGCAACTTTAATGGCATTAATTTCTGCTTCACATATGGATGTTTCATTGAATAACTTAGTTGAGTAGCAGTAGTTGTTTTTGGGACTATATATTCCGATGCCACTTTTATTATCCCCTGGTACTTTCGATGCGTCGGTGTTGTATTGCGTATAATTAGGGTGGGAGCAACAAAATTCTTTAAATTCTATATTGGCTTGGTAATTTTTTCTTATTGAAGTGTAGATCGCTTCAATTGGTAGAACTTGACTATCATATTTTGCTTCGTAGCATGGGCAGTTCTGAGTTTTTTCTATGGTGTTGTTAAACTCTAGTGCTAGGTCTATGCCATCCATTAAAGCTGGTGTTGGTTTGCCTCTCCAATATATTGGCTTTTCATTATATATGGCATACTTGTCTATCAGTAGATTGCCAATCTCAGTTTTAGTTTTTGCTAATTGTTTTAAACAATATTTGGCACAAAGCCAGATCCTCCTAGTCGCTAGCGGGGCCTCCCCTGCTTCTGCTAGTAGAGCATTTGTTGGAGTAGATCTCATGCATCCTGTTACGACTCTTAAAGCTTGGAATTGTATTCTATCTAATTTACTCCAGTTACTCTTCGAATTCTTATATATTGCTTGTGATCCATATTCTAGATGTGTTCTTACAATTCCTTTATAAATGTTTAGCAATATTTTAGGGTCTGCTCCCCACCATGTCCTAGCAACTGCTCTCATTATGTTAATTCCTCTTTCCGCTTTCTTTTTGCAGTTAATGGTATGTTCAGTCCGTTTTTGTCAAAAATCACACCTAAATATTTGTAGCTTGTAACCCACTCTACTTTTTGGTATTTGTATGTGACTTCAGGAAATTTTGTTTTTTTGTCTCTTTTTGTGAATAGGATAGCTTTAGTTTTTTCTGTTGATATGCTTAATTCGTGCATATCCATCCACTCGCCTATATCCGAAAGGGCTAAGTCCATTTCTATTACTGCCTTGTTTGGATCTAGGTGCGAATATATCAAAGCAATGTCATCTGCATATTGTAAAACTTGAATATTTTGCTTGATGCACGATCTCAATGTTAAAGAGTAAATATTAAATAAGACTGGACTTAGTGGAGAGCCTTGTGCCAGTCCTTTGTGGGCTTGCTGGGGACCTGTCATTTCACCAGTATTAGAAGATCGAATACTTATACTTCTATTTGTTAAGCTGTTGACTATTGTTTGTATTATGTCTGTGTCTACTCCTATCTCTTGCATTCCTGTTGTAATATATTAATGTTTACGTTGTCATATGCTCCTTTAATGTCGATAAATACACATATAGTTACCCAGTTTCTGGTGAAGGCTTTGTATATTGCTGTTGATAAATATACAATGTTATCCATTGTGCCTCTCCCTTTTCTAAATCCATTTTGTAATTCCGGATACATGTTGTTGTGCTCTAGATAATATTCTAGCCGGGTTTTAATTATGCCTTCGAATATTTTGCCGATACATGATTCCAGAACGATCGGTCTGTAGCTATCATACTCCATCGGGTCTTTTCCTATTTTTAGAATTGGAATTATTGTTTGTGTTTTCCAGTCTTCCTGGATGCCGCTTTTGATTGAACATGTTTACCAGCTGCTCTTTAATGTTTAGTGGGGTATGACTTATCATTGAGTACGTGAACTGATCTTCACCTGGTGTAGTGTCTTTCTTTCCTTTAAGGTGCAGTTGCAGCTCATGTATGGTAATTTTATTTGATGGTACTTTCCCAAACCCCTTATCCATATCTACTTCCGCACTATTAGGTATCAGCGGGGTGGGGTAGTCATTTTATCTCATAATCTTTGGATCCATTCTTCTTTTTTTGTCTTATGTATTTTATCCATTGCTTGCTGTGCATCTGAAAATTTTCTAATTACCTTCCAAATTTGGCTATTAGAAGTATTTCGATTTAAGCTTTCTGTAAATTCTATAAATCCCATTTTTTTCCTCTGTCTTAGTGCTCTACGAGTTTGGGCTGCTATTGATCTATATTTAAGAAAATTTTCTTCAGAAGCATCGTTTTTATATCTCTTTAGAGCTGCACTTCTATGCTTGCATGCTACATTACACTCTTCATTCCACCACGTTGGTTTCTTAGGATATTTACCTTTTCCATCCCCCTTTGTTTGTGGAATTGCTAGTTCCGCAGCATTTCTTATGTTCTCAGTCCATGTTCCATATTCTTCTGTTTGTGTGCTTTATGTTAGTGTTTGTGTGTAAATCGGCCAGTTGGCCTGGTTGGTTTTATATCTTAACCTTGATTTACACGTAATTCTCTCGATGCTATTGTGAACTATCCTGCACATGGTGATATAATGATCGCTCATTCCAACGGGATCTAATACTTCCCATTCTACATTGGTGCCAATATCGTCTGTGCATATAGTAATATCCACACAGCTTTTCCTTTGTCCTGGTCTGCTATTTCTGGTGGGTCTCCCATCGTTGGCAAAAATTAGGTTGCTTTCCTCTAATGCTTCCATAAGATTTTTCCTGTTGGTATTAACCATTCCAGATCCCCATACTTGATTCTGTGCATTAAAATCTCCCATGACAATGTATGGTCTCTTAAGCTTTTTAAAAATTTTGATATACGCCTTTCTTGAAGGATGTATATCTGGCGGGCAGTATTTATTTATTACTGCAATGTCATATATTTTAAGTGCCATCATTTCAAATCTTGCAGGTAACTCAGGGTCATAATTTTGTATTGCAAACGGGATATCTTTGTGAATTAAGCATGCAATACCTCCACGTCTATCTCCCCTATCCTTTCTGACACATGTGTAGTATGGCATCTTAAAAATCAGTGTCTCCTTTAAACATGATTCATTTAATAGTACCATGTCTGGTTTATGCTGTCCTATTATATATTTGAGGTCTAAGTAATTGCTAATGGCACAATTTATATTCCATTGGATTATAGAAATATTATTCTTAGTATGTGCTCTCCACATCAGAGTTTTTTGAGTTCTCGTCTGCAACTTCCACTTGCATTATTTGTATTTCATCGAGCGTGTTAATTATAAAAGTATGTGGCTCTTCCCTTACCACGTGATTTGGTGAATCCATGGTGCATTTGGCCAAATTCTGTATTTCTTGGACAACCATCTCTCTTATGTCCATGTCAATGTTTTTTGCGTCAATAATTCCTTTAAGTATCTCAAGGGTGGCAAATATGTCTACCTGTATTTCTTGTTGTTGCACCTTGCATCTTTGCGATTCTGTAGGTTCCTTCGTCTGGACGTTTTGCTTAGGTTTCCATGACATTTGGGGGTTTAAGGCTCTTTTGTGAGCTTCTCTTTCATATCCTAGTATTAATGGCGAGGTAGGCTTTCCTTTCCTTTCACTTGTGATTTGTGAATATGGAATTTTCCTTATATTTTGAGTCGCATGTGCTTGCCTTTGTGTTACATCTACCAACTGCAGTTCTTTTTCCCTTGATCTGTTGACAAGTGGGGGAAACTCTTGTAGTTTAGATGTATGTCTCTCTTTATTAGGCATAGATCCATCATATTTTCGTGCTTTTTGCCTTGCGTCAAAATAGGATATATTTTCGAATGTCATTATTTCCTTGATGTTTTTTTGTCTTAGGTATTCCTTACATTTCTTATTCGTGGCTTCATGATCTAAGTAACAAAAAACACATTTGCTTTCTTCTGCACCACAGTCCTTCTCCTCGTGCTATTCTGCACAGTTTGCGCATCGCTTTTTACTGCGACAATTCTTTTTGGTGTGCCCGTATCTCAGGCAGTTTGTGCATTGCAGGACAGGGTCAATATATACTTCCACTTTTGCTTCATAGTAATTTATATGAATGTATTCTGGAAGCCTCTTCCCTTTAAAAGTTACCACCACTGACTCTGTAGGAATATATGTAATCTTTTCATTAAGTTCTACACGTCTGTTAAGCCTTCTTGCTGATACCATTGGTCTGGCAGCTGTGCCTTCTTTAACAATTTCCTCTATCGATGTATTAACGTCAATGCCTCTGACAATACCTTTCACCGTAATTAAGGATGTTGGTACAAATGCTTCCCACTGGTTATCTATATTAATCTGATGGTTAATAAATTCATTAGCGGCTTTCGGGGTTTTAAAATCAATCCCTATACGATTACGTCCCTTTCTAGTAATTTTACTTATTGCCATTATATCGCTCCTTTTCAGGATTCTATCCACTACCGTCGGGTGCACATTCCTAATGTTTTTGTCTTTACTCTCCACAATGATTGTATACGGTGCAGTATCGTAGCAATCGTACATAATTTTTGGTCGTTCTGGCGGATGATCCTGGGGTCACCTGGGCCCCCAGTCCCCGTTAACATGTTATACTTTTACCCTATATGATGTGTAGGAAAACAGGTTAAAAGATTAAATAATTAATAAGCAAGCAGGCAAGCAACGATAAAAATTGTTTTTTACTCACGTACGTGTTCCCCACAATTCCACTTACACAAACACACAGTCCCAACTATTCAACCACAAACTCCTCAATCTAACCAACTATATAACTCTCAACCTTAATCTAAAACCCTTAACCACTACAACAACTTTATTTTCAATGTCCCATTCACTTATAATCCTTTTTAAATGTAAGTAAGTAAGTTTTATTTAAATGTATGATAACACATATTACAAATACCTTCTATTATAAAATATATTACATAGAAAATACAACCATATAGATAGTTGATATAAGAGTTAATCTATATCATATCCTCAACATGGATGCCCTCAATTGGCGTTTAAATGATTGTAAAGATTTTGATTGATATTGTCTGAGAGCACATTAAATTCTCGGATGCCGTCAATGAATAAGGACCTTTCAGTACATGCTTTCTTAAAAGAATAAATATAAAAATTTGATGAATTGCGAGTGGTGTAATTCTGAATTTTATGAACCTTAACTAAATTACATTGTCGGTAAGTAGGCAACAAGTTTTTGGTAATCTTATAGATAAAGCACATAACTAAAAAGTAGAAATGTTATTGCACTGACAAAAATTTTAAACAATCCAGCATAAAATGTACCCTTGTATAGATATTGCATTTTAATATTATAGGGAGAGCACGATTTTGAAGGATCTGTAGCTTATTTATCATTGGTTGACTCTGAAAGTACAAAATAGACGAGCAGTATATAAAATGTGGCGCAATAAGTGCTTTGTAAACTTTTAATCGAGTTAGCATATTAAGATTATGACTGATACGATAAAAATAATTAATTTTACCAGTAAGTTGTATTATTAATTTATTCGAATGCGATTTAAATGAAAGTGATAAATCTATGGTTACACCCAAGTACTTAATTTCGTCAACATATTGCAGCCTGTCACAATTAAAAAGTATGGATGGTAGCATATGCATTATAAGGCATCCCTAAGATCATTGCTTTGCTTTTCTTGGTATTAATAACTAATTTATTACTGATCAACCACTTTGAAACAGCAGTAAGCAAACTGTTCATCCTATGTATTGCACAATCTATATTTGTATCTGAGATTGCTATAAGAGTATCATCTGCAAACAAGTTCAGTAAAACTGCAGGGTCATTGGCTGCATCTACTATATCATTGATATACAGTATGAAAAGCAATGGGCCTAGAATAGTTCCCTGTGGTACACCATGGTTATTTAATATAGCACCTGAAGTGTGATTATTGATTTTAGTCACTTGCTTTCGTTGATATAGGTAGTTCGAGAACCTTTTCACGTCATGGTCCGTAAAACCGTAACATTTTAATTTATTTATTAGAATCAATCTATCAACTGTCTCAAATGCTTGTTTAAAGTCTAGAAATACCACAACTATAACATTAGAACTATTATCCAGTACTCTTTTCCAATCTGACAGCACAAGCTGTAGTGAGGACTCGCAGGAATGTTTGTCATGAAATCCTGATTGTTGTTTGTAGTGAAATATTTTCTGCAGTGTGTGATTTCGGAATGGAAACCGTCTCTAAAATTGAAGATCGCAAACAATCTGCATGGAAAAAGTGACACGTAACAGTCATGAAGGCTTCTGTTGTTACACAAGTCATAATTTTTAAAGGAAATATTTTATATTTGAAGTTACACAAGTCCATAAGTCTGTTGTGACACATTTTCAACATCGCTTATAATATTTTTTAATTTGAACTTAGCACTTTCATAAAGCTCTGGCGATGGTTTGGATCTTAATGTAACATTTGAGGCAAGGCATATCTTGGATCTAAAGCGTTAATAAGCATATTAAAACCTTTATCATTAACAATATTTAGTGGGTGATAATCAATAGCTACCATTAAAGCTAATGTACGTTCTAGTTGAACTTTCCTAGGATCGTAGATGCAGTATACATGAAGATCCAATTTGATACACATATTTTAGTTTGCTTCAAACACATTTTTGAAGAAGTATTTTCGTGATTCAATAATTGAACGACTGGTAAAGGATTTGGACTAGCTTCTCCTTGAATTTCAACATAGTCTTTGGAAGTTTTGATAATAGTTGGATGATTTCTTTTTAAATGTGTCAACATAGTTGAGGTCCTACCACCAGTTTTTACTTTATTCGAACAAAATTTACACTTTACTATTTTGCTATCATTACCAACAACCTCAAAGTATTCACTGGTAATTGATTTTTTAGGTATTTTTAAAAGTAAATTGTAACCAATTGTCAAAACCACAAAAGTACAATCAACATCAACACTTAAAAATGTTACCAAAATTAAGTCTTATAAGTTGTAAAATTGCAATTGCAATTTGCAGTTTTGGTACTGAAATTCACTAGAATTAGACTATCAATCACCTATATAATATAAGCTAAGCACAGCACAATACAAAACAACCTGCAAACATAAATACATTATAGAAGTTTTAAGGTTGGCCGAGGGGAAGTACCTTACATTTGATTTTCCAATGCTCAATGCTCAACTGTAAGTGTACCAATCTGTTGGTAATAAAATTATTGTTTTATATGAACTTGTCTTTTATTTATAGCCTATCGGAGGTTGAAAAAAAATAGCCCTCGTATTATTATGAGTCAAAATACTTCTCATTGATCACATTAAACGATATTTAATGGAAAAAAATTATGAAAAATTTAACATGGAACCCTATGGGAAAAATAAATATTTCAAAAAATCATAACATTTTACCTGTACATTCTGCAGAAATTCCTCTTAGACGTAAACTTTTATTTTTCATTAGATTTCCAAAAAGGTATAGTACACCATAAAAATCCTTGATCGGTAAAGTCTTACCATTTATTGAAAGTGGCTAAAAGTTACATTTTATGATAGATACTTTTTCTTATTTTTTGTATCTCCTATTCTGTAATTTGGTTAAAGACTTGTGGAGTTTGTAAATAAATAAATAAAAATGAACTTGTCACAAGACTGAATAATAAACATAAATATTTAGTCGAACTTGTTTATTATGCAGCTCACTAAGGAGTATTTGCAATTTTAGACTTGTAAATTTCCAACCAATATTGAAAGTCTGTTGAATGTTGTTTTTTTGAGCCATTGAAACATATTTTGAAATGAAACATGTGTTTAATGGTTTAAACGTCCACATATAGTGAACACCACTAATGGAACTCGAAAATGTGTCTAGATTGGCAGCATTTATATAGTAGTTTACTAAATGTGATCTGAATATACTTTGAAAGTATGTCTAGCTTACATTCCACTTGAGTTTAGGTGCATTCATTCCTATTTTGCCTCTAATCTTATTGAACAAGAAGTAGCTTATTACAACGCCGACGGCGAGATACGCGAGCCACTGATGACAGTTGGTAGCGATATTAAATAATGTAAAAATGAAGCGCCAATTATAGATGTCGTCACACAATATGCAAATTATTGCAACATAATTACACAAATTTTAAAGGAAAAGAAATTTTAAAGAAAACCCCAATGGGGCACTCAAGTGAACATGTAGGGCTTCTTTCAGGATTACTCCATGATGGTCGGCCGTGGCTTCGCTAGTCTTCCGCGTGTCGGCTACATTGCTAATCTTTCGGGCGTGGGTTCTTGAGCCAGGTTGAATCCAAATTAGATTTGTCTTCTCTCTATATGTAGATACAAATAAGGTAAAGGAGACAGGGTAAGGCACGATAAATTTGGAATCACAGAAACCTACATATCAGAAAAAAACACGATACCATACAATACAAGACCACTAAGGCCGTTTACATCTCCGAGGCTAGTTCCAACGCGTCTCTCGGAAATCCACCACTTACTTCTTGGCCCACCGCGTCGGCGCAAATCTCCCGCGACGCACTATCTGAAGTGACGGAAATACGCGCACAAGTCTTTTTAAATTTATGGCGCGAAATTCTTACATATTAAAACTTAATTGAGAATGTCTAGTGCCGAATTTTCGGCACGTAACAAGCTTACTACTTGAGATGAAAATATGAACTTCAGTTAATGTTCTGGAGTATAGGCCGGTGAGTGAAATTTCAGTATTGGTCAAATGGTAGCAACTTAGTATTAGAGGAATAGTGGCATATACATAATGGTCGAGTTTTGGCATACCAACAATAGCAACTCGCAGGCATGTTTATATTGGCTTGAGGGATCAAATTGATTTGAATCTATAGTAATCAGACTTATTTTCATTGGTGCTCTTGATAGTGCATCCAGTTCAACATTGAACTTTCCTTTCCGGTGAAGAACTTCGTAATTAAACTGGGAAAGTCGCAATATTGTACCGGATGCACTATCAAGAGCACCGATGAAAATAAGTCCGATTACTATAGATTCAAATCAATGTGATCCATGGTATAATAAAATGATAAAAGAGACTCAAGAGTATCCTACAAAATATCCATCATGGAAGATAGAAAACTGGTTACTTTACAAATATGTTGCTAACAAGCACAACATAGTTTCCAATTTAATAGAATGGAAACAGGTACTTCCGAAAGTGTACGGGGAAGAAGTCATCAGACAAAATCATGGCATACCTACATCTGCTCATCTAGGTACATTTAAGGCTTGCTGCAAAATTGCGAAAAATTTTATTGGCCGAAAATGAAATCGGACATTAGCCGCTAAATTAGAAAATGTCAAATATGTCTGGCTTCAAAAAGTAGTTTACATACAAAACTTGGTTTAATGGGGAAAGAAAGAGAAGTGAAACACCCCTTTCAAATGATATCTGTAGATATTATGGGACCTTTACCCAGATCAAAGAAAGATAACACGTCCATTCTTGTAGTATCCGACTGGTTCACCAAATATGTGCTGATCCATCCCATGAAGAAGGCGACAACTAATTCGATAAATAATTTCATTGAAAACCAAGTTTTTCTTATATATGAAGTACCGCAAATTATAACCACCGACAATGGGTCTCAACTTATAAGTAAGGCATTCAAAAGATTAACAAAAGAATACAATGTCCAGAAGGTTTGGTATAGTGCAAATTATCATCCTCAGGTTAACCCTACTGAAAGAGTTAACAGAGTTATCATCACAGCAATGAGATCATATGTGAAAGATAATCACAGGCTGTGGGACGAAGAATTGCATAAAGTTATACATGCTATAAAGAATGCAGTTAGTAAAGTTACTGGCTACACTGCAGCCTTTTTGAATTTTGGTCAATCAATACCTATTTCAATAGAATATTATAGTAAGCTATCAAATTTTACTAATCAAGATTTTACGGTCAATTCAAGAGAACAACATATAAAAGATCTCAATGAGCTTTCTTATCCTTATAACGACGTAGTAAGGAAACTTCATCAGGCTTGTGAGCGTAATAAGAAGATATATCATCTACGGTATCGGGCAGTAGATTTTCAAAAAGGAGAATTTGTTTGAAAGAATATGGTGCAGTCGAAGGCTTCAGAGGCTGTATCACAGAAATTGGCACCAAAGTATGTCCATGGCCAAATTATTGAAAAAACAGGAACAATTACGTATAGACTGAGAGATGATAAAGGGAAAGATATAGGTGTTTGGCACGTCGAGGATTTAAAGCCAGATAACTAGTATTATTCGATACAGAATTAATTTCGACGCAAACTTATAATAGGTAAGCTATTGGATGAAAGGTCCTTTTTTTAGTGTGTTTGCACCTTGCTTTTGCATTAGCATGGTGGGACCACATGTTCAAAGGGAAAGCACACTTAATTCTAGTTTGTCATCCTAGCTTATTTTATGAGTTTCTCATGTGGGAAGGGGGTAGTGTAACAGTTCGTTTATACTGTCACTAATCCTGGAAGTTATGCAACTTTTAGTACTTGCCTTGTGTTATGAGTGTAATCTAAGAAATATTAATTCCCGTCTGTTAATTGAAACAGCCGCTTGGGGAATAGATGCGCATTATAGTGTCTTGCGTCTTCCCACTTTACCTGTTCTGTTCCATTTGAGTTCTGGTAAGAAATAGACAGAATACAGTATGTAGTTGTTAAAATAATTTTGTTATTGTATTGGGAAGGTGATCCCATTTTGCAAGAATTGCATCGTCAGTTAGGGGTAAACATGTTCGTCAACCTACATTAATTTTGTGCTAAGGGTTATCTGTTTTTAGCGATTTATTGTAGGTTTAAAGTGTCTTCACTGGCATCCGAAATTTATAGAATTGACACCTTCAGGCAACCGTGTTATAAAGAAGAATCTGTTACATTTCACAAAGTATGCTGAAGGAATCTCTATGATTGAAACGTACAGCATGTGGTGTTCAGAGCCGTTGTTTGGCTGTCGGCCATGATGTTCTTGAAGTGCTAAGCACTCCAGCTATTGCCTTGTCCAAATGGGCCGCCTAGGTCAAGAACATAAATATTAATTTTCAACCAGGTATTTATGTATCTATCAATTAATAATGTAATCCTGTAATTAATTTGTTATTTTGCAAGTTTAAAATGTGTAGTTAACTTAGTTTTAATTTCACGATTGAATAAATTTATTTACTTAGATATTGTATATATTCTTCTACTTGATTTCAGCTCAATTAAAGTGGGGTTAGTTTGGTAAATTTAAATTAAATAATAGCGATCAAGTCTAGTACTATTGTTAATTTTATTGAAGACTAAACAGTTTTAATAAATATTTACTTTATGCAGCTTCAAGTAACTCAAGCAAAGTGCTATTATTTTTTTGTAAATATTGTTTTACCAAGTAGATGTTAATTGATTTCTAGCTGTTGTCGCATTGAAAACTTATGCAGGATTATTATTCTCTGTAGGTTGCTATTGCTTGAATAAGTACAAAGAACCCCGATTACAACCCTGATGATAAGGTCTATCCTTGTAAAGAAATTTTTTGGTTTAGGGTGCACATTAAATTTAACGAAGGTAGAATAAAGTTAGTTTTCTTTATTATATTACAGAGGTATAGGTTAAGGTGCATTCCACTTCCTTGTTTTAATCAATATAAAAACCGATTTGATAAGGGAGTCAAACAACTATAAGAGTTACATAGGTTACAGTGGCTGTAACGTTTGTAATTGTAACAAATAATTATAATAAATATTACTAAAATGTGTTGGATAATTTTTTTACATAACGATAACAAGGACCAGATTACTATCAGGGTCCAGTAGCTCTACCACAAAGGTCTAGAATACCAAAACCAACCTGAAATCATAGAAAAATAAATACGAATGACTTTTTCTTAACTGCATAGTAACGTTTTACATTATACTACAATAAATCCGGTTTACTACAACAGCGTTTTAAATTAGTGACAATTTGTAAACTAATCCAAAATTTTTCTACATTTGTAAAGTTAAACGCTAGCTATAAACACATTGTGTTCGCATTTGATTAAACTGAAATTGCACATTAAATTTGAGGTATAAAATACTTACAAAAACATAGAATCGTTGACAGCATTACATTTTTTGGGCCGGTTAAGTATAACATGATATATAAAGGGTTTAATCAATTCAACAGAAATTGTAGTATAACTGTATTTCTTTAAAACTTGCATTTTAGATATTATTTTTGCAAATCACTGTCTATTATTCCGCATTGAAGGTGACACAACTAATAACGACTCATAAATACTGTAATAAACTTCACATTTCACAAATATATAAACAAATACTTAACCTTATTAAACATGACATTAACCTATATTTCTGTAACTTGTTGTTTTGAAGTATAATGTCTACAATACCTAACGTGAGGGGTCAGCACAATCGTATACACTAGATGAAAAGCCAAAATTTTATTTCAATTCATGCATATGCATAAGAAAAATAACTCAGTTTTACCAAAAATAGAATGTTTGTGATATAAATGATAATACTTTTGTTTAGTAACAGGAAACACATTGCTTTTTTTGTGAATTAAATGAAAATTATATTTCTAAATTCAGTTAGCATAAACTGATCTGAATAAGATACCGGCATGAATTAGGGAAATACAACTAAATACTTAGAGCTTGAAAAATCTAATTTAATGATATTATTGTTACGTGCTGGATTTACATTACCTTACTTAATTATTTTTTACTTTACGAGTAACCTTACATACTCGCTTCTAGAAGTTGCTTCTTCAGAAGAAGGTGACGCTAGTTTTCTCTGCTGCTTTACATAGTAACGGCAAGAAATGGCTTCTAATATTGACACACTTCTTTGATATTACATACATAACAAAAATCTTTTTAATTCTAAATAAAGCAGCAATTCTAAATAATTCATTGTGTAGGTTCGTCTAACCTTGTTTATTAGTCTATATGGCAAACACTATACCACATTTTTTAAAATAACCTAACAAACGATATGTTAAAATGTAAAAAGAAGTGAAAAGTTAAAGTTGAACAAACTTTTTCGTTTCTTTTTATCATGGTTTATGCGAGAGTCACGTATACTCAGCAGTCACTCAAACTGCGTACGGAAAAAGAAGCAACTTATAGAAGTAAATATGTAAGGTTACCCTATTGAGGGCAGAGTAATGTAACAGTTAATTGGTGCACCGGCCAGTTTTCAGTGGTGTAAGGTGAGTTCTATGAATGCTAAAAAATAATCCTAAAAGGAATTTAAATCTAATTTATCAATAATCCTAACGTCACTCTAAAATTTCCTGTTTCCGTTATTAATTCTCATGACATTTATAAATCTCAATTTTAGGAAATGTCGTTAATAGCAAACAGAAAACAGTTAAATGCCAGCTATTTTTTTTTACTTTTATGGTTCATTTAAAAACAATTTAAAGTCAATACGTACACATTTCTTAATATTTTTAACTGATAACATAATACTTAAATTTAATCAACACTAGTTCCGTCGATAATCATTGATCAATAAAATAATCACTCTCAATTTAATTAATTTTCCACTGCCTAAATGCAAACAATTTACATTTAAAAGTTCACACATACATTTTTAAAAAGTTACATAAAAGTTCACTTTTTAATTCTAGGATTTCCAATCACTATCAGTTTTTATTTTCTTGTCCAATAGACAAAAGCTCCCTTAACCCAACACCACACAATATTCCAAATTAACGGAGTAGTAAACTATCCAAGTCCTAATCTTTTTAACCGGTGAAAATACGTTCCTCGTGCAAGTATAAGTTTAAAAATTAGTCGCATACAGCATTTATGATCCCTGCGGGAACATCTATATTTATTTTGTTTTCTTAAAGCTGCGTTTCGTTTAACGTTACTTTTAACTTAACCTCATATTAACCACCAACACCGCGGTTATTTCCGACTTGCCACTACTGGTTCGTATACCTATATTTTCGATATTTTTTTATTACCGGCTTGTATATAATAAATTCTCATCCTCCGTCGGATGTAATTATTCTCATATAATTCCTCCCTTTTTTTATGTTTAATTCGGAGATTTTGTCATGGTAGTCTTTCTATTGGGTTTATGGAATGATTCCTGGAAAAGTACTGGTAGTATCATATGGGTTACTTAGGTTAACGTTCGTGTTTTGTTCTGTCCAACAACATAAAATTATTAAATTGTACTCTATTGAAATGATTAAACTATTTCTGCAACTGATATTTTTCTACTCAGCGCCCGAATTTTTACATTGTATTAAAGTGTGTCTGGGGCTTTCTTGCAACGTTTCTTATAAGTTATTTAACAAAAATTTGTAAAGAAGCTCTCCCATATTTAAGATGTATAATAATAATATCGCTGTTTTACTTTATAATTCTAAAGCCTTCTTAAGATGAAATGATTCCGTTATAATGGTTTACTGAAGTAAATATTAAGTTTGTCTTTTGTGGTTTAAAATAATTTGATGGAACTACCAATTTTATTAAAATGCAATGTTTACTGAACACTACTACACATGAAATTAGAATTATATAGGATGCTTCAATATTAATTTAACCATTTAGGATTAATTTTCTCTTTTTATATCCAGTTTTTATTTACCGTAACGCCCACGCGAGTTAAGGTTCGGGCCTTTGAAGCAATGTTTGTAAAAGAAACGTTTCCGAAACTTAACAAATTTATTTATTAATATTAGGGCAAGTAGCCTAGGTAAACAACAATGCAAAAGTTGTAATACTCAGACTGACTCAATTGAGTAGCTTGAACAACGAAGTATGGAGTTCGAAGATTGACTGCCGGGCCTTGAGCTTCCGGGCTTTTTATAATATCCTGCCCCCTCACATGGCTGTAAGAACTTGCAGATCTCATGTCTGCTTTACTCTTAATTCTACACTTTATTACATTGTAACAATCTTATTTCTAGGTAATTGCGGTATGTTGACCGTCTGTGACCTGCCACCTGCAGTATCACTGTCGTCTCGGATACAAAGTTGCATATCCATTCTCATGAACTGATAATAACCTGTCTGATTTATCCTTGTATTACATTGTTGCAATTGACTTATGATTTATTTAACAATTTCTAATAACTCCTATTAGATTTTATTATTCAATATATAGGTAAATTGGGGGATACATAACGCGTTAGACTATATAAGCCAATACTCAAGATACATGATACACACTGTTGACAAAGAAAATACTGTTACAGATGCATATCACATGTGAAAAAGCATCTTCTTTGAACAACTGGTCTACTTCTAACAAAATAACTAAGAATTACGATATCTTCAGACAAATAGCAACAATTCAAACTAACACATACCTAACTTTAATCAATAAACTTATTGTGATATCTCAACGATAGCTTGAGCCTTCATAACAAAAATTTACAAAAAGCAGCTTTCACAAACATACTGTAACGAAAACTCTATCAATAACATCAGTTCTGTATTTTCAAAGTAATTATACAAGCATTTTCAACAACTTGTAGTTGTAATGGAATTTGCAACAAGTTCTCTCAACAATTTATTTTCAGTCAATGGCTAATAGTACAAGTAAACAGTACGATGCTACGTCTAAATTACTTACTAACGAAGCACTATAATTAACTATTCAAGCACTAATTATTAATTTATATAATAGAGTAATTTATATCGACAATCATTTATATCACATTTTTCAAAGCATTAAACTAGAACATATTGTAATTAAATTTTCAATCAGAACTGATCTCCCATATTCACAACAGCAATTTATATACATATTCAATACCTCTAGACTATTTGAAGACATACCAAAAATTATGCAAATAACATCTCGAATGTACCTAAAATAACTCAAATACAAAACTTTTGTACCTGTCAATCATAACCATCTGAATGATGAGGTGCCACCAGGACCTATCAATCATCTTTTGTGTTCAAACACCTCACTTACATTCCAATGTAATTATTCTGTTACAATACAAGCAATATCGTATCACTTGTTTCAATAAAAATACATTAAAGTGGCAAGGAAGCTAAAGAACTGTATGGACTTTCATTTTTAATCCATGTTGATAATTGTTAATTTTAGTATTAACTGTAAATAAATTTCTATACAGCCGTCTCCACTCCGGCATTGCCATAATCGGTTCAATTATTTGTCTTGCGGGTAACTCTAAATATCAATTTTATGAAGCTGCAATGGAGATTCGACATAAACATACAACCTATCAGTGCTCGGGAAAAGTATATTTTACAGATTCACATACTCCGAAAGACAAAATGATGCTTTGTCACAACTAAATGTTCGATTTAGTAAGTTGTAATTCATTAAATCGTTGACAAACCACCAACAGGCAAAGACAGAGAAGAAAGTTTGTTTTCCTGAGAAAACGTTTTAAAGACTTTGTCGGTTTGTATTTCATAGGTTCAGAAATATCAGTAATGACTTCTTTAGTGCGCGTAGTTGGTTTTCCTGCAGCTTTTCCATGCATCCCTAAAGTTTCACAAAACACTAGCAACATGTAATGCATGAATAAAAATCCATTACTACAATTTAGACGATCGGGAAGTGTTCTCACAAATGTCCAAACATAAAAGTTAACTATATTACCAAATTCCATTAACTAGCACACCAGTTCAAAAATATCGTTTAAGCATGTAGGTTTTGTATTCTGTTGCAAAAAGTTGATGTTAATTAAACAGTAAACAACTAGATCAAAAACCGCATTAAATTTTGATAATCAAACAATTATTTGAATTAAATTCGGAGCGTTAGAATGTGTTTTTTCTCAAATCCATGGGCACCTTTGACCAAGATAATTTTAGTATTGCGATAGTTAAGTTGATAAGATAGCAACTTTCGATACAACTGGAAGTGATACTCTAATGAAAATATTTTTAATTTAACATAGCACTTCCACATTTTTAGACCTCTTTTACACCAGTGCTCTGTATAAAAGTGACATTCATCATTAGATCTTCAATCCTGGAACTGGTTAGACACATACGTCCATTGTTTCCTATTCTGAGCTAACCTACACATTTTTCTGAAACCACAGACCACATCTTTCACTTCTGCGTGCACTAGTCTGATCTAGGTCTATCTCTACCTCTCTTTTTTTCTACCTGGAATATATCCAGCACCATGCCCCAAATTCCTTAGAACGTGTCCTATCATCCTATCTACCCTATTTTTTACTGTATTCCACAAATATATTTCTTCCCCTACCATTTCTAGAACATCTTTGTTCTTAACTTTGTCTGTTCACAATATTTTCATCATACATCTGTAGCACCACATTTCAAACACTTCTATCGTTTTCCTATCTGCTTCTCCTACTGACCATGTTTTAGAGCCATACAGTGTTGTTCTCCATACATATGCTTTGAATAATTTTTCGTTGTTTCTATGGTTGTTGTGTTTGAACATAGTAGTTGATTTTTCTTGTTAAATGCAACACGTCCTTGTGCTAATCTTTGTTTTATATCTTTTACACTTTTCCCATCTTATGATATTTAGTTTTCTAGGTAGCAGAAATTCGTAACCTCTTGTAAGTTATTGTTTCCTATTAGTATTTTGGTTTTGATTTATTTTCCCCTCCTTTTACTTTAGTTTTATATTTGTTAATTTTTCATACCGTATCCTTCTGTTAGTACCGTTTTCATTTCATTAAGAATTGCTTCTAACTCTTCCTTGCTAGATGCTAACACCGCTATATTATCTGCAAATTTAACCATATCTATCACTGGTTCCTAAATAATAATTCCAAATGTCTTCCTGCATTTGACAGTATTCATTGCCTCTTCTATGTACAAATTAAAAATTAACGAGGGTGAAGCACATCCTATCTCACCCCTTTCTTAATATTTATTTCTGCATGTTCCTGCTCAATTGTGATTACAGCTGTGTGCTCTTTGTATAATCCATCTATCCCTATAACTCATTCCAATCTTTTTGAGTATTTTAAACATATTTTCCCATTTTACATTGTACAATGCTTTTTCCAGATCTACAAATCTTATATACACACTTTCCTCTTTTTCTAATGTTTTCTCCATTATCACCCTAAACGTAAAATTGACCTCCCATGTTCTCCTGTTTCGGTTAAACTAGTGCTGGCAATAAAATTCGATTAATCGATTATTCGATTAATCGATTAATCGAAAATCGCGGTTTTTAAAAATTAACAAATCGATTATTCGATTAATCGAATATTCGAATAATCGATTAATCGAATAATCGAATATTGCAATAATCGAATATTCGAATAATCGAATATTCGAATAATCGAATACTCGATTAGTCGACCAATAGGACACACCTATTAAAAATAATGGGTAAATAAAATACAGTTAAAAGAAAAATGGTTTGCTTTTATTTCTATTAAGAGGCAAGTCCTTACAGAACGAAAGCTCTAGTAAAATTAAAATTATAACAGTACAAACATGTTGTAAAAGATTTATCCTAAAAGGAGCAACGTCCGTTTTATAATACAAAGGAAGATCCTCGATTCCACTTTAAACTAAACCTTCCAAGAACTAATAAAACTGTACACAAAATTACAAACGATATATTTTTGTCAAATAAATTAGAAATACATCCACCAACACCTATAATCACTGTTATTTGATTAACTGACTTGAATCAATTGGAAGAATAATTTTTTATTGTGTTAATTGACTAACATGATCCGTGACGTATATATACAGTATTGCCCGAAATAAACAGTACTGAAATTGTAATTGTTTTGTATATTTAAAAAATACATATTATTGACACTTTATTATATGTTCTAAATGTGCACCTCCTCGTTCGAGACAGACTTCATAACGATGTTCTAAGTTTCTGGTCATGTTATTGAATAAGGGTTGTCTCAGGGCTGCGAAGAAGACTCTAACGGCATCCTTTAATTCATCGATGGTTTGTGGTGCCCGTTTGAAAACGGCATTTTTAGCCATGCCCCAAATGTATGCGTCTGGAGGTGTGAGGTCTGGAGAATGTGAAGGATAAGGGAAGTCAGTAAATCGTGATATGAATTTGCTTAGAAAATGTTCTTGAAGAAATTGACGAATTGCGGCAGCAGTATGGCAAGTTGCCCCGTCCTGTTGAAAAAATTGGTTTCGAAATGCCAAGTTACGTGCACGACAGAATTGACGTAGATCAGGGATAAATCGTGTTAAAATTTGTCTGTACCTCTGTTGATTAAGTGTGACTTGCCTACCATTCTCTTCGATAAAGTACGGACCAATGATTCCGTGTCCGGAAACAGCACACCAGACACTCACTTTTTCACTATGTAAAGGAACCTCTTGAACCTCATCGAGTCTGGCAAAGCCCAGAAATCGATTTGTGCGACGATTCACATAGCCTGACAAGTGAAAATGTGCTTCGTCTGAAAACCAAACATTTTTCAAAAATTCAGGATTTTCATACTGTAACGCGAGAATTCTGGCGCAATATTCCACTCTACTGCGATAATCCCGAGGATGTAGTTGTTGATGTGCCTGAATCACATACGAAAATGTACCCAGCTCCTTCAGGATTCTTTGAAAGGAAGTTCTTTTAAATCAAGTTGTAACGCTGTCCTTGCCTGGCTGACTTTCGGATTTTCTAAGATTTGCTCAAAACACGTTCATGGTTATTGTTGTTGTTAACTGTCCTGGGACGCCCTGAGTTTCCTTTTCGTTGGCACAATACACTACCTGTATTTCTAAACTTTTCAATAACCTTCAAAATTACAGCATTACTTGGAGAACGTTTATTAAACCTTTGTGTGAATTGATCAGACACGTATAGCAAACTTGCACCATTACGTCGGCCGATTCCGTATGAACGAAAATAATGCTCTACCAGAAACACTTTCTCCTCTGTACTTAACACCATTTTTAACAATTAGGCCCTACTAATTACTTGTTTGAGGTTTACTTGACAGGTCTATACTAGCTAACTTGAGTGTGACAGCGCACGCATAAAAACACCGCCAACTTAGTTTCAGTACTGTTTATTTCGGGCAATACTGTAATTCAGTTTGATTACCTAATAGATTAAAATCAACTACCTACGTGAGTGTACAATAATATAGTAAGGAAACGCCTGTATTAATAGCTGTTCGATATCTGATTACCTGAGTGGGTCCACTATTATAGATTATAATTTCGTTCTTGCTTATTAAACTGCAAGTTCATAATTTTAAAATTATTTTGTAAGTTTGTTTCTAACTTGAACTTATAATACTTAACTAAATTATAGCCGTATTATTTGTATTACCTATATAAAGCCCAAGTTTTCTTTTTCCTATGTGTGCAAGCTATAACGTGAGGGAAGACAAAAATACAACCACACATAGTACAATTTCAGGACAAGATCTTGCTATGAGATGGAGGAGACTTGAAAATGAAATGAAACGCGACTTGATGGATTTTGTAATTGACTACCCCGCACGATAGTGATTTAATCAGACAAACGATTATTGGGTTAGAAATAATTTGTTTGACTAGTTGATTAGTCGATTAAACGGTTAGTCGATTAATAGATTATCTAGACAACCATACGATTGATTGACTAACCGACTAATGAACTAGCCAATTAGTTAACTAAAAAATTGTTAACAATCGAATAATCGGTTAACCGATTAACCGAATAATCGATTAATCGAATATTCGATTAATCGAATATTCGATTAACCGATTAATCGAATATTCGATTAACCGAATATTCGATAGAAAATCGATTAATCGGTTTAATCGGTTTGCGAATACTGCAAAATTCGATTAATCGAATACAACTTTTTCGAATTTTGCCAGCCCTAGGTTAAACCCAAATTGATGTTTTCCTACTATTTCTTCAGCACGTTTCTCCATTCGTCTTTGTACAATTTTAGTTCATATTTTTGACTTGTGTTGTCAAACTATAGTTCAAAAATTTTCGCATCTATACGCATCTCAATCTTTTGGTATAGTGACTATGGTGTCACGTTTGAAATCTTTAGGTATCTTGTCTGTTTTATACATACATACACATAGAGTGCAAGTTGGAAGAGATGTTCTGTTACTGCTTGAGCAACAGCTTTTAAAGCTTCTGTTTGTACCTTATCTATACCGGGTTGTTATTATTGTTATTTATTCTTTGGCGTTAAATACGAAAATTTATTCCGTAAATTAAACATAACCCTTTCGTGTATTAAAATTTGTATTGTAATTAATAATAAATACTCTATATAGATTACTTGATAAATCTTTCTGCTCATTAAAAATAAATATCCTTTCTAAGAATTTCTTACCGTGGAATTTACGCCATAATTAGATAAGCGTCTTTCCAAGTAGTCTCTAATTAAATGCTGGTGTGTTTTCTCTTTTTAAAGAATTCGGCAAAATTGTTTCAATAAATTAGGGTTTTCCTGTTTTATTTCTTTGAGCTTTGGTGCTTTAACTAAACAAATTTAATATTGACTTGCTGTTCGACTAGCAACCAGAAAACATCCGTCCTGTTTTGCTTCGTTTCGTTTTCTTTATGCGAATTGCTGGCACGCATTATAGCGTGGTGAGTATATAGGGTTTATAAAACGGTACTTTTTGGTTTTAATAAATTAATCTATTGTTCGTAATTATTCAGGCTTCCTGCGGGGACACGTTAATCCCTTGAGCTGTCGTTTCTTTTGGTAATGGGAAGTCACATGCGTTCTGCCTGGACGTAAGCCTACCTACTCGCTGACGTGGACCAGCGACTGACTCCACCCCGATGCCAGTGACTCGAGGGTGTTCTTTTTTCTTTGTATGCGCTTCTTGCTTCGGAACCAGAACGCCTGGGATTTTACCGTTCAACTATGGCCTTGCTAAATTTAATTCTTACATACGAAAATTATTGAACTATTTTGAGTATTTCCTGCTCTTTTCGTACTGCTTTACTATTTGGTTATAAATTACTAAAATTATACTAATTATTACTGTAAGAACTGCTTAAAGACTTGCGGGCACATTTGAAAATGTTGCCATTATGTATGTACATATAGTTTAAGTTTATATTTACGATGATCTAGAGCTGTGGTTTTTAGGGTTGCGTTTGGTTCTTTCTTTTTTTTTTACTAACTAATGTCAGAGGGTAATTACCTAAAAACTACAGCTCGCCACTTTTCATGAATAATTTTTTACTGTGTTGTGTACATATTTTGTTTAATTATAAGTTCTTTCTTTTCCTTTGTATGTTTTGTTCTGAGTGTGAACGAGTGCGTGTTTATATATTTTTTTTCTACTTATTGCTGGTTCCTTTTTTAATTTATACATAGGTATAAGAACCTGCCCACTCACCGATTGAGCCCGGTCATCCTTTTTTCTTTCTCTTGGTTTTTTTTATGTTACGTCAATTGTAAAATATTGATGCTCTGGCGTGGGGCTGCGATTTTTTTGTATTTAACTTCTGCTGCGATTTTGTTTAATTAATTTCTTCTACGATTTGGTTTCGTTAATTTCCTTGTGCTGCGATTTTGTTTCATGTAACTTTGGCTCCGATTTTATTTTAGTTAGTTTAGCCTCAAGTTCGTTTTAGTTAATTTTTGCTCCGATTTTTGTTTATTATTGTTAGTGCCTAAGTTCCTACATGACCCGCATTTTCTCGACCTGATATTACTTATCTTTCGTCCCTTACGCTTAATATTATTGGTGGGTTAATTCCAGATTATTGGTCTTGTATTTTCGCCAATAATCCTAGTCCGTTGAAAACGCTGGCGCCCAAGATTTTTCTTTTTCTTCCTTCCCTCTCTGTACATCTTGTTCTCCCCGTCACGTCTAGATTTAGTTTTTCCTTCGATTTTTCTTTTATCCTACAGCCCTATTCTAATTTCTATTTTGTTGTTTCGCTCCTATTGGTGTTCCCGAAGACTGCCCTGTATTCGCAATAATTTTTTTTGGCTTCTATCGAGTTACAGTTTGCCTTTATTTAGTTACTTTCTACCAATTTCTTTCTTGTTCGTATTCAAAATGACTTCTTTTTCGGCTTCCTACTGCGGTCTTTCAGTGTGGGAGTGGAATTTGAAATTTTCTGGTGTCCCGGACAAAAGTTTGTTCCCGCTTTCCTAAACGATTCTACCAAATAATTTTGTGTCGTGTCTGCAAACACAAAGGTCGCTGAAATGACTATAACTTGTAATTCAGTCTGCGAAGGTCCTCCGGAAGTCCTTGGACCTGTATCTTTAATGCCTCCTGCCGTTTTTGTCAAAATTTTACCGGTTCCTGCTTTCTTAAATGATTCTTGTCAAGAAATTGCTGTCGTACCTACAATAACACCTGTAGCTAAATGGACGATAACTCCTAATTTAGTCAACAAAGGTTCGGTCGAAGTTCACGAACTTGTATCTTTAGTATCTGTTGCGGTTGCTGTCAAAATTCTACAGATTCCTGCTTTCTTAAATTGTTCTACTCAAGAAATTCTTGTTGTGCCGGCAATCACAGCCGTAGCTGAAGTGAAGATAATTTCTAATACGGATAGAGAAGGTCCTGTTAAAGTTAGTGAACCCGTAGCTGTAATGCCTATTGCTGTTGTCGTTAAAGCTTTACAATGATCCTGTTTAGTTACCTACTCTTACTCCTTTTTCTCATGCTGACAAAATGCTACTTACTTATGTTCTTTTAACTAAGGTTGGTGACATCCTAGCTGATGTTCTGTTATTTAATGCTGACGAACTTCTACATGATTCTGCTTCTTTTCTTAAGGTGGATACTTCCACAGCCAATACTGTTTTCTTTTCTAACTGTGATACTTCTACTCCTACACATAACGTCAATGAAATTTTATCTGCTTCTGTCCCTTTCTCTAACGTAACTGAAGTGTATTTCACTTGTGTTTCTTTTCGTCAGATTGGTTCTCGTACCGTCAATACTTTTTCTTTTTTCACCATTGATATGCTGACAACCCATGATGTTTCCTTTTCTGCCGTTGACCTTCTTACCACCCATCCTAACAATAAACAACGTCCTTCTATGACGCGTTTTGAGTTTTCTAAACTACCCTTGCCACCTCGTAAACCTGGTGTTAGAACTACTACACCCCCTGCTATTCCTATTTGGCAGAAAACTGCCCAAAAGAGGCAGACTTTATTCTATGCTCCTTCCAAACCTGAGGATATAGGTCGGCGAAACCCTAATGTTATCGATCGTGTTTTGTTCTCTTTTTGGCGGCGTAAACGCCTTAAGCCCAATATCTAGTCCTCGTGCCCCAGATTCTGGTGACGACTTTGTTCTCCTTTAAACATGATTTTTGGATATGGCGATTTCGGTTTATTTCCCGGTTTTACTGGGGTTTCTTTAGTTTGCTTTCCTTCTTTTTCTTCACCCGTGTGGGTCCGGTAATACAATAGTCCCACGGTACGACCTGCCTGTCGTAAAAGGCGACTACAGCGGTCACACACATACACACACGCACACTTGATACACGCATAACACTTACACACACCCTTCTTACACCCCCACACACATACCCACCCACCCACATACACACACACGTACGTACACGACCACACCTACTCATACCTAACTACACTGGGATTTTGTTTTATTTTCTTTTGTACGATCTTAGTTTTCTTTTAGGGTTTTATACTTTGTGTTGGCATTATTCTTTTTGGTTTTTTTCCCTCGTTCCTTTAACTCCACTTTCCTCTCCCTATCATTTTGCTGGGCTTCTTTGCTGTCGGTCTCTGGACCGATTGTGTTTCGTCCTTCCGCTCCTGTGGTAGGTGCTTTCTAGTCCGTCTTTGTTTCTTCGGAAATCACGACTCAGTCGACTTTAGGCCTAGTCAGCATTTCTCTTTTTCGGTTTTCGTTCGTTGCGAATCTTCGTTACCACAGTTGAGAGTACGTCGTTTCCTTTTACCAGCGTTCCTCCTCTCTTCTTCTCCTGCTCCCTTGTTGTCCTTTTTTTCTTACTTGAAGCTTGACACCTTTGTGTTTTTGGTTTGCACTGTTGGTTTTCTTCCTCGTCTCTTTACTTTTTTTGAGGTTGAAGACCTTACTGTTTCTTTACAAGAAATATCCGTCCTCCGACGACTTTTCATTTTTGGTCTTTGTCACGTTCCTTGGTCCGTCGCGCCGAATGAAAATTCTTTTTAGTTTTTTTTGGAGTGTTTTCTTTAGTTTTTTTTTCGTAACGAGTTTTCTTTTAGTTTCCAAGCGAATTTTTTTTTTGTTGATCCTACCCACTCCCATTATTTTGCTTCCCGACTCCGACCCTTTAATTTTACTGGGAGAAATTTGTTACGTTCATTTTCGTAACTAATTGATTAGTTTATATGCAATAATTTTCACCTTAAATACCTTGGCGTTAAACACGAAAATTTATTCCGTAAATTTAAAGATAACCCTTTCGTGTATTAAAATTTGCATTATAATTAATAATAAATATCCTATATATTTTACTTGATAAATCTTTCTGCTCATTAAAAATAAATATCCTTTCTAAGAATTTCTTACCGTGGAATTTACGCCATAATTAGATAGGCGTCTTTCCATGTAGTCACTAATTAAATGCTGGGGTGTTTTCCCTTTTTAAAGAATTCGGCGAAATTGTTTCAATAAATTAGGGTTTTCCTGTTTTATTTCCTTGAGCTTTGATGCTTTAACTAAACAAATTTAATATTGACCTGTTGTTCGACTAGCAACCAGAAAACATCCGTCCTGTTTTGCTTCGTTTCGTTTTCTTTATGCGAATTGCTGGCACGCATTATAGCGTGGTGAGTATATAGGGTTTATAAAACGGTACTTTTTGGTTTTAATAAATTAATCTATTGTTCGTAATTATTCAGGCTTCCTGCAGGGGACACGTTAATCCCTTGAGCTGTCGTTTCTTTTGGTAATGGGAGGTCACATGCGTTCTGCCTGGGCGTAAGCCTACCCACTCGCTGACGTGGACCAGCGACTGACTCCTCCCCGATTCCAGTGACTCGAGGGTGAGTTCTTTTTTTCTTTGTATGCGCTTCTTGCTTCGGAACCAGAACGCCTGGGATTTCACCGTTCAACTATGGCCTTGCTAAATTTAATTCTTACATACGAAAATTATTGAACTATTTTGAGTATTTCCTGCTCTTTTCGTACTGCTTTACTATTTGGTTATAAATTACTAAAATTATACTAATTATTACTGTAAGAACTGCTTAAAGACTTGCGGGCACATTTGAAAATGTTGCCATTATGTATGTACATATAGTTTAAGTTTATATTTACGATGATCTAGAGCTGTGGTTTTTAGGGTTGCGTTTGGTTCTTTCTTTTTTTTTACTAATTAATGTCAGGGGGTAATTACCTAAACACTACAGCTCGCCACTTTTCATGAATAATTTTTTACTGTGTTGTGTACATATTTTGTATAATTATAAGTTCTTTCTTTTCGTTTGTATGTTTTGTTCTGAATGTGAATGAGTGAGTGTATATAAATTTTCTCTCTATTTATTTCAGGTTTCTTTGTAACTTAGCTATAGGTATAAAACCCCGTCCACTCACCGATTGAGCCCGGTCATCCTTTCTTTCTTTTTCTTGTTTTTTTTATGTTACGTCAATGTAAGTAGCACGGTGCTTTATTATTTTTCAGATCCTTTAATGCTAATTCAAACTCATCCCGATATTCCAAGTAATCCTTTTCAATCTCCGATTCCTGTTCTAATTCCTGTCCTGCATATAAATTCCCTATATATGCTTGCCATCTAACCACTTTCTCTACATTTTCTATAATGTCCCTTTTGTGCTGCTTATTTTTGCAAAACGGTTTCATTCCATTCTAATTAGTTTGTATGCTTCGTCTGTGCTTTTTCCATCTTAGTTTGTACTCCTTTGTGCTTTTCATCAACCCATTGTTCTTTAGCCTTCCCACATTTGTGAATAATTTCCCATTTTATGACTTTGTATCTTTGTTTTCCTGCTACATCTGTTATGTTTTTGTATTTTCGCCTGTCTTGTATTAAATCCTTTGTTACCCGTGGTTTCTTATTTTCTTTTTGTTTATACCCAAGAATATCTCTGGTCTTTCAGCAATTCGTTTGACATTTTCTCAATATTTTGTGAGTATCTTTATCTTTTAGTTTCTCAAAGTCAAGGTGCTTTTTTCAGTTACTTCTTTCAAATTTTTAAATTTAAGAACGACTTTTATAATTACTATATTGTGGTCAGGGTCTATATCTGTTATTAGGTAGCAGCTTCTACAGTTTTTTACTTTATTCCTAAACCGTTCGTAGCATTTTGATAATTTTAGAATGACCGCGTAATAATTCTTTACTTAAATGCTATCGCCAACAAAAAAATTAAAAACTCTGAACTATTCCGCACATATGTTATTCTTATACAAATGGTTGGTAAATCCACTAAATAAACTCCAATTGCTTTTTAAAGAACGAAAGTCACAGATAGATTAAATTTCGTTTTATCGCCGTTTATATTTATTGAGCATTTTCTTTTAAATTCCCAATGTAATGTATTATTCTGACTTCGGATCGAAGACATTTAAAAAAAGTCTTTCATACCACTAGCAAAAATAAACCCCACTAAAATATCCCATGAATCAAAAACCTTCACTAGACTGTTATAAATTCGCAGGTGTGAAATTTCTACAAGCAGATTGATGTTATAAGCTATATTTACTTTGCACTTTCAACAAAATTTGGTGTGTTTAAAATTAGAAATGCACACTGATTCTTTTGCATTATTTAATGGTGGATTTGCTTTAAAGTGTTATTGGCAAGGCTCAATCATGGAAAAATAACAGACGTTTTTCAGGTAGTTTTATTATTATTATTTTTACATAAGATATATGAACAAATTGCTAGTGGTAATATCAGGGGATTGTTTCAATTAACACTCCACAGATAGCAACTAGAAACCCGCAATTCTTTTATCTCCCGACACCTATTTCAAACTAAAAGAAAAAAATGGTGTTGAAATCAAAAAAATCAAGTTCCATCTTGATTCTTTAAAATTGACGTTAAACGTAACAAAAACGAACTACATAGCTTTTTCAATTAATGCTTTTAGCAGACCAAACTTTAACTCAATTCAAATTGAAACTTTTCAAAATCCTATTACAGAAGTGTCACATACTAAATATCTTGGAATTGTACAAGATAAATTCGTGCGATGGAACAAGCATGTCTCAAACCTCACTAATAAAATAAGGGCTTCTTTCTATACATACCTTTTATTTACTTAGAAACATACTTCATGAAAAACTACTCCTTATGGTTTATAAATCTCTTATTGAGTCCAAGATAACATATGCATTGTTGGTCTGGGGCTGTCTATACAAAAATAATTTACGAAAGCTTGATATAGTACAAAAAACAATATTGAAAATAGTATACAAAAGTACCAGACTATCCAGCACAACAATTATATAACGTAAACATTAATAACATTCGCTCTCTCTATGCGTTAAATCTATGCATTTATACCAAGAAAAAGGGAAATCATGATTATGTCGAACAACAGATATTTCACAAGAACAAAAGCGAACAAACAATTAATAGTCCCATATAAGAGCAAAAATAAAACAGTGTTGTGTGAGTGTCTTTGCTCCTAAACTTTATAATATTCTTCCTAACAACATCACCTCCATCAAGAACTTAAAGTATTTTGCCAAAATGGTAAAAAAATTATTTTTTGACAATAGTCGCATCCTAAAAAAATTTTTTTGATATAAAAAATTTCTTGCTAACTCACTTTAATTGATTAAAGAATCTAAGGGTCAACTAATTATCTCTATTACATTTTTATCAAATATAAGAACAGTCTCACAGATTTGTCACAAGTATTAGCCATAATTTTAAAGCACTAACGGGTCTACCTTGTGCTTTCTATAATCAGTTGCCGACACTCGCTCGAAAAATACAAGCAGCTTCTAAACAGTATGCGCAAATCAACTTTAGGAACTTTACTATTATTAGTTGCATTACATATTCTTATATTAGAAATGTTAGTTAGTATATGAAATGCTTGTATGACCAAAAAAATGTAAAGAAATGTAATTGTTTTACTATATAATATATAATAATATTGTTACGTTCAAAACCTTACAAATAACTTTTTTTGCATTCATTTATATAACGCCCTAAAATTCCTCAACAAGCTCGATTTCCCGCCATTTGAATTAGTATTATTTAATAAAATTTCTCAATTAATTACTCTGTATAAAAGGTTGCTTTATAAAATGAAACAGCTGCCTAGGAAACATTGCGTTACAAAGTAGTTGCAGTATTTCCTAGCACCTGCATTAATTACATTTTAATTAAAAGCTGCAGCTTTCTTCTAAAAGATAAGACCACTCACCACCTGCCTACATCTGCTTACAATGGACTTGTTATCTGGTATTCTGCAGCTGTTAAGATGTTACAAAGTAACAAAAGTGTCCTCCTTTGTTTAAAACTCTTTGATAATTGCGTTATCTGCTTGTTGGCAAGCTGCTACAGTTTGTATGTCGGCAGCTGTTGCCTGGAAATTGTGCACACATAGTAATTCGGCGATACCTTTGAAAATCAAATACCCTACCACCATACATATTCTGGCCTTATAAAATAGGGACCAGGCTTTGAAAGGGAAGAATTACCGAAAAGATACATGATGTAAAGTCGCGCTATTAGAAATGCTCTCTGTGCCTGTATAAGTGAAGTTGATGGTTCCAGCATGCAGCCAGCCCATAGAGAAATGCAGCCGCATTTTTTGCAGCCTTAAGATGAGACCAGCATGAAGCTGATTGCTCAAGGTACAGTTTTCCTATTTACATAATTCTTTTTTTGCTGCGTGAAGAATATACTTTTCATTTGCTGCTATGGCTTATATTATCTGATAAATTGGCACCACCCCGTTATAAAATATACATACACCATGCACGAACAACTAAGTTATTATTCTGTAAATTAAAAATTAATTAATTAATGTTTATGTTGGAATCCTGTTTTACTGTTTCTTTTGTCTTTCTGAACTTATGTCTCAATTTACAAGTATTTAATATATGATTAATTTAAGTTAGGTGTCTAATTGTCAATGTTATATTATTTCTGCGGAGGTGCACTTCACAAAGCAGCATGTACATATAATTTAGGTACATTTCTTTTTCTAGATTTACTGTATAGTTTGTTTTATTTTCTTTTCTATGTATTTAAGGTGAACCATTAAGTAGGTATTTAGATCATAAGATGTTATATTTGCTTACCAATTTTTATATGTTATGACACAATCACGATTATGCAACTTATTTATTTTATTGCTTTGTAAATAATCTTCCAAGATGCAAGGTTATCAATAGAGTATCTCAGAGGTTTCCAATGTGTTTTTCTATTTCACCCACACCCCTCTCCGACATTTTTGAGCTAGCCCAAATCATCCTTTCTATCCCCCGTTCTGTTGCGGTATTCGGCGTAAACATTTCTATACTTACTTTTAGTTTTCTTTTGGGTTTGCGCGGAATACCGTAACAATATATAATTGAAATTTTCACCACTTTATCGATTATCGCATACAATAAAATTAATACAGAAATTAATATCCACAGCTGCACTGTTGGCTTCTCAAAAGATTTTTTCTGTAAATATTTATAAGCTTGTCTAAAAGGGTATTTGTAATAATTTTTTTACATGTTTTTGTTCCTGTTCTAATTTTTATAGGCACTTTGTTTTTGTAATAGTGTAATAAATAAACAAATAAATAAATTATCAAGCCTTCTGGACAAAACAAATACTGCTATAAGCAAATCAAGACATAACTGATGAAACCGTTGAGCTTATGCCACCAACAAAGAGCCAAAAACCTGTAGGAGTTAGATGACAGAAAACCATTAGAGTACCTGAGGAACCTATGACACATAGCCGATATCGTAGTCCCCCGACACTCTCCTGTAATTTTTCTCAATGAAACTACTAGCATCTAACAGGCAGGCAATCCGAGCAATTTGAACGTAGGTCTCCTTGAAAAACTGCAAGATTAACAGACGTACGACGAGACCTAATCTTCATATTGCAAAAATTCTGTAGTGGACAAAAATTCATCATTGCTCGAAAGGCTAACTAAAAAGCAGCACCACTACTCCAGACTCAATTTTTACTAAAATCAAGTACAGCTATCAATTCTCCAAGTAAAAGTCTTCACCTACAGCATAAGCATGGAAGCACATGCATGTCGACCTTTAACGAAGCATGCAGGAGTTAGGGACAGATGACGGAATGCTCTCCATTTCTGTTGTTTATTCGTAAAAAGCACACTAGCAACGTGTATTTTTAATCGAGAACTAAATCTTTGCATAAATCCAAAATGCAAAGTATATGATAGAAACAAACCCGCAAACTAGATGCTGGCCCATTACCATCATCAATATGTAATGTACCTTTGTCCTAAGTCACCGGTGTGGTAGTGGCCACTAACTAGTATTCGGTATGATACTATAGTGGTCTAGCCGTTGCTAGACATACCGGCTCTGTTACGTGAGTCTAGGCCGACTTGCGTGCTCTGTGACAAGAGGAAATTAAGGTAGACGAAGAAAGGTATAAGGGCGCCGACAGTGGGTACGGCGAACTTTATATTGGGGTTATGGGCGTTGGCAATGGGCACAACACCGGGTGATGGTGAATGCCGGCTATGGACATGGCAGTTGGAAAATATGCAAACATATTTTTGGTGAAAGTATTAATAATAAGAGTATAATATGCAAGTTTGTTGGGAATGTAATCTAAATATAGAAGATGACAAATGTTGTGAGTGTGATGGGTGTACAAAAATAGTACATTTTGACTGTACAGACTTATCAAGTTCTGAAATAAGATGTATGCAGTTAAAAAAAGGAAGAGTTTTAAAATTTTATTGTTCAAAGTGTGAAAAGCAAGTAACTGAGACGAAATATGTACTTGGGGAAGTTATGCAAAAATTACAATCCCTGGAAAGAACTCATGAGGAATTTTTAAAAAAGTTTGATGAACAGGGTAAGGACTTGGTAGAAATAAAAAATAAATTATTCGAACAAAAGTGTCCAGAGGCAGAACTCAATGTTAATAAATTGTACAGTGCAGTCACTAAACGGAATGTATCTCAACCTCCTATAGTAATAATAGATAAAATTGGTGGAAAAACAGACTCTAAGGAAATCCTTAAAAATTGAAAGATAATATTGACCCTGTTAGTTTAGAAATTGGAGTAAGTGTAGGAAAACTACAAAAATGGTGGTATTGTTATTGAATGTGAAAATAATAGGGCAGTAGAGGTGATGATGAAAACTATATCACAAAAATGGGAGAAGAATATACAGTAAAGACTCCATTAAAAGACTTCCAATGATAAAAATTATAGGAGTAGATGAAAGTGACAAAGAAGGCATTTACAAAAAATTATAAATCAAAATAAGTTAGATGAGCATAAACAAAATTTTCAAATGAATATTAAGTATGAAACCAAAATTGTTAAAGGGTTATTCAACATTATTGTAGAAGTGGATACAGATACATTTAAATACATTATGAGAGAAGAACTATTGAGAATAGGATGGAGGAGATGTAAGGTATTAGAGCATGTGGCAATAAAAGATGTTATAAGTGTTGTAAGTTTGGGCATATTGCCAAAGAATGCAAAGGAGTGTAGTGTGCCCACGGTGTGCACAATCTCATAATGAAGCAGATTGTCAAGAAAGTCAATTTAAGTGTATTAACTGTGTGGAAGCAAAAGTTGTTTAAATATAGAATTAGATGAACAGCATACAGTATGGGACTATAATTGTACATGTTTTAAAAGGATTATTGAATTACAAAAGCGTAAAATAAACTACATATAGCAATTACCTTCTAGATGTTTAAATATAACAGCAGACTATAAGTCAATAATTTTATGCTTAAATACACAAGGCTTAACTACACATTTTGACGAAATACAACAGCTAATCAATCGAGAAAACCAATATTGGTATGTTTAACAGAAACACATCTGACAAATTGTATTGAAAGTAATGAAATAGGCATTAAAGGATACAGTTTAGGTAGGGTTGATTCTAGTTCACGACACACAGGAGGTGTCATAATTTACTATCAGTCATTTCTACAGTTTGAAATATTAAAAGAGTATAGCCTCAATTTAGAATATTGGGGTATTGTTGGTAATATTAAGTTGAATAGTAGAAGTATAAGTATAGCTGTGTTTTACCGTTCACCAAGTGGAAGTTGTGCAAATTTTCTAAACCTGTTGGAAAATTTGTTAGAAGAACTAGTAGAATCACGTGGTAGTGAAGATATAATTCTGATTGGGGATTATAATATTGATTGGAATAAAATAAATGATTTCTATACAATTAAGTTAAAAAATATTGTAAAGGACTGTGGATTTGTACAACTAATTTCTGAGAGTACAAGAATTACTAAGGAATCTGAAACATTAATAGATTTAGTGATAACTAATAATAATGGATTAAAAAGTACAGTATGGCACACTCCAAAAGTTACAGATCATAGTATTGTTGTTGCAGACATTAGTCACATCACACAAAAACTTCAAGTTGATGTAGAAAGCAAAATAAAGAAAATTCTTAACTATGAGGCCATAAAGAACGAGTTAATATTGGCAGATTGGAAGTATGAAATAACCGACATAGATAAACTTTATAAAACATTTTACACAAACATTAAAAATGCAATTGACCATAATTCATATGACAAGGAGGTGTCACAAAATAGTTCAAAATTATGGTTTAATGGAGAAATACAAAGAGTAATTAATATACGAAATAAATTTTATAAAAAATTTACATTCACAAGAAGTATGGAACATTGGAAAGCATACAAAGAATGCAGAAATAATGTGATATTCATGATCCGTAGAGCTAATATTAAATATTATGAAAAGAAAATAGATGAAAATAAAGGTAACCCAGTAAAAATGTGGAAGACTTTAAAATCTGTATTAAAAACCGAACGTATTCAAAATAGTAAGCACATTATATTTGAGAATACACTAGAAACTAGTGACAAAACTATTGCTGAAAACTTCAATACTTACTTCATAAATAGTATAACAGAAATTACATCATCAATTGGTATAGGAAAGTTTGAGTTTCACGATCCAATACGTACAAGCCTGAAGGAATTAAGTACTTTTAAATTATTAAAATACATGAACTAAAAGAATTGGTATATAAGCAAGCAAATAAAAGCAGCCCGGATGGTGTAAACAGTAGAGTTCTTAAAGAACTTTTTGATATTATTGGTTATCCGCTACTAAACATAATAAATATGTCTCTTATGCATGGTATTGTGCCCAAGGACTTAAAGATATCAACAATTACACCAATTCAAAAAGTAGTATCAACAAAGAAATGCGAAGAGTACAGGCCTATAAATATGTTGGCCACAATTGAAAAGGTATTAGAAACAGTAATATATAAGCAACTGAAGCAATTCTTGGATGAGACTAATATATTAACCACCTATCAGTCTGGTTTTCGAACGAAACACTCGTGTGAAACAGCGATTCGGCTAATTATAAATGACTGGAAAGAATCAATGGATAAAGGAAAGGCAGTGTGTGCAGTCTTTATAGATTACAAAAGAGCATTTGAGACTATAAGTAGAAATATTCTCATTCAAAAATTGGAAAAATATGGGGTTAAAGACAATGCGTTAGAGTGGTTTAAAGACTACCTACAAAACAGGGAGCAAGAAACGAGATGGCAACAGGAAACATCTAATAAAGCAGAAATTGAGTGGGGTGTTCCACAAGGAAGTATTTTGGGACCATTGCTTTTTATAATTTACATAAATGATATAGTGAATGTAGTGAAGGTAACAAAGATACATATGTTTGCTGATGACACTTTAATATATGCTGAAGGTGCAAATGTAATAAACCTGATTCAATCTGTAAATAGTGACTTAATAAGAATTAGCAAATATTTAGTTGGAAATAAGCTGAAAATAAATGTTGATAAAACAAAATGGATGTTGTTAACGAATGATAGAAGTTATCAAATGATCAAAACAGAAAATATGAATGTACAAATAGATGGGTCTGATATTGAACTGGTAGAGAACATTAAATACCTTGGCGTAATAATCGATCAAAATTAACTTTTAAAATGCATCTACAGATGGTTATAAATAAAGTAAGCAAAAGGTTGGATTTCTGAGAAGAATTAGTGCAAAGTTATCAAGTTTTGCTCGAATAACTTTATATAGAGCAATAGTTTATCCACACCTAACATATTGCAGCACCATCTTATTTGTCTCAAACCAAGGTGATTTGGAAAGATTGCAAAAGATACAAAATCGTGCAATGAGATGTTTATTAAAATGTAGCAGATTTGCCAAAGTCCGTAAAATGTTAGAATGCCTTAATTTTTAAATGTTCAGGAACAAATGAAATATAATAGTATGGTTTTATATATAAAATTATAAATGGTTTGCTGCCTTCGTACTTAGTTAGCAACTTAATTAAAGTGTCAGATATACATAGCTACAGCACAAGACAAGCAGACAATTACTATATATACAAGAAGAATAAAACGATAACCACAAAAAATGTATTTCATTATGGCGTTAAGATATATAATACATTACCAAAATCAGTTACAAATCAGCCTTCTCAAAGAAAATTCAAGAGTAATTTAAAAAAATATATTTTAAGTTGTAGAAATGAAAACTAATTATATTATTAACTGTATTTTAATAATTTGCTTTATAGTGTAATATTTTGTTTTATACTTTATTAACCTATATTGAGTTATGCAATAAATCTACTTACTTACTTACTATATCTGGCTTTGGGCACAGAGAAAAAAGAGAGTAGACTTCGGCTATGGGTTCGGGGCACCGGCTATAAACACGGTGCGGTACGTATTAACTATTTAACACTGGCTATAGGAACAGTAGTAAAAGAGTCTTTAACCTTTTAGAGCAAGTCGGCAAAGCTTACTAGTCTCTTTCGCAAACGCGCACTGATTTATACCACTGCTTGACCGACTCGATTTGTGTATTTATTAACCAAAAAGCGGTATAACATGTAGTATGCATACAATTAATTTATAACTACTTGAAACATCACGTTGACGTAGGTAAATTGTCATTTCAAATACATTTGCAACCGCCATGATGGCCTTAGATTTGAGACTGAAGCAACTTTTTGCTTGGCAAGTTGTTGTGGATTTCAAGAAATTTATTAATGGTGTGGATTTTCTAACACAACCTATTGGTAAAGATAAAAAAGACTTTTCGAGTTAAGAAACAAGATACAAGTGGCAAGTGTCAAAAACAACAGCAAGACATGCGCTACGATATATAATACAATATATCACATAATCATTAGTAAATACCCATACATACCTTGTCCAAGTAGGTGTCTCAAGTCAGTAAAACATGAGACTGAACACCGCATCCTAACTACCGAAGAACATTCTGTCTACATTCCTCTAGGAAAGATTGGCATCAAACCAACACAAAATTTGCTAAAAAATCAATTTGCAACAATTCAGTTAGTCCATCAAAGAACACTTGTGCATCACCATTACATGTGGTGACCATGAACAGCAAAGAATGGTTACTTAAAAATCTTTCAATGCTCACATCATGCCAGACATATCGAATAACATTTGCAGAAGATTCTTTATAAACGCATTAGAATTGAACTATATTTTCCGTAATTGATTTAGCTAAAGCTTTACGTTAGATCTCAGCAGCTTAAAAAACACCCTGTATCATTACTGTATTTACCAGTGTAGATTGTGATCTAACCATGAGTACTCTTTCGTTATTTTGTAAGGAGTTTTCTGCATGTTTTCTTGTCTAATAACTATTCCCACACCCAAATTTCCTTCCCCCGATCCTGTATAAATTACTGTAAAGTCTCCGCTCCAAAAATCCACCGTCTCCGACCACTAAACTTCACTAATCCCTACTATGTCTAATTCTAACAACCTATCCATCTCAATTTTCATATTCTCTAGCTTACCTACTTGTTTCATGCTTCTAACATTTCACGCTGTGAGCCGCAAAATGTTCCCAGTTCTTCTTTTGAATTTGCCGATCACATATTTCAAAGTAGTCCCCCCCCCCCCGAGATCCAAATGGTGGACTATCTTATCTTCGAAATCTTTTACCCCAGAGAATTTTAAGTACGGTGTGTTTTTGGGAGGTAATGTGGTGGTTTACCATTGCCTTTCACATCACATTAGTGTGTCTTAGAATGCCCACCACTCTAAGTGCCGAAAAAGCTGCTATCCTCTTTTGGGGTGACATTAATTAACAAAAAAATCGTGTATAATAATTACTTCTAGCTGTATACACATATTTTAGTTCGATATAAAATTTTTATTATTAAACTGAAAAATATAGATTAATAAGACGATTATAGAAATAACAATTTGTAACAACTCGTCAACTGTTCACAATTTGGCAGTTTCAGAAATATATATTTATATAAAAAACAAGCGTATAAATATAAACTCAATCTATAGCCCCCAACACCTTATATATGTATGCAAATGTAAAACCACTATCGTCATTCCATAATGCATACTTGATCCTGTTTCATGTTACTGTTGTGACGTTTATCAATATGCATTCGTAAATACCTCTTACGAGCAGTTCGAAATATACACTGATCACAGGCATAAGGTTTTTCACCAGTATGACGCATCATATGATCACCCAGTGCCCTCCTATGTACAGTTTTAAATCCACAAACAGTACAAGTATGCACTCTTTCTTTAGTATGAATATTTCTGTGCTGTATTAAAGTACTTTTTAATGCAAAATTACTGTTACAAATGGTACACTGAAATGGTTTTTCACCAGTATGTACTCTTGAATGTGTTACAAAATTGTGTTTATTGAAAGTTTGATATTTACAAAACTTACATTCAAACTGCATTTTAATACCATGGATTTTCATATGCTTTCTAAGATGTAAATAATTCTGTGTATTAAATGTACACATTGAACAGGCATGCATATCGCCATTTAAAACATTTACTTCTTCTCTATATGCTTCAAATATATTTTCGATTTGCGGTGTAACTACTACTTCTTCTTCTTCTTCATCCGAAGATGCAATATGATCTGTACTAACAGAATGTGTTTCAATATTTCCATCAGTACCATTTATTTGTTCCACTTTTGGTTCTATTACGCCTGAACTGTACACTTCGCTGAGGCTACATGCATTTTCACTAACATCGTCAACTCCTTTATTGTGTATATACCTATAAATACCCTGTTCGATTAGAAGGCACTGTTTCTTAAACTTGAAGATAAAATCGACTATGTCAAGACATGAACCACATAAAAGAGTTTCGCTTACTAACTGAACGTTCTGGAAGAACCATTTTTAACATAATGGCAGGATTTGTATACATACCATTTCAGGTAGGCCATAAGAAAGTTTGTATCTTATCTCTAAAGACGCTGGAGTATTATCACTTAAATTAACATAGTTGGAGTCTTCTGTAATAATAAATAAACACGTTCGGCATATGTGGGTCATAATGTGTTAATTTTGGTATAAAAGAAATCTAATAAATGAAAAAAATAATAACAAAAATAAAAAAAATTAGGTTAGATTAATGACTATTATGACATCTGGATATAGTATGAATATTGACACTATACCGTCTACGTGTATATCTGAATAAATTGTTTTTAAATCCAAAAATAGCCAATAGATGGTTAAAATTTCAATAACACAGGTGCAATACAGCTAGAAAATTGAGCTCCTAATTTTTTTAAATACAGCATAAATATAAATTATTGAAAAGATGCACGAAGTCTCACTGAATCAGGTTTGTGCAACAATTTAAAAAATCTGTGTTGATAGCATCACCTGCTGAAGGTCGAAGTAGATCCTGACACGTGTTCCAATGTGTCTAACATTTTCATCTAGGAGGGTTACATGCGTTATTAACTTTAGATTTTATGTATGTTTGTTTGTACCTTGTAAAAATAAAACTTAAAAATTTATCATAACGCAAATCATTTATATCTAATTGTAATTGATCACTTACCAACATCCACTTGAATAAAACATTCAATGTAGGAATTTGTTTATCAACAGTAGACAGTTGAACAGTACGCCTTGACTCTCTACGTCAAAATCGTTGAAAGTAATTTTATTAAAACCATCACTACGTTGCCTCTTTCATAGAGATTTTAATGCCTGATTCTCATATGCCGAAGCAGTAAGTGCAGTTGTTTTTCTAAATCAATGACCATATACCCTTACCTTTCTGTTTATTGTGCAGCGGTCGCAACCTGTTTAATACTTGTTCGGAACATTAATTGGTAATCACTTTTTTTTACAACTACTTGAAATGATTAAACAACGACATCGCAACGAAACCTTACTCTGGATCACCTAGTGGGTTCTTTATATTTCGCTGCAAAAGCTATCAAAAGGTAAATACCTTAATAGCACTGTAAAAATTAATACAGCATCTCGCTAAGTAAAGGTTGCTAAATAAAACAGGTATATGACCATCACCAAATTCATTGATGCTAAACAAAAATTAAATCAATAGTTATTGTCGAAGGTTCCACATCAGGGGTAGAATAACAATTATTTACAGTCAATGCCTAATAAGGTACTTCTTAAACAAAATAATAGAAAATAACTTGACAACAAAAAGTTAAGGATCACTTATTAACACCTTGAGCTCAAAATATAGCTAACAGCATTATAGTCAATAGCACGGCCATAAATTAAAAAATTTGCTTGATAGATATCTTAAATGCACTGTGAGTAAAATAGTAAAATTATAAATACCTTAAAACGAACCAATTATATTAAAGTAATAATGTTTGATAAAAACGTTTAGCCTTGACACCTGTTGACTCCAGATGTCGAACGTTTCAGTACTTAAATATTTATAGAGTATAGCTTTTAAATATCAAACTAAGAAGAAACCTCAAACATATACTCAATAACACAATATTTCCAGATAACATTTTGTAATAATCACTCCCGTTTACAAGATGATTAATAATGCTAGCCCAAATTTATTAGTATGCTCTAACTATTTAGTGATTAGCATCCCTACTCTGCGACACACCGCGCTTTCAATAAAATGGAAAGTTTTGAAAATATATTTTTCCTAGTTATCCATACAGCACGTGAATTACTTCAATTGTCAGCTGAACCAACTGATAACAATCTTGTTGGAATACGAAAAAGAACCAAACTTGGTGATGGTAATCCATCGTCCACCACAACACTGAGAAAGAGAAGCAGAACAACGACGCTTAACATTAATAAGCTGAACCATACATGCCTTCTCAATCTCACATGATAGAAGGACACACAAGAGCTGTTGCTCGCTTTTACACACGTAATAAAGCATGCCCATAAAGTTACCTAACTTCCCAAACTAGCAACAGGGAATCATACTGTTACAACTGATTAATTGGGTGGCCGATTTAATGACGTTTCTAGGTTCAGAATTAACACTCTTCCAATATGTCATTACTAGGTTTATAATATAACTTACAAAAATATACCTTTGTTAGCTATCGACATGAATCGCTTAAAAATCAACTAGAATTGATCGTTAATTCCAGTATTGTAAGGTTATGTAAAACTGGTTCAACTTCACAATATTTTGTTTTCATACAACCTTTAACGTAGCAACGAAAATATGCATTTTTAATAAAAAGAAACTATTTTAAAGTTGAATAATATGGAAAAATAATGGAACAGTCATTAAAACGCAGGACAATTAAATGAAAAAGCCAAAAGATCGAGGTACATCTAGAGATAGTCGATAGATGAACGACGTATTAATATATATGAGAGTAATTGCGCCGTGATAATTTTTGTTTCTACAAGTTATTTCAAACATAAAAGCATATTTTGTTAATACATTTTGTGTTCAATTATTTGCGTTTAATATTTAAATCAAACTTCATACATACAGCTTAATAAATAGGACGATTGATAGCGTTTTGTGGAGGTCCGTTTCGTATGTTTGGTCCAGATTTTTACAGCGAAGTGCGTTGAACCTTCTGGGAAACACCAGGCATTAAAGTAATTAAAGGAGTGGTAGAGCAATGGAATAGATACACTTCGTTGCACTTAATGCGCGCGATTTTAATACATTGAGATCGTACAGTAGTCTACGGTACAGTTCCGTTTATAACGTGTCATTCTCATGAACTCGTTATTGTCCTCACCATAAAAAAACGCTTTTCCTTGACTAAACCACACATTTCTTTGGCCTGAGAAATGCGTGCCGAAACGAATACATATAATAAAATTATGAGTTATTCCCCTGCAATACGTGAGAAATGGAAACCACAAACTTACACGTAATAACCTAATTAATTAATGTCAGAAGAAAGGGTTTTTCGGATTAAAATATCCCTTAAAGTTGGTGCAGCCAGAGATGTATCGAGTTCACATACTCTCTGGGGTTAATGTTTGTTGGTGGCACTGTACAAGGTTTTTGCACTTTATTCCCCTACATACTTAAGAGTTATGGTAAATACCTATACCAACAGGATCTTCATAATTATCTTCTCAAACCATTTTTCGTTTTTAACATGGTAGCTGTTACCATATAGTAAGAATTAAGCAAACAACTAAAGCTAAAGTTTGATTATTATTTTATATATGTCGTGTTACCACTTGAGCAGTAATATTAAAAGTTCTATTTTGATTTTTGGGTTTTGTCGGAGATCTCGCAGTTAGAAGTGGCTGCTCATGTTGACTTTCTAAAGCTTCAAACTCAATTAATTATAATGTCAATATATACTTAATTAGCTTAATTCATGGCTTATTTTGAATTTAAGTTAATGCTGTAACAACAATGTTTGACAATATCTCACTACAGTCTTTTATACAAATCTCTTTTTCTTTTTCTATAATTCCCGTATCTGGTCGTTGTTAATAGCGTGGGGAAATATACTACTTGTAACGCTGGTGCGTTACTTTAGTTAAATATAATGTAGTAGGAATGTATTTTTTAGCGTAGAAGGTTGATAGTTTAAAATTTCAGTGAGGATATACCCTGTATATCAAAGATTTTAGAATAATTAAGATTTAGAAAGCAAGGTAATGTTAATTTTTTTAATATGAAAGTACTTATATAATTACATAAGAATGCGGAAATAATTTGATGACCAGTTGAGAATATTTCTATAAAATTAATTTAGAAACAATTAGTTCTAAAATACATTGAAACAAAAACTATAGTTCAAATCATACCATTTAATTATAACCCGAAAATGATAAGATTATTCTCTTTACAATAAATTAAAGTGTGAGTTATGTATCCCCCAATTTATGTATGTATAACAAAATAGAAGTTATTAGGTATTATTAGAAATTGTTAAAGAAATTATTAAGTCAAGTGCAACAATGTAATTCAAGGATAATTAAATAAAGGTTATTAACAGTTCGTGAGAACGAATGCAATACATTGTATTCCATAAGATAATGATACTGCAGGTGGCAGGTCACAGACGGTTAAAAAACCGTGATTACTTAGAAATTAAGATTGTGACATTGTATAATGAATAGAATTAAGAAATAAGCAGACATGAATTCTGCAAGTTCCCACAGAATTGTGAGGGGCAGGGACAACATAAATACCTCGGGAGCCCCAAGACCAGTCAGTCAGTCATAAGTATTTCAGCTTTAACATTGCAGTTTGCTTAGGTTACTCACTCATATTAGTTCAATTATTAATCATTTTTCGACTTAGAGTAATTTAAATCAAGATTGTCCAAATTCTACATTAATATCTGTTTAATAAATAAATTTGGTTACGAAGTTTTTGGATGAAGTTTTTAAAAAGATCGCTCCCAAGGCCTGAAACGTAGCTCGTGCAATAAGAAAACAAAGAACTAGAAATTAACGGCTCGACGGGTTCAGGCATTCAAAATAGCATTTATACAAAACCCACGAATGAGCACGTACGCAATCACGGACCTGCTAGACTTATAAACATAAAAATGAGGCGGCTCAAGAAGATAATAACACGCCATTACCAGGCAATACATTCGCATTGGTAATATAATAAACGTCGCTACAGGATGACTTAAACATCCGTGTGAAATGTTAGATAAGCCGATATACACAAGTGTGCGTTATACAAACCATAGATTTCACGCGCTGGTAAATCGATTTAAAATGGATGGAATGTCGGATGGTCTCAAAAAAAGAATAAGGCGGGCGTATACGATTGTGAAAGGAGACATAATCCCGGATGGACATGCATCACGTCGGGAGGGAATAATATAAAACCTGTTGACAACGAACGAGATCCACTTTTTTATCCGAATATCGCTGTCAGGGGCACGTGACGTTAGAAGTAAATAGTGAGTGAAGTAAGGCAATCGGCGGTGTTGAGAGAAAGACTTTAAGGGTTTAATGCGAAATTGGTCGCGGAAGTGCAAGTCACACGAGTTGAAACCAGAGTGTGCAGAAGGTAGCTATCCAGTAATATTATGTTGAATATCTGCTTGCGATGGGGTTTTTAAAGGAGATCTGCAACAAAACATGGTCTTGACGAAATTCTTTGGTAGACGATAAGTGTTGCCGAGAAAAGAACCTAAGTGATCATATGCCAATGTGTGTCGCTAACAATTGTAGTAGTTTTTAATTATGGTGATTACGATCGTTTACACACTTTTGTAAGAAGGAAAATTAAAGTCATATTGGAAACGCCACTATTGAACTAGCTTGAATTTTTTGGTAACATTAAGAAAAGTGTCCTCTCTAATTTTTTAGCAAGGTGCGTACGCAGTAATTTTTTTCTTGACCATCCTCCCGAGTCTTTACGCTTGAACAAGTCCTTATGTAGGTTAATGTTAGAAATAGATATTAATATTAAAAAACACAAAACACAAATCAGTTAACACGCATATCGGAACAGTCTGCAATAGTTTTAGCAACAACAAAAAAAAGACTGTTCTGATATGCGTGTTAAGTGATTTGTGTTTTTTAATAATAATATCTATCTATAACAGTAACCTAACCTTAAAAAGCCTATCGCGGGACTCGTTCGTTGTTACATGCCGAAAATCAGCATATAAACATTTCTATAAGTTCCTACTTTGTAAGTGATTTCGCGTCAATAATTTAAAATACTTGTGCGTGCATTTCCTTCACTTTAGTTAGTTGCGTCGGCGCTCGAGATTGCGCAGACGCAGAGTGAGGAGGAGTGGTAATTTTCCGACACGTCGGGATTAGTCAGCCAGACGTCGAGCCTAGTGGTTATCTTTGTGCCGTTTTCTTGTCTTCTTTTTCAGGTAATGTAAGTTTGCTTTCAATTCTACCTGATTACCGTACTTCTACATGTATTCCTTTATCGTACCTCTACATAAAGAAGAAGACACATTTGAATTTGGATTCAACCGGGGGCAAAAGGATGACCCACGCCCACAATGCTCCACGACGCCCAGCTGCCGCCAAAATAGCCGTAATGCTGTGAGGAGTCCTACAGTTTACGTGAGTACCTTTTGTTTTCTTTTTAATTAAAATAAACATATTTTGTATGTGATAATAATTTGATCAAAGGTATGACGTAACTGTTTATGGCGCAATATTTTGCAAATATTTATCATTGTTACCAACTGTCGTAGTGACTCTCATACATTGCCGCCGGGACCTTAAAAGTGGACCTTAAAGTGTAACATCGTGCGTAAAGACTCGGGAGGAGGGTTAAAAAAAAAGTTGTTGTGGTGGCGCGTACCTGGGTAGCCAGAACAGGGTAGATGTTTAAGTTTTTTTATGTGTTAATACCGTTCTGAATGGACCTGCACCTTGAAGAAGTTCTAGATTACTAAAACGGGTGGAACGACTTTAGAGCTCCAGTGATCTGAAAGGTTTAGCCAAACTAGTGGGGTCTTTAGTGAGAACTAGACTAAGACAGGTCCCCGTAAGAGGGCAGCAGCTCTATCGGTACTTAGAGTAGCACAGACCATAGGAGTCGGTATGGCATTCTAAGACACACTACTGCGATGTGGAAGACAACGGGAAACCACCACATTACTTCCCCAAAGTACACAGCGTACGTAAATTGTTACTTAAGAGCTAGACCTAGGTTAGACTGTTGCACACAGATAGTCAAAGATGTAGACTGTGGGAATTTCAAGAAAATGTGTAGGCTAGCTCAAAATGGAAATAAATGGAGGTACGAGTCCAACCAGTTCCAAGACGGAAAAACCTTATGACGAAAAAAAATTGTACTTAAACCTGATGATTATTATAAGCATCTATACAAGTGTTGTACTTGTAAATACTCCCTGTATGTTTGTTGTGGTTTGTTTTGTATTTTTCTTAATCTTTTTTGGGAATTAAACCACACAACGATCCTAGGTCATAAATCGAAACGTAAATATAGACGATTTTAACAACTCTACGATTAAGAAAAATACAAGTGTTGGTTTTGCAATATGGTTGCGAGCTACTATTAGGCAACCCGTCAAGCACACACAAGCGCCGCAAGCACTGTATATTTTCCATGGACCGGGAAGCTTCTAGCAATTTCTGGAGGATGAGTCATCCTTTTTAATTCACGGTATACATAAGACCGATAATGAAGTACAGAGTTAGTCTATATCAGAATGTCGAATATAAATTATATCGTGTATAGTTAAAAGTAGTTGAGCTTTTGGAAGTCCAAGAGTATACATAAATGTTATATGATGTGTCTAATATACATGCAGCTTGTAGAATACATAAATAGACAAAAGTGTAATAAATAATAGTTGTGTTAGTGTTGTTAATGGACATACGATTAAGAAGTTAGTTTAAGAAGATATTACTGCTTGTAAATTCATTAATGTAATAGTGCTTCATTGTTAATTGGACTGAAAACATCTACAAATAAGGCATATACTGTTAATTAGACTTGTGAACAGTGAGTAATAAAGACTCTTGTTATTACTTGTTTTAAATTAGTGAAACGCGGTAGTAGTAGCCCGCTACAATATTCTCAACTAATGTTAATTGTGTGAAAGAATTTACTGGAAAACTATTAATTCGGTAAATATCTGTGTTGGAGGATCTTGGTAGCCGCAGGCTGCTTAACCCACTTCACATACCACTGAGTATCGGTGAAATAATTTTTTGAATTTTCAGTGTTGAATCTTATGCAAGTAGAATAATTCTTATTTTTAGTTTTAAAAACACCGAAACAGTTACTTTGTTCAAGACACCTTTAAACTTAAATAAGTATATGAGTCTGTATAGTTAGGAGTAACTTTTATTCGTACTTTAAATTAAAACAATTATAGATAAAATAATTTATTTAAAAATTCTCTTAATAACTACATATTCTCAACTATACATAAAAGTATTTGCAACATTCTTTTAAAATGCCTACGGTTTCTATTGAAGAGTTGAAAGAATTATTTGTATGTAGTAGACAATGATGACTGAGTCAGTAAAGTTGTTACACTCCCGGCGACCGTGTTCAGAGCCACTTTTGCAGTTGGCAACACTGATATTATCCACGTTCACATTATTGGTACTTACTTAAAAATGTGGAACGCTTCACGATTTTGCGGTCATCCTTGCGCAGGGGCCATGCTGATTTCCGGGTATCTCGTCTGTTTGGGGTGGGTTACGTCATGCCCTTGTTGAAACCAGATTTAGCGTCTTCCCTCTTCTTTGTTTGTAGGAAGGACAAAGGAAAAACCAGGTAAGGAACGATAAGGAATAAACCTACATTCTCAAAGAGAAAAGACAAAAAAGACACAGGCAAACCTCACCGTTCGACGTCTCGTTGGCTAATCATGTCGTGTCACACACCGCGCACTTGCGCCATCACTCCGCGTCTGCGCATTCCTTTTGCGCAAACGCAACTGTCCGAAATGACGGAAATGCACAAGTCTATTTTAAAAATAATGGCGGAATTCACTCACAAATTTAAAAGTGTACATCTCCAAATTTGGAATGTAACAAAGTCCTGACGTAATCCTTTCAAACTAGGTATTCCAAATTGTTCTACATCTCCAACATTATTATTTGGTAAGTACACGCTGCATATGGGAGCCTAGTAGCAATACTATGCGACTATGGACCCAAAGTAAGTCAGTAGGCCAACTGTTCCCAAAGTCAATGTTAGGCCAATCGACTAAAAACAACTTGATTATGGAGCTAAAGTAGATCATTCAACTAAAAGATTGTAATACTTTGGCTTTAAAGTCTATGCGCCTATGAACCCAAAGTAGGTCATTCAACTGAGAGTGTGATACTTTAGTCCCAAAGTCTATGCGACAATGAACCCAAAGTAGATCAGTAAGTCAACTGGCCTCAAAGTCAATGTGACTATGGGCCAATGTAGGTCAATCGACTAAAAACAACTTGATCATGGACCTAAAGTAGGTCATTCAACTAAAAGAGTGTAATACTTTGATCCCAAAGTCTATGCGACTATGGAACCAAATTATGTCAGTATGTCAACTGGTCCCAAAGTCAATGTAACTATGGACCCAATGTAGGTCAATCGATTAAAAACAACGTTATGGACCTAAAGTAGGTCATTCAACTAAAAGAGTGTAATACTTTGGTCCCAAAGTCATTATCAATCTTCTTGTTAATGTCTGGAACCTCACTAACCATTGTTTGAACACCATCCGATTCGTAAGAACCCTGCTCAATAATTATTTTATGCTATTCAGTGTCATTAAAGTATAAAACATTATTCCCAGAGTACACGTTTTGCACTGTGTTACATGTATACAGTCCCACTAGACCCAGTGCATACTCCTTGCCTTGCCTCAATTTAATTGGAGGGTATATAGATCCTGTTGATATAACATTGCCGTGCCACCAAACACCCTCACAGTTTTAGCCATTTTCACTAAGAAACTTTAGCACTAAATGCCCACAATGGTAAGTATTATAAGACTGCTTTAGCACACTATTGTAGTGAATTTTGCAACCTTCAAAATAATTGTCAACCTCTTCCGGTGGTCTTAGATCTCCAGGCGGCTCCGTGGCGTAGTGGTATGTGTGTGACTACTACGCCCAACGTCCCGGGTTCCATTCCCAACACGGTTCGCTTGAAAAATTTTAGGCGAGCATTTTTCACCAAAATACACCTTCGTTCGGATAAGAGGTAAAATGGGGGTCCCGTGTGTGAGTGTTGTTACGCACGTTAAAAATCCCTACCTTGCTTGGAACAGCAAGGGTTCGGCAAAATTCAAAATTTTTCAGATAAAAAAAACTCGCTTTCTGGTCAATGCAGTACCTTCGGGCGGAACATTGGAAAATTAAATGTAAGGTCTTAGATATGCTACACCCAAACTCCCGGGTTCGAATCCCGATATGGTCCGCTTGAAAAATGTTAGCCAAGCATTTTTCACAAAAATACGCCCTCGTTCGGATGAGAGGTAAAATGAAGGTCCCGTGTGTGAGTGTTGTCACGCACGTTAAAGATCTCTACCTTGCATAGAACAGCAAGGGTTCGGCAAAATACAACATTTTTCAGGTAAAAAAAAACTCGCTTCCTGGCCAATGTAGTACCTTCGGGTGGAGCATTGGAAAATCACATGTAGGGTCTCAGATCTCAGGTGGTTGCGTGGCGAAGTTGGTGTGCGTGTGACTACTACGCTCAAGTTCCCGGGTTCGAATTCCAACACGGTTTGCTTGGAAAATGTTGGGCGAGCATTTTTCACAAAAATACGCTCTCGTTCGGATGAAAGGTAAAATGGAGGTACCGTGTGTCAGTGTTGTCACGCACGTTAAAGATCCTTACCTTGCTTGGAACAGGAAGGGTTCGGCAAAATTCAAAATTTTTCAGGTAAAAAAGGTTGCTTCCTGGCCAATGTGGTACCTTAGGATGGAGCATTGGAAAATCACATGTAGGGTCTCAGATCTCCGGCGGCTTCGTGACGTGGTTGGTATGCGTGTGACTACTACGCCCAAGGTCCGTGTTCGAATCCCGACACGGTCCGCTTGAAAAATGTTAGGCAAGCATTTTTTTAAAAAATACGCTCTCGTTCGGATGAGAGGTAAAATGGAGGTCACATGTGTGAGTGTTGTCACGCAAGTTAAAAATCCCTACCTTGCTTGGAACAGCAAAGGTTCGGCAAAATTCAAAACTTTTCAGGTAAAAAAAATCTTACATCCTGGCCAATGTAGTGCCCTCGGGTGGAGCATTGGAAAATCACATGCAGGGTCTCAAATCTCCGGCGGCTCCGTGGCGGAGTTGGTGTGCGTATGACTACTACGTCCAAGATTCCGGGTTCGAATCCCAACACGGTGCGCTTAAAAAATGTTAGGCGATCATTTTTTACTAAAATACGCCCTCGTTCGGATGAGAGGTAAAATGGAGGTTCCGTGTATGAGTGTTGTCACGCACGTTAAAAATCCCTACCTTGCTTTACAGCAAGGGTTCGGCAGAATTCAAAATTTTTCATGTAAAAAAAACTTGCTTCCTGGCCAATGTAGTACCTTAGGATGGAGCATTGGAAAATCACATGTAGGGTCTCAGATCTTCGGCGGCTCCGTGGCGTAGCTGGTATGTGTGTGACTACTATGTCCAAAGTCCCGGATTCGAACCCCAACGTGGTCCGCTTAAAAAATGTTAAGCTAGTATTTTTCACAAAAACACGCTCTTCGACTGAGAGATAAAATCGAGGTCCCGTGTGTGAGTCTTGTCACGCACGTTAAAGTTTCCTATCTTGCTTAGAACAGCAAGGGTTCGGCAAAATACAAAATTTTTCAGGTAAAAAAGGTTAATTCCTTACCAATATAGTACCTTGGGATGTAGCATTGGAAAATCACATGCAGGGTCTCAGATGTCAGGAGACTGCGTGGCGGAGTTGGTATGCGTGTGACTACTACGCCTAAAGTCCCGGTTTCGATTCCCGACACGGTCCGCTTGAAAAATGTTAGGCAAGCATTTTTCACAAACGCCTTCGTTCGGATGAGAGGTAAAATGGAGGTCCCGTGTGTGAGTATTGTCACGCACGTTACAAATCCCTACCTTGCTTGGAACAGCAAGGGCTCGGCAAAATTCAAAATTTTTCAGGTAAAAAACACTTACTTCCTGGTCAATGTAGTACCTTGGGATGGAGCATTGGAAAATCACATGTAGAGTCTCAGATCTCCGGCGGCTACGTGGCGTAGTTGGTGTGCATATGACTACTACGCCCAAGGTCCCGGGTTCGAATCCCAACACGGTGCGCTTGAAAAATGTCAGACAAACATTTTTCACAAAAATATGTTCTCGTTCGGATGAGAGGTAAAATGGAGGTCCCGTGTGTGAGTATTGTCACGCACGTTAAACATCCCTGCCTTGCTTAGAACAGCAATGGTTTGACAAAATTCAAAATTTTTCAGGTAAAAAAATTGCTTCCAAACCAATGTATTACTCTCGGGTGGAGCATTGGAAAATAACATGTAGGGTCTCAGATCTCCTGCGGCTCCGTGGCGTAGCTGGTATGCGTGTGACTACTACGCCCAAAGTCCCGGGTTCGAATCCCGACACGGTCCGCTTGAAAAATGTTAGGCAAGCATTTTTCACAAAAATACGCCCTCGTTTGGATGAGAGGTAAAATGGAGGTCCTGTGTGTGAGTGTTGTCATGCACCTTAATGATCCCTACCTTGCTTGGAACAGCAAGGGTTCGGCAAAATAAAAAATTTTTCAGGTAAAAAAAAACTCACTTCCTGGCCACTGTAGCACCTTTGGGTAGAGCATTGGAAATCACAAGTAAGGTCTTAGCTCTTCGCGCGGTTCTGTGGCGTAGTGGTCCGCTTGAAAAATGTTAGGCGAGCATTTTTCACAAAACTACATCCTCGTTCAGATGAGAAGTAAAATAGAGGTCCCGTGTGTGAGTGTTGTCACGCACGTTAAAGATCCCTACCTTGCTTGGAACAACAAGGATTCGGCAAAATTCAAAATTTTTCAAGTAAAAAAAGTTGCTTCCTGGCCAATATAGTACTTTAGGATGGAGCATTGGAAAATCACATGTAGGGTCTCAGATCTCCGGCTGCTTCGTGGCGTAGTTGGTATGTGTGTAACTACTACGCCCAAGGTCCCGGATTCAAATCCCGACACGGTCCGCTTGAAAAATGTTAGACAAACATTTTTCATAAAAATACGCCCTTGTTCGAATGAGAGGTATAATAGTGGTCCCGTGTGTGTGTGTGTGTGTGTGTGTGTGTGTGTGTTGTCACGCACGTTAAAGATCCCTACCTTGCTTGGAACAGCAAGGGTTCAGCAAAATCAAAATTTTCAGGTAAAAAGAAACTCGCTTCCTGGCCGCTGTAGTACCTTCGGGTGGAGCATTGGAAAATCACAAGTAAGGTCTTAGATCTCCGCGCGTTAAAGATCCCTATCTTGCTTGGAACAGCCAGGGTTCGGCAAAATTAAAAATTTTTCAAGTAGAAAAGGTTGCTTCCTGGCCAATATAGTACTTTAGGATGGAGCATTGGAAAATCACATGTAGGGTACCAGATCTCCGGCGGCTCCGTGGCGGAGTTGGTATACGTGTGACTACTACGCCCAAGGTCCCGGATTCGAATCCCGACACGGTCCGCTTGAAAAATGTTAGACGAACATTTTTCACAAAAATACGCCCTTGTTCGGATGAGAGGCAAAATGGAGGTCCCATGTGTGGGGGTGTGTGTTGTCACGCACGTTAAAGATCCCTACCTTGCTTGGAACACCAAGGGCTCGGCAAAATTCAAAATTTTTCAGGTAAAAAAACTCACTTTCTGGCCAATGTGTTACGTTTATTCATTGTCAATGAATTAAGAACCTACATCGTTTTACTTCAGTATTCATTTATTTAGATCCTGCTCAGATCCTGCAAAAACACCCGGTATATTAGACCTTCCTAAAATAATCCCTCTTTCTAGTAATTTTCAATTTCGAATCTAGTTGCCTTAAAACATAAAGTTTATGCTATAAATGAAATAGTTTTAGGTATCCGTAAACTTGTTATACCTTGTGATAGCGTGTAAGTATTTTCTCTATGGTTTCAATTGGCAACTCGTTGAAATAAGGTATTGAGCTATCCGATAAAACTGTGTTTCAAGTTTGCTAATCACGGTTGATAACACCAATATTACTTGGAGCTCTGATTATTTAGTGAAACAAAATTAATATTCACTTTCTTTTCGATAAACAATACGAAAGCATTTGCCATATTTTTGTTAGTTTCGTTTTCCTTGTGGAAAGTTCGCGCACACAATACAGCGTGGTAGGTAATGATGGTTTTACAAAACTATACTTTTTGGCGACAATAAATTAATTAGCCTATAACTATTCTAGCTTCTCCCGGTGGCCCTAAAGCCGCGATGGATTGCTTCCCCTTTGTTGTGATGAGAGGACAGCCCCAAGGCGGGATTACGCGCCTCTCTGCTTCGCCCCGTCAGTAGAGACGGTAGAAGCCGGTACGACGGCATCAACTCGAGGGTGAGTGTGTATGTATTAATTGACACCATTTGGTAGTCACACTTGGTGGCCTTAAACTGATTACTGTTGTGTGAGATAGTCGGAAGTAGTAATATTGTACTTATTGGGATCACTTTCTTCACTTATTTGTATGTCGGCAATTGCATGCTCGCGATGATGATTTATAACTGCTAGTTTACCTTGGTTCTTTTTTTTTTCTGAGTTAAGAAATTTTCCTTAAAAGTTAAGACATTGCACGGCCAATGTGGCATATGTATATTTACAACCATTAAGAGCTGTGGTTTTGAGTGTTGCGGTTGGGTTTTTTTTTTGTTGCATTGTTGCTAAATAATGTAAGAGGTAGGTACCTAAAAACTGCAGCTCGCCATCTTAAGAATGATTTTTTTTATTTTGTCAATATGTATATCGTGTACTTGTGGATTGTTCATTTCCTGGTACTATTATGCTTTTCTACATAATTTTCTTTTTACTCCGGAATTGATTTTTTTATTTTGTAAATATGTATAACGTGTACTTATGGATTGTTCATTTGTTGTTACCATTGTGCTTTTGTACATAATTTTTTTTAAATTAGAAGTTTTTCGTTTGTATATGTTTAATTGTGCATGAGTAAGTACATTTTTATCAGGCCTCTCTTTATTTTACATGTGTAAGACCCCGTCTACTCATCGGTTGAGCCCGGCCATCTTCTTTCTTTGGTTATTTTCTTTAGGCTACGTCGATGCACGTAGCAAATGTAATACCTTCGGGTGGAGCGTTGGAAAAAATCACATGTAGGTCTTAGATCTTCAAAGGAATCGTAGTATAAAACAATATTTCCACGTTTTCGGTTCCCCTACCCAATGAGTACCCGGTCTTTTGTCGTATCCAAATTAATGATACCTGATTCGTTGAAACGCGGTTTAAACTTCTTTAACTGATCTCTGGAATAGACTCTTCGAGATAACTTGCTTAATTTTTTTGAATGTCTTTCTTTATTTAAGTGCTGCCAGTAAAAGTGCAGTTCCTAAAACAACTTTGTTTGAAAGCACCGCGTTCCTTGTAGGGTTTTAGGAATAAAGCTGCACCTGTTTAACCCTGAACTGTTATTGCTTCCATTGATCTGTTGTGACGTTCGCCTTCATTAACTGATCGCTTGCAGCTCTTGCATCGTTAACAGCCTTCGCAATTCTTGCAGCATCACCTGCTAGTGTTCCTAACGCACTTAGTCTAGCGAAAATTAGAATCAATGATAGAATACCACCCTTTTGCGGGACTTTTTTTTCTACCTTCTGAGTCTTTTACGATTCTTTTCCCAATATGAATACCAACTTCAAGCAATATTTTCAAATTATCAGACCCGACTCGGTCAATTGCAGGTCGTATTTTTTTAAGAACCCGTCTTTGAAACTTATCTTCTTTTTTTCATGCCCATTCCAATTTTTTTTATTTCATTCCCATACCCATTTTTCTTTTGGCTTTCATAGCGTTTGTAGCGAATCAAACTTTTCACTAAACTTTTGGTTTTTAAACTTTACTCGTTCCCAGGCCCCTTCTTCTAAAATTTTGTCTGGTCGGTGTCTGGCTGGGTGATCGTCGGAATACTTGAAATAAGCAATGTCGTGGTTTCGACACAGTCGATCCAAGTCGTTGATACCAGGATCGCCTCGAGCGCACGCACGCACGCACGCATCCACACGCGCGCGCGCGCGCGCACACACACACACACACACACACACACACATACACAAAACAACCTAGCTTAAAGCAAAAGATAATTCTACCACAAGGAACTACTTACTTGAAACTTCCTGGGCGGTGTTACGTGAAGAATTGACGTTAGTTACCTGAATTAATTTTATTCTACAAAAAAACGTAACAGTAGATAATACACCAGCTAACTTTCAGTGGTGAAGGGTGGGTTCCCTAAAAGCATATGTAAATCCTTTTAGGGATATACAAATTGTAACACTTTTGCTAATACTCGTACACCTACCTGGAAAGGTCTTTGAACTTTCTGTTCAACTTATAATTCAGCTACGGATTTTTCAAAGTTAAAGGGATGAAGAAATTGCACTGGTTGCAAAAGCTTAAACTTTTAAAAATTTATCTGATTGAAAAGATGTTAAGGGGCGATATCGTTTTGTAGGTAATATAGGTAGAGGAAAAAGAGGCGTATGTAAAGGTAGTTAGACGCCACAGGCCACTAACACTTCAACACAATTTCAATATGTTACATGCCAACCGGCATGTATCACGTTAGCTTTAATTTTTTTATAAATTGCCGCGTATTTTTCAAGGAACTTCGTTCGTTTATGAAATCTATTTGTCTGTGTGTCTGTGTGTACGAGGCCTTTTTAATGGTCGGACATCAATGTGTGATACATCAATCGATTCAGCTCGGTGTCCAGAGCTTAAGTTTTTATGTCAGTTAAAATCGGGCCACGGGGACGCCGAGCCCCCGGGAAAATCCACAGGGATAATTAAAATTTTATATAAGTTTAAAATTAATATGCGACACATATTTGAACAATTTATGGAATTTCATGCCAATTATTCCAATATTATAGACATTGTTTAAACTTAAATTTTGATTACCGAAAATAATTAGATTCATATATAAAAAAAAAAAATTCTTGTCTTATTGATGAGAACTAATATATAGCTTTTAAAATATTTATTCAATAAAATAAAATATATTAAAATCTCTCTTTTGTTGTTTATAAATTTTTGTTTTTATCTGAATACTTATAATTATTACAACATAATAATTTTAATTTCTTTAATTTGTTTTAAAGTAAGTCTACATTTGGAAGTTCGTTGCGACAATGCCTTGCATTTTCAACTTGTTTTTTAAATGAATACGTCAATTTTCGTCGTCCCTCACAGCCGCGTCTGCGCAAAAAGATGCGGAGTGCGCGCGTGGTGTTAAAAGACCCCATTAAGTTACGAGCTCTCGACGAAGCAACAACTATCTTGAGTGATGGTGTGTCTTTTCCTTTTAGGTGTGTAGATTCCTTCTAACTTTATCTTTTATTATGCCTAGTACCTTAATCACTGTCATTCCCCTACGAGTACAGAAGGTACAGGAAGGACGGATCGTAATTTGATTAAACGTGGGTAACTGAACCTAACCTGCAAGTCACCGTTGTGCCCTGAGATTAAGTTCCGAGATGCCACCACATAAGTAATTTGTTTTGATTTAAATTGTGCTTGCAAATGGACTTAAAAAGCGGTTGCATCACTTTTAAAGCGTGGTCGGTATAAGTTCAATATGGCGGGTAAAATTGCCGCGTAATTATGCATTAAATTATGACAATGACGTGTAGTTATTGCAGTATAAATTGGCCCATATTTTCAGTGGCCTGTAATTTAGCTATTTTTAATAACGCACCACATAATAAAAACAATATTTAAACCATTCGAGATCGTTTTAGTTGCATCTTTTTTCGTGATATGTAAATCATTATATAAATTATTACTCCTGACAATCCGACAAGTGAAATACTAATAACTAGAGGAATTACAGGTAGAGTTGAGATGCTCGAACATAGATCCTCAGAATTAAGATAAATTAACAGTTTATGAGTTCCACTGCATTGTATTTTGCTGACGTCAATCTAAAAGAAAAGATTTTTAGGTTATGTATTTTTATTCATGAGTCATACCTGTTTTGAGGTAAGTTCAGTTATTAAAAGTGAATTAAGTGATACAGCAGAACAATCACACCTCCACGGATTATTTCCCAAAACTAAACTCTTAAGTCTCGAGGAGTTGATTTGTTGTAAAACTTCAAAGCTTAAAGCCGTTATATTGTTGAATTCCATTTCCAGTACCTAAATATAAGTATAGATATTACACAAGTAGGTAGATGAAATAATATATTGAGTTAATGTATTGCCATAATAAATTTATGTACACTAAAGACAGGTTATTGCAATACAAAAACATTACAAAAGATAGTGTATCCAAATTAGTATTTGATATAAAAATAGTGGATAGGTGGAACAGTGTGTTTTTAACTGGTGATTTATCTGTGCATAAGTCACTACAAACGTAAAAAGTAACTTCATTCAATTTTTATCAAGAAAACCTTAATTTCAAAACTCAAAAGCAAAATCTCAATTATTTGATTCAATCTGGGAACATAAATAAACAAGTGTTATATTTTATATCATTTTGTACATGCAAAGTTTTAATAACAACGTATATTTAATCATACATGTTAAGTGCATAAAACGCTTTTCATTTTAACTCCTAATAACATTTCCTAGTAAGGATATTTTAAATTAGATATTCAAGCGCAAATGAAAGTCGACTTTGTGTTACACAGTCGTTTCAGGTTTATCTTTACTCAGAAAACATAATTAAAAGAGGTTTAAAAAATTCTTTGTTTTAAATTCCAGAAATACATTTGTGAGAACAAAACATATTTAAAAGCGACAATGGCAGGACGATATAAAGGTTCTATGTTTATCAGAAACGCGATAAGATTATCCTTATCAAGAAATACTACAGGTGCAAATACGTGCGTGAACATGTTGACATTGGCTTTTTACGATCTCGCTCATATGTATGTCGCAATTTTCCCGGATGATACTTAATTAGGACATTATCTTATCTAAGTTGCTGTTAGATTTGATGTATTACCTCGTTAAATGGCTTACTATAGTGCCTAATTGGCATAGTTTGAATAATGAATTTTACAACGCTAATGTGTACGTACCATGCTTTATTCCACAGGTTTTAAATGCATAATTATGTAGTTTAAAAAGCCTGTCAAACAAGTTCTAATATATAAATATTCGTCCTTATGAAAACTACCAAATACCATTTAAATTACCTTTCTAAATAAGTACTTAAGTAAAGAATACAAATCATTCTTTGATAATAAAACCTGTGTTTTTAATTATGAAACGAAGTATCATTTAAAATGTAAATATTCGTCCACCCAAAGGTATGAAAGCCCATTTAAAAATGCGTTGTGTAACTTGATAAAAAGTAGTAAATATCATTGCGTTTTTCATTGAGAGCACTTTTGATTTGAAACGTAAAATCTATATTTAAAACAAAAATACTCCAATATTTCAGATTCTTCTAATGCGAGAAAGAACTCACAATTCAATAAGAAAATACAGATAATTATTTTTTATTGTAAAACAAAAGAATGAAAACAGACCAATTAGTGAGTTTAGCTTTCACGATAATAATCTAAATGGGATAAAACGTGTAAAAACCATACAATAGATAAGATAACCGCGATAGGCGACAACGAGCGAGCCTGGAACGTTACAACAAATAATAAAGACAGTAAAACTTTACGACCTAATAAATGTGTAAAATGAACTGGAAAAGTATGTAAATTTTCTAGAGCTTGTGACGAATGAAAGATTTTGTTATATAAAGCCGTAAAAGAATGCAAACGAGATGATTTACGGTTAGTCGGTCTTTCGCAAATAGTTGTTCTGTTTATAAAGTACTTGCCCACGATCCTTGTTGGTAAACTACGAATTGTAATGAAAGTAAAATTTTGTGCAAAGTCGCATGGATATTTTATAGTTATCAAAACGATGTGTTTTTAAATGTAATGAAATATAACGCTCGACGTATAAAAGCAAATATTATTGTAATATTATTAAACGCAAAACGAAACCAGAATGAAGTTTATTGATAAAGTAGATTTTCATACGAGAAGGCAGATATCAATGGCTCATAAAAGAGGAGAGAATGGATTTTCTGATGCAGTTTAGTTTGAAGAACTTATTTTGAAAACGCAAGTAAATCTTTGTTTAAATCTTTTTGAATGACATTTGTGTACTATAATTAATTTAAGTAGGTTAAAATACACAAGCGCTTGGCGTATACATAGATGTTATAAGCCTGTTTGTGTTCGAATTCGATTAAGTTCGACCATTATCAAAGGTTATAAAGGGGCATCTGATCAGTTACGTTTTTATCTTTTTCGGAGGTAAAAGAGAATATTGCAGTTATCCATTTTATTTTTAATAATTTGTACATAGTGTGACTTATATAAGAAAGATCTGGAAGAAGACGCTATGCTTTCCATATTAATCTATAGTAATTATGAAATGTATGTTTTTGGCTTAAGATGAACTCTTCATGTATATTTTTAATGCTTGTAGGTAAGTAATTTTTTTTTGATAATAGGTGTTAAAGAAAGATGTTAGTGAATGTAGCGATTATTATAATTTGAAGGATTGTTCATATATTTAAAATTATTATAATTGTGATGCTGAAATTTCCTTGTTTCATTCCATCTGAGCTAGCAAGGTAATAGAGTATCTTCAGGTAATCATCCACATCAGATCAATTTTGTTTTCATAACAGCTTTTATTGAAGCTCAGCATAGGGGTACATTATTATAGCTACACAATTAACAGCTATATATATATATATATATATATATATATATATATAAACTTTACAGTTTATTAACTTTGATAATTTGATTTGCTATTCATAAATTAACCCCCGATTCAAAATAATAATATCAATCTGATTATGCCCAAACTAGAACTCCCTTAAAGCCAGCAAAAATAACAGTATATACTACTGGAAGTACCTTTTGAACGTTCAAACGACCTTCTCTCTACGTAAATTTTTAAAAGATTTTTGATGACCCTTTACAAATTAAATACTTCAATATATGCAAAAATGTAAATGTTAAAAATTGAAATAAAGCCTTATGCTAATAAAGAATATTCTTATTTCTGACCTGCGTTTTCCTTGCTTGTTTCCAATTCTTAGAACTGCCTTTGCATGTGATTAACCAGCATACCTGGATTGTCTCCACTTAGGTTCTCTGATTTATTGCGTAGTACAGCTCGCCCAGTCTAACCCTTAGTAGATTAATTTCTCCCTTCGATGCTCATATATTTATGTAGACCAATATTTAGATGGTTGTTTATATTGCTTAATTATATATCTTTGCTAGAACAATTATTTAAATCCGTTTATTTAGAGTAGTTATTTAAATTAGTTCAATAGAGTAGTTAATTAGAGTCGTTCAATTGATTTACATAAGGCTCTAAATTATTAAATTAGGTTTAATTAATAATTCTAACTTACATTTATCAAAGTTAACGGTAACTTCTATCGTATATATTGGCACTAGAATTATTCTTTTTAAAATTTTTCTTTCACGACTTTCGCTAAATAATTATTTAATTTTACTATTTTCAGTCCGCGTGATATTATACTTTCAACTGTCACAGATTGTATCTTGGTCGAAGAAAGACTGATTGTTTACCAAGTCCGTGTTCGATATAAAAGCTCCTCCCTTCACCTTTACCATTGGTTTTCCGAGCGTACCTTGTTAATTGAGGCGTTGTACTTTGCTTTATCTTGCAGCCTTCGGATTTTCTACAAAGTTACCATTAAAACTTGTGTCGAAGTGAGATGCATTTCCTCACGTAGGCATCTATTTGGTATAGTGTATTCCTCTTAATATCAAACTTTAAACTTTCTTCAAGACACGTCCGCTTGTTTATATTTGCATTTATTCAAATTTTCCCGTTTAATTTATCACGTAACTAAACGTCTGTTTTGTTGTTAAGTATTCCAAAATATGTTGGATTTTATATAAATTTACGATGTACAGATCGCGTAGTCAAATTTCTATGATGACGATCTTGAATGCGTTTATTTATTTTATGCGTTAATGTTTTGAATGGGATTCTTTTATAGCTAGTATGCCAGGTTATTTCCTTTCACTAATTGCGTATTTATTTCAATAAAATTCGTTGCGTTTAAAATGTTATTCCTGCGTATTTGTATGACGTACAAGTTATTTATCTTACTAAATATGATTTGATTTTTGAAAAATGAGCTTCCTTTCATAAATTAAAGTTAGTTGTGATTTATATACAGTGTGCTCGATATTAGCTTTTTGCATAATTGTCCAAATTGTATAGTTTTCTAAACTTTATTGATATTTACATGTAGCGTACGACCCTAATGACTCAATATACCCCTAAATTACCCTATTATCATAGCAATATATCATCATCATCATTAGGTCTTCAGTCCTAGAACTGGTTAGACGCGTACCATCATTGTTCCCTATTCTGAACTAACCTACAGATTTCCCTGAAATATGCACAGTTTGCATCTATAACTGTCTGATCTAGGTCTACATCTACCTCTTTTTCCTATCTCTGCTTGTAATATATCACATACTATTCCCCAAAATGCCTTAGAACGTATTCCGCCCTACTATTTCTCTTTTCCCCAGATATCCTTGTTCCCCTACTATTTCTGTAACTTATTTGTTATTATCTTTGTCTGTCCATGCTATCGTCCTCATACATCTGAAGCACAGCATTTCAAAAGGCTGCTACCGTTTTCTGTCTGCGTTTCAGACTGCCCGTATTTCCTAGGCATACTGTGCTGTGCTCCACACATATGCTTTCAACAATTTTCTTCTTATTCTATGTTTGTTGTCTTTCCTCATAGGCGCTGTTCTTTCTTGTTAGATGCAGTTTGATCACTTTCTATTGTTTTACAGTTACATGCCCTATTTCTCCGACCTTCAATGGTTGTGAAGGAGGTAAGCAGCCTGTGGCTGCCAAGTTCCCCAACACTTAACCATTTGGCGATTTAATATATTTTCCAATTTATCTTTTCGCACAGTCAACATTAGTTGCAGGTATTTCGCAACCAACAACTAGTTGTTTATACTAATCATCAGATTTATCTGCGCTTATTTTTCGTCATTAGGTTTTCCGTCTCAAAACTGGTTGGACACGCACCTGCACTTATTTATATTATGAGCTAGCCTACATAGTTCCTGAAATTCTCACACAGCAGGTGTATTCAGCTCGTTCCCTTTCTATTGTTTTCTAATTTTATACCCTATTTTACCGAGATTCAGTGAAGGAGGTTAAGCAACCTGTGGCTACCAAGATCCCCCAACACTTAGACATTTGCCGAAATAATGGTTTTCCAGTAAATCCTTTCACACACTTAACATTATTCGAGAATATTGCCCAACCAATTCTTGTAGTTACTTATAATAATCATCATGTTTAAGCACAGTTATCTTTTCGTCATTAGTTTATCCATCTTGGGATTGGTTGGAAGCGTACCTCCATTGATTTCTATTCTGGGCTAGCCTACACATCTTCCTGAAACCTCTACAGCCTACATCTTTTACTATCTGTGTGCAGTAGTCTAATCTAGGTCAGCCTCTTCTTCTCTTTTTTCCTATCTCTGCTTCTAATATATTCCGCACTATTTCCTCATGCCGTAGTATGTGGCCTATCATCCTATTTTCTACTGTTTTCTACATAGTTCTTTCTTCTCCTACCATTTCTAGTAGCTCTTTGTTCTTAACTTTGTCTATCCATGATATCTTCACCCTACGTCTGTAGCACCACATTTCAAAGGTGTGCTAATCTTTGTTTTATATCTTTTGTGCTTTTCCCATCTTGCGTTATTTGGCTTCCTAGGTAGCAGAAATCCTTAACCTCTTGTAAGTTCGTGTTAGATACTTGTATTCTTGTTTTTGATTTATTTTCCCACCTTTGCAAACTAGAACTTTAGTTTTAGTTTTGTTAATTTTCATACCGTATCTCTCTGTCAGAACCGTTTCCATTTCATTAAGAGCAGCTTCTAACTCTTCTTGCTAGACGCTAATACCGCTATATCATCTGCAAATCTAAGCATATCAATTTTTGTCCCTGCATAGTAATTCCAAATGTCTTCCTGCATTTGACAGTATTCATTGCCTCTTCTATGTACAAGTTAAAGATCAATGGGGATAGGGCACATCCCTGTCTCACCCTTTCCTAATGTTTACTTCTCTACGTTCCTGCTCTAATTCTATTACTGCTGTTTGCTCTTTGTATAAGCTATGTACTATTCGTCTATCCCTATAACTCATTCCAATCTTTTGAGTATTTCAAACATTTTTTCCAATTTACATTGTCGAATGCTTTTCCAGATCTACAAACCCTATATACATGCTTTCCCCTTTTTCTATTATTTTCTCCATTATCACTCTCAGAGCTAAAATAGTCTTCCGCGTTCCCCTGTTTCGCCTAAACCCAAATTGGTCTTCTCCTAGTATTTCTTCAGCTCGTTTTTCCATTCGTCTTTGCACAATTCTAGTTAATATTTTTGACACGTGTGCTGTCAAACTTATTGTTCGAAAATTTTCACATCTATCCGCGCCTTTCTTTTTTGGTATAGTTACTATGATGCTACGTTTGAAATCTTTGGGTATCTCGCCTGTCTCATACATATAGCTTACAAGTTGGAAGAGACGTTCTGTTACTGCTTGTCCAGCGGCCTTTAGAGTTTCTGCTTGCACCTTATCTGTACCCGGCGCCTTACCATTTTTCAGACTCTTTAATGCTAATTCAAACTCGTCTCGAAGTATAGGATATCCCAAGTCATCATTTTGAATGTCTGATTCCTGTTCTAATGCAGATAGTTCCTCTCCTGCATATAAATTCTCTATATATTCTTGCCATCTACTCACTTTCTCTACGTTTTCTATAATGACGTTTCCTTGTGCGTCCCTTATATTTTTACTATACGGTTTTATATCCCTAAAATTCATTCTAATTAATTTGTATGCTTCGTCTGTCTTTCCTATTTCCATCTTAGTTTCTACCTCTTTGCACTTTTCATCAATCCATTGTTCTTTAGCTTTCCTGCATTTTCGAATAATTTCCCATTTTAAGGCTTTGTATCTTTGTTTTCCTGTTTCGTCTGATTTATTTTTGTATTTTCGTCTTTCTTCTATTAAATTCACGATATCCTTTGTTATCCATGGTTTCTTATTTTCTTTTTGTGTATACCCCAGAATATCTCTGGCTGCCATGTCTAGGCTGGATTTAATGTTATTCCATTCTGTTTCTACTTCCTTAGTTTCAGATATTTTCCCGATATCATTCAGCAATTCATTTGACTTTTTTTCGAATCTTACTTGAATATCTTTATCTTTTAGTTTCTCTAAGTCCAAGTGCCTTTTTCCGTTCCTTTTTTTCAGATCTTTAAATTTAAGTGCGGCCTTCATAATTACGATGTTGTGGTCAGTATCTATATCTGCTTCTGGGTAGCTTCTACAGTCTTTACTTGATTCCTAAACCGTTGTGTAACAAGAATGTAATCTATTTGATATTTTCCTATATCTCCTGGCATCTTCCACGTATATCGTCTTCTAGCATGATGTTGAAATAATGTGTTTGTGATGATTAAATTGTTCTTGTCGCAAAATTCTACCAGCCTATTTCCCCTGTCGTTTCTCGTGCCTAAACCAAATAAACCTACTACCGCTCCTTCCCTACCCTCACCTACCACAGCATTAAAATCCCCCGTAATTATTAAATTTTCATGTCCTTTTACGTATCTTAATATGTCTTCGATATCTTTGTAGATGGCTTCTACCTCTTCGTCACTGTAGCTAGAGGTGGGCATGTATACTTGTATTATTACTGTGTTTACCGGTTTAGATTCTAATCTAACCATGAGTACTCTTTCGTTCTTTTGTAAGTAATTTTCTACACAGTATCATATCTTTTTCCGCATAACTATCCCCACACCCAAATTTCCTTCCTCTGCTCCTGTATGAATTACCCTGAAGTCTCCACTCCAAAAATCCCCGCCTCTGGCCACCGAACTTCGCTGATCCCTACTATGTCTAGTGATAACCTATTCATTTCGATTTTTAGGTTCTCTAGCTTACCTACTTGCTTCATACTTCTAACATTCCACGCTCCGACTCGCAGAATGTTCCCTACTCTTATTTTAACTTTCCGATCGCATCCTCCAAAGTAGTCCCCCCGAGATACGAATGGTGGACTATTTTAACTCCGGAATCTTTTACCCCAGAGAATGCCATCATGTTTGTATCAATTTAAGTACGCTGTGTACTTGGGAGATTAATGTGGTGGTTTCGTTGCCTTCCACATCGCGGTAGTGTGTCTTAGACTGCCATACCGACCCCTATGGTCTCTGCCAATCTAAGTACCGAAAGAGCCGCTGCCCTCTTTCGGGGACCTGTCTTAGTCTGGTTCCTCACTAACGACCCTACTACTTTGGTTGGACCTGTAGTTTGGCTCTTTAGCTCATTAGAACACGCAAGCCATTTCACCTGTTCTAGTAATTTAGAACTTCGGCAAGGTGCAGGTCCATTCGAAATGGATAGCAATATATATATATATATATATATATATATATAAATATATATACATATAATTATATATATATATATATATATATATATATATATATATTGCTGTTAAATGTGTAGCTTAATGTAGCTTAATTGTGTCGCTTTTAATAATTGTGACACACAAAAGTCGTCTCGACTTTTAATTATGGCATTTTAGACATAAACTTAAAGAGACAGATGTCGGTTTATTTACGTAAAGTTTTAGTAAAGGAATATAAGATTTTTAACTTTAAAAACTTGTACAATGACGCTTTTTATTTCTAATTTTAACCTTAAATAATACATAAATAAAGATCTTAAATATAAAGGGCCATCTTAAATTTACTCTGAACTGTTGTTATTATTGTGTTTATTGTGTATAAGTAAAAATGCCAATTTCCATTTACGTTCTCTAACGAAAAAGCTGATCAGTGTATCTATATTTACACCAATAGCAACAATTATTATTATTACTCACCTCTAGATTTGACGGTAACCAAGTAATATTTTGGATTTGATTGTGAGACAAAAACAATTTTGTTATATTTTCATAACCCATTTGCTCTGGTGGCCCATATGTTAGCAAGTTATCTTCTAAATGTACTTCTATTTTTTGTACATTGTAATGTGTGAGCATGCGCAGATCAGGTACCACTAAAGATTCCTTTTGACACAATCTAGCACTATAGCTCGATCCCACTGTCGATAATTACAGCTACAAGCACTAGGACAACTATCATCTTGCAATATACATGTCAGTGACTCCTGTTTTAACTTAGTTAAAGGAAAACCATTTAGAAAGGTGGGTGATTTGCAATTCGCTCGATTTAGTAAAAATTGCATACCCTTGGTGCCACTATGCAAAAATTTGATGAAATCATATAAGTTACAGTCGCATATTATGGGATTATCATTTAAGTTTATCATCGTAACTGCATGGTATTTTTGTACTAGATCGCTGTTATCTATCAAATTTAGTTGTTCCAGAAGGTATACATTCGTAAAATTTATCGATGTTATTTTGTTGTTCTGTAAGTTAATTTTTGGATACTGCGAAACGGTGAGTAAGTTGGATAGCTGCAAATAGAAAAGTTCTGAAATTAAAACTTATCATTATTAGAAAATAACTGCTAGAGCTAAAGCTAGTCTACGCGTAAGAAGTTTGAAGTGTAGAGCTACATGTGATAATGTTAATAAATAATAAAAATATATTGTCGGAGGCTTTCACGGCCGAAGTCATTATAAATATTTATGGTTCCGGGTTGGGACCGTGTCATTTTATAAACTAAGGTCGACGTTTCGCCCACGTTTGTAGACAAGTTAAAGTGTAAAGAGTATGTAAAGTTACTTCTGAACTAGCAGACTCACCAGCCCATTTAAGCCCAAGGTGTCTTGTAGTAAAGTAACTGGTGAAAGTAGTGAAAGTGGTAGTTTATATAGGGCGAGAACTTGATGTCTAAGTGATCACGAAAAGAGAGAAGTGTCGTAGTGGATCAGTGAAGATAACGGTTCTGCTTTTGTAAACATAGACTGGTTTTCCAAATGGGGGAAAGGTAATAGCCATCGTCTTTGTATATATTGTTAGAATTTTAAGTGATTTCTACGGATTCTCTGATTTTCTATTGTAGAAAAATGGAATTCTGGCAATTGATTTCGTCTTGTCAAAGTTAATGGTATGGCATGTTTCATGTTGGTGTTCGGCCACCGCTGAGCGATTGTACTGGTTTGTCCTTAAGCATCGTTTATGCTCGTTTAGTCTACTCTGTACTGACCGTCCTGTTTCTCCTATGTATACTAAACCGCAACTACAAGGTATACTATATACGCCTGGGGCTTTAAGACTATTTTCGGAATCTTTTGGGGTTGGTAATATTTGTGAAATTTTATTAGTGGACTTATAGATTGTTTTGATGTTGTGTATACGTAGAATCTTTCCAATTCGGTCTGTTACTCTATATATATATATATATATATATATATATATATATATTATATATATATATTATTATATATATATATATATATATATATATATATATATTGCTGTGTTATAAGAATCGAGCCTCACGAATTGGGCGTCAAGATTCTGTGCAACCTACAAAAAAACTCACCAGAGTAAAAAAACACTCAAGCCCCAACGTTGGGCCGTCCAGATTGCTTTGATTCTCTTCTGATAATCGCCTCTTTACTCTCTCCGCCTCGGCTGCTCACCTAGTTAAAACTTTCATCCTCATTCATAAAAAAAACAAACACATTCCTACCACAAACATCAACGTTAACTCTATTTACATCAATATTCATAATACATTAAAATTTCAAAATTAAATTTCAGCATAAATTTCAGCATCATAAAATTTCAAGTTAAAATTTGTCATCATTTTAATTTGCATCCAGAATTAGAGTCCTTGTAGGATGCATACTAATTAAATAAACAATATTTGCAGACCTGAGTCTGAATAAAAGGGAGCATCTCCCACCCATTTACGTTAATTTAACAGGTTAGTCTAATTGAGCTCAAAGACAGACCCAAATTTTCATCATAATCCAAAACATAAACTTGATAAATACTCCTTTCTACTTAAACAAGAAAATTTTACCTTAAAATTCAAAATTTGTTGTTTATACAAATTTACTACTGTCCATTTTTATCAACCAAATTATAAAGATATCCAACACACACCAAAACATCTAAGATCGAACAAAATTGCATAATTTACCTGAAGGTTACTGCACTCGTGGCTCCAATGTACATCGTCCTTGCTAATTCCACCATTCCAGCTGGTTTATGTTTACAGCTTCGGATTCTGACCGCTTTTAAAATTTTTGTACACCACCATTCGTCTAAAAAGGTTTCAGGGCTTCTCAGGAATTCATCTACGTATATCTAAATCTTGTTTTGTGGATCCAATCACATTTACGAATAACATTTGATTATTAACACCCCCGAAAAATAGCACTGAAATTCATAATTCTTTCACGTTATACCCAAAACTGCCTACTTTTATTTATTTATTTATCGTTACTAATTTGGATAATTGGTACAGTAATACTCGCAAATATAACTAGACTTTATTACCTTGTATCTTCTCTAAGTGCACTAATAACTTTTATTGTAGCACGTAATCACCACGTATTCTACTTAAAGTATCGAATAATCAAAAAAATAAAGAGCAAAACTGTTTAAAGTATCGAATAATATCCAAAATATAAGAGAGCGAAACACCTATAAGCCCGGATTTATATAATGGCCCGCTTGCAAGTCGAATTTGTCCCGCCACGGACAATTTTTAAAATTTCGCATTCTATTTTCCCTTCCGACGGCTCGGCACAGCGATTCTACTAAAAATTTGCACACGTCCAAGTTGAAAATCTAAGAAATTTCCACACGGCTCGCAACACGTCCGAGAACAACTAATTAATTTTACACACCAACTGATATGCTTTCCCCTCTCATGTTTGCATCTTATTTCAACCAATTGTAGATAGTGACGCTTCACAAATCACGCCTTCTATTATCGGTGTCTTTGCTTTACGCGTTTTATCCGTCCCTTTCTACCTTGGTCTGAGTGGTACAAATCGATATTCTTTACTATCTGCTATTTAAATCCACGTGGATTCCTACGTGAGTAAAATACCCCCTCATCTAGCATTTCCTGCTAAAACATCCGACCGTTTCCAATATACTTAGAAGCTGCATGTTTATCTATTCAAATTTATTAGAACTTGACATTTAAAAGTTTGCAGGTGTGCGCTCCTAATGAACGTTTTAATATAATTCTCCGAGCTTTGTTTCATGGTATTTTAACCTTTTAGCTGTTTGTTACCAACCTTGGATTTTCACAGGCTTTTATGCTTATTATATATTACTAATGGTTCAATTAACTCCAATTAAAATAATAATGAATGGCATTGACTTCTACCCTTTAATTTTTAGCGAATACCAATTAAATATTAATTATTATTTGTACACTTTGTTTAATAACCGTTACTTAAAAATTGAATTAATTAATATAAATTTCGCACGTAATTTCTATTTGTTTCTTTATACAGATATTTGATGTCGTTAATTAATTTTCTACCCTGGTCTAAATTTGAGTTATATATATATATATATATATATATATATATATATATATATATATTTATATATATTTATATATATATATATATATATATTACTCATATTTAGACCAGGGTAGAAAATTAAATAATCACATCAAATAATTTTAATCACCGTGTAGAAGCTTTGGGAAAAGGTACGCGTTATTAAAACCGTGAAGCATAAAAATTCATTCGTTTCATTAAAAATAAGGAGTTAAATTATTTACAAGACGCTTGCTATAAAAAGGAAGCAGTATTAAAATGCTCTACGTGTAATTTAATTATTCCGAGTAAAAACAAATGGAAATTACGTGCAAAATTTATATTAATTAACTCAATTTTAAGTAACCGGTATTAAACAAAATGTACAGATAATAATTAATATTTGATTAGGAGTCACTAAAAATTAAAGGGTATTATTTTAATTGAAGTTAATTGAACCATTAGTAACATATAATATGTATAAAAGCTAGTAAAACCCAATAATATTCAGATCGTGGAAGTATTATGTTTGAACACCTGCGTATTTTTAAATGTTTTATGTTCTACGTAAAATTTGCAGATAACAAATGGTTACAGAGAATGTTGGAGAAACCGTTGCTTAATATTTACGGAAATGCTAATAAGGTGGGTTATTTCACAAGTCCACATGGATTGAAAATAACCGATACTAAAGAATATAGATTTGTACCACTCGGAACAGAGTAGATAGAGACAGATAATATGCGCAAGACAGAGACACATATAGTAAAAGGCGTGAGTGAGCAACGTCACTGGGTTGCGATTGGTTGAAAATAAAGGCAAACTTGAGAGGTAAAAATAACATTTCTGTATAAAATTAATTAGTTATTTCCAGACGTTGCGAGCCGTGTCGAAATTTCTGAGATTTAACTGGTGCGAGTGCAAATTTAATAAGAACCGACGCACAGGCGGGCGAGATGGGAACATAGTATACGAAATTCTAGAAACTGGCCGTTTTGAGGACAAAACCGACAGACAGGCTAACCACTATATACCCGGGTTAATATGAGTTTCGCTATCTTAGATTTTCGATTTGATTCAATGCGTTAAACAGTGCTGTTTAGTTTTCCGATTTTGATAGAATAATTTAAACAGTTTGCTCGTATATTTTGGTGATTTAAAACAGTTTGTTCTTTACGTGCTACAATGAATGTAATTTAGTGCACTTAGAAAAGAAGATACAAGGTAATAAAGTCTAGTATCACTGTACCAATTAGTCAAATTTGCAACGACAAATGAATACACAAAAGTAGGCAGTTTTGGCGATATTTGTGAAAGAAGTATGAATTTCTTTGCTATTTTCGGGGTGTTAAAATTAAATGATTCGTAAATGTGTCTGGATCCACAAAACAAGTTCAGATATACACAAATGAGTTCCGGAAAAGCACTGAAACAACTTTAGATGAATGGTGGTGTAGAAAATTTTAAAGGCGACCAGTAATCCGAGGACCTAAACATAACCCAGTTGGATTGGTGTGATTAACAGAGGACGATGTACATTGACGCCACGAGTGCATTAACCTTCAGGTAACTTATGGTTTGTTGTTCGATTTTTGATGTTTTGGTGTGTTTGAATAACTTTATAATTGATTTACTTAAAATGGACAGTAGAAATTGTACTAACAACAAATTTTTAATTTTAAGGTGAAATTTCTTGTTTAAGTAGAAAGGGTATTTAGTATTTATGTTCTGGATTATGATGAAAATTTGGGTATGTCTTTGAGCTCAATTAGACGAACCTGGTTAATTAACGTAAAGGGTGAGATGCTCCTTTGTACTCAGACTCAGGTCTGCATACATTGTTATATTAATTAGTAGCATCCTACAAGGACTTTAATTCTGGATGCACATTAAAATGATAATAAATTTAATCTTGAAGTTTTCTGATACTGAAATTTATGCTGAAATTTAATTTTGAAATTTTAATGTATTATGAATATTGATGTAAATAGAGTTAACGTTGATGTTTGTGGTAGGAATGTATTTGTTTTTATGAATGAGGATGAAGGTTTAACTAGGTGAGCAGCCGAGGCGGAAAAGAGTAAAGAGGCGATTAACAGAAGAAAGTCAACGTACCAGTTAATTTAAAAGGTTTCACAGCATTCTTGACGCCCAATTCGTGAGGCTCGATTCTAATTAAAAAGGTTTTACAGCATTCTTGACGCCCAATCTGTGGGGCTCGAATGTTTTTTTCTTGAAAGGGCCAGTTCCTGAAGAGATGAGAGGATACACAGCAATATATATATATTTATATATATATATATATTTATATATATATATATATATATATATATATATATATATTGCTGTGATACCACCAAAATCCGGGTACTCCGCTTTCCGAATCGAACCCCTACGAATTGGATGTCAAGAATGCTGTGAATCCTACAAAAAGCTATTCATTACCTTAACTGTGTTGGTCCATTGACTTTCTTCTGTTAATCGCCTCGGCTGCTCCTCTAGATAGCTTTCATCCTCATACATAAAAAAAACAAACACATTCCTACCACAAACATGAACGTCAACTCTATTTACATCAATATTCACAATACATTAAAATTTCAAAATTAAAATTCAGCATAAATTTTAATATCAAAATTTTCAAGATTAAATTTGTTATCATTTTCAAGTGCATCCAGAATTAAAGTCCTTGTAGGATGCCTACTAATTACTATAACAATATATGCAGAGTACAAAGGAGCATCTACCACCCTTTACGTTAATTAACCAGGTTCGTCTAATTGAGCTCAAAGACATACCCTAAATTTTCATCATAATCCAGAACATCAATACTAAATACCCTTTCTACTTAAACAAGCAAATTTCACCTTAAAATTAAAATATTATTGTTAGTACCATTTCACTACTGTCCATTTTGAGTAAATCAATTATAAAGTTATTCAACACACAAAAATCTCAAAGTTCAAACAAAATAGTATAATTTACCTGAAGGTTACTTGCACTCGTAGCTTCAATATACATCGTCCCTTTTGTTAATCACACCATTCCAACTGGGTTATATTTACGGCTTCTGATTCTCAACGCTTAAAAAATTTTCTCCATCACCATTTATTTAAAGTTGTTTCAGGGCTTGTCCGGAACTAATCTGTGTATATCTGACCCTAGTCTTGTGGATCCAGACACGTTTATGCACCATTTAATTATTAATACCCCCGAAAAATAACAAAGAAATTCATACTTCTTTCACCAAGATACGCCAAAACTGCCTACTTTTGTGTATTTATTTGTCATAGTAAATTTTACCAATTGGTACAGTGATACTAAACTTTATTACCTTGTATCTAAGTGCCCTCAAGTACATTCATGTTAGCACGTAAATAACAAACTGTTTTAAATCACATAATATTCGAGCAAACTGTTTAAATTATTTAATATTAAAACCGGAAAACTAAAAAGCACTGTTTAACGCGTTCAATCAAGTCGAAGATCTAAGAGAGCTTGTTTATATTCACCTCGGTATATATAGCGGTTAGCCTGTCTGTCGGTCTGTTCCCCAAAACGGCCAGTTTCTAGAATTTCGTCATTCTATGTTCCCATTCCGTAGCTCGCGCGTCGGTTTTTACGAATTTTGCACTCGCCAGTTGAAAAAATCAGAAATTCTCACACGGCACGCAAACATGTCCGAGAACAACTAATTAATTTTGTACAGAAATTGTTGTTTCTACCTCTGATATTTGCATCTTATTTTCAACCAATCGTGACCCTCGTGACGTTGCTCAAATCCCGCCTTTTACTATATGTGTCTTTGCTTGACGCATTTTCTCTTTCCTTTTCTAACCTCTTCGTATTGGTGCAAATTGATATTCTTTATTATCGATTATTTTCAGTCCATGTGGACTATCTGGGTTAAATAACCCCGTATCGCGCCTTCCCGTGAATATTAAGCCCGGTTTCTCCAAGATTCTTTGTAACCATTAATTATCTGCAAAATTTACGCAGAATGAGCTTTTAAACTACGCAGGTGTTCAAACATAATATTAATTCTCAGAGCTTTATTTTCTGGTATTATAATCCTGGATTTTCACAGACTTTTATGCTTATTATTAATAATGGTTTAATTAACTCCAATTAAAATTGACTTCTATCCTTTCATTTTTAGCGAATACAAATTAAATGTTAATTATTATGTGTACACTTTGTTTAATACCGGTTACTTAAAATAAGGTTAATTAATATAAATTTTGCACGTACTTTCCATTTGTTTCTTTCCTCGGAATAAATACATTACACGTAGAGCTTGTTAATACTGTTTCTTTTGATATAAAGCGTCTTGTACATGATTTAAATCTCTTATTTTTACTGAAATGAATGAATTTTTATTCTCCACGGTGTTTTAATAAAGCGTATTATCTAATAAAATTCCTTATACACGGTGATTAAAATTATTTGATGTGATTATTTAATTTTCTACCCTGGTCTAAATATGAGTAATATATATGGAAGGATTGCTTAAGATCGTGTCTCGAGATTACAGCGTGGTTTGGTGGTTCGTGCCGGTTTATTACTCTACCGTTATCTGAGTTGCGATACCCGTTTTTGCCAGATGGTAGGCTGGCGAGTCAATTGTGCTCACTATCGAACGGAGACATCAGGTTTATGGACTTTAGGAATGCCGTACTAGCGACATGGTTTAGATGCGCGCGGTATTATGCGTTTTGGATAGTTTTGGGAATATTAGAGGATTTTATAAGTGCTGAAATTTCCAGTTCAAGCTTTGAAGTGGGGTCTTTGGTTATAGGAGCGTATTCTGTACGGTTTAGAATTACAGTCGCGTTTCCTTTGTCTGCAGGAAGTATAACAATTTGCTTGTTCGTTCGTAGGTGTTTTAAGGCCGTTATTTCTTGCTTTGTCACGTTTTTTTAGGAGTTTTGGCATGTCGGAGACATTTAGATGTTTCAAAGCAAATTAGGTTGGCATCGTTTTGAGATAGAGATCGGATCGCTGATTCTACAGAGCAAATAATTTTCTCTGCGGAAAATTTTTTTGACCCCCATGGACACCAAAAGCTCAATAATTTTCTAGATCACAAACAATCAACATAAAGATATTAAGTTCACTATAGAAATTAAAAAGAACGGAACTCTGCCATTCCTTGACGTTCTGGTGGAACGCCAACCCAACGGGCGACTAGGTCATTCCGTATTCGAAAACCCACACACACACAGACAGATACCTACATGCGTTGTCACATCATCATCCACCACAGAAATCATCGGTAATCAACTTTCTAGTCCACCGTGCAATTAAGATTTCACAACCAGAACACATCTAATAAACTGACCCATCTAAAAACTAGTCTTATAAAACGACTAGCGTAACTCAGATCTCGGCAGAGTAATAAACCGGCATCTGCATTCTACACGAACCCCCAAACCACGCTGTAATCCCGACACACGATCTTTAGCAATCCTTCCGTATATATCCAGAATAACGAACCGAATTAGAAAAATTCTAGGTAAACACAACATCAAAACAATCTATAAGCCCACTAATAAAATTTCACAAATATTACCAACCCCAAAAGATTCCGAAAACAGTTTAAAGCCCCAGGCGTATATAGTATGCCTTGCAGCTGCGGTTTAGTATGCAGGACAGTCAGTACAGACTAGACTAAACGAGCATAAACGATGCTTAAGAACGAACCAGCGGTGGCCGAACACCAACATAAAACACGCCGTACCATTAACTTTGGCAAGACAAAACCAATTGCCAGAATTCCATTTTTCTACAATAAAAAAATCAGAGAATCCGTAGAAATCACTAAAAATTCTAACAATATAAACAAAGACGATGGTTACTACCTTTCCCCATTTGAAAAACATGCCTATGTTCACAAAAGCAGAACCGTTACGTATGGATCGGCTACAACACTCCTCCCTATTCGTGATCACTCATGCATCAAGTTCTCACCCTATATAAACTACCACTTTCACTACTTTCACCAGTTACTTTGCCACAAAACACCTTTTGCCTTAAATGAGCTGGTGAATCTGCTAGTTCAGAAGTAACTTTACATACTCTTTCACTCTTTCGGCTGTATCAAGTTTTATTTCAATACTAGGATTGGGAGATGTTTGAATCCAGCAAGGGAAAGCTTTGTTTCCTATTTTGAATTTAACGGGTCCTAGTCAGGTTACGGTTGAGGGGCAGAAGAAAGGTCACGAAGCGTTGGTGCCAGGGCTGACATCATACGCTGCTGCTGCTGCAAAAGTGACGCCAATGTTTGCCGTACGGGTGGACATCTAACAGGCCCAGAAAGAGGACGTGATGAGCACCTTAAAGCAGAATGTCGATCCTGGTCGAGATAGGTTTGTTGTTGTTGGCACGAAAAGAACTCGCTGAAGTGCTGTCGTGGTGGGGTGTGTTGGACACAAAAAAGTTGCAGTCGAAGGTCGCGGACGACAGCAAGGAGCTAAGGGCAAAGGCAATCAAAAAGACGCAACGTTCTCCTTGGCGTCGAGAGGTAGATGAAAAGCGAGAAGCTAATCTGTATGGTCGTCAGTCAGAATCCCTGCTTCAACGACGTGTAGCTTAAAGACTACTTGAGGGAGAAGCTCAGGTTTGACAGAAAGGGCTCTAGGGATCCCTTTGCCAAAGTGGTCCTTGAATAAACGCCCGCACTTCGTAAACGCATTCTAATGGAAATCCGAGTGGAAATCGTTAACCTCAGGTGGCGAAGAGTTTAGGCACGGGACCTTTCTTAATGGCCCATTGATACCGTTTTTACGAGTACGACCATCGATCAATGAAGGGCAGGGAGAAGGTACAGTGGTACGTTAACAGTGCTGAGGTCGGAAAGCAATCCTGCGCAAGGGCGAACAACAGAGTGAGCGGTGATGCGGAGGCCCAAGATATTGCAGACAGGAGCTTGCACGGACCAAACAACATACCTGAGACGAGAAGTCAAACAGTCACCAACATACAGCTGAACACCAATCAGCCACTTCCATCCCAGGAGGACGCACAACCAGTAACAGTTCTGGGATTGCAGCAACCTATTGACGCTCAACAACAAAAACAAACCATTAAAAACATGGTAACAATCAAAACGTTAGTGGAATACCTCTACCATGTCACCACAGCGGCCACGAAAACCGAGAAACCCGTATTTTCTGGCACCCTTCTGAAGGGTCCATCAGAATTTCTCCAACAAATGGAAACAATGAAGGATAGTTTACCAATAACACCGCTTAACTGCAAAGCCAAGCAGCCACATGGTGAGCAACGTTCGAGGCGTTCCAGCCCAGCAACAGCGACTTTAAAAAGCTCTTCCTGTGTCAATTCTGGCTTCGACGGATGAAAGTGTTAATGGATTACGAAATAGACTTCCGAGCACATAACCGCAAGCCGCTCTGCTGTAACCAAAGGATGACACCCGTCAACACCAACAAACCTCCCACTCCAACTGCAACTCACCAGTTCGCAACCGAATCCTTGCCCGAGCTCAGCGACCTTCGAGAAGAATTCTAACTAGTAATGAATGGGCAAACATAACCAACTACAATTGCCAGAACCAGCGAAAACCGTTATCACGACTGGACACTAATCCATGCAGACCACAGACCAAGTACGCAGTCCTCGTGGATCTGCCCATACGTGTGCAAGCTGCACAACAAGAAAGCAATGTCATTAGACCGATACTCCAAAAAGTACTTTTTCGGCCGCATTTACCCCGTCCAAGAAAACTCCACCGCCCAGCAGTAGGCAGCCACGCCGCCGCTACAGGCACAGATATGCCGACGATGACAACCCCGCCCTATCGTCGCAATGGCAATATGGTTACGATGCCAAATCACTCGTCATACACTAGTCGATTTGAGACAAAATGGACCAGACCTTATCCAATTCAAAGAAGAACCGGACCCAACAGCTGCTGAGTTCGACTTGAACGGGAAGATGTTAAGATCTACGTCAAAGACATACACCCAGCACCTACTAGAGCTTCACCACTGCGCATCAACCTAGCTACACAACACCATTCAGCGGGGGGGGGGAGGTTACTCCATTTCAAAGTACACGTGCTGAAAATAGAACAAATTCCGAAGACCCCGGAAAGACTCGACAATGTTGACTATATCACAATGCCCAAGCTAAACACAGAATAGACTAAAGAATTTCAGTTGACTATATCAAAGTACACGAGCTGAAAACAGAACAAACTAAGAATTGCGAGAATTTCCAACTCAGTTTTTGTGGTACCAAAAAATCAGCATTAGTCAATCAAAATTTGGAGATTCTTTTACACTCGAAAATTGAAATATACAATTCCATTGGTTAAAGACATCATTAACGTTTTTCACCACAAGAAGCATAGGAAATGGAAGTGTATAAATGTAGTTGCAAATTCTTGGATAGACATTCGTTAGTTCTCACCATAACCTAAGGAATCATCTTGCAGTGTTCCCCATAACCTGCATAACCTTCAGCAAGCAGTGCTCCCCATAGCCTGCCATACTTCAGCGCGCAATGCACTCTATAGCCTGCGTATTCTTCGACGGTGACGCTGTTCGCCGCCGTACCTAGGGCATCTCACAACTATTCATCAATCAATAGCTATCAAACTACGTATGGGCATTAAGCTCCGTTCCATACTTTACCGACAAGTCGTTATTGTGATTGCGCCTGTCAACTCTACCATCGGGACAACATTCCCGTAGAGTTCAACGGCGACGCACTCGATGAGGCCTAAGGCACCACAACCACGACGCCTTCCGAAGAGTTCCGAAGATCACCGAAGACCTGCGAACCCCTCCAAGCTGTACAAACGCCCACACTATAATTCTTTATACCCTCACGTTGTCTCACAAGAAAAACACGAAACTTTCCGAAGAGTTCCGAAGACCACCGAAGACGTCTGGGCCTCTTGAAACTGTAAATATTTTCTAACCATCGCTGTTCAAGTTCTTACTGGGCCTCACAAATAAATTCCGAAGCCTTCTGAAGAGTTCCGAAGACAACCGAAAACTTCTCAACCCCTCTATGCTTAATAGTTTTTAATTTCATATCATAATTCTTTGTAACTTAAAGTTGTCCCACAAGTACAACGCGAAGCCTTCCGAAGACCGCCGAAGACGTCTGGATCTCTTCAACCGGTAAATATTTTCTAACTATTGTTATTGAAGTTCCTACGCGGACAAGCAAATTCCGAAGCCCCCCCGATGGGTTCCGAAGACTACCGAAGACTTGTACACTCCTCTAAACTGTATATACATTTATTCAATAAGTGTTTAAGTTTATTTTGGTTCCACAAGCAACCATGAAGCCTTCCAAAGAGTTCCGAAGATTACTGAAGACTTCCGAACTGCTTCAAACTGTTAAAATCATTCAATTTTAACTATTTCACTTTTATTTTTATGTATTTATAAAAGTTATAAATTATTTTTTGCTTATACTTATTGAACAAATAATCAAGCCAAGCCTGCATGCTTTCAGACGCCGCCCACCCAAACGATAACAACAATAAAACTAACTACTCTAAACCCTGCATTCCCATTGGTTAACGACCAAAAAACTTTTTTACATACCGATCATAGGGGAAAAACTATAAAAGAAGATGCGTGATCATTCACTTGGAGCTTCCCATAGCCCGAGTAATAAAGTAGCAATGCTGTCCCATACCCGGCCTTTTTGCACCACTCCAGTGGCGTTGTCGCATACAGCCTGCCATCCTCCATAGCACCAGTAGCGCTGCCCTACAACTAGCTGACGTCGACGCATCAATGAACGTCGTCGACAGATACATCCACATCTTAGCCACCAGTGCTTGAATCACAGCCTGCTAACGCCTACGTCTCCACGAGTGGTGCACTACATCATAACGCCGACGCATCAACAAATAGTGCACTGCATCACGACTCCGCCGCCTCCCACATCCACACCTAAGCCAGCAGTGCTGAAATCATAACCTGCCGACGCCGACTCCTTGAACGAGTAGTACGCTGCACCACGACATCGAAGCCTCCTTATTTCAACGTCGCTGTAAGCCATAAGAAGTAATGAAAGTAGGATATGTGAGTTTGTTGTTCTCCTTCTTTACTTATCATAAATTCTACGGCGTATGTCGTTACCACGCTACTTTGCTTGAAACTCGTAGTACTTATATTCGTTCTTCCTCTTACGTTTTCATTGCCCCAATAGTATGCGTTGAAGTATATCTTGCACTCCAACGCAAATTAATGACGTGAATGCATTCTTTCGTGATTTCTACTATTGTTTGTTTGTTTGTTTATTTATTTATTTATTGTTGTATACTATTCCTGGGCCAAAGGCCTAATCTAGTGAATATGAATAGAAGTTTATAAATAATATAAATTACAATAAATCCAGCTGTCTATCGGTTGTTGTGAGAATTCCAGGGTACGGTGTAGGCTAGCTCAGAACATAAATAAGTTGAGGTACAATTCCAACCAGCTTCAAGATGCAAAACCCAATGACGAAAAAAAGTGCTCAAACTGTTCAAAGCATAGTGTGGAGCACAGCACAATACATCTATGAAATAGGGGCAGTAGGAAAAGCAGACAGAAAGAGATAGAAGCCTTCTGGAAGTGTTATGCTTCAGATGTATGAGGATGGTGGCATGGACAGACAAAGTTAATAACAAATAGGTTGTAGAAATAGTAGAGGAATAAAGATATCTGTGGAAAATAAAAATAGGAGAAATAGAAGAACAGGATACGTTCTAAGGAATTTCTGGGGAATAGAACTGGGTATACTACAAGCAGAGATAGGAAAAGAGAGGTAGAGGTAGACCGACTCAGACTTTCGCACACAGATATTGATAGATGCAGACTGTGCAAATTTCAGGGAAATGTGTAGGTTGGTTCAGACTAGAAAACAATGAGGTACGCATCCAACCAGTTCTAGGACTGAAGACCTAATGATGATGATGACAATAAATTTGCAATATATATTAATTTCCGATGTAGTACGTTGATAATCTTGAGTTTCTTCTTTTTTTTTATTGTCGAGTTAATCTTGGAATGTTGGCAGAGAAGTTGGTGTGCAGTGTAGTGTTGTAGAGGTGGGGATATTGGTGTGGAGGGAATATTATCATTGGATGGGGAGTTTTGTGATAAGAATTTCATTTAGGAAATGGTCAAATTGAAAGTGATAGTTAGTTGCGAGGAAATTGATGCTAGGTAGTGGGGTAAAAGGATCAAATTGTATTGTGTGTTTTATGTAGATTTGGTGAGGAATGGAGTTGGGGCATACGTATATTAAGTGGTGGGTGGTTTCAGTAATGTTTTGGTTCGAACAACGACAATAATGAGAAGAGATTAGTTGGAAGGGGTGTAGTTTTTGTTGGAATTTGCCGTGTCCGGTCAGGAATTAAATAGTGGATCGGTTGGAGTAGGGGATATGTTATGGGATGTTTGTTATATCTGGGAAAATGTCGTGTGTGTGTCTACCTGTGACTTCGTTGTTCCATTGGTCTTGTACATTAGAGATTTAGTAATTAGGTTTTTATGTTTGTCTTAGTCATTGTTTTGTATTCTGTGGGATGTAGGATGCGGTCATGTGATTGTATTGGTCTTCTTTTCTTTAGGTTTCGAAGTTGAACTTTGGAGTGGAGCAGAATGTTTAGGGGCGGTTGTTTCAGAATTATGTATAGTACTGAGGAGGGGGGGTGTATTCTAAATGCTCTGTGGAAAATAGTAGGAAAGGTCTTATGATTAGATTAAGATTTTTGCTGGAATGAGGTGTTGCAAGGGGGTACCAGGAGTCTATTGTATAACTTATGATGGGAATTATTATTTGTTGTAGGATTAGTTTACGGGTGGGGTGAGTCAGTTCAGTGGATTTTGATAGGGAATGGTGTATATTGTTAAGGATTAATTTGGTTTTGGATCGGAGATATGATAGATGTGCGTGCATTTTAAGTCTTGTTTCGATTTGGATTCCAAGGTATGTGGTAGATTTGGATAACGTTAAAGGTGTGTTAAATATGTGGATAGTAGGGGTGCGTTGGAGATGTCCTTTAAGTAATAGGATTTCGGATTTAGCGGGTGAAAGGGGTCGTATATTTAGTAAGGACCAGGATTTGATTTTTTTTTTATTAGGAGGCGGGCAGTATTTTTTAAGGATTTGCGGGAGTTTCCATGTATGAGATAGGTTAGATCATCAGTATAGGCGAAGGTAGAAATATTAGGGATGTCAAGGTCTAGAAGGGGGTATATAGAAAGGTTTCTTATTATGGGTGAGAGGATTGATCCTTATGGACAGCCCTGGGATAGGTGTTCGGTGATTGAAAAGTAGTTGGAGTTTAGATTTGCAGAACGTGAGAGTAGGTAAGATTTTAGGATTTTGTATATATTTTGAGGAAAGTTGGCTTTTTTAATTTTTGAGAGGACATTGGGCCACCAAGGAGATCAAAGGCGGATTGGAAGTCTAGGAAAATTGCTATTACATATTTGAAGGGAGATGTCTGGAAGGTGGTGATTAGGGATCTGATGATGTCCTCGGCACTATGTCCGGGACGGAGTCCATGTTGGTTTTTAAAAAGGAGGGAGTATTTATCTATATGGGAGTTGATCTTCTGAATAAGGATATGTTCTAGGATTTTGCCAATTGTGGGGCGGTAGGATTTTGGGTTTTAGGAGGTTTTCTGGGTTTTAATATGAGAATAATAGAAGCTTTTTTAAGGATATTCGGAAAAATACAGGATTTAAGACATTTACGGATAAGTTGGATCATAGAATCTTTAATGATGGGTCAGGATTTTTGTATGATAAGGTTGCAGATTTGATCTGGGCCGGAGGCTTTGGTTTTACTATGAGTCTATGTTAAGTAATAATCTAGTGTTGATTGGTGGTGTATTTGAGTATTGTATTGTTGCTTGTTGTTGTTCAGTATGCGCTTAAGGGATGATAGAGGGAATTACTGTATCCAGGAGTGTAGTTAAGGTATCAAGAAATGAGGGGTCAGTTTGGTTCATAGGTGTGGAAAGTATATGGTTAAGGGGTGGTTTTATTAGTTTAAGATATGTCTTCTAGGGGTCGTTGGTGTGTTCGTTGATTATAGTTATGTAATGTTGTTTTTTGGTATTTGTTATAAGTGTTTTGTATACGGTTCTTGTTGTTTTGTATTCGTGTGTAAGTACGTCAATGTTGTTGTGTTGTCTACATTTGGCGTTCTGAAGCTGATGTCGTATTTTGTTCAGTGTTCGTCTTTTAAAGTTAAGTTCTAATGCCCTACCTTACATTTGATTTTCGAATGCTCCACCCAAAGGTACTACATTGGCCAGGAAGCGAGTTTTTGTTTACCTAAAAAATTTGGAATTATGCCCAACCCTTGCTGTTCCAAGCAAGGTATGGATCTTTAACGTTCGTGACAACACTCACACACGCGACCTCCATTTTACCTCTCGTCCGAACGAGGGCGTATTTTTGTGAAAAATGCTCGCCTAACATTTTTCAAGCGGACGGTGTCGGGATTTGAACCCGGGACCTTGGCCATAGTACTCACACGCATACCAACTACACCACGGAGCCGCCGAGTTCTAATGTCCACCATTTGTTTGTTCTTTGTGTGTAGTATTTGTATGGGATAGTGTCTTTAGCTGCGTTATGTATGTTCGTGATAATAGTGATTGCGAGGGAGTTGGGGTTGATATTTTTGTATGTGCTTGAAGGGAAGATGGAGGTATTTTTATTCAGGTTGGTTAGGAATTGTTGCCAGTTGGATTTACGGGTATTGTAAGATAGGGTTTTATAAAAGGTTCGTTGTGGAAGATTTGGTAGTATTTTGAAAGTTATGGGATTGTGATCACTAATTTGAATTATGTGGGATATTTTTCAATTGGAGATGATATTAGTGGCGGATGGGGTGGCGAGTGTTACGTCAATATTGGATTGGTGGTTAGAGAATTTCCATGTTGGGATATGGGAGGGGGTGTTTAGGATTTGTAAGTTATGTTGGAGAATAAGGTCTTTAAGAAGGGAGCCTCGTTCGTTAGTGGTGTCGTTGTGCCATAGGGTTGATCGTGCGTTGGCGTCTGTGCATATAATTGTGGGTTGGTGTCCTACAATGTTAAGTGCGTTATCTAGTTGTTGTAAGTGAGTGTTCATGTCTTGACCGAATTGAAAGTAGGAGGAGATTAGATACACGGTACCGGATTTCCAATGAAGTTCTATTGTTGTAGTTTGGTATGTGTATAGCGATGGTAAGTAGGGAGCATCTATTGCAGGGTATGTGATGATAATGGCGGAATTGAGGTTAGGGTCAGTTGGTGTGGGATGGTTGTATAATCTAACGTATGGTGGAAGTGATAGGATTTTGTTATTGATAAGGTGGGGTTCTTGTAATAGGGCAATGGAGATGTGATTTTCACGAAATGATTTAATAAATTTTAGGGTAGCTGTTCGGGAATGTTGGAGGTAAATTTGTATTGCATTAAGGAAAGGTTGGCTATGGGGAGAATCTAACGTCCGTCTTCTTTGTAGGAGTTTAAAGTCCATAATCAATACGTTTTTTTGTAATCTCAAGTGCTTGTTTGTATATAGAGCATTCGGGACCAGTTACTATGTGGTCGTGAGGTTTGTTATTGCGTAAGCAATTCGTACATGTCGGGGAGGCTGTCGTAGGTCGGGTGCAGTTTCTTATAGTATAAGGTTCTGCGCATCTTGTACATGATCCATGGGAGCGGCAGACTTTCGCCGAGTGGTCGAATCTTTGGCAATTATAACACCTGGTGATGGATACTAGGTCTCGCGTGCGGCAGGCCTTGTATCCTATGAAGAGGTGCGAATTGTTGGTTAATATTGTTCTAAGTCGGAGGGAAACATTTATTATTAGATTGTCTGAGTTGTCTGTTTTTGGTCTATGAATTGCAACTGAAATTTCTTGTGTATATATGTCTTCAGGTATGAGGTTATGTAGGGAGTTTAGGGTGTAAATGTAGTTTATTGCATCTGTATTTGAAATTTCTATTATACTTATAATTATAATTTCTACTATAGCCGCAAAAAAGATATAATAAATAGCATGCATGATAATTCTTTTGGCCAATCATTTTAAGCGCCTATTTTCAATCTCATCTATGTAAAAAAACCGAACTATTATATGTAGTATACTTACTTCAATATGACTAATTTCGTTAAAGCTCAAATTCAGCTCGTCAAGGTACACCTTATTAATCACCAAATCATTCACCATATGTGAAATCTTGTTATGACTAAGGTCGGCTCGCTGCAAATTCAGATTACTATAAAATGGCGAAAATCCATCAAACTCCACAAGATTGTAACCTAAGTTTACCACCTTCAAATTTATTAACCTTTGGAAAGCTTCAGAATGTATTGTATTAATTTCATTGTGACTTAAATCAACTTCTTCTAAATTCTGAAGATTGTAAAACAACGTTGGATTGATATGTTTTAACTTATTCATGCTAAGATTTAAATATTTGAGTGATCGTAGCTTAAAAAATATTTCATCCGGTAGGGCGATGATTCTGTTATCACTTACGTCTAAGTGGATAAGCTTTATTGCATTTTTAAAAATGTCTTCAGGCATCCATTGTATAAAATTGTGCGATAAAATCAATCTTTTAAATGCTAAATTGTTGTTAAACATGTCGCCTGTTAAGCCGATTGGATATTGGTTAATTTCTAAATCGTATAGATTTGGAAGTGATTTGAGTAAGCTCTGTAAATCATTTTCTCCTGTCTTGATACATTTCTTTATAGTTAGTATTCGAAGAGTATTAAAATTGTCGATTTTGTTTAAGAACAGATTAAGTGGACATTCTAAAATTGTCAACGACTGTAAGCTCGATCCTGTAAAACCAACGTCGTTAAACGGTGTGGATTGGTTCAAATTGCATCGAATGTCCAAGTCGTTATTTTCTAATAAGGCAGTAAAAGATAGGCACTGATATTTGTATGTCTTATTTGATGTTAACAAACAACTGCACCCCGGTAATAGATTACAAAAACCATCTGTCATATCCACTGTTGCTTTACAACCAATAAAGGTGCATAGAAATAAAGTTGTCAACTTTGAAACTTTTCGGTGAATTGCCATATTTGTAATTTACCTGAAACAATTGAATGCTGTAAGACCGTATATTCCTAATTATATAACAATATACCTAAGTACCGTAAATTACTTTGATATTGTTACGAGCTACTATTAGGCAACCCGTCAAACACACACATGCGCCGTAAGCAATGTATATACTACAGAAGCCTAGAATTTTCTAGCATATACGGGAGTATGAATCATCTTTTTAATTCAGGGTATATATAAGACCGCTGATAAATGTAAGAGTTTAGTCTATATCAGAATGTCGAATATAAATTATATCGTGTAAAGTTAAATAGTTAAGCTTTTAGAAGTCCAAAAGTAAACATAAATTTATATTATGTGAACGTGTCTATTGTACAGACAGCTTGTAGAATACATAAATAGACAAAAGTGTAATAAATAAATAGTAGTGTTAGTGTTGTTTATAGACCTATGGTTAAGAATTTAGTTTAAGAAGATATTAGTGCCTGTAAATTCATTAGTGTGATAGTGCTTCATTGTTAATTGGACTGAAAACATCTATAAATAAGGCATATACTGTTAATTAGACTTGTGAACAGTGAGTAATAAAGACTTTTGTTATTACTTGTTTTAAACTGGTGAAATGCGGTAGTAGTAGCCCGCTACAATATATTTTGGCATTTTTTAAATATCTGGAGACGCGCAGAAGGTTTTCCAAAGTCTTAATCCTTTAGTGCTCGATGGTACTTTTAGTTACCAGCATAAAACACCCATAAATAGAAAATAAACAAAATAGAGAGGAATAAAACTGTATTACAGCGCTTAAGTGGATGCCCCGGTAACTATTTGGTAAATGCTGGAAATTCGAATTCATGGGTAAATGCGCCGGTTGTTCAGCCAGTTTGCGTAAGGCTTTACACCTTGTAATCTTTACAACTAACGTTTTTGTATGTATACAATATGTTCCAACAAATTCTTTATTAGACAGGTACTTCATACTTTTGAATAAATTAATTTTAACGATTTCAATCATAAACATGTCAAATTTGAAGAAGAAAACAAAAGTTCGGTCAGTGATGACCTAATGTCGGCTATTGGCGTACCAGTTCCTGAGCAGCGATCGTGTATACGGGTATAAAAGTGCCATTTGTAGGCCAACTAAAGAAGACTACTTCCTACCACTTCTTATACTTGTATTTAAATGTCTAACTTTATTTTTATCAATAGGTAATAAAAACAAAATAAACAAAAAATTTTTTAAACACATATTTTAGAGTAATAGGTATATTATGTACAATAGTCGCATTTGTAGTCTTTCTCGGCAGCCTTTTCATATGGCACCAATAAATTTCGTACATTTCATGTGATACTATCTGCGACAGTAGTCGCAGCCTATGTTCTTTTCATCATTTTCTTCGGTGTCACTAATTAGTTCTATTGTACAAGTAGAACAAATTTCATTTTTTGATGAAATTGTTTTACAGGATATATTTTCCTTGTCATTGGATTTGTTTTTAACTTCAGTTTTAATGCTTTAACTTGTTTCTGTTGTGCTCTTTCTTCTTTTCTCTTTAGCACAGCTTTCTTTCATATTTGCTTGTTTGATAGTTTCCTTTTGTGTATAACATTGTTCCCAAGCATTGAGATGGCACTTGTCAATTTTTCTTTTAATCTTGAATTGCTACCTTTTTTTAATCGGTTCTGGAAAAATTAAATGTTTTCTAAACGACTCTGTCAATGAAAGTTGTTCTTCTTTTCACAAGTTTCTTGTAATTTCAAATTTGTTGCTAAGGGAATTTTAAAACTTGTTTCGGAACCGCTGTGTACAGAACTAATATCATCAGCTGTTATTCTTTTTGTTCATCATCATTAGATCTTCAGTCCTGGAACTGGTTAGACGCGTTCCCTCATTGTTTCCTATTCTGAACTAACCTACACATTTCCCTGAAATTTACACAGTTTGCATCTATCACTATCTGATCTAGGTCAACATATATCTCCTTTTTCCAAACTCTGCTTGTAATATATCCCATACTATTCCCCAAAAATGCATTAGAACGTATTCTCCCTTCTAATTCTCCTATTTCTTTTCCAGAGATATCCTTGTTCCTCTACAATTTCTATAATCTATTTGTTATTAACTTTGTCTGTCCATGCTATCATCTTTATACATCTGAAGCACAACATTCCAAAAGGCTGCTACCGTTTTTCTGTCTACTTTTCCTACTGCCCATATTTCATAGGCATACTGTGCTGCGCTCCCCATATATGCTTTCAACAATTTTCTTCTTGTTTCTATGTTTGTTATCTTTCACTATAGGCGCTGTTCTTTCTTGTTAGATGTAGTTCGGTCCCCTTCTATTGTTTTAGAATAAATACCCTATTCCTCCGACATTCAGAGGTTGTGAAGGGGGAGTATGTGTGTGGCTACTACGCCCAAAGTCCGGGGTTCGAATCCCGACACGACCCGCTTGAAAAATCTTAGGCGAGCATTTTTCACAAAAATACAACCTCGTTCGGATGAGAGGTAAAATGGAGGTCCCGTGTGTGAGTGTTGTCATGCACGTTAAAGATCCCTACCTTGCTTGGAACACCAAGGGTTCGGCAAAATTCCAAATTTTCCAGGTAAAAAAACTCGCTTCCTGGCCAATGTAGTATCTTCGGGTGGAGCATTGGAAAATCACATGTAAGGTTGTGAAGGTGTGTAAGCAGCCTGTGGTTGCCAAGTTCCTCCAGCACTTGAACATTTGCCGATTTAATATTTTTCCAATATATCTTTTCTCACAGTCAACATTAGTTGCAGATATTTTACAACCAACACCTGTAGTTGTTTATAATAATCATCACATTTATCTGCGCTTATTTTTTCGTCATTAGGTTTTCCGTCTCAAATTGGTTGGACACGTACTTGTACTTATTTATATTCTGAGCTAGCCTACACAGGTCCCTGAAATTCTCACACAGCCTATATACAGCACGGTTCGTCTTCTATTGTTTTCTAATTTTATGCCCTATTTCACCGAGATTCAGTGAAGGGGTTAGCAGCCTGTGGCTGACAAGATGCGCGAACACTTACACATTTGCCGTATTAATAATTTTCCAGTAAATCCTTTCACACAATTAACATTATTCGAGAATATTGCCCAACAAATACTAGTAGTTGCTTATGATAATCATCATGTTTAAGTACAGTTACTTTTTTCGTCATTAGTTTATCCATCTTGGGACTGGTTGAATGCGTACCTCCATTGATTTCTATTCTGAATTAGCCTACACATTGCCCTGAAATTCCTACAGCCTACATCTTTCACTATCTGTGTGGAGTAGTCTAACCTAGGCCTACCACTACTTCTCCTTTAATATATTTCGCACTATTTCCTCATGCCGTAGTTTGTGGCCTATCATCCTATCTCTCCTATTTTTTACTGTTTTCCACATATCTCTATCTTCCCCTACCATTTTTAGTACCTATTCGTTCTTAACTTTGTATGTCCTAGTTATCTTCATCATACGTCTGTAGCACCACATTTCAAAGGCTTCTACCTTTTCTTGTCCGCTTCTCCTACTGTCCAGGCTTCACAGCCGTACCGTGCTGTGCTCCACACATATGTTTTAAGCAATCTTTTCCTTGTTTTTATGTTTGTTGTCTTTCAACACAGTAGTTGCTTTTTCTTATTAAATGTAGCACGACCTTGTGCTAATCTTGGTTTTATATTTTTTGCGCTTTTCCCATCTTGCGTTATTTGGCTTCCTGGGTAACAGAAATCCTTAACCTCTTGTAAGTTGTTGTTACATATTTGTATTCTTGTTTTTGATTTATTTTCCCCTCCTTTTCATACTGGTACTTAGTATTATTTTTGTTAATTTTCATACCGTATCTCTCTGTTAGAACCGTTTCCATTTCATTAAGAGGAGCTTCTAACTCTTCCTTGCCAGATGCTAATACCGCTATAGCATCTGCAAATCTAAGCATATCAATTTTTTTCGCTGCATAGTAATTACAAATGTTTTCCTGCATTTGACAGTATTCATTGCCTCTTCAATGTACAAGTTAAAAATTAATGGGGATAGGGCACATCCCTGACACCCTTTGCTAATGTTTACTTCTCTACGTTTCTGCTCTAATTCCATTACTGCTGTTTGCTTTTTGTATAAACTATGTACTATTCGTCTATCCCTATAACTCATTCCAATGTTTTTGAGTATTTCGAACATTTTTTTCCATTTTACATTGTCGAATGCTTTGTCCAGATCTACAAACCCCATATACACGCTTTCCCCTTTTTCTATTGTTTTCTCCATTATCACTCTCACAGCCTCCCGTGTTCCCCAGTTTCGCCTAAATCCAAATTGATCTCTTCTCCTAGTATTTCTTCAGCTCGTTTTTCCATTCGTCTTTGTACAATTCTAGTTAATATTTTTGACACGTGTACTGTCAAACTAATTGTTCGAAAATTTTCACATCTATCCGTGCCTATCTTTTTTGGAATAGTTACTACGACGTTATGTTTGAAATCTTTGGGCATCTCGTCTGTCTTATACATATAGCTTACAAGTTGGAAGAGACGTTCTGTTACTGCTTGACCAGCGGCTTTTAGAGTCTCCGCTTGCACCTTATCTGTACCCGGCGCCTTACCATTTTTCAGACCCTTTAATGCTAATTCAAATTCATCTCTAAGTATAGGATATCCCAAGTCATCATTTTCAATGTCTGATTCCTTTTCTAATGCAGTTAGTTCTTTTCCTGCATATAAATTCCCTATATATTCTTGCCATCTACCCACTTTCTCTACATTTTCTATAATGACATTTCCTCCCGCATCCCTTATATTTTTGCTATACGGTTTTATATCCCTAAAATTAATTCTAATTAATTTGTATGCTTTATCTGTCTTTCCTACTCCCCTTTTAGTTTGTACCTCTTTGCATTTTTCATCAACCCATTGTTCTTTAGCTTTCCTGTTGTTCCGTTTATATTGTAAATAATTTAAGCTAAATTTTTATTTCTGTCGAGTTTGTTGATTATTTACATTCGCCGCGGTATATTTTAGAGTAAAATTCCCATGGTTTTACTTGAAGCACGCGCCAACATGTGCCGCGAGTGGAAAATCCACAAAACCAAGAGAATCGATTTGTCGTTCGCACAGTCCGCATCACTGGTTTACATGTTTACGTAAAACTCGTAATTATGAACCGCTTTTCGTCAGAACCGCTATTGAAATAAGTGTGCTTCGCTTCAGCCGCAAAAAGCAGAGCATATGTTACATCGTTTTTTCGTTGGCACGGCTTCATATCAACAGGTGAGTGCTTTTAGTAAACGCTTGATCTGATTAAAAACATTAATTATTTGTTGTTTGTTCAATTATCACTTAATTTTAAATACAGTCCACTTTTCTCTCCTAATTAGCTATCGTAGTTTTGTTACCGCATTTTACAGCTGCATTTGCGAATAATTTCCCATTTTATGGCTTTGTAGGGCACAGTGCAAATCCCGTTTCATCTCCATTCAATATTCTTTGAGGATCTTCAAAAATATCTAATAAATTATGTTCTTCTCAATACACCTTAAGTTCTGAAAATCACCGTCGTATGGATTTTTATTATTAAATAGAGAGATAGAGAGAGACGGGAGGAGAGAAAGTGGGAGGGGAAGGAGAAAGAGAGCGAGAGAAAAAATGATTGAAGGAGGGAGGGAGAGCGAAAGAGGGAGTGAGAGAGGGACAGAGAGATGATTGAGAGAGGGGAAGGGGTGGAGACAGAAAGAGGGAGGGGAGAGAGGAGGGAGAGATAAAAGGATAGGGTGAGAGGGAAGGAGGAATATGGAGGGGACTGGGAAGAGGAGGTGAGGAAAGAGAGCGGGGGAGGTGGAGGAGAATGGTGAGAGTGAGAGAGAGAGGAGAGAGAGCGAGCGAGAGAGTGGGAGAGAGAAGAGAGGGGGAGAGAGGGGGAAAGAGCAAGCGCGCGAGGGAGGGGAGAGAAGAAATCATGGAGATAGGGGGAGGAAGGAAGGGGAAGAGGGCGAAGAAGAGAGAAAAAGAGGAGGGAGAAAGGAAGAGGGAAAAAGAGAAGGAGAGAGATGATTGAGAGAGAGGGAGAGAGTGCGAGAGAGGGTGGGAGGGGAGGCGTAAGAAGAGGGGGACAGGAGAGGAGCAGAAGGGATGAAAGCAGGAGGGAGAAAGTGGGAGAGAAGAGAGGGGAAGGAGGGAGTGAGAGTGGGAGTGACGAGAGATAGGGAGAGAGGCAGGGACAGAGACCGATACAGAGAGAGTGAGAGAGGCAGCGACAGTGAGAGGGAGGTTGGGAAGAAAACGCGAGCGAGGAGGTGAGGATTTTAGGGGAGAGGGGTGGAGAGAAAGTGAGGAGGGGATGGTGTGAGGGAGAGGGGAGGAGATAGAGAGGGGGGGAGAGCGCGTGAAAGAAAGAGCATCTCTTTTTCTCGCGCGGGGGAGAGAGCGATAGAGGGGTTGGAGAGAGGAGGGAGAACGGGAGGGAGAGAGAGAGTGCGGGAGGAGAGATTGAGAGAGGGGGCGGAGATAGGGGGAGATACGGAGAGAGGAGTGCGAGGGGGGAGGGGAAAGGAGCGAGAAAACGGGAGAGTGAGATAGAAAGAGAGAAGATGAGAGAAGAGAGGGAAGGGTTGAGGAGGGAGAGAGAGAAGAGGAGAGAGAGAGAGAGAGAAACGGCATTACCATTCATTTGTGATTTATAAATGTGTAGTTCAATAGGAAAGCAGGAAAATAACGAGCTTTAAAACAAAAAAACGTGACAATCGAATGTAAAATATCCAAAGCGAGGGAGTTTATGTGGAATAACAGTCTTCCACGTAGACAAGGACATCACTCAGCTTGCGACGACGGACTATTTGGCGCTCCTCGATATTGGCGAAGACAAGACCTTTCAGGGAAAGTGTTAATGTATGCAAAATTTCACTTGTAAACCTGGTTATTTATTCCTTTTATATTTAGTGTTCTTTATATTGTTTTCATTATTATCTGTAGGAGTCCACTTCTGACTACTGCAGTTAGCCGACGCACTTCTTTTATTGTTACAGGGTCCCCGCCCCTTCAGGTTTACTGAGTCCGATTTTGTGGTCCGATAGGTTCGTAGTTTTGGACTAAACTAAACTAGTCAGCAAGTGGACCTACGCCTCAACATCTTTTATGCAAGCAAAAACATTTTCAGTTTCTCTATTAGGAAGCTACTCTTTGCACGAGTTTGCGTAAAATAGAAAAAACGTTCTGGAAAATTTAATTTCACAAGTTCTTTGTAATAATAAACAAATTTGATAATATTCATCGTTAATAAAAACACGAAAACTGTTACTTGCGTTACTATGTACTTGAAATTAATATAAGGCTGATCTAGTTTTAGATAATTAAGGCGGTAATTCCGATCGGGTCGACGGGAAATCTCCAGGCGTCATAACGGACATCGACTTTATTATGTGTAGAAGTTTTTTTTCAATAACCCTATTTTTAAATAGATAAATTTGATTAGAAAAAATTTGTTAAAAATAATCGCCAATACTTATGCAATAAAACTATAAATAAATCATCCGCTAACCTTGTTTAATGTTATGGTTATACAGAACAGTCCGACGATCTTAAATTCTATAACGGATATTAATAAAACGTAAATTCATACCTGCAGTTTTTGATGCGAATTTGAAAGAAATAGTTTTTATAACAAAAGCGAAGCACAAGTTGTCACAAAACAATTGAAATATAAAATAATATTTTTCAGAGATTATCGAGCATTTTAAATACCGAGATTCATGCAAACATTAAATTAGTTAATCTATAGCTAAAACTAAAGTAATGATGGGTTTTCCGTGTTTTAGTAGCTACGCAAAAACTGTGTATAAGAAAAGTTTATCTATAAACCACAACAATCTGTACCAATTTATTATTTCATGGCGGAAACAAATGCATGCGTTTATATATTAATTGTGTTAGTAATACCGGGTCCACTAGCGAATCGAATATAAACAATTAAAATGTGTAAATCCTTGAGTTTTGACTATATCTATCGTAAAGCAATACATACATAGTAAGTAATGAAGACTCAAGACGGTTTTTATTAAAAACATACACAAGAGCACTAAAGAAAAACAAATTATAGTAAAATGGCGAACCAAAGTCGAATAATTCCTGACGTACAAATTAAAATTGCATGCTTAGAGTTAAATAAATCACGCCTAAGAAATAATACAATTAGTTACATCTATTAGAAAATACATTGTGTATTTGTATGAATTGCATGATTATACATAAAATACAATTTAATCCTGGAGAACTCGCTCCTTAAGGACTAACGCCAAAACTCGCGCGTGGGTGTTTCGCTCATACTTTATTTTTATGTACTTTTATGTTACTAGGAAACGTGAACTGATATAAACATGGTATCCGCTCTTTAATTTCATTACAACAAAATTTAAAAAAACAAACATTAACTTATTTATTATTATACAAATTTTATTAAGTCTGCTTTTATTTAGAAGAGAAATGAAAAGCCCAATGTGCAATATAAAATATTTTTAAGAAGTGCTTCAAAGGTTGCCTATATGCGTGAGGTACACTTTTAGTTATAAATTTAAATGTTTGCAGTTTCAATCTGGACACTACGATTATTATTTACGTCTTTGAAATCTGTTTTTAAGTAATGTTAAACTCTTCTTAAGTAACTGGTAGTTTTCAATATGAATTAGTTATAATTAAGAAAAGATTTCGTGGCAGTTGCTGAAATATGTATGAAAAATTTTCTTCCAAGGTATAGCATACACTAATACTTTTAACAGAGGTGTGCGTTTACGCGAAAAAAATTAAATTTGATATTTTGGTGTACATCACAAGGTGAGGTTATAAATATTTGAATGATCTGGATATTCATACATCAATGTAAACATCCTTCTGCTAAATTAACGAATGAATTAACACTTTGTTACGTTCATCATCATTTCGTTTTCGACCTTACTTAAGGTCGGTTTGACGCAGCTCTAATTTCTTTTCTGTTCTATGCTAATCTAAAAAGTTCTACATACCCTTCACAACCTAAATTTCTAATAATTTGTCTAATATAGCTTGGTCTAGGTCTTCTATACTCTTCTATCTTTTTTTTATTTACCTGGCTCTAAATAGATATTAGCAACCTGATAGTTGTTAAGAACTTCAACATGTTTACATGATTACCATTTATAAGGAAATGAAATATTACCTGGTTATCCCCACCAAAAAGAAAATGTGTTAAATTGTATGTTAGGGTAAGGATTAAGTAGCAAATCGCTGCCAACATGCAAGACCGTTAACTAATTGTTACGTTCCATTTCATATTTAAAAATTCACGGTATCGTTACTTTAAAAATTCTTTCAGATCCTACTTATTTTAATTTACGTTTGCTATATTTCCCTTAATTCAAGACGCGTAGATAGGCAATCAACTGTTAACATCATCATTAGGTCTTCAGTCCTAGAACTGGTTAGACGCATACCATCATTGTTTCCTATTCTGAACTATCCTACAGATTTTCCTGAAATTTGCACAGTCTGCATCTATCACTATCTTATCTAAGGCTACATCTACCTCATTTTCCTATCTCTGCTTGTAATATATCCCATACTATTCCCCAAAAATGCCTTAGAACGTATTCTGCCCTTCTATTTCTCCTATTTTCTCCACAGATATCCTGGTGTCACTACTATTTCTAAACCTATTTGTTATTAACCTTGTCTGTCCATGCTATCATCCTCATACATCTGAAGCCCAGCATTTAAAAAGGCTGCGACGTTTTTCTGTCTGCTTTTCAGACTGCCCGTGGTGCTGTTCTTCCCTGTTAGATGCAGTTTGGCCCTCTTCTATTTGTTACAACACCTTTTAGTGCAATTAGATAGTAGGAGAGAAAACAAAAGGAAAAAACAGTTGGTTTTTCTCGAGATTGATTAGAGCTGTCAGAAAGTTGTTAGTAATTGTAATAAAACCTTATATACGATTATATATGACAGTAGATTAATAAATGGAAGTTACTCTGAGTACTGTTTTGTAGTTGAGGTGTTGTGGTACTCGCAAGGTTAGAACAGGATTGACCATGCATTTATATTTCCAATGCTCCACCAGAAGGTACTACATTGGTCAGGAGGCAAGTTTTTTGTTGCCTGGAAATTTAGAATTTTGCTGAACCCTTGCCGTTCCAGGCTAGGTAGGGATCTTTAACGTGCGTGACAACACTCACACACGGGACCTCCATTTAACCTCTCATCCGAACGAGGGCGTAATTTTTGTGAAAAATGCTCACCTGTCATTTTTCAAGCAGTCGGCCGTGTCGAGATTTGAACCCAGGACCTTGGGATCCGTAGTCTTACGCTTACTACATTGATCCACGGCGACACCAAAACAGGATTGACCACGGTTAGTAGTTATATCCTAACATTTTTTGGTGACCTCGACGTGATCTGAGAACGAACTGTCCCAAAGTAAAATGGACAAGTTGAGAAAGGCCAGAACACCAATTAGAGCACAGATGAAACGGCTGGTCAAAGTTATAAGTAACATACTTGGTCAAGAAACTATCGATGAAGTAGTTTTAAAGATAAAACTTGATGGTTTGAAAGAATATTTTAAGAAGCTGGACGCTTATGATGAAAGAATCTTAGAGCTATTCTCTGAAATAACAGGAGATGAGGATGCCCACGAAGCAAAGTTTCTGGCAATTGAATAATATAGAGAAGCATATAGGACCGCGCGAATCAAAGGAAAAATGTATTTCGATAGGAAAATTAATGCGGATGGTAAGTGTAGTAAGTAGTGAAAATAGTAAAGATATCGAAGGGAGAAAGCATTCGGCTATTGAAAATAAAAGAGCTTTACATGCTATCCTAAAATCGCTATCAAAAAATTTGATGGTGATTTGAAAGAGTGGTTAGGTTTCTGGGCACAGTTCAAGAATATAGATAAAAACCCCCAGTTGCCTGTATCAGAAAAGTTCCAGTATTTGGTGCAAGCTATTACCAAGAGGTCCAAAGCATACAGCGTTGTGTCGAGTTACCCCCAAGCTGACGATAATTATGCTAAGGTGATCAATGCACTGAAGAAGAGGTTTGGTAAAGAAGAGATTTTGGTCGAAGTTTATGTACGCGAGTTATTGAAGCTAGTTATTAGTAATAATCAATACCCAAAAAACAAGCACTTGAGTGTCATGTTCAATACGCTAGAATCTCATTTGCAGTAACTGGAAACGCTCGAAGTCGCCAGAGAAAAGTATGGGGCTATGTTGTTTCCCCTAGTAGAGTCTAGCTTACCTGATGCAACACTACAAGCTTGGCAGAGAAGTTATCTAGCTAAAGAGATAAGAACGGAAAAGTTGGCCAACCTTATAACATTTTTAGAAAGTGAAGTTGAAGGAGAAGAAAGAATTAAGTTAGCTCGGGAAGGTTTTGGGTCGCGAAGTCAATCGAGGCGTGGTAATGAGCATCACGAAGTAAATGAGAATCAACTCCACACAGCCACCGGACTTCATCACATGAGCACGGCTAGGAAGAAGGAAAATACACACAATAAGTTGAAAGAAGTAGCTGTTTGTGTATTTTGCAACGGCTCTCATGATGGTGACAGGTGTACTGAGGCACATAATTTAACATTTGAAGATAAGCGAAAAAGGGTATTGAAAAAAAGTGCTGTTTCTGTTGTCTGAATGGGGGACATGGAGCAAAATTTTGTAGGAAGCGAATAATTTGCCCGATCTGTTCTAGAAAACACTATGCAATTTTGTGTCCTTCTATTCCTATTAGTTTGAAACAAAGCGATAAACTATATTAGAATACGGTATCAATAGCGACTATGTCTACTCACAATCGAAGCCCCGTGCTACTACAAACATTGATGGTCGTTATTAAAGGTAGCAAAGGAAGTTTTCAAGCGCGAATCCTCCTCGATAGTGGGGCACAGAGGAGCTACATAAAAGAAAGTGTTGCTAAAACGGTAGGCGCAGGGTTTGTGAGAGCGGAGTGGTTAGAGCAAGCAGTTTTTGGAAGATTAGTTGCTCCTGCAAAATCATTTAACAAATATGGATTTACCTTACAAGCCATGAATAGCACAATCAGCCGAAATATCGAAGCTTTGGGTCAGAAAAAGATCTGTGATTGTATTCCCAAGTTAAATGGTGGACCGTTGCTACGCGAATTATTCGAGAAGAATATCTGGATTCACGATATGACAAGTGAGAGTTCCGAAATAGATGTCATTATAGGCTGTGATTACTATGGAAGTTTTTTGACGGGAAAGACCGTAAAACTGGAGTGTGGTCTTACAGCGATGGAGACGGTTTTGGATGGACAGTGTTTGGTGAAATCATAGGGTTTGGTGTTGAAAAAGTCTAGCGATGGCCGTCTCATGTTTGGCGTTAAGCAATATTGATGTCTCAGAGTTGTGGAGACTAGATGTTATAGGTATAGTAGATCCAATTGAGGTACTAGCTAGAGAACAAAGAGAACGTATATGTTACGAGCAATTTTTAAACACGGTCAAGAGAGATGAGGTAGGGCGGTACGTGTTAAGTTTACCCTGGAAACAAGAAAAGGGTTTTCTCCCCGACAATTTTGCAGTCTCTGAAAGGCGTTTATTAAAGTTAACTCAGCGGCTGAAGTTCTCTGGGCAGTTCAAGCTATATCACAGTATGTTTGTAGAATGGGAGCGATGATTTAATCGAAAAGGTACACGAAAATGGCGTTAAGGGACATTACTTGCCACACAGACCCGTGTTTAAAGCCAAAAAGTACGACTACACCAGTCAGGCCAGTGTTTGATGCATCTTGTAAGATAGGAGGACGTTCCTCTTTTAACGATTGCTTAAAAAAAGGGCCTAATTTTTTGCAGCTTATTCCGTCTTTAATATTAAAATTTCGAAAAAGGCGTATTGGCCTTGTTGCTGATATACGGAGAGCGTTTATAATGATTAAGGTTAGTCTGAAAGATAGGGATTATTTACGTTTTTTGTGGTGGAAATCGGAAGGTGAAGAAGAGCTGCAAGTGTACCGACACTAAAGGGTAGTGTTCGGGGTGAACTGCAGCCCTTTTTTACTAAACGCAGTAATAGCGTATCATTTGGACAACGCTGAATCATCAAATCAGAAATAGGCGCATGTTCTAAAAGATAGTTTCTACGTTGACAATTGTGTTCTTTCGGTCGATTCGGTTGAGGAATTGAAGGAATGTAAGGTAATAGCAACACAATTGTTGGCCGATGCAAAAATGGAACTACGCTTGTGTGAGAGCACGGTTATTGGTGATAGCGAGGTTTTTTCTAACGATTCAAGTCATTTGGCAGACTTATTAGGGTTGAAGTAGAACAAGGCGGCGGACGTTTTAAGTTGTAACGTACCTGAAATTAAAATCGATAAATTGTCGAAACGGAAAATGTTGTCCTTCCTAAATGGGTTTTACGACCCCGTGGGACTCTTAGTGGTGGCTACGATAATCCCTCTTATTCTGCTACAGCAAGCATGGGCAGTAAATGTAGGGTGGGATGAAACGCTTCCGAAAAATATCAGAGATGAATTTGAAAGGTGGGCAAATCTGGTTCAACTGTTACGCGGTATAGAGCATCTAACTCTGTCGATGAGAAAGATTGGGTTTTGCATGTATTTTGCGACTCAAGCAAGTCCGCTTATGCAGCCGTCATATTTTTGAGATACCCAGTCAATAATGACGAATATGCTGTTTGGTTTGTGTAGGCAAAGGCACGGGTCTGCCCTCTCAAAGCAGCGACAATACCCAGGTTAGAGTTGATGGCCTGTCTAATTGGTGCCAGATTAGCAGCAATGGTTAAGGCAAGTTTAGCTGTTGCTAATTTAAAATCTAACAAGCGCGTTTTTTGTGTAATCGTGCTAGTCGATATAATGCTCATGCGAGTGCACCTGATAATGTATTTGCTTTTGCTGATATATGCACTGTTACATGCTTTTGCTTATTCAGAAATTTATTTATATATTTATTATATGTTTATTTATATATTTATATTATATTTATTTTTACACTTATATTTTTGCCTGCATTGTATTGTTCTGTGGCTTGATTCGTTTGACGTTCTGTCACCAATTTTTGGCCGCAGTATATATAGAAAAGAAGATTGTATGTATATTATGTCTGTTAGGGAATGATAGGGAACGTTAGGGACAAATTTAAGATAAAACACTTAGATCAGGAAAGACGAATTTGTAAATTTATAGAGCAGGCAAATAGCTGGATTCACTATTAATACTTTTGGCAACTGCTTAGAAAATGTGAATCCATTTTAAATTAGCTAGCTAGATTTGGATAGTTTTAATTTGACCCTTCAGGTCGCACTGGTAAGCAGAGCCGGCGTCTGCTATCCGGTATTACGGATCCCTCCCCCTCTCATTCTTGCTTGTGTCTTGTTGATCAGTCAACGCTAGGGATACCATTATTTAAACCCTGTTTTTAGTTTTTATTTTAGTTTGTTAGATTTTTAGTTAGATTTTTATTTTGGGTGGATTAATTATGAAGTTAGAATTAATAAGAAGCACGTTTATTTTTCGCGTTTAAACCCAATGTAGTACCTCCGGGTGGAGCATTGGGGACGTGGCCACAAGTATAGCGGCCCTAATTCAAATTATAATGTTGATAATTTAAAATGTGTGTACTGGAGCGACTCGACTACTGTTTGGCGTGGATAAAACGAAATCAGAATTGGTCGGTATTTGTACAAAACAGAGTCAAAGAAATTTTAAAATATAGTCCCGCTACGGAGTGGAACTATGTCCCGAGCGGAGACAACCCAGCAGATCTTCCATCTCGTGGTTGTACTCCGTAAAAATTGTTAGAGACTTGTTGGTGGGAGGGACTGAAATGGCTAGCCAACTCGACTCGCTTTTGAAGCAGCCGATGTCGACGAGTCACAAGTCGGTACGGAGCTAAGAAAAACACCAGTCGTGTTGGTTGTATCGGAAAAGGTTAGATGTTGGTCGGAAGACCTGTGTAAACGAGTCATAGACTACTCTAAGGTTTTAAGAGTGGTATCGTGGGCCAAGCGTTTTGGGTGTAACGCCCGGGTGGGAGAGTTACAGGCTCCTTAACCGTCCGGGAGATCAATGAAGCGGAGTTTTCGGTAATTAATTTGATTCGGAAAGAAAGTGCTTTGAATGAAGGGAAGAATAAAATACGAACGATCATTGATGACAAGCGAATTATACAGGTTTTGACCAAAATTGTTCGTAGGGGCGATTGTTATGATTTTAAGTACCTAATATTACTACGTGCTAAACATGTTCTGGTTGATGCTATAACTAGGGAAAGTCATGAAATAACTGTCATGCCGGGACCCAAATAATGATGAATAAGCTTAGGGAACGGTTTTGGGTCATTAAAACAATTCGCGATAAATGTGTTAGATGCAGAAGATACGAAAGCAAGAGTTTTCCTACTAAAGCGGCTCCGCTATCCAAAGATCGGGTAGGAGAAGCCTCGGTGTTTCAGATTGTGGGAATTGATTTGGGCGGACCACTCTATTTGAAAGATAGTAGTAAATGTTGGTTTGTCATTTTCACATGTGCGGTGTACCGAGCGATACACATCGAATTGGTGATTAAGTTGAGCACTGAAGGTTTTTTGCGGGCATTACGACGCTTCATAACTCGTAGAGGACGGCCCACTGTAATTTATAGTGATAACGGGACAAATTTTAAGGGGACGGAGAATGAGTTTCGTGCTCTTGATTGGGATCATATTGCGTCGATACACGCCACTCAACGCATACAGTGGAAATTCATACCTCCCACTGCTGCGTGGTGGTGATGATGGTGGGAGCACCTGATTCGGACGATAAAGGAACTGTTAGTCCGCGTATTGATGAGATCCCTACTGCATTATGATGAGTTACACACTATCATTCGCGATGTAGAATCCACCATTAATGATCGACCACTCACCTATGTGTCTGAAGACGTCGAGGATCTGACACCTTTATCACCCTCGATGTTCTTGCGCGATAATTCTACCGGAGACGTGACGGATCTACATAAAATAGATTCGACAAATTTTAATAGAAGGTGTAAATATCAAGTTCGACTTATGGCGAGCCTTCGTAGTAGATTTCGGAAGGAGTACTTGAGTTTGTTGGTACAAAGAGCAAGCGAAAGGGGGATGTATAGTCCTAAGATTGGGGATATTGTTATCGTGGGTAATGATACTAAAAGGGGTAGATGGCCGCTTGCGCGTGTAATAGAAATGTATCCAGGGTCAGATAGGTTTACTCGAGTGGTTAGATTGGGAACTGCTTCTGGGGAGCTGGTCAGACCAGTGCAACGGTGTTTTCTGTTGGAGGGTGGTGAATCTTCAACTCAACTCTGTTTAAGGTCAAGAGTGGAGATGGCGTCAACCATGAGACGGGCACGCGCGTCTGAAAGGGAAGTGGAGCGAGCCAAGGTTGCTTCAAACATAAAAACCCGTACTGGACGGGAAGTGAAAACGCCGACCCGGTTAGATTTGTAGATTTAATTTTATTGTTCAGACGTTGTTAGTTCTAAAATTAAAGGTGGGAGAATGTTACAACACCTTTTAGTGCAATTAGATAGTAGGAGAGAAAACAAAAGGAAAAAACAGTTGGTTTTTCTCGAGATTGATTAGAGCTGTCAGAAAGTTGTTAGTAATTGTAATAAAACCTTATATACGATTATATATGACAGTAGATTAATAAATGGAAGTTACTCTGAGTACTGTTTTGTAGTTGAGGTGTTGTGGTACTCGCAAGGTTAGAACAGGATTGACTACGGTTAGTAGTTATATCCTAACACTATTGTTTTACAATTATATACCCTATTTATCCGATAATCAGTGGTTGTGAAAAGGAGCGGCGGCTCCGTGGCGTAGTTGATATGCGTATAACTACTACGCCCAAGGTCCCGGGTTCGAATCCCGACACGGTCCGCTTGAAAAATGTTAGACGAGCATTTTTCACAAAAATACGCTCTCGTTCGGTAAAATGTGGGTGTTGTCACGTATGTTAAAAATCCCTACCTTGCTTGAAACAGCAAGGCTTCGGCAAAATTCAAAATTCTTCAGGTAAAAAGAACTCGCTTCCTGGCCAATATAGTACCTTAGGGTGGAGCATTGGAAAATCACATGTAAAGTTGAGAAGGGGGACAAGCAGCCTGTGGCTGCCAAGTTTCCCCAGCACTTAAACACTTACCGATATAATATTTTTCCAATATATCTTTTCGCACAGTCATCATTAGTTGCAGATATTTCACGACCAACACCTGTAGATGTTTATAATAATCATCAGATTTATCTGCGCTTATTTTTTGGTCATTAAGTTTTCCATCTCAAAACTGATTGGACACGTATCTGCACTTATTTATATTCTAAGCTAGCCTACACAGTTCCCTGAAATTCTCACACAGCATATATGCAGCTCGGTTCCCCTTCTATTGTTTTCTAATTTTATGCCCTATTTCGCCGAGTTTCAGTGTATGGGCTTAAGCAGTCTGTGGCTGCCAACACTTAGACATTTGCCAAAATAATAATTTTCCAGTAAATCTTTTCACTCAATGAATCAACTGTACTCATCAATTCCCACCACCCCTGATACCCGAATTCCAGGACATCCTGCAAGAATTCCAATCCTTCCTTAGCGAACGCAGTCACAATACCACCACCGCCAGTACCAACACATTATCCGAACCACAACCCACATTCCCTTCCGCACACTACCGTATAGATATTCTCCAGCCAAGAAAAAAATCATCGCAACCGAAATAGAGCATATGCTGGCACAGGAAACCATCAAACCCAGCACATCCAGCTACAGTTCCCTAATAGTTATCGTCGAGAAGAAAGATGGACGAGCCAGGTTCTGTGTGGACTATCGCAAGCTTAATGAGGTCACACCCTACACGATCTGGGAACAGTATCAGTATTCTCCACCATCGACTTAAAATCTGGATACTGGCAAAGACCCATGGAAACACTACACCTCTTCACCGCTCCAGATGGCGCCTGTTACCAATTTAAAGTAATTCCGCTTAGTCTCAAAAACACACCAGCCAGCTTCTAAAAATTAATGACACTAGAGGTGCTACCTGGATATCTCTGAAAATACGTTATCGTTTACCCGGACGATCTGATCATATACTCACGCAATTTGGAAGAGCACCTAATACACATGCGTCTGATATTCGAGAGACTTCAGCAACATAGGCTACACCTACTCCTCGACAAGTGCACCTTCGGAGTCAACACTCTAGAATACTTGTGCCACATCATCTTCACTGAAAGCAATCACCCTCTACCACGACATTTCGAACAAATCAAGGATGCCGAACGACCAAAAACCTGCCGTCAGCTACGTTCCTTTCTTGGACTGTGCAACTGGTTAAGGGACTACATTCTACGTTGTGCCTAGGTCCAAAATTCCCCTTACAGACCTGCTACAGATTACACGACGCTATCAGTGGACCAAAACCGTATTCCAAAACATACAAACTGTCATCCAACAAAACTTGCAACTCCACCGGCCCGATTTTAATAAGCAGTTTGTCCTGCAGACGGATGCCAGCAGCCTTGGTATCGCCGCCGTTCTATATCAAGAGGTCGATTGCAACAAGCACATCATTGGCTACGCGAGCCCTAAGCTCAACGAAAGCGAGATCAAGTACCATATCAACGAGCAGGAATGCCTAGCCGTCATATGGACCATTAAGAAATACCGCCCCTACCTGGAAGATCGACGCTTTATTCTCCGCACCGACAGCCGAGCACTACTATGGTTAGATCGTACCAAGGATGCCAAATTCAAGTTTACCCGATGGGCTCTACTGCTACAAGAATTTATCTTCGACATTGAGCACTGTCCGGAAACTCGTAACGAGCTGTCTAATCACGTTTCCCGCCATACAAACAATAACAAAATTCCCGAGGACTTCACCGACGAGAACCGTATGCTACCGCCCAAACACACCAGTCGAATACAAGTAGCTAACATACAACTCGCCGAACTCGCCGACCAAGTGAAAGCCGCCCAGAGAGACAACGCTGCCATTGACCGATTGATCAATACGTGGGGAACACTACACGTCAACGGACCCCAAACACCACGAGAAGAAATTCTATACGACTATATCGTAGAAGACAGATACCTATACCTAAGAGGGCCCGTGAGAAACTGCCTTGTTACATGCCAAAATTGGCATTGTACATTTTTAAATATGTGATTAAATTCCCGCCATTATTTTTAAAATAGACTTGTGCATTTCCGTCATTTCGGACAGTTGCGTTTGCGCACAAGGAATGCGCAGACGCGGAGTGATGGCGCAAGTGCGCGGTGTGTGACACGACATTATTAGCCAACGAGACGTCGAACGGTGACGTTTGCCTGTGCCTTTTTTTTGTCTTTTCTCTTTGAGAATGTAACTTTTTTTTCTTACCGTTCTTTACCTGGTTTTTCCTTCGTCCTACCTACGAACAAAAAAGAGGGAAGACGCTAAATCTGGTTTCAACGAGGGCATGACGTAACCCACCCCAAACAACTCCTAACAGACGAGATACCTGGAAATCAGCATGGCCTCTGCGCAAGGATGACCGCAAAATTGTGAAGCGTTCCACATTTTTAAGTGAGTACCTTTTATCTTTAAAGTGCAACTTGTATCATTGTAAACATATTTGGCATGTGATACAATTTGACACGTAATTGTGTCGTAATATCTTTGTTGTGCAATAATGTGAACGTGGATAGTACCAGTGTTGCCAACTGTGGTAGTGACTGTGAACACACGGGCGTGGGATTGTAACAGCCTATTAGCACCGCCCGCAATACAAGACGATGTCCTCTACGCATTCCACGACACCACACTTGCCGGACACCTCGGCGGCGACGAAACTTACAGGACACTGAGCGAACGATACTTCTGGCCCAAGGTAGGCGATGCAGTTAGGGCTTACATGCGACAATGCTGGGCCTGCTCCGCTACAAAAAGAGGGGCCTTGCAACATCAAGTTCCCCTACGGACACACAAACCCGCCAATCCATGGGAAGTAATCTCGATCGATGTCATGGGCCCTTATGTATCAACCAGGCAAGGCTGCAAAGCGTTCGTAGTCGCCACAGATCTTTTCAGTCGATGGGTGGAAGTTTTCCCAGCAATCGAAGCTACCGCTGCCACGATCATCGGATGTGTAGAAAGAAGTGTTCCTACAATTTGGTTACCTAAAGGCAGTATTTTCCGACAACGGAGGTCAGTTCCGTTCAAACCAATTTAACAGGACATTACGTTGCTGGAACGCTCATCACTGGACCACACCAATATGACACCCCCGAGCCAATCCCGTCGAAAGACGGAATCAAGAACTAAAATAGATGTTAAGAGTTATGGGACACCGTTCATTTACATTTCCAATGCTCCACCCGAAGGTACTACATTGGCCAGGAGGCGAGTTTTTTGTTGCCTGGAAATTTAGAATTTTGCCGAACCCTTGCCGTTCCAGGCAAGGTAGGGATCTTTAACGTGCGTGACAACACTCACACACGGGACCTCCATTTAACCTCTCATCCGAACGAGGGCGTAATATTTGTGAAAAATGCTCACCTGCCATTTTTCAAGCAGTCGGCCGTGTCGAGATTTGGACCCGGGACCTTGGGATCCGTAGAGTTATGGGACACCGCTATTCCCGACATCCTGTTTGCCTTAAGGACACGCAAAAACGCCGCCACGAAAACCACGCCGAGCCAAGCTCTCTTGGGTTACGAGCTGTCAAGACCCGGAGACTGGGGCGGATCTCCAGCAAATAACCAAGGGAAAGCTCGCCAGCAAAGCATTCGCAGACTACACGTTAAAAAGCTAAGATTTAAAAGAAGATACACCGACGAAGAAGCAGTCAATTCAACTAACAATCGGCGATCAAGTAATGGCCAAAGCATACCCGACCACTAGATCTAAGTTCGAAGCAAAATGGACAGGTCCGCACACCATCCTCGGACAAGCCGGCCCCACAAACTATTGGGTGCAGATTTAAGGAGGACTACGATTACCGCCAGCTGCCAACAGCATATACCACTCCATCCTCCTTGACTATATCGTTCGACGAGGGGGAGTCGCCGACCTCGTGACAATGTACATCTTTATAAGAGGGGGCGCGCGTGGCGTAGTTGGTATGCGCTTGAAAAATGTTAGGCGAGCATATTTCACAAAAATACGCCTTCGTTCGGATGAGAAGTAAAATAGAAGTCCCGTGTGTGAATGTTGTCATGTACTTTAAAAATCCATACCTTGCTTGGAACAGCAAGGGTTCAGCAAACTTTAAAATTTTTGAGGTAAAAAAAACTCGTTTCCTAGTCAATGTAGTACCTTCGGGTGCAGCATTGAAAAAAATCACATGTAGGGTCACAACACCTGCATATATAGCTTAACACGGCTCGTCCTCTTTGCGATGACCACAACCCCAACACAAAAATCGTGCACGCTGATTGGCTGCAGGTCCCCCACCATCTTCAAGAATAAGTATAATACAAGCTGCATTTCGGCTAGATCGTCACTGGATTCAATCATCTAACGTTTCTCCTAGCCTAGTAGAGAAACAGTCGAGACTGCTTCACCTAGCCTGAAAAACCACCGGAGGACCCTGGCGCTTCTCCTAGCCCGGGGCATAATCGAAGAAGACCTCGGTTCTTCTCTCGGCCCGAGGCAGCACGACGGCACCGACGCTTTCACGTTTTTCCTAGCCCAAAGCCGCCCGACACCGACGCCACACATGGGCGGCGCCACGGCAGAGAAGAATAGTTGACGACGCCAATAGCAGCACCTGCGGCGACAGCAAGAAGGGAACGAACAACGACGACAGCGATTACGAGACCGACAACTACTCCACCAGTTCCTACAGCGACCGCTTTTCTCACCACGACCAGTGTCACCGCTACCGCTATCACCCGTAGAGTGGCAAACCATCCCTTTGGACATCGACAGGATCCCGTACAACGGCGTCCACCCGGACGACACCCAAGAGGTTCGCTGTGAGGAACGCGTACCGGGACACCTCGGACCGACGCAGAACGAACAACACTTTGTAGAGTTTTGTGTATATTTCACCTTTGTATATGTTATTCCTTAAATTGTATTCTGTATATTGGTTCCAATACATTTGAAACTGACGAAAAAAAGTCAAACCTAAATATTTTACTAAAAAATTGTTGCGCAATATTTTAGTCGCGGAAAACCCAGCCGGCTAGCACTGTCAACGAAATACAAGCTTGAACGATATTTTTAGACGTGAAAGCAATGTCTGGTTTGCCGGACGGTTTATCACATGCGATAAATCGTACCGCAACCGCATAGTGTGAAAACGCTCGAACAGTCAAGCAAATTGATATTGTAAATTACGCGAAATTGTTTCACACATCATAGCAATCATTTATTAGTTGATAAATATAAATTAAAAAATTTATAGTACTATAAAAATTCGTTAGTTTAGCAAGTGTAAAACTGAAAAAGTATAATTTTATCTAAATGTATCTTACGTTGATCGATTTCTATTTTTATTGCATTATAGTTTGATACTAATGATAAAAAATGCAGTTATGTATATTTTCAACGAACTTCGTTCGTTTATGAAATCGATTTGTCGTCCGTCTGTCTGTCCGTCCGAGGCCTTTCTAATGGTCGGACATCAATGTGTGATACATCAATCGATTCAACTCGGTGTCCTGAGCTTAAGTTTTGATGTCAGTTGAAATCGGGCCACGGGTACGCCGTGCCCCCGCGATATTCCGTCGGGAAAATTAAAATTTCAAATAGGTCCAAAATTAATGTGCGATACATATTTGAACTCCCCTAACATAGCCGAGTCGAAATATGGTACCCCCCACATAATCTGACCACGGATACCCGACCCCCCCCCCCCGGGAATTAATTTTTATTTTATCTGAATACTTATAATTATTACAACATAATAATTTTAATTTCTTTAAATTGTTTTAAAGTAAGTTTACATCTGGAAGTTCGTTGCGACAATGCCTTGCATTTTCAACTTGTTCCAATATACAAGCTGTATTATATCGGTCTAGTGATATTTTTATCCATAATAATCATTTGTGTGAAGTTAGCGATGACTTTTTCCAGCGATGAGTTTTGTAAGACTGACATGCACGATATGACGTGAAGAAAGAATAATGCGAAAGACACGAATTACGATTACTATATTCTACCTGCTCGAATCGCAATCTCAATACACAAAACATAATTATTAGCATAAATACTAAATGATATTTATAGGTCCAGGCACGTAAATAACAGAGTTCATTTCATTCCAAGAATAACTACTAAAGACCATCGTAATACCTAACCTATGAATCGTAATGAAATGCTGCAGATCCCATTACGGAAATGTGGTTTTCATTATTTTTTAAAGTAACCTGCAAGAAAATATAACAAATCCCAACAATAATACGAATTAAATTTAATACTGAAACAATTTAGTACAGACGAATGTAAAATTTCAGACTCCTAAATGCGACGGAAGATAGTTTTGATCGAGCTCCAAACCAAGAAAAAATAAATATACGTATTTAATTTTGTTTACTTTTAACAAGATCGAAAGTTTCAAAACTATAGGGTGTTTGTATTAACCACCCTTATGTACACCTGAGAACAAAATATCAGGTCAATATCGTTCGCGGAAAGTAGTTTTGTACACATCGAAACTTGAAATTCTTGGATATTCGTTTTTCTCAATTTTGGAAAATTCTTTGCCGTGCAAGTCATCGCTATAGGGTGTTTGTATTAACCACTACTAAGCACACCTGAGTACAAAATATCAGGTCAATATCGTTCGCGGAAAGTAGTTTTGTACACATCGAAACTTGAAATTCTTGGATATTAGTTTTTTTCTCAATTTTGGGAAATTCTTTGCCGAGCAAGTCATCGCTATAGGGTGTTTGTATTAACCACTAATAAGCACACCTGAGTACAAAATATCAGGTCAATATCGTTCGCGGAAAGTAGTTTTGTACACATCGAAACTAGAAATTCTTGGATATTAGTTTTTTTCTCAATTTTGGGAAATTCTTTGCCGAGCAAGTCGTCGCTATAGGGTGTTTGTATTAACAACTACTAAGCACACCTGAGTACAAAATATCAGGTCAATATCGTTCGCGGAAAGTAGTTTTGTACACATCGAAACTTGAAATTCTTGGATATTAGTTTTTCTCAATTTTGGGAAATTCTTTGCCGAGCAAGTCATCGCTATAGGGTGTTTGTATTAACCACTAATAAGCACACCTGAGTACAAAATATCAGGTCAATATCGTTCGCGGAAAGTAGTTTTGTACACATCGAAACTTGAAATTCTTGGATATTAGTTTTTTTCTCAATTTTGGGAAATTCTTTGCCGAGCAAGTCATCGCTATAGGGTGTTTGTATTAACCACTAATAAGCACACCTGAGTACAAAATATCAGGTCAATATCGTTCGCGGAAAGTAGTTTTGTACACAGCGAAACTTGAAATTCTTGGATATTAGTTTTTTTCTCAATTTTGGGAAATTCTTTGCCGAGCAAGTCATCGCTATAGGGTGTTTGTATTAACCACTACTAAGCACACCTGAGTACAAAATATCAGGTCAATATCGTTCGCGGAAAGTAGTTTTGGGAAAGTGTCTAGAATGCGATTCTTCGCTATAGGGTACCACTGTTAACCACCACCTGGCACATACGAAGATTGCATAAAGCTCTGAGGCGACCCTATGGCGGGTTTACACTTGTCAGATACCGATGCTGTTCAACGAAGATTGCATAAGGCTCTGAGGCGACCCTATGGCGGGTTTACACTTGTCAGGTACCGATGCTGTTCAACGAAGATTGCATAAGGCTCTGAGGCGACCCTATGGCGGGTTTACACTTGTCAGATACCGATGCTGTTCAACGAAGATTGCATAAGGCTCTGAGGCGACCCTATGGCGGGTTTCACTTGTCAGATACCGATGCTGTTCAACGAAGATTGCATAAAGCTCTGAGGCGACCCTATGGCGGGTTTACACTTGTCAGATACCGATGCTGTTCAACGCAGATTGCATAAGGCTCTGAGGCGACCCTATGGCGGGTTTACACTTGTCAGATACCGATGCTGTTCAACGAAGATTGCATAAGGCTCTGAGGCGACCCTATGGCGGGTTTACACTTGTCAGATACCGATGCTGTTCAACGAAGATTGCATAAAGCTCTGAGGCGACCCTATGGCGGGTTTACACTTGTCAGATACCAATCCTATTCAACCAAGATTGCATAAGGCTCTGAGGCGACCCTATGGCGGGTTTACACTTGTCAGATACCGATGCTGTTCAACGAAGATTGCATAAGGCTCTGAGGCGACCCTATGGCGGGTTTACACTTGTCAGATACCGATGCTGTTCAACGAAGATTGCATAAAGCTCTGAGGCGACCCTATGGCGGGTTTACACTTGTCAGATACCGATGCTGTTCAACGAAGATTGCATAAGGCTCTGAGGCGACCCTATGGCGGGTTTACACTTGTCAGATACCGATGCTGTTCAACGAAGATTGCATAAGGCTCTGAGGCGACCCTATGGTGGGTTTACACTTGTCAGATACCGATGCTGTTCAACGAAGATTGCATAAGGCTTTGAGGCGACCCTATGGCGGGTTTACACTTGTCAGATACCGCTGCAGTTCGACATAAATTTAATATGGGTTTGAGATTGTCCTATTACGAGCTACACTTATAAGTATTGTACACATAGTGCACACTTGAAACTTTCCGTTTGTAATCCGTACTCGTTTGAGCAAACGATGTGGAATGCTCTTTTGCAGAAGTAGCACGTAGTAGATTCGTTTGAAGCAAAGATTGTCTTTCCACAAACATAACAAATTTCCGTTATACATCTGGATTTTTTAAGAATTTGGGTTCTTATGTTTTCCTCATTTGTTCCCAAGTGTTGCTAGGTGGTTGGGATAAAGGTAAACATTTTAACAATTGCTGAAAATAATAGATTACAAATAAGCCGCAATTAAAGCATCTTTTGTCTAATGTGGGAATTGCCTTTATTTTCCTAATAGTAGCGAATTTCCAGTGATTTCTTGATTTTAAAAGTTTAATACCTTATGGTAATACTTTTTCATTTCGGAGGTGACAATACCATCTCTTATTGAATTTAAGGAATTCAACCAAATAAATGATTCGCGGGGAAAATCTATTATTCCCAAGCACCAATGATTTTGGGATTGGTCTTTGCGTAAAGTAGCTACATATTGCTCACTAGCACTGGGGGTCTGTTCAAAAATTAATTTCAGGACTTTAGTAGTAAAACTGTAATTAGTCAATACCATGGTGAATAGACGCAAATATAAAAACTGATTTGCAGGCATACAGAAAATCAACCCAAAAGCTAGATAATTTATGAAGATGCTGTAAGGAGAACAATATCTGTCAAAGTTTTTAAATAATTATTTATAAATTTTTAGGTAAAGTTCCAATTATAATACACATGTAGTATTTTAAAAAGAAACCTAGAATAATTTTCGCTTCTATGGTATTTCTAGCAGAGTAGAAAATAACTTTATCAATTTAAAATATGCTTGCTTAGGTCAGTGATAGCAATATGAGAAGACAACGCACCTACATATAAAATGTTGATTCTACCTACACTTATCAAAACATATACAAAAACAGGCCACAAGCTGCACCTGCACTAGATAATGTTTAAAGACTTTGGCAGCGCAGCGGCGTATTAGTGTTAGTGGGTATTATTATATATTTGTTGTCTGTTGTAAACAGATAATTTTTATTTTACATGCTATGCAATATCCCACTCGAGTGCTGATAAAATTTGTAGCTTTTATATGTGCTCCCTTTGTCTATTTATTTTGTTATCTACAACTTTCGCTCCTTCTGCTGGCTATTGCAATTTTTCTGATTAATAATACGTAAAATAATTTTGCACAAATCCATAATTAAAACCTTGTAAATGGATAGGGATAAGAAATACTATTTTGAAGAAATATATGGGAGCCCTTCATCTGAAAATTAATTAATATTTATATGTAAAGAACAAAACCTGTATTAGTTTTACGATCAGCGTAACTTTTAATTCTTAGAGAAAAATGTTGGCCTTGAAAAAGGCCTTTTTCTAACGACGTGTTTCTTCTCTCACTCAATGTGGAGGTATCCAGAATTCATCATGAGTTCTGCAATAAGGCGCAAGCCGTCCTGGTTGGGATGTATTTGATCCCTGCGAAAAAGTTCAGTTTTAATTCGCCGGTTGGAAAGAAAATGGTCGCCAACATCAATGCAATGCACCCTGTCTTGTGTTGCGTATGACAATATGTGCATCCTTAATTTTTTCCAAATTTCCATCTGCATATTATTATAACGAGGCGTAGGAATGGTAGTTAATAAAACGATTTGTCTTACTTTCTGCCTCCTCTGAAGATATCTAATTAGGCGACGGTAGTCGCTCTTAATGGAGTGGTACCGACGCCTCCTTAGAATATCATTCACGCCTATCATGATAACAACAACAGATGAGTAATTTTGTTTTTTTTGAATCCTTGCAACAAGCTGTTGCACGGTTTGGCCTCCATAACAAAGGTCCGCCGCATAAACATTTCTCCTACAACCACCTATATACCTTGCACGTCTTATGACACAAAAACCAAAAAACCACACGATTACGTCCCTCAAAATGGAGGAACCCATAAATGTAGGCATATTGTGATCGAAACCGGCACAGCTAAATACAAACACACCACGAAGCAACTGATCTTCTATATATATATATATATATATATATATATATATATATATATATATATATATATATATATATGTGTGTGTGTGTGTGTGTGTAATGAATAATGGAGGTGGTAATAGCACCGGCAGGGATTACGTAATAAGTGTATCGAATGCAAGCTACACTGCAATTGAGATTAAGCTTACGATGAGTTACATACACTATAAGGTAGAATTTTACCCTCGGATATGACTGACTGTATTTATAATAATATCCTATAACAATAAATCGCACTCCAATAACTGCCCAAAAAAACTGAATTAGTAGGTAATTCCCTTTCTGTTTTTTCAAGCTTATCAAAACTATATATCGCCGCGTTTAGGAATCAATATAATCAAACTATAGCGATGCCTTGCACGGCAAAGAATTTTCCAAAATTGAGAAAAAAAACGAATATCCAAGAATTTCAAGTTTCGTTGTGTACAAAACTACTTTCCGCAAACGATATTGACCTGATATTTTGTACTCAGGTGCGCTTAGTAGTGGTTAATACAAACACCCTATAGCGATGACTTGCTCGGCAAAGAATTTCCCAAAATTGAGAAAAAACTAATATCCAAGAATTTCAAGTTTCGATGACAAAACACTTTCCGCGAACGATATTGACCATATTTTGTACTCAGTGTGTTATTAGTGGTTAATACAAACACCCATAGCGATGACTTCTGAAAGAATTTTCAAAATTGAAAAAACTAATATCAAGAATTGTCAGTTTGATGTGTACAAAATATTTCCGCGAACGATATTGACCTGATATTTTGTACTCAGTGTGTTATTAGTGGTTAACAAACACCCTATAGCGATGATTCTCGGCAATAGATTTCCAAAATTAAAAAACACTAATATCCAAAATTTAAGTTTCGTGTGTACAAAACTACTTTCCGCAAGTATTAAACTATATTTTGCCAGGTTTTATGGGTTAATAAAACACCCTATAGCGATGCTTGCCGGCAAAGAATTTTCCAAAATTGAGAAAAAACAATATCCAAGAATTTCAAGTTTCGATGTGTACAAAACTACTTTCCGCGAACGATATTGACCTGATATTTTGTACTCAGGTGGCTTATAGTGGTTAATACAAACACCCTATAGCGATGACTTCTCGGCAAAGAATTTCCCAAAATTGAGAAAAAACTAATATCCAAGAATTTCAAGTTTCGATGTGTACAAAACTACTTTCCGCGAACGATATTGACCTGATATTTTGTACTCAGGTGTGCTTGTTAGTGGTTAATACAAACACCCTATAGCGATGACTTGCTCGGCAAAGAATTTTCCAAAATTGAGAAAAAAACTAATATCCAAGAATTTCAAGTTTCGATGTGTACAAAACTACTTTCCGCGAACGATATTGACCTGATATTTTGTACTCAGGTGTGCTTGTTAGTGGTTAATACAAACACCCTATAGCGATGACTTGCTCGGCAAAGAATTTCCCAAAATTGAGAAGAAAACTAATATCCAAGAATTTCAAGTTTCGATGTGTACAAAACTACTTTCCGCGAACGATATTGACCTGATATTTTGTACTCAGGTGTGCTTAGTAGTGGTTAATACAAACACCCTATAGCGATGACTTGCTCGGCAAAGAATTTCCCAAAATTGAGAAGAAAACTAATATCCAAGAATTTCAAGTTTCGATGTGTACAAAACTACTTTCCGCGAACGATATTGACCTGATATTTTGTACTCAGGTGTGCTTATTAGTGGTTAATACAAACACCCTATAGCGATGACTTGCTCGGCAAAGAATTTTCCAAAATTGAGAAAAAACTAATATCCAAGAATTTCAAGTTTCGATGTGTACAAAACTACTTTCCGCGAACGATATTGACCTGATATTTTGTACTCAGGTGTGCTTAGTAGTGGTTAATACAAACACCCTATAGCGATGACTTGCTCGGCAAAGAATTTCCCAAAATTGAGAAGAAAACTAATATCCAAGAATTTCAAGTTTCGATGTGTACAAAACTACTTTCCGCGAACGATATTGACCTGATATTTTGTACTCAGGTGTGCTTATTAGTGGTTAATACAAACACCCTATAGCGATGACTTGCTCGGCAAAGAATTTTCCAAAATTGAGAAAAAACTAATATCCAAGAATTTCAAGTTTCGATGTGTACAAAACTACTTTCCGCGAACGATATTGACCTGATATTTTGTACTCAGGTGTGCTTGTTAGTGGTTAATACAAACACCCTATAGCGATGACTTGCTCGGCAAAGAATTTTCCAAAATTGAGAAAAAACTAATATCCAAGAATTTCAAGTTTCGATGTGTAAAACTACTTTCCGCGAACGATATTGACCTGATATTTTGTACTCAGGTGTGCTTATTAGTGGTTAATACAAACACCCTATAGCGATGACTTGCTCGGCAAAGAATTTCCCAAAATTGAAAAAACTAATATCCAAGAATTTCAAGTTTCGTGTACAAAACTACTTTCCGAACGATATTGACCTGATATTTTGTACTCAGGTGTGCTTATTAGTGGTTAATACAAACACCCTATAGCGATGACTTGCTCGGCAAAGAATTTCCAAAATTGAGAAAAAACTAATATCCAAGAATTTCAAGTTTCGATGTGTACAAAACTACTTTCCGCGAACGATATTGACCTGATATTTTGTACTCAGGTGTGCTTATAGTGGTTAATACAAACACCCTATAGCGATGACTCTCGGCAAAGAATTTTCCAAAATTGAGAAAAAACTAATATCCAAGAATTTCAAGTTTCGATGTGTACAAAACTACTTTCCGCGAACGATATTGACCTGATATTTTGTACTCAGGTGTGCTTAGTGGGTTAATACAAACACCCTATAGCGATGACTTGCTCGGCAAAGAATTTCCCAAAATTGAGAAAAAACTAATATCCAAGAATTTCAAGTTTCGATGTGTACAAAACTACTTTCCGCGAACGATATTGACCTGATATTTTGTACTCAGGTGTGCTTATTAGTGGTTAATACAAACACCCTATAGCGATGACTTGCTCGGCAAAGAATTTTCAAAATTGAGAAAAACTAATATCCAAGAATTTCAAGTTTCGATGTGTACAAAACTACTTTCCGCGAACGATATTGACCTGATATTTTGTACTCAGGTGTGCTTATAGTGGTTAATACAAACACCCTATAGCGATGACTTGCTCGGCAAAGAATTTTCCAAAATTGAGAAAAAACTAATATCCAAGAATTTCAAGTTTCGATGTGTACAAAACCACTTTCCGCGAACGATATTGACCTGATATTTTGTACTCAGGTGTGCTTATGTGGTTAATACAAACACCCTATAGCGATGACTTGCTCGGCAAAGAATTTCCCAAAATTGAGAAAAAACTAATATCCAAGAATTTCAAGTTTCGATGTGTACAAAACTACTTTCCGCGAACGATATTGACCTGATATTTTGTACTCAGGTGTGCTTATAGTGGTTAATACAAACACCCTATAGCGATGACTTGCTCGGCAAAGAATTTCCCAAAATTGAGAAAAAACTAATATCCAAGAATTTCAAGTTTCGATGTGTACAAAACTACTTTCCGCGAACGATATTGACCTGATATTTTGTACTCAGGTGTGCTTATTAGTGGTTAATACAAACACCCTATAGCGATGACTTGCTCGGCAAAGAATTTTCCAAAATTGAGAAAAAACTAATATCCAAGAATTTCAAGTTTCGATGTGTACAAAACTACTTTCCGCGAACGATATTGACCTGATATTTTGTACTCAGGTGTGCTTAGTAGGGTTAATACAAACACCCTATAGCGATGACTTGCTCGGCAAAGAATTTCCCAAAATTGAGAAAAAACTAATATCCAAGAATTTCAAGTTTCGATGTGTACAAAACTACTTTCCGCGAACGATATTGACCTGATATTTTGTACTCAGGTGTGCTTATAGTGGTTAATACAAACACCCTATAGCGATGACTTGCTCGGCAAAGAATTTTCCAAAATTGAGAAAAAACTAATATCCAAGAATTTCAAGTTTCGATGTGTACAAAACTACTTTCCGCGAACGATATTGACCTGATATTTTGTACTCAGGTGTGCTTAGTAGTGGTTAATACAAACACCCTATAGCGATGACTTGCTCGGCAAAGAATTTCCCAAAATTGAGAAAAAACTAATATCCAAGAATTTCAAGTTTCGATGTGTACAAAACTACTTTCCGCGAACGATATTGACCTGATATTTTGTACTCAGGTGTGCTTATTAGTGGTTAATACAAACACCCTATAGCGATGACTTGCTCGGCAAAGAATTTTCCAAAATTGAGAAAAAACTAATATCCAAGAATTTCAAGTTTCGATGTGTACAAAACTACTTTCCGCGAACGATATTGACCTGATATTTTGTACTCAGGTGTGCTTATTAGTGGTTAATACAAACACCCTATAGCGATGACTTGCTCGGCAAAGAATTTTCCAAAATTGAGAAAAAACTAATATCCAAGAATTTCAAGTTTCGATGTGTACAAAACTACTTTCCGCGAACGATATTGACCTGATATTTTGTACTCAGGTGTGCTTAGTAGTGGTTGTAAACCTGAAATTCAAATAAAAAACAATTATTAAATTCATCTTTGTAGTAAACCTGAAATTCAAATAAAAAACAATTATTAAATTCATCTTTGTAGGTAAACCTGAAATTCAAATAAAAACAATTATTAAATTCATCTTTGTTGTAAACCAATCGAAAATTTCACCCTATAGCGATGACTTGCTCGGCAAAGAATTTTCCAAAATTGAGAAAAAACTAATATCCAAGAATTTCAAGTTTCGATGTGTACAAAACTACTTTCCGCGAACGATATTGACCTGATATTTTGTACTCAGGTGTGCTTAGTAGTGGTTAATACAAACACCCTATAGCGATGACTTGCTCGGCAAAGAATTTCCCAAAATTGAGAAGAAAACTAATATCCAAGAATTTCAAGTTTCGATGTGTACAAAACTACTTTCCGCGAACGATATTGACCTGATATTTTGTACTCAGGTGTGCTTATTAGTGGTTAATACAAACACCCTATAGCGATGACTTGCTCGGCAAAGAATTTTCCAAAATTGAGAAAAAACTAATATCCAAGAATTTCAAGTTTCGATGTGTACAAAACTACTTTCCGCGAACGATATTGACCTGATATTTTGTACTCAGGTGTGCTTGTTAGTGGTTAATACAAACACCCTATAGCGATGACTTGCTCGGCAAAGAATTTTCCAAAATTGAGAAAAAACTAATATCCAAGAATTTCAAGTTTCGATGTGTACAAAACTACTTTCCGCGAACGATATTGACCTGATATTTTGTACTCAGGTGTGCTTAGTAGTGGTTAATACAAACACCCTATAGCGATGACTTGCTCGGCAAAGAATTTCCCAAAATTGAGAAGAAAACTAATATCCAAGAATTTCAAGTTTCGATGTGTACAAAACTACTTTCCGCGAACGATATTGACCTGATATTTTGTACTCAGGTGTGCTTATAGTGGTTAATACAAACACCCTATAGCGATGACTTGCTCGGCAAAGAATTTTCCAAAATTGAGAAAAAACTAATATCCAAGAATTTCAAGTTTCGATGTGTACAAAACTACTTTCCGCGAACGATATTGACCTGATATTTTGTACTCAGGTGTGCTTGTTAGTGGTTAATACAAACACCCTATAGCGATGACTTGCTCGGCAAAGAATTTTCCAAAATTGAGAAAAAAACTAATATCCAAGAATTTCAAGTTTCGATGTGTACAAAACTACTTTCCGCGAACGATATTGACCTGATATTTTGTACTCAGGTGGCTTAGTAGTGGTTAATACAAACACCCTATAGCGATGACTTGCTCGGCAAAGAATTTCCCAAAATTGAGAAGAAAACTAATATCCAAGAATTTCAAGTTTCGATGTGTACAAAACTACTTTCCGCGAACGATATTGACCTGATATTTTGTACTCAGGTGTGCTTAGTAGTGGTTAATACAAACACCCTATAGCGATGACTTGCTCGGCAAAGAATTTTCCAAAATTGAGAAAAAACTAATATCCAAGAATTTCAAGTTTCGATGTGTACAAAACTACTTTCCGCGAACGATATTGACCTGATATTTTGTACTCAGGTGTGCTTGTTAGTGGTTAATACAAACACCCTATAGCGATGACTTGCTCGGCAAAGAATTTTCCAAAATTGAGAAAAAACTAATATCCAAGAATTTCAAGTTTCGATGTGTACAAAACTACTTTCCGCGAACGATATTGACCTGATATTTTGTACTCAGGTGTGCTTAGTAGTGGTTAATACAAACACCCTATAGCGATGACTTGCTCGGCAAAGAATTTCCCAAAATTGAGAAGAAAACTAATATCCAAGAATTTCAAGTTTCGATGTGTACAAAACTACTTTCCGCGAACGATATTGACCTGATATTTTGTACTCAGGTGTGCTTAGTAGTGGTTAATACAAACACCCTATAGCGATGACTTGCTCGGCAAAGAATTTTCCAAAATTGAGAAAAAACTAATATCCAAGAATTTCAAGTTTCGATGTGTACAAAACTACTTTCCGCGAACGATATTGACCTGATATTTTGTACTCAGGTGTGCTTGTTAGTGGTTAATACAAACACCCTATAGCGATGACTTGCTCGGCAAAGAATTTTCCAAAATTGAGAAAAAACTAATATCCAAGAATTTCAAGTTTCGATGTGTACAAAACTACTTTCCGCGAACGATATTGACCTGATATTTTGTACTCAGGTGTGCTTAGTAGTGGTTAATACAAACACCCTATAGCGATGACTTGCTCGGCAAAGAATTTCCCAAAATTGAGAAGAAAACTAATATCCAAGAATTTCAAGTTTCGATGTGTACAAAACTACTTTCCGCGAACGATATTGACCTGATATTTTGTACTCAGGTGTGCTTATAGTGGTTAATACAAACACCCTATAGCGATGACTTGCTCGGCAAAGAATTTCCAAAATTGAGAAAAACTAATATCCAAGAATTCAAGTTTCGATGTGTACAAAACTACTTTCCGCGAACGATATTGACCTGATATTTTGTACTCAGGTGTGCTTATAGTGGTTAATACAAACACCCTATAGCGATGACTTGCTCGGCAAAGAATTTTCCAAAATTGAGAAAAAACTAATATCCAAGAATTTCAAGTTTCGATGTGTACAAAACTACTTTCCGCGAACGATATTGACCTGATATTTTGTACTCAGGTGGTAGTGGTTAATACAAACACCCTATAGCGATGACTTGCTCGGCAAAGAATTTCAAAATTGAAAAAACTAATATCCAAGAATTTCAAGTTTCGATGTGTACAAAACTACTTTCCGCGAACGATATTGACCTGATATTTTGTACTCAGGTGTGCTTAGTAGTGGTTAATACAAACACCCTATAGCGATGACTTGCTCGGCAAAGAATTTCCCAAAATTGAGAAGAAAACTAATATCCAAGAATTTCAAGTTTCGATGTGTACAAAACTACTTTCCGCGAACGATATTGACCTGATATTTTGTACTCAGGTGTGCTTAGTAGTGGTTAATACAAACACCCTATAGCGATGACTTGCTCGGCAAAGAATTTTCCAAAATTGAGAAAAAACTAATATCCAAGAATTTCAAGTTTCGATGTGTACAAAACTACTTTCCGCGAACGATATTGACCTGATATTTTGTACTCAGGTGTGCTTGTTAGTGGTTAATACAAACACCCTATAGCGATGACTTGCTCGGCAAAGAATTTTCCAAAATTGAGAAAAAACTAATATCCAAGAATTTCAAGTTTCGATGTGTACAAAACTACTTTCCGCGAACGATATTGACCTGATATTTTGTACTCAGGTGTGCTTAGTAGTGGTTAATACAAACACCCTATAGCGATGACTTGCTCGGCAAAGAATTTCCCAAAATTGAGAAGAAAACTAATATCCAAGAATTTCAAGTTTCGATGTGTACAAAACTACTTTCCGCGAACGATATTGACCTGATATTTTGTACTCAGGTGTGCTTAGTAGTGGTTAATACAAACACCCTATAGCGATGACTTGCTCGGCAAAGAATTTTCCAAAATTGAGAAAAAACTAATATCCAAGAATTTCAAGTTTCGATGTACAAAACTACTTTCCGCGAACGATATTGACCTGATATTTTGTACTCAGGTGTGCTTATAGTGGTTAATACAAACACCCTATAGCGATGACTTGCTCGGCAAAGAATTTTCAAAATTGAGAAAACTAATATCCAAGAATTTCAAGTTTCGATGTGTACAAAACTACTTTCCGCGAACGATATTGACCTGATATTTTGTACTCAGGTGCTTAGTAGTGGTTAATACAAACACCCTATAGCGATGACTTGCTCGAAAGAATTCAAAATTGAGAAAAAACTAATATCCAAGAATTTCAAGTTTCGATGTGTACAAAACTACTTTCCGCGAACGATATTGACCTGATATTTTGTACTCAGGTGTGCTAGTAGTGGTTAATACAAACACCCTATAGCGATGACTTGCTCGGCAAAGAATTTTCCAAAATTGAGAAAAAACTAATATCCAAGAATTCAAGTTTCGATGTGTACAAAACTACTTTCCGCGAACGATATTGACCTGATATTTTGTACTCAGGTGTGCTTAGTGGTTAATACAAACACCCTATAGCGATGACTTGCTCGGCAAAGAATTTTCCAAAATTGAGAAAAAACTAATATCCAAGAATTTCAAGTTTCGATGTGTACAAAACTACTTTCCGCGAACGATATTGACCTGATATTTTGTACTCAGGTGTGCTTAGTAGTGGTTAATACAAACACCCTATAGCGATGACTTGCTCGCAAAGAATTCAAAATTGAGAAAAACTAATATCCAAGAATTTCAAGTTTCGATGTGTACAAAACTACTTTCCGCGAACGATATTGACCTGATATTTTGTACTCAGGTGTGCTTAGTAGTGGTTAATACAAACACCCTATAGCGATGACTTGCTCGGCAAAGAATTTTCCAAAATTGAGAAAAAATATCCAAGAATTCAAGTTTCGATGTGTACAAAACTACTTTCCGCGAACGATATTGACCTGATATTTTGTACTCAGGTGTGCTTATAGTGGTTAATACAAACACCCTATAGCGATGACTTGCTCGGCAAAGAATTTCCAAAATTGAGAAAAAACTAATATCCAAGAATTTCAAGTTTCGATGTGTACAAAACTACTTTCCGCGAACGATATTGACCTGATATTTTGTACTCAGGTGTGCTTAGTAGTGGTTAATACAAACACCCTATAGCGATGACTTGCTCGGCAAAGAATTTTCCAAAATTGAGAAAAAAACTAATATCCAAGAATAGTCAAGTTTCGATGTGTACAAAACTACTTTCCGCGAACGATATTGACCTGATATTTTGTACTCAGGTGTGCTTATTAGTGGTTAATACAAACACCCTATAGCGATGACTTGCTCGGCAAAGAATTTTCCAAAATTGAGAAAAAAACTAATATCCAAGAATTTCAAGTTTCGATGTGTACAAAACTACTTTCCGCGAACGATATTGACCTGATATTTTGTACTCAGGTGTGCTTAGTAGTGGTTAATACAAACACCCTATAGCGATGACTTGCTCAGCAAAGAATTTCCCAAAATTGAGAAAAAAACTAATATCCAAGAATTTCAAGTTTCGATGTGTACAAAACTACTTTCCGCGAACGATATTGACCTGATATTTTGTACTCAGGTGTGCTTAGTAGTGGTTAATACAAACACCCTATAGCGATGACTTGCTCGGCAAAGAATTTTCCAAAATTGAGAAAAAAACTAATATCCAAGAATAGTCAAGTTTCGATGTGTACAAAACTACTTTCCGCGAACGATATTGACCTGATATTTTGTACTCAGGTGTGCTTAGTAGTGGTTAATACAAACACCCTATAGCGATGACTTGCTCGGCAAAGAATTTCTCAAAATTGAGAAAAAAACTAATATCCAAGAATTTCAAGTTTCGATGTGTACAAAACTACTTTCCGCGAACGATATTGACCTGATATTTTGTACTCAGGTGTGCTTAGTAGTGGTTAATACAAACACCCTATAGCGATGACTTGCTCAGCAAAGAATTTCCCAAAATTGAGAAAAAAACTAATATCCAAGAATTTCAAGTTTCGATGTGTACAAAACTACTTTCCGCGAACGATATTGACCTGATATTTTGTACTCAGGTGTGCTTAGTAGTGGTTAATACAAACACCCTATAGCGATGACTTGCTCGGCAAAGAATTTTCCAAAATTGAGAAAAAAACTAATATCCAAGAATAGTCAAGTTTCGATGTGTACAAAACTACTTTCCGCGAACGATATTGACCTGATATTTTGTACTCAGGTGTGCTTATTAGTGGTTAATACAAACACCCTATAGCGATGACTTGCTCGGCAAAGAATTTTCCAAAATTGAGAAAAAACTAATATCCAAGAATTTCAAGTTTCGATGTGTACAAAACTACTTTCCGCGAACGATATTGACCTGATATTTTGTACTCAGGTGTGCTTAGTAGTGGTTAATGCAAACACCCTATAGCGATGACTTGCTCAGCAAAGAATTTCCCAAAATTGAGAAAAACTAATATCCAAGAATTTCAAGTTTCGATGTGTACAAAACTACTTTCCGCGAACGATATTGACCTGATATTTTGTACTCAGGTGTGCTTATTAGTGGTTAATACAAACACCCTATAGCGATGACTTGCTCGGCAAAGAATTTTCCAAAATTGAGAAAAAAACTAATATCCAAGAATTTCAAGTTTCGATGTGTACAAAACTACTTTCCGCGAACGATATTGACCTGATATTTTGTATTCAGGTGTGCTTATTAGTGGTTAATACAAACACCCTATAGCTATGACTTGCTCGGCAAAGAATTTTCCAAAATTGAGAAAAAAACTAATATCCAAGAATTTCAAGTTTCGATGTGTACAAAACTACTTTCCGCGAACGATATTGACCTGATATTTTGTACTCAGGTGTGCTTAGTAGTGGTTAATACAAACACCCTATAGCGATGACTTGCTCGGCAAAGAATTTCTCAAAATTGAGAAAAAAACTAATATCCAAGAATTTCAAGTTTCGATGTGTACAAAACTACTTTCCGCGAACGATATTGACCTGATATTTTGTACTCAGGTGCGCTTAGTAGTGGTTAATTTATAGCGATCGTTTGCCCTTTAAGAACTTCGCCAAAATTAAGAAAAAAAGGAAATAAGAATATTTTGCTCATTTTATACTATCAAAATACTCTTATTCCTGGCTATGGGGTATGACTACTTAGGTGTGATATTAAAATTATTCTAAGTTTGTAAAGAATCTCTTTTATTAATTACGCACAATTGTTAAATATATTTTAAACTATTGATGCCGTGTGCATTGTGTTCGTTTAGTTAGAGCGTAATTTATAATTTGACAGCTCAGCGATGCCTTTCCGCTGATTTTTTCTTCACGTCATCTTATGCATGTCAGTCTTACAAAAGTCATCGCTGGGAAAAGTCATCGCTAACTTCACACAAATATAATAATCTATGGTCTATAATGTCCAAGGACGTTTTATAGAGCATCTCTCTCTCTCTCTCTTTCTCTGCCTTAGAACAACTTGATGTATTTGTAAATATAAATATTTAAGGTTAAGGTTATAATTCATATACATATAGGCTTACAAGTATGTGTATTTTGCAAACATAAATAAGCAAATTTAGGACTAATTAAACACATTTTTTGCTGTACAAAAATGGTTAGTATAAATTATACCTAGCTTATTTTCACAGATTTTTTTATAGAAATTTAGATTTTGCGGCGAAGGCGACTGTCCAGATTGGGTATTAGCTGGAATTAATACATTATCAAGATTAACCTCTATCAAATTAAAATTGTTGGGTCAAATAGTAGTACAAGGTTTATTAAATCCTCCTCTAAATGTAAGCAGAAGTATAAGAAAACTAATTTTACATTATTCGTACATTTTTAGGTCAATAAAGCTGAAAAATTATTCACAGAATCAAAATTAGGTAAATATGTACATATTTAACAAACTACTAGATACATCCATTACAGATCCAGATATTGATTTAAAAACATGCATTGCATGTCTTTCTTTTATAATAACATCTACTGTACGATATCATTGTGACCATGGTGAATTATTCAGTGAATTACAACAACTAGGATTACCCAGAGAGCATAGCACATCAGTAAAAAAGGTTGTCGATGATAACAGTGAACAATTAGTTTTAAAATTTAAATCTGCTTCTTTACAAAGTAAGAAAGCCATTTGTTTTGTCTTACCTCTTTATAAGCTGTTTATTTTAGTTAATAGATTACAAGAAGCCGATGTATACATTGATCCCGCATTAAAAAACGTTGCTCTTGATGTTACTGTAAATGGGAAAAAGGAATCTGCTGTACTATCTCCACTAACAGTTGATGTTTTGTTAGAAAATTTAAAGACTGCTAGAATTACAATGAGTGAATTGGTTAACAGTTCTTATGAATACAACTGATTGTATTAGATAATTAACTTTTGTAGCAATTTGGGAAAACTGTGAATTTCTTGTTCATATTTGCATTAAATAATTGTATGGTAGGGGAAGGTGCCCATCAGAGACACAAAAAATTTAAAGTTGCAAAACTTTTTAATTTATTTAAATATTTAAACTGTGACTTCGTATAATTCATAAACTGAATTATAGTTCCTAGCAAAGTACACAAATTGGCGTAAACTAATCGAAAATTTAGATAAATAGAATACATGTATGTAGTAATATTGTATCACTGTTAGCCCTATAGAACAAACACCGAGACACTACATCCCATTCAGTGACACACTAAATATTGAAATTAGGTTATTATTTAACGAACATTAGTATCATTAAACGAAACATTAAAATGCATGAATGACTGATGTTTTGGTCTGTCCACATAAATTTAGTTTGCGTAAAGTATATTTCACTGTTCATTGGAACATAAGACCCTTCCATTACAATTAGAAAACAAAAGTACTCCCTCCATTTTATTGCTTTTTCCTAAGAAACTCACAAAAAGATCTCCCTTATTAGTAGATGCTCTCTCTAATACTTTTGTCATATAGCAAATATCAACATTTTTAATATTAAACTGCACTGAAATTAATTAACCTTTATTTGATATTGTGACTATCGTTTTCAGCACAATATTAGAAAGATCATCTACAAAATCATCATAATCTGTGGAATTCTGAAGCACTACGGATGTTTTCTTTTAACAATCTTTTTCTTTTTGGCCGATTCCAGCCATTGCTTAATCCTTTCCTCAATTTCTGCTTTTTCTGGGATGTCGGTTGCTATTATACATTTCCCTTTCTTTCTAGACTTTCTGTAGCTTTTGGATATCCTATTATCTCTTCTGGCATTTTGAAAACTTTCATCATCATCATCATTAGGTCTTCACTTCTAGAACTGGTTGGACGCGTACCATCATTGTTTCCTAGTCTTAACCAACCTACACATTTTCCTGAAATTTGTGCAGTCTGCATCTATCACTATCTGTGTGCGTAAATCATCTCGGTCTACCTCTACCTCTCTTTTCCTATCTCTGCTTGTAATATATCCCGTACTATTCCCTAGAAATGCCTTAGAACATATCCTGTCCTTCTAGTTACACAGTGTACTTGGGAGGTAATGTGGTGGTTTCCCGTTGCCTTCCACATCGCAGTAGTGTGTCTTAGAATGTCATACTGACCCCTATGGTCTCTGCCACTCTAAGTACCGAAAAAGGTGCTGCCCTCTTTCAGGGAACTGTCTTAGTCTGGTTTCTCACTAAAGACCCCACTAATTTGGTTAATAAACCTATAGTTCGGCTCTTTAGCTCATTGAAACACGCAAGCCATTCTACCTGTTCTAATATTTTAGAACTTCGTCACGGTGCAGGTCTGCCCAGAGTGGGAAAGCTTTCATAATATTTATATTATTACTACAATGCATATCAGTGGAAGCTGAAGCTTTAGGGATTTACACATGATTCAATAGATGAACTTGAAGCAACGTTTAATGTCGTATCAGTGTCATTAGTTGTTAATTTTATTGGTGGATCGGTGCGATCTGTGACATAACTATTCAGAAAATCAATATCACAAAACATTTTGTTATAGGGTATTATTCCCGTTTTTCTAATGCGTTCATTATTGTTCCTGGGATCATGCTTTGTTCATGGGCTCGCCATACATATTGTGCAAATTCATAAATAGAGAGCGATTGTTCTGGATGATGTAGCAGCTAACTGTCTACCGCTCCGGAAGAGTAAGCTTGGAATGGTTTAAAACGCCGAAATCTAGGGGTTGTAGTTTCTGGGTCAAGTGTGGTGGAATGGTTAGAATTGTTACTCCAGCATCTTTTGCAATATTTAGAACCTCAATTGGTATGTGGCTTTCGTGGTTGTCATATATTATTAAAGATGGATTTCCTTTGGTAGAACAACTGTGCTTGATGAAATGCTTAATGGCATCTACAAATAACTCGCAAGTCATTCAGCCAGTTTTAGTTGCCAAATCTAATGTTCCGGGCGGTGCTCCATTTAACATGTGCTGCTAAAAGTGCACCATAGGAAAAAACCATGGGCGGTGGTAAATAATTGCCAGAAGCACTAACTATGCAACAGGTTGTTACTAAAGTGCCTTTTTCGGCACTTGTTACTTTGCTAACTTGGGCTCCTTTAGCTGCCACTACTTTTATAGTGTTCTGCACTGTAACTGTTGCAGTTTCATCAGGTTTAAATACTCTAGTACCATCTGCAAACCTAGGGTTTCTGTCAAAAACTATCTCTTCAACGTTTCAAAGAAAATATTCACATTATGACAGTTAAATGACGTTTCCCTAGACAAGCTGCAACCTTCTGGATTTCTTAATGACAAATTGCCATGCCTTTTCATAAAGCCTGGCATCAATTTTTCTCCACCCAGATTTTAGGAATAGGAATTTTATTGTGCATAGCTACTTGGTATGTTATTAATCTACATTCCAACATTGGTAGCCCATAAAACATTTGGGCGTATTTAATTATGTACTAATCAAGAAAATTTTCCTGTTCCATTGACAATATTCTTCGAACTTCATAATTTGGTCGCATACAAATTTTTTCTTCAGACAATTTCTGCTTTTAAAAATATCTTGCCTACATTTGAAATGGTATTCCAAATTAACATGCAACCTTTCGAATAGAAATGCCAATAACAACAGCATCGACTGCCTGAGACATAGCCATTTCGTTATTTTTAACCAATTTTTGATTTTTTCGGGTGTTAATATTATTTGCAGCCATCTCGCTACCTAAAATAAGTAACATTTTGAATTGTTCTTTCAATCACATAAATGTAGATTTCTGCAGTTCCTACAGTAAGACATGTCTCTGTGATGGGCATCTCAGTAATGGCCAATTGTAAATAAGCAAGAAAATATTTTTAATCTGTACAAATGCATAACCTCACAACATTTTCTGATATGTCAAGTTATGCTTCGATCGGTAGGCAACTGCATCTAAGATATTCATATGTATACCAATCTGAACAACGTCTATAGTTGATTAGAAATTTACTTTTCAGTAATATTTTCAATGCACACAAGTTATTACTCCTGATAGGCACAGCCAACTGAGACTACAATGACAAATTAACAGGTGGTCATTAGTGTGCCATCGGTATTTGGTTAAGAGAAGCTGCGACATCATTTACTATGATTTCTATATAGTGTCACATTGTTGGCACTGGTCTCACTGATGGGCGCCTTCCCCTAAAGCATAGCATAGAAGCAGGGCCGCCACCAAGTCATTTGCTGCCTTTGTGCAGATTAATTTTTGCTCCCCTGCCCGTAGTTTTACAAACTTATTTGTTATCAAATGGATCAATATTTTATAAAATATGAATTGATTCGAGAAAACTTATGTAGATATACAGACTATTAGAAGAAACACCATTTAATACACATAACACATCCTTAAAGTTTTAAAAAATAACAACATACATGGCACTGATATTTTTATTTCACGATTTCACAGTGCAGTAGTGCATGCAATTTAAAAATTGACTTTTTGGAAAACTTTTTAACACTGTTTTGCAAATCAAGTGAGTTGCACAGTATGTTCTATTGCTAAAACAGTTACAGCTGATAGTCTTTCTTGGTTCATAGAAGACTGCAAATAATTTTTTATAATCTTCAGTTTTGTAAAAGTATCTTCTTACCCATTGCCACTAACCTGTAACATTAAAAATATGCGATAAAAATAGTTAAATTGGGAAATGATGATGTCATTTTCAAAGATATACTTTAGTAGATTATTTTGAGTTACCTCATCCGATGCTAAATGGGATTATGTAGCTTTTGTCATAAACATGTCAGCATTAATATCGCTAATTGGAACTTTGTCCTCCATTAGTGATGTGTAAATTTTCCAGCAATGTAATTTAAGTTCATTATCCTTACAATTTGATGAGCAATAAAGTAGCTTAAAGATATCCACGTGTTGTTAAAGTAATTCAAATATTTTCTATAAAGCAACAACAACATCTAAAATTTTGAAGCAGAAATTCGCCTCAAAAGCTTCTCGAGGAGAAACGACAGGTTCATTCTTGCCTTCATAACAGTTTTTTTCTAATCTAGGAAACTGATTTTTCAGAAAATGATTCCGATGTTGGTGGCTGCAATTATTCCTTTGGACTGTGTTACCAATGCATTAAACTGTTCAGCTGATTTTATTCCAATAAAGTAGATCTTTAAATTATTCAGTGCATTTATTGATAATTTTATGTTCACTGTAAGTTTTTTAAAAAGAGTAATACATGCAAATTTTTCTAAGGTTAAACTTTCCTGGGCTGTCGAACCTGCTAACCTGACGTAAAAGAATTACGGTCGTGTGGATGTCGTTGCGGGTAAAGCACACAAATTATATGACAAAAATGCCCTGTGGAAATCATTGGCTTGTGGGTACTTTTGGCGGTTGTTTCTTCAATAGCATCCAGCTGTCCTCATTGACAGAGCACAGGTATTTTTTTAATTTCGTTCGAGGGAGAAGATAACAAAGGGAAAGGCTCAGTTTGTCGACTAGAACTTTCACGCCCGCACGTCTGAATTCATCAATGGTTGATAATAAAGTCCCCCATCTTTTTAGAGGCTTAATTACCGTCCCCTCCACAAAACTTTCATGCTCCCATGCTAAAACTGCAAACACAGCTGCATTTGCATGGCTTGAGAATGCAACATTGCAGTTTTTTACACTCAAATCGTAGGCCAATGTCCTGAGATGCATGAGAACTGAGTACGTAAAGCTTAAATTAAAAATAATAAAAAAGAAAAGCTTAAATTAAAAATAATAAAAAAGAAAACTCCAATGTGTGGTTTAAAAATCCCTCAAAATTAAATAGCAAAATGAAACGCCAAGCCTTATATTAAAAGAAGGCACAACAACTTCGGAATTTTGAAGCATTTTGCTCATGACATTAATCTTATTTAAAATGCCAAATCGAAATGGAATGCACAAATTGAATAGTATAAGTGAGTTGGCCAAGGTTCTTGTGTGCAACCTTCTTGAATTTTATCGAAAACATCACCAACTTCTACAATTTGAGTTTTAAATGGTATTAAGGCTAGATGCGACCTTCCCTTAATGACGTTTCTACAAATTGAAATTTCTAAATGTTATGTGATCTATATGGGAAATGGAATAATTTGGAGTTATAGTATTACTGAAGGATTAATTTTAGGTCTTTTTAGGATTTCTTTTAGCAATACCTGACCAGAGTGAGGTTAAGAAATTTAGGTTCTTTCAATGAAATTATCGTCCCCTTCCCTCCTACCTCATCAGGACAAAGTAATATTTATTAATGCAACACTCATTTTATACGTAGCAGTATTAGAAATATATTTCTGAAGGTTTTTCTTTGGAACGTGCCTTTGTTTGGAAGTGGAGGGGCATAAATTACTCCAAGAAATAGCAGTGCAGGACAAACAAATAGTGAATATAAAATGAAGGTTGGCAGATAAATGTAACTATATGTGTTCAAGCCTTAGCTAAACAAGAGACGCTGGTTCGCAACAATAAAATAAAATGGTATGTAAAATAACAAATGTGGTGGAAAAACTTACTGCATTTAAAAACTATCACAACACTATAATGCACCTGTTTAGACAGAAGGTTAAAAGAGGGTTAAATGGAAGGAAATAGGATTGGTATCCGATATTAACGAAGCTGCTAAACCGGCACGAGAGAGCTTCTGTGTTGATGCATACTAATTACGGCGATCTTTATTGTTGTGATAAGAGTCCCCCTTTCGTAGATCGACATAAAATAGCGTGTGCCTTGATCACTGAGGAAGTTTCTATTTATTTACAATGGGCAAAGGCCTTAACAATATGTAATGACTTGATTTGATAAGGCAGCTATAAATAAGCTTTTTTGAGCACAGATGTAGAGTAAATAGTAATGTACTATCAAGTTCATACATTTAATAACGAAAAGAAAACACCAGATTTTTGCTGGATGCTAGGTTTATTAAATGCACTAATGTTTTTTTGCATGCATTCAGCACGTGTGTGGGTTAATTATATTTTTTAAGCAGTAAGATTAACCTTTGTTTATAATAAATAGACACGCATTGTCCTCAGCAGTTACTATATGAATTCCCATACTCTCGATCACCTGGTGTTCATTGCTTGATAAACTTGTTTGTCTATCGTGCACTATCACTCATTATCCGAATAGCACAACGATACTTTTGGCACGAACTGAAGCGCTTATAAATTGTTTATAAGCTGCCGTTCCATGATCCCTGCCTTGAAAGTGAAAACTTTCAAAGGAATGGCAAAGGGATATACCAAAAAGAATTGGAATAAAAAATTTTAAATAATGATAGTAGTGCTTGAGACAAGTTGTACAAGAGAGTATGGTAAGCGGTAAAGCATAATGGTGTTAAATTAAATTAAAACGGTTGAGCAAATGCGGTTAAGTATTTCTATTGTGTTTGTACGGGTGGCAACTCGGACAAGCCATCTTTGCTAGGATAAATCTCCTGAATTATGCCGTTTCCACCGAAGGAGAGAAGCATAGTCTTGATTAACAAGAACCAAAGTCCACATCTTAACGGGGTGGTTATCAGGAGTACACTATTTTTGTCGTCTCTGAAGCGTATGCAAATATTGTGTTTTCCACCTTTTCCAATTGGATCTCTTTAACATGTCTAATAATTGTTTGCGCTTGACCAAATTAATTTTTTCACTTGGTAAATTGAACGTGGGTAAATGTTGTAGAGGCGTACACATTAAGAAAAAAGCAGGAGTAAGAACCTCAGGATGTGGGTCAGAGGACAATAAACAAAGCGGTCTAGAATTTAATAAATATTCTATTTGAATAAGAACGGTTTGCAATTCTTCATATGGAACTCGTGGAGGAGTCATTTTCCATTCTATATGGTGCTTGGCAAGTTCTTCGTCGAAGGCTGATTGGTAATTAGAGAATAACAAAAATGTATACATCCTAATTTTGCCTTGGAGCCAATAAAATTTGTCCCATTGTCTGAATACAAACAAGCAATAGGTCCGTGGCGTGAAATAAATCTGAAGTAGCTAGAAAACAATCAGATAGCCGGAGACTAGTTCTATATGTACCGCCTTTGTGGCTAGATATACGAAAAGACAAATGTACGCCTTCTGTGAGCGAAAACCTCAACGACGTTTTAGAGTAATTCTAATAAGACCTGCATAGTCAACACCAGTGTGCCCAAACGTTTTTGTTTCCTCTCGGACTGCCTGTGGATCAGCCATTTTTGGAACCAAATGCGAAGGTGACAAACGAAAACACGAGTTATATTGGTGTACTCGTTTTCTCACAATATTTCGAGCAGAAAGTATTCAAAAATGTCGAAGAATAGACATCAACAGATTTGAGCCAGTATGACAATTTATATTATGATAATGATCGATAATGAGATTAACAATACGATCATTTTAAGGCAGTTAGATGGGACACGGAGTTTCAAAAGGAAGATCAGAATTAGATAATCTCTCCTCAGTGGGTAATATCTTGTCTTCATCTAAAAAAGGACAAAGATTCTTAAGATTTTTTGAGCATAATTTCTCATTATCTAACTTGCTTATTTCTGCACTAAAATGAACAAATTGAATTGAACGAATAACATACCTTTCAGCAATAATTAAATCTGTGGCTCTATAGCCTTATAAAGCGGTAATTTTTAACAAGGCGGTGTATATATACTACCATCTGCAGTAGTTTGACCCAGGAAGAACAGCGTTGGGCCAACGTTTATAATACAGGCTGTTCACATAGAACAGATGCTGTGTTATACTTACACGCGGCATATTTTACCCGCCATTTTATAACATATACCGACCACGCTTTACGAGTGATGCAATCACTATCTAAGTCAAATTTACATGCACAATTTAAGTAAAATCAAATTACTCACGTGGTGGGCATGTCGGAACTTAAATCTCAGGATCCAACGGTGATTTGTAGGTTGGGTTGGGTTAGGTTATGCCATGTTGAACTTCAAATTGCCATCCGTCCTAACGTAACTTCTGTTGCACTCGTAAGGGATGAAAGGAGATAAGGTACCAGGTATCACACAGGTAAGGTACAAGGAATCTACGTAGCTATTTCTAAGAAAAAACACACACCACTCCTCAGATAGTTGTTGCTTCGTTCACGTCTCATGGCCTAATCCCCCTTTTCGACACTCGCGCACCCCTGCATTCACTCTGCGCAGACTCAGACTGTCAGCGACGACGGAAGTTAATGTTATTAATTTAAAAATACGCGGCAATTAACTTATAAATTATATCTAAATCTAAAACATGATACATTGCCATTTTGGCATTTAACAGCTGTTACATGTTTGATTTAATTTATGCAGGTCAACAGTGTTATTAAACGAAAATGGCTTAATAAGCCATGCTAAAATAGGAAAATCTATCCAAGGTGGACCATGCCACCATAATTCGCGAACTATTAATTGAGAAGGCAATATGGCCTGCGACAATCAGTCGCTAGGCTTTTCCGTACCAGAAATGTGGTAAAAATGACGAGGGTGCAAATTCTCTTGACGTGGTGCTATGTGGTTACTCACAAAAATTGACCATTAATGTGGTGAAGACTGGATCCACGATAACGCAATAGTGGAATCTGAAAATGCATAAGCATCTGCAATAGGTATTTGGGAAATGTATCATAAACTTTTTTTATAAGTTTTGACATTAAGACTACGGCTTCTAATCTTGCCAAAATAACTATTTAAACGGGCGATACTTTTGATTTTAAACAAACCAACTGAACATCGGTATTTCCTAGTGGGTCCGTCGTATGCATATAAATAATAATCATATGCATTTAAACCAGCATCCGAAAATCCTACAAGATCGGTAATGCTATTTTTGAAAATGCCAACATGACGCGGAATTTTGAATTGAGATAGTAAATGGACTTTCTGATGTAATAATGTGAAACGCATGACAATCCTATCTGGAGGAATATCACCCCAATCAATTTTACTGTTCCACAATTCCTTAATAAGTAACTTCGCATATAAAATTATCGGCGAAACTAACTCAAGAATATCGAATAAGCGGGCTACGAAAGACAAAATGGTACGTTTCGTACATTTATTTTCTGTATTGGAAATAGTAAATTTAAATGTAGAGTGATGCTAACCATGGAAGGTCAAGGATTTTTTAAATGATCATCGTCTGAAAAATTCACATAGGCAGTGTGAGAATCTGGAAGGCTTGACAATAACTTTGAAGCCCATTTAATTATTAAATATTATAAAAACAACTTGTATCCTAAAGTAACATCATTTTTTCATTTCCAAACCGTCACAGAGAATGACATATTTCGCATAATAGAAAGCATAAACAGTACTTCAACAGGTTTTGATGGGATATATATACTAACGATCAAACTCTGTATCCCCTTTCTTCTCCCATATATAACCCATGTCATAAACCAGTGTATTCGTAAATCAATTGTTCCAGAAAAATGGAAAATAGCTTACGTTACGCCTATACCAAAAAATTCCAGTCCCAAATCTTTGTCAGATTTAAGTCCAATAAGCATTCTTTCCAGGTTTTCAAAATTTTTAGAAAAAGTCCTAGATGTACAGCTTCGTGAATATTTACAGACTTATGATGTACTACCACTTATGCAGTCAGGTTTTAGACCAAATCACAGTTGTACAACAGCAATGTTAAACATTAATGGTAATATAATTCGGGCATGCAATAATAAAAAAATAACGTGTCTAGTTCTACTAGACTTCAGTAAAGCGTTTGACACCGTTAATCATGTAATTCTTGTCGCTATTATGCACTATATTGGCTTGCTTCCTGAGAGCTGTAATTTGATCAAAAACTATCTGAGCTTTAGAAAGCAGGCTGTTAGAGTCGGAGGGGCAAGTCCCATTTTCGAATGGTAGCTTCTGGTGGTGTAGAACAAGGTTCCATTTTGGGACCTTCGCTGTTCATATTGTATACTCACTGTATTGGATTTTCTCTTCTTTCATCTCAATTGCACATGTATGCTGATGATATTGTAATATATATGCATTTTCTTTGTTGATGAAATAAAACAAGCTGCTGCCGCTATAAACTTGGATTTAATGAACATAGTGAAATATTGTAACAATCATTATTTAAAACTTAATTCAAGTAAATCTGTGTTTGTTATATTTGGTAATGCAAGTGATAGATATTTTGCTTCTGAAAATCTAGATCTATTCATTGAAGGGGAGTTGTTGCTAAAAGAAGATACTGTTAAACTATTGGGATTAACCATTGACATGAATTTAAGATTTACTCAGGATATAACTAGTCGTTTAAATGTGGCATATAGCAACTTGAAGGTTTTGTTTAATAATCGTGATATACTAAGTGCATCGACAAAAACAACACTATGCGAGTCATTGATTTTATCGTGTGTAGATTATGCTGATGCAGTATGTGGCTCGTGCTTAACATCTATCGATATTAACAGAATTCAGAAATTACAAAATCCCTGTCTTAGGTTGATTTATGGCTTGAGAAAGTATGATCGCATTAGTTGTAAAAGAGCTGAATCTAAATGGCTAACCATGTCTGCAAGACGAAACCTGCATGCTAAATCTCTATTACATGTGTACTGATTAAATATCTATCTATCATACAATTATAATCAATAAAGCTCCACAGTATTTGTATGATAAGATTACCTTTCGAACACATGTACATAATATAAATATTCGGCCTAAGGGAACATTGACACCTCCTTTTCACCATAACGTACGTATATGTACAATATAGTAAAACTGTATCATTCAATAGTGGATGAAATTAAATCGGTAGGCATAATAAGATTTAAAAAATTAATGTATCAAAAGCTTCTTGTAGATGCATCTTTTGCTTTTATTGTTTGTACTGTAACTTTATAGGTTATTACTTAATGAAATGTGTTTTTTGTTTTTTCTTTTTTGTATACATTATTTTTGGCTTTTTGTTTCTTGTTTTTAAGTTTTACAATTGCGAATGTGGGTGAAGTGGACGAACATCTTTTTGCTACCAAAATGAATTTCGCCCATTGTTTCTTAAATTTATTCTTCACTCATATTTTTTCTTTAGTTTATATTTATACTGTATAAATCAATTTAAGACAATGAAGACCTTTAATAATAATAATAATAATAATTAATTCAAAACCTCCAGACTCAAATATTAGGATAAGAGCTTAATAACGGTTTCAGAATCTGATGTAGAACAAAATCGTCCATGTATAGTTTAGACATAGCTAGCAATGCCACATTTGGGAATGGTTTTCTTTCATCAGAAACTAATTGATGAATAGTGCACATAGCTAAATGCGGACTAGGTTTCAAACCAAAAGGTACTTGATTAAATTCATAAGTTTGTATTTCTTCAACGCTGGTGAAACGAAATAGAAATTTTAAATATTTGCGATGAAATTAAGGTACAGCAATTTCAAGGTTTTTATTTTGTTTTATTTTTGTTATATATTTGTTTTATATCTGCTGTTAATGCTATTGGCTATATGCTATATGCGAAAATTCAACAGAAGTAAAAATAAATCGGCTTGTAAATTTGGACCTTTATAGCGAATGTCATTTAACGAACATCCAGTATGAGTTTTGCTACTGGCATCAAGGACCACGCGTAATTTCGTTGTTTTGTCATGGCGGATAACAGGATGATGCAGTATATAATAGCCCTCATTTATAATATTAGAAGTAGGTATTTTTGTTACATAGCCCATAGTTATATATTCATTTATTATTTGATTATAATTTTCACGAAGTGTTGGTTCCTGTTTGAATCTACGTTCTAAGAACAAAAGGGCTCTTTTGGAACTAATTTCTTGCTGGAATATCAAGCTCGTTAGGACCATCTTATGGAGGGGAGTAAATTCCTCCAAGGAATAGCGGTGCGGGACAAAAAAATAGAGAGTACAAAATGAGGGTTGGCAGATGAATGTAACTATATGGATTGGCTTGGTATTTGATAAGGCGGCTATAAATTAGCTTTTTTGAGAACAGATATAGAGTAAATAGTAACAAACTATCAAGTTCATACGTTTAATAACGAAAAGAAAAACTCACCAGATTTTTGCTGGATCAAATGCAATATTTTTTTTGCGTGCAACCAGTACATGTGTTAACGTATGCGGGTTAATTAAATTTTGTAAGCGGTAACACTAAACTTTGTTTATAATCAATAGACGCGTATTGTCTTTGGCGGTTGCTATACGAATCCTCATACTCTCGATCGCCAGGTATTCATTGCTTGATAAACTTGTTTGTCTATCGTGCACTATTACTCATTATTCGAATAGCACAATGATACTTTTGGTGCAAACTGAAGTACTTATAAATTCTTTATAAGCCACCCATCCAGGAAGTGATACGTGTACAATAAGTAGCACTGAAGAAAAGAGAATAACGGATTTCAAAATGTGATGTTACAGATAAATTTTAAAGATTAGGTAGGCAGAACGTGTCACAAATGACTAGGTTTTGAGACGCATTGGTGAAAGGAAGCTATATGGCAAAATATAAAGAAAAGGAGGGATAGGATGATTGAATACACTTCGAGATATATAGGATTGCTTAAGACTAAGGAAATTCTCTCATTTTTCTGGCACAATCTTAGATAGGCCAACCTTTTTTTTTAAATTCTGGAAGATAATGACAAAAATCAATATTGTGAATTTAATTTTGAAATTTGTTTATAGCTGAAATAAATAGAATATTGTAATTTTTATACCATCATGTTCAAGATGTTTTCTTGTTATAAAATCACCAAAAAATAAATTATTTTGTTGAATTTTCCTATCTATGATTGTGCCAGAAGTATTTTCCATAAGCGCTGTGTGGATTTAAACGGTATGCGGGAACATTCCTAGCAGTTCACCAAGTTTTACGAAGATATTTTTATAAAAGTGAGTGTATCGCAATTAGAGGTGACTGCAACAAGCATTTTCTTCATCCGTCAATGTAAAAGGGAGAACGATGATCCTTGGCAAGTGTATCAAACCAGAGCAATAAAATGTTAAAGCTCATTGGATAGGAAATCCAAGAGATAGCTGACATTCTATTCAACTCCACGTGAACCGAGCATAATAAGACAACTGATATTTAGGGTACGGCTATTGTTTGCTTTTGTTAGATATGCACAACAGCAATCTCAATATAAATTGGATTTTATAGTTTTAATAATTAATAAATAACTTCACAAACCGTTATTTAAGCTTTATTATTTTAAAATAAAAACCTTGAAGGTACTTAGGTATAAATTAAAATTATGGGCTTGCCAATGCTTGTTTTATGGTTTATAAAAGCCTTTCGTAACAACTCACCACACTCAGGGACGTCCCAGAAGGGTTTAATTCATCAATATCTTAGACCAATAAAAATTGATAGTTACGCTTTCAATTTTCGTTGGATAATATATATTCGTGGTAATGAATTTATTTGTTTCCGACATTTTGAACACCTTTATATAGCGCAAAATTATTGTGCAAGCAATATTCTTATAATCTAATTTAGAATGTTTTCTAAGTGGGCGGTGCAATGTGTTGTATACAGTTTTACACTTCTAAGTGGGCGTATCTGTGAATTCTATCATATCTTAAAAGATAATGTAAGTTCCTTTATGACAAGGTAATTAAATACTGGTTTATAATAAGTGCACCTAAACTCCACTGACTGACTGCAAAATCGTGTTTAATAGTTTTGATGGAAGATCTGTACTCTATCGTAAAATGTGCGTCTACACAATGATTTTCCCCATTCTTAACTTAATATTGGAGAAAATGTGATGGGTAAAAATGGTAGAGAGAAACGGAGGCTTGAATATAATAAACAAATTCAGATAGATGTAGTATGGTGAACTGTATAAAACCAATCTGCAGACTGAGAACCCAAGAACAATAGAGTGCTACCATTGTTAATACTCTTAGTGCCACTTTCAATTTTTTGAAGAATCAATTTATGTAAAGTATATTTTAAATGTATGAACATATGTGGTAAAAAACTTAAGTATTGTCTTATTTTTGATTTTTAATTTTTGTTAACGTTGTGAATACAAAGTAAATACTTGTTTGAATGTAAATGAATATGGAACTTCTTCTTTTTTACATTTGGTATTTCTTAAATGTCTCGTCTTCACTGTGCTGCCGATTGTACATATTCATTAACAGTGCATAATATGAATACGTCCATCTCATTGCCTAAAATTTTAAATATTAGTAAGCTACTATTTAACATTTATTAAATGATTCATACAGTGGTGAACGAATTTAAAGATACTGCAGCAAATTTGAAAGCAGTTAAGCTTAAAGGTCTTTTGGAACGTTCCATAATTATAAATAAATATTTTCCAATCTTCGAGTTCCAGTTATACCAGGGAACACAGTAGCATGCAGTTTGAATGTCAGTACTCTAGAAAAAAAATCATAAAATGAACACCTTGGTATGTACGTTTTTAGAAGTCTAGAGCATAGATCAAGTTTGAATCTTTTTTTCATAAAGAAAATAGATATGCTCTGTTGATATAGTTTGTTATAACCCGTCGCCGCGTGTTCAGAGCCACTACCACAGTTGGCAACACTGGTACTATCCACGTTCACATTATTGCACAACAAAGATATTACGACATAATTACGTGTCAAATTGTATCACATGCCAAATACGTTTACAATGGTACAAGTTGCACCTTAAAAAGATAAAAAGTACTCACCTAAAAATGTGGAACTCTTCACGATTTTGCGGATCAAACTTGCGCAGAGGCCATGCTGATCTCCGCGTATCTCGTTTGTTGAGAGTTGTTTGGTGTGGGTTACGTCATGCCCTCGTTGAAACCAGATTTAACGTCTTCCCTCTTCTTCGTTCGTAGGCAGGGCGAAGGAATAAAGGTAGGGAACGATAGAAGGTAGAGATACGATAGAGGAACCTACATTCTGAAAGGAGAAAAGACAAAAAAGACAGGCAAACGTCACCGTTCGACGTCTCGTTGGCTAATAATGTCGTGTCACACACCGCGCACTTGCGCCATTACTCCGCGTTTGCGCATTCTTTTGCGCCGACGCAACTGTCCGGGATGGCGGAAACTTAACAAGTTTATTTGAAAAATAATAGCGGGATTCACTCACAAATTTAAAAGTGTACATCTCCAAATTTGGAATATAACAAATTTAGAACCCCTTACTGTATGGCTCATCTACACCATTGTGGAAGAATGAATACATCATTAGTGTAGACTGATACTTTTCTCGGGACTGTAGTTTGTCTCTCTTACTGAGTATGGTATACTTGGATCGTTAGGCTCTTTCAGAAAATTTGAGCAAAGTATTATTTGAATTTTCCATATTTGGCAAAACCGACATTTGAAATGGGCGATTCTCCAGACTTTTATTCTTGTAAAGTTATTTGGTTAATTTGAGGATACTGATTTCAAATCAGAAAAATTTTACGTTCACCTACATGAAGATAATTAAGTGGGTCAACACATCAAACTTATTTCAAATTTAGTTATGTTTTCTTATAAAAAGCTTTAGGTACACTTGGTCTTCAGGCCATGTTTATTATTTGGGGGACTTATACAAAGTGACCAGTAAATCATTTCTCAGATGAGGGTAAACACCTTCTCAACTAAAACCCACTATACTTGATCTGTTTTTTTCGGCCACCTTACACGGTCTCTTACTTTAAATTACCAGTCGCATAAAAAGTATACCAGCCGTAGATAAATATGAGGAAGTTTTTTATTAGTACACAACAATATGATGTGAATGAAGCCAAAAACAGGTACAACAATATTTAATTAGAAAATAGTTGCTCTGGAATTATATATATTATTAGTTTTTTTACATGGAGCTGAGTGAATTACATAATATGGGAAAAAGTACTGATGGTTGTACAAAACTTCGTTATATACTGAATTTAATATAATACGGTAACTTGTCATATTAAGTAATGCTTACAGAAATCAAAACAAATTTTCCTCAAAATATATTTTTTTCTGTGACGGGAAAAAAATTTGACATTTAATGTTTCTTGACAGGTAACAAAATGTCACTTTTTATGAATTTACTTTTTTCCCCGGGAAAAAAATGAGTACTTTTTTCCCGGGTATGTGCAAATAAGTAACCACTCGCAGAATTAAATTGACATACATTTGATTACTTTAAAGGTTTCCTAGCAACGCAATTCTAACTGTCCCTAGAAGATAACAGCCTGCTTGTTTGAAACTTCAAATTTGACATCGATTGATTTTTTGACTTTAATATATTGTAATATTTTTTCAATATTAAATCATCGTTTTGCCTGTGACAGAAAAAAATAGTGTATTATACACGGGTAAAAATGTAAGATTTTAACTCTCGGTGTTTTGTCCCCCTCCGCTTCGCGTTGGGAGACAAACTCACCTCGAGCTAAAATCTAGTACTTTCTTATGCTTTAAAAGTCGTAAATACCACACCGCAAGCGCGGTTTATTAGACACCACCGGCAGTTGGTAGCGCTAATCTTATACAGATTTGGCGCGCCCATCTATCAATGACGTCACCAATGCACAAATTATATTACGCAATATCGGAAAAATATATAAAGTTAAGACAATAGGTTGTACAGCAATTACTCACATGAATATGTCCCTGGTTTAAAGTTGGCTTCTGTTGAAAGCCATCAGGGCTACGGAGGGCCCTTTTTAGGTAGTTAAAGATGGTACGCCCAACGCTCTTCCAAAGCGCTCGGACCAGCTCCGGCAGTCATGGTCTCGTTCATCCAGGGTCGTGGGCTGCTCCAAGGTCGTATCCATATTCCTATATGCAGCGGAACGGGTTAATCAGGCAAAGACAGACAAAGATAAGCAAAGGAAATCTACATAATAAAAATAAAGATACGATACCAAGCACGACAACTGCACTCTTCGAAGATCCAAGGCAAACAGCCACGTTACAGAGAGCACAGGAAAAACCCCACTTCTCTGTCCTTTTACGCGAGTTATGTATCCCCCAATTACATATATATATTGATATATTGAATCTAATAGGAATTATTAGAAATTATTAAGTAAAAGTATAAGTTCAATGCAACATTGTAACACAAGGATAACCCAGAGAGGTTATCGACAGTTCATGTGAACGGACATGCAACTTTGCATCCGTGAGGGCAGTGATACTGCAGGTGGCAGGTCACAGGCGGTCAACAGACCGCAATTACTTAGAATTAAGTTGTTACATTGTATTAAAGTGTACAATTAAAGAGAAACGCAGACATGAGATCTGCAAGTTCTCACAGCCGTGTGAGGGCAGGTTATTATAAAAGCCCGGGAGCTCAATGCCCGGCAGTCAGTCTTCGAACTCCATACTTCGTTGTTCAAGCTACTCAACCGAGTCAGTCTCCAAACTCCATACTTCGTTGTTTGAGCTACTCACTAGTACAATAATTATTTTAGTATTATGTACAAGTTATCCAAATTTTAACTAATAAAAATATTGTTAAAGTTTCAAAGTGTTTTTAAAAAACCAGCTCCAAAGGCCCGAACTTTAACTGGCGCAGTCGTAACGGATGTCAAAAGGGCACTGAAAATCCAAAAATCGGAAGATTGGTGACCAAGAATTTTAATTCGAAATTTTGGCAGAACCCAAACCAAGTTGGAGGAAGAACATAAATCGTCTAAATCCAGCAACAAACCAAGTTGGACAAGGAACAAGAATCGTCTAAGGCCAACAAAACAAACCAAGGTGGACAAGATACAGAATCGATCGAACCCACCAAAGAAACAGATGAAACTAATGTAAGTTCATTTCCATAAAAATTTTCTTTTAACCAAATTATAATTGATATATGCTAGTATTATTTTATTGATCATTGTTTTATGTATTTTATATTATGAATATTTTTGAAAATAGTTCAAAGTGAATTATTTTCAAAACGAGACTATAAAACATTTTATGAAACTTGAATGTTAAAGAAATATTTTTTCTTTAAAAAGCAAATGAAACTTGAATTTTAAAAAAAGAGACTTGATTATTTACAACGAGATTTTCTTAAAACAAATAAGAATTGAATTTAAAAAGAAACCCTTACCATAATTAATAGAACGAACTCAAAATAATCCAAAAATAACGGGCGCACATTCACTAACACCAAAATAAGAAGCGCGATTCAAACCCGCGTTTATAAACCGGTAAACTAACGCGAAATTAATTTCAAAGCTAAAGCTAATTCGAACAAACTGTACAGAACGATTAACTAAACCATTGACCTCTATAATACTGAATAAATCACAAGAACATTCTGCATTAACTAAAAATACGGTAACTTAAAACCACCTAAGAAAACAAAGCTCGCATCTTTTATACACTTAGAACATCAGAGAAGTGCAATAACTTTCAACTTTCAGTATAATTTCAATTTGCATCATACGTAATAAATACATCACGGAATTATAGAAGCGCATGAAAATTACACCACAACACTCTATAAATAATTTGCAACAATCACGGAATAAACTCTAAACGTTTTTCAACTAATTAATCAGCATTATAAAGTGCAGTAAAACGGTCATCATAAGAAGCTTTAATTAAAACGCTGAAAACCTACATTACGGAGAGATTCAATTACCAACAAGCATTATAATACCAAGAGATCTAAAAATAAAACAGACGTAACACTATGCGAAAGCATTAGCAAGTAAATTATCTAATTCTTATAAACTAACACCTGTAAGTGTTAAGTACCTCAACAAGTATAATCATATGTACGCAATTATTACAAAGTAACGAACACTATATCTTTTAGTAGTTCATGCAAACAATAAAGTGCAGGAGAAATTAACCTCGAGTCATATTAATTACACGTTGACAGAAGTTAAATAAAACAACGCTAAACGAGAATAAACCCATCCATTTCAGATTCCTTAAGAAAGATAAATTAAAAGCTGCATAAAAACAATTAATCCAAGACTACGGTAATTAAATTCAACATTATTGAATACAAATCTCGTGAATACATCACCGCATTGTGTAATTAAATATAAATAAACAACGACTACGATTTTAAAAATAACTCGACGCAATATAAACTTAAAATTAATAAATCTAATACTACAAGTACGAAATTAATCTCAAATTCTTACCAAAATTTTATCCACCCAATCCAAACTGAAAATTAACAAATCCTAACAAAAAAAAATAACGCCGAAAAATAACGAAATAAACATAAACCTTTACCAAATCTTTATGTACCTAATCTAATTGAAAAATTAACAAACCAAAACCAAAGTTAACGTCACAAAAAGCAAAACCAACCCCAATTTTTACAAAATTCGAAATTATTTCATCCAAAAGAAAAACTAATACATCCAAAGCATAATTAACGTTACAAATAGAAAATCAACCCCAATTTTTACAAAATTTGAAATTTCACAACCCAAACGGAAAATTAATAAATCCGAAGCAAAAGTAACAATACAAATAGCGAAATAAAGCTTAATTCAAAAAAAAAAAAAAATTTTTTTTGAAATTTCCAAAAAATCGAAAACAACCCTTAACCAACATGAGTAACACAGACTTACGTCTCTATTTAGAGACAATTCAGACGTTTGATGGCACGCAGGCCCTTCTCTCGAATTTCATTGGAGCATGTGAAATGTTCCTAAAAACCTTTTACAAACCCGGAGATGACGCAAGAAATTCATTGCTTATACGCTTAGTAATAAGTAAACTAGCCGGAAGGGCACTAACCTTAATCGCCAGTAGGGACGATTTATCGGAATGGGACCAGTTTAAACAGCTACTAATTGCATATTTTGGAGACCAACGTAATATAAAATGCCTGGTACGAGACCTAATAAACCTTAGAATGGAACACAATCAATCCCCTTACCAATTCGGAATGAAATGCCAAGACGTGAGAAGTTTAATTTTAACAAAACTAAAAATCGAAGAACCCGATCAAAACGTTAGACATTTAAAAACAAAAATGTACGACGAAATGGCACTAGACACATATATAAACGCTTTACCAGAACGACTATCGGATAAAATCAGATTCCAACGACCCCAAAATCTAGAAGAAGCTATGAGCATAGTAATAGAAGAAGAAAATGTAATGTATTACCGCAACAGACTATACAACCCCAACGCGAATAAAAGCTATTCACCAACAAAACTATACAAGCTACAAGACAAACGATCCTCAACAAAAATTCACACCCTTTAACTCACAAACAAATCAACCGCGAAGTAACAACCCAAGTTTTAACAATACCAATTTTAATAATCAATATAAACATTTTTCAAGACCAACATTCAACCCAACTTTTACGAAACCCGCATTCCAACCGAGATTCAATCAAAACCTAAATCAACAAAGACCAGCATTCAATGCAAACCCTAATAGAAATACACCAATGACTAATACTCATAACAACCCTAACAATTATTACAAACCAACACCAATGGACACCTCATCTGGTAACACCAGACAAAACACAAAAATAACACACATCCGACCAAACCCTCATCAGAAACGTAATTTTACATCAGAAGAATTATTCCATCAAGAAATAGAAAAATTTGACACTGACCAGAATAATTACATTGAGACACCTACGAACAATGAATCAAACCATGCAGAAACTTATGAACGTGACGAACAATACGAAACTTACGAGGAGTACGACGACGAAAACTCGAACTCAAATTTTCAAATGGACCAATTCATAACCGACCAAACTTAATAAACTTAAATAATATAAATCACTTAGTATTACCATACATAGAAATACCCACGCCAAATTCAAACTATTAATTGACACCGGATCATCAAAACATTAATTAGCCCCAGAACCGTACAAAAACATTATTTAGATTATGTAGAAAGAGAACCATTCAAAATCAAAACAGCTCATCAAACAACACTACACCAATTCGTAGCAAATATACCCTTACCGAGAACATTTAATGTTAAAATGAAACATAAATTTTGTGTATTCGAATTTAACGACAAATATGACGGATTAATCGGAATGGACCTTCTAAGAAAATTAGGAGCCAACATTGACATTAAAAATCGCTTATTAAGGACAAAATACGGAAAAATCCCAATTAAATTTCAAAACACACAAGTTGAACAAAAATACACTATAGAACCCCGAACGGAAAGAAAAATAAAAATCCCAGTAAAATCTAACAAAAATTTAGGAATAATAAATCATATAACTTTTCAACAAGGAGTAGAAACCCCAACTGCCTTAGTTCAAATAAAAGATAACTTTGCAACCACAACAATATTAAATTCAAACGACTATCCCGTAGAATTATCATTGAAAGACCCAATTAACGTAGAAGAACTAAATTTTAACGAAATGGAAATAGACAAAAATTTAGAAAACGAATACAACCCAATGGAACATGACGAAATGTTAAGAGAAAATTTAACTAACATCCGCTTTAATACCGATATCAATCGAGAAGAAGAAAGAGTAATTAAAACTTATGTTTGAATACCGAGACATATTCCATTGTGAAGGAATACCATTAACATTCACCAACACAGTAAAACATAATATCGAGTTAACAGACAATAAACCAATTTTACAAAAGCATACAGACTACCTCATGCAAGCCAAGAAGAAGCTGACAGACAAGTAACAGACTTATTAGACCAAGACATAATCCAGCACTCCAATTCACCATGGAGCAGCCCGTGTTAATAGTACCTAAGAAATTAGACGCAACCGGAAAGAGAAAGTACAGAATGGTAATAGATTATAGAAAGTTAAACGAAAAACGGTAGATGACAAATATCCACTACCAAATATAACCGAAATTTTAGACAAATTAGGCAAATGCCAATATTTTACAACATTAGACCTAGCATCAGGATACCATCAGGTAGAGATGGAAGAAAAGACATATCAAAACAGCCTTCAGCACACCTAGAGGACATTACGAATACAAACGAATGCCATTTGGACTAAAGAACGCACCGCTACTTTCCAGAGAGTCATGGACAATATATTACGAGGAATACACAATGAGAAATGCCTTGTATACCTTGACGACATCATAGTTTATTCTACATCATTGGTAGAACACATAGAAAGATTGAAAGAAGTATTCAAAAGACTTAGACAAGCACATTTTAAAGTACAATTAGACAAAAGTGAATTTTTACAAAAAGAAGTATCATTTTTAGGACATGTAATAACACCCCAAGGAGTAATGCCAAATCCAGACAAAACAAATGCAGTTCTAAATTAACCATTACCAAAAACAAACAAAGAAATCAAAGGATTTCTAGGACTTAGTGGTTACTACCGCAAATTCATTAAAGGTTACGCTCAGATAACCAAACCCCTGACAAATTGTTTAAAAAAGGGAAACAAAATTGAACACACCCCGGAATTTATTAAAGCAGTAGACAAAATTAAAAACATATTAACAAATCATCCTGTATTAGAATACCCAGACTTTACAAAACCATTTATACTGACGACAGACGCATCGAATGTAGCATTAGGCGCAGTATTGAGCCAAGGAAAAGTAGGTAGCGATAAACCCATCAGCTACGCATCCAGAACCCTAAATGAAACCGAACAAAATATAGCACTATAGAAAAGAATTATTAGCCATAATTTGGGCAACAAAATATTTTAGACCTTACCTATACGGAAGAAAATTTTACATATATACTGACCATAGACCACTAGTATGGTTATGCAAACTGAAAGAACCAAATTCAAAATTACAAAGATGGAGAATCAGACTCGAAGAGTATGATTACGAAATTATATATAAAAAGGGAATTTATAACAACAACGCAGACGCTTTAAGCCGAATCCAACTCAATGCATTAGAAACGGAATCCATTATAGGAAACGTAGACGATACAGAAATAAGGGAAGATCCAGACGAGATCGACACGATACATTTGACACAAAACGAAGAACCAAAAAACGCGATTAAAATTTTAAACGAAGCAATCGATATGAAACCCAATCAATTTATAATAACCGAAGTTTTAAATAACCCCAATCCAGTAAAATATACAAAAGTAGATAACAAAAAGATATATCAAATTCAAATAACAAAAGATGATAACGAAGAACAAATAATTAAAATTTTAAAAGAATACACCCCCGAGAAAAAACGATTTTATTTTTATTTCAATACCGAACATTTATACCAAAGATTTTCAGAATTATACATTAAACTATTCAATAACTCTGGACCTGAACTCATCAGATGTACTAGAAAATTAATAACACTAGACGACCCTGACGAAATAAACGATGTAATTAGAAATCAACACGAAGGAAAAACCAACCATCGTGGAATTAACGAAACAATAAAACAACTCATAAGACGTTATTATTTTAAAGACATGAAGGACTTAACCACAGATTTCATTAACCAATGCGAACTATGTGACAGAGCGAAATACGATAGAAAACCCCCAAAGATACCCTTAATGTTAACCAAAACACCCGACAAACCATTTCAAAAACTACATGCCGATACTCTAGTAGTAGAAGCTCAAAACTATCTAACAATTGTAGACGCATTTACAAAAATAGGACAAGCAATACCAATCACATCCAAAAATAGCATTGACGTGACCCAAGGATTTTTACAATATTTCACATTTTACGGAACACCCGAATCAATCACTTTAGACAATGGTAGCGAATTTAAAAACGAGACAATACAAAACACTTTAGAACTTCACAAAATAAAAATTCATTTCATAACGGAAAACCACCCCGAATCAAACGGACTAATCGAACGATTACATTTAACCCTGCTAGAACAAATTCGATTATTAAGAATAAATTATAAAAAGGAACATATAACCAATTTAATGTCATACGCACTAATCGCCTATAATAACACAATTCACTCATCAACAAATTTTACACCCTTAGAATTAACATTAGGACATTCAGATTCACGAAATCCCTATGACATACACTACAACAAGGAAGTATATCAACAATATGCGAAAGATCACAAACAGAAACTAAAAATAACTTACGACAAGGTAAAAGATAAATTAGAAAACGATAAAGAACGTATCACCACAACCCGAAATAAAAATACCGACTCAAATAAATTTTCAATAGGACAAACCGTATACGAGAAAAACTTTCAAAGCAAGCGACATAAAACAGCACCCAGAAATTTAGGACCATTCAAAATTAAGAAAATATCAGATAAAAACATAGCAGTAGTAGACAACGGTAAAATAACGAAATACATTCATTTAAAAAACCTAAGACACCCTGTAATTTCAGATGGACAATCATCACCCTTACCGTCAACCTCCGCCCAGGTAGAACGGACAACCCAATAACAATAAATAAAGAACAACCCCGGTATACTACCAATAAACTAGGCAGTGTACAAAATACAACATTTACTCAAATAATATCAACCCTTACTTTAATGTAACAAATTTTAGCAACATTAAGAAAACGAAATAATATTTTTAATAGAAATCTAGATAGTAGAAAGTAACAATTATCATTAGTATCATTTAATTGCTTTTCCAACAAAGGTTACTAGCACATACCAAGTAATCATACCCAAAACCAAATTCCTATCCCTAAATGAACTGAGATATGGTTATACAAACGAAAAATGTACTGAAGTAACACCAAACCAATATTTATGTCAATCGATGACGACAACCACCATTCAAGAAGACAGCCCTTGTGAAGTACAACTATTAAAATTCTCAAATCATTACGAAAACTGTGAAACCAAACAAGTGCAAATAACTAATATGAAAATTCAAAAAGTTACAGATAACAAATGGATAGCCATTTTCCCAACAGAAGTAATAGCAACCATCCACTGCAACCAAGATGAAAATAACCAAGCATTAATCGGAAGCAAACTAATTACCCTCAAAGAAGATTGTTATGTGAAATTGAAAGATGAAGTAATCAGAGTTTATCAAGATCCCATAGCAACAAAGAAACTTGCAAACCTACCGGAACTACAGTTCAAAATACAACAAGAAGACGAAGAAATAATAAAGAAACCTATGAAGCTAGAGCATCTAGACAGACGATCTCAACCACGCCGTGAAATTAGTGGAAAGTTATAAAGAACAATTAAGTGAAATCAAAACGCCAAAGTTACATTATAATAATATAAGTGTTTGGACAATTGTATTAATCATTTTAGTAATTTTTGTAATCATGTATGTATTATACAAAATGTACCTTAGATATAAGAATAAAGGAAACAGTTCTAGATTTAAGGAAACAAAGAGAAAAAAAGAAACGACAAGCATGCCATTAGAAACAATGAATTTTAAATGAATTTAAATAATGTATTTTATGTATTTAAAAATTAAGAAAAACCTTAATTTTTCATTTACGGTGGGAGGAGTTATGTATCCCCCAATTACATATATATATTGATATATTGAATCTAATAGGAATTATTAGAAATTATTAAGTAAAAGTATAAGTTCAATGCAACATTGTAACACAAGGATAACCCAGAGAGGTTATCGACAGTTCATGTGAACGGACATGCAACTTTGCATCCGTGAGGGCAGTGATACTGCAGGTGGCAGGTCACAGGCGGTCAACAGACCGCAATTACTTAGAATTAAGTTGTTACATTGTATTAAAGTGTACAATTAAAGAGAAACGCAGACATGAGATCTGCAAGTTCTCACAGCCGTGTGAGGGGCAGGTTATTATAAAAAGCCCGGGAGCTCAATGCCCGGCAGTCAGTCTTCGAACTCCATACTTCGTTGTTCAAGCTACTCAACCGAGTCAGTCTCCAAACTCCATACTTCGTTGTTTGAGCTACTCACTAGTACAATAATTATTTTAGTATTATGTACAAGTTATCCAAATTTTAACTAATAAAAATATTGTTAAAGTTTCAAAGTGTTTTTAAAAAACCAGCTCCAAAGGCCCGAACTTTAACTCGCGTCGGCGCGAAATTATTCGTCCAACCCACTTTTGACGTAACGGAAATACGCGCACCGCGTCTTTTGTATTTATGGCGCGAAACTTCCGCACATCAAAATTAAACTAAAACATGTTTAACGGCCAATTTGGCACGTAACAATCGCGACAAAGCCACAAAAGAAAAAACTTAAAAAAAGAAAAAGTCTGTTAGCACAGTAACAGCTTAAAATCTAAGTCCTAACTACCCTACATAAAACCTAAGTTAAAACCTACAAAATGTTTATATAAGGCGCCACATGGTTTTTTGACCGATAACACGTCTACCGAATTACCAGGAAACGAAAAATGTAGCCCCATTGTTTTTGACTACACTAATCATCGGCAGCACAAATTTGTCGGGGAGCATGAAACACTACTTAAATTAAAACAGATGCGACAAGTCGCCTAACGTATCTAAACTAAAGCTAACATTAAAGTTCTTACGTGCAAACACACATGAGCGCTGCATCAAAACTGTCTTTGTTGGCAAGAAGTGCCCAAATTTAAAAATGTTCATAGAGTGAGTCACTCTACACTCTAGCAAATTTTGTTACTGGTACTTTGGCTTACTAACGATACACATTAAAACTTGTCCATGACATGGTTGTGAATCAACAAATTTACCAAAAGTACCATCCTACTAAATCCTTATATGGCTAACCTAACAAATTACATTTCTATATCAGGTTAGCTTTTTCACTCAAATTTCAAGAAAAATAATTCCCACGTCTGGTCATAAATACCAAACGTTAGGAAGATAAAAAGATAAAACAAGATCGCAAATTGTTGTTAAAGATAGTAGATAAGATAACGATATTAAGCTTAAATTGTTATCCTCAAAGGTAATGGATAACATAACGGTATCAAGCTTTAGTTATTATTTGAGATACTAGGTAAGATAAGGCGATATTAAGCTAAAGTTATTATTAGAGATAGTAGGTAAGGTAACGCGACATTAAACAAAAGTTATTACTAAATATAATCGGTAAGATAACGTGAAATTATCTCGAAGTTATTACTAACAGTAGTCGGTAAGATAACGATATTAAAACTAAGGGTATTATCAAAGATAATAAATAAGGCAAAGGTATTAACTTAATTATTATCAAAGACAATAGATAAAGGCAAAGATAGAGTGACTCCGTGGAGCCGTTAAATGGGCATTTCTCGTACCCTCTAAAAAGAGCGACCTGTGAAGCAGGTCCGTTTACAATAAACGGCACGAGGGACCGGCAAAGGCATTTGGGTGCATCCCTGCACCCGGCGTTAATCGATATCGGTGATACAATCACCCGATGCCCACACGGTATACACGATATACACATACACTCACACATTCACACACTCATACATACCTTCACTGCCAGTGCCCATGCGCTGACAGCGGCACCGCATGATCTCACGAAAGATTCCCATAGACGGGATCCAGGTGTCTGTGAAAACCTCCCGCGGAACCACACGGTGACTAACGGAAATGAAAAGGCAGTAGAAATAGGAACGGTAAAAAGAAGGAGGTAGGTTATTTGGAATGCATAAGAGGCACTTCCAGGTAGAAGAAAGTAGAGGAAGGGCTCGCATTGAGCAAAAGAGACAGAGAAAGGTGGATAGCAAAGCGCTACTCAACCAGCCAATGTAGTCAGTAGCTCGGAGTGAGGGAACATCACTCTTATGTGGCAGACGGGTGTTCCGGGACAAGAACAGGTCCACCGAAAGAAGAATAAGGCATAAACGGAAACAGCGGAATAAGAAAAAGTAGAGTTTTTGGACAAGCGTCCGAGAGAAGGTAGAGAGTTGTCCCTGTTAAAACACAGATTGGTCTGAAGGACCACCTGCGATATTAATCCGACAAGATAGGTATATACATTTAAAAAAATTCACTAGACTCTTAAGAGAACTAGTACGATCATTCTCCTAACGAGTGCATCCACTACGATAAGAAAATCAGACAAAAGTTGACACAACGACTCAAAAGTATCATTACAGATACATTCACACAAAAACAAACTGTTTTAAGGTAGTTTTTTTAAAACGGTAGCACCCTAAACACACAAAAATGCCTAATTATAAGCAGTTAAATACAGGTACACTGTCCCAATATGCTAAAACAACCGAGAATTTAATAAGATAACAATAAGAAGCAATAGCACCTCACCACAAAGTTCAATAAAAAACAATGAAAAAAATTGTTTATAAGTTATGTTGATTTAGTAGAAAAGAACCAAATAATGATATAGTATAATGTGGGCGACTGTAATAATTCAGAGGAAAAACACATGGAATAGACAATCCTAGCTTTTTGCAACTGCGAATATGAACTATTTCTTTCAATGGCATAGGTCGCGACTCCTATGTGGGCCCAAAGAAAAAAATCATCCACTCAACATCAGCTAAAACCAATCATAAAAATTCAATGAGTTATTTCAACCAAAGTTACGACAATTACCACACAAAATTAAATGACATAAGAAAAATACTAAAAACCAAATAATATGCTGTAGGAAAAGTTCGAGGATTAATTAAATGAAACAACAGAGTTATATTGGGGGGTGTAGAGAATGAAGTGATATATAAGTAACGGTATGGTCAAGGAAAAGTCAACCAAAAGGAAGAGATAGCTAATTTAAGGTAAGTAAAGTTAAACGTGTAAGAGATTATATACTGTATGAAAGAAGAAATAGGTAATTAAAGTTAACCAATTGTTAGTGAGAACAAAAAAATATTAGGTAAATCGTAAGGGTTTAATCATATTAAGATACCAGGTATCAGGAATTAAATTTGGAATGTTAAGACAGACAACATCACGAGATAAGGCATCAGGTACGGTATTTAATTTGCCAGGCCTATGCCTAACATCAAAAGTGAATTGAGAGATACGCAAGTTCCATCTTGCCAAACGACCTGCGGGTTGTTTTAAGTTATTAAGCCAAGTGAGAGCAGAAAACATTAGGTACATTGTCAAAGAAGTAAATGTGAAAAGCTCTTAGATATACGTAGGGTTAAACGATTTTAAAGATAATTTTAAGGCATTTAATGAGGTTTAAATCGATATGTGAAGAGATAAGAGTAATTAAAACTCGATTCACTAATAAAATTGTTGAAAAACAAAAAGATATTTTATAAAGCATATATTTACTGGGATGGAAAGCTCTCATATGAGTTTTACCCAAACCAATAAGGAAAAATTTCAACATCATCATTAAAAAAATTATTCACAAATTCTAAAGCGACAAACTTACCTACCAAATTCTCGTCTAGACTTATAATGCTTTACGACTGGCCCTTGGGTCTCGTTCTAGACTTACAGAGCTATACGACCAAATCCGACAGTAAATTTCGCTTAATGGATGTTAAAGTACGTTGAAATATCGATAACTAAAAAAAATATGCAATCAAGACAAAATCATACTCGCTACATGAAAGAAAAATTCCACGATACATATACAAAAAGTTAGTATTCCAAATTATTGGAATGTTCTTCGATATTATGGAGTTATCAACAACTATCGTAAATGAGTTTAAATAATAAAACGTTAACGGAAATTCCTTTATTTTAGTATTCAAAGGAGCAGATATAAAGAGATGCAGTTTATTACAACATTTTGGAAGGTAAAAATATGGTTAGGTAATTTCGTTACTATATATAAAGCAAGAACCTCTATAAAAAGCATTTATGGGTTATACTGTTTAAAACATTTAAGGGAACAGCTTTTAAAACTATATCCAAGCAAGATAATATCTAAGAAAAAAAATATATCAGGGTTAAGTCAAAATAACGCTTTAAAAGACACTAAAAACTCAGGTAAGTAGGAAATCTATATTTGGACAAACAATTTTGTTATATATATATATATATATATATATATATATATCAAATGTTTTTAATGGGTTTGAGGTCAGCTTGTAAAAAGAAAACTCTTTTTTAATGCCTAAATTTTCGGATTTATTTAATCCTTGATCACAGGCTTCTAAAAATGTTACAAACAACTAGGCTAAATTATACAAATATTAATTGCAACTTACAAGATGAGTTGATTCAAAAATTAACATCGAAATTAAATATTAAACATAACTTTTTAGTTTTTCACTTTTAAATGTAGGAAGGATATATAATTTGTATCAGAAGAAATGTAAAAATAAAAATTATGTCAGATTTTGAAAGATTTCAAATTTTCTTTTTTAATAGGATACCTGATACCTTTATTTAATGTATATGTTATGTTGTATGTGATAGTTGTTGTTTGTCTGTATGTGTGTGTGTGTGTATGCGCATGTGTTAAGTTGTGTGGTGTGTATGTGTGTATGTATTTATAACGTTAAATTAACAAATATTACATTAGGTATGTAGCTATGTTTTAAAATTAAGTAAGTATGTGTAAATCGAGCTCAAACCACTAATATCAGTTTTTTTATTTATACTATCTTTTGTAATAAAAAATGTGATACATTTCAAGGAATAGTCTTTTTTGTTTATCTTTCTCTAATTCTAAAATTTTTGGATTTTTGAAATCTATTCTATGATCTAAATTAGTTGAATGACTCGATAAAGCACAGGAATTTTATTACAATGATACAAGTTGCACCTTAAAAAGATAAAAAGTACTCACTTAAAAATGTGGAACGCTTCACAATTTTGCGTGTTATACTTGCACAGGGGCCATGTAAATCTTTGGGTGTGGGTTGCGTTATGATATCGTTGAAACCAAATTTATCGTCTTCCCTCTTGTTAGTTCGTAAGTACGGCGAAGGAATAAAGGTAAAGGCATTTGAAGATACAGGTAAAAGGAAACCTACATCCTAAAAGAGAAAAGACAAAAAACGACACAGTCAAACGTTACCGTTCAACGTCTCGGAGGCTAATAATCCTAATGTCCTGTCCAAACCGCGCACTTACGCCACTCCGCGCCTGCGCATTCCTTTTGCGCAAACGCAACTGTCCGAAATGACGGAAATGAACAAGTCTATTTTAAAAATAATGGCGGGAATTCACTCACAAATTTAAAAGTGTACATCTCCAAATTTGGAATGTAACAAGGTTCTTCAGTGGGATCAATTTTATCAACAGAACGCGAGAACATGTACAGAATGAAAGCATACTCTTGAAGTCGAATGGACCAACGAGCAAAGCGACCAGTAGGCCTGCAAATTATTGAACCAGACCAGAGGATGCTGGTTGGTAATAACTGTAAAATGGCTTGCTTCGATATAGGGTCTACACTTCTTAATAGCTATTGACCTTTTCATCAGTACCATCATGGTGAGTCAAAATTGTGCCTAAGCCAAAATCGGAGGCGTTCGTTTGAATAGTATAGGCTAGAGAAGAATTTGGACAGCTGAGTATCCGAGCAGAAACTAAGTGTTCCTTAAGTATGTCAAAGGATTTCTGACATTCGAAATTCGTACACTTCCTAGTAAGCGCAGCAATCGAAAAAAAATAAGGTATGAAGCAACGGTTCCAACTAACCATCCCGACAATGCATCGAACTTAAGGACATTAGTAAGAGGACGTAAGTTGATAATAGCAGGGACTTTTTCAGGGTTGACATGAAGACCTTGGCGATCTACCACGTATCCCAAATATTTTTAAGTTCAAAATGACAGAAATTGCATATGTCTTTGTTAAGAGTAAAACCGGCAGCACTCAAATGAGAAAGAACTTTTTGTAAGATTTCTAAATGCTATTCAAAAGTAGCTGTGAAGGACGATATCGTCTAAATATGGAAGCAGTAGGTCTCCAAATCGGCTTCAAGAATTCGATCAATCAACCTTTGAAACGTAACGAGTGAGTTATGAAGGCCGAAGGGCATTCGGGTAAATTGATATAGGCCGTGACCAGATACCGTAAAGGAAGAGGGTAAGCATCCTTTTCAGTCACGTTGTTAATCTTGTTGAAATCTTTAAAGAAACAATAAATTCCATCTTTTTTGGGTACCATGACGAGACCAAGGGTTGTCCGATGGTTCTACAATACCACTTTTCAACATACTGTCGAGTTCTTTATTAGCATGTTTCCATAATACTGGAGAAAGCAGATAATACCATTGTTTGATCGAAGTAGCAGAAGTTTTCATTTCATCCACTGATAAACACGGGACTTGTATACTAATCAACTTACCAGGGTCAGCACAATAAGCCTGGGAAGTGGTTTTAGTGGGTATCCACAAGGAGAGTTCCACACTTTGGCTATAAAAGCTTTCCACTCCACCGGATTTGGATAAATATCAAAAAAAAAGTAATCCCATGACCTCACAAGATTGACTGTTGATCACAGTACAGTGGGAGGCCCCTGATGAATTGATAGGTAAAGAAAGAGTAGACAAGATTTTCCAATCAGGTCCACCAATGACTGTGCGAGAAGCACCAGAATCTAATAATCCTTGTAATCGAATTCCAAAAATATTATCTCAGAGATAGGTATGTCTTTCATCGTCTCGAGCATTAGCCAAAATAAAATCTGGAAAATATTTGGATCGATCGTCCAGTGTCAAAGAGCTTTCATTAGAAACATTCCTAGACACTGACTTCAAAGTAGTGAGCGGTGAGTCGATAACTCGGCATAACGACTCGCCGTGTAGTTTAAAGACTTTACAATCAGAATAGTTTCAGCAGGTGACATTGGGTTTACCATAACCATAGCAGTGAGGAGTTTGTGGCTGGGGACAGAAAGGGTACTTGTGCTATTGTTGCCCACAATTCCAGTTCGATTTGTAGCAGTAGCGTTCGAAATTTTAGTAGTGGGTTTTGAGGTATGCAAATGTGGAGCGACATAAATTGTAGAATGGCAGTAATATTAGTGAAAGTATCAGCATATACAAATTAGGCTCTAATAAGTTAGGATCATTCGTAGCAGGAGGTAGTTTAAAGTTTCAGAATAGTCTTGTGGTGTTCTAGTTTACAACCTAAGCATAAATTTTCAGAAAGGGAACTTCTATCAAGTAAAGCATGTTATAGTAGGTATAGCCGTTATAGTCCCGCGCGCGCGTGTTCGGAGCCACTACGATATTAGGCAACACATACTAAAACGTACATAATATTGCACAACAAGATATTACGTCATAATTGCGTCTCAAATTGTATCACATACCAAAAATGTTTACAGTGATACAAGAGGCGCCTTAAAGAAACAGATAAAATGTACTCACTTAAAAATGTGGAACGCTTCACGACTTTGCGGTTATTCTTGCGCAGGAGCCATACTCATCTTCGTGGATCTCGGCGTTATTGGGCGTGGGTTGGGTTATGCCGTCGTTGAAGCCAGATTTTACGTCTTCCCTCTTCTTCGTTCGTAGGTAGAAAGAAGGAATAAGGTAGGGAACGATAGAAGGTAGAGATACGATAGAGGAACCTACATTCTGAGAGAAAAGACAAAAAAGACACAGGCACACGTCACTGTTCGACGTCTCGTTGATTAATAATCGTCGTGTCGGAAACCGCGCACTTACTTCCTCATTCCACGTCTGCGCATTATCTTGCGCCAACGCAACTGTCCGAAGTGACGGAAATGAACAAGTTTATTTTTTAAAATATCGGCGCGATTTCAGTCACATATTTAAAACTTAAACCAAAAATGATACATAGCCTATTTTCGGCATGTAACAAGCAAGTATGAACAATAGAATGGTTCGAGATTTTGCAAAATAATTTCCACCTTTTGGGATTCCAATAACGAAATAGTTAAACGGGAAAATAGGTTTTCCATCGTGACCAGTATATATCAATAGATTCTGACGGATCCATTGCACATCATCGAATTTCCTCTAGAAGCTTTTCATTATAGTTAACTTGTTGAAAATCGTTCCGTAGTAACCGAATAACATCTTGCCAATTGGCTATGGAATCCTTAGTTGCTCTAAATAAAATTAAAACTTTGCCGGATAACAAATCATAATGACATACCGCCAATGTAGCTCAGAATAGAAAACAATGGAGTTATGCGTCTAACCGGTTACAGAACTGAAGACCAAATAATGATAATAATATTAATATTATTTGATTTTACTTTTGTAATTACTTTTAGAACGATCAACAAAAACGTTTATTATTATTATTATTATTATTATTATTATTATTACTATGTCCTTATTTTGAATACACAAACTTTAACTTACCTTATAGATAATATCATCACCAAACCAGCAGTATAAAAGTAATTGCATAATTATTGCCGATAAATAAATAACAAGTTTGAAAAATTCTGAAGAAAATGGGGCAACCTATAATAAAATTTAATAGTAGATAGATTATACATTTAACAAAATATTTACCAAGAAGGATCCAAATACAGTATTGCATATTACTATCATACAGGCAAGTATTTGGCACAGTGCAGCAAATGAATATACCTTTTCTATATCTTCAAGGTACCTAAAATTTCCATTTATTGATAAATTGTTATTCATACTACTACTTTTGTGGAAATTGAAGAGAACAAGTTTTTCCTCAGGTTAGTAATCAAATATGTCCTCAAACAATATTTTAAACATTTCTTTGATATTAAATTTTTTTAAATCATTTTTCATTATTCGTAGATAATTTATAGCATATAATGTTGAACCCATCTTCGTGTCAGTACGTTCTTTAGTATATTTTGTTATAAATGCAACTTTTAGCTTGCTGTCTGTAAAACCGATAAGTTAAACTGTATTTATTGTCAACAGTTTAATTACTACTGCTCCTTAGGTATTATAGAGTAACGTCGTTGAGAAAATAAGCACGTATGCAATCCATCAGCAAAAATTAATATCGCTAATATATTAATTTAATCAAATACTAATTCTACTATGTACTTAAAATTTATGCAATATTACGCCCTTTGGATAACTAAGCTTTAAACTGCAGTGCCTTTATCGTAACAAGTAATAGTTTTGGTGCCTAAATTCGGTTTTTAATTTTAAAATGCACTAATTGTTTGTTTATGGTGATTTCTACAAGCAGATTCGCCCTTTTTGAAATACTAGATATTATAAATCTTATATTTTTCTCTTTAAAATAAAATAAATTATTTCTTTTATATGTAAACTACCGACATTGAATTTTAATATTGTTAACATGGGATGATTGGTATATTAAAACCTATCTGCTATATTTATTAAATTTACTATTTTTGTGATTAAATTATTCACAGTTTTTGACTGTTTTGTGAAAATTTACATATAAAACTGAAAATTGCAGTAATTTACGAAATACAACTTGGATATTTTTTTATTTACAGAAAGATGGGTAACATTTTTCTATAACTTCAAAATAAGTTCGATGTGCCTGTAACTGTTGTCAAAAAATAAACATCTTAATATCTAAAGAATGATTGT